>OU911090.1:25707500-28660000 GCA_918358865.1 Melinaea marsaeus rileyi | reverse complement strand
ATCGTCAATTAAAATCAATTATTAAATATATTATTTGTATTGAAAATTCCACTCATTGCTTTTAGATATAACATGTGTAACTTGCTTCAGATTTTACGAATTACAAGAATCAAAATCCAATTATAATCTATTCTATTAGATATATCTATATATCTAATCTAAGTATTAAATAAACTATTTCATGACGAAACTTAGTATAAAGTTGTTTGGTTAAAATAACTTTTAGATTCTTCTACGAAGTTCTAGTTATGGTAATTAATATTTAAGTCCCTCATTTACTACTTTTACTAGATTAAGTAAATTAGTTAAACTTTCTAGATAATTTAGCTCAGACCGTAAGCTGGGAGCACTAAATATTCTATTAGTAAGCGAGATTTTGAAATTTTCGAGAAAGTTGTAGTTAAAGATTTACAAGTAATTATTTTGTATATATTTTGTTTTTGTTTTATTGTATTATATGTAATGTAATAAACTTCGAATATAAAGAAAATATGTTTATATATTTCGGTATTCTTTTAATTTTTTTAAAATATTTCCAATACTAGTAAAAGTAGTAGTAAAGTATAATTCATGTGTTACGGACGTTTTTACAAGCACAAAAAACCGACAGAAAATTCTCTTTCAAAATAAGAAACTGTGGTTAAGACAAAGTATCAACTCGTTTAGGTATCAAATCGTCTCGCCTCTATCAAATCCCAGTAACCCTTAGAACAATGAGCCATCTTGAGGTATTTTAGTGGTACCATTTTTCCAAATCTCAGGTGCAGAATATCTGTCGAGTGACTTAGTAATTCTTAAGAGTAACAGAATAATTCCAATTTATCTTTCACTTAATGTAACTAAGTTTGCTGAGACATCTGTACAATAATCCTCAATAATAAATCTCTTAAAGTACATAGATTATGTAATATATTATTTATGATCACAGCATCGTATTAACAATATTAAGGAACTTCGACTTGAATGTTCTGGAAGTTAAAAAGTAATTAATTATAAAAGTATGTTTTGTCTAATTTATCTTGAATAAAAGAATTCATCTGAATTATACTAAATTAACTAAATTATACTGAATTATATTATAATAAATGTTTCTCATTCGACTCAAAAAGGCGAGTAATTCTTTTATGAGACAATGTGTATAATATGTTTAGGTTTTGCGATTTAATTAAAAAAAAAAATCTTGTCAATGAACGTTTGTGTGCTTACGGATATTACAGTATTTTCGAATATCGTAAACATAAAGCACAATGATGCATGAAGCACTCAGTGCTAAGTTACTGTAAGCTACTTCAAGATATATTTTCACAAGTCATATAGGTTTTAAGACTGGCATAAGAAAACAAACCCGCTGAGTTTCTATCGCCAGCTCAACTCACATCAGTGGCAAATAACTTTCCGAGCTGTAGTTTTGACAGTAAGAAAATGTTTTGTATTAAACAGTTTCAATATATAATTTGAGATAATTTTATATTTTATGTTTTTTTTTAATATTTCACTTTAACAAATAAAATGTTATTAATATATATATATATTTATATATAGAAACAGAATAAAGCAAAATATGAAAAAGCGGTAAGTGGAAACTCGTGTTTAATCATCATAAGACATAAATAAAGAGCCTCCTACTAATAGGGGCAGACATTTATACAGAAAATAGAACACAAGAAGTCGTTTCGGAAAACGATCCTACCTAACAATAATTTCACGGTGGCAGTGAACTCATCAGTAGTAAATCAAGCAATTATTTCTACAAATAAAAAAACTATAAAATATTTAGCAGAAATGAATTGTGGTACATTTGAAACTATTTTATTAAACACATTGATTATTATATTTTTAATTTACTAAGAAAGGTTATTATGTCAATTATAAATTATTGAAATAATAAGGAAATAGTCAAAATCTAATAGTATTTCTATTATCTATAGTTATATTATATAAGCCAACGTGTAATCACCTATAGCTTCCATCCGAAAAGTTATTACATTCATAAAAATAAGAAATTCATTGAAACTACAAATTTTTAATAAACACCTATACTCTAACAAAAACACATAATTTCAGCAGTTATTATAAATATTTATATTTCAAGACGATAATTCATTTTCAATCTGATAGTTCATCTAACACAAACACTTTTGTTATAGACAAAATGGGATTTATTCAACCATATCAGACATTTCTAATAATATGATACAACTTTGGGCGCGTTTAATGCTCTGAAACACATTAATCACAATACATAAAACCTGTTTCCAAACCAATTACTTAATGCCTTACAACTTTTTGTATTAATCAACAATATTAATACTACTAGTGTGTACCAGCGGCTTTGTTTGAATACTTATAAAATTTTAATATTATAAAATAGATGTATATATTTGTTACTATATAAAGCCCTAAAAGCTCTTTGCTAGATGGTTGCCCAATATTTTATACCTTATAAATGTGTATTTCGTGATCTCAAAGGTAGCATTTTATATCAATACAGGAAACGACAAATATTTTACGATATCCAAATAAAAAATGTAAACAACGTGCTCTTCTTACGTAATATTTACTACAAGAAAAGGGTTAATGTACCCCTTTCTTCATCCAATGTGATCGGGGAAATTAGTCGTTTCTGTATATTTACTTGTTTTTCGGAGATTCTTGGGATACCAGTCCCGTTTCTCTGACAACCGGGCTACACATCTTATTGAATTTAGCATTCTATAAATAATATTCTTTTATTGGTACGTAGAAAGTAGGGCAAGGACTAACACCCAGAGATCAAAGATTTAAGTTCTTTACATAATTATGAGTTTTAATCATATATATTTGAAATATATTTGTTTGTATAATTTAATTGCTTAAAACTTGTTCGTGTGTTTCTATTTTTGATGTTCTATACGCGTTTTTATTTGTTAACTTCATAAGAAATATTATTTTGATATTAAATTTAATTAAGTGTAAAACATTAACTAGTAAAACACTGGCTTGAGTACAGTATTACATCTTCCTAGTTTGTTATTAAAAGGAAGGAATTGTGATTTTGATATTGACTCTAGGGAATGTCTATCAATAACGGTATTCAAAACTAATAATCAAGTCAAGTTTACTCAATAACTCAGTTTGACTTAACTGCGAAATTCAAGAGTCACAGGCTTACTTGTGGTCTTGTTGAAAACTTCAGAACAAACTTAACAAGATAAGTCTTAATCATGATCTTACTAAAATTTTCCAATCAGACTGCAAGAACAAGACTGATTTTGGCCAACCCTAGTTAGATATTTAGCGGAAACCGGACTGCGTTCAGCGGCCCAGACATCCTTCGGGATACCGAGTCCTCTCCCGCTGGTAAATCGCAATTAAATTAAATACTCATGTAGAACCGATACTCATGTAACTCCAATAAACAAAAACAATATAAAACTTACAAGCCGAACATGTCTTGCAATTTCAGCAGTCTCTCTAGTCTCGAGGTAATAACGCTTAAGAATAATCCCTTACTTGTTAACTCCGACTTTCGGTACCGTGGCTCACTTGTGCAAGAATTTGGTGAAATAGATTCATTGTTCATTCACACGATCAATGCAGAATGGAAATTAGCAGTAGTCACGAGATAGATATATATTTATTGTTTTATACTGTAACATTACATCCCATACTATATGGATCAGATTGCTAGGCGAAAAAAGGATTAGAAAAAGGGAAGACGTACAGCTGAAATGCGCATTTAGAAGAAGACTTTTATGGAGGATACGCTCCACTGCTTTACTTAGTAATTAAACCAAATGTGATGCAGAGGTCGTTAGGAGGGAAAACAATAAAATAACTACTACTAGATATAGTTTGCTTCCTTTTCATATAAAATAAACTTTCAGTCAGCACACTTGTAGAATATTAATGAAAGTTTTCCGAACTTTTAGTACCTCAGTGCAAAAAGTCTTACTAATTAGGTGTACGAAATAAGGCAAAGTAACTTATACATGTATAAAAAATTACATCATTATAATAGTTACTTAATGTAAGTTTAAAAGTAAATCTGAAGTTACAAATTATAAGTTCAATTAAGTTCGAAAAAAACTAATGAATATATAAACTAATATCAAGAATATCATCTTTTGGTATTACAGTATATTATTCCTATATTTTTGTACCTTAAATTAAAACAAAACAGCTACGGAAACAAAAGAAACAATTTCTCAAGTCAAATAATTCCGGGAGCATCTGTATGATGAGGGTGGATCTTTAGTAGTATTACGGCATTATTTATCTATTTACCTTCGTATAATTTTCTATTTAAATATTTTAATCATTTAGAAAACAGTGTAATTTTATGTATAAAACTTTTTCTTATTTTATATTAATAGTAATTTTAAATAAGACAAGGAAAACATACGACTTTTGTAGGTCTTTATTCACTGAGCATCATTATTTATAACAATTGTGATCAACGTAACAAGTTGACTTTATGGATGCAGTTATAAAAGAGCATTGCAGACCAAATTCCTATTTTAGATCGTCAGAGAAACATAAGCTATTGTTAGGTGATTCGATATTAGTTGCCATGAAATTTGATCAAAATGTCAGAAGGGTGAAACGCATCGGACATGCAAACAGGCTCGGATCCGATCGATAGCTGGTAAATAAATAAACACTTGTGATGTAAAGACAAACCAAAATCCACTACATTTCTGTATGGAAGGTACAAACAAAGAGATTCTAGCGTCTTTTAAGAATGAAATATTCTCAATTTTTTCTGAACTTTCCACCTAATTAAATTTAATTGGGAAAGTTATTATTTCAATAAATAAAACTGTGCCTCTTATTATGCAATGTAATTAACTACATAACTAAAATTAATATTAGTTTAGGATTGTGTGCGTAATTATAAAATATTGTTTGTTTTATGATAGCCGACGATTAGCTTGTGCTCATTAAAGTTATTTCTCATTTGTTGCTTGATTCATTGATATCTAAAGATTCAAGATTATTTATTTTATATGATCAGGATTTTTTGTATTCTTGTTAAAAAATACTATTCAATATTTTATAATTATAACAGAGTGAACTTTATTATTCTAAAGAATATATTGTATGTGTATTATATATATTTCAGCGGTTTCACCTCTGTTAGTTAAAACGGAATATTCTCGACTAGTTTCGACTAAAATGGTGAATAGTTCACGCGATTCCACCACACGGCGAGATCATTAATGACTCCAAATGAATTTGAAACTCGGACAAATTCCGATTCCACCGATATAATCATTGATCACAAAACTATAAACAAAAATATTGGATTAGGATATATTTCAAGTTATTTTCAAAGTAAGTTAATAATAAAATTACTGATATATAACATTTTTCACTATATTTCATATAATGTTTGATATAAAATTGCGTATTGTATAATTCAACCTCACTCACTATTTGTTTTTACTTAATCACCTTTAGAATATGATAAGATCAATAGAGAAGAATTAAATTAAAAAAAAAAAAGGTCCACAAATTTAGTTTATAAATAATGCTGTTGCTTTGTTTTGATTGCTTTTATAATATTACGCTGTCTTTTATGTGGCAATTGGTTTTATTTTATATAAGCTAAAGTACGATATTGTACGATAATCAGTGACGTTTTCTAACAATTCTTTACATTTAAATATTACGTAATACTCAATGTACCAAAATATAAATTATAAGAAGTCAAGATGTTTATTTAATACATATTTATGTATTGTAAAAAATAGGGTATGCATTTTTAACTTGTTTGAGCTAACATAACATACAAAAATATATTTCTCTATTATCAATGTTTTAAAACGAAATCAGAAAAACTTTTAATAATAAAAGTAAGTCAAGTCAGACGCACATAGTTAATTAAAGTAAGTGTTGCCAGTAACTTAATTTACCTGAAAATTTGGGAATTTACTTCTGCTAAAGTTTACGTGTATAAACTTTAATTGTTTACAATTGTTATTTGCTTATTTTTTATAAATTAAAATATAATTAAATATTTAAAAGGATTATTCTAAGTGTTTTCGGAAAACAAACTGTTACCATATAAATATCAATTATAATAAAAAGTATCATTGGGATTGTTACAGACCAAAACATAATGGCATTAAAGAATGGTTGAATTTTTTGTACTTCAGTAAGAAGCGACCCGCAATAACTTTAACCCCTTCACAAAAAGAGGAGTTTCTGAATTTTTAAGAGTTATTGGTATTCATTTATCTCTCTCGGCCGTCAGTTATTTTTAGATTAATGACAGCGAAATTTAAAGTTAAGAGTTAAACGCACGTACCGCGTCTGGCAACATAATATAATTTCAGAATAAAAAAATCTTTTTTTTTTTAATATCGAAATATCTTTATACAAAAATTCTTCAAAACCTATTCGTTGGTTTAGATATAAAGATGTAACCGACAGAGACAGTTATATTTATATTTACAATATTGATAGTGTTGTATTTCAGCGGTTGCCAAGGCACTCATTCATTAAAATGAAAAAAAACGTAATTTCTATATATAAATTATATAAATATATAAATTATAATATATAAATTATAATAAAATGTTGTTGGTAAACTAACAATATGTCAAATATGGAAAAGTGGTTGGACAGCTGCCTCCATGGATAGGTATACTCAATTAACCTACTTGGCTTAGATTAACTACATTTTATAACTTTTTAAGGCGTTTCTTGTGCATTGTGTAAAATGTTATATTTTTGATGGGATTAATTTCAACAGATAAATTCATATTTCGTGTTTTATATTTACATATTAATTATTTAAAAAGAGGATATTATATCGCTTTACGAATCTTGTTTATGGTAATCGGAGATATGGGTGTTTGTAAATAAATCGATCGGCTTACATCCCTCAGATTTACGCAGAACGCAAAAACAATATATTGGAGTGTGTGTGTGCGTGTCTCAAATCAATGTGATTATGATGTGATTTCTTATTTTACATGAGAAAGTCCCAGGTGTTGGATAACTTCTAATATTTGTATCTATTAAAAAAAATAGAAATATATTATTTCTTAAATTAATATATCAATAAATAAAGTAATAACTAGGCCAAATATACATAAAATGAGTAGCCTTAATATTTGGATAGTGTGAGGATTCTGATTTATTTCTCCATAATATTATTTCTATCAAATGAAGCAAAGAACACCCATACCCATATGCATGGAAAATAATAGTTAAAATTTTATTTACTTAATTTGAAACAGCTTTCGAATACTATGGTTAAAACGAACAGAGTCAAATTTCTACAATAATTTAATTTCCAGACATTACAATATAGTATTTGGTTTAATATTATAGTTATGACCATTGACGATTGTTCAATGGGATAAATTTATACTCTGTTTAGTAAATTGTTCGTCTATAATCACATTACACTTGTATAAGGCCACGCAAAGCTAACACCAGTTTATTACATGAAATCACAACAACTAATAGGTAAAAATATTAGAAATAAACATATTATTATTAATATTAAAAACCATAAAGCGAATTTCTTATACCTTTGAGGTCTCTGAGCGAATATAGCCTCCCAAACCCAATCATGAACTTTATCTGTCTTATCAGTATTATAATTTTCTAAGATATTTCATTTACAAATATTCTTAAATCGTTTTTTACATATCTTTATCTTCAATTACCTTAGTTAAATTTAATAATATAAAAAGGTTATTAAAATAACTCTAAAAACAAGGGACTTACCTTCAAGCAACCACTATTGCCCGTTCAAATTTATATTTTTCGTTTTACAAACACATAATAATTATATACAATAAATACCAATACTCGACAATTATTATTTCCAATTTAAACATTCATTTATTCGAAAACTTCGAGAAACAAATTTATGTTTTCATATTACGAAAAGACCTTTATAACTGACTTATCTATATCTCATAATACAAGACTGAATTTCCATAAACTATGTATATTTTTAAAATAATCTTACGCTATTTTTTTGCGTGTGTAATAATGAAGTAAGTAATTAATATTGTTTGATATTCAAACCACTAGATTAGGGGAGATTTATTTTGTATTTGTAAAAGAGTCTCTTAAAAGGACACCTGTGTGTAGCTCAGAAATATACGACCGGTATTTTTTATGTAATCTGAATTAGATCTAACAAGAAAAAAATACAAAATTTGACAATCGTAATCAGAAATCTTTATAGTAATATCAGAGAATACCTTAAGTATAATCCAATTAAATATTATAAAAGAAAAAAGAAAATTCAAAAACCGTGAGTCTTTTGAAATACAACAATATCAAAAAACTTACATGTCATGTAAAGATTACTGTACACTCTTATATAGAGTCGCGCCATTTTGTCATAATCTCATCTCATCTCAATGCTCTATAATTGTTCTCTGTTGATGAACATTCTAACACTTCATATAGGCAGTTAATATTAACAGTTATACAGAATAGAGCAATAGATAATAATTTTTTAGCTCTTATTGGTCTGGCTCGACCAGGGAAGGAACACCGTCTCACAGAAGATCGACGTGTAGCAACCAAATTCATTTGGTTATGTTCCTTCGGTGAGTGAGAAAACCCCTCCCCGAGCAAAATCGGGGAAATCATTCTCAGATTTAGCTGGATCTGCCCGTCAAACCTGGGATGGACGAAGTATCGCGTTTTGTATTATCTGAGGGCAAACGATAGCAAACAGTGGCACCCTACTTAATTCTAAATGTGGACTTTTGCAACAACCGAGGACTAAACGTCGTCCACTATCACATAGATACTGCGGAGATGTCTTTGTTTTTTTATACGGAGACCTAGATATTTCAACCTAGCGTACTTATCATACCCCAGGTATGATAAGTATCGGGTACGCTGACGAGGAGATTTTAAAAAGACATGGTTTTCTATCGTAAATGATCACTTCCAAGGGAGCGGTGTGATGTAGTAGATCAAACAAGAGTACCAACGTCAAACAAATTTTTAAGTTACAAGTTAATTGCTACAATTCATTCCCATCTTTAATGTAATTCTTTCAACATTTTTTTTTTTGGCAAATTACCTTTAATGTATAATTTACATTCGTTTAATGACAAATTTAAGGCTTCACTGGGAAGTTCATAATAAAAACGTATACTACTAACCCCAAAAGAATTATCTATATTATGGAACCCGGTGAAAGGCACAATAAGTTTTCCTCTATCTCTAAGATTGGTATTGTATATATCAAAAGTTTTATAAAATTTAGTAATCATATAAATTCATCATTTTAATAGTTTTTAATTTATTTCGACTCTTACTCTTTACGTTTTTACGACTCTCTTGGCCTTAAGCGATATATATTGCTCGAAAAGCCCTTTTCAGCAGTACAAATATGGTATCAATATCTGATGCATTACCCTCTTATAGTATACCGTATCACATGATATTGTGACAATAACTGAAGTAAACTATTCTAGCTGATTCAACGTTTGTCAACCGGCGTATTCTTTAAGCTGGGTATCCGGGTATCAAACTAAGCCTTTTCGACAAATCAATCATATGAGGATGAGGATACTTGCATCAAAGGTAATGCTGAAAACAGGATAATTAACTAAATTTCTCATTATTTAATTATACATTGATTATGACGTAATACGAGAATATAAAATATTTTGTTTTTTTTTTCGTTGTTCAACAGATTATTAGCGTTAAACTATTATACAATGTCTGAGAGAGCATTGTTTACATCTTCAATTACTGATTGATGTCTATTAATTTTAAAAGTAAAAGCATAAAGCATAAATAAAAAAGGATTCATCAGCATAAAAATAATATACCATGTTTATCGCTGACAAAATAAAGCAAGGCATTTATATAAGTGAGGAACAATAAGGGTCCTAATATATACAGTATTGTCAGGGGCGTAGGAACCGTGTGGGCAGGGTGGGCAGCTGCCCACCCAGAAATTTCCCAGGGTGGGCATTGCCCACCCATGCTTTTTGTTCAAAGGATTAAAATTTTGAAATTGAACTTTTATTGTTTCAATGTCAATTTGTTCAAGACCATTTTAGAGGCAAAAAGGTCGCTTTTCACGACAAAATGGACCTTTTCTGAACTTTTTTTCTTTGACATTATTAAAAACTAGGGGGGGGGGTACGATTTCAAACCTGCCCACCCAGTAAAAATTTCGTTCCTACGCTCCTGAGTATTGTGGTAATTTTTAATACTCATTTTGACAAATGGATCATTGGAATGCTTTGTTAACGAACTCAAAAGACTAATATTTGATATACGTATTTATTTTCGATGGTACAAATTGTGAACAATATTTTTTTACTTTTTTAAAAAATTAGGTCAGAAAATATTCAGATACTTGTTTCCGTCTACTTGCAATTCAAATCACACAAAATGAAATAAGTGCCAAGAGAAAAATAAATTACAATTTAACATATTTACATATTTTATGGACCTATTTATTCAACTAAATCTACTATCAAATTTATAAATATATATTAAGCGTAAAAGACCTATTTAATCATATTATATTAATCATTATCATCACTTATAAACCAAACAACACTATTACCTTAAAGATTTCAAAATAACAACAAGTGCTTTATTTTTTGTTACTTATAATAAGTTATAAAAAGTATTAAATTTCAATCCGTTTCTTCGCCTTTGACATAACCTTTTAACCGGTCCACTGGTTTTACTTTACACTAGTGCCACGTAGTCTTATGTGAAATCCAAAAGATTTCAACAACACCCATTTAAAAATCCATTTAGGTAGTATTTTTGCGTCTTTCGAAGCAAAGCGACATATTGACAAGTCAAATAAAATTTGGGCTCGAATATTTGCAAATATTGCAGAAGAAATGAGGATTAATCATGCCGAAAATACGCGTATTATAAGACAATAATAAAAAATATATATAGAAATAAAAAATATAAAAATTAAAAAATTTTAAACTGTATGAAAATATAATCAATGCTGATTTTATTTCGATAATTTGTCATTGTGTAGCAAAATTGATTTAAATATGAAGGACGAGACATTAGACAGAACACTTACAGTATACAAAACTTTAGTCATAAATTATCCAAGAGACCTTTAGGTCTAACGCACCAGTTTTTAAGGGCATCTGTACAGTACTTCACTTGACCTAAATTAAACATTTCCTAGCCAAAGAAATGGCTTAATAAATGCTGTATCGTTTCAAGGTTGCTTGTGAACTTTTACCCTTTTCAAAACACCAAATTGATCGTCTATCAAAATAATTAATCACATGTTCTGACTCGATGAAAGTCTTTTTCAAGTCTCACACTTTTTCCACTTATATAGGAGTCATTTATAAGAAAATAACAAATATAACGATAAAATATTTGAAACTGGATATCAACAACAGAATAAGAGTAATGAACATACCATTTAAGAAATTAAATTCTCACAGCAATACGATTATAATGTAATAATAACACTTATTCAATCATCAAACCTCAATTATTAAAAAGAAAATCTAACAAAATAACTAATAATGTTCGGTCACTACAGTATGCGATCACCACGTATCTATTTCTATTTCGTACTATCCTATTAACGAAGCTAAGGTTAACGTTATCATTTTGTATTTGTAAAGATTAACTCGTTGATTCAAATTATTCCTGTTATCTACGTTTTATAATCAATTTATATGATATATTAATATTTCATTTATTATATCTGTTTCATATTTTATCACTATTATATGTTTTTCTTTTTGTGTTTATGTTTTAATCTAAAAATGAGAGAATGTTCTGCAAAGATCGAAGTACATTTATAATATATGGTAAAGTAACAATATCAATAATAAAGAGAAATCTCTAAAACGGTTATGATACTTGGTCGCATAAAATTCAATATATTTTCGGATTGGGTTGTCCGATTACGATTTAATAAAAAATTACTTCATCCTTAAACTACGTTCTTCCTTTGAGGATTTTTTCATTTTGATATTCATTAAGAATTTTTAATTAAAATAAGTCAAAACTTGCATAAACACTTTATTTAGTTTTACACTACTAAATAACTAAACTAAGAATTATTGAAAGAAATTTAAGAATTAATTAAAGATACTACAGACAGAAAAAATCTATCTTAAAGGCTATAAATATAAAATAAAGGGTTTATGTAGTTTTATATTTTTTTATTTTATTTCATTCCGAACTTCTTTACGATTCAGATCGTTTATCTGCAAATCGATAGTCCTTAATATATAGTCACCCGTTATTTTTTAAATATTTTCTAAAACCCACTTAGCATAGATACTACTACTGCCTACTAGAGTAAGTTACTAATCAAACAAAAGATAATCAATGCATAATCTTAAAAATCTCTTTAGAATTTGCTAACTAAAATTTAAATTCTAATGAACTATTAAAGATCAAAGCAAAATATTTCGCAACTTTTGGAACAATTCGTGTAAAGCGTAACTCCGATGGAATAATTTGCATTTCTCACCATGATCTAAGACATCATTATGTCTTATTTATGAAAATTGAAATTATATTTCTTGTTATGAAACAACAATGTTTTAACACCATTCATAATTTCATGTTTAGTTTGTTTTTGAGTTATTAGAAAAAAAATTCTCAATTTTAAATAGCACTTAGGTAATACTTAGGATAAAAACATAAATAAATGTTATTTTTATCACAACTGAACATATAATGAAAGCACATTTTTCTTAAACTTTTATTATAATAAATATATTTAAGGTAGTGTTATAAATGGTCCATTTACCTCACGTACATGAGAAGATTACGAATTTTATATTTAGTTTCTCGAACACATATGTATTCGGGCTATATACCCCGTTGAATACCCAATATGTGTGAAAAAATAATTTTCATGATTCACATATTCATAAAATCATAGTATTTAAAATGAACAAGGAACTTCTTTTAATTATTAATAAATAATCTTAAATTTAGATTGCATTTATAGTTTGGTTTAGAAGAAATATTACGCAAACTGTCCAACCTAACGAAAGTTACCAGTAAAGTTAAAATAATATGTATAAGTTTAATTTTCAGGTTAAGGGTTAATAATGAACAGTAGAAATCCTTTATAACAGCGTCGCTGTAATAAGCTTCAAATCTTCAATTTCTTCTACACATTTATCTTTGTCCATAATCTATAAAGCCGGTATTCAATTTATCGGAATATATTTTTGGGTTATATTTATTTATGTTTTTAGTTATTTCTGTCTTTAATTACATTAAATACATTATAAGGTGACATGTCCTTATAGTCGGCTATTTCATTTTCTAAGTCTTTATCATTGTTCTCTTTTATGTCATCATCATCACCAAATAATTTGTGATTATAAGTAGGTTTATTAGTGTGTCGGTGTTTATGTTTTGGAACTTTTAATTCATTAATAATACATATTGGATATATTTACTTTACAATGCTGTCTATCTGTTGTGTCTTGATAAGTTTTTATACACGTACGAGATGGTTTTAGTTGTAGTTTCTTTGTATAATGAACGGCCATTACAATGACTTTACTTATTGGATTACAATCTTCATTTCTATTATCCGTTTAAAATTTAACATTAACGTTTACCGCCTACTAACACCTTAAATAGTTGTTGTATCATCTGAATGTCGTTCTTAATTGTTTTTTGATTAAAGTTTATCAATAGCCCATTTTTCATTCCATCCAAGAGTAGGACTTTTCACATTATTTTATATAGATATCTTCATTCAACATATGCATGTGAATGTGAATAAACACAGAAGATGAATTCATCAAGATTCATCATACGGATGAATTCTTGATAAAAAGTGATTGATTATTAATAGCATTTCATTTCTACTATGTTATACTTCGAATTAGATGCTTTAGATATAGATGAAGATGAAGATCTTTAAATAAATCAATCTCTTTCTATCCCGAATGCACACAGGACAAAAAAATAAAATCTAGAAGTCTCAAATCCAAATCCAATCCAAAGGAGAATTTCCAGGTGTGGGACAAGTTGTAACCAAATTTCCTATTGAAATTATATATTTTTTCTTTATGTTTTTTCTCATAATTCAGGAAATATTATTTCTTAAATTGACTGTTATATATCTATGTGTTCACTCACTTTATCTTTATATTATATATTAATTTTAAATATATACCAGATTGAATGTGTCATTACGACACATGGTTTATTATATGACGTCACAGAAGAGACAAAGTCGGATTCCACATTTTTTAACTTTATTTTATTGATTGTTATTTTCATTATATTTAATACACAATTGATTAAAGAAACAACACATATCAAAAGGTTACACAAAACTACTTTAATACACATATTATATTGAGTACATAAAGTGTACAGAAAATACATAAATTAAGTTTCATATTATAAATAGGTAGGTTAAATTAACTCTAAAAGTAACGAGGGACTTCCCCTCTAGCCTCGACCGCTGCCCTTTTGTAATTAATATTTTTCTTTACCCAACTTATAATGAATATACAACAAATATCAATAAACGATAATAATTATTTCCAATTTTAACATTCATTTATACGAAAACTTTGAAAAGCAATTAAGGTTTTTATGTTACGAAAAGGCCTTTGAAACTCATTTTTCTAAAGCAATGCTGAATTTAGTTAAATTGTTTACATTTTGAAATGTTCTTTCGCTATTTTGTTGCGGAAATAATGTGATGGTAATTAGTATTAATTGATTTTGAAAATACTATATTAAATGTGAAAAATATATTTATTAAATTTGTAAGCGAATCTTCTAAAGGAACATCTGCGTGTAGATCAGAAATATAATAATGGTGTATTTTATAATGATAGCGTAAAGGGTTACTAAAGAACATTCCAATTATATTAAAATATAAAAAGAAAAGAAAAAAATAATATATATAAAATTATGTAATATAAAGATTACTGTACACTTATTATATACCATACTACGAGTAATTTTATCTAAAACTAAATTTTAATCCTTTTATATCCAACTAGCAGGTTACCCGTGCTTTGCGACGGGAATAAATAAAATAAAACTGACTTTCGTGAGTATTGAGCCCATGACCCTACCCTTCAAACATACACGCTCTATCCTCCAACCCATCATGACTCGCTATCAATGCGAAAAGGCTTGACTTTGATAACTACAGAGTTTCATTCGTATCTGGTTATAGGAACACTCTTGTTTCTTACATCGCAGCGTGTTGAGAATAAACATAGTGGCTGGCCAAATAATTTTAATTTCTACTGCAATGCAATGGGAGAAGAGAGGGAGCGGGGGGGGTAAACTTTGCAGTTTTTTAGCTGTAACTTTGGAGTGGTTTGAACCTTTGCAAAATCCTTTCTTATTGCACCTATTCAATATGTCAGGAGTCTTGTGTCCGAATTTCAGCTTTCTAGGTATTACGGTTTGGGCTGTAGGGCGATGAATGAGTCAGTGAGTGAGTGTCTTTGTGCTTTATATATTAAGATAACCAATATTTTGGGCCAAATAACGTATACCTACTATTGTAGGTCGAACTTAGAACTAGAACTAGGGCTAGTACTTATTTCATTTATACTTTAAACAACGAAAATGGTACAAGGGTCTGAAAAGTGACATGAGTTGCTCCAAGACAACGATTTCAGAGCTCTCACCGTATTAGCCCAATTGGAAGAAGCATTGCGATGTAATTGTTCATCATTTCTTTTTAACACGTAATATAGTAACAGTTTAAATAAAATCATACTCCTTAAAGCTAAAATTTATATATGATGGTAATTGAATAATTTAAATAGGATTTATATGGTTTGCCAAAGTGAAGTCTAGTTTGAGATCAGTGAAGGTCGTAATTGGAAACTAATTTTAATTTATAACAATTTTCTTTGATGTGGTTCACAAAAATTATATAATTTTTAATACTTTATGTAACCTTGAATTCTAATTTCCGCAGATCAATCGTGAGGGATTTTATTACTGCGACAACCGACTTTTAAATTGACTTTAATACATTTTAAACAAATATCAATTTATTACAACATTAAGAAATACCTAGAGTTAATTACTGTAACAAGATTATTACTACGTTCAAAGAAAAATAAAATACTACTGAAAACTAGACCAAATTAAATTCATTTATTACATTAATTAAATAAAATATAACATTTATTTTATTTGTCGATATATAAAAGTTTAATTATAGAATTACAATTATTGAATATGTTCATAATAAATTATATCACCTCGCTAAATACAGTATTGTAATCCTGAACATTTCTGGAAGGAATACCGGTTGTTAAACCATTCATATTTTAATGTTAACAATGCATGTTAAGTTTAATGCCTACCATTAACTTTCGTCGGTTTTAATAATTATTTTTAAATTTAGGGTATATTAGGGTTATTGCACGACGTTCCCTGTTCTCTACTTTTCCCTAAAAATTATAAATAATTTTCAGGAGTGACCATTATTCCTGTAATAAACGAACATTACAAAACATTTTCTCAAAGAACTTTCAGTAGTTTGGTTGTATTGTAACTATTATCATAAACATTTTTTGTATTTTCCCGTAAGAAAGAGTAAATTTCCAGAATTAAAAGCATCTTCCATATTCCCTCAGATAATAAACCAACATCATACCCAATATCATAAAAAGCTGTCAATGTTTCTTGATGGATGTTGGAATGGCCTAAATCAGTTTTTGTGTTTTGTCATACAAACAACTGCAATATCAACAACGTCAAAAAAATCTTCACACTATAATAGCGTTTCTTTTATAAAATTTTCTTTAATGATATGATATTCTTTATTGTAATAAAACAAGATACAGAAAATAGAAGTAAAAACTACAAATGTCAAAAGTATAAAAAGCGGCCTTATTGCTAAAGAGCAATCTCTTCCTTGGTAAACGTGGTAAACGTGGAAGTAGGTATTGTGCTAGAGAGAATACACACATACTCACATACATACGAATTTAAATAACAATACAAACGAGAAGGAATTTTTAAAGTTAAGTTATCCTCAGAGCAAAGGTAACGTTCATGCGATTTACTTAAAAAATTAAACGTTCTTTTAGGTAAGAAGTAATGGAGAGATTGAACAGACTGGAATAGAGAATATTTAAAATATGAGTATTCCTGCGAAAGCGAATCGGGAGCCACTTGAGTTTAGCGCGATAATGAGAAACTAGACTTACAACAGAGTTGATGTATGAGATATTTATATTATTTAAAACTAGAGCTGGTAGATTAGAAACTTAAATTTTTTTAATAGCCTGAATTATGATAGATTTAGTTATAAATGTAATGTTTAGTTAGAATAGTATAATTTAAACCGTGATTTTAACACCACCCAGCTCTCTAAAAGTTCAAACTAAGCCGACTAATAAATAGCAAGTGGGAGTACTGTTACACTAGTGTGTGTATATATATATGGTAATCGTCTGCATATAAACGGTAGAGAGAAATTTTTGCTTAACTTATCATATTATTTTTCTTTATTTATAAAATGACAAAGGAGTTAAAACGCCACCTTGGAGAACAGTGGCATTAAGTTATAATCAGGTAGAATATGAATTTCTTACAGAAACTCTCTGGCGGCGTCCATACAAGTTGCTATGAAATCAGTCAGTTGCAGCGGGAGATCTGTTAAGAGAACTTAGAATTGCTAGCAGGATATCAAAGTCTACTGTATTGAATGCATTATAGAAATCAAATAATGTCAATTCTGTAACATGTTTATCCCTGCTTTCTCGGATATAATCTGTTAACTTGACTAAAGCAGTAGACGTACTATGACAAGGACGAAAGCTGGATTAGAGAGGGTTAAAGAGATGATATTTTGAGAGGAAACTACTCAACTGTTGATGAACAAGACACTCAAGTACCTTAGTGACTCTCGTGACTTTTGTTAATATAAGGTTTAAGCCAAGGAGCAGGTGCTTAAGAAGAACCGGGAGTATAGGCTCATGTGTCTCATAAAGAGTTGTAAGTTAAGTACTAAGTCTTTCCACTTGCTTATCCAAATAATTTTCGATTAAAACATCTAATCGGTCAATCTTAGAGGTGTTTCCCTGCAACCGTGCAAAAGTCATCTCATTAAAATTGCGCTGCAAAAGTATTCTCGTTTTGCTTATAAAGGCTTAATTTTGTATGAGAGATTGAGAAAGTTGTGGTACGAAAACTCATAAGCAGAACATTCCATGTTTCTCGATATAATTAAGCAATGAAACAATAGATAAGTCAAGGAGCGAAGGATTACAATTTGAAAAAAAAATGTAGCGAAAGAAGGAAGTATATGCAATGTTTAATTTAAATAAATTCAATGGTAAATTTAGAGCTTCTGGGAAGTTTATTGTACAAACGCATATAATTAACCCCAAAGTAATTATGTATTTAATAGAGCATAGTAATTTGTTTCCTTCTACTTATAATTCAAATCACACAAAATAAAATAGACATTAGACAGAACAATTACAGGATACACAAAACCTTTAGTAATAAATTATCCAAGGGAGCTTTAGGCTCTACGCCCTAGTTTTTAAGGGGATCTATGCTTAAATTTAGGTCAAGGGACCTAAATTTAAAAAAATCAAGCCAAGGAAATCGCTTAATAAATGCTGTCTCGGTTCAATGATTACTTGTGAAATTTTACCCTTTTCAAAACGCTAAATTGATCGTCTATCAAAACAATTAATCACATGTTCTGACGCGATGAAAGCCTTTTTCAAGTCTCACATGTTTTGCCACTTATTCTTAGAACTAATTTATTAGAAAATAACACATATAACAATAATATAACTCAAATTGGATATAAACAACTCAAGAAGAGCAATTTAAACACCATTTATGAAATTAAACTCTCAAATTGCTAAGAATATACTTTGCAAAATAACACTTATTCGGTCATCAAATAATAATGTTCGGTTACTAAATTGTACCAACCACGTATTCTTTTGTATTTCTTACTATTGTCTATTGTATTAATAAAGCTAAAGTTAACGTTATCATTTCGTATTTGTAGTAAATACATTCAAAGATATTGTCATAAATATACACAAGAAGATTACGAATTTTATATTAAGTTATTCGAATACCTATAGCCCGCTGAATACCTCATACGCGTGGAAATGTTATCTCGTCTTTAATTTTCACGATTCACATGTTCCTAAAAGCATATTTTAAATAAACAATGAACTTTATTTTAATTGCTAATAAAATATCTTAAATTTGGATTGCGTTGTGGTTGGTTTAAAAAAAATACGCAAATTGTCCTACACAATGTAAGTTACCAGTAAAGTTAAAATAATATATATACTCGTAAGTTTAATTTTCAGGTTAAGGGTTTATAACGAACAGTAGCAATCCTTTTTAACATCGTCACTGTAATAAGCTTTCAAATCTTCTACAATATCTTCTATAAATTAATCTTTGTCCATAACATCTATAAAACCAATATTTTTAGAACAATGCTTTGTAAAGATATACACATATGATACATATGTTGAATTCTTGACAAATAATATTTTTTTACTGATAGTTTTTCATTTCATTTTACTGATACCTTTCAATTTCATAACAAATATACTAAGCTTCAAATTGGGCGATTTAGTTAGATTTAGAATTGTTTGCAAAATGGACTTCGGTTTCAGGATTGCACTTCCATGATACGATATGTATATTTGTACGTATGTACGTATATTTATATTTTATTTTCTTACACAAAAGAATATTTGGAGTCCGATTACCAATCGTTTTCACGATAATCTGAGATATAGACGTCTGTAAATAAGTCAATCAAATCAAAAATACACAGATCACAAAAACAAAATCTAGAAGTCTCAAATCAATGTGATTAAAGACATGTGATTCTCTTTTTCTCATCATTCTAGAAATATAAATTCTTTAATTAATTATTTTATATAAAGTTATATAGTTATATTTTATATTAAATAATATAGTAACAAAACCGAATATGATGTTACATGGATTATGGCATTTCAATATCCAATCTAATGGCGAATTTCATTAAATTGTAAATATTTTTTAAATACTCTTTCGTTGCTTTGTTGCGCAAATAATGTACTAAGTAATTAAAATGATAAACCAGTAAAAATACAAATACCCAGGGTATTTATTACCCGAACGAAATTGGACAAAATTATAAATGTTAAACATAATTGATTTTTAAGTAAAATGATTATTATTTATTGGAGAAAAGAAAACGTAAATACATGTTTATTTATAATTACAAAAAATTACAAACAAGTATGATTCAATAATACAAAATAGTAATATAATTAAATATGAAAATAAACTAAATCAGTAAATTATAAACAGCGCCATCTCTCGACAGTAATAAATTTATTCCTGTCCACAGACATCCATCCATACATCCATCCATCCGAGAAAAGTGAAAACAATACAGAACGAACAAAGTTCGTTCGTGAAAACTTATTTTAATTTATAAACATATCTCATTAAGGGGCATCTGCGAGTAGCTAAGGAATATACGACCCGTATTTTTTATCTTTAAGCATAATTAGACATAACAGGATAAACATACGAAATTTGACAATCTTAATCGGAAATCTTTATAGTGATAGCGTAGAGTTCATTAAAGTACATTACAATTAAGTATTATATTATAAGAAAGAAAAAACACTAATTCTGTTAAAACACTGTAGATTGAAATAATTTAATTGCATTGACATTACTGTAAAAATTTACGACATACATTATAGAGGCAAGCTTTAAATTAAATTTTGTATTAGAGCTAGCACTGGGTTATTTTAGTTACACTTAAAGCCACAGACATGGTACAAAGATCTAAAAAGAGACATGCGTTGCTCCACGACAATAATTTTACCGTTCTACCTGTGTCATAATGAATTAAAGGGAGCAACGCCTTACAGTTATCAACTATATGTGATCATTTATTCTAAAACGTAAAATAGAGACAGCTGAAAATTAAAATCATAATTCTAAAGCTAAAATTTAGATCGTATATTAATTGAATAATTTAAATAGAATTTATTTGGTTTCCCTGAGTGAAGGTCTAGTTTCAGGTCAGCCAAGGTCATAGTTCTAAAAGATTTCCGTGATATTTTTCTTTGGTGTGGTCACAAAAGATGTACTTCTAATTTAATACATTCTGTAACCTTCAATTCCAATTCCGCACATCAATCATGAAAGATTTATTACCTCAGGCAACTAGCTGTTGAAAAAATATATTTAGTACATTTGAACCAAACATTAGTTTAAGAATTATATATTACTTATATTATATATATTAAATTAAAACTAGAATTAATTACTGTAACAAGATCATCAATACATTCAAAGAAAAATAAAATATTACTGTCAACTACACCAAATTAAATTCATTGATTATATTAAATAAATAAAATATGCAATTTATATTGATTGTCAGTGAAGAATAGTTTAGTTATAGAATAACAATTAATGAACATGTTCACCGTTAATTATATCACATCGCTAAATACAGTTTTATTATTCTGAACATTTTTGGAGCAAATGTCGACTCTTAAACCATTCATATTTAACTGCATATAACTTTAATACCGAACAATAACTTTCGTCGGTTTTAATAATTCTTTTAACGGGTTATGGCATGGCGTTCCCTGTTTTGTACTTTCCCCTAAAAAATTATAAAACATTTTCATAAGTGAAATATTTATAAAATAAAATAATTTCCGGAGTATCCAAGGTGGGCGGTATCCAAGTTGATAGCGAAGGCAATAACGATGACAGCCTTTTGATGACAGACCAATTTATTATATGTTTATATAAGAAATAAGAAACTATTTTAAGAATCTCTAACTTTACCTTTTTTTAAATTACTTTACGATTATATTACACTAGCTTTATCCACGACTGCGTTTGCGATGAATATGTTTGTTTGAATAAAAGTAATTGAGGTACTTCTAGTTATAACATCTGCAATCCGCCAGTAAAAGTTCTATTAAAATTGGTTTATCCGTTTCCGAGATTACCCGGACCAAACAGACAGAGACAAATTAAAAAAAAAAGTTCCGTATAACATTTAATTTAGCGAAAAGCTGTTAATTTGGAATTACAAACAGACACTTCAAATTGATTTATATGTATAGATTAAAGTATGAAATAAATTATAATAAAATAGTGTATTACAAAATTTGATTCGTGTCAATAATAAGAGATGTTGCAAAAATAAAAAAAGTCCATGAAAAAAAAACAACAGCAAGCGATTTTTTATTTAAAATAAAATAAACATTATCTAAAATTTTCGCAGAATGAATTAATGGCTTGAAGTCGTTCGCCCTAAAGGAGGTTAAACAAATTGAGCCACCCGATACTTAATTGGATTTTAACCGAATTATAAACAGATGCAACTTTATATGCAACAATAAAATATTTCCGTGCTAGGACTTTATTTACATATTTACGAGTATATACTTTCCACTTTGAATCAATATCAATGATCACTTGTGTACGTCAAATGGAAGTGTCAGAAGTGAGCATCTTGATACCAAACTTAATACAATGTGAACGGACCCTTGCTACAGGCTGTAAAGTCTCTTTACAGATATCACTCAGCCTGTGTGCGAGTAGCAGCTGACATGTCGCCCTGGTTTGACATCTAATCGGGTGTTAAGCAAGGTTGCGCTATGTCAGCTTGGTTGTTCAATTTGTATTTGCATAGTTGTCTCCAAGGCGTGAAAGACAGTGACATGGGAGTGAAAGTAGGTGACCTTAAGGGCAATTGCTTGCTGTATGCCTATGACGCAGTGCTCATTGCATCATCAGAATGCGATTTGCAGGCATTGGTCACCATTCTGAAAGATGGGTGTGAAAATAATGGTTTAAACCTGAATGCAGATAAGACGAAGGTTCTGATATTTGAAAGAAATGAAGAACGAACAGAATGTAAGATCAACGTGAATGGTAAGATAATAGAACAAGTGAATGAAGTGGTATATTTGGGAAGTATGATTACCAGAGACGGAAGATACGAAATGGATATGGAAAGGCGTATTGCTGCCGGTAACAGAGTCAACGGTACTTTGGCTGCATTGTTGAGACGGCGAAACGTCAGCATAGCTGCAAGTTTGGCTGTACACAATGCAATTTTTGCTACCAACGCTGTTATACGGCAGCCAAACGTGGGTAACACAGAAGAAGAATGTAAGAAAGATGAATGCTGTGGAGATGTGATCTCTTCGCAGAATATGCGGAGTCAGTCTAGCAGACCGAATCCGCAATGAAGAGATCCACATAATGGCAGGTACTAGCGAAGATGTCACGGTGAGAATGAAGAAGAACGTACTCAGGTGGATCGGGCACGTCGAACGAATGAGTAATGAAAGAATGGTAAAAAAGATTTATAAAGGAAAAGTGAGCGGTAAGAGAGACGGGGGAGGAATCGAGTGACCTTCGAAAAAACAGTAGCTATGATACTGGAGGAAGGTCCCCCAGGAGGGCAAGTATAAGAGGTTGATGTCTTTCGCCGAGGCGAAAGAGGTATTCAGGGACCGTAGCGTTTGGCGCTCCGTCGTCTCTGGCTACCCCGCAAGGGATATGGCGTGAAGTTAAAATAAAAATAAAAATAAATAAATAAAAATATTCCACACATAATGACATCACTACATCTTTCAAATAAATAAATAATTTTGATAATATCTCACACACACTTTGTTTTATTTAAATGTAAAGATAGGACACGTTTAATGAAAGACCCTTTACATAACTTTTGTAACCGCGTTCCTGCAGTCCGACTTTACAGTAGTGCTATGTAGTCCTATTTGAAACAAAAAAGTTTTCATTGAAGTTCCCCAAAATATTTTGAAGCAATTTAACATATTGACAAAGAACCAAGTTAAATATAATTTGGACTCAAACATTTTATTGTTGTTTAATTTTTAAAAATAATTCGTTATTAATCAAGCCAAAAACACTTGTAACTTGTAAGGCTTTATGTTATTAGTTTTTAATCATCAGAATAATTACAGTATACCGCAAAAGTTCAGTAAAATTATCCAAGAATCCTTTAAGCCTAAAGCATAAGGTTTTAAGAGCACCGGTACGGTACTTCGCTTGAACTAAATTAAAATATTCTAACCATAGAAATCGCTTAATAAATGCTGTATCAATTCAAAGGTTACTTGTGACCTTTTGCCCTTTTCAGAACGCCAAATTGATCGTCTATCATAACAATTAATCACATGTCCTGACCCAATGAAAGCTATTTCAAGTTTTACTACTTATTCTTAGGAGTAATTTATAGTAAAGAATAAATATGACAATAATTTATTATTCTGCAGGTGGTATTTTACAGTTATCATGGTACATAAGTCATATTACGGTGAAATCATAATATATTCTGTTTGAGTTGTCTGATTACGATGTAATAAAAAGTGAATTCACCCCTAAACTACGTCCTTTCTTTGAGGACCTTTTCATTTTAAAATATTTTTTTGTATTAAAAAAAAATAAGAATTATAGCAAAAACAAAATTTATATATAAATTTCTTAATATAGTTTTCAATGTACACTCTTACAATACACAATACATATACAAATGTATGTTGTAGTATGAAAATCGTTTTTCATTTGAAAGCTAATCGTTTCTTTCTTTCTGTACCTAATTCTAGTTTTAACAAAGATATTTAATATCATATATATGTATATATGTGTACATAGAGACGAAGTTTCTTGGCATTCCATAGATTCACCGTGCGGGTGCCGGGTCCATCGCGTTGCAAGAAGAAGAGCGCAAACAATGCCTGGGACTTGCGACCCAGGTGTAGGTTTAAGGGGCAACTTTACTATGCGCATACACGCTCACCTTCACTGTTCACGCTCCTCTCCCTACCTAACGTAAGAACCTACTAAAGCCGCCTTTGAAATGCGTTCCAGAAATGAACTGATGATCGTTCTAGAAACGCAGAGATCCTTAAATAAATTGTAGAGAGATTTTGCTGTTATACCTCTCGCTCCTACTTCTACAGCGTACAAATTAACTATAAATTTATTCCTGATCAGTTCGTTACATAGTTCGTAATACTTGTTAAGCTTACATGTATGATCTTTGGGTATGTTTGTTTCCCAGGGTACAGTAAGCTCCACAAGTATAACGCGCCTTAGTTGTTTTGAGTACAGGAATAAGTCCGGCCTAGATGACGAAACACAAACATCCCCGGGGATTTTGTATTGCCTTTCATAAGTGTCCATCATGAGAGTTCAATCAGGAGGAGGATTATAAATAACTAAACTAAGTGTAATTCAATAAATTATAAAACTTGTTAAGAAATACTTGAATGATTAAAAACTACCAGTAGTTTTCATGTTGAAAACATCTGAGAAATCGGAGAAAATCGATTTAGCGTTTTATGTAGTTTTATAAATAATATAACACGTTTAATTCAAACTTCTTTACTATTACTATTGAGATCGTTTGTTGTCTGTGAAACCATATTCGTCTCACGCCAATACAATATTACGGCTTACATGGCTATGATATCCTTAATATAATATTGTCGTCTGCTGTTGTAAACAATTTCTAATTCCCACGCCTTTACCATCTAGTAATTGACTATTTAAAGAAAAGTTAATGTTAGCATGTATTAATTTATTTACTGAAAAGACTAATTTCTATTATGACAATATTTTATTGCAGAATCTTAAAAATATATCGAGAAAGTTGTTAACATTTATTTAAATTCAAATGAACTATTAATGATCAAAGCAATCCAACATTTCGAAACTTATCGAACAATTCGCTTAAAGAGTAACTCCGATACAGTTATTTGCATTTCTCACCATGATCTAAGACATCATTATGTGTTATTTATGAAAATTGAAATTGTGTTTCTTGTTATCAAGCAACAATGTTGTAACGTTATTCATAATTTCATGTGTGGTTTACTTTTGAGATAATAAATTCCCAAGTTTATATTGTACTTATGTTTCTTTATCTTGAAACTGATTTTATAATTGGTTTTATAATTGTGTGCTTGTGATCTGTGAAGGATCGTTTTTAAAGATTTGTGTAAGTAATTTTTACGATAGTTTCTTTTCAAAGATAAAAACATAAATAAATGTTATTGTTATAGACATTGTCCATAAAATGAAAAAAACATTTTTTCTTAAACTTTTATTATACATACACTCGAAGGTACTGTACTGTAAACGGTCCATTTCTCCCACGTACATATGAAGTTTATGAATTTTATGTTAAGTTCCTAGAATACATATAGCCCGCTGAATATCTGGTATGTGTCAAAAATAACGCTCGTCTTTAACTTTCACAATTCACATATTCCTAAAATAATAATATTTAATATAAACAGTGTACTTTATTTTATGGTTCTAAGATTTAAAAATAATAACAAATTTTCCTACACAATAAAAGTTACTACCTCCAAGGCCGGCAACGCTTTTGTGAATTCTCGGATGTTGCAAAAGTTTATGGACGGCGGTGATTACATATCATTTGTGATCCGCAATCTCGTTTGCTCTCCTCTAAATAAAAAAAATCAATATTAGGAATCCTTCTATTACCAATCAATCAATCTCCTTACATCCCAAAATTTACACAGAAGGCAGGAACAATATCTAGAAGTCTCAATTCTATGTGATTTCAGATTTTTATTAGAAATTATTTAAATGTTTTTTTTTTTTAATTTGCTAGAAATATTATTTCTTATATTGACTATGTTATATCTTTCTGTTCACACAATGCTTTATATTATATATTAAATAAAATAGTAACCAGGCCGAATATTATATGAAGTCACAGAATATATAAAATTGGGGGAAAAATCTTATTATTCTTGTACCTTTGTGGTCTCTGGACAAACTGAGCCTTCCAACCCAAATAATCAATCTTGTCTCTCTGTCTCCTTCACATAATAAAGATTTCTAAAATATTTTATATATTTGAAACTTGATTTTATGTATTGTTATTTTCATTTAATCGTATAATACCATATTATAAAACAAGAAAACATATTAAAAATACATATTATATCGAGTACATGAAGTAGATAGAAATTATCTAAATTAAATTTCATATTATAATGAGGATGTCAAATTACCAACATATAATAAATATATACAACAAATATCAATACTCGAGCAATACAATTATTTACAGTTTGAACATTCATTTATACGAAAACTTTGAGAAGCAATCAATATTTTATTTCAGGAAAATTCTTTTAAAACTGCCTCTTCTATATCTCCTAATCCAATGAAGAATTTCTGTAAAGTGTGTATATTTTTTTTAATAATCTTTTGCTATATTGTTGCTCAAATAACGTACTAACTAATTAATATTAATTGATATTCAAACAACCGAAATAATTAAGAAAAATATATTAATTAAATTTGTAAGCAAGTCCCTTAAAGATACATCTATGTGTAGATCAGAAAATCAAGACTGGTGTTTTTTTATCTTTAATCAACAGATATAAAAGGGAAAAGATACAAAGTTTCACCAGAAATCTTTGTCATAGCATAGAGTTCTTGAAGTATATTTACATTAAGTTTTAAGTTACAAAGGAATAAAATATCAAAAAACTGAAGTTTTTTGAATATGTAACTATCTTAAAAACTTGCATGTCATATAAGGATTACTGTTCACTTATTATATCCAGAAATCGTACAAGAGTCTGGAACGTGACATGACGAACATTTCAGGGCCCTGCCCATATTAAGCTAAATTGAAGGAAGTACTGCCCTGTAACTTTTAATCAATAAGCTTTTTTTCTAACTTTTTCTAACATATATGATAGAAACAGTTCAAAATAAAAGCATATATTTTAAAGCTAATATTTAAATACATTCATTAAATAATTCCATTTAATAAAATTTATATGGTTTGTCACTGTGAAGAACTATGGTCAGGTCAGCGAAGGTCTTAGTTCAAAAAGATTTCCATGATACTTTTCCTCTGGTGGTTCACAATAATTATGCTTTAATTTTTTAATCTTTTATGGAACCTTCAATTCTAATTTCCGCACATCAATCATGAGAGATTTTATTGCAGCGGGCAACCAGCCTTTAAGTAATTTTCTTTAATACATTTTAATAAAATATTAATTTAATAATGTAGGAATTATATATTATTTATACTACATATATTAAATTAATTACTGGAACAAGACCATTTCTACATTCAAAAATCATTTATTATATTAAGCATATAAAATATAACATTTATTTTATTTGTCAATAAATAAAAGTTTAATTATAGAATTACAATTATTGAATATGTTCACAATTAATTATATCGCCTCTCTAAATACAGTATTGTAATTCTGAGCATTCATATATCATTCCATTCATATTTTAACTGCATATAACTTTAATTCCTAACATTTTTTTTACCGTCGACTCAAGTTGTCGCCTGTGTTCATTTAATAGTTTATTAGGTTCCCTGATCACAGTTACGCCCAGGCTTTGAATAATTTATTTCTCATCTCTTAGATGTCTACTATTATTATTTATTTTGACTATGTCTATCTTAGTTTATATTAATTGGTTTCTATCTCTCTTTTTATCTACCTAATTGTACGTTTGTTCGTTATTCTGCTAACCGACTGAAACAAACTTCTATATTTTATATTATAACTAGTTTAATTGTTTGGTGCTAATTTTGGGGACATTTCAAGGGTTTCTTAACGACTACTCTGTTATTATTGTTATGCATGTCATTGCCATCGCAACATTTGTAAAATATTGCCTTCTCCTGTTTTATTTTCTTTTGCCTCTATCCATGTGTTTATGTAATTCGTCACTATCATTGATTATTATGGTGGCTGAATACTTTCTTGATTTTCCATTGAAGCAGGAGTCCGTGCTTATTTTATTACTTTGAGAGCTGCCCTTTGCTTCCTTCTATCTTTTAATTTCCGGTTTTGTGGTAAGGGTATCGTCAATGCGGTGAACAGATGAGATGCTATCATGTATTCTATATTTCTATGTTATGTCCTTAATTTGATATCATTCATTTATTCTGTGTTTTAGTTTTGTTCATTTACTTTTCTTTTTATAGTCTATTATACGATTAAGTATTTAGTTTGGTTCTCTTTTATGATTATAATCATGCTTGCAATTTTTCTACAGTACGTTATGAAGATATTCTTTTTTTGATGCCGCCTAATGGCTCTCTTAATGTGTGAATTTCTATTTTTCTTTCGAGTTCTACCTCTGTGTTGTTTCTTACCTTTCCGAATCTAGGGCATTCTGTAATTAGATGAATTATTTCTTCCTCCATGTCTGACCTGCACTAACACGCTGGGTTTTTCTTAAATTTAAATTTGTTTACGTAGCTTGAAAACTCACTATGTTCTGTAAGGATTTGGGTCCATAATGGATTTATTTCTAGTCTTTAGATTATTTTATAGGCCTTTCAAACATCTGGCATAAAGGTTTTGGTGATTTTAACTGTGGAGCCCTCGGTTTATCGGATCTGCCAGTTCTGGATTGTGTCCTCTCTCAGTTGCCTTTTTGCAAAAGAGATTGGGAACTTTTTGTAATCAGCCATTTTTTTCGTGTAGAGAGCCGCTTCATACGCGAGCTCATCTGTGCGTTCATTTCCATGCACTCCTACATGAGCCTTAATCCACAAGAACCTGTTTGATTTGCTGTCAATGGTTATTTTCCTAATGTTATCCAGAATACTTTTGGCAAGTGGTTGTGTTAACGGTTCACTATTCCGAGCGTCCAGAGCAGATCGAGTTGGTCATTATATTCACTTGGTTAGTATTCTTTTCTATCATTACTAGTTACTAGTTACTAGTTTATCAAATTCCCTTTAATATCTAATTATAATTTATTTGATGATAAATTTAAGGCTTTACTGGGGAGTACATTGTTAAGACATTTCCAAAGATTGGCTTAGTAAGTTTATATCTACCTCTAGTATTAATTTTGTATGTCACAATTCTATTGATTGTACACAGTCAACATTTTGATTGTTTTCATTTTATTTCTTGATGACTCTCGTGGTCTTATGTTATAGATTTCTCGAACAGCCCTCTTCTGCAGTACAAAGATATTATCAATATCTGATGCTTTATACCCTAATAATATAACTAATATTATGACATGATATTGTGAAAGTAGCTGAACAAAATTATTCTAGCTGTTTCAACATTTGTCGATCGTCTAATTTTTTTAAACCGTAATCTGTAATCACATATATGAGAACGAGGATATATGAACCTAAGGTACCAAAACCCACACAACAATTGATGAAATCCAATAACTCATTATTTATGTGGGCATTGGTTTTGAGGTATTTACATATTTCTTTAAAAGTTTACTTCAGAAAATATTCGGATATTTGTTTTCGTCTACGAATAATTCGAATCAAAAACATATGCTAAGCAAATAAATTAAAATTTTATTTTTAATTTTATATCAGTATACCTGTTAAGGATTGTGTCTAGTATTTTATTCAAGTATATCTGCTATCAAATTTAAAGATATATAAGATAAGAGACCTACTTTATCGTATTGTGTTAATTATTATCATTGTATGTATTCTTGTAATACTCGGTAACTTATAAACAAGGAAACACTATTACCTTAAAGGTTTCCAAGTTAACAATTTTTTTTTAATTTATAACAAGTTTATGAAGTATATAGTTTCTATCCGTAACTTCGACATGGATATAACCTTTGTAACTGCGCTTGTGGAAACTCACTTGACACTGCCAAGTAATACGTGAAATAAAAAATGTGTACATTGAAAATTTCCATTTTAAAATCCATAAAGGTGAGTTTTGCGTGTTACAAAATAAACCGACATATTGAAAGGGTTGCACGTTAAATAAAATTTTGGTTCGAATATTTTAAGGCATTCAGTTTTTAAAAAGAAATCCGTTTTCATCAAACCGAAAACACTTCTATTGTAAAAATATATTTACATAAAAATTATTATTATTTTTTTTATATTCAATTCTATAATTTGTCTATAATTTTGTAGCCAAAGTGATTTATATGAAGGATGAGACATTAGACAGAACAATTACAGTATACATAAAAACTTTAGTCATAAATTATCTAAGAGACCTTTAGGCCTAACGCACCAGTTTTTAAGGACATTTGTACTATATTTCACTTAACCTAAATTAAACATTTCCTAGCCAAGGAAATTGCTTAATAAATGCTGCGTCGATTCAAAGGCTTTACCCTTTTTAGAGCACAAAGTTGAACTTCTATCAAAATAATTAATCACATGTCCTATCCTGACACGATGAAAGCCTTTTTCAAGTCTCACACTTTTTCCTCTTATATAGGAGTAATTTATTAGAAAATAACAAATATAACAATAAAATATTTGAAATTGGATATCAACAACACAATAAGAGCGATTAACATACCATTTAAGAAATTAAACTCTCACACCACTTCACACACAGTCAACCAAATTCAATTATTAACAATACCAAATACCACATATCTACTAATTATCATTTCTATTTCTTACTATTGACTATTGTATTGATGAAGCTAAAGTTAACGTTATCATTTTGTATTCGTAAAGATTAATTCGTGGATTCAAATTATTGCTAAATTACTAACAATAAATTTATATGATTTATTAATTGTTTTATAATAAATGTATTTTTGCATTTGTATGACTATAATACATTTTTTTTTGTGTAATAATGAGAAAATTTTAAGATTGAATTTACAATCATCATAGTACATTTATAAAATATGGTCATGTAATAATATGTGTAGTAAAGAAAAATATCTAAAACGCTAATGAAACGTGGAACATGGTCCCATAAGATTCAATACATTTTTCTGTTGCCTTGTTACGGTGTAATACTAAGTGAAATCATCCTTAAACTATAATATATTTAGTATTAATTTTTATAATTACTTTCTATTATATAATTACAATTACAATTACAACTACACCTACAACCACGACCACGACCACGACCACGACCACGACCACGACCAGGACCACGACCAGGACCACGACCACGACCACGACCACGACCACGACCACGACCAACACCAACTCCTACAGCTATTGCCACAGAAACCGAAACAGCCACAGCTACAGCAATTCAATATATTTATTTGTTTCAAATGTAATGGTGTTACTTTTTTCGGTTTCAGTTCAGTTTAGACAATCATTGTCTATTGATATATATATACCTTAAATTCAATACAAATACAAATACCTTAAATTCTATCACAACATTTCCGATTCCTAACTGCTCACCGTTCACTTTTAATCAATTATCTGAATGTGATGTTAAGAGAAGCATACTGTCCATCTCGTCGAATGCCATTGGTAGCGATTGCATTAGTCGGAAAATGATTTTTCCCATAATTGACATTGTGACTCCTGTAATCACCCATATCCTTAACTACTCAATTTCAACTGGTGATTTTCCTACTTTATGGAAAGACGCCGACATTATTCCCCTTCCTAAAAAATCCAACCCGTCCTCATTTTCCGATTACCGACCGATTTCTATTTTATCACTTCTTTCTAAGATCTTGGAAAAATTAGTATGCACTCAATTAAACACTTTTCTGAATAAAAACAACTTACTAAATTCATTTCAATTTGGATTTCGTACTGGCCACAGTACTACATCTACATTAATAAAAGTTACCGATGACATTCGAAAAGGAATGGATGGTAAACAACTGACAGTATTGATTTTGCTTAACTTTAGCAACGCTTTTAACAATGTTGACTTTGATGTCATGCTGAATTTGTTGGCTTCTCTCAACATATCTCCATCAGTTATTGAATGGTTTCATAGTTACCTGCACGGACGCCGATAACGCATTCGGATTGACGAATCGTTTTCCTCCTGAAGGAAAGTAAGTTCCGGTGTTCCTCAGGGAGGCGTGTTGTCACCATTACTCTTTTCCATCTTCATTAATACAATAACTCAAAATATTTCTTCTCCGTATCACATGTATGCAGATGATCTAGAAATATACTCGCAATCTACCTTGCGAGACTTGCCTTCTGCGATTGCGAGACTAAACAAAGATCTGAAATCAATCTTGAGTTGGAGTATTTCTTATGGAATAAAAATTAATACAACCAAATGCCAGGCTATAATTATTGGATCTCCAGGCATGATTGCTAGAGTTGATTGCTCAAATTTACCGCCAATATCAATTAATCGTGTTATTATACCCTACAGCCATAATGTCAGAAATCTCGGTCTACAATTAGACAATACTTTATCTTGGTCCCATCACATTAAAGAGATCTGTAAAAAATATTTTGCTGCTATGGGTTCTCTACGTCGTTTGCAAAATTTTCTTCCTATTCCCACAAAAGTTATGCTTGCACAATCTCTTCTTCTTTTTATTCTTGACTACGCCGACGCAAGTTACCCTGATCTCACCAAAGTAGAACTTGATAAACTTGAGAGACTTCAAAACCTTGGCATTCGGTTCATATTTGGCTTGCGCAAGTATGACCATATTACTCAATTTCGATCCAAACTCAAGTGGTTGCCAATCCGTTTTCGCCGGAATCTACATATTCTTTCACTTCTGTACTGTGTGTTATTCAATCCAACTTCTCCGTGTTATTTAAAAGAAAAAATCTTATTTCTGGGCACTCATAATAAAGTTCTTAGGACTTCTGATAACCTTACTCTCCGTTTACCTCCTCACTCTACTCGTTTCTATAAAAAGTCTTTTACTGTTCTTCTCGGTCTCTGTTCGTCATTATAATGTTAATTATATGTAATTATATTATTCTATATTTTATTTTTCCTCTATTTTTCATGCACATATCAGATAATCTTTCTCCTGTATTCATAATGCTATTATATATATTTTATTATGATATATATATATATATATATATATATATATATATATATATATATATGTGTATAAATATATATAGAATTATGTATTTTATTTATGATAAATTTCTTTTTATTTGTGTATATATTGTATTTATGTTTGTATGTGAAATTAAGTTTATTATTATTATGCACCACTCTTCTGTATGTAACTCACCTTAAATTGAGATATAAGGTTGTCTGGAAGAGATCGCTACTTAGCGATAAGACCGCCTTATTGTATACCCGCACATATTTGAAATGTTTTTTTTTCTGTACTGTTATTTTACATTGTGGTTGCAATAAAGTATTATTATTATTATATATATATATATATATATATATATATATATATATATATATTGATAAAATAGTAATAAGTAAATAACTAAACTAAATATCATTCAATGAAACTCGTTGACAAATACTTGAGGAATTGAAAACTATTAGTGGATTTCATGTTGAAGACATGAGAAATAAATTAATTTTATTTTTTATTTCAATTTTTTCCACTTTGACTCAATAGCAGCGATCACTTGTGTACGTCAAATGGGAGTGTCAGGAGGGCCTATTTTGATACCATTCTTATTAAAATAAGCTCTTCTGTGAAGAAACTCTAACTTAAAATAAGGATACGAGGGTTACAAACGCGCACTGATCTGAGAAGAAATTGTTATCTGTGAAACTAAATTCGTCACACATAAATGCTGTATTATATTGTGAATGGCATTTATATCCTTAAACTTTGTCGTCCGCTATTTTGTAAATAATTTCTAATATCCTGACCCATTGACTATCTAGTAAGTTACTTTTCAAACAAAAGATATTATGATTATATTTTGTTGCAGAATCTTAAAAATCTCTTTCGGAAGTTGTTAACTATTATTTAAATTTAAATGAACTATTAATGATCAAAGCAGTACAGTATTTCGAAACTTTTGGAACAATTCGTGCAAAGATAACTCCGATAAAATAATTTACATTTATCACCAAGATCTAAGACATCATTATGTCTTATTTATGAAAATTGAAATTATATTTCTTGTTGCGAAACAACAATGTTATAACATTATTCATTATTTCATGTATGGTTTGTTTTTGAGTTATTAGTTTATGTAGGTGCAACTTTTTATGCCTTTAGTTTCATTTCAAAAATAAAAACATAAATAGACGATATTTTTATCACAACTGCCCATAAAATGAAAAACACATTTTTTCTCAAACTTTTATTATAATAAACACATTCAAAGGTACTGTCATAAACGCTCCATTTCACCCACGTACATAATAAGATTACGAATTTTATATTAAGTTCCTCGAATACATATAGCTGAATACCTAATATGTATGAAAAACTAATCTCGTCTTTAATTTTCATAATTCACATATTCCGAATATAGTATTTAAATTGAACGAAATAAGCTTTTATTTACTTTTTGACTTTACTTTATTTACTGTATGACTTTAGAAAAAAATTACATAAATGTCTTACACAATGTAAGTTATAAATAAAGTTAAAATAATATATATAAGTTTAATTTTCAGGTTTAGGGTTGATAATGAACAATAACAATCCTTTATAACAGCGTCGCTGTAATAAGCTTTCAAATCTTCTACAATTTCTTCTACAAATTTATCTTTGTCCATAACATCTATAAAGCCGGTATTCAAATTATCGGAATGTGTTTTTGGGTTATGTTTATGTTTTTTGTCCTGTATGTCCTTATAGTCGACTATTTCGTTTTCTAAGTATTCATTATTATTCTCTTTTATGTCGTCATCATCACCAAATAATTTGTTATCATAAGTAGGTTTATTAGTGTGTCGGTGTTTATGTTTTGGAACTTTTAATTCATTCATAACATCGGGGTGGTAATAGATATTGGCTGGCTGAGTTGGCATCCCCAAAAAATAAGATGGATAATACGGATAAAACGTGAAAGACATAACATTATTTAAATTATTTCTTGTACATTCAGTTTGATAATTTATATAATTATCACTGTGAGTACAAATTTTCTGACTTTGGGGACATTTACCTGTAGCTGTGCAATATTGGCTGCATGTTGTGTCTTGATTAGTTTTCATACACGTACAGGTGAGTTTTGATCGCAGGTTCTTTGTATATTGAACGGGCATTACAGAGAAACTCCTAACTTCAATAACTTTACTTACTGGATTATAATCTTCATTTCTATTATTGTCGAATTGGGCATCAACGTTAACTGACATACTATCCCCACTAATGTCTTTTATTATATCACTACTTTGTATAGTTGCAGTATAATCTGAATGTCGTTCTAAATTGTCTTTCGATAAAAATTTATCAATTGGCCATTTTTGATTCAATTCAAGTGTGGGAGTTGGGACACTGCTTTGTAAAGATATATACACAGATGATGCAGATGTCGAGTTTTTGACAAATAAATGATTCTTTATTGATAGCATTTCATTTGATAACATTTTATCAAATATATTATACTTCAAATTTGGCGCTTTTGTGAAATTTAGAATTGTTAGCAAAATCGACTTCGGTTTCATTGTCAAACTTTCATTTTTGTCGATTTCTGGACCACCTACAAAATAGTTGTTGATTAGTAATAAGGATAAAAGGATTTTTAAAACAATACAACTAAAAACCGGCTGTAGGTAAATTACTATAAGTGCTATTCTTTATGTATAAATCCGTGGAATGCGTGTTTTCATTTCTATAATTCACTGCAAAGGTATTTATTTTCTGAACGTAAATACTTGATATCATAAAATATAAGAAAAGGAACATAACCAAATCTTTTAATGTTATCCATTTTAACTAAATAATAACATTAGACGTTTAACACGAGGGACTAATATCCAGATGGTTTAGAAACGATCTGTCTAAATACTTTTATTACAAACCATTTAAACATGTTGGACAATTATTATCTTTTAATACCATGAAATTATTCTTATTTTTTCTACTAAAATTATATTGTTTTATTGATGCTTATTCATCTAAATATTGCGACATTTGTTCCAACCACACACTCTGTCTATACAAGGTATGATTTTTAGAAAAAAATATCCTCAATAAACTGTGTCTTTATTAATAAATTCATTTAGCCAATTTCGTATTGAATTACGTTTTAGAAGAAAGTTTTTGGAATAAGTTGATTCTTAAAGAGAGGAAGACATTGAGATTTTTTACTTATTATAATTTTAGAATCCCGGACCCAGTTTGCAATGTGTAGGATACGACCAAAATGTAATCATTGGCAAAGATGATGCAAATGCTATTGTTGATAAAATTAATGAGCGAAGAAATTTTATTGCCAAGGGACTTTCCAGATATATACCAGCTGCCGCAAATATGAAGAAAATTGTAAGACTGTTGCGTTTACATTATGATTGCATTTTTTTTTAACAAATAGTATTTAAAATATTTGGTGAAGTTAATTAATTAAATTACTTACTTAGAAATCTTTTTTATAATAATAAAAATTAAGGAAATATTTAGAGATGGTCGGCGGAATTAGCAACATTTGCTCAACGTTGGGCAGATCAGTGTGATCAGTCTTTACGTCCTGATAGAGAAGACCAATGTCGAGACCTCGGTAATATTAATAAACAATTCTTACCAAATAGAAACAATAATTTGTTTTTGATAAAGAATTTTATTTTGTTTTCCAACACCATCTGATGTATTCTTAAAGAGAATTGGAACATTCGTAATAATTAAAAATCGAATTAATTAGTAGATCAATATGTAAATGATTCTACAAGTCATAAAAACAATAATTCTACCTACTGCATTGAACTATTTTAAAAATGAATTTAACGATTAACATATAACTTTTCCAGAAAATATAAGCGTTGGTCAGAACATAGCAACGATTGTTGGTGCAACAACCGATTTAAACATCAAGAGTTTTATTGAAATGTGGTTCATGCAATCCATGGACTACAATGGCAATGTATTATATTACAATCAGTAAGTACGTACTAAGAATAATAAAATAACAAAATTATTGAAATAATGGTTTGATAAAATACAAATACAAATACAAAAAGATTTGAAATAATCAAACGTCGACATGTAACAGACAGGATGTGCTCATTGATGTGGAGAGAGAAAAGTTTTTGTTTGATGAGATACATACTCGTACGTTTCATCAAATACAATACCGATTCAAATAATACGATTTTACTGTTTAAATATTTATTTCTGGCAAATCATACATTTCATAACATTCTATTATGTTTTGTTTAGATTATTTTCGCCATTTTATGATCGATTTTAATACAATTTTAACCTTTTTTATGAAAAAATATTATTATTTATCAGGTGAGTTAGACATGATACATTTATGACATTTTATAAATAGTCAGTCTTCTTATCTTCAAGAAGTATTAATAAGCTCTTCGAAATATATAACAACTCAACTTTAACTTATACAAAATATAATACCAGGTGTAATCATTTTAATCCGATTCTATAACAACAAATACAAATTAATGCTGATTTCTATGTATTATAATGTTCCATCTTAATTATCTTGGCTCAAAATAAATATGTCCTTATATATTTTTATCCTTAATTATTAATTAGAAGGAAATTTATTTTGTACATACCTTTTAGATCGGTTGACTTCAAAACAAATTACTTCACACAATTAATTTGGGCTGAAACCGACGAGGTGGGATGCGGTAGAGCCAAGTTTTTTGTAAGTAGTTTTGATAAAACTTAATTTATCAAGTTTAAGTAAGTTCTCGAACTTAATCTTATGACCTAGTTATGACTTTACACTATAACAAAATACATCTTTACAGATTCATAATACAAAACCTGTTCTGGTTGAAAGACTTATTTGCAATTTCTCACCAAAAGGCAACGTACAAGGGAAACCGGTATACATTATGGGACAATCGGCATCACAATGTAATTATAATATGGTTTCAGACAAAACGTTTACTGGTCTGTGTGTTAGAATCCATTTATCGACGATACATTTACTACAAAAGAAAGGTAAAATATTATATATAAAATTGTTTTTCTATTTATATATCAGTTTTAACGTTAATATCCTTTACAATGTTTTACTATTTATACAAAACATATTAATTCAACCTTCAAACGTAATCCTTTCAACTTAGATACGATCCCAAGCTCTCCAGTCACCAGTTTTCTAAGAATACGCAATTTGTATAATGACTCGGCAACACCTGAAATAGATCCTGTACAAATTTACAACAACCCTAAACCAAACATAAAAGGGTACCTTGAATATAATAATCAGAAATCAAAGCTTCGAGGTTTACTGAAACATCCATTTGGTTAATATAATATTAAATATTTATAAAAATACATTTTATAATAGCCGTAGTTTGTTTTCGTTTATTTGAAAGTTCTAAAAGCTGGAACTAATAACAGAATATGAAAAACATTTTTTCATTTTATATTCAATTTGCTATCAGAGGTAAACGTATGTTTACTTTGTCACATGCTATGCCTACAACTTGTAACACTAAAGCGGCTTTATAAAAAATATAACAAAATATTGTAGGACTTTTACAAAAATATGTTTTTTTTTCCTTTCCTAAGTGGTGCTAAATTTACTACTTATTAAACGTTTCTCTTAGTTATCTTTTATTATTTAATATATTTTACAGATGCTGTAAAGCGTAGTTATCCTTTAGACAACGAGCATTTTTGGCGCTATCAAAGTAATGATTCAAGAAACCATGCAGAACATTATCATTCGCAACACAAAGGACAAAAAGGACATTCCCGTGTATATCACGGCCATAACCATAAAAATGAATTCGATTTATTACACCCAGAAACACCCATCTCAGATTCCCGGCGATACGATTTTACAACTAATACCGTGAAAAAGAATTCTGAACAAGAATTTAGAAAACATAATATTATTAACCATTGCACACGTAAAGAAGAATTTAAAATGAATACTGCAACGGAATGTAATCCATGTATGACAAAATTAAAATGTACGAGAGGTTACCGAAGTAATTGTCAGTCATCTACTAATAAATGTAATGAACACCAGAGTATCAGTTCATCTGATTTACATGCAAGTACGTGTCCATGTAATGCTTTTCAAAATACATACAAAACAAGTAGATGTATGTCCTGTGAATTAGAGAACGATCGATTTACCAATTGCGACTACACAGATAAGAATTGGTCTACTAAGCCCTGCCAGAACATTTTAAGAACTTTATCTGATGACCAATTCAATAAGCAAGATGACTTTGATTATTATGATTTGCATAGAAATTTACATTCATCTATACTAAGCATGACTACTAAATCACTTTATGAATCGTGGATAGCGAACAACAATAATATGCAAAGTTTACAACGAAGAAGAATATTTCCCAGGCAGGTAAATTAGAATATTTTTTTAATATATTACCTAGTTATTATTGGATTAAAACCTATAATACCTAATTTTAGGGATAGAAAGAGAAGTTTACAAGAAGACGAAACAAATTTTAGGCCTTTTTGGCAAGTAGATGAGTATACAAACAGTAAACAACCACAATTAAAATCAATAAGATATACAACATTGTCAAATAAAAGGAATAAATCAAACAAAAGAACAAGAAAAACTACGAAAACCTCGATGAACACTGAATATATTACAATTCCTGTTGAAAAGCAATATGATAAAACAGTTAAACGAGTTACAGAGAAATATTTATCATTTGATGAACTATTGCATCTTAGGAAGCATAACTCCGATTTCGCCGACGCTCGACGCTCCAACGATGAAACTACGACCAAAGCAGCCGCAGAGAAGAATAAAGAGACTGCAACGACAGCAAGTACCGCAGAAACTACTTCCGAATACACTGCTAATACTCCATACATTCGAAAGAAATACTGTACTCGCAAATTAACTTGCACATGGACTGCTGCTTCTCCAACCGATAATGCCGGGAGTATTATACCTGGAGGCGCAGCCAACGCTGCTGGTTCTAGAACACCCCCTGGCTACGTTGAAGGATGTACAAGAACCTCCACATGTACGCGTGATTACATGAATCGCAACAAAATGGCAACTTCGTCTATCGAGGTCACTAGTGAAGAAGCTCTAACTGGTGATGATGATGATGACTATTGTGAACGTCGCTCGTTACACAAACGGAACTTAAATAAAGATGTTGGAGCACGAAAGCATATCAACCAAGATAGACTCTTAAATAAAAATACACTGTATCCACAAGCGACTGGGTATAATATAAAGCAATCTAAATTGCCAGTACATAATAGTTGTATTTGTATAAGTGAACATTTAAGAAAGAAAAGATATGATCCAGCCCTTAATACTTCCAAAGTTTCAAATTTTCACATAGTTAAGAGGGAAAATGAAAATCGATTTAAAAGTAATGTCCTATCATACGGCGACATTTACTATTTAGTATCTAATAAACTAATTGACCTGTGGAGAACAAGAAACGAATCACTTCAACATAAAAAAGTTTGTTTATGTAATAATGTTAGCAAATTTAAAAGTAATTTTATTTTGTTATTAATATTTCTCACAAAATTATTAATATTTAATAAAATTTTGTTATAACTTTTATTCATTTACATTCAAAAATAGATCAACCTCAAAAACACTAATACAAAATATAGAATAAGTTTAAAAGTAGCATAAAGCATTTGCTCTGAGTTATGTGCGCAATTAAATCGTTCATTGAGTTTTAAGATTCTCAAATCCGATGCAAGTTCTCGCAACAAATCTTTGTAGCTTACAAACGCACCATCCGCTGGTAACTTGATTGAATCGCTGCGCAATTTCAACACTTCTATCCCTCTTTTAATTCTTCTAAATTTGTCAGCAGCAGTTGCATAATTCAACTGTTGAAACTCATGATATTTTGCTTCATTATTTAAACTCTTTTTTGTTTGCGGTTCTACCAAAATTATTGGAATATCGTTATTATTTTTATCTTTTATGTTATATTATTCTTGTATCAAAGGAGTGTTACCGTTTTGAATATTATCTAAGTCCGGTAAACTCATTTCTTTGATATTTTCTGTTGCAATATCTGACTCCAGAATGTCTTCTATGAAATCTTTTGTCTCCCTGTGCCTTTTTAAATCATCAATTTCTAATGCTATTTCAGAAACAGCTAAGTTCTCTGAATCGTAATATGATTCAGAGGAATCTTCATTTGTTTCTGTTTCCGATGATTGCTCATCTTCAGGAAAAAAGTAATGCCCTGTGAATTCATTGTTAGCTTTTATTTCACCCATTTGCGCTTGGACCTTAACAATACTATAATCAGGCGCATAATTAGTAAGGGTTTTTATATCTTCAGTAGTTGAAAATCGATCTGTAAATCAAAATATTAAACAAATTAAAATTTTTATACCTTTTATGCACTCATAAACTAAAGTAAAAGATTATTAATTTAATTACGTTGTTCTATTCTTTATTACGATTACAATTATTATTTGTTTCATTTAATGTCTAAAAATATGAATTAGGAAATAAGAAGATTGTTTTTAAGTCTAAACATACCACTGTGTCGGAATATAACAGCTTCTACTAAATCAACAAGCAAGGTGGAATTTATGTAATCATTAATCGTTGTTTTTGTAGTTGTGGGTATTACTTTGCTACTATAAATTTGATTTATCATAGCAGCAATTGTCCTATCGGTTAAAGTAGTTTCTGGACTTTGTTGAGTAGTTACAAGTAAATTCTTTAATATATGATCATTACTCAACCTACTTTTAAGTAATTCTATAAATTCATCAACAGCCAAAACATCTTTACATCTCAAAGTAGGTTGCTCTGTCGAAAAACGTGCAAGTGTTACTTCAAATAGATCAGACAGAAAATCCAATTGCGTATCTTCTTCAACATATGGTGTTGTGTCATTCTTCTTTATCATATTGTCTTTATCTGTTGTTTCTTCATAACCAGTTATACTTATTATATCAGTATAAATATTCCGCGTGGAATTATAATTGTTAGGTAACTCTGATTCCAATATATTACCTACCAAAATTATTACAATGTATTAATTAGAAAACAGCTATGAAATAACATATAGGTAAATTAATTAGTCGTACTACATAGGTTCTTAAATTCAGCATCACAAGTGCTATCACTTGGACATCTGGAACAAGGAGGTCCTTGAATATAAACAGCTTCTCCAAACCGATTACCACTTGGAGCAAAATTACAAACCAGTCTATATACAGTATGATTTTTTTCTACGTTTGACTCAGTTATGAATTCCTAAAAAAAACATAAATTAACTTATAATTTATGTTGCTTTAATCTATTAAAAAATGTTGGGTAACAGCCGAATTTATACAACCCTATTCAGTGTATACACACATTATTACATTTAAAGTTGAATTATGAATTATTTAAAAAGTTTTATTTGGTACCCAAAATTTTACAACACCACATCCAACTCGTCTTGATTCCGCCCACACCAGTTGTGTGAAGTTATCATACTGGGACAAGCTGGACAGTGAGGATCTAAAATACACATCACATAAATCACTATATAAATACTTTACATATATAATAGCTTTAAATATACATATACATAAGCTTTCACATTAGGTCTTAGATTCCGTAGAAATTTGACAATACAGCTGTTTTAAGAGCTTCAAAATAACTACGACTACATTCTTATTATAACTATTTATTTACTTGATTTCATTATTGAATGCTATCTTGAAATATTAATATAAAATTTCGCGGCTATGTACTTTGTTTTAATCTGTTTCAATAACAATCAATATGTTAAAGTATATGGAAGATAAATCTTATAACGCTCCCTCCAACGGTCTTGCCAACCATACTGATAAAATTGAGCATTTTTAGGACTATTTCATTTTATTTTTAGAACAACATTTAAATATTTCATTTTGTGATTCTGAGAATAAATAAAAAATGTATTTCGATATATACAAATTGCTTTTCTAATATAAGTATCACATAAACCATTCCTTTTTGCATCGATGATTTTATTCAAATCAAATATCATATCATTTAAACGTACATTTATTTAATCCATCCGTAAATAAACTAAAAAACATGAGGATGTATGAAGAGGTTGATGTCTGTGGCCGAGGCGAAAGAGGTATGCAGGGACCGTAGCGTTTGGCGCTCCGTCGTCTCTCGTTACCCCGCGAGGAATATGGCGTGAAGGTAAATAAATAAATAAACTAAATGCACCGGATATAATACTGACATATAACTAATCGTGTGTAATTACAACTTACAACATGCATACAACGAATGGAATTAAATCTATTAACTTCAGTATCTAATTCAAGATCAAAGGAATTTAGATTAAATTCCATCGTCCGGAATCGGAATTAAATGGAAAATGTAATACCGTAAATGTATATTATATTTACGGAACGAAATACCAGATCTGATCAGACTGTGTGTAATTCAAATATCGACAATAGTAATGTGTTTAAAAGCGATATTATTTATAAGTAGAAATTAAAAGCCTCTTACAAGTTACGGACAGAATATTGGCAGGATGAATAAATAAATATCAATTGGCGCTTATATGAAACTCGAGCACAGTTAGAGGAGGATGGAAGCATTAGGCAGATTTTGTTTATCTCAAGCATTATATGAACAAGATTTATATAAAAGAAAATATATGGAAACCCCGAAAATAAAGTGGAAAATTTTGATGATATTTTAATATTTGCTTATAAACTGATCAAAGATTTTTTAATTAAGATCCACGTAAAATGATTGACATTTTGTTCGACATTTCTGTTTTCAAATTTATTTATATAAAAAAATATATCAAAATATTTATAAAACAGAATTCTAAATATTATCTATGTTTCGTTATAAATAATAATTACCTCGTCCGAAGTTAAGAAGTCTTATAACAATAATGAAATTGGACTTACGGTCTGTACCGAGGTATTATAGATCCATTTATATTCAAGAGCTCCATGTACCAAATATCGACTAACGTTGCAATTGACAAGCCGGGTGCGTCACCGTAAATTGATGCTATATTTTGACCAACTCTTTCGTTTTCTGTTACATATATATAATAATTAACATTGAACAGATGTACTTGAAAATGACTTACCACAAGAAAATTCTTAATATAAAAATGTCTATATAAATCCATAAAAGTTATATGTATGTATGTATGTACAAATTAAAAATTAAATATATTTGTTTCTAAGAATAAATAAAGTACTACTATCTGTGATGAAAATCCTATATATGTATATTAATACCCATATCTCGACAAAGGTCTTTCATGTCATCAGTACTTTTTAAACATTGGTCTGCCCATCTTTGTGCTGAGATTTCTAATTCCTCATTCCATTCCTGTTAATTAAAAATACAGTTAACAAAATACAGGTTTATTTTTTTTTTAATTTACTGTATTAAAATTATTATTATTTTATAATCACTAGCTTATGCCCGTGGCTTCACCTGGAAGAGAAGTTAGAACAGAGGACGGTTTGAAACTAAATTTCATATATTAAATTCTATTCTAATTCTAGATGGTAACCCGGCTTCGCTTGGGTTAAATCTCATCAATATTTTACATAATGTTGGTACATTATTGTAGTTATAGCTTTGATTAACGAGATCAAGATGGCCTCCGGTGTCTGTGATGTTTCGCTAGCCTCCAAAATGGCGACTGCGATTCGTCTGTCATCATCATTAGAATTTAACAAAATACTCGACAATTCCGTATTTTATTTTTTGATGTTTATTATTGAGGCGAAATAATTAATATAAATTTACCTCTGTGGGTGAAGGCTTCAGACAACGCAGTATTTTGATTCTTTCTATTATAATTGAGTTAAAGTTGAGTTAATGTACATAATACAATAATGTCAGATTACGTATAAAATATTCTTTTAAACATAATAGACACCTAAATGCTATAAATATGATATTTTTTTGTATTACAGTTTGTTATTATGGTACTTAAGAAGTTATACCGTAATAGATGAAACAAGGTGAAGAGAAACTCTCAAACTCTATACGCAACGTTTAAGTTTTATTGTTGATATCGCGTAATCAATATCTTATAGAGCCAACTGTTATATTTTACTTAGTTTACTAAAGCGATTTTATTTAATATGTATCCAATACCAAGTTATATAAGTTGTATCCGAGTTATATAACTTATGTGCCTTTTTGAAACTCACTTTGAGATTGTTTAATAGACATCAGTCTCTACTATTAAATGTATTTACAAGGGAAGACGGTATAATAAAAATAACATAATTTATACAAAAATTCATTAATTCGTTAATTAATCAGAATTAGGTTATTCATGAATAATATTTTTAAGAGGTATTATTTTTGAATATCTAAAAAATACAAAGTCATTCATAGAAAAAAATTACTTCGTCTTCTACCCGCTTAAATTAAATCATTTCTTATATATTATACAGTTGCTCGTATATGGGTTTATCGTAAATTTTTATATTTGTACATTGGTAGTGACATACCTAACTGTATAACGAATTCCATTTGAACTATTTAAAGTAATTATTACTATTATTAATATTAAGCTGTTACAAGGTCTGATTATTGAGGTGAGCATAAGCGAAGCTCTTAAACGTTTGGGAGACCTTTTTTTGTGTTTAGTGGTCTCCAGAATGCGACGAGATAATTAGCTAAAAATTTTCTCATGTATATTTGAGCCGAACGCGGATGTTACAGCGAAAACAGATTGAAAAAATGTTTAGCCGTTCAAAAGTTATCAAGAAAAGATGAAAGGAGAGGGGTTCAGCTCAATACCCGCCGCGCACGGTTGGCGGATCCTAGTATTGAAATATTAATGCTTGGCAATTATAATCGTTGATAGTCTCTTGCCATTTGCCATTTGTCATTTGCCATTTCATTATTCAATTTTAAACTCACTCATCCAGAAATAACGAGTACGTAACAGATAACTAAAAGTATATTTTTACCATTTGACTGATTGTATAATATTGCTAAATATAAATTAATTAGAATTATTAATACTTGCCATTTTAAACATGTTTCCTGATGGCGGCAACGACCGAATATCGCCGGACGCAACTTTATTTCTACGTTGATTTATTTTGTTTAATATGTCTTGTTTCTCTTTACTTGTTTTTAATAGATTCTCATAATTTAAACAATCCTTCCCCGGACCTGGAGGCTGTTATAATATTAAATACACATATTCATATACATTTGAACAATAAATTGTTTTCGGAATATCGGTATGATCTGCCGTTATTCCGAAAACAATTTCGAATATAACTAATATTTTTATAATTTGTAAATTAATTTAGTGCTCTCAAGTAAATCTTTTATATTCAGTCTACTTTTATTATTGTTTCGTACTTCAAGCTAATAACTACTAATACATAGAACAATGAATAATCACATATTAATTACAAAATAATATAATTATAAAAAACCCATACTTGATATTTACAAAATGTATCTTTGGTGTCGATACAGTAATCCGTATTGCAATAATTTTTACATTCACCATATTTTAAATAGCCCAATATAAATATATAACACATTACAAATGATTTTATGATTATCATTTATAAAGGAAATACCTAACAATTTATATGGAAAATAAGATTTAACTTGTGATTATCCAGATGGTTGAGTCTCAACAATGAAGTTTAGTTCAGCGACAATTATATGATTTTATATTTGTCTAGGTTTACTTAGGTTATGACTTATAGTATTAAATTAATTGCCGATTAGCCTCTTTTCTTTACAATAAATTGTTATATTTTTTCGTTAAAGTTCAAAATAATTATTATATTCAAGGAACCTTAAAAATTATGTAAGCTCGACTTGGTAAAACAGCTTTTGCCAGATAATAACTATTTTAAACAGATGTTATATAACAGTATAAAAGTAATAGAAAACCACAACTACCTTAATAAATTTTGGTCCAAAATTTAAATATCGAGGTCAAAAAAGACATTCTTCTATATTCTTAATAATAGTCTGCGGGCGGATTGTGTATGATATATTTAATTTTAAAAGTAGCGATATTTATTGATAATGAAGTGACAGCTAATAGCACACAGCAGCAACTTAGGAAGCACTTAACAATCAGCACCTTCGGGTATCCCCATACTAGAGACATAACTAAAATACGTAGAAATCAACTTATATTAGTTATAGTAGTTCGTGACGTCACGTTCAGGTAAAACTACAAAACGATGGAATGTGTATAGTATACAAACATATGAGGCATCGGGTGAATTCTACGGAGATTACTTGGTACTATTATAATTTTAATTTGATGTCTGGGATTTTTTGTAAAATGTAATAATATTGTTTAATAATATTAATCATTATCTTGAGCTATGTCGAATAAGAAATATTAAAACAATTTATTCGTTTGTAATGGATGCAGGACTTTGTATCCTTTTTTTTCTACTTTTTATCTTATGACCTAATGCGGTATTAGAGCGATATTTTATTTACTTATTTACCAAACTTTTTAAATAATTTCAAGTAATTATATTCATCATTCAATTTAGAATTCCCTTGACTAGAGTAAAATTTTCAGTTACCATTTTATCTAATATGTATATAGGCCCTTTTAATTTGAATTTTGACGTCACGTTCAGGCGAAACACATAATTAATGTAATTACTTTAAATTCAAGCTATGCCGTCTCCAGTATGTGGATGCTCAAAGGTCAACAATTAGCATTAATAATTACAGCGTCACTATGTGCTCAAGTGATCAAAGAGCAGTAAGTACTTTACGTCATACGTTCATGACAGTTGACATTTGTTATCACTGTTTAATGTTGTTAGTTATTATCTGGTGTTAGAGGTTTTTTGTTTGGACTTTGGTGTTTTTTAAACTTTTATTATCGTAAACTAAGATTCTAACTGTTACAGATTTATTAAATGTAATATGTTTCATTAGTGCGGTTTAAACAATTATTATCATACATACATTTTCTTTAAATAGAGTAATAATAATTATTTACGAATTTTTAACAAAATGAGTCGTCTCTTAAGACCTCTTATAGGCCCTAGTATTCTAAATTCTGATTTATCTAAATTATACGAAGAATCTCAAAAGCTTTTAGACAATGGTGCTGACTATTTACATCTTGATGTGATGGATGGTCATTTTGTTCCTAACCTCACTTTAGGTCACCCCGTGGTAAAGTGCCTGCGCGGTAAAATTAAGGATGCATTTTTTGAAACTCATATGATGGTATCAAACCCGGAGCAGGTATAACTTCAATTTAAACTTAAAACTAAAATATATGAATTAAATGTTATAGATATATAATGTTTTTCAGTGGATAGTACCAATGGCCGATGCCGGAGTCAATCAGTATACATTCCATATTGAACCAGTAAATGATGTTGAAAGTATATGTAGAAAGATCAGAGAAAATGGAATGAAGGTAATCATAGCATTTTGGTCAATTAACTAAACAATGTAAAAGTATATTTAGGTAAAATAGTATAATTAAATACATTGTTTTTTTTACTATTTATCTTACATTTTACAGGTAGGGCTGGCAATCAAACCTGGCACACCAGTGGCTGAAGTAGAGAACTACATATCCATATCAGATATGGTGTTAATAATGACAGTAGAACCAGGTTTTGGGGGCCAAAAGTTTATGGATAACCAGATGGAGAAAGTGAGATATTTGAGAGAGAATTATCCTTTATTAGACATTGAAGTTGATGGAGGAGTTGGCCCTGCTACTATAGGTTGCTGTGCTGAAGTAAGTAAATAAATGAAACTACTAATGACGGTTAACATTTTCTCCTTATCATATTATGACAATTGGAATTTTAAGATATATATATGATACATTTTTTACATTTCACAGGCAGGGGCAAACATGATTGTATCTGGAACAGCTATTATAGGAGCTAACGACCAGGCGGCAACTATTCAACTTTTGCGGGATACTGTACAAAAAGCGATTGATAAAAAATAACTCATTTTATTATATATTTTTTTATATATAAAAAATATACAAATGTAGATAAAAAAGATCTTAACGTACCAAGTACACATTCCTGATAGGTCTTCCGCAAGTTTTATACATTTATATTAATAAAAAACTTTTTGTATAACATTGTTTTAATCAAATTTACTTAAATCTAAACTATTGTCATTATTGGACACATTTATTTTATTTTGATTCATTTTAGGGAATGATGAACTGACTGCGATGCCACTATTCTCGAATGCCATTGGCTCATTTTGAGCTTTTAACTTTAATCTCAAGCTAGACATTGCTATGAGAATGGCTTCTTCCGTACGGATTGTTCGTGATCCCTGATTTGGAAGTACATTTACATAGTGGTTAAAGAGTAAACTAGCCTCTTCTACTTGTAGTTGCTCGTCACCTTCCAATGCTGCTTCAATACCATGCAATCCACCAAAAACAATCAAAGAATGGTTGTAGTTGACTTCTTTGTCCGGCAGATCATCAATTGGTGTGCCTTTATCAGATGTTCCAATTGTTAAGTCATACCTTGAAAAAACATTTTATTTTAATGATTGCAATATTCATGTTTATAATAATCACCTATTTAGTGCAGTTTATTATGTATAAAAGAAAATAATTACATACCCATTTTTATAAGGACATTGTGTAAACACTTGGCTAAGATTATTTGCAATCCTTACAGTGTAGCCCCAATAAACTCCCGTTTCAGCTCTTGGTGTGGACAGACTAACAATTTTTCCTTTTATTTTTTTATTACCTTCAGCTACAGGTAATAATTTCACAGTTACCCTTATCCCAGGATTCAATAACTTATCTGTAGATACATCTTGTAACAGTCCAACATTTACTTGTGAACCTTTACCAGGTTTAACCTTTTTATTCATTGTTATACCTTCCCTGTAATAAAAAGAATATATTATTGTTATATTACAACTTTTTACAATTTGCTATATACTATACTACAAAATATATACTATACTATACCTAAATTGAAAATCATTAGACATTCGTAAATGATGTGGTGCATCTAAAGGGTTGAGAAGTCCAGCAAACTCCAAATCTTTGTGTAATGGAAAGAAATGTTTTCTTAAATATTGAGGGCATTCTAAATACTGCAAAATCCTTGCCAGTTGCACACAACTCTTACGCGCTACTTTACCACCGTCAATATCTTCCAGCTTAGACTTTTTAGTATCAATTTTATCCCCTATATCATCATAAACTATTATTTCGTCGACACAAAAGACACAAGCTGCTCTCGCGATTTGACCGGCTAGATACGTTCGTAATTCAGCTGATTGAGCATTCTCCAATATAGACCCTGGTACGGCTATGCTTACTGTCGATATTTCTGAATTTTTCTTTTCTTTTTCAATTTCTTGTTTATTTTGTATGTCAATTTCTTTTTCTAATACTAGCCGTTTCTCCCTTTTAATGATTTTCTCTTCATTACGCTGGCGTTTCAACGCTTTACGTTCTTGATTAATTTCTCGCCAACTCTTGCCGAGGGGTTTACTTGGTGCTATAGGCAAAGACATTGATATCGTCTACAAATCTTGTTAATCATACAAAAATAGTTACTTATTGACACTTTAGGCAGGTGCCTAAAAATTAAGAGTTATTAAAAAGTATAACACAAACACGTGAAAACACATAAACAGAGTTGGAACTTCAATTTAAAAAATGTGGTATTGATGTCAAATGTCAATGTCAGTGTCAACGTAGTAGCCTAGGTAGAGGTAATTTTCCTCTGCGAACTATTAACTGCCTTCAAGAAAAATATTGACTTGAATCACGAAATTGTTAATTTTATAATGATACTAGCCTTGTTAAAAGAATTATGATATAAGAGATAGTTTAAAGTTTACTGAAAACTGCAACAAACTACAATATACAAGTAATAGAACATTATTTTTACTCTGTATTTTGACGTAAGGTATTTAAACAATAAATAATCAAATCAAGAAGCATGTATTTTCCACTCTTGCGCATGTGATTCCTCCATAATTACCGGTAATAGATAAATAACAAAACTTTCAAAAATACTATTGGAACGAAGGCAAGTTTATTTTTAAGTAATTTTATACTGCTTTTATGAACCAAAGAATATTTTTTATATTAATCATTTAAGATTTAAACAATTTTACATATTTTAAATAGGGAATGTATGTAGACAAGTATAATGAATGTATTTTCCAATAATTGCAGTTAAATAAAAGAATATAATAAAAAAAATATAAAGTGAATAATCACTATTAAGTACACTTTTCTAGTTAATTCAAGAAAACATGCTTGTAATACAATCCTAATTATACTTTTTAATAAACATATTAAACATCTAAAGCATGTTAAAATAGGGTTTATATGTGAAATATGTTAATTATTTTGTTGTATTTTCATTACTTTAATCTTATTATTCCTCAAAAAAGTCTATATGTTATTTGTGTATCAGAGTTTGTCAATAATATATAGAATAGAATATAGGGTATCAAGTCTAATACATGTTTTTCTGGTCTGTTACCGAGGGTCGGTTGTAAAATATTGTTTTTCGGTTAAATTTGTTTATTGTATTAATGTTGTCTTAAATGAATTTCATCATTATCTTTCATCATACAAAATATTAGGGTTGTCAATTTTTCATTTTAAATAAACTGTTTTCTAATTTTTTATAACCTTACAAAATAAAAGTATTACAATAAATAAATAAATTTGTTAAAAATTAAAAATACAATTATAAATGTGATTTTATGAGTACATAAATTATGGTACTTAGTTTTTTTCCCTGAATTGCTGTAACCATACACAAAAGTTAGTTATTAACTATTTTTTTAATTAGTTTTATAAAAAACTAAATGAAATCATAAGTAAATATATATGTAAGAATATTTTATTAATGTGTAACCCTATTGTTGTTTACTAAATAAGATATTTCTTTATCAGAACCCCTGTGAGGTCAGTTGTGATAGTCGGGAGTGCTGAACTTACACAGTTTATTTAACTATTTAAATAATATAACATGGCAGCCAACGGTAAATTAGGTAAGATAGATTATATTACAAATTAAATGTAATTATTATAATTTTTTATATTATGCAAAATTTTCCTGTGACTATTCGTTCAGATTTGGAAAGGGGGATTTTGCATAGTAACTTGTTAAAACCCATAAAATAATTAGCAAACATTGTAATATGCAATTATTAGCATTTGTTTAATAAATGGTCTATCAATTGTGAAAACATTCAATTCAATTCTTCACATTTATTATATTAATATCAAATTAAATTGTTGTTTCATCTGATTAAAGCTAACATTACATGTATTTTACTTTTACTCTCTTTTGAATCTCTTCCCTCGTTGTGATTTACTAAAAGTTATAATAAAAATCTCCACAGCTCTCCTCAGTGTGTCAGATAAGACCGGTCTGATACCCTTAGCCAAATGTCTGTCTGACATTGGTTTAGGTCTAGTCGGTAGTGGTGGCACAGCTACAGCTTTACGTAATGCTGGCTTGAAAGTTCTGGATGTGTCTGATATAACGGGTGCACCCGAAATGCTTGGAGGACGCGTCAAATCTCTTCATCCGGCGGTGCATGCTGGTATATTATCTAGGTGAATAGGATAATCAAACGTATAATTTAATTTTATAAATAAATTAATTATTTAAACTAATTATTCTCTTCAGACTGACGGACTCCGATCAAACTGACATGAAACGTCAAAAATTTGACATGATAAGCGTAGTTGTATGCAATCTGTATCCCTTTGTTGAGACTATTTCCAAACCCAATGTAACTATACCTGATGCGGTGGAAAACATAGATATTGGTGGAGTGACCTTATTAAGGGCCGCCGCCAAAAACCATGATAGAGTTACGGTTATATGCGACCCGGCTGATTACGATCAAGTTATTAAAGAGTTGAAGCAAACTCAGGACAATCAAACGTCACTAGAGACTAGGTTTGTATTTAGACATTACTTGTATTTTTGAATATTTTTTTTATTTTATTTAATAATGAAATAGTACAATAGAGACAAAGTCAGATTAGATTATTAATCAGCCATTTCTTTATCCAACCTACCGTACGCTAGGTCAACTAGCTTGCTAATAATGTATGGTGATATTCCTGAGCTGTTAGAATGCTTGGTAGAGTAACCCGCCATTTTTTGAGTTTAATAGAGAATTTAAAATTGGATAATGCAACAAAACAATCACAGAATTGGTTATCTTAATCATTTAAACATTTTTTTTATTTTTTAATTAATTTCCAGACAAAACCTAGCCTTGAAAGCATTCACACACACCTCTCAATACGATACTCATATTTCTGACTATTTCCGGAAGCAGTATTCGGCGGGTCAATCCCAAATGACCTTGAGATATGGTAACTCCACCTAAAATTATGAATATTATTAATAAATCGACGAAATATAATTAATTTTATGTTAATTTTTAGGTATGAACCCCCACCAAAAGCCAGCCCAAGTATTCACCACCCGTGACCGCTTACCCTTAATCACTCTGAATGGGTCTCCGGGCTTTATTAACTTATGTGACGCTCTTAACGCTTGGCAGCTGGTTATTGAGCTCAAGGAAGCTCTGGGCCTACCAGCTGCTACCAGCTTCAAACATGTCTCACCAGCTGGAGCGGCTATCGGTCTGCCTTTAGATGAAGCGGAAGTAAGTAAACCAAGAAATAAAACAAACTGTTTAATTAAATTTTTCATAGCAAGTAGGACTTGAACCTGGCACCACTAATAATTCGTTTCCGTCGCTCTGTGAACTGAGCTATCGTGTCTTAGCAACTTATTCTTGATTAATTTATTATCTGTATTTTATAATCGTTTTTATTGCTAATACAAACGAGAATTTTAGAAATACTGTTTAATATAATTTTTCATTCAAGTAGGACTTGAATCTGTGACCCCTAGTAATCTGCGTACATCGTTGTGCAAACTGAGCTATCGTGTCTAAGCAACTTATTATTATTTATTTCAAATATAAACGAGAAATTAAGATATAAAATGTGTAATAGGCATCAGTGTGCATGGTGTCAGACCTTCCCAAGCTGACTCCCTTGGCCTGTGCATACGCACGAGCTCGCGGCGCAGACAGGATGAGTTCCTTTGGAGACTTCATTGCTTTATCTGATGAATGTGATGAAATCACAGCACGCATTATATCCAGAGAGGTCTCAGATGGTATCATTGCACCAGGGTACTCCACCGCCGCTTTGACTATACTGAAAAAGAAGAAGGGGGGCAATTATTGCGTCCTACAGGTAATTTTAATATATAAATCAATTTGCTCGAATACAACCAATTTATATTTAATATTTGTTGCAGATGGATCCAAATTATACTCCAGATCTGATAGAGCAGAAGACAATCTTTGGGTTGACCCTCGAACAGAAGCGGAACGACGCCAAGATAACAGCTGAACTATTTAACAATATCGTCAGCAATAATAAGGATATTCCATCCAACGCAATCAGGGATCTTATAGTTGCGACCATTGCTTTGAAATTCACACAGAGTAATTCTGTTTGCTACGCCAGGGACGGGCAGGTGTGTTTTTGACAATTATTATTACTTATGGGCTTAGAATCAATATTTAAAAATAACATAATGTCGTTGGGAATATAAAGAACTTAATACCAAGATTACATTAACTTCAAAGTTTTTTATCATAAATTTAATATTGCACTTAAGAAATATCAGACAAAAAGACCTGACTGGTGCATCCATGATTCTTCACCTTTTAGCCAGTTATCAATCCTGGAATCAATAGGTACTACGTATCAAATTATTATCGCTAGTTCATTGAACTACCTTGCCCCCCTTTCGCTTTCCTTCTAAATGTCTCCCATTTAGTGTGATCATTGTGTGATGATGTGTGATTGTGGTTGTTAGCTAGTATAGTTTTATATTATATAAATTCGTGTGTCAGTGTGCGTGTGTGTGTGTGTGTGTGTGTGTGATTTTGCGTGTGTGCTGTGCGTGCATTCAGGTAATTAGAGTCGGAACAAGCAGTCGGTTGTATTAAAACTGAATTCGTAGTAATTTCTAATGACAAAAAGGACAAATATATAAATAATACGTTTATAAATTTGTGTGTTCACTTATACTAAGGTTTTCTTTTCTAATTATTTCATTAGAGTAGAGAGACTTCCCCATCCACTTCTAAGTTCACTGTTAGGCTATAAAGACTGAATTGTGGACTATCAGATGACAATAAGTGTTTTAGGTCTGAATCGTAGACTATCAAATTACAAGTGTTCTATCATCGGTCAGGTGGTAGGTATAGGAGCGGGTCAGCAGTCCCGCATCCACTGCACGCGGCTGGCGGGCGGTAAGGCGTCCGTGTGGTGGCTGCGGCACCACCCCCGCGTGCTGGCCATGAAATTCAAGCCCACCGTCACCCGCGCGCTGATCTCCAACGCCATAGACAACTACGTCAATGGGACCATCGGTGAGTGGAATGGTTTTACATGTTAGCCATATTCATATTTAAGGCTAAAATCAGTGCAGGTATTGTCAACATTTTAAGAAAATAAATGTTGTTTTTTTATTTTAAATTTGCTTTTAATATATACATTTTTAAGAATTATATAATATAATATATAATAAATAATGAATTTCATTAATATTATTCTCTTAGGTACTGACTTGCCACTAGAGCAGTGGAATACCTTATTCGAAGGTGAACCACCAGCGCCGCTTACCATTGAGGAAAGAGACTCCTGGGCCAAAAAGATGGATAAGGTGGCTCTGGCCTCTGACGCTTTCTTCCCATTCAGAGACAATATCGATAGAGCTGTACAAGTACGTATTTTTTAATTTAACAGCCTATAATCTAATATAAATAGAATTGAATGCCTGTATGAAACTCCAAAAGAAGAACTATTCACTAAATTCAAATGATAGTATATAAATAAAAGATATATTTTTTAATTTGTCTCTGTACCTTTACGTTAACAGGACTTTCACTGGCGGATAGCTGATGTTATAAAGAATAACTTAAGCTACTTTTATTTAAAAAAAAACACATTCGAACGAAGTCGTATCCACAGCTAATATAATATAAAAATTATTAATTCCAGTGTGGTGTACAGTACATCGGGAGTCCCTCGGGCTCCAACAACGACAAGGAAGTCATTGACGCATGCAACGAACACAATATCATATTGGCTCATACTAATCTAAGACTTTTCCATCACTAGAAATAATATTAAAATAAAAAAAAAACTAAAGTTATAAAAAAAAGGTTGCTTATTCCTGTATTTTACTTCCAATGTTTAGATGTTAAGACATATTAAAACTCGAATACTATAGATCTTTTATATAAAATGCTATTTTATACTATATTGTTTGAAAAAGATTTTTTTAAAGATTATTCCAATGTGTTTTTACTTCTGAAATCCTGAAATTCAAATGATTACTAATCGTAATGAAAATTGAAATCAATAAAAATTTTGAATACACAAAAATTCAGTAATTTCAAAACGACTGAAGAACTTGTATCCATGGTCATAAATAAATAAAAAAAAGTAATATTAGTAAGACTGAAGGGCTGTTATCCATGGTCGTAAATAAATAAAAAAAAAGTAATTTCAAAACGACTTAAGGAGCTGTATCCATGGTCATAAACAAATTAAAAATAAAAAGTAATTTCAGAAATTACTTTTGCATACAATATGCATGGACAAGAATAAATTATTGAAAAAAAACCTAATTTCAAAACGACTGATCAACTTGTATCCATGGTCATAAACAAAATAAAAAAAAGTATTTTCAGAACGATTGAAGGACTTGTGATTTGACTGAAGTAATTATATAACTAAGGATTTGAGAATAGTTAAACAACGTTAAGCACGTTGAAACCAACGTACATTAGTTTGTGACGTCACGATCAGGGAAATATGGTGGATTGTTTATATGAAGCTTATAACGCGATATTCTACAATAACATTTACTTATATCTTTTTAATCTTATAATTTTCTTCCTCTTGAAACAACTAAAAGTAAACATTTAGATAATTGTTAATATTTCTTAAGTGTTAATAACATGTAAAGAAATCGAAGTATTAGCACTAAAAAGACATTTTGCAAAAGCTGTTACGGGAATGGAATCCATTTTTGAACTAAAATGTTTTATTTTTTCATTTATTCATTTGCAATGAACGCTAGATCAGATTCGTGTCCCTATCTTTCTTTTCATCTTATAACTTAATTGACAATTTATTTAATTAATGAATTTGAATAAAATAAACTATTTACATTAATATTGAGATTTCAAATAATTTGTATTCCTTTGGCCTGAACATGACGTCAGAACACAAAATCAATGATGGTTTCAAAGGTTGAACACTAAATTTTTTGAAACATTATTGCTTTATTAAATTTAATGAAAACTCTTTCAAGTGCAGAGAGAGAGAGATGTCTCTCTCTCTGCACTTGTTGTTTGTTTTTTTTTTGTTATAAATTTGACATATTCCCTAGTTATGTTTCTATAATGTAGATAAACTAAAAATAATATCAAATTATTGGCTTGATAACTATATCACTATTATCTCTCTATAATTTAAACAGTAAAATAAATAGTAAACACTCAAATCACAAGTACAACAAACGAATGTAAACAGTTAATATTTGTATTAAGTTATTAAATTTTATTAAGTAATTTTCTAATTTTGTATTATAGGTTCGATTTTTCAAAACTTAGAACACAATTGACAAATGCGTTGTTTATTGTGATATTTTAACGTGTGTGCACAACCCTGTTTAGGCTATATGATAAAAAGAGACAGGAACATACACACAGGCACACGCAGAGATAGAGAGATACACATTCACACACACACATACACACACACACACACACACACGCGCACACACACACACGCGCACACACACACACACACACACATACACACACAGGACAGCCGTTATCTGATGCTGATGACAGCCGAAATGACGATGAGAATCTTCGTTCCAATTTTTTAGTCAAGTAATCTTACTTTGTTTTAGCCACATTTATAAACTTAAATTAACAAAAAAAACATTGTATTGTTAAACAAATCTCCACATGTCACCAACGCATTATCTGTCCAATTTGTATATAATACTTTATAGATAAAGCACCTGCCATATTCATAGATAAAGAATGGATTACCATTACAGATAAGTTACCATAGATCGCCATTTTTATACTGTAATATTTGTATAGTGTTAGTTCCTTTGTAAATCGCATAATGTTGTAAAACATATAATGTTGGTTTCAAATTATGATTGTACCTACAAATTATTATATTCTAATTCTTCTAATGAAAGTAACCATGTAATGAATTCTTATATAAACAATTTATATACATATATACTTCGTTAAGATTTACATAAATGAAATTCAATTTTTGTATCATTGATATTTTTTGACCAATTTCTTTCGAGACTATTTCAAAGACCCTAAAAAGGGGCCCTCCCGTTCGAATGCAAAAAATATGGACATAAAATAATACCATACTATCTTTTAGGATCATATTTTTAAATAGAATGAATCAAAATAACTTTGCCTTTTAAATATTTACGATTTTAAAAGAGAATAAGAGATTATAATTTATTTGAGGTAAATAATAAGCCCTTATAAATAATTACAGATAAATATAAGTAGGTTACAAATTATCTGTAGGTATTCAGACTTTTATTATCAGTTGCTCCTATCTCCCTTTTTGTAACATGGTTAGATTTCTTAGAAATTGTGATTATGTTGTTATATTTACTTTATCACTAGTGCATAGTTATCTTAATAAAGATATATTGATACAGATTTATTGACATATTTTTTGTATTATAAAAGTAAAAATTTTTGTTACTTATATATCTATATATATTAGGAGATATATATTTTTTTTAAGATATTAAATTTTTGTACAGGGTTGTTTCGAAGGGAAGTGTCAAAAGGGTTATAAACGTCAAGATAGTAAATTTTGTAATATTAATAGAATTCTTTAAAATATTCATTCAGAAATATTAAAGAAATTTCTTGATTATTATCAGAAATTGGCAATAAGAATTATAGATTACAATATTTAATAAGTTCTACTGTAAAATAAATTTAAATTAAGTTTTCTGGAGTATTGCTATAGATTTTTTGAAATGAACACAAGTTAAACCTTCAAGGCTTAAGTATTGTCATAATTTTTATTTTATTACTATTGTTTTGAATGCTTAAGTTTATCCTCGTCATGTAAATGTAAACGCAACAAAGAAATAATATCGGCATAGTTATTCTAGTCTCTATGCCCGTACTTAAATAATATTATGTTCTCAATTATTAATAATGAGAATAAAAGTTTTCGTGGAGTTTCTTGGAAATACTTCTCCATGGTGAACGCCTATGGAATCATGCATCCAGTTTGATAGCAACAAAAAACTATATAAATAAGGAGAGAAATATACTATATTCTCTACTAAGCTATTAATATGGTCAGGGCTGGATTTGGAAGTCTAGAGGCTCCTAATTATTAATTATTTTCCAAATAAAAGAACCCTTTTAATATTTTTTAAATATTCTACTTCTCTTTATGGATATACATTGTTTATTTTCCACTTATTTTATTCTCTTTTTGGATACAAATTACACATAAAAAAGTATTGCAACTGATAAGTCCGATCAAATAAAAAGTTGTAAACGGAAACTTCCAAGAAGGACTTTCATATATAACGATAACAATATTATTGTTTGTGCAGTTATTTTAGTAAAAATGTAAAAAAAATTGAAAAAACGCAAAATTTGGATAATATTTTATCTTTATTGTAGGGTACCCTCTCCTGTGTAGGCCCCAGAGCTCCACTTGTCCTCCCCAAATCCAGTCCTGAATATAGCTTAGGTACACATTGAAAACAGCCAATAGAAAACAAATAATTTTATTATTATCAAATTGCAAACAACCTTAAGCAATAATGCAATTAAATCAAAATGACAAAGACTTTAAGTACCTATTTATTTATTTAGATAACTAACGACTCGTGTCATTTAGTTAATAATATAATTACACTGGAAACTCGTATTTTTTAATTTAATTTTATCTATCTGTTCTTTATTTACAAAAAAAAAATATTTAATTAACAATCAGCTAATGAGTATTATTTTTTAATATCTAATTATATTTGTTGTTTACATAATTACTATATTAATTACTAATAAATAGTTTTTTAAGTTAACATTGATTTTAGGAATTATAAATACTGTTTATATTAGATTTAAATTATAATAAAAAACTTGCCAATGTCTAGTATTTTTCTAGTGGGTACAGAGAGAAAGAAAAGAAAAACTGTGTAATATAAAATGGCTAAGGAAATAATAGCCAATAAAAAATTTCAGAATATCCAACAATACCTAAAGGTATGAAAAAGACCAGTAGAGAGGGAGATATACCTGGTACATTAAAAAGATAAAAAGATTAATTGGTTAGCTTAAAATGTAAGTTAAAATATTGAAACACTCCACTCCTTAACATTTCTTCATAAGATGTTAAGAATATATTAACATTTATCACTTTTCATAAATCATTGTATGGTTGTTTGTGTATTACTTGGTCTTACTTTTAGATTAAATTCGTAAAAACTAATTATTTAAATTTGAATGTCACTCTGGAAGCCCCCCTTCAAATATAGGTTTTTTTTAACTTATATTCAACAATTAACATCTTGTATTAATTAAAAAACATTAATTTCAGGTTTCTAAGATAAAATTTTTGAAATATTTTTAAAAATGTATAAACCAAGTATTTCCAAATTGGCAAATTGCTAACTTCGAATCTCAGTTTAAAGCGCTCTGCAAGCAACGACAAAAACCTATCTTTTGTTAACACTTAAAGCCTCAAATATTGTATGAAGGCAGCCATTTTCAGAAAACTAACGAACTCACTCACAGCTCGAAGACAAACATGTCAAAAAGCTGTTTATTTTTTGTTAATATAATATACTTTTTATTCTCACCAATACTAACTCGCGTCGTATACATCTTCCAAGTGAAATCCAAAAAGTTATAACGCCTTTTCACCCATCTACACAATGCTTAAAACTTACAACTTTATCATATTTCATAAATATCTGTCCAACGATATATGCAAATGTTATATAATTATAAATAAAATAAGTCACCAACACAATGCCTTATTCTTGTTGTTATTTTTTTTTTTTTACACTTACAGCCATTTCCGTATTTTTAAGCCCACATATCCGTGTGCCCCTAGAACGTGTTTAAAGGAGTCGTATTCAAAGATAAAAGATAAATATAATATACGACATACAATATCAAATAGATTTTAAGAAAAAATTACATTTTCAGAACGTACTTTCAAACTTTTATAAGAAAACTAGCTTTTGCCCGCGACTTCGTCCGCGTTTCCGTCGTTTTTCGAAAAAAAATTAGCAGATGTCCTCCCTCATAGTTTTGACGTAACAGGCAGATTCACTTTCGTATTTTAGAAGGGCAATAGTAATATAATATGCCAATCCACAAAACTGTTGAAAAATATAAGTAACCGCAGAATATTATAATATACCCACGCTATACCCACGACTCGGTCAGCGTGTAACTCCTTGTTTTTTATTAAGATAATATATTGCTAATATTTTTAGATCAAATTAAAATGTTTCAGCGCAAAGCTTCTGGGTAGACTATGTTAAGAGTCGACCCGTCCGGCACGTGAACGTAAAGATTCCTAGAATTGCTAACCCGGGAAAGAGCGACGTATAATTGACCATGCGAGAAACAGCTAACACCGAGATCTACTCCAGCAACACGAAAAGTCTGCCCTTGAGCTTTATTGATAGTCATGGCATAGCACACCGATACTGGGAATTGCGTTCTTTTAAATTGGAATGGAAAATTATTTGGTATTATGGGAATTCTGGGAATAAAGACAGTTTCTCCTGCACCGCAACCTGTTAAAATTTGAGCCTCGATTACATTTTGTTGCAACTGGGTTACTTTTAGCCGAGTTCCATTGCAAAGTTGAGGTGGTCTTAAATTTCGGAGCAGAATTATCGGTATGCCAATTTTTAAACAAATTATATGAGAAGGTAGTCCAGGCATACTTAAAGAATTTAAAAATTCTATCGGGTAATTAGTGGCTTCTTGTTCATCAACCATTCTATTTATTGAACTATAAACTTTGCTTTCTCCCTGTATATTAGACAGTATTTTATTATTAATTTCAGATGCCTGGTCATTGCGAGGAGTCAAAATGGACCTTTCGCAAAGCCAAGAATTGTCCCTATTTAATATAATTGTTATGTCACCGTAAACCGAAGATATAAGATGTTGTTGGGATTGCACTATACAACATAACTCAGGTGTCAGAATAAGTTTTCCTTGGTGTAGTTGTGGATAGGTACCTTCACCAATCTTCAATAATGTATCAGAAAATTCACGATTATCTGCGTTGTCTCCAGTTCTCACTCGCATATTTATAGTCAAATGCACCGATTGTATATCACGCCACAAATAAGAGCTTTTCAGGCAAGCCCTAATCTCATCAGCTCGGGTTCCCCGTGGTATTACCGGTAAGGTTTGTCGGAAATCACCACAAAATAAAACCGTAATACCGCCCATTGGTCGATCATTTTGTCTTATGTCCCTTAGAGTTCTGTCTACTGCTTCTACTCCTTTTCGATGGGCCATCGTACATTCATCCCACACGATTAAATTACACTCACGCAATACCTTAGCTTTGTCGCTATTTCTTGAAATACTACAGGTTGGACTTTCCGTGCGATCTAAATTAATTGGTATTTTAAACATAGTGTGAGCAGTCTTACCTCCTGGTAGCAATGTTGCAGCTATACCTGATGAAGCCACGGCAAGAGCGATTTTACGCTGATTTCGAACATAAGCTAATATTAATTTAGTCAAAAAAGTTTTCCCAGTTCCTCCAGGTGCATCTAAAAACCATATTGTTCCTAAATTATTCTGCACACTCTCGCACAAGCGATCATAGACTAAGCGTTGTTCTGCAGTCATCATTGGGACACCGTTTTCTAATGTTACCAGCAGTTCCATTGGGTTGTAACCAATCTCTGCGGAATATTCCCTATTGGTAACCTCTCCGACTGAGGTTGGCGTTGGTAAACCATATTCACAAAGTGATTTACCGCCTACTGCTGTTAAGTCTTCCTGAAGAGCTAATAAGCACTGATTTATAGCCAGATCTCGAAAATTATCATTAGTTGCGCCTTCATTATTGTGAGATAAATTCCGAAGAAAGTCTTCTGCAAATTTTTCTTTATATTTTTCCCATAATTGGACAGGATCAGATAAATTACAAAATGTGAGTAATGTTACAAATAAATGGCGTAACCGTCGTGGATTATCACTAACACAGGATTCTGCTAAAGCGTCATCCCAATGTTGATCATTTTCAAGCAAATGACGCGCTTGGCAAGCTGCATGATAAGTTGGATAAACAACATCGTCTACTTTTCTCAAATCTATAAATGATGTTGGTCCTCGCACTGTATGTAATAATAATCTCAAATAAAAACACTCTGCGTTGTTAGGATGAACAGTATACACTCTACCAAGAACATGTTCTTTGAAAATACCTGTCTCGCCATCTACAGGCCTGCCTCGGCGTCTACGGTTAAAGACACCTCGTTGTTTATCGTAGGTATAATACGATGGAACTTCTTCATACAAAAGAGACTTTGCGAAATTATCAGTTTGGCAAAGTCGAAAGAATGCCAATAAAGTTGTTTGTCTAGGGTTCTCTAATCGTTCTGTAACATTTTCGGCGTTAAAATATATACGTTGACCGCCTTCCAGATGAACATCCAGATGGGTCACAGGTGGATATCTTTCGTGAATATTAAAACTTAAGATCCGCCACACAGCTTCTGAAGAGCTGATATATCTGCCTGACTGAAATCTAGTAACTTCATCATGTTCATTTCTTAACGCAAACGTAGCTTGGTCACTGCCCTTGTTAATGTACTTACAAATATATTTAATTGACTCTACACTATTACACATTTCTACATTTATGTGAGCTTGAAATGCTCTGGACAATACAGGCGAATACGGAACGACCCACCTATTATCTAAAGTAACCTGTTGTCCAGACATTCGCTTTTCAACAGTAAAACCACCATTGTCTCTTGAACGGCGACGATATAATGGGTATCCATCATGTCCTGTTACAGTTTCATCCACTAATGCTTTTGGATACCTTTTAGTGCAACGACCGTCTTGCATGCAAGGAGCATTTGCGTTAAATGCACCACATGGACCATGTATCATATGAGTTTTAACAATGTCGTATAACAGGGGATCTGCAGTCGGATCTGGAATTTCAGCACTGATTAATCTGACTACATCATTAGGTCGAACCTTATCTTTTAACCAAAGCAAGATATGTGCGTGAGGTAAGCCGCGTTTTTGCCACTCAACACTATACATATAACACAATACTTCTCCAAAAACGTTATCTTTGGTAAGAAGATCTATCATTGATTTTAATTTTAAATGAAACACTCTTGCAATAATATCATGGCGGTCATGCGGTGCCTGACCCTCAAGAAGCTCCCGAGTGATTTCATCCCACTTGGGATTGGTAGTTACAGTAACAAATAAGTCGGGACGTCCATATTTTCTTACGTAACAAAAAGCGTCTTGAGTACGTTCATGCATGTAGCGTGGACCACCAGTAAAAGAAGAGGGTAAAATAACTAAACGACCCATATTCACAGTATCGTTATCTTGCTGCATGGCATCGCGAAGGTGCACGTATTCTTCAGCGCGCAGCTGCCTTTGATTAGATCGTATATAAACTAATCTTTCGGTTTCAATTTTTGCGTACATGTCAACAATAAACTGATTAAATAAGCCACGAAAACGTTGAAAGTATACCAATCTATTCCGTCTCACTTGCAGGTGGTAACAATAAAATTGAAGGCATGACACCTTTTTATTATAATTAGGTGCGCCTGTGCGCGGATCGGTTTGGTATACAGCGAAATTATAACCATCTTCCCCTCGACAGTATATCATAGGATATTGCAAACTGTCGTAAGCCCTGTGGGTTTCGAAAATACGTTGCAAACTATTGTCTCTGGAACGTATAACGATATCACGCCTATCACATTCCTGGTCGACCAGTACTACAGCAACTTCAATTGTGGATGGAACGTTATGACGCCCAGGGTGTTCCTGAGTTGGACGCTTATCGGCATTTATAACAATTTTATAATTGTTATTACCATCTTGAGAAAGGGCTTCTAATGCCGATTTAAAACTGCATACGTACGAATTAACCTGATGTAACATGTTCTGAAGTTGTGAAATGAGTTCAGTATTTAAATTCGGAAAATATTGATTTCTTATATTCGACTGTTCGTTGTAATCGGATACAAAATATATTTGAAGAAATTTAGGTTGTTCTTCAGGCAAAAGGGACCCTATCAAATGGTAAACCTGACCTTGTACCTTAAAAGTAGGCATGAAAGGGCCTTCTGAGATTTGTTTAGCACCAAAGGATGTCATTTGGAATGCACTATTATAAGTGCGAATATTATCTAAAAACTGTTTGGATTGCAAATGTTCCCCTAAAAGTAGTGATTTTAAAGGTTCCGGTGGGTCTTCGAACGAAGGCAAATTTATTTTACCTCCAGAACAACAGAAACCAGCAGACTCCTTCCTCCACTTCGAAGCATTACAAAAGGAACATACTACGTTCATATCGCCTATTTCAGAAGATGATCTGTAATCAATTGTGAGGTTATAAGCAAACCCACTTTTATATTTATCGGACCACGCCACCGAATTTGTAGATTGATCTACCACGTGTATATCTAAGTCATTAAGACCATGTCGAAATCTATCTGCAGTAAGACGGGCCTCTCGCTGTTCTTCTGTTTCAAGCGACCGAATATTTTCAATTCTTAATCTTTCATTAGATAAAGTAATCAATTGTTCTTGTCTCAAAGAATTGTAATAATCGCGTCCCGACTCTAGTCGTTGTTCATGCTCATGTTCATCTTCAAGAGATCGAATCATGTTATGGTGCGCCCTATCATTTGTCAAACGGTCTTGATATTGAGTAAAAGTTTCAGATTCTCGAGACAAAATATGACGTTCGCGATCAGCTGTAAGCCGTAATTCCCTCTCAGTGAAGGTTTCGGACTCGCGAGATAGAATATGACGTTCGTGGTCAACTGTAAGCCGTAATTCCCTCTCAGTGAAGGTTTCGGACTCGCGAGATAAAATATGACGTTCGCGGTCAGCTGTAAGCCGTAATTCCCTCTCAGTGAAGGTTTCAGACTCGCGAGATAATGTATGCCGTTCGCGGTCAGCTGTGAGTCGCAATTCTCGTTGTAAATCAGTTTCAGCTTCTCGGGATAACGCATGTTGTTCCCGGTCAATGGAACGCCTTAGCTCTCGTTGAGAAGAGCTTTGAGAAGCCCGTGTTGTAGCTCGTCTCGCTCTTTCAGCTGCTAATCGCATCTCTCTTTCTGGAGAGCTTTCATTAGCTCGAGATATTGAGGCACTAACTCTCATAGAGTTTAACCGATGTGCTCTTTCCTCTTCCGATTCTTGAGAACGCGTCATTCTCATTCTCCTAGCTTGACTCGAAGTTCGAGATAAAGATGGTCGTTTTTTAGGTGGCATCGTTTATTTTATTTTTAATCGACGGTAACTTAAATTCTATTTAGTTACCCAACAAAAAACTTACGTCAGAGGTCCTAACTATAGCTAAGTATATAATAAATAGAATATAAATCTAAGTGCCTATTAAAACTAAAATAATATTCTAATCGAATTATAAATATGTACGTAGGTACCTACAAATTACAAAAGAATAAGAAATGAAAATAAAGCTATACTTAATGCGTGTGCAATACTATCTACACTTACCTACTTCACTTAAAAATGAATAATAAGAAATACCTACAACTACTGTAATTAATCAAAGTACCTATGCTAATACAAAAAAAACCTTAGATGTTCTAAGTACAGCTGCTATATAATAAAAAAATATAAATCTAAGTGCCTATTTAAACTTAAATACCTAATATTCTAATAGAATTAAACTAAGAAATATGTACCTACCTACCTACAACTTAGGTACAAAAAAAAAAGAAATGAAAATAAAGCTAAAACACGTGTGCAGTATAGGTAGATAGTAGGCAATATCTACCTATACCTACTTCACTTAAAAATAAATAAAAAATACCTATGAATACTATAATTAATAAAAGTACCTACCTACGCTTTTATCTACTCAATACAAAAAAAACTAAACATAAAATGCCCAAAACTAACCTATCAGTAACTAAAAATCTAACAATAATCTAATCTATCTATCTATTATCTAATCTAAAAATCGAATCTAAATCTACTTAAAAAGAAATAAAATAGGAACTATTAATAGTTAAGAATTTAAACAAAACTAAAACTAATTTAGAAAATAACAACAAAAGAAATTAAAATAAACTATTTAAAGACAAAAAGTCGCGCTGATAAGCACGGTTTATAAAATAACAATTATTGTCTGTCAATAAAGTTCAACACTCTGAACGCATCAACAGCCAAATATTGAATGACGCTTGCGCTCGCCTCCCGCCCCTTTTATACTCTGCCGCCGCGAGCCCCGTCGAGCGCGGCAACCGTTACGCAAAAATAATCCTTATAGCTTGATTCACTATTCACGCGCGATGTCTTGTTGGCGTATTTCATGTAAGTAAGTATAAGTTTGGTGTTTCTATACCGATTTCAATGATTCTTTTTTTATTGAATTGGTGCTAATGTTTATTTTTTTTTTAATTAGGAATGATGGTGAGCATTATTGGTTTTATAAACGTAAAAGTAAACAAATATAATAAGAAATCTCCGAACTGCTAAGCTATCGAGAGTTATGCGTGTTATTGTGAGTTAACTATAAAAGGTAGATATATGCTGTCTTGGAATATTTTTCGTGTATTTTTATGTAGAATATTTCCGTTATACATAGTTTCTATGTAGCTCTAACCATTAAGGCTGCACACGCGACGGAAGCTTAAAAAATCAAGCAACTTCTCCCATTTTCTCAACATTTCCTTTCACTGCTCTGCTCCTATTCATTGTAGTGTGATGAAAAGTATACTATTACCTGCCCAGGAGTATAAAGAATAATTGTACTAAGTTTCGTTAAAATCCGTCGAGTAGTTTTTTTTTCTATAAATAACATACAAACAGACAGACAGACAGACAGACAGACAAAAAATTTTTTAACTGCATTTTTGGCATCAGTATCGAACACTAATCACCCCCTGCTACTTATTTTGTAAATATATTTCATGTACAGAATTGACCTCTCTACAGATTTATTATAAGTATAGATAATTGCTCCTGAAAATAGTTAGCTTTTACATAAATAAAGTCAAGTCAAAAAGTATTGAGTGCTCAGTAACCACCGCTATCGCTTATCAATGTTAAAACGAGTGGGAATTCCAGTCTGCATGTTAATTTATATTACAATTTGCGTTTAGAATATTCTTTAAACAATTTTTCATCGTAGTGATAAGAAAATAATAAATACTGTTAAATAATTACTTGTTTAAACTGAATTTGTTGATATTTTTGAGAATATTAAAATTTATATGTATAAATGATAAGATGTTATTGTGACAAAGGTCGGGGATTTTTGTGACTCATACATACATTTACTATGCTGAATTGGTTCTTCCCCGAGCGCGCTTTCGTCATTCTCAGACACGTACAATATAGATATACATTTTATATATGTGGATATTGCACTATTTGACCGACGGAATTCTGCCAACGAAAATGTTACCATAAGTGTTTTTACCACATTTGTGGTTATTTATGTTAGTCAATAAGATATTATTGAACGATGTTATAGCAAGTACAAATAGTAAAAGTTTTGTATTGGTGTATAATTTTTTCATTAAAATAAAGTATGATCTTTTATTTCTAATGTTTTAAAACTCGTATTATAGAATATAACTAGGGGCGCGAACCAGACCTCGACGATTTTGACTCGCTGCGCTCGCAAAATCTCGGTAGAGTTCGGCGAGTTGAGAGCAGCTATTAACCTATTTTCAATTTAGCGTTCAAAGCTGAAACCGACAGTCAAAAAATATAGAATAATCAAATATCACATAGCAAATTTTATTTACATTGAAATCTATGGGACTGTCATATTTTGGTGATTATTCCTCAACGACATAATTTTTTTTATAAACCATCCCTATAAATGCGCAAAATTTCAAAAAGATGACTGAAATTTATTTTTTATCTGATTTGTGTAAAAAGTATAGTGTTCTTTTATTTTGTGGAATTTAAATTTAAAGTGTATCAACATTACGATATCCGTCATTCAGTAAATAATTCCTCAACTTCAGATCACAGAAGTCAGACACACAAAGTTTATTACTTATACGGTCAGAACTCGGCAGATAGTGGAAATTGAAGTCAAAATTTAATTAACGTACTTATTACTTAATTAATATCTGAAGTTCTTAATGTGAAATGTCAACAAGACAACTAGTAACGACTCGAAGCGCGTTAACTTATTGTATTGAGTGGTCGTTCAACAGTTCACTTACCGGTCTATGATTTATTTATATTTTGTATGGTGCAATTTTAAGCATACAATAAAATAATAATTCAAAATAACATAATCGTAATAGTGGAAAGTAAATAAATAAAAGTGTAAAAAAAAAGTTAAAAGTGTTTTGGTGTATGGTTATGCTGCAATAATGTCTGCAAGTGAGCAGGATATGAGCGATTCTAATTTGGAATCGCCTTTTTCACAATCTGATTCGCCATACAGTTCTCCATCTCATCAGGTCCCTCATCTGGCTAATTTCATTTCGGAGTTGTCGTGTGCTGAAAGTTCAAATGCACCGAGAGGTAAGATCTTATTTTTATACAAAACGGCCTTTGTTGTACAACACAGTATTTTTTGCTGTTATATTTTTGTTGCATTATCTTTTAAATACTTAATCTTTTTGACTAGTTGGGCGGTCTATGTAATTTGAAGCGAATTTTTGCGTCAACTAGATTGTTTATATTGTTGGTAAATAAAATATTATTGTTTGAAATAATATTATATGCTATTTTAAATAGGCTGGTTAATCAAATTTCCACTTTTAGTGATGAAAATTAAATAGACATTTATCGTTGCATATCACATAATTATCTATCTCAATTCTATTATTTTTAGATAATATGCCGTACTTATGCATTGTGGAACAACCACAGAATCACTTTAGATTCAGATACAAGAGTGAAATGATTGGTACACATGGTTGTCTACTCGGCAAATCCTATACTTCCAGTAAATCCAAAACTCATCCTACTGTTGAGGTAAGTTATAAAGAAATCAATAGAATATATATATATATATTATTTATTTGAAAACATTAAATTTTAAAGTGCAGTTAGCCCATTTAAGCCATACTTACCATGACATATGCTCTTTCCTTATTAGTACATTATTACTCACACAAAGATACAAATTACTTTAATAAAATTTGCATGCAACATGTTACTATGTAAGCCAAGCTGTTATACCAAAATACTTATTAAAAATAATTACAGAAATATAATAAAAATATAGATAAACTGGACCAAATGAAATTCTTCTTTTATTGTAGAAACTTGATTGTTATAAGATATTTGATTAATTCAGAGTACTTTGAATTGTTATGTTCGTCATGACGTAGATTTTATCGCTATATTACAATAATTATGGTTAGTCATTATTGGTTATGTATAAGAAATTTTCTATACATTTATAGAAAAAGAGCATACCATTTATAAATGACGTATCATTATATATAAGTAATATTTTAAGTTAAAAAAGTTATTTGTATTTAGGATATAACTAGCTTACTTCGCTATGCAGACTATTAATTAGGATGTGAGCTTAGGTTGCTATGGTAACCTTTTGTCGTATTATCCATTGTCATTGTGGCTATAGTAACTCTTACACCCGCGTTAAGTGTATAACTCCTACAGGTTTAAAATTTGGTGAAATGCAAAAAGTTGAAAGCCATTGGGACAGGAATTCTGTAAAATCCGTTCTTAGTGGACGTCTATGTCACAAAAGAAGTAACTATGTAAAATTTTAAGTTAATCGGACAGATAGTTTCGGAGATTTTGTGATTACATGTCATATTATTATTAACATTTTGTGAATATTAGCTAATCTACTATGTGATATTTGTTAACTTGCATAATATTTTCTTGTTCACATGGAAATTATATTGAATTCTGAGAAATTTTATTACATCATCACTGAATATGTTATGGAAAAAGAACATTTGTGTTTGCCCTTGAATAACCTTAGTACCACAACAATGTTTTCTAGGCAATTAAATAGTGCACTGTTAATTAATTTACTAAAAAATATGTACTAACTCTAAAACTATCAAGATTATGTCACAATGAAATAGTTTAATACCAATCAAATAATTAACTAAAATAAAAAAAGTATTTCTCTTTTCAATTAGTTGAATTGTAGAATTAAAAAATAAACAATTATCTATTCTGTAAATAAAATATATAAAATTTAAACTGGATTGTTAGTAAATATTCAATCATACAAAAAATATATAATTACTTATAATAGTGATAACTGATAAGGCTTACTGATAAATGATAAGGTTTGCTATTTGATCAACAAACTTTTTTAAACTAGCCTTACACACTGCCTTGTTCACAAGGCGCGGTGGACTTTAACAACCAGTATTGCAGCTATGATTATGTAACCACTTAACTTTTAAATGCTTCATTTAGTATTTGATAATTTATTTATATCTTTTCCACTTTGAGTCAATACCAGTGAATACTTGTTAATGTTAAAAGGAAGTGTCAGGAGGGTGTATTTTGATACAATACATATTAAAATAAGCCCTTCTGTAAGGTCAGTGTACAACTTAAAATTAACATGGTTCCCAAACCTTTCCCCCTCTGAGAAGAATCACACAACAAACTTAGTTAGCATTTCTTTATTGTGATCACTGTTTCACAAATGATATCAATTCTTAAGTTGAAAAAAAACCCTAGATGTAGATTTCACTTTTCCATATTGTAAATTTGTTTCAGCTAAGAAATTATACGGGGAAAGCAATAATAAGATGCAGGCTGGCTAGGCATAACTGTAACGATGAACATCCACACAAATTACTGGAAGACGATCAGGACAGGGATGTTCACAGCTGGTTACCCGAGAAAGGGAGCTACAGGGTCGCGTGCGTTGATTTATATTTCATATATTATGTAAAAATCATATAGTAAATGTCAATTTAATATTAAATTTACTGTTTGTAATATTTATTAGTTAAAAAAATTATTTATAATTGTATCAGTAAACTGTTTACATTGTTAAGTAGTTTTTTAATATCTATTTTTAATATTTTTTACATATTTTATTGTTTTGTTTACAGCTTTAGAGGAATGGGTATAATACACACGGCAAAAAAAGATGTTGCTGCACTATTGTTTAAAAAATATTCTGTTGGAATATCGGAGTCTACATTTGATGAGAATAAGGTAAATATGTATTTTTATTATCTATTTAAGTTATATAATTATAGATTACCGTTATACATTTTTTTTTCTCTAACATAATTTTTGAGCAGCACTTAACCGATTGTGAACAATTTTTCAATGTTAGAATGCTTAACCTAGAGTGGGTTATAGTAAATGTAACAATAAAATCTAACTTGATACCAATACCAAAAAACGTAACCATTACCAAGAAACTTGTTAACCGTTACTAAAAAATGTTAACTGTTACCAAAAAACTTGTTAACCGTTACCAAAAAATATCTATTAATTTAAAGCAAAATTTTAAGTATTTCACAAACTACATCCACTTTAACTTTATCAAGTAGAATTATTAAAAGATTTTGAGTCTTTCCTGTATATGTGGTGGTTGTCGTTAGTTTGGATATTTTGAAATAGGATTTGTAAAATTAAGTCGATTTTTACTCATTTATTTTATCTAATATCTAATACATCTAATTTTTATTAATTAAAGGTTAGGTAATAAAATATTTAACATTAAAACAAATATCGCCAATATAACTGTGCAATAATAAGTGTGCAAACGCCCTAGTGACTAGTGTTATGAATATAATCGTGCAAACGGACCGTTATATATTTTATGACACCGGTCAAGTTAGATAAGGCATGTTTATATAACAAAGACAATGGTATTCCATCTATAAACAATATGTCATTACCAAAAAAATTATCTGTGCCTTATAAGTGTTGTGGATACATACACCTTGTTACTGACTTGAAAAAAAAGAAGCTTCTCAGTTAATCCGAATACTTTTCATTATATTCACGTTTATTTCGATTATCTTCAGTAAGTTTTATTTATTTTACGAAACGTAACTATACTTACATGATAACATAAAACAAAAAATATCAAAGCTTTTATATTAACACTAAACCTACCGACAATTCTTGTATACGGTCAAATTGACCGTTAATTAAAAGTTATTTTATTATATGACGCAGGTAATAATAGAAATAACTAAAAGTAAAGAGTGAAGAAAATATAATATGCATATTCTAAGAATTGTCATGTAGTTTGATAACGATATTATAACGTTTAAAAATGTGTAAGTTTTACAAAAGTTTAAGAACGTTCAATTTGACCGGTACTTGGTAGGTTTAGTGTTAAGATAATTCACTTATAAATAATATTTGATAACATCAACCGTAAGCTTAATACAATTAAAATATTCATGAATGCATCCCAGTGCATTTATTTGACCTTGACAATGTAACGATACGGGTGTTTATTATTATAGGTTATAATTGTGACATGTCGGCCATTGGCGGCAAAATATTATAAAATATCAAAGAGTGGTTATGACATTTAGTCTTGAACGAATATCAAAAGAATGGTATAATATATATATTAATATTATTGAGCACAGAACAAAGTTATGATATATGGTTACAATATTTATATTTATCTAACAATATTAACCGCAGAAGTGACGTCCTATCATTATCTAAAAAAATATATATTGCAGCTAATTTTAAACTTATTATTATTTCTATATTATATTATAATATAATTTTAATTCGTTTTATAATAATCAATTTAATTTTTTTAATTAAATATAATATATTAATATTATGATTAATTCGAGTCGATATTAAATTGAAATATCAATTAATCTCAAATGTATGAGTTAATTATAAAAAATATTAATATTATTATTTTCTACGTTTCTAATTCTGAGTACCGGCTAATATAATGAAATTTTGAAGCTGGTTGCAGCAAACTTGTATCGTCAAGGGAAGGATAAAAAGTATAAAATTTGTTTACGACAACCAGGTACATATTTGAAATGACGTGAATCCACGTCAGCGGCAACCAGGAATAGAATTTGAAATGACGTGAATTCACGTCAGCGGCAAGCAGGAATAGAATTTGAAATGACGTGAATTCACATCAGCGGCAAGTAGGATTAGAATTTAAAATGGCGTGAATTCACGTCAGCGGCATCCAGGAATAGAATTTGAAATGACGTGAATTCACGTCAGCGGTCGCGATCGGTTAAGTGATTAAATAAGTGTTTTAATGAATAAACACTTAATATTATATAATTAAACACAATGGATTCATTTTTTTTTGTTTCGACTAGAACGAAAAAGCAATATTTCATTCGTCGGTCTGTTTACAAACACAGGCATGAATTACTATTTTGCTGCAGTAAGCTTAATTTAGTTAAAATACAATGGTTCTTAGTTTACTGTTTACGTTTAGTTTACATCGTGCTTTCGCGAAGGACGCACGTCTGTTTGTGCTTCGAGTTGTTTTTTTTTTTTACGATGTACGTCTATAAGAGATTCGGTATGTATTTTTTATTTTTATTTTTTTATATATTAGCTCAGATTGAAGTGTGAGAACGAAGCGAAAAATATAGATTTGAATATAGTGAGATTGAAATTCAGCGCCCACGATCCTAACACTGAAGCGGCGATATGCCCACCGGTGTTCTCGGAGTGGATTCACAACTTGAGTAAGTGGCAAGTGCGACTTATAGACGCTTTGATAAGTGTAACCTTATCCACTTATTGGGCCACTTATAAGCGCTTATTAAATGCTTATCACTTATATTATTTTACAGAGAGTGCGGCGACAAATGATCTAAAAATTTGTCGCATCAGTCGCTGTGTTGGTCGTCCGCAGGGTGGGGACGATGTTTTCATTTTTGTTGAGAAGGTCAATAAAAGTGAGTATTAGACACAAACTGTCATGCAGACACATATATATATATATATATAGGCTTTATAATTAAAGAATAACATCCGTTGTTTATAGGTTTAATGTATACTTGTATCGCGTCGCTTCCGTAGTAACAAATGAATGTAAATAATAAAATAATAGATTAATAATCTTTAGTTTTTCGCAGTATTCAGTCACACACACACACACGCACACACACACACACACACACACACACACACACACACACACACACACATAAAAATAACATAAAAAATAATTATCCCCTACATACAATGTTTCACATGAACTATAATAATGCAATAAAAATCAATTTCTGAACTATATATCTGAATCACATTTATGACTCAGCGGCTATAAGGTTTTTACCTTATCAGTTACAAGACTAACTAACTTACTTTTATGTTTCTCTTGATATCCTCAATTGTTTTGATCTTGTTTTGATTTTTAACATCAAAAATATTATTTTAGTATTTCCTTAATTTTTCAAAAACGCTTATTGAGCGAAGCGAGCGGAGCGCTCTTGACGGAAAATTATGAAATTTTGCAATCAAAATGAAACAAAAGATGGTTTTGAAAAATGTCATGTCGTTGAGAAATAATCGTTAAAATTGTCCCCCTGTTCGATTCACTCATAACACTCATCGTTCGAGTCATTACACTGGGCTCGCTTCGCTCAATGTGTAAACGGCATCCGAGATTTCGCGAGCGCTGCAAGTCGAAATTGAGGGTCTGTTGGCGCCCCTAGTATATACAGGGTTACAGGTTAATTCGATGTAAATCGTTTAAGACGTGGTAGTTTACACCAATATCCGGTGTTTTCTGACTCAAGTTAAGACTACTCCCTGGTAGTAAGTACTTCATCAATGTTTTTGTCTAAGAATACTAAAAATACCCCAAAATATTATCTCTTATCAGAAAGCTGGAGAATCGTAGATATTGTAACACAAATCTGCAGTACAATTGTCATAGACTTTTTTAAAGAAATCTTACAAAAAACAATATTTTTTTTTCACAAATGTTTTTGTTTTTTTATTAATCGATTGTCTATGACTCAGATGGTACAGTCACTTGCAGTGTGTGTTTAAAATAATAAACCAACTAATCCACTATACAAAAAAGCAAAAACAAAAAAACAAAAAACAAAAAAAATGGGACAATAGATAAAGTCAGGAATTTTAATAAAATAATTTCGAAGGTCGATAACTTAGACCGGTTAGGTTTGGGATATGGGGTTCCATTGTCAAATCAGTCAGGAGTGATGTAAACTACCACGTCACCACCACCACCAATATATATATATAGTGATATTTACTTAATTTTCAGAGAATATAATGATAAAATTCTTCGAATTGGATAAGTACGGTGAGAGGATATGGTCCAAAAATGGTACGTTCCTACAGAGTGATGTCCACCATCAGTACGGCATTGCGTTCAGGTAAGAGACTTATAGCATCACCTATCCGCCAGTGAAAGTCCAATCAAAATCGGTCAAGCCGTTTCAGATATTAGTTTTACCAAACAGATAGATAGGAAAAAACATAAGTACCAAATGTTCTTTCATTAATTCAACAATTCACAGACACTTATTTATATTTATATTAACTTAATAATTTAATTTTTCATATAGCGTATTTGAGGTTTTCTAACGCATTTTTTTAGTTCTATAAGCTTCCAATAGAGAGCGCTAGAAAAAATATTTTTTTGATGAAAAGCCAGTACATATTATATATATTTTATTATATTTTCAGGACACCAAGTTACAGCAACTTGGAGATATCATCAAATGTAAAAGTGTTCATAGAGCTGGTGAGACCAAGCGATGGCAGGACGAGCGAGCCCAAGGAGTTCACGTACAAGGCGCAGCGGATATCAAAACACAACAAGAGGAAGAAGACCAATCCGGTCTTCTCGTCCACTGACAGCAGTTCAAGTATATACTTTTCTTTTGTATAATTTGGATAATAATAACAATTTTTACTTACTCTCAAAGTTTGTTCAAAAGGAATTTATTTAATATAAGATATTTGTATAATTCATACCTTTTTGTTACTTTTCCTTTGTATAATTTGGATGGTGTATAAATAATATAATATTAAAAGCGGCTCAAATGAATAATAATAATTGTTACTTACACTCAAAGATATATTTGTATAATTCATCAATTATACGAACCGAAAGTAACAGAGTGACTTTTGTTTTGTATAATTTGGATGGTGTATAATATTTTTTTTTTATTCTAGCCAGTTCAATAAGAAGCTTCAATGATGTGCCGGCAACTGTTGAATATGCTAATGTAGGTATATATTTTTTTTTGTTTAATTTTTTTTTGTTTTTTATTAATTTTTGTTTTTTTTTTCGTCAGCAGAACGTCCAGTACAATAATATCAATCACATGGACATGGATATACCGAAGTGCGTGCCTGTTTATAACTTCAAAGTGAGTACTTATATCTGTTATTATTGAGCTGAGCGTAACCGAAGCTCTTAACCGTTTGGGAGCCTTTTTTGTATTTAGTTGTCTCCAGAATGCGACGAGATAATTATAAAATTTTCTAATGTATGTTTGAGACGAACGCGGATGTTATAGCGAAAACAGATTGAAAAAATGTTTAGCCATTCAAAAGTTATCAAGAAAAGAAGAAGGGAGAGGGGCTCAGCTCAACACCCGCCGCGCGCGGTTGGCGGATCCTAGTTATAGATGTGAATGTCGATATGGTAGAGAATGTCACTTAGCATTAATTTGTTAAAAAAACAGTATTAATGAATTTTTCCTAAATCCAAATACTATAATCCAAATAATATAATATCAATGTCCCATCACCGACCATAAATTTTCATATGATTATTAAATGCTTATATATATGATTGAAAAGAACACAGAAAATGTGTGTTTTTAAATTAGATATTATAGCTAGGTCAGAGAGAGACACATAGAGCAAAATTCTTTCCTTGTCTAATATCTTGCATCCTTATTCCGTAATCTTTCCATCTATAAATTTTCATATGATTATTAAATGCTTATATATATGATTGAAAAGTACACAGAAAATTATTGTTTTTAAATTAGATATTATAGCTAGGTTAGAGAGAGACAGATAGAGCAAAATTCTTTCCTCGTCTAATATCTTGCATCCCCGTTCCGATATTTAGAAATACTTCCATCTTATGCTGAAACAGTTATTATAGGTACGTTAGAGAGAGAAAGAGAAAAAAAGATACAGCAAAACTCTTTCCTCTTCTAATATTTTGCATCACCATTCCGAAATATAGTATTCTTATTCTAAAGTAGCTATATTATAGCTACGTTAGAGGGAGAGAGAAAGAGAAAAAGATAGCAAAATTCTTTTCCCTTCTAACATCCATCCACGTTTCAAGGTGCCCCAAAGTCACATCGCTGCAACCGAGGACTCAATGATGGGGGATGCGTTATTACACTCGTACGTGGGTCCAAACATCGAGGAGTCGAAGATGATAAGCCCTTTGTTGAGTCAACCCAACGTGCCCGGACCACCCGTGCTACAGTTCAACTCCTCGGAACTGGACAGAGTGCTGGAGCGGAACATCGACGTAACGGAGGAGAAAAAACAATTTTGGTCCGCGGATCTCAGTGGTAATTTTTCGTATATATATAAATTAAAACAACATGTTATCTGTTTAACACTAAACCTACCGACAATTCTTGTATACTTGTTCCTACCGCACGCAGTCAAATTGACCGATAATTAAAAATTATTTTATTATATGACGCAGGTAATAATGAAAATAACTAAAAGTAAAGAGTGTAGAAAATATTATATGCATATTCTAAGAATTGTCATGTAGTTTGATAACGATATTATAACGATTAAAAATGTGTAAGTTTTACAAAAGTTTAAGAACGGTCAATTTGACCTGTACTGGTAGGTTTAGTGTTAAATAAAATCGGATTAAAATATAACTTCGATTTGTTTTGTCCTTTCAGAATACTTTCAGAATTTGGACAGCACTATCAATGAGGTAATTTTTTTTTTATTATATTATAATTTGTAATTGGATATCTCGTCATAATAATCACCGACGTTAATTCGTCAAATTGACCGACATCCAAAAAAGCCTAAATTAGTTTGGATGTTAGATGAATTTTAATTATTGTGTAATAAGAAATGTTATAATATTCCCCGACATTACTTCGACAAATTCGCCGACATTAAAAATAATCTAAATTATTTTTATTATTGTAGCCCGGAGCCATGGATTGGATCAAGGCGTCAATGATGGTGTCAGATTCCGGAAGACGGAATGAGAAGGTATTTATAAATCTGTCAACAATAGGAAAGATTTCAATAATCGATCCGCAATCTGAAATAAAAATAAATCTTAGATAAACTCTAAAAACACAATTCAAATTTCATTATCTGTTCTAATGACACAAGAAATGGATTATAATTTTTTTAACTCCATAATGATTCGGTTTATTGATTGATTGACTGATGATTGATTGATTGATATGCGAGTCTTTTATAATTTCAGAATACAAAGAACGACGATGTATCGAAGAGGGAGATCGCAGAGGACACGAAAAGCAATATAAAAAGGAAGATACCAAACGAGTACACGGCCTTCTACAAGTCGGAAGACGGGATGGAGGTTAAGAAGGTGAGCCATTTTTTTTTTACTTAACTATAGTCACCATTAACCATGAACCTGTGACGTCACATGCCAGTACCCATACTAATTGTAAACATAAATGAATAAAAAAATATAATTATATCTCCACAGCGAAAATATACAAGTGCCATTTATACCACTTGAACCGACTTAATTTTATTGAGCTGTATAACAAAAAAAAAAATAAGAAAAAAAAAGGAAAAGAAAGGAAAAAAGTGTCAAATAAAAGAACTATTTACAATCGTTTCTTAAGAAAGTGTTTTTTTTTGCTCAAATCGGAGTTATTTTTGTTGTCATATTCATTGTGTTATCGTAGTTTTAAGCTTATGCATACATATATATATTTTATAAATCTCTATTTGTTGTTAATTATAATAAACGATTATCATTATTATCATGTTTCCTCTTTTTTATGTTTTTTTTAACTTTATCCCTATTTATTTTTCAATTAAAATATTATCCCAAATTGAGGTCTATCATTATCTTTAATTTAATTCTTCCTTCATCCCTAATTTAATTCTTTCTTCATCCCTAATTTAATTCTATCATTGTCCCTAATTTAATTCTTACTTCATCCCTAATTTAATTCTACCTTTATCCCTAATTTAATTCTTTCTTCATCCCTAATTTAATTCTACCTTTATCCCTAATTTAATTCTTTCTTCATCCCTAATTTAATTCTACCTTTATCCCTAATTTAATTCTATCATTATCCCTAATTCAATTTTGCAATAAAAAGAGATTAAACTATGAAATATGCTTCAAAGTATTATATAATTAGGTTTTTAAGTGTTTTTAAGTTTTTTTTTAATCATTTATAGAAATACATAGCTCATAATATTAATTAGCTCAAGTTTTATAAATGGCTTGTCGTATATTTATAGCTCGTTAAGGAATTGTGCGAAATGATAAGAAACAAGAGTGGATATAAGAAGCAACTGGTGAAGAACAAGCTGGAGAGGCTTTTTGAGATGAGACTTTCCAATGGTGACACGTGAGTTCCTTGTTTATTTATATATTATCCTTTATCAAGGGAGTCAGGACTATTGATACCGGTATGTCAAAAGACCTTAGCACTAAACCTACCGACAATTCTTGTATACCTGTTCCTACCGCACACCGTCAAATTGACCGGTAATTAAAAGTTAGTTTATTATATAACGCAGGTAATAATGGAAATAACTAATAGTAAAGAGTGCAGACAATATTATATGCATATTCTAAGAATTGTTATGTAGTTTGATAACGATATTATAACGTTTAAAAATGTGTAAGTTTTACAAAAGTTTAAGAACGGTCAATTTGACCGGTACTTGGTAGGTTGAGTGTTAATGATACTCCAACTTATATTAAGGCAACTCCCAAAAACATCCTTCTCTGTGAACGACAATTTCAGATGATTTGTTATCAATTTTTATTGTGATAACTTCATAAATAAATATTTAGTAAGCAATTTATAAGTTGAGTTAAGCTATGTTAAGCTTATTGTAGTTATATAAACATAAAAAGGACCTTTACATATATATATATATATATAAATAATAGGACAGAGGTGACATCTATCGCAAAATAACATTAATAATAATTAAATTTCGTCTCTGGCTACCCCGCAAGGGATATGGCGTGAAGCTAAATAAATAAATAAATATAATAATTAAATTTTCAATTCTCTATTCCAGTTTCCTCCACATGACCCTAAGCAGCAACCAGCCGAGTCTGGAGTACATAGTGAAGCTGATACACAACATGAGAATGACTAAACTATTGAATTTAAAGAATAATCTGATGCAAACTATACTACATCTAGCGATAATTAACGATTCTCCCAAATTAGTGTCCTTTCTTGTATCCAAAGGTAATGCTAAAATGGTTTTTGGTAATGAATAACTTTGCTAATAACTCTGTTAATAAATATTTTTGGTAATAATTCACTTTGGTAATAGTAAAACTAATATATATATGTATATATATAGTATAAATTTTAGTGTTCTAAAGAATGTATAAGTATGTTTTTGAATTTTAATATTGTCTTAAAATTTTCGTAAGTATAAAAATATGTGTGTATGTCTGTATATAAAACTTCTGAAAAGTAGCCTACAAGAGATAAAGAGTATATTTAATATAAAATATATTAATACTTTAATGTGAAATACATGTATTTTTTTATATAAAGCTACTTATATTATGTTAGAAACATTAAAATTTTACAAAGTGTCAACGCCATCTATCGTACGTTTAACAACAATTCCAATATGTTAGTTTAAAGATGAACAACAGATCGCTACATAACAGTAGGCAATGTCTTCTATCTCATTCTCTCCCATATATTTATGTATTGGTTTCTTTTTCGTGACATATTTTTCGTTACATCGAGTTTTAATCACAACGATCTTAAAGAAGTTATTATTTTATATATAAAATTTGTCTGTGTGCATATTTATTTTAGTTTTTTATGTAATATTATAATCCTCACAGGTTGCAACCCCATGGAGGAAGACGACGAAGGCAACAACGCGCTCCATTACGCAGTTATCTGTCAAACGTGTCTGGGACCGCTCCTGGAATCCATCAAGAGCAACGGGATCAGCTTTGATATCAACGCATTTAATAACGGTAAGATTTATGTGTGCGTGCGTGTGCGTGTGTGTGTGTGTGTGTGTGTGTGTGTGTGTGTGTGTGTGTGTGTGTGTGTGTGTGTGTGTGTGTGTGTGTGTGTGTGTGTGTGTGTGTGTGTGTGCTAGTAAATACATGTATATTGTATATGTACGTATTTATTTATATATGTATCTATAATTCGTTTTGGATATTTTCCTAAACCTTCCAGCATCTTTGTCACACTAAATTTATAGAAATAAACCGGTTATCCGGGAATTATTTGCCACTACGGTATATCATCTTCAATTATTCATTCATTACCCACCAGGGAGTCGAACTCCTCTGGCATTATCAGACTTTTATTTTGATGTGTTTCCTTTTCTTTTCTTAGCTTCTGTCTTTCCATTTTTGACGAGATTTTTAGCTTGATGTTATCTCGTCATGATCCATGATCAGGTCCCTTGACACTCGTGTCCGGTCTTTTAAAGTTTGTGTCTGACATTTTGTACAAAATCCAAAGAGATACTGTTTACAGTTTCCGTATCCAAAAGCTAAGGATTTCGACAACTGGGTCAGTTGCAACTGTTCAAGGGCTGTTTACAGATGTGTATGGCGGATACCTGCATGTTATCTGCTGGTATGCGATTATCAGATGATCATTTTGTTTCTAAAATCCTTAAGGATGTCCACGTTGTTGTAAGTTGCTATGATTGTTTGTATCCTTTTTACTTCGTTGCTCGTCTTTTATTTTAAATTGGTATACATTGCATCGTTAGACACTAGTACGTATCCAAAGGGGAGTTCAAGAACTGGAAAGAAGCTTCATGGATTCTGTTAAAATATTTTTTATCACATAATTAATGATAAAGGATTCTAATTTTAATCATGTAATATATAAATGATTTTCCAGAGAAGCAGACGGCGCTGCACCTGTCGTCCGTGTACGGGAGCGCTACCAGCGTGTCCCTGCTGCTGTCGGCGGGGGCGGACGCGCGCGCGCGGGACGGGGACGGCCGCACCGCGCTGCACCTCGCCGTGTATGACGACTGCCTCGCCGTCGTGCGGGAGCTGCTGCACCCGCAGGTACCGCACGCTATCATTTGTTATACATCAGACGTGTGTGCGTGTGCGTTCGTGAGTGCGTGCGTGTGTTCGTGTGTGTGCCCGCACTACATTGCATATACATTTAGTGGAATACGGTTAATTAGGAATTGCAAACAGATACCTCAATATTACTTATACATATATATTAGTAAGCTAAGTTTGTTGTAATATAAATTTTCAGTGCGACGTGGACGCAGTGGACGCTAAAGGCTACACCGCGCTGCAGATAGCCTGCGACAGCGACGTCAGAGAGAATACCAAAGAAATTGTTAAACTTCTACTAGATAACAAGGTATTTATTTATTTATTTAGCTTCACGCCATATCCCTTGCGGGGTAGCCAGAGACGACGGAGCGCCAAACGCTACGGTCCCTGCATACCTCTTTCGCCTCGGCCACAGACATCAACCTCTTCATACATGCCCTCCGTGGGGTCCTCATGCTTTTTACGTGACCTTCCTCCAGTATCATAGATACTGTGTTTTCGAAGGTCACTCGAGGCCTCCCCCTGTCTCTCTTACCGCTCACTTTTCCTGTATAAATCTTTTTTACCATTCTTTTATTACTCATTCGTTCGACGTGCCCAAACCACCTGAGCACGTTCTTCTTCATTCTCACCGTGGCATCTTCGCTAGTACCTGCCATTCTGTGGATCTCTTCATTGCGGATTCATTCAGCTAGACGATATATTTTAATTAAGGAATTATTTTTAATTTTTTAACATTAAACAGGCGGATCCAACGAAGCACGAGGACAATCACCCCGCGTGGAAGTTGGCCCGGGACAAACCACAGATAGCGGAGTTATTCCATAAATATATCACCCCCCAAATGATAAATGAAGATGATATTAAATCTGAGCCGGAGGATGAGTTTGATTCTGCTGAGGAGGGGGTAATGTATTAGTATTTATAACTAGCGCTGCCTGCGACTTTGTTCGTTATTTAAATTTTTGTCCAAGTTACTCCTTATATTATCTGCCAGTGAAAGTCCTGTTAGAATCGGTCCAGCCGTTTTAGAGATTAGTCGGATCAAACGGACAGATTGACTAATAATAATGTTATAAATAAAATTTACTATGTAACATTTAGTGAATACTTCTGAATTTAAATTTACAATAAAAAATCATCCCTCAATTATTTATTTGGAGGACATGGTATATGTGATTTTGTATTTTGTATTGTCTTAATTCATTCTTGAATCATTTCGAAGACGCAGTAAAGGAACTAGTTTTAACTGGTTTTCACTGGTTACTTAACTTTTACATTATTCAGTACTAAAGTCATACAAATTTATGTCATTTATTTAATTTATACATATACGAAGTAAACATTTTTTTTATAAAATGTTATGTTTACAGGATACAGATTCAGATCTAACAGCATTACAAATATATGTTGATCGTGTAGCCGCCATATTAGATAACAATGGTGGTTGGATGAAATTAATGAATAAACTAAATAAGGATTCCTTGCAGTCTTGGTTCAGCGCAACCAAGAGTCCCACGCGTTCACTTTTATACAATCTTAAGGTAAGTAAGGTAACATTTACCATTACAATGTTAGGGTAATAAAAACTTAACTTTATATTAGGTAAACTAAATTTGATGAAGAAACGAATTAATTATAATCAAAATAACAATATAATAATTAATTAAACATCACATAATTATATTATTCAAGTAGGCATTTACACGTACTTTTGAATCGTCAACTATTACAATAAAAGGTCAATATAGTCAGTCCGTAAGTAAGCTACAAACTCGGAATGCTGCTCTGTTGGGAAGAGCCGGCCAGAAACTCAACAGTTGCTCTTTTCAAAAGAAATATAACAATCTTCGATGATCTACATTATAATATATATCCTGTAAATATATTAGGGATCAGTGTTTTTTATTAATATTATGAGTATTATTTGATATATAAAATAATTGTCATTAAATTGTATTATATATTATATATAATTATTATATTACTTTGCAGGAAACAGATGAAATTTCATCGAAGTCACTCGCACTGCTATTAGAAGATATCGGACAATTGGAAGCATCGAATATAATAAAAGCATGTATCGGGGAATCTTATTAGATTTAATAATACTATTTTAAGTACAATTAAATAGTAATTAATTAGTTAATTATTTTTATATGTCATCCGTTATTGAATAAGTCAGGCTTAACACTAATCCTACCAAACTTTTGTAAAACTTACACATTTTCAAACGTTATAATATCGTTATCAAACTACATGACAATTCTTAGAATATGCATATAATATTTATTGTCTTCACTCTTTACTTTTAGTTATTTTCATTATTACCTGCGTCGTATAATAAAATAACTTTTAACTACCGGTCAATTTGACCGCGTGCGATAGGAACAGGGATACAAGAATTGTCGGTAGGTTTAGTGTTAATGATTATAAATTATGTGAAACTCTGTGCCTTACGATTTATAAGTTATTGATAAGTGACACAGTTTTGAAGGTTAAATGTATGTAAAATATACATGAATTATTTTTTATTAACAGCGCCATCTATTGGAAACTTTAGAACTTGTAATGTAAATGTATAAAAATTTTAATAAAACAAAATAAGATTATTAAATAAGATAAAATGGTTTCTTAAATTGTTAGTAATATATGTATAAGAATTTAATGTTTGTATATTTACGTGGAAAAATTCACAAACACGTCCAAGAATCGAACCCGCTACCTTGTTCGGACGGAGTAAATATACATTTGTTAATTTGTTGAGTTGACATGTATGTAAAACAATATATTTACCAAAATATCATATTTAAATAATAGATTGTAGTCTATATAATATATATTTTTTTTATCTCCTAAAATTATGTAATAATGCGACCTAGTTTAAGTTTAGTCGTAACGTAACGTTTTAGTAACAAATTCAATGACGTGGTCAACAAAATATTCAGTGATCCACTAAGTCATACAATGTATGAATAAATACATTGGTTTCATTTATAATATCAATTAAAACACTGTTCAAATACTTATTTTTTACGTAATCAATATTAAAATTATAAAAAGTAGAATATTTTTTATGTAATATATATTTTTCATTAAATTACTTTATGTAATTATGCATTAGATACAGTTTTTCATAAAAAATATATTTGTTTTGTTATGATGCATTTTAATTTGTTGAAGTTCATTAAATATTTTTTTAATATATATGTTTATTTTATTGCCTAAACTGCCCTAAACCTACACAATTTTGATATATTAAGGGGGAGTCATTCTAATATTATGAAATGGCGTTTAAATTTGCCTTCAAAACATGCCATTTTGGGGTTAAGTGAACAGTAACTTTTTTGCATATACTTATAAAGCCCGGAATCATTACTACCTACTGCGGTGTAGTGATGGACAGTTTATATTTAATTACGAGTCTGATGAATTCATTTAAAACATGCTCACGCAGAAAATAAGCTTCTTTAAGTTTCACAAAGCGCTAGGACAAAATACAATAAAATACTTAATGACCTGTTAGCGGGTTTAAGATTCTATTTTTGGGACAAACTGAAAATTAGGGTTTTAATTAGTTTTTTTTTATATTTGTAGTAAATGGGTTATTGTTTCTTTTATTAAATGTTAATAATCGTGTTAACTTTTGGGAATCTTCTTTTTGAAGCAACATCACATAAAAACTATTGAACCGATTTGAATGAAAATTGGCAGAGCTGTAGAGCTTGGGAATGGGCATGTTTTTAAATAAACAGAATTAAAATATCTCATTCCGTTCAGAAATGATGGTCAAAAATCTGTTTCTCCCATAGACAACGTTATTAGAACCTCCGCGCGTTTGCCTATCGTCAACCTAGAAATACGCCTAACAAACAATACTCAGAACGAACTGCTTTCTTTTACTGATATTATTATATCATTATATTTACCTCTGGTTCCTGAAAATATTTTATAATAATCTTCCATATATTTTTCATTATAATTATCAATTATCATTTAATAATTATAAAAAAATATACAATAAAATAACCAATTTTTAATTATCATTTAACCTCGTCAGATTATACTGCATAAAATATTAATATTATGGCAACCTTTAGTTCTATTTTGTCAGATCTGACTTTGACAATGCCAGTAGATTTTCAATTTAAAAAATGTAATTGTTGTTCAATCTTCAAAGTTGTATAAATTGTTCAATCGTGTGGACTTATTCAGTCTGAATTTAAGTTTGATTTAATATAATTGCTTTAATGTAATAAATTCCTTTTCACGATTACGATTTAAAGTTTTTTGACCACTGTCTATCTTGCAACGCAGTAAATATGAGTGCTGAGATTTTAAAAATAAATTTTCCCGCGCCGAAAACAATTTGAGTTTCTTATTTTTAAAAACTGTATATAAATTAGAAATCGAATGTTTAAATATTTTTGTGTGAATAATAAAATATGGTGTCAACGTTGTGCTGATTATAGTTATGAAACTAGTGGAATTAACTGTAATTTGTCGGGATTACGCTGTCGCAGTTATGAACCTTGTGTGTTTAACTGAAGTTTTAACTTTATAAAACCGTGTGATATGTACCTGTGTAGGACACAAGATTAAGAGTAGTAATTGCTGTAAATACATGCAAATTATGTACATCTAAACATAGTGTTTAAAAAATATTGTGATCATACCAAGTAAAGTGATAATTATACAGACCTATGCCTAGTACAGAGAAGATCAAGTCACCTCAACAGCTATGGGAATCCTTCTCTTCAATTTTTGTGACATTTGTTCAGAAAATATTTTTTGCTCTGGGAGTGTTTGTTGCTCGAAACCCGTGGAGGGTTATAGTGGCATCATGGATATTTGTCCTCTTCAGTTGCTGTGGACTTTACACATTTTATTTAGAAAAGAATCCTATGAAGTTATGGGTGCCTCCAGATTCAGACTTCTATTATGATACTAATTGGTACATAGATAATTTTGGTACTAATTTCAGAATGCAGAAACTCTTAGTAACTGCAGATAATGTCTTAGAGCCTAACATTATTCAGTTGCTAAGCAACATCACAGATGAAATCTCATCAATTAAAATTAACTTTAAAAATAAGACATATTCTATAAATGAGTTATGTTTTAAAGTACCTGTCGTTAATCTTGGTATTCCCAATTGGAAAACTAGATCTGAGGAGCCTAGAAACACAAATAGCAGTCTGTCTAATCTTAAACACGACAGATTTGAAGTAAATTACTTAGACCCATATCTTTTAATGGATAATGAATTTTACTGTAGTCTACTCAACAGTTTTCCACTTTCTTGTTTCCAAGATAGCATTTTAGATATATGGAAAAATGATAAAAGTTTAATACAAAATGCATCAAAGGCTGATATTATTAAAAACATTAATAAAGTTAAAATAAACCCAATAACTGGTCATGCCACTGACTATACTAGGCATTTAGGAGGTGTAAAGGTTGATGATAGTGGCCAGATTGTTTCGGCTAAATCAGTCTTAATCACTTGGTACATGTATGTAAACATGTCTCAGGTTGATCTCAATGAAGTGGGAAATCTAGTTGGTACCGAAGATTGGGTGACCGCTCAATTATCCATGTGGGAAAAGGAATATTTGAATCATGTTAGTAATTTGTCGTCAAGGATAAGTGGTGTTAATTTTTTTTATGAAAGCGGAGGGAGTTTTGCTGATATAAGCGGTGAGACAATGTTTCAAGATATGGATAAATTAGGTATTGGTATCGTTCTTATGTTTTTTTATGTTGTAATGGCAGTTTCTCGTTTCAACTGGCTAGAGATCAGGCTGACGCTGGGCAGTGTAGGTTTGCTCAATGTTGGTATGGCCTACGTTACTACTGTGGGCTGGTGTTCCGTTATTGGTATTCCATTTGGCCCAGTTCATTCATCTTTACCATTCCTTCTCATGGGGCTCGGTGTAGATGACATGTTTGTTATGAATGCTTGCTGGAAAGTAGTTTTAGAAACAGAGTCCCATAAGAGTATTCCTGTAAAAGTTGGTCATATGCTGAAGCATGCGGGTGTTTCAATTGTTATAACATCATTCACTGATATTGTTGCTTTGTTAATAGGCGCTATAACAATACTTCCTTCATTAAAATCTTTCTGTATTTATGCTGCAGTGGGTGTCTTTTTTATATTTTGTTTTTCTGTTACGTTTTTTGTCGCAGTTTTCACAATAGATATTAGAAGGATAGCGGAGAAAAGAAATGGTATTATTTTCTGTTATAAACACAAAAATGATGTAGTTGTGTCAACTGAAAGCACCTATTTCCAGAAATTATTAGAGAGATTTTATAAAAATGCAATTTTTACTATTCCAGGTAAAATAATAATTATTTTGATTACGTTAGTTATGACTGGTGTTAGTATAGAAGCTGTATTGAAATTAGAGCAGAGGTTTGATCCAAAATGGTTTATTCCTGACGATACGTATTATAAAGAATTTTTAAACACTCACGATTACTATTATCCCGATGAAGGTCAACCTGGAATGATTTTTCTAGGGGACATGGATTACTATGAAGAATATGGTAATTTGCATGATATGATACAGGTATTGAAAAATGAAACTTACATTAACGATGCGATTACTTGGGTAGAAACATTTCATGGATACGTTTTGAAGAATTACAATCATGATTTATTAAATACCACATCTGTTACGAGGGCGGACTTTAAAAAATATTTATCACGTTTCTTATTTAGTCCAGTTGGGGGTAGATTTCTGTTTAATTTTAAACTTTCAGAACCCGCTGTTTGTGGTCAGATTATTGGCGATATTAAATCTACTACAATGTCGTTTAGTTTTGCGAGATTTGATGGTCCAAAAGAGTATATACCAGCGATGAATCGTGTCAAAGACGTTGTAAAATCAGCCTCTATCGATACAGGGGATGGTTACCGCAGTGTCTGGTCTAAGGCATTTGCAAATTGGGCTACTGATGAAATAATAGCCGTTGAAGTTGAAAGAAATATAGAGTTAGCACTGTTCTGTGTCATGCTCTGTACAATAATATTGATAACTAATCTTCAAATGTGTCTGTGGATATTCATTTGTGTTTTATTAACTATTGTCAATGTGTTGGGGGGGATGCAGAGGTGGGGTATGACTGTGGATATTGTTTGTTGCATTGGTCTGGAACTTGCGATTGGGTTATGTGTAGACTACGCGGCCCATGTTGGGCACACCTTTTTGACGGTAACACAGGGCGGTCGCGGCGAAAGATCATATAAGGCGGTCACCTCCATCGGCTCTGCGGTATTATTAGGTGGAGGTTCAACATTTCTTTCCCTATCGCTTCTAAGTATGTCAAAAGCATACACATTTCAGTCGTTCTTTAAAATATTTTTACTTGTTATACTATTCGGTCTTTTCAATGGGTTACTGTTTCTGCCGGTGGTTCTGTCTCTGATCGGTCCAGCGGCATACAAGTGTCAAGATGAAAAAGTAAACGAAACTGAAAACGTTGAGCTAAACGGCAAAACACATGACAAGAAACCAATCGATGAAGGGTGACTTGTGATAGAATAAGTACAAGATTTTATATATTTTATATAAATTGTATTTGAATTTTTACTGTTTACTATAATATATGTAATATATAACGCAGTATTTGTTGTGCTCAACAAAATTAGTGCCTAAATAAGTTTTAATATGTATATAGGGTTTACCCCGCAATGGTAATAATATTATACGTATATCTAGAATTTACCTAAATGAGCAATCTTAGAAAACCTATTCTAGATATTAATTAATGATATACATTTTAGGTAGTTTTATATTTAGATAAGCTAAGCTCAATTATAAGAATAATTAATTTAATGTATCCTTACCTACAAATGCAATGTCTTATTGATAAGTTTCTTGTTTGATGTACTTGTAATGATTGGATTCTTATTACTTGAAATGTTTTTTTTGTAACAAATGGTTGGACCAAAACATTTCATACTTTTGTAATTTGACAATAGTTTAATTGTAATTTATTAGTAATTAGAGTTATTTTAAACTATAATAAGTGTATAATTTGTCGAACTTTTGTATAATTTTTACATGAAGAAATAAAAATTTGTATATTGAATTATTTTTTTATTGTAATTATATCCCTATTGTGTTTGTGGGACGAAGCAGAAATATTATAACTTGCAGTACATTATTAAATTCAACTGATAAATAATAAATGAACTCAGTCCGATTAGCTGCAACACTGACTATATCTGTGACTCATACAGATAGCTGTGTTCATTGCCATTAAATATATATATATGTATATAATTCATTATATAACATATTTTGTTTGATTAAAAATGATATATTGATGTTGTCTTGTCATTTACCCAGATAACTATTTCTCAATTCTGCTTATGATAATGGAGGAGACGAATTTTATTTATAAGGTAAATTGTGATTTATAGAAAATTGTTATGGTAAAAGATTACAAGGAAAAGATAAATAATGATAATGCAATTATAGATTGCCAGATGACACACGAGGCACGCCGCTCTACCAACAATACCTAAGGCTTAGTATGTTTTAAGTCTAAGATCAGAGTACGTCCATTGTCCCCAGTAAGCACATTGTACAATAATATCTCATTACATAAATATTGCATAGACAAAGGACAGTAATTAGTAGTACTTTGCTACTTCTATTAACCGTATTTTATGTCAATTTATTGTTTGGACACACACATGTCATGCGCATTGCCGGAATGTGTGTTTGACATGTTATTAAATAGGTCTATATTCCGTCCACTCTTATCTATTTGTAATGTACTAAGTGACATTATAGTTTTTATTAAACATGTGTTCTAAATAATTTCAATCTAAAGATCCACAATCATGTTTGGACACACCTCGTGCCCATCGGATCATCAATTGGGGAAAAAATTAAGGGTTTTTCTTCAGGCAAAATTTTAGGACCAATAATGAAAGATGCGTTATATGTTATCTACATGATATTTTTTTAACGAATTAGTGGGTATAATTTTAATTTAATAGATATAGATTTTTTTATGTAATGACACTTTTACTTTCAATTATTATATTTATTATACTATTATAAAACTATATTGACGCCATTAAAAGAATGATAATGTCTAGGTACCTGCTGCGAGATATAAAATATTATTTTTAAACACAAAATATATCTGCTATGGACTCGTATCGTGCTATGGGAATGAGAATTTAATTATAGAAATTTGGCAGTCTTAATAGATTTACTGATATTTTAGCTACGTATCTAAGCTATCTACTAGATTATTTCTATTGTACGACTGTCTTCATCTACATCTACCAATTTAACCTTAAAGTCGTTAAAGTTGATTTATTATTTATATATAATTAATTTTATTATTATTAACTACTTAATATACATAATAATTGATAAATTACAATTATTAACAACACATACGAAACTTATCTGAAGGCTATAGTATCTAAAGTCACGATCTTGAGGGCGAGGGCGTTTAAAATATTTTGTCAAATTCGTTGTACGATAATCAGTGTATGTGTATAGATTAATTAAATTCTGTACATTTTACATTGCAATACTTCTATATATCATATCATATACAGAAAATATTTATTTGTTTATATGTATGTAAGTATGTATGTAATATGTATTTAATTTCTTTTTTTCGTTAATATTTAGATTTGTTTTTCGGGACAGGCTTTGTAAACAGGTTTTGTAGGTATAAATAGGCTTTGTAGACAGGTTTTGTAGGTATAAAATATCTAAATTAAAATCATGTATAACAATTATATAAAATAAATTGACACAAACAGTCAATTTAATGGTACTTTACGAGCGCTGCTATCTGCTATCTGTAGTCAACGACCAGGATACCAGGTAAATAAAAGGCAGATTGAGAAGTAAGGACAATGGGGTCAAAAGATGTTTTTTAGAAAATTAATTCCATAAACTAAAAAAAGTTAATCTCAACCGTTATCTCATTCATACCCTATTTAGAAGGGAATAATTATATTATATGACACATTCTTTTACGCTCTACAATCTGTATTATCTCGTCAGAGATTTATTTCTTTGCCACATCACATTCCATGTGTCCTTCGATCGTCTTATAACCATAACATTTTTGAGGTTCCGTAAGAGTTAAGGGACAAAATCCAAGTGGATACCCTTTTTTAGTTACAAGGATATTTGACGCCAGGCTGACAGCAAGTCCTAAAACACTTCTGGTAAATCCTTTTGCATCATAAAATATATTTATGAAATCAAAATCGTTTCAATGCGTTCAGATTAAATAAATTTCGTAATAATTTATCAAATTTAAATACTTATCCGATACTATAAGATATCCGGTTAAAAATAAGATTAGATTATTAATAGATTTGTTGTCACATGTAGAAATAATGCTGATAAGTGACCGTGTTATCGCGATAAGAACGTAGCTATAAACGACGATCGGTAATTAGTCCTTCCTACTGAGCATTTATTTGCAATTATTATTAAATTAACGCATATCGCCACGGGACATTACTTCTTAACCAACTACCAAAATGAAGGAGGACTTCAAAGAGATCATTTCAGAGAGATTCAAGAATAATATTTAATCAAAGTTACTAGTTATTCAATAAGTATAGTAGTTAATATTACACTTATCAAAAACCTACCACAATATAAGTATAAGTGTAAGTGTCATGGCGGCCTTATTATTGATGATTATCCACAAAGAGAAAATCTTTAATTCATTCTCCTCATTTCTCCACGCAACCTTAATTATATAGTATGAGAGTTATGTAATCTTACATGTTAATATACTTTATACATACATGTATAAATAAATATGCGTTGTATACTTATAAATATGTATATACTAGCTGATTCCCGCCCGCTTTGCTGGGCAAATAATAACAAAGAATCACAAATTATATGTGGGTAAATTATAAATAATAACAAATAATCCGTAATCACAAACTGTATGTGAGTTACGGAACCCTAATCCTACGAATAAACATAGTGAGAGGCCAAATAACTTTAATTACTATTGCAATGTAATGGGAGAAGAAAGGGAGCGGGGGGTAAACTTTGCAGCTTTTTAGCTGTAACTTTGGAACGGTTTGGACCTTTGCAAAATCCTTTCTTATTGCACCTATTCAATATGTCAGGAGTCTTGTGTCCAAATTTCAGCTTTCTAGGTATTACGGTTTGGGCTGTAGGGCGATGAATGAGTCAGTGAGTGAGTGTCTTTGTGTTTTATATATTAAGATTATAAATTAGGTAATTACTTTATTTCCAATAAAGTAATTAATAACTAAATATAGGTAAAGAGAAAATGCATATATAATATATTAGCATAATTTTATAGTAATGTGTATTTATTTTTCAATAATAAATCACAATCAAATCATATGATTCACGTATGACTCAATTCAAAGATCAGTACCAAAGGTTAATTCTTATGTAAAGTTTTGCTGTTTATCGCATCGCATCGCATTTTCAAATGGATATCACAATGAGATACGAGTGTTTACTGGAACGTTACGATAGAAAGTAAAATAAAGCTTAATTTTTTATTTTCTTTATATCTTAGTACAATACAGAAAATATTAGCTAAGGTATATAAGGTATATTTGAAAGAAATGAAGAAAGAACAGAATGTGAGATCAACGTGAATGATAAGATAATAGAAAAAGTGAATGAAGTGGTATATTTGGACAGTATGTTTAGCAGAGACGGAAGATACGAAAAGGATGTGGAAAGGCGTATTGCTGCCGGTAACATAGTCAACGGTGCTTTGGCTGCATTGTTGAGACGGCGAAATGTCAGCATAGCTGCACGTTTGGCTGTACACAATGCGGTTTTGCTACCAATGCTGTTATATGGCAGCCAAACGTGGATAACACCGAAGAAGAATGTAAGAAAGATGAATGCTGTGGAGATGCGATCTCTTCGCAGAATATGCGGAGTCAGTCTAGCTGATCCAATCCGCAATGAAGAGATCCACAGAATGGCAGGTACTAGCGAAGATGTTACGGTGAGAATGAAGAAGAACGTGCTCAGGTGGTTTGGGCACGTCGAAGGAATGAGTGATGAAAGAATGTTAAAAAAGATTTATATAGGAAAAGTGAGCGGTAAGAGAGACAGGGGGAGGTCTCGAGTGATCTTCGAAAACACAGTATCTATGATACTGGAGGAAGGTCACGTAAAAAGCATGAGGACCCCCCGGAGTGCATGTATGAAGAGGTTGATGTCTGTGGCCGAGGCGAAAGAGGTATGCAAGGACCGTAGCGTTTGGCGCTCCGTCGTCTCTGGCTACCCCGCAAGGGATATGGCGTGACGCTAAAATAAAATGAATAAATAAATAACTATATAACGGGGTTGAAGCCAAGGTCGTATAGGTATATACATATATAGGTAACATATATATATAATTAATTATTTAATGGAGTCAGTAGAGCAATGTCATTATTATATATTATCAGTACATATCTATATAGGGTATGTCGAGGAGTCACTTGTGAAATGGGGCTAATGACGAAAAGCTTAATGTGGAGAGCTTCAAGGTCTCCTGGCTGTTGTAAATCTTACTGATACCAACATAATAGCTACTTAAGATAGACCTGTTGGTAAAATTACACATAAATCAACTTAATAGCTAAAATCACTAAAATATTAAATATGGTTGTGGAATATTTTTGACAAATTATTTACTCTTATAATTATTGTTATATTTGGAACAAAAAAACTTTGATCGCGTAAAACTAATTATATATATTATACAATTATTATAAATATAAAAATAATAATTTAGTTTAAAAATAAAACATAATGTTTTATTTTCTGTTATTGATACTCATTATCTTGTCTACTTATAACTCATTGAGTAATGTGTGTTAATTTGTATTGAGTGTTAAAATAACACTCCAAGTGTTACTATTTCCACTCAGCCAAGTTTGTTAACCTCTTATGACATGATACTTGTTGATCTTGGAAGGCGCCGGATTGAAGATTGAGAGTTACGAAGATTAAGTTTCAAAATTCCGTATTTTACGTAAACAAATCTATCAATGTTATTTTCATTTAAATTATAATGAATGTCAAATTTACATCACCGTTAGATTCTTTTCCTTTAATATCCTTTAATAGTTTTTTTGTGTTCAGATTGCACTTTGCGATTGTGATTAATGATAATCAAATTTCATAAATCTTAAAAGCAATAAAAATTAACATAAAAGCTATTTTTAACGTCTAACATAAATTAATCTATTTTTAGCTAAAATCTGAATCCGCTGTTTATTATTACGTGATTAATTATTATGAATATTATTTAACGAAAATTTGTTCTTTAGAAAATAATAATTAAAGTATTAATTCTTCGAATTAAATTAAAATCAGTATAAATACTAATCTTATAGTATATAAGGTTGTAGAGCGAGAGGTCGTAACATTTGAGGCAGTCATTTAACACTAAACCTACCAAGTACCGGTCAAAATGACGGTTCTTAAACTTTTGTAAAACTTACACATTTTTAAACGTTATAATATCGTTATCAAACTACATGAGAATTCTTAGAATATGCATATAATATTTTCTACACTCTTTACTTTTAGTTATTTCCATTATTACCTGCGTTATATAATAAAATAACTTTTAATTAGCGGTCAATTTGACGGCGTGCGTTAGGAACAGGTATACAAGAATTGTCGGTAGGTTCAGTGTTAAAGTAGAGTTTTTTAGCAATTCTACATTTATATTAGTGAAATATTTTTCAAACCGGCCTCGATAGGTCTATATGAATATTTTAGAAGAGGCCATCATACATTTATAACATAATTAATTCTGAATATAATTAACATAATTCCTGGACCTGTTTATTATCATAATAATATTATTATTAATTAAGAATTGATTATGTAAAATCACATAAAATTTTAAATACTGTAAACTGACTAAAATTATCATATCTCAGACAATAATTCACTCATGTTTTAGAGTTTAAAATTTAAATATTTTTTAATGTCAGGATAATTTATTTAACACTTAAGATTTAAGATAAAAAATATCCTGCTCCCAGTTGACTAAGGTTGAGTTTCTCGAAATTTCTTTACAAGAACAAAAAAAATGTTAAAATCCCAAGATGTTTTTGCCGTTTGATATCTTCGAAAGAGAGTTCGATCGTTATTTCATGTCAAAAAGTGCTGATTACGCAAATTTTTTATTTGGTAATTTAATTTCTTGATATTTAAGCTCAAAAAATATAATTATTTACATTCTAATGACTGTAAAAGACTGTAAATCGTAACCATATGAAAGTTAAACTGTCGAAATAATATGAAGAACTTATTACACTTTAATATATATGAATTAAATGATACAGCCTTTCGCAAGCGTATCAATTTTTAGTTCTGAACAAATTTAATGGTCAGAAGATACGCAGTTGTGATACTGTATCTGATACGTCTTGTAACTGTTATCTGATATCATTTATCAGTATCATTGTAACATTGTAGCATGATGTAACGATCTCATTTGATATGAGAAATAAAAACGTCTTTGCGTAATTTTTTCTATATATAGGAAATATTGTACTGATAAGGTATAACATGAATATGGTAGCACAGTATTTATTTATGTATTAATTTATATCTTTCCACTTTGAATCAACAGGAGAGACTATTTTGATACGTATCGAAAGAACTCCTTCTCACTCTCCAACTTAAAATACTGCTACGATTCCAAACGCGCCCTGCTCTGAAAAGAAACAACAAATTCAGACGGGTTTTTTTCTTTTTTGTGATCACAGTTTCATAAACGTCAATATATTTAGTGAGCAGTAGGGAGTGTTTCAGTTAATATGTAGAATGAATGAATGAATAAGAATTAATATTATTTGTCTTCGACTTCTAAAAATAATTTTATTTGTAAGATTAGTAAATAAGTTATAAAAATATTTCTGAAAAACTGGAAAAACAAAAAGTTTGAGTAGTTTTGCATAAACTAAATACATGTACATAAAAAAAATTATACGTATTATATATGATACGCTGAGTGCTCTAAAACAAATTATTATTTTTTTTTAAATTTTTATAAACATTTTTTTTTCAATAAATTTTACCATACCATATATGATAATGATATTCTAAAAAAAATTGTTACTTAATTTTAAACATTCTATTTTATTTTTTGTTGTCTATTTTTTATTTTGTTTTTGTCTATGGAAAAAGTCAAAAGTCGGAGACAAAGGACCTTTTCTATAAATTATGTTGTAAATCACTTTTAATGGATGACAGTCAATAAAATGCAGATTTTATAGTTTATCATCAAATTTTATAAATTATTTATCTATTTTTTTTTCTATTAATTTATTTATATCTCTCCACTTTGAATAAATACCAGTGATCACTTGTGTTCCACAAATGGGAGAGGCAGGACTGTTTTGATACCATACTCATCGAAATAAGCCCTTCTGTAAATACACTATCCAACTTAAAATAAGGCTTCGAGAGTTCCAAACGCGCCTTGGCCTGAGAATAACCATACAACAAACTTAGCCGGGTTTTTGCTACCGTTTCCCACTGTTTTCTGTCAATAAATTTAGTGACCAATGTAAGAACAACTAGAATCATCGCAATCTATTATAAGCTGGTCTAATGATTAGGTACAAATTACAAAAAAGAAATCCGTAGCTAGCAAGACGAACAGTCGCCACAAGCAGCACCCGTTTACGAGCATTATGCATTTTTAATTATATTTCAGAATAGCACAAGAACTTTACATAAAAAATTAAATTAATCTCTATGGTATATCATAGGAATGGAGGTCGGATGATAAAAACAAAATATCTCATTACTTGTCAATGATATAATAATAATTAAATTAATTTATAAAATCTATAATTGGTACGATAGTTTGTGTATTTTGATATATATGAGAGTATTTGTTTCGGTATATACTAAATACTGAGTCAGGAATAATAATAATAATAGTTATAACCCAAAAGGATTTTGGTTTAATGACAATGACAGTCAATTTTTATGACATGACGTCAATGACAGCATTTTTACGTGACAGTGACATCCGGAAATGAAACAAATCTACTTTAAAATCTTAACTTCAACAAGAACATAATATTAAATAAAGGTACTAACGAACATCACTTAAAATATCCTCTACATTTTTTTGTATTCAGATATAATAATACTAAACGCTATCCTTCAATTTTGTATATATCTTCTTTAGATATCTGTCGGTTTGATCTTGCTCTCGAGGGATGTGACTGCGTTTGACACTCAATTATAATAAAATTAGTCTTTAAATTTAAGTATTGTAATAAAATGTTTTATATTATTTTTACACTCAAAACTCAATGTTATATTATTGTCTAAATAAATAACATGTATGTGTATCGTGCTACTTATCTTGTTACAAAAAAATATGCTTTATAATATTCATAATTTATCAATAATTATCATATCACAGTTCGTACACTGTATTGATAAGTTGGTTTGAAAAAAAAAATGTTTTTATTCATTGTGTTAGAAGTTTATTATAATTTTATAATAAAATAGAATAGGTAGAACAAAGTTACGGGGCCGGAAAGAGCCGGATTTCGGGGAGGGCGGGAAGGCGAAGGAGGGCAAGTACGGCCGCTGCCCCGGGGCCTCCACAGCAGAACCCCGTGACACAGAATAAAAAAAAATCCAAATTTTGTCGGATCAGCAACTTTTATTCCACCCAATTATTTAGTATACTTACACAAACCTATGGTAATAATATTTTTATCAGAAAGCCCTGATTACAAGTTTCCATTATCAATTTGTGATTTGATCGAGCATTTCTCAATGCAATGTCAGTGCAAAAGTATTGCTTATTTTTTGTGTAATTTGGACGCGGGAGTTAATGAGAGATAAATTAAGTTAAAGAATTCTAAAAATGGTCTTTTATTTGAAAAAATATATTATAATCAGGAATTTTCAATTCTTTGCTGCTCAGGGACCTCTAGACTTTCAAATTTGTATGAAAGCATATGTTATATAGATATGTCATGTACATGCTACAATATTGTATAAAAGTTAAAATTTAATGTACCCAAAAGAGAAATAATTAGCTATTATGATGCTTACGGATTATTTGCCACTTCTTTACACCTTATTTTAAGTACAATTATTGAAACAATTACACAGGATCATTACCATGTGATTATATAAATAATTTCTAGGCTTACATGGAGTACTTTGTTTACTGAAACTGACATTGTCTATAATTTGCGATAAAATAAAGCCGTAACTCATATTCGTACCGTAACCGTACCGTAACCGTAACTCATATTCGTATTCGAGAAACTATAAACTAATTTTGACAGTGACATTTACAATATTGACATTTGAGGTTAGAAAAGTAATAAACCACTAGTCAGTAAAGTGGCGTTTAAATATTTTTTTATGTTTTTTTATATAATTACTTTATTATTGTTATGAAAATAATAATAATAAGTGTTGAAATAATGTACAATAATTTTTAATAATGTTAGTCATACATCTGTTATAAAAAAAAATTATTACAATTATTCGATAACTTTGTTTTGAAGTGTGCGAAGACTCTTATTAAATAAATACTTATTGCTTGTTTACTAAAACAGTAATATATGTAGAATAAACATATTTATTTTTATCTATTTATAACTTGTGTATTTGCACACACTCGTGTTATCTATTGCTAAATGAAGAAAAAAAAACAAAATATTTGCTTTATGAAACGTCAAAAAGCAAATATCAATGTACAATTAATTAATATTTAACGGGATTTTGTTAGTTCTACTGTGTTTTTGGTTATTACCTTAGATTAGGGGTGTCTACTTTAAAAAAACATCGATGTTTTGTCCGATGCAATATATCGGAAGTGTGTGTGTGTCTTCCGATGTATCGGTTATAAACATGGAGTTTTAGTGAAAAACGAGTGATTTCGATTCATCGATGTATATCGAATATCCCAACCTTAGATGCAAAATTGCAATGTCATATTTATGAGTTGTCGAACAGACTTAGTTTAGCCATATACAAAGTTCAAAGAATATGCCGGTTGGCAAAGATTGAAACAGCGAGAAAAATTTAGCTACTTTCACAATGTCATATCATATATACTATTACGGGGTAAAGCATCAGATATGCATACATACTATCTTTGTAGTGCAGAATCATATCATTATATTATTATTACTATTATGGAGTAAAGCATCACATATCGATACTATCTTTGTAGTGCAGAAAAAATAAATTCAAAGAATTCAAAATTAAGACTGCGTACAATCAATATATTTACGAAATTATAAATTTAAATAATTTATTAATAAATTCAATAAAAACAACAAAAATTATACGTACAATGCAATTTATTTTTAATTGAACATTATATTTAAATTTCCAATCACTAATTAAGTTTTATTTGATTTTTATATTTTATCGTAAAAAAGTTGTGTGCCCTTGTCCTTTAATGTCCCTAATTATTTATTACAAAGTGCGTCATACATCAAGTGGTAAGTATTTTTAGGGACTTGTATTTAAGAATGATTCATTTATTTTTCTGTCTTTTTATTTATTTGCCTTTAATATTTATACGTAAATATGCAGACTTAAAATTATATTTTCAATTATATTTTATTGTTTGCTTTCTTTTCAAAGTTATATTAAAAAAAAGAAACATAAATAAATTTAAATCTTAATAAATGACTAAATAGCAAAACATTTTAATAATCAGACTTATTTAGATACATTATTAACTCTTGGAAGAGTATTAATTGGACTGCCAGTCGCATACGGGCTGGCTCGACCGATGTAATTCGCCCAACTTACAGCTAGGATTAGTAAGACAAATAATACATTTTGAAACCGTAAATTTTTTGAATTTTGATAAAATTTGGTAGATTTATGTATTATTAATTGATTTAGCAGATAACTTTTTTCCCAAAATTTATATTTTTCATGTAATTTACATGGTTTACGTACAATTAAAATGGATTATAAATACAATAATTGAAACAGAAAACTTTGACTTTCGACTCTTGCAATATATAAATACATTTAGTTTAAGTCACAAATAAAATATATATTTTTACTTATTTGTTGAAAAAATAAGTGACGGATATCTCGAATATTTATAGAATTAATTAATTATAAATAAGATAAAATAATTCTTTATTACTTTAGTTTATTTATTTTATGTTATATCGATTTAAATAAATCTGATTTTAATTAAAAAAAAAGCATTTTATAGATATCTTTATATGACTTAAAGTATTTTGTATAAGTTATTTCACTTATCTTTATCACATATTATATGTTATTATGATATATCGAAGTATAAATATATAAAAAAATATTTAGTAGGTAATTCAAATTTTTAAAAAAAGATTTATTTTTTTTGGAAAAAAAACGTAAAAATGGTGACGTGCTAAACTAAAAATGTATTGGTAGTACAATTTTATGATGACTGATATTTTTAGTGAGAGTCAAAACAAGTCACAGTATACAACCAGTCTAAATAATAAATCTTATATTATATAACTTTAAAGAGCGAGTGATTTGCATACTTTTATCTTTTATCTTTCAATGCTGTAAAAAGATAAATTTCTAATTTGATTATCTTTAATATCTATATTTATTAATCATATTTTAACGTAATAAGAATATTTATAAAATAGATATTGTCATAAAATGTTTAATTCATATTTTATGAGCTTATGACTCTTATGACCTTAATAACACTAACAGGAAATAAATATAATAAAAATTTCATAATAAATTTATTACTAAATTTAATTGATTGCTTGATAATTTGATTATACATAAATTAAATGTAATCGTACGTGAATATTTACTAGAAAAGGTGATTAATATATATGAAATAGTTTGCAAGTCTGTCTGTAAATACCCTACGGATAAATTATTATTGAAATTATAACATATATATTATATTAGATCTCGTATAAGAGACGATCATCGACGAGCCGGGATCGTCGCGTTGCAAGAAAGGAGCGCAAACAATGCCTGGGACTTGCGACCCAGGTGTAGGTTTAAGGGGTCCCTTTACTATGCGCATACACGCTCACCTTGACTGTTCATGCTCTTCTCCCTAGCTAACCAAATATCGTAAGAACCTACTGAAGTCGCCTTTGAAATACGTTCTAGAAATGAACCAATGATAGCTTTAGAAAGGCCGAGACCCTTAATTAAGTTGTAGAGAGATTTTGCTGTTATACCTCAAATTTATTACTTATCAGGTCGTTACATTCGTTCGTTTGTTACGTTCTTATTTTTTATAAAGAATTATTTACTTTACTTTACTTTACTTATTTTGAATGAATTTAATGTTATATTTTAATCAAAAGTTAATCTCATAGAAACAAAAAAAAAACTTTAAAAATGAGGGGTAGTTTTATAAAATAAAAAAATATAAACTTTGACCCCGACGTGATTTGAACACGCAACCTTCTGATCTGGAGTCAGACGCGCTACCGTTGCGCCACGGAGTCATATATTTCACATTCACTATTATCGCTCTTATAACTTTCATTTCAATCATATCCACTTTTACTTTCAGGCTTTTTAACTGTAAGAAAATATTAAATTTACTATCTTTATACATGTCTATCTTATCTAACAGCACAATCTTGTAGTAACGAATAATCTATCTAAGTATAGGTTAATCAGATACCATCTAAACTAAATAGGACTAACATGATCAAAGACAGCTTACATACAGCTTAGTATCGCGAAAGCAAATTAGATACATTAAGTGATAATAGAAAGTAAATATATACCTACACACATATGTATATACCTACTCGTAAAGGTAAACAAATGAACAAAGCCGCAAACAACAGGTAGTCTGTATCTGTATCGAGAATAAAAATAAGAGTGGTTGTTAAGCCGGTTTGGGAGTTCAACGTCCTTTTTTAGGGAAGTATAATTTAAAAATAAAATATATTTACATAAAATATAAAGGTGAATACCTTACCTTTATATTTTTTTTAAACATTAATAAAAAACGTGAACATGTTTTAAAAATAACGACAGAAAATAAATATTCTTATGAGTAAATTTATCACATTTTATCTGCAGACATCTTTCTGTAATAAGGAAGGATTTCTCAAACAAATCAGTTAAAAAAAACTGCATTGAATTTAATTAACTTTTGTGACGTTTAATATTCTATTCTAAATCAAACAAAAAAGCTAAGACAGATTGTTTTTTTAAATCCTTTTATCGACAATTATCTATTATAAGATCTATTAATTACATTGAAATATGTGTATTAGATCGTAATATGTATGGCTTCCGTAATAATTATATCGTTAAAGTATATTATCGGATTAATTAGTAGATTAGGTTATAATTCAAATTAGTTACAGTTACATAACAGAGGCCTAAATTACCAACAATTTAACACAAGCACCATTGCAACCCGGGTGTCGTCTATTAGTTTTTTTAGATTTAAATAGTTTAGATTACTTAAAACCCTTGTAAAACTGATAAAATTATAGAACTGGTCGTGGCAATTGGGTGTTGGTATTCAATATTTTATTGTGAAAACGAATTTTTTAATATTAACAAATAAGTATTATACTAAATGGGCCTAATTCGGCTCTATTTTTTAAAGGTCTAGGTTGTTATTAATCCCTCTTTGAAATAATTTAGACCATTTTAAACAAGCCCCTGATGAGTCAGAAAAAATCAACCTTACCGACCTTAAAGGTTTCGGTACGGTCGATTAGATGGTTATCTTCTGAACTACCTAACACGCAAATTGAAAGTAAGAGCGACGGGCTGACAGTGAGTGTGCATATTGCCAAAAGTAATATACCAGTTCTCTCATTGGACGCAGCATTTAGGTCGTTGAAACGGATTTTATTACAACCCAATTCTATCAAATTTGGTGTTCCACAAGGCTGTGTGCTATCACCAACATTGTTCTTTCTGCATATCAATGACCTGTCGGATATTTCCAGTATTCACTATTATAAGGATAACAGCAATTATCTGCAATATCGTTTGGGAACATCACCACATACTATCATGTGGTCCGTGTTGTGTGTTACCCTGATCCATAAAAAAAATGTATCAAAATTTGCAATTTATTTATTTTCGCACCCTTCTTATCTCAAATAAAAATAAATTATTAAAAAATACATTATAACCAAAACAAATAGACGTAAAAGACAATCAGTCCGTCAGTCTGTGTGTATTTTAAAAACATGTTAACCTTTAGTTAATAATAAACATTTACGATATTCTATATCGTTTTATTTATTCTGTAAAACAAAGATTCACTTGTTTATCCTATTTATTATTTCACTTACACGAGGCAATCTCAATTATAAAGCAATTTTATTATGTACATAATTTATTATATTATTTTGATACAAAAATGTATGTTTCAAAATATTATTTATGTTATGGTTGTAAAACGCCTCAGCCCGAAGGGCAAATTTTTCTTGCACATAACTTTTAGTGTTCCTAAACTCATGGACTAATTGCATTCACGGACATTAAAAAACTATAAAATAATTTCAATTCCTTAAAATGATGATCTGATTTATTATGTGTAAACAATATCCAAATACAATATAATTCATAAATTAAGTATATATTTAATAAAAATGGAAGCGCTTTGAAAAAAGTAACCCTAATTTGTAAATACAAGTGCCACCGCTAAATTAATAATAACACAGGCACACAAAAAAAAAAAAACGTCATGAACCAGAGGGGAGACCCCATTATTCCTAGGTTTTTGGGATCGCTGAAACCGAATATGACAATAAAAACTAATTTTAAATGCCAGTTTTCCCGCTAGCACCCCCTTACTACCTCTTAAGGGGTGAAAATTGAAATTGTTGTAAAAAATCAAGATAGATGTGTCTTTCTACGTTTTTTGGGATGCTGAAACCGAAAATGATAACTAAAAATAAATTCATGACCACTATCACCCCCTACCATCCCTTACAGGGGGTGAAAATTTTATTTTTTTCTATAAAATCAAGACAGATGTGTATTTCTACGTTTCTTGGGATGCTGAAACCGAAAATGATAACTAAAAATAAATTTATGACCACTATCACCCCCTAATACCCTTACAGGGGGTGAAAATTTCAATTTTTCTATAAAATCAAGATAGATGTATATTTCTACGTTTTTTGGGATGCTGGAACCGAAAATGATAACTAAAAATAAATTCATGACCTCTATCACCCCCTTACTACCCCTTAAAGGGGGTGAAAATTTCAATTTTTCTATAAAATCAAGATAGATGTGTATTTCTACGTTTTTTAGGATGCTGGAACCGAAAATATGTGAATTTCTATGTTTTTTAAGATGCTGAGAGAAAAAATGATTATAAAGTATATGGTAACCTTATTGTATGCATATATTTGTTATTATGATACTAAGACTGAATCATGATTTTTGTCCTATTCTTAACAAGTTGTTTCATTTTTTGTTTTTTTTTTGCTTTCTATTTAATTCTGTTTATACTGTTATCCATCCGGCAGTCTTGTAAAACGCTTAAAAGATGCTGAACCTAATTCTATGCCTCCGAAATAGAAAGGTTACTATTTTTCGGCCAATTTAGGAGACTATAGTGAGGAGCAAGGTGAAAGGTTCCATCAGACAGGATCTTAAGACAATGGAACAGCGCTATCAGGGTAAATGGGATGTCAATATGTTAGCAGACTACTGTTGGAATTTAAAAAGAGATTTGCCAGAACAGAAAAGATGGTTCTTTTCTAAAAGATAAAAGGCAACCACTTAGAAGAACTTTTGACAACAAGAGAGTTCGTTATCGTAGAAACAGGTAGATGCTGAATAGTGAGATGCAAGGGGACTCACTTTAATTCAGCACCCCGGATAGTGAGAGGCAAGGGGACTCACTTTAATCCAGCACTCCAAAAGGGAACAGAAATCTACTACGTCCACGCCGTTGTTCCTGGGTTACGCTAAGAATAGAATTAAATCATGAATATATATCAGATACTTCTGATCGATAAAGCATTTGAATTTCTAATATAAGAGCTAAGAGTAACTTCAAACTAGTTTGATAAACATGTCATTTACTGTAAATCGTCAAAATTTCTTCATACATCTTGATTTTATACAAAATTGAAACTACCCCCACCCCCTCCCCCCCGTTAGGGGTAGTTAGGGGGTGGTATTGAGTAAAAGAGCTATCAAATTCACTTTTGGTTGTCATTTTCGGTTTCATTATACCAAAAAACGTAGAAATACACATCTGTCTTGATTTTATAGAAAAAAATGAAATTTTCACCCCCTGTAAGGGATGGTAGGGGGTGATAGTGGTCATGAATTTATTTTTAGTTATCATTTTCGGTTTCAACATCCCAAAAAACGTAGAAAGACACATCTATCTTGATTTTTTACAACAATTTAAATTTTCACCCCTTAAGAGGTAGTAAGGGGGTGCTAGCGGGAAAACTGGCATTTAAAATTAGTTTTTATTGTCATATTCGGTTTCAGCGATCCCAAAAACCTAGGAATAATGGGGTCTCCCCTCTGGTTCATGACGTTTTTTTTTTTTTGTGTGCCTGTGTAATTAATGACAATAATGTTTCGTTACACAAACTGTCGGACGTAGGGTTTAGTATGTTCGATTTGAAATTAATTGCATCTGTAAATACGTAGCTCATCAATCATCTAAATCATCATCATCATCATCATCATCATCACTCCAAAACGTGAACATCTTAAACAAATATATAATATATATCAAAATAATATAATCAATAATAAATGACATATTAAACTAATCGCCTTATCAAAATTGATTAATCCTAAACGTGAATTGATGAATGTTTTTCCCTCAATTATCTTAAATATTATCATGTTTATAAGACTAGCTGGCCCACACGGCTTTGTCCGCTTGAACTCTGCGTAAAACCTAACAATATAGATGGCGCCATTTACGTACCATGGAAAGAAATTTTTTAAAGACGATTTTTTTAGACCTTGGTTAAAATAAACTATTTTTTTGCGCATGTCTAACAAATAATATGTATCTACGTTACTTTTAGAGGAAAATAGTTTAAAATCGGTTCAGTACTATCGGTACTTTTGGAGCTTATTCGATATAAACAAACAAACAAAAAGATCTTTTCCCTTCATAATATTAGTATAGATAAACGTATTTTTTCTATTCTTGATAATCTCATTTCAAAATCCGATCAAAGAACTATTTAAGTGGTTTTATGCCCTTGTAAGATAAATATGATTGAAAATGATATATTTCGATGACTTTGTTTAATTATTAAAATATAAGTTATAAAATTATTACATGGATTTTCGAGATCTTTTGAAGTAACTGGACACAAATGTTTTTACAATATGGAAATATAAACAGGGAGAAATAGGAAAATTGAGAAATGTAGAGTCACTATTTTTTTTATTTCCTTCTGTTATGAGCTTTTGTTAATGAGCTTTTGTAATTGAATATGTCCATACATTCCATGGGTTGGGTTGGATGATACTTAGTTGATAACGTGGTCGAGAACCAGCTTTTTTTAAATCATTTTTTTCTTTACTTACATTTTTAATGTCAATTATAAAAATAATAAAAAATGTTGTATTTAAGAAGTGTTCTAAGACAGAGATCAGGAAAAATATATACACAATTTTATTTCAAGTCTTGATATTTATATGTATACCTAATTGTTAAAACTAATTTGTTAATAAATCTTTATCATATACGAACAGTAGTATTAATTATGCGATAATCATATATAATTAAGCATATTTAATTCTACACGTAGTTTAGATTAGTAGTATTCTACTTTTAATCAAATAATATTTATACCTGTTTATAAATACCTCGGGTCCTTCATTTATATTTTTACACAGTTCACATGATTCGCAAAGGTGATTAACCTTTAAGAAACCGAAACTTATATACTTATATACCCGGAGGGCATGTATGAAGAGGATAAGGTCCGTGGCCGAGGCGAAAGAGGTACGCAGGGACCGTAGCGTTTGGCGCTCCGTCGTCTCTGGCTACCCCGTAAGGGATATGGCGTGAAGATAAATAAATAAATAAATAAACTTATATACAAATAAATTTTAACCACTCTCCGTAATCACAGTGACATATCAAAATAGTCCAGACCGTCTCAAAGTAAAATTAACCACAGTTTAATCCATTATAGAATTTCTAAATATATATATTATAGAAAAGAATCCAATTTTTAGGTGCATATTATCTTAGCGTATAAATATTTAACTTATAACACATTTGACCTACACTTAATATAAAGTTGAAAAGAAATAGTGAAGAGAGTGATTTTTATATCTAATATATATCTTTTTTTTATATTAGAGGAGGGCAAACGAGCTTGCGGGTGACTGTTGGTATGTGATCACCGCCGCCCATGAACTCTTGCAACATCCGAGGATTCACAAGAGCGTTGCCGGCCTTGGAGAAAGGAATATATGCCTTTTTTGAAGGTACCCATGTCGTATTGATCTGGAAATACCGCCGAAGGAAGTTCGTTCCACATTTGAGTGGTACGTGGGAAAAAAGTCCTTGAAAACCGCACAGTTGAAGATCGCCACGCGTCCAGGTGGTATGGATGATAAAGGAGGCGATGGCGAGCTGTGTGGTAGTGAAATTCGGCGGTAGGCATCAGATCGAATAGTTCTTCGGAACACTCCCCGTTGTAAATGCGGTAGAAGACGCACAAAGAAGCCACGTCTCTACGCAATGCCAAAGAGTCCAGCCGTTCGCAGAGCACCGGATCCCCGACAATCCGAACGGCTCTCCGTTGTACGCGGTCAAATGGTAGAAGCTGATATTGGGGTGATCCGGACCAGAGATAAGAATAGTACTCAATGTGTGGCCGGACCTGCGCCTTATAGAGCGCAAGTCTTTGGCCAGGTTTGAAGTACTGCCTCGCTCTATTGATCACTCCCAATTTCTTCGAGGCCAACTTGGCCTTTCTCTCCAGATGACCACGAAACTGACAACCGCTCGAAATGTCAAGACCCAGTATTTTGATACTTGGCGAGGCAATAAGAGGAGTGCTCTCGAAGAGCACTCGTCGCACTCGCACTTTGTCGTATGACAAATGGGGTTTTCTTAGTGGTAAACGCGCAAACCTGTGTCTTTAGGGGATTGAACTGAACGTGGTTCAGTTCACCCCACTCAGAGACCATCCCCAGGGAGGTCTTTATTGAAGACACAGGTTTCTTTCGGCACTCGTCGACGTTTTCCCGAGAGAGACCTGCACGACCGGAATATACCGCATCCCCAGTGCTGTCATCCGCATAACAATGTATGTTGGAAATATCAATCAATAAAAATCAATGCAGGAGGAACAGAGTTGGGGATAGCACGCAGCCTTGGGGTACACCAGCGTTCACGGGCTTGGGGTAAGAGGAAAAACCGTCGAGAACGACCTGTATGCTCCGCCCAGTGAGAAAACTGGTGATCCACTTGCATAAACTCTCGGGAAGCCCATAGGAAGGTAGCTTCGAAAGAAGCCCCTTGTGCCATACACGATCAAAGGCTTTTGCCATATCCAGACTAACTGCCAGACCCTCTCCCTTGCTTTCAATAACCGCTGCCCAACGGTGCGTAAGGTATAACAGAAAATCACCAGCTGATCGACCATGGCGAAAGCCATAAGCCAGCCATGCCGGTCATTGATCAACTGGTGATCCTCGAGGTACGTTAGGAGCTGTCGGTTGATAATAATCTCCATTATTTTGGAGAGAAGGGAGGTAATGGCGATAGGTCTGTAGTTAGCTGGGTCCGAGCTATCGCCTTTTTTAGGGATCGGATGGACAAGGGCACGCTTCCACCAGACCGGGACTACGCCTTTAAGGTAGGAGTACCGAAATAGACGCGTTAGCACTGGAGTCAACTCAGGGGCACACGTTCGTAGCACTAATGGAGAAATGCCATCCGGCCCACTCGACTTATGAACGTCCAAGGAAAATAAAGACTACCTGATAGTTTTTTGTCGAAAAACTATTTCCGGCATTGAACTCTGACACCGCGGGATGATAGACGGTGTCTTCCCTTGGTCGTCCAAAGTCGAGTTGGAGGCGAAAAGAGTGCCCAAGAGATCGGCTTTCTCTTTTGCCGTGTGGGCCAGAGAGTCATTCCCCATGTGCAACGGCGGTAGGGACGGTTGGCTAAAGTTGCCCAGAGTGGCCTTGGAAAGCGCCCAGAATTTGCGAGTGCCAGGCGGGTACTTTGCCAGCTGATCCCCAATTTTGACGACATGCTTGAACTTTGCTCTAGCGATTTGCCGTTTGAAGAATCTGGAGGCACGGTTGTATTTCCTCTTCAGAACTCTAGAGTTCGGATCCTTAGTGACTAACGCATTAGCCCAAGCTTGATAAGCCTGCCGTTTGCCAGCTGCTGCAGCCCTGACAGTCGCATCAAACCAATGCCGCGATCTGCCGCCAAGTGGTACCACAGAGCTTGGTACAAATAGTTCCATGCCCTGAAGTATCACATCAGCTACAGCCGCAGCACAGTCACTAGGATCATTGGAAGGGAAACAAATCGGCCCCCATGGGTAGAATGCAAAAAAGGACCGCATTCCATCCCAATCCGCTGACTTGTAGTGCTAAACGCGTCGAGTCGCAGGTCTTGTGCAAGCCGGACGTTGAATGGGCACTACACTCCGTACCAGACAGTGATCAGAGGACCCTAAGGGAGCCTCGACAGTGACCTGGTACTTTTCTGGATGTGTAGTCAGCAGAAGATCCAACAAAGAGGGCGTGTGGCTGTCCACATCCGGTAGACGAGTGTGCGTCTTTACCAGCTGGGACAGACCATTTGCCAAAGTTAAACACAGATCTCCCCGCGTAGTCGGTTGCACGTGACCCTAACCATTCGGTATTGTGCGCGTTGAAGTCCCCGAGGACTACGACTTCGGCGGAGGGAGTCTGAGAAAGCAGGTCGTCAATTTTCGCTTGAACGTGGCCCAACAGTTGATCTGTTTGTGCATTACCACTATGGGACCTGTAGAGGCACGCGTAGAATCTGACGTGATCGTCCATGTCCATGCGCAGCCAGAGCACGGACAGGTCCCGACCTTCAAAAATCTAAAGGCAACGGTAGCAGATATCCTCCCTTACGAACACAGATACCCCGGCGTGTGGTATAAAATGATGTTCTAGTTTATACCGGGGTATGGTAGGTACGCTGTGTCGCTAGGTTGAGATATCTGCGTCTCCGTCAAAAACAACAAGGCCGGCTGCGCCGTCTCAAGGTGGTAGTGGACGGCGTTTAGGTTCGAATGAAACCCCCGGATGTTACAAAAGTCCACATATAGAGTGGAGCGGGGTGCCGCTGTTTGCCGTCGTTTGCCCTCAGGAAACATAAAGTGCGATACTTTGCCCGCCCCAGATACGACGGGCAGCCCGAGCAAAATCTGAGGATCATTCCCCCGATTTTGCTCGGGGAGGGGGTTCCCGGCTTCATCAAAGCCGGTACCCTCCTGGGGTATACTTTTTGGAGGCATCGCTATCATGTTTGGCAGGGGGGGGGGGGGGTTGGGTTTCCGGATTCTCTCACTCACCGACGGAACATAACCAAATGAATTTGGTTACTACACGTCGGTCTTCTGCGAGAGGGTGGTCCTTTCCCGGTCGAGCCAGCCCAATACGAGCTGCAGTCAGAAAACTACAGCTAGGCTCTAGCACCGTAAAATCTAATAATCTAAAACTAGATAATCAATTATAATATTCGTTTGGTTTGAAAAGCCTTAATATTAGTTTAATTGGAAAGGCTTAGAATTAGAGCTTACCTAAAATCTATTTTGATTACGAAATATTTTTCATAATTTAATTATATTGGTCATAAACGACTAATGTGAGATTGTATGGACATGGAAAATAACATAATATATGTATTATATATGGTTATACAAAAGTAACATAATATACGGTTATAAGAGTTGACCAAATAATGTTGCCATGATACGTATAATTAATTGATTTGCATGATCTTCACGAAATCTCCGAAACTATCTGTTCAATGAACTTAATATTTTATATAGTTACTTTTTTGTGACGTAGAGGTCCACTAAGAACGGATTATACGGAATTCCTATCCCACCGGATTTCAACTTTTTGCATTTCGACAAATATTAAACCTGTAGGAGTAATTAGGACAATTAACGCGGGGGTAAGTTACTATAGCCAAGGTTACCATAGCAACGGTTACGATGATAACGGATGATCGATATCACTGCATGCTCATCCGAGGCTCTCCATAAAATACCTTGGTGACAAGTATCACCAGAAGTGGTAGCAACCTCCGATCACAATGCCATTAGCTACAATATATAACTGAACCACTATAAACCCAGCATCCCCCAAACTAGGATAACAAGAAAATACAATTTCAGTAAGGCTGACTGGATTACTTTCCGTATCAAGTTAAAAGACAGGTTAAAAGCATCTAATATGACCGGCAGACACAATTAAGAAAACCTCAACGGAAACCGAATTAGAGAAAGTAATAAGCAGCTACACGACTCTTGTAAACGACGCCTGCAAAAAATCAATACCAGCTTTAAGACCAAAGAACTTCCAAGCAAAAAAAAAAGTGATGGACCGAAGAATTAACAAAAAAAAAGCGGAGGTTGCTAGAATTAGATCTAGGATAAGACAGGCCAACGAGAGAATGAAACCCTACGTCATAAATGAATACTTACAGAGTCTAAAACAATATAAAGAACTTATAAATATTAAGGAAGCTCACATAGTAATAATCCGGAAACCTGGGAAATCCAACTACACTAGCCCCAAGTCGTAAAGACCTATAGGACTACTGCCAGTCTTTGGGAAAATTCTAGAGTAAATGTTCACCAAAAGATTGCTATGGTGGCTGGGCAACACAAACAGTATCAGCCATTAACAATTTTGATTCATGCCGCAACAAAGCACCGAAGATGACTTGTCCGTGGCAGTCCACCACATCAAAGAACAGGTAAATGAAAAGAAAATAGTAGCAGCCCTCTCCCTCAATATAGAGGCGCATTTGACAACGCCTGGTGGCCGGCCATCCTCACCGAGCTGTTTAAATTAAAATGCGACCCAAACATCCTTAACCTCTACCCACAGCTGCCTAAAAAACAAAAAAGTGACGATCCACTACGCCGGGGAGAAGGTATCAGAAAACACAACGTAGGGCTGTATACAAGGATCTACTTGTGGACCGTTGATGTGGAACATTATCATGAACACACTCTTGGTCAAAGCAGCTCATCTAGAATGTCACGTGCAGGCGTTCGCTGACATCCTCTTGATCGCGGATGGCAAAAATACGGAAGAGCAATCACCAGTAAACTCAAGTTTGCGCCGCACAAGACCCAGTTAGTCATCTTCACCAAACCACTTAAATATAGAGAGCCACACATAACCTTTAAGGGACTTACCTTGGAGCGCGCCGAGATGATGACTGTATTGGGTCTAACCAACACCTCAACAAAATTTCAGAAAAGGTGATAAACATCTACAACCAATCTCATCAGCTGCCAGAGCCACATGGGGACTGAACACCGAAATACTGCATGTTCTTTACAGAGCAGTGATTGAGCCTATTGTCTTATACGCAGCCAGTGTCTGGAGCCCCTCTAACAGCCAAGATATACACGAAAAAGAGGCTGAATCGCCTAACTAAAATGTTCGCCATCAAAATTAGTAAAAGACACATAAAAATATCTCTCACAGCTAGCATTCTCTTGGCCAGAATTCTGCCTCTAGACCTGCGGGCACAAGAGAACCTGCAAGTATATGAAGTAAGAAGAGGAAGGAGACAAGGAGACACCAGGACTCTGCCGACAGAAAAATTTAAAAACCGGTATCCGCTTTTTCTCTAAAGCATCCGGCCCTTAGAAAACCTGTAAGACACAAACTTATAGAGGATATTAAAGAATATGCACAACTTGTATCGGGCTCGGTATGTCTATTTACTGACGAAAGTAAAATTGAAAGCAAGGTGGAGAGGTGCAGTCACGTGATGGGAGAACGGTATGGAGACCAGACAGACCAACTTCAAACTCGAAAATTTCTGCTCTGTCTACCAGGCAGAGATGTGCGCATTCGGTAAAGCCCTGGAGATGGCCCTGAAATACAAAAAAAAAATCCTTGTGAGTATCATCTCGGATTCCAGATCGGGACTGCAAAACTCTGGAAGACCCAAACTGCAAACACTTCCTAGCAAGCCTGATACATAGTACGATGGAAATAGCCGACACTGAAAACCGGAATACCGGTTTTTTTAGGATCCGAGCGCCCCAAGGGTTAGCAGGTAACGAGAGGGCGGACGAACTTACGAAAAGTGCTGCTATCAAGAAAAAGTCTGCGGCGGTGTATGAGCAAATTCCGGTATCCTACTTAAAAAGATTCACAAAAATTAAGGCTATAGAAAAGTGTCAGGAGAGATACACCGATTCCAACCAGGCCCGTGTTACCAAATTCTTCTTCACCGACGTGAGGAAAGCATATAAAATCTTAACTAAGATAAAAATCAACAACATTCACGCGCAACTACTCATCGGACACGGAGGTTTTGCGGAGTACCTCTTCAAGTACAAACACCTAGACTCACCTACTTGCAATGGACACAACAACCAAAGTTTACTACTTCTCCTAGACGAGTGTACAATTTACGACAGACAGAGGCATGAACTGCAAACATGTACTCATCTAAAAGTGGCCAAAGAAAACTACCATATATTAGAAGACGACAATATTAGAGAACTATTCCTTGAGTATGCGATAAGCATAGTAAAGAAGACAAACAAAAGAAATGGAGCCACGCAACCGATAGATTGAAAACACTTAATTAAAACTACTAACAAAATCAATAATTGTGTAATTGTTCATTCCTTTTACTGACCCTAATTTAATATTATAATATTTTAAGATATAAATAGAAAAAGAAAATTAAGCAACCTACAATGATTTAGACGGAAATCCCATCCGTAAATAGAATACAAGAGTGATGAATGTATGTGATGTATGAAGTAAGGAAGTGCGAGAGGAATAAAAGCGAGAACTGGTATGAGAGAGACCTAGTCATTTTTGTAAAGTAATAAATTTAGAGACACAAAAGCCACAAATTAAAAAGTGGCGATAATTTAATAAACAAAATGTGACAAACGCTACCATAGCAACCTAAGTTCACGTCCAAATTAATAGTATGCCCAGCGAAGCGGGAGATTATAAGTTAGTCTCTTTTATAACTAAATCACTTTCTGTATCAAAAACCCTTTTCGCAAAGCATAAAATTGCGGTCTTTAATAAAATTATTGGTATTCTTAATATCTTTATTACATACAATCAATAATAAAGTACAATATTGTATAATCACAGATTTATTTCCCCGTATTTTCATAAGTATTTATGTTATTCCAATAAAAACTTTTTTTATATTGAAAATAAATATTAATAATATTATTCTTTTAATGGTAATAAAAAATATAAGATTATTTAAATGCTTTTAATACTTAAATACAAACCTATTTTATTTAAATATGTAATTAATAATTAATGATTACTATCTAGGGGTAGCCCGGACCCAAAATTCCTTGAGAGTTGTTATAATACCCTGAATTCTTGGAGCTAGTTTTTCTAAAGGCTTCCCATCAACAGTTGATACGTGAAAAGATTGCATGAAACCCGAAAACACTAGGAACATCGCCTGTCTCGCGAACGTCTCCCCAGCGCATAATCGTTTACCTGAAAAATAGAAAAAAATATAGTAACCGTGCAATTAAAATTAAATTTTTAATATTATTAATAAATTAAACGACGAAATAAAAAAAGCCGAGTTAAAAGTAAAGTATATTAATAGTTTGTGAATGTTATTTATAAGTAATAAGTAATGTTAAAGTTTTTATTCAAAACATTATAATAGTCGTTAATTTTGCTTTTAAAGCTTTGGGCATATAGTCTATTATTTGGACATAATTGAGCGAAGCAAGCGGAGCACTTTACTGGAGACTTTTTTACATTGTTTGTCTCGAATAGGCTCGACAACTACTTGACGGAAAATTATGAAATTTTGCAATCAAAACATTACAAGACACACATTAGGTGATAGTTAAAAAAAGTAAAAAAAAAATGAAAAATGTCATATCGTAGAGGAATAATCGTCAAAAAACTGATATCCCATTGAAACCAATGAACAACGATGACAACGATGCGTCATTACACTGGGCTCGCTTCGCTCAATATGCACACGGCATCCGAGATTTCGCGAGCGCAGCAAGTCGAAATTGAGGGTCTGTTGGCGCTCCTAGTTATATATACACGTATATTTAAATTCTTACCAGCACCAAAAGGTAAAGATTTGTCGTTAGATAATTTTAGTTTCCCGTTTTCGATGAATCGTTCGGGTCTGAAGTTCTCTGGATCGCCCCATATTTTCTTATCGAAATGGAGCGTGTAGAAGTTAAAATTAACTACTGTATTCTAAAACAAATATTTATAGTTATAAAAGTATTTCAAAATGGCTTGAAATGTTCTATATTATGTATTTTTGTCAAATTTAGGACAGAATCTCTTTGTTATTTCTGTTGAATATTTCGTTTATTGTTTTTATAATGGCATATCGTACATTTTGAATTATATTCCACTTTATGATCTAAATCAATATTAGAAGAAAGAATATGAGGAAAAGTTCTAAAAAATATCTTTTTTAATAAAAGTACACTCAAAATACTACAAAATATATTAATAGCTAAGCGTTGATGCCAACTGCGTGTTAACAAAATATATAATATTTAATAGAATATTTACAACGTTATGACGGCAATGTTTAATAATTTACTTATTCAAATGTTTTCTCCATTTAATGTTTTTGTTGTGGTTTGTTTAGATCAACTAAATTAGTTTAAATACTTTATGGAAATACTTACCTCTGGTATTTCATATCCGTCGATGGTGGTTGCTTGTGTCGAGCGATGGGGGACTCCGAGAGGCACAAGGGTTTCAAACCTCATCATTTCTCTAATACACGCCTCCGTGTATGGCATACTGGAAGAGATGAACCATTAAACGTTATCAATTGCATTATTTATACGTTAGTCCTAATAATCTTCACTTTAGCTTCCTCACGGACTGACTACACTAACTTTTTAAGGTAATAATATATTTTTTTTAATATATAGGTAGGCACTTACATGGACTTTTGATTCAAAAGATGCTTGAATAAAGGATTTAAATTTGAATTTATGATATATCGTTAATTATACTAAAAACTACGATAGTCAATACTATTTGTAGTTTTATATATATATATAAATGTGACATTATACTTTTGTCTATCATCCAATGTGGGTAATCTATCCCTGCCGACTACACGGTCGATCTCCTCGTGGATCTTGTCTTGGATCTCTGGTTGATACAGCATCCTCTCTATCAAAAATGTCAGCACCGACTGCACCCCACCGGCAGCAGGTAACATGTAGTCGGTACAGGTGAGCTGTAGTTGTTCCACTGGAAATACAGATTTCAATTATGAGAAATGATTTTCAAAAATATCTATTAGTTTTTGTATAGTTCCTAACAAAGATACAATAGGCGCACTTAATACTAAGTGCGTTCTCTAAAGTCCACCCGAGAATACTGTATAAGATAGAACAAACAGGCGATTTTAATGCAAGAATTAAACAGTACGGTTCAAAAATTGTCTAAGAGAGTAAAACATTCGCAATACAACTGAAGAAGTAGGCAGGCAGTTCGATATAAGAACAAATAGATAATGTGGTTACCTGAAAATGTGGTTCGTTCCGAGGATTGGGTTTCCTCTTTCATTTTGTCAATATAAGCGTCCAAAAAGTGACGGATATGAGTCTTATCAAAAGTGGACATAGCTTCAGTTATAAGTTTCTGAAATAAATATATTAATTAAAGTTTATCTATCATTTTAGAAATTTATTGATTCTTTATTGATTATTTTGGAAAAATATCAGATTTTTAACCATTCGTTCATGTTCTTTCACTTAAATAAGTACATATCCGTTTAGAAAAATACAATTTAATGAAATCTTATAATAAAATAAGCTTCACAAATAATAAAACAAAATAAATCATTTGTTTGCAAACAAAAAGAACTAAAACTAACAATAGAATGTTACTTAACACTTAATAGGTGTTACTTTGTACATTAATACAATTAATTACTGGATCAGATTCATCATTGTTTCATCATCATAATAATTACATTCAGTTAATTATTTAATAACCGTGTAAATAATTACAGACTGCAATATGAAATCTTAATTACTTATACGTTTTCGCAGTTTTTATTAATTGAATAATATGTTAATACATTAAAATGTAATTAATTGGAGTAAATGGTTGTTGTTATTAATTCAAATAAGATTAAAGATATTTCCTATATTATTTGGTTTCCATAAATTTTCAATTGTTTTGTATATGTTATGAATTAATCAAAATCTGTGGACTAATAGTTCACTTAGTAGGTACGTTACATGATACAGATATTAAAATATATTAAAACTATATATATATATATATATATATATATATTGGGTGTTTTTTTAGAGGTATAGAACTTTAAGTTGGCAATACTGTTTAATATGCGCGCTATTTTGATAGCTGTCACTTGTTTTGTGTTTAGTTTGGTTTGCCATTTTATCATGAATAGACTGACACCTGAACAACGCCTGCAAATTGTGCAGATTTTTTACGAAAAACATGGTTCAGTTCGAGAAACTCATCGCGCTCTTCGTCCATTTTACGGTCGGCATAATCGTCCATCAGAGCGATTTATTCGAGCAACCATGGATCGTTTGCGCACCACTTTTACTCTATGGGACAACACGCATCCTCAGAGACGTCGTACAGTTCGTACCGAAGAAGCTATTGCTGCTGTAGAGCGTAGTATCGAGGAAGACCCAAATGAGTCCATTCGGCGTCGTGCTCAACAATTGGAGCTGTGTCCATCCACTTTATGGAAGATTTTAAGGAAAGATTTGGGTTTGCGACCTTACAAAATTCAACTCACGCAAGAATTGAAGCCGCACGACCATGGGGCACGTCGTACATTTGGTGAATGGGCTCAAAACGAACTTACTGTTGATCTTGAATTTCACAAGAAAATTTTGTTCAGCGATGAAGCTCATTTTTGGATGAATGGGTACGTTAATAAGCAAAACTGCCGGATTTGGAGTGAAGAGAATCCTCATGCCATTATCGAAACACCGTTGCATCCTGAAAAAGTCACTGTTTGGTGTGCTTTATGGGCCGGTGGAATCATTGATCCGTATTTCTTCAAAAACGATGCCGGCCAGAACGTTACAGTTAATGGTGACCGCTACAGGGCCATGATCACTAAGTTTTTTGTTCCACAATTGCATGCCCTTAATGTGGAGGAGCTGTGGTTTCAACAAGACGGTGCAACATGCCACACGGCGCGTGTCACAATTGATTTATTGAAAGAAACATTCGGTGAACGAATAATTTCGCGTAATGGCCCCGTGAATTGGCCTTCAAGATCATGCGATATCACTGATATACGGCCTCCGTTACTGCAAAAAGTGATTGAAAATTGGACTTCCCGATTGGACTTTCTCCGAGCCAGCCGAGGTGGCCATGTGCCGGAAATCATATTCAAATAAAAATGGCAAAGCATTAATTTTCGAATAAAACCAAATTCATGGCAATTAACGCCATTTCACTGTGTTTTATTTGAACCTAAAATTATCCGCGAGTCATGCAATATCTATTAAACAGATTTTTACGAAATTTAGTATGATTACCGAGATCCTGGTTAACATATAGGATGATTTACTCGGTAAAATTCTTCACGTTTTCAAAGGACAGCTGATTCAGGATATTATTGCAATCTAAATATATATTATTACTTTCAATAACTTACAATTTTTTAAGGATATACTCACAAATACTATCATAAATTTCTAACTCACATAAAAATAATCCAATAAATACTGGTTTCCAGTAATTAAGTCGTGGTATCCACTGATCTTCGGCATAACATCCTTTAACCATGGTGTCATGGTAAGACAACCTCCTAAATCGTTGGTGCCACGTTGGAAGCGAAGAGTATTCCGGGCCATGTCCCATAACACATGGTATTCAGGTCTTGGTAACGGATTCCGAGCGAAGATATTGAGCATCCCATTAATAAATGGTACAGCGAAGAAGTGCTGCATGTAAATTAAATCACCTTTTACCAAAGCCTGAAAAGAGTTATTTGTTGTTAATACACAATAAGTAATATTAATATTATTAATGTTAAAAGTTGTTTTGTCTGTTAATTGCGCATTAAATATATAAAAATTTTAACATAGATATATTACGAGCTTTAAAAGGACAGATCAGATAATTAACAATTTTGAGAAGAAAATAAAAACGTGTAGGGAAATCGTGAAGTCTTAAGGGCTGATATTGTCCTCTAAGATTTTTGGGAGTACATGCTTAGGTAATACTATTTTTTGGAATTTAACTCACATATATGGATTACAATTTATTTTTATGGCGACCTTTCAATTGCTTTACAGTAATCCTATTACCGTGAAAACACGAGTTAAATACTTAGTTTTATTTAACTGTCACTCTCTCTTTGCTAACTATTTTATTAATATTGTATATTTTCTTCGATAATAATAGGGATAGGATGATTCTCTCTTCATGTCATGTCGGGCAAAAGTTTGTATAAAGTATTTGTATGCTTAATAGATGATGTTTTAAACCAAAATTTCAATACTCTCAACTAAAAATCAATGAGTAGTAGTAAATGGTATTAGTATTTTTTAAGCAATTAGTTTAGTTTAGTTTAAGATATATATAAAAATATCAAAAGGATCGCTGGTATTTGAATAATTAAAATTTACAAATATAAAGTTTGACCCCGACGTGATTTGAACACGCAACCTTCTGATCTGGAGTCAGACGCGCTACCGTTGCGCCACGGAGTCATACGATTTCGTGCCTTAATAAAGAGCCCTTATAGATAATAATCTATGTTAATCATTTTAAACAACGTATTTCTTAAGTAAGCTATACATATTTTAAGTTATAGAGTAACACTTTTATTTTAACTTATCCATAATTCAAACTTAAGTTTCAATGTTGTTTTCGTTCCAACATATTATATATTTTTATTTTGTTCGAAAAAAGATACGTCAATGTTCATCGTATTTACCTTTTTTAAATTTTATCTGTCATGTCAGTGACAATCTACTTTGCGTCTAATTATATATTTGACATTGACAGTATAAATGTAAGCAATTAATTTTTTAATTCATTTTTTGTGTGTGAAGCTTATAAAGTTATTACTTCACGTATTAAATAAAGTTAATATTATTATAGAAAATTATTGAGCGAAGCGAGCGGAGCGTTCTGCTGGAGACTTTTTCACATTCTTTGTCACGAATAGGCTCGAAAACGGCTTGACGAAAAATTATGAAATTTTGCAATTAAAAAGACACACATTAATTAGGTGATGGTATTCAAATAAAAATTTTAAAAATGTCATGTTGTTGAGGAATCATCGTCAAAAAACTGATATCCCGTTAAAGGCAATGGGAAACGATGAGTCATTACACTCGACTCGCTTCACTCAATATGCAAACGGCACCCGAGGTTTGGCGAGCGAAGCGAGTCGAAATTGAGGGTCTGTTGGCGCCTCTAGTTATCATACTACTTTACTTTATTGATTCTAAATTTTTTTTTAAATATATATTATATATTCGTATATTTTAACTATAATTATAAACAATACCTCTTCAGCTGGATATTTAGGGCCGTACTTGGCCATGTCTACCATTTCCCGGACGTCGTTAGCAATACATGCCTCCAGGCATTCCTCGCGTCTTCCGAAACCATAATCCCTCATACTTCTAAGGGTGAACCTTCTTTGCACATGCCAAAAGTAACCGTCGGTAAAAAATATACCTGAAAATACAGAAAACAATAAAATATAATTTTTTTTTATAATTATAAAGAGTGAATTCTCCGTTGGCTAATTATTTACTTAGAGCGGTAAACATCTAACATAAAAGTCAATGTTCATAAACATTTTTTTTTTAGTTTCTACAATCTTATTAGACAAACAAAGAAGCGTCTTTGTGAGCGTTTTCTCCCATCTCACCTCTAGGCTTTAACACCTTCAAGACCAAACCAGTTCAGTTCAGTTCAGTTCAGTTCAGTTACTTGCACTCACTTTCATATATTTTTATTTAATAATTCTTCTAACTATTTTCTGTTAAAGGCAAAGTTTAAATAAAAGCTAAAATAATATTTGTATTGTTGAAAATGTATGGTTCAGTTTTTTGTCAATAAGCTTACATATTACCATACATTATGTAAGTGTAGTGCACGTTAATCAAAGGCCTTGGGGCAAAAAATCTAGGGCTCCAACTAAACTATTTAAAATCGTTAATTCCAAATACAAATTAACCGATTACAAAAAAGGTTATAATTTTTTCCATATGTATTCATGTGCATGATAACTTTGTTTTTGATTCTTTTTTATTTGAAAGTTTAAATACGGGTCTCATTAATTTGGTGAAGCTCTATTAATTTATTTTGGAGACAGACAACAATATAAAAAAATACAGCAAATGTCTCACTATCGCTACAATTTCTTGTGTATAAATTGTTTGTATTTCATAACATAACATCATGCCTCTATAATGAAAGAAACCACTAAAAAGAAAGAAAAATAATATGAGGAAAACTATTAAGAAAGTCGTTGCTAGTTTCATTTGTAATTTCTGTGTATTTATCAAATAAGTTACCGTTATTAAAGTAATGTTCCGGGAATCTGGTTTGTTTATAACTGTTCCGAACGTGGGAGATTCACTGGTTCAAAAGGAAAAAACATACTGCGCCGAATACAAAATTAAATTAAGATGATATTAATAATAAACAAATAAAATACCGATTTATTTCTTGTTACAGTATCAAACTAAAAGGTAAATAAGGATGTAATAAAAATTTAAAAATATACAAGAAAAACAAGTACTCAATAACATCTTAATCAGTAAAAAAGTCAAAAAGTGACCTCAAATTATCTGTGTAGGTATAAAATTAAAATATTTTAATTAAAACACGTAAAGAAATGTTATTAATTAGATATATTTTAATTAATTTGTGTTGCATAGATTAGGTAAAATTATAAAATTTTATGTATTTTTTTAACCACCACGTGTTTAATACGTGACTCTTCATTCTTAAATCAGAGCATGTATATATCTGTTATTTGTTTTTCTTTTTATCTGTATGTTTTTTGCATCACGGAAAAAGTTACTAGAACGAATTTTGATAATAATTATTATCGTTATAGGTTATTGGCAGGTCAATATGGAATTATTTTTCAATCCAGAACGTTCTCATATTTTAATTTCGCTACAAATCTACTAGACGCATTTAATGAGGTTTATAATGTACTAGCTAATTTCCGCCCGCTTCGCTGGGCACACTATTAATTTGGATGTAAACTTATGTTGCTATGGTAACCGTTGTCATCGTAACCGTTGCTATGGTAACCACGTTAAGTGTATATCTCATACAGGTTTAAAACTTGGCAAAATGCAAAAAGTTGAAATCCGTTGGGATAGAAATTCCGTAAAATCCGTTCTTAGTGGATGACTACGTCACAAAATAAGTAACTATGTAAAATTTTAAGTTGATCGGACAGATAGTTTCGGAGATTTCGTGATGAGTCAGTGAGTGTTAAATCGCTCATATATATATATAAATTTGTATCACAGACATAATGCTTTTCATTTCAACAATATAATTGTCCTATTTTTCACCAAAAAATACCAAATTGTTCAAGATATTTGAAACTAAAAATAAAAATAGAGAAAGTAGATATATATAATTAAAAACTTACCCAATCTCTTCCAGAACGATCTCAATCGACCGACTATTATGTCACTTCGTCCATCTAACTCTTCTCGATTCAAACACTCTTTAATCAAATCCGGATCGTCTATAACGATCGATGGATAGGGTCCCAAATAGTAACCAACTATTTTGGTGTTATATTCTTTAGCAAACTTTCTAAAGGAACCACCTAAATCATTCAATTTGTTTAGAAGAACTATCAGATAACTGCCATAAAGCGGCAAATTCGGAGGACCTGTAACAATAATTACAACTTATAACAAATTTAAATAATAATAATAAAACATGTTGATCGTTAAATAATCTGGAAAAAGTATTATTCAATAGTAATCGTATTTTTTTTAATAAGTCAAAAGTTATAATAATATGACATTGTTTTAAAGGGCATCTCTGAAATTATATTATTATATTTTTGTTGATCTACATTTTGAGGGTCATTCAAAACATTTTTACATATATAATCACCCAAACCTACCGTAATTAGTCTACCTACTAATTTCAGTGCTTTTAACCGTATATTTTATTATTCAATTCATAATAAGCATACTATTCCACCCCAAAATAATTGCGAATTAAGTGTGCTCTATTTACTAGCGCATTAACAGACTATTTATTATTAACTATTTTAGTGTGCTAGTTGTCTTAGTGCATGGTAAAGTTGAGTTTGGAATATACTTTGTTTCAATTTTTTTTTGGTCTTTAAAGTGAGTTTGAGAGTCATGGTGAGTGGACTTTTTGGTATTTGTAATCTTTTGTATTTAGTGGATGACATTACAAAAGGCAGTTTGACGATCAACCTTTTGTATGCCAAACTAAAATAAAAGGTATAGGTACTGAGAACAGATAGATAGGTATGCTCACCTATCCAAGTTCTACTTTCAATTTACTCAAAATAAAATACGTTAATACGATGTCGATGTTTCTCTGGTGCATTCTTTGTTGTGTTCGTGACCTTTGACCGTCGATATCATGACTCCAAGAGGAAGGAACTGGTATCACTTGCAGTGACCATCTAGTGTCAATGTTATTTGGTCAAGAATGTATCCGTTTTACTTTACAAAACAACTATATATTTAATGTCAGACATGAGGAATATAGCACGATCGAAATAAACAAACTGTATTAAATTCAAAGATTCTTAAGCTAGCATACTTAGTTTACGAGATATTAATATATATGTCAGTGAACTGAGTTCATTGCACTTATATATCACATATTTCCTTTATATTATACATATATATTTAGGAAGGAACCGGACAGCAGAGAGTTCCACATTCTTGAACATTGATAGTAATGTTATTGTTATAATATCAATTATGATATTAATTAAAATCAAATATTTAAACAAAACATTTTGCAAATAATAATTATTAATGACACTACTAATGGTGTTCATTATAATCTTTATTTGTAGGCATTTTGTAGGTGTGTTTGTCACGTATTTAAGTGATTTAGCCAATTTCAAATTTTTTGTCTTCCAAGGCGGTCCAATATTCTAATAGTCAGATCAGATAGGTGGCGATACAATCGTTAAAAATACCTTGAATTTGTTAATACCCTTGAGAACCAAAATCTATTGTTCCTCAGGACTAATACAAAAGATAAAAGATAAGTGCTTCCTATTTGAACAAATTATTAATTAATTGTTAATAAGTGCTACAATAATTTTATATAGCGACCGAACTATCGTCATTTTTTATGTTAGAGTAGAACAAACGAGCTTGCGGGTCGCAGATACGTGATCACCACCGCCCATGAACTCTTGCAATATCCGAACACTAGGAAGAGCGCTGCCAGCCTGGACTTAGGAGTATATGCCTTTTTTGAAGATAACTATGTCGTATCGATCTGGATTTACCGTCAAAGAAAGTTCAGTCCATATTTTAGTGATATGTGGAGGAAAGGTCCTTAAAAACCTTACAGCAGAAAATCGCCACGCATCCAGGTGGTACGGATGGTAATGCAGGCAATGACGTGCTGTGCGGTGATGAAATTCGGCAGGCATCAGATCAAATAGCTCTTCGGAAGGGTCGTTGTAAATTATGTATAAATTATTGGACCCGGGTTATTGTATTCGCGATAATTTTGACAGAATTTCATTTACTACATTTAAACACCGATTTGGATGTCTTTATTTGATATTCACTTATAATTAAAAATATATATTGCGTTTGGAGACTTTTTTTTAACATATAATAACAAATAAATATCAATATATTAATAAAATAAACGAGATCGGAGAACGAATTCTCTCTCCATTCATTAACAATTAAACACTATAAATTTCTTCTTCACTGGATTTTTTTTTCACCACTTGTTGCCTATTATTTCTAAATTAAATACATTTTTATGTGCAATTAATGTATAAGCTCCCAAATAAATATAAATTAAATAAAACATATTTTTTAGATAAAAAAATAAAGTGATATAAAATATTGATTACCTGGCGGGAAGTTCGCGGAGGGTTTCTTGTATGCATTTTTGAAACAACGCACAAAAATAATTATTAACAATAAAAATATTATACTAAAACCGATCATTGCGAAGAATTAGATACGACTGCTTCGGAACCAGTGAAAGATTATATATAACATTATGTTGTTGTTACTCAGAGATATAACGACTCGTAATCATCTTATTGATATATTACCAGTTGTTAATATGTATGATATATATATTTGTGTGTATGTTTGTACCTCCTATATATATTAATGTGTAATATATATAGGGGGTGCTAAGAATCTCCGGATGGGATCGGGCTACCACCCTAAACGACACCATGGTAACACACAATGTTCGCACTTTGCGGACTGATGATAGGATTGCTAAAGTAGAAGAAGAGATGAGTAGGTTACGCTGGAATACATTAGGGTTATCTGACGTTCGTAGAGAGGGGGAGGACACGATAACCTTTAAATCCCGAAACCTACTATACTACCGGGAGGGCGACCAACAGCCCCAAGGAGGTGTCGGGTTTATGGTCCACAAGTCCCTCATAAACAACATTGCGGTCGTTGAAAGTGTGTCGAGTAGGGTCGCGTCCCTTATACTCAGAGTTTCTAAAAAATACTCGTTGAAGGTCATACAGGTCTACGCACCGACTTCCGCACACCCAGATGATGAAGTAGAGGCTATGTATGAGGACATTAGTCGGGCCATACATACTACAAAAACTCACTTCAATGTTGTTATGGGCGACTTCAACGCAAAGCTGGGCAAGAAAAGCGACGATGAGTTGAGAGTGGGGCAATTTGGATATGGGCAGGGGAACCCTAGGGGACAGAGGCTGGCCGATTTTCTGGAGAAAGAGAGACTCTTTATGATGAATTCCTTCTTCCAGAAGCCGCCTCAAAGGAAGTGGACGTGGTTAAGTCCCGATGGTCCCACTAGACGCCAGATATTCAACGATATCTCTGTGATCAACAACGTAAAAACTGGGAGCTATCACCGAATGGTAAGAGGCACGTTGAATCTCAATGTCAGGCTGGAACGATCGCGGTTGGTGAAATGATCTAAAGCTCATATACAAGACCGCGAATTATCGAACCGCTTCGCTTGCCTAGATGATTGCGTATCCGTGAACCAAATTAACAACAGGTTGGTAGAAACTGTCCATACGGTCGGAGGAAAATTCTGCAGACCCGACCGTAAGAATAGACCCCAAAAACTAGCCGACGAAACCCTCAAACTTATGGCGGAACGACGCTCGTTGGCGCTTCAGTCCCTCAATGATACTGAGACTTATAGGCAGCTCAACAGACGCATACGGAAATTTCTGCGACACGACATCTGTATTCTCAATACCAACCATATTAAAGATACGATAGAGCGGAACCAAGACTCCAAAGTGTTTGCGTGAGAATCGTCAATTGGGCAAAGCCGGTTATCGAAGTTGAAATTGGGGGATGGAAGCACAGTGTCGTGTAAGGCCAACATTTTTAGGGAGGTCGAGAGGCTCTATAGACAGTTATATACCTCGGTCGCTTGTTGACAGCTTAGCAGAAGACCCAAGAACGGAGCTTTCGCGGCACTATTCCGATGAAATTCCGGATATCAGCTTGCACGAGATTAGTGTGGTCCTAAAAAATCTTAAAAACAACAAGGCACCTGGTGAAGACGGTATCACATCAGAGCTTCTGAAAGCGGGCGGGTTGTCAGTACTTAGGGTCCTTCAGAAGCTCTTTAATGCCGTCCCGCTTGAGGGTGTAACGCCGGAAGCATGGAACAGAAGTGTGATGTTCTTCAAAAAAGGAGATACTACCTTGCTGAAGAATTACAGGCCCATCTCGCTTCTGAGCCATGTTTATATGCTATTTTCGAGGGTTATCACGACTCCTCTCACGAGCAAGTTTGATGACTTTCAGCCTCCCGAACAAGCCACATTCATACGTTGCGATAGATTATACAGAAGACCGAGGAGTATAATCGGCTATTATGCTTAGCGTTTGTGGACTATGAGAAAGCCTTTGATTCGATCGAAACGTGGGCGGTACTTTCGTCTCTTCAGAGGTGCCATATTCACTATCGGTACATCGAAATGTTGAAACATTTGTACACAAACGCAACCATGTCGGTTGGAATTCAGGAGCATAGCACGAACTCTATTTCTTTACAGTGAGGCGTGAGACAGGGAGACGTTATCTCTCCGAGACTATTTACCACTGCACTGGAAGACGCTTTTAAGCTCCTGGAATGGCATGGACTCGGCATCAATATAAACGGCGAGTACCTAACTTACCTTCGATTTTCCGACAATATAGTAGTCATGGCAGAATCCCTGGAAGACCTCAGCATTATGTAGAACTTAATGTAGTCTCTCAACAGGTGGGCCTTAAAATGAATATGGACAAGACGAAAATTATGTCGAATGTCCATGTCGCGCCTATCCCGATATCCGTTGGGAGCTCCATTCTGGAAGTTGTCGACGAATATGTCTACCTGGGACAAAAAGTCCGATTGGGCAGGTCCAACTTCGAGGGAGAGGTCAATCGACGAATCCAACTAGGATGGGCAGCGTTCGGTAACTTAAGGAACGTATTTTCGTCCGGATTACGGCAGTGCCTTAAGTCGAAAGTCTTCGACCAGTGTGTGTTACCAGCGATGACCTATGGAACCGAGACGTGGTCTCTAACAAAGGGACTCTTAGAGAGGCTTAAAGTCACTCAGCGTGCGATGGAGAGGGCTATGCTGGGAATATAGACCGCTCAAGTGATGGCCGATGGGGAAAAAGGGTCCTTGAGTGGAGACCACTTACTGACAAGCGAAGTAGAGGACGACCGCCAACTAGGTGGACAGACGACCTGAAAAGAGTAGCTGGAAACCAATGGATGCGGGCCGCTTTGGATCGATCGCGGTGGAGGTCAATGGGGAAGGCATACGTTAGCAGTAGACGCACGATAGCTGATAATGATAATGATGATGATGATATATTTGTATCAAGAAAATAAATAAGAAAACATGAAAAAAGTAACAATTTTAAAGAATTAAAGTCTGACACCAGACTTAATTAAATTGCAAAATCAATAAATAAATCTCAAAACAAAAGTATAAATTTTAATAAAATTATTAATAAATAGGTAAAGAGAGACAAAATCGCAAAATCTAAAAATAATATCAAAAACTAAAATACTAAAATCAATAAATATATACGACATCAAATTAAATCGATAAAATAATCAGAAAACAAAAAAAACTATTGAGGGAATAAGTTATTCTCTAATATATGTGAATCACTTTCTGTATCAAAAAGCTTTTCGCAAAGCATAAAAATGCGATCTTTAATAAAATTATTGGTGTTATATGTAATATCTTTATTACATACAATCAATAATAAAGTACAATATTGTATAATCACAGATTTAATTTACTGTATTTTCATAAGTTTTTATGTTATTCCAATAAAAACTTTTATATAGAAAATAAATAATAATAATATTGAATAGTATTTTAATGGTAATAAAAAATATAACATTATTATTAAATTGCTTTTAATACTTAAATACAGATCTATTTTACTTATATATGTAATTAATAATTAATGATTACGGTCTAGGGGTAGCCCGAATCCAGAATTCCTTGAGAGTTGTTATAATACCCTGAATTCTTGGAGCTAGTTTTTCTAAAGGCTTTCCATCAACAGTTGATACGTGAAAAGATTGCATGAAACCCGAAAACACTAGGAACATCGCCTGTCTCGCGAACGTCTCCCCAGCGCATAATCGTTTACCTGAAACATAGAAAAAAATATAGTAACCGTGCAATTAAAATTCAATTTTTAATATTATGAATAAATTAATCGACGAAATAAAAAAAGCTGAGTTAAGAGTAAAGTATATTAATAGTTTGTGAATGTTATTTATAAGTAATAAGTAATGTTAAAGTTTTTATTGAAAACATTATTATAGTCGTTAATTTTGCTTTTAAAGCTTTGGGCATATAGTCTATTATTTGGACATTGAATTGAGCGAAGCAAGCGGAGCGCTTTACTGGAGATTTTTTTACATTCTTTGTTACGAATAGGCTCGACAACTACTTGACGGAAAATTATGAAATTCTGCAATCAAAGCTTAACCCCCCGATCGAGGGGCTCAGCAGAACCATGTCGTCAGCGTAACTCAAGTTATTGACGCATTGGCCATCAATATAGCACCCCACATGGACGCTGCTGAGCCTCTCAACCAGCTCATTCACGTATAGGTTAAAGAGAGTAGGAGAGCTAAGTCCACCCTGTCTCACGCCACACATAAGGGTATACTCATCTGACAAGGCACCCGCCCACCTAACCTGATTTTTTTGGTGCTTATACCAAAATTTTAATAATTCAGTACATTCCGTCGGCATACCCGTGCCTCTTAGCTTCTCCCATAGCAACTCATAATTTACAAGATCAAAGGCCTTAGATAAGTCCAAAAAACACGCATATACAGGTGTTTTTCTTGTAGTGTAATATTTAACAGTATGCTTAACATAGACATATAGACATAGACAAAAAATAGCGCTTTCTGTAGAAACACCCGGTCGAAACCCAAATTGAGCATCATGGAGCCTTACATGCTTAGCGAGGTAGCCGTTAAGCAAACTGTCAAGTATTTTTGCACCTGTGGTTGCAAGCGATATAGGCCGGTAGTTACTCTTGTCAGATGTGTCTCCCGTTCTATTCTTAACAACAGGCACTACTATGGTACGCATTAACGCTTCTGGTAAATGGGTATGTCCCAAACAGACATTAAAAAGTGTCGCAAGTAAACGAGGCAGATGCTCGCCGGCGTATCTAAAATGTTCTATACTTAAGCCATCATGACCAGGTGACCTTCCATTCAACATATTAGTAATAATTTCCGTTACATTTTTTACCAAAACTTGAACACATCGCCCAGACACAATATCACTATTCCTAATCGACTTTGAGTCTAAGAGAGATGTTACTGTAAAATGTTTTTTAAAAACATTCGCAATCGTTGTCAAATTATGCTCACCCTCTACGCTTACGGGGATGCTGGGCCTAATATTTAACTTATTTGTATTTTTCCAAAATCTGCCAAAATTTTTTCCCGATAAGTCTGACGCTAAGACGTCCATTTTTATTTGTTCTTGTCTGTCTGTCTGTCTGTCTGTCAAACGACATCCGAATTCATTCATCAAAATTGAGGGTCTGTTGGCGCCCCTAGTTATATATACACGTATATTTAAATTCTTACCAGCACCAAAAGGTAGAGATTTGTCGTTAGATAATTTTAGTTTCCCGTTTTCGATGAATCGTTCGGGTCTGAAGTTCTCTGGATCTCCCCATATTTTCTTATCGAAATGGAGCGTGTAGAAGTTAAAATTAACTACTGTATTCTAAAACAAATATTTATAGTTATAAAAGTATTTCGTAATGACTTAAAATGTTCTATATTATGTATTTTTGTCAAATTTAGGACAGAATCTCTTTGTTATTTCTGTTGAATATTTCGTTTATTGTTTTTATAATGGCATATACATTTCGAATTATATTCCACCTTATGATCTAAATCAATATTAGAAGAAAGAATTTTAGGAAAAGTTCTAAAAAATATATTTTTTCATAAAAGTACACTAAAGTACTACTACATATATTAATAGTTAAGCAAATAATACTTTACAACGTTATGTAGGTAATGTTTAATAATTTAGTTATTCAAAGGTTTTCTCCATTTAATGTTTTTGTTGTGGTTTGTTTAGATCAACTAAATAAGTTTAAATACTGTATGGAAGGACTTACCTCTGGTATTTCATATCCGTCGATGGTGGTTGCTTGTGTCGAGCGATGGGATACTCCGAGAGGCACAAGGGTTTCAAACCTCATCATTTCTCTAATACACGCCTCCGTGTATGGCATACTGGAATAGATGAATCATTAAACGTTATCAATTGCATTGTTTATACGTTAGTCCTAACAATGTTCATTAGTTTCCCCCGCACTGATTTCACTAATTTTTTAAGGTAATAATATATATTTTTTAATATATGGGTAGGCACTTACATGCACTTTTGATTCAAAAGATGCTTGAATAAAAGATTTAAATTTGAATTTATGATATATCGTTAATTATACTAAAAACTACGGTAGTTTTATATATATATATATAAATGTGACATTATACTTTTGTCTATCATCCAATGTGGGTAATCTATCCCTGCCGACTACACGGTCGATCTCCTCGTGGATCTTGTCCTGGATCTCTGGTTGATACAGCATCCTCTCTATCAAAAATGTCAGCACCGACTGCACCCCGGTGGCCGCAGGGAACATGTAGTCGGTACAGGTGAGCTGTAGTTGTTCCACTGGAAATACATTACAATACAAATACAGATTTCAATTATGAGAGATGATTTTCAGAAATATCTATTAGTTTTTTTATAGTTCCTAACAAAGATACAATAGGCGCACTTAATACTAAGTGCGTTCTCTAAAGTCCACCCGAGAATACTGTATAAGATAGAACAAACAGTCGATTTTAATGCAAGAATTAAACAGTACGGTTCAAAAATTGTCTAAGAGAGTAAAACATTCGCAATACAACTGAAGAAGTAGGCCGGCAGTTCGATATAAGAACAAATAGATAATGTGGTTACCTGAAAATGTGGTTCGTTCCGAGGATTGGGTTTCCTCTTTCATTTTGTCAATATAAGCGTCCAAAAAGTGACGGATATGAGTCTTATCAAAAGTGGACATAGCTTCAGTTATAAGTTTCTGAAATAAATATATTAATTAAAGTTTATCTATCATTTTAGAAATTTATTGATTCTTTATTGATTATTTTGGAAAAATATCAGATTTTTAATCATTCGTTCATGTTCTTTCACTTAAATAAGTACATATCCGTTTAAAATTTAATGAAATCTTATAATAAAATAAGCTTTACAAATAATAAAACAAAATAAATCATTTGTTTGCAAACAAAAAGAACTAAAACTAACAATAGAATGTTACTTAACACTTAATAGGTGTTACTTTGTAGATTAATACAATTAATTACTGGATCAGATTCATCATTGTTTCATCATCATAATAATTACATTCAGTTAATTATTTAATAACCGTGTAAATAATTACAGACTGCAGTGTGAAACCTTAATTACTTATACGTTTTCGCAGTTTTTATTAATTGAATAATATGTTAATACATTAAAATGTAATTAATTGGAGTAAATGGTTGTTGTTATTAATTCAAATAAGATTAAAGATATTTCCTATATTATTTCGTTTTCATACATTTTCAATTGTTTTGTATATGTTATGAATTAATCAAAATCTGTGGACTAATAGTTCACTTAGTAGTTACGTGTTTAGTACATGATACAGATATTAAAACTATATATCAATTATGTCTCTTTGTACGTCCGCGGGTCATGCAAAATCTATTAAACAGATTTTGATAAAATTTAATATGAATACCGATATCCTGGTTAACGTAAAGATGATTTACTCGGTAAAATTCTTCACGTTTTCAAAGGACAGCTGATCCAGGATATTATTGCAATCTAAATAAAAATATATGGAATTGTATATATTTTAAGTGATGATTGAGAGCGAGACTTGATTTGGGAGAGGGGAATAGTTGCTGACAACTGATAGTGTATGATTTAGGGTACTAGGTAGACTACAAATAGATCTACAGCTATATCTATGAGAAAAATTAAGACACTCTGAGTGGAAGTAACTTAAACTCAATCTCATCTCTTGTAAGCTTCTTTAAACATGAAATTACTTTCAATAACTTACAATTGTTTTAAGGATATACTTATAAATACTAACTCACATAAAAATAATTCAACAAGTACTGATTTCCAGTAAATAAGTCATAGTATCCACTGATCTTCGGCATAACATCCTTTAACCAGGGTGTTATGGTAAGACAACCTCCTAAATCGTTGGTGCCGCGTTGAAAGCGAAGAGTATTCCGGGCCATGTCCCATAACACATGGTATTCAGGTCTTGGTAATGGATTCCGAGCGAAGATATTGAGCATCCCATTAATAAATGGTACAGCGAAGAAGTGCTGCATGTAAATTAAATCACCTTTTACCAAAGCCTGAAAAGTGTTATTTGTTGTTAATACACAATAAGTGATACTAAAATTATTAATGTTAAAGGTTGTTTTGTCCGTTAATTGCGTACTAAATATATAAAAATTTGTACATTGTTATATTACGAGCTTTAAAAGGACAGATCAGATAATTAACAGTTTTGGGAAGAAAATAAAAACCTGTAGGGGAATCGTGAAGTCTTAAGGGCTGATATTGTCCTCTAAGATTTTTGGGAGTACATGTTTAGGTAATACTATTTTAGGAATTTAACTCGCATATATGGATTACAATTTATTTTTATGGCGACCTTTCAATTGCTTTACAGTAATCCTATTACCGTGAAAACACGAGTTAAATACTTAGTTTTATTTAACTGTCACTCTCTCTTTGCTAACTATTTCATTAATATTCTATACTTTCTTCGATAATAATAGGGATAGGATGATTCTCTCTTCATGTCATGTCGGGCAAAAGTTTGTATAAAGTATTTGTATGCTTAATAGATGATGTTTTAAACCAAAATTTCAAAATACTCTCAACTAAAAATCAATGAGTAGTAGTAAATGGTATTAGTATTTTTTAAGCAAAAAAAAAAGGATCGCTGGTATTTGAATAATTAAAGTTTACAAATATAAAGTTTGACCCCGACGTGATTTGAACACACAACCTTCTGATCTGGAGTCAGACGCGCTACCGTTGCGCCACGGAGTCATATGACTTTATTCATTAATAAAGAGCCCTTATAGAGAACTAGCTGATTCCCGCCCGCTTTGCTGGACAAATAATAACAAAGAATCGCAAACTATATGTGGGTTAATTGAAAATAATCACAAATTGTATGTGGGTAATAGAAAATAATCACAAACTGTATGTGAGTTCCGGAACCCTAATCCTATGAATAAAGTTAGTGAGAAGCCAAATAATTTTAATTTCTACTGCAATGGAATGGGAGAAGGGAGGGAGCGGGGGGTAAACTTTGCAGTTTTTTAGCTGTATCTTTGGAACGGTTTTGGACCTTTGCAAAATCCTTTCTTATTGCACCTATTCAATATGTCAGGAGTCTTGTGTCCAAATTTCAGATTTCTACGTATAACGGTTTGGGCTGTAGGGCGATGAATGAGTCAGTGAGTGAGTGTCTTTGTGCTTTATATATTAAGATAATCTGTTAATCATTTTAACAACGTATTTCTTAGGTAAACTATACATATTTTAAGTCAAAGAGTAACACTTTTATTTTAACTTATCCATAATTCAAACTTAAGTTTCAATGTTGTTTATTTTCAACATATTATATATTTTTATTTTGTTCGGAAAAAGATACGTCTATGTTCATCGTATTTACCTTTTTAAATTTAACTGTCATGTCAGTGACAATCTACTTTGCGTCTAATTATATATTTGACATTGACAGTATAAATGTAAGCAATTAATTTTTAATGCATTTTTTCTGTGTGAAACTTATAAAATTTTACTTCACGTATTAAATAATGTTAATATTATTATCGAAAATTAGTGAAGCCAGCGGTGCGTTCTACTGGAGACTTTTTCATATTCTTTGTCACGAATAGGCTCGAAAACGACTTGACGGAAAATTATGAAATTTTGCAATTAAAAAGACACACATTAGGTGATGGTATTAAAATAAAAATTTTAAAAATGTCATGTTGATATCCCATTAAAGGCAATGGGAATCGATGAGTCAATACACTCGGCTCGCTTTTCTCAATATGCAAACGGCACCCGAGGTTTGGCGAGCGAAACGAGTCGTAATTGAGGGTCTGTTGGCGCCTCTAGTTATCATACTACTTTACTTTATGGATTCTAAAAATTTTTTTAATATATTTTAATTATACATATATTTTAACTATAAATAAAAACAATACCTCTTCAGCTGGATATTTAGGGCCATATTTTGCCATGTCTACCATTTCCCGGACGTCGTTAGCAATACATGCCTCCAGGCATTCCTCGCGTCTTCCGAAACCATAATCCCTCATACTTCTAAGGGTGAACCTTCTTTGTACATGCCAAAAGTAACCGTCGGTAAAAAATATACCTGGAAATACAGAAAACAATAAAATAACAACAATTATTTATAATTATAAAGAATGAATTCTCCGTTGGCTAATTATTTACTTAGAGCGGTAAACATCTAACATAAAAGTCAATGTTCATAAACATTTTTTTTTTTTTAGTTTCTACAATCTTATTAGACAAACAAAGACGCGTCTTTGTGAGCGTTTTCTCGAATCTCACCTCTAGGCTTTAACACCTTCAAGACAAAACCAGTTCAGTTCAGTTATTTTTTTTTTATTTTTTTTTTTTGTGTGTCTCTGCTGTTAGCTCTACTGGCCATGACAGCGTCACCGGTGGAATGGACGGGTGCAGAGACCCGCCCTTGGAAAAGGGGGGCCTGAAGGGCCCCAGGGGAACGCGCGTCCTGAGGGCGCCTCCTGTGAGGCTCGGACCACGGCTCAGGACGCCGTTAGGTGGGAAGCGAGGGTTGGATGTGGGTTAGGATTTGAGACTAACGTCCTCCGACGGCAGAACGCCGGAGCAACGTGCTTGGATGGGGGCCTCGTCTTCGCCGGCGAAGACGCTGTGTGTGTGTATGTGTAGTATTTATGTACGCTTTGACGCTTTTACGTAGCGTTCCCTAACGTAATCGCGTCGTCCGGATCGAAAAGTACCGACTTGGGTCTTCTCTTTCTGACTTTAGGAGTCTTACGGGCCGTGTATCCTGTGGCCTTAACCACCAGCGGGTTTGGGTGTCCCACAGCATTGTCAAAGTAGCTTTTGGAGAGCCCCTTGAAATACTGTGCGATCGTCGGTAGGTCTAAGTCTCTGTGCAAGTCGATATTACGCATAAACCACGGTGCCCCAGTGGCGAGCCGCATGAATCTGTTCTGAATCACCTGAAGGGGCTTCAGGTTCGCGTGAGCGAAGGCAACGCTTGCATAGGACATGACGGAGCGTATGCAGGCTTTGTAAAGTGTGACCTTATTTCTAAAGGACATTTTACTCCGCTTGCCTAACAGGGGATAAAGTCGCTCTAGGATAAAGGCCGCTCTGTTGCGAACGTCCTCGATATGTGAGGTGAATATTAGCTGTTTGTCCAGCGTCACTCCTAGGTACTTGGCCTTGTTTTTCCAAGGAATCGGTTTGTCAAAGAGTTTAATCTCCGGGCCCCTTGTGGATGGTGACCGTTCAAAGAGTACCGCGGTGCTCTTCTCCGGGTTCACCTCAATCCTCCATTTCCGAAACCAGTTCCCGAGGGAGTCGGCTGCGGATTGGAGGCGTTGAGAGATCTCATAAGGATCCCTTGAGGATGTGTAAATTGCGATGTCATCCGCGAACATTGCTAATTCTTCTTTAGAACGCGGCCTAGGAATGTCGCTGGAGTAAATTGAAAAGAGTATTGGTGAGAGGACTGAACCTTGAGGGACGCCCGCCCTGATGGGGCGGGGAATCGACGTCACGCCTTCCACTCTGTAGCGGAAGGAGCGATTCGACAGGAAGTCCCGTATGATTAGTACGAGTCTGTCCGACACCCTGAACTGGTATAGCTTGTACACCAGTCCATTGTGCCAGACCCTGTCGAATGCCTTCGCTACATCGAGGAAGAGCGCTCCTGTCCTACGCAACTTGCGGCACAAAGTGGCCCCAGAAAGAATGTGCTCCGTGAGGCGTTGCACCTGGTGGGAACTAGAATGATAGGCTCGAAAGCCAAACTGCTCATTTAGGATGATGTTCAGTCTCTCTACTTCTGACTTAAGTCTACTGAGGATAATCCTCTCATAGATTTTCCCTAGGGAACTAAGGAGACTAATTGGACGGTAACTAGTTGGAAGATTCCGGGGCTTACCCGGTTTGTGAATGCCTATCACTATTGCCTCTTTCCACTGGGCCGGAAACCGGCAACCGGCCAGTAGAGCATTAAAAATATTAACCATTAGGTAAAGTAAAGGAGGCGGAAGGAGTTTGATCACTTTGTTGGTGATCCTATCTGATCCTGGCGACTTTTTGGCGTGAAGCGCCTTAACTAGGGTCGTCACCTCTTCGAGGTTCGTTTCCTCTATGGGGGGACCTGCTGGTGGTTGAGAGCACATGACTCGAACAGTGTTGTCGACGACTTCGACATGTTCGCGTTCGACCGGTTGCGTGCTAATGCTACACTGGCTCTCTAGGCTGTCGGCTAGACATTCCGCTTTGTCTCGGTCGTCGAAGGCGGGCGTGGAGTTAGGTCTATCGAGCGGGGGCATTGCCGAGATAGTTTCGGCTTTCAGGGCTCTCTGCAATGACCAGTAAGCCTGGTGTGAAGGAGAGAGCTCTGAAAGCTTCTTGTTCCAGCCTCCATCTCTAAAGGTGTCAAGAGCTTGTCTCAACTCCCTTTGGAGGATTATGTGTCATGGTTCCTGATCGAGGCGTTTTTACGGTTAACTAGGTGCCTAATGTCCGGAGGGAGTGCACGGCTCCCATCGAAGGTTGCGCAGACCTCCCTCGAGGACATTCCTATTGTGTCTGATAGATGGTTTGTGAATCGCGTCGCGGCTTTTTCAGCGTCCTCGACCGTTACGATCTGGTCAGGTATTTCGTCGAGGTGCACTGAGGCGGGGGAGTGGAGTTGCTCTTCTAGCTTTCTCCAGTTTATTATAGTTTTTAACGCGGGTGCCGTAGGGTGGAGGGGTCCTGGCTGGATTAGGACTGGTCGATGGTCGGAGTCTAGCTCGGATAGTGTCTCGATTGATCGCAACTGAAGCGTTACGTCTTTCAAGAGCGCTATGTCGAGCACGTCAGGTGTGTCGTGTCGGTAGTCCGAGTCAAAGTATCGCGTAGGGCTCAATGGCGCTATGATCTCAAAGTTGAGACCAGGCGTGTTGCTTAGCCTATCAAGAAGACGTCCTCTAGTATTTACGATTCTAGAGTTCCAGCGGGGATGTTTACAATTTAGGTCGCCGGCCAGAATGGTTGCGTTACCTAATTGGAGTAGAGACTTAAGGTCCCCCTCTAGTAGGTTCTTATTTGGGGAGAGATATACTGATGCTAGTATGATCGGCTGATGGCCAGTCATACCCACCTGACATAGTGACGCCTCTATGTTAACTAGGGGGGGCGGATCGAGCGGGGTACAATGAAGAGACCTTCTGTAGTAAATGATGGTTCCCCCCATCGCGGTTGCCCTTTCGTTCCTAACTGCGTTGAAGTTTGCGATGCGCGGATCGCGGTTACACGGTTTTAGAAAGGTCTCTTGGATTAGCAGTATGTCTATCTGGTGGGCAACTACGAAGTCGAGTACCTGATCTATCTGTTTGAGCAGTCCGTTCGCATTGAATGTCGCGACAGTCAGAGAGCGAGGTTTTATTCTACCGTGTGATGTCATTTAAGATGACATTGTGTGTTTGTAAATTTGACTGATTAGGACGGCGTGCTTGAGGAGCACATCCATCCGCGCGGGGGGATTCTTTTCCGTATCCCTCATTTCGTTCGAGAACGCGAGTAGCTCCTCGATGTCTATTACACCGAAGGGGCTTGAGACGCACGCGAACGAGCCCGCAATTCCATCGGCGGAATTGCGTACCGGCGGCGGGCGGCGGCGGTGTCGGTTTCGGCGCGGGCGTGGGGTTCACCCTCGGGGGTTTTACCCACGCGTTCGCGGGTGCCTGAGGGGCCTGGTTTGCCTGAGGGGCCGCGGCCCTTCCCGGGGCTAGAGGAGCCCAGGGAGGCTGAACGAAGCGCGAGGGGATCCTCGCCGGCTGCGTCCTGCGTGGTGCTTTGGGGCACCCGCGGTAATTCGCGGGGTGGCCCTTCTGCTGGCACAGGACGCAGCTGGGAGGATCCTCCGGGATCGGTTGTTTGCGCGGACAGTCGGCTGTCGCGTGGTCGTCTAAGCTCAGTTCAGTTACTTGCACTCACTTTCATATATTTTTATTTTACTTAAAATAATTCTTCTAACTATTTTCTGTTAAAGGCAAAGTTTAAATAAAAGCTAAAATAATATTTGTATTGTTGAAAATGTATGGTTCAGTTTTTTGTCAATAAGCTTACATATTACCATACATTATGTAAGTGTAGTGCACTTTAATCAAAGGCCTTGGGGCAAAAAATCTAGGGCTTCAACTAAACTATTTAAAATCGTTAATTCCAAATACAAATTAACCGATTTTAAAAAAGGTTATAATTTTTTCCATGTGTATCCACGTGCATGATAACTTCGTTTTTGATTCTTTTTTATTTGTAAGTGTAAATACGGGTCTCATTAATTTGGTGAAGATCTGTTTTGTTTAATTTGTTTTGGAGACAGACAAAAATATAAAAAAATACAGCAAATGTCTCACTATCGCAGCAATCGCTTGTGTATAAATTATTTGTATTTCATAACATAACATCATGCCTCTATAATGAAAGAAACCACTAAAAAGAAAGAAAAATAATATGAGGAAAACTATTAAGAAAGTCGTTGCTAGTTTCATTTGTAATTTCTGTGTATTTTTCAAATAAGTTATTTTAGTTAATAAGTTATTAAAGTCCTGGTATAAGTTAGTTAATAAGTTATTAAAGTTCTGTTCTGGGAATCTGGTTTGTTTATAACTGTTCCGAACGTGGGAGGTTCAAAAGGAAAAAACATACTGCGCCGAATACAAAATTAAATTAAGATGATATTAATAATAAACAAACAAAATACCGAATTATTTCTTGTTACAGTATCAAAGGTAAATAAGGATGTAATAAAAATTAAAAAATAACAAAAAAAACAAGTACTCAATAACATCTTAATCAGTAGAAAAGTCAAAAAAGCGACCTCAAATTATCTGTGTAGGTATTAAATTAAAATATTTTAATTAAAACACGTAAAAAAATGTAATTGAGTAAATATATTTTAATTAATTTGTGTTGCATAACTGCCTTGTTGCTACACAACAAATGGAGATTAGGTAAAATTATAAAATTTTATGTATTTTTTTAACCACCACGTATTTAATACGTGACTCTTCTTTTTTTTTAAAAAATTCAAAATATCTTTATTCAGGTAGGCATTTACACGCACTTTTGAATCGTCAATTATTACAATACAAAAAAAGGTCAGTGTAGTCCGTCCGTAAGCAAGCTACCACTGGCTCGGAATGCTGCTCTGTTGAGAAGAGCCGGCCAGAAACTCAACAGTTGCTCTTTTCAAAAGAAATATAACAATAGGTGATGTATATTAATTATAATATAATATAAATCCTGCAAATGATTCAACAACTTAATTTCCACATATTTCGATCCACTAAAAACTCTTGAACGTTATAATAAGCTTTATTTAACAATAAACTTTTGATTTTAGATTTAAAACTAAGAAATAGAAGGTCTAAGATATCTTGTGGAACTTTATTATATATGCGTATACTCAGACCCATGAAGGATTTATTAACTTTTTGGAGCCGAAACTTTGGCGTTACGAGTTTGTTTTTATTTCTCGTATTTATCGCGTGTCTGTCACTGTTTTTTATATAACTATTTAAATTTTGACGTATATATAAAATGTTATTAAATATGTATTGGGAAGCGACTGTAAGAATACCTATTTCTTTAAAAACATCTCTCAGAGAATCTCTAGCTTTTAAGTTATAAATAGCACGCACAGCTCTTTTTTGTAAAATAAATATAGAATTAATTTCGACAGCACTGCCCCATAATAAAATACCGTAAGATAAAATACTGTGAAAATAACTAAAATAAACAAGTCGAGCCGTATTTATGTCCGTTAATTGTCTAACTTTTCTAACTGCAAAGACGGCGGAGCTGAGTTTGGCTGCGAGTGTTGAGAGATGGGGGTTCCACTGGAGCTTTCTATCTAATGTTAAACCTAAGAATTTTGTTGAGTCAATCAATTCTAACACTTTATTAAATCAGAGCATGTATATATCTGTTATTTGTTTTTATTTTTATCTGTATGTTTTTTTGCATCACGGAAAAAGTTACTAGAACGTATTTTGATAATAATTAATATCATTATAGGTTATTGGCAGGTCAATATGCAATTATTTTTAAATCCAGAATGTTCTCACATTTTAATTTGACCTTAATTTCGCTACAAATCTACTGGACGCATTTAATGAGGTTTATAATGTACTAGCTAATTTCCGCCCGCTTCGCTGGGCACACTATTAATTTGTATGTAAACTTATGTTGCTATGGTAACCGTTGTCATAGTATCCGTTGTCATCGTAACCGTTGCTATAGTAGCCACGTTAAGTGTATATCTCATACAGGTTTAAAACTTGGCAAAATGCAAAAAGTTGAAATCCGTTGGGATAGAAATTCTGTAAAATCCGTTCTTAGTGGATGACTACGTCACAAAATAAGTAACTATGTAAAATTTTAAGTTAATCGGACAGATAGTTTCGGAGATTTCGTGACGAGTCAGTGAGTGGTAAATCGCTTATATATATATATATATTATATCACAAACATAATGTTTTTCATTTCAACAATATAATTCTCCTATTTTTCACCAAAAAATAAAAAAATGTTCAAGATATTTGAAACTAAAAATAAAAATAGAGAAAGTAGATATATATAATTAAAAACTTACCCAATCTCTTCCAGAACGATCTCAATCTACTGACTACTATGTCATTTCGTCCGTCTAACTCTTCTCGATTTAAACACTCTTTAATCAAATCCGGATCGTCTATAACGATCGATGGATAGGGTCCTAAATAGTAACCAACTATTTTGGTGTTATATTCTTTAGCAAACTTTCTAAAGGAACCACCTAAATCATTCAATTTGTTTAGAAGAACTATCAGATAACTGCCATAAAGCGGCAAATTCGGAGGACCTGTAACAATAATTACAACTTATTATAAATTTAAATAATAATAATAAAACATGTTGATCGTTAAATAATCTGGAAAAAGTATTATTCAATAGTAATCGTATTTTTTTAACAAGTCAAAAGTTATAATAATATGACATTGTTTTAAAGGGCATCTCTGAAATTATATTATAATATTTTTGTTGATCTACATTTTGAGGGTCATTTAAAACATTTTTACATATATAATCACCCAAACCTACCGTAATTAGTCTACCTACTAATTTCAGTGCTTTTAACCGTATATTTTATTATTCAATTCATAATAAGCATACTATTCCACCCCAAAATAATTGCGAATTAAGTGTGCTCTATTTACTAGCGTATTAACAGACTATTTATTATTAACTATTTTAGTGTGCTAGTTGTCTTAGTGCATGGTAAAGTTGAGTTTGGAATATACTTTGTTTCAATTTTTTTTGGTCGTCAAAGTGAGTGTGAGAGTCATCGTGAGTGGACTTTTTGGTATTCGTAATCTTTAGTATTTTAGTGGATGACATTACAAAAGGCAGTTGGACGATCAACCTTTTGTATGTCAAACTAAAATAAAAGGTATACGAGTAGGTACTGCGAACAGATAGATAGGGATGCTCACCTATCGACCGACCTATCCAAGTTCTACTTTCAATTTACTCAAAATAAAATAAGTTAATACGATGTCGATGTTTCTCTGGTGCATTCTTTGTTCTACCATATCACCATGACCTTTGACCGTCGATATCACGACTCCAAGAGGAAGGAACTGATATCACTTGCAGTGACCATCTAGTGTCAATGTTGTTTGGTCAAGAATATATCCGTTTTACTTTTCAAAACAACTATATAATTATTGTCAGACATGAGGAATATAGTACGATCGAAGTAAAAAAACTATTAAATTCAAAGATTCTTTAGCTAGCATACTTAGTTTACGAGATAATAATATATATGTCAGTGAACTGAGTTCATTGCACTTATATATCACATATTTCCTTTATATTATACATATATATTTAGGAAGGAACCGGACAGCAGAGAGTTCCACATTCTTGAACATTGATAATAATGTTATTGTTATAATATCAATTATGATATTAATTAAAATCAAATATTTAAACAAAACATTTTGCAAATAATAATTATTAATGACACTACTAATGGTGTTCATTATAATCTTTATTTGTAGGCATTTTGTAGGTGTGTTTATCACATATTTAAGTGATTTAACCAATTTCAAATATTTTGTCTTCCAAGGGGTCCAATAGTCTAATAGTCAGATCAGATAGGTGGCGCTACAATCGTTAAAAATACCTTAAATTTGTTAATATCCTTGAGAACCAAAATGTATTGTTCCTTAGAAAATACTAAAGATAAGTCTTTCTTTGCTGCTAGTCTCCGCTATTTAAAAAAATAACAAATTGTTGCTTAATTATTAATTAGTGCTACAAACATTTTTTATAGCGACCGAATTATCGTCATTTTTTATGTTAGAGTAGAACATACGAGCTTGTGGGTCACAGATACGTGATCACCAGTGCCCATGAACTCTTGCGACATCCGAACACTAGCAAGAGCGCTGCCAGCCTGGACTTAGGAGTATATGTCGTATCGATCCGGATTTACCGTCAAAGAAAGTTCAGTCCATATTTTAGTGGTATGTGGAAGAAAGGTCCTTAAAAACCTTACAGTAGAAGATCGCCACGCATCCAGGTGGTACGGATGGTAATGTAGGCGATGACGTGCTGTGCGATGATTGATATTGGACCTGGGTGATTGTATACCTACGCGATAACTTTGACAGAATTACATTTACTAGATTTAAACACCGATTTGGATGTCTTTATTTGATATTCACTTATAATTAAAAATATATATATTGCGTTTGGAGACTTTTTTTTTAACATATAATAACAAATAAATATCAATATATTAATAAAATAAACGAGATCGGAGAACGAATTCTCTCTCCATTCATTAACAATTAAACACTATAAATTTCTTCTTCACTGGATTTTTTTTTTCACCACTTATTGCCTATTATTTCTAAATTAAATACATTTTTATGTGCAATTAATGTATAAGCTCCCAAATAAATATAAATTAAATAAAAAATATTTTTTAGATAAAAAAATAAAGTATTATAAAATATTGATTACCTGGCGGGAAGTTCGCGGAGGGTTTCTTGTATGCATTTTTGAAACAACGCACAAAAATAATTATTAACAATAAAAATGTTATACTAAAACCGATCATTGCGAAGAATTAGATACGACTGCTTCGGAACCAGTGAAAGATTATATACAACATTATGTTGTTGGTACTCAGAGATATAAAGACTCGTAATCATCTTATTGACATATTTCCAATGAATATACAAAGATAATAACGATTTATTAAAAGAAAGAAAATAATATCGTTAATTAAAGTCGAAGCTTTTATTGAAAGCGTACATTCTGTGTGAACAACTTAAAGAGTAAACATCTTTTGACTATGTATTATGAAGTGAGAGAAACTAGAGTAGACTGGAAGGATTCCAAATGACAGCAAGCAATTCCCAAGCCACGAATGCAAGATGTTATAAATCTAATATACACCAAATATTTGGTATTAAGGTTATCATAAAACCTCGTTCCATTGTCATAATTGATAACCCTTGACTGTTCTAATTTTCAGGAGCACGTGCTAGTTTTTTACTGATATTCAATGATATCTATTGTTATGGATTTGTTTTTTATATCTACATCGTAAATTCTAAAATAAATTCATTAAATATATTTAATAAATTACAACCATAATACATCAGAAATATATTTTTATCTTCATTACATAATTAAATAATCGACTTAAATTCAGTTAAAAAGGTTAAGCCATTAGTTAAAATCGAAGGCAATATTCTTTCTTCGATATAATTAGTTTACAAACCATTTTTCATTATCGAAGCTACAGCTTGGAAAAATGATTGCCAAAATTCCTCAGAAGACAAGCCAACAATAATTCGCTGGTTTGTTCATATGTATGATATATATATTTGTGTCTATATTTGTACCCCCTATATATATTAATGTGTTATATATATATAGGGGGTGCTAAGAATCTCTGGATGGGATCGGGCTACAACCCCAAACGACACCTGGCCTTGGTAACACACAATGTCCGCACTTTGCAGACTGACGATAGTATTGCTAAGCTAGAAGAAGAACAGATGAGTAGGTTAAGCTGGGATATATTAGGGTTATCTGAAGAACGTAGAGAGGGGGAGAACACGATAACCCTCAAATCCGGAAACCTACTATATACGGGAGGGCGACCAACAGTCCCAAAGAGGTGTCGGGTTTATGGTCCACAAGTCCCTCGTAAATAATATTGCGGTCGTTGAAAGTGTGTCGAGAAGGGGCGCGTCCCTTATACTCAGAGTTTCTAAAAAATACTCGTTGAAGGTCATACAGGTCTACGCACCGACTTCCGCACACCCAGATGATGAAGTAGAGGCTATGTATGAGGACATTAGTCGGGCCATACATACTACAAAAACTCACTTCAATGTTGTTATGGGCGACTTCAACGCAAAGCTGGGCAAGAGAAGCGACGATGAGTTGAGAGTGGGGCAATTTGGATATGAGACGAAGCTTCTTAGGATTCCATGGATTCACCGTGCGGGTGCCGAGCCCATCGCGTTGCAGGAAAAGGTGCGCAAACAATGCCTGGGACTTGCGACCCAGGTGTAGGTTTAAGGGGCCCCTTTAGTATGCGCATACACGCTCACCTTCACTGTTCACGCTCCTCTCCCTACCTAACCAAATATCGTAAGAACCTACTAAAGCTGCCTTTGAAATACGTTCCAGAAATGAACTGATGATCGTTCTAGAAAGGCCGAGATTCTTAAATAAATTGTAGAGAGATTTTGCTGTTATACCTCTCGCTCCTACTTCTACAGCGTACAAATTAACTATAAATTTATTCCTGATCAGTTCGTTACACAGTTCGTAATACTTGTTAAGCTTAAATGTATGATCTTTGGGTATGTTTGTTTCCCAGGGTACAGTAAGCTCCACAAGTATAACGCGCCTTAGTTGTTTTGAATACAGGAATAAGTCCTGCCTAGATGACGAAACACAAACATCCCCGGGGATTTTGTATTGCCTTTCATACATGTCCATCATGAGAGTCAAATCAGGAAACGCGTCCAAGATGGAATAAGGTTTTAATTTAGATTTTTTGGACGAACCTGCCTTCACGAACTCTACTGATCTTTTGGTGGTTGTTATACCCCTCTGTGCTCTTGCTACAGAAAGACTAACCGCTTCTCGTATGATTTCTAATACTTTATCGTGGCGACGCGAGTATTTACCTCTATTTAATAGTACCCTACACCCTACTAGCAAGTGTTTCGCGGTTCCTACTGCCTCCCCGCAGATGTTGCAAGATTTTTCGGTGGCTTTGCCCCATCTTACTAAGTAACTTTGATCTGGGAGAGTCATTTGGAATGCATTAAGATAAAATTTTAATAATGCTGGGGACCAATCATGAAGCAGGGTGCGCCATCTCAAAGCTAGCGGAATACAAAAATCTCCTATGGTCACCCATCCATTTTGCAATTCTAGGCTCATCGCGTTAATTTAAATTAAATAAATAAGTTAAATTAATTGGATTAAGTCCCGATGGTTCCACTAGAAATGAGATTGACTTCACCTTAACCATTAGACGCCAGATATTCAACGATGTCTCTGTGATCAACAACGTAAAAACCGGGAGCTATAACCGAACGATAAGAGGCTCGTTGAATCTCAATATCAGGCTGGAACGATCTCGGTTGGTGAAGTCTACGCTCCGTCCATCTAAAGCTCATTATTCAAGACCGCGAATTAACGAACCGCTTCGCTTGCCTAAGTGATTGCGTATCCGTAAACCAAATTAACAACAGGTTCGTAGCAACTGTCCATACGGTCGGAGGAAAATTCTGCAGACCTAACAAAAACTAGCCGACGAAACCCTCAATTTTATGGCGGAACGACGCTCGTTGGCACTTCAGTCCCTCAACGATACCGAGACTTATAGGCAACTCAACAGACGCATATGGAAATTTCTGCGACACGACATCCGTATTCTCATTACTACCCTTATTAAAAATACGATAGAGCGGAACCAAGGCTCTAAAGATATGCGCGAGAATCGTCAATTGGGCAAAGCCGGTTATCGAAGTCGAAATTGGGGGATGGAAGCACAATGTCGTGTAGGGCCGACATTTTGAGGGAGGTCGAGAGGTTCTATGGACCTTGGTCGTTAAACTTATTGATAGCAGAAGACCCAAGAACGGAGCTTTCCCGGCACTATTCCGATGAAATCCCGGACATCAGCTTGCACGAGATAAGTGTGGCCCTAAAACAGCTTAAAAACAACAAGGCACCAGGTGAAGACGGTATGACATCAGAGCTTCTGAAAGCGGGCGGATTGTACTTAGGGTCCTTCAGAAGCTCTTTAATGCCGTCCTGCTTGAGGGTGTAACGCCGGAAGCATGTAACAGAAGTGTGGTGGCCCTATTCTTCAAAAAAGGAAGATACCACTTTGCTGAAGAATTACAGGCCCATCTCGCTTCTGAGCCAAGTTTATAAGCTATTTTCGAGGGTTATCACGACTCCTATCACGAGCAAGTTTGATGACTTCCAGCGTTCCGAACAAGCCACATTCATATGCTGCGGCAGATTATACAGAAGACCGAGGTGTATAATTGGCTATTATGCTTAGCGTTTGTTGAGTATGAGAAAGCCTTTGATTCGATCGAAACGTGGGCGGTACTGTCCTCTCTTCAGAGGTGCCATATGGACTATCGGTACATTGAACTGTTGAAACATTTGTACACAAACACCACCATGTCGGTTGGAGTTCAGGAGCATTGCACGAACTCTATTTCTTTACAGCGAGGCGTGAGACAGGGAGACGTTATCTCTCCGAGACTGTTTACCACTGCACTGGAAGACTCGGCATCAATATAAACGGCAAGTACCTAACTCACCTTCGATTTGCCGACGATATAATAGTCATGGCAGAATCCCTGGAAGACCTCAGCATTATGCTCGGTGATCTTAATGTAGTCTCTCAACAGGTGGGCCTTAAAATGAATATGAACAAGACGAAAATTATGTCGAATGTCCATGTCGCGCCTATCCCGATATCCGTTGGGAGCTCCATTCTGGAAGTTGTCGACGAATATGTCTACCTGGGACAAAAAGTCCGATTGGGCAGGTCCAACTTCGAGGGAGAGGTCAATCGACGAATCCAACTAGGATGGGCAGCGTTCGGTAACTTAAGGAACGTATTTTCGTCCGGATTACGGCAGTGCCTTAAGTCGAAAGTCTTCGACCAGTGTGTGTTACCAGCGATGACCTATGGAACCGAGACGTGGTCTCTAACAAAGGGAGTCTTACAGAGGCTTAAAAACACTCAGCGTGCGATGGAGATTGCTATGCTGGGCAAATAGGCCGCTCAAGTGATGGCGGATGGGGAAAAAGGGTCCTTGAGTGGAGACCACTTACTGACAAGTGAAGTAGAGGATGAGCTGAAAAGAGTAGCTGGAAACCAATGGATGCGGGGCCGCTTTGGATCGATCGCGGTGGAGGTCAATGGGGAAGGCTTACGTCAGCAGTGGACGCACGATAGCTGATAATGATGATGATGATGATATATTTGTATCAAGAAAATAAATAAGAAAACATTAAAAAAATAACAATTTTAAAGAATTAAAATCTGGTGTCAAATTAATTAAATTGCAAAATCAATAAATAAATCTCAAAACAAAAGTATAAATTTTAATAAAATTATTAATAAATAGGTAAAGAGAGACAAAATCGCAAAATCTAAAAATAATATCAAAAACTAAAATACTAAAATCAATAATATCAATATACGACATCAAATTAAATCGATAAAATAATCAGAAAACAAAAAAAAACTATTGAGGGAATAAGTTATTCTCTAATATATGTGAATCACTTTCTGTATAAAAAAGCTTTTCGCAAAGCATAAAATTGCGATCTTTAATAAAATTATTGGTGTTGGTAATATCTTTATTACATACAGTCAATAATAAAGTACAATATTGTATAATCATAGATTTAATTAACTGTATTTTCATAAGTTTTTATGTTATTCCAATAAAAACTTTTATATTGAAAATAAATAATAATTATATTGAATAGTATTTCAATGGTAATAAAAAATATAACATTATTATTTAATTGCTTTTAATACTTAAATACAGACCTATTTACTTACTTAAATATGTAATTAATAATTAATGATTACGATCTAGGGGTAGCCCGAACCCAGAATTCCTTGACAGTTGTTATAATACCCTGAATTCTTGGGGCTAGTTTTTCTAAAGGCTTCCCATCAACAGTTGATACGTGAAAAGATTGCATGAAACCCGAAAACACTAGGAACATCGCCTGTCTCGCGAACGTCTCCCCAGCGCATAGTCGTCTACCTAAAACATAATAAAAAAATATGAATAACCATGCAATTAAAATTCAATAAAAACAAAATAAAAAACTGAGTTAAAAGTAAAGTATTAATAGTTTGTGAATGTTAATTATAATTGTAAGTAATATTAAAGTTTTTATTGAAAACATTACGACTATTAAGTCGTTAATTTTGCTTTAAAAGCTTTGGACATATAAACTGTCATTTGGACATAATTATATATATGTATATATATTCTTACCAGCTCCAAAAGGTAGAGATTTGTCGTTAGATAATTTTAGTTTCCCGTTTTCAATAAATCTTTCCGGTCTGAAGTTCTCTGGATCGCCCCATATTTTCTTATCGAAATGTAGGGCGTAGAGATTAAAATTAACTATTGTATTCTAAAATAAATATTAATGGTTAATAAATATATAAAAACATTTAAAAATGGCTTGAAATGTTTTATATTATGTATTTTTATCAAATTTAGGACAGAATATCTACATGATTATTTCTCTTGAATATTTCGAGTAGTGTTAGGATGGTAGCATTATGATCTAATTCAATATTAGAAGAAAGATTCAGATGAAAGGAGAGTGGCTCAGCTCAACACCAGCCGCGCATGGTTAGCGGATCCTCGTTTATAAAAGTATCTTACCTCTGGTATTTCATATCCTTCGATGGTAGTTGCTTGTGTCGCGCGATGGGGGACTCCGAGAGGCACAAGGGTTTCAAATCTCAGCATTTCTCTAATACACGCCTCCGTGTATGACATACTGGATAAATCATTATCAATTTCATTATTTATATGTTAGTTCTAACTATTTTCACTTTAGCTTCCACACGGACAGACAACACTAATCTTTTTAATGTAATAATTGATTCAAAAGTGCGTGTAAATGCTTCATTGAACAACTAGTAAAAGTAAAAGTAACTAAAAACCATAATAGTCAATATTATTTATAGATTTATAAATACAATTTAAATGTGATATACTTCTGTCTATCATCCAATGTGGGCAGTCTATCCCTGCCGACTACACGGTCGATCTCCTCGTGGATCTTTTCCTGGAGCTCCGGTTGGTACAGCATCCTCTCTACCAAAAACGTGAGCACCGCCTGCACCGCAGTGGCCGCAGGGAACATGTAGTCGGTACAGGTGAGCTGTAGTTGTTCAACTGGAAGTACAGATTATAATTATAAGAGACAATTTTGCGAAAATACCCATTGAATAGATTTTGTACAGGCTTTCTACCAAAGGTACAACAGGTGAATATAATCCTTTTTAAACGCTTTATCTATCAGACAACCCGAGAATACTGTATAAGATAAAACAAACAGGCGATTTTTAATACGAGCAACAATTAAACAGTACGGTTTAAAAATTCTCTAAGACAGTAAATATTCGCAAGACAACTGAAAAAATAGGTATTCCGATATAAGAGCGAATAGATAATGAGAAGGAAATATCAGTACTTGGTATACTTGGTGTGATTTTTGTATTTAGAAATTTACCTGAAAATGTGGTTCGTTCCGAAGATTGGGTTTCCTCTTTCATTTTGTCAATATAAGAGTCCAAAAAGTGGCGGATATGAGTCTTATCAAAAGTGGACATGGCTTGAGTTATAAGTTTCTGAAATAAATATATTAGTTAAAGTTCATTTACCTTTAAATCCAATTAAAACAGTTTGCATATGTTAACTAACAAAATAAAGCATTTGTTTGCAAATAAAAAGACATGACTTCTTAAAACTAACAATAGAATGTTACTTAACAGTTAATAGGTGTTATTTTGTGTACTCGCTTCGGCAGTAAATATACTAAAATTGGAACGATACAGAGAAGATTAGCATGGCCGGCATATATGCCGGCATCGTGCGAAGTATGGCACTGTACGGTGCCCCCATATGGTTGGGGTCCCTCACCGCCGATTCCAAGACCCTCCTGCGAAGAACGCAGAGGGTCTTAGCGGTGAGGATGATCAGGAGGTACCGTACAGTGTCGTACACTGCGGCTACACTCCTGGCGATCCGCTTTGGGAGCTGCAGGCGGATGTGCTCGCCGGGATGTATTGACACTGGGTGGAAGCCAAGACCAAGGGGGTAAGGTCCGAGGCGGCTCGAATCAGGACTTCAGCTCACCGAGCCCTTATTCGACGGTGGACGAGGGATTTAGAGTCCCCTGCTGCCGGTCTGACGACAATGGGGGCAGTTCGCCCCTACTTGGATCGTTGGATCAACGGGCGACATGGGACACTAACGTTCCATCTTGTACAGGTGCTCACAGGGCACGGATGCAATGGTGAGTACCTGCACAAGATTGCAAGAAGGGAGACGGCCCTGTCTTGCCACCAGTGTGACTAGTCCGTCGACAAGGCTCGTCACACCGTGGAGGAATGCGCAGCCTGGGGTCATCAGCGCGCTGAGCTGGTGGCCATGGTTAGCAGGGACCTCTTGCTGCCGCGCCTTGTTGGCGCGATGAGTGGCAGCGAGAGCTGTTGGGCCGCTATGGCCTTCTTCTGCGAGCAAGTCATCGCAGCGAAGGAGGCCGTGGAGTGTGCCAGGGAGCAAGCCTTTCCCACTGATCCGCTCCGCCGGGGGAGGCTGGGGAGAATGAGGTGAAAGTACGTCCGTCGCTTCCTCTCCCAGCCGTAGGCCTTGGTGAGAGGGGGGGGGGTGACCCCTCTCACCTGTCATAAGCCTACGCCGTGAGGGTGCCCTAAGTTGCTCGGGGCACCCTCACACTGGGGGTACCCACCGGGGCGGCACGGTGAGTGCTGACGCGATTCCGTGTCGTCCCATAAAGGCGTTGAAGGCAACCGTTGTTTTTTGGTGGGTAGCCTTAAAAATGGCGGCGTCCTATATGCCGCCGGGTAGTCCCATATAACCCTCCAGCCATTATCTTCCTGGCCGGCGGGTATCCGTAACAGATTTTTTCAATATTAGCACCATTTAATTGGAGTAAATGGTTGTTGTTATTGAGTAAAATAATATGAAAGATATGCCCGATATTATTTAGTTTGATTAAAAACTTTGTGTTTTGTATATGTTATAAATTAATCAAAATCTGTAAACTAATAGTTACGTACGTATTTAATACGTGATACAGATATTAAAACTATATATTCATTATATGTATGTTCATACTCTCTGTATGTTCGCGGGTTATGAAAAATCTACTAGATACATTTTCATGAAATTCAATATAATTACCGATATTAACATAATATATAAGATTATTTGTTATATATTTTTTTTGCGGTTTTGAAGGAAAGCACAAATTCTGATCCAGGATATTAGTGCAATTTAAATAAAAATGTATGGATTTGTTTATATTTTAAGTGATGATGGAGAGCGTGACTTGACTCGGGAGAGGGAAATGGTTGCTGACAACTGCTGGTTTATTTAAGGTCACTACATATTGAGCCAATCAATCAATCAATCAATCTAGTTAAAACAATACACTCTCCCTGGAACCGAAATTAAAATTATGTTTTCTCTTGTAAGCTTTAAACCTGAATTTACATTCAATAAACTGAAACCTGAAACACTGCAACTTCCATTACAGAGTCTTTCTTATTTTGAAAAAAAAGCACAAAAATTGTAACTCACATAAAAATAATCCAACAAGTACTGGTTTCCTGTTGATAAGTCATAGTATCCACTGATCTTCGGCATAACATCCTTTAACCAGGGTGTTATGGAGAGACAACCTCCTAGGTCGTTGGTACCGCGTTGAAAGCGAAGAGTATACCGAGCCATGTCCCACAACACATGGTATTCAGGTCTTGGTAGTGGATTCCGAGCGAAGATATTGAGCATCCCATTAATAAATGGTACAGCGAAGAAGTGCTGCATGTAAACTAAATCACCTTTTACCAAAGCCTGAAAAGAGTTATTTGTTGTTAATACACAATAAGTAATATTAATATTATTAATGTTAAAAGTTGTTTTGTCTGTTAATTGCGCAATAATATATAGATATTACGAGCTGGAAAAGGACATAGATCAGGTAATTATAAATTTTAGGAAACTATAAAATTAACTATAAAAAAAAAATTACTCTAAGATTTTTGAGAGTACATGTTTCAGTAAGACCAACCGGTAAGCCGACCTTTCAATTGCTTTACAACAATTGTATTATTGTGAAAACACGAGTTAAATTCTTAAAATACTTAGTTTTGTTTAACTGTCACTCTCTCTTTGCTAACTATTTTATTAATATTCTATATTTTCTTCGATAATAATAGCGCAAAAAACGCGGGCAAAAGTTTGTATTAAATGCTTATTAGATAATGTTTTGAATCAAAATTTCAATCCTCTCAACTAAAAGTCAATTAGTAGTAGTAAGTTGTATTAGTATTTTTCAAGCAATTAGTTGAGTTTTAAATATATATCATATATATATTTAAAACTCAACTAATTGCTTGAATAATACTTGACATATATAAAAAGAATCAAAAGGATCACTGCTAATTGAATTATAATTAAAATTCACAAATTTATTTGTTTGACCCCGACGTGATTTGAACACGCAACCTTCTGATCTGGAGTCAGACGAATAATAAAGAGCCCTTATAGATAATAATCTATGTTAATCATTTTAGACAACGTATTTCGTAGGTAAGCTATATGGCATATATTGTAAAGTCATAGAGTAACACATTTATTTAAACTTAACCATAATTAATTAAGTTTCAATGTTAAACAATATATATATATTTTTTGTTGTTTCGTTTTTTGTTTGTTAAAAGATACGTCTATGTTCATCGTATTTACCTTTTTTTTAATGTTATATGTAATGTTATTTATATGTGTCATTTGTCATTGACAGTATTAATTTAAACAATTAATTTTTAAATTTATTTTTTGTGTGTGCAATTTATGAAGTATTTACTTCACGTATTAATATAAAGTTAATATTATTATCGAAAACAAATTTCATACTACTTTATTGATTCTAAGAAGTTTTTTAATATATTTTAATTACACGTATATTTTAACTATAAATAAAAACAATACCTCTTCAGCTGGATATTTAGGGCCATACTTAGCCATGTCTACCATTTCCCGGACGTCGTTAGCAATACATGCCTCCAGGCATTCCTCGCGTCTTCCGAAACCATAATCCCTCATACTTCTAAGTGTGAACCTTCTTTGTACATGCCAAAAGTAACCGTCAGTGAAAAATATACCTAGAAATACATAAAAAAATGAATAACAACAATTTTCTATACTTATAAAAAGAGAATTCCCAGTGAACTAATAATAATCAATGTTCATAAAGATTATTTTTTAATCTTAGTTGCAATCTTGACAGACAAGAGAGAGATCTTGATCTTGAGAGATAAAAAGCTACACAAAGGCGTTGTTATGGCTGAAATAATCTATTACCACCCTGTTGGAGAAAGGGGTAGTTAATGCGAACGCGGGGAGTGCAAAAGAAAAATATTATAATATTCCTATTAATATTTTTTTATATCACAGCATAAGCTGGGCTCTCCTCGTTTATGCTTATTCTGTCAGAGGGTAAGAGAAGAGACGAGAAGAGAAGATATTGAAACAAAAGTTACCTTATGCAAATAATTTCAGTTTAAAATAAGGATTAGGTAATTCACTAATTAAAATATTATCAAGTTGCTACTTTACTTGAAATGTGGGTTTGATAGAATATATTTATTAAACTGATATTTCACTAACCCTTTTTTATAAAGAAACCTACCAAATGACCTCTCTGTATTACAATAGTAAGATACGTGAATTCTGTACAATATTAACAAAAATAAGTGTTATCTGGCTTAAACTTGAAAATCTTTTACTGAACTTAACACTAAACCTACCAAGTACCGGTCAAATTGACCGTTCCTAAACTTTTGTAAAACTTACACATTCTTAAACGTTATATTATCGTTATCAAACTACATGACAATTATTAGAATATGAATATAATATTATCTACACTCTTTACTTTTAGTTATTTCCATTATTACCTGCGTCATATAATAAAATAACTTTTAATTACCGGTCAATTTGACGGCGTGCGGTAGGAACAGGTATACAGGAATTGTCGGTAGGTTTAGTGTTAAAGAAACAGTTGTTAATCATAAATAACTTTAAACATTTATTTACATTACTATAATAATACTACAAATGTTCAGGCTATAGTGATAACATTTTTGACAACTCATCATGATAAGCTTTAATTATACCTAAAACACGACGCAAGTTTTGATTACACTGTTACCTATTCACATGCAAATGCGGTTACCCGTTAATTTGGTAAAAAAACTAAAGTAAAGTGGTCGGTAAATATGTAACTTTTCCTGTTGTTTTCTCCCATCTCTCCTAGGCTTTAACACCCTCAGGAAACAACCAAATTTTCAGTTACTCGCACTCACCTTGGCATCGTTTTAACTTACTTAAAATAATTCTTCTATGTTCTGTTAAAGACAAAGTTTAAATAAAGGAAAAAAAAGTATTCATATTTTTTTGTCAATAATAACCAAAGGCCCTTGGCCAAAACAAACTAGGGTCCCAACTAAACTATTTAAAATCATTTAATCCGTATTTCAAATACAAATTAATAAATATTAAAAATTAATTAAATTAATTTAAATAATAACATCTTAATCAGTAGTAGGTATAGTTAAAAAAGTGACCTCAAATTATCTGTGTAGGTATTAAAATATTTTATTTAAAACACGAATCGATTAGATATATTATGTTAATTAATTTGTGTTGCGTAACTGTCTCGTTGCTACACAATAAATGGAAATTGGATAAAATAAAATAAAAAAATGTATTTTTTAAACCACTACGAGTCTAATACGTGCCTTCTTTTTTAAATAAAAGCATGTATATAAATATTTGTTTGTTCAAAATTCTAAATTCTAAATATTCAAGTAAACATTTACACGCACTTTTGAATCGTCAATTATTACAATACAAAATAAGGGTCAGCGTAGTCGGTCCGTAAGTAAGCTACCACCGGCACCGGCTCGGAATGCTGCTCTATTGAGAAGAGCCGGCCAGAAACTCAACAGTTGCTCTTTTTAAAGAAATATAACAATCTAAGGTGATGTACATTATAATCTAAACCCTGAAAATGATTCAACAATTTAAGTTCCACATATTTCGATCCACTAAAAACTCTTGAATATATATTATATATATATATATATATATATATATAATATTATAATAATAAACCTCTGATTTTTATTTAAAACTAAGAAATGGAAAGGTCTAAGATATCTTGTGGAACTTTATTATATATGCGTATACTCAAACCCATGAAGGATTTATTAACTTTTTGAAGACGAAATTTTGGCGTTACGAGTATGCTTTTATTTCTCGTATTTATCGCGTGTCTGTCACTGTTTTTTATATAAGTATTAATATTTTGACGTATATATTTTATATTATTAAATATGTATTGCGAAGCGACTATCAGAATACCTATTTCTTTAAAAACATCTCTCAGAGAATCTCTAGCTTTTAAGTTATAAATAGCCCGCACAGCTCTTTTTTGTAAAATAAATATAGAATTAATTTCGGCAGCACTTCCCCATAATAAAATGCCGTAAGATAAAACACTATGAAAATAACTAAAATAAACAAGTCGAGCCGTATTAACGTCCGTTAATTGTCTAACTTTTCTAATTGCAAAGACGGCGGAGTTGAGTTTGGCTGCGAGTGTTGAAAGTTTGAGGTTCCACTGGAGCTTTTTGTCTAAAGTTATACCTAAGAAATTTGTTGAGTCAATCAGTTCTAACACTTCATTGTTAAGGAGCAAGTTAAAATTTTAACTTTTTACGTTAGGAAGTGTAAACTCTATGCATTTAGTTTTCTTAGCATTTAAGACTAAATTATTAATTTCGAACCAATGAAGAACTCGTAACAAAGTACTGTTTACTTCGTCATAATTAATCCTATCACGCTCAACTTTACAAATAAGCGAGGTGTCATCAGCAAAAAGTACAATGTCACACAGACCCTCAACAAAAAAGGGCCAGTCATTAATATAAAGTAAAAACAAAAATGGGTTCAGAATAAATCCTTGTGGAACACCCATCTTTAGGTGAGAACCAGACGATTTAGAATTATTTACGTAAACTGTCTGGACTCTTTGATTCAGGTAATAAGATCAAGCGCAGTTTGTTTGCATCACGTTTAAAAATTACTAGAACATATTTTGTAACATATGATATATAGTATCGTTATAGGTTATTGGCAGGTCAATATGCAATTATCTTTCAATCCAAATCTCTCATTTTAATTTGACCTTAATTTCGCTACAAATTTACTAGACGCATTTAATGAAGTTTATAATGTCTCAGAAATAATGCTTTTCATTTCGTACAATTATATTCTCCTATTTTACACCAAAAAAATATCAAACTAAAAATAGAAATAGAGAAAATAAATGCATATAATTAAAAACTTACCCAATCTCTTCCAGAACGACCTCAACCGAGTGACGATTAAGTCATTTCGTCCGTCTAGCTCTTCTCGATTCAAACACTCTTTAATTAAATCCGCATCGTCTATAACGATCGATGGATGGGGTCCCAAGTAGTAACCCACTATTTTGGTGTTATATTCTTTAGCAAACTTTCTAAAGGAACCACCTAAATCATTCAATTTGTTTAGAAGAACTATCAGATAACTGCCATAAAGCGGCAAACTCGGTGGACCTGTAACAATAATTACAACTTATAGTAAATTTAAATAATAATAATAATAATAAAATATTATTATTCAATAGTAATCGTAATTTTTTTACAAGTCAAAAGTTATAATAATATGACATTATTTTAAAGGGCATCTCTGAATTATGTTATTATATTTTTGTTGATTTACATTTTGAGGGTCATTTAAAACATTTTTACATATATAATCACCCAAACTTACCATACCTTACCATACCAACTTATTAAAATCGTAATGAGGATACCATTTCACCCGAAAATAAGTGCCTATTGTGTCCATTAGGACACACTAGGCACTTATTTTCTATACTAGCGCATTAACAGAGTACGATTTTAGTGTTCTAGTTGTCTTAGTGCATGGTAAATTGGACAATAAAATTGTTTTAATGTTTATTGGTTCTGATGAAATCAAAGGAATTCAATCCAACAAAAACATTTTGTGTTATCTACAGAGTGGAGTTTGGAATATATTCTGTATCAATATTTTTTCCGCTGGTCGTCAAGGCGATTGTGAAAGTCATCGTGAGTGGACTTTCGGGATTTCTTATCATTATTGGATGACATTAAAAAAGGCAGTTTGACCTTCAACCTTTAGTGTGCAAACTAAGATAAAAGGTGCTCAATAGTGGTACATTCATTTTATATAGCGACTTAACTATCGTCATTTCTTATGTTAGAGGAGGTCAAACGAGCTTGCGGGTCACAGATCTGGATCACCGCCGCCCATGAACTCTTGCAACATCCGAACACTAGCAGCCTGGACTTAGGAGTATATGCCTTTTTCGAAGATAACTATGTCGTATTTTAATTGTAATAATTTTAATAACAAGTAACACGTAGTAATTTTAATTGTAATAAAATGAACGAATGCGGCGTTCTAGACCGCCAACCAGCACGCCATATTCCGAACGGCGGGAGGTAGAGGACGGAGCTACAAATAGCTACGTGGAATGTAAGAGGAGGAATGGAACAAAAAGCATGAGGACCCCTCGGAGGGCATGTATGAAGAGGTTAATGTCTGTGGCCGAGGCGAAAGAGGTATGCAGTATACGCTCCGTCGTCTTTAGCTACCCTGCGAAGGATATGACGTGAAGCTAAAATAAAAATAAATAAATAAATTATGTCGTATCGATCCGAATTTACCAAAGAAAGTCCATTCCATATTTTAGTGGTATGTGGAAGAAAGGTCCTTGAAAACCTTACAGTAGAAGATCGCCACGCATCTAGGTAGTACGAATGGTAATGCTGAGCGCTGATGACAATCGGCAAGCATCAGATCAAATAGCACTTCGGAACGATTATGTGAATTTAAAATTACGAAATTATGTGTCAATTATTGGATTGGCTGTAAATGCGATAATTTTGGCAGAACTACATTTACCAGATTAAAACACCGATTTGGATGCGTTTGTTTGAGCGGCTTATTCACTTAAAATTAAAAATAGATATTGCGTTTAGAGACTTTTTTAACACTAAACCTACCAAGTACCGGTCAAATTGACCGTTCTTAAACTTATGTAAAACTTACACATTTTCAAACGTTATAATATTATTATCAAACTACATAATAATTCTTAGAATATGCATATAATATTTTCTACACTCTTTACTTTTATTTATTTCCATTATTACCTGCGTTACATAATAAAATAACTTTTAATTACCGGTCGATTTGACGGCGTGCGGTAGGAACAGGTATACAAAAATTGTCGGTAGGTTTAGTGTTAATATGGAATGACGAATAAATATCAATATCTTAATAAAATAAAAGAGATCGTAGAACAAATTTTCTTTCTATTGATGTATATTTCACCGTTCTTTTCATTCGCTATTTCAGTATTGAAAATAGGTATTATTCAGTCCCAATTAAACACTATTAATTTCTTCTTCACTGGCTTTAATTTTTTTAACCACTTATTGCCTAATATTTCTAAATTATGTACATTTTTATGTGCATTTATATTTTATAAACTTGTAGAACATTTTTACCAAATAACTATTCAAGAGATCTCATTCAATTAAAGAATAAGCTCCCAAATATAAATTATATTAAACATAATAATAATTAAATGAAAAAATAAAATAATATAAAATATTGATTACCTGGCGGGAAGTTCGCGGAGGGTTTCTTGTATGCATTTTTGAAACAACGAACAAAAATAATTATTAACAATAAAAACGTTATACTAAAACCGATCATTGCGAAGAATTAGATACGACTGCTTCGGAACCAGTGAAAGATTATATACAACATTATGTTGTTGGTACTCAGAGATATAACGACTCGTAATCATCTTATTGACATATTTCCAACGAGTATACAAAGATAATAACGATTTATTAAAAGAAAGAAAATAATATCGTTAATTAAAGTCAACTACTTACAGAGTAAAGTTTTGACTATGAACTATGATACTATATTATGAAATGCAAGTAACTAGAAGACAGCAAGGATTCCAAATGACACCACCCAAGCGACGAATGCAAGGCTGAGTTATAAAACTAAAATATACCCAATATTTGGTTTTAATATTACCATAAATACTTGTTCCATTATCATAGTTGATAACCCCCGATTGTTCTAATTTTCAGGAGCACGTGCTATATTGATATTCAATGAGATTTATTGTAAGAGATTTATTAAAACTACATTGTAAATTGTAAATTAAAATCATTATGCATCAGAAATAATTTTTTCTCTTCATTACATAATTGAATAATCGACTTCAATGTATTCGGTGTTATTTTTTTTCTTTGAATTAATTAGTTTACAAATCATTTTTTTGTATTGGAAAAATGATTGCCAAAAAATTTCAGAAGACAAACTGACAGAAACCCGTTGGTTTGTTAATGTTTGATATACATGTTTGTATCAAGAAAATTAAAATTATAACCAATTTAAATAAGTAAAACCTGGTATCAAAATAATTAAATTTCAATATCAATAAATAAATCACAAACAAAAAAATATACATTTTAATAAAATTATTAATAAATAAAAAGCAAGACAAATATATAAAAACTAATAATAATATCAAAAACCAAAATAACAAAATCAACAGAAGAAAGATACAAAATCAAATTGAATCGAAAAATAATCAGAAAACAAAAAAAATATTATTGATGTATTCATAACTAGGTCTTTGTCCTAATTTAGATAAAATCAAAACATTAACATGTAAATTAAATTAAAGATACAATCGAAATCGAGAGGCAAAATAAAACGAAGACGCAAAACAAGAAAATAACGATAAATTAATAATAACCTAACCTAATAAACAAAATTAGTACAAATCAAAGTCGAAATCAAAAGAAATATAGTAGAAGCTATAATCAAAATGGATATAAATTTATAATCAAGAATAATAATAATAATAATTGGGACCTAGTTAAAGATGGGAAAAAAATAGTTAAGTTATAGGTAATTTGAAGTTCCCTGGACGGAAGGTGGAACTTCGGGGCTCATTTCTTTCTCTTCTAGCCCCGAAGTTACTGTCCACCGCAGCTGCCTTGGAAAGGCTTCTGCCCAACGTCGGTGGGCCGCAGGCAACTCTTTGCCGGCACGGAGCCTGCGGCCCATTAAGGCGTTGAGGGCAACCGTTGGTTTTTTAGAGGGTAGCCTTAAAAATGGTGGCGTCCTCATCATCACCTCCCCGGCCGGCGGGTATCCGTAATGGATTTTTACAAAGCAAAAAAAAAAAGGTAATTAGAAGTTATGTTTATCCTTTGTATTTATAACACAGTTATCTGTTTTAATAAAATATTTTTATAGTAGTTGTTCTAAACGTATTGTATCTGGAGAATGCCACGACGCCTGCGAAAATTAATTTTCGATTAAGGATTTCGTTTGTGAAATATTAAGCTTTAAAGTGCAAGTTTTGTTAAATTCAACATCTTAAAAAGATCTACAAAAAGTCGAAGCGAATAACAGGGTCTATTCTTAGGTAGATACAGAAGTATCCATTTTTATTCCTTTGAGTATCCAAATAAGTGTTTTTTGTAATATAAACATCCGTATCTTTTTGTGTTAATTTAGACCCTTTATTTTTATCAGCTTTAAGAGATTATAGACTTTAGTAAATGATTTTAATTTCAAGTTAATATCTTTACGAGTTTCCGAAATCAAGGGGTCTGACGGGCGGATAAGAAAAGAAAAATAATTAGTGTTAATTCATGAAGCAAGCTATAGTAATATCCAACAATTTAAGTTTGCATAAATTTCACAGCATTACTGCCTTTTACATAATCGGTTAAGAACATTGTCTTCTAGATATAGATTGATCTTTGTAACAGTAAGCTCGAGTCAGAAACCTAATTGGTCTGATTACATGTATCTATAATTTATAAATTCTTTTCTACCATTAATGCCTAATATCTAATATAATTGGAGATATAACGACAACTGAAACGTGCATTTTGCAATTCTAGAAGTACCTAATTATTAGAAAATTGCTACGAAAATAATCATATATTATATCATGATTAACATTCATGTTTTTTTTTTACATTTTTATTCGTTTTCCAAGCAGCAGTTACAATTTTAATTCCTACAATCATGTTGCTTGATGAGATCAAAAAAGTTTTTATCAAAAAAAAATTTGACTTCGATGCACCGTCAATTGGTTTATATGATTTTCATCCCCAGATAAGATTTTTTCTTATTTTTAACGGTATATTTTTCAATAATACCGAATCGAAACTCAGGTAATTGGGGGAAGGGGAGGTTCTCAGCGCTTTTTTATTTATAGGTGTTTTTGAAAACTTTTGTCTTTTCCATGGTTGAGTCAATTTATGTTTACGATATTTTTTGAGTATTTATTTTAGTATTATAAAGTAACGTGTTACTTTCAGATTATTTTGGCCATTAATGACTGCAGCTCTTTCTCTTTTGGGTTCGATATTTGAATTGATTTTTATATATCATGGAGTGACCACCAAAAATTATTCTTTTGCAACAGAATGTTTTTGTTATTTTATTATATTGAGCACGGTCCCCTTGGTTTGTATTAGCATGTTGTTAAACAGGACGAAAATCTTGCAGATATTATATTTAATGAACAAGGATTTTGTGTACATATGCACATTGGGATCAAAATACAGGTATTAAAATGGGTATTGTAATATAATATCTACATTTATAATATGGAAACGTTGTTTTAGGAATACATTTTTGGGAGGGCAGCTGTTGATATGGCAACTTTGTATACTCTGGTTCGTTTTCACCAGTTCCATATTAGTCATGTACTTTTCATCAACAATGTTAGTTCTAGTATATCAAAGTCTATTCGCAACTCAAAATGAGAACATGATAAGGCCATTACCGTTTCCATTTTGGCTGCCGGAAGACGATCCTTATAGAACACCTAACTATGAGGTCTTTTTATTTTTGGAAATAATTATAAGTTGTCTTCTAATTCAAACATTTTGCGGTACGAGTGCTGTTTGTTCAATTAACATTAAAATTATTCAAAGATACTAAGATGTATGTCCTCTTTCAGTTTTGGTTTACACGTTTTTCCATGTGTTATTGCACTGTTTTTTTATGATGGATATGATAATCTTCGACTGTGAGGTTCTCTTCGAAGGATTAGATGAAAGTGTCGCTAGATTGCGTCGACATGATCCACGTCGCGTCGAAGTGCAACACATTCTAAATTCCAGAATAGGAAGAATCGTTAAGTGGCATGTTTTAATATATGAGTAAGTTTCAGCAATTTTATCTCTGCAGAACTTGAAAATTAAGTTTTTTCACCTTTAATTTACTGGATCATAAACCAAATAGCATAAAAAGTATGTTACAAAAAAGTAATTGAAAAAAAAGCTAATAATCAAAATAATATTGTTTCTTCCACAGATATATTCAGGCAGTTTCGTCAGTGTTTGGTCCTGTTTTGGTCTATCAAGTTGCGTTTAGCTCAGTCGTAATATGTATGGTGGCGTATCAAGTCGCATATGTAAATACTGAGTTTTTAGCTTTAGCTTTTAGATAATAACATTGAGTTTTTAGCTTTTTATTGAGTTTTTGGCTTTAGCTCTAAGTTTATAACACTCAGAGGGACCAAAATATTGCTTATAACTATTTGGTGTTCTATTAGTGAAAGTTTTGGTTTCATTTTTAAATAAATTTATAATCATTCATAATCTAAGACATAATAATCTCGGATGTTTTTCCCAGAATTGCTACTTAGGTATTAGATCAAAGGTTTGTTTGTTTTTGGTTTACACTAAATAATGCCCATTTTGAGACTACTACTACAAATATTTCGCTAGAAAAATCCAACACATTGAAATATTATTCCACTCCAAAAATTCGTGTTCGTCCTTAACAGACAGTTCAAATAATATACATTGATTTTCTCAGACTATCGATAAATGTTCATTGAGATCAATATTGTTATTACAGTCTGAATAGGAAGTATATTTTTAACATTTGTCATTATGAAAAATGTCCTTTTCCAACAGGATGATAAAAAATAATAATTTCTATAAATTCTTCTTTCTAACATACTTAATTTTGATTCTATTTTCTATGATACAGGCGCTAGACCACGGCAAGATACATGTAATCTTCGCGACCTTACTGTGTGCCAGCTGTTTACAATTATGGATCCCTTGCTACCTCGGGACACTGATAAGAAACAAAGTAAATCCTTATCATCAAGTGACTATTGAAAACATTTGTTTTTGCTTTAATTTGACGTTTTTTAGGCTTTCGCCGTAGGTGATTCAATCTGGCAAAGCGGTTGGAACGAGACGTCTTTATCACTTCTCATTCGAGCTGATATTCAGATTATAATTATGCGCACTCAGCAACCTATAACCATCAAGTTCACGGCGTTACCCAACGTTGAACTTGAGACTTTTTCGTCGGTATGTACCTATTTTATTTTAAAGTTTATTGTGTTTTTCCATCAAAGTAAAATAATTATTGATATTTTGAGACAATAAACTAGATAGACAATAAACCCATGAGGGGTTAAAACTTTTTGTAAATCCCTTCAATAGGCTTATCAATCCAATCAAGCAATCAATCCTTAATTAACGGCAGGAGTACCCATTTTATATTACAAATATGCCAAAAATCATCAACATCCGTCTAGTTTTCGTGATGCGTCTAAATATATTTTGCAAAAAAAAAAAAAATAATAATAACTTAAGTTACATTACTTCATAACGTGAACAGATTTTGCACAATATCATATAGATAATATCTCTGACGAACATTAGAAACGATTTATCATCTTTGTCTTTAAAACACATATTTTTTGCTGATCTTTACTTGTATTTAATGTTTATTTTTTATTAATCTTAATTGAAACACGTGTGTTTTATCTACTTACTCACACGTTACTTTTCACGTGCACACCATCTTTATCTTTCATAGAAAATGTTAAGGTTAATAGACTTTGCTCTGAATTTTTTCGAGCAAAGATAAGAAAGAGAAGATAAAGAATTTGTCTAAGCTTAATATCTAATTACTTTAATTACATATTACATATGACTAATAACACGTTTTTTGAGCGAAGCGAGCGGAGCGCTCCATTGGAAACTTTTTCACATTCTTTGTCACGAAAACTACTTGACGGAAATTTATGAAATTTTGCAATAAAAAGATACACATTAATTAGGTTGAGGAAAAATCATTAAAAAACTGATATCCCATTGAAATCAATGGGAAACGATGAGTCATTCATTACACTGGGCTCGCTTCGCTCAATATTCAAACGGCACCCGAGATTTCGCGAGCCCAGCGAGTCGAAATTGAGGGTATGTTGGCGGCCCTAGTTATTATACTTAAATTACAATAATTTGAACGAGAAAACGTTACTTGACAAGCGCTTCCATCTTTTTTCAAAAGACAGACCGTGGTTACAAATATTAATCCTTTGATACGCGTTTAGATTTTTTTTATTCGTTACTTTAAAATATGTATTTGTTTTATAGACAAGATATATGTTATTGAAAAAAATCTTTTATAAGTATAAATATTTTTTAAAAGTATAAAAATTTTAATAAGTATAAATATTTTTTACTTTTAACTGTCACTGTGATTGACTGAGTACTTTGAAATGATATGAAATGAATCGTCAGTGTGTACTTTTGTCGTCGACAATCAACATATATTCAGTTTAAATATAATTATTTTTAGACCGAATCATACGTTTGTAGTAAAATAAAACCAAGCAAAGTCGGGGCATAGTCTAAGTAGGTACGTTTAATCTCAGATATAGACAAAAGTTCAAATACAAAGTTATTGTTATTTTAATGATTCTAATAGCAACATACGATAATACGTAAGTGGTTAATAGTGATAAGATCTAAAATATACACACACACACACACACATTGATATTAAATGAAATATGTTTTATGATTTTAATTTTAAAGTAGAAATTGAAATAGAAGCTCAGATAAAATGATAAAAAAAATGATTGCAGTTTATGTAGTGTGTTGAGAATATTCACTCATTAATGATATGCAAAAGAAATGGTATCGGAAATAACATGCAACCTTATAGAACACCCCAATGGCTTGGTTCTAGTGAAAACTAAAGAACGACAAGTATGCGCTGATCCCTGAGAAGCTTCTTCTGCACTTTATCGTTTTGTTGTAGGCACGGTCATAGTGTCTCTTTCTTTATCAAAATTGGTATTTGGTTGAATCACATTTAGTTCCAATATTACGCTGTTGATTAAAATTATGGCTATAAATCTAAACGCCAAGACCTTAACAGAAACAAAGCATTCTCCACAGAAAAAGTTCAAATTAGGTTTTGGTACTTCAGAGTAATAAGATCTTTATAAGTTTTAGCTAATTAATTAATTAGATTGTAAGAATGCTCTTTGAACAATGCTTAAATTAAATATATATATATATTATTCCGAAATAATATGTCTTTTTTAAAATAAATATATATTATATATTATATATTATTTGTTGCAGATCATGGGTACATCATATTCGTACTTCAATATTTTACGTCAGTATAAATAAATTATTATTATATTATCTATAAATGTCAAGTAACAATTTGACAGCAGTCAGTACATATATAAAAAATACCTTAACATTTCAAGCTTATTTTTATTATCTACACGCGCTTTTTTAAACCACTTATTAAAATAAATAATAAAAGCTTAAAATAAAACTCCTTTATATTGTTAATAAACAATTAAGACTAATGCTTCGTTTTTTTATTTATCACATAAAAATACTTAAATATTTTTTCAGGGCACATTTCTCTTTTATGTTGACTTAGATGATAACAATAACAATCTTCGTTTAATTAAACCATTCATATTTCATAAAATCATAGATAAAACAATTCCTGTTTGATGATTGAATGAAAATGCAAAAATTAAAATTATTATATTGTTAACCGACAACCGGTACTAACAATAGTGTAGTTTGCTTGGTTAGGTATTGTTATACAAAGATTTTACATTTTTAAAGCTATCAAAACAATAATAATATTTCTTTTCTTTTATTCGACTTGTAAATCAATTTCCACGAGTAACTCCCAGACGGGTAAAATAATGTGGTAAATGTTTAAAGTCGGTTTTGTAGAAAAAAAGGCAGTAATCTGAATATATTTAAAAAAACGTTAATACTAGTTTTATTTCAAAAGTTTCCAGAATTTAATATTTAATAGTCCAATCATAAACTAACGTATAGACAATTACCCTTGCTTTTCTATTGGTTAATAAATGATTCAGCACGAGGCAGTGGTATGGGATAAGACAGAAAGTCAGTAGGTACAAAATAATACGACGGATTTGTCATTTTGCTAAGGATCCCAAAAATCTACCAAGTGCGTGTCGGGTTCCTTACATCACAGGGTACTCGAAAAAAAATACAACCGGTGTCAGCCTAATTAATATGTAGTTGACACCGAATTACACCTTTTTAGTACTAAGCCTTTGAGCTCGGTTTCCGACAAAAAGATGGATTGACAAGACAAAGCTGTAAAGGTTTCTAGACTACGGAACCCTAAAAACAGAAGGTTAAAATTATTTTTATACCATGTCTAAATATATAAACTTTAATACCTACATCAGCCTTAAAAAAGGAGGAGATGATATTGACATTCATAAAGTAATCTGAAAAATAAAAATAAAGTAAATTATAACTACCTTGAAAATTTGAAAGTTGAATGACGTCTTCAAAGGTCTGGGTCCTCTGACAGACGCTATGAGAGTAAAAAAATGCAACGAAACCCTTTAAGCAATGATATCTGATACTGTGAAACAAAATAAATTAAGAGCATTAACAGTATAAATGGACACTGTATCTTTTGTATAAACATGCTACTTATAATCTGTAGCAGATCTTCAAATTTTGACAACAATTGACAAGACAAATTTACAAGCACAAGTTCATTGCAAACAATACTTTACCTGAATGTAAGTAAATATTACTGTGGACTTAGAAGAAAGTAAAATTAAAGTTTGACATTATATTATTATTTCAGTTTTTTATTTAATAAATTACAGATAAGCCGAAAAATACATTGTTTATTTATTTATTTAAATTATTTATTGCACAACAAGGTGGGGTTAACCCAAAGCATTTACTATAAGCCAACCCAAAACGTACAAGAAAATAAATATGAAGGCAGAGAGCAGAGAGAGAGAGAGCAAAAAAAAAGAAACAAACTAGATATCGATACATAGATATCATATATAAACTGTATACATACATAAACTTACACAAATACTAACATACATACATACAAAGCTACAAATATATATAAAAATAAGTTTTATATATATACTTATATATATATACTTATATATATATACTTATATATACTTAGATGGGAAAATAAAAGATTATTCTTTAAAACTAAACTAAGGTAGAACCTATCTCTTGAAAGAGTTTCGCGAAGGTGCTTTACGAATAGTTTCAGGTAATTGGTTCCAGAGTCGGACAGCGACAACAGAGAAGGAGTCAGACTTGGTGTGTGCGAACAGTAAGGAGTTGGTTTTCACTGGAGCGCAGTGGCTTTTCGTGGGCATTAGTACGAAGTAGGAATTTATTAAGAAGATATTCGGGATAAGAGGGATTGTAAAGGATAGAGTATAGGGTGCAAAGGATTCTCATGCACCTAAATTCAAGAATCGTTAACCAGTTTAATTGTGAGCGATAGCGCGAAACGTGGTCAATCTTAGAAGATTTAAAATAAATCTAATAGCAGAATTTACCATGCGATCAAGCTTGTTGAGCAACTCTTCATTTACATTTACAAAGCAAACATCAACGTAATAAATTATCGGCAACAGTAAACTATTAGCAAGCTGTGTTTTAGTTTTAATAGCAAGAAAATATTTGAGGCGCATTAGTGAATGTAAACTAGCATAAAATTTCCGAGACTTCTTTAACTTCTTTAATTTGACAGCTCCAGCCAAGACAACGATCCATCTTTAGGCCAAGATTTTTTACAAGATTACAAAAAGGTACAGAAATATTAATTTGGAAGAACAGTCACTAACTTTCGCAAGTTGCTATTGTCTGCCAATTATAATCGCCTGACATTTGGAAGCGTTTATAGAAATGCCAAATTGATTGACCCACGAAGATATGCGCATGAGGTCAGAATTAATGGATGAGATAGTTTGTTTCAAATTAGCGAGTATTGTGTTGATATAGTTGCAAGTCGTCGGCATAAAGGTGGTAGTGTGAGTGAATAAAGGAAAAAATAGAATTGATAAACGTTGAAAACAATAAGGTAGATAATATTCCGCCTTGAGGAACGCCAGTAGTGATCTCACACCAGTTAGATTGCTTCTGCCCAAAGCTTAGAGACTGCTTGCGCCCCCAAAGAAAACCACTGTATGCCAGAGTCTGAGATATTAATTCGGTAGAGAAGAGCGAGGAGAAGATCGTGATCAACAGTATTGAAGGCATTACTAAAGTCAATGAGAGGAGATCTGGTGACAAACAATAGATTCAATAAGTTTAGAAAGGAAAGGAAGTATAGGAAGAAATAGGGCGGAAATGGGATGGCAGGTAAGGATTTGATGCTTTACAAAGTGGAATGATAAACGCCTTACGCCAAGTAACGGAAAATGCGTTACAGGATATAGAAAAAATAATAATATGAGTAATTATGTCTAAAAGGGAATTTAAAATAAAAACAATCATAGCGTTGGAGGAAATAGAAAGAATTCTCCTTTTTACCTCAGATCTGCCTACAGGTAAAAGGTGAAACGTTTCTAAAGGAAAAATCGGCAAGCTGAATATATCGGCCAGGGTTTGGGATTTAATCGAAAGGTCCGTATTGTAAGAAGGAGAGAAATGATCTTTTAAAGAATCGATGTCGGTGTTGAGATTAGATTCGGTAGAGTTTCTCTTGGCCAACCCAAACGACTTTAGAAAATTATATGTTGTCGATGAATATAGTGAACTAATACGATCAATGATATAATGACGTTTTAAATTCCTACGTAACCCGTTACATCGAATTCTTGCAGCTTTATATATGGACCAATTAACTTCGTTACGATCGTTTTTGTACTTGCGAAAGGCTTTGTCCCTTTTTAATCTAGCTTTGCGAAAGTCATTATTAAACCACTGAGTACTGTGATGGTTTAATTTGACGTTATGTAAAGGTGCATGTTTATGAAATAAATTAAGGACTTCCTTACACAAATATTTAACTTTATCATCTACTGTCTCCAAAACCGTTAAATCAGTCCAGTTGATTTTTGAGGCATCCAACTCCAGTCTACTTAAATCAAGTACATAAAAATTTCTAAGTAATAAGATCTTGGGTTTGGGTTTGGGAACCTTGATCGAATAAGAAGCAAAGATGAGATCATGAGGTGAAAAAGAAGGAGCAGGGAGTTGGCCGGATTTTGCAACAAGGTTATTATCGGAGGTTTAGGTTAACAGATTCCAGAAGCGAGCATAAAGTGTGCGAGCGGGAGTAATTTTTTAAAATACAAGTGTTAAGATCGCCCATAATAATGATATGACTGTAAATAAATATTAAGTTTTCTAATGTTTCTTCCAAGGTAGTAAAATAATTAATATTAGGAGGACAGTATATCACGAAAAGGACAATTTTTAATGCCAGCATCCAAATCAAGAAATGTATTTTATCATTTTTATCTCTAAAATTATAGAAAGGCTGTAACTGGTTTACATTATTCAGATACTTGTTAATACACGTTAGAAATAAATTTATACAATTGGTTTGAGGATGTTTTCTACTATAAGAGTAGATAGCTACTAAAAAGACCGAAAAAAATCCGTGAAGAATCCGAAAATATAAACTGAAACCAAATTGCAAAGACACAATTAAAACTGTAAACCGAGGCTTATGGAATTCTACAATGTTACCTGGTTTTTAAACAATAATTCCTTAAGATTAAAGAATGTTAATTAATTACAATTATAATTGAACTAGTCTAATAGCCCGTTCTACAAACGGGCAAGATCTAGAAACATTTCAGAGCTTCGCCAACAGTAGTTGTATTTTAATTAAACACAGAAAAATTCCTAACGATGTTATTGTTACTACATTGTATTTATTAAAAGTATATTGTATTAACCATTCTTGTGTGGATCTGGAACCTACTGTACCGATAGGAGCATGCCCATATAACCAAATAACTGTAGAGAAGTATTATAGTAAAGATGTTACACTCTAAAATATATATAAAAACTTATGAACTAACGATTTCCTCAAAAAAAGTGGCAGCTTTAATCCTGGGCCATGTCATGGATTTTTTTTAGAAACCTGACACATGTTGACCTTTTGAATGTTTAAAAAGACAATACAAAAAAATGTTAAACCACTCATACCAACAAATATTTTTTATAATTTTAAATGTGATTTAAGCTTTAGTTATTAACAAGTGCAAGTTGGAACGCTATTTCATCAACATAAAAAAAATATTAGTAATATTTTAAAAGACTGAATAAAGGCAATGTCGAGAAGACTGTAATCTTGTAACATTTTGTTAAGCATATGATAAATATTAAAGTTTCACAATATTTTTTTCTATAATTCTCATAGACCTTATTATTAGAAAAAGTTCATTGCAGACAAAATAATTAAAATATTGATTTGTATTGAAATTAGTACATATACCTAAAAAGGTCAAAACTGAATTGTTATAGATGTTTATAAAACTGGAAAAATATCTGCTGCTGTTTATATTAAGATTAATGTAAATGAAAATCAAAATGCTATTTTTAAAATTTTAAATTAAATACCTATTTCATTAAGTACAAGGTATAAATAATCATAATGATATTAATTTGAAAAGATTTATTTTATTACATTATAAAGCTTAATAAAATTAAGAAATAAATTTTAGTGTAACGATCCCTTATCTTCTGGTAACAAGAAATAAATAGTAACAGGTCCTTTTAAAGTATAAACAACTTCTGTGTGCCTTATCAATTGAGTTGCCGCAAGACCATATAGAAGGCATGGTATACCTAGAACACAATAGGAGATAATAATAATATTACAGCAATAGTTATCACTGACTCTTCTATTTTCATCATCAACTTACCAAAATTAATTACCTTAATCACTCTCATTAATCTATCTGATACAACTAGATTCTCTTCAGCTTTTCTGGAACAGTGGTATTTGATGTACGGAAAGCATCCAGTTCTTAAAATCTGGTAATTTGATTTACCTACTTTCCAATTGAAATTAGACATACCAAACTGATCATCTTTTACACTGCTGTACTAGAAAGAATTATTATATTTAAGCCTCGGTACATACTACTGATGAGTAAGTGAAAATATTAAAATACAAACATTACCTTAACGAAATATGATGTCCAAGGAGGTTCATTACATTGTGTTATATATGCCGTTAGTACTTCAGAAGAAGTAGGCCTTGATGAAAAAGGTCTTGCAAATAGCACAGAAAAAGATTTCTTTATAATTATTCTTATATTTTTGTTCATATTTACAGGTCTTTATTACGTAAACATTTCATGGTAAACTATTTAAAATGGCATCATATCAATATAAAATTACTTTAAAAGACACATAAATATAAGCTTATGGTATTTGAAACATAATGTATATATTAAATTATTTAATTTAATAAATGAATCATTGTTATCAACTTCTCTAACATTTGATTTTCGTTTAAGTTGTAAATATCCTTTTTTGACATTTACTTAATAAATGACAGCTGTAAATTGAACTCCCCTTTAAATTCTAACTTAAAAAAATAAAGTTATCAGAGATTTTAAAATATTGATCTCAATGTTTTCAATATTTCTTTTACAAATATTTTATTATTTATAAAACATTAATATATAATATTATTAGAGCCTAAATCCCAGGAAGCAAATCCATATAAAAAATTGTATAAGTTCTGTCAATTTTCAATTGTCAAGGGTCAAAATAAATATATCTAAGTAACCAATAACTTTGATCTTGTTAAAATCAAAATATTACCATATACATACCACTTATTGCTAATTCATAATATTTTATGTAACTCAATGACGAAATAAGCAACAATGTGGACGACAAAAACTTTTCTCACGAAAACAAAACGCGGCAATGTTTTGAAAGTAAGGTTATATTGGCTCCTGTAACATAAATTTCATTAATATTAAGAGTAAATTATTAATTTATAGATTGTAAGAGAGCACTATCTACGAGATGACTTGCTTTGTGGGTCTGCTGCGTGTACTGTATGTCCTCACAAGGATGACGAAATTGGATTAGATGAAAAACCTCAATCCATTTGCACGTCTTTTGACTATAATCATTATTTAGTACTGGATACCAATGTAATCCTTCACCAGATAGATGTATTAGAGGAAGATGCATTGAAAAATGTTATAATTTTGCAAACAGTACTAGAAGAAGTCAAACATCAGAATACTGCTATCTATCAAAGATTATTAGAAATTATTGGCAATAAAAAAAGAAAGTTTTATTCCTTTGTAAATGAACACCATAAGTAAGTTCTTATACATATTACAGCTAATTTCGTGATTAACTAAGGGAAATTAAACGTAAACGTTAAACGTAGACAAAAGGTATTAAGTGAAATATAATTAATTGTTTGACTTATTTTTTTTAAGAGATACTTATATTGAACGAAATGCTGGCGAGAAACAAAATGACCGTAATGATCGTGCAATTAGAAAGGCAGCATCCTGGTATGCAAGTCACTTGTCAATCAACAATTTGGAAGGACAGTTCCCACAGATTGTTCTGCTTACTGATGATGAAAATAATAAAACGAAAGCCCGAGAAGAGGGCATTGCTTGCTCGTCAGGTGTAATTTTATAAATATATTGTTTCAGTGTATAATATGAAAAATTAAAAAATCTAGTTGTATATACTTGTATGTAAATTTCTTAATTCATTTTAACAATTAGTTTTCAAACAACATTTAAATTTTGTCATCTTGTCTGTTTGTATCATGCGTGATAAAGTGGACTACCTAAAATTAATACATATTATATATAATATAATATATAATATATTATAATTGCCAGAACTATTTGTTCAATGACCTTTTAAATAATTTTCAGTAAAAGACTACATAGAAAATGTTCAGGGTTATGTGGGATTAACCGATAAATTATCAAAGAATGTTATACCGGAAAGTTGTGCAAAAAATGCTCTTTATCCAGCTCATTTGACTCCAGCTCAAATCCACACCGGTATTAGAGATGGCAAGTTACATCAAGGTACCTTTCATGCCTCTAGAGACAATTTCCTAGAGGGTACAGCAACTATCAGCGCTTTTGAGAAACCTGTAAGTTTAAATATTTGAATTGAATCTTGCACTAATTGATTGTAAATTATCGGCTTAACGCTACTCCATTCTCTATTCTCTCTCTCTCTTCTCTATTCATCAGCCAACTCGTGATATCCAAGAATTGTCATAGTTAGTTTTGCAATGAGTAAGTGTTTTAAAAAAATATTAATCTAAATATAAATGTATGTATAAATAATTAATAAATATATGTAGGTACTACCTAAAATAAATCCTTGCTTAAAAAGACAGATTCCATTTAATTTAATAACATTGTAAGCAAAGGACTAACCCTTAATGAAATATATATAACTAGAGCATATATTGTCTTCTTGTCTGTAGATTTTACTCCAAGGTCATATCGGTATAAATAGAGCAATAGATGGTGATGTGGTTGCAATAGAAATATTGCCAAGGGAAGAGTGGAAGAAGCCAAGTGATATAGTCCTAGAAGACAAGGCCGATGACCCCGGTGATACACTTGAAGAAGAAACACTTCTCAATACTAAGATTGATAACAATGAAGATATCAGCCCCACGGGGAAGGTGGTTGGTATTATACGAAGAAAGTGGCGGCAGTATTGTGGTATTCTATTGCCTAGCAAATTTCCTGGTAAGAATATTAGAATACGGAGCGTATTCTCTGTATTAGTGATAAGTGTTGTACCAAATTCAACATATATCTGATAATTTTAAATTTTGCAGGTGCTGTAAGACATTTATTCACACCAGCGGAAAAACGCATTCCCAGAGTCCGAATAGAAACTCGGCAGAGTGAAATACTCGCTTCTCAGAGAATCTTAGTAGCGTTAGACTCTTGGCCCAGAAATAGCAGATATCCACTGGGACATTTTGTAAGGTCTCTGGGTCCAATAGGTGGGTACATTTAAATATAAGTATATTTTTATAATAAAAATAGTTATATAAATAAAATGAACCCCCTGTACTTAGGCGACAAGGCCGCAGAGAACGAGGTGATCCTGTTGGAGCACGACGTGCCTCACGCGAGGTTCAGCGAGGCCGTGCTCGCTTGTCTGCCGCCCGACGACTGGACCATACCCGATGAGGTACAATATACATACATATATAGGATGTATAAAATAATGTCAAAATAGAAAAATGTTCCCTAATAAGCAATAAACATAATTTTAACAATATATCCAGTGCTTGATGTAATTTGTAAATATTCAACAAAATTTATAAAAAATCTCTTACGTCTTTATTATATTGTGTACAATTAATTAAAAAATATTTCAGGAGATAAAGAAACGCGTAGATTTACGCTCAACGTGCGTGTGTTCCGTTGATCCTCCCGGCTGCACCGATATCGATGATGCTCTGCACGCGCGCCCTCTCCCCGGAGCCTCGGGACCCCGGTACGAGGTGGGGGTCCACATAGCGGATGTGACGTACTTCGTGAGACCCAACACACCCCTGGACAAGGAGGCGGCATCTCGCTCCACTACAGTGTATCTAGTTGACAAGAGAATCGACATGGTGCCCGGTAACTATAATTTCTTTAATATTGTATGTATGTTTGTATTTAAGTTTTATGCTTTATATCCCCTAAAGTCTTCTCTGAAACGGCTGGACCGATTCTAACAAGGTTTTCACTGGAAGATATATGTTATAAGGAGTAACTAATACTTTAAAAAAATCCGAGCAAATTCACGAGCATGGCTAGTGTATTATAATATACGAGTCATTAATAATAATATTGTTCCAGGTCTCTTGAGCTCAAACCTCTGCTCTCTTCGCGGTGGTGAGGAGAGGTTGGCGTTTTCATGTGTGTGGGAACTTGACGAAAATGCCAACGTCCTATCAACGAAATTCCACAAAAGTGTCATTAAGGTACATTTTATTAAATAATAAATTTATTATCATAATAAATATTATCTTATTTAATTTATTATATTTCAGTCGTCAGCGGCCATGACGTATGAGGAAGCTCAGATAGCGATCGACGATGCGTCCAGGACAGATGAGATCGCAGCCTCCTTGCGCATCTTGAATGCACTGGCTAAGAAGATGAAGCAGAAGAGGCTGGACAATGGAGCTCTCCTGCTGGCGTCCCCAGAGATAAGGTTCCAGGTCGGTGTTTGATACATATATCCAGTGGATACAGAATAAGCTATATATATAAATAAATTTGTGTCCGTTTGTTGTTCCATATTAATTATTACTTTAAATGCATATGAAAGTATATGTTATATAAATAATAGTTTTTTTTTTAATTAATCTCTGTCTGTCGGTCTGTCTGTAAATCTCTGAAACGTCTGAAGCGATTTTATCAGGAATTTCATGTTACTTTAACATACAAACGTAATACTAATTGTTCCAGGTGGACTCTGAAACCCACGACCCAATAGAGGTGCAGGCGAAGAAGATAATGGACACCAACTCAATGGTGGAGGAGTTCATGTTGTTGGCCAACGTGAGCGTGGCGGAGCGCCTCGCGAGGGACTACCCGCAGTGCGCTCTGCTCAGGAGGCACCCCTCGCCGCAACCCAGCAACTTCGAAACATTCCTTAAGGCGGCCAAGCAACAGGTGACAGCCCTGAGTTCTATACATAGTGTCAACTGCCTCATATTGATAAGTATATAGGTGACAACCTGACATTTACAAATCAACATACAAGTGACAACCTTATTTTAAACCTCCAAATTCATTTGTCGACTCGTTTTCAAATTGAACATAGCTCATAGTTCTTTTGAAATAAATATAAAATTTTTGGAACTTTTTTTTGTTTCTGTTGTATATATAATATATGGTAATGTATTGTTTTCAGGGATTCGATATAGACGTGTCGACAAACAAGTCGTTCTCCAAGTCCCTGGACGCGGCGGTGCTCCCGGGGCGGCCGTTCTTCAACACGCTGCTCCGCATAATGGCGACGCGCTGCATGCAGCAGGCCGTGTACTTCTCAAGCGGCACGCGCACGCACGAGGACTACTACCACTACGGCCTGGCCTGCCCCATTTACACGCACTTCACATCACCCATACGAAGGTATGTCATATATAGACTTATTTAATATATATATTTGGGGAATGCATAGAAAATTTACTCTAAAAAATTCCTTTTATTTTTAGAATCATTATAAAGTGAGTTTATGATTTCTTTAATCTTTTTTTTTATCGGGTGCGATCTAAAGTAATATTTTGAATTTATAAATATATTATCACGTGGACGATGTCGCGGTTAAAGACTAGTATTAGTAAAGCGTATGCTTGTGTTGTAGATACGCCGACGTGATAGTGCACCGCCTGCTGGCGGCGAGCGTGGGCGCGGACGTGACGCACGCGGCGCTGCTGGACACTAAGGCCGCGGACGCGCTGTGCGACAACCTCAACTACAGGCACCGGCAGGCGCAGTACGCGGGTCGGGCCTCCGTCGCGCTCAACACGCACGTGTGTACCAGGATTTATTATTTTTTATATTCTCAGTACGTCACTTAGGTACATCAGCATTTACTATTTTTAATGTGCTCAGAACGTCGCTCCGCCTTCGGCACGTTTGTACACCAGGTTTTATAATTTATTACGTACTGAGAACGTCACTCTTCTTCTGGCACGTGTATATACCAGGCTTTATTATTTTTTTACTTACTGAGAACTTCATCCTCCTTTGGCATATGTGTACTCCAAGCTTTATTATTTTTTACGTACTGAGAACGTCTCTCATCATGGCATGGTGTGTACGAGGCTTTATTTTTTTTTACGCATTCAAAGCGTCCAATCTACCGTATGCTAGATCAACTAGCATGCTAACATCGGATGGTAAGAGATTATTAGCGAGCTGTTAACAAACTTGTGTTTGACTTTTAACTCTATTTTTAGAGTAAATAGAGCGCTTAAAATTGAAAAATGAAATTAGCCCACAACAAAATTTTTTTATGTAGGCTAATTAAGTTTGAATGTAACACTTCCTTATTGTTTTAGACAATTTTTGTAACAAAGTTTTCACACACCTTGTAACTAACTATACAAAATTGTTGAAGTACATGAAAATCGGTACAGTATTTATTCAACTTGATATTTTGTTTTGTATTATATATATTAAATCAAGATATGGACGCTTATGTATCGAGAATAATCGATGCCTTTGCTTCAGATACTGTTCAAAAATCGCGAAGAGATTGAATCGGCCGTGGTTTTGTCCGTGAAAAGGAACGCGCTACAAGTACTCATACCGAAGTACGGACTGGAGGGACCCCTGTATCTACCATCGGATAAGTTTTTGTATAACGAAGAGGTATGTTAAAATAAAGTTTTTCTAGTATTATATCCCGACATCCTTTGCAATATACTACACAAAGGTATCGAGCTAGTGGACTAACTTCCAGAGTTACTAGTTACTGTCTTTATCCGATGAGAAAGTAGTATCCTATTTTAATTAATCTCTTACACTCTCCACAGTCTTAGGTCTTAACAGCAGCTCCCCTTTATCCCACCAAGTCTGGCAACCCTGTCAAATATTGTGAAAGGTCTTGGCAGACTTGGCGTTTCCCCAAGGCAAGGCAAGGCAAGGGCCTAGGGCGACGATAGAGGTCGTATAGTTACTTACTATAGTATAGTTCACTGAGCCGATTCCCTGCTCCTTCGTTTGCGCGAACGATGGCATACCTTAAGATATGGCGCTAATGGCTGCTTCCGATTATTTGGACTTCGATGACGATAAATCCCATTGCGAGACAGGTCTTTCTCTGTGTCTGATAGCTGGACATGGGCAATCCTAGGGTGTGAGTATACGCCGTTGTCGCTTTTGCAAATTTTAGACGACAATGCGGATTCGGCAGCTCCAGGGGTGACAAAGCAGCCCTATTTAGAGTGGCACTGGTTTCCTTGTTCAGTCGAAAAGGTGCCCTAAAAATGCTCGTTCCTCAGAAGGTAACCGCGGCTGCCATAGCATTATCCTAATACGAGGTTGAAAAGACCATAAAAACCAAAACAAAATACCATCTATTTTGACATTCGGCATGAAACGTGATAATCTTAATCGATCGAGATGTAACGCCTGCCCTGAATATAAAATATGGATGTGACTGCACTCAGCGAAATGCATCTCGCGGATGAAGGAGAGCTGGTGCAAGATACCATTTTTCCGAACCTCGTCATTCAGGGTAGGGATTTGGCATCAAAACTCTTTTAGAAAAGCGATTTTAATGTCCTTTTAACATTGCGAACCGCGTATCCACACTGTACCTTCACCTGGAATATGACAACTTTCATAGTGTCATCAGTGTCTATGCTCCAACTCTAGATGAGTCCAATGACATTGAGGACAAATTCTATGAGGAGTTATCTCGATGCCTTGATAGCATAAACGTCGGAAAGGAAATACTGTTGCTGGGTGATTTCAATACCAGAGTCGGTCAGGACTATGTGGCCTAGTCTGAAGTTTTGGGTAGACACGAATTTCGTAGTATGAACAGCAATGGTCAGTTGCTACTCACTCTTTGTGCTGAATACCACCTTGTGATCTCGAACACTATATTCTGATTTGTCTGATTTGATGCACCCGTAATCAGAACACTGGCGTTTCATATGCTATCATGCGGCAAAGAGACATGGATCAAGTAAAAGGCACCGTATCATGGGTGTTGCCCATTGCAATATTGACTATCTGACTGACTTATTGTCACCAGGTTGAGGCTCCGTTTCCGACGACCACATAGATACATAGTGAAAAAGTCTGCGTTCTTAAACGTGATAGGCGTGGATATCGATAAGATCTGTTATCTAACAAACACTAACATCCAAGTCTGACCTTGATGCTGAGATCGAGAGCATGATCAGTTTTGCCCAGTTTTTTTAAAATACCTTCGCCCTATCTTGACTATCAGATGGTCCGACCGAGTACGCAATACCGAAGTTCTAAGATGAATCAATGTCGGTGGCATTGAGGCCTACTTAATGCGTCGACAGCTTCGGTGGTGCGGTCACGTATCATGGATGAAGGTGAAGAGGAAGCGAAAACAGGGCGGACAGCTCCTCAGATAACTTCACATAAAAAGGTGCAGCATAGAGTCCTCTCAATGGGAGTGCTTGGCAGCGCAGCGGCTGTCAGGCAGGCAGGCGCAGAGTCAACCGAAAAATAGGCTATACTAGCCTCGAACGCATCAGCGCCATGCTGACTAGGAGTCTAAGCGGTTGCCACGGCCGAAATCGATCTAAGAATTCATCATCACAAAGGAAATGTTTGTATTTATTGTCTGTTGTGTGTCGGCAAATCAAAAATATTAATATTTTCTTATTTAAATTATTTTATCTATAACGAACACAAAAAACACGACCTTTCGACTAAAAAGCCAGCCGTATGTTAAAAACAATAAATAATTTTGAAATCTATAGATTTTCTATCAATATTATATATGAATATATATATATATAAAAGTATATGTTATGTCTCTGCGATATGATAATTGCATTTAATTACTCTACAGGAACACGTCCAAGTATGCGGTGAGGTTATTTTGAGGACATTCGACGAACTAACAGTAAGACTTACATTAGATAGCAGTAACTTACAGCATAGGAAACTCGTTTTTCAATTAGTAACACCATATATACCTGGAGTCAGTTATTCAAAGGATCAGAAAGAAGACATGGAAGTGGAAGAAAAAGATGCTCCAACCAACGTCAAGAAGAGGAAGGACACGGTCGGCGGCAGAAAGAAGAAGAGATCCAAAAAGTAGAATACATATTGTATTGTATTTTCTTAATAAAAAATTATACAAAATATATTTTTTTTTATTAACAATAATCATTTATATAAAAAAGAAAATTTATTATAATTATTAAATAATATAATTTAATTACGTATCATAATTTTGTGGAAACATATTCCACAATAAGCGTAAATCAAAATGATGATAAAAAATTTAATAATCTGAAGTAAATGTATTTGGCAAGTTCATTAATAATCTTTAAGATTCTCAGACCCTTTATATAACGGGGAAGTAAAAGTATAAAATTTAAAGCATTCAGATCAGACTAGTTCTAATCACTTATATTTTATTCTCCAGCACCGCTGTCTTTGGTATTTTAACTCTTCAGTTACATATTTAAGGTTCATTTTTCTATAAGACGTTTGCGACTTGGCGGTGGACTCACTGTGATTGGAGTTGGAGGTCTCAGACTTTGACTTGTATCTTGTATACTTTCTGCTTCTAAATTCGTTTCTTCTTGGGATTGTATTGGTGTAATAATAGTTGGTATATCCATGGGTTGTTGTGATTGAGCGGTTATTCTTCCTATTTCCTGGTCTATTTTAGATATGAGCTTCTCTACGACTACTGACCAACGTACCGCAGGGACGATGTGACTTGGAGTTAACCGAGCATCCGCCATCACAGCTAATCGTACACTCTCTGCATATTGAATTACTGTTAATGACATACCTGAAAGCAATAAATCAATGAGCAATTTGAATATTTTGCCATCGCTTCGACTGAAAAGTATGAAATATACCAATGTTTCAGTTAATTCAAACATATTGACAATAAAAAATATGTGTTATATATTCCTACCCTAAAAAAACAAATTGAGCCCAAAAAGTTCTTTCAGTTCTTAACTTAGAGGAAGAATAAAAATTACTTACTAATATTGGCTTGTGGTGGTCTCCAATAGATAATGTTGTCTACCTCTTGTCCCCAAATCGTATTTCTTGGTCTACCATCCATTGGAGAGTTTATTTCCGCATAAGAAATTGCGTATCTTCTAGATAGCACATTTAATGCCAGCTTCGCTAAGGGTGAAGGTACTGATCTGGTTAGGGCTCCGCATCGGGCTTGGGCGGCCCATGCTGCTGCTAAGGAATCCTGCATTTTGCAAGCTTCTCCAATTACTGCTGCTATTCGACGAGGACTTCCACCAACGGGTAAAGATAGACACACCATACCTAAACAATAATAATCTTAAATTTTTTAATTCTTTGTTATATATTTGTAAATATCATTAATGGTTTTAGATAACCTACCTATATTTATATATATTTAATGAGAACGCAATAGTAAAACATTAAAATACCTCCAGTTTGAGACTTCTTGTACACCTTTCCGTTGCCTTCCGCGAAAGTAAAGAGGAAGTCTTCGCAAGCAGCTCTCGCAGTGATCAGAACTGAATCCGGAGTCTCACTCTGAACGTTCTCAAAGAAAGCACGTAAAGCCTCTGTAGTGGCAAATAAAGCAATATCCGTTGTCGACACACCGAGCGCTCTCGCCGCCCTCTCCATGCCCACGCGAGATACTGGACGAGACCAGGAAGTTACCTTAAATTAATAATGGATCCACATAAAAATTTTAAACACTTATAGTTGGTGCTGTCTTTTAGATGTGGCTCATGCCATACATTTTTTTTTTAATTTTTATAATCCGGTCATGTCATCATTATTTATTGTGATGAAGGCATTTATTTTTATTATAATTTGCTACTTTAGCTGATGATTATTAATGTTCTACGTCAAACTCACTTTTCGTCCACACAGCGAAGCAGTCTGCAATATATTTCTCTTTCCATCATCCGCTCCTATGGTATTGGTCCAGAAATTAGCTGGAGCCCGGTATATTTGTATCATACCTCTGCAGGCTTCTATTGTAGCCTTTACAAATAATTGTCCCAAATCTCCGTACTTCCACGTAAATGTGTTCGTTTGTCTCACGTGTCCTGTTGTCCTTAAGTCGTTTAATGCCACAACTTCACCCCAAATTGTAGATGGCAATTTTAGAATTATTTGGGTAGTCGAATATGATGCACGAAAACATCTTCCCGGCCATTTTCGAGGGTCGAAGGTTACAACAGGTGATATAAGGATCTGGAAATATAGAAATAATCCAAGAACTACTTTTTGTTTTAGGAATATAGTTTAGCAGGCAAAAAGACGACAATAGATTTTTAGTCCTTTAGTATATATTTAAATATTGCTTTAAATATGTCGAGATCTTAATTTAGAAAAATTACAAATTGAATTAATAACAGATATTACCTTTGGAACTGTCAGACTTCGTTTATTACATTCTCGTTGAAGTGCGGTTAAAAAGGATGTAACTCTAGTTACTGGATGAGAATCTCCTCCAAATGATCTTTTTTTAGTAATTTCTCTAAAAGCGTTAGTCGCTGACATTACTACCATACCCGCTACATGGAACACTCCAGGCAAGCCCTTCATAGACTGGGGACATTCAGTCGGATCGTAAACTGATATAAATTCATTCCAAATATTTGATAATGTTTCATTCAGCTTCTCCCAAAGCTCAGGTATAGCTGATGGAGCTGGAAATAATTTCGTTAAAGGACTTTGTTCTTGGTAATTTGTTTCAATAGTCCTCGTCTCTGGCAATTGTTCTACTAATAAGAAATCACCGATGTTAAGGGATTTCTTTCCAGTTAGAAGCAAATGATGAACTCTTACTAATATGTAATACTTTGGTTCTATAGACACACACGGAATTAATATGTATTGCCAAGGTGGTTGATCGTTCGGAAAATACTTTGATATAATATCGCTAACGTAGTCCTGGAAATATGAAACATTTTTATTATTTAAAACTTATTTATTATTAAAAATAGATGAAGAATATTTACTTGAATATTATTTTCATTAACTGGACGGCCTCGATGAATGCCGCTGGCTTCAATAAAATGGTTTTCGAGCCTAAATGGCATATTTACTTCCCAGGCATAATTTCCCCAACACGACACGAGGAGGTGCCGCAATCTTGGGAACATTAATCCGCCTTTGCCATCTCGTCGATCAATTACATGATTTATCAGACTCTGTCTTATATCTTCTGCATTTAGGGTTCCTATATTTTTAAAGTATAAATAATTACGGTCCTTTCCAATTATAGAAAATGTGGAGTTAAATCTAATTGATTATTAAAATATGCAAATGTCGTTTTACGAACTGAACTGGTTCGAGACTTTTCGACAGGAATTTTGATGAAAATTGTACTACTATTTATAAAACAATATTGCAACGTATTGGTAGAAAGTTTTACATGTATTTTATATTTACCTTTTATACAGAGTAATACATTAATTATTCCCTGATTTCTGTGCGTGTCAAGGAGAGATCTAACTGTGTCCGTCCTGATGAACTCCAGAGTGGGATATCTGCTTGATAGGAGTTTCAGCCATAAGTTTTTACTTATACGTACCACTAAATGAAACAAAAAATATAGTTTTATGTCAAAAAGAATTAATGCGTTAATTATCAACAACAAATTTTAATTGTAAAATAGTTTTTGAAGCAGCAGACAAAGTCGCTGGCTATAATTAATAATTCCTCTATATAACATAATGTATATACTAGGATAACGTCATATAAGTTTTAAAAATTAGGTAAGATTTATAATATTTACTTCATACAAATAATAGCAGTAACTAGCAAAATTTTAAATTCCAATTCAAAATGTCTTTATTCAAGTAGGCATTTTGACGCACTTTTTAATCGTCAATTATTACAATAAAAAAGGTTAGTGCAGTTAGTTCGTGAGTAAGCTATCGCCGGTTAGGACAGCTGCTCTGCTGAGAAGAGCTGGCTAGAAACGCAACAGTTGCCCTTAGATGATGTTAATTGACTAATATTTCTAATTCAAAGACGGCTGAGTTTGCTTCCGAGTGTTGATAGATGGGGGTTCCACTGGAGCTTTTTATCTGAAGTTATATTTAAGAAATTTGTTGATCATTCTTAAATGTTTACTAATGACATTAGGAAGTTTAAGATGCATTTAGTTTTCTTAGCATTTAGGATTAAATTATTAATTCCGAACCAATGAAAGACACTTGACAGAGTACTGTTTACTTCGTCATGAAATCCTACCACGCTCACTTTAAAAATAAGCGAGGTGTTGTCAGTAAAAAGTACAATGTCACATAAACCTTTTATGTAAAAGAGCAAGTCATATATATAAAGTAAAAATATAAAGGGGGCAAGAATAGATCCTTGTGGAACACCCATCTTTAGGGGAGATCCAACCGATTTAGAATTATTTACATCAACCGCCTAGACTGGAATTAAGTAAGAGGTAATAAGATCAAGCGCAGCTCTACGTACACCAAAGTGGTTATGTTTGCATAGCAATTTTTGATAGTCTACACAATCAAAGGCCTTAACAAATTCTGCCACCTGTTTTAGAATAATTTTAATGAAGATCTTACTTAAGGTCGGAAAAACGGAGATAGGCCTATAATTTCCGGGTTCAAGTCTATCGCTAATTTTAAACAAAGGAACTACTTGGCTTTCATAAAATCTGAGAATATACCAGTTTCAATACATTTTTGAATATTAAGGATAATTGTGGGGCAAAATCATTTATAACAGTGCTAAGTATTTTAATTGACTTAATTGTATTTTCAGATTTAAGGTTGTAATTGTTTACACTTTTTGGTGAAACAGGTATAAAAGCATAACTTTTATTACTGACTCTAATGTTATTAGTCAATTCAGTGATTGCATCAAAAGATGAAGAATTTTAATCACATGTGACTGTTATTGGAATTTGAGTATAATAAGTCTCAAAAATAGCAGCCGCATTTGTATCTGTATTTGGCAGCCCTAATTTTCGCAGTAACACTAGATAAAACATCCCAAGTTGCCTTTATTTTATCTTCTGAATGTATAATTATATATTTAATATAAATAGACTCAGCTTGTATGTAAACTTAAATAATTTAGAGAAATTTCTAACTTTATTCAAGAACACCGAATCATGATTTCGCTGCCTCTCACCATATAAATCATTTTTTTTTCCACTTCTATATGTTCCTGCGGTAGCCCAATGACTAAATTTAAGTTTTAAGTATTTTGTTATCGTTTTTGGCTTAAAAATTTTAATCAATTCATGTAACCAAAAATTTAAAACTCTATTATATAAATTATTTGCTAATGCATGCATGTCATGATAATTCATGACTTACATAAATTTTTTTTGTTTTTTGTTATCAGTCTGCAAGTAAAGTTTTGGGGCCTTTCAATTTCATGATTAATTAGGAGAGAAAATTTTTGGCTAAAGTGGTCAAAATTTAAATTCGATATTATCATCTCTTCATAAATACTAGTGACAGAACACATTATGCATACAAGTCGCGGAAACACTAGTAATGCGAGTAGATTCCGAAAAGACGTTCAACAACTTATAAGACTTTAGACACTTTGTGTAGTTTCGGCTTTTGACTTTGTCGAGTATGACATATTTTGACTTTTGTATATTCGCTAGATTTGATTTGTTATGAGTATTTTGATGAAGAGAGAAATAAGAGATAAGAATTGGATGAAATTGAACAAGGTTAAATGGATGTGAAGATGGATGTAAGCTATATGATTTAACGAGTTATGATAATGAGTTTAGATGGATATGAGGTTCTGGCCTCGAAAAGGAGCTGGGTGGATAGTGTGAATGACATGAAAATAAAAGCACTTGAGGCAGCATTAGTGACAGCGGGGAAGAAACACTGGTCGACTTTTCCCGAAGTGGAATAATAGGCGAGGAATGATGATGATTTGGTGAAGAAAATTATACAAATAATCAAAAACATTCTCATTCAGTAGAAGATCAATAATATAAAAATGATTCATAAAATAATAATTATAGTTTTAGTATGATGACAATAAAAATTAGAAAAGATAATGATAAGGAAAATAATGTAATCTGAACTAATCTTACATTTAAATCTAATTTCAGGTGCGTTGCCATATACGATAATATTATATTGCTATTAATAGTAAAGAACTATTACTTTTTATTTTGTTTTGTCATCCATTAGTGTTACAAATTAAAATTATACAACGTGTGTTTAACACTACATATTAACGTTTGTGAAACAGTGATAACAATAGAGAAATACCCGGCTGAGTTTGTTGTGTGGTTTTTCAGACCAGGGCGCGTTTAAAACTCTCGCAGCCTTAATATTAAGTTCGAGAGAGTCTTAACAGGACTTATTTCGACAATAGGTATCAAAATAGGCCTTCTGGCTTTCACTTGACGTACACAAGTGATCAGTATCGATTCAGAAAAGATATCAATAAATAAATAAGCAAAAATACAATAAAACATCATACCAGCGTAAGACAGAGCTAAGGCGGGCAGCGCGGACACCGCGATACAAAAAGCGCAGTAAGTGTAGAATTCCTCACGGAGACGCTTACGAAAACCAACCTGTCCTTTGGCCATATTTAAAATAACTTTCACTGTCCTGCAAATTAAAATTAATTCTTCACGTTCTTCTTAAATACAAGAACTTAGACGTACTTAATAACATATTATTGGATTCTGCTTAAGTAAAAAAAAACTTAAATAAATTATTTTTGCATAAACAGTAACAATTTTAGTTTTATTCTACGTTGTAGTAAGAATATACTTTCACTTTCCTACTTTGTCCGAGTGCCTAATAAGATGCTTTCACTCTCTTGTGTCGGTATATCTTGTTTATTTTACGTTTCATTTAAATTTATAATCATTAAAACATATAACATATCGTTTTCTAAAAGAATGTTAATTGGATAATTGTTAGGTGAGTAATAATTATGTTAGTTGAATAATTGTTGTTATAAATGTTATGTAAGAAAAGGTTTGTATATTATTTAATCACATAGCAACATTTGTTTCACATAATTCATTAATTTATCAGCTAACAAATAAGATAATCTAATAGAAAGTTTATTGACCGCTTCGCAATCTGTGGTATGTATAATTTAATATATATGTATTTTGAAACTAAAAATATTTATAGATTAATCAGTAAATAATATACTTTTTGGGTCACATTACTTATATTCTATATTATTAACTAAATAAAATATACTATTTTGAATAATATTATATTATATAAATGTTAAAATTTTAATTTATAAATACGATGACACATCACTGAAGAAGCTGAACAGATTTGAAGTCTTAAAAGAATCCAAATAGAATTGACATTTGATAAAATAGCATTCCCTGACTCCATGCGATAGAACCAAATATAATATAATGTACAAAAACATTAAAGTTATACAAAATAACAATGAACATAACACAGTACATACTGAACTGCATATATCTGACCCAAGAGATAATATTATCAAACTCGCACACTACCAACATTTACTATCAAATATCAAACGATTTTCGTGATAATTACTGTTTTAACCTTTAACACTGTTTGCTTCATTTAATTATTCAAGTAGAAAAGTCTAAAAGAATATATTTACCCAAACTATTTCATTATTATCATATACTAACCACTAACTTATAAAAATGTTAATTTTAAAACGATAAAAACACAGATAGATATTGTTAATTATGTTTATAATTATATAAATAATTAATACTGTTAATATTATTAAATTTTTAAATGTAAAAACAATATTACCAAACAAATCAAGTCGTGAGGTAAATTTACCAACTATTTAACCGGTAATCGTAATAAAGACGTTGCAAAACACTAACCTATATTGAAGCTTGTTAAGCAATTATTTTCACGTCTGTTTATTAGAAACAATCTACTATTAAAAATTAAAAATATACCATTTAAATAACACAAGGTATATATAAATAATATTTACTACACAAAAATATGTTATAATAAGTGGGTACATAATAATACACTTTAAAAATGAGATATTTAAAAATAAAAAATATATAAACAATAATTACCTTTAAAACCACAGACAAAACACTTTTATTATTATTTTAAACCACATAAAAAACAACGTTCGAAATTTAAATTCTGTTTTTCAAACGTATCGCGTAAGAGCGCTCTAGTAGCGGAGTGACCGCGTCGTACGTTCGTCATTCGTTCGACGCTTGCTTATCTGCGTTTGTCCAAGGTTCAAGAACGTAACATCTACAAGACACTAGTTCAGCCCCACATTGATGTTCCATATTATAGTAATAGTAATAACATAATGATTCTTATTAACGTGTTTGAATTTTATATTTATATTAAATATGACTATAATGGAGAATTTCCTTCTATTGTAAAGTTTTTAATGTTTGTAAAGATTAAATTTATTAGATGATATTTTATTAATAGTAAAAGATGTTATCTTTAACATGAATTTATTAAGTTATTGTTATTAAATGGAATAATCTATATTATGTATCAAAATAAAAATAAACTTAATTATCTATAGTTTGTACCCAGAATAATGATGAGTTGCTCAAATACATGCATAATTACATAAACATTATACAACGTTTTAATAAATCTTTTTTACACACAAATATCTCTCCCTCTTTCTTTCTCTCTCTCTGTCTCTCTTTACAACCAAACCTATTTCTGCCATTAATGCATATTGTAATTGTAATTCAGAACCTCTCGACCTCTTTTCCTCAATTTTTCCTGTCTATCATTTTTATAGGCTCGTTCCTTCGTCGCATGACAACAATTAATTGGTATTACTTCTAATTTGTTCATAAATAATGTATTATACTATTTCTATTATTTTATTTGCAAAATTATTCTATTTGCAAAATTGATAAATTTGGTTACTGATGTCCATTCACCAAAGAATAGATATTTTCAATTACTATGTACTACTCGTTATTTAATAAGAATTTTAAAACTGGAATCCTAAAATAAATCTTCGAAATAGGCACTTTTGCTTCAATTCTTCAAGAACCGAGTAAAAATATCCTAAATAAACCGAGTTTCAGGTTACCCTTGAAAATTGTTATAATAATAAAAGATGTTAGACATGTTTTCAAAATTTTATACGTAATTTATTGATGAAGCCTGATCAAATATTTGAAATATTTTTATTTTCATTGCCAGAACAGGCTTCTCAGAACCTTTTAAATTACTTTAGAAATACTATTAAACATTATTACATTTATTATAAATGCTTAATTAGTTATATTTTATTTCTGTCAAAAAGATGTTAAAGTACAGTTTTTTAATGATTTATGTTTGTAATATTAAAACAAATAATTATGTTCGTGTAACATTAAGTATGCCATATTTAATATAAAGTAAAACCTTCTTCGTGACGTAAAATAAAAAACAAATTCAAAATTAAATTGATTTATTGAAACAATTTAGATTTAAATTAATATATTTCTTACTAATGCTAATGGGCTTTCACTTATATAACTAAGAGGCGATAATGAACGTAATAACAGACGTCAGCCGTAAATACATGTATGTATTAAGTTACACGATAACACTAGGTATCAATAGGATGTTATGCTTTCGCGGTCGAGACCTTAGCTCGTGTCACGCTGGCCTTATAAAAAAAAATAAAGTCAATGTCAATTTAATTTATTTTGACATAAGCCAGTATCACACGACGGTACGAAACATTTAAATTTTATGGAAGATTACATTTTCTATACCCAAAACACTAAAATACATTAAACATTAAATTGATTAGACAAATGCTTTTAAAATGACATCTGGGATATGAAATGCCTCAAGCGTGTTGATACCTATCTCTAAATAACATTAAGAACATGTAAATTACTTGATATAAACAAAGTAAATAATATAGGAGGGTAAATTAAAGTGATTTCTTACAGCCACTTATCACATTATACACGCGTAAGCGTTTCTACTTTGTCTATTATAGAAAATCTACATTACATATGTCTGTATACAAGTTTGTAAATTATAATCCAACTGTAATATACAGGGGTCATTATATATGTATAAAAGAATTGCGCAAAGCAATAAAATAAGAAACGATATAGCATTTCACGTCAAAGGAAAATAAAAAATATTCAACTCGAATACATTTAACATTGATTATATTTTGGCATCAAAAATAATCTTAACATAAGCCTCGATATGCGAACAAGCCTTGCTCTTGTTAATGGCACGAACTTCAAGGATATATGGTAAATAAAAGGTCAGATTGTCCGTCAGTCCGAGAATTTAGCAAGTGGAGAAACCTTTTGGTATTGCCTGCAATGGTTTCCGCAGATAAGCTTATCGCTAGATGGCGCTTGCTCTGATCTGTTTTGGAGAAATCAACTTTTGCTCGTAAGACCTTCGAGGTATTCCGCTAACTTTTTTTGGTGATGTATTATAGTTAATTGATGATGGTAAAGATTTATATCCTCCATCTGAGCTGTAGTCCGTGTCGGTGGACTGACCGAGACTCGGGCTGTGTCTGTTACCGTTGACACTCTCTTTACTACTGATCCTTCCGTTGTAAAGATCTCCGTAGGAAGTGTGGTGTTTTATGGAAGTTTCTTCAATTACCGCTGTTTTGGATAGTAATGGTTCTGTGGATATATAGTGTTGGTTGTGGAAATTCTCTATTGACTTTGATCTCGAAGAGTACAAACTCCTCCGTTCAGATTTCTCGCTGAGAGATGAATCTCTCTTAATATATCTCCTATTATCCGTATTATTGAGGGCTTGAAGGTATTTAGATCCAACCCGGCTGCTAGGCTTGAGTATGACCGAGTCCCGCATGTCCGTCAGTTTGTCCGTCAGTCTGTTTTCGTCAAATAGTCCGTTCACTTTCCTCGCACCGCACTGACATTTCACGGTCCCATTAGTAACAGGCCTTTTTGTCTTTTGTGCTTCACTATACGGCAGCTTCCTCCCACTGGCTTGTTCATTCCAACTGTTGAAACAAAATATTACATTACTTTCCGATTATCAAACATATCTTTTACAACATGGACTAATTATTATTATCAAATATTGTTTACACACCAAGGAGACATACATATTTTTATGACATTATTAACAATAAAACAGACTAACTAAATCTTTAGGTTTTAGCTTACCAATATGAGTACTCTATGTAATAGTAACAATTAATTAAAATTTAATATCTATCGCATTTCTTTGTTTTGCTCACCTTTACGTTCTGGTGTGGCAGCGTGTAACAGAGATAGCACTCATAATCAAGGTCAAGGTTATCAAATATTAGTTAACAAAATACAATAACAAAACTACACACATCACTATTATATCACCATATTATAAATAAATGCCGATTTTGCTATAATTATATCATATATTGTGCATACATTTGTGTAAACGTGTATATGTTTTTTATAATAAAATATTTAAGCATTCTAAAATCCTTATAACTTGGATACTATTTGTATATTTCATTTTATCTTAAAAGGCACGAGGTTTCACAATTAACAGATAATAGTAGATTTGCTGCTCGGCTTTGTGTCAATAGGCCATGCGTATAGTACCTAGCGTTTTAGTACATTGACAATTTGAATTGTATATCGTTCTTAGAACGTAAAATGAGTGGCGAAATTAAATCACAGTAAATGTAACAATAAAAAAACAGTTCATGCAATAGAGTAAGCGGCTGTATCAGGTGTATAAGAGATGCAATAAGCACAGCAGAGTTAACGAGCACAATAGACAGACACCCAGCAAGCAGTCGAGCCACGCTACCTGCTCCGACGGACGAACGCGCCCCAAGTGGAAGCTGTCCGCGCAGCGTGGAAATAATATTCATGAGGTGGGGATATTTTGAACGTCGAATCGAATGATTTTTTTAAATTTGATACACAACAGAAATGTCAATGTTAATAATTTAAATTAAGAATTGATACACATCAGAAATAATTGTAATTTAGAGATGGATATTTTTTTTATTTGGTACACAACAGAAATTAAATCAGAAATGTCAATAATTTAAATTATGAATTGGTACACAACAGAAACAAAGATTGACTGTAATTTGAATTAGGAATGGATTAACACATTTCAAATAATGTTAAGTTCTTTTAAATTATATAATTGAATCGAAAATTTAATGTTTTTAAAAATTAATTTGATACACAACAGAAATAAGGTTATATTAATCTGGATTAAGGAGTAACACAACTAAAATTAAGTTTTTTTAAAATTGTATAACTAAATCGGGTAAAAGTCATTTGTTCTAAATGCAATCTAATAAAATAGGGATATTATTTAAATTTAAAATGTATGAGTGAATGAATAATTACTTGAATGAATGATTACATAAATATTCCCGTGAAAAATGGTGATATAGTTAAAGTTATTGTGCACATGGAGGTAGGTGAGAAAATAACTTTTTTGTTCATATAATCTGAAAAATTAACGGTCCATTCGATTTTTTTTAAATATGACGTAAACTTTTTAAGTGAGAAAAATTCTTTTGATATCAAGCTATATTGATTACATTGTTTATATGTCATGTACAAATTTGTGAGAATGAGATGAGATGAGAACGAGAGTGAGAGAGATGTGTGCAATATTTCTATAATGGACTTCAGTGTATGTATTGAAGCGGCGTATAACCTAAAACAATAAATAATGAAAAAAATACATACATACATTATAAATATGTTTAAATGTAATTGTCAAAGGCTACATGGAAATGGGTGTAAAATTATTTAATGTAATGGATAATAAAATATAATAATTGAATTAATACCTCACTAAACCGGAATTTTCAGAACTCGTCAGTGAGCTGCCCATCGGTGGCCGTAACTGTAAATTAAGTATACATTATATATATATATATATATATATATAATGTTTTGTACATTGTTTTAGAATTAAGGCATTATACATGTTAGAAATTAAAATTAATTAATTTTGTTGTGTAATAATAAAACATCTATTTTGTGAATTGTGGTATAAAGTAATGGGTGAACAATAAAATTTTGTATAAAATTTGGATAAGGAAAATTAACCTGAAATCCTATAAATTATTGGTAAAATGTTTATACATCAATAGTTTAATAATTTTAATTGGTTCTAAAAGATATTAATAGGTATTTAATATTACAATAACTTCTAAAAGTTGTCATAAGTTGTCATAAAAGTTTGGTACAATACTTCAAAATAAATTCACAAGAGACATTACAGTTTAAATTTTTTTCTACTATAGTGATGGAATCTCTTCCTGATAGTAAACACAAATAGAAGTTTATTAATATATATATATATATATAATATCTGACCCGGTCGGTCTGCGTGGCGACGTTGCAGGTGTCGTCTGCGCGAGGCTCGTGGCTCTCCGCCATCCGCAGCATCTGCTGCTGCAGCACCCTCACCAGGCGGTCGCGCTCCTCCAACTGACCCTGAAGTAATCCATACTTGTTAGTATATATATAATTAAAAAGCTTGTTTTTTTGCTTGTACTATTAACTGACTGACTGACTAGTGTATTAGGTTATATAGTTAGACTAATTTCTTATTTTTAGACTACTAAGCCATCAATACTACTTTATTTAAGGCACTTTCATGAGGACATTAAAAATATATAGGTGGTCACTTCGCAGGTAATTAGTTGCCAATTTGGTCCATCGCTCAGATACTCGTATGAGGTAAAATCTGATATATATTTCTGTTACAATATAAATATGTATATGTATGTACTTGTTATTTACTCATCCGTTATCATAAATTTGCTCTCAATAGATATCAGGCGATAGATACAACGCATCAAGGCGTCCGATTAAATGTCTGAAGCTGTTATATCTAATAGATTGAGACCGGAGAACGAAAGAAAAGAAAATTATTTATAAAAAGCACTCAATATTACATAAAACTTATATTCCATAATACAATTATATCACTTGTAAAATGGAATTGGAAAATACAATGAAAACAAATAGTTGAGTCGGAAAAAGTCAAGCCACATTAAAACTATAATAATAATAGATCATAATTCAGTTTTGTATGAAGTGTTTGACCCCAAAAGGTTGAATGACACCTAACTAACACTAACAGCCTTTGCACTACGCGATGTTAGTACGCTAGTTGACATAGCGTATGGTAGATTGAATAATGCAATGGCTGTTTCGTTAGATTATCTAATTTTAAGTGCAATATTAACCCCAAAAATAGCGACTGAAAGCTCCAACTAATTATTCTAAGCGGACTAGTGTTACAATCCAATAATCCTTCTCCCCACAGTGCTCAACAATGAGGTCCATTGCTATACAATCTATCCGACTAGCTACAATAGTAGATGAGCATGATAGCGTAGATACACCGCACTAGATAGCAATGCTAGTTCACTAACAGCCTTTTCAGTATTAGTTGATCTAGTTGGTAGATTGGATAATAAAATGTTTGTATAATGGACTCATTAGATTATAAATTTTGAAAGCGCAATATTGACCCCAAAAATAGCGAGTGGCAGATCCCCCATATTACTAAGCTAACTAGCATCACAATCCGAACATTCTCACTCTCCACAGATCTGTACCCACTATAGCAGATGAACATAATAGTGTAGATAGAATAGATAGCTACGCTAGCTCACTAACTAGTATGTTAGTTGATTTATTTAGTAGATTGCACTACCTGTAAGTACACAATCTGTCGCCTCATCTCGGCGCATGCGTCGGGGTGCAGCGGCGAGGCGGGGAGGCGGCGCCCGTTGCCGCGCGCGGGACCCTCCGCGCACGCCGCTAGCAACGGGTCGAGAGTTTCGCTCTGGAATTGTCACAGAACAATTAAGATTGTACTGGATATATCACAGAACCATCAAGATTGTATAAATATATCAATAATCGATCATTATCATTTATCATTAACTTGGAAAATACATTACTTTTTTAAGCTACCAGTAAAATACGCTTGCTTGCTTGTGACTGATCGTCTTGATAGAAACGGATTTTTTTTTTACTTTTCATTAGGCCGACTTTTAATTGATTGGGATGGTTTTACTTATTCGTATATTACTCATTATATATTGAAACAGTGATCACAATAAAGAAATAACTGTCTGAGTTTGCAGTGTGGATATTGTCAGAACAGAACGCGTTTGGACACGCCTCGTAGACTTATTATAAGGACTTTTTGATAAGTATGCTAACAAAATAGGCTCTCCTGACACTCCAATGGGATAAGTAATGATTAAAAATGGAAAAGATATAAATACATTAATTAAGATTACATCTTTACATCGTTGGATTCAACACGAACCTAAATTATTTTATTCTGATCAAACATTGATAATACAATGCAAACGAGTTTGTTTGTTTGCCATCCACAGATGATTTGGATCGGATTGATTATTAATTTTGGCTATAATACGATTGAAGATAATATACGATGCGGATAAAAAACATGAACATGCCGTTAAATTCTAATAATATATAATATACAAGTAAATTAAAACAAAAATAATTAAGCAAGCATAATTTAAATTGTAAAAGCAAGGTTTAATTGTTAAAGAAACGTACATAAACACGATATTTGCATTTGCGTGGATACATTCGTGACTGAGGAGGATCTCTATAGGTAGATTACACGCATCGATTGAAAAGTGAATGCAACCATATTATCGTTCGATTAATAGTAGTACTATTAAAATGATCAATTTTCCAATAATTATTGTCTAAAACACTCACTCATAATACAAAAAAATACGAGTATATTATGATTGGTTTCCATGGCAACCCTCGAATAATCGGCCGGTCGGCCATTATTATTTGTCGTGTTCTGATTGGTTAAGAAAAATTGGCGAGAAAGCCATTATTATAGATGAAAAAAATCATAAACTGCTTTATAAAAAGTATATTTATTTTTCAGAACATTATATATAAATATATTTTTCAAAATTCTATATTCATACTTATAGCATTACCCCTGAATGAAATTTTCATTAAAGGCCTAAAATACATTATTTTAGCTAAAATTTCACGTCGTTTTACGACTAGGCTTAAAAGCCCGAACCTTTTATAACTAGCAACAAAGTACCCAAAGCACTTAGGAAAGCTTAAACCTTTAGAATTTACATTGTAAAATACCCAAGACAATTCACACGTACAATAGAACATTATACTAATAAGCAGAAATATTTTCCCATATAAATTATTACACACATCGTTGTTACAGAATTTCAGGAAGTTGGTCAACGTTATGTTGGCAATACTGGTAAAATGCATGTATAAAATATTATATTATTCGTGCGTGTAAATGTGCGTGTTCTATTAATTGTCCATTTAAATAGTTTTTATTATTAATATTAATTTATAACAAGCTTATCAACACATTAGAACAGACTTGATTTAATATATATAATAGACATTGTAGTTTTTTAAACATTTTATAGTTTAATTTATCTCCGACAATTATCTTGTAATTTTAGTCGTAATTATAATAAAATTTTATAATAAAATATGATTAAATTTACTGACATCTTGTTACAAATATAGCACCCGGTTTCCTGAAGGCTGATTAATATAAAAATATTAATTATTCTAATCCGGCGTAAACTTTTCACTTTATTTAGTATTGTGACATGCAACACAACTTAAGTTGTGATTGGTCGATATCATGACAACCAAACATTATCACATTTCCGATTGGTTGATCACGAGCGTTAAATGACAACTCTTGACAGCTGTCAAATTATGTCTATATTAATCATCCGTCCAGAAGCAACAATAAATAATTACTTACACTCATCGTATGATGCTCCTCCCCTGGCTGCGCAGCGCAACGCGATGCAACGAAACATAAAAGTTACAGAAAACAAATAAAATGCAATGCAGGCAAAGAAAACACAATTTTTATTTACATTCAAACAAAAATTATAAAGCGAAACAGATTAAAAAAGTTAGTTTTAATAACAAACAATTAATCAACATTAATTTGGCGCGATCTGTACGCGATATGTGGTTTTTCTCATGATTGTTGTCTAATGCGACTAATTTGATATTATCACAACTCTGGGGTTAGATTAAACAAATAGTATGTGTCCTTGATTAGGAGATAGCTGGAGTGAAATCTATACTTATATTATAAAGAGAAAACATTTGTATTTTTGCGTGTGTACGTTTGTTACGAATTTTCAAAAACTACTGAAAAAATCTTTTACAATTGTAATGCTAAATAGCACCTGTGCTACACAATATAAACTACTTTTTATCCCGATATTTTTACGGGATCGGGACTTTCGGGAATGAAAGTTAATTACAATACAATTTCTAAATAACTATCCTTTTAGTAAAATCTACATATAATGGCCAAGTTATGTATAAATTTAACTGATACTCATTAAAATATTCGTTTCAAATGCTATCGAATGATACACTTATAAAACAGAAATAAATACGAGGTTAACATTTCCAAGAAAATTTCACGCACGCAAAACAACGGAATATGCGCTTAAGTATTCTACGATCTAAACGCAACGAATCCTCAAAGAAATGTCGATTAAATTGTTCATAACAAAGGATACACTTATTAAAACTTTATTATATATACATGCTCTATTATCATGCAACAAACCTCCTGTAATACCCTCTTGAGCTGTAATAGTAGGGTCTTAATGTCAACGACGTCTTGTAGAAGTGATGATGGAGCAGGTGCTGGGGAACTGCTTCCATCTGATACTCCCACGTCAGATGGAGTCTGGGTTCTCGAACGTTGGAGCAAACGAGCTGTACGTACGGGCAGACTGGCCCTGAAATATATATATAAATATATATTTAACAATTTTATCTATAGTTTATTATATTCTGTGCAAAACTAGCAAATTTATATTACTAAGTTTTTTAATTTGATAGTTTTTGTGACATGTGGGCGTGACGAGTGAAGGTAAAAATTAATTTAGGAAATAGTTTGACCTAATTATATTTATTAAACTTTTTCAATGTCTTTGTGGGTTGATTAATTATTTTAATTTATATCACAAAATGAATCAAAAGACACTTATACATAAGGTTTAGTTTTGTTTACACTTAAATACAGATGTTTATGGAATTAGGAATATATAGGAAATAATAAATATAGTATGCAGTAATAGAATGTGTCAGATAAAAGAATCAAATTATTTTTACTTCGTATATAGTCAAAGTTTTTTTATATTGCATATATGAATCGTCATTTTAGAGTCACCGTTCCAAAGGATAAGTATGGACCTATCCTATCCTTTGTTCTATCCTTTATCCTAACCTATTCTTCTCCATGTATACAAGAATAGGTTAGAAACTCAAGGACTCTTAACTTAATAAGTATATCTCGTTTAAAATGTCGACAGTTTAAAAATACCGCTAAAAATGATATTCAAAGATGTCTGAAACCTGTTAAAATATATCATTATAAGATAATTTCATATTATCGTATCAGTAGATATAAGTAGATTAAAAATATAGTATCTAAACTAATTTATAATATATATTAATTGAGTCAACATATAAATAAAATTATTGAAACATAATTTACAAATAGAAATGAATAAAGTTTTTTATTGGTTGACTACACTTTAACAGTAGTGGAATTACGAGAACTTATATATATATAATAACTGTATATTGTAAGTTAATTGAGGTTTTATTGTTGATTTTAAGTAATCTCAAACGACTTTCTGCAAAAGAAACAGTTTTAGAAAGTGTTTATATTTTCATAATAATTACACTATAGTCAGGTCTCCGGCACTGAAAATAAATTATATAATATTATTAATAATTAATAACAATTTTGTGTTATTTCGAAAATAATTATGAGTTGAATGAACATAATATAAATAAATTTTCTTGTTATACAAATGAAAAGTAAGTTATATCTAAGGAAATCTCGAGTGGGTTTCCAATAAATATATGTACTTACATTATTTCCTAACAAGATAAGAATAAGCACTACTTAGTTATAGAAAGGAAAAACGATAACTTACAACATCAAGCAATAGACCATGAAGAAGGTGCAAATGAAACAGAGCACTTCAGTATTATTTATAGATATCAAATATATTCGTTCCACTTAATATTCTAATTATGTAAGATATTTTTTTAACAACATTAAGTCCTTGGTTTGAATTGGTAACAATTAATTCAACTGCAATTGATATAGAAAGTTCCAAACCTCGTTTAGCCTTGCACTTAAAGGTCGCTAAATTAATTATTTTATAAGGAAAATTATTATAATTTATATAAAATTATTGTTTGTTTCAAAAACATATCCGATAAATGAACGATAGATAAATGAATCCACATTGATAACGATTAGAAAATGTTTATAATAATATTTAGAATAAAATAATGATTTAAAAAGGCAACCTGGTATAACAATAATAAAATAGATTGTAATTTCACAAATTTTTAATTCACATTCACTCGTTTTTAATATCTAAAAGCACCTGTATTGTTTAGCTCTCTGACTGCGGAGGCTGGGTGCCGGGCTGGCTGATCTGGTGGGCTCGGCTACATGGAGATCAGTTTTCTGGCGACGGGCGCCCAGGGTATGAGGAACCGACGTGGTAACTGGACGCATCGCGGGAGAATTTCACGGCGCGCACGCACTCGCCCGACTGAAGTAATAACGATAGCGCCGTCCCACCGCCAGCTCGGCCGGAAAAATCTCGCGACGACCCTACCCATTCACGCCGAACGATTCACAATTGTAACGTAGATTTCTTTTGTTACACTCTGTTTCAATACCCTAATTAATTCAGCCATTTCATTATCCAATCTATCAAGCGCTAGGTTAAATAGCGTGCTAACAGCAGTGTTATTGCTTTGGTGGACTTTAACAAGCTTGCTTGTGGTCAAATAGTGATTAAAATTGGATAATGAAATGGTCCCAGCACAGCCAGACCTACATCCTATTAAGGTTATTCTACACTGACATTTGGAAGACGTTTGTCACAGTTAGTTTCTCGTATATATAGGGGCCATGAGGAGCAACGGAGTGTATCCAATAAACGCCTCAGAAACCCGACCAACATCTTCACAACACACTTGTCACGCTCATTGCTCCTCACAAACACTTTCTTTTGAACACTAAAATACAAAAATAATTGTCATTTCTACGAGGTACGTTTTAAAATGTATATACAAGAATAGGTTACATAGTTTAATATTTAAAACGAGACTGGACGGGACCTTGTGGGTCAGTGTCGGTGATTCGTTTGTTTATGTTGTAGGGACTTGTGGAGACACCGGTATATCAAGTCCATGGCGCATGCGTTGAGCCGTTCAATAATTTCAACCCCACTATACATGACTCATAAAAGTTTGTTATCAAAAGTACAATAGTTTATAAAAAACTATAATAGGGATTGGATAAACTAAGTAAAAATATCATAAAAGTTATTTTAAGTAAGTATGATAGATAATTTACTTCAAGTGCAAACGTAGTCAGATAAAATTATTTACGTGACGCATCACATATATCATTTATACTGTAATAAAAATAATAGAAACAGAACGAATAATTCATTTATAACAAACCTATACAAGTTTATTTATACTAACTGACATATCACCTAATTAAGAGGATAAAAACATTTAAATTTAACTATAAATAATAATAAAAAAAGTTAACGTGTAACAGTCATGATGCAGCGAAGCGAAACGCCTGTCACGAAACCCTAACGGTAAACCACTCGTAATACAGAAACAGGGTTTATTAGAGCCGAGCGAGAGTTCAATTGCAGCAATGATACTATTAAAATTGTAATCTTTAAAAACTCTAATTTACAGCGTAAATAGAGACAGAGTTAGTCTCATTTACAGCGTAGATACAGACAGAGTTATTCTCATTACAGCGTTATTTCAGACAGAGTTACTTTCATCATAACTCTGTCTAAATTAGGGCTTTAAATATTAATTTCCAAACACTTCAAAGTACTTTCAGTAATCACAGCTCTAGTGCTTAACAAATATAAGAAGTCTCGTTGCAATGGCTTCGTCTGTCAAGTTTTGTTTGTCTGAGGAAGCCTTACATGCATATTAGTTAATGTATGTCATTAACATTTGTTAATACATATTTATGTGAGAATAGTCTAAGCTAAAACTATAGATATCTTATATAACTATTATATGTTATTAGGTCAATCCGTTTATAGATTAAATTATTTATTAAAAGATTATATTCAAAACATTTCAAACAGATAATAAATGTACATTTTATACGTAACTAGCCTTTGCATACGACTTCGTTTGCCTTAAATTCAATATTGAGTGGTATTTAAAAATTTTAGCCTATATATTATTCTGATGGGAAGCTATATTACTGTAAAGTTTCATCGAAATCTGTTAAGTGGTTTTTGTAACAAACATACATACATACAAACTTTAACATTCATATTAGTATGATGTTACGGTGTTTTGAGATCATCCGATTGAGTAACGGTAAATTTTTTATCCGAATTTTTCTTCACTGTATGGATTTTTTTGTCGACACTTATAATGTAGTGAATTGCTAGTTTGAAAGGAGCTATTAATATGAAAAAAAACTAATTATAGTACTACGGATTTCAAAGTAGTTGTATTTTTGTTTAGTTTCGAATATATTATATATTTTATTTAATGAAAGAAAAAATGGAGAATGATTATTATTTTTGAATAAAAGAGAAATAATTACTGTTTTTTAATACTCAATAATTATTATTATTGTTAAATTTATATTTTTCGAATTCTTTGTAATTACTAAGATAGTCAAAAAGAAAAAAATAATAAATAGAAAGTATTTTTTTACATTAAAAAAGATGCACTTAAGAATATCATGTACACATACAAACAGGATATATATATATAGTGTAGAAAAGGTTATCTACCTTTGAGCTTGGCCGTTAAGCATGGTTACAACTTGCGCCACGATGCCTTTAACCGGCGCCTCCTTCTCCAAAACGCCAGTTCTTTCGACCCTCATGGCGTTTATCACTATTTTATATAACACTTTCCTTTCTTCCAGATTCACTTCACATTTAATAATACTTTAATTATTATTATTAATACCTATAATTATTTTTTGGATATTATATTTAATGCTTAAAATATCTGACATTTTGTTATGAGCTTATTTGGTATTCAACAAAAATATCCGTCTTCTGATATATATATATTAGGATCTTAATGTTTCTGATACTATATTTAGACAAGGTCCAAGTGACCTTCTAATACTAATATCACCAGATCTCTGCAAAAAACTAATACTTATATGTGAAAACTTTTTAACAGAACAGTTGGTCGAATAAATAAAGATATAAAGATATGTAAAATTCTCGTATAAAATACATTTCCGTGTATTCGGATACTGGATGTGGTTTCAAAAATCAATACAATTTAATTGTAAATTGATCTACGTTTGTTGTTATAAAGTTATAATAGTAATGTGACAAATTTGAAAGTATAGGGCTCGATATATTAGCTAATATGTAGTAATTTTAATATTATTTTTACATGAATCGAAAATGACAATAAAAAAAGATGATTATAAAAGTAAAAAAAGTTATTTTCTATCTTTTTAATATGGGAGATTGTAAATCTATCCAAGTCACAAATTTTACTCGTAAGAGGAAACCGTAATCACATAACAAAGGAAGCAAATAAAACAAATCAAACAAGTAACAAAGGATGTCACGACAAATGGAATTTGTTTTGTCGATATTAATAGAATAAAGGAAGAACCGAAGTAAAACCGCGTGGTGGTACTATCTTACAAGAACGCCTGACGCTTAACAATATTAAATATAACAATTCGATCAATATTATTATCAGTTTCACTGAAAGTACCTTTTTATCGCAATAGACAATGATAACTTATCACTTGGTTTGAGGGATAACACATATATCTATATATATATATATATAGCAATAATACATACTTTCTAAATTACATTCTATAAAAAGTGTAATGCAATTTTTATTCTCTAAAAATACGAGAGAAAGGAATTTTTTTTTGTCATTAAAAACGTATGAGGAATTATGCGGTCATATAAAAATTAACACATTAATATTCAAATAAATGTCAACGGAAAGAAAGTTTTAATAATGACAGTATTTAATCATTTAAATTATTCATTAATATGACAAACTCACTATACACGATTATAGTTTAATTTAACACACAAAACAATTATAATAACACACACTTGCTAAAAACAAATAAATACTCTAATTCACGGTATAACCAACAAGCTTCGTTGTATTTCAAAGCTATTCAATATTGCTATAGCAACCGGCTTTAAAACAACTATTGTGTATAGAACTTTTAAACTATATAAATATGTAATTATTTGTTGAAGAAATTTGTTAAACAGTTTAAAGATAATTAGGGTTGTTTGTAGTTGTTTTTGACAAAGCAATTATGTTTATCTTTGTATATACGAGTATCAGTAACAAGTCATAAGGAAATCATTACAACCGCATTCCCAATACTTAGAATAGTATTAACACTAAACCTACCGATAATTCTTGTATACCTTTTCCTACCGCACGCCGTCGAATTGACCGATAATTAAAAGTTATTTTATTATATAACGCAAGTAATAATGGAAATAACTAAAAGTAAAGAGTGTAGAAAATATTATATGAATATTCTAAGAATTGTCATGTAGTTTGATAACGATATTATAACGTTTAAATATGTGTAAGTTTTACAAAAGTCAATTTGACCGGGACTTAGTAGGTTTAGTGTTAAGATTATATTCCGATAGATTTGTTACACATTAACTGTTTATATTTTTAATGTGGGTAGATTATTTATAAATTCGTTTAAAATATAATTGAATACAAGAAATCCTAATAAAATAATGAATTATCTATATATAATATGTATCTTTCGTATAAATAAATAGTATTATAGAAACATCTGTTAGTTTCAAAACTATACGAACGATTAATCCTATATTGTCGTATTCTTACTACATAATAGTCCTTGATATAGTGAATGGAAGAAATAAATCTCTAAGAACAGGAGATCCTTTTTCACTTAAACATCTGCTCAAGTACAACCAGATGGTTGGGACGCTTTTAGGAAACATCTTCACAAATGAAACTTGTTGTTTTTTATATTTTTAACAAAAACAAGCTTTGAAATGTTTGTTTTTGATATCAATTCAATACAAAGGAAACGCCAAACGCCAAACTAGTGATAAGTTATCAAAATGCACAATATCCTAAAAAAAAATTTGTCTAACATCGATATTTATATAATCAAATTATATTCATCAAACCGTCACTATGAAGGGATTACGAGAATCCTATAACACATAATTAAATTATGTCACAACGGCTTAATGTTATTTAAAAACGAAATTAATCTAGTTACACTTATAACATGGATTCGATTTCAACGTTCATTGACCGGGGATTTTGGATTTATCACGTGTTAGTGCGTAAGTACGTACGCCCGCGCGCGCGTCGCTCCACAGACTACGGAGCACAGACAACGGTGCAAACTAGAGATGAACTGAGACCAAACAGCTGTTATCCGATTACCTCATGGTCCAAGGACCTTTCGACACAAAGCTCACCGTAAAATTTACCTTGAAAACAGTAGAGAATTGCGATATTTTTAATATAAATTACATGATTTTATTGATCTAATATATCTAATGGGTAAATTATACCACGTTTCAGGTTACGTTTACCGCAAAACCATAAAACCTGTATATATTTAGATGTATTAAATAAATAGGGTCCCGATATTTATTGTACTAGGTCGTCAAGACGCTAGGGAACGCGTTTCATTGTTGTGTAAGTGCTATTGTAGTCAATTATTAATGGAGGTTAAAAGAATACCCACAATTTTATAAGTCATGACCTAGAGTGAACCTTTGTTCTACAATAACAGAAATAATCATTTAAATTTCACATTACTACTCTAATAACAGCGAGTTAGTACGCTATCTGAATTAGTGTTTGGTAGATTGTGTAATGCAAAAATATAAACACAAAAATAGGGTATTTAAAAATGTTCAAGTTTGTCGCTTGACCGGACACCGTAAGTCGTTTATGTAATTTTAAATTATACAACAATACTATACAATAATTTAATTTAAACTGTATAAATGTAATAATATATTAGAAATTATTACCTAATTGTTTGATTATAAACAATTTACTACACACGTATTGATAAAATTTCATAATTGATGAAAAACATCAGACTGGTATTTCTTCATAGGTATTGTTTCATAGAAACTCGTATTTTTAATGTCAATAATTATTTTACTTAAGACCTTCACATTTTAAGTAAAAACAACCTTTCTATACACGATATATTAATTCGTAACGCAGTTTTTTATTTATTGTGTTCCCTCAAAAGCTCAGGTAAAAATATAATAGTATGTACCAGAATGTAACATTTTGTACCTTTTGTACCTCAAAAAAAAGTATTTGTAATGAAATTGAGACTATTTCGTTTATCAAAAATTTAGATTTTTTTATATTAAAATTGTGGAAACCCTATTCCAGTAAAGATTAGCATGGTTGTGTAACTTAGAGATTTAAAGTTTGCGAATTATAAAAATTGCATTATCACGGTTTGGTCACAACTGTAAAATGCAATCCGAAATTAGTCAACCGGCGATTAATTGATTTAAAATATAATACAATTAAGATATTTAATTCTTCTTCTGCTGTATCATTATAAGAGTATTTTTAATAACAAAAATATTATAAATTAATTTATTTATAAATACTAAAGTATATTTTATTCTGTTATATATATATTAAAAGTTTTATAAATTCTAACTGTGTCAGAACCTAATTATTAAACAATTACTTACTTGTTTATAAGAAAAGCTTCTAAGAAAATTATTTGAATGACAGTATCTTTTGTTTGTATGAACAAACATCCAACACAATAGCATTCACATAAGTAGGGTGCTATCCACAACATCACAAACATTGCTTACAATAATAGTCTAATTATGAAATGAAGATGAATCTAAAATACATTTCAACACAACTAATATATCTATAGCCCTTCTATTCCTAATTTATCTACATATATAACGTGATTTTCTAAATTATCTACACATATAACCCGATTTATCTATCAAAATACAAATAGCAATTCTATTTGTTAGATTAAATACACAGATATCCCTATTGGTAATATAATATGTGAATGTCATAGAATCCTTTCTTATAGTGACTAGCGCTCTTAATGTCTCTCTCTATAAGTAGTTTAAAAATAACGAACCAATCACAAAAAATCTCGTACAATGGCGGCTTAACCGCTAAAATACGAGCGATGTCGTCAAGGAAACCGTCTGGCAGAATAAACCTATGAGAAATGGAAGAATAGGCTCAAATTTTATCTGTGTATAGATAAAGTTCAATAAAATATGAACAAGAAAAACCATTAAAGATCCAGAATAACCTATATAATAAAACCTGTTAGGACCGGGAAGAGAATCTCAGGACGTTGACCTTTTATCCCTCCACAACTGCTCAATATACTCACCCAATATTGCTAAGACTGTTCGTACTCCCAGTCATGGAATCGGTCTTCCCCTGCGCCATAGCAGCCAGCTGTCTGTCCAGGAGATTGTTCTTTTCTAACAACTGACTCCACTGTCTCACCGCTGCTTTAGAAGAAGATAGTTCTTGATGGAGCTGCCTCTCGTCTAAGGAGTTTAATCCACTGCGGAGTGAACTGTCCAGCCTACAATAAAAATTATGATATCTTTATTCAGTAAATAATTTCTACCATTATATTCATTTGTTGATATATTAGCGAAAATATAGCCACTCCCTAAATTAAACAGTTACCTAGAATGATATCATTGCTACAAGTACGTGACCGCTTGATTCATTTGATTAACTCCACTATAAGATAGTTATCAAAGCAAGACTGCCGAGTTTCAAGCCGACTATACCAATTCTTAGAAAACATTATGTTAAATTTATCATGTTAGAAATTTAACTCGTATTTCTCTAGATTATGCAATAATTAATAATACATATTCCTTATGTATATAATACTTAAAAGTATAAACATAATTTACAATAATATAAAAAATATCGAGTGGGGAGGTTAGGTAATATTTTGTTTTTATAGTCATTTGCATATATTAGATGTGAGATCACTTTCTTGTATACTGGTTATGTAATAGATTATAATCTCATAGAGAACATTAAATTTGCATACATATATACTATAGGAACGACATCTGGGATCTGAGAAGAGCTTTATAGTAACTTTGTCCCATATAATACTAATTATTATAGTTGTGAAGTCGCTTCCATATATAAGCCTGAGCATTAGTGTATTGTTGCTTATAACTTTTTACCTTTTATTTTTTTTTATATTTTTGCCTTAACATGTAAGCATATGTGACATTTTAATATATTTGTGAGTATGTTAAAATAATCCTAAAATTCTGGGAGTTCTTTCGAATTATTATCATATATCAATAATAGATACGTTTAAATCTGATAGAACCCTTTAGTAGGGAACCCTTACAATTTTTACCGACTAAAAGATGTGATGATCTTATAATGTCAAAGTTTTTTCAATTAGGCACACAACACTTATCTTGTATAGCTCTCGCGTTCTCTTTGAAAGATATCTTATAACGATAATAATTAATTTATCACGAAATTTCTATATTTGAAATAATTTTTAAAGCTTTCACCTCTCAATGTAATCATCAACGCTCTGCAGACTGGTGATGGAGCGCGCCAGGTCGTTGTCCATCATGAGGTCATCTGAAGCGAGGCTGGACAGCGTATCCAGGGAAGGCGTCCGCTCTGTCGGGACTCGACCTATACAGACGAAGAGTAACACAATCGTACATCCTCACAAAATTTCAGATATTGTTGTGCTTATTCTTTACAAAATTATTCAATTTTATAGTGGCTGTATTATCAAAAGTTTAAGAAATCTATCATACCTTTTCGATTGCGTTGTGCTTGTGGACTAGACATCACATGCTCTCTGGATCTTCTTAATTGTTTGCCGCAATCTGAATCCGCCCTCTTAACAGATGGACTTCCTTGGTTACTTTCTATATAAAAAAAAAGCGTTTTTATGTCAGGAAGGTTATTACAGCAATCAATGATATTGATATAAAAAATAACAAGACAACTAGTTATTTGATAATATCTATAAACTTTCAGACATTAAAGTGACAAAATAAAATACTGAGTCATTATATAAAATGCACATACTTCTGAAGAGCAGAGCTGGTTGATCGGCGATCTCATCGTCGAAGAAGTCTCTTCCATCGGAGAGTGAGAGTGAGCCGGACGCATGCGTCGGCGTGCCGGGGGACGGCGGGGTATCCTTGCTACTGGTATCACCACTTCCGTTACTACATGTATAAAAAATATTACAAATAGTTTAACGATTTTGTAGCTATGACACACACAAATAAAATAAATGTCTTACCTTCCCTCCTTCACATGTGGCAAGGCTTCACCGTCAACTCTATCATCCTCCTCTATTATGGGTTCTGGAGATCTAGTTTTGGTATTAGCTGTCTGATATGCGCTGGATATAGATGGAGCATCCCTTTCTACATGCAAGTCGTTATTTGAGTCACTAGTGCTCGTGGATGAAATCAGGCTATCAGCTGGTGAGGTTTCATCATCGAGTAGACTCTGAGTAGATGTTTCTAGAGCGGACATGTCAAATTTAGATTCTTCTAGAGTGAGAGTTAGAGTGTGTTGATCTGTACTCTGATTTGTGCATGTACTTGTAGTGCTATAGTTTGAACCTGTCATGGATCCTGAGGAAATAGAAATTAAATATGTACTAATTTCAAAAGAAGTGTTTTATAATATAATGTAAAGTAAATAAACAATACCCATCATAGAGCCACGGAGAGAGTCATGTTGACTCAAAGTGAGAGATTTCATTAGTAAAGGATGGGGTACGGGGGGCTCGTCAGCAATGATTATAGTTTTTATCGGAATCTCGGGTTCTGTGATTGCTTCCTTTGTTTCCATTTTAGATTTATCGTCTTCACAGCTTGACACGCTGAGTGCTATGGACACGTCGTCCTGAGATCTGTAACAGTGCAAAAATATTATTGTTTTTCTTTTTATTATTTAAAAAATGTTAATATAACCCTACTTTCAAATAAAACTATTTTATCGATTTAAGTGTGAATATTTTTTGGTTAAACTTTATTTTTAACCGGACGCTTTAAATGCTTTGCAGCAATCTCTTTTACGGGAAGACATATCTGTCGGTTCGTCTATTAATTTGTAATTTATCTCCAATAGTTTATTAATTTTCGGGCATAGAGGCATACAAACAAACAATCTTTTGTTTATTTATGGCGTACGTCACAGTCTATAGAGCGTGAACATACGATAGACAAGCCCAGTCATTATCTTCGATTAGATAAACTAAATATAATTAATCGTGCATAAAAATATCTCTACAATGATTCATATATCAGAAGGTGATAAGAATGTATCTAAAATATGGGATTCTCTCATGAAAAATGAACCCAAAGACAATGTTATTGCGTTTTGTGATCATCTTGCACCCTATGTCTGGAAACTAAGTAACAATTTAGACTACAAACTGACTGATTTACTAACAAATTAAATGTAGTAAAAATACTCGTGTCAAAGCCATAAATTAGTTTTATATAAATGCATACTACTCGTGAAAAATCTTAGAAAATAGAATCCTACCTATTTGCCATGGCCTCCCCAGCAGCATGGCTCTGCCAAGCGCTACTGTTACCAAAGTGACTCGCTTCACTCTTGCAGGACGGACTCGACTCTTTGCTGGAGTCTACTGCCGTTGGCGAGGTTATTCCGCTTGATGATTTTATAAACGATTTCTGTGAAAAAACGATATTTAATTATTGAATTACACAAATATAAACACACGTCCGATGCCCCCCCCCCCCCCCCCCTCCCCTCCCAAACGTTATATAAAATTGTTTCTCGTTTAAAGTATTAGAAGACTTTCTTTGTCATTTTATTATCATAGACAACTCACCTGTTTATTTAATATTTCAGGTTGTGCCCTATCTAACACGAACTTCTCCTCATCTTTGAACTCAATACTCGTTTGGATTCTACTGGGTCTTGTTCTATTTCTATAGCGGTCGAGAGTGGACATTGGAGAGCTGTCTCTTTGAACAGGTTCAATGGGAGCAGGCTTAACAGCGATGGGTGATGGGGGATCATAGTTTGGCTCCGGCATCTCATACTCCGGAGATGATCCCTCGTTGAATGAACTCGGTAATTTTGGGAGAGGAATGACAGTATGACCGGTTACTACTGCGTCGTCTGAAACAATTAAAACAATATTAATAGCGATTCACTGAACGCATATTTTCTTATATCTTAAATGTTCAGGGGAAAAGATATATACAATAACCCACCCAATAAAAATGTAGATTAGTTTCGCGTTATAGGAAAACGCGTTGTAGGAATATGTTTCTATAACGCGCTCGTATGACCTTACAACGCGTTATGTACATAACGTTAAAAAACGCGTTATGTACAGAAAAGTTAAACGAGTATCATTTGTACAAATGAGTGTACAATTTTATAGAGGGGATTATTGTACGATCGATTTTATAAAAAAAATGTATACTAAACATACCCATTATATCAAGATCATCATCTTGCAGCTCTCTCAAGTGAAAGTTATGGGAGCCTCTCATCACCATCTCCAAGTTACGAGGGCGCCGCCGGGAGCGCGGGGACAGCTCTGCCTCTCCGCCCGTCCACACTCCTGAGTCGCAGGATACTGCTGATCCAGAGCCTATCAAACAATTATCACTTTAATTATCAGCACAATAAAATCTAAAACCATTTAAAAGTAATCGTAGGTAAGGTTTTGTTTACTTACCCACGATTTCGATTAAATACTTATAATAAAAAGTCCTTGAAATGGCGGAATCCCAAAGCAATAAAGGTTTTTTTATCGTTTTATACACGTTATATTCTCTATATAATAATCCTCATCCTTTTCACAGTAAATATATATATAATATATAAATTATTACGTGACAAAACATATATTTTTTGTTTAAATCAGAACCTGTATATGTATTGTTATGCAATTTTTAAAACGAAACTTCTAATAAATATAAGTATTGTAATCGTTTTAAAATTTCATTTAATTCTTGAGTTATATTAGACGAGTCCAATTTTTATAATTATTTATTGTCCAATTATGATATTATTTATTATATAATTACGAATTTTTTAATTAATAAAATAATTTTTAAATTACTTCAGCCATGTTTTAAGCATTTCAATTTACTTTTTAATTATATTAAAACTGTATTATTATATTAAATTATATTAAATATAATAATGAAAATATGACATTATTTTTATTTTACTTTTAATATACGAATCGTAAGATTTAACACTAAACCTACCAAGTACCGGTCAAATTGACCGTTCTTAAACTTTTGTAAAACTTACACATTATTAAGCGTTATAATATCGTTATCCAACTACATTACAATTCTTAGAATATGCATATAATATTTTCTTCACTCTTTACTTTTAGTTATTTCCATTATTACCTGCGTTATATAATAAAATAATTTTTAATTATCGTTCAATTTGTCCGCGTGCGGTAGGAACAGGTATACAAGAATTGTCGGTAGGTTTATTGTTAATACAATCATTATATAGTATTATTCCTACCTTCTCTCCATCCATCAACCGCGCCAGCCTTCCTCGTATTATTGACAACCTGAAACATTAAAACACTTCTGTTATCACTTATCACTTCACTAAACTTTCTAATGTTATAAGAAATTTTAAAAAATAACCATTTTGTTATATAACTATTATATTAGAACCATAATTCAAAATAGCGACGACTACTCAGCGTTGCAATACTCTGTCGAAATGTCGCCTTCAGAGCTCGTTAAGAAAAAACCACAAGAGAGAATTTGTTTAAAACTTATCTTAAGATACACCACATTTTAAAAAAACGTATTAAATCTTAAAACAAATATTTAAAAGAAAGAAAGCAATCAAAAATATGTATTACCTTCCACCTGATACATTTATTAAATTATTTTTTGTTTTAATTTATAAAAGAAACGTACTTTAAGACGGTTCGGCTTCGAACTCGTAAAGAAACTACGTACGTAATTAGTTATTATTAAAGAGGTCATTTAATTGCTAAACAACATGCAGGGGATACGCAACTCGCTCACAATCTCTTTCACTGTTCCCTCATGTGTGAATTTTTTGTTATATAAAACTAAATTACGTTTAATTTATTTAAATTAATAAATTAAAAATATTTTAACTTAAAATTTATATTTTCTGGAATTAATACGGTGAATATTGACTTTAAAATGGTAAAAAAGATTTATATAGGAAAAGTGAGCGGTAAGAGAGACAGGAGGAGGCCTCGAGTGACCTTCGAAAACACAGTATCAATGTTACTGGAGGAAGGTCACGTAAAAAGCATGAGAACCCCCCGGAGGGCATGTATGAAGAGGTTGATGTCTGTGGCCGAGGCGAAAGAGGTATGCAGGGATCGTAGCATTTGGCGCTCCGTCGTCACTGGCTACCCCGCAAGGGATATGGCGTGAAGATAAATAAAGAATATTGATTATTATTATTAGTAATAATTTGGTAAACAAGATATATCTTAAGATTATTATCCCGTGTGTTACACACGTATGCACACTGCAGTGATATTTTTACTGACGCTGGTTTCAAAACCGCCCTGAAATAGATGAAGGATGACCTACTTCCTGCTTCAAGCGATAATAAACGCTTTCCTCCACTCAATAGAGTTTATTTTCCCATGGAAAGTTTATTATGAAGATTTTTAAGTCTTCAGTCAGTAAAAGTATCTTAGTTTCATAGTTTATTAGTTATTAATGTATTTTTTATGATATCTTTGATATAGTCTTAGAGGTTTCGTGTTAATTAAAGTGATATAAATAACTGACAATAAATTATATATTTTTTTGTATTGAAACCAAACTCAAACCTGGTGAAATAGTTACATAATACAAAACTAAATTAGGAAGCAGTCTCTATCAAATATATTAGTATTAATTTATTCTGCTCACCTGTTTAGTAGTTTTAGCGTCAATGTTCTTAACAGCTGGATACTGAGGTCTGGGTAGCTGGTTAGTCTGGAAAGTGTACTTCCCTGGAGGCTTGGACTCGGACACCATGCGAGGGACTGACGCACCTCGTACATGGGACTGATCTGGACGAGGCTTTCTGCCATCCTGTATAGGTTTGATTATGTTTGAAGCCATACACAAAAAACTTTAAAAGTCTTAACAAATCTTCATAAAGATTTGTTGATTTTTCCTCAAGGTGTGTTACTTCATTTACAAATATTTGTCCGAACCAGGGATCGAATCTCGAACCCATTAATTCAAAAGAATTGACACTTGGAGTATTAAATAGAATAGAAACTGATAAAATGGGTATTATGTTATAACAATTAAAGTAAGATTCTACTTACTTTAATTTATTATTAATAAAATATTTTTGTCCTAGATTTCACAATAACCAAATTCCTATAAGTTAAACAATATACGAGGGGAGGTCCAAAAGTTCGTGGAATGGAGAGGATAGAGCAGGGGTAGGGGCGCTCGCTTGGTGTCATACGAATCGGAGACTCATCATTAGTATAAATACCCAGTTTCAACCCGATTGCGTAATTCGTTTACGAACAGTCGCCTGCTGAACAAGTCAATCCGGAAGAAAACTGAAACTATGGAGAAAATTGAACACCGCTCTGTGATAAAATTCCTTACCAAGCAAGGAAAGAACGCTCAAACCATTTGAATGAAATAGGAGTCGTTTATAGGGAACAGTGCTCTAGTAAATCAATGATTTACAAGTGGCATGGTCTTTATAAACATGGTCGTGAGTCAATTGAAGACGACCCCCGCTCAGAAAGGCCAGTTGAGTTGAGTTGAGTTGAGGCCACCACATCGGACATCGTGGAAAAAGTGGAGAAAATTGTACTAGAGGATGCCCGTTTGAAGAAAAAACAATTATTTGCATTAGTTAGAGTATCAGATACCACCATTTTGCGAATACTACATGATCACCTGGGTATGACAAAAGTCAGTGCAAGATGGGTACCGAGAATGCTCACGCCTTTTCAGAAAGAGTAGCGCGTCGATGCGTCAAAACATGTTTTGGAGTTGTGTGGAGATAAACCTGCACAGATTTTGGACCGAATTGTTACGGGAGATGAAACATGGGTTCATCACTTTGAGCCTGAGTCCAAACAAGAGTCCATGCAATGGCATAAAAAAGGGGCACAACCGCCAAAGAATTTCAAGGCGCCGGAGTCGGCTGGAAAGATGATGGCTACTGTTTTTTGGGATTGTGAGGGGATAATCTTGATTGATTACAAAGAAAAGGGAAGGACTATAACCGAAGAATACTACGCAACGATATTAGAAAAATTAAAGGATGCGATCAAGGAAAAACGGCGAGGAAAATTGACAAAGGGTGTGTTGCTCTTGCAAGACAACGCGCCGGTTCAAAAGAGCAGAATTGCAATGGCTGCTCAGCACACGCATGGGTTTGAATCCCTAGTTCACCCACCCTACAATGCAGACCTGGCCCCAAGTGACTTTTTTTTATTCCACAATTTAAAAAAAGACTTAAGGGGAAGGAAATTTTCCGACGACAATGAGGTAAGGGAGGCAATTTCGACTCATTTTGACAGAAAAGATAAAACATATTTTTATAGTGGTTTAGAAAAATTTATTCATAGGTCTAATAAATGTATTGAGCTTAAGGGTGATTATATTGAAAAGGAAAAATAGTTTTATTGTTTTATTTTATTTAGATCCCTTTCATTCCACGAACTTTTGGACCTCCCCTCGTAAGTAAAACTGATATTCAATATTTGGTGCACTGCCAAATAATAGTAAAATGAAAAATTATGTAAACCTAAATCAAATTTCATGATATAATGCTTACGTAAGATGCATTGTTTTCAGATTCTCTAAAGCCAATATGTCAAGGTCTGTGCGAAGGCTAATAAAACGCTTAACGTCTTAACAATAAACCGATTAGTTACTACCGTGCTATTCTTGTGAACTAAAAATAGTGTTCAGCAAAAAGACAACGATTCCTAGCTACCCTAAATCTCATTTACTAAGCTGTTTATAGTTTTTTATAACAATCTGCAACATTACCTATCGTAATTCTTTACCTGACTATTTTTCTCCAAAATTATTTTTTATGGTTGCAATTTTTCAAAGTTTTTTCATCTATTTTGCAGTAAATATCATGTAACATTATACATTACAGGCGTCCCTCGTATAACACGGTTTCGATATTACACGGTACAAGAATTAATATTACTATAACACGATTTTGAGAAATATTCATTTTAAATTTGAACTTTTTTTCCCGTTCAATAAGGGGAATACCCCAAATTCATATACTATGTAATTATTATTTTTAATTTTTGTATTTCATCATAAAATTGAATTTAATTTATTTTTCTTAATAGAAACTTCAAGGTAACTTCCTTTTACATTTATGTAGTATTTGGAACGAAATTTCAGCTATCACAAAATTTTACACCTTACGATTTGGTTTCGATATAACACGGTGCACATTGCCTTTATTTATATTATTTCAAGGTTTCGTATAACACGGTTTCGATATAACACAAGACAAGGTCTCGATACTACACGGTATACCTTGTTTCGTATAACACGGTTTCGATATAGAACGATACGTATTAACCGTGTTATACGAGGGATGCCTGTATATAAATTATGAATTACATGTACTGAGAACGTTTAAATCATAGCAATAAAATATATATTATAGATATATTGACCTGTAACGAACACTGCTGAGTCTGATACGTTAGTATGACAGTTTGTTTGGTGACCGGCTTGGGGACTCCGGCCGCGCTCACGATGCTGGTGACCCCGGTGGATGACACTTGAGTAGCCAGCAGAGGTAGATTATGAGCGAGGGTACTTCTTTTATCTGATGATTATGATTAAAAAATATATATATATTATATAGCTAAATGAAGCTGAAGGTTTTAAAAAATCACAATCACTGTATATAGAAATATATAAAATATCTACAAAATAAATGTATAAATAAGACAATTCAGAACAATATGTATTTCCTTTTAGTTATAATGGGATATTAGTGCTAAATATAATAATGGTCTATTATTATAAAGGGTAATAATAAATAAACAAAAACTGTCGACAAATCTATACCATAAAATATTTATGTTTTGTACAGAACCAACTCTACAATATGGACCAGGCCCAGGCGCCATAATGGTAGAAAAAAAGGTAGAAAAATTTACATTTGCTTAAAATAAATTTGTAAAAGAGGCGTAAAAACCTAACATTTTTAACATTGGTTATAAACATTAAATAATGATAAAAATTAAAACATAAACACTATTAATGGAGTCTACATTAAATATCAAATAGTGGGTATGTTTAAGTCATTGAAAATTTCTAAATACGTAATACTTGTATACTATAGAAACTTTTAGAAATTTTAATTTAAACATACCTAGTGAGTTGTTATTGATAGCGGAGTCCTTGTCCTTGGGCGGGGCGAAGGCCTGCTCGGCGGCGACGCTCACATCACCCACCTTCGCAGTCTTACTGTTCTGTTGCCTGAAACCGAACCTACGGAATTATTGTACCCACTGTAGATTTATCTGCATTATATATTTTATTCAATACAGAACAATTATTAATATGTTCAATACAGTACAGTAATTAACATATTCAATACAGTATAAAAATTATGATCAATATAGTATCGTAATTAATATGTTCAATACAGTACAACAATTGATCTATTCAATATAGTGAAATAACTAATCTGTTCAGTAGATTACAGTAATTAATCTGTTCAATACAGCAGAGTAATTATTCTATTCAATACAGTACAGTGATTAATCTATTCAATACAGTACAGTGATTAATCTTTTCAATACAGTACAGTAATCAATCTTATCAACACAGTACAACAATTAATCCGTTCAGTACAGTACAATAATTAATTTGTTCAATAGATTATAATAATTAACAGTTATTATAATTAATGAAAAGCAATAATTTTTATAGCTTGCTGCATACGAGTATATCTTCGAACGATATATTTCTTACTGATATAAATTTTTCCTCTAAATTTATTAACAAAATTAATGCAATTATTTTTAATATTAATCAAATACAAAAGTAATATTATAATACATTTAAAAGTATTATGGTTAAGGATATTATTATATTAACTTAATAATATATCATTATATTATAATAAAGACAAAAGAAACGCCTACATATTTTTAATAGCAATAGTGCCACAACGAGAATTGCTCCAATAAAAAGCAGTGGTGCTTTAAAATAGATACATGTTAACTCTGTGTTTTAATATCTAAATAATATTTATATAATGCACATAGTTGAGATTCATTATTAAATAAATAATATTAAAATTATATATCTATAATTTTAAATCGATTGGATGTTTGTTTGATTCAAATAATTCGAATAAATAACAATGTCCAAACATGACGAAATCTGATAATTTTAGAAAATGTTTATATTAGGGTTACATTTAATTTAAGATGAGATAAAAAAGATTATTATAATGTATAAATAAGTTTCTTTTTTCTAAAAGGTCCCTTATATAATATGTAAATATATAATATTTAAAAGAAATGGAAAGTTAAAACAAGTTATAATATATAATTGATAAACTTGTTAAACCACACTGAGAACGGAAGTCTAATATCACTGCTCTGTCATTTTAATAACAACTCTAATTTATAGATTATATTATATAAGTGTATCAAATCACAAGTGTAGCTACTTCCTGTTAATAAAGCAATAACTAACTTTCTTTCTCATTTGGATAAATAATTCTTGAACGATTAACTTGGAATTACCATCCTTATCCATGCATCCTCTCAACTAATTAGGGATAGACGCAAAATATCACTATCCCACGGTCTTCTATCCCACGTCATCTCAAGGGGAGAGTTACTTCTTTACTATATAATTTTTCACAGTACTTCTGTCGTTATATGCTTTTATCCATCCATCCATCCATCCATCCATCCATCATCAATACATACAATACGTAATTTTGTTTTTAATAATATACCTATTAGATCGTAGAGGTTGTCCGGACGCTTCCTTCCGCGGGCGGGCGAGTGGGGTCGATCGACCAGACAATATCTCCTCCGCCCTGAGATCTTCAGTGGATCCTGAACCATCAAACACTTAACAAATAAACAATTTAGTGAGCATTCATTTGATAAAAATAAAAACACAAGAAGATTTCCAACAGACACATTTCTGGAATTAGTTTTAGGGATCCTTTCTAAGAAACAAAACATAAATTATTATTCTCATAATAATAGTCCTAATTGTTCAATTTCTAGAAGTTTTTACACTCCAAAAGAATTATACAAAAAGTTACCTCCATTCCCATTTTTATCGTGAGGTTTTTGCTTCCTGCGCGCGTTGTCATCAGCTCGAGAACTGCTCGCCGGTCTCCTCCGGAATCCAAATGAAGTTGCCACCCCCCGGGTCTGTTTATTACCGTTCCCACTTACACTTTTCTCTCGCTTCTTAGCACCCTTCGACTCAGAGTGACCCTAATAATGATAAAACAAAACAGAGATAAAAATAACCACAATAATTATGGTAGAGAATAGTCTAAATAAATACTTAAACAGTTATATATAAAATATTTTTTTGCACTAGTTATTGCTCCTTACTTCCTCCACGTTTTACATAAGGTAGATCGAATGTTGCTCGTTAGAAACATTAGTTACACTGATTAGACCGAGGCAACAGAAAAGCAATTTATATATTCCTATCCTTATAAAATACATGGGCAATATATGCTTTAGTTCTAAAAGAAATTTCTAATAGAACTTGTAACGATGGTTATGGATTGTTATACGATGTGATAGTATATATATACAATATACACTTATATTAGATGTATATATATTTAAGTGTTGAAAGAAATAACTATTTTATATATATTTATTCGATACATGTACTGTTTAAAAAGTAATAATGCTAAAAAATAATAATATATTATAATAATCGTTCAGACAAATTATTAAATAAAAAGTAAAACAACATTTCTAAAACAAATTAACTGCATAAAAGGATATGCTATTCTGTTATTATTTAATTGTGTCTATAAAACCGGTTCGGGTTTTTAATCAAACGGGTTCAAGGCGACTCAGTTAAGTTAACTCAGTTATAGAGCTTTATATTTTGAGATACTAACATTATCTAAAGATTATATAATATTTACAATTTAATTAAATTAATAACAAATATATATTTATCGGAAATATATTTTTTTGTTGTTTGTCAATCTCAAATGTATTATTGTCTTCCTTTTATAGATCGAAGATGATGTGGGCTTGGCTTGCATGTTAACTAGGATCCGCCAACCGTGCGCGGCGGGAATTGAGCTGAGCCCCTCTCCATTCTTCTTTTCTTGATAACTTTTGAAGTGCTAAACATTTTTTCAATCTCTTTTCGCTATAACATCCGCTTTCGGCTCAAACATATACGAGAAAAATTTTAGCTAATTATCTCGTCGCATTCTGGAGACAACTAAACACAAAAAAGGTCTTCCGAACGGTTAAGAGCTTCGCTTACGCTCAGCTCAATAAAATTAAGAATAAATGATTAATATTTTGTAAAAATTACACAATATTCAAAAATAAATGAGCTTAATTCTAGTAATCATTTTTTGTTGTAATCTTCTTTCAATCGATTCTGTGTTAGAACATATATCGACATATATAAACCAACATACATGACGTTTGTGACTTCATGTTCAGGCAAAAATAAATTTTATATATTTATTTAAACTATATATATTAGTATTTCAATTTCCTTGACTAGATTAGCTTTACTATTTACCATAATCTTTTGTATATCATGGTATTCCGCTCTTTGAACTTCAACTGTGACGTCACGTTCAGGTTAAACAAAATCAATGTTTATTTTACATTAAATGCCCGCGATCGTGTCTCTACTATGTAAATGCACAAGGACTGCGTCATTAAATTATTGATTGAATTTAATTTACCTTTTCTTTTGAAGTTCAACAATGACTAGATTGTAAATCTTATATTTTAAAATCATGAAGGGTTTATTTTGATAGGTATGGTATCAACAGTCCCTCCTGCTACTCCCATTCGATACACAATCACTGGTAATGATTCTAAGCGTAAAATATATAAATAAATAAATAAAAATAAATAATTTCATTTGTGACAGTTAGGACAATGAAACTGTATTAAAGTTAGATTATTTATATTTAAAAAAATAGTTCCTCAGTTATTTAAATTCTTAAAACACAAACAATAGTGTAATATCATCCCGTATATACACCGGGAACCGGTTTTAATGAAGCCTTTTTTATTATAACATCACAAAAACCTAGGATAATAAAAACTAAACAGGAATTTCTCGATAAGGATTCAAGGACAGCTTAATTCATCATTTATATATTTATAGTTTGTTTTTCTATATCTAAGTTATGTTATTTAATTAATATTTAATATGTTTATTAATGAGTTTAGTTTGAATAAATATGTGTGTAATACATACATTGTCTGTCTGTGTAAATCAACTATATTATATTTAATTAAATTTTCATTAAATTCTTGCATCAACCAATTAAACAGATAAAAACAGATATATTTTTAATACCTATTACGATAATCTATCGTAATAAATCGTAAATGTATGTAATATATGTATAACTCTAAAACTAACATCATCAGACTCGCACTACCAACCACTTTGTTTTCATCTTGCATCCTAAGTAGTATTGGCATCTACAAGTACGGAGCGAGTGAGGCGGATACTGAACAATGGTAGTGACGCCAACGTGACATATTTGGCACCTTGATATCTTGTAACCTTAAGTCTTAAAGGTTAGTTACTTTATACTTTAAAAACACTATTTCGTCTATTTGTTATCCACTCTATTGTTTTTGGTGCAGTAAGAATAAATTACAAATCTTTATAAGATCATGGCGTTACAGATAAAGGTGTTAGTAAGTTTTGATGAAAAGACAAACACAAACTTTCACCTAAAAGTAATTTTTTTCTCTAATATAAATGTGGATGTAATTTTGTTTGTTTGTTACGCTATTACTCCATAACTAGTCAATTGATCATTATGAAATTTTGATCACGTGAGCAATAAAAAAAGGACAAAGAAGAAGACATTTTATTTACCCAAGAAGAATCTGTTTTGGACTAAAATTAAACAGATAGACAGATAGATAGACTGATTTACCAGATCTCTAACTATACTAGCGGAATCACTGACAAAAAAAGTAATTTAACGCCAATTAAACAAAAATGCTTATAAAATAATGGTCATTTATTTAGAGGAATAAATAAACTTTTAAAATTATTTACATAACATGTAATTAACATGTACATTCGAATACCTGGAGCGTGTAAAGAAATCTGCATACATGTACATTCACTTGGATTGTTGTATTAGAATGTGGAATCTTCAATAATCTGATTTCTAATTACATTGTTTATTATTTCCTGATACTTCATCTGTTGTATGTATGTTTGCGTGTACTTGATATAGTATATTTGGATGTAGGAAATGTCTGTTTTCTGTTTTTGTTTTAATAAATTTATTATATCGACAAGGAATTAAGTACGATGTGTAATATATATGGTGGCTAAAATGCCAGTGTTAATTATAATATTATCTTTGAATCATAAAATCGTTCAAGATGGGAAAATGTAGTTAGTGTATTTTTTAAATTTTAAGAATTGTATTAATGAATACCTACTTCATAGTATTTATTGTAAAGATTTCGTTAAAATTAAATGAATGACTTAATCAGTTCATGAATGATTAAATTTATATTTCAAGCTTTTATATATACATTGAGGCCTCTATTTGCTTTTATGAAACGATATATACGTGGTGTGTGTGTGTGCGTGTGCGTGTGCGTGTGCGCGTGTGCGCGTGTGCGCGTGTGTGCGTGTGCGTGTGCGCGTGTGCGCGTGTGTGTGTGTTTTTTAATGTTTCAAAATAAATTAAGGTTACTATAATTATTGTTTTTTATAGTATTATTATAATTTGGTGTGATTAATCAATGCTGTCTGTGTGTTGGCACTCCCCAGTGTGATTAATCGCAATGGAAGGCTTCATAGCATGTATATAACATAAGTATGTATTGCATATAAAGAACTAAACATAAGTAATAGTAATAACCATATCAATATTACTTAGATATTAAGTAAACCTACAGAAATACAATTTTAATATACCGCAAGAATTGAACTTTATTAGTATCTTTTAAATTTATAGATATAGATATCTATTTCTATTAAAACTTGCCTGAGTACATATCCTTGAGATAAATATCAAAGTTGAATTCTATGTCCAGTAAAACCAAATCCACTATAGATTGTCTTACTATATAGAACTATAGAACTATAAAATTAAGATTTTTGGAATAAAAATTAAAGATAATGGAGTTAAGAATTAAAACTATAATAAAATTAACGCTAGTCCATTTTAATATCCAATTTTAAGCACACTATTTATGTTAGTGTGCTAGTTGACCTAGTGGTAGATTGAATAGTGTAATGGGTGCTTAATAAAGTTTCGTCATTTTAAGAGTTCATACAAATTTGTTATAATAACTATTTCAATATCGTTTGATTGATCAAAAAACATTTCAATACAATTGAAGTATGCTTTAAGATTGTGAAACGACAAGAGTAGTCAAATATTATGATGATGAAACAACATTGTTTATAATTGTATGTGATTGCTAAATGTGAGAACAAGGTCGAAAACTATGGGATTTGTGCTCATTAATTACTTCGACTTCTTTCTTGTTTAATATAGTGTTTATTAGCCTCAGTTACTCCTTATAACATCAGATATCCGCTAGTGTAAGTCCTTTTAAAATCGGTCCAGCAGTTACAGAGCAGTTTCATTGAGCTGAGCGTAACCGAAGCTCTTAACCGTTTGGGAGACCTGTTTTTTGTGTTTAGTTGTCTCCAGAATGCGACGAGATAATTAGCTAAAAATTTTCTCATGTATGTTTGAGCCGAACGCGGATGCTATAGCGAAAACATAATGAAAAAATGTTTAACCATTAAAAATTATCCAGAAAAGAAGAAAGGAGAGGGTCTCAGCTCAACATATCATAAAAACTAAATAAAAAAAAAGAATGTTTGAAAAAAACTAAAAGCATGAGGACCCCCCCGGAGGGCATGCATGAAGAGGTTGATGTCTGTGGTCGAGGCGAAAGAGGTATGCAGGGACCGTAGCGTTTGGCGCTTCGTCGTCTCTGGCTACCCCGCAAGGGATATGGCGTGAAGATAAATAAATGAATAAATATCAAATATAAAATAACTATATAGTGTACTAATACTACTTTCAATATTAATTACATGTATAAATATAATTATTTACATAATAAACTATAAATCCGTTAATAGTTCTGAATTATTAATAATTATAGTAACATAATGTTTCCCAAGTCATTCACTTGTTACGCCATGTTTCATGGTTCCATGGTTGAGTTTTGAACTTGGTGCCTGCGATCATAAACGACGTAAATATCCCGTTACTTATTAGAATTCATGGGAAACTATAAGTGAAAAACGAGCAGTGTTTTTAAACCAAAATTTAAACATTTAATACATTTTGTTAAGAAGCTTGTGGTGGTGAGCAAGTTGTCCGTTGGTTGGTTGGTTGGTTGGTTGGTTAGCATGTTGGTGATAATGAACACAAAATTCTATGTCCCTAGAAACATATATATTTATATATATATGCTAGCTTATATATATATATACATATACTACATATATATTTTTATATATATACTAGCTTTAACTAGCTTTTGCCGGCGACTACGTCTGCTGCTTCATGAACTATTTTACAACAATATTTTTTTTGTTCTTAAAACTTTTTACTTTTTAACACTAATCGGAAACATATAGAGCTTAGAAATAATGTTTAAAAAACCTCAAATTCGCAATAAAAAATAAGATTATTAATATATATCTACAAATAAACATCGCGACACGAACTTTTTATATAAATAAAGAAATTTTTTTATTTTATTTAAATTTATTATATAAAAAAACGAAAAAACTGAATCATATTTCATTATATTTCCATTGTATTTATATATTTATGGGAAAGTTCACTGGTATTGTTACTGACCCAGGTATGACGATGACTATTTATCAAAAATCATTCACAGACCTGCATTGATTAATTATAATATGAGAGTGAAAGTTTGATAGCTCTTATAAGGCATATAAATTTATGGCTTGAAATTTAACACTAAACCTACCAAGTACCGGTCAAATTGACCGTTCTTTAACTTTTGTAAAACTTACACATTTTTAACTTTATAATATCGTTATCAAACTACATTACAATTCTTAGAATATGCATATAATATTTTCTTCACTCTTAACTTTTAGTTATTTCCATTATTACCTGCGTTATATAATAAAATAACTTTTAATTACCGGTCAATTAATGGCGTGCGGTAGGAACAGGTATACAAGAATTGTCGGTAGGTTTAGTGTTAATATTAATTTTGGGATCTTAAGTATGAAGTTTATGCGATTCAGGAGATTTGATATGGTTCAAATATACAAAATGAAACGAATATCCGATATCTGTGACTTAAATATGCCAGTTATTTTGTTATAATTATCTGTGAAATAAGAGCAGGTTTATTTATATATAACTATTAAAGATTCAATATTTATATTTGACAGATGTAAATTTAAAAACTATTGAAACAACAAATTCATTTTCCATTTTAATTTCATGAGAATTCCAATAATGTCTTTAGTCTTATGTTTTTAAAAAATTGCAATACATGTTTGAAAACCTCAAATGTTATACCAATAAATATTATCCGCAATTTATTTCGACACTACCTGTGCTCACGACTGTGCTTGCAATATTTTTAAATAAAAGTAGCTTAAATTACTCCTAACATCTATTATCCGCTAGTGAAAGTTCTATTAAAATGGGTCCAGTCATTTCCAATTGGCCGGACCAAATAGATAGAGAAAAATGTTTAAAATATATTTTCTTATGTAATTTCATTTGCAATTAAAAAGTTATTAATTTGGAATTACAAACAGATATTTTATTTATATGTATATATTATAATAATCTGAATGAAATGACGTAAATCTTCTATCTTCTTAACTACATTTTTATTACGTCACATTCATATCTTGGTACCAAGTTTGTTTAGTCATGAATTACACCAAGAAATAGCTAATATGGTGTTAAATAATAATATATTAATTACATATAAATAAATAAATTTACTAATAATAATCATAATAATGTTAATTCAGATATACTATCACAAACCGTTATATAAAGCATTGGTAGTTTATATTCTCAAGAGCAACTCGTCCGAGTTATTTAGATTTTACAGCTTTTACAACAAAAAACTTATGTTGTATCGTCTTGATATATATAATTCTAAATTCTAAGATAACGGTAAAGAGCGAGCGAGCAGCATTGCTTGTGGTCAATATTTAATCGTATATTGATACGTTTTGTATACCTGTTCCTACCGCACGCCGTCAAATTGACCGGTAATTAAAAGTTATTTTATTATATAACGCAGGTAATAATGGAAATAACTAAAAGTAAAGAGTGTAGAAAATATTATATGTATATTCTAAGAATTGTCATGTGGTTTGATAACGATATTATAACGTTTAAAAATGTGTAAGTTTTACAAAAGTATAAGAACGGTTAATTTGACCGGTACTTGGTAGGTTTAGTGTTAAATTAATAATCTCTGTGAATCCATATTACCATATAAATTTGGTGATAAACAATCGTCAAGTTTTCTTGTAACTCTGTCTGTCTCTCTGTCCTTTTTATTTTATAAATCAAGAGCCTTTTGCTCTTTGTCTTGTCAGCCTTCAAATACCTACGCAAGACGTAGTCCTCCCCCAAAAATTGCCGGGAAGATCTTGCGGTGCCCGGATACAGCGACTTACCGCGACCTTGATTGTGTAGTCGGTTCGTTAAAATTAGACTCATCTTGATAAAAAATAGTATATTAGCAAAATATATCGCCATAACTTTTAGGCCATATATTATGACACTGAGCGATTTCTAAACGGTACAAATTCGATCGAACGCATTGCGAGGTGTAAAAATAAAAAGACGCCGATAAAATTTGAATCATCCAATTTCGAACTCTTGCGAGCGAAGTTGCGAGCAAAAGCTACTAAATCATAAATTGGATAACAATTAACAATAACTATTCTCTAGCAAATGAAATACTTAACACCAGAATGTCAAATTTTATACAATTTATAAACATAAATTATGTCGTAAGAATGCATCACTCAATATTTTTGTTATTAAACGGCTCGAAGATGAAAAAGGTTGTTATGTAATTTGAAAAGGTAATTTCACTTGAGAACCTGTCTTGAAGCCCTGTAACGGTGTCGGATATTGTAATAAATTTACTGTCCGCTAGCAAATTCCTCACATGGCTAAAGGTTGTACAGTTACATCATGATTGTATTCTCGGGTTCGGTTTCTTATGTCTTATGGAATTTGTTGTTATATAAAATATAATCTATACTAATAAAGAGAAAAGGTTTGTTTGTATATACTGGGTAGTCTCAAAAATACTGGCAATTTTTTTTTAATTCACCTGACGAAAGCTACATTATGAATAAAAAAAAATTGTAGCAATTTCACAACGGAATCGGGACTTTTAACGGTAAAATCAGAGTTATTAGGGAAGTCCAGTCAACAAGAAATGATATAAACTTAACAAATAAAAAAACCAGTAAAGTGGACATAGTCAGGTATAAAATAAAGTATATTTGCTTTTCATTCTATATATATAATATAACTTTTTCAAAAGAAATACATTTAAATTTTGATAGACGCTGCAAAAATCCATTTCCCTACCATAAACAACTGAAAATTTTCACAGGTTTCTGTCTATCATTTTCTTCAAATTTTTGTAACAAAAAAACAAGACCCAACCACAATAACTTTACAGGACACAATCGTGAAATTGATAATAATGTCATCTCTTCAAATTCGATACGCTTCGCTTATTTGTTCAGAATCAGCTATTGTATATGAATGTCGACATGTTTTATTTTACACATATATAATCTTAATTCGATTAAAAAAACATCAGATAACGGAGTATTCATTTATGTCGTCGTTATGTCTCAAGATGGAGCACGTTATGTTACTAATAAACTAAAATAGGATATAATGAAATTCCTGACTGAATTTCGGACTTAAATAGTTAATTCATAATCACTAACGAACTTTGTTCGTTCTGTATTTTTTTCACTGTTTTCGGATGGATGGATGTATGTCTGTGGATAGGAAAAATTTTCATTACTGTCGAGAGATGGCGCTGTTTACAATTTACTTATTTAGTTTATTTGCATATTTAATTATATTACTATATTGTGTTATTATTAATCACACTTTTTCGTAATTTTCTTTTCTTCAATAAATAATAATCATTTTACTTAAAAATCAATTGTTTTTTTATTAACATTTATAATTTCGTGAAAGTTCGTTCGGAAAATACCCTGGATATTTTTTTAATATTAATAATATTATTGTCTTAAACTTCAATAACATGATTCCAGCAAATTATTTTTTGTTTAAAAACGATTTTTATCACATTTATTTTATATTTTGGTGGCAAAGCATTCAGTGGCCATTTTCCCCTCCAAGTAACGATCTTGAAGAGAACTAATGGCCTGTCTCATCTGTCGGTTATTACTCTACTGAAGTGATTGCTCGTATTCATCACTCATATTACTTTACTGTTTTTATTTACTGTTACTTTTATGTATGAATTGCATTTTAAATGTATGTAATTCAAAGAGATATATAATTATTTGTAATACAAGAAATGTATTAATGATATTTTCACGAATGAACTTTGTTCGTTCTGTATTTTCCCTTTTCTCGGATGGATGGATGTATGGATGAATGTATGGCTTCCATCCATACATCCTAAAAAATTGTAGGGTTTTTTTTATATAATCGAAAAACATCTATTGGGTCTTGCTGAGTTTAAAAAACATTTTTTTTATTCTTTGAAAAATTTTCTTTTTTTATTTAGTGTGTATAAAAATTAATGTAATTTTTTTTACAATTTATTTTTGTGTGTAGTCTATGTTATCTTTAATGATTACTTTTAAACATTTATTTTCAAAATCATTTCATTTACTTAAAAATCAATTGTATTTTTATTAACATTTATAATTTCGTCAAAGTTCGTTCGGGATATCTGGATTTGCATGTACACTTGTTTTATTTATTTACTATATACTAGGATCCGCCAACCGTGCGCGGTGTTGAGCTAAGCCCCTCTCCTTTCTTCTTGTTTTGATAACTTTTGAATGGCTAAACATTTTTTCAATCTGTTTTCGCTATAAAATCGCGTTCGGCTCAAACATACATGAGAAAATTTTTAGCTAATTATCTCGTCGCATTCTGGAGACAAGTAAACACAAGAAAGGTCTCCCAAACGGTGAAGAACTTCGCTTACGTTTAGCTCAATTACACGAAAAAAACAAAGTTCTTCTATCCATCTATTAATAAGACAATCTAAAAAGTAAGACTAAACTAAGACATACGTTTTTAGGAGAAAATATTTTTATATTTGAATAGTTTTTATAAATTATTTGCTATAATTGTAAAATACTATTGCTCGTTTTCACTTAATAGTACTGTTAGATACATTCTTCAAATCTTTATTTCAGATATAGATATAGATAATAAAAGAGAAGAAACCCTATAATTTAATATCTGATCGCCACTAACCCTTAAACTAAATGATCATATCAGTAAAGTTTGCTCAGTAATTGAATTTGCAGTAAAAGCTTTATAGTTCGCTGACAATAATATTACGGTCTGGGTCAGACTAAACCTGTTATGAAATGGGTCAGTTTAACATCCGTCGCGTGTCGGGATGTAAGCTGGTTTGTGCAAAATAATCGCATAATATAATAAAAAAGAATTTAGTTTATTAAACTAATTTTATTTTAACTTAGTTTTATTCCCATAGCTGTATAAATAAAGTTACCATTCCCGGAGTCAATTCGTCTGAGACGATAATAAAGGTAATAATGGTAATAATGGTAAATTGACCATATACTTTACCGTCTATAAAATATATGTTTTTTTTATCATATTTATTAACATAATATATCTAAATTGACTCTGTTAATATATATTTATTTAATATAACCTTGATAAATATTCAATAATATATTTCGTTAAAATAATCTTTGTAATTAGTTTGATACTCTTTTAATTGTCAATTAAATTTAACAGCCGGTTCCGTTAATAAATTTGAAGGTCAAAACCAATTAATTTGTTAATAAAATAAATTAATTTTTAATCATTTAATTGTAATTAATGTTTTTATGGATATTATGTTTGATCAAATGTAGTAATTTTGTTGAATTATAAGTGAAATATTTTTTTTTCTCTTATATAAGTTTATTTATTATGGTGTTATGTAAATCATGTCTCGTGTCGCTTTTTAACACTAAACCTACCGACCATTCCTGTGTACCTGTTTTTATCGCATGCGGTAAAATTTACCGGTAATTAAAAGTTATTTTATTATATAACGCAGGTAATAATGGAAATAACTAAAAGTAAAGAGTGTAGAAAATATTATATGCATATTCTAAGAATTGTCATGTAGTTTGATAACGATATTATAACGTTTAAAAATGTGTAAGTTTTACAAAAGTTTAAGAACGGTCAATTTGACCGGTACTTGGTAGGTTTAGTGTTAAATTTTAGTAAATTAATATTTTCATTTTATATGTTAATTTTATTTAATTCTTTAATCTTCGTTTAATGTTTAAAAAATAATAAAAATTCTCAGTATATAAAATATATATATATATATATATATTCAACAAGTAAGTACTAACAATAAAAGTAAATTTGTTAAAAAAACATTATACCAGGTTTGACTGTTTGTATAAAGCTTCTTGTTTTGGTAAATACATGGCAAGTGCACTAACCACACAAGTGGTAAACGACGAGGTCAGGAACATGGCGTTACCACCTTTACCAGAGACACACTGATATGTAGAATAGACTACACATTTTAAGAATAGAGTGAATATGTATGTATATTTATAGAATATATTAAATATATTATCAAGATGCATGTTATTATCCATTAACACACAATACATGTGGTATATCAACATTGGTTACGTACTTTACCATAGACCTACTAATGTATAGAATACATATTTCTAAGAATAAAGTAAAAATGTTCGGATGTATAGATGTTATTATCAATTGACATATAACATAGAAATGTCAATATGGTGCGGTGTATCAATACGCGTTACCAACGTTACCATAGACCTACTAATATATAGAATAGACCAGGGCTTCTTAAACTTTTTTATATAGCGACCCCCTTCAAGCTTAGGAAATTTTAAACGATCCCCTCCTCCATGTAATTATCATAGTATCAGATCTTTGCGACGCCCCTTTCAGTAGTCTCGCGACCCCCCTGGGGGTCGCGACCCACAGTTTAAGAAGCCCTGGAATAGACCACACATTATAAGAATAGTGTATATATATATATATATATATATATATATATATATATATATATATATATATTATTATGTTATTATCAATTTACATACGGTACATGTGATTTATATGGTATAGTTATTATACAATGGCGTGGGCGCGAACGTTTTAAGATTACCAACACTCGACGCGTTCAATGGCTTTCGCTCTAGAATTCATAATATCAATAGAAGTGACTTTTACTTTTCCAAATAGGTTTTATTACTAACGAATTGTTTATTGTCCATTGATAAAATGTGTGTTTTAGATCGTTATCCGAAACTCGGACAAGAATTGCCTTGTTAAGAATTTTTTATTGTTACTAAAGTGTTGAAAGGAAATTTTTATATAAAGTTTTAATTTAATATATGTTAATATTAAGTAATTTAACTTTATACTGTTTATATTAAATATTATATATATCTATGTTAATTTATCTTAAAAGACTGAACCGATAATATTATCGTATGGTTTTTAGGGCATGATTTAAACAATTGGTAGATGAAATCACAATAAGGTTACAATATCTGCTGGATCCTTTTAACTATAATATAAAAGCACATTTAAAAACAATTTTCCATTTCAAATTCATAAAAAATATTTTATCATTATTAAGATTAGATCAGAGTCAGACCGGGTCATGTCCGTCCGATCTAATCAGACTTCTTTTTATTTTAATTAATTAACTAATAAATTAACTTCTTTTGATTATTAAATTAACAGACTTATAGCTTGTTGAAAATCTTACGTTTTAATATTTATTTCCGTAATAAATATCATATTTATTTCATTATATACCTGTTCTCTATTTTGAAATTATATTATCGATCAAAGAATTCTATTTTAGGTTGTAATTTTATTTATCAGCTCTGATATCTGTAGGTTCTCCTAGAAAACATAGAAGATTGATGCTTTATATATATATATATATATATATATATATTTATAAATATATATATATACATAACTAGATGTGGCCACCGACTTACTCTCTTGATTTCTTTTGCTTCTAAGTTACGTGGATTACTAAATGTTTCTTTTTTTAATACCTAGCTTTTATATAAGTATATATATAAAAGCTAGGCTATATATAAAGCTATTTATGTATATATCTAGCTTTTATATAAGAAAACAGTCTAAATATATCCAACTTAATAAATCCTATATAAGTATTCAAAAGTATAAGTGTCATGCGCTAGACCTTTCTAAGTTACCTCCATAGGTTAATTACTCTGAACCGACATAATGATAAATTATATAATGGGTGTAAAAACTATGACATTATTTTATTTGGATTTATCTATAAAGTATCTTATTTTTTGTATATGATATCTTTTATTAACATAATAATGTCTTATTTATATATATTTTTATATATTTGTAGGGCAGAAGGTATATTGTATTTTGTAATCGTGTGTGTATAACCTTACGATGATAGATGAATAGATATCACTGAAAAGTCAACAAACTATTAATAATATTTGTATATGAAATATCAACCATCTATAACTATGTAAAAATAATAATAAATAATTCATTGAAATTTTATTATACATTAAAGGTTATTTTTATTTTAGCAAATTGTATTAAAAATGTTATTGGGTACAATTTTTTTATGATATATATTTTATAAATTGGATTTTAATTATTTAAAAACTTTTTAGTAAATTTTACGATTTTTTGAATCCCCATCTGTTACAATTCTTGGAATCAGTTTTCTTGAATAAATCTAAACGTAAGTATTATTGATCTTAAAGCTCTGAGAGAGGTAGATGGGTATTGCACCACGCAAAATCGAACGTCCATTTTGTGAAAATTTACCATATTGTTTTAGTTGTTACGTAACTATATATTTTTAAACAATCAAGTAACCTTTAAGCTATTAATTAGCGCTTAATAATACGTTTATTATATTATTAGTATCTTCGAAATATTGCAGGTGTCTGTATGTATAATTCAAATAATACTTGCCATATCGCACTGAGCTTCACCGTCGTCGTCATAGAAAAGATCACAGTCATCCATCCCAGCTGCTGCAAGTGCAGGTCTCCTAAGCCGGGCCCCGGAGCCCGCTCATCAATATGGGCCCTTCGGCCCCCTTCACAGGCATCCGAATATCACAATCACAACACCAGTACTCTCGGAACGGTTTCAAACATTAAACTATCAGATTCAATGGATTATCCGATGAGTCACGCAAGAGCGACCTGACTGAACGAACTCGAGACAAAGCGTAGGTGTCCTTAACCAGTTCAATAGTGTTTAGGCACTGGTAGATGTAATCAAATTTATAATGAAACTGAAGTTTTTTAAGAAGAGCGATTAAATCTATTCAACGGGTGATATTTTGCTTCCAACTGCGTAGATGCGCTGCGGTGGAACGTGAAGGCGCGCGCAAGGGGTGCATTGATCGAACCACTGCGCATGTCACCCTCAGATATTCTCGGGCTGTTTTGACATTTACCCAACCCTCGGGAGACAGATCCTGATATAAAGCCAACGACGCCGTATATTGGATGCTTGACATTATTTCGTGACTTTAAAGCGATCGAGAAACTTACATTGTCTTCTTTTGAAGTTACGAGTAAATAACAATATTCATTGAGACAGGAAAATAATGAAAGTATTCGTTCACACGCTTTTTATGGATTATTTTCTATGGTGCCTTTTACGCATTATTTTCTATAATGCTTTCATTGAAGTCTTGGGAAAATATTATATGAATTTCTTTGAATTGATACAATTGTATTGTAATGTTTGTAACTAAAGGATTGAATCTTACAACAATAAAATATATGATTATCGTTTTAAAATCATATTTAGATATAGATATACATAGATAGATAGACATCTAGATGTAATTACATACCAAACTATAGCTTTGAAAGCTAATAAACTAACTACTAGTTAAAAGTAAATGGTTTAGAGAAGAAATAGTTTATACTATACTATGTCAAGGCACTTGGGACATGCGGACATTCACATTTTATAAAGCTTCCTTATACAGTTAGTAAACACTATACGGCCATGAAATTATACATATAACTAAAACCCACAATTACAATTAACTATTGAAGTAAATGCTTTGAAATATACCTATAATATATAAAGTACGTCGTAAAAATATAAACTTTTCTCGTTCCTTACACGTAATACTTGCAAGTTTCAAAACAACGTGAAGGAAGCAGAAAGTTATGGTATTACACGGGTCTGTGCATTCGAAAGAATTGCAATTTTTATCTTATTTTTCAATGTAATCTACCAAGTTGTGTAATAACTCGTGATAATGGTATACATTGTTTGATTTTCTTTTATTAAATAAATTGCAAAACACATTTTTTTTATTATATCCAAGTGTTCATTCCGTAATAAAAACATATAAAAAATTTTATGTAACACCTAATTTGGCTACGTATTTTCTTATAATAAAATTCATTTTATAGAAAATACGATATTTAAAAATTATATCAGCAATTAAGAACCACATGGTATAAAGAAAAGCACTAAGCATAAATTTATGTAGAAAGGGGAGGATGCTAAATATTAAATGACGTTAGTCGCCGCCATTTTGATTTATCAAACACCATTACATGTACATTATGGTAAACACCATTTGTTACAAATTGTGTTGATCATAAAAGATTGAAGTTATTTCTTTTGTGGCTTATCCTATAATAAATATGGATTATGTATAATTATTATAAATGAATAATTAAACATATAAAACCTAAAAGATATAAGTTTAAAGCAAATAAATTTTACAGCCCCAGTAGTAAAGACTCGGGTTTAACACCGACAGCTTTAGAGCCCAGTGGTAAAAGATATCTATCTTTTAATATATCTATCTTTTAATGTTAAAAAGATAAACATTAAACAATGGCGTAAAACGATAGGATCAAAATAGCCATAAGTATAGAATTCCAAGGAGAATAGCTAAGGTTTCAGTTAATATATATATATACATATGATGACCTTGTCCGTATGCAATTGGTACGCTTCTTTAATTCTCTACACGATTTGCCATTTCCATATTTTGCCAATGGAAAGAAGGTTCTATTATATAAAGGAAAGAGTTTAAATTAGATTGTCAATATATTGTGCTATAAAAGCAAAACAAAGTGAAGCTTCCGCAATGTTTACTACTATTTTGAAGCAAAAAAATGTTAGAAAACATTATTTATTTATTTGTTCAAGGACAAATTAAATTCAAATATACGTTCTTCTACAATTTTATTATGAAATAATCCTAGAATAAGCTTCTATTTATTATAAAAAACGTCAGAAATTTAGCATTGTTTTGAATTTGTTTTTGAATGTTTCCTAGAACATTCTGTTCACGTTATGCCGATATAGAGTGAATCGCTTCAGGTATAAAAAGGCTGTACAAGAAACAGGCTTGAGATGTTTGTGTAATGAGCTGGCGGTCATTCCCTTCCTACGCGAGACGCGACCACATTCCACTGGGAACTGGCTTAGCGGAATATAATTGATGTATCCCATACGTCGTATATAAGTTTTATATTAACATAAAATAGATAAAAATCTATTATTCTAGAAAAAATTTGCCTAATCTGAATCTTTATGTCTCTCCGCATCTGAATCTTATGTATTTTATGTCTCTTACGGCTTTTCAAAGCACATCAATAATTTAAAATAATTTTCTAATACAATCGATTATCTTAAATCTATTCCCGGAAAGGAAATGGGATGATTGTCCTTGATAAGCATGGACTCAAAACGTGATGTGTTTCATCTATATCTATATATATCTGTATTTGTCTGTCCAAACCCAAACGGATGAACAAAATTGTGTGCTTTTTTTAAGTCTCTCGTCATTTCTTAGCTTGGTGGAAGTAAAAGCAGTCTCCGAGCTGTCATTGAGACTCGAATAGCTTTATATGAAGCTATTTTATTAATCATAAAGTCATGGACACACTTTGCGGAATATGTTTTTTTAAATAAAAGTAGTCAAAGTTACTACTCATATCAGCTATCCACCAGTGAAATTCCTGTTAATTTGGGTTCAGCCATTTTATAGGTGGACCAAACAGACAGACAGACAAACAAATTTCCAAAATTGCCTATTATGTAAGTACTGTATATACTTTCATATACGTTTAGTGAAACGCTATTAATTTGGAATTACAAACAGACACTTCAATTTTATATATATATATATATATATATATATATATATATATATATATATATATATATATATATATATAATAATTCACCTTTATTAGGTATAAATTGAATACTATCATGCTTGGACTAAAAGAACATGTTACTTATTTAAATAATGTAATTGTTATAAAACTCGTACCAGTTCAATGCCAGAGCCTTATCAGAACTAAATTGTATGAATTAAATACTTACATATACATTCTTAACACTAAACCTACCAGAACCGGTCAAATTGACCGTTCTTAAACTTTTGTAAAACTTACACATTTTTAAACGTTATAATATCGTTATCTACAACTACACATGACAATTCTTAGAATATGCATATAATATTGTCTTCACTCTTTACTTTTAGTTATATCCATTATTACTTGCGTTATATAATAAAATAAGTTTTAATTACCGGTCAATTTGACCGCGTGCGGTAGGAATAGGTGTACAAGAATTGTCAGTAGGTTTAGTGTTAATATATAGAACGTGATGTTTGTGAAATAATATTAAAATTCCTTATCCAATCCAACTAAAGCAATCTAATATTAATAATTTACTTTTATTCGGTTCTGATAGAAAAGTTATTTAACTGTAAAGACATGTGCACATTACTGCTATTATATTATGCTTATTCACAATAAATGTAAATTTTATTTATCTCTTGAATACATTATAATTATAGAAACGTATATACAAAAACCTGTAGATAGATAGCGTTGTCTGTTTGCGCAAAAAGTTTTCATTTATTCAAAGAAAACATTTGTGTAGACTATTGTTTATGTTACAGAAGTTATTATAAAAAGTACGTTTAGCTGTACGTCTGTGTACAAATAATTCTAATGTAATCTGTTGCAGCTTCTCTGTATATTGCGATATGTATCTTAAGAACAAACCGAATAATTAAGCAATATTGTTTGCAGCATCCATCAGTCACTTACTAGATTAATTACAAGCACAGGTGATAAATAAAAACATTATTACACACACATACAAACGCACATACACACATTCGTGTTTATCTTAGTGTGTATATGTTGCAAAATATTATTTTTTATTATGTTACCGTACTAGAATACTTCCTTGTTATAATTACCTAAAATCGTTGAAAAAAAGATAAAAATAAGGAATCAAATGAAGTTTTTTTTATTATATAAAAATATTGTTTTAAAATTGTTTTTATAGGTTCGCAATGAATAGTTAGAAGGCTCTGATCAAAGCTTGGAGTTTGATGACTTTAATTATTTTATGACGATTAATTTTATATATCTGATGACATCTTATGTAATTGAGCTGAGCGTAAGCAAAGCTCTTAACCGTTTGGGAGACCTTTTTTTGTGTTTAGTTGTCTCCAGAATGCGACGAAATAATTGGCAAAAAATATTCTCATGTATGTTTGAGCCGAACGCAAATGTTATAGCGAAAACAGATTAAAAAAATGTTTAGCCATTTAAAAGTTATCAAGAAAAGAAGAAAGGAGAGCGGCTCAGCTCAACACCCGCCCACGGTTGGCGGATCCTAGTATATAATTAAATAAGTATTAGGTTATATCATTAGAAGCACAGGATTCATGAGAATTTAACCTATAAGAGTAGTGTTAAAGTTAGGACCAAATAAATAATTTATTTTAATTATAATTGGCATATTTAAATGAAATATTTTACCGATTTTGATTATGACACGATTGATAGTATAAGCTCGTTTTTCGGAAAAGATACAAAGGTCTGATTAAAATATACTACTTATCTATATATATAAATGTTTTGTTGGTTTGTGTAGGCCTCAAAAAGTCGATAAATTACTGCGCCGATTGTGCTTAAATTTTGACACGATATCCCGTTTGAGAGATGGTTGTTATCTTATCTTATTTTATCTTATCTTATCTATATCTTTTTTCTTATAATCAATGCAATACACATTTCCCTCTTACGGCACTAATGCGGATAACAATTTGGGAATTTTAACGTTTTGAACACTTTTATTGATTTTGTTTTGGTGTTACTATTTCTCACAATGCAACCAGAAAGTACGAGGCGAAGTATACTAGCATATAACTCGTTGTATATAAAAATATAATTCATACCAAAATACTGGTACAAGTATATAAAAGATAAGTTAGTATTTTATCTTTAATAGAGTGTAAAATATTACACTGATGCCTAAGGGAAACAGTGAAAGGAGCTGGAAAGTTCGCAACATGTATTGCAATGATCATGATTATTGCAATACAAGTTGGTATCACCATTAAAGGAGCGACTTCTTTAATGGTGTGACATATTACATTTTAAAGGAAAGTTATTTTGATTATATAATAATTGTGATCAAGTTTTTTAAGGTTCCGGATATAATTGTAATTGGTTGGTATAATTGGTAGTAATCGAAATAAAATGTTTGGGATTGTCTCGTTTGTAAAGCTTATAAACTTATATGACAATAAAATAGAGATAAAGAAGAGAGAGAAGGAGAGAAACTGTGTTTATGACTGCTTCACGGCGATTTTGATTTTGCGGCAAGCTAGAGAATTGATAATGTTTGGGACAAATCAACAAAAGTTTTTTAAGGAACGAAAAAATACATTTTAAAAACTTTCATTTATCGACCGATTTAAATAAAACATTAAATCCTAAGTGATGGTGACAACACATCGTGAAAACAGCATTCAAATCTGATAAGTCGTTCCAGAGATTAGTGAGGACAAACGCACAGATAAAAATTGTAAAAAACATTGTTTTGGGTTCTATTCGTCGGTATCATTACTCCCAAGTATATTTTTATGTGCTCACAGCGATCACTTACAGATTTGTTTTACATAAAATAGTATCCCTCCAGATATGTTTGTCTTTGTATGTAGATATGTATGCAGATATGTATGTCTTTGGTATTGGTAATGTTATCCCTAAGTATTAATAACATTTTCAAACTTTCTCTCCACAGTATCCATATCATCTCTATTTTATTGCATATATTTTAATTTAAATATTTATTTTAATGATAACTCTACGAGGAAAATACATGTACATATTAAACTGCTAAATTTTTTTATCAAATACTGGATTTTAATTAACAAATGCAATAAAATATTATTAAAAAGTTTTTAATATCTAATATTTGTAAAGAAATAAAGGTCTTTACATATTTATTGTTAGAAAACTTAGCAAGAAAAAATCACTACCAAGCACCATTTAAATAACTTTCAACACTTAAGTTGTATGGGACCTGAATTTAAATTAATATATTTCTTATTAATTTAGAATGATCTAGAATACGATTGCGATTTTTTATTTTATACCAAAATAACAAATAGCAATAAAATGTAAGATCTATTATAAATATCACTAATAAATATTAAGTATTATTAACAAAACATTACTGGTACCTATAAATAAAATAATTATACAAAGATTTAACTAATAATATACATTTATAAAACACGAACAGACTGCACAGCGGTGTAGATTACTAACAATGTAAATTATCACCAAGCTACGGAAGTCTGAAGATTGCGAGGCAGTTAAACTTTTTATTAAAATACTCTTTTGTATTTAAACTGAAGTGGAATAATACGACAATTAGAGAAAGTTTTTTACGTCACTTTGAAACTGACATTGACATTTGTAAAATAATATCGATGTCATTTTTCAAGATGGCACCTGCCACATGTAATAACTGTCAAATAATATCAATCAATTCCCTCGCCGTTTTATTCTTTATTGTAAAGTATTATCTATAATAAAAGATAGATTCAATTCTGTAACGGTATCTGCTATCAGCTGTCTAACAGTTTATATCAAGGTTATAAAGAGAATAAGGCTATTTCTCGTAATGATATTATAAATGTATAATTGCAAACAAATTACTGTTAACCGATATTCTGTTTTTAGTCTTTTACTGTTAGAGGAAATCTACCAATTTTTATCTTTTTGTGGTAATTTTTAATTAACAAATAAATTACAGAAATTAGATTTTTTATTTAAAAAGATATAAATGCAAGTGCAATGCATTTGTGAAATCGTCCTGTATTTAAGTAAGTTACGTGGAAGGTTTTGTTCTCAGTAATAAACCTCAGTTTTATGTTCTCGCTGCGAAAACATGATACTGACGTGAACCGTGGGTCACTTCATTATGGGATTAAATTAAACCCATTACACCACTATCATACAGATTTGTGGTAACAACCATCTTGTATATTTAAAGATATTAAGAAATGTTAGAATTACGTACCTTTTATTTCTATCTTTTATCACTAAGAGAATCAATGAAGTGGCCGAATTATCGTGATATCGTGATGCCTTTACAAGTCACGACCAAAAAGTCGTGCCGTGATGTGAAAATACAATAAATAACAACAATAATGTATTGTTAACGAGTAATGGGTCACTATTACAGTACTAATACAAAACTTACAATATCATTATTTTTGTTTGGTTTAATGAAAGTATTGACTGGATTTTGTTAGACTGATTATATTATAATTAAGATCATATTGGAAATAGTACATTTATTTTTGAACTATTTTTGGAACAGCTAGAATAAAGAGGGATATAGACTTGTTTTACAATTTAATTTATAATATCTTTCTTTCTGTTGAAAATATGATATTTTCAGGTTAGTCGTAATTATTATGAGAGTTTTTTTATTCTATTTCTTTGCCGCTTATTATAATAAACAATTTGAATATTTTTATAACCATAATTGGGTGTGGAAGAATAGTTTTTATTCTATTACAGATAGCCCTTTAAGCTACGCTTGAATAAAAAATAAAATAAGTATAGTACAAAATAAATATATCTTTTCGTTTTAAGATATTTTGTTTGTTCAAAAACAAATAAGTCACAAAACAACTGTATCGATTTACAAATATTATGATTCATATAAAAATATCATTGAGACTAAGATTCTCAAAGATCTCATATTACAACCGAGAAAGTTTAAGGTAACAATATATACAGATTTTTTATCTCAACAAGAAACCACATTCGCATATATACAAAGGTAAATTAATCTGCCACAAAAGGGAAAGTTCTCATGGTTCACATGTTATAAGTGTTTGACATAAACAAAACAAACATGACGCCATATTATTTGTACTTATAGATGCTTTTTTATTTATTTAAAAAAAAACAGGCAAACAACTCCCAGATCGGGACAACGGTCATACACTTTATGGGAATCGAACTCACTATCTGTTTACAGTAATCACTGTAACTACTAAACAATACAAAAGATATATTTATGTAAAATAAAAAATATTATTGTGTAACAATACATATTCTTATAACGTTACGTAAAATACAATTTGGTAACTAATTATAAAAAAAAATGTAATTATTTTAATTATAGACTCACCAAAATTACATTTTAATTTAGTTTAACTTTATGTTGTAATTAGTTTTATTGTAACAGATTCATTTAATTGCATAGTAACAGATACACGAACATAATGTATGTGAAGGTAACCTTAAAACTAAAGTTAGTTTTGAGAATAAGTTATATTTGTTAAAAAATTATAGTAAGAAATACGATACAAGTTTAAAAGACACACAATTGTATGTTAAATCAAAAGAAAATCACATATATATATCACAAATATATGTATATATATATATACCAGCTTATTCCCTCCCGCTTCGCTGGGCACACTATTAATTTGGATGTGAACTTAGGTTGCTATGGTAACCGTTGTCATAGTATCCGTTGTCATCGTTACCGTTGCTATAATAACCGCGTTAAGTGTTAGCAGTTAACTCCTACAGGTTTTAAACTTGGCGAAATGCAAAAAGTTGAAATCCGTTGGGATAGGAATTCCCTAAAATCCGTTCTTAGTGGACGTCTACGTCACAAAAGAAGTAACTATGTAAAATTTTAAGTTAAACGGACAGATAGTTTCGGAGATTTCGTGATAGTTCAGTAATAAATGTTCTGTTGGTTTGTGTGTCTCAGATTCAAAAATTACTACTTAATCTTATCTTATTTTATCTATTTCTTTTCTTTTATTATAATTAATTTAAAGCACATTTTTCTTTTATACGAGGGGCAATGTAAGCATAATGAATGAAAGTTTTTATCTCTTTCTTTTTATATTCAATTGTCTTTTTTGTCTCTTTCTTATGTGACAATGTAGTAATATGAATCCTTATATAGGTAGAAAGTTTCTGACAAAGATTACTTGTATTTCTTTTATTACAGACAAATAATTTCACACTAAATCTTATATTTTAATATTTATGTAATATGTTTAATTCATTCATAATTATTTAAATTTATCGTAATAATTTAAATAATTTCTTTTATATAAATAAGTTTTAGGTTAGATTAGATTTTAATTATTTTTATAATTTTATGTAAATTTTGTGATAAAAGGACGGATAATGTACGGAATTTTAGAATTATATATAATTAAAAAGTTCTAATTAAATCTGTTATATCTGTATATATATATATATATATATATATATATATATATATATATATATTTCTTTAATTACAGATATGTGTTAATTGCTTACATGACATAATAGTTATTAAAGATAATTTGTTTGTTTGTTTGTTCGAGAATCATATACATACTAATAATATTACATATATACAGTATTATGGTCAGAGTAAATATAAAATACTTTTTGTTTGAGATAATTTTTACCAACTAAGACATGTTTTCAAGGTTTCTGGTTAAGCAGATGAAGTCACAGCACGTGGTAGTCTTAAATAAAGAAAGAATAAGAAATCTCATTAAGTAACATATTATTAAACGAATCAACGACTTGTAAACTCGAGGTAACGATCGCGATGGTGAAAATATAATTACAATGTAACACATATAACTTCTGGTATAAAAGCTATCAATATTAGAGTATGCATTTCGTCCGCCATTTTGTTTTAGAACACGGCCATGATAATTAACATTGTAAATCTAATCAATTATATATTGTATTAAAATAAACTAGAATCTGCCAACCGTGCGCGGCGGGTGTTGTGCTGAACCCCTCTCCTTTCTTCTTTTCTTGATAACTTTTCAATGGCTAAACATTTTTTTCAATCTGTTTTCGCTATAACATCCGTCTTCGGCTCAAACATACATGAGAAAATTTTTAGCTAATTATCTAGTCGCATTCTGGAGACAACTAAACACAAAAATAGGTCTCCCAAACGGTTAAGAGCTTCGCTTACGCTCAGCTCAATCATTCATTAGATTTACAATGTCTGTCCGTATATCATGGACCCATAAGCCGAATTACAATGTCATTGACCCCACTGTGTCCATTGAATTGTCTGTATACCGTATTTTAAATTGTAACAGAAATATCAGTTATAAACATCTTTGAATTATATCTAGTCACGTTTTAAAAGCTCATCCAGATTCATAAATTCTTTACAAGGTTGTATGAAACAAAGTATATGAAATGTATGGACTATAAATGTTTAAGCTGTTTATTGTCCTATTATTTGTTACCATAGAAATAATTGTATGTATGACAATATATTATGATTGATGAAATATAATAATGGATGAAGTAACGGCTATTTTGTATGGACAAGAGAAACCGACCCCCTAACCTCAAATCTTCCCCTTCTATCCCAGTCTCCTATCTTTATTAGTCAAAGCACTATTCTACTCTACATATGTAATCACAAAAATCTAAATCATACTCGTTTTTGTATTGTTTACCTTTCATTTTTTATAATTATGGCTTGGTAAACCAGTTTACCCATGAGCATTGTAGATTATTGGGTAGCAATAAACTAAGTTTCATCAAAATCACTAATTTGTGTAATCCCCGAACAAACGGACAAACAAAAAATTAAAAATATTTTATGTACTTAACACAGCAGAAAGTAGTTTACTTTTGACAAAAATGATTTATGTAAATTTATTATCATAATTCATACAGATTTCAGCCAATTATACATTTTATTTAATAATTATTCATATATTTATTAAATAAAATGTATAATTATAGATAAATATGCAGTTAGAATTTTGAAAGAAATGTACCGAAATTGGATAAATCGATTAAAATGTAAAACAAGTTTCCGAATATGAATGTTAATTTGCATTAGAAATAAAAAAATCTATTGCTTTTTAAAAAAGAGAAACTTGATCTCTTTAATACATATATCTGATGGTACTAAATCTGTTATATTTTAAGCGAAGAAAATACTATATAATTTGTGAATGTATTTTAAAGCATTTATTAGTATTGTCATTGTATTTACGTTACTTAACTCACTAAAGATAAGTTCATTTATACTTTTAAGTTTTCTTTCCTTTATCTTTTGGTTTGTTTACATCAAAGTTCTTATAAACTTACTCTCCTCGTGCTCCCGCTTACGCTACTAGCGCAGCTTTCGGCATCGTAGTGACGAGTGAAGGCGTACGATCCCGGATGATCCCGGGATACACATTGCCCCATAAGACCGATCCCACGACACACAAATTAATAACAATGTCACATACAACACTTAATTAATCACATCACATAACAAAGTATATTTTATCAAATCCATTCGATCACAACAATGAAATAATCGTCACATTCTAAGTTTACACTTATTTAAAATATTATTTATAAATGTATATTGTAATACTAAATAAAATTATACTCTCCTAATAAAATTTGTGTATTATATTATAGTTATTATAAAGTTGTGGTGTATTTTACACATGGTAGAGCTTCGTAAAATCCACCTGTGTGAGCGCGTGGCGCGCGCTGCGCTCTGTGACCAACTGTGACCTGCGCGCGCGCACCGGCTGTAACTTGCACAGCTGTTCACTGACTCATGTGTCTTCATGACCCTAAATGATATCATCAACTGACAAAAATTTAACGTAAAATATATAAAAGTTACAATAAAAGTATTTAAGTATGGATTTAATAAATATATAATATTAATTAAATTATATCGAGTTACAGTATTCCTTATTTATTTTGCTGCTATCCTTACAAATATTATGTTTTAAAAAATCTGTATATTTTGTAGTGTATCTGATTAAATGTCTTAAAGATTTCAGTATATTATTTCTAATTGTAAGGTTAAACTCAAAATTTATATATTTCTAACACATACTTTCTATTAAGTAGCTTCGTAAATTAGTAGACAGAATATATATATATATATATATATATATTACCTCTTTATTTAACTCTTAATGTTATGACATTTACATGAATCATTATTACGAACAATTAATCCAAGATATTATTTTAATAGGATTTTTTGAATATATGTATTATTATTATTATAGTTCGATAAAAAGTAATTAAATAAAAAGTATTGTTTTGCATATAAACCCTTTTTTATCATTTTTTTCTGCTTTCTGACTAACGGTATTACATGAATTGATAAAAATCCACGCCTACAGCACTCCATATAAACTGCGGAAGCGATTTGTGTATTGTTCGAGTTAGTAAAAGAATACATCAACACACCCATTTTCGATTCACAGCCTACCAAAACATTACCATTTCTCACCACTAGCAATGTGTAAGCTTTAAGCTTTTGGCGATATATTAATAGTAATGTTAAAAGGCTATAACGACTAAAACACATTGATAGATCAAGCGTTGTTTTATTCGAAACAAGTAGTGACGAAAATGACACGATTACATTTTATTTAATGAAGTGTCAAATAAGTTCCTAAAACAGAAGAAAATTTAGTACATTGTTCTCAACAACATTTTATATTATTATATACGAGTACTATGGTACCAGAGCACTATGAACTGTGTTACTTAGTAATCGTCAGGATTAGGATACGGATATGGAGAGGTATATGGATAGGGATAGGGAGGGGATAGGTATATTGAATGTGGAGCGGATATAGGTAAAGGTATCGGGTTAAGGATGGAGATAGGGATAGGGATATGCATAGGGATAAAGTTATAGAAAGGGATGGGAATAGGGATATTTATAGTAACTTAAGTTTAGACATTTAAATATTTAATAAAATAAAAGGCGAAGATTATTAAATTATTTAAATTATTTTATTAAATATACCTTACTAGGAAATAAATGGCTTACCTATTTGTCACGTAATATTTCAATGCTTTGCACGTTTAGGTAATAGAAATAAGTTCTTATAATATCTTATTGAAAAAAATTATGACGCATTTGCTAAATAATAAATTTGGTAAACAAGAATAAATTTCAAAGGGTATTTAAAGTAAATTAAAGTATTTATGTAAATTTCACCAAATCATAGTTTAGGTTTGCTACATTAAAATAATGTCCTAATAATATAATTAGGTTGATAATATTTTTTATTTGTTTCATTGACATTATCCAATATAATTTAATAAAATCGGCAAAAATAGATCTTTGATATTTTGTAGATGTGAAATGTCAATGTCAAAATGACGCAATGTTTGTTTACAAATTAGTTATACAATATACATAATATGATTACTTATGTATATCTATTTTCGACGTAATTACATGTTTTCAGTATTCAGAAATTGTGAATCTTTTTAAAGATTTTGATATAACCACATATCTGGAATGTTAACTCGAGCTAGAGCCTTCTCAACGCAAGCGTTGAAAGTTGTGAATAATGTTGCTAAGCAACGTTTTGTAGTGGCTGTTCCAAACGGTAGGTTAAAAACTTGTTTTTTGTTACCCATCATTAGTAAAGTAAAGTAAAGGGCTACAATTTATATCCAATGTAATTCAGATATTATGTAGTTCGCAAATATAACTAGTAAATAGTAATTGTGAAGGTTAGGGATTATTCAAATAGAACTGGCTATGATGTGGTTAAACTCACCTAAATAAATCAGTAATTTGTAATGAATTTGCAGCTGAAGCCACTATAAGTTATGATAAGAAAGACCAACAAATTATATTTCTACACACTGAAGTACCAAAAGAGTTCCAAGGAAAGGGTGTAGGAAAGCTTTTAGCAAAGGTAAGACATTTATGTTAATAATAATATAAATAAAAATAATTCAACAATAATTGTATTCTTGAGCTCATTATAATTGTCATTAAATTTTCAATTTATTTTTATTGACTATAATATGATATTTCTTTTACAGCATGCATTTACTTATGCATTGGAAAACTCTTTGGATGTGATTTGCAAATGTCACTTCCTCGCAAAATACTATGAAGACAATCTAAATTTATATAAAAGTTTGAAAGTAAAGATAGACTTAGAGTAAAAAGATGGAGACAACTTGGTATAGATGTAATACACTTTATTATATAAGAGAAAAATGTTTTGGTAAAGCTAAAAAAATTGCATTAGAAGCTTCTTCAAAGGTTACAGAAGGTTCAGAATTTCTATTTTATCATGGATTATGTAGTATATTTGAAGGACAAAAACACAAAGGGATTAACGAGTTGACTCCTCTACAGTCTGATAGGGATCTGGAATTGGCCGTTACAATGGCTCTTGTTTTCAGCTATAAGTTAGTAAATAGTTACGATAGGGAAGACTTACTTAATCTGGAAACAAAACTCAAGGAAGAGAAGAAGCAAGCGAATGCTACATCATTTTATTATGCGGCTCTATTTCTGTCGCTTGGAGAAAAATATGAAAAGGCCTCTGAATATATCAACAAATCATTAAGAAAGGATCAAAATAATTTAAACACAATAATATTAAAGGGATGGAATGATATGTATATGAATATCACTGAAATCAAACCTTCAATATTGGACTGTTTTGAATTAGTTTCACATAAAAGTGATAATAACATTGAAGCACTCCTCGGAATAGCAAAGTTCAAGTATCTTACAAAGAAGTATGACTCGTCCAATTTGACGTTAGATAAACTTGTAGTCAACAACCCTGGTCAGGTTGTACCGCTTATAGAGAAACTAAGAAATGAATTTGCGGCTCAGAAGTGGGAAGCTGTGTATGACACGATTGAGAGAATACTCTCCTTGGATCCTAAAAATATAGAGGCTTTGAAAATTAGAATCTTCATAGCACTCTGTAAAAATTCTGACTACATTGAAGCTGTAGATCAACTAAATAAGTTTTTTACCGTCCTTGAAAGTGAAGAGACAAATAATGGTCATCAGTTTTATATGACGGCACAATTGTTTTCTAAAATATGTGGTCGTTCTAGTGCAGTGTTATCACAAGTGTACCGATTTGCTCAGTACGCATCAGAAATGTATTCCAGTAACGTTGATTATTTGAGTGAAGTCGGCTATCAATGTATTTTGCAAGGGAAATACAAGGATGCCTTGAACTTTTTCAAAGCGGCCAGTAAAGTTGACAGTAACTCAATTACTGCTCTATGTGGTCTCACTCTGTGTCAAATGTATGAGAATGGTCCGACCAATCAGATTGGAGAGCAAATTGAATTATTGTATGAAATGCAAGGAACAAATAAATTTCCAATATTATATTTACTATCGGCACAGTTAAATAAGAACTCTAATGAAACATTTTTAAACAATGCAATCGAGTCACAAATATCTAAAACTGACGGCTATCCATATAGTATGATATACATAAAAAATTTAGATCCAGATTTCTTACTAGAAGTTTACAAGGAATACAAAAAATATTTACCCAAAAAACCATTTGTAATTGTTGGCCACCTGCTGTATTCTCAAGAAGGAAGCAATGCTGGGGTTGCCAATTGTTTTAAAATGCTGTCTACAATATGCCAATGCTGTCCCGGATTAATACCAGCCTTATATGAATTAGCAAAGCTGAAATTCCTATTTGGTTACTCGAGTGAGGGCCAAATGTTGGCCCAACAAATTGGTGATCTGGACAACACACATGCCGGTAGCCAAGTGTTGTTGGCCCAAATTTACATCCAACAAGGCGCTTACAACAAAGCAGTGCAAAGCTTAGAAGTGTGTTTGAGTTATAACTTTAAAATCCGTGACAGTGCCATGTACCACTTCCTAAATGGTGTTATATTGAAGAATATGAATCAGCCCCAAGATGCGTTGTCAAGTTACAACACAAGTTTGCAGATAGTCAATACAAAGAGTAACATAAAACAGTATGATTCAGAGCTCAATATCATTGATAAAGCCACATTGTATTTGGAAATCATTGAGTTACAAACGTCTTTGGGACAATTTGGTGAAGCGGGTAAAACTATGCAGGTAGTTGATTGAATAAATATAACCAGTGTCTACTTGTTTGTAATTATCTAGCTGACGTGATAGCTCAGTTGTTAGAGCGGCGCACGGTCCCTAAGGTCTCAGTTTCGAATATGCAGTCTTTTTGAACACCATGGTTATATTACAGGAGGCCATTCAGGATATTTCCTACACGTCAGAGGAAAGTCGCCTTCTCATAGCTCGAGCTGACTTGTCCTTGAGCAATGGTGAAATTGACAGCGCCATTGAATTACTAAATGAAGTAAAACCGGGACAGCCATATTACTTCCAGGCTCACAGCAAGATGGCTCACATTTACCTGAAGGAGAAGCGGGATAGAGGAATGTTTACTTCCTGTTTCAAGGACATTGTCCACAACCACCCCATGGTGGACGCTCACACCATGATGGGGGATGCATTTATGTCCATACATGGTAAATTATTTGTATTTTTTAACCTATGACATTTTTCTTAATAATAATAATTTATAGGAAAATTGATAATTAATGATTTATTTCATGGTATCGTTATTTTTATTTAATTCATCATTCATTCACTCAGTTTTTGGAATGAATTTATTTTGTCTTCTTTATATTCTCATTCAGATGGAATTAGACATAATTATATTTTGGTACCATTTTAGAGCCAATACAAGCCGCCGTGTCTTACGAGACGGCCTTAAAGGGAAATCCCAAAGACATTGAGTTAATAAAAAAGCTAGGCACAGCGTTAGTGAAGATGCACGAATACGACAAAGCATTACTGCATTATGAAAACTCGGTTAAGGTTTTAAATGATGATGAACTGAGATTTGAATATCTGGAGCTCCTTATAAAGGTTAGCAATTTAATATTTTTACCATATTCATTGAGCGGAGCGAACGAAGTGAGCGGAGCGTTCTACTGGAGACTTTTTCACATTCTTTGTCACGAATTGGCTCGAAAACTACTTGACGAAAAATTATGAAATTTTGCAATCATAAAGAAACACATTAGGTGATGGTTTAAAAAAAAAGAATTTCGAATAATGCCGTCCAAAAAAAAAAATTAAAAATATGTCAAAAACTGATATTCCATTGAAGTCAATGGGAAACGATTAGCCATTACACTGAGCTCGCTTCGCTCAATATACAAACGGCACCCGAGATTGAGGGTCTGCTGGCGCCCCTAGTATAATTATTGTTATATTTAGAACTAAAAATGTTTTTATTTCAAATTAAACTTGTCTTTGTCAGCTCAAGCATTACGACAAAGTTGATTCGAATATATCGTCTGAATTGAACCAAATGTATAATAAAGAAAAGGACGTACAGACTCTCAAACGACGCGTTAAATTACTGCTAATACAAGCGAGTAGTCGGGAATTAAAAAATCCAACAGCCGGCAACACTAACCTCATCCTAACCGAAGCGAAAGACTTACAAATGACGATTTTGAAAAGAATGGAAATAGACACGAGAGGAGATTTGGAAGAAGAGAAGAAGAAATTGTCGTCGATTCTCTGTTTATTGGCGAAGGTTAAGTCATCTAAGGAACCCGCGTTGGCGACTAATTTGTATTCTGAAGCTTTGATATATTCACCGCGGGACCCTGACACTCTGTTGGCGTTGGCGAAGTTGTACGCACAGGTCAGTGAACTCTCTGAAGTGTTATCTCCATGGTAACGGGGAGAGTTAGGTTAGATTAGTTTGGTATAATGTTGTCTGCAGTCATAGCCATAGGGCCGGCGCTAGTCCGCCTCTCAGAGAGTCAGAGGTGACCGAATCAGAGTTCTACTCCATGATGGGTCTGATAGGTATCCGCCAGAGGTCGCGGTTGTGTGCGTATCCTTTCCCGTGACATCTCTAATAAATGCGGAACAGTTGGAACCGTCTGATTTAGTGGGTAACCATAAAGATTACCCAATGTTAGCATCTTCTTTGCTACCGGGAGTCCTACATAACTGCCCCCTACTTTCATACATTGAAGAGTGAGTCGAATATCTATAAAACAGTACCGAGTTAAAAAAAAAAGTATAAAAATATCCATTTGGTGATATTGTGGGATGTTGTTATTCCTATATAAACGGCAATTATTTAATGCAATTATGTTTTATATTTGTCTATAACAGATGAACAACCCCGAGCGCTGTGAGCAGACGTGTTCAGTGTTGTTGAACGCGGACCCGAACAACGAGTCTGCGGCTGTCATGATGGCTGACTTGGCCTTCAGAAAGGTAACATTGTTTTGAACTTATTATAGTATATACGACATTATATGAGACCTTTAAATATTGATATTATATTATTTGGGATTGGTGCAATATATTAATTCCTTCCACGGACATTTATCATTTTCCGGTTTTGTCTTCAGTCACCATATTCTTTCATATCCATTTGAAACTCTTCTTACCCGCTCTAAATAATTTTCTTAGTCTGTATTGCGCACGTGCGTGTTCCATTTTTCAAAACTTAATTGCAATAATAAAATATAAATACAAATGCGTTTTCACACAATTTCGACGTGTCTGTAAATCCCTGTGTATATGATAAAAGAGACAGGGACACAAAGAGAGAAAGAGAAAGAGAGTTGTTACCCGGGTGCGCTCTCCCCTGTTCGTGTGGTTATTTGTTTGTATACGTTTGTATGGCTCGATATACGCACATACAGACAGCAAACGGCATTTCGTTACTTGACAATTTCTACAACCTGAAAGCTGCATTAAAGAACTTCGTCCCAACAATTCATTTCGCAGAGAATCTGCCGTTGGTACTCGAACTGGTTAGATAAAATATTAAAAAGATGGTTTCAAGAATAATGTAAAATAATAAAGGTGGATCTGGAGACGGCTCAGCGTCACCTGAACCAGATCCTATCGGTGAAGCCGACGAGCTACGAGGCGCTGTGTCAGCTGATAGAGGTGCAGTGGCGGCGCGGGGCGCTGCGGGACGCCGAGCACGCCCTGAACGCTGCTGGGGAGGAAGGCCACGACGATCCGGGTATTGCGATCTACGATTGGCATTGATATCAATCTCAGTTAGCTTATAAATATCTATAGAATTGGATCGCTCTTTCATTGTTATTCAGATAATTATATCCCTTATCCCTAAATAATTTTTAGCATTTTGTTTTATATACTTTTCGATTATTTGAACTTAATGCCTTAATACCGATAGGGCTTATCGAATTGATTGCGATGGTTCTAGTTGTTCGTACATTGCTCACTAAATATTAAAGTTAGTAGAACAGTGATCACAATAAAAAAAAACCCGACTGAGTTTGTTCTGTGGTATTCATAGAGAAGGACGCGTTTAGAACGTCGTCGCCGTCGTAGCCCTTAAAAAAGATAAAAAGTAAAGATACTTCCTTACAGAAGGGCTTATTTCGATGAGTATGGTTTCACAATAGGCCCTCCTACCCATCCCATTAAATGAGTGTTCTCGGGTGATAGTACACACATAGTACACTTTGAATAGGATACTTGTACTGTCGCGGCGTGTTCGAGTCGTACTCGTGCGCCGTGAACGCGTCGCTGCGTAGTCTGAACGCGTCCCGTCGGTCCGCACGGGGCGCGGCGGCGGCGCGGCGCATGCTGCTGCTGTGCCTCGCGCAGGCCACCGACCAGACCGGGACCTCCGACGACGAGTGAGACGGATATATATATTTCTTTCTTTCTTTTAATGGCCCATGCTAAACGTTTTTAACGCTCTAATCTTTGGAATTGTTAGTCGTAAAAAAAATATATTGGATTTTGTTCGCGTTCTTAATCTTAATCCTTTCGAGATTGTGAGGTTCATATTAAATCCTTATACCTACAACAGTAATATCACCAATTTCCAGCGACACCCGTCTCCTAGCGCTTCGAACGGGTGAGAAGCTTCTCGCGGAAGTGTCTCACTCTGAGCACAGGTCGCTGTCCGCGCTACTGCAGCTCGCCACGAGACAGAAGAGTCAAGCGGAGAGAGTGTTACAGGAGCTGCTGCCCTCAGCCACGGAGGAGGGCTGCCAGGATGACCCCTACCTCATACTGGCTGTTGCTACCGCGTGAGGACTTACATTCATATCTATATGTATAAATAAAAAATAATGTTTGTACGAAATAACTTCCAAACTGCAACGAATTGAATAAATCTTTTGTGTTAGATATTGTCAGGAAAAGGTTTGTATGAAAAGAATATAACAGCAAATATTTATGAGACAGAAGACTGACGCGTCTTCAATATATTAAGTATATTTTGACAGAGTGTCGTTCAGTTGTTCAGTTAGTGTATCTTCAAAAAGAAAATATCTAAAACTACCTTCAACAATATGAAGCAGCAGACGAAGTCGCCGACAACGGCTAGTGTTATATAATTGAATAAAACCAAAATATGTCTTGTATATATTTATTCAAATAATTAATACTATTTGGTATAGATATAACATTCTCAAACAACCAACCCGAGCCAAGAATATACTGAAGAGGAGTATATCCTCAATACCTTGGACTCCAGAGAACGCGGACGGGTTGGAGAGGTAATAATTATTAATTATGATAAGGAAGAGATTCATATAGTTTATATATGGATGCAATGTTTATAAATGTATTGAAGAACAAAACATTGATTAAATACTGAATTGATTTATTTGAATAATAATGCAATGTTATTGAGCATTTGAGCTTTAATTTTATACTTTTAAAACGTTTTATAATGTACTCTAATATCATATTAGGTTTCTAATGTCATATTAGGACTCTATTGTTCTATTAAGACTCTAATATCATATCATAATTTTAGGATTTTAATGTCATATTAGGACTCTAATACCCTATTACACTTAGGTGCTGGCTGGAAGTAGCAGATAATCAAATAAACTCTGGAAGAATAGATGCAGCGAAGGAGATTCTCACAAAAATTCTCAACCACAACAAATCCTGTGCAAAAGCGTACCAATACTTGGGTAAAAATACCATCTCTATATATCTACACCACTACCAGATAAGTGTCTAAAGGTAAAATGTTGACAGGTTTCTTAGCAGAGAAGGATCAAAACTACAAAAGCTCAGCCCTCAACTACGACAATGCGTGGAAACACACGGAAAGAAGTGACCTGGCCGTCGGATACAAACTGGCGTACGCGTATCTCAAGTTAAAGAAGTATCCCGAATGTATAGTCGTGTGTCGACACGTCCTAAAGATTCATCCCGATTACCCGAAAATTAAAAAGGAGATCCTGGAAAAGGCTAAGACTAATTTAAGAACTTAAATGTATTTGTACTTAAATAAAATGTGGTCATTAAATTTGTTTTCTTTCGTTTCATATTACTTTTAAACATGAAATTAAGGAGATTTATTAAGGAATCTTTATATTATCCTAACTCTCCCACGTCCACGAAGTGTTGCATCCGGGGAATCGCAATTATTAAATTATCCCAACTCTCCCACGTCCATTAAGTGTTGCATCCGGGGAATCGCATTGTACTTTGCTACTGATTCGCTTATTTTTATAATAGAGTTAATAGAACTTATCATGAAGTGAGCAGTGAAGTGACTCGTTTGATATTTTGCCTGTCTCAGATACGGTCGAAGTTCGAGCAAAATCTGAGAATCTATTCCCCTGATTTTGCTCGGGGAGTGGTTCTGATTCATTTCATTCATTCAAAGCATTTTTAGTTAAGTTATCGGTTCATAAATTCTAATGAATACCAGAATTGGTGAAAATTACTCCTGAAGTAGGACTAAGTTTCCTAGTATATATAAAAAATGTAATTATTTTAATTTTTTATTGTTTATCATATATTAAGAAATGAAATGAGCAATACTAGAGACAGGTGCACTCATTCTCTGTAACATTTACGCTAATTAATTTTTAAGCTATTTATTTTTTCCCTGGCGACCACTGAACAAGTCGCATCTTAGAAGACAAGTAAAACACAATTAAAATGCACAAATATTTATTTAATGACGCATTGTGACCTATTGCATAAAAATTTATGCGAATACTGTTCCTATATACTACATGTGGTTCAAAGATATCTTAACGATCGATATTCTATCTATTTAATCTTCTTCCTCTTGTTCGAGGATCGTCTTGAAGCAGAATGGTTGGAAGATGTATCCCAAACCAGCGTAGAATTTGCTCATGAACTCCACCCTGAAAGTAATAGATTGTTGTTATAGTAAATCATTAACACACGTAAATTAGCGTCGAAATAAAGTGCATCTTATCGCGTATAACTCACCAATGCAAACGCAGGGTGTGCAAGAAAGCGGAGAGACCCTCCATCATGACGAGAATGGCGAGCGTGAACAGCGACCAGAACATGAACGCCACGTACAACTTGATGCCGCCCACCCAGTTGTGGTCTTTCAGCCCGAACGACAGCACCATGTTCCAGAGCACCTCAGACAACTCTACAATTTGATAATTTATTAAAGTTTAAGAGTGCAATACGTATATATATATATATATAAGGCAGTGCGATACATACCTGCGTGAGCGAGTGACAGCGCCCACAACCGAAGGTAGGAGGCGGTATGCGAGATGGTGCTGAGCACGTACTCGATGGTGTGTATAGCTTGATGGATCATGATCTCGCTGAAGGGCTCGTCGTCGTGGTCGTGTGCCGCGGGCTTGGCGGGCGCGGGCGTCACCTCCGTCTGCTCCTGCAGCTCGATGCCCTGCGCTACGTTTCCGTTGGACTGCGGCTGGATCGAAAGTTCTCGATTGTAGAGGTGAGGGTTTCATTGCTATCCAAAGATCTAGCGACTCACCTTGGCGTGCTTTTTCTTGGAGGCGGACAGCAGGTACAACGGCTTTCCGAGCAGCATGACGGGGATGCAGCACAGCGCCACCAGCACGAACACCCGCTGCAGCGTGCCCTGGCCATCGAACATGTACTCCTTGCAGTGCTCGGGCGCCGGCGTGCTCGAGAACAGCATCATGTTGATGAAGAGGATAAGAACAGATGGCGCGCAGCCTTGCGTGTACGCCTCGTCTGGAGGGAGTAAGAAATATTTTAATGTTGTAAATATATAATGTCATCCCGTTTCGTATTATAGCGGCCCGTTACTTATAATTCAATGTTACTTCATTCAAACCTGTGGACAAAGTGCTGTAGGCGACCCACTTGAAGAACATCATGAACACCATGTACGCGAAAAGAAGACACAGGAAGATTACTTGCGGAAGGAATTCGAGGAAGATGGAGTACCGACGCTTGAAGAAGCTGTAAATTAATAAAATAATTTATATATCTATAAATATTATATAAAATACTTTGACCTTTTCAAATTTTGATATATGTTATATTTTGTTAGTGATTTTTATAAGAATATTTACTTGAAATTGACGACGCTCATGCAGACACCGAAGATCATGTGGAGAACACCGAAAACGATGGAGAGCTTCATTTTGTACGAATTCAGAAAGATGATCTTATTTTCAGCGCTCTATAAAATAATTTATTGGTACAATAATCATTTTTGATAGTACTCATTTATATATTTAAACAAAAAATACCCCACCTGCCACACGGGATCGATACCAATGAAGTAAGGCTTGTCGATGTACGAGTCTTTGGGGTCCAAAGTGAAAGCTTTGTTGCCCTCGAGGGTCTTATTGTCGTACGGACTGAACCACGAGGAGCCGAAGATGTTCATGGATTTGGAGAATATGTCGTTGTAGACGATGCCGGTGTACATCGAGAAGCAGCCCATGAGGAGGATGATGTAGCGACCGGCGAAGAAGATATTCCAGATTTCGTTGTTCGATTTCTTTGCAGCGAGAGACACTTCCTTCACCACCATCCACAGACCGAACAGAGCCATGATCAGACCGTGCCCCAGGTCACCGAACATCACGGCGAATAGGAACGGGAACGTGATTATAGTGTAGAGTGCTAGAAGATACAATTGTACCATGTATGTATAATGAAAATTGAAAGGAAAAAGGTGTTTATGAATATAATTTTAACGAATACCGAATAGAATAAAATAATGTATTTTGTGTGTGCATAAAGTACCTGGATTGCATTCCCTGTAGGAGGCGACTCCGTACGAGTCAATGAGGGTCTGGAAGCCACGTGTGAAGCGGTTGGTGCGATTGAAGGTAGGAGGGACCTCGTCGCTCTCGATGCAGTTTAGGAAGGAGGGGATCGAACTGCCGCATGCGTTCTGTGGAACAATAGAACATTTTATAATATATTTTATAAGAGATACCAAAAATCAGTGACAGTAATCAGACATACGGATCCATCGACGAGAGCCTTTTGCACGTTGGGCAAATCGCCGGTTGGCACCCAGCACTCGCCGATCAGGCACTTGTTGGTGACGTCCATATTGAAGAGGTTGAGGGTGTGGTAGATGGCCTTCATCTTCCGTACCATGATGGACCAGCTGCCCAGCTCCTTGGCGACGCTTACCAGCACGCGCTGTCTGTGGTCGCGGGTTTGATTTAGCACCTGGAATGAGATATTTTTGTTTAATTTTATTTTCAGAACCGCTTAGGAATTACGATTCGATCGCTTGATATAAATCTTATAACTTAATATGAAACTTGATAGATATTTATTATATGCAAATGTTTATGGTCAAAGCAGGGGAAAGTTGTCAAAAAATTTTTTAACTCCATCAAGTAGTAGTATAAGATAAAATATATAATATTTATAACGATTGATATCTATATCAATTTCGTCTTAATTTGTATGGTTACCATATTGAGGTCCTCGAGGCGGGTGCGGACGCCCTTGACCATGTCGAGTCTCTCTGCGTTGGAGGGCGGGCACGGGTACAGCGACGCGTGGAATCCCGTGCACACCTTCTTGATGCGGGACTTCAGCTGCTCTCCTTGGAAGAACGCCACGAACACCGTCTTGTAAATCTCGTTACCCTGAAACATAGATGTAAAATTCCATAATTTTCAAAAAATGTTACGGTGCGAACTCCTTTGAGGTATATAAATCGATCGATTTGACCGTTTACGACGGAACAATGTTATCAGATCCAAAAATTCTTGTCACAAGAGTTAACTTTGTGTTCGTTATTTGGTATATGAAGCACAGAAAAATGGCTCACAGTGTTGGGATCCTCCAACGGCTTGTCCAGCTCAGCGCGTCGCAGGAAGACATTACCCCTGGATATACGCCACAACATGCGTTCAAAGGCCGGCACGCGCTCCCGCTGCACCACGCCCGCTACGAACCCTAGACGACCACGAGTAGCCGCCTGCTGACCAGCCTCGTCAGAGATCAACGACCTGCAACCAGATAACACTTATATAGCACAAGCAAAAGATAAGCACATTGCAACGGGCCAAATATAAAATGTCTACAATTTTGTGTTTTTCACGAGAAGTCAATACTTATGGAATTTGTGGGATATGGAACACTTTTCATTCGATGACCTTTATATATTGATCCATTGTGATCTTACTTGGTGAGCGAATCCATTCCGATCTCCTCTTGAGCGGCGAAGAAGGCTTCCGTCTTTTCCAAGACGTGCTTTAACTCCGTGAGTTCCAGATAGTTTTGTTTAAGGTTCACTGCGTTGTGGGACAGCTCCAGGATTTCGTTCTCCGTCTTTTCCAAGTGGGCCTGAGGGAAAAATAAAATATTTAACTTTTGTTTAAAACAAATTTACAAGTTTTTAGGGAAAAAATGTTTAGCAAATCTAAAATGTTAATTCTATATTGATATTGCACCTGCGCAATATTTCTAAGAATTGTTTTTTTCTGTTTTAAATTACAAGTATAAGCAACTTTTCGCATCAACATACTTATACAATATTTAATAAAATATAACAAGATATATAAAATCGAAATATTAATAACTGGCACTTATTTTCCAAAGTTACATTAAATTAAAGACTAAAAATGAAAATAAGAGATTGTATAGAAAAAAATACCTCAAGATCAATAATTTCCCGCGGGTTGGGGGCCCGAGGCATGTCCTTGACGAGTGGCACGGCCACCTTGTCCTTGTGCACCTCAGCCTCAATGTAACGTAATTTACGTTCCATCTCATCACAGCGACGGACTTCGTTCACGAACTTACGTTGGAAAGCGTTTATGTCTGGGTTTAACTGGAATAAAACATGGAGTTATAACAAATCTACGTATTTGAACATAATTTCTATGGACGTAGGTATGTTTTTTTATATTACGTTTATAAAAATAACTTTATCGTTAAATGCAATTAATTAATTGATCTAAAAAATATCATTGAAACATTAAAAGACTTATGAAGGCAATTGTATCGTAATTAAACTCCTTGATCCATAATTCCTATTAACATTAATAATTATTGATTAATTACCGTTATGATAAACGTTTAACAAAAGGCAATAAAAATATTAGCAACGCATGAATGCATGAGTAACATGCGATTTACAAACAAACATAATGATATCAGTATTGATATAGCATGTGTCATGTAATCTCCTAAAATCGTGAAACAATAAGATCGTAAAATCGTTTTTAAATGTCTCGATACCCTAATATAACCTCAACAAGTTAAGAGTGTTCATTCATATCTTCGCAACAGGTTTCTATTACCCAGGGTGAGCAGGTATCCGATTGGTGAAATGGTCTTACGAGGTAAACTTGATTGGTCATACACCTGACATATTGCTAAATTATTAACCATATATAACATTTACGTAATACATAATAATAATAGAAACTTATTAAGATTCCATTATTAAAGGTAATTGTACATAAATATCAATAAAATATCGCAAATTGTATGTATGTGTTTAATTTATGCAACGTTAATATTCTGATATTTTAATCCTTACGTTGCAGAAACAATCAAAATGAAACCTGAGGCCCTATAATAAATAAAACACGCACTCAGAAATATAAATAAGAAAGCTCTAAAGACAAGTTCACCTTGTGTTCGGTAGTCCTCGAGTCAACTCAGTAACCTTTATTTTAACACTGAACCTACCGACAATTCTTGTATACCTGTTCCTATCGCACGCGGTCAAATTGAACGGTAATTAAAAATTATTTTATTATATAACGCAGGTAATAATGGAAATAACTAAAAGTAAAAAGTGAAGACAATATTATATTCATATTCTAAGAATTGTCATGTAGTTTGATAACGATATTATAACGTTTAAAAATGTATGTTTTACAAAAGTTTAAGAACGGTCAATTTGACCGGTACTGGTAGGTTTAGTGTTAAAACGATCACACTCAAGCTATTTGGTATGTATGTCATGTATATGTACTTTGCTCCTGCTTCGAGCGTATTTTAACAGGCAATCGGCTTGTTAATTTATTTGTACTATGGACTATGATTGCATAATTCGTTGAGCTATAGAGATAGGTATTTTAAATTGAATATAAAATACAATACCTATGGAGTTTTTAAACCGGTTTGAGAATCTCAGTTTTTATATATAAAACAAAATAAATAATAATGTTAACGAGTTATTTGTTAATTAATGATATGAAATATTATTTATCTAACAAAAAAACTAAACTATTTTAAGTAATAATAACTAATTATGTACATAATTTACTAATTATCAAACTACAAAGTCTCAAAGTAATAACTATCGTAAAAAATAAGAATTCGTTTTTAAAAAATGCTATTAATTTAGTCCAAACATATTTTTTTTAGTTCAAATATTTATTTAAGTATGAATACTTGAATATTAAAATGAAATGTTGTTATTCTCAAGCATCTTAAGGACATAGTCGGTATTACACTGTTATTTTAAAGTGGATCGAGTGGCACTTATGGTTCTAGGTTATTAAAGATAATTAAGGCGATTAGCGAATAATTTATTTTATCATTATTACATGTAAATTACTAATAAACAATTAATAATGAGAGTTATTGTGTGTATTGTTTTGGTACTTACATCTCTAAACTGTACAGATCCAGCTTCCCCGAGCTCTGAGACAGAGGTGTAAGCCGCCTCAGGCTGGATGAAGAGCTGGCATAGTGCCATCTCTTCACTCCGGAACATAGCACCCATGGTGGTGGTTTATAGTTATGTCCTCTTAAAATCTATAAACAAAAACAAATTCATCAAATTACACTCTGAAAGAGCTCGTTTATAAATACATCTAAACTACCTTTACGATATTATTAATATTTATATGGATACAAGTTTTACTAAGTTCCCAAGGGAATGTAATGGAATTTGCAATGCTTATTGAACCGGTTCGTATCTTGCGATGAATCTTGAAATTACATCTCGATTTTCTACAATAAGTTATAAAGAAAGATGGCTTTCTTATTACAGACAAATGTTAAAATATATCTTAATAATACAATGTACTATAATATAATATATATATAAATTAAATGCAATATAGATAATTAAATAGCAGTTAAACAGTCGTTATGTTGGATGTCTTAGACTGCAAACTCATTAACGTGATGATCATTAAGAAATAGTTATAGTTATATACACAAATAGAAATTTCAATTCGTTGAAACACTTACAATTTACTTTATAGGCCCATTTCATTAAACACTTTTAGTGCACTATTTACCCTAAAACTACCTCGCTAATAGGTTACTAACACTATTTTTAGCTATTAGTATGCTAGTTGACTTAGCGTCCGATAAATTGGATAATGAAATGGCTGGAATTTAATATTAATGGAACACGTTTAGGAGGTACACTATACAGCTTTTTAGTGTACAAGGTCAAAATGATTGGGCCAGTTGCAGTGGCCGGTTCACAATAACGGTATGCTATACATACATACATACATACATATATTGGAAATAATATAAGGAAAAACAATTAAAATCTACCTACTGAATGGAGTATGACTGGAAATATATATGTATAATATCTTTTGGGAAAATCTAACATATTTTAAACACATTCCTTGTAAAAAAATATTATATTAATTTCTTTCGTTGCTGCATTTTTTGAGTGTAACTGAATATTATGGTTACATATGATATATTATATAGTTTATAATAAGTATTAACATTTGATGGCTAGTTAAAATAAAATTAAGGTTTCATGATAAACTAACAAACGCTTCATTCATTTCATAATAATTTTATTATTATATAACTCGTTCCTCGCTTACTATCCAATGGAGCGGGAATTTTATAAACGAAGGTTAATGCCAAGTTTTTATTGTAAATTTAACAATTCACGCTTTTTATGGAATACTCAGACCATTCTGTTTTTATTTGTCAACATTGGTTTTGTGTTTTTTTGGTGCATAAGACAGGAAATATAAATAATTTCTGTACGCTCACAACAATACAACCTTTGGAAATGACTATAAGTATTGTATGAATTGGAATCGTTGAAAATATGGTTGTAATTAAATTTAATTTCAATTATAATAGTTGTAATTCTACAGAATATAATGTGGTAATTCTATTTAAAGAAGACACAGAATATTTATTTTGCGTGGTGTTATTCATGGTTATTGATTCTGTATGCTAATTAGGAACACACAGTATAATGAATAGTTTTTTATTCTACGTTATAACTATTACAATGTTGTTTAAATGAATACTATGAAGGAATACCAATTTTATAATTAATATACTTGCTAAAAATACAGTAATATATATATTTTGTTATATTAAGTAGAGTACAACATATCTATACCTATAAATTTAAGTGTTTGTAATTCCAAATTAATAATACATACTTTACATTCGGTACTTACAGAAAAAAAAATGTCTGTCTATCTGTTTGTTTGTTCCAGTTAACCTCTAAAACGGCTAGACCGATTTTAACAGGACTTTCACTAACGGATAGCTGATGTAATAAGGAGTAACAAACTATTTTTATTAAAAAAAACATATTCCATCCGAAGTCATGGGCATAATATTCAACACTGGTCAATCGTAACATTAAAATCGCAATGGTGCTTTGACGAGATTGTGTGAATAACTATAATAATATGAATATTACTAAGGTGGCGGAAAACAATGATGTTTGGAATAGACATACCTGGCTGGTAGGTGTTTTTGTATGGGAAGTAAAGGAATTTGTATTGCAAGTTGCACGTAGTTAAACCGTGATTACGTTTTTGTGGGGGAAAATTGGTTACAACGGAATTTAAAACAAGTCTCAAGAACTAAACCTAGTCTTGCCTAGTCTAGTTAGTAAATTAGTATATAGTTTTTTAAAATTGGTCCACAATAAATTAGAAAAGACATTTAGAGTAATTTGATGTTATTATTTCTAAAATTAATTTAATTTGTTTTGTTGATTGTATGCGAGTATTTTATCTTAAAGCCGTCAGGGTCTGATATATTTCCGGTTCATACATGTAATTCATTATCCTTCTTCCGTTCCTATGACCTTATACAAGTTACATTGGACATTTACGACGAAGTAGTTTGTCATTTTATTGAGCGAAGCGGGCGGAGCGTTCTACTCGAGACTTTTTTTCCCATTCTTTGTCACGGATAGGCCCGACAACTACTTGACGGAAAATTATAAAATTTTTCAAACAAAAACACAAACTAGACGACTGTTTAAAAAAAATTGAAAAATGTCATGTTGTTGAGGAATAATCGTCAAAAAATTGATATCGAATTTGAGGGTCTGTTGGCAGTCTTAGTTTACATTTTAATAACTGTAAAGAACTTTTTGTTTTCAATTAGATCAAATCCCAGGCGTTTGGAACCCTCGTATCCGTAATTATAAGTTAGTGTCTTCATAGGCTTACGACAAGTATGGTATCAAAATAGTCTTGACAATTGACGTACACAAGTGATTTGTTGATTTAAAGTGGAAAAGATAATTTTCTGTCAGAAAATAATGTTTAATTGGTTGAATATTGCAAGATAAGCATCGTACGTAAACAATAAACCTAAATTTAGATGAAGTATACACGAAGTGGGCAATGATGACTGGGTATTATTAGACTATTTACCTGGTATTGGGTTTGTTTATGGTTAGTCTAAGTCTGATCTCATGACACAAATACCTGTCAATTGTAATATTTTTTTATATATTCTCTTTTATCGTGATTACGTTTCAAAACCCATCCTTTGCTCAATATTTACAAATTTATTAGTCATTACAACGTGCCTCAACGATAATTGCGATGTTTATTTAAAGAAAAAAAAAAAGGTATTTAAAGATAACAATTTATGAAGTTACACTTTGTTAAGTATGAATAAGCACTAGGTTTGAATTTGTCACGATATATTGAAATATATTGTCATTATTGACAAAAATTGTAAATCGAATTACATTTACAAAATGGCCGAAGTCGTTTGACATTTAATTCAAAATTACAATTTGTTGAAAACAAGGAAAACAAACAAGAGGATATTTTAAAAGACCTTATATAAAAGTAATTTTTCAGTTATAAAAAGTAATATTAAATGATTTTCCTTGAATATAATTGGTATAATAATTATAGCATAATTATAATATTAATAATATAAATACGCTTTATATATAGCCATTTATATTAAGCCTAAAATTCCGAACCTATTATTGTTATGGAAAAAAGATATACATAAAAAAGATATTATAATATATATATATATATATATATATATATATATATATATATATTATTATGTCATAGGCATCATAAGATAATGAATGTCTTAAACAAACTCGAACGTGCTTAACAGTTACAGATAAAAGTTATCTATCATTGAGTTAGACAGACTTCAGATAACATTACGAAGATGTATTACTTGATCTTGATGTTTCATATTTTATTATTTAAAATAAAAAATCCATTACATTTTATGCAAATTTGGAATTATTTAAAAAATGAATGCAATAGCAAAGCAAGTAATGAAATATTTATTTGTACACACCCTTGAGTTTGTGGTGTATCAGCGGTAGTGACTGCAGTATTAATAGTTAAGCAACGGTAAATCGAGTTTAGTAATTGATGGGTGACCGATTACGATAACACGATATAAGCAAGTTCAAACACGTTTGTAACATTAAATTAAGAGTCAATATAGTATTCGTGAGATTTAAAAGTATTTAAGGTTCTTTGAAGGTGGTAGAAGAAAGAATGCTAGATACTTGACTTGACTTTGACTTGAAATTGAGGCATTAGCAAAATGACTGCGAATATGCCTATAATTTAAGTAAATTATGTCATTTTGTATATAATAATATAATTTTCTAGACAAATGGTTTAAATAACTGTATTTTTCGCAGCAAACTAAACGTATGTATATATATATATAACTCTATGTTTTAAGGAAAACCTTTTTTCCCGTTCCCCTATCATATTATTGGTTATACTGGTGATGTTGTAAAGTAACATTGACGCACTCTTTTTATATGATGTCACACCATTCTTGTCCTACACTTTAAAAATATTATACATTCTATGATCATGTGATTACAATTACAGTGGTAGTTGTATTGTATAATTTAAACTCCTATTTATGAACAAATTTTATACAGACATATATAGATACGTATTTATCCCAAATTCCGTAACTAAATAAGAAACTAGTATACCATTATGTTTCTGACGAAAAATTGGCAGAATCTGAAATATTTGATAACATATAAAGTAATATAATAACATATAAAGGACAATAAACCACATATAGGTCGACTTCTATATGTGGTTTATGGCTGTTGAGAGTTTTGTAAATCTTAGAGGTCTGAGGGCCCAATCCGAGGGGAATCAAGCCTTACTTTTTAAGAGACTAAGAGAGAGGAGACTAAAAGAGAGAGAGAGAGAGCCAGACCTCAACTATAAATTCCTTTTAAACACTTAATTAAAAAATTCTTAGATATGAATACCGGTTTGTAAAAAGATAAACATTTCTTTAAAATATAAAATTCCAAGCATATTAATTATACGTATTATAACGATTAAAGCATTAAACACTTCATATATATTTTATATATAGTTAAGTACCTAATTGTCTAATTATTTATCAGAAGAGCGCATTAAAACTGTGATCTGTTCAAACGAGTTAATTAACATAAAATCCACTGTTCAGTAATTTTAATTTTAATCACCTGAATATGTTAAAGTGATTTGTTTCCTGCAATTTGCATATATAAGAATTTTAGTTTAATAATACGATAAACAGGATTAGATCCATTGAAATTAGGTTAACAGTATAATGAATTATGTTATTTAATTAATAATATATTATATATAATAAAAATAACGAACCAATTCTCGTATTTCGTTTGATATCACACACGTACAGCGCGACGGACGCGCAAGAGCAAACTAAACGCTATTCTCTGATGTTGGTGCCCCCTACGTTTGGCGGCATGTGACTGAGTAACTTCGTGATCATTATATTAAATTACTCATTGACTTGAATATGAAAACGAACAGATAAAATACTACAATTTGGTAAACCGCCAAATCAATAATAAACATTGATTTACAATGAAACGGTAAACATTAAATTTATTTTAGGTAATGAACTCTGTAATACTTACACGACCGAAGTCGCAGGACGAAATAAGTCATGCGTTGTGAACAGGTATCAGCTGATAAGGATGAGAGCTATCTCGTGATCTCGTGGTACAGTTGGCAGCACTGAGCCACGCTACTCCTGCGCAGCCTCCGCGACCTCGAGAGCCGATTGTGTAAACAATAGCATATATTGGTGTTAATATAGTTATGTATTCTAACAACCAATCGAAGTATTTCGTTTAATGGACCCTTTGCATTAGAATTATAGTATTCATTCGTTATTATTTAAAAAAACCCTAAACTAAGAGATCATAATTAATATTATGTAACAACATTAGTAGTTTCTAAAGCATAAGTATTTGGTACCTAGTTTGGGATCTATTTTAGATGTTTAGAAGTACCGATTTCTTTTAAACTATACCCATCTATATCTTATAATAAAATATTAAAAAGACAAAACGAGCATGTCAAATAGTTTTATAATTTTTGTTTGTTATTTGTTTAGGCGTGCAAGAATTATTATTGGTTATTGCTTTCAGTAACAGAAAGTCTATTACCTAAAATCTAACAGACAAACATTAATTTTTTTAGACTCCAATTAATGTTATGATTTCATATAAATTCAGGTTATGGCGATGATAGATAAAAGTTATACGTAAGATGAGAGAGAGGATAAACATAAGGAAAACATTATTTGGAACAATTCCTAACCATATTATATGAACATCTCTGGATATCAATGTCAGTACTACTAACCAAGTTATGCATGTACCTTTCATATATAGTATGTATTTCATATATTTCATATATAGTGTTTATAATATGATAACACTTATCATACATTAATTATTATAATAAACGTCTTTCGTGTACGACTTTGACGAACCGACCGACAATCCCTTACACATTTTCTTCTAAAAGATGCTTTTTATAACCACTTCCTAAATATTTATAAAACTCAAATAAAATCTACAAATAAGAAGTGGCTAACAAAATTATATACATATTTAACAGAGGTATTCGGTATATGTATATATATATATATATACCTTTAGTCATGTTCTGACCTCGTTCCGGTTCCATACAGACAGGTGTGATAGGCGTAACGCAATTGAAAATAATGGAATTGAATTAATAATTAAAATAAATTTAAGTTTTTTAAGGCTAAAAAACGTATACTAGACGGTGTGGCAATCATAGTATTACTATGCTTTTTATTTACTTTCCTTAAAGTCAAGGTTTATCGCAATTCTACTCCTCTTAAGACTTAATACATAATTTCTATGCTTGTAAATTTAGTTAGCTGTATGTATATTTGGACACCCGTCTTTCTTCTGTTATTTTATTACGGATATATAAATAAATTTTGATATACTTTTAAGTAACTTCAATCTTAAATTAACTTACGACTTAAGAAACTAAAAACATAAAAAAAACTGAAATTATGTTTATAAATTCAAAAATTATTTACGACTTACACATTTAGAGAAAACATAAAATATCAGCAAACACTTCACTTCTCATTGATATTCAATCATTCAATCAATCATTAATCAATTTCTTATCGATACAAATCGATTTCTTATCGATCTTAGCGATGCGAATTATCCGCAAATTCTAGTTCAATACACCGCAGTAGGTTAGATAAGTAAAATGGGTTGGAAACTAATAAAAATCCGATATAAGTATATCCCAAATATATAGTGAAATAAGTAGTATAAATATAGTGAAAAATATATATTAATTTGTTTACCTATATATTTTTACGATTTACCACTCTCTGCCTCATCACGAAATCCCCGAAACTACCCGTCCGATTAACTTTAAATTTTACATAATTACTTCTTTTGTGACGTAGGCGTTTGATTTCAACTTTTTGCATTTCGCCAAGTTTTAAACCTGTAGCTACACACTTAACGCGGTTACCATAGCAACGGTTACTATGACAACGGTTACCATAGCAAACTAAGTTCACATCCAAATTAATAGTGGGCGCAGCGAAGCGGACGGGAATCAGCTAATATATATATTTCACTTTGAATCAATACTGACAACTTGTGTATCAAATGGGAGTGTCAGGACTATTGATACCATACTTATCAAAATAAAGCCTTCTGTAAACACTTTCCAATTTAAGGCTACGAGTGTTTTAAACGCTGCTCTGAGAACACAACACACTCATTTTTTTATTATGATCACTGTTTCACAAACCTTAATATATTCAGTACACAATTATAACTAGAATCATTACAAAATAATTCGATTCTGGCTAATAATAAAAAGTTATATCTAGCAAGAGTATAAAATAGTAAATATGAATGAAAAAGCAGTAATTCAAGGTTACTGTTTTTGTTTCGTGAGTAACTCAAGACTATAAATAGTAAATAAAACAATTATCAGATGTCTTTGTTTTTAATAAACTATATATATATATATATATATATATACACTGAAAAGTATGGGAAATTCACTATACTCTGTAAATTATTTCTTTCTGTCTGTGTGGTTGAGAAAAAAAAATAGTTCAAAAACAACCTTTTTAATATATCTTTAAAGATCGTTCAAATAATTATTAATTCTTTGATAAAACTTAAAATAATAAACAATGAAAATACGTCACAAAAAATCAATAACTAAAATGTAAACACTATTAAAGTTTAGGAATATTTAGTATTTTCTTCTCGCTTCGGTGCAGTATTTATCGATAGTCAGTTTTTTGTATAAAAATCGCAATAAATAAAACAAAAATGCATTTTTTAAAGTTTTGTTTCCGTTTTTTTTACAATACACAAAATTCTTGGACAGAAAATATATTTTGCCATCTCCAAAAAGATCGCAAATGATGATCGTTTTATTATCCCCTCTCCCCACTCTTACGTATCGGTTCATTTAAGTCAAACTTATTCCAAATATGCGGATTTACTTAACAAATAAAGAAATCTAACCTGACATAAGTACCCGTTGGCAGTTGAACTTAATACGAAACTAAATACTAAGTAAACAAAAATCACAAAACACGATGTAAACAAACTAACAAATAAAAAAATACTCTAGGAAGAATTCATGAAATTATTTAACAAGGGGCGCGAACCGGACCTCGATTTTGACTCGCTGCACTCACAAAATCTTGGTATAGTTCGGCGAAATTGAGAGAAGCTAGTAATCCATCTTCAATTCAGCGTACAAAGCTAAAATCGACGGAAAAAATATAGAATAATCAAATATCACATAGCGAAATTTTTTTACATTGAAGTCTATGGGACTGTCATTTTTTGCTGATTATTCCTCAACGATATGAGTTTTTTTCACTTTTCTTTATAAGCCATCGCAATAACCATCGCTATAAATGTTCAAAATTTCATGAATGGGATGCAAAGTCTCACATAGAGCGCTCCGCTCGTTTCGCTCAATTATTATAATTATTTTAAATTACAACCTGACATTATTTTTCTTTTAAAACCAAGATGGTAAATCTTATTTCCTTGTACAAATTTATTTAAATCTATATTCGTTATAAGCAACGAACAAACACATTTACGCGTTATTTTATATCACAACCGAGAAATAGCTGGGAAATTATACAGAATTATACAGTAATTTAGTTACAGTATTTTTCAATTATATGTTGTCTTTTGGAAATTTGTATAATACCAAATTAATTACTAAAAAATATATACAAATATCTCGTCGCCAAACTTAAATATGGCGACGGGTTTTACGTTTACTAGCCGATGCCTCCGACTGTTTGTTCCTTTTTACATCAATTAAAATTTTATTATCAACATTATTGAAACCTTCTATATATATATATATAATAAATATATTTAACAAAAAAAAAAGATTATTAACCGTGATTAAAAATAAATCTTTTTAGATCCAAAATATAAATATCTATAGTTTCATTAAAATCGATTCACTTGTTTCAAAGATTAACAAACTAACATATGCAATATATATATATATATATATATACAACTATGTTTTTCTTCACTATGAGCACTCTTTTCATTTTTTTATAGAACCATTAGGAAAAGAATAAGCGGTTAAAATAAACTATTTAAAAAAACACAAACTTAATATAAATTGGGCTATTAAATTCATATGATAGAGGTAGATTGGATGGTTACGAGATTCGAGTCCTGAGTCGGGAACAAATCTTTTTTTATCAACGAAACGTAAAAGCCAATCGATTATAATATTTTTTTTCCTAAAAATAAAAAGTTAACTTAACTTTATGATTTATTAAAAATTGTATATCTATCAACAGTCGAAATTAATAACCGATCCTAATCCAATTTCCGTTATCTAGATTGAAATTCCTATACATTATCTGCGCAAACGATTTGTGGATGTGGATGTTTTTTGTCATATTAATTTCAATCTCGGATTGTGGATCGATTATTAATTTCGATAGTGACTATCTATAAAGTTAAGCTCGGCACTTTCATAGACCACAGCAATGCGTGACTACACTTAACCTTGACCTGCTCTGAACCGTCGAATGTGTTCGAAGTACTTATCAGATCACCGAATTTTAATTGCTGCTTATCTGAAAATATAAACAAAAAGCGTTATAGAAGGACATACAGACAGACGGACAGAACCTACATATATATGTATATAATAAATGTTATAAACATAATACGATTTCCTAATTTGTAAAACTACTTAATGAAATCACAATGACCTTGAACAAATAAAAAACACTTCACACTGTTAGGCTACTTTGCGGGATTGTAAAGTTACTTTGCGGGTTTGTAAGGTTACTTTGCGGGATTGTTAGGTTACTTTGCGGGTTTGTAAGGTTACTTTGCGTGTTTGTTAGGTTACTTTGTGGGATTGTAAGGTTACTTTGCGGGATTGTAATGTTACTTTGCGGGATTGTAATGTTACTTTGCAGTATTAGTCACCATTATTTATCTAAAGTTATTATGAATCTTGTTTTTAATACTAACTTGTTTTACTATGTAATAATATAGTATATATTTTTTTATATTTAGGTAAACACTCGCCCAAATTCCACTTAAGCCCACTAGTGGTAACACTTTCACACGGTTCTCCAACGGGAATCAGTGAACACCACACACCCTTGGTCGTTCTGTTCTCAAGTGGAACTTCTATAACATGGTCTCCGGGATGAAGGAGCCAGGTTATTGAGTTGTCTGATATGATGTATACTTTTGTATCCTCATTCAACAAATGCCTTTCCCTTATCAGATGTAACGTGTGAATGTTACCCAAAATCTGATCTAACCGTCCCGATGTTTGAGATATGACAAGGGCATGATCTATCTGAAATAATAATGTTTATATTTATTTTTAAAATTATAATAACATTAAATTATATATAATATTAATTCACCTTTACTTTATTTTCTATACAATATTTGTTCAATTCTATTATGGCTTTTGTGAAATCAGTATGATCTTGGTCGGGTGTGCTTATAACCTGAAAAACATAACAAATTTTTCAACATGTCTGTGTTGAGATTATATGATAAAAAGAGACAGGGACAGAGAGAGTGAGAGAGAGAGAGATACATGCACGTTAAGGAACTTAGTTCTAAAACAATAATGTAAAAACTATTATCACATAACATGATAAGACTTTTTTTATATATGCAATATAACGTATAGAAAAACAATACAATGAGAAAAAAATATACAATAATATAGTATAAAATGTATAAAATCTCCTTAAGATATACATATATATATATATATATATATCTTTCTCTTTCTCTCTCTCTCTGTCTATATCTCATTAAAAAAACATTTAAATGATTATGCAGTCCGGTACATTACAATATAAAAAAACATGAAAACAAAAAGTTATATTATGAAAAAAAATATATAATTATGAAAAAAATATACTTCCAATAACAATTACATACATTACTACATATAATATAGTCTCCTTGAAAATGTTTACTGATTATAATGTAAACAAAATTATTGTTTTTCAATAGTTTTTTTATACATTTCATGGACCTTATCATGTCCGTAGGGGGCATGTAGATTAGGGGGGGTTAAATATTGAGCTTACATTAGATATTGTTATCTGCTGTTCTTTTAATAATATGTTTGAAGCAATAAAAGATAAATAAAAAATATATATTTTGTAATGAAATGTATGTAACATATTATGTGTGTGTGTATGTATGTGTGTGTGTGTGTGTGTGTGTGTGTGTGTGTGTGTGTGTGTGTGTGTGTGTGCGTGTGTGCGTGCGTGCGTGCGTGCGTGCGTGCGTGCGTGCGTGCGTGTGCGTGCGTGCGTGTGTGCGTGTGCGTGTGTGTATGAAAGTAACTGCATGTGTGTGCGTGTTTCAAGACAGTGCAAAAAAATCTATTTAAATTCATATTACTGTATCTCTTAAAAAAACCAGCACATTTTTTTTATTGTATTTAATTACATAATTTAAAATATACTCTTACCTTGCAATTTTTATTCTTATATTTCTGTAGAACGTCCTCCAATATTGAATCAAAGTCACCCGTCACAAGATCAGGATTCTTCATTGATTTTTGTTCATCTTCCGACAGATTATTTAAAAATCTATCCCAATGCGTGGTTCCACCATCAACTGTTATTCTTAAAAATGCTGAAAATATAAATAAAAAATGAATATATTATATTAATTTACAAAAAATCATCAAATAAATATTATTTAATGTTTAAACCGACCAAGTCGATTTCATTTTAAGAGTATGATGTAACAATAGTTATTTTTAATGGTAGATCAATGAAATTAATGACAAAAATGGCGATTTAAATCTTAATATAGAGATTCAGATTGAATCATTGATTTATTATTATTTTTAATCAATTTCAATTTGAGTCAATAAAACTTTTTTTTTAAGTAATTGATACAAAGTGGTCTCTAAATAAATATTATCTAACTTCAAAGTTATTCAAAAATTTACAAAACACAAAGATTTTAATATACTATAATAAGAAAAGTATATTAAAGATATAAATTTAACTGTAGATATTTTTAAGAAAGTATATATTGTTAAGATATGGAATTAGTTATTTATTAATTACTTTATATATATATATATACATATATATTATTTGCATTGACTATAGAGCTTTAAAATATATATATACATATATATACTCTAATATTACAAATGTATAAAGCCACAGGCAATAAGGTAAAGTTACTTGGAACAACTAATTAAATAGAAACACATAAATAGTTCTTTAGATTTTTTCTTTTCCTGTTTGTAATTAAATATCTACTGAATCAATAAATAAAAATAGATGGCATAAAACGTGTTTTTTTTTATGTTTATATTAAAAAAATGCATACCATGCAACCATACCTTTGTTCCAGCAACGCTTAACAAATTCTTTTCTCTGTGTTATTTTACAATTCAATATAAGTATGGCATATTTATTATTGTCTTCTCCGTTAATAACTTCATTGACATTCCATTTCCAACACTTCTCTATATTATTTGAATGGCAATTGCAGTGATTTTGCTGCTCCTAATAAAAATATAATAAAAAAAATATTATTAATTTTTGAAAATTGATCATTAAAATATGACAAGCATCTATTTTTGGGTTAAATTCTCACAAATCAGCTCCGCAACTCAACTTATTGCTTATATATATGTGTACACATTTTACTTACCGCTAAATTTCTAGTCATCGTTATTCTATCAATACTTCTTAAATAAATATATCTTCTTTCTATCCAACCGAGCCTGAAGAGAAAAATTATAGGAATAAAAAATTTATTACAAATATCTCATTTTAAGTAATTTAAGTAATAAGATTTTTGATAATTACAATAAAATCATTTAATTTACCAATTTATTGTTAATATTATTATCATTATTGTTTGATAAGTAATATAGAATATATTTTTTCTTAATTACATAACATAACTCCAAATGAAGATATTAGATGTTACATAAGTTTATCTATATGCAATTATCTTTGTAGGACACTGATTGACTTTAAATTATTATTTAATTGAATACTTTGCAGTGACACATCAATTGATCAAGGCCAGTGTCGAATTATTTTTTCAATATATCCATAAGGTTTAATGGAAACTGTACAACTGTTTTTTTTTTATTTTATATAATATATTTAAAATATTTTTTACCAAATTGATTTTATTATTCCTCTTTTCCACTTGATGTTACATTAAAACTTATTCATTGTTTCTTACATTTTTTCTGTGACATTTCTAGATTAAATTATTATTATATCCATTTATTAATTTTATATAAATAGATCACATTCATGTTTTTTTTATTACCAAGATATTAAAATATTGGTCTGTGAGAGCCTAAAATTTAAAACAATTTGTTTTATTAAGGATTAACAATATAAATATTTGTTTATCTCACTCTATAACATAACCATATATTAATGAATGACTTGAAAAAAATATCATTACCAAAAAGTTTATTTTACATAAAATTCGAGAATATTTTCTAATATGGAAATACGAGTTCATAATTAAAAATTAAATTATTTAGAACTGAATTATGGTTAAGATATTACCTGTGTAATATTTTACTTGTCGGCAAATATTTTGACCCTAGTATTAGTGGCAGAAGAGCGTGTTTATTGAGCAGTGGCAGTTTCAAAAACATCTTGATGCAGTATTATCAGTTTTCTATAAATTCTGACAGCCGATAGGTCAAAATGAATATGGTATGCAATTACGGACATTAAAATTAGTCAATAACAGTGGAACAAAAGCATTCCCGTAATTCTTGATTAAGACACAATGTTTCAACCGTTAAATTATTCCGGACACGGATTTAGATGTTATTCTAATTTCAATAATAAATTTCATAAAATAAATACTAAAATATATTTTTCAAATTATATCACCTTTTTTAACATGTCTTTAATAGATGGCGCATTATTTTTTTTTTATGTCTCTAGACTTGGAAGTAAGGCTTTTTAACTATTATTATTACACATTTTAATATGTTACAGGAAATGAAATAGGGTTAATATTTATTTTATATTAATTGTATGATCACGTACAAATATAGAAGGTAGTACGTATTTAATGAAAAGTAAACTATTAATTTTATGGAAGCACGTAAGAAATTATTGAGCGCTCTATGTGAGATTTTTTGCATCCCATGTCCGGGATTGGTATCAAAACTGCTTTACCGATCATCATGAAATTTTGCAATTTAAAGCGATGGTTATTTCGATGGTTTATAAAAAAAAGTGAAAAAAATCTCATGTCGTTGAGGAATAATCACTAAAAAATTACATGTCCATAGACTTTAATGTAAAAAAATTTCGCTATGTGGTATTTGATTATTTTTATATTTTTTGCCCGTCGGTTTCAGCTTTGTACGCTGAATTGAAGATGGGTAACTAGCTTCGCTCAATTCGCCGAACCCTACCGAGATTTTGCGAGCGCATCGAGTCAAAATCGAGGTCCGTTTCGCGCCCCTAGTATGACAGAAAACAATTTTTTTATAATTTTGAGGATAATGTATGATATAAGAGCGTGAAATAAATTGACATTTGGATTTGATGATAATGTTCGTTTATTTTTAATTTTGAAATATGTACAAATTTATAATCAAATAAAATTAATAAAATATAAATGTATTAAATATACAAAAAAATATTTAAGATGGATTTTTTTGAAATGTTATTGCATTGCCGACATCAACTTTGGTCAAAAATAAAAAGTTCTGAATATATCCCATTTTATAAAACCAATGTTTAAGAGATTATATTTTTACCAATTAACACATACTAATAAAATTTTTATTTTTGCTCTACGAATAACAAAATACAGAAGCCATGTTTCCATATAAACTTTACTGCTCTAATTCGTTGTTTCTTGGATTTATTTTCACATTAATTGTTTTCTCGCAGTAAACTTTTAAAACTAAAGAAAGCTTAATTTATGCACTAATTTCTGGAATTTTTCTTTATTTTTAAATATTGCAATGTAGAAGATAGATAGGCTGTATAGATTTTGGCTCTTGCCTACAAAATGTATAGTCGATAAATGACAAAAAATAACATTTTCATCAATTGTCAAATTTGTTGTTGACTTGTTATTACTCGCGAATTCTATAAATTTTAACTCTTCTTTCTGAAATATACGGATCAAGTTTTTTATAATTCAATCAAAATAAATAAAACGTAAAAATGAATAGGTTATTCGGTAGAGGAAAGCCAAAAACTCCAGGTCCCAGTATCACAGATTGCATTAGTAGTGTAAGTAAATCATTAATATTACACCATGATTCATCCTTTTACTATTCAATGTTTACAAGAATTTCAAAGGTTTATAATTTAATTTCAGGTCGATGGACGAGCTGACAATATAGAACAAAAAGTTCAGAAATTAGAAACTGAGCTAAGGAAATACAAAGATCAAATGTCTAAAATGAGAGAAGGCCCTTCTAAAAATTCAGTTAAACAAAAAGCTATGAGGGTATTGAAGCAAAAAAAAATGTATGACAAATTTATAAAGTACATTAATGTAAATTTAGTTGAAAATAGAAATCATAATTTTAATGCATTATATTTAATTAAACTGCAAATCAATTGGATATTTGAATTCTAGGTACGAGCAACAATTGGAAAATCTAAGATCCCAGTCCTTTAATATGGAACAGGCAAACTATGCAACACAAACACTAAAAGATACACATGCAACCATTGCTGCTATGAAAGACGGTGTCACATCTATGAAGAAAGAATTCAAGAAAATTAACATTGATGATATTGATGTATGTATTTTGCTTTGTTTATATATTTCTTCATATTTCTTCATATTCTGGTATTATTTATTTACTTTGTTATCATGATATATTTAATTCCATACTCAAATCTATTAATAAAAATTATTAACCCTTTTTGTGTTAAGATTTTTTTCTCACAGATACTGAAAAATGACAAAATAATTGCTTTTTAATGTTATTTATTACTGATAGTGAGTGGTGTTTTAGCCCCACTGCACAACTGGAACTTGGCGTGCTTGGACAAGAGTGTTGTTCCTATGCACTAAGAGTTAAAGTCTGTCATATGTTTCTTCAATATAAGTTATAACAAAATTACATGTCACTATTTTTAGGATGTCAATGATGAACTAGCGGATATGTTAGAACAAGCAGATGAAGTCCAGGAAGCCCTCGGCCGTCAGTACGGCATGCCAGAGATTGATGATGATGAATTGGCAGCCGAACTTGATGCTCTCGGTAAGTAGATATTATGGTTAATGTATTATAAATGTTAAATTCAATATCACCAATTTCTAATTCGGTTTTATGTTTTGAGGTGATATTAAAAAAAAACAATAGTTAGGGATAAATAACTTTAGATGGACTTAGTCTAATATTATCTTAAAGAAAGCTTTATTAGATGTGTTAGAAACACAATCAAAGTGATTAAATTAAAAATTTTTAATTAATTTAATTACTTTGGTTGTGGTCTCACGTCATTTGTGTACCTATGAATGCAATGTGAATGTAGCTCGAAAACACTTGACCTTGGAATTTGGAAACATTTGACCTCACCATCCCAGATTTTAAGGAAATTTGGCATATAGGTAGCATCTATGTAGACTAACAAAAATACCAAATTACATTAAATTATATCAACCCATTTTGGAAATATGGCAACCCAAAGTTACCAAAAATCAAGCAAAAAAGCATCACCTTGCCCTATATGCTTATATTTTAAATATAAATTACCCCTCTCCTAATTGAACTACAGAAATTAAATAAGTGTCATTTTGTAGCAATTGAAAAAATATTTTGAAAATTTTTAATTTCATTTTTAAATTTCAATTTAAAAAAAACGCGTCTTCAGAAATTTTGAAAAAAATCTTAAAATACAATAGCTTATTGTTAATGTTACAAAAAAAAATTAAAAAGGGAAGACAATTGGTTGATGGTTAAAAAAGTTAAAAAAGTGATTTTATCAAAATTTCAACTATAGTAAAAGTCAATTTTGCCAAGAAAACACAACTTTCTAATAGTGAGATGAAGAAAGTTGAAATTTATTCCATGTGATATAGAATGACTTTGCGCACTGGGTTACTATGCCAAAATAAATCTGAGATGGTGAGGTGTGGGTGTGTTGATATGACATGGAATGACCCTAATAAAGAAACAGATCTCCAGTATTTTCACACTAATTTGATGATTTTTTTACTCTATATACACTACCGTCCAAAAATTTGGAAGCAACGAGGTAAAATCAAATAAAACAAAATTTAACGATCTTCAATTACTTATATTGATATAGAATAAAAAAAATATATAAAAAGAATAAGGAGAAAATTAACAAATAATGGGAAACATAATCAAATTTTAGCCTCATCAAAGTGACCACCTCTTGCTTTAATGATTTCAGTATAAATTTAGGCATTCTATTAATTAACTTCTTAAAATAATCTTCATCTAACTTGTTCCATTCACTCTCTCATAACCTAATAACCACCACAAATGTTCTGAGCTAGTAGGAGTGCAATTTTTCATTCTCCTATCGAGTTCATCCCAGACAAGTTCTATTGGAGACGGATCAGGTGACTGCGATGGCCATTTAATGATTTTTAAAACCTTTTCATCTGTTTTTTTCTTTAACTCAGTTTTTTTGGCACAGTTTGGACGAATGCTTGGGATCATTGTCTTGCTGAGATGTTAATTCAGGACCAATCATATTTAGTCCCCAGGCTACGTCCGTGTCCCGAAGAATTTTTAAATAACCTTCTTTGTTTAGATTTCCAGTTATCCTCACAAGATTTCCGGGTTTATTGTTCCCGAAACATTCGTAAACCATCACGCTACCACAACAATGTTTCACTGTTGGCACTGTTGTTAATTTGGGCTTCTAAGCAGCAACATATCCTCTTAAACGACGACTTCTGACTGTAGGAGTCAGAAGTCGTCGTTTAAGAGTTGTTACTGAGATGGACGCTTCGCGCCTGCTATTTATTGACTGTTGCGGTAATTTGTGACGCTGTTAAGCTTCGATTCCGTTTAGACAGAACTCTGATGAATTTATCCTCTTGAGTAGTTTGGGTCTTAGGCCTGCCTGTTCTTTTTCTGTTTGCGTTTGCAACCGTTTCTTGTTTTCTTGCAAGTGTGTAGTGAAAACCTTTGCAAGAAATTTTAAGCCTTGCTGCAATTTGACGTTCACTGTATCCTTCCTCTCGAAGCATACAAATAGCACTTCGCTGTTCAAGCGTGATTTGCTTGCGTTTTGCCATTTTCAGAAGAAAAAATGCGGGAAAAGCCGTAGCCAATAATTTCCGAATACAGATAATGTTAATGTCACAACTTGCGCGTGTCAAGCCGCATACAAGTTACGTTGCGCAACCCACACCTTACGTGTTGAGCCGCATACACGTAACGTTTTGCTATACGAGTGCTATACGAATGCGGCTCCACACGTCCCGCGTCTAGAAGCCGCATTGACATAGTTTTAACATTTTTTTTCCGACTAACAAACTATTATAGTAGTATACATTTTCGACGTTTTTTCATACTAACTAATAACCAAGCCATTGACGGAATTCGTGTTTTTAATTTTCCAGGTGACGAGATAGCGCTGGACGATGACTCTTCCTACTTAGACGACGTGGTGAAAGCTCCGGCAGCCCCAGACAGGGAGCCGGGACAGGACAGCATCAGGAACAAGGATGGAGTACCACTTGATGAGTTTGGGTTACCTCAAGTACCAGCTCAGACGTCACGCTAGGTTTGTCATGTGATAGTTGTGCCCTAACAGTTAGTTAATTCGGGGACGGTGCCTTTGGTGCTGTTTAACCGACTTCATAAAAGGAGATTCTATATTCGCTTTAGGGTTGCCGAGATAGAAATAAAATAACTATCACACTATTGTTATAAGTTTTAATAGTATATGATTGTTATATTCACACAAATTGTACGGATAAAAATAAGATTATGTTTATATTTCTATGCACTTTAATTATTAATGCTTAAAGCTAATATGTATTAATTATTATATTTAAAAGTGTTTAAAATTTAGTTATTTCAGATTTTTTTTTCTTATTACTTAAAACATCTTGTCGGACATGTCCGGTAAAACATTATATGTCAAATTTTAATATGTTGTAAAATATATAAATATTATTTCCATTAAAACAATATTATACGAAAATTGTGATGTCTCTTTGTATAAAACGATTTGTATAACAATTTAATTTAGATTTTGCTCTTCTTTTTTAAATGTTGCTTTAAATCCGCAAATATTGTACTGAGTAATAAATTATGTTTAAAACTTAATTTTTTACTTGTTTTTGTATTTTTTTGTATAGAAGTTACATGTTTTTTTAAATAAAAGTAGTCTAAGTTACTTCTTCTTAATTTTCTAACTTTTCTAAATGCAAAGACGGCCTAGCTGAGTTTGTTGCGATTTTTAAGAGACGGGGGTTGCACTGGAGCTTTAAATCTAAAGTTATACCTAAGAAAATTATTGAGTCAGTCAGTTCTAACACAATGTTAAGGAGGTAGCCACAATTTTGACTTTTTACATTAGGAAGGGTAAATCCATGCATTTAATTTCCATAGCATTAAAAACAAAAATATTAATTTCGCACCAATAAAGAACAGGTGACAGAGTACTGTTTACTTCGTCTTAATTAGTCCTATCACATTCAATTTTAAAAATAAACGAGGTAGCATCAGCAAAAAGTACAATGTCACATATACCTTTAACGAAAAAGGACAAGTTATTAACACAAAGTGAAAATAAATAGGGGCCAAGAATAGATCCTTGTGGAACCCCCATCTTTAAGTGTGAGCCAGCCGATTCAGAATGATTTACATCAACCGCCTGGACTCTTTGATTTAGGTAAGAGGCAATAAGATAAAGCGCAGTGCTACGTACACCACAGTGGTTAAGTTTTTATAGTAACGTTTGATGGTTTACGCCATCTAAGGCTTTGGAATAAAAAGTAGTAGTAAGTTAGGTATGGAAATGGAAGGGTGTAAAGGTAAAGGAGGGCAGAAAAAAGATGGATGGATTGTCTGAAAAACGATATGGATAAGAAAGGAGTGTGTAAAAAGATGACGAGTAACAGGAGAGTATGGAAAGAAAAAACATTGCGCTGATCACAAAATTCGGATAAGCGGAAGGAGATGATGAAATAAAGAATAGATTTTTATATTATTTTCTTTGGTTCCATATTATCCAAGATATTAAACACATTGCTGCTGAAAATTATCTCACATTTCATGGGAAAATACAAACAAAAATGAAGGAAGTGTTTGATGATTGTATTTATGTATTGTTATTTATTATAGCTTATTTTTAGAGCCAATACCGGATAAATTTCACTAAACAAACGTATATATATGAAAATTAATTTGGTATAGTGATATATGATTCGACATATATGAAACTACATTTATAAAACTGTAAAGATTACAAATCTTTCGTATTAAAATGCAAACAAGAATTACCAAACATTTATTTATGGAAATGATATTTAACACTAAACCTACCAGTACAGGTCAAATTGACCGTTCTTAAAGTTTTGTAAAACACATTTTAAACGTTATAATATCGTTATTAAACTACATAACAATTCTTAGAATATGCATATAATATTTTCTTCACTCTTTACTTTTAGTTATTTCCATTATTACCTGCGTTATATAATAAAATAACTTTTATTTACCGGTCAATTTGACCACGTGCGGTAGGAACAGATATACAAGAATTGTCGGTAAGTTTAGTGTTAAACTTATATACCAGAACTAATGTATTGTTGTTTTTATATGAATTTGTCAAAGTCTGGATTTAATTTTTAGAACGAATTGGCAGCATAGTGTTAAATCAGTAGTTCTGAACTAATAGATGAAACGACTACTTGAGGCTACAAGCGTCAAAGTGTGTACAAATATATATATATATATTTGTATATATATAAATAGTAACGACAAAAAATTATTTAACTATTTGACATATGAAAAAAGGAACAGATAAATAAGTGATCTCTATACGACATAGAACTCTAAAAATGATTTTTAATATTTGTATGTACAGTCACACATCCTGCTAAAATATTTGTCTAAAATAAAAAAAAAATATTCGTATCGTAGATTATTGCTGTGATCAACCAATAAGAAACCCATTTACTTTGTCAAATTCTCTAATTGTCTCAAAAAACGTGTAAACCACTGAAAATTACAATATAAAATTTTCCCTAAAACAAAAGGTTTTCTGTGCTTTTGTGGATTCGGAAAAGGCGTTTGACAGGGTTGAAATTCTGGGAGATACTGCCCCGATACAATGTGAACGGGGACCCTAGCTACAGGCTGTAAAGTCTCTTCACAGAGATCACTCAGCCTGTGTGCGAGTAGGAGCTGTCATGTCGCCCTGGTTTGACATATAATCGAGTGTTAAGCAGGGTTGCGCTATGTCAGCTTGGTTGTTCAATTTGTATTTGGATACTTGTCTCCAAGGCGTGAAAGACAGTGATATAGGAGTGAAAGTAGGTGACCTTAAGGTCAATTGCTTGCTATATGCATATGATGCAGTGCTCATTGTATCATCAGAATGCGATTTGCAGGCATTGGTCACCACTCTGAAAGATGTGTGTGAAAATAATGGTCTAAACCTGAATGCAGATAAGACGAAGGTTCTGATTTTTGAAACAAATGAAGAACAGAATGTAAGATCAACGTGAACGTTAAGATAATAGAACAAGTGAATGAAGTGCTATATGTGGAAAGGCGTATTGCTACCGGTAGCAGCATCAACGGTGCTTTGGCTGCATTGTTGAGACGGCGAAACGTCAGCATAGCTGCACCTTTGGCTGTACACAATGCGGTTTTGTTACCGACGTTGTTAAACGATCTCTTCGCAGAATATGCGGATTCGGTCTAGCTGATCGAATCCGCAATGAAAAGATCCACAGAATGGCAGGTAATAGAGAAGATGTAACAGTGAGAATGAAGAAGAATGTGCTTAGGTGGCTTGGGCACGTCGTAAGAATGAGCGATGAAAGAATGGTAAAAAAGATTTATTCAGGAAAAGTGAAGTGGCGTGAAGCAAAATAAATAAATAAATATAATTTGTATTGAATGTTTTTTTATGGAATTTGTCTTATTATTTACGTGAAATCTATAAGATGCTTATCAATATGCACATATTTATTAAATAATCGGTAATTTAAACACATTGGTTTGCTCGATAACAATAACTGAAATATAAAATGTATTGCTAGCTATAGTAGCTTCAAACGTTTGTTGAGAATGTTGGTTAGAAAGCAATGACAATAGGAATAGCTAAAAAATAACAATTAATAAAACAATTGTTTTATGGAAGGAAAATTAACCTTTAATAATATTATTAATAATTTAAGGACAATATTACACAGTCAATTCTAAAATACTGTTTAAAAATCTTACTTTCAATACATGAATACTGCGTTACAGTACATTTTAATGAGGGCATACTCAGCTCCAACCTCACCGTGATAAATACTCTACCGACAATAAATAAGAATACTTATTCCACAATATTTACATCTTATGTACACTCACTTCGATGATTTCTACGTTGAATGTCTAATTACTATCTAGTTATGATTAAGCACTTGATATCTAGTCGAGAGCTTCTTGTCCCGTCTTTGGCAAGAAGAAGCAAAGAACTGCAGCAACTGAAATGAAAAAATATATATTTGGTATACACTGTATTACTTAGTATACTTATCTTTAAGAAGCATATATTTTCAATGAGTACTTATAAGTGTTTTAATGAATATTTGAGCTAGATATATACAACCTGTCCACAAATTCAGAAACAGACAGTAGAATTACATTCTTATAATCTGTTCAATTAGAAATGCTTCATAGACCCATGTATAGACTCACTAAACAGGAATGCTGAGAAGATCACGATGGGTACGACGCAGTTGATGTCAATCAGGTACCCGAAGGACAAGTTTCCAAGTAGACCACCACCTCGACCAGCCGTGAGTGACAGTGCAGCAGCCATTACCCTGGAAAATAAACATTATCGAGTTAGAAAGTTATATTTTTGGTTTAATTTAATATATAAGATTCTAATTTTAATTTATAAGATTCTTATAATAACTTATACAAATGTCTTGTGTAACTTACCTAAGGTTTGTTGGGAACAGATCTACAAGCACACAGAACACCAAACTGATAGCTAACGATGTGAGGGCTTCAAATATACAAGACAGTACTAAGTTCTGAAGCGAGTTCTGCACGAAGAACAGTCCCACCGTTGCAATAGCGGCGAAACCCAACGAGAAAACTGAAAAATAACTCGACGTGAGAAGCACAGACAGAACACAAAAATAATAGATATCAAAAAGAATACATTTTCTTAAGGAATAGGACGTAAAAATAAACTTACTAAGGAAGAACTTAGCACCGAGTTTGTGCACGCAGAGCGGTAGCCACAAGGAAGTCGGTATACAGGCTAGACCGACAATCAAAGTGTGGGTGTACACACTCTGGTCTATAATTTTTTCGCAGTCATAGGGGTCGTTGTTACTGCCGTCCTTAACCACAATACTAGAGACATCACAAACTGACGCGGTAGTGTTGGGGAATCGATGTTCGAATTCTTCGTAGCGGTTAAACAATTCAGGAAACCAGACCATGAGAGTATAGTAGCTGTAACGGATCAAATCAGGAGTTTAGAAATGTTGCAAATTCTTCTTGTATATATATCAGAAAATCTAATATTTTACCTAGTAGTTAAGCCAAACTGAATAAGGCACGTGAGTATTGTATATTTTAAGTAGGGCGCCTTGCAGAGGGCCTTAGTCATAGTCCAGATTTCAGTGAACAATCGTCTCAGATCTTTGGGCTTACGCATGCTCAAGCTTCGAACAGATTTTTGTGAGCTCTGCGATGCCACTGATATAGTTCGAACTTTTTCTTTCAAGCTCTTAATCTGTAATCATCAATTGAAATTTAACAGTCAAAATCAATGTAAAATCTGTAGAAATAATTAATGGCTATGTTTGGAGAACACTTACGGGGTAGTTGTCGGGATCATCGCCGGTATTTTGTTTATAAATACTTTTGAGGCAGGCGAGTGCATCATCATAATCACCGCACTCCATCATGAACTTGGGACTTTCTGGGAAAGAGAGTAACCAGAAGCCAAGCAACAGGGAAGGTATCCCGCAAGCTGCGACGAACCAGTTCCACGAATCGTATGAGAAATTTCCACTTTCCATACGAATGCCCTGGATTGGAATGATGCCCCAAGCGATCACTAAAAGTTTTGGGTATTTTCAATTAAAATAATCATTAAATATACATTTTCATTTTCTTAGAATAATAATATTTTATATTATAGAAACATTATTATTAAAAAGAACTAGAAATCCTTACAAGGCAATAAGATGACACCAAGAGTCCAGAACATTTCCATCCAGCAGAGGATTTTCTCTCTGTATTTGGTTTGTTGGAATTCTCCCAAGTATGGGAAACATATTCCCATAGCTCCGGCAACACTAGACAAATTAATTAATTGAATTATAACTATCAAATAACTAAGATATTATCGTTTTAATTTAGTTTCTACTTGTCAGTCATTATTTAAAAGCCAATCATGTAATGAAAACATTAAAAAACTCACGAAAAACCGTTGATAAATCTGCATGCCATAAAAATTGGCAAAATTTGGACGAACGAAGAAAGAATTCCAACGAAACCGTCAATCAGCAGGGTGGAGACCAACACCACTTTTCGTCCTTTGGTATCAGCCAAGCACCCCCAGAAGTAAGAACCGATAACCATACCTAGAAAGAAAATTAAATTCAAAACGTATCTATTAAAGACTGAAAACTAAACTTTGGACATTCTTATTCTTTTAAAATACCAATATTTCTCTAGGAATTGTTTTATAATATAAGTTGAGGTAGTGACTGGTTATGTAACTATATTTATCACAATCTCTAGAGTAAAAATAAGGCACTGTTTACATAAGGTTGATTATATTAAAGTTATTATACCTAACATAGGGGCGGCTGTGAGCCAGCCCTTATCGGCCGACGTCATCCGAAAGTCGCATGTCGCAGCCGGGAGCACGAAGGATATGATGGTGATGCCGATCGCAGTGTTAGAATAAATCAAACCTGTTATAGCTAACAGGCAGAAGTGGAATCTTCCAAATCCTAAAAGAATAAATAATTTATTAAAATTTTACTCATCTTTACATATAAATAAAATTGAAGTCCGTTCGTAATTCTAAATTAGCTTTTCACTAAATGCACACAAAAGTATAAACGGAAATTACATAAAAAATAAGTCAGAAGAACTTATTAAAGACACTAAGTTATAAGGTTTTAAACTTACTGGTTTCCTTATAAGGTAGTCTTTAAAAATACAATAAATATGTGTTATAAAATTCATTTTTTGATTGTGTTACTGTGAATCTTAATTGAATATAAAACAATATCTTACCGGTCGCTGATATCGCGGCTTCGAAATCCGCACCATGTTCTAAGAAATCTAAACCTATAAAAAATAATTAATTAATATTAATTTACATGTAATTAAAAACCTTCTAAACATATGGAACACAACTCAACTGATAACACAGGTCTTATAGTTCTTGTCACGGTTAAATGAACTTCAACGCTCATTTTATCAATAATTAATCACATTATTTTATTATAATTAATAATAAAATTATTTCATTTTTACTAATAGTTGTCTATACCCGTATTATAAATTAATTCATTGCAAATTGTCAGATAGCTAAAAAATAATATAAACTACCCACAAATATATTAATTACAGAATACAGACGAGAAATACATTAAGAATAGAAACTAACAATAAAGTAAAATTATGAAATAAAAACTAACTTATTATAAGTCATTTTATTTAAAAGTAATCTTCGCGTGAATTTTCACGGCTGCTGTTTGTACCAAAACTATTATCTAGGACATATAACATAGAGATAAATTTTATTATTAAGTCGTGCAATAGGTAAGAGGAGTATAACGGTTATAGACTGGCACAAAATCTGTATTTAGATGTACTAGTCCAAATAAGCAGACATAACATATTCATTGCATTGTGACAGCGTATCATAGAAATGAGAATACATGTTATCCTAGATTAGAAAACAGTATCAAGGTTTCTATCCTATCATATCCTACTTTTTTATCCTATTGTAATAGCTTAAAAGAAAGTTGATCGAAAAATAACATGATTATGAATTGGATCCAACACTGGTATACATTAAATTCAATGTTTTGTTGCATAATATTAGTGTAGTAATATATTTTTCAACATTTTATCTACATAGAACTAAGATGATAAAATAAAAACAATATTTTATGACAATCGGAGAAACGATACATCGTTATCGTCTGTAGTTATTTAGATGTACTTATATATATATACATATGTGTATATGCAATTGATGTGTGTTTATTTCTTTTGGCGGGTAAGTTATGCAAATGCTCAATAGTGAAGCGATCTTAATACGATTAATTCGTTATTATTTTATCAATTTCTTTTACTACTTACTACTGCTACTTACTACCTTCTTAATTCCAGATAGATTTTTCGTATATACCTAAATAGAGGAGATAAATATTGGTAATTGCAGTTGATGGCTTGTCAATTCATATAATTATTTTATTAATGGAGCTTTTGATAGCAAAATAGTATTAGAAAGTAAAAAAAGGTTGTAAAAATATTGCCTTGTTCCATGCAACATGCATTAATTACTATTTCGTGGATATTTATTGAAGAAGCTATTAATAATTTACCAAATGGAGATGTCTGAGGGTTTCATATCAATATATCGATATCGATGTTTGTCAAGTGCTGGTTGTGAAGAATTAAGATCATCTTATCACGAACACGATAAAGGTGGTTTTGGTAGCAAATTATTTATATTGTGAAATTTATGTCAAAATGAATTTAGATTTACAAACGACTAACCGGTTACACTTATTCTTCTTAGAACAAATCGGTTAATAGAAATTATTACATTACAAAAGATTTTAACAATATATACAATAAATATTTATTTTTAACTATAACTATATAAATAGAATATAAATGTATAATTTAATTAAATATACAACATAACGAATCATTTCATTTGCACTACAAATGACAAGTCAAATAAACCAGTACTCGATCTTATCTTATCAAAGCTAGTAGCTTATTTACTAAAACTATAATAATCAATTTAAAAATGAGATGAAGGGTTTTACCATTGTAAATATATCACTGCGACATTAAAACATCACCTTATCTCTGTAACCAAATCTGACAGTGACACGGTCAATTAATGCAAATAAAACTAAACCAAGGACGGGTTTACGAAATTATTGAGCGAAGCGAGCGGATCGTTCTAGTGGAATTTTTCACATTTTTCACGAATAGGCTCGAAAACTACTCAACGGAAAATTATGAAATTTTGCAATCAAAAAGACACACATTAGGTGATGGTTTAAAAAAATAATAATTTGAAAAATGTCATATCGTTGAGGAATATTCTTCAAAAAACTGATATCCCATTGCAGTCAATGGGAAACGATGAATCAATACACTGGACTCGCTTCGCTCAATATGCAAATGGCACCCGAGATTTCGTGAGCGCAGCGAGTCGAAATTGAGATAAAATAAATAAAGAGATTTAATTCATGCATCTTCATTCTGAATCATTTATGAAAAATAGTCTGAATCGTCGCATTTGTTTCAAAAGATAATTTGACTAATAGGATGAAATATTTAGATCATAAATCATATTATATTTTTGAAATTAATCTCTTTGGTTACGCCATTTTGCTAATTAATATGTAAGTGAGATGACAGGTGATTTTGAAAATTATGTTTTGTGTTTATTTTGAACAATGATTTAATAATAATTATAGCTTTTATTGCTATTACTTCCATATCAAGCTCTCTTTATGTAGCTATTGTATTGTCAAGGACATAGCAATGCGAAAATACAATTTAGCTCCGAGAGGTACCTCTTTGGAATATATATAATAATTGTTGTACTAAATAATATTACAGTGATACGAATCTTTGATTTAATTCCCAAGGAATTTAAAATACTAGATTTAAAGTTCTAGATGAGTTTTTCTTTTCGACAGACAATCTTATTTTGTATCGATTTCTTTAACAAATTATCGTATTATAGACAAAAAATTAAAATAATATTATTCGAAATGAATTAATTATTATATTAAAGTTTTCTTTATTTATTATTAAGGATATACGAAGAATATATTACGAAGTTTAAGTATCTTCCGATACAAGGCGTAATTTTTGCAATTAATTTTAAAAGACTCATAATTTCCGGTAATCCTATACCTTTATATAAAATATTGACAAAAAAATTGATATTTTAGGATTAAAAATAAATTAATAATATTTTCCGCAACTTCCCGATACGCAAAGCAAGGTTTCCATCAACTTTGTAAGTCAAATGTTTTCCGATGTTCTAGAAATATTAGATGATATATCGAAATAATAAAATTTTCCGTTAATCAGAGCAAGTTTTTCACAACATCTATGTTATTCCCGAAAAAAAATATATGCAAGGTTTTTGTACCCTAGATGTGATATTTCGAAATAAAAGCCATTATACTCCTGTCAACTCTTTCTTTGAGTTACGAATAAAGTGCATCACGGTCACAACGAATGATAACTGTCATAAATAATAAAATAACATTTGCGAAAAAAAAAAATAAACACGAGCTCGTCACTGATAACATTGGCATTAAAAGTATTCAAAATCGTTCCTAGTCTGTCATGCGAGTGATGTCTTTATTAATGTAACAATAACATTTCAAATAATCTCAATATATATTGTCAGGTATGAGTGACGGGCGTGTGGTTTGCGATTTTCTTAAGAATTTTCGCGTATATTGTTAAGGTTATATTGTGTTAGGCCAAAATTACTGAACTTGACTTCTCTGCGACATTCGACGCATTGCATAAAATAGTTATGAATATTCGCTAGGAATATATATTGTATTAATGAATTCATTTTCATAAAATATTCTGTGAGCATGAAATCTGTTATTGTATTATTCTCGTTTTCTTAAACATTTATTTGAGTTGCTTTAAATGCATTTTAAAAATAGATGAAATCCATGTTGTATTTTAAAAATAAAATAAAAAAGTTTAAATATATAAACTTACCCATTTTTTAAAAGTTCACTTCACTATTATATTAAATTAATTAAATTAAATTAAAGTTCGGTTGAGATCAATCACTATCTCATTATCACCTCACAGTATATCGGATGCGCATACGCAACAGCGCCAGTCCCTGAATAGAGGATCGCGTGTCGCCCGCGGAGGCTTCTATGCGAATGTCGACCAACTACCGGCTCCTGCCGAAGATTCCTTCCACTGATAACAGCGATAAGGTCGCCCGATCGCTCATCTCCTCTTATCTAGACGGCTGGTGACCATCGATCTCTTTGCATGACTTCTAGGCCGTACTCATTTGCTTATTACAACGGTTATATAACATTTACGTCACTCGCTGCTTTTTTTGGATCCTGTTTCTAATTGCTTACACTTTCGCGATGGCTTTTGATTACGATATCAGTTGGTTATGTTATGCCTTGATATAAATTATCACAGCAATTATATGCGTTCAAAGAGAATACCATAAGCCTAATGATTACTTTATTGCGAGATTTTATTTATATACTTCAACATCAGGAAATATATGGCTTTGAAAATAACGTCCATATAATGCTGAACAAACTAACGTTATCTGTTTATCTTATGGATTTAAATTAAATGTTTTTTAATATTTTTATGGTTGTAATATTTGATGACACATAAAAATTAATTTCGCTACCGTTTCAGAGGTCAATTGTATTATTGAGGTACAAAGCCTTTTATGGAGAGAGTATAAAACAATACATATATATTATTATAATAGTAACATACATACTGATATATATATACATATATATATATACCAATATTTCATGACATTGTAAATATAAGTCAATTCGAATTTCTTAAAAACCTTTTTTTTTTGTTTGTTTGACATTTGCAAATTATGTTTGTTTTATCTTTAAAAAAGTATTACTGTTCAATTAAAACAATTTTTCAAGGATTTTAATCACATGTTATATGTTTGTGATAATCGTGTCAGAGGGAAAAATTATTTGAGTTTTCGCCGGTTACGTTATTTAAGGGTATGTCCTTTCAGGAATTCTGATTCTTTATACAGCGATTTAAAAGAATCTAATATAGTATTTAAAAACTTTACTTCCATTGTATATTATTTTATACTATTAATAAAATTTATAAAAAATCTAAATAAAATGACTATGTAATGTTTTCAGTTAATAACAAATATATAAAAAGCGGACAAATTGTCTTAAAATGGCAAAACATTTAAGGCAATATTCCATAATATATAATTTATTTGAAAAGTCTACGTTTTAATCAAGCAAAGTATTCTATCCCCAAGGTCTCACGGGAGGAACTGTAAAAGGGAAACCTAATGAACAAGATGATAAGGCGATTTGTATTCTGAGGAGAATAAAATAACTTGTTATAAATAAAAAAAAAATAATAACACTCCGGATATAAAACATTCATTTGAATTGTGATTCATATTTTCTCAGTACATATATTAACTTTTATAGTTGGATTAATGTTGTTGATATAAAGATATGTAAACAGATCTAATAACAACTGCAAAAATAACATTTTTTTTTTCTTAAATATTGGTAATATATGTAATATGTGATTTTATTTTAACTTCACGCCATATCCCTTACGCGGTAGCCAGAGACGACGGAGCGCCAAACGCTACGGTCCCTGCATACCTCTTTCGCCTCGGCCACAGACATCAACCTCTTCATACATGCCCTCATGTGATTAAAATACATTTATATTAATTTTATATGTTTTTTATTTACCTGTCACAGATCACAGACGAAAAATAAAAACATTAACAAAGGAAGATAAGTGGATTCAATCTTTCTGTATTTCGTAGTAACATAATTCATAGTTATGTTAGGAATATTATTTTAAAAATTGGAAAAATAAATCAAAATCATATACACAACATAATTATATCTAAAATTAAAATAATATTAACCAAAACGACATATATATACATTTATATGTATTTGCAGCAAATGAATTAAAGAAAACTTTAGTGACTACGACGTTTATTGCCGCTTCTTTTTAACCCTATTAATTAAATCAATCGCAATATAATACAATTATAATAATATTATATGGACGTTGGTAAAACAGTGGTCGTAATAAAAAAAACTCGACTGAGTTGTTGTGAGGATCACAGACGAAGGCACGTTTGCAACCCTCGTAGCCTTATTTTAAGTTGGAGATTGTCTTTACAGAAGGGCTTTTTGATAAGTATGGTATCTAAATAGGCCCTCCTGCCATTTCCATGACATTTGCTATTTGACGTAGACAAGTGATCACTGATGATGATTCCAAGAGCAAACGATATAAATAAATCATTTAAAGATCGGAAGTATATAATTCTACATATACGTGATTTATAAAATTCCTTCTACTTTAATTCGTATATTTATTGTCAAGCGTAGTAAAGAATTGACAATATTATATTATAATCTTAAACTAGGAACTCTTTCTGTCTGTCCGTGCAATAGTCATCATTAATAGTGTACGATTAAGTAGATATGTGTTAATTGGAAGGATTACGCTGACATTGACAGGTTTAACCAGGGCGGAATGCTAGTATTAATAAAAATATGCTTACTTTATACTTACCGTTGGTTTAAGAAATTGGCATATTTTGAGAGGATCGATGTATATTGTCAAAACTTTGATCCAGTAATTGTAAAATATAATCATAGTTAATAAATTAAGAAACAATTTTATATTCATTTATTTTTATTACTTATTTATATAGATTGGTTGTATGACACAGATCGGTCCATCGGTGGTCACCAAGAAGGCATGCTGTTGGGCTAGTTAGAAATTATTTGTGCCATTAAGTATTTCATATCTTATCTATTCTGTAATAATTCTCATTTCTGTGTTGTTATCGAACAAACTAATAATAGAATTGAACTCGTACTTGGAGGATATTATACAGAATTCTCATAAGTATATTATTTTTACCCCTATAACTGATGCCTTGGGACTTAAATACCGATGTGGCCTCTGAGCGTGATCACGGTCTTTAATAATAATAAAAATAAACACAACCTCATAACCAAATACGTTCATAATTATAGGGGTTCGTGTACTCTTTCAATTCCGATATCGATAACTAGGTAAAGGCCTATCCACATTTTCGCAATTATCATTAAGCCTATAAACTCTTGAAAGTTTTATAATTCAAGATAGATTAATTATTTTTAAATAGAAATAATTCAGTCAGCTCACCATCGTCACCATCACTAAATATTGTGACGAATGGTGGTCAAAAAGTAATTCTTTTTTTCTATGAAAATGGTTACCGAGATGAAAGGTTCCTTATGACTTTTTCTATACTCCTGTCAATAGGTGTGTAAAAATTCATAAAGCTGGGTTGAGTAGTTAAGGCGGGAAATCGAAACAGATAGATAAACTAATATTCACATTTATAATATTAGTTCAGATGTAATCTATAAGTGTGTTGTTCGAATAGCATCTATAGTGAGCGTATTATATTAAATAGTTCATATCAATCATCATCCACCTATCCTTATCCTGATTATTTGTGATGGTTGCGATATGTCGAAAAAGTTTAGGTTTTTCTATCAAACGTTATCTGAGTTCAGACACATATTACCATATTTTTCACACATTCCAAGTCACACCCTCCTCACTTGTATGCATCAAATTCATATTAATATTTAGTACAGTAGTATAGTACGCAATATTGTAACAAAAATGCGTACGATGTGTAACAGTAGTCAAGGCTCAGCAAGGTTTTACGTCGGTCAAGTGCGTCTACTTGCCATGTTTAGATCGCGCTACAGGAAAAACATTAACGACTTATGAGTTCTAAACTCATCATTAGAGAACATTGTGTTGAGGAAAAACATTTAGAATTTCGTTGATATGTCTTGAAAGTCATAAATAATGACGCAATGGTGTTTAAGAGTTATGAAATAAACTATTTTTTTAACAAGAAAACTATAATTATATGCTTAAGTATCATAAGAGACATATTTAAGACATGATCTTCACGATTATTAACTTATATAATTCGCTTTGCGCTAAAACTACAATATTTTATTATATCTATGCGACTTATACATTCCTTGGTAAAAGTATGAATATAATATAATGTTTTTAAAACAGAAATAGGTCTTCTATTATGAATGTTTATAAATCTCGCTCCCCATTAAATTGTTGTAAATATTTGTATGCAAAACATTTGCTAACGTGACCTCTGAGATCAATTTCAACCTACCGTGAATTTAACAATTGATGTCCTCAAGCTATACAAAATAACATTAAATCATTCGGGGAGGACGAGTTATACACCTTGACAATCACTTTAAAAATTAACTGCCCATTCAAAATAATAAAAATTAACATTATAACAATTTCTATATATATATATATATATTGACAGTTGAATCATATTTGTATATCACATCCGCTGAGATATCACAACCAGAGAGCAAGATATATCATGATACGACTAAAAATAGTACGTAGAAAATGGATTTATCTATTTCTTTCAATATATCTAATGTTATGTAAGCCTGGATAAACATTTACATATTGTTATGTAGGAAATTTAATGTCGTAACATGCAAAGAGGTCGAGGTCCGAATTGTTTGTTTCCTTTAAGGTTTTTATTATTCAGTCAGCAGAGACTCCGACCCTCCGATATTACGTGGCATGTTTATCACCAATTTATCGACATATTGTAATTCATTTCATTCATTCACTCGTATTATTAATCCTTAAAGCTAATTATATGTATAAATAATTGTATTTAAATGTGTTTGAAATTTAATTTGGAGTGTGTGTGAAAAGAATGGTATTTTTTTTTATTACTTGAGACATCTTGTCGGACATGTCCAGTAATACATTAAATGTCAAATTTTATTATCAGTATAGTTGTAAATTATATAAATATTACAAATTATTTCCATTACACCAATGTTATACCACAAAATTAAATTGAAACGAAAAGTGTGATGGCTCTTTGTATAAAACTATTTGTATAACAATTTAATTTAGATTTTGCCTTTCTTTTTTATATGTTGCTTTAAAACCGCAAATATTGTACTGAGTAATAAATTATGTTCAAAACTTAATCTTTGCCTTGTTTTTGTCGTTTTTATGAAAAGAAAAAATAATTATGCACTAGCTGTGCCCACGACTTCGTTTGCGCGGAATATGTTTTTCAAAATGAAAGTAGCCTAAATTACTTCTTGTTAATTTTCTGACTTTTCTAATTACAAAGACAGCCTAGCTGAGTTTGTTGCGATGTTAAGAGCCCGTCTCTTAACATTCCCAACTGGTTGCACTGGAGCTTTTAATCTAAAGTTATACCTAAGAAATTTATTACAATGTCACAAGGTATATGACCTTTAACGTAAATGGGCAAGTTATTAACACAAAGTGAAAATAAATAGGAGCCAAGAATAGATCCTTGTGGAACCCCCATCTTTAAGAGACAATAAGATAAAGCGCAGTGCTACGTACACCATAGTGGTTAAGTTTGTATAGTAATCTTTGATGGTTTAGGCCATCTAAGGCTTTGGAATTAAAATAGTAGTAAATATATATATATATATATATATATATATATATTTACTACTATTATATATATATATATATATATATATATATATATAATTTAATTTAATAAATGGTAAAACGCATTATTGGTTTGCTCGATGACAAAAGCTAGCTATAATAAATAGGTTGAAATGTTTGTTGAGAATGTTGGTTAGAAAGAAAAGACAATAGGAATAGCTAAAAAATAACAGTTAATAAAACAAATGTTTTATGGAAGGAAAATTAACCTTTAATAATATTAAAAATAATTTAAGGACAATATTACACAGTCAATTCTAAAATACTGTTTTTAAAAATATTACTTTCAATACATGAATACTGCGTTACAGTACATTTTAATGAGGGCATACTCAGCTCCAACCTCACCGTGATAAATACTCTACCGACAATAAATAAGAATACTTATTCCACAATATTTACATCTTATGTACACTCAGTTCGATGATTTCTACGTTGAATGTCTAATTACTATCTAGTTATGATTAAGCACTTGGTATCTAGTCGAGAGCTTCTTGTCCCGTCTTTGGCAAGAAGAAGCAAAGAACCGCAGCAACTGAAATTAAAATAATATATAATTTTTATTTGGCATACACTATATTACTTAGTAAACTTATGCTTAGGACACAAGCAACGAGTATTTATAAGAGTTTTAATGAATATTTGAGCTAGATATACACGACCTGTCCTCAAATTCAGAAAGAACATTAGAATTACATTGTAATAAGATATGTTCAATTAGAAATGCTTCATAGACTCAGGTATAGACTCACTAAACAGAAATGCTGAGAAGATCACAATGGGTATAACGCAGTTGATGTCAATCAGGTACCCGAAGGACAAGTTGCCAAGTAGACCACCACCTCGACCAGCCGTGAGTGATAGTGCAGCAGCCATAACCCTGGAAAATAAACATTATCGAGTTACAAAGTTATATGTTTTGTTTGGTTGTATTGTTGTATATTATATTTATTACTTCTTTTAATTTATGAGACTCTTATAATAATTTATACAAATGTCTTCTGTAACTTACCTAAGGTTTGTTGGGAACAGATCTACAAGCACACAGAACACCAAACTGATAGCTAACGATGTGAGGGCTTCAAATATACAAGATAGTACTAAGTTCTGCAACGAGTTCTGCACGAAGAACAGTCCCAATGCTGCTATACCAGCAAAACTCAATGAGAAAACTGAAAAATAAATCTACGTGAGAATCACAGACAGAACACAAAAATAATAGATATTAAGAAAGAATAAATTTTCTTAAGGAATAGCAAGTAAAAAAAAACTTACTAAGGAAGAACTTAGCACCAAGTCTGTTCACGCAGAGCGGTAGCCACAAGGAAGTCGGTATACAGGCTAGACCGACTATCAAAGTGTGGGTGTACACCTTCTGGTCTATAATTTTTTCGCAGTCATAGGGGTCTTTGTCATTCGCGTCATTAACCACAATACTAGAGACATCACAAACTGACGCGTGAGTGTTGGGGAATCGATGTTCGAATTCTTCGTAGCGGTTAAACAATTCGGGAAACCAGACCATAAGAGTATAGTAGCTGTAACGGATCAAATCCAGAGTTTAAGAAATGTTCTAAATCCCTCTTGTATATATAACAGAAAGTTGAATATTTTACCTGGTAGTTAAGCCAAACTGAATAAGGCACGTGAGTATTGTATACTTTAAGTAGGGCGCCTTGCAGAGGGCCTTAGTCATAGTCCAGACTTCAGTGAACAATCGTCTCAGATCTTTGGGCTTATGCATGCTCAAGCTTCGAACAGATTTTTGTGAGCTCTGCGATACCACTGATATAGGTCGAACTTTCTCTTTTAAGCTCTTAATCTGTAATCATCAATTGAAATTTAACAGTCAAAAACACTATAAAATCAAAACAAATAATTATTCGCTAAGTTTGGAGAATACTTACGGGGTAGTTGTCGGGATGATCGCCGGTATTTTGTTTATAAATACTTTTGAGGCAGGCGAGTGCATCATCGTAATCACCGCACTCCATCATGAATTTGGGACTTTCTGGAAAAGAGAGTAACCAGAAGCCAAGCAACAGGGAAGGTATCCCGCAAGCTGCGACGAACCAGTTCCACGAATCGTATGAGAAAATTCCACTTTCGATACGAATGCCCTGGATTGGAATGATGCCCCAAGCGATCACTAAAAGTTTTGGGTATTTTCAATTAAAATAATCATTAAATATACATTTTCATTTTCTTAGGATAATAATATTTTATATTATAGAAACATTATTATTAAAAAGAACTAGAAATCCTTACAAGGCAATGAGATGACACCAAGAGTCCAGAATAATTCCATCCAGCACAGGATTTTCTCTCTGTATTTGGTTTGTTGGAATTCTCCCAAGTATGGGAAACATATTCCCATAGTTCCGGCAACACTAGACAAATTAATTAATTAAATTATAACTATAGAATAACTGAGATATTATGGTAATAATTTAGTTTCTACTTATCAGTTATTATTGAAAGCCAATTATGTAATTAAAACATTAAAAAAACTCACCAAAAACCGTTGATAAATCTGCATGCCATAAAAATTGGCAAAATTTGGACGAATGAAGAAATAATTCCAACAAAACCGTCAATCAGCAGAGTGGAGACCAATACCACTTTTCGTCCTTTGGTATCAGCCAAGCACCCCCAGAAGTAAGAACCGATAACCATACCTAGAAAGAAAATTAAATTCAATACCTACGAGTATCTGTTAAAGACTGAAAAATTAAACTTTGGATATTCTTTTAAAATACAAATATTTTTGTAGAAATGGTTTCATAATATAAGTTAGGATAGTGACTGGTTAAGTAACTATTTTTATCACATTCATTTCAAGGTTAATTATATTAAAGTTATTATACCTAACATAGGGGCGGCTGTGAGCCAGCCCTTATGGGACGACGTCATCCGAAAGTCGCATGTCGCAGCCGGGAGCACGAAGGATATGATGGTGATGCCGATCGCAGTATTAGAATAAATCAAACCCGTTATAGCTAACAGGCAGAAGTGGAATCTGCCAAATCCTAAAAGAATAAATAATTTATAAAAATTTTACTCATCTGTGCATATAAATACTGGGAGCGCCAACAGACCCTCAATTTCGACTCGCTGCGCTCACGAAATCTCGGGTGCCGTTTGCATATTGAGCGAAGCGAGCCCAGTGTAATGACTCATCGTTGTGGACAATGTAGGAGATTTCAGATTAGGCTGACAGTTGCGCCACATTCCCATTGATTTTTCAATGCGATATCAGTTTTTTTTACGATTATTCCTCAACAACATGACATTTTTCATTTTTTTTAAAACCATCACCTAATGTGTGTCTTTTTGATTGCAAAAGTTTGATAATTTTCTGTCAAGTAGTTTTCGATCCCATTTGTGACAAAGAATGTTATTAACTAAAATTGTAACTTATTAAACACAGAAAAATACCTTTCAATTACAGGTTTTAAATATACTGGTTAAGGTAGTCTTTAAAAATATAATAAATATGTGTTATAAAATTCATTTTTTGATTGTGTTACTGTGAATCTTAATTGAATATAAAACAATATCTTACCGGTCGCTGATATCGCGGCTTCGAAATCCGCACCATGTTCTAAGAAATCTAAACCTATAAAAAATAATTAATTAATATTAATTTATATGTAATTAAAAACTTTCTAAACATCTGGAACACAACTCAACTGATAACACAGATCTTATAGTTAAATGAACTTCAACGCTCATTTTATCAATAATTACATTATTCTATTATATTAGGAGTAATATTAATATAATTAATAAAAAATTTATTTCATTTTTACTAATAGATGTTTATACCCGTATTATAATTAATTCATTGCAAAGTGTCAGATAGCTAAAAAATAATAAAAACTAAACACACAAATATATTAATTGCAGAATACAGAGATACTCGTAGAATATATTTAGCATAGAAACTTTTTTTTTTTTTTTTTATGGAATAGGAGGGCAAACGAGCTGGCGGGTCACAGATGATTTGTGATCACCGCCGCCCATGAACTCTTGCAACATCCGAAGATTTACAGGAGCGTTGCCGGCCTTGAAGGTGGGAGTAAACGCCTTTTTTGAAGGTACCCATGTCGTACCGATCTGGAAATACCGCCGAAGGGAGTTCGTTCCACATTCGAGTGGTACGAGGAAAAAATGTACTTGAGAACCGCACCGTGGTGGATCGCCACGCATCCAGGTGATAGGGATGGTATTAAAGGCGATGGCGCGCTGTGCGGTGATGGAATTCGGCGGTAGGCATCAGATCGAATAGCTCTTCGGAACACTCCCCGTGGTAAATGCGGTAGAAGACGCACAGAGATGCAACCTCTCTAGGCAATGCCAAAGAGTCCAGCCGTTCACAGAGCCCCGGGTCCCCGACAATCCGAACGGCTCTCCGTTGCACGCGGTCAAATGGTAAAAGCTGATATTGGGGTGATCCGGACCAGAGATGAGAACAGTACTCCATGTGTGGCCGGACTTGCGCTTTGTAGAGCGCAAGTCTTTGGCCAGGATTGAAGTACTGCCTTGCTCTATTGATCACGCCCAATTTCATCGAGGCCAACTTGGCCTTGCTCTCCAGATGACCACGAAACCGACAGTCACTCGAAATGTCGAGACCCAGTATTCTGATACTTGGCGAGGCAATAAGGGGAGTGCTCTCGAAGAGCGGTGATACGACAAATGGGGTTTTTTTAGTGGTAAACGCGCAAACCTGTGTCTTCTGGGGATTGAACTGAACGTGGTTCAGTTCCCCCCACTCAGAAACTATCCCAAAGGAAGTCTCTATAGAAGACACAAGTTTCTTTCGGCACTCGTCGACGTTTTCCCGAGAGAGACCTGCACGGCTGGAATATACCGCATCCCCAGTACTGTCATCCGCATAACAATGTATGTTGGAGATATCCAACATATCATTGATGTGCAGGAGGAACAGAGTTGGGGATAGCACGCAGCCTTGGGGTTCACCAGCGTTCACGGGCTTGGGGTCCGAGCAAAAACCGTCGAGAACGACCTGTATGCTCCGCCCAGTGAGGAAGCTGGTGATCCACTTGCATAAACTCTCGGGAAGCCCATAGGAAGGTAGCTTCGAAAGAAGCCCCTTGTGCCATACACGATCGAAGGCTTTCGCCATATCCAGACTAACTGCCAGACCCTCTCCCTTGCTTTCAATAACAGCTGCCCAACGGTGCGTAAGATATAAAAGAAGATCACCAGCCGATCGACCATGGCGAAAGCCATATTGCCGGTCATTGACCCAACTGGTGATCCTCGAGGAAGGTTAGGAGCTGCTTATTGATGATACTCTCCATTACTTTGGAGAGAAGAGAGGTAATGGCGATAGGTCTGTAGTTAGCTGGGTCCGAGCAATCACCTTTTTTAGGGATCGGATGGACAAGGGCACGCTTCCATGAGACCGGGACTATGCCTTTAAGGTAGGAGTACCGAAATAGACGCGTTAGCACTGGTGTCAACTCAGGGGCACATGTTCGTAGCACAACTGGAGAGATACCATCTGGCCCACTCGACTTATGAACTTCCAAGGAAAGGAGGGCTTTTCGGATGAATTTTTGCCGAAAAACTATTGCCGGCATTAAGCTCGGGCACCGCGGGATATTAGGCGGTGTCTTCCCCTGGCCGTCCAAAGTCGAGTTTGAGGCAAAAAGAGTTCCCAAGAGATCGGCTTTCTCTTTTGCCGTGTAGGCCAGAGAGTCGTTCCCAGTGTGCAATGGCGGTAGGGATGGCTGACAAAAGTTTCCCAGCGTGGCTTTAGACAGCGCCCAGAACTTGCGCGTGCCAGGCGGGTACTTTGCCAGCTGATCCCCAATTTTGACGACATGCTTGAACTTTGCTCTAGCAATTTTCCGTTTGAAGAATCTGGAGGCACGATTATATTTCCTCTTCCGAACTCTAGAGTTCGGATCCTTAGTGACTAACGCATTAGCCCAAGCTTGATAAGCCTGCCGTTTGCCAGCTGCTGCAGCCCTGACAGACGCATCAAACCAAGGCCGCGATCTGCCACCAAGTGGTACCACAGAGCTTGGTACAAATAGTTTCATGCCCTGAAGTATCACATCAGCTACAGCCGCAGCGCAGTCACTAGGATCATTGGAAGAGAAACAAATCGGCCCCCATGGGTAGGATGCAAAAAAGGACCGCATTCCATCCCAATCCGCTGACTTGTAGTGCCAAACGCGTCGAGTCGCAGGTCTTGTGCGAGCTGGGCGTTCAATGGGCACTACACTCCGTACCAAGCAATGATCAGAGGACCCTAAGGGAGCCTCGACAGTGACTTGGTACTTTCCGGGATGTGTACTCAGCAGAAGATCCAACAAAGAGGGCATATGGCTGTCCACGTCCGGTAGACGAAACTAACAGTAAAGTTAAATTATGAAATAAAAAGTAACTTATTATAAGTTATTTTAGAAGTAATCTTCGCGTGAATTTTCACGGCTGCTGTTTGTACCAAAACTATTATCTAGGACATGTAACATAGAGATAAATTTTATTATTAAGGGGGTATTCTAGTCTAGAAATTTGAAAAAATCTAAAATTTTTTTTTTCAAAACTCGATAGTTTAAGTATTCAAAAATATCTCCCTAAAAGGATTTTTCAAAATTCGAATTATTTTCGAAGTTACAACTCTTTTAGTGGCGCGACAGCGAGACTGGTTTGAGCGGACGACTGTAACAATAGGCAAGTGCACGCTCGGGCTACCTGAGTATGACTAACTCTCCCTTTTTCTTAGAAATGATATTTCCCATTATAGTACATTTAGCCCATTTCTAAAAATATCTTTATTTAATTTGCTTTTAGTTTGAGTTAGTTTCATGTTAACCTCGAAGCTGTTAAGACGTACGAAAAAGTGAAAAATTCTTTGTGAACTCTTTTAATTTAAATTTCAAGTGAGTATTTTGTTAGTGTTTTTAATATGGATCGAAAAAGTAGGAGAAACAGCAAATATCGTCTAGACAGATCAAGAAAACGGAGGTTTACTGGAAATCAACATATTCTGGAAGAAGATTTATGCTCGTTATGAGGAGAGAACTGCTGAAAACAGTCAATATGAAGTAGAGGAAGGTCCAATGTATGACGCTGGGATAGCAGATTAACAGAACGTAAGTTATATGTACTATTCTATCAGTTATGCTGCCAGAAACTTTAACGTAAAACTTTAAACGTCTTTTTCTCGAAACTACTTCTTTCAATACGGTCGGCATGATATCTCAAGTTCTAATGAACCGATTTGCTTGAAGTTTATCATGAATATTCTTTAAATATATCTCTATCGCATGACGCTCGATAAATTATAAATTTCAATTTTTTAATATGTGTAAACAATTCGAGAAAGCTTAAAAATTTGTGAAAAATCGACCTCAATTTTTGAGAACCCGCCATTTTATGAAAAAATAAATTATTCCCTTTTTTTCTGCGTCATGCGATAATGACATTCATATTAATTAAGAATTTGTCATCGTTTTTTTTTTTCAGATGACCACAAGGGTAGAAATCGTGACGACGAAGGACACTACCTTTTGTTTTCCCCCTCCACTTCAAGGACGCATAATTCCATGAAAATTATTATTATTTTTTTTAAATTTATTTTGTGTGCTCTTAATATATAAATAAATAAATGATAAAAAAATGGATGATAAAAATATCAATAGCTTTTTTTTTATTCACCGTCAAAAAATGCTCGAAATTCGGGCCTCTAGAGTAGAATACCCCCTTAAGTCGTGCAATAGGTAAGAGTAGTGTAACGGTTATAGACTGGCACAAAATCTGTATTTAGATGTACTAGTTCAAATAAGCAGACATAACATATTCATTGCATTGTGACAGCGAATCATGAAAATACACGGTTGAACATTATTCAAAATGTCTGATTTTGATAATAAAATTATTTTACAATGCTATGCTATCCTAGATTCTTAGAAAAAAGTATATTATCCACGTTTCTATTCATATCCTAATCTTTTATCCAATTATAGTAGCATAAAACAAAGATAATCGAAAAAAATTGATGATGAATTCGATCCAACACATATATGGTATACATTAAATTCAATTTTTTGTTGCATAACTTTTATTCTGTAGTAATATATTTTTCAACATTTTATCTACATAGAACTAAGATGATAAAATAAAAATAATGTTTTATGATAATCGGAGAAACGGTATATCGTTATCGTCTGTAGTTATTTAGATGTACTTATATATATATATATATATACATAGCTACATATATGTATATGTACCTATATATGTTTGCAATTGATGTGTGCTTATTCCTTTGGCGGGTAAGTTATGCAAATGCTCAAATTTATCAAATAGAGATGCCTGAGGTATTCGTATCAATATATCGATATCGATATGTTGATATGAACTGGTTTTGAAGAATTAAGATCATCTTATTATGAACAAGATTCGATAAAAAAATTCAAAAACAAAGGTGGTTTTGGTAGCGAATTTTTTTTTATTGTGAAATTAATGTCAAAAAGAATTTAGGTTTACAAACGACATGACATATTTTTTTTTTTTTTTTTTTTTTTTTCACCTTCACGCCATATCCCTTGCGGGGTAGCCAGAGACGACGGAGCGCCAAACGCTACGGTCTCTGCATACCTCTTTCGCCTCGGCCACAGACATCAACTTCTTCATACATGCCCTCCGGGGGGTCCTCATGCTTTTTACGTGACCTTCCTCCAGTATCGTAGCTACTGTATTTTCGAAGGTCACTCGAGGCCTCCCCCTGTCTCTCTTACCGCTCACTTTTCCCATATAAATCTTTTTTACCATTCTTTCATCACTCATTCGTTCAACGTGCCCAAACCACCTGAGCACGTTCTTCTTCATTCTCACCGTGACATCTTCGCTAGTACCTGCCATTCTGTGGATCTCTTCATTGCGGATTCGATCAGCTAGACTGACTCCGCATATTCTGCGAAGAGATCGCATCTCCACAGCATTCATCTTTCTTACATTCTTCTTCTGTGTTACCCACGTTTGGCTGCCGTATAACAGTGTCGGTAGCAAAACTGCATTGTGTACAGCCAAACGTGCAGCTATACTGACGTTTTGCCGTTTCAACAATGCAGTCAAAGCACCATTGACTCTGTTACCAGCAGCAATACGCCTTTCCACATCCATTTCGTATCTTCCGTCTCTGCTAAACATACTTCCCAAATATACCACTTCATTCACTTGTTCTATTATCTTATCATTCACGTTGATCTTACATTCTGTTCTTTCTTCATTTCTTTCAAATATCAGAACCTTCGTCTTATCTACATTCAGGTTAAGACCATTAATTTCACACCCATCTTTCAGAGTGGTGACCAATGCCTGCAAATTGCATTCTGATGATGCAATGAGCACTGCATCATCTGCATATAGTAAGCAATTGACCTTAAGGTCACCTACTTTCACTCCCATGTCACTATCTTTCACTCCTTGGAGACAACTATCCAAATACAAATTGAACAACCAAGCTGACATAGCGCAACCTTGCTTAACACCCGATTGGATGTCAAACCAGGGCGACATGCCAGCTCCTACTCGCACACAGGCTGAGTGATCTCGGTAAAGAGACCTTACAGCCTGTAGCAAGGGTCCGTTCACATTGTATCGGGGCAGTATCTCCCATAACTTCTTTCTCACAACCCTGTCAAACGCCTTATCCAAATCCACAAAAGCACAGAAAACCTTTTGGTTTAGGGCCAAAAACTTTTCCGTGATCATGCGGAGGGAATAGATCTGATTTATACACCCTCTTCCAGGTCTAAAACCTCCTTGTGCCTCCCACAACAGCCTTTCAGATCTCTCTTGCATTCTTCTCGCTAAAATTTTAGCATAAACTTTACCGCCCAAGCTAATCAAACTGATGGCCCTATAGCTTGCACAGTCTATCTGTGAACCTTTGCCTTTATACAAAGGTACGATGACTGCACTTCGCCAATCGTCTGGGACCTCCCCAGATTTCCAGCATAAATTGCATAAAAACCAGAAAAAGTCCCAGACGCGTGGCCCACCATATTTGATCATCTCGGCAGTAACTTCATCTGCTCCCGCAGCCTTACCACATTTCAGACTTCTAATCACGTTCTCTACTTCTTCTAAACTGATTTCACCATCGGCTACATCTTGACTCAGCATTACGCTGGTAGTCAAGACCGAGGCGTCCTCACGTTCATACATCTCCTTATAGAATTCCGCCCACCGCTGCAAAACGTGTGCTTGCTCAGTTAAAATTTCACCGCTTTTCGAAAGCACCCCTTTCATTCTACAGGTTACCGAACAACCCCGGGAACCACTAACTTCTCGCCAGAAAAGCTTCGTGTTTTCCCGGAAGTTGTTCGTCAACCTTTCATCCCTTTCTCTCTCAGAATTTTCACGCTTCATCTTTATAAGTGCTTTCGTTTTGTGCTTTTGCAGCTTGTACGCTCTTTTTCTTATCTCTCTCATACTTTTATCCTTACCAGAGGCTTTATAATCCAGCCATGCTTTCTTCTTTAACTCTACAGCGTCTTTCACTTCATCATCCCACCATTCATCGCGCTTTTTACTAAAACCTCTTTTCCTTTTACCACATACTTCTGTCGCTACTTTCACCATACCATTCCTAAGGTTCTGCCAGCATAGTTCAACACTTTCATTTCCAGAATCATAGCTTTCAAGCTTCTTGGAAACCCTCTCTTGATATTCCTCTCTGATCGGTGGATCCTGAAGCTTCCAGCTTCTTATGCGATAATTCGACGCCAAGCTTGGACACGTCGTGCGGCTGCGCCAACCTGCGAACAAACCTCTTATTCTAGCAACGACTAGATAGTGGTCCGTTCCCAGATCAGCACCTCTGAACACTCGCGTGTCCATAACTTGACTTCGAATACGCTGGTCCACTAGGAATAAATCAATCATACTTCTTTCTTCCGCTCGCTCCCATGTGTACATGTGAATTTGTTTGTGATCAAACATCGTGTTTGCCACAAACAAATTTTTCTCCTTACAAAATTCCAAAATAAGCTTTCCAGCCTCATTTACCCTCTTATCACCATATTTACCTAGCATGCTTTCGTAACCGCTTCGAGCGGTTCCAACCCATCCATTCATATCTCCACATACTATCAACTTTTCATTATCTCTGACACTACTTAGAACATCCCTGACATTCTCCCAAAACTCCTCGAGCTCGCTCATTTGAGCTGAGGATACTGGCGCATACATGGCTAACAAGAATACTCTTGTTATCCCCAGCTTAAAGCGAACCCAAAGAAGCCTCGGGTTAATCGCCTTGTATTCTACCATTGCATTAACCATTCGAGAGGACAATAATACGCCTACACCTTGGCAACCTCGCTCACCCTCTGGAACCCCAGCCCAGAAAGCGACCCGGTTGCCAGGCAAATCGGTCGTATCATTGCCTTTTCGCTTGGTCTCAGACACACAAATAACATCCAGATCTTTGTCATCCATCACATCTAATAATTCATTCATCTTCTGTTCCATTCCTCCTCTTACATTCCACGTAGCTATTTGTAGCTCCGTCCTCCACCTTCCGCCGTTCGGAACATGGCGTGTTGGTTGGCGGTTCCCAACGCCGCATTTGTTCATATTATATTACATATTATAAATATACATTTTATTTCAACATACAATTATAGTTTTAATTCTAAATACAAAATACAAAAATATTAATATTTTAAATTATTTACATAAATATATATATATATATATATATATATATATATATATATATACATAATAGTAGACAATAACCGACACAATTATATATTTTGTGATAGAGTTATCATACATCTCTGCTCTAAGTAGAGTCCCAACTTTGTATAGAATTCATATAATTCATGTCATCGTTGTCACTGATCAGTATGGGGTAAAAACAGAGAGACCAAGACGGAAGTAGAAAGTTAAAGCGTATCTCGATGTAAGTAAAGTCGGGGTTATTCGTAGTGTTATAGTAAGAGTATTGCTGCATACATTACTTCATCTCTATGATACTGTGTTAATGCATGTCTAAGCGGGTGTTAACTGCATTAACTTCCTTGTTAACGTATTTTTTATTTTAAATCCTGTTAACTTTATATCGTCCATTCCTCATACATTTCGAAATAATTTTGTATGACTATTTAAGAATGAAGTAAAATGAATGTAATGTAAAAGTACATGTATTATAAGTTATTATATATAAAGAGTATATACAATTTGAACAATATTACAGAGCTGATGAAATAATATACTATATTATGATTCAATTAAAATATATGAACTATAGATATAACTTTAAATTGTTACGCTGAGGTTGTGTTTATACTGAAGAATAATACAAATATATAAAAATAATATTTATACTACAATAAAAGGAAAATATATGAAAATATATACAATAAAAAGAAATTTGACAAGTGTCAAATAAAAAATTTTTGTTAATATTTTTAATTTACAATATTTTACGTGTTTTTTTTGTCAAATGTTTCTAAATTATTTAAATTAATCAATGGAAAAAATAAATAAAAAAAAAAAAATTATATATCTGGAGCGTCGTACATGTGAACTATATATATATATATATATATATATTTGGTTTTGGTTGAGTTTCGGTGAAATTTTCTTTACCTTTCAGTCCTACCTTTCAGTCGGACGCTATAGTATGTACAGAAGTATATACTATAGCGTCCAACAAATAAACATCAGCCGTCCGTCCGACAAATATCAGCAGTTAGTTATCAATAGGAAAAGGCTATTTTTATAATAGAGAAAAAGTAGCTATTTTAAGCAGATCTTTAAAATGCGACTATCACGGTTAACTCAGAACTTTCAAGACCTAGAGCCAAACGGCTGTAGACAAATTCAACCAAATAAATACAAATATGTTCGGATTAAATGTGATAAAGCAACTATAATGCGAAGCTCATTTACCATTTAAGAGAAGGATACGGTATCGATTGGATAATTGATAAACTGTATATGGTTTCTGTTAACATACAAGTGTATTATATTTCCGATACTGTACTTTTCATGTTACTTTTACGTTTATAATCACGTGATTCTCAAATAGGGAAGGAGCAGGGGTCAAGGGAGTGGGAGTGCAGTGAGATTGTTGAATAAAATTAAATAAGATCAAAGATTAAAAAAAATTTACTTCGGTCAATCGTCTGCAGCCAAGAGCCACGTCTCATCTTTCTTTTGTATCTAAATCTTTTTCATCCCTTGCATTTTATCTCATAAGAACTGCAATTTGGATGACAAAAGACTAATAGGTCAATCAAATGTGTTTTCGTCTTGCATCTCTAAAATTGATAACCCGTTCCGACCCGTGATAAACGGAGAACAATATGGTGTAGGTATAATAGGTGCTCTATGTCGATCCTTCTGAGAAGGTAGTATGTAGGATGTTGTCAAGAGACTAGGCTCTTCACCTGTAATCGTTTCAGCTTCTGCTAATGTTTATGGGCTTTAGTTACCATATTTATCACATTTCCTGCAACCGTCTGCTCTTGCGGTCTCTTAAAATAAAATAAAAAATACCCGTACAAGTTTCTTCTTATATAAGTTAATAGAAGTTAGTTATTCTTATTAGTATTAAGATATTAAGATATTTGTATTAAGATATTAGATATTTTAAATATTAAGATTGTAATTTAAACTAGGGGATCTTATCTTTAATTAGGCCTTTAAAGTTTTAATAGTATGTATTACATATTAAATAAATTATATAAGGTGTGACGTACAAATTTAAGCCACGTCTGATGAAGCCCTGCGAATGTCGATCCTATTAACAACGCTTAGTTAGTTTTAAAGTCCTCTATCAATAACGCTACCTCGTGTATTTTATTACAGTTGGATATATATATTTTAATATAATATTATTATAATATATAAATTAGAAATGGTCGATCATCCCAAACTTTAATATTATTTTGACATAATTCACGTGTTCAGCTCAGCTTGAAAAAGCTAGTAGGTAGGTAAAATAGTCCATCATCCAATTTATATACCCTTAAAGATGTTGTTTTTAATAATATTTGTCAATAATAAATACAGAAGCAGGAAGTTTATCAGTAACATCAAACAAATAACATCGTTCTTAAGAACTCAAGTTTGTTTAGATACTCAAGTCTAGTCAAATATAACACTTTGAAAACAATTCTATTTAAGTTACTATTATTATATTATTTTACCTTTTATGTTATTGGGGCTTAATATTTTTTTGTTTGTTTATATAATTAAGTATGTTGTTTTCAGGATGATGCGGCATCTTAAAAATTAAAGGCGAAATAGAAGTACATACATTCATATCTTGATCACGGCTGGTGAAAAATGGCCGAAAAGTCGGGAAATTAAAAAGAAGTTTAAAATATGATTTTCATCTCGAATCTCACACCTTACAAAGCATAACATATATACACAGTATATATTTTTTTCTATTTAGATTATTTTTTTGACACTGATATCCCACCAAAGGATGACAAAAAATGTAGGGTTCATTGTATATACCTACTTTAAGAAGCCCAACATTTCTAGACGTTCAAATGGAAAAGGGCGTTAAAGATCGTTAGACGTATGGTTAAATTCAGGATCTATCTGCCATTTTTTATAAGACCCAATTCTGAGACAAGCCTAAGAGGTACCGTTTGCAAACAGATATTCCATTTTGGCACTCTTCAATTTTAGTCGCTAATAACACCATGTTTCTGCCACATTTTGCATTCTGTGAATGTAGCGTTTGTCAAGTTTTTGATCAAGAAAATTATAATTATAATTTATCTATTTATTTATTTTAAACATATTTTTATTTATATGAAGATGAAAAATTGGCTAAATGTTTCTTTGAACAACGAAATAACGTTACTATTATTACAATAATATTAAATTTCTAAAGAGAAATTGCCGGTTAGCAATACAATTCCGAAATAATCTTTGATTGATTGGTCTGAAACCAATATAGCTTCAATATATAAATCTCTGGATTTTCTCAATTATTGACATTTATTTTGCGATATATATATTATTTGAAATTAAATTTCTATCATATTGACCATTAAGTGTATTAATTTACCTCTTCAATAATAATTATATAACACAAATGTCAAGTAAGTATAAATATAATGAGATAGTAGTAAAATTAAAATATATGATAAGATTTAATTGTTATATAACTCAACCTCTTAAATTTTAAAGACGCTATGCGAAACTAATATTTTTATAACAAATATTTAATATATAATAAAGGAAAATTGGTATAAAACCGCAGATGGAGCCTAGTTTTCATTATCGTGTCGCTTAGATAAGACTCTCACTGTTATCAGAGCAAAGACAGCACCTGTCAGCGTTTGATTGATTCACGAGGTTGTCTTAGGAGCTGTATGAGACTCGCATTGAAATGTTCAAGGCCGTGGAGGTCGTCAAATATCATGTAAAATTTTTACATCAATTCATTTTATATAAAAGATTTAATGTCAAAAAAGTACTTTAGTATTTGTTGGAGAAAAGAGGTTTGTAAATATGTAATAAATTTTGTGAAATCAATATATTGAATATCTTTTTCAATGTTTAATTATAGCTGGTACAAAGATATTCAAATAAGGCTCCTTAGCGTTGTAATTTTATTTTGTACAGTCACGAGGGGTGGGAGCGTCGTGATGAACACAGCCTTGCTATCTATCACTATTGTAATTAAAACAATTCAAGTTTAAACAACAAATCCACATGTAAATACACCTTTGTAATTTATAGCTACTGGCAAATAGTTTGTATGTAGAGTGTTATTGAAAAAGACTTACCGTAACGGGCATAACGTTATTATTGTAGTCGTGTTTCTTATAAACACTATAATAAATGATATCTATTAGAATATATCTAGGTTTAAATTTATTTAAACTTGTAAACGAACGTCATTACAAAATAGTAATGACGCTAAATCACGCAAACCTCAAAAACGGTTAAAACTTGAGGACATTTTTTGAAATATCTGAATAATAATTTTCTTTAGACAGGATAAACTTTCCCAATTTTGCGATGCCATCATCTAGCCTCTGATTGGTACATAACGTTCGTTTTTTTTTTCTATTTTCTCTGGACTGTTACCAACCAATTAAATCTAAGTGCTATTATACTTACGTATCAATCGACCCACGAACCCGCTGATATATCTGAATACGAACATAACAATGTCTCTTCACTTGTGAACTGCACATTTTAAATATTACACACAATAAATTTTGAACAACATAACCCGTAAAACGAAGGATACATTGCAGACAAAAAAAATGTTTAATAAAATAAAAAAAATAATCGAAAAACCATAATATAAGTTTGACAGATGTCCAATGTAATCTGTCCGAGCTTGAAGGGCTGAGTTTTTACCATTTCAATAAAACCTCTTGCGTTCCATTTGTAACAAGAATATTTTTAAGGGCCATGAAAATAATATTATTATATTAGGAATATTTAAAAATAAAGTTAATCTCAATCGTCGTATAGTCCTTTAATAAACACATTCCTAATATATTTTTAATATTTATCGATTTCTGTTCTAAGTTTTTAATATCTGTTTTTGCAATTATATTAATATCGTTATATATATACTTGAAATATGTATTAAAAACGGCTAATGGTAGAGCCAATTATGTAGGATGATCCTATTCAGAGCCTGTCAGGATACTCACCAACTTCGCAGCTGCCCTCCACAATCAGAGACTAGGTGATTGGTCGACCACGACCCCTAAAATGTTCATTATTACGCACTAAAATAAAGAGTTTGTATGTTTTACTTTATATTTTGCCTAGTACCTTCAATGACATAAAATATCCAATAAATTTAGCATAAAATAAAATACCTATCGCAAAATAAACAGAACATTCCGTGTACAAAATAATGCATCGGTAAATTTCCATTTGATGAGTTTAAGGTATAGAAAGAAGGCAATAAGATCAAATAATCAGTTTATTTATATAGGACCTTCAAGAAAACAATCTGACGCCCCCTAGGATGCAATAAGTGTAATCCGCGAAGCGGCCGACACGGATTGTATTATCTGGAAGAGACTTTATAGCAATATTCTTCATATTGCTTGGAAAAATTTTGTTTGTATTATTTATTGACTTAATTACGTAATTAATCGAGGAATTATCAATGCTAGTAAGCGGTTTTTTGTAAATTGTAAAAATTTTCATTACCACATAATCTGAAGAAAACACGATTTTTTTACTTGTTAGTTAATAATAGTAATCCCTAAAATAAATATAAGTTTGTAATACAGTAGAATTTGTTTTGCTAATCTATCAAAACAGGAAGACTTTTCTTCATGCTAAGGAAAGTGTATGGTCTTTTAAACGGGTAACGGTATTTCATATAGAGATATGTCGGTTAACTTCCGCAGTTTTATATTTCTAACAAACCCGCATATTTAACAGTATTCATTTTATTATGAATATTAAATCGTGGCCTTGTCTTTACCGCGTCTGCATATTCTCTCTTAATATGAATGATATATATAAATTACTGTAAAGGTATGTTAATCATTACTGATTTTTGTGAACGTATCGATATGATTAATGAATTTTTGCTAAACTCTTTGTTAATAAACTAAATACGTTTTGTAAGATATATTTCATATAATATATAATCATTTACCAAGGTTTCTGTGCAAAGAAATATTGAATTAGATATAGATTTTCTTTAAATTCATTTAAAAATGTTAAATTTAAGAACAAATGTCTGCAGAAAATAAGAATGTTTTGTTTATTGTCTGGTAACATTTATGATAAGGTTTTCCATTTTCTTATAAAATTTTACAATAAAGATGCGTTTCATATCATCATGTCAAAATTTTTGACATAACCGCACCCACAGTGACAGTAACATAAGCGTTACGATAACTGAAGTACCCTCGAAGTAACTGAAACTTGATGACTTTCGTTTTAATCAGTTAATCTGTTGACACAAATAAAATTCAACTGTTATTCTGTATATATATATATATATTACTAGGTATATATATGTATATATATAAGTGATAAGTTATTAAATCTCACGTACTCTTGAAGTGGTTACAAAAAATATTTACTAAGATAATCTTATAAGTTTTATGTCAAATATAATATTTATCTACACAAATAAATAAAATCTAATAGACATATCAATATGTCAATAAGGGATTTGAGAGTAATCCAATTATTTTAGTTGCTATGTCTTTATTGTTTCTAGGTACAATATCATTATTTAAACTTCACGTAGTCTAGTATACATAGAATGATTACAAGTTAGCTCATCTAGCAACTTTAGGTCTGTAATGTTAAGCGCGAGTAGGGCGGGCGCCCGTGACCGAGGGCGGCGCGCGCGCCTCAGTCCCCTTCCGCTACCCAACAGTCCACTAGTCCGATCGCCGACTACCAAGCTAACAACTTCTCTCATTACTTCAAACATGCGTCCAATTTAAACCAACTTAGTTCGAAGTTTAAACTCAGTTTTATTTGTTAACTATTAAGTGATGGTTATAATTCCTTGTTAAGTATGGCGGATAAATTGAATGAATATCAAGGTGTAACAGGAAGATTGCATGCCACGAGGGATAAGTGCAAGGAAAAATGGGAGCAATTTAAGGAGGAACATCCTCAAGGTGTACGGGAAGCTGTTAGGGATGCTCTGTTTTCCATCCCTACATCTGAGGGCCCTGAGAGAGTTGTACGAGAGGGTGAATACAGCGATATTTTCAGGTGAGATAAAAGAACACAATTAACAAGTCTATCTGTACTAATAATCCATTTATAATTAAGAATTTTATCTATAAATATTTAATAACAGTTACATTTTTTTTCGATTTCTTTTACGATACGATATTATAAAATACGGTCATTAGGTCATCATTAGGGTGTTTGAAAACAGCATTTATACTATTAAGTCATCATTAATTTAATTATAATTGCTTTTTAAATTAATCGAATTACACATAGTTTTACTTCATTTCACTTTTATTTTATAATTTTAATGTAAAATAGATAAAAGAAATCAACCTAATTAAAATGTAGATAACATTAAATTATAATTATTTCGTAACTTCTTAATGTTAACTCTAAGATTTTAAATACATAGTTCGTAATAATTACTGTATTCAATTTTTATATTGTATTGTTAATAAAATTATGAGTTAAATAATAATATAAATATATAATCTGCAGACGAAAAAATAAACTTGAATTGATGAGGATTTCGGCTGCTGTAATGGGTATAGAATTTTCCTACGCCGGCGAGACGGCTTTTGTGTCTCCAACCCTTCTTCAGATTGGAGTTCCACATCAACAAATGACCCTCGTATGGGCTTTGTCACCATTAATAGGGTTCTTCATGACACCTCTCCTTGGTTCTTTGAGTGATAGATGTCAATCTAAATACGGAAGGAGACGACCTTTTATTGTTTTATTGTCGATAGGAGTATTTTTGGGTAAGTGTTTCAAAACCATAAATATTGCTCACTTAATTAAATAAGAAGTGAACTATTTTATTGTTTGAATGGATAAGATTGATTTTTTTTATATTTTTAATGTATTTAAAAAACGAATAAGTCTAAATCTAAATACCAATTAGATTATAATATACATACAGTATCTTAAAAAAATTATACAAAATTTGCATTAAAAATTCCAGGTTTAATTCTAGTTCCTAATGGGGAAGACATGGGCTATGCCTTTGGTGATGAGGGGTATGTCAACAAAACTGCTGTCCCTTCAGCTCTAGGGCCTCGTAGTTCAGCCCTCGAGGTAGAGGGCAACAACCACCATCCATGGGGAGTGTTGTTTACGGTTTTGGGCACAGTCTTATTGGATTTCGACGCTGACGCCTGTCAAAGCCCCGCACGTGCTTATCTACTCGATGTGACAGTTCCAGGTCAGGTTGCAATATTTCTTTTGCTACTATTTACTTTGCGGATTTACTGATAACATTCTGTTTATTTTTTTGTTCCATGACTTTATTTCATATTAGTTGAAGAAATTGTACTAATTTTTTTGTATATTTGCTTAGGTTAGTTTAAATTTGATACCGTCTTGACTTGAAGTAATCTACTTGAAACTAATTTCCTGGAAGTTATTACTTTTTATCTTATTACCTTTTAAATCGAAATGTTTCTGACGAATTCTGAAGTCGGGTTTCGTTTGACGTTGGTTATAATATTTTATATGCAAATGCCACTTTGAATATTTTTTTAGTGGCGTTTTTAGCATTATTTTTAACGTTACCTTACCTTACCTTAACTTTACCTTAACTACTGTTACGATTTTAATTTATTATCAAATACATTTTTAAGGGGTATAAAAAGGACATGAAGAACTATCATCCCGAAAAATATATTGTTTTTGAGGGATAGAGAATTATTTTTTTAGACGTTCGTCAAACAAAAAAGATTTTTTTATTTTTACGGCGCGGGCGAAGCCGCAGGCAGAATCTGTTTATACATCAGAATATTATTTAAAATTGTATTCTCTGTTAAGTTTAACAACTAATAATGAATGGTTTAAAAGTAAGAAAAAAAAAACAAACTCATATCTTAGATAATCCAATTATTTTGTATGGCCACTTTCTTTACTGCTGACAAGTATACCATGATGCATCTAAACGCATTTTTATATTATTATTCAATAACATTATTATTTTCTCATATAGAGAAGTCTTTATATATATATATCCGGAGTGTCAGATATGTCAATGAATTGCCTAGTTTAAGGAGATAGATTTTTTTTAGGAAGATTCATTTAAAGCGGATAATGCGTTCATGTAAATTTTATCCTAATAATAGTTTGTATACAATATATATGATATGACTTATTCGATTTAATAAAATGGAACGTAGCTACCAAAATATAGTTAAATGAAACGTAATTTATACTCAATATAACATATCATACTGGTAACTGTTATCATTATCAACATTTCTCAGAAAAGATATTGCGGAACATATTGAATCAACTTGAAGGTTAATATTTTAACTATATTAGACCATGCCGTTCTTAACCTACTTTGATATAGGAGTTAATTTAATTAAATATTTGTCGTAGAAACTCACGTGATATTCTTTGGTTCAACGTTTGCCGAAAACAAGTGGCTTAATCTTACAGTGATTGATTTATCTCAACAGTGTTTATTTTGGTCCTTATCAAGCGACTGTTTAAATTCAGCGAGTGAACACGTTCAGACGAAAAATACTTAAATATGTTTTGAGATTTATGTTGTGTTTGTTCGATTAATTACCTTGGTTTTAATAATTTTATTTAATATTTATATTTGATATATTATATAATATGTAATACCTCAGTAGTTATTTATTTTGTATTACGTTTTATACTTCATAGCTTTGGAAGAATGTCTGATTTTTTTGTTCCTATCAGTCTATTTGTTCGTGTATACGACTATAATGTATAAATACTCTGATATATCTCTGGCTTTACAAGTACATCCGGTCTTGTATCAAAATTGCCGGCAATTTATTATACTATACAAGGAGTATAAATAGTTTAAAAAAATATTGGTATTTGCAATAAATAACCATTAATAGATATGCAAATAGAAAATTGTTATAGATTGAATAAAGAAGAATATAATCGTAGTCGACATATGTAATATGAATTAATTTTCAACTCAATCATAATTTTTAATTATATTTCAAATTCAAATTCAAAATGTTTTTATTCAAGTAGGCATTTACACGCACTTTTGAATCGTCAATTACTACAATACAAAAAAAGGTCAGTGTAGTCAGTCCGTAAGTAAGCTACCACCGGCTCGGAATGCTGCTCTGTTGAGAAGAGCCGGCCAGAAACTCAACAGTTGCTCTTTTCAAAAGAAATATAACAATCTTATTAATAAATATAAAAATATAAAAGAATATTGGACTATTAATTTGAAGAAAACTCAGATTTCTCTAACCACAATTCGACTAATAATAATCGGACATCAAAGCAATAACCTTTCTCTGTATAAACAATGTAATCTGTCACGTCAATCAGATATCATAGATAATTCATACATAAGATATGCCAAGATTAGGATAATAGACTATGATTTCAAAGATTTTTATGCTTTAAACACCGCTGATATTAATGTTACTATCCAAAGAGGAAAATCAAGTAGAATAGTTCATTTAGATGTAGAAAGATAGAATATATCAAATATCAAAACTCAAGCACACATACAATAGTACGTGGTCGATAGGAATGAGATATGTATATAATCGAAAATATTGGACATTTATTAAGATTTGAGTGTACTAGCGGAAATGAATATGACATTTTATATATAAATACATAATTGGTATATAAGTACAAATATAAAATAATTAATGCATAATGGTGTGAATAGATTATTAAATCTACTTCTTTTTATCTATAAAAGGTCTTAACTCTGACAATTTGTATGGATTTTCTTTTAGAAAGGAATGAAGCCATGTTTTTTATATTCATATTATACAATGGTACATGATTGAAAATATATATGAAAATTGATTATGTTTGAAATAAGTAAGACACATGAACTGGTATTCATTCAAAGTGGAAAAGATAAAGAAAGACATATATATATATATATATTTTAATTATAATTATTAAAGCTTGTTGGTGCGGAAGCACTCAAAGCCGCAGGCAGAAATTAATTTTTAAATAGTTTTACATATCAGTGATAAGTTAAGTAACCGGACGCGAGTTTTGACGAGTTATTTATTTTACAATAAGACATGTTGATATTTGATGTGATTGTTTATAACGGAGTAAATATTTTAATTGTAAAATATTTGTTAATGAATTTAAGATACTTACAAATATTTGATTGTGTAGCTCGTATTAACGCAGTAGCGCCTGGTAACTTATTTAAAATATAACTCGTATAGGTAATAAAATATTATGTGTATAATATTACGTAATAGCATTTTTAAATATTAAAATATTTGAATGAAAGGGATTAACATTTTTATTTACTTTTATCGCGACATATTTGAGTGACGTATTATCAACTTTTATTTATATCGGCTTAAAGAACAATCAATTCATACATGTGTCAAAATCAAAGTCAAAATTATTTACTACCAATCTTTTTTATGATCATATTGCCTTCAATTACCAGTTCTCCTATTTATACATAAACAATAAAACTAGAAGTGGCCTTGAGCTTATTATACAGGGATGCATCCCTTGATTACGTAGATAATTTAATCACATACGATGACACAGACAGACAGGCACAGAAAATAGGATAACAAGTTTTTATTTTAAGTTTACCATAGTTATTAAGTAGTCAGTCTTCGACGGAAGGATGACACTTATAGACCCATGTTAAGACCTGATTGAATCCGAAAGTTGGACAGTTGATGAATGGAAGGCAAATATAATAAAATTATAAGTATTAATGATTGCAACGTTAATATCGAGGCATAGATAGTGTAAGATTATATGTAAGAGTGAGTACGAAAGTAAAACCGAAAATTGTATGGTGTAATATGGACATCAGGCATGGAGGAGGAGGAGGTAAAGAATATGAAAGGGAGACCAAAATATTATGCATAAATGGACATAACAGTCGACTGCGATGTCCAAATGAAATGAATTAGAACAGTCAGCATGATTATGTTGGGTTGTGTGAAATGGTTTTAACCAGGAAACAACAATTACCTAAATTCAAAAAGTTATGTGATAAGATTTATTATTTAATTAAAACTTTTCACACCACAATCTAATGAGAATAATTGATTTATACGATAAACTTTGAACACGTGCCGACTTCAGTCACATGGTAATGAGATTTGTCTTTGTGATAGGCAATAAAGAATATTACTGTTTCGCTTTTATTGAATTGTATAACTATACTGAAGTGATAATAATGATCACATATTTTATTACAAGTTGAGTTACTTAAATCCGTAATTAAAATAAAGATTAATACCAAATATATAACGTTAATTACAGAGGACCACGCTAAAGGTCTAAGCACTTTCACTGTAATGGCCGGTCTTGGCGGTTTCTTTGGTTACGCCCTCGGTGGTATTAACTGGGATGAAACCTCACTGGGTAAGACCTAAGCATACATAATAAATTATACTATCCCGAGAAATTAAACCTTTGAGAGCTACTAATACTTATATAAACTCTTTAAAATTAACTATACTGTCAATGAAATATTCCTTGTCAATTAATTATTAATTTTATTACTTCTAGGAGAATTATTCGGAGGTCATGTAAGGGCTGTGTTTTTTCTCATCACTATCATATTTATTGTATGTGTATCGGCCACTGTTACAAGTTTCAAGGAGATACCGTTGGGTGAGATTAATGACAGTGAAGATTATAAAAAGTTGAATGACAAAGAAGAGGGAGACAGCAATATTAAGCAGGAACAAGATGTATTAAAGAGGGACAACGCGTCTTACGGATCGTTAAACAAACCTGATGTACCAGTAGAGGAAAATGAAACTGTAAGTCTGAAAAAATATATCATATTAACATTTTATATCTAACTACATTATTCCCTCCCGCTTCGCTGGGCACACTATTAATTTGGATGTGAATTTAGGTTGCTATGGTAACTTTTGTCATATTATGCGTCGTCATCGTAACCATTGCTATGGTAACCATTGCTATAGTAACTCCTACCCCGCGTTAAGTGTATAGCTCCTACAGGATTAAACATTAAACATTTTAAGTTAATTTCGTTAAAATTAAGATAGTTTCGGAGATTTCGTGATAAGTCAGTGAGTGGTAAATCGCTTATATATATATAAGTAATAAAATAATAAAGGCATTCTAATTAGAACTAAAAACACATAGTCGATAAGCAAAAAAAAAATTATAACTAAGATATAATTTTTAAATAGTCTACTGGCGTATATCACAAAAAAAAAACGTCTTAAGAAAATTGCTTTGAAAGTCTAAAATGACTTAAGTTGTTTTGTTTCTATTTCTTGGAAACTAACAGACAGGTTATTTTATTTATTTTCATATAATATCTTTTGTTTTATTATGCTAACAATGTATGTATAGAGGATTGTTTAACAAATATACGTGCGATTAAACTGTTTGTAACAATCATATCCAATCTAATCTATGGGCATATACCAAATTCTGTATGGTATTCTGAGTTCTGATTTCAGTAAAAATCTATCAGTTTTTGTATATTTTTTTAATGTGATATAAAATTCAGTATACATGTCATATATAAATGCTTATATACTATTAATAATACCTGTGTAATATATACTATCACTTCCCTATGAAATACACAAATGATCACTGGTATTCAAATAGAAAAGACATATAAATAAATAAATCAATATAAAAAATCTATTATTAACCGGTAATCTTGTCATTATAACATCAGTTTTTACTTTTATTGTTATATAGTATTGTTGTTGTTATATAGTATCTGTTATATAACAAAGTATATACAAATTTATAACTTTTATATATAAATTACTTCGACCGTTTTATAGGAACCGAAGGTATCAGCTCTAAATATCCCAGAGGGTCATGGCGAGCCGCTGTCTCTGAAACACTACCTGAGGTCCATTGTACTGATGCCGAAATCTTTACGGATAGTTTGTCTCACAAATCTATTCTGTTGGATGGCACACGTCTGCTATTCTTTATATTTCACCGATTTCGTTGGTGAATCTGTATTTGGTGGCAATCCTGCTGTAAGTATTAATCATATATTTAATACCTTTTTAGAACTAGAGCGCTCAATAATTTATCTTTAAGTGTAGAGTTCTACTAACACTATTGACATAGTTCATTCATTTCTTAGTAAGATGAATCAGTTGTAGTAAACAAAGTAATTTAATAAGGTAACAATAAAAGGATTACCTGCCATATTTTACAGCTTCATGTTTTTATTCTCATATAAGATAATTGACTATTACTCATCAAAGATTTAAGCGGACGTGGCGTCGAATTGTGAAATATGATGCTATATTTTTGATAGATAAAGTAGAAAAATATGGAAATAGGTAAAAATCATTGCAAGGGTTAAGGGATTGTCAAGGTATGACAAGGTTTTTTAAAGGGGAACAATCCCTAGTATTATTAAACTTATTTATTAAGCAACTGACCATCTATAAAATATACAGTTGGGAATATATGACGACGATAATAATTCCCAGGAGTCACAAGTTAGAGTCCTGCTCATGTTAATGATTTTTTAACCTACTTTACTAAAACGTGAAATACCGGAGCATAATGTGTCTTATATATTTGTAACAAACTTATAATAAAATATACCTTTTTAACAACAAATTAAATAAAAGTCAGGCTTTAATTTTTTAGATTCCGTAAATGTAAATTCCAGATAGAAACTTCATCTGCATAAATTACTTTGACGAAACACATACATATGTATAATAATTGTAGTCTTTTAGCAGCGCCTGCTAAAATATAAAAGCATGTGCAAAAAACTATAGTTTGTCTATTAATAAATTACAGGCCCCAGTGGGCAGCGAGAGTCGTATTAATTATGAAGCGGGAGTACGTTTTGGATGCTGGGGGATGGCTATGTACTCTCTGTCGTGTGCTTGTTACTCAACTGTTATTGAAAAACTTATTAAAAAGTTTGGGTAAGTATTCTTATATCAATACAATTAAGACGGATTGATATCGAATGAATGCAGTTTGGTCACAGCTTCAAGAAAGAAAAAGCTTTATTATTTGTGTAATTTTGTAGAAGGTAATGTCAATATTTTGCAACAACATTAGTGAGGAATTCGAATTCTAGTTGTTATCTAATTTTAATGGTATCGTAATCGGATGTAATATAAATGACGCATGGAATTGGGTATCGAATGTAAAAACATGTTAGTATTTTCATACTACATCCGTGTCATAATATACAGTTTCCAAATAAAATGCCTGTCATAAGATTTAAGATATTGCATTAAATGAAACCTTGCCTACAATGGTTTCTAAGCAATTAGATAAATACTTATACTTACCCTTCAACTTGACTGTGCAAGTACTTCCTCATAATAAGATCAGATGGCCCTTGACTTTGTACTTGATAGGTTTCAAGATTTATACACCTTCGGAATGTACTATCGTTATGGTTCTTAAAGGAAGCCACATTATATATTACTTTCAAGTGTAAATATTTTATTAATATGATAGAGTAAAATATTGATCGGAGTTTAGTATATTTCAAATACAGAATCTCTTGAAAATTATCTGTGATTCGTATGTATTGCTAATTTTAAAATGTTATAACCTTAATTTAAAAAGCATATTCTAGATTTTTTCTAACTTAATAATGAAGAAAGTAATGTTCCATCTTAATTTCCAGAGCGAAGAAGGTGTATGTGGGTGGACTTTGTACTTACAGCTGTGGAATGTTCATGCTGTGTGTCTTAAGGGCGAGGGCAGCTGTGTTGTTGTTCAGCTGGACAGCTGGCATTATGTACTCGACGCTCTTCACCATGCCGTACCTACTGGTCGCTCATTACCACGCTACTGGGATGGTGAGATATTAGAGTTATTGTCTTTAGTGTAAGGAATGATTCTGAAATGATCATGATACAAGAAAATTATGTTGACTCTTCTTTTCATATTCTTTCTTCTATTCTGTTCTTTCTTTTCTACATAAGATGAACAAACCTGTATTAAAGTTATCTGACCTGCAGTGGGACAGCGAAGGAGGCGGCAGTGGTGAGGAGCGTGGCATTGGAACAGATGTGGCAGTGGTGAGCAGCTGCGTTTTTGTGGCACAGCTCCTTATTTCTGTGGTGATGGGTCTGGCGGTGAAGATGACGGGGTCCACGGCGGCGGTTGTCGCGGTTGCTGCCACGCTTGCTGCAGCGGCCGCTGTCACTGCTACAAAGATCACCTACCTTGATCTGTAAAAGTAATTGAATGTATACAAAAGTGTCTGAATGTATGATGAATTTATATTCACTTTTAAAGAATGAAAGATCTTCCCAATACGGCATAAATATGTATATTATGGTATATTTGTCGTTGTTTCTTCGAAAATGTATTTTTCGGATGACTTATAAGTTTTTATCAGTAAATGTATTGTCAAGTTGTGTATTGCTATTAACTGTAAGTGAACTGATATTATAAATATGCCAGGTAGGAATGTGTGTTATTTTGTTATGCTCAAATATTGACATATAAATAGAAAATAGATATGGAGTTACGTTATACTCGTCATTATGTTTTTGTGGTAAAGTTTATATGATATTTTATTTTAATATAAGTAGATGTAAGCACAAGGACGTTTAATATTTCATAGAACTTACAAACAACAAATTGTTTAAAAGATTAAGTTCGTTTCTGAGAAATAACTTCGTTTTAAATATTGGCTTTATAACAGTTTTAAATTGTCTAAAAATGAATTTAGCATTTTTTTGATTAGTGCTTAGTTTAATGTTTTTAAATATTACTGTGGTTTGATTCAAATGAACTTAGGTTAGTAATGCTAATATAATATTAATCTATATATTAATACGTAATGCCAAAACTTTGGACCCCTTTTTACGAAAATTGCGCGGACGCAGGAGCATAAAATTTGGCACACTTATAGTTTATGTACAGGAGAAGTGCAGAACGCTAATATTTTTCAATAATAATGCTTATAAAGTACATTAAATCAATAAATAAAACATTACCCACACTACCATGCATTTCACACACCATGTTTGTTTTGTTTTTCATTTTGTCTATAGACATAGAAACATTACACACACTACCATGCAAATTCACACGCATACTTACTACAGACTTAGAGTACTGACATTGACATATCAAAAATATATATATTTGCCAATACATACTCTGTGGTCAAATGGTTTCTTTTGTTTTTCATTTTGTGCATAGACAGAGTACTCAAAAAAAAAGTTTAATTTGTCTCATTTAATTAAAAATAAAAAAAGATTTTAATAATAATGCATAAAAAATACATTAAATCAGTTAATAAAACATTATACTAACCAGCAAGCATTTGACACACGCATCTATACTCTGTGGTCATATTGTTTCGTTTGACTATTATAGACATAGTTGAAAAGTTTGTTTCCTGTGGTTTTATTGAATGTTTAAAGTTAATTAAAGTTTTATTTGACGAATACTACGTGAAATACTGAGCGTTTATACAAATTTATATGAGTTGTGTAGCAGTAAGATACATTTAAACGTATCGTCGTCTTTCAAGGACTATCATTATATGCATAAAGAAAGTACTGTAGCAGCAATCTGCAATAACAACATTCAGGTACAATTTTTTTTGCAATTACTGGTTCAAAGCAATTATTGTAGTTTACGGTTTCAGTGATTGCATATATGTACTTTAGAATAAATAAGTGATTTTGTGTAAGAATTATCAGAATTAAGAATTCATCATACAGGTAAAAACTTTTTCTTTTCTTGATTTCAGTAATCTATGAAAGAACTTTAATTATGCCTCGACATAGAACATTAACGAGTCGGAGTGAGAGACAAAGAAGAAGGAATATTTCTCTAAGAGGCAGGAATAATTCCTCATCAGCAGTATTAGATAATAATATGATTTTGAGAGATGCATCTAAGTGTGCTCTAAATGTCATTCCAAATGTGTTTTTAAGTTATGATTGTGGATTAATTAATTTAGATTGCAGGTTTTGCAATGCGAAACATGTTGAATCTGAAGTGACTTAAGGCGACCGAACTGCATTCACTTCATGTTGTCACAAGGGTAAAGCAATATTACCACCCTTAAGTCAAAATGAATATTTGGTTTAAAATATTATATGATGGACTTACTTCAAATTAACCTTCAATAAAAAGTAAATCAAAAAATTATTTTGCAAATATTAGGAAATATAATTCATGTTTTGCTATGGTTAGCTCAGAAGCCAAAGTTGCTGAGGCAGTTACAAGTGGAGTGTATCATTTCAAAATACATGATGTTTTTTATCACAGATCAGGCCCAATTACTGCCGCATATGGTCGCTCACCATGTCATGCACAATTATATTTTTATGATGTTGACACTGCCATTAATTATAGATTACAAGAACATATGTATTAATCAAACATGTAACAACAACATAATGTTAATGGTATAATTAAGAATATCTCAGTTTTGGACTCATCATTAGACCCTTTAGCGTACCCACTGCGTTTTCCCAATGATGATACTGGGTGGCATGTCAATATTGCTCATAATACACCAACTACATCTATTTCAAGAGCACCCAGAAATAAATCAACCATGCTTCAGTATACAGCCTATTGACTAGCAATTAGAGATGATTTCAGCATGTTACACCATTCACAAAAACTATTTCTGCAGAGGATTGTTGATATGTATGTGAGAATAGAGGGCTCACGATTACACTTCATTCGACAAAATCAAATAAGTCTTAGGTCTGAAGTTTACAACAATTTAACAGAGTACTTAGAATTGGACATGAATGCCAGGAATGTTGGCCGAAGAGTAATTTTACCATCTTCATTGAATGGATCACCAACAAATATGTATCAGAATTATTTAGAAGCAATGTCAATTGTACAACATTACGGAAAACCTTCCTTATTTATTACAATGACTTGCAATCCAAGCTGGCCAGAAATAGTGAACAACATTGGTGTAGGTGAAGTTCCTAATTTTAGACCTGATATTACTATACATGTGTTCAAGTCGAAATTGAAAGCATTCATAGAGGGCCTTATACAAAATAATATCTTTGGTAAAGTTGAAGCACTCATTTACACAATTGAATTTCAAAAAAGAGTATTGCCTCATGCTCATATTTTACTCACTTTAAATGACAAGATAAAATTGTTGTGTTTTGTTTTAGTAAACATTATTTAAATAGATATTCTTTATTTTACTTTCTTTTAATTTCATATAATTTGTTCAAAAAAGAAATTGGCAAATAACAGTCTTGGTCAAATCTGTGGTAACAGTAGTTTAGTTTTCGACAGCAGAACCTTAGTAATGTTTTAATATTATATTTTAATAATGTATATTAAGTCACTTACAATTTAAATTTCTTATATGGTCGAATTTCGACCACTGGGCGACCACTAGTATTAATTAATTGATATTATTAATTTAATACCTTACAGAATATATTTGAAATATAATTAATTACAGTAACTGATAACGTTGAAAATAAATTATATGATTCCTGAATTTCCTTTGTAATATAATGTTATATATCTGTAAGATATAAATATATTAAAAGCAATAAATAATGTTGAAGCTATCCTTTTTTTTGTGTTGTAACTGGAAATATATATATATATATATATATATATATATATTATTAGAATTGACTTCTTCCTAAAAAGTATTGGAATTGACTTCTTCTTAAGAAGGGATCAAGGGGCGGGGCTAGCGATGACGAAGATTGTCGAAGGCACCCGAGTGGGGGAAACCGACGGATATGGACTTCACGACCACCTCAGCTCACTTTCTAGCGGACACGCGCACCGTTCACTTGTTTAGCTTAATATTAACATTATTTTGTCGATTATTTATAAGTACCCACGGTTGTACTAATTAATTATTTGTGAAGTGATTACATTTTCTTTAGTTGGTGTTATTCTTTTATTTAAATTAAAAGGCCGTTGCTAAAATCAGAAGTGGGATAGGGCTTGTGCTCTATTCGCTTTTGGTTGTCCTGGCAATACAGTTTACTTTATAAATTATCTAATTAAGAACAAAATGGCCGATAGACGAGTAACTAGAAGTAGGGTAGGAAGAAGTTCAGATGTGCCAGACGTTCGAGATCAATTAGAAATGATACTGGCGCGTTTAACTGCTTTGGAGAGCTCAAATGTGAACGATGCTCGTGGTTCGGACCTGTTAGGGACACACGTGGAAGACGTTCGCCCATCGATTGCGGCCAGTAGTGGCGTCGGAGCCTTGGTGAATACGGGAATTACTTCACCGCCGCCGCTGCCCGAGTCTCACGCTAGCAGCACTGGCACGGGGGCCACTAGTGCCTACGGATTTGACGCTACAGACAGGATCATCGGAGCATTAAGTGCAATATCCAAAGTAAGATCGAATCATTTTTATATTTCTAATTTTGATCCAAGTGTTAACGACATCGATTCTTGGTGCGAGGAAATAGACAAGGCGCGCGATATTAACGGGTGGGACGATAACGAATGTTTGTCTAGAATAGCCCATTGTTTGAAAGGTGATGCGAGGACCTGGCTACAAGAATGGGTCACTAGTGATCGCAGTTGGTCGAATTTTAAAATAGAATTTAAACCATTGTGTGCACGAAAAATCGATGTCGCTAACATTCTTTTTGATGTGATGTGTACGGATTCAAATCGCTACGCCACGTATGCAGATTATGCGCGACGGTCATTATTACGTTTGAGGATAGTTAAAGGATTAAGTGATGATCTCATTGTAGCCATTATTATACGTGGCATTTCCGACCCACAGATACGTGCTATCGCCGCTAACTCTAAATTACAACCTAAAGACTTAGTTGATTTTTTTTCGAACTTTGTGAAGCCTTCGCGAACTGCCAATGATCCTGTGCGTAGCATTCGTAAGACTAACGATAATTTTATACGAAAGCGTCAGTTTAGTCAAACTAATATCGGTTCTAAGACGTTTAAATGTTTTTCGTGTGGCGAATTAGGTCATGTTCAGCGATCGTGCCCAAAACGTTCAAAATCAACATTGGGTAATACTGACCCCGTTTCGTCCGGTTTACGATCTAATATTCAAAACGTACTCAAAGTTACCTGTACCTTCTGTAAAAAGTCTGGTCATAACGTGAGTGAATGTTTTGCGAAAAGCCGTTCTGAATCTCGAAACAAATCTGTAAATTTTTGTCGCGAATTTGAGGGTAGATCGGGCGACATTGACGTTGTTAGCGCGGTTATACAGAGTATTCCAACTGATGTTCTAATTGATAGTGGTTCACGAGTGTCATTAATTGCTGAGAATATTGTAAAGCATTTTAATTGCAACAAAATACCCACATATCAATTGTTGAGAGGTATAGGCAGTCAAATTATTGAGTCCACCAGTTATGTAACATTAATAATTGAATTTGATAATATTTCATTAGAAGTTGATTTCCTTGTTGTTCCATCAGTTTGTATGAATGTACCGGTTATAATTGGAACGGACGTATTAAACCGAGATGGTGTGGCCTATGTTCGCGTGAACGGACAACAACGTTTAACACGTCTTGATAATGTCAATGTGAGTGGTGTGTTCCATGTTCAGCATAGTCACCAATCGCTGTCTATTAATACAAATTTAACGGGTTCTTATCGCGAAAGGTTAATAACGATCGTTAACGAATTTAAAGATTATTTAATAATTGGCACAGCCCTAAGCACTGTCAATACGGGAAGTATGCACATAGAGCTAACGAGCAATACACCTATTCACTATCGGCCTTACAAACTTTCTCTTGACGAAAAACTCAGGGTTCGTGACATAATCAAAGACTTGTTGGAAAAGAACATTATCCGAGAATCAGAGTCACCCTACGCGTCCCCTATTATTCTTGTCAAGAAGAAAGACGGATCGGACCGTATGTGCGTAGATTTTCGTGCGTTAAATGCGATCACAGTAAAGGATCGTTATCCATTGCCACTTATTGAAGATCATATTGATCGACTTGGAAAGCATGAATATTTTAGCTGTCTCGATATGGCCACTGGTTTTCACCAGATAGGCTTAGATAACGATTCTATACCGAAAACAGGCTTTGTCACGCCCGAGGGCCATTACGAATATTTAAAAATGCCCTATGGTTTAACGAATGCCCCCATTGTATATCAAAGAATTATATCTAAAACCTTGCGATCGCTTATTAATTCCGGCAAAGTTTTGGTGTATGTTGATGACGTTCTCGTATTGTCAAACACGAAAAGTTCTGCACTTGATGATTTACGGGACGTGATGTTAACCTTAACTAAAGCGGGGTTTTCGATTAATTTGAAAAAGAGCACATTTGTAGCAACAGAGGTAGAGTATTTAGGTCGTAAAATCAGTCAAGGTCGGGTTCGGCCAAGCGACAGAAAAGTACAGGCTCTGATCAACTCCCCTGTTCCGACAAATGTAAAACAAGTACGGCAATTATTAGGGTTAGCAGGATATTTTCGCCGATATATCTCGGGTTACGCGTCTAGAACCGCACCCATCGCTAAACTCACACGGAATGGATTTCCATTTGTCTGGGGCGAGGAACAAGAGTTGGCTCGTAAATATTTAATTGATTGTATGACTAACGAGCCAGTGCTGGCAATATTTGATCCAACTTTGTCTACTGAACTCCACACAGATGCCAGCTCTATAGGTTACGGTGCGGTATTAATACAAGAACATGGTAATAAAAAACGTCGCGTGATTGCGTACTTTAGTAAAACTACCCAGGGCGCTGAATCTCGTTACCACTCATATGAGCTGGAAACTTTGGCTATCGTTAAAGCCTTACAATATTTCCGACAATATCTTTTAGGCATTCAATTTAAAATTGTCACGGATTGTAATGCGCTTAAGCTAACGGAACGTAAAAAAGATCTTCTGCCACGTGTTGCACGATGGTGGATGTACATGCAAGATTTCCAATTTGAAATAGAGTATCGAAAAGGTTGTTTAATGTCTCACGCCGACTATTTTAGTCGCAACCCTATAGATGTCCGAATAATAGATAGGCCTAAAAACTGGGCTCAAATTGCGCAATCTGCTGATGAGGAATGCCGAACTTTAATAGATAAACTAAATAATAACGAACTAGATCAGAACCAATATGTGGTTAAGAATGATTTACTTTATTACAAATATAATCCTATTGGACAAGAGCCCAGATTTTTATGTTTTATACCTAAAGGTCATAGACTCAGTCTGTTAAGAGTCTTTCACGACCAACATGATCACATAGGTTACGATAAGACGCTAGATTTAATATTAAGACATTTTTGGTTTCCCGGACTGCGGGCTTTTGTAAAGAAATATATTAATCACTGTCTTACATGCTTATCTTGTAAACGGGTACCTAGAGCTCCTCATCAACCAATATCTTCTTGGGTTAAACCCAACACACCTTTCGCTACACTTCACGTAGATGTACTTGGTGCTCTCCCAAAGTCCAATGGATTCAAATATGTTTTTATAGCCATTGATGCTTATTCGAAATTTTGTCTTTTATTTGCCTTAAAACGACAGGATTCTGAAGAACTTATTCGGGTAATGACAAGTGTCGTCTCTTATTTTGGTGCCCCTAAACTCATTGTATGCGATCGTGCTCGCATGTTCGAAAGTGTAAAGTTTCGTAAATGGTCCAATGCTACAGGGAGTGAGATTCACTTCATAACCCCTGAAATGCACAGTGAAAATGGACAAGCTGAACGATATTGTCGCACTGTTCTAAACATGATAAGAGTTGAGACCGTCATTAGACAGAGTAAGTGGTCAGATACACTATGGAGAATACAATTAGTCCTCAATTGTATAAAACATAAGACAACCAATACATCTCCAATGCAGCTGCTTATTGGTATTGATGGTACTACTCCTGCAATAAGGTCGCTTATACGCGATGTAGCCTTGGAAAATAATAACTCCAACCGAGAGGCTTTCAGAGAACTACAGCGTCAGGCAGCGTCGAAGCATTTAGAAGATAACAGAAAAAAACAAGATGCCTACGTGAACAAAAATCGAAAGGTCACAAGGTCATTTAAACAAAATGATTTGGTTTTTGTAGTGAAAATAACTCAAACGACTGGAAAATTAGACTCCGGTATGCGTGGGCCTTACCGCGTTCTGCAAGCATTGCCTCAAGGACGCTACGAACTTCAGTTACTTGGAGGTTCCTATGGCAAGACCACGCAGGCGGCTGGTGAGCACATGGTGACTTGGCGAGGAGAATGGTCTCCCGAGGCGTGTGAAGCCTTCTTCAACAGTAAGTTTACATGTTAACTGGGTCATGTAAGTTTAGAACATATGCAGGCATGTTAACTGGGTCATGTCTGAAGTGATGATGATCACTTCTAACTCATTTATGAGTGTTTACATGTTAACTGGGTCATGTAAGTTTAAAACATATATAGACATGTTAACTGAGTCATGTCTGCTGTAATAATGATTACTTATAATGTTTACATGTTAACTGGGTCATGTAAACATTGTGACGTGGTAACGTTGTTCACGTTATGAAAGCATTGGCTTGACATGTTAACTTGGCCATGTCAACCACACTTTACTTTTCACCATACAGGATATGTTAACAGAGCCATATCGTTTTGATTCACCTAACATAACTTAACAAGAGCCTACTATACACATACACATCGGAATGTAACACAAACGCTCACTCTACTAACTTTTTACTAATGATCCATTTTAAGTACAAATCTAGATTGTAATACAAACAATTAACTCTATTACAGCTACTGATGATAATGTTGAACATTCCGACGTAAGCATCTTACAATCTGGAAGTTCGGTTTCATCAGGGAATGAAGACAATGGCGTCATCGCGGTGAACGTGGACGTTCACCAGTCAGGAGAGGCCGTATTAGAATTGACTTCTTCCTAAAAAGTATTGGAATTGACTTCTTCTTAAGAAGGGATCAAGGGGCGGGGCTAGCGATGACGAAGATTGTCGAAGGCACCCGAGTGGGGGAAACCGACGGATATGGACTTCACGACCACCTCAGCTCACTTTCTAGCGGACACGCGCACCGTTCACTTGTTTAGCTTAATATTAACATTATTTTGTCGATTATTTATAAGTACCCACGGTTGTACTAATTAATTATTTGTGAAGTGATTACATTTTCTTTAGTTGGTGTTATTCTTTTATTTAAATTAAAAGGCCGTTGCTAAAAATATATATATATATATATACATTTATAACTTCCTGCTGTCAGTGACTTCCTATACTCACTCCTATCCCTGCCCCCGAAATAAAATTATTCTTAGATTAACTGTAATTATAGCTGAAACTTTGCCTTTTTCTGTACAAATACAAGAATTTTCAGACCTTAAAAACATATAATAAGGATAACAGCAACTTAAAATTTCAATAAAATTTGCTAAATAGTTTTATTTGTTAGCCCTAATTTATTACGTAACTTTACAACAGTGAGCTCTACAATAAATAATTCTACTTTTTAAATAAATAATATGACTTGTATAATAGTAATATTTCATTTGGTGTTTCTGAATTATTATATAACATATAGAATATAGTAAAGTAATAATAATAGTTCCTAAATATCAGTAAAAAATACGTATATTAACCAAACTTCAACATAGTTACATTAAATGCAATACTTTTAATAGATTAAGCCGATTTCAATTAAATCGAAACTAAATCTTTTAAATAGTTTAATTAAGGACAATTTGAATTTGATCAATGTAGATGTTATTGCAAAGACGCACTATAAAAATATGTTATATTGCTAATCACGATTCTTCATATTTTCATGAAAATATATTAAATGTAAATAAATATAAAATGTTATATTACACTTGCTTATACGAACAGTTCAAGTGGTTTTGTCTAAAGTTCACAACAAAATTATGAAGTGAAGTGCAGCTTACAAAGTCTAAAGATGTCAAGCGTTGTAATATATTCTGAGAGGTACGTTTCAAGTTTCATAAGCATCTACTCCATGGTATTTCCAAGGAAATGACATACTATGTGCTCGTAATTTGCACGCCGTATGTTGCTTGGGAATAATATTACAGAGATATTATATTTCACATTACGCCATATCTCGTATAGATGTTATAGAAAATGGATTTATTAATAATAATAATATTTATAGACGAAATGCGAGCTAATAATTATAATAAAGTATGTTTTTTATTAACGTAATTGATGCCAAATTTACAGATTTCTATTGAGTTATATTTATTAGTAGTTTTTTGGTGTTCGTATAACAAGGATTACTCATGGTTTTTAAAATTCGTCGTTACTTTTCGGAATGGCGATTAAAGCGTATAATGTTTAATACCCTATTAACATGCACTGACTTTTTCAGACCAGTTCAACCCAAATTTCACGAATGTATATATAAATATCATCACATATTAAGAAGATACGCTCCACTTTTCCGAGGGACCTTGATCTGATCGTATACTTAGCCTCGTATACGACATCAAGGTCAAGAAAGATTATATTAAAATATTACTGGTTAACTGCGTCACTTCTGTAGGAACTATATCATGAAAACACAAAATACACTAATAAAACTGCAATGGCGTGTTGTTTGTATGTCACCGACAAATAAAAGTTAGTAGCAATACATACCCGCTATATTTTTTTAAAACAGTAATTATTCCACGTTGCAGCTGTTTTTACATCAATAATATTTACTTACGAGTATTTATTTTGGGTTCAGTCGTTTAAATATGTTAGTCGTTTGGATATTTATTTCGGGATTTCCAAAACATCACCTCTGAATGCGGGATGAAGTCGTCTTTCGTAATTGGAACATGTGGTACGGATTATTATAAATTAAACTAATGCACGGCTAAACTAATATTATAAGAAGGTATGTCTGTTACTTGCATTTATTAGGGTAATATACTAGGATCTTCTGTCATACATAATACTATAATAGCAATACAGATTTACCTAAAATATAAGTACTTAAGTTCAAAAATAGAGTTTATTTCATAAATATTGTTACGGATATCATACTAAGGCTTAGAATGTTTTTACAGCAAATACAATTCCTGCTAAACATATTTTCGTATTATATTTATATAGAATCAAATTAATAATGTTAACAAAATACCTTCCTACTGCTTGTTTTCAGGAACGGACAAGTTCCTGTTGTTAGGTATTTAAAAAGTTTCTAGTCACCATTTTAGTTCACTATTCTTCATAATATTATTTTGTTGCTAGTGAACAAATGCAGTAATTAAAGATGTACTTTGCAATTTAAATCAAAATTTAAGATGAAGTTTGTCTCTCTTTAAAATTCAAAATAAATGCAAATACAATACCAAAGTTTAACTAAAGTAATAAGCGGATAAAAACTAAGGTATAAATAAAATTAACATCAAATTTTATAGTAAATTATAAACTAAATAGAATCAGTAAGCAAAGGATTGGTGACGTCATCATGTTACTGCCTATAAATGTACTGAGTTAATTGCATTTGTTCTCTTAAATATTCAAACGTGCTTACTTTGCGATGGCAGTGATAGCATATCAAACAGATTTCCTAGCGATGTTCTAATTATTCCATCCGCCTTTTAATTATAATCCATTCGAGTAAAGGGATAGCTGGTTTAATATTTCTTCCAAAGGGTTTCCATTGTCGCTTTGTTGTATTTATCGTCTTCTTGTATAGTAATTTATATTTGAAATAAAAAAAGTAACAATGATTATTGATTACAACTAAGTTAATAGTGTAATGTTCTATTATTAATTTAAATAACTTCATTAAAATTTGCACACAATGGTGACAAATTCGTTGCAATATTGTCACCCCAAATAAACAAGACAGATTAAATACAATGATAATTTTGAATATATGTACAGTATTACAATGGAAACAAACGGATAGAAACTATATCAACCGATAACATGCTGCAATGGACGCTGTGTTTTGTGAAGCTCAAAGGATGACTTCCCTTTACCAAATGTGGTCAAAGGCTACTGAGTGCAAAGCTTTGGAGCAGTCGAGTGGAGAGTTGGAAACTTTGTTTTTTGAATCAGTCTATCGTGTTACGTATTTTGCAGGTAATTAATAAAGTTGGGTTGTTCTTTGGTATTTGAAATTCTAGTTAAATAACGAAATGAGGAAAGTTTTTATGAAAATAATAAAATTTTTATCAGCAGAATATAGAAAGTAGGTTATACAAATCAAATAAATAAATGCCACATACTCTATCGGCGTTGTTGAAATATTTTAATATTAATATAAATACACATTATATTGGTAAAGGTTAGTGTTAGGTGTGTTGGTTGGGTTATATTATTGAAATGTCAATTTTATTATTATAATTACATCATTATGTTTATCTATTATATATATTTGAATTGTAAAATTTTCTATATATTATTTTGCAGGGTGGTCGATACTCGATAATACGATACTGCACCACATTTACAACGCTATAGTGAAATCAGCGGTTGGTTTCCTAATGTGTTGTGAAACGTGGCAGTTAGTCACCACATCGCCGAACTTGGATTATATCATTGATAATGTTAACGTCACACTACTGCATTTTATAGCACTCTACAGATATTATAACATGGTACGGAACTTAAATAGGGGTAGTAAAAAATAAAACATAATTTTGAATCAAACAAGATTGTTAGTTATGTTAAAACATTTTTAGCGGACAAATAGACACATGTATAAACGACTCGCATCTTCAATGGAATCACCTTATTTCGATATGTCTACAGAAAAGCGTAAGAATCTAGTTGAATTCTGGGCTCAAAGAAACGAAAGATTCCTAAAAGTCTTACTCTTGCTAGGATCTTGTACCTTGGGAGCGTGGTAACTTAAATTAATTAATTATATATATATAAATTAATTTAAATTTTCATTGATAAAGTCATAAATTTTTAGGCATATTTATCCATTAGTAGACGACATAGATTATAATTTGATGGTATCGGCTCGTTTTCCTTTCGATTACCAAACACCGATTCGATATCCGATATTTTACTTCATCGTGTTTATCCTATTTAACTACTCATCTTTATTCGTTATGATGAACGACCTCATAATGCAAGCCCATTTGATGCATCTGCTTTGTCAATACGCCATACTCGCTGATTGCTTTGAGGCAATTATTAATGACTGTATGGAGGGCGAAAAAAGTAAGCGAAATTGAAAATGTTATAAATTTTTACAGCTCATTCAGATACTTTATTTTAAAAGTGATTTGATATTTTTTATATTTTATATTAAAAATCGATTTTTTTTAAGAAAACGATCAATCACAATTAATTACCGAGAAGTTCAAAATGAGATACTTCAAGCGGCTTAATGATTTGGTGGAGCAACATAAATTAATTTTAAAGTATTTTTTTTTAATTTACCTTCAAGTAGTTTTTTTTTACAATTATAAGCCTATTAAAATAAATGTATTATATTTCAAGCAATACAATGGAATTAAAACGTTCGCTAAGCTTCCCCATGTTGGGGCAGCTGGCGGCAAGCGCTATGCTCATTTGCTTTATTAGTTACCAAGCTACGAGGGTAAGTTATGGTATAGTATAAATACACCACACTACAAATAATACACCATATAAGCTGTGCTGGGCGGTAGTTTAATTATAAACGTACAAATCCGTAAGGAAAAATTGTGTATAAGATATCATGTGTGTTTTTTATACGGATTAATTTTAATTGGAATGGAAAAAACCGTAACAATATGAATTATTTGTTCTGTTTTGTATATTTTAAAATAGAGATCTTATGCGTCAAATATAATAATTAAAATAAAATATTTTTACCTATTATATATTAATTGATGGTTATAACTTATCCTTTTAAATCGGAATCGTATAATCGTATCGTAATCCGTGGGAAAAGTTAATACGATAAAAATTTTAAATATATTTATACATTTTTTACAGACTGTTGGGAAGAGTAACGTAAAATTTTTTATGAGTGTCCTCTATTTGATGTACAATTTGTTTGAATTATTCATATTTTGCAAGTGGTGCGATGAAATAAAATTACAGGTAAGCTACTTGTAATTTTCTATTGGGAATACAGAAATATTTAACTTAGTTTCATGTCTCTCTATATATATGTAATCACAGGAAATGGAACCCGTTTAACATGGTATATAAGACTGTTTATTATTCTGTGGTTAAGTTTTGTAACAATGCTTCAGACTAATAAATGAAACTGCATAACAAACTTATAAAATTTGGTCAGCTTCAACCGATTAAGATGAAGGGATTAATTAAATAGTATGAAACTATAATAAAATGTTATTATTTTTTGGTCTTTTATAGAGTGAAAACATTTGCAAAGCTGTATACTGCTCGGGTTGGGAACGAGGTTTGATTGACACTCCGAGGTTGCGAGCGCGTTTACTGTTTATAGCGATGCGCGCGCGCAAGCCGCTCGAACTCACCGCGGGCGGACTCTTCGACTTATCACTAGTGTCCTATACCACTGTGAGTTAGTTTACCATTCATTATACTTTTTAACCTTGCCTTTTTTAAATAAAGAGGGGTGGTACGTCTACCAACCCTCCTCCTTTAGTCTCTTAAGGTGAGTGAGTTTTAGGCATTCGGCTCTGTCACTCAAAATGTATGTAATAACTATTTAAATCATCTAATTGCACAACTCTTAAAAATATATTTAAATATTATTTATTACAGTTGGTGAAGACATCATATTCTTTTGTAACTGTCTTACGAAGATTTCAACAAAATTAAATGTGTTGTTAATAAACAAATAATTGTAATCATGATACAAATATTCTTTTATTTATATTTAATATTATTATATTCGTTACTAAAGAGAAAGACAATATAAATCTTAAATCAAAAACTACAAGCTTTGCAATAATTCTTATATAATTATTTTAATGTAACGTTTGACTCCTATTAATAATTTCAAATCAAAGTCACAAGTCTACCTCAAAATTGATTTTAAGCTTCCTGAATGATTAACCAGAATCGGAATTTAATTACAATTTGACTGGTTTCATTGTTTATTTCCATTGAACATTGTTATAGAAATTAATTAAGGCTATCAAATATCTACTTCATAACAATATTTATTAAATCTCAGGTACTTACATTTGAAAATAAATTTATTCTAATATTGTAAATGTTAAGGAATGCTATTTAAATACATCTACAGTAAAAAGTACGTTTAGTCTAAGTTCAGAAAAATAAAGTATGTTATCATGATAAAATTTAAAATGAAAGGCCGAGAAAAGACTGTCTTGTAAAGAAGAAAAAAAATCTTGCCATTACTGCCAAATGCTCTCTTCCTAGAAAGACGTGTGCAACAGCTAATTTAATATACACAGTTATTTTATTTATTTTAATGTTACACTAAACTGTCTTACATCTTAAAACTAAATAACTACCACTTATAATAATAAAAAAATTGTTTTAGGGAATTAAAACTAAGTTTGTTAAGGAGTTGTCTATCGAGGTAACTCCCAAAATATTGACAATGGACACATGCCAGAGACTATTTAAACAGGATTTTCTGCGACAGAGTTCCAGATAGCATGAGACAGCTCTACATTTCAATTGTACAAATTTATTACTAAAATGAAGCCATTAATCAAAGTCTGGAAAAAACTCACGCATACAAAAGCCTTGGAGTTAGCGAGTGGAAAATTTGAAATTTTCTTTTTCGAATTACTTTACCGAGTTCAATATATCGCTGGTATGTGTGAACTGTTTCATTTTAGGAAAGGAAAAAATGTATTATTTAAATAAATATTTAAAAGTTTTTTTACTATTATTGAGTCCACAGAGATCAATTTACACTTGTAAATACTGCTTAATTATGTGTTACTGAATTGTTTGATATTTTGTCCATAACCAATAAATCAAAATGGCGGAAAAGAATAAGTTATTTGTACATTATGCACTAAAATTTTTCGGAGTTATTTTGAAAAAAAAGTTTGCTTAAGGCAAAATAAGTGGGCTGGTTCATTTAGTTTTACAGATGCATATAATCTTTTACAATTTTTGTAATTTTACCCTTACCAGTTAATTGCCGTCCATAGGCTAAAATTTTATATAATTTAAAAATATACTTGTCATACATTTTCAAGGTAAGTTTGGATTTCCCTAAATAATAGGAATGTAAGCTGCTATATTCTTAGCTTAAAATAAGCTGCGTGTATAGTAAAGGCGTTTTATCGTGATAAACGGACTAAAACAAACTTTTACACTCTTGCATTTATAATATCGGTTGGTTAACAGACCCAGCCAGCAGATGCTACCCTTTTAAAACAAACTTCTACTGTTTAAGGGTTGTGATAGTCAAAGTTTCGGATCTGATATTGAATATTATTCCTAGATAATTTGACGTTTTAGGATTCTCTGTTGTGGATCGTAACCCTCTATACTTGATATATAGTAATACAGTGAAGTTGCTTCTAATTTTATTATTTTGTACTGAGATCTGGGAGTTCTTCAGTATTACTTTGACGATTGATGCGGTAATAAATGGTGTCAACCTAATGTTTATACAGATCAGCGCTTTATATAAGTATAAAATTATGGTAAGATATTTATGTTACAATGGACTATTAAATAAAATTATAAGATGTGTTGGATTGCTTTTTAATATAACATTATTACCCAAAAATTTAAAAATATATATTTTTCAGCTTGATAACATAACAGTATTTAAGTCTTTAGCATCAGCTATGAAATCGCCAAATTTTGATCTTAGTACGAAGCAAAGAAGAAATATATTAGAGTTATGGGGTAGAAGAAACGAGGCATCGTTAAAACTGGTTTTATGTCTGGGGACGTGCACTCTCGTTGCTTGGTGAGGACTGAAAACATTCAACAAGAGTATATCTATGGATAACATAAAAAATATTACTATTATTATTACAGGCATATCTATCCATTGGTTGATGACTTGGAATATAATCTAATGGTAGACATCCGACTACCATTCGACTATCAAACTCCAACGCTGTATCCCATCACCTATATCAGTATTTTAATTGTATTTTCATATATATCATACTTCGTGATGATGAATGACCTCATCATGCAAGCGCATTTGATGCACTTGCTTTGTCAATTCGCGGTTCTTAATGATTGCTTTGAGAATATTATGACAGACTGCAGGATGGGATTAAAAAATGGTAAAATACATTATTATTGAATATAACTTTGTGGTGGTATTATAATTATAACTCAATATAATAGTTATGTGTACTTAACCAATTTAAAATTGATATTAATATTTTGTTGAATAATTTTAAAATGCTTTCGCAATTTCCTGGTGTAAGGTATGAAAAACATCTCACTTATGTGTTAAAACAAAAGTTATAGATCTTCTCTGTCATATTTCACAAAAATACGATGACTTAAACTTAAATGTATTTATAAATTAATCCAAAATAAAACGACAAAAAAGTGTTCCTGTTTTCAGAACAAATTCATACTTTGCATCTAAATCAAGAATTTAGGCAAAAATATGCAGAAAGGTTAGGAAGTTTGGTGGATCAACATAATTTTATAATAAAGTAAGTTTTGTTTAATAATATTTTCATAAAATTATAATAACTTTTAAAATATAATTAAAATTTAAAATTGTAATACTTTCTTTACTTTAATGATATTTTCGAATTAAATGCCAATTACGTAGTTATATTTATTTTATAAAAACTTTTCGTTCCAAAAAAATAATGTAAGTAGTTCTTTTGAAAATCTTTTCTCGCGGAATTCAAAAAAAATTAAGAAATCACTTGCTAAATATTATTTTAGGTAGTTTACTTTCAATAATATTTCAGTAATACGTTAAAATTACGGGACATATTCAGTGCGCCCATGTTGGTCCAATTAGGAGTCAGTACAACCCTTATTTGTTCCATTGGGTGTCAAGTTGCAACAGTGAGTAAAATAAAAAACTTTTTATGCTTATTACTTAATTTCGTAAATAATTAGTTCATTATACATAGCGAGGAATAGTCACAGTCATTATTGGCCATCTTAAGACTATAGTCTTAGTCTTAGTCTTAGTTAGATGTTGTAGGAGAGCCCTCCTTTAGAATAGGGAGGGATGGATTTGATTACATCATATTAGCATTGGTTTTGACTTCTCCTTTTGTGACTCACCAAATAGATTTTAGTCGATACCTGTCCGTCGATATACTATAACAATTTGAAATAAATTGGTACTATCCTTGTCTAGTTCAAATTCTAGTTTCTTAATCATAAAATGTTTGAAATGAAATGAATAATATAATAATTAATTAATATTTTTCCAGTCAGTTAGTGTAAACTTGACGAAATGGATAATGAGTATGTTGTATTTAGGATATAATATGTTTGGACTATATATAATCTGCAGGTGGTGCGAGGAACTTAAAATACAGGTACTATTTCTTAACAATAATAATCAATATTGCATTTAATAAGAAGTCTAATAAAACCTTCACATTGCATCGCTCCGTAGTTAATGAGAACCAATAGGATCTTTAACTAATGGTCCGCTGTCTGTCTGTCCGTCCATCTGTTACAGTATATTGTTAAAATAGTATTTTTTGTATGTCTGTGGCTCCTTTATAAAAAAATGTTTCAGAGTATTAAAATTGGAGAGGCAGTGTACTGCTCAGGCTGGGAGTATGGTATTGTATCTGTGCCTGGAGTTCGTACCTCAATTTTATTAATTCTAGCGCGCGCTAATAATCCGATAGGGTTATCTGGTGGCGGAATGTATGACATTTCTTTAGTGGCATATGCTAATGTAAGTGTTTTTTTACTTTTCATTTCATATAACCTTCTTGAAACAAGAAAAAAGCGACAAACATTGAACATAAATGAAAAAAAAATGAAATAAACATTTAATAATTGTATTAAATGTTCGCCCCTTTCTGTCACAGAAATCTCAGTATTTACAGTGTAGTTATGTACAGAGCATTCTCTTTGTGCGATTTAACTCACACTTGACAGATTTTTCATTTCTGTGAGAGCTTTAAGAAATACTTTATTACAGATGGTAAAGACGTCGTACAGCGCCCTCACTGTGCTGCTCCGACTACGTTGAGAATAAATTTTTGGTTTTTTCAATAATATAGCATGTATTGTAGTTTGTATTGAATTGATAAACAGAATAAATCGATATTTGTTATTATTAAAGTTAGACTTGCCTCTCGATATCATTAATCTTTATATGTATTATTTTTATGATAGGTGTTTGTTATACGATATATATTAATATTTGAATATGTCACTCGATTGTTTTAAGCATACAATAATTAATATAAAATTTTATAATGTTAATCATGGGAAAATAAAAAAGTGAAAAAAAGTTCATGTTTTTTTTATTCGAGAAGAATCATACTACAAAATCTTTTAATTAAATCCTCGTCATCTTTCTAAAAAAGTTATCCTATTTTTACAACAATGTTAGAGATTTTGAGTCTCCGCTAATGTAGTGGCGACTTACAACACAGAAAATAGCATAAAAAATATATATGATATTAAAAAAAAAGACACCTAAAATCCGATGGAATTTTGGCTTTTGGTCCCAATAACGAATCTAAACTATCCAACAAAAAAGGACATCAAAATCGTTCCAGCCATTTAGGAAGACATCAGTTACAAAAATATGTAGAGCATAGTCTATATGTAATACAAACTAGTAAAGCGGCAAAAGCGAATTAATCACAACAGTACATGACACAGAAATCATAAATCATAAGAATCTTTTTTAAAACTGAGGTCTTTTTGTCTGTTTGTTGGCGCATTACACAAATGTATGTGTACTAAAAATATTTGTATTTACATACATTTTAAGTGATGATAAAGGGCTTATGTTCTGCGGAAGGCGGAAGAGAAGAAGGTCAGACGACGTCACTGGCAACCGCTAATACGATAACTAAAACTGAGTAAACGACATTAAACTATTCCTATTTGATGATTGAATACTTTTTAATAAATAAATATACAAGGATACCAAAACGTCACCACGTTGATACCAACATGTATATTTCATCGCATTCGCTAATCTGAAGGTCAATATCATTACTTCTGCGAATATTTATTATATTTGATCCCAGATGTATGTCTGTATTTACATGTGCCGGACATTTGTTTGTCAAAAATATTATTTTATTTGCTTCAATTTGCGAATTGTACAAATATATAACCATATGTGTATGTATGTTTAAAAATGTAATAAAGAATCAAATCATGTTTTAATCAGAAGTGCAAAGCGAAAACACACACATATATATATATATATATATATATACCATATAATAGCTTATACCTAACGTAGTAAAAATATATAAATTTTACTTTATATTTAAAAACAAAGATGTAAAAAAAACCTTTTACATTCTTCGTTATAAGTACATATTAGTGTTTCATCATCGAATTAAAATATAAAGATGTGAATACAATATTGAAAATTGTATTTATTTATATAAAACTGTTTCAATATTCGGCAATAATTTAATTAAAATGTTTTTTGTTCAATTTCATATTTCGAATATCATATATGGCAATCAAAAATTATATTATTTATTAAATTCTAAAATTTATATAATATAATAAATAAATTGTGTCTTTCTAAATATATTTGCGATGGTTGATAAACACAACATTGGCAAATGATAACTCGTGAGAAAGATCTAGGTTTTTTCTTTCAATCCTAAATGGGTCTAGCTTCTTGACTTATAAGATGTACTCAGTCACCCGTTTTTGCCATTTAGGGCGCGTACTCACAAAGGGTTAAATCAGGATTGTAAAACTTAAGAACCAGTATGAGTATTTCTATAAAATAATATATAAGTGAAGTTGTAAGTTTCCTCCCGTAAGTACTTGCCTTTATATGAACGAACACGAGTATGGTCTTACATTTCAATTAGCAAATTGCCTTCACTTACCATTACTTACAATATTCCGGTCAGTCACCTAACTTACATATAGAGGGCCTCCGTGTTATTCAATCTGAACTTCACACAAACACTACACCGTGATTGGAGAAAACACACTGTCGTTTCTGTATTTATGATATTTAATTTTATTAGAATACGAGCGTGATTTTAAATAAGTGCCGTAAATTTACGAGTTGATAATGAAAAAAAATTACTTAACAGGAATTTGTTATATTTATATAACTATAAATATAACAAATTCCTTGGAAAAATTATTTAGCATCATAAATCCAAATTTTTTATCAAAAATTTTTTATTCAATACCATAATTACTATTTCATTATTAATTTAACCAAAGCTATAAACTATCTAATTACGTATTGGTAAGGCGAAAAAGGCAGGCGTCGCCCTTTGTTTACTAGTGACGCATTAGGCGGAGCTCACTGCTCAATGCAATCTATAAACTGCGGAGTCGTTTACCTTCCGTGCGGCGAGACGGCCGCCATGTGCGTAGATGCGTGAGCGCAGCGTGGCATGCGCCAGCCAGAGAGGCGGAGCCCGCGGCGGCGCGCGGACGATGGCGCGCTGGCTGGGGGCAACGACGATACTCGCAACTCTTGCGACCCTACACGCGTGGAGACCTCCGCCGCAACCGATCCTGCTGACTCAAAACATTTCACACATTCGGATACCCCGCCACGCTAATGCCATTCATCACTTACATATCCTAGGATGGCATCTCGAACTTCAAGAAAATCATGCGATACGCTCTCCTTATTACAATCAGTGTCAGTTTTATAAAGGACGAATCTTATACGAGGCGGAATCAACAGTGACAGTGACGGAGTGCGAGGGTCAGCTGTACGGCCTGCTTCAGGTCCGCGGAGAGGATTTTGTTCTGCAACCAAATCGACCTGATGGTAGTCATGTACTCCGACGCCGTGACGTGCTGGTGTCCGAGCAGCCAGCGGTATACAATCTCACTGGCGACACGGTCACTTACCTTGACATTGAATTCGAGGAAGATGAACCAAAAGTCCCCAACCACGTTCATACGCGACAAAATTATCAATTAGACATAGATTATTTTAGAAATATGCTCCCGGTTTCGAGACCTGCAACAGGTGTGTAAGTGTAGTGTTTGAAACCATGAATTATATCACATGTGACCATAATGTTTATTTTTGCAGGCGGTAATGGGTTGTGGCTAGAGTTAGCTATAGTGGCAGATCACACAATGGTGAAATTCCATGGACGGGAACGAGTGAAACACTATATCTTAGCTATAATGAACATTGTAAGTACACGAGATACGATACTGATATTGCAATTAATTACAAGTGTACGTTCGTAACTCAGACAATTTATGTAATACTTTAAAGGTCAGTGCCATCTTCAACGACCACTCCCTTGATTCGAACATGACGCTCGTAATTAACAAATTGTTTCTATACGAGGAGAAGGATTCGGTTATAAAATATGGAAACGTTAAAAAATCACTTGAAGCAGTTAACAAATGGAACTATCGACATTTGATGAAGTTACCGGCTGGTAAGAAGACAAACTATTTATTTTATTAAAAAACTTATTGTCGTAAACAACTTGCAAACATTTAATAATATTCTTTGATAAATATTTAAGAGTTCGAGATTTATGTATATGTGAAACCATAAAATATAATATAAATATTTTACATACATTGATTCCATGTGATTTGGCAACTTGAAACGAGATATAAATCAATTGAAGTGATTCATCATTTTAACGGAGAATACAAAAAAAAACTATAAACTTGGAGTGATTTACCACATGCCGAACTCAGCAGTCATTTATAAAACATAATGCGTTTATAATCGTCGTTCATTGCACCGAAATAAATTAAAAAAGTTAAATGACATTACAGAAAAAGTTTTCTCACAGTTTAAGTAATTTATGTTACAAGCGATCGGTATTATTAGATATTAAATCATCGTGATTATGTAAATATTTAAACAGATTCAAGTAAATTTAGTATGAATCGAGATATTATTTTTTTTCGCAACTGGCAAGTATAAAAATAAAGTAAAATAAAATAGTAATAGTTACAATGGATCGGCGTAATTGAATACTCATTCATGCTACGAAGACTCCGCTATGCAATGCAGATAATATTACACGAATTGCATGTATTGTCACTCTTATCACGTCATGTGTTTCCGATACCCCTTATCTCTACCGAATATCTGAATACAAACTAACTAGCACTATTTTGTAATATACCAACTGTTTAACGTAATATTGACAATAATAAATTAAGGATTTGATTATTTATTAATGTATGTTACGATAAAGCTGTGTTTTCGAAAATATTTCGTATTTTTTTTTATATTATTACATAGATAGCACCGGTTGGGATGCAACTGTGTGGCTGACACGGGCGCAGCTGGGAGGACCGTCGGGCTTTGCCCCCGTCGGAGGGGTCTGCAATAGACACAGATCTGCTGCTATTGACAGAGATGAGGGACTGACCAGTGCATTTGTCATTGCTCATGAACTTGGACATCTGTAAGTAATTTTGTTAAAGCTATCCATAAATAAAAAAATCGATTAGCTTGCTTGCTTTCACTTAGTTGAAAAAAATAATTCAACTATAAAAAATATTTAAAATGTTAGCTTTAAGTCGGGTGCAAACAAAATTATAGATTTATACAAATCATGCCCAAAACGACTTCGTTTTCTAAATACGTTCCTGTAACTGTTACGCGATCTATAAATAGGAACGCTCCCCTTTACTCACCTACAACTCAACACATGGAACAACATATCGTGATCTTACCGCTTGTAAGCCAGAACGATTGATAAAAACCATTCTTAAACATACCGCCTTGGCTGCCAGGGAAACCGATATTTGAAAGTATAAACAGAAAACATATGAACATCTTTTTTATATCTATTTTTGACTTAGTAAAGATTAAACTATAATATATTTCATTTCCTTTTATGTAACTTTAAAACTTCTATAATTTACGTTATTGTGTGGTTTCTCATTTTGAATATTGTGATGTTTGACAAACTTTAAAGCAAATACATAATGTATATTTGGCTTCAGAAATTTAGACAATTACATTAATATAATGTTAAAGCGGGATTGAATGTTTGAGAACCGTGAAAGGTGATTACAACAAAACTTCGTTTAAAGATAATTCTTTTTCATTTATAAATTATGTACAACTTTCTTTAACAATTTGTTGTAATGTCTTAAAAGATCACTATTTTATCAAGCGTACGTAATAGGTTTCATGTCTAATGGCTTGTTCTTTTCACCAAGTCAGGAGCTTAAAGTAGGTCGCGAAGGTAATCGCCAAGAACTCACTTTTGTAGTCTAAAAATACTATAGTAAGCTCCTCGAACCCCACATGTCAATATGACTGATTTCACAAAGTAAGAAAGTCTTTCAAAATGTCGAAGATTTTTATCGTATTGATAAATACGATTAGGTTATATAAGAAAATACATTAAAATTTGTAATCCATATTTTTATAATAACTGTAACAAATAATTGTTTTTCTCTTAACCAAAACAAGTACTACAGGTACATGTTACCAGTTTTATTTTAAAAAAAACTATCATTATTATTATATATTTTATACTTTATCGAGCAAACGTAATGTTAGTATAACAGAGCACCAAATGGCCATCTTGAATTCACATTTACATCTAGATTGTAAATGTACTCAAAGTGAAGTACAACAAAGAGTCCTTTGGCAGGCATTTAATTAGCGCTCGATTTGCTTGTTACTGGTTCTACGATGGCGACCGGTCGAATGAAAACATTTCTTTTCCGTTTCTCTTTTTATTAAAAGGTCTTCTATCTCCGACGATTCGCTTCAATAGCGGAAAATAGTTAAAGAATTTTTGTTCAAATGTCGCAAAGTAAAATCATCGGAATGAGTTTAGTTTCCTTTGTTTTTGCCATTTAAAAACCTATATATGATGATATAAAAACAGCGAAATAATCATATAGTTTTCCTAGAACTTAAGTGCATGTTTTTTTTGCTTACATCACTAGACTCAAGTATTTTATAAACAAGCGGTCGTGCTGACAGATCATTCACTAAAGTCATTAAACTCTACATTACAAACACGTGTATAAAATTGGGAAAATCGTTAAAGTCTAAAAAAAAATAATAATAATTAATTGAAATTCATATTTATACGAATTTATTTTATTCGACCATTACCTAAATATTTTTAAAACAATCATACATTTTAATTTTGTGTTAAAAGAGAATAACAGTTCAAACTCTTTTTCGATTAAATGAAAAAGTTTTATATTTCAAATAAGTTTACACTAAATTTATCAAAAGTCAAAACCTACTTGCTTATGTATATTTTCTAAAGCAAACTGTCTTCTGGTATATTTTGTTATCTATGTCAAATCAAAAGCACGTCAATACCTTATAGAAACATACCTAAATGGCGTTCCTTATAACTTAGGTAATGTTTCTTCAGAGGAATTTTCAAACGACAAAAAGTTGACTATCATAATTTAAAAATATTGCAATATATTGCAGATCATAACAGGGTAAGCAATTGATTTCCTTCAATAGTATTTAGTATTCAAATTTCGGAATGCAATTATAAATTTCATAAGAAGTACTTGCTTTACGTCATGGTGTTCTACCTATCTATATAGTTCTATCTAAATAATAATAATAAATATACCAATAAATCACGTTCTATTTCTGCATTATTTCCGATTGTCTCTTACATCGAAGGCTCTCCTGAAATGGATATCGCGTTTTATTTACAGAATTTGTATTGACATTTCAATTTATACATTGCAATATATTTTTAACAACCGTGACCTAGTTCACGCTGAGTAGATGCAGATCTCGTCTATTTCTATACGATTGATTGAACTCCACATGTACTGGGATTCTTTAAATATGTACATGTTACATCTGTTATCAAATTGCTATTTTGATTACATTATTTCTAGATTTTACGCCTTCAAATGTACTTTTGATATAATTTGGAACAATTATTATGTTACCTAAAATAGTTTATTAGCTTATTTAAGTCATTGCAATAAGAAGTCTTCTTATTTTGAGGGCATTTTATTTCGGTCGTTATTTTCACGAGCAATATCGTGGTTGAATATTTTTAATTGACCGTAAAAACTGCTCTAAAATAAATGTACATGTTAAATATGATCATTAATCTTGAAACGGTTTTCTCGTTACAGTTTTTTCTGTTGAACTTAAATATAATCACTTGTCAAAGTGTATTAAAAATAATAATCGGTTTGGCGTAAAATAGTATATTTTAAGCGAAATCATTTGCTAGATCTATGTACTTTTCATTTATACTAACACAATCTAAAACATATTGTAGTACCTACTAATTATTTGAAATTGGATTACGTTTTTAGTTAACCTACAGTTTAATTTTTAAACTGAAATATACATCCATTCATTTATTCATTACCTACGCCGAGATAAACAAAAAGACACTCAGAGAGTAATTGAGTATTTCTGATTAGAAACAGTCCAAGCTGTCAATCTCAATATAATTTCTAAAAAAAATATTAAATATAAACAACAATAATGTCTCGATAAAGTTTAATTAATCCTTTAGTAAACAAACCTACGCACAAAGAATTAATTTGTAGTAACATAAATAACTTATAGTTAAGGAGTATTGTTGGTAGTATGAATTTGTAATTAAAATTGCATATAATGACTTATTTAAAATCATACACTTAATTGTCTTGATTCAATAATGTTAATATACGGAACTAAATACCTCGGAATTAAACATACCCACAATATTTAAAGTATTACATGGAATTAGACATATCCATATCAATTATTAAAATTTCATTGTGGTTACTTAGGATATGGAAATTGGAATCTTAGCGAAAAGTTCAATCTTCAACTCCATAAAACTGCTAACAAAAGGCCTTGTGTCATTGGAATATTTTATTCCATTTTTTTTTAATTTCAACAAGCATTTATTGTCTTTTTCCAAGACGATGTGAAATTTATATTTACTTCACAGACTAATTTATTCATACCAAAACTTAGAACACTTAAGTTTACATTACTTGATTGTTCTTGAAACTGTACTATACAAGATGTACTCAAAATATTAGGTTTATTTTATTCAACATAAAGACATACATATAAAGTATATTTCTGAATATTGAAGTCTCGTTTACCACAATTTAAATAACTCACACACAGCCCTTATACAGGTTGATGTTTATTTAATGAGTAATTCAGTACAGCAAACATACGTTCTTAAAAGGCTGTGCTAGAAACCGTTAACCCTAAAAGGTAGGTATTACATATACGTAACGCTATGAGTAATAGTTTAAAGCTTATCTCCATAACCTTAAAATAGAACAAACTTTTTATAAGATGCTGATAACAGCAATTATGTCTCAGTCTCATGGCGATAATCTGTTGAGTTTTAAGTGTAATAACTTAATAGTAATAGTATATAATAATAAATCTATCAAGTATTGTACTTATACAATAGTTTGTGATATAGTCCTAATTATCATTAACAAAGTTCCTCAACTTACGCAGATGTCTTAATTTGGCAGACAGTTGATTTTCAATTCTTCGCGTTTGGTTTAGAGTCTATTTTTGAATAACCTAATTAAGGAGGTCAGAGCTCCTAACATTCATCTTATGTCGTTCACACGAGTAATTAGCTACATTGCTTTCCTTTAATTAGTCGATTTGCCGAAAGTCTTTGGATAAAGCAAAATGCGTTTTTAATAGTTTCTTATATGTTACATGCTTCGGCTCATCTTTGAATTTATATACTTTTATAATCCATCAATTAATCTATTCGTCTGTGGGAGTTATTGTTTAATAAAAATATTGTTGAATAAAATAATATAACAATGAAAGAAACGGCACATTTTATAATTATTACGACATTAAATTAGTTTGCAAAAAAAAAATATTGATTTGAAGTTTTATGTTAATGAGAGTTTAACTATATCTTGAACAGATATATCTTTTACGTCAACCTTTGCGATCATTTGAAATCAAACTATTAGAAATATTTGACAATCATAAACTTAATTAATTAATCTTTTAATTTATTTGTAATATAAATATGTAACTATTAACTTCTGCATTTCTCAACATAAACGTTAATACCACATTTCACAATACTCCGTGTACGCAATATGCTTCCAATCAGATACAAAGTTTTCTCTATATAATTACTAGTTCGATTGTTGTTTGTTCTATTCTTGTTAATTATATCAGAATTATTAGTTTGAATATCAAATCAAGAATTTAATTTATGCGCTAACAATTAAAATGTCGTGTTGATGAAGTGAAAAATTTACAGCATATTTTGCCAAAAGTAGCAGGTTTGAGTCATCTTAGTGTCATTTTTAATCTTAAAATATAACAACTGGTATGTTTTTTGAGTAATTAGATTAGATATGTTTTATAAAACCTAGTTAAATAATTGTAAAGTTTTCTTTGTTACAAAACAAAGAATATTCCAAGGTAAAATTAATCTTCAAATATATGTTTATTGTAATATACATAAATATATACTTGTATATAAATAATATTTTCTTTATCTTTCGGTCTGTAAGAGTAAGTGAAATCACAATCTTCCATGAAAAGGTTTTATTCCATCGTAAAAAGTTCCACCGAAGAGAACTAAATAACTAAAAGGTTTAGTTTTCGTAGTTTTTTATTTGTGTATTGATTTTTTTATTTGTTTTAGAAGTTTTTGTTAGAATTTATTATATTTTATTTATTTATGTACCAGATTGAGCGGAAAACAGAATATTAAGAAACTTGAAAAACATTGAATGGGCTTATCTGTAAACAGAGGTCTCTACCATAACAGTGATAAAGATGACTTATTACTTATAGAATATGAACATTTTAATTTTTATTACATTATTATATTACTCCATATCCCAATAATAAATCATGTATGAATGAATGCATAACATCAATAAGATGAATGGATCTAACGAGTGTCTTAAATTGACAGACTAAATTTCATTGTCACAAGCAATAAATATATAATATTATTTAAACCTACTACTTTAATATACATAGATTGTCAGTGTAAGTTGGTTAGTTATAAGTATGTACCGATAGTGCTAGATGTTGTGAAAATACAATGGTCAAAAGAAAAGAATGGACCTCTTTATATTTATTCAGGCCGTTAGGAAAGGTTCCCATCATTACGTAGTCCTTTTCCTAAAAAGATTTGGATGTGGACTAGAAACACTTTTATTTTTTTATCTCTTATAAGAGTTCAAAAGTATTAGAATTTTTCCAAGTAAATACAAAATTATAAAATATTAAAAGTAATTATCTGTCATACTACAATAAAAGAGTACTTGTAAACGTACAAGTCCTGAGGAACTATTATTCCAGGGACTGGCATTTCTAAAATTCAATTAGTACAGACAGACGAATCAGGAATGCTGTAAAAATGCAGACTTTTGTGTTCTGTTGGATAAGAGGATTATACTATAAGAACTTTTAGTTAATGAACAAATTCATTCTTTTATTGTTTTCTAGATGCAGTAGTATGTACTGGATGTAATGTAAACAATCGTAATTATTATGCTACACTATTTCAACTTTAGTGAATAAAAATATTTAAGGAATACAGTTATTGTACAATAATATTATTTTCCTCAAGTGTCAAAACACATTGAGATAATATAACAATGCTAGTACATAGTTAATTATCAATTATAACCACATTTAATGTAAAAACATTTTGAAATATAATAAACACAACTCGTATCGTCATTTCTGTAGACCTTAAAAACACTTACAAAACGATTCTATTTCCGAATTAAAATAATTAAAGATGATGATATAATGAATGATGATGATGACTCATTAAAACCAGGCACAATGCTCCTTAGACGTGTTGATATCAAATGATTGAATGTACTCAAGCCGAAGGCCAATTGCCGACGCCTGCCGCGAATTGATAAAAACCCTCAAACGCACCGCCTTACTAAGCGAAACGATCTGTTAATAATTTTGTCACTATATTATAGCATTGCTGGATATGAAATAACTATAGGTTTTATATTAATTTTAGATTAAAACTAAATAAAATGTGAACGTAACTTTTTATTGTTGTTAAAAGTAAAAATATTTTTATTTTTTTCTATTTTAACGAAGCAAAGCAAAATATCGTTTCCTTATTTTCTTCTTTCTATGGTGTTCAGACAGCAACAAACAGAACATACAAGTGATCACGGGTATTGATAATTCGAAAAATTATAAAAAATAAATAAAATGGATAAATGGATTGATTGAATAAGCTTTCATGAAGGATATTGACCCACGTATAAGGTGAATATAGTTATTTATGTGTTATCCTTCATTTCAGACTAGGTTTGACTCACGACAGCGATGAGCAGTGTGAATCGGATGGTATCCGTGGGTCTGTTATGGCTCCCACAGTCTTAGCAACGCTGCACAACTACGCTTGGTCATCGTGTTCCAGACAGCAGTTTCATGAGAAATCAAAGTATATCATTGTTACTGGATAAATAAGTATAACTATCGTATTTGTATTAGTTGATTGTAGTATGCTTAGTTGGTTTAATGTTTAGGAAGTGGTGGTGTCTCCATGAACGCAGTCGGGACGATGGTGTAGAGTTGGGTGGTGCTAAGGAGTTATCCAACTATGTATTTACCATGGACGAGCAGTGCCGTACAGAGTTTGGAGAAGGGTGAGATCTGTTAAATCTTTTATTGCAACTAAATACACGGTGTTTAAACTTCATAATGTATAAAGTGAAAATTGCAGCTAGTTTCTTAACAATTAAGTGTTAAGACTGAATCAACAAATTTCTTAGGTATAACTTAGTAGAACCCCCATCTTTCAGCACTCGTAAGCAAACTCAGCTAGGCTGTTTTTGCAATTAGAAAAGTTAGACAATTAACGGACGTAAAACGGCTCGACTTGTTTATTATATATTATTTTCATAGTATTTTGTCTTATAGTAATTTATTTAGGGGGCAGTGCTGCCGAAATTAATTTTATGTTTATTTTACAAAATAGAGCTGTGCGGGCTATAATTTAAAAGCTGGAGAGTCCCTGAGGGATGTTTTTAAAGAAATTGGTATTCTTACAGTCACTTCTTAATACATATTTAATAACGTAATCATTATACGCCAAAATTTAAATAATTAAATAAAAACAATGACTGATACACGATAAATACAAAAATTAAAAACAAAATTGTAACGCCCGAATTTCGTCTTCTAAAAGTTAACAAATATTCATGGGCTTGGGTGTACGCATATGTATCAAGGTTCCACAAGATATCTTAGAACTTCCTCTTATTAGTTTTAAATCTAAAATCCAAAGTGTATTATTAAATAAACCTTATTATTACATTCAATAGTTTTAGTGGATCGAAATGCAGCTTAAGTTGTTGACTCATTTGCAGGATTTATATTATAATCTATACATAAAACATTGTGAAAATTTATTTAAAAAGAGCAACTGTTGAGTTTCTGAGCAGTTCTTTTCAGCAGACCATTCCGAGGCGATGGAGCCAAGCCGGCTTATTAACGGACTGACTACACCTTTTTATGAATATAATTCAAAAATGCGTGTAAATGCCTTCTTTAATATAGATATTTTGTATTTGAATTTGAATATTAATTTTAATTTCAGTATGTATTATTCTATTTTTAAACTGCTTTATAAATCATTACTGAGCTTAGCTTAGATAAATTTAATATAAACGTCTAAATAGGATCATTTTAATAATCTCGAATGAGTTATATATAGTCAGGTATATCAAAGCGTCAGACAGTTATAGAACCAAAAAAGTAAACAAAATGAAGCTTGCAGATAGTGTTCTAAAACTTCAAATAGAGGTATATTTGAAAACTTTGGGACACGTGTCATATAAATACAGTGCCTTCCCAACAAATTGAATATAGCTGAATGACAGAGTACGAAATTCAATAAACTTTTACGAAGCGGGCTTAACTTTTTTCGTTTTTTAGTCATTGTTATTAATAAATAAAGAGTGTTATTGCTCTCAAGCACTCGAATAAAGTGTTTCATATTTAATTTATTTTAATAACTATACGCTACCTTTTAAAAGTTTTCGTGTTATTGATTTTCTGTAGAAAAAACAATGATAAAAAATATCTGCTCATGTATAAACTTCTAAATTCTTAGAGAATACAATAAAGAAAGGTAATCAGGTGAACGATGAATAAGAATAAAAATTTTATAAAAATAAAAAAATCAGTTTCATAAGTAATTGCTTTAAATATTTAGCTAAAGATAAAATAACACATATTTTATATTATATAAAATTTTACTTCAACTTTCGAAATTTTATTGTTTTTTAACAATTTATTGACATAACTTCTAATTTATTCATATTATCACCGCCAAGTCGAGTAATAGTACCTATCCTTTGCTAGAAGCGATTCACACCATTTACAAGTCTCTGTAACTTGCTAATGAACTTTTTCGAACGTTCCAATTATTAGTGACCCAGAGGGTATTACATAGCTAGATACATTTCTAACGTCCATTTTATTTGAACCACTACTTTAGGAATTATTAATTTAAAAAGAAAATTATGAGGTAAAAAAAAACCTTATTTTGTTTCTATTTCATTGACTCACTGAAATAGAAGTGGTACTTACCGTTAACCTAGAAAACTGAAATTTGGTACACAATAAAGTTTTACTGTTTACCGATGAAAAACTATCAAAACTTTAAAAATCGAAGACGTGGAATACTTGATGTGGATCACCAACTAAACTATCATTGATACAGAAATGTTTCCTTAACAAAAGTTATTCGTCCTTATGAGCACTCTCTGGTGATTTATTAAAATTAAAGATAGAGTGAATTGACAAACACTCGCGGGAAAATATTAGACTATAAATATTATAAATGCAAAAGTAACACTATTATGCTTTCACATCTAAACTACCGAACGAATTTTTGTGAAATTGTGTATAGAGATATTTCAATATCCTGGAAAAGGCATAGGATAGTTTTATCGTGAAATTAAATAATGTTACCAGGTACATATGCTAACACATGCTATTAATTAAGGTGTAAGAAAAAGATAGTCAATATTAAAGTTACATTAAAAATTTACTTGCTTCCATAGATAGATATACTAAATTAACCAACTTGGCTTCGAATTGATGTCAGAACTGTTACGCTGTTGCGAGACTCAGCATTTTCTTACATGTTATGTTATAGGTGGTATAGAATACTTATGCTTACTAGAATCTACGTCACTTTTGGCAGCATGTACACAACATTCAGTTGTTTAGAGTATTTTGTCAAATTTAATTATTTAACTTTTAATTTAAATTCAATTATGGTCGGAATTTTCAATCATTATATTAATATTAAGTCTTTTATCTTTTAAATGTTTAATTAATATGCTGTTGTTTTGCAGTTCAATGAAAATTATTGTTTTTTAATTCCATTCGCCTTTTGTAATAATAATATTATATAAGTTCAAATGATTTATTTTATATTGAATATGTCATTACATAAAGAGGAAGAGAGAGATAGAAAGAGAAAAAGTGAAAGAGAGAGAGAGAGATATAACAAAAGAGAGAAGAGGGGAACGAAAAAAATATACAATGAGTGTGTGATTTTTTTATATGGCATAAATCTGCTCTGAGATGACATATGATAAATTTTGCGTTTTACGATGATCCCAAATAATTGAGATAATGCTGATATTGTTATATAATTTAACTACGTCTATATAAGAACTATTATCGTTAATATAAAAATATAAAAATATAAAATTATATAAAACATAAAAATGTTTTATATAAATAAATATAGGCATATTTCTCTAAAAGTATTTTTTTTACATTTAATAGTATCAGAAGTAGTTGTACAGATTATGGCATAAAATACATCATAAAGAACATAATCTATATTATTTATTACTTCATGTTCCTTTCAAACGAATGATTTATGTGCAATGAATAAATAAAATATTGAAAAGAGATTGCATGAATGATATTATCGAGGTGGTGACTGACAAGCTGTCGGCCAGCGGGAGAGAGTCTGTTTTATTTCAAAATCTTTATGAACCTTTTTATATAACTTTATTCGTCAGTATCAATTCAGTATTTTTATTACAAAATATTAGAAGCTAAAAATAATAAGAGTGACCGGCAAAATGGTCGGTAATTATATATTTTTTTAATTAAATAACGTGAATCATTAAGGTGTCGATAAACACAAAAAATAAAAAATATTAAAACAAAGCAAACGAATAGTGACGAAGCACTCAAAAGTATTTTCCACGCGACAATTGTCAATATGAATCACTGGATTTTTCCATTTGAATTCATTTTTATAGAAAAAAAATATAAAATATATTAAGTTTCCTTTTTTTTATTTGAATACTATTATTTTTGTATATAATATGCGTAAAAAGGTAAAAGTATGTTCAAAATGAACATTATTTAAATTCCCTAAGAATTTCATTAAAAATAACCTCAGGGAATCAAACTAATGTTTAGGAAAAAACTCGAGGAAAAAGATAATGAGTTAAGAAAACTTAATGTTTGTTTCTCTGAAAGAATTTTCTGTGTCCATTAAAATCGATATGAAGAAAAGAATTTTCCTTTTTTGTAATTACCTTCCTGTTAAAATATTTTTGAATTTACTTTACTAAGTTTACCAACTTTTTATACTAGTACAACCAAAATCATTTCAAAATTAGAGTCTTAATTAGAAACTACTTCTTTGTTGTTCAAAATATATATGTGATTATAAAATTTAGAGTTAATATGATATAAATGATTAATATTTATTTATGTATTTAATGAATTATCCAGATTCTCGGTATGCAAGTCGGTGACGGTACGGTCACCGTGCGCCAAGCTGTGGTGCGCGCACCGCTCTAAGACACACGTTTGTCACTCAAAACGTGCACCACCGTTAGAAGGAACGCCTTGTGGAACTAATCGAGTAAGTAATATTATATAGATAAATATCTGAATTATACTGCTTCTCAATAAATACTAGTCACTTAGATAATAATTATATGCTCTAGAACAAGGTCGTATTCGTTATTACTAATAAAACAGCTGTAATAAACCATGCCGTCCAAAATTATCTGAATGCCTCAGATATCTTATAGTAATAGCGTTCGCAGCCTGAACTATATCAGTACATTCATCATACAAGTCGGAACAGCTAGGGATGTTAATATATTTATGTTAACATACACTCTTAAAGTACATTAGCCTTAGGGTACTAAGGCATAGGTATATGCTGGTCTTCGAACAATATTCTCATAACTATAATCAGCCACGTATTTCTTCTTATTGTAGATTCAAGTATTATGTAGTGATTTTCATATATGCATTTTGTCTTCTGAACCTGTCACATGAGTTCTCTAATAGTGAATAATAGTTGAGGGCTGTATTCCAAATCTTCGTGTGAGGTCTACTGTCAAGATGACACATCTTCAAAAAATACACCAGAATAAAACCCATGAATTAACAGATAGAAAGTCGGTAACACGAGCAAAACTTTTAAAAAAGATGTGTGCAGGCTCTAGATGACGGTTAATAAGGCAATCTTATGAAAAGTAAAAATATGAAATTCAGATGTGACTTAGCTATCCTATTTTTGTAAGTATTCTCTTTAAACTTATGTAAGAATGTAGTTGTTTCGCGATCGATAAAAAAATCTTCATTTCTACATTTAATCTCGTTTAATATAAAAGTATAAGTGGCCTACAGAGAAAGACACATGCAAAAACCGGACATTGAAAATTCAGTTGATAATTAATAGTTTAAGTTAGTTAGTTAGTTTATTAATAGTTAATTATAATAGTATAAGTTATAATTAAACTTGAGGATTTAAGGGATTTGCAAGGTAATAAAGTTGATGCTATAAAACCTAGACTTGAAACTTTATACACCCACATAGATAATAAGAAATAGTAAAAAAGATAGTCGTAAAAGATTTTATTTTCTATTGTTACATAAAACTGTAGAAAAAGCGAACGTCTACCAAATTTAAGTCGATCTTTGTGTCTATGTGGAGGAATTTTAGTTAGCTTATTTTCAACGAAGTATTCAAATCAGAACTAAAACACATGAATAGTATATTCGTATTTTTATTATTTTTTCTTTCATGTTATATCAAGATAGAAGTTAGATAGGACACAGTAACTTCTTAATTATTACATAATAAAGAAACATTTTTAAACTAACTAATTTTATAAACATGTAAAAACACATATTTTGTATTATCTTTATGTTTTACTCTTTACTTTCAAGAATCCTTATAACATTTTTTTCACCATAGACCAATATAATAAAGCCCATCTAAAAGCTTTTTTGTTGATTTATGACAAAAGCGCGAATGTCAAATAAATCTTGGCACTGAGTGCGGACATGTCCCACATGTCCCTGATGAATTCTCAATTGAATATTTATACGGTTTACTTTAACTGTTTAATTTGCCACTAAATAAAAAATGAACTAAATATTCAATTAAATACAATGTAAAGAAAGACGTTTTTTTATAAATGCTATTTACATAAAAGTGTTATTAAAAATGTAACAGTAACCGTAAAATAATATAATTTTGAGAATATTCAATAAATGCTTGTTTAATTTTAAATCTCATGATAAGAACTTTCCCTGGAAGAATAAGGAGAGCAAAGAACGTAAGCACGATTCTAAGGTTCCTATTCATGTTTGGGTTTAACCTTCAGTGTAAAAGCCAAGCTCAGGACTCAGCCACTAACGAAATTACGACGACTTTCGTCCCCTACTTGAGCCAACGTAATAAGATATTCGTGAATCTGTAAAAAAATCCCATTTAAGTTCGAAGTGCTCTTTAAACAAACAAGTAAGCACCAAAGCTATAAACAAGTTTACGATGTCATCCTAGATGGCATCAAATGGTTTAACTTTCACTCTGTAGCTATAATTACATTAAACGTGACTGGTCTTTTATAGTAGATACACGTTATCCAAGTCTTCATAGTCACGCATCAGACATATTTTTTAACTCGCATAAAATTAGAGTCACGCCGTTATCCCTTAAACATGAATGCTTCAAAGCATTTAGAACGTTGGATTAAATTAAAGCACATGTTAGAATGTAAAACCATTATACGCGAGTTAAATCCCTCTTACATAGTTTTATTTATTTAGGTCACCCTTTTCAAAATTCATATACTAGTTTTTGCTACCTCAGTACCAAAGTGAAGGTGAAATCTGCATTATAACATGCCGCAAATGGAATCTACCTTTAATCTATTCATATATACGGCTAATTAGTACTTAGTTCAGGAAACCAAAATAAAATGCTTACTAATTTTAATCAATTTAAGTAAACTACGTACTCGTATCATAGACTAAAACTAAAATAAGTCAGCATCATCATCATCGTCATCATCATCTTCCTGCCCTTATCCCATTTTGGGGTCGGCACAGTATGTTTTTTCCTTCCATAGTCTCCTGTTACTCGTCATCTCTGTACACACTCCCTTCTTCTCTATATTGTCTTTCACGCAATCCATCCGTCTTTTCTTCGGCCTTCCTCTACATGTCCAGCCCTCCACTACCATACCCAGCAATCTTTTCGTCACGTGCCTTTCATCCCTCCTCATAACATGCCCATACCATGACAGACATACTCGTACCATAAAACTAAAATAAGTTAGCATAAGAAGTTTATTTTAAGAACTCTTTAATTTTTATTCCACTATTAAAGAAGTTTACTTAAAACCATTAAAAATGTCTTTTGTACAATTGAACCACGGAAAATATTTTCATTTTAATTTAAAACAATATGCATATTATTTAAGATTCCATCTTGAAATTGTTATTTCACCCAGTTGCGTTCGTGTGCGCGCATTAATTCGATAAAATCTTTGTGAATGCATTTTATTATAGAAATGTATTCATTATCTCTCTAAAGTATTATGAATTGTATTGAAAATGCCAGTGAAATTAAATGTTTATTTATATAAAAATAGGATGAGTTCATGTTTTATAAAAATTGTCCAAGTGAAGTGATGACAAACAAAGAATAACACACCTAATGGCCTTGGAAGTCAACTTTGTTGTTTTTGGCACCATCCTTATAATATTTGAAGGTCCTCTACCGTCATGATTAACTTGCTAATTGTATGAATTTATTCTCTTTGTTAGGTTTATTTCCTGGATCGCAGCCAAAGATCACTTTGATCTATTATGAACATTATTAAGCCACTTGATGTTTTATATATTATGCTCCGTATTTCTATGAATTGATAATTACTGCAGGCTGCTTGTTTTATTCTACAAATTTTTAATAAACATTTCATCGGAAAATTCTTCTCGGTATTTCAATTTTGAAATAATCCTTTAATATATAAAGGAGTTATGATATTAAACATTTAGAAAGTTAGGATAATAAATTATTTGTTTATGAACACTGTAACATTTATAGACAAATATTTCAAAATTGTAGGCAGTACACTTTAATTTTACAAAAAAAAAAATATAATGAATCTGTAGTTGACTAAGCACCTCATTTGTTAATGAGTAATTAATGGCGGCATAATTTATTTCTCTTAAATTTTAGTGGTGTGTGGATCGCGTCTGCGAGCCTATGCCAGAGCACGCTGTGGAGAGTAAGAATAACGATGAGAACATAAGAAACCCACAGTGGGGGGAGTGGAGTCAATGGAGTGAGTGCAATGTGAACTGCGGTTATGGCTTACGGTCGCGGACTCGACGTTGTCGGGACAGAGGGTGATTTTCTCATTATGTCTTACGATGGAGCGTTGATCCATGATGGAAATAACTTATCAATATTATTGACAGAGTCATATCATCATCATGTGAGGGTGCTGGTTCGCAAATGGCAACATGCTGGAGTGGATCACCGTGTGCGAGTACTCGCGACGCTCGTTCAGACGCCTGCTCCAGAAAAGGAAGTCATCTCATACCACATCTACATATTGAAGGTAATATTGTGGTCAAAGTATTCTTGAACAGAGTTTAACCTGAATATACAAAAGTTTTACAAACAAAACAGCAACCATAATGTTAATGGCTATAATGTTGATAATGTGATCAATCTAAACTAATTACACATTGAAACACATATTAACCTCTATGTAATGTAATGATTTGTAATGTTAAATACGTGTTGGACATTGTGTGATTAATAAGACAGAATTCCTGATTAATTCAGGTTCACATATTATGCGTGTTCAATTGATAATATAATCTGATTAATCAACTCAATCTCGCAATTGTAAAATTTCATATATAAAAATTCAATTACCTTAGAATTGTGTAAGTGTTATTCAAACATACCATTTTAAATTTTCAAGAACGATTTTACTATGGCAATAAAATTTTGTTTGTGATTTTATACTCCGTCCGGTGACTGAAGTTTATTTTTCAGCTGAGACTTTCAAAGCAAAAGACATGTAAAATTTAAATTTAAAGTGCTTGAAAAAGGTTTTTGAAGTTGGATTTTATATTTTTGTGAAATTTTTAGGTTCTTATAAAATTATTATGGACGGTTTACTTCAAGTCTATCTCTAAATATATTTTCATATATTTATAAAATTTAATTTATTTTGACTTATTTTTTTCTATAAAGATGTTACAATCGAAACATATACGTCCTATTGTAATAAGAGTTAATAAATTTTGCATTCTTTTTAATTTTCTTTTCTTGTTACAATAAAAAAAACCTGAAGTACATATAAATGAACTTTTTATTAGAATCGAATCACTGTGAGACGTGGTGTGTGGACTACTCTGGCGGGAATCCTTCCAATTTTGGACCATTAGGTGATGGGACACCTTGCAGCTATGACAGACCATTCGACCTTTGTTATCAGGTAAACATTAATTTAGTCACCAACCTCTTAAAACAGCAAAAATTTAAACCTCAATTGTCCGTTTTTGTTTTTATATCAGAATTCAGAAGAGCAACTTAAATGAGGATATTTATATTTGAATTTCATTAACTTCAACAAACTTTCCGTTTAATAGTAACATTATTCTCAGTTATACATATTAAATCACTGCAACATTAAATCTATTCATAAAACAAATGTATTATACCGTACGGTTTTCGTTTGTTTAATAATGAATCGTCAATCCTAATTTTATAATGTTTATATTAGGGTACATGTGTGAAGGGACATTGTAATGCAACGGACCCCGTGTGCAACTGGTGTCCTGATGGTTACTGCAATAACAATACACACATATACACGAGACAACTTGGCAAAGGTGATAATTGTTTAATACGGTTTGATAGACATAATTGTGAGGAAAAATAATTTACTAATATTTTTTTTTAATTCAGATTATATTAATATTCTTATCGAAATTTATAATTTATTAGGCTGGACACGCCTAACGGTGATACCACACGAAGCAACCCAGCTCTCAGTTCACATCGCTACCCCCGTACCACTTAATATTGCGATACGGGAGCGACGTCGTGACCGACCTATACTGCAACTAAATAAACATTCTAGAACCTTTGAGATTGATCATAGGCAATACGATTTGAATAGAAAAGGACAAGACTATCTGAAATATGATATACCGCAGAATTTACAAATAATAGATATGGATAGCAATGTGATTGATATTAAGGAGAGGTTCGGGTCAGAAGGAGAGGTTGCTGCGGCTGGGAGCTTGTTAAGGTGGACGCAGACTGAGTCTGATGTAATAATCACCTCAAATTCTAGATTACAGACCGACTTAATGATTATGGTAAGGTTACATATTTTTGTAGACTTTAATTTTATTGTTTGTTATTATTCTGATATAAATCTTAAAACACAGTCCTTAGGTTTACATTTTTACAAAGATCCGGTGGAAGCTTAATTATTCAGCCGCTTTAAACTCTACTGAAGTTAATTAGGGATCCGTTTCACCGAATATAAACTTTTCTTTTATGTTGATTTATTTTGAGATCTGTCTTTATTGAACTGTAAATAGACGTCACATGTGATCTTCGTATTATTCGGATTCGACCTTTGATGCACCGCTGATCTTAATAATTACGTAACATTAGAAAAAAAAAAACTATTTATTTGTTATTACCTATTACGTCTAAAGTTTTGTTACGTTACTTTATTACGTATTACGTTCAAAGTTTTGTTATTCCTATAAAAGTAAACTTATTATCACAAAAACAACAAATTCTAAAGAAAAATTGATAATGAAATATTAATAACCTCAGTCGATTTCAAACAGAATTTACATTAGGTGTTAAATTGGAAATTTCTAAATAATAATTAGAGTATGAATCCTTTGTAGAAAACAATTAATGTTTAGATTAATCTTGGTACAGAAGGTTAAGTTAATTTAATCTGTTGTCTTGTTATTTATTTAATTATCTTTGTCTATTATAAACTGGAGTTAATAATTATACTAAATGTATGGTTTACTTAACTTCGTGATAATTGAACATAAATAAACATGATATTGTATTTCGTAGGCGGTACCAACGACTGTGACTGAAGATACGATAGTAGCAGAGGTATCCGTCAACTACAGCACCCCGGCGGGACGCACCAGACCAATGGAGTATAGGTAATTAATATCATTAACATTACATAAGACTTTACTTATAACTTCCATAGGACCTTAAATTAATTTCTTAATACTAGAACAGTACTAGGTTTATATTGACCTAATAGCTGATATAAATTTTGGTTTTTAAATATAAGGATGATTGATTTATTGTTAATGTATTTAATACAAAAAACTATGTGAAAACATGTACATAATAAAAACGCAAGTGTGATTATATACGGAGTATTTCATACCTTTTGCTGTCGTACCCATCGGTGGCAAAGCTCGCCCATGGTTTAATGCCGAATGCAGAATGTAGATGACAGCATCAGCTGAAGACCGAAATTATTCGGCATACCTCATTTGGGCTGATGCTCGAAGCCGCAAAGCTCCGGATGTAAGTTAAAAAAAGAGAGCCTTTAACCAAGCTACCAAGTCATTAATCATCAAAGCATTATATTAATGACTAAAAGCTCTCTGTCAGACCTACTGGCTGTCGAGCTTTCTGGTCCTTTGCCAAAGGGATCGAGTCGAACTTATGCCCTCACTGCCTGCTCTGCTGAAGCCGAATGGATCTCTGGCCCATACAGCGACAGAGAAAGCGAATGTATTTGCTTCTCTGTTTGCTGATAATTCGCATCTAGACACTGGCAATGCTTCTCCAGCACATCTTTCTCACTGCGGTATTTCGATGCCTGAAATCCGCATCACGAACAAAAAGGTATGGAGAGCATTATTTCGTCTTTTTATGAATAAAGCCAGTAGTCCTGATGGTATACCAGACATTCTGCTCAAGAAATGCGCAGCTGAGTTGTCTCCTGTATTGACACGTCTGTATCGCCTCTCTTTCTAGATTGGAATAGTGTCGAAATCTTGGAAGCTTGCCAACGTGCAACCAGTATCCAAAAAAGGCAGCCGTTCCGATCCTGCCAATTATAGACCGATTTCAATCACCTTCATACTCTGCAAGATTATGGAGCTTGTACTAGCTTGAACTCGCGTCTTTTAGCGTACCTTGAAGGTACCGACCTCCTCAGTAACCGACAGTACGGATTTCGCCGAAATAGGTCTACTGGGGACCTTCTAGTGTATGCTGCGCACATTTTAGACGAGGCTACTGCGAAAAACGGAGAAGCGGTCGCCGTCTCTCTGGACGTCTCGAAAGCAATAGACAGGATCTAGCATTCGAGCCTTTTAAGCAAGCTTTCAGCGTACGTTTTATAACCTGGTCTGATTGGCTGGGCATTCTAAACCAGAGGTCTTTCCCAGTTCTCTCTAGTTGTCAACGGGTGTTCCTCGCAACTCTTGACAAAAAATTCCGGAGTGCTTGCTGCGGCTGTTCTTTCTACAACACTTTTTTTGCTGCATATTAACGATCTACTGAAGCCCGGTATCTATGAGTATGGAAATGGAGTAGTCGGGCTAATAGAGATTAAGTACAGTCTGAAAGAGAAACCATGGTGCAACGTTTGAATGACAAACTTTAGGCAGTCTCCGCATGGAGCAGTCTTCCAATCCAATCCCAATCAATCTTGTCAAATTCAACACCACCAACACGCGGACATGTCTGTTCGCCGCCAAAAGGAGCCCTTTCACCTTGGCTCCCACTTTCCAGAATGTATCTTTGGAATACAGTGACCGGCTTCATTTGTTAGGCTGAGAGAATTCCTCGAATCTCAACTTTGGTCGGTGTATTGAGTTCAGCGTAAGAGCAGCTGCAGGAAAGCTTGCCGTTCTGGCGAAGATTTGTCAGTACTTTACACCGGGACAGCTTCTTATATTATACAAAGCACATATCCGGTCGTGTGTGGAGTACTGTGGTCACAAAGTCTCATCTTGCGGTTCTGGACTCAATTGAAAGGCGAGCAAAGAGGCTTATAGGCGACCCTGAATTGATAGAAGCCAACCTTGAACACAGGCGTACAATTGCTAGCCTCTCAATATTCTATAGGATACATTTTGAGGAGTGTGAGCTGGAATCACACAATTTAATTCCTCCGTCCCCCTTCCGTCACAGAACATTCCGACGCACGGCAGATATCCTTACGTTGTGTCTGTCCCTGTCCGAACGAAGCGCTTTGCTTCCTTTTTTCGTACAGCGAAGGATCGGAACAGATTGCCTGCGTCGGTATTTGCGTCCCAATAAACTGTGGGTATCCTCAAGAGAAGAGTGAATAGGTTACTAGGTTAATGCGCCTTACCATCTACGACTACATTTTAACTTTTCATCAGGTGGAATGAAGTCAAGCATTAACTTAGATGATAAAAAAATTATAATCTGCTTTTATTAACGTGGAATAAATATGAATAATTATTTTACCACCTCTCCCAATTAGTATTGTGTAACTCCCAATTAGTACAAATTACTTTGAAAATAACTGAATAATTACTATATGTCAGTTATTTCCAAAGAACAAAAATTCCTCTGTATATTCAACGAAATTATATAGACTTACAGTATTTATAGCCCTATCCTTATAACTATTATTTAAAGCTGACACATGTACAAAGTCTAAACCTTTTTAATAATGTATGAATCACCTTCGCCTCAACAACGCTTTTAAACACCCGACTTATTGAAACATAATTATCTACTTCTAACAAAATTATTATTATAAGTTATTTACTAGTATTTAATAAAATAAGTGTTTCTCTTGCATCTCTATTACTTATTAAGTTATGTTAAAACATATTAACGACCCTCAATATTTTAGACTTTGTATTGAATTTATTAAACCCGGTGTATTGTGGATACTACAAAAAATCTACAAAAAATTAAAAATGTCCTTAATTTGAAAGCTACTTACTCGTAAATAGAAATTGTAGAAATAATATAAAAATTATAATTGCTTTCATTGTCCTTCTATCTCCATAAACTAAAATACATATTTAATGTGTTTCACCATATTAATTAAGTGTATTAACATCTCTCGGATGACCCCAGGGATGTCTCGAAAGAAAACATAACGACCAAATGACAAGTAAGTCTATCCATAGATTATTATAATATTTAGACAAAACATAATAGTATTATATTTTGTAAGTTCGTAAATTTTACCCTAAACATTACATGTATTACAGTTATTGTCTTAATGGAGTACTTTCTAAGATATTTTCTTATTATTACTAAAGTTCGCATTCTGATATAACGCAAGTAAGGACGGCCACCCACACTCCCAGTTTTTTTACCTGATATTACAATAATATTAGTACATATATATACGTGGATTTAATTTAATTTAAATAAAAATTTTAATAAGTAAAGTAACTGTTCATTTTACTTGTCCTTTTAAATTAATTTATCGAGCTGTTATCCAACGATACAACGCGGTTTCTTATTCGTTCTTATAACGTGAAAGTTCTCCTTCGTACGATAACCACATTACAAGGAGACTGAATTAGGTAATGGAAAAATAAGTAAAATAAAATGAATGAATCAATTTAAGAAACAGAAAACAAAACTATAAATCAAAATCTGGACACACTTGGCATACGAATACATAAACGGTGTATTTTTGTTTTCATAAAGTATACGAGTATATGATACTCGTATAATTGTATTTCGACTTTTGAATATGCTTTCGTTATGAAAATCAATCCAAAAAATAATCGAAACATTCTTATTTTATCCATAGTTCTTGTTACAGTGATAATAATAATATGAGAGTATCTCCTCTTCAATAAGTTAGTTATTCCTTCCTCCTTCCTTTCATCGCCTACGACACTATCGCGCCTTATTCAAAGTCGAATCATAAAATGAATCATAAAATGTATCGGATAGAATTCTGTTAAATTTTTTATATTGACTTCATTTCAAAGAGCAGTTCTCCGTAATGTACATTATTTGTATGGCTGGAGGCAAATATATATAATACCTTATATGAATTAATTACCTATACACGGTAACGTTTTAATACAATTACTGAAAACTAGCTCTTGACCGCGGATTCTCTCATGATAAGAGATAGGGAACTCTATAATAAGTATAATAATACAATTAAAGCACCTTCCTGTACAATATCACTTAAATAAAAATAATAACGAAAGTTAATGATACTAAGTAGGGTATAATATTTTTCAGGTAAAGTCCGTTTCTATACAAAATTTTTTGCAAATCCATCATTATTTTCTCATCATTGTGGGACTAACATCTTAACATACCTTGCAATAACACGGTAAAAATTCGGGCGGAATAGAGATTGAAATTATAAGATACACAGTGAATTGATATACAGTACATATAATATATACCGATTCCAGACTAATTTGAGTTGGAAACTAGTTAAGGCTCTGTGTCTGACGTCCTTGTCAATAATAGGTTTTGTCCAAGACACAAATTATAGTCTTACTTTTCTCCGTAAAATAAAAAAAAACTTAACAATTTTTTTAATTAATTTTTTCCTTTATTTCTTAAACAAGAAAATAATTACTTTTCTCTTCAACGTTGGTAGAGTCATTAGAATTTATTTTTTTATTATTTGTTATGCTTTTTTAATTTGGGATTTAAATAAATAGACAGATTGTTATACAAAGTATTCAACAATGAGTAGAATATCCCTCCCACGCACTGTTAGTGTATAATACATTTGCCCACACCACAAATACCTGTGCCTATTTGATTATGCAAAGTAATCAGTCGCTTGATCATAGTTGTTCTTAGTAATTGGCAGGGCAACCGCAACTAAACCACCTTTGAGATGCAAATTCAAATAATCTTAATTAACAGATGATGATTAGTTGTCTCAGATTACAATATAATTTATAAATAAATATAATATCTTTACAGAATAAGAGTATAAATTAAAATTTAATAGGTCCTTTATGTATGGAGTTATGATTAATGATAAATGATTCCTAAACGTATTTTTATTTACCTTGAAATAAATCCAACTAAATTACTTTCTATCTTATATGACGCTACAATTGACTAATAAATATGACGAATACAAAGTCGATTTCAATGTTAGTCTAAAACATTGTAAGAAGTATTCTTATTTTGAATCAGACAATGAGTTATTAGCATAGTAAATGGTTACTGGAATTTTAAGTGCTATGAAATAAAAAGAGAGGAAAATAAGTACTTTGTTTCATTTAGATAGAGATTTACACTGATGTTCAAAGCAAAACATTAACTTTTTTCAAACAAAATGTATAATTTATCCACATAAATTAACAAATAGTATAATATGTTTTCAATGTAATTTGTTAAAGTGATTCTTAATGTATGTCATTAATTTATTTTAAATTGAATTAGGAATTAAGTGTGTATTTTAGAATACTATTAATTTATATATAATTTTAATGCAGATGGTCCAGTGAGCGAGGTCCGTGCTCGATGTCGTGCGGCGGCGGCGTGCGAGTAGTGCGCCCGCGCTGCCCACGTGATCAGACCTGTGGGCCTGTACGTTATGAACGATGTAACTCACATAGGTAATATCACAAATTGTAATATATGTTTTGATGTTTTTTAAAATTTCACTGGTAAGTAAATTCTAATCTTATAATTTATTTCCTATTACTTATAAAAATATATATACTTCCTTCCAAACTTTCATCCTTTATTAAAACCCTTGACGGCATTTCGTAAAATCCTGTCTTAGCGAGCACCCACGCCCTAAAACAAACCCCTACCAATCTAAGCAAAGTTTTAGTACTAACCTTTGTAGTTTCTGTGATGATAATAATTATAAATATATATTTTTCATTTGACGTTTCAAAATAAAAGTATTTTACCAAACCTGAAAGAATACAGTAAAGGTTTTTATTAAAGTATTCAAAGACTATGCTTCCACATACCCTTTTAACTTAAGCATTATAGTAAATACTTACCTATCTATAAGTATATCTTTATAAAATACAAATTGATTATTATGCAAATATTACTATTAATAACTCAAGAAATTCCTTAAAATAATAAGATGCAAAAATAAATTAGCAAACATTAGACTCATAAATATGTAACAAACCCGCGTTTTAGAATATTGTATTAAAACCTTGATGTTTTAACTTATGAAAGCACGCAAGCAAAGTTTTAACTTATAGAAGCTTAATTGGTGTGTGTTTAGAATTCGTGTACAACAAGAGCTACTTTCTGCCAAAATGTTTAAGGCAAATAAATTTTATGGTACTCGTAATATACTAATTCAATGGTTTGTTTTTGTATTCATATTGCTTTTAACGCAAATATACTTATTAGGTAAAAACTTAGGCGTCAAGATATTAGACATGATCATAGATTTTAAAATCCCTTTTTTATTGTAGGTACATAAGTGTTATATTATAGAAGACCTACTATTTCAGAGATTGGTTAATCGCTATAGTTTAAATAATGTGAATAACTGAATTGTCATTCTATCCTCGATTTGTATAATAAAACTGTCGCGTATGACTTGGCGCCCGCATAAAACACATCTAAATAAGTATCGCTACGAACACCGATTTTGCGCTGCCAGCATCCAGCAACTTCCCGCAACCGTCGTCGGTCCACTTAGTGGCGGCCTGTCCATGCTGTGTTTACCGCCTTTGAAACTTTCGGCTTAATCGGTCGTCGATTGCACGAGCAATGTGCCCTACCCAGTCCCATTGAGACGAGCAATTCTTTTAGCGGTGATCTTGGTTCTTCTGCGTAACTTCTCTTTTCTTATTCGATCTCGCATAGATCCTCCGATCATAGTTCTTTCATTGCTCTTTGGAAGAACTTGACCCTTCTTATAAGGCCCACCGTAAATGACCGTGTCTGAGAGCCGTAAGTCATCACTGGCAACACACATTGGTTAAAGACAGACCTTTTTTCGTATTCAGACATTTTGGTTTTGAGCTCTGGTTCTATAGCCAGATTGATATGATAACATTTTTATAAAAGCAATTCAACGCTTGAATATACCGATAGTCCACCTCGCGCCTTTGGAGAGACTGCAGTACGAGACTGTTTACAGACTGGTTGTCCATCTGCCTTCAAAAGCTTATAGGTTCTTCCATCTTCATCTCGCGCCTTGTCCTGATCTGTTTGAAGGCCAAACTAATCTCGAAACGGCCAATATCCAGAAGATCTTTGATATTTAACGTTGAGTCAACCTTGCACGTGGGTCGTTAGCCAGATTGGTGGTTTGCGTATATAAGAGTATATCTATCACCTAGAACCCCTCGATCTCTCTCATCACCATGAATTTCTTAACTTGCGAGTAGGCCTAAGTTAGCTTACCTCAAAACTGTCCTTGGATATATATCCAATGTATTATATTTGATCCGATATAGTATATCTGATTTGCATCTGTATTTAGTTATTTATAAAAGAAAGCCATTGAAAGCTTGACCAAACCGTAGTGGTTATTGTTTAAACTGTATTCATAGTTGTGACATCGGCTGGGCCGCGGGCGAATGGGAGGAGTGCAGCGCAACCTGCGGTCAAGATGGCTACCAAGAACGACAATTATTTTGCGTCCCAGCGAATATAAGGTAAATTACATTTGTTAAGTATTCTTTATAAATCCAGAATGTTTACAAGAAAATAATGTAATAAAGTTGACAAAATTAACATTAAAATAACATTACAATTTTAATTTTCAATTTTGAAATCTATAAAGATTTGAAATCATGAATCGATGACATTCGTATTTGGGTATAGAAAATACAAACATCGCAATCCTCGGAACGACATTTGAATTTAATCTAATTTACCCAATCATATGGACGGTTAGAGGAAGAACATGTACAGATTTGCTACAATTACGAAATCTAAATCACAACCGGTTCAATTTTAGATTTAGAATTGTAAAAGTCATCTTTTATAATTTTTCGTTTTCTTCTTATCTTGGGTGATATATTAAAAATATTATTATTATTGTGATTTTGTGACTACGTTATTAAAATAAGCCTCATCTAGTGAAATATTCTACAAAAAATATATCAATTAAATCCAACGCTTTACTTATATAGTAATTTGCATTAGTTAATTAATTTATTTGTATACAATAAACATTTCATTATATTTTAGTTTAGTAATCTATCAGGCCTCGGTCAACTAATTACTTTAAAGCTAACTTGATAAAATATGCTACTATAAAAAATTATATACTTTTTAAAAATAAACAAGTCATATATAACACGTTGAAATATATACGTACATGTATACTACAAGTCAGCGTATTACGGTGGATGCGGAATTCACACGTATTTTGAATCATCTATTCTTACAATAACAATCCTCTCAGGTGGTCTATAAAATGTGGAACACCTGGATGTGTGGCGTTCTTCTATTGTGCGCTTTCTTCCACATACAACTAGAATATGGAATGTGGAAATACCGTTAAAGGATTTTTCTTGATCGGTACGATATGGGTACCTTCAACAAAGGCGTATACTCCTATCTTCAAAATGTGGAAATACCGTCAAAGGATTTTTGTTGATCGATATGATATGGGTACCTTCAATAAAGGCGTATCTCCAAGGCAGGCAACGCTCTTGCCCGGAAGTTGCAAAAGTTTACAGACGGCGATGGTCACCCGCATGCTCGTTTGACCTGCTCTCGAAAATAATAAAATAATAATGAACGGAGTTCATCAGCTTAAGAACTCTTCAACTCCTAGAAAAATACTGCTTGCAATATCTAATAATATTTAAATTATTTAAAATTGTAATGTTTTTAATAGCGTTTTATGCATTTAAGTATTACTTATTTCCAGTGCAACCACAAAACGAGAACTAGTAAGACACAGTGTATCCCCGGCTCTCTGTCCAACATCAAAACCGGACAAGACGCAGCCTTGCAACCGTATACCTTGTCCTGTGTATTGGCAAGAAATGTCTTGGACTCCGGTATGTTATTGAAGAATATATTTTATATCTTATAAAAAAAAATATCTTATTAAAAATATTTTCCTTCAGTGTTCGACCACGTGTGGACGCGGCATGTCCTACCGTCCACTCTTCTGCCCTGCCCCTGATGTAAATCTCTGCGGTCCCAAGCCCCGAGAGCACCGCCGTCACTGTCGACTCCGAAAATGCCCCCGCCTGCCCGCTCCGTGTCCCGCTACTGACGTCACCCAGTACTGTGAGCTTTTCACTAGAGAACAGCTTGAAAGAAACTGTGTTGTACCGCCATTTAGGAAATACTGCTGCAACGCATGCCAGTTGGCTAGGAAAGGCGGAGAGTGAAACTCTCTATTACATTTGAATATAGTGTTTTTAATGTCTTAGACCATTGTGTGTTTTGCTGTTACTGGCTAATTGTGGTTATTATTATTGCTATGTGATAATAAATCTATCTTTTAACTACCCAAATATCATAAAAATCATGCAATATATACCTAAACTGTAATATATATTAATATTTGTGTTATCTTTTCTAAAACGAAAGTATAGTTAACCTGACCTGAAAACAAATTTAATTAAGGACTATAATTTAGCTCCTGTGAATATGATATATTAGGTATTTTCAGTAAAACTTCTACCATAGTTACCGAAGCAATTAAACTAGACCATAAGCGTGGGCTTATTGAAAATAAGATGTATTGTATGTCTTGTAAAAGATCAATAGAAGCCTAATTAGTAATGGATAAAACAAATTTATATAAGTGGAAGAGACAGTAGGTATTGATAGATGTCAAATGTCAGTCATATCAACTGACATCAATCAGATGCCAGTAGGATAAGAGTATTTTACAATAAGTATTTCAGCGACCAGTATTCAATTACTGCTGTACCTATGTATAATTTATTAATAAAAATGTATTTGTATAAGTAAATTTAATTTTTTTTTTAATTAAGATAAAAACGAAGTGCCATATTATAGTATACACACTTCAACGTAAAATAAATGTTTTTACTATATACATGAAGTTTTATTAATAGTATTTTTTGTAAGTGTGCCATACGTCGCCTAATGGATCGGAGTCGAGAGCAACATCTATGCAGAGTAACTAATGACCAGAACATGATTATTAAATATAAGCATAATTATTATGACAGGGATACTATGAGCTTTTCACCCAATACTCAAATACTTACAGCTGACTTCATTACGAAACTAATTGGTGAAAATCTTTAAGTATGTATATATATATTTTTATATTTATAAAGATTCTCTGTAACTCTTCTTTTCTTTATACGGTCTCTAATCTTTTCGGGTTATGATTTTCTATGAATGAATGAATTCTAAGAGATGTTTTTAAAGAAATGTACTATACTTACAGTCGCTTCGCAATACATATTTAATAACATATTATATATATGTCAAAATTTAAATAGTTATATAAAAAACAGTGACAGACACGCATTAAATACGAGAAATAAAAACAAACTCGTGACGCCAAAATTTCGTCTTCAAAAAGTTAATAAATCCTTCATGGGTTTGAGTATACGCATATATAATAAAGTTCCACAAAATATCTTGGACCTTCCTTCTCTTGGTTTTAAATCTAAAATCAGAAGTTTATTATTAAATAAATCTTATTATAACGTTCAAGAGTTTTTAGTGGATCGAAATATGTGGATTTTAAGTTGTTGAATCATTTGTAGGATTTATGTTATAATGTACATCATCTATGATTGTTATATTTCTTTTAAAAAGAGCAACTGTTGAGTTTCTGGTCGGCTCTTCTCAACAGAGCAGCATTCCGAGCCCGTGGTAGCTTACTTACGGATTGATTACACTGATCTTTTTTTGTATTGTAATAATTGACGATTCAAAAGTGCATGTAAATGCCTACTTGAATAAAGATATTTAGAATTAGAATTAGAATTTTATGATTATAAACGAGGGTTAACTTTTAAGTAATCTTATGAAAAGTTAAAACGTTGCGTATGAGGAGTCCGTGTTCTGGAGTTTCATGAATTTAAGCATTGTTGAGACACTGGCAACTGTAGTAACCTATGCAAACGTCATCAGAATGGAATGGTTATAAAGAGAATAAAAACATATACATAGGGATTTTCAGGTTAAACTAAAAATTGGATACAAGGTAGTTTCCAAGATTTTGCAAGAATATCTTAAAGTAAAGAAGGTTGCTTCGCGATGGATTTTCACAGCGAGAAGCAAAAATCCCGTAGTATTGTATGGTCAAAATTTTAGTTGAAAAAGTTTAGATGATGATTTTAGATAGATACTCGTTTACTTTACAAACGACCAAATTATGGAATGCACTGCCTCTAGCCATAAAGATGTCTGGAAGAAATAGCTATTTGGGGCTAATACAACATTTTGTATGTCCAAACATTTATTTCTTTGTTGTTTTCAACTATTTATTTTGTGCACAATAAAGTATTTAAATGAAAAACAGATTTTTCTTAAATATCTTTTGAATATTTAAATTTTTTCTATAAAAAAGATAAAAATATAATTACACCTCAAATTATTCAAGCAATCAATTTTAATACTGTTACAAAATCTTTATAAGTCTTTAAGAACTACCCTTTGGAGTACTGTTTTTTTTTTTAATTCAATTCGTACCGACCGACAAATCACGAGTGGAACTGTCAAAACATATTGCAAATATAATATGCTAATACATAATTAATTAGCACAATCAGTACTCAATCCAAAGGCCAATTGCCGATGCCTGCCGTGAATTGATAAAAAGTCTCAAAGAGACCGCCTTATTAAGCAAAACTATCTGTTATTCATTCTGGTACTACATAACACTACTGGGTATAAAATAATTATATATTTTATATTACTATTATAAGACAGCTTACTTTCAGGCTAGGTTTGACCCATTATAGCGAAGAGCACTGCGAATCAGATGGTATCCGTCTGTTTAGGCTTCTAGTCTTAGCAACGCTGCACAACTACGATTGGTCATTTCGGGGAGCAGTTTCATGAGAAATCAAAGTATGACATAGTTCATGGATAAATAAGTATAACAATCGTATTTGTATGGAGTGCTTAATTGGTTAAATATTAAGAAAGTGGTGATGTATCCATGAACGCAGTCGGGACGATGGTGTAGAGTTGGGTGGTGCTAAGGAATTATTCAACTATGTACTTACCATGGACGAGCAGTGCCGTTCATACTTTGGAGAAGGGTGAAATATGTAAAAAAATTTATTCATTTTAATTTAGTATCATTAGTTTTTAAACTGCATTATAAATCATAACTTTGCTTAGTTTAGGCAAATTTATTATAAACGTCTGAATAGGATCATTTTTATAATCTCAAATCAGTTATATTTAGTCAGGTATATCAAAGCGACAGTTATAGAACCAATAAAATAAACAAAATGAACGCTAGTAGTGTGTTCTAAAACTCCAAAGAGGCGAATATTTGAAAACTTTGAAGCACGTGTCAGGTACATACCTAACAAATCGAATAGTGTGTGTCAGGTACATACCTAACATAGTGCCTTTCTAACAAATTGAATATAGTTGAGTGACAGAGTATGAAATTCAATAAACTTTTATGAAGCGGTTTAAATTTTTTCCTTTTTAATCTCTCTCTCAAGCATTCGACCGTAATGTTTTCATTCATATATAATTTATTTCATTAATTATATGCTACTTTTTAAACGTTTTCATGTTACTGGGCTTCTAAGAAAATAATAATAACGAAAAATTTCTTTGCTCACATAAAAACTTCGAAATTCTTAGAAAATGTAATAAAGAAAAGTAATCAGGTGAACGATGAACTAGATCAAAAACAATTTTATGAAATTATTAAAGTTAGTCTAATACCAGTTACGTATTAGTCTTACTTGAAATATTTGACTTTGGTAAAATACAAAACTAATAATTATAAAAAGTGGCTGGATAATAGCTCCTATATATATACTAAATTAATTAACTTTGTTTCGATTTGATTTGATTTCAGAACTTTTTATGCTGTTGCGAGACTCATCAACATATTATGTTAATGATGGGACTACTTACACTTACGTATTTTAGAAACTACGTTGCTTTCGGTGGCATGTTAATATCATTCGATTTGTCACTTTGATTATAATAAAAACACCAAATCGATCGTCATTCTTGTCTGAGAGGTATTTTCAATTTCATCCACATTACAATGATAAAAAATATCAAGGAAAATTGCTTAAAATTGTCTTAATTGAATCTTTCCGTGAATTTAACTAATGGGTTTATTATTTCCTTTATTCCTTAACAAAAATCATCAGATAAATATTTCGCTTTATGAAATTTAATTACATAAAACTTTTACTGGCATTTATATAAGTTTAAATTGGCGTTGGAATTTTCAATAAATATTTTAATATTACGCCACTCATCTGTTAAATGTAGATAATGAAATATGTAATTAATATATTGTTATTTTAGTTCAATTAAAGTTATCTGTTTTTAATTACACTCGTTGTAAATTGTTTATCCAATAATCCGGTGATTTTGATTACTAATATCATATGGCTTTTAATGTTTTATATTAATATATAATGACATTGAGAAAAAGATTGAGAGAGAGAGAGAGAGAGAGAGAGAGAGAGAGAGAGAGAGAGAGAGAGAGAGAGAGAGAGAGAGAGGATCAGGAACTGGACAAGATGGTAGGGTAGGTAGATAAAAAAGACAGACATGACATGACAGAGTGTGTGAAAATTTATATTAGTGCAAAGAAATAAGACTCCACTGTGACGACCATTGGTAGATTCACGTAGAAGAATTTTACGTATTAAAATAAAATGGTGAAAAAGTAAAACGTAAAATTTAATTGTTTGTGTTTTTTAATAAGGTACTTATCTAAAAACACTGAAAATAACAAGTAGTAAAAAATATTATAACAAAGCAAATGAATAACAGAAGTATTTCCATGCGGCAATTGTCAATACAAATCAGAGGATATTTCCCATTGATTTCATTTTTATTGAAGAAAAACAATGACAAAATTGATGAAGTATCATATTTTCTCCTATTCGATTGCTATTATTGGTATATAATGTTCATTTAAGTTTAGACTGTTGCAGTAACAGGTTATATAAAATGTTCATTTAACATGTATGAATACATCAACATTTACAAAATCTTCAAACTTACCCAAAACAATAGCTATACTTAATGGGAATTTAACCGAAATTCCCTGAGAATTTCGTTAAAAATACACTGAGGGAATTAAACTAACAAAAAAAAAAAAAAAAAAAAAACTTTGGGAAAAACTCGAGGAAAAACATAGTTAGTCAAGAACACCGCCAGTACAACCGATATGAAAAAAGGGCATTTTTAGTAATTACTTTCCCGTTAAAATGTACTAAAATCTACTTAGAAGCTTTTAGTAAAATGTTAATCCAGCACTTTATACTAGTACAACTAAAACCATTTCTAAAGTAGATCCTTAATTTAAAAGAAGAAGCCACCACCACCACCTTTAGAAGGAACGCCTTATGGATCTAATCATGTACGAGTAAGTATTACTATATAGATTAAAATCTAAATATATATATATATATATATATATATATATATATATATATATATATATATTTAGATAAATATACCAATAATAGCAATCGAATAGGAGAAAATATGATACTTCATCAATTTTGTCATTGTTTTTCTTCAATAAAAATGAAATCAATTGGAAATATCCTCTGATTTGTATTGACAATTGCCGCATGGAAATACTTCTGTTATTCATTTGCTTTGTTATAATATTTTTTACTACTTGTTATTTTCAGTGTTTTTAGATAAGTACCTTATTAAAAAACACAAACAATTAAATTTTACGTTTTACTTTTTCACCATTTTATTTTAATACGTAAAATTCTTCTACGTGAATCTACCAATGGTCGTCACAGTGGAGTCTTATTTCTTTGCACTAATATAAATTTTCACACACTCTGTCATGTCATGTCTGTCTTTTTTATCTACCTACCCTACCATCTTGTCCAGTTCCTGATCCTCTCTCTCTCTCTCTCTCTCTCTCTCTCTCTCTCTCTCTCTCTCTCTCAATCTTTTTCTCAATGTCATTATATATTAATATAAAACATTAAAAGCCATATGATATTAGTAATCAAAATCACCGGATTATTGGATAAACAATTTACAACGAGTGTAATTAAAAACAGATAACTTTAATTGAACTAAAATAACAATATATTAATTACATATTTCATTATCTACATTTAACAGATGAGTGGCGTAATATTAAAATATTTATTGAAAATTCCAACGCCAATTTAAACTTATATAAATGCCAGTAAAAGTTTTATGTAATTAAATTTCATAAAGCGAAATATTTATCTGATGATTTTTGTTAAGGAATAAAGGAAATAATAAACCCATTAGTTAAATTCACGGAAAGATTCAATTAAGACAATTTTAAGCAATTTTCCTTGATATTTTTTATCATTGTAATGTGGATGAAATTGAAAATACCTCTCAGACAAGAATGACGATCGATTTGGTGTTTTTATTATAATCAAAGTGACAAATCGAATGATATTAACATGCCACCGAAAGCAACGTAGTTTCTAAAATACGTAAGTGTAAGTAGTCCCATCATTAACATAATATGTTGATGAGTCTCGCAACAGCATAAAAAGTTCTGAAATCAAATCAAATTGAAACAAAGTTAATTAATTTAGTATATATATAGGAGCTATTATCCAGCCACTTTTTATAATTATTAGTTTTGTATTTTACCAAAGTCAAAAAGTTTAGACTGTTGCAGTAACAGGTTATATAAAATGTTCATTTAACATGTATGAATACATCAACATTTACAAAATCTTCAAACTTACCCAAAACAATAGCTATACTTAATGGGAATTTAACCGAAATTCCCTGAGAATTTCGTTAAAAATACACTGAGGGAATTAAACTAACAAAAAAAAAAAAAAAAAACTTTGGGAAAAACTCGAGGAAAAACATAGTTAGTCAAGAACACCGCCAGTACAACCGATATGAAAAAAGGGCATTTTTAGTAATTACTTTCCCGTTAAAATGTACTAAAATCTACTTAGAAGCTTTTAGTAAAATGTTAATCCAGCACTTTATACTAGTACAACTAAAACCATTTCTAAAGTAGATCCTTAATTTAAAAGAAGAAGCCACCACCACCACCTTTAGAAGGAACGCCTTATGGATCTAATCATGTACGAGTAAGTATTACTATATAGATTAAAATCTAAATATATATATATATATATATATATATATATATATGTGTGTGTGTATGCGTATACTAGTGTTTCAGATAATAATTTTATGCTTTAGAGCAAGGTTGTATTCATTTAACAAGCTGGATATCAGAGTACAATGGCTTGTAATAGAGGTGTAATAATGCATGATGTTCAAAATTATCTCTATTAGTATTCTAAATCATTGTATGAGATCTGCTGTCAAGATGTCAAATTTTCGAAAGATATACTAGAATGCCAACCAGAAATTAACAGATCAAATTCGGCCAACGGAGGATGACTGATTGATGACTTTCGGCTTTTAACAGTTGTCGCGTACATGACCCAAGGGAGGGTTGAGCTAGTAATATTCTGAAAATTTTACAGTGTATAAAATCTTACATTTAGTTTGTCCTATGTCACAATACTATCCCATTTTTTCAGGGAATCACTTTGCCTGTACGTATTGTCTTTAAACCTTAAACCTGTGAGCTCTGTGGCCAATACAGATATTTTTGTATATAGATAACTTTCTCTGGCCCACAAAAAATATACGAGCACAAGCAAACAACAAGCAATACAATCCCTCATAAGATTTTTTACTATGTTTTATTTTAACTGTTTGATTTACCACAAGCAAATTAATAAAAACTTATTCAACTAAATAGAATGAAAAGAAAGAGACTATTGTTATTATAAAATGCAGTTTACAAAAAAAAGTGATAATCAAAATGTACTGGATTTTAGTAAAATAATATAATTTTAAGAACATTCAATAAATACTTATTTAAATCTCATAATAAAAGATTTCCTTGGGAGAAGACGGAGAAAATGTTTAACATTAGAAGATTCAAACTCCCCAACAATCATGTTATCTCTGATGCCATACGAGCATTCTTAACGATTTCAGGTACATAAAGTGTATGGAAAATTAAGCAACAGCCCATTGTCCAAAGATCAGTCCATGAGATCCCTATCCCAAAGGATCCTCTAAGTTGCGAACTATGACAGCAATGGGCTGTCCTACGGGAGTCCCATAATGTTGCACAAAATATAGCATACGAGACAGTATTTTCGCTACCTCTAGCGTCCGGTTTACATGAGGAGTAGCTCCCTTGAAAGCGAACTATGTCTCTAACACTTACGTTTTATGTTTGGGTAATAACTCTTACGGTTAACACCCAATGTAATAGACATTCGGGAATCTGTATAAAATCTCCCAGACAAATGCTACGTTCTTCTTAAGCAGGCAAGTAAGCATCAAAGCCAAAAGTAAAAGTAGTAGTAGCAGTAGCAGTAGTAACAGCAGCAGCAGCAGCAGCAGTATCAGTAGCAGCAACAACAGCAACAGCAACAGCAGCAGCAGCAGCAGCAGCAGAAGAAGTAGCAATAGCAGTGGCAGTGGCAGTGGCAGTGGCAGTGGCAGTGGCAGTGGCAGTGGCAGTGGCAGTGGCAGTGGCAGTGGCAGTGGCAGTGGCAGTGGCAGTGGCAGTGGCAGTGGCAGTGGCAGTGGCAGTGGCAGTGGCAGTGGCAGTGGCAGTGGCAGTGGCAGTGGCAGTGGCAGTGGCAGTGGCAGTGGCAGTGGCAGTGGCAGTGGCAGTGGCAGTGGCAGTGGCAGTGGCAGTGGCAGTGGCAGTGGCAGTTTCAGTGGCAGTGGCAGTAATAGTAGTTAAATTAAACATGAATGGCCGTTTAAGGCCGTTTACAGTAGACATTTAAATTAACGTTTTAACCGATCTAACTCATATAAAATTAGTTTTACGCCATCGTCCCTGAACTTGAATGGTCAAAGTGTTCAGAACGTTGCGTCGGATTCTAATTAACATACAAGTTTGAAATTTAAATCCACTTATACGCGAGTTAAATCCGTTAAAAATTGTTTTATTTAATTAGGTCACTCTTTACAAAACTCGTGTGCTAGTTTTAGCTTTCTCAGTCCTTATGTGAAAGTGAAATCTGCATTTTAACATGCCGTAAATGTGATCTACTTCCTATCCAATCAAATATACTAAGTAGTATTTACTACGGTACCATATTAACATATCACATTAGTGTTATTCAATTTAATTAACTACATGTCATACATTAAAACATCATCAGTACTTTATTTTAAAAACTTCTGTAGCGAATAAGTACTTTCAGTCCACTAACGAAAGTATGCTTAAAACCATTAAAAATGTACGTTTATGCAATTTAACTACGGTTTTTTTTTTCATTTTGATTTCAAACAATGTGTATATTATTTAGGATTCCATCTTGAAATAGTTATTTCACCCAGTTGCATTCGTGGGCTTGCATTAATTCATTAAAATCTTTATGAATGCATTTTACTAACGAATGCTCTAGCTCTAAATTATTAACATGACGAATACAGAAATGTATTCATTACCTCTCTAAAGTATTGTGAATTGTATTGAAAATGTCAGTGAAATTAAACGTTCATTTCACACATTTAACGCAAGTATATACATACACACCTAATGACACACCCAATGGAAGTCAACTTTGTTGTTTTTGGCACTATCCTATTAATATTTAAAGATTCTCTACCATCAGGATTAACTTGCTAATTGTATGAATTTATTCTGTTTGTTAGGTTTACTTGATGAACATTATTAAGCCACTTGACTTGTTTTATATATTATTTTGAGCTGAAATATAAATCCATCTCGGTATTTCAGTTCTTTAATAATCTTTTAATACACAAAGAAGTAAGAATAGGAAAAAAATAAAAAGTTAGGATAATAAAGTTTATAAGCTTAATGAAATATATAACCATATTTTTTTATTATGAAATATAAATCAATAAGTTTCAATTCACTTCCCTTTAACAGACAATTAATGATATCTGAAGTTTGACGAGAAGTGAGCACGTATATATTGCTAATTAGCAATAATGGAAGACATATTGAAGTGGTGTGTGGATCGCGTCTACGAGCTAATGCCAAAGCACGCTGTAGAGAATAAGAATAAGGATATGAACAACAAAAACCCACACTGAGGGGAGTTGAGTCAATGAAGTGAATGCAATGTGAACCGGGGTTATGACCTCCGGTCACGGACTCGATGTTGTAGGGATACAGGGTCATTTTTCATTTTATATTACGATTGAGCGTTGATTTATGATGGAAATAACTTATCAATTTTATCGACAGAGTCATATCATCATCATTTGAGGGTGCTGGTTCACAATATACTAGAGTGGAACACCAAGCGCGAGCACCCGCGACGCTCGTTCAGACGCTTGCTCCAGGAAAGGGAGTCATCTCATACTACATCTTCATGTTGAAGGTAATATTCTTGTTGAAGTATTCTGGAAGAGATTTAGTATAAGCTGAATTTATAAAGGTTTTTTAAACAAAACAGCCTCTATGATGTTGATGGATTTAATGTTGATAATGTAATCAATGTAAACTAATTATAAATTGAAACACATATTAATCACCATGTAATGTAATGGTCTGTAATGCTAAAAACGTGTTGGACATTGTGTGATTAATTAGGCAGAATTCCTGATTAATTTAGTTTGTCGTCACATACCATGCATGCATGTTCAGTTGATAATACAATCAGATTAATCACTCACTTTTGCATTTTATCATTATATAAAAGTTTCCTAAAATTCGTTTACAAAAACTTAAATAGCTTAAAATTTATATAACAGTATTTCGCAAACAAAACAGATTTACAGTTTTTAAACTTCGAGTAGGATTATGCTTTGGTAATAACTTTTGTCGTTTTGTTTGTGTTCTTTATGCCGTCCAGTTACTAAAGTTTATTTTTAAGTTAGGATTTTCAAAGGAAAGGATATGAAAAAATTTAAGTGCTCGAAAAGGGATTTTGAAGTTTCTCAATTGGAATTTATGTTTGTGATAATTTTCAGTCCATGTTAAGGTTATCAAGTTATTAAGAACTATTTATTTGATTTCTATGTCTGTATTGTGTTTACAAATATAAAATATTTTTTTAAATATTTCTTTTGTCTAATGATAGATTATTACAATCGAAATATATTACTCCTATTGTAAGAGGAGGTAATACATTTTGCAATATTTTTTACTTTCTTATTTACAACATTTATATGTTATATAGTTATTATAAAATTAAAAAAAGGTTATAAAAAAGCCAACTGAATCACTGTGAGATGTGGTGTGTGGAGTACTTTGGCACATCTTGCAGCTATGATAGATCATTTGATCTTTGTTATCATGTAAATATTAGCTTATCATCGATCCTCTTGTAAAAGTTAGGATTTAAACAGTAATTATCACGACATACACTTTTAAACTTCGAAGTGTTCTGTAAAAGCTTACCAAATAAGAAAATATCCGTATATTTATTCTTTTACAACTGTACATTTTCCGTTTTTACATCCGCATGGAATTAAAAAAAGCCACTTAATTAAGGGTATTTCAATTTAAATCTCAATAATTACATTAAACTTTCTGCTTGTTTTTATTCTAAATCATTCAAATATTCTTTTTTTTCAATATTACAGATCGACTTATAGATTATGGTGTGTTCATATATTTTTATAGCGTTTAATTTTCTATGCATAGTTAAAATTCTGATTTAAATCTTAAAAAATAATCCTAAGGTCAACATTTTTCTTAAAAAAATCAACCTGTGTTATACTTTTTAACATTTAAAGGAAAAAAACCTAATCAAATATTTTCTTTTCAAACGCTATTATTCCAAGCACGGAGCCCTTGGGAAATAACGAAATGAAGAACTAAAATACGAATACAGAAGGGACTTAACTATGTGACGTATAACTAAGCATGACATTCGATGATAAAGATCCGGTGGAGGCTTAATTATTCAGCCGCTTTCAACTCTACTGAAGTTAATTAGGGATCCGCCTCACCGAATACATACGTCTCTTTTATGTTGATTTATTTTGAGATCTGTTTTTATTGAACCGTAAATAGACGTCACATATGATCCTCGTAACATTAGGATTTGACCTGTGATACACCACTGAACTTAATGATAACGTATGATAGAAAAAAATATAAAAATGTCCATTTATAAATTAATTTGCGTTTAAAGTTTTGTTATTCTTGGATTTCAATAGAATTTATATTAGGTTCAATTGGGAATTTCTGACTGATAATTAGATTAGAAATAAATTAAATCATTGGTTCATTTCTAGAACGTATATCAAAGGCGGCTTTAGTAGGTTCTTACGATATTTGGTTAGGTAGGGAGAGGAGCGTGAACTGTGGAAGTGAGCGTATATGCACATAGTAAAGGGGCCCCTTAAATCTACACCTGGGTTGCAAGTCCCAGGCAGGAAGGCCCCGTCTTCTTGCAACGCGATGGGCCCGGCACCCGCATGGTGAATCCTTGGAATGCTAAGAAACTTCGTCTCATTTGATGCACTTTACTTAATTTATTGTGTTTTCATGTTTATATTTATTATAAATTTCCGTTTTTATTATAGTATAATGAATATGAATAATTATTTTAGTGTTATTTTCTTAATTAGTATTGTAAACATCCCAATTTGTACTGAATAACCCTTTTTAATTATGTAAGAATCACCTTCGCCTCAACAACTCTTTTAAACACCCGACTTTATTATATTTGTTATACCAATTTATTTACTTTTGCGTAGAGATAGAGTGGAAATTACTATATCGGTAAATCTTTCTAAGTTGTCTTCTATTATTTAATGAAATAAGTGTTTCTCTTACGTCTCTGTTACTTATTGAATTTTGTTAAAACATATCAATGTCGCTCGATATTTTAGACTATGTATTAAATTTATTGAATTTGGTGTATTGTGGATACTAAAATTTTCCTTAATCTGAACACAACTTAAATAGCAAGTAGTAATAAAACAAAAGATTAATATTTTGCTTTGCTTTCATTGTCCTTCTATCTCTGTAAACTAAAATACATATTTAATGTGTTTTATCAAATGAATAAAGTGTATTAAAGTCTCTCGGATGATCCCAGGGGTGTCTAGTGAGAAAACATAACGACCACATGACAAGTGAGTCTCCCCATAGATTATGTTATAATTATGTATATAACTGAATAGCATTATGTTTTGTAATCTGCGGCTCTGGACATTATACTCTAAAAATAAAGTGTTTTAAAAAAGTATTTCGTTTACAATCAAATATGAAATTTTATAATACCCTTAAAATAATTAAAACGTTATATCTTCTTTTATATCATAAAATTAAATAAAAGTGTTTGTTGACTATAGACCTGGAAAGCGAGATATGATCTATATTCAGTGTGTGTCTAAGTTCGGTCGATAATTTCTTTTTATTACTACATCTTTAATTTTCGACCTAATTTGTATGGTCAAAACATACATACACAGATCTAAAAAATTTAATAATAATGACTTAATTAGTACAATTATACCACTTTCATTCACTTTGGTGATGGTGATGGTAATTTAGAAAAGATAAGGATAATAAGTAACGCATAATATTTTTAATGTCATGTCTATCAGTATGCAAAGTTGCAAATCCATCACTCTTTTCTCATAATTGCTGGACCAATATCTTAATATACTTTACAATAAAACTGTTCATCCCACATAATATTCTAACGTCACAAAGGCGGAATAGATTGCAATGAATATTAAAATATAATCTATATAATCTATACAGACCTCAGACTTATTTGAATTGAATTATTTCTTAACTATGTAGATAGTTAAGACTCCCTGTGTCTGAGTTCTTATCAATAAGAGAGATTTTGTCGAAGAGACAAGCTATGCCAGATCTACTTTACCCCGTAATATTAAAAAATACGTATAGTATTGTAACGTAATTATATACTTTTTACTTAAAATAATAAAATGTCTTTTTTATTTATTTGTTCCAAAATTCTGAATATTTTATTTGCTATAATATATTTAATATTTCAATTTGGGATATAAATGAACACATAGATGACTATACAAATTATTCAAAAGTGAGTACTCCTAATCCCACGTACAATTAGTGTATAATGAATTAGAACACACCACAAATACCTAAGCCTATTTGATTATGTAAAGGAATTAATTGTTTGATCAGAGCTGTACTTAGTAATTGGCAGAACAACCACTGCTATACAATTGAGATGGAAATTCAAGTCACCTTAATAAACAGATAGATTGTATCAGATTACAATATAATTTATTAATAAATATATTATCTTTTAACAAAATCAAAGTATAATTTAAATTTAATATGTTCTTTATCTACGGTATTATGTTTAATATATCTCATAAGTATAATTCTTAACGTCTTTTTATTTACCTTGATCTAAATATTTATATGACGCTACCATCATTAAATAAGACGAATAAAAAAATTGTTCATTATTATTTTGATTTCAATGTTAAGCTAAATCAGCTTGTATTAATTCGTGTGGATGAGAAAATTTTACATGTAAGACGTTTTCTTATTTTGACTCAGTCAATGAGCTATTAATATAGTAAATGCTTGCGAAATTCATTTCAGTGTAGGTACTAGTTGCGTGCTACGAATTAAAAAGTGAGGAAAATAAGCACTTTGTTTTATGTATTTGCTAAAACGGGAAACATTTACTGTTGAAAAACAGAGTACTTCGTAAAATCGCGTCTTAGTAAGGCTTTCCTAAAATCACGTCTTACCCACATCCTAAAATGTACCCCTACCCATCTAAGTAAGGTGTCAGTACCTTCAACACGCGTTTTCTATTATCGAATACATATTATTTCAGGAATTAACTAAGTTATAAGATCTTTCATAAAAATTTGTTAATTCCTGAATGAATTCCTTAGTTAATTAAAATGACTTTCAGATTCCGCGTAAGAACGCTCACATGTATCATGGCGTCCGCTTATAACATTACACCTAAGTAATATTGCATTGTGTTTTATATAAAGTTAAATTAACATATTTATATGACTGTGACATTTATTACTTTAATTAAATTTACATGGCATTGGTCAAAATATACAACTAATAGTGTAGTCAAAAATATATTTTGTAAAGAAAGAAGCATAATCTTAATTGGACAATTACCTTTAGTTAAAATCGTAAAGAATGTAGGAATTCTTTATAAAAATCGTTTAGATCAAAGATAGATAGTGACCAATTATTTTTATTATTGCTAAACTACTTTAGCTACCCAAATATAAAAATCGTATAATAGATACATATAATGTAAAATATTTTTATATTTGTGGTTTTTTTTTCTAAAAAGAAGGTATAGTTAACCTGACCTGACAACAAATTTAGTTAAGGACCATAATTGGGCTGCTGTGAAAATGATATTTTATATAAGGTATTTCGAGTAAAACTTCTACCATAATTACCGAAGCAATTAAACTAGACCATTAGCGTGGGTTTATTGAAAAAAAGATGTATTTTATGTCTTGTAAACTATCAATAGAAGCCTAATTAGTAATGGATAAAACAAATTTATAAAAGTGAAAGAGTCATTAGGTATAGATAGGTGTATTGTGTATTGTTTTTATTGATAACAAAACAATATTTAGTATTTATAACCAAAATATTCAATATCATTATATTCCATATCATTATATATATATTTATTTATTTTATGTACTTAAACGAAGCAGAGTAAAAGACTTAACATTTTCCTTTTAATATGAGCATCAAGATTAATACGATTTTAACTAATATTCTAATCAGTTTTACAAAGTACCTGCATAAAAATTACTTTATTATAATTTTTGAATAACTGATGTTTATAAAACAATAAAAACGTTCAAAGTTTAAAAGTTACAAATAAATAATTAAAATAAACAGATCGATTAAAATATGAAGGTTTTCACGAAGGATATAAGGTAAATATAGTTATTTATAGGTTGTACTTACTTTCAGGCTAGGTTTGACTCACTATAGCAACGAGCACTGCGAATCAGATGGTATCCGTTTGTGTAGGCTCCTAGTCTTAGCAACGCTACACAACTACGCTTGGTCATCGTGTTCCAGGCAGCAGTTTTATGAGTATCAATCAAAGTATGGCATTTTTTCTGGATAAATAAGTATAACTATCGTATTTGTATTAGTTGGTTGTAGTATGCTTAGTTGGTTTGTTTAGGAAGTGGTGGTGTCTCCATGAACGCAGTCGGAACGATGGTGTATGTGTATTAGTATTATTGATTTGTTTAAGTGTCTGTCTTTAGAGAAACAAATGGAAAGTTGAACTCAATTTGGTTGGTTTAATGTTAAGGAAGTGTTGGTGTCTCCATGAACGCAGTCGGAACAATGGTGTATGTGTTTTAGTATTATTGTTTTCCTTAAGCGTCTGTCTTTAGAAAAACAACTGGAAAGTTGAACTCAATTTGGTCCCGTTTTTATATAATATATAATTCTGAGAAAAAATGAATATTATGTTATTAATAAAAAAAAAATCTATTTAAATTGCATTTTAATAAGTATTGAGCCAATTTATTAACATAAGTTCTTACTTACATATTATATATAATACTTTTCCTACTAGGATCTACGTCGTTTTAGGTAACATGTAAACATCATTCAATTTGTTGCTTTGATAATAATAAAAAACACCAAACCGACCGTCATTCTTATCTGAGAGGTATGCGTAAACATAACTACTGTTATCCTCATTAATGTGATAAAAAATGACAAGAAAAAGGGTTTTTAATTGTTTTTTCCATGAATTTGACGTGAATTTGGCCAACAGTTTTATCGTTTCCTTTATTTATCCTTTAATAAAAATCATCAGCTAAATGAATCATTTATAAAATTTATAAATGATTCATATTTATTTTTTGACAGTTAATTATACAAGACTGTCAGTGTCATTATAATTAGAATTTAGCTCTCTCAATTAATATTTGTATATTTAGTCACTGTCTGTGAAAATTAACGTAAAAAATAAGTTTCCACTACGGTCACATGTTTATCGTATTACCTTAGTCCAATAAGTTGGATAAAGTCAGGTGGTTAATGTAGCTAATATTACTCGTATATAATTTAACTATATATATCAGTATATAATAAAAATAGTCTTTAATATTTTTTGGTTAATGTATAATTAACAGCAAAAATATTTAAGGTTACTAAAAATATTTTTTTTCTTCAAATACTTTGCTATTGTAACAATTTCTGGTGGTTTACTACCACCAGAAATTTATAGGTATATTAGGTATTATTCGTACTGATTACATCGTAAAATATAGTATAAGTGCAGGTTTTAAATTTAATATTCATATTCGTTTCAAACCAATGATTTATGTGCGATTAATAAATAAAATATTAGAAAGATTAGATTAGAAGGCATAAACTGTATTATCGAGGTGGTGACCAACGAGCTTTCTACGATCGGCAGCGGGTCTGTTTTATTATGAACTTTTTAATATGACTTTAGTACATCGGTATTAATTCAGTACTGTATTAAAAATGTATTATAAAATAAACATAATAGAATCTTATTACAGTACAATAAACTCTTGAAAGAGTTAATAGCAAAATGTTCAGTGATTATATATTTCAAGCTTAAATAGCGTAAATTTATAAAATAAGTATCCAAAAACACTAAAAATAATAAATAAATATCACAACAAGGCAAACGAATAATGACGACATACTCAATAGTATTTTTCATGCCGCAATTGTAAATACAAACCACAGGACTTTTCCGTTTGAGTTCATTTTTACTGTGGAAAAACAATAACAAAATCGATTAAGTTTCCTTTTACTTCCTATTTGATTGCTATTATTTTGAATAATAGCGACAAATAACAATTAACCGTTTTAATAGACATTCGGGAAGCTGTAAAAATATCTCAGTTAACCTCAGCATGCTCTTTAAACAGACAAGTAAGCATCAAAGCCATAAACAAACTTTACGATGTCATCCTAGATGGCATCAAATGGTTTAAACTTCGCTCTGTAGCTATAATTACATTAAATGGAAATAGCCCTTTAAAGTAAATGGTACACGTGATCCGAGACTTCGTAGTCATGCATCTGACATAGTTTTATTAGTATAAGAGAGATATCTGAAGCCGTGAAATAGCAATTCTTAAACGGATTAAAACACATTTCGTTTGGAGAACGTGGAAGGCAACTATGAATATAATGGTCTTCCATATAGCCTTTCCATGTTAGACAAACGGAAAAACATCAATTAGAAGTTCGATCACATAGTATATTTATAAAATTTCTAGAATAAAACATTTGAATAAATTTATTTTTAACCGATCTAACTTGAATAAATTTGGATATACGCCATCACGCTTGAACATGAATGGTTCAAAGCATTCAGGACGCGGGATTAAATTAAAGTACATGTTAAAATGTAAAGCCTATTTGCGGGTTTAATCCGTTGAAAATAGTTTATTTAATTAGGTCACCCTTTACAAAACTCGTATGCTGCCAGCTAAGTACCAATGTGAATGTGAAATCTGTATTTTAACGTACCACAAATGTGGTCTACCTTTAATCCAGTCAAATATACTGCTAATTAGTACTTAGGTGCTTCAGAAAATATTAAATTAACTTTAACCAAAAAAAAGTTAAAATTAGCTAGAGTATTTTAAGTCAAAAAAATCTTGCACTGAATAATATTTTTAGTCCATAATGAAAGGAAGTATGCTTAAAACCATAAAAATATATTTGTGTACAATTAAGCCACAGAAATTATTTTCATTTTAATTTCAAACAATATGCATATTATTTAAGATTCCATCTTGAAATAGTTATTTTACTCAGTTGCGTTCGTGTGCGCGCATTAATTCATTAAATCTTTATGAATACATTTCACTAACGAATGCTTTAGCTGCAAAATATATGCATCATGAATGCAGAAATGTATTCATTACCACTCTAAAGTATTATGAATTGTATTGAAAATATCAGTGAAATTAAAGGTTTATTTATATAAACATAGGATGAGTTTATGTTTTATAAAAAATGTCCAAGTGAAGTGATGACAAACAAAGAATAACACACCTAAATGGTCTCGGAAGACAACTTTGTTATTTTGGCAATATTTTATAAGAATATACTCGTATTTTAAGGTTTTGAACCGTCATGATTAACTTGCAAATTGTAAGAATTAATTCTCTTTGTTAGGTTTATTTCTGGAAAGATAGCTTAATATGTTATGAAAGTTAATAAGGGGCTTGATGTTATGTTATGCTATAACATAACATCAAGCCTAACATATTATGTTATGCTTGTCATTATTATAAATTAATAATAAATACAGTGACCATCTCTTTCAACTACAGAATGCCATTAACATTTCATCGGCATTCCAAAATGCAATTTTTAAATATAAATTCATCCCGGCATTTCAGTTTTGAAAGAATCTTTCAATACACAAAGGAGTTATGATAGGAAGGTTTTTTGAACTCGCACAGTTGGGTTTTGTATTTTTGTGATAGTTATAAGCGCTTTTAGTGGTTATACAGTTATTATGGAGTATTTATATAATTTTTATGTGTGATTCATATTTACAAAACTATTTTTTTATTATAGAAAGATTAATAAAAAAAATTGATTGTTACAATCAAAATATATTCGTCCTCATGCAAGACGAAAAAAAAATAGTATTCTTTTTTACTTTTTCTTAAATTAACATTTGGAAATAGATTGAAATAAACTATTGTATATGTATATTTAAATATTAAAATATATATTATATATTTTATCAGAATCAAAGGACTGTGAGACATGGTGTGTGGACTAAACTGACGGGAATCCTTCTACCTTTGGACCATTAGGAGATGGAAGGCCTTGCAGCTATGACAAATTATTTGATCTTTGTTATCAGGTAAATATAAATTTAGTCACCGATCCCCTTGTAACAACAAGAAAGTAGATTGTAATTATCTTAACATGTAAAAGTATACTAAATAAGAATACATCCGTATATTTATTCTTTTGCAGTTGTCTGCTTGGAATTCAGAAGAGATTGATCATAAACAATACTTATTGAATAGAAAAGAATATGATATACTATATCTGAAATATGACATACCGCAGGATTTACAAATAATTGATGTGGATAGTAATGTGATTGATATTAAGGGGAGGTTCGGGTCAGAAGGAGAGGTTGCTGCGGCTGGGAGCTTATTAAGGTGGACGCAGACTGAGTCCGATGTGATAATCACCTCAACTTCTAGATTGCAGACCGACTTAATGATAATGGTAAGGTTACATATTTTAAAACAATTTAATATTGTATGCAGCGTTAATATTCTGATTTAAAAGTTCTATATTGAAAACCCAGTTCTCAGACTATAACTTTCCTTGAAAAAAAATTTGCCTATATTATACATTTTAACAGTAAAATTACAAAATTTTCTTTCCAAACGCTATTATTTCAAGCCCTTGAGACATAACGGAATGACGAACTAACAAAAATACGAATACAAAAGGGTCTTAACTATGTGACCTGTAACTAAGCATTCGATGATAAAGATCCGGTGGAGGCTTAATTATTAAACTTTGGTGAAGTTTATTAGAAATCCGTTTCACCGAATACAAACGTTTCTTTTATGTTGATTTATTTTGAGATCTGTCTTTATTGAACCGTAAATAGACGCCACATGTGATCCTCGTAACATTCGGATTCGACTTTTGATACACCACTGAACTTAATGATTACGGACCCCTGAATGAAATACAAAAATATTCATAATATTTTATTCCATAAATTAATAATTATCATAAAAACAACAAATGGAAAAGAAAAAAATACATTGAAATATTAATAAGCTCGGTCGATATCGAACAGAATTTATATTAGGTGTTAAATTGGAAATTTCCGAATAATAATTAGAGTATAAATCCTTTGTAGAAAACAATTAATGTTTAGATTAATCTTGGTACAGAAGGTTTAGTTAATTTAATTTGTTGTCTTGTTATTTATTTAATTATCTTAGTCTATTACAAACTGGAGTTAATAATTATACTAAATGTATGTATTACGTAAGTATTAAGGATAGGAAAATTAAATAAAAATAAACATTATGTTGTATTTCGTAGGCGGTACCAACGACTTTACCTCTCGCTGCCGCGCCTCATAGGCGCAATGATTGACAGCGAGAGGTGTTGGGTCGCAATGGCCTCCTTCTGCGAGCAAGTCATCGCCGCGAAGGAGGCCGCGGAGCGGGTCAGGGGCCAGGCCTCCACCGCTGACCCACTCCGTAGGGGAAGGCTGGGAAGAAGGAGGCGGGAGTACGCCCGCCGCTTCCTTCCCCAGTTGTAGTGCCTTGGTGGGAGGGGAGGGTGACCTCTCTCACCTAGTCCAGGCCTACGTCGTGAGGGTGCTCTAAGTTGCTCGGAGCACCCTTACATGGGGGGGTACCGCCGGGGCGCCACGGTGAGTGCGGAAGCGATCCCATGGCGTCCCATTAAGGCGTTGAGGGCATCCGTTGGTTTTTTAGCGGGTAGCCTTAAAAATGGCAGCGTGCTCGATGCTGCCGGGTAGTCCCACATAACCCTCCGACCATCACCTTCTTGGTCGGCGGGTATCCGTAACGGATTTTTCAAACGACATAAAAAAAAAAAAGGCGGTACCAAAGACTGTCTGAAGATACGATAGTAGAGATATCCGTCAACTGCAGCACCCCGGCTGGACGCACCTGACCAGTGGAGTCTAGGTAATTAATATCATTAACATTTCGTAAGACTTTACTTAGAATTTCCATATTGAAATAAACTTATTATTACAGGAAAAGTACTGGGTTCATGTTTTTTTTTCTTATTATATTGATCTAATAGCTAAATATTTGGCTTTTACATATAAGGATGCTAGATGTACTGTTACTTATACAATGGAATGAATAAGAATAAATAACTATTAATACATAATTATTAAATGACAGTTATTTTCAAAGAATAAAAATTCTCCTATATAAAAAACTAAATTATATATTCTTATAGTATATAAAGCTTAACTCTTAGAATTCTTATTTAAGGCCGACACGTGTATAAACCCTTTTAAATATGTATGAATCACCTTCATTTACCTCGTTTGTTATTAAACAATGCTTTTAAACACCCGACTTACTGAAACGTCATTATCTTTTATTTACTCAATAATCTGCTTTTAATACAACTCCTACAATACATTATGTAGACAGAATTATTTTAATTGAAATAGTTAGTGGTTATATAAATTTGTTGACTATTAGTTGTGCCCGCAACTGCGTTTGCACGGAATTTGATTTAATAACAGGCTTACTTTCAATTGTAAGCTAAAGTATCAGGCAAGTTACTACGATTATCGAACGCAAAACGAATGAAGGACGGCCTATTATTGTTAACCACAAGTTTAAATTTTTTAGAAGATTTAAATATAACAAATACAAAACTTTAAGTGAAGATTACGCGTCAATGGATATCGCATTCAAATCGAAAAATCCTTTCCTGAGATTAACGTGCACAAATGCACAGACATACAAACAAAAATTCTAAGAGTCCTTTGTTTTGGGTTCCATTCTTTACTGAAGTAATGATTTTATCCAAATATTGTCTATGTTCAGAGGGACATATATTATATGTATTTATTTTGTAGCCAGCATAAAGTGAAATTTATTGTATTCCTAAATCATTCTATGTTCATATTTAGTTGTTATCACAATAAGTTTCTCTAAATTAATTATTACTTATATTGAATAATAACAAAAATATAAATCACCCTCTTTATTATAGACTTTTTATTCAACTTTGTCTGTTGAGGATATTAAATAGAATACATTAAAATGAAAACTATCTTTAATCTAACCACTGCTTAAAAATCAATTGTAGTTAAAAATATTAATGACTTTCATTAGATAATGATTTCTATCTCCATAAACTAAAATACATATTTAATGTGTTTTGTCATATTAATAAAGTGTATTAACGTTTTTCGAATGACCTCAGGGATGTCTCGAGAGAAAGCATAACGACCACATGACAAGTGAATCCCTCCACAGATTATGTTATAATATTTAGACAAAACACAATAGCATTATTTTTTGTAGGTTCGTAAATTCTACCCTAAACATTACATGTAAATAATTTTAAATAAATATTCAAGAAAACAAGAGAGTAATAAATTTCTGTAATATTTAAAATAAATTGAAACACTATATATTTATATTAAAACTGGGTGTTAATATTCTGTAGAACTGCGATGCGAGATATGATCTCTATTCAGAATTCACTCTGTTTCTATTTAGAGTTACTCCTATTGTCTTAATCAGGTACTGTCATAGATATCTCCGTTGATATTTTCTTGTTATTACTAAAGTTCCATTAAATTGTGGAATGACCTTCCTCTTAATATTCGGCAATCAAAATCATTATTAGTTTTCAAAAAATCTGTTAAGGACTACTTTCTGTCCAAAGATAGCTAGGACGACAATTATCGTGTATGTATATTATAGATATTGTTTAGTTTATACCTTAATATATATTGTTAGTAATTTTATTTATGTAATACGTCTATGTATTCGTGTGTAGTTATTTTAAGTAGGTTTATTTATTTCTATATATTTACGCCACCTACTGCTTCATTAAATCATAAGAGTATTTCAACACTAATATCGGTTGTCTGGAAGAAATAGCCTATAGGCGATAAGACCGCCTTTTGTATCTCCATCGTTTACAATTTTAATTTTTTTTATTGTTATATTTTTTTTACTTGTTATTATGATATGTATGGCGTGCAATAAAGAATATAAATAAATAAATAAAGTTAAAGGACTATTTTATTGGGCTGGTAAGCATATTAAATGTTTTAGGTAAGATTCTCTTTAATGTTCCCTAAATTTTAAAGAGAATTTCTCCGTAATGTACATTATGTGTATTGCTGGAGGCACATATGTATACTGCCTTGTATTAATTAATCTATATATGATAACATTTTATCCAGTTATTGAAAACTATCTCTTGCTCGCGGCTTCCCCCGTGATGAGTGATAGGGAACTATTTAATGAGTATGATTATGCAATCCAGCACCTTCCAGTACAAACTAATTACTAACTAATAACTAAAGTAGAACAATTAAATCACTTTCGTTCGCTTTGAAGATTGTGACGAGTGTTTTGTGAACGTATAACTTTTCTCAGCTCATGTCGATCTGTGTGAATAATTTCTTGAAAATTTACTCTTTTCTCATCGTTGTCGGACCAACATCTTAACACACTTTACAAAAAACAGTTTTTCTAACGAAAAATTCATACCGACAGACGAAATAGACCACGAAAGAGATACATAGTACATTGAAATGAACAGACATATTGCTATGCAAATTATTTACAGGGAGTATAATATCCCATGTACAAATAGTGTATAATGAATTATAACACACCACACATACCTAAGCCTGTTATATTATGTAAAGGAATTGTTAGCTTGATCAGAGTTGTACTTAGTAATTGGCAGAACAACCACTCCTATAACGATGAGATGCAAATTCAAGTCACCTTAATTAACAGACAGATTATATCATATTACAATATAATTTATTAATAAATATATTATATTTTAATCAGAGTATAATTTAAACTTTTTTATTAAAATAACTAAGAAATATGATTGTCTTTTTAAGTGTCAAACGAGTATTTTTTTATTTACTTTGAACTAAGTGCTACTTAAAAACTTATTATTTTATATGAAGCTATAATCCTTAACTTTAACTTTCATTTCAAAGTCAGCCTAACTCAGTTAGTGTTAAGCACTGTAGATTAGAAAATTTTAGATTGTAAGTATTTTCACTAAGACAATGAATTATTACCATAGGGAATCCTTGCTAAATTCGTTTCGGTGTACTCTTTCCGTGCTACGAAATAAAAAGTGAGGAAAATAAGCACTTTGTTTTATGTATCTGCTAAAATGTCTTAAAAAATATATATTTTGTAAAGAAAAAGGAATAATATTCATTGGACAATTAGCTTTTGTTAAAATCGTAAACAATGTAAGAAGTCTTTATAAAAATCGTTCAGATCACGGATCAAAGACAAATCGTTAATTCGATTTGTCGTCGTCGTCGTCGTCTGACAAAATATATGAAAAATAAGGCTTCGAAATATTTATTATTTTCCCTAATTTTACTTTACTTAAAAAAAATTGAATGTTTACAATTTCCTAAACATAAAGTTAAATCATAATATTCCATACGAAATCGATGTTTATGAAAGAACGAAAAGAAAATAATAATATCATATTGATTATTTTAAAACCTCAATCCAAATGAAATAACAGCTCGACCCGCGATCTGATCGATACAATCTTTTAGTATTTGGTAAAACCCGTAACTATAAATAGACCCACAATATATTTAAAACAATTATTATTGTGGTTTGTACAAATATTATTAACCGAAATACTGACATATACTATAATCAGTAGTATATAGATAGAATACTGATATATACTATAATCAGTAGTAATAGAACAGTATATAGAAGAGATAATGAAGTATAATAATATTAAAACCATATTTTTAACATTCAGCTTATAACTTGTCTAGAAAATTAAAAAGATGTTACTTTCTGATGAAGATGACATGTTTCGTTCGTGATATACGATATCACGGGGTTTTTCCTTCATAATGAATCTTGATAGGGTTCTTATTTGTGTCCAAATATTTAGTAACACGTCTAATATTATTTTTAATGAAGTCGAAACGGACTGCAATGATTGCAACGATAGAGTTCCTAAATAAATTAACAATTACTATAATTATAATATTGCTAAGGCATGTGTGTGTAATAGACTTTATGCTTCATTGTATTTTATTCTATATACGAGTACCTACAATGTTATAATTTTCAATCTGTTTGTATAATTACTTAATTTTTTTTTGGGGATCTTAAAAAAAAATCGTACTTTAAAAGTACGTTTCCTTTGCTTTACCAATAAGAATAATTTATTACCTTCCTAATTTTTGGTGTTTTAAAATAATAATTTTTAATATATTTTATAATTACATATAATTTATTAATGTTAATTTTAGTAACGTAAGGATAGTTTTTAAATTGCATTATAAATTATAACTGTTCTTAGCTAAGGCAAATTTAATATAAAAGTCTAAATAGGATTATTTCAATAATATCGAATCAATTATATTTAGTCAGACTTATCAAAGCTTCAGTCAGTTATAGAATCTAAACGAGAAAGAGAAAGAAGAAGAAATTAAAAATGAACACTAGTAGAATGTGTGTTATGAAACTGCAAATAAAGTAATAATATTTGATAGCCTTGAGACACGCGTCATGAATATATATTTTTATTATTATTATTATTAGTAATGAAGATTATTATAAGTATTGAAATTATTAAAAGTATTTTTTTATTTATTAACATAAGTTTTCACTCAGATATTATACAATTCCTATACTTATGCCTATATTATACAATACTATATTAGAGTCTACGTTGTTATCGGTAGCATGTTAACATCGTACAATTTGTAACTTTAATAATAATGAAAACACCAAACCGACCATCATTCTGGTCTCAGAGGTATTTGTATCCTCAGTAATGTGATATATAATGTTTTTAAATCTCAGATTTTTTTCCCTGTAAGTACTTTGTTATTGTTACAATTGTTACAATTATTAGTGGTATTAGTTTTTATTCGTACAGATTACGACTTAAAATACAGTATAAAGAGAGGTTTATTATTTAGTATTCATATTAGTTTCAAACCAATGATTTATGTGCAATGAATAAATAACCTATTAAAAAGATTGCATGAATTGCATTATCGAGGTGGTGACTGAGGAGCTAATATGCAAGCGGCAGCGCGTCAGTTTTATTTTGAAATCCTTATGAATCTTTTATTATAACTTTACTTCGTCGGTATTTATTGAGCTTTTATATTAAAAATATAAACTAAAAATTAATTATAAATAATAAAAATAAAATAATATTTTTATATTTAATAAAATCGTGAAAAATCAAACGTAAAATGATAGGTAATTGTTTATGTATATTAAACTTAAATTGAGTAAATTAATAGTATAATATAAATATAATAGTAATAATATAACACAGCAAACAAATAAAGATGACATACTCTAAAACTATTTTCCATGCGGCAATTGTCAATACAAATTATAGAGTTTTTTACACTTTGAATTCAATTTTAACAAAATCGATTAAGTCTCTTATTATTTCCTATTTGATTGCTATTATAATGATATATAATGACGGTAAATAACGTTTAAGTATGGCAGATACAGTTAGCTTACTTACAATGTTAATTTAAAACATATTTATAAATATCTCTAAACATAGCCAGAACAATAGATATTAAATAAACTTGAGTACCCTAAGAATTTAATTAAAAATACATCAATGTAGTTAAATCTCTGAAAGAATATTGTGTGTCCATTACAACCGATATATAAAAAGGAATTCTTTATTAATAATTACTTTCCCGTTAAACTGTTTTAAATTCTACTTTAAAACTTTTAGCGAGAAATTAAAAAAGAAAAAAGTTTTTTAGCTTTTTCTACTAGTACAACTATAAACCCTTTTACAAATTAGTCTTCATTAGAAATTACTTCTTTGTTTTCCTAAATATATTATTTATGACGGTAACATTTAGAGTTTAAATAAAAGAAATGGTTTAAATGTAGTATTAAATTTATATATCCAATGAATTATTTAGATTCTCGGTATGCAAGTCGGTGAAGATTCGGTTACCGTATCTTAAAACGGTGCGGGGCGCACACCGCTCTAAGAACTACGTTTGCCACTCAAAGGGTGGACCACCTTTAGAAGAAACACCTTGTGAGACTAATCTAAGTACTAATAGTAAGCATTACTACATAGATAAACATCTGAACTATACTGCTACTGAATATATACTAGTGATACGAATAATAATTGTATCATCAAGATCGCATTTTCTAAATGTGCTGGATGTCAGGGTGTCATCATATCATCTGTATTATCTGCAAGGTGCGCTTGTAATACAGATGTAAATTATCTGAATGCATGAGATGTCTTTCCGTATCGGCGTTTGCAGCCTGGAGCAAACAATACATTCATATTGATCTATAAAAGTTAGAAACTTTTTGATCATTCAAGACTGATGAATGATCATAAAGTTATGTTGAGATACACTCTTAAATGCACAAGCCCAAGTACCTGTGCTGATCTTAGAATCATCTGTTTCTATAGGATATTCTTGTAACACTAATTATTAGGTACGTTTTTCTTCTAATTCTTCTTCGTCTAATTGTAGATACACCTAGTAAAAGATAGAGAATTTTATACATATATTTTTTCTTCTGATCCTGTTACACGGATCCTGTTCTCCAATAGTGAATAGTTGAGGGCTGTGTTCTAAATCTTTGTGTTAGGGCTGCTCTCAAGATGTCACATCTTCGAAAGAACCAGTATAATAGCAACCATGAATTAACAGATCGAAAGTCGGCAACCCGAAGCGTGCCAATCTCTGAAACTGTTACAGTATATAAAATAAGAAGTTGAGAGTAATTCTAGGTTATTAAATAGCCCATTTTGAATTCAATAAAAACATATTTATTAGAATTAACCTTGGGCGTTTAAGACATTTTGAAGGCAATAAACTTGATACCATAAAACCAATGGTCGAAAATTTTCACTTACTTAGCTAGTAACAAATATTAAAAAAAAGAGTCGTAAAAGATTTTATTTCCTTTAGTCGAATATAAAACTGTAGAGAAATGCGAACATCTACCAAATTTATGTCGGTCTTTGTGTCTATGTGGAAGAATTTTAGTCCGTTTATTTTCAACGAAAGATTCAAATCTGATAAAAAACAAGAATAGCAGCTTTGTATTTTTGTTGTTATTTTCTTTAGTTTTATATCAAGATAGAGGTTGTATAACTAACTAGAGAATAATAAACAATATCTTTTTAATTATTATAATTTAAATAAATTCATTTTTAAGAATAAATATTTAAAAATTTTCCTTATATTATATATCTAATCGTAGCATATTGTGTAAAATCTTAATGTCTTTTTATATTCCAGAATCATAACAGCATTTTTTTGCCCTAGACCAATATAATAAAGTCCATCTAAAGCTATATTGTTCATTAATTATAGATTTCAAATATATCTTGGCCCTTAGTGTGGCGTACTACATGTCTTGAACAATTAGTCAAGTTTTAGTAATAAAATTCTTCAGAAGATTTTTATAAATTTTTTTTGCTGTTTGTAAAGACAATGTAATGTTTTGTTGGAATATTTTTAACACCAACTTTAGACGTCTTGTTTTTGTTCTTTATTCCATTATGTGACTGAAGTTTATTTTTAAAGTCGGATTTTCAAAGCAAAAGGACATGAAAAAATTTAATTTAAAATTCTTAAAAAACGATTTTGAAGTTTCACAATCGGAATTTTTCGTACATATTTTTTGTAACATGTAATGGTTACAGAGTTATTATGGAGTATTTACTTTAATATCTATGACTGTATATAAAACAATTAAATATTATTTTAAGTATATTTTTCTTCTATTGTGAGAAAGGATAATAAATTTTGCATTGTGTTTTACTTTCTTACTTACAACTTACAATAATGAAATGATTATATAAATGAACTGAGTATTAGAATGGTATTGCTGTGAGATGTGGTATTTGGACGCCGCTGTCGGGAATCTTTCTAACTGTGGACCATTAGGTGATGGTACACTTTGCAGTTATGACAGACCTTTAAATCTGTGTTATCAGATAAATATTAATTCAGCCACCGATCTTCTCGCAACAACAAGAGATGATATCGTAAATTAACATGCACTTTAATGTGCAAAGTATTCTTTAAAAGCTTAGCAAATAAGAATACATCCATATATTATTTCCTTTGCAATTGTCCATTTTCATTTGTCACTCAGAATTAAATGAGAATATTCAAATTCAAATCTCGTTAACTTCAACAAACTTTCTGCTTGTGTTAGTCGCAGTTATTCATTTGCAAGAGAGCAGTTATTTTTAATTAATTAAAACCCCTACAACTTTTACTTACTATTATCTATATTACTTATTCTGTACGTGTTTTGTTTCTTTAATAATGAATGACTAACCCTTATTTTATTATGTTTATATTAGGAATACCATTTGATAGACATAATTTTCTATCAGAATTCATTAATATTTTATAATATTCAGGTTACATTCAAATTTTTAACGAATTTTTAATTTATTAGGCTGGATTCGCTTAACAATAATACTGCACGAAGGAACCCATTTCTCACTAAACATAACGCTACTCTCGTACCACTAAAGTTAACGAATTTGGTGTGTTTTTATAGAATTTCATTGGAATAAAGCGTATATTTTCTGATTAATAACTTTTGAGATATACGATTCCATCTTTGAGATCAATTTTTTAAACACAGTACTTGGAACGAAATATTTCTTTTAAAAATGTACCCTATTTTATACATTTGATTATTTAAAGAACAAAACCTAATCAAATATTTTCTTTCCAAACCCTATTATTTCAAGCCTTGGGAAACGCTATTATTTCGGGCCATCCCTTGGGAAATAATGAAACTAAAATACGAATACAAAGGGACTTAACTATGTGACATGTAACTAATCATCACATTCGATAATAAAGATCTGTTGGAGGCTTAATTATTCAGCCGCTTTCAACTCTACTGAAGCTAATTAGGGATCCGCCTCACCGAATACATACGTTTCTTTTATGTTAATTTATTTTGAGTTCTGTCTTTATTGAACCGTCAATAGACATCACATGTGATCCTCGTAATATTTGGATTCGACCTGTGATACACCACTGAACTTAATGATTACGGACCCCAGAAAAAAATACAAAAATTATCGAAATATTTTATTTCACAAATCAATTTATTTACAAAATTATTTTATTATTTTAGTAAACTTTATTGTTAATTATCACAAAAACAACAAGTGCCAAAGAAAAGTTGATATTGAAATACAAATAAGCTCTCTCGATTTCAAACAGAATTTATATTTAGTGTTAAAATGGAAATTTCTGAATGATAATTGGAATATGAATCCTTTGTAGAATACAATAAATATTTACCGTACAGAAGCTTTAGTTAATTTAATCTGTAGTCTTGTTGTTTATTTAATTATCTCTGTTTATTATAAAGTGGGGTTTAATATAACACTAATTAGATGATTATTAATACTAAATGAATGTATTGCATAAGATTTAGAAAATTGATTATAGATAGACATGATGTATTTCGTAGGCGGCTCCGATGACTGGACTGAAGATACGATAGTAGCAGAGGTATCCGTCAACTACAGCACCCCGGCGGAACGCACCTGACTAGTGGAGTATAGGTAATTAATATCATTAACATTTGAAAATACTTTACTTATAACTTCCATAATGGATTGTCTCAGATTACAAAATAATTTATTTATAAATATATTATTTTTAACAAAATCAGAGTAAAATTTAATACACATAGATTGTTTAAAATGATACGTATGATTCTGAACGTCTTTCTATTTACCTTGAACTAAATGCTACTTAAATATTTTCTATATTGGACGCTACAATCATTGTATAAGATGAATACAAAGTTTGTACACTATCAGTTTGATTTCAATGTTAGCCCAAATCGATTTGTTTTAATCCGTGTACATTAGACACTTTTATATTGTAAGAAGTATTTTTACCAGATAGTAGATTTGTTTTGGAAATTTTCCGTGCTACTAAAAAGCAAATGAAACCAAATTTTGTTTTATGAATCTGTTTTTATATTTAAAGCTAAATGCTTATATTCAGCCACGTAATTTAAGAAATATTACAATCTGTATAGAATGTAGATAAATGTGTAATTCCGTAATATTCCTAAACATTGTACTTTGCAAAGTTTTTCATGTACACAAGTAATGTATTGGATATTTTAAAAACTAAGAATGTAGTTTAAACAAGTAACAATTAAATATAATTTTAATGTTGAGTCAAGTCAGCGAGGCCCTTGCTGGTTGTCGCATGGCCGCTGTATGCAAGTAGTCTGTCCGTGCTGCCCACGTGATCAGACCTGTCGGACAGTACATTATGAAGGATGTAACTTACACTGCAAATGTAATGTTAATGTTGATTTGATATCTTGAAAAATTACACTAGTGATTATGACCGGTCATTATCAAATGTAAGTTAATTATACTAATTTCGTGCTTATTAGTTTTAAACTGGCTTAGAAACCTCTTCACACTTTTCATCCTCTAATAATAATCCAAGGGTATTTTGTAAAATTTTATCTTAGTGAGCACCCACTTCCTAAAATTAAATGAAATTGTTTGTTAATGTCCAAAAACATGAATATACTGAGAGAATTGGCTAAAATTTGCACAGCGAGACCCATCAGTATAGTTATGAAACCCAAAAACCTTAATGTTTTCTTAAAAATTGGTCAAAAATTATAATTATTTCAATATATATGTGTTATGAAATGTTTTTTTGTTCATATTTAAAGTAAATTATTCATTCCTTACCTGCTAGAATTCACACCTTCATTTCTTACTTCATACATCAGGGACTACATTATTTAGTAAAATGATAAAAAAATACAAGCCAATAAAAGCGGAACTAAAACGTAGTGATAATTTTATATAAAATAAGTTTTTACAGTTGTTGCATCGGGTGGTCAGCAGGCGGGTGGCAGCAGTGCATCGCGAGCTGTGCACAAGGTTTTTTTTTCTAGCTATTATAAGGTAAATTACATTTATTTTTTATAAATTAACAAACTAAATATCTAGATGACCATTTCATTTTTATTATTTTTAAAATAAAGCTCATTTGAATAAATATAATCCACTTATACAAGAACGAAGCTCTGCAAGCCATAGTTTTAAATTGGAGAGTGTCTTTATAGAAGGGCTTATTGCATTAAGTATGGTATAAAAAATAGGCCATTCTGACACTTCCATTTGACGCGTACAAGTGATCATTGTTATTGATTCAAAGTGAATTAATTTGTATGCGTTAAATACAATTCATAGATAATTACACAAAGCATATTCGATGAATCGATGTTCATTCCCTAACAGTTCAGTTGAAGGGCGTCATTCATTTTGAAACGTTGATAGAAACCTATTGTGAAGTTTGAAACTGAATATAGATTAACTTATATATTTATATGACTCACTTTTATGAAAAAATCAAATCAATTTACATAACATTGGTCAAAACATACAACTAATATTGTATTAAAAAAATATTACTTAAATAAAAAAGAATAATCCCTATTGTATAATTATCTTATCGTAGGTAATGTAACAAGTCTTTATAAAAATGGTTCAGTTCAGCGATCAAACACAAATCGAATTTAGGTCGTCTGATAAAATATTAGAAAAATAAGGCTTCAAGATATTAATTGCCTTAAGATCATAATGTGCTTAATCGGATTTAATATTAACATTTTAAGACAACGCAAAGTTCCTTATATTTCTCTGTTTACATTTTTTATCATGTTTATCTATTAAATAAACTCGTCAACTCATAGCTTAGAATGCGGTAAAACTTATCAATTTAATAGCTTTCTATACATTAATATATCACTTATTTCCAGTGCAACCACAAAACGAGAACTAGTAAGACACAGTGTATCCCCGGCTCTCTGTCCAACATCAAAACCGGACAAGACGCAGCCTTGCAACCGTATACCTTGTCCTGTGTATTGGCAAGAAATGTCTTAAACTCCGGTATATTATTGAAGATAATATCTTATTAAAAAATATCGAAAGTATTATTTTTCAATGTTCGAACATTTGTGGACGCGGAATGTCCGACGGTCTTCTCTTCTATCCCGATATATTATACGTTTTGTATTGAATCAACAGAAGTTTAAGTATTTAAGTGAAAGAAGCAGTATTGATACTTGTCAAATGTCAGTTCTTTCAGCTGACATCTGTCAGATTAACGTAAGACATGAGTATTTTGAAATAAGTATATCAGCGACCTGTATTCAACTACTGCTGTACCTATGTATAATTTATTAATAAAAACATATTTATATAAGTTGCATATTACAATCTACACATTTCAACATGATATAAATGTTATTAATTTACACGAAGTTATATTCTTTTTTTTCGTTAGTTTGCTACATGTCATATACAGGAACGGAGTCGAGTTAAATAGCTAGTATGCATATAAATTAATGATCACAACACAACTATCAAATATAAGCAATATTAATATCAAACGATACTATGAGATATACTTTTAAAAGCAGTATTATTTTAGCTTTTAATTTTTTATCGATATAAATACTTCGGTATAACACTTAGTTTACTAATAGTGCTTATAATTTTTTTCTAAAAAATTTATTAAATATAATGTATCCATGGACAAACTCCTTACATATATATGGAAAACTATAGAAATTTATTATCATTATTGAAATTACTTTGACCAATCATAACTCGCATTATGTTGATCTCCGCCGAGATACGGAAAAATATATAAGATATTAAATCTTCTAAATATATACCTGCATGATTCTATTCAATGTGAAATCATTATTTATAAAAGATTATTTAATTGAATTATTATGAATCATAATTGAAACTGAGCTCACACGTTATATTATTAAATTATAAGCAATTACATTAGTTTTGAAAGATGTATTGTACTTAATAATAGAGAATTATTAAAATGTATAACATTAGAAACATTTTTATTTTATTGTTATTACTTCATCATCTTTTATTTATCATCATATCATATAAGATTTATGGCAAATTGAAAAGATGTTACTATTGATGAACATGGCATCTTAAGTATGTTCATGATACAGGATATCAATATCAATCACGATAAGCGTCCCGTTTATGTGTAATTATATAGAAACACTTGTAGCATTATTTTTCTATGAAGTCCAATTGTAGACTCTAATAACAACAATGATTGTTAGCTGGAATAATTTTCGGACTTTGCTAGGATCGCCCATCATATCTGGGGCGGCCAAAGCATCGCGTTTTGTATTTCCTGAGGGCAACCCAGCGACATAGCGTATCTATATAAATATAAACTTGAACATCATTTTCACGGGGATATCTGTGTATAAAAGACGATACCTCGAAGGTCGGACCTGTCTGTATATTGGATGAACTTAGACGTGAATCAGTCTGTCAGAGTCTACGCTTATCTCTACTGGTTCCATCGTGGTAATGCAGAAACGGATCAACTCTTGGACCATATCCAAGCGCAAAATTGACGATCTGCTATCACAGTTTCGCGAAAATCGTAGTGGTTGGAAACTTTAACGCCTACAATGTTGATTGGCTAGGTTCACGTGTTATCGACTACTCGAGGAGATTTGTGTTGAATCTTGTTCAAATGGTCGGTCCCAGTTTGTTGAGATGTACTCTGATCTACAGGACGTGGACAGTCCTCGTTGTTGGATCTTCTGCTGACTACTCTACCAGATAAATACCAGGTTACTGTCGAGGCTCCCCTAGGGTCCTATAAGCATTGCGTGGTATGGAGGGTAGCACCATTCCACTTTCGGCTCGTATAAGACCTGCGACCCGACGCATTTGGGATTGCAATTAAGCGGATTGGGATGGAATACGGTCCTTTTTTGCATCCTGCCCACTGTTTTTCGATAAACCTATTTCACCTTATGAGATGAAACTTCTTTTCGGCCTATAGCCAATTTTTATCACCTTATCGCTCGTCATCATCTGTAATAATATCCGGAGCACCTGAACCTGTTGGGTTCTTCTACTTCTATTTAATTTATTTTTTTTTTTATTATCATCGACATTATCGACTTATTCCAAGGCCGACATCGACCTTACGATTCTTCGGATGTTGCAAAAGTTCGTGGATGACGATGATCACTTGTTATCAGTGATTCTACCGCACGCTGGTTTGCCCTTTTCATATGTTAAGAAATCTATTTATCACGCAAGTTCTTCAAATATAGTTTTACATTCCAAGCGAAACGAAATGCAAGAACTTATTTAGAAATAATATAGAATTATTCAATTAATAGCTAAATAACTTGACCGCAGAGCATACAAATTATAAAAAAATCTATGAAAATCATTCACGCAAATATAAACAACGAAGCCGTATGTTAGTAAATATTTTCCTTTTCAATAAAGCAAAAACTGCCGAACGCGCGGCGAATATTAAGAAGGGTGGGACCGTATAGGATCAGAAACGAATAACCTCACGCTTAGTTTTGGAAAATTAATTCATACTGAAGAACTTTTACGTGTTTTGTAAGAGAGATTATACGAAAATATAGTTTGCTATTTTGGTTAAGAGTACACAATGCAAACCAGTAGTTAATGGTTTCTAAATGTTCAAGTTTACTTTCTGCACATTATTATTATATTCAATATGATTGTCTGTATGGTTCGGTTTAAGAAAGGGATTAACAGGTAAATTTATATATGTGTATATTATAACTTATATAAAATTATTTTATTATGTATGTGAAATATCAATATCTATGATAATTTCAGATATATAATATAATATCTAAACCTTTTGTTCAACACTCGAAGGTAGCTGGAAGAGATATGTCTTTAGAGATAAGCTCGTCCTATATGTACGTTTTTTTGTAACTCATTGTAATACATGAATGAAAAATAAAGTCTAGTTAAATCATTTTATGGATAAATCTTCGTTAAATTTAAAGTCGTCATTTTCAATTAAAAGCAGAAATTGGCTAAAATGGATTACAGCTTACTACAATTTGAAAATATATAAAGTCACGACTTTATCCTGTAATTTAACTTTGGTGAAGTTTAATCGACTGGGCGAGAATTCAGAATAATATTCAATTAAGAAAGTCAATGTCGTTTGATATTTTACGATAATAAAACTAACGTGTAATTTTATTTCTTTTGGAATATAAATATGCATTTTTTTTTATATTACAGAAAAAAAAAAATCATTTTGAAATTGTTCGTAATAATGTGGAGCTCGTTGTATTAATACTGTCTTAAAAAGATATTATCATACTTATTTGTGACTTGGTTTATATTTGCAGCCACTTGTATTATATTAAGGCATATAATTTTCTTTTGTCTTATTTTTCTTTTATCTTTATTTGAAGCTTAGCTAACACTGATCTAAATGATCGGAGAACAGTAAACTTGTGATACTACTGATTATTATTTAAATAATATATCCTTATATTTTTCCCTTACAACCCTACGTTATTTCTATTAATACTCCAAGAAAATGAAAAATAAATTTTGTGTGACACTTACGTTCATCAATAATAAGCAACTAGGTTTAATCATCGTCAAATGAAAGATATGCAAAAAGAACCACAAATTTGATAAGACAATAAGATTTTATTTGAAACCTTTCAATATCCCTAAACCTTCAATCCCGAGATTCCTCTGATCCGTTCAAGTACATAATGTTTTGGGACGAGAATAACTTGGGTATCCTAATTTGTTGAGAGCCCTTATGTTATACCGATAATCAAATACAAAAAATGCGTAAAAACGTTCTTAAACTAAAGGAATTTATAATTTTTTTGCCAACGGTACCTAAGATTTTTTAAATAAATACCGAGTGAAATGTTAATATACCATGTAAGTAAAATAAGAACAGATACGATCGTTTTATGTTTTGGTAACATATTTCAATTAAAATGTTAACCATTTTATACTTAAAACACACTAGGTCTGACAGCGAGCTAAAGGTACTCAGAGAACTATTGATTTTTGCACCGATATATTTATAAACACGTTTAAGAAATGTATTATAACAAACACATACACTATCATAAGTTACCTTTGTTAGGTATTAATCACGATAAAACTGATCACAAAGATAGTTGAAATGAACATAATACCTCTAATTTTGTCCACATCTATATATATTTTAAATTATTTACTATAGAACACAATATTATACAAAAGCTCACTAAGTTATTAAGTTGGTTTTATAATAGAGCGAGAATAAATTTTTCCAAAAATTAAAATTTTTCCCATGTTTAAAGAAGTTATATTTACAAAAATATAAAATAACGCAAAATAAATTCCATGATAACTATAATAGAAATCATAAAAATACTGTCGGTATCAGTCAATGTAATAAGAGTGAATTGTATTATAATTCATATAAAAATTAATAATAATCCACAATTCCAGTCACGTTTATCAAACAGAGTACGTGATCTATTTGTTCATGTGTTCCTTTACCAAATATATCAGAATACTGATATATTGAAAGGAAAAATTATAAATAAAATTATTGAAAACAAACAAATGTTTAAAAGTTTATTTATTCATTGCAGCTCAATATTTAATTAAAATTTTATTTATTTATTCAAAATATAACCTCAGCTTATAAACTAAGAATAATTTAAATATTTTGTAATTTGTATTTACTAGATTACATTTCATACATATAGTTATGTTTATTTTTTTTCTATGTGATCGCTATTATTATATATAATCTCTAAATTTAAGATGGAATCGATCCTCTTTAAGCTTGATCACTTCTTTTGTTCGGTTGAAATTAATCGTGTTTATATACAAATCATAAGCCGTAGCCGTTTTAGAGTAAGAATTTTTCTTTTCAATAAAGCAAAAAACTGCCAAATGCGTGGCGGATGTTAAGAAGGGTGGGAACGTACAGGATACGACTCGAATAAATAACGTTTTATTTGGAAGTATTTATACAGATCGGGGAGCCTCGTATTTTGTAACAGATTGAAAATCAAATAAATAGATTGTTATGTTTTACATGTGCAACAGTTGATTGATTGGTGGATTGTTTATTTTTAAGTGGACTATTTGTAAGGTACGTGTGTGAAACACGTAAATAGTGTTTAAATGTGTTGTAAGATATTCAAGGAGTTTTCTTTACAAGATAGTAAAGTCCATATGTTTCTGTTTTAGAAAAGGATTAATGGTTTTAACAATTATTTGAAGTAAATAAACTGTCAGGGACCATCCGTATATTTAAATATATGTATTTTTAAGTAGTTCACTTAGACACTTCAGAAACCTAATGCTGGCCAAGAATGGCTAGTTTAGTAATTATTTATAAATTGATAAATATTCGGGTATAATAAATATCTTTATTAAAAATGAGATAAAGAAATCCTATACTATCTGTCAATCCATTGAATTATTCTGCCGGTGACTTCTTTTAGCTTCAATCTCATCGACTCCTTTCAACACTCTTTACGTTGTAATTGAATGACTTTAAATAGGAAATCAATCTTTACCGATAAAAGACTCATTTGACGTCACCATTTCTTAAGTTAGTGTTATTATAACGGTTGTTTGGATAAATAATTACAATCATGAGATTATAATTTAATTTAATTATTTAATATGGTCATTATATTCGACATTAAAATTAAAGTTTGTATTTCTCAATTGACAGCAGAATTTTTTTGAAATGGATTACCACTTGCTTAAATTTGAAAATCTATAAAGCCTGACTGATCTCTAATTCCTGTTAATTTAACTTTGATGAAACTCAACCGACTGGGCGAGGATTCAGAACAATATGCCGATAGAAATACAAAATTCAATTAAGTCAATGTCGTTCGAGATTTTACTACAATCGCATAAGTTTTAATACTTTTAGAATATCATAAAAAACTTTTAAATATTACAGAAAATAATATTTAATAAGTAAATCATGTAAGACATTTTTGTTTTAACATTGTGTGTCTTGTTGTATGTATATTGTCTTAAAAATTTAATACTTATTTATGACTTGGTCATACTTGCTTCCAGTGTCTTAATAGGACATAAAATTTCGTTTATCCTTATTTGAGACTTAGCTATCGCTGATGAGACTGAGTGGTTTACTGTAATTTTTGCTACACTGATTATTATTTAAATAGTTTTTCTATACGAAACTGTTATATAACTATGTCACAAAAGTGAAAAAAATATACTTCTTTGTTGATAACTTAGACAATGAAAGAAGTTTTTGTAAAGTATTTAGTTTCAATAAAAACTAATTACTCACATTAATCATCATTAAATTAAATAGAAATAGAAAGAACTGTGATGTGGGTAACACGATAAGTTTCCAAAACATTCAAGATCCCTCAAATCTGTGATCCCGAGATTCTTTCAATCCATTCAAGTACATAATGTTTTGGAAGAAGAATAACCAATATGTCAAAAATGTTTGCTATATAATAAAATTACTTAATTTTGTTGGTGACCGTACCGACTACATATTTGTGTGTTAATATCTAAACCTTCTTGCAATATTTAAGAAAGGTACAATAATAAAAAACATACTAGGGTAGGTTAGCTAGCCTTGGTTTTCACAGAAATGTAAATTCGAATTCTGCTCGTATTCATATATGTCTTTTTACATTTATGAAAACATTTTACAAAATATTATATTTTACACTATCATAAGTTACCTTCATCAGCTGTTAGTCACGAACATCAACGATAAAACTGGTCACAAGGACAGTTAACAAACAGACAATATCTGTAACCCTAACCACATCGATATGTATTAGTTCAAATAGCATATTATTCAAGAGTTTGCTTAGTTACATAATAAGAGGAAATTTGATCAAATATTTTTATTTACTCTACTTGTTGCGAGCGACTTTGTGTGCTCTTCCTTCTCGACCCACAACATCAGTTAACATCGATGTAAATAAACATTTTAGGTATCATGGTAATTATAAACAAAACCAATTTCTCAATTTTCCGGTGAAATGGAGCGATTTGTTCTGAGTAAAAACTTTCCATGTGCTGATTCCGAATATAAGCTAAAACATCCACATTTTATTGAAATCATTCCCGTGTCATGCACGAATACAAACAGACAAAACAAAAACTACTATTTTGATATCTATGTCATGTATGTTCATTTATTTTAAACGTAACGGAACTTTTAATATTTTCTATACATATTTAATATACAGAGTTTACCTCTTTAGTATTTATTATTTATATTAGATAACATTGTTACATAACATTCAATAAATAATATTACATTTCGAAGTTTATTTAAATATTTAAAATTATAACCCTAACAGTTTTATTGAAACTTAATTCGTTAAGCAAACAATTTAATTAAATTAAACATATCATCTTGAAAATAATTAATTTACCAATTTACTCTTAAATCAATCTTCATAAAACTTGATTACATCTTTTGTTTAGTTCAAATTAATCTCGTTTGAGTAAAGGTTTTATTATTTTACAAAATACTTATTACTATTATACTAAAGGATTATTATCATCTAGTATATTGTCATTAACAATATAAATATCAAATTGTGTTTTATACTAACAGGTAGCTGTAATGTATGTAAAACTTCGATTATTTAGTAGTTTATTTTTTAGTTAAACATATTATTTAATTAGAAAATAATAAAACTCAAACACTACATTTTAAAGATCTAAATTTTTTTAACTGTTTAATTTAAAAATCTTTTTTTTTATGGCTTAAGATTGGATATATATGTAGTATTTATTAACATACAACTCCTGCCCTCAGCTTCGCTTGTGTAGATGACGGATACTAATAAACCATCATCAATTCCCCTATAAGCATGCTTTTTTTCTTCTAATGTATTTTTAAATTGTTGTTACTGTTAACAAAAGTGACTATAATAACCAAACAACTATATTAAGAAGCGAATCAAACAGGTTTTTGAGTTATAAGCATAAAAACACAGACAATGATTTTTAATATTTAACTAAGATATGATGAGATCAAGTATATGAATGATTAATTCCTGTAACCTTTCATCAAACATTTAGATGTTTAATTCAGCAATTAAAACTACAATTCCGAGAATTCCTTTAGCCTTTATTAGCTATAACAGACGATTTTGGATATTTATATTTTATGTATTTTTTTAAAACCATTATATATTAGAACACCTATAACCATGGAATCTTAGTTTACTTTGCTAAGTAATTATAAAGTACCCTCGGGCGGTCAGTCTCAGGGCTGCGTAAATATACCGTGAAGGTCCTCTCATCTTGTTACATAATCTTTACTTAGTTAATAAGGGATACCTCATACATTTTATATAATATTTTATGAGTAGAGATTTTAAATATCAAGCTGTAACTTTTGTAACTATTATTATTGATATTTTTTCCAATTATAAAATTAAACTACAAATGACTAGAGATAACGAAAGTAATGAAGATGTTAGCCATATTTCACGACTGTCAGCTCATGTAAGTACAGATAAAGAACTTATTTTAATGCTCCTCTAGTACGATATCGGAAAAATTAATTGTATGCATATAATATTCATTATATATTTACCAAAAATATATATATTATATCTTATTAATATAAGTCTTAGTTTTATAGAAAGCGACTAATTAATGACTGTGCATAACAATAATAATTTTTTAAGAAAATTACGAGATGATGCACTGTATTTATTTTTGTATCGACTTATAACAATAATATCAAAATAATATAAATAAGACTCTGTTGACTTTCTATTAATTGATTATTTATAATTTCTATTATATTGATTCTTCGTTTTGCAACGTGTTCGTGTTCACTTTCAAAACAATAGGAACACAGTTTGACATTATTTTAAAGATCTGTCTAATATATGTCAATAGAGACAAGAAAATTGAAATGATATACCGTATCTTTTGTAGCGTGTTTCAAAGTTGTCTGTGAATAAGTCTATCGTTGAATAATAGAGGATATAAATCTATCAGCTGTGTATCGGATATCACACACCTAATAATGGTGAAGGTTGATGTAATTCAGACTGAGTGTGAAAGCTTCGATAATTTGATGTGAACGTGACTTAACGGAATTTGGTTATTTTAGCCGTTTTATTAAAACTGATATTTCATTATGAAGATGTTCATTAGAGTGACTAAATTGTTTTATTTTATAAAAATATTTAATTTATAGAAAAATATATAAATATTAAACGAATAACGTCAAGTACTTTTCTGATATTAACATTTCACTTTTCAATTAACATATAATACTTAAATGAATTAATATTATAATCGAAGTAACTTACTAAGTTATATGGTAGGTATTGTTGTTAATAAAAAGAACGAAGGAAGTTTTAGAAATATTACACTTTTATTAATAGAGACGATTAAATAAGGCTTCGATACGTTTAATTGTTTGTTGTAGATACAACGAAATATAATCGATATTTTGTTTTAAAATTATTCTATGTATAAAAATATATTATGTATAATATAATATTTTTATTGATTAATACATATTATTTTCTAACAAACATTACACAAAACAAAATTATTTAATTAAAAGCACAAAGTTCCATCTATATATTAAAATTATACAATAACATTTTATATCTCCTGTGCAATTCGATGCATGTAGTAATAATTTGAGTGTTTTGAATTCTACAGAACAATGTTACAAATTAAATAAATAATGACAAGCTTATTTTCTTTAATTAGAATTTAAGTAAAACTTGTGTAAAACATAAATTGTTTAAAGAATTTATATGATCACAAATACTATGCAATGATTTTAAGTAAAGAGGGGAAATCAATCTTTTGTCTTATAATAAAATTTTATCTTTTATGAAGAAAATCTTTTATAATCAAATTATATAAAGTAAAGACAATCGCTTTTTATAAAAAGTTTTCAAAGGTTTTCTTTTTGTTTGAAAATAATGTGGGTGTTCTCGGTAAATATATTTCATTATAAACTATTAATAAAATATATTCCTAGAAATGTTCCATTTAATTTTATATCAGGCTTATATTAGTATTGGGAAATATTTATTGAAATACCTGTTTGTCTTTCCTCGATTTTAATTCATTCGATGGTTATGCTTTTAAGTAATGTTTTTATTTCAGCCATATTGTTTTTAAAATTATTTTAGTAATTGTATTATTTATTGTTGTACAGTTTGTTGCCTCCCACTTTACTCCCCCCCCTCACTCCATTTTAAACTTAATATGACATCACCTCATATGTATACAATATGTGTTGTCTTTATGTCAATGAGCAGTTCTCCGTAATATTTCACGTTATAAATATTGCTGGAGCCAATAGTATATATAATATTTAATGTTCATTAATTATTTTTTATGTGATACTGTTTTAATCCCATTATTAAACTACATCTAGACCGCAATTTTGTGACCGTCAAAGCACAATTTTGTTTTAAAAATCTTATAATAAAATTATACATTTACAGCGTCTTTATCCTCCTTGTTCACTTACTGAGTTTTTGGACAAAGTAGCTTTAAATACAACATTCCTTACAAATCCATCTGAATCGATAAACATCTTAACATACTTTACGCCATAGTAGCCTATGTTTGAAATGTAAAAAAAAATAAAAATCTTGGAAAAGTAAAGCAGAAATTCTACTATGGTACCCTTAATAGCGATGAACTCAGTTTCGATCCGGTAGACCAGACCTACCCACGGAAGTTCTAACATCACATGGACGGGTTCGAGAATGAAATGACAGTCTTGTCATATTAATACTATGTATCTGCACAGTGTTAATATTCTTTATTTGTTATAATCTCGTCTTCAGTTTTGGATAGAACTGAACAGACAGATTGTTATTCAACATTTAATGTATAATGAATTAAACCACTGCACAAAAGTCGTATTAGCGATGCAAATACAAGTCTCCTTAGGGAATAGACGACTGCTTAAATTATTTTATTTATTTATTTATTTTCATTATAATACATTAGAGATATATACAATGTGTTTTTATTTATTTGAATTCAACGTGAAACACTTTCTGTTTCATATGACGCTACAATCATTAAATAAAATGAGTACAAAATTTGTCCATTATCAATTTGATTTCAATTTTATCATAAATTACTTGTGAAGATGAGAAAATGTTCCGGAGTAAAAAGTATCGTATATTTTGACACACAATGAGCTATTACCATAGTAAATGTGCGCTAAATTAGTTTAGGTACTTTTACCTGATACTGAATAAGAACAGGAGAAAATAAACACTGTACCTTGTATCTACTTTACACTTAAATTTTATTATTTTGAAAAAATATTTGATATATTGACGTAAGAAAAATAGTCATTTTATTCAGGTATAAAATGTTTATAAATAAGAGAGGAGAAGAATTGGGCTGGAAAATTCTCTCATTCATCAAAGACGCATAACCAAATGAATTTGATTACTATACGTCGATCTTCTGTAAATGGGTGATCCTTTCCCAGTCAAAGCAGCCCAATACGAGCTGCAGTCATCTGACTGCAGTGAGCCTTTACCACTATAAGTTACCGTTATAAAAAATGTTTTTACTATATTTTTTGAAGATAAAATAATTAACATTCTTTACAAGTACATAACAATAATAATGTCACATTACCAATCAGTATGTCGTTTTTCATAATACTTATACAGTTCACGTATAGCTGTTTTTATTTTGTTATCTTCTAAAGTACCCAGCCATGAATCTCACATGACAAGACATGACACGCTCACATCACAATGGTATTTGAATATACTTAAACGATATTAACCAATCATAGGGATGGTTTGGAGGAGAGCATGCAACGGATTTAATGGAATTATGAATTCTTAATTAAAACAGATTCAATACTCAAATTCAAAATGTCATATTTTAATTATTGTACTTGCAAAATATTCTTTATTTATCGCTAGTTAACAGATACTGTTTTTTTTTCTTACTATTTTGTAGAGTAACACAGTTTCATAATCGAGAATAAAATTTCATAATCGAAATACCTATGCACAAACTTTATTTACTTTAGTAAAAAGTATACTTCCACAATAAAGCGTTTAAATATTTTACTTACAGATGTTCAAATTTATTTATGCAAATTTCTGTACTCTCAATAAATTTATGTTCTAGGCATCGCTCTAGTAAGTTATTATATAAAACTTAAAAAGAAAAGAAAATACATCTAATATACATAACTAACATTGCAATACAATAGAATACACCTATTAATTAATAAACAAACTTTTTCTTAAAAATAATAGATACAGGTAACACATGTTCTCCTTATATTAAAATGTTTACGTATCAAGGTTGATCACGATTTCTTATAACAACTTTTGTACGAATACCTCCTTTTTTTAAAGAGCCTCCTTGTCAAGGTCTCGTATTTATTAAACTCTATGTGATCTCAAAAACCTTTGTTATATATAATATTGTAATCTTAAAATAATTAGATAATAGTTTTAAAATAAAACTTATTATTGTTTTAGTAAAACATCTGATTAGACTAAAATGTGAAACGTTTTATAATGAAAAGGAATTTTGCAAGACAATTCAAAGATCTTTGTGTGATTGCACAAAGCATTTTCGACGAATTGATGCTCACTCCCTAGATAATAGAGTTCAGTTGAAGGGCGTCATTGATTCTGAAACGTTGTACGAAATTCAAATCGGAATATAGATTAACATATTGGTATCAGTGTCACTTTTACGAGAAGATAAATTTACATAACATTGATCGAAATATACAATTAATATTGTGTTAAAAACAAATCTTTTGTGAAGAAAACATATTAACCTCTTTTAATATAATTAGCTTTAGTTTAAATTATAAAGAATGTAAATATCTTTATAGAATTGGTTCAATTCACCAATCAAAAAAAAAATCGAGTCTAAAGGCAAATTTGAGAAAATATTTGAAAAATAAGGATTCAAAATATTTATTACTTTAAGGCAGAAATGTTCTTAAATTGATTTAAAATTAAAAGAAAGATATTTTTTTTTTCAATTTATCAATAATTTAATAAACGGAATTCAATAGTTTAATAAATTCTTCAACACAGATATAGTTTTGTTACACCGAATAACTTTTTATTATACAAAACCAAATTAATTTATTATATACATTAGAATAATACTTATTTCCAGTGTAACCGAAAACGAAACCTAATAAGAAATAGTATATCCGCGGCTTAGATATAGTATTTTCGATGTTCGAGGTTCCTTCTGCGTTCAATCACGTTTGGACGTGGAATGTCGTACCGTCCTCTTTTTTGTCCCGCCCCTGGTGTTAATCTTTACGACCCCAAGCTCCTGGAATACCGTTGTCAATGTCGATTCCGCAATTATCCTCGCCATCCCACTCCGTGCCCTACCACCGACGTCACCTAGTACTGTGAGATGTTCACTAACGAACAGCTTGTAAGCCAAAACGATTGATAAAAACCATTCTTAAACATACCGCCTTGGCGGCCAGAGAAACCGATATTTGAAAGTATAAACAGAAAACACATGGACATTCTTTTTATATCTATTTTTGACTTAGTAAAGATTAAACTATAATATATTTCATTTCCTTTTATGTAACTTTAAAACTTCTATAATTTACGTTATTGTATGTTTTCTCATTTTGAATATTGTGATGTTTGACAAACTTTAAAGCAAATACACGATGTATATTTTGCTTCAGAAATTTAGACAATTACATTAATATAATGTTAAAGCGGGATTGAATGTTTGAGAACCGTGAACGGTGATTACAACAAAATTTCGTTTAAAGATAGTTCTTTTTCATTTATAAATTATGTACAACTTTCTTTAACAATTTGTTGTAATGTCTTAAAAGATCACTATTTTGTCAAGCGTACGTAATAGGTTTCATGTCTAATGGCTTGTTCTTTTCACCAAGTCAGGAGCTTAAAGTAGGTCGCGAAGGTAATCGCCAAGAACTCACTTTTGTAGTCTAAAAATACTATAGTAAGCTCCTCGAACCCACATGTCAATATGATTTCACAAAGTAAGAAAGTCTTTCAAAGTGTCGAAGATTTTTATCGTATTGATAAATACGTTTAGGTTATATAAGAAAATACATTAAAATTTCTAATCGATATTTTCATAATAACTGTAACAAATAATTGTTTTTCTTTTAATCAAAACAAGTATTATAGGTACATTTTACCAGTTTTATTTAAAAAAAATTCATTATTATTATATATTTTATACTTTATCTTTAGCACACGTAATGTTAGTATAGCAGAGCACCAAATGGCCATCTTGAATTCACATTTACATCTAGATTGTAAATGTACTCAAAGTGAAGTACAACAAAGAGTCCTTTGGCAGGCATTTAATTAGCGCTCGATTTGCATGTTACTGGTTCTACGATGGCGACCGGTCGAATGAAAACATTTCTTTTCCGTTTCTCTTTTTATTAAAAGGTCTTCTATCTCCGACGGTTCGCTTCAATAGCGGAAAATAGTTAAAGAATTTTTGTTCAAATGTCGCGAAGTAAAATCATCGGAATGAGTTTAGTTTCCTTTGTTTTTGCTATTTAAAAACCTATATATGATGATATAAAAACAGCAAAATAATCATATAGTTTTCCTAGAACCTAAGTGCATGTTTTTTTGCTTACATCACTAGACTCAAGTATTTTATAAACAAGCGATCGTGCTGACAGATCATTCACTAAAGTCATTAAACTCTACATTACAAACACGTGTATAAAATTTGGAAAATTGTTAAGTTTGAAAAAAAACATCATTCAAAAATAAAGTAACGTTGAAATTTATGTTTATAACAATTTATTTTATTCGACCATTACCTAAATATTCTTAAAACACTCATACATTTTAATTTTGTGTTAAAAGTGAATTACAGTTCGAACTCTTTTTCTATTAAATGAAAAAGTTTTATATTTCAAATAAGTTTACACTAAATTTATCAAAAGTCAAAACCTACTTGCTTATATATATTTTCTAAAGCAAACTGTCTTCTGGTATATTTTGTTATCTATGTCAAATCAAAGGCACGTCAATACCTTATAGAAACATACCTAAATGGCGTTCCTTATAACTTAGGTAATGTTTCTTCAGAGGAATTTTCAAACGACAAAAAGCAGACTATCGTAATTTAAAAATATTGCAATATATTGCAGATCATAACAGGATAAGCAATTAATTTCCTTTAATAGTATTTAGTATTCAAACTTCGGAATGCAATTATAAATTTCATAAGAAGTACTTGCTTTACGTCATGGTGTTCTACCTATCTATATAGTTCTATCTAAATAAAAATAATAGTAAATATACCTTTAATAAATCACGTTCTATTTCTGTATTATTTCCGATTGTCTCTTACATCGAAGGCTCTCCTGAAATGGATATCGCGTTTTATTTACAGTATTTGTATTGACATTTCAATTTATACATTGCAATATATTTTTAACAACCGTGACCTAGTTCACGCTGAGTAGATGCAGATCTCGTCTATTTCTATACGATTGATTGAACTCCACATGTACTGGGATTCTTTAAATATGTACATGTTACATCTGTTATCAAATTGCTATTTTGATTACGTTATTTCTAGATGTTACGGCTTCAAATATACTTTTGATATAATTTGGAACATTTATTATGTTACCTAAAATAGTTTATTAGCTTATTTAAGTCATTGCAATAAGAATTCTTATTTAGAGGACGTTTTATTTCGGTCGTTATTTTCACGAGCAATATCGTGGTTGAATATTTTTAATTGACCGTAAAAACTGCTCTAAAATAAATGTACATGTTAAATATGATCATTAATCTTGGAACGGTTTTCTCGTTACAGTTTTTTCTGTTGAACTTAAATATAATCACTTGTCAAAGTGTATTAAAAATAATAATCGGTTTGGCGTAAAATAGTATATTTTAAGCAACATTTTCTAGATCTATGTACTTTTCATTTGTACTTACACAATCTAAAACATTTTTTCGTAGTTACTAATTATTTGAAATTGGATTACATTTTTTGTTAACCTACAGTCTAATTTTTAAACTGAAATATACATCCATTCATTCATTCATTACCTATGCCAAGATAAACAAAAAGACACTCAGAGAGTAATTGAGTATTTCCGATCCCAAGCAGTCCAAGCTGTCAATCTAAATATAATTTCTAAAAAGAATATTAATTATAAACAACAATAATGTCTCGATAAAGTTTAATTAATTCTTTAGTAAACAAACCTACGCACAAAGAATTAATTTGTAGTGACATAAATAACTTATGATTAAGGAGTATTGTTGGTAGTATGAATTTGTAATTAAAATTGCATATAATGACTTATTTAAAACCATACACTTAATTGTCTTGATTCATTCATGATACGGAACTAAGCATACCACGGACTTACATACCTCGGAATTAAACATACCCACAATATTCAAAGTATTACACGGAATTAGAAGGATCCATTTATTAAATTAAAATTAATTAAAGCTTTATTATGGTTACTTAGGATATGGAAATTGCAATACTAGAGAAAAGTTCAATCTTCAATTCAATGAAATTGCTAACAAAAGGCTTTGGGTCATTGGAAAATTTTAGACCATATTTATTTAAAATTTAAATAAACATAAATTTTAATCAACATAAAGACATACATATAAAGTATATTTCTGAATATTTAAGTCTCGTTTACCACAATTTAAATAACTCACACACAGCCCTTATACAGGTTGATGTTTATTTAATGAGTAATTCAGTACAGCAAACATACGTTCTTAAAAGGCTGTGCTAGAAACCGTTAACCCTAAAAGGTAGGTATTACATATACGTAACGCTATGAGTAATAGTTTAAAGCTTATCTCCATAACCTTAATATAGAACAAACTTTTTATAAGATGCTGATAACAGCAATTATGTCTCAGTCTCATGGCGATAATCTGTTGAGTTTTAAGTGTAATAACTTAATAGTAATAGTATATAATAATAAATCTATCAAGTATTGTACTTATACAATAGTTTGTGATATAGTCCTAATTATCATTAACAAAGTTCCTCAACTTACGCAGATGTCTTAATTTGGCAGACAGTTGATTTTCAATTCTTCGTGTTTGGTTTAGAGTCTATTTTTGAATAACCTAATAAAGGAGGTCAGAGCTCCTAACATTCATCTTATGTCGTTCACACGAGTAATTAGCTACATTGCTTTCCTTTAATTAGTCGATTTGATGAAAGTCTTTGGATAAAGCAAAATGCGTTTCTAATAGTTTCTTATACATTACATGCTTCGCCTCTTCTTTGAATTTATATATTTTTATAATCCATCAATTAATCTATTCGTCTGAGGGAGTTATTGTTTATTGTATATGTGAATAAAACAATATAACAATGAAAGAAACGGCACATTTTATAATTATTACGACATTAAATTAGTTTGAAAAAAAAAATTGATTTGAAGTTTTAAGTTTATGAGGGGTTAACTATATCTTGAACAGGTATATCTTTTACGACAATCTTTGTGACTATTTGAAATCAAACTATTATTTTTGACAATGATAAACTTAATTAATTAATCTTTTAATTTATTTGCTATTTGCTATTTGCTAACTATTAACTTCTGCATTTCTCAACGTAAACGTTAATACCACATTTCACAATACTTCGTGTACGCAATATGCTTCCAATCAGATACAAAGTTTTCTCTATATAATTATTAGTTCGATTGTTGTTTGTTCTATTTTTGTTTATTATATCAGAATTATTAGTTTGAATATCAAATCAAGAATCTAATATATTCGCTAACAATTAAAATGTTGTGTTGGTGAAGTGGAAAATTTATAACATATTTTACCAAAATTAGCAGGTTTGAGTCATCTTATTGTCATTTTTAATCTTAAAATATAACAGCTGGTGTGTATTTTGAGTAATTAGATTAGATATGTTTTATAAAACCTAGTTAAATAATTGTAAAGTTTTCTTTGTTACAAAACAAAGAATATTCCAAGGTAAAATTAATCTTCAAATAAATGTTTATTGTAATGTACATAAATATATACTTGTATATAAATAATATTTTCTTTATCTTTCGGTCTGTAAGAGTAAGTGAAATCACAATCTTCCATGAAAAGGTTTTATTTCATCGTAAAAAGTTCCACCGAAGAGAACTAAGTAACTAAAAGGTTTAGTTTTCGTAGTTTTTTATTTGTGTATTGATTTTTTTATTTGTTTTAGAACTTTGTGTTAGAATTTATTTTATTTTATTTATTTATGTACCAGATTGAGCAGAAAACAAAATATTCAGAAACTTGAAAAACATTGATTGGGCTTATCTGTAAAAAGAGATCTCTACCAACATGACTGATAAAGATGACTTATTTTACTTATAGAATATGATTTTTTTAATTTATTACATGATTATTTTACTTCCTATCCCAATAATAAATTGTTTATGAACGAATGCATAACATAAATAAGATAAATGAATCTAACGAGTGTCTTAAATTGACAGACTAAATTTCATTGTCACAAGCAATAAATATATAATATTATTTAAACCTACTACTTTAATATACATAGATTATCAGTCTAAGTTGGTTAGTTATAAGTATATACCGATAGTGCTAGATGTTGTGAAAATACAATGGTCAAAAGAAAAGAAAAGAAAGGACCTCTTTATATTTATTCAGGCCGTTAGGAAAGGTTCCCATCATTACGTAGTCCTTTTCCTAAAAAGATTTGGATGTGGACTAGAAACACTTTTATTTTTTTATCTCTTATAAGAATTCAAGAGTATTTGAATTTTTCCAAGTAAATACAAAATTATAAAATATTAAAAGTAATTATAAGTATTACTACAATAAAAGAGTATTTGTAAACGTACAAGTCCTGAAGGACTTCGAGGTGAAGGACAAGTTCGAGGGACTGGCACTTCTAAAATTCAATTATTACAGACAGACGAATCAGGAATGCTGTAAAAATGAAGACTTTTGTGTTCTGTAAGCTAAGAGGATTATACTATAAGAACTTTCAGTTAATTAACAAATTCATTCTTTTATTGTATAATAAACGCAGTAGTATGTGCTGGATGTAAACAATCATAATAATTATTATGGTACACTATTTCAACTTTAGTGAATAAAAATATTTAAGCAATACAGTTATTGTACAATAATACCATTTTCCTCAAGTGTCAAAACACATTGAGATAATATAATAATGCTAGTACATAGTTAATTATCAATTATAACCACATTTAATGTAAAAACATTTTGAAATATAATAAACACAAACTCGTATCGTCATTTCTGTAGACCTTAAAAAGACTTACAAAACGATTCTATTTCCGAATTAAAATAATTAAAGATGATGATATAATGAATGATGATGATGACTCATTAAAACCAGGCACAATGCTCCTTAGACGTGTTGATATCAAATGATTGAATGTACTCAAGCCGAAGGCCAATTGCCGACGCCTGCCGCGAATTGATAAAAACCCTCAAACGCACCGCCTTACTAAGCGAAACGATCTGTTAATAATTTTGTCACTATATAACATTGCTAGATACTCGTAGAAATAACTACATGTTTTATATTAATTTTAGATTAAAACTACATAAAATGTGATCGTAACTTTTCATTGTTGTTAAAAGTAAAATTATCTTTATTTTTTTTGTTACTATAACGAAGCAAAGCAAAATATCATTTCCTTTTTGAATATCATACAAGTGATCACTGGTATTAATTATTGAAAAAAAAATTAAAAAATGAATAAAAATAAATGGATTGATTGAATTATGAAGGCTTTCACGAAGGATATTGATCCACGTATAAGGTGAATATAGTTATTTATGGATTGTCCTTACTTTCAGACTAGGTTTGACTCACGACAGTGACGAGCAGTGTGAATCGGATGGTATCCGTGGGTCTGTCATGGCTCCCACGGTCTTAGCAACGCTGCACAACTACGCTTGGTCATCGTGTTCCAGACAGCAGTTTCATGAGAAATCAAAGTATATCATTGTTACTGGATAAATAAGTATAACTATCGTATTTGTATTAGTTGATTGTAGTATGCTTAGTTGGTTTAATGTTTAGGAAGTGGTGGTGTCTTCATGAACGCAGTCGGGACGATGGTGTAGAGTTGGGTGGTGCTAAGGAATTATCCAACTATGTATTTACCATGGACGAGCAGTGCCGTACAGAGTTTGGAGAAGGGTGAGAATTGTTAAATCTTTTATTGCTAAATGCACGGAGTTTAAACTTCATAATGTATAAAGTTAAAATTGTAGCTAGTTTCTTAACAATTAAGTGTTAAGACTGAATCAACAAATTTCTAAAGTATAACTTAGTAGAACCCCCATCTTTCAGCACTCGTAAGCAAACTCAGCTAGGCTGTTTTTGCAATTAAAAAAGTTAGACAATTAACGGACGTAAAACGGCTCGACGTGTTTATTATATATATATTTTTCATAGTATTTTGTCTTATAGTAATTTATTTAGGGGGCAGTGCTGCCGAAATTAATTTTATGTTTATTTTACAAAATAGAGCTGTACGGGTTATAATTTAAAAGCTGGAGAGTCCTTGAGGGATGTTTTTAAAGAAATTGGTATTCTTACAGTCAGTTATTAATACATATTTAATAACATAATGTTTATAAGCCAAAATTTAAATAATTATATAAAAACAATGACTGACACACGATAAATACAAGAAATAAAAACAAACTTGTAACGCCCAAATTTCGTCTTCTAAAAGTTAACAAATCATTCATGGGCTTGAGTATACGCATATGTATTCAAGTTCTACAAGATATCTTAGAACTTCCTTTTGTTAGTTTTAAATCTAAAATCCAAAGTTTATTATTAAATAAACCCTATTATTACATTCAACAGTTTTTAGTGGATGGAAATGGATTAAGTTGTTGACTCCTTTGCAGGATTGATATTATAATCTATACATAAAACATTGTGAAAATTCATTTTAAAAGAGCAACTGTTGAGTTTCTGAGCAGTGCTTTTAGCAGACCATTCCGAGACGATGGAGCCAAGCCGGCTTTTACACGGACTGACTACACCTTTTTATGAATATAATTCAAAAGTGCTTGTAAATGCCTTCTTGAATATAGATATTTTGTATTTGAATATTAAATTTAATTTCAGTATTGTATTGTTAATTTTTAAACTGCTTTATAAATCGTTACTGAGCTTAGCTTAGATAAATTTAATATAAACGTTTAAATAGGATCATTTTAATAAACTCGAATGAGTTATATATAGTCAGGTATATCAAAGCGTCAGACAGTTATAGAACCAAAAAAGTAAACAAAATGAAGCTTGCAGATAGTGTTCTAAAACTTCAAATAGAGGTATATTTGAAAACTTTGAGACACGTGTCATATAAATACAGTGCCTTCCCAACAAATTTAATATAGCTGAATGACAGAGTACGAAATTCAATAAACTTTTACGAAGCGGGCTTAACTTTTTTCGTTTTTTAGTCATTGTTATTAATAAATAAAGACTGTTATCGCTCTCAACCACTCGAATAAAGTGTTTTAATATTTAATTTATTTTAATAACCTTACTACCTTTTAAACGTTTTCGTGTTTCTATAGAAAAAACAATGATAAAAAATATCTGCTCATGTATAAACTTCTAAATTCTTAGAGTATACAATAAAGAAATGAAGATGAACAAGCTCAATAAGAATTTAATAAAAATATTAAAATTAGTTTCATACGTAATTGCTTCAAATATTTAGCTTGCGTAGATAAAAAAAAACATATTTTATATTATATAAAATTTTACTTCAACTTTAAAATTTTATTGTTTTTTAAACAATTTATTGCCATAACTTCTTTCATATTATCACCGTCAAGTCGAGTAATAGTACTATCCTTTTCTAGAAGCGATTCACACCATTTACAAGTCTCTGTAACTTGCTAATGAACTTTTTCGAACGTTCCAATTATCAGTGACCCAGAGCTAGAAATGTATCTAGCTAAATGATGTTAGAAATGTATCTAGCTATGTAATACATAGCTAGAATCATTTCTAACATCCATTTTATTTGAACCACTGCTTTAGGAATTATTAATATAAAAACAAAATTATAATTAAATTTTATTTCTATTTCATTGACTCACTGAAATAGAAGTGGTACTTCCCGTTAACCTAGAAAGCTGAAATTTGGTATACAATAAAGTTTTACTGTCTGCGTTTTACTGTTTACCGATGAAAAACTATCAAAACTTTGAAAATCGAAGACGTGGAGTACTTGATGTGGATCACCACCTAAACTATCATAGATACAGAAATGTTTCCTTAACAAAAGTTATTTGTCCTTATGAGCACTCTCTGGTGATTTATTAACATTAAAGATAGAGTGAATTGACAAACGCCCGCGGGAAAAGATTAGACTATAAATATTATAAATGCAAAAGCTACTCTATTATGCTATCACATCTAAATACACATCTAAACACCGAACGATTTTTTGTGAAATTGTGTATAGAGATATTTCAATATCCTGGAAAAGACATAGGATAGATTTATCATGAAATTAAATTATGTTATCAGGTACATATGCTAACACATGCTATTCATTAAGGTGTAAGAAAAAGATAATCAATATTAAAGTTACATTAAAAATTTACTTGCTTCCATAGATAGATATACTAAATTAACCAACTTGGCTTCGATTTGATGTCAGAACTGTTACGCTGTTGCGAGACTCAGCATTTTCTTACATGTTATGTTATAGGTGGTATAGAATACTTATGCTTATTAAAATCTACGTCACTTTCGGCACCATGTAGACATCATTCAGTTGTTTACAATATTTTGTTAAGTTTAATTATACAAACTTTTTATTTAAATTCAATTATGGTCGGAATTTTCAATCATTATTTTAATATTAAGTCCCTTATCTCTTAAATATTTTATTAATATGCTGTTGTTTTGCAGTTCAATGAAAATGATTGTTTTTTAATTCCATTTGCCGTTTGTAAATTGTTTTTCCAATTATCCGATTATGTCGCTTATTAATATTATATATGTTCAAATGATTTATTGTATATTGAATATCTCATAACATAAAGAGGAAGAGAGAGGTAGAAAGAGAAAAAGTGAAAGAGAGAGAGAGATAACAAAAGAGAGAAGAGGGGGACGAAGAAAACATACAATGAGTGTGTGATTTTTTTTATATGGCATAAATCTCCTCTGAGATGACATATGATAAATTTTGCGTTTTACGATGATCCTAAATAATTTAGATTATGCTGATATTGTTATATAATTTAACTACATCTATATATTATCATTAATATTTTTATGTTTTATATAAATAAATATAGGCATATTTCTCTAAAAGTATTTTTTTTACATTTAATAGTATCAGAAGTAGTTGTACAGATTACGTTATAAAGAACTTAATCTATATTATTTATTACTTCATGTTCCTTTCAAACTTATGATTTATGTGCAATGAATAAATAAAATATTGAAAAGAGAATGCATGAATGATATTATCGAGGTGGTGACTGAGGAGCTGTCGGCCAGCGGGAGCGAGTCTGTTTTATTTCAAAATCTTTATGAACCTTTTGATATAACTTTATTCGTCAGTATCAATTCAGCATTTTTTATTACAAAATATGAGAAGCTAAAAATAATAAAAGAGTGACCGGCAAAATGGTGAGTAATTATATATTTTTTTAATTAAATAAAGTGAATCAATAAGGTATCGATAAACACAAAAAATAATAAATAATAAAAAATATTAAAACAAAGCAAACGAATAGTGACGACGCACTCAAAAGTATTTTCTACGCGACAATTGTCCATATGAATCACTGGATTTTTCCATTTGAATTCATTTTTATAGAAAAAAATTTATAAAGTTTAGGAAAAAACTCGAGGAAAAAGAATTTGAATTCATATTAATAAAAAAAAATTAATAAAATATATTAAGTTTGCTTCTTTTATTTGAATACTATTATTTTTATATACAATATGCGTAAAAAGGTCAAATTATGTTCAAAATGAACATTACTTAAATTCTCTAACAATTTCATTAAAAATACACCGAGGGAATTAAACTAATGTTTAGGAAAAAACTCGAGGAAAAAGATAATGAGTTAAGAAAACTTAATGTTTGTTTCCCTGAAAGAATTTTCTGTGTCCATTAAAATCGATATGAAGAAAAGAATTTTCCTTTTTTGTAACTACCTTCCTGCTAAAATATTTTTGAATTTACTTTACAACTTTCTGCAAAAAAAGGAACAAAGTTTACCAACTTTTTATACTAGTACAACCAAAATCATTTTTAAATTAGAGTCTCAATTAGAAATTATTCCTTTGTTGTTCAAAATATATATGTGATTATAAAATTTAGAGTTAATATGATATAAATGATTAATATTTATTTACGTATTTAATGAATTATCCAGATTCTCGGTATGCAAGTCGGTGACGGTACGGTCACCGTGCGCCAAGCTGTGGTGCGCGCACCGCTCTAAGACACACGTTTGTCACTCAAAACGTGCACCACCGTTAGAAGGAACGCCTTGTGGAACTAATCGAGTAAGTAATTCTATATAGATAAATATCTGAATTATACTGCTTCTCAATAAAGTATATAGTGACTTGGTTAATAATTATAAGCTCTAGAACAAGGTCGCATTCGTCATCACTAATAAAACAGCTGTAATAATTCATGCTGTCCAAAATTATCTGAATGCCTCAGATATCATATAGTAATAGCGTTTGCAGCCTGAAGTATACCAGTACATTCATACAAGTCGGAACAGTCAGGGATGTTAATATATTTATGTTAACATACACTCTTAAAGTACACTAGCCTTAGGGTACTAAGGCATAGATATATGCTGGTCTTCGAACAATCTGTTTTCATACAATATTCTCGTAACTATAATCGGCCATGTATTTCTTATTGTTGTAGATGCAAGTATTATGTAGTGATTGTCATATATGCATTTGTCTTCTGATCCTGTCACATGAGTTCTCTAATAGTAAATAATAGTTGAGGGCTGTATTCCAAATCTTCGTGTGAGGTCTACTGTCAAGATGACACATCTTCAAAAGATACACTAGAATGAAACCCATGAATTAACAGATAGAAAGTCGGTAACACGAGGAAAACGTTCAAAAAAGATGTTGTGTGCAGGCTATAGACGACGGTTAATAAGGCAATCTTATGAAAAGTAAAAATGTGAAATTTAGATTTCTCTTAGCTATCCTATTTTTGTAAGTATTCTCTTTAAACTTATGTAAGGATGTTATTGTTTCGCGATCGATAAAAAAAAAATAATTTCTACATTTAATCTCTTTTAATATAAAAGTATAAGTGGCCTACAGAGAAAGACACATGCAAAAACCGGACATTGAAAATTCGGTTGATAATAATTAATAGTTTAAGTTAGTTAGTTAGTTTATTAATAGTTAATTATAATAGTATAAGTTATAATTTAACTTGAAGATTTAAGGGATTTGCAAGGTAATAAAGTTGATGCTATAAAACTTAGACTTGAAACTTTATACACCCACATAGATAATAAGAAATAGTAAAAAAGATGGTCGTAAAAGATTTTATTTTCTATTGTTACATAAAACTGTAGAGAAAGCGAACGTCTACCAAATTTAAGTCGATCTTTGTGTCTATGTGGAGGAACTTTAGTTAGCTTATTTTCAACGAAGTATTCAAATCAGAACTAAAACAACGAATAGCAGATTCGTATTTTTATTATTTTTTCTTTTATGTTATATCAAGATAGAGGTTAGATAGGACACAGTAACTTGTTAATTATTACATAATAAAAATTCTTTTTTAAACTAACTAATTTTATTAACATGTAAAAACATATATATATTGTATTATCTATGTTTTACTCTTTACTTTCAAGAATCCATATAACATTTTTTTCACCATAGACCAATATAATAAAGTCCATCTAAAAGCTTTTTTGTTGATTTATGACAAAAGCGCGAATGTCAAATAAATCTTGGCACTGAGTGCGTACATGTATGTACCACATGTCCCTGATGAATTCTCAATTGAATATTTATACGGTTTATTTTAACTGTTTAATTTGCCACTAAATAAAAAAATCAACGAAATATTCAATTAAATACAATGTAAAGAAAGACGTTTTTTTATAAATGCTATTTACAAAAAAGTGTTATTAAAAATGTAACAGTAACCGTAAAATAATATAATTTTGAAAATATTCAATAAATGCTTGTTTAATTTTAAATCTCATGATAAAAACTTTCCCTGTAAGAATAAGGAGAGCAAAGAACGTAAGCACGATTTTAACGTTCCCATTCATGTTTGGGTATAACCTTCAGGGTAAAAGCCAAGACTCAGCCACTAACGAAATTACCACGACTTTCGTCCCCTATTTGAGCCAACGTAATAGATATTCGGGAATCTGTAAAAAATCCCATTTAAGTTCGAAGTGCTCTTTAAACAAACAAGTAAGCACCAAGGCTATAAACAAGTTTACGATGTCATCCTAGATGGCATCAAATGGTTTAACTTTCACTCTGTAGCTATAATTACATTAAACGTGACTGGCCTTTTACCGTAGACAGTACACGTTATCCGAGACTTCATAGTCACGCATCTGACATATTTTTTAACTCGCATAAAATTAGAGACACGCCGTCATCCCTTAAACATGAATGCTTCAAAGCATTTAAAACGTTGGATTAAAGTAAAGCACATGTTAGAATGTACAACCATTATACGCGAGTTAAATCCCTCTTACATTGTTTTATTTATTTAGGTCACCCTTTTCAAAACTCATATACTAGTTTTTGCTACCTCAGTACCAAAGTGAAGGTGAAATCTGCATTTTAACATGTCGCAAATGGAATCTACCTTTAATCTATTCATATATACGGCTAATTAGTACTTAGTTCAGGAAACCAAAATAAAATGCTTATTAATTTTAATCAATTTAAGTAAACTACGTACTCGTATCATAGACTAAAACTAAAATAAGTTAGCATCATCATCATCGTCATCATCATCTTCCTGCCCTTATCCCTTTTTGGGGTCGGCACAGGATGTTTTTTCCTTCCATAGTCTCCTGTTACTCGTCATCTCTGTACACACTCCCTTCTTCTCTATATTGTCTTTCACGCAATCCATCCGTCTTTTCTTCGGCCTTCCTCTACATGTCCAGCCCTCCACTACCATACCCAGCAATCTTTTCGTCACGTGCCTTTCATCCCTCCTCATAACTTGCCCATACCATGACAGACATACTCGTACCATAAAACTAAAATAAGTTAGCATAAGAAGTTTAGTTTAAGAACTCTTTAATTTTTATTCCACTATTAAAGAAGTTTACTTAAAACCATTAAAAATGTCTTTTGTACAATTGAACCACGTAATATATTTTCATTTTAATTTAAAACAATAAGCATATTATTTAAGATTCCATCTTGAAATAGTTATTTCACCCAGTTGCGTTCGTGTGCGCGCATTAATTCGATAAAATCTTTATGAATGCATTTTACTACAGAAATGTATTCATTACCTCTCTAAAGTATTGTGAATTGTATTGAAAATGTCAGTGAAATTGAATGTTTATTTATATAAAAATAGGATGAGTTCATGTTTTATAAAAATTGTCCAAGTGAAGTGATGACAAACAAAGAATAACACACCTAATGGCCTTGGAAGTCAACTTTGTTGTTTTTGGCACCATCCTTATAATATTTGAAGGTCCTCTACCGTCATGATTAACTTGCTAATTGTATGAATTTATTCTCTTTGTTAGGTTTATTTCCTGGATCGGAGCCAAAGATCACTTTGATCTATTATGAACATTATTAAGCCACTTGATGTTTTATATATTATTTTATGCTCCGTATTTCTATGAATTTATAAAGACTGCAGTCTGCTTGTTTTATTCTACAAATTTTTAATATACATTTCATCGGAAAATACGTCTCGGTATTTAAATTTTGTAATAATCTTTTAATACATAAAGGAGTTATGATATTAAATATTTAGAAAGTTAGGATAATAAATTGTTTGTTTATGAACATTATAACATTTATAAATATATATTTCAAAATTGTAGGTAGTTTACTTTCATTTAAGAAAAAATATATATAATGAATCTGAAGTGTACTAAGCACCTCATTTGTTAATGTGTAATTAATGGCGGCATAATTTATTTCTCTTAAATTTTAGTGGTGTGTGGATCGCGTCTGCGAGCCGATGCCAGAGCACGTTGTGGAGAATAAGAATAACGATGAGAACATAAGAAACCCACAGTGGGGGGAGTGGAGTCAATGGAGTGAGTGCAATGTGAACTGCGGTTATGGCTTACGGTCGCGGACTCGACGTTGTCGGGACAGAGGGTGATTTTCTCATTATGTCTTACGATGGAGCGTTGATCTATGATGGAAATAACTCATCAATATTATTGACAGAGTCATATCATCATCATGTGAGGGTGCTGGTTCGCAAATGGCAACATGCTGGAGTGGATCACCGTGCGCGAGTACTCGCGACGCTCGTTCAGACGCCTGCTCCAGAAAAGGAAGTCATCTCATACCACATCTACATATTGAAGGTAATATTGTGGTCAAAGTATTCTTGAACAGAGTTTAACCTGAATATACAAAAGTTTTACAAACAAAACAGCAACCATAATGTTAATGGCTTTAATGTTGATAATGTGATCAATCTAAACTAATTACAAATTGAAACACATATTAGCCTCTATGTAATGTAATGATTTGTAAAACTAAACACGCGTTGGACATTGTGTGATTAATTAGGCAGAATTCCTGATTAATTCAGTTTGTCGTCACATATTATGCGTGTTCAGTTGATAATATAATCTGATTAATCAACTCAATCTTGCAATTGTACAATTTCGTATATAAAAATTTAATTAGCTTAGAATTGTGTAAGTGTTATTCAAACATACCATTTTAAATTTTCAAGAACGATTTTACTATGGCAATAAAATTTTGTTTGTGATTTTATACTCCGTCCGGTGACTGGAGTTTATTTTTCAGCTGAGACTTTCAAAGCAAAAGACATGTAAAATTTAAATTTAAAGTGCTTGAAAAAGGTTTTTGAAGTCCCACAGTTGGATTTTATATTTTTGTGAAATTTTTAGGTTCTTATAATACATAAAATTATTATGGACGGTTTTCATCATGTCTATCATATTTACAAAATTGAATTTATTTTTTCTATAAAGATGTTACAATCGAAACATATACGTCCTATTGTAATAAGAGTTAATAAATTTTGCATTCTTTTTTATTTTCTTGTCTTGTTACAATAAAAAAAAAATCTGAAGTACCTATAAATGAACTTTTTATTAGAATCGAATCACTGTGAGACGTGGTGTGTGGACTACTCCGGCGGGAATCCTTCCAATTTTGGACCATTAGGCGATGGAACACCTTGCAGCTATGACAGACCATTCGATCTTTGTTATCAGGTAAACATTAATTTAGTCATCGATCCTCTTAAAACAGAAGAAAATTTAATCTCAATTGTCCGTTTTTGTTCTTATATCGGAATTCAGAAGAGCAACTTAAATGGGGATATTTATATTTGAATTTCATTAACTTCAATAAACTTTCCGCTTAATAATAACATTATTCTCAGTTATGCATATTAAATCACTGCAATATTAAATTTATTCATATAATTCAAATGTATTATACCGTACTGTTTTCGTTTGTTTAATAATGAATCGTCAACCCTAATTGTATAATGTTTATATTAGGGTACATGTGTGAAGGGACAATGTAATGCAACGGACCCCGTGTGCAACTGGTGTCCTGATGGTTACTGCAATAACAATACTCACATATACACCAGACAACTTGGCAAAGGTGATAATTGTTTAATACGGTTTGATACACAAAATTTTGAGGAAAAATAATTTACTAATATTTTTATAAAATTCAATTATTTTAATATTCTTATCGAATTTTATAATTTATTAGGCTGGACCCGCCTAACGGTGATACCACACGAAGCAACCCAGCTCTCAGTTCACATCGCTACCCCCGTACCACTTAATATTGCGATACGGGAGCGACGACGTGACCGACCTATACTGCAACTAAATAAACATTCTAGAACCTTCGAGATTGATCATAGACAATACGACTTGAATAGAAAAGGACAAGACTATCTGAAATATGACATACCGCAGAATTTACAAATAATAGATGTGGATAGCAATGTTATTGATATTAAGGAGAGGTTCGGGTCAGAAGGAGAGGTTGCTGCGGCTGGCAGCTTATTAAGATGGACGCAGACTGAGACTGATGTAATAATCACCTCAAATTCTAGATTACAGACCGATTTAATGATTATGGTAAGTAAGGTTATATATTTTTATAGACTTTCATTTTATTGCTTGTTATTATTCTGATTTAAATTATTCAGCCGCTTCCAACTCTACTGAAGTTAATTACGGATCCGTTTCACCGAATATAAACTTTTCTTTTATGTTGATTTATTTTGAGATCTGTCTTTATTGAACTGTAAATAGAAGTCACATGTGATCTTCGTAATATTCGAATTCGAGCTTTGATACACCGCTGATCTTAATAATTACGTAACGTTAGAAAAAAAAACTATTTATTTGTTATTACCTATTACGTCTAATGTTTTTTTATGTTACGTTATTACGTTCAAAGTTTTGTTATTCCTGTAAAAGTAAACTAATTATCACAAAAACAACAAATGCTAAAGAAAAATTGATAATGAAATATTAATAAGCTCAGTCGATTTCAAACAGAATTTACATTAGGTGTTAAATTGGAAATTTCTGAATAATAATTAGAGTATAAATCCTTTGTAGAAAACAATTAATGTTTAGATTAATCTTGGTACAGAAGGTTTCGTTAACTTAATCTGTTGTCTTGTTATTTATTTAATTATCTTTGTCTATTATAAACTGGAGTTAATAATTATACTAATTGTATGTATTACTTAACTTCATGAATATGTAACATAAATAAACATGATATTGTATTTCGTAGGCGGTACCAACGACTGTAACTGAAGATACGATAGTAGCAGAGGTATCCGTCAACTACAGCACCCCGGCGGGACGCACCAGACCAATGGAGTACAGGTAATTAATATTATTAACATTACATAAGACTTTACTTATAACTTCCATAGGACCTTAAATTAATTTCTTAATACTAGAACAGTACTAGGTTTATATTGACCTAATAGCTGATATAAATTTTGGGTTTTAAATATAAGGATGATAGATTTATTATTAATGTATGTAATGCAAAAAACTATGTGAAAACATCTTCATAATAAAAACGCAAGTTCGATTATATACGGAATATTTCATTCCTTTTGCTGTCGTACCCATCGGCGGCAAAGCTCGCTCATGGCTTAATGCCGAATGCCGAATGTAGATGACAGCATGAGCTGAAGACCGAAAATATTCGGCATACCTCATTTGGGCTGATGCTCGAAGCCGCAAAGCTCCGGATGTAAGTTTAAAGAAGAAAGGCTTTAACCAAGATGCCAAGTCTTGTAAAAGGCATTACATTAATGACTAAAATCTCTCTGTCAGACCTACTGGCACTCGAGCTTTCTGGTCCTTTGCCAAAGGGATCGAGTCGAACTTATGCCAACCCTCACTGCCTGCTTTTCTGAAGCCGAATACATCTCTGGCTCATACAGCGTCAGAGAAAGCGAATGCATTTGCTTCTCTGTTTGCTGATAATTCGCATCTAGACACTGACAATGCTTCTCCAGCATATCTTTCTCACTGCGGTATTTCGATGCCTGAAATCCGCATCACGAACAAAAAAGTATGGAGAGCATTATGTCGTCTTGATGTGAATAAAGCCAGTAGTCCTGATGGTATACCAGCCATTCTGCTCAAGACATGCGCAGCTGAGTTGTCTCCTGTATTGACACGTCTGTATCGCCTCTCTTTCAAGATTGGAATAGTGTCGAAATCTTGGCAGCTTGCCAACGTGCAACCAGTACCCAAAAAAGGCAGCTGTTCCGATCCTGCCAATTATAGACCAATTTCAATCACCTTCATACTCTGCAAGATTATGGAGCTTGTATTGAACTCGCGTCTTCTAGCGTACCTTGAAGGTACCGACCTCCTCAGTAACCGACAGTATGGATTTCCCCTAAATAGGTCCACTTATAGTGTATGCTGCGCACATTTTAGTCGAGGCTATTGAGAAGAACGCAGAAGCGGTTTCCGTCTCTCTTGACGTCTCGAAAGCAATTGACAGGATCTGGCATTCGAGCCTTTTAAGCAAGCTTTCAGCGTACGGTATATATCCTGGTCTGATTGGCTGGGCATTCTAAACCAGAGGTCTTTCCCAGTTCTCTCCAATTATCAACTGGTGTTTCTCGGAACCCTTGACAATAAATGCCGGAGTGCCTCAGGGGTCTGTTCTTTCTGCAACACTTTTTCTGCTGCATATTAACGATCTGCTGAAGCCCGGTATCCATGAGTATGGAAAAGACAGCAGAGTTGTAGAAAGATATCTGCCAAGTAGTCGGGCTAGTAGAAATTAAGTACAGTCTGAAAGAGAAACCATGGTGGAACGTTTGAATGACAAACTTTAGGCAGTCTCCGCATGGAGCAGTGCCAATCTTGTCAAATTCAACACCATCAAAAAGCGGACATGTCTGTTTACCGCCAAAAGGAACCCTTTCACCTTGGCTCCTACTTTCCAGAATGTATCTTTGGAATACAGTGACCGGCTTCATTTGTTAGGCTGAGAGAATTCTTCGAATCTCAACTTTGGTCGGTGTATTGAGTTTAGAGTAAGAGCTGCTGCAGGAAAGCTTGCTTCTCTGACGAAGATTCGTCAGTACTTCACACCGGGATAGCTTCTTATATTAAACAAAGCACATATCCGGTCGTGTGTGGAGTACTGTGGTTACAAAGTTTCATCTTGCGGTTCTGGACTCAATTGAAAGGCGAGCAAAGAGGCTTGCTTATAGGCGACCCTGAATTGATAGAAGCCAACCTTGAACACAGGCGTACAATTGCTAGCCTCTCAATATTCTATAGGATACATTTTGGGGAGTGTGCGCTGGAATCACACGATTTAATTCCTCCGTCCCCCTTCCGTCACAGGACGTTCCGACGCACGGCAGATATCCATCCTTACGTTGTGTACATTCTCCCTGTCCGAACGAAGCGCTTTGCTTCGTTTTTTTTAATTCGTACAGCGAAGAATCGGAACAGATTGCCTGCGTCAGCATTTGCGTCCCAATAAAATGTCGGTGTCCTCAAGAGAAGAGTGAATAGGTTACTAGGTTAATGCGCCTTACCATCTACGACTACATTTTAACTTTTCATCAGGTGGAATGTAGTCAAGCATTAACTTAGATGATAAAAAAAATATAATCTGCTTTTATTAAAGTAGAATGAAAACGAATAATTATTTTACCACCTCTCCCAATTAGTATTGTATAACTCCCAATTAGTACTAATTACTTTGAAAATAACTGAATAATTACTATATGTCAGTTATTTCCAAAGAACAACAATTCCTCTGTATATACAACGAAATTATATAGACTTACAGTATTTATAGCCCTATCCTTATAATTATTATTTAAAGCTAACACGTGTACAAAGTCTAAACCTTTTTAATAGTGTATGAATCACCTTCGCCTCAACAACGCTTTTAAACACCCGACTTATTGAAACATAATTATCTACTTCTAACAAAATCATTATTATAAGTTATTTACTAGTATTTAATGAAATAAGTGTTTCTCTTGCATCTCTATTAGTTATTGAGTTATGTTAAATCATATTAACGACGCTCAATATTTTAGACTTTGTATTGAATTTATTAAACTCGGTGTATTGTGGATACTACAAAAAAATCCAAATTAAAATAAAAAAAATCCTTAATTTGAAAGCTACTTACTCGTAAATAGAAATTGTAGACATAATATAAAAATTGTAATTGCTTTTATTGTCCTTCTATCTCCATAAACTAAAATACATATTTAATGTGTTTCATCATATTAATAAAGTGTATTAACATCTCTCGGATGACCCCAGGGATGTCTCGAGAGAAAACATAACGACCACATGACAAGTGAGTCTCTCCATAGATTGTTATAATACTTAGACAAAACATAATAGTATTATATTTTGTAAGTTCGTAAATTTTACTCTAAACATTACATGTAAAAAAAGTTAGAATAAATAATCAAGAAAATAAATACAAGAAAATAATAAATTTATGTAATGTTTAAAATAAATTAAAACGCTTTATATTTATCTTTAAACTGGGTGTTTATTGTGTGTAGAAATGCGATGCGAGATATGATCTCTATTCAGAATTCACACTATTTCTATTTATAGTTACTCCTATTCTCTTAATGGGGCACTGTCTAAGATATTTTCTTGTTATCACTAAAGTTCAAGGACTATTTTATTTTATTGCCCAACATATTTAATTTTCGTAGTAATCTGTAACATAAATCTATAGTTGGACTTTTCTTTTAACGCGGCCTGTTAAAACGCGCATTCTGATATAATGCAAGTAAGGACGTTCATCCACACTCCCAGTTTTTTTACCTGATATTACAATAATATTAGTACATATATAAACGTGTATTTAATTTAAATAAAAAATTTAAAACTGTTCATTTTACTTGTCCTTTTAATTATTTTATAGAGCTGTTATCCAACGATACAACGCGGTTTCTTATTCGTTCTTATAACGTGTAAGTTCTCCTTCGTATGATAACCACATTATAAGGAGACTGAATTAGATAATGGATAAATGAGTAAAATCAAATGAATGAATCAATTTAAAAAACAGAAAACAATCATAAATCAAAATCTGGACACACTTGGCATACGAATACATAAACGGTGTATTTTTGTTTTCATAAAGTATACGAGTATACGATACTCGTATAATTGTATTTCGACTTTTGAATATGCTTTCGTTATGAAAATCAATCAAAAAAATAATGGAAACATTCTTATTTTATCCATAGTTCTTATTACAGTGATAATAATAATATGAGAGTATCCCCTTCATTAGGTTAGTTATTCCTTCCATCGCCTACGACACTATCGCGCCTTATTCAAAGTCGAATCATAAAATGAATCATAAAATGTATCGGATAGAATTCTCTTAAATTTTTTATATTGACTTTATTTCAAAGAGCAGTTCTCCGTAATGTACATTATTTGTATGGCTGGAGGCAAATATATATAATACCTTAAATGAAGTAATTACCTATACACGGTAACGTTTTAATCCAATTACTTGAAACTAGCTCTTGACCGCGGGTTCTCTCATGATAAGAGACAGGGAATTGTATAATAAGTATAATAATACAATTAAAGCACCTACCCGTACAAAACTACTTAAATAAAAATATGTAATAACGAAAGTTAATGATACTAAGTAGCTATAACATTTTTCAGGTAATGTTCATTTCTATGCAAAATTTCTTGCAAATCCATCATTATTTTCTCATCATTGTGGGACTAACATCTTAACATACCTTGCAATAACACGGTAAAAATTCTGGCGGAATAGAGATTGAAATTATAAGATACATAGTGATTTGATATACAGTGTATATAATATATACCGATTCCAGACTAATTTGAGTTGGAAACTAGTTAAGGCTCTCTGTGTCTGACGTCCTTGTCAATAATAGGTTTTGTCCAAGACACAAGTTATAGTCTTTCTTCTCTCCGTAACATAACAAATACTTTACAGTATTTTAAAGTAATTATTTCCTTTATTTCTTAAACAAGAAAATAATTACTTTTCTCCTCAACGTAGAGTCATTAGAATTTTTTTTTGTATTATTTGTTATGCTTTTTTAATTTGGGATTTAAATAAACAGACAGATTGTTATACAAAGTATTCAACTATGAGTAGAATATCCCTCCCACGCACTGTTAGTGTATAATACATTTGCCCACACCACAAATACCTGTGCCTATTTGATTATGCAAAGTAATCAGTCGCTTGATCATAGTTGTTCTTAGTAATTGGCAGGGCAACCGCAACTAAACCACCTTTGAGATGCAAATTCAAATAACCTTAATTAACAGATGATGATTAATTGTCTCAGATTACAATATAATTTATAAATAAATATAATATCTTTACAGAACAAGAGTATAAATTAAAAAATAATAGGTATGTAAGGAGTTATGATTAAAATGTTTAAATAATATGATTCCTAAACGTTATTATTTACCTTGAACTAAACCCTACTAAATTACTTTCTATCTTATATGACGCTACAATTGACTAAATAAGACGAATACAAAGTCGATTTCAATGTTATTCTAAAACATTGTGAGGAGTATTCTTATTTTGAATCAGACAATGAGTTATTAGCATAGTAAATGGTTACTGGAATTTTAAGTGCTATGAAATAAAAAAAGGAAAATAAATACTTTGTTTCATGTAGATAGAGATTTACACTGATGTTTAAAGCAAAACATTTACTTTTTTCAAACAAAATGTATAAGTTAACAAATAGTATAATATCTAATATGTAATTTGTTAAAGTGATTCTTAATGTATGTCATTAATTTATTTTAAATTTAATTAGGAACTAAGTGTGTATTTTAGAATACTATTAATTAAATATAATTTTAATGCAGATGGTCAAGTGAGCGAGGTCCATGCTCGATGTCGTGCGGCGGCGGCGTGCGAGTAGTGCGCCCGCGCTGCCCACGTGATCAGACCTGTGGGCCTGTACGTTATGAACGATGTAACTCACATAGGTAATATCACAAATTGTAATATTTGTTTTGATGTTCTTTAAAATTACACTGGTAAGTAAATTCTAATCTTATAATTTATTTCTTATTACTTATAAAAATATATATACTTCCTTCCAAACTTTCATCCTCTATTAAAACCCTTGGTGGCATTTCGTAAAATCCTGTCTTAACGAGCACCCACATCCTAAAACAAACCTCTACCAATCTAAGCAAAGTTTCGGTACTAACCTTTGTAGTTTCTGTGATGATAATAATTATAAATAAATATTTTTCATTTCGACGTTTCAAAATATAAATATTTTACCAAACCTGTAAGAATACAGTAAAGGTTTTTTATTAAAGTATTCAGAGACTATGCCTCCACATACTCTTCTAACTTAAGAATTATAGTAAATACTTACCTTTTTATGAGTATATATTTAATATTTTTAAAATACAAATTGATTATTATGCAAATATGTTATTACTATAATCTTTAAAATAATAAGATGGAAAAATAAATTAACCACATTAAACTCATAGATAAGTAACAAACCCGCATCTTAGAATGTTATATTAAAACCTTGATGTTTTAACTTATGAAAGGACCTAGAAGCGTAATTGGTGTGTGTTTAGAATTCGTGTAAAATAAGAGCTACTTTCTGCCAAAATGTTTAAGGCAAAATGTTTAAATTTTATGGTAATATACTAACTAATTCAATGGTTTGTTTTTGTATTCATATTGCTTTTAACGCAAATATACTTATTAGGTAAAAAAATGTATGCGTCAAGATATTAGACATGATCATAGATTTTAAAATCCATTTTTTATTGTAGGTACATATAAGTGTTCTATTATAGAAGACCTACTGTTTCAGAGATTGGTTAATCGCTATAGTTTAAATAATGTGAATAACTGAATTGTCATTCTATCTTCGATTTGCATAAAAAAACCGTCGCAGATGACTTGGCGCCCGCCTAAGACACAAGTAAGTAAGTATCGCCACGAACACCGATTTTGCGCTGCCAGCGTCCAGCGACTTCCCGCGACCGTGACTATGTCGTCGGTCCACCTAGTGGCGGCCTGTCCATGCTGTGTTTACCGCCTTTGAAACTTTCGGCTTCATCGGTCGTCGATTGCACGAGCGATGTGCCCTACCCAGTTCCATTGAGACGAGCAATTCTTTTAGCGGTGATCTTGTTTCTTCTGCGTAACTTCTCTTTTCTTATTCGATCTCGCATAGATCCTCCGATCATAGTTCTTTCATTGCTCTTTGGAAGAACTTGACCCTTCTTATAAGGCCCACCGTAAATGACCGTGTCTGAGAGCCGTAAGTCATCACTGGCAACACACATTGATTAAAGACAGATCTTTCTTCGTATTCAGACATTTTGGTTTTGAGCTCTGGTCCTATAGCTAGATTGATATGATAACATTTTTATAAAAGCAATTCAACGCTTGAATATACCGATAGTCCACCTCGCGCCTTTGGAGAGACTGCAGTACGAGACTGTTTACAGACTGGTTGTCCATCTGCCTTCAAAAGCTTATAGGTACTTCCATCTTCATCTCGCGCCTTGTCCTGATCTGTTTGAAGGCCAAACTAATCTCGAAACGACCAATATCCAGAAGATCTTCGATATATAGTGTTGAGTCAACCTGGCACGTGGGTCGTTAGCCAGATTGGTAACAGGTTTGCGTAAATAAGAGTATATCTATCACCTAGAACCCCTCGATCTCTATCATCACCATGAATTTTTTAACTTGCGAGTAGGCCTAAGTTAGCTTACCTCAAAACTGTCCTTGGATATATATCCAATGTATTATATTTGATCCGATATAGTATATCTGATTTGCACCTGTATTTAGTCATTTAAGAAAAAAAAAGCCAATGAAAGCTTGACCAAACCGTAGTGGTTATTGTTTAAACTGTATTCATAGTTGTGACATTGGCTGGGCCGCGGGCGAGTGGGAGGAGTGCAGCGCAACCTGCGGACAAGATGGCTACCAAGAACGACAATTATTTTGCGTCCCAGCGAATATAAGGTAAATTACATTTGTTAAATATTCTTTATAAATCCAGAATGTTTACAAGAAAATAATGTAATAAGGTTCCGTTTATAGTTGACAAAATTAACATTCTTTCTAGTTACATTAAAATAACGTTACAATTTTAGTTTTCAATTTTGAAATCTATAAAGATTTGAAACCATGAATCGGTGACATTCATATTTGTGTATAGAAAATACAAACATCGCAATCGACTCGGAACGACATTTAAATTTAATCTAATTTACCCAATCATATGGACGCGGGTTAGAGGAAGAACATGCACGGATTTGCTACAATTACGAAATCTGAATCACAACCGGTTCGATTTTCGATTTAGAATTGTAAAAGTCATCTTTTATAATTTTTTGTTTTATTCTTATCATGGGTGATATATAAAAATATTATTATAATTGTGATTTTATGATTTTACATTTTACATTATTAAAATAATCCTCATTTAGTGAAATATTCTACAAAAAATGTATCAATTAAATCCAACGCTTTATTTATATAGTAATTTGCATTAGTTAATTAATTTATTTGTATACAATAAGCATTTCATTATATTTTAGTTTAGTAATCTATCAGACCTCCGTCAACTAATTACTTTAAAGCTAGCTTGGTAAAATATACCGCTATAAAAAATTATATACTTTTTAAAAATAAACAAGTCATATATAACACGTTGAAATGTATACGTACATGTATACAACAAGTCAGCGTATTACGGTGGATGCGGAAATTACACGTATTTTGAATCATCTATTGTTACAATAACAATCCTCTCAGGTGGTCCATAAAATGTGAACCACCTGTATGTTTGGCGATCTTCTATTGTGCGCTTTCTTCCACATACAACTAGGATATGGAATGTGGAAATACCGTCAATGGATTTTTCTTGATCGATACGATATGGGTACCTTCAACAAAGGCGTATACTCTTATCTCCAAGGCAGGCAACGCTCTTGACCGGAAGTTGCAAAAGTTTACAGACGGCCATGATCACCCGCATGCTCGTTTGACCTGCTCTCTAAAATAATAATAAACGGAGTTCATCAGCTTAAAAACTCTACAACTCCTGGAAAAATACTGCTTGCGATGTCTAATAATATTTAAATTATTTAAAATTGTATTATATTTAATAGCGTTCTATGTATTTAAGTATTACTTATTTCCAGTGCAACCACAAAACGAGAACTAGTAAGACACAGTGTATCCCCGGCTCTCTGTCCAACATCAAAACCAGACAAGACGCAGCCTTGCAACCGTATACCTTGTCCTGTGTATTGGCAAGAAATGTCTTGGACTCCGGTATATTATTGAAGAATATACTTTATATCTTATAAAAAAAAATATCTTATTAAAAAGTATTTTCCTTCAGTGTTCGACAACGTGTGGACGCGGCATGTCCTACCGTCCACTCTTCTGCCCTGCCCCTGATGTAAATCTCTGCGGTCCTAAGCCCCGAGAGCACCGCCGTCACTGTCGACTCCGAAAATGCCCCCGCCTGCCCGCTCCGTGTCCCGCTACTGACGTCACCCAGTACTGTGAGCTTTTCACTAGGGAACAGCTTGAAAGAAACTGTGTTGTACCGCCATTTAGGAAATACTGCTGCAACGCATGTCAGTTGGCTAGGAAAGGCGGAGAGTGAAACTCTCTATTACATTTGAATATAGTGTTTTTAATGACTTAGACCATTGTGTGTTTTGCTGTTACTGGCTAATTGTGGTTATTATAATTGCTATGTGATAACTACCCAAATATCATAAAAATCATGCAATATATACCTAAACTGTAATACATATTAATATTTGTGTTATCTTTTCTAAAACGAAAGTATAGTTAACCTGACCTGACAACAAATTTAATTAAGGACTATAATTGGGCTCCTGTGAATATGATATATTAGGTATTTTCAGTAAAACTTCTATCATAGTTACCGAAGCAATTAAACTAGACCATAAGCGTGGGCTTATTGAAAATAAGATGTATTGTATGTCTTGTAAAAGATCAATAGAAGCCTAATTAGTAATGGATAAAACAAATTTATATAAGTGGAAGAGACAGTAGGTATTGATAGATGTCAAATGTCAGTCATATCAACTGACATCAATCAGATGCCAGTAGGATAAGAGTATTTTACAATAAGTATTTCAGCGACCAGTATTCAATTACTGCTGTACCTATGTATAATTTATTAATAAAAATGTATTTGTAAAAGTAAATTTAAGTTTTTTTTAAATTAAGATAAAAACGAAGTGCCATATTATAGTATACACACTTCAACGTAAAATAAATGTTTTTACTATATACATGAAGTTTTATTAATAGTATTTTTTGTAAATGTGCCATACGTCGCCTACAGGAACGGAGTCGAGAGCAACATCTATGCAGAGTAACTAATGACCAAAACATAATTATTAAATATAAGCATAATTATTATGACAGGGATACTATGAGCTTTTCACCCAATACTCAAATACTTACAGCTGACTTCATTACGAAACTAATTGGTGAAAATCTTTAAGTATGTATATATATATTTTTATATTTATAAAGATTCTCTGTAACTCTTCTTTTCTTTATACGGTCTCTAATCTTTTCGGGTTATGATTTTCTATGAATGAATGAATTCTAAGAGATGTTTTTAAAGAAATGTACTATACTTATAGTGGCTTCGCAATACATATTTAATAACATATTATATATATGTCAAAATTTAAATAGTTATATAAAAAACAGTGACAGACACGCATTAAATACGAGAAATAAAAACAAACTCGTAACGTCAAAGTTTCGGCTTCAAAAATTTAATAAATCCTTCATGGGTTTGAGTATACGCATATATAATAAAGTTCCACAAAATATCTTGGACCTTCCTTCTCTTGGTTTTAAATCTAAAATCAGAAGTTTATTATTAAACTAGCTTTTGCCCGCGACTTCGTCCGCGTTTCCGTCGTTTTTCGAAAAAAAATTAGCAGATGTCCTCCCTCATAGTTTTGACGTAACAGGCAGATTCACTTTCGTATTTTAGAAGGGCAATAGTAATATAATATGCCAATCCACAAAACTGTTGAAAAATATAAGTAACCGCAGAATATTATAATATACCCACGCTATACCCACGACTCGGTCAGCGTGTAACTCCTTGTTTTTTATTAAGATAATATATTGCTAATATTTTTAGATCAAATTAAAATGTTTCAGCGCAAAGCTTCTGGGTAGACTATGTTAAGAGTCGACCCGTCCGGCACGTGAACGTAAAGATTCCTAGAATTGCTAACCCGGGAAAGAGCGACGTATAATTGACCATGCGAGAAACAGCTAACACCGAGATCTACTCCAGCAACACGAAAAGTCTGCCCTTGAGCTTTATTGATAGTCATGGCATAGCACACCGATACTGGGAATTGCGTTCTTTTAAATTGGAATGGAAAATTATTTGGTATTATGGGAATTCTGGGAATAAAGACAGTTTCTCCTGCACCGCAACCTGTTAAAATTTGAGCCTCGATTACATTTTGTTGCAACTGGGTTACTTTTAGCCGAGTTCCATTGCAAAGTTGAGGTGGTCTTAAATTTCGGAGCAGAATTATCGGTATGCCAATTTTTAAACAAATTATATGAGAAGGTAGTCCAGGCATACTTAAAGAATTTAAAAAATCTATCGGGTAATTAGTGGCTTCTTGTTCATCAACCATTCTATTTATTGAACTATAAACTTTGCTTTCTCCCTGTATATTAGACAGTATTTTATTATTAATTTCAGATGCCTGGTCATTGCGAGGAGTCAAAATGGACCTTTCGCAAAGCCAAGAATTGTCCCTATTTAATATAATTGTTATGTCACCGTAAACCGAAGATATAAGATGTTGTTGGGATTGCACTATACAACATAACTCAGGTGTCAGAATAAGTTTTCCTTGGTGTAGTTGTGGATAGGTACCTTCACCAATCTTCAATAATGTATCAGAAAATTCACGATTATCTGCGTTGTCTCCAGTTCTCACTCGCATATTTATAGTCAAATGCACCGATTGTATATCACGCCACAAATAAGAGCTTTTCAGGCAAGCCCTAATCTCATCAGCTCGGGTTCCCCGTGGTATTACCGGTAAGGTTTGTCGGAAATCACCACAAAATAAAACCGTAATACCGCCCATTGGTCGATCATTTTGTCTTATGTCCCTTAGAGTTCTGTCTACTGCTTCTACTCCTTTTCGATGGGCCATCGTACATTCATCCCATACGATTAAATTACACTCACGCAATACCTTAGCTTTGTCGCTATTTCTTGAAATACTACAGGTTGGACTTTCCGTGCGATCTAAATTAATTGGTATTTTAAACATAGTGTGAGCAGTCTTACCTCCTGGTAGCAATGTTGCAGCTATACCTGATGAAGCCACGGCAAGAGCGATTTTACGCTGATTTCGAACATAAGCTAATATTAATTTAGTCAAAAAAGTTTTCCCAGTTCCTCCAGGTGCATCTAAAAACCATATTGTTCCTAAATTATTCTGCACACTCTCGCACACGCGATCATAGACTAAGCGTTGTTCTGCAGTCATCATTGGGACACCGTTTTCTAATGTTACCAGCAGTTCCATTGGGTTGTAACCAATCTCTGCGGAATATTCCCTATTGGTAACCTCTCCGACTGAGGTTGGCGTTGGCAAACCATATTCACAAAGTGATTTACCGCCTACTGCTGTTAAGTCTTCCTGAAGAGCTAATAAGCACTGATTTATAGCCAGATCTCGAAAATTATCATTAGTTGCGCCTTCATTATTGTGAGATAAATTCCGAAGAAAGTCTTCTGCAAATTTTTCTTTATATTTTTCCCATAATTGGACAGGATCAGATAAATTACAAAATGTGAGTAATGTTACAAATAAATGGCGTAACCGTCGTGGATTATCACTAACACAGGATTCTGCTAAAGCGTCATCCCAATGTTGATCATTTTCAAGCAAATGACGCGTTTGGTAAGCTGCATGATAAGTTGGATAAACAACATCGTCTACTTTTCTCAAATCTATAAATGATGTTGGTCCTCGCACTGTATGTAATAATAATCTCAAATAAAAACACTCTGCGTTGTTAGGATGAACAGTATACACTCTACCAAGAACATGTTCTTTGAAAATACCTGTCTCGCCATCTACAGGCCTGCCTCGGCGTCTACGGTTAAAGACACCTCGTTGTTTATCGTAGGTATAATACGATGGAACTTCTTCATACAAAAGAGACTTTGCGAAATTATCAGTTTGGCAAAGTCGAAAGAATGCCAATAAAGTTGTTTGTCTAGGGTTCTCTAATCGTTCTGTAACATTTTCGGCGTTAAAATATATACGTTGACCGCCTTCCAGATGAACATCCAGATGGGTCACAGGTGGATATCTTTCGTGAATATTAAAACTTAAGATCCGCCACACAGCTTCTGAAGAGCTGATATATCTGCCTGACTGAAATCTAGTAACTTCATCATGTTCATTTCTTAACGCAAACGTAGCTTGGTCACTGCCCTTGTTAATGTACTTACAAATATATTTAATTGACTCTACACTATTACACATTTCTACATTTATGTGAGCTTGAAATGCTCTGGACAATACAGGCGAATACGGAACGACCCACCTATTATCTAAAGTAACCTGTTGTCCAGACATTCGCTTTTCAACAGTAAAACCACCATTGTCTCTTGAACGGCGACGATATAATGGGTATCCATCATGTCCTGTTACAGTTTCATCCACTAATGCTTTTGGATACCTTTTAGTGCAACGACCGTCTTGCATGCAAGGAGCATTTGCGTTAAATGCACCACATGGACCATGTATCATATGAGTTTTAACAATGTCGTATAACAGGGGATCTGCAGTCGGATCTGGAATTTCAGCACTGATTAATCTGTCTACATCATTAGGTCGAACCTTATCTTTTAACCAAAGCAAGATATGTGCGTGAGGTAAGCCGCGTTTTTGCCACTCAACACTATACATATAACACAATACTTCTCCAAAAATGTTATCTTTGGTAAGAAGATCTATCATTGATTTTAATTTTAAATGAAACACTCTTGCAATAATATCATGGCGGTCATGCGGTGCCTGACCCTCAAGAAGCTCCCGAGTGATTTCATCCCACTTGGGATTGGTAGTTACAGTAACAAATAAGTCGGGACGTCCATATTTTCTTACGTAACAAAAAGCGTCTTGAGTACGTTCATGCATGTAGCGTGGACCACCAGTAAAAGAAGAGGGTAAAATAACTAAACGACCCATATTCACAGTATCGTTATCTTGCTGCATGGCATCGCGAAGGTGCACGTATTCTTCAGCGCGCAGCTGCCTTTGATTAGATCGTATATAAACTAATCTTTCGGTTTCAATTTTTGCGTACATGTCAACAATAAACTGATTAAATAAGCCACGAAAACGTTGAAAGTATACCAATCTATTCCGTCTCACTTGCAGGTGGTAACAATAAAATTGAAGGCATGACACCTTTTTATTATAATTAGGTGCGCCTGTGCGCGGATCGGTTTGGTATACAGCGAAATTATAACCATCTTCCCCTCGACAGTATATCATAGGATATTGCAAACTGTCGTAAGCCCTGTGGGTTTCGAAAATACGTTGCAAACGATTGTCTCTGGAACGTATAACGATATCACGCCTATCACATTCCTGGTCGACCAGTACTACAGCAACTTCATTCGTGGATGGAACGTTATGACGCCCAGGGTGTTCCTGAGTTGGACGCTTATCGGCATTTATAACAATTTTATAATTGTTATTACCATCTTGAGAAAGGGCTTCTAATGCCGATTTAAAACTGCATACGTACGAATTAACCTGATGTAACATGTTCTGAAGTTGTGAAATGAGTTCAGTATTTAAATTCGGAAAATATTGATTTCTTATATTCGACTGTTCGTTGTAATCGGATACAAAATATATTTGAAGAAATTTAGGTTGTTCTTCAGGCAAAAGGGACCCTATCAAATGGTAAACCTGACCTTGTACCTTAAAAGTAGGCATGAAAGGGCCTTCTGAGATTTGTTTAGCACCAAAGGATGTCATTTGGAATGCACTATTATAAGTGCGAATATTATCTAAAAACTGTTTGGATTGCAAATGTTCCCCTAAAAGTAGTGATTTTAAAGGTTCCGGTGGGTCTTCGAACGAAGGCAAATTTATTTTACCTCCAGAACAACAGAAACCAGCAGACTCCTTCCTCCACTTCGAAGCATTACAAAAGGAACATACTACGTTCATATCGCCTATTTCAGAAGATGATCTGTAATCAATTGTGAGGTTATAAGCAAACCCACTTTTATATTTATCGGACCACGCCACCGAATTTGTAGGTTGATCTACCACGTGTATATCTAAGTCATTAAGACCATGTCGAAATCTATCTGCAGTAAGACGGGCCTCTCGCTGTTCTTCTGTTTCAAGCGACCGAATATTTTCAATTCTTAATCTTTCATTAGATAAAGTAATCAATTGTTCTTGTCTCAAAGAATTGTAATAATCGCGTCCCGACTCTAGTCGTTGTTCATGCTCATGTTCATCTTCAAGAGATCGAATCATGTTATGGTGCGCCCTATCATTTGTCAAACGGTCTTGATATTGAGTAAAAGTTTCAGATTCTCGAGACAAAATATGACGTTCGCGATCAGCTGTAAGCCGTAATTCCCTCTCAGTGAAGGTTTCGGAATCGCGAGATAAAATATGACGTTCGTGGTCAGCTGTAAGCCGTAATTCCCTCTCAGTGAAGGTTTCGGACTCGCGAGATAAAATATGACGTTCGCGGTCAGCTGTAAGCCGTAATTCCCTCTCAGTGAAGGTTTCAGACTCGCGAGATAATGTATGCCGTTCGCGGTCAGCTGTGAGTCGCAATTCTCGTTGTAAAGCAGTTTCAGCTTCTCGGGATAACGCATGTTGTTCCCGGTCAATGGAACGCCTTAGCTCTCGTTGAGAAGAGCTTTGAGAAGCCCGTGTTGTAGCTCGTCTCGCTCTTTCAGCTGCTAATCGCATCTCTCTTTCTGGAGAGCTTTCATTAGCTCGAGATGTTGAGGCACTAACTCTCATAGAGTTTAACCGATGTGCTCTTTCCTCTTCCGATTCTTGAGAACGCGTCATTCTCATTCTCCTAGCTTGACTCGAAGTTCGAGATAAAGATGGTCGTTTTTTAGGTGGCATCGTTTATTTTATTTTTAATCGACGGTAACTTAAATTCTATTTAGTTACCCAACAAAAAACTTACGTCAGAGGTCCTAACTATAGCTAAGTATATAATAAATAGAATATAAATCTAAGTGCCTATTAAAACTAAAATAATATTCTAATCGAATTATAAATATGTACGTAGGTACCTACAAATTACAAAAGAATAAAAAATGAAAATAAAGCTATACTTAATGCGTGTGCAATACTATCTACACTTACCTACTTCACTTAAAAATGAATAATAAGAAATACCTACAACTACTGTAATTAATCAAAGTACCTATGCTAATACAAAAAAAACCTTAGATGTTCTAAGTACAGCTGCTATATAATAAAAAAATATAAATCTAAGTGCCTATTTAAACTTAAATACCTAATATTCTAATAGAATTAAACTAAGAAATATGTACCTACCTACCTACAACTTAGGTACAAAAAAAAAGAAATGAAAATAAAGCTAAAACACGTGTGCAGTATAGGTAGATAGTAGGCAATATCTACCTATACCTACTTCACTTAAAAATAAATAAAAAATACCTATGAATACTATAATTAATAAAAGTACCTACCTACGCTTTTATCTACTCAATACAAAAAAAAACTAAACATAAAATGCCCAAAACTAACCTATCAGTAACTAAAAATCTAACAATAATCTAATCTATCTATCTATTATCTAATCTAAAAATCGAATCTAAATCTACTTAAAAAGAAATAAAATAGGAACTATTAATAGTTAAGAATTTAAACAAAACTAAAACTAATTTAGAAAATAACAACAAAAGAAATTAAAATAAACTATTTAAAGACAAAAAGTCGCGCTGATAAGCACGGTTTATAAAATAACAATTATTGTCTGTCAATAAAGTTCAACACTCTGAACGCATCAACAGCCAAATATTGAATGACGCTTGCGCTCGCCTCCCGCCCCTTTTATACTCTGCCGCCGCGAGCCCCGTCGAGCGCGGCAACCGTTACGCAAAAATAATCCTTATAGCTTGATTCACTATTCACGCGCGATGTCTTGTTGGCGTATTTCATGTAAGTAAGTATAAGTTTGGTGTTTCTATACCGATTTCAATGATTCTTTTTTTATTGAATTGGTGCTAATGTTTATTTTTTTTTTAATTAGGAATGATGGTGAGCATTATTGGTTTTATAAACGTAAAAGTAAACAAATATAATAAGAAATCTCCGAACTGCTAAGCTATCGAGAGTTATGCGTGTTATTGTGAGTTAACTATAAAAGGTAGATATATGCTGTCTTGGAATATTTTTCGTGTATTTTTATGTAGAATATTTCCGTTATACATAGTTTCTATGTAGCTCTAACCATTAAGGCTGCACACGCGACGGAAGCTTAAAAAATCAAGCAACTTCTCCCATTTTCTCAACATTTCCTTTCACTGCTCTGCTCCTATTCATTGTAGTGTGATGAAAAGTATACTATTACCTGCCCAGGAGTATAAAGAATAATTGTACTAAGTTTCGTTAAAATCCGTCGAGTAGTTTTTTTTTCTATAAATAACATACAAACAGACAGACAGACAGACAGACAGACAAAAATTTTTTTAACTGCATTTTTGGCATCAGTATCGAACACTAATCACCCCCTGCTACTTATTTTGTAAATATATTTCATGTACAGAATTGACCTCTCTACAGATTTATTATAAGTATAGATAAATCTTATTATAACGTTCAAGAGTTTTTAGTGGATCGAAATATGTGGATTTTAAGTTGTTGAATCATTTGCAGGATTTATGTTATAATGTACATCATCTAAGATTGTTATATTTCTTTTAAAAAGAGCAACTGTTGAGTTTCAGGTCGGCTCTTCTCAACAGAGCAGCATTCCGAGCCCGTGGTAGCTTACTTACGGATTGATTACACTGATCTTTTTTTGTATTGTAATAATTGACGATTCAAAAGTGCATGTAAATGCCTACTTGAATAAAGATATTTAGAATTAGAATTTGAATTTTATGATTATAAACGAGGGTTAACTTTTAAGTAATCTTATGAAAAGTTAAAACGTTGCGTATGAGGAGTCCGTGTTCTGGAGTTTCATGAATTTAAGCATTGTTGAGACACTGGCAACTGTAGTAACCTATGCAAACGTCATCAGAATGGAATGGTTATAAAGAGAAAATAAAAACATATACATAGGGAGATTCAGGTTAAACTAAAAATTGGATACAAGGTAGTTTCCAAGATTTTGCAAGAATATCTTAAAGTAAAGAAGGTTGCTTCGCGATGGATTTTCACAGCGAGAAGCAAAAATCCCGTAGTATTGTATGGTCAAAATTTTAGTTGAAAAAGTTTAGATGATGATTTTAGATAGATACATATATATATAGATACTCGTTTACTTTACAAACGACCAAATTATGGAATGCACTGCCTCTATCCATAAAGATGTCTGGAAGAAATAGCTATTTGGGGCTAATACAACATTTTGTATGTCCAAACATTTATTTCTTTGTTGTTTTCAACTATTTATTTTGTGCACAATAAAGTATTTAAATGAAAGACAGATTTTTCTTAAATATCTTTTGAATATTTAAATTTTTTCTATAAAAAAGATAAAAATATAATTACACCTCAAATTATTCAAGCAAGCAATTTTAATACTGTTACAAAATCTTTATAAGTCTTTAAGAAGTACCCTTTGGAGTACTGTTTTTTTTTTAATTCAATTCGTACCGACCGACAAATCACGAGTGGAACTGTCAAAACATATTGCAAATATAATATGCTAATACATAATTAATTAGCACAATCAGTACTCAATCCAAAGGCCAATTGCCGATGCCTGCCGTGAATTGATAAAAATTCTCAAAGAGACCGCCTTATTAAGCAAAACTATCTGTTATTCATTCTGGTACTACATAACACTACTGGATATAAAATAATTATATATTTTATATTACTATTATAAGACAGCTTACTTTCAGGCTAGGTTTGACCCATTATAGCGAAGAGCACTGCGAATCAGATGGTATCCGTCTGTTTAGGCTTCTAGTCTTAGCAACGCTGCACAACTACGATTGGTCATTTCGGGGAGCAGTTTCATGAGAAATCAAAGTATGACATAGTTCATGGATAAATAAGTATAACAATCGTATTTGTATGGAGTGCTTAATTGGTTAAATATTAAGAAAGTGGTGATGTATCCATGAACGCAGTCGGGACGATGGTGTAGAGTTGGGTGGTGCTAAGGAATTATTCAACTATGTACTTACCATGGACGAGCAGTGCCGTTCATACTTTGGAGAAGGGTGAAATATGTAAAAAAAAATATTCATTTTAATTTAGTATCATTAGTTTTTAAACTGCATTATAAATCAAAACAAACTCGTGACGCCAAAATTTCGTCTTCAAAAAGTTAATAAATCCTTCATGGGTTTGAGTATACGCATATATAATAAAGTTCCACAAAATATCTTGGACCTTCCTTCTCTTGGTTTTAAATCTAAAATCAGAAGTTTATTATTAAATAAATCTTATTATAACGTTCAAGAGTTTTTAGTGGATCGAAATATGTGGATTTTAAGTTGTTGAATCATTTGCAGGATTTATGTTATAATGTACATCATCTAAGATTGTTATATTTCTTTTAAAAAGAGCAACTGTTGAGTTTCAGGTCGGCTCTTCTCAACAGAGCAGCATTCCGAGCCCGTGGTAGCTTACTTACGGATTGATTACACTGATCTTTTTTTGTATTGTAATAATTGACGATTCAAAAGTGCATGTAAATGCCTACTTGAATAAAGATATTTAGAATTAGAATTTGAATTTTATGATTATAAACGAGGGTTAACTTTTAAGTAATCTTATGAAAAGTTAAAACGTTGCGTATGAGGAGTCCGTGTTCTGGAGTTTCATGAATTTAAGCATTGTTGAGACACTGGCAACTGTAGTAACCTATGCAAACGTCATCAGAATGGAATGGTTATAAAGAGAAAATAAAAACATATACATAGGGAGATTCAGGTTAAACTAAAAATTGGATACAAGGTAGTTTCCAAGATTTTGCAAGAATATCTTAAAGTAAAGAAGGTTGCTTCGCGATGGATTTTCACAGCGAGAAGCAAAAATCCCGTAGTATTGTATGGTCAAAATTTTAGTTGAAAAAGTTTAGATGATGATTTTAGATAGATACATATATATATAGATACTCGTTTACTTTACAAACGACCAAATTATGGAATGCACTGCCTCTATCCATAAAGATGTCTGGAAGAAATAGCTATTTGGGGCTAATACAACATTTTGTATGTCCAAACATTTATTTCTTTGTTGTTTTCAACTATTTATTTTGTGCACAATAAAGTATTTAAATGAAAGACAGATTTTTCTTAAATATCTTTTGAATATTTAAATTTTTTCTATAAAAAAGATAAAAATATAATTACACCTCAAATTATTCAAGCAAGCAATTTTAATACTGTTACAAAATCTTTATAAGTCTTTAAGAAGTACCCTTTGGAGTACTGTTTTTTTTTTAATTCAATTCGTACCGACCGACAAATCACGAGTGGAACTGTCAAAACATATTGCAAATATAATATGCTAATACATAATTAATTAGCACAATCAGTACTCAATCCAAAGGCCAATTGCCGATGCCTGCCGTGAATTGATAAAAATTCTCAAAGAGACCGCCTTATTAAGCAAAACTATCTGTTATTCATTCTGGTACTACATAACACTACTGGATATAAAATAATTATATATTTTATATTACTATTATAAGACAGCTTACTTTCAGGCTAGGTTTGACCCATTATAGCGAAGAGCACTGCGAATCAGATGGTATCCGTCTGTTTAGGCTTCTAGTCTTAGCAACGCTGCACAACTACGATTGGTCATTTCGGGGAGCAGTTTCATGAGAAATCAAAGTATGACATAGTTCATGGATAAATAAGTATAACAATCGTATTTGTATGGAGTGCTTAATTGGTTAAATATTAAGAAAGTGGTGATGTATCCATGAACGCAGTCGGGACGATGGTGTAGAGTTGGGTGGTGCTAAGGAATTATTCAACTATGTACTTACCATGGACGAGCAGTGCCGTTCATACTTTGGAGAAGGGTGAAATATGTAAAAAAAAATATTCATTTTAATTTAGTATCATTAGTTTTTAAACTGCATTATAAATCATAACTTTGCTTAGTTTAGGCAAATTTATTATAAACGTCTGAATAGGATCATTTTTATAATCTCAAATCAGTTATATTTAGTCAGGTATATCAAAGCGACAGTTATAGAACCAATAAAATAAACAAAATGAACGCTAGTAGTGTGTTCTAAAACTCCAAAGAGGCGAATATTTGAAAACTTTGAAGCACGTGTCAGGTACATACCTAACAAATTGAATAGTGTGTGTCAGGTACATACCTAACATAGTGCCTTTCTAACAAATTGAATATAGTTGAGTGACAGAGTATGAAATTCAATAAACTTTTATGAAGCGGTTTAAATTTTTTCCTTTTTAATCTCTCTCTCAAGCATTCGACCGTAATGTTTTCATTCATATATAATTTATTTCATTAATTATATGCTACTTTTTAAACGTTTTCATGTTACTGGGCTTCTAAGAAAATAATAATAACGAAAAATTTCTTTGCTCACATAAAAACTTCGAAATTCTTAGAAAATGTAATAAAGAAAAGTAATCAGGTGAACGATGAACTAGATCAAAAACAATTTTATGAAATTATTAAAGTTAGTCTAATACCAGTTACGTATTAGTCTTACTTGAAATATTTGACTTTGGTAAAATACAAAACTAATAATTATCAAAAGTGGCTGGATAATAGCTCCTATATATATAGTAAATTAATTAACTTTGTTTCAATTTGATTTGATTTCAGAACTTTTTATGCTGTTGCGAGACTCATCAACATATTATGTTAATGATGGGACTACTTACACTTACGTATTTTAGAAACTACGTTGCTTTCGGTGGCATGTTAATATCATTCGATTTGTCACTTTGATTATAATAAAAACACCAAATCGATCGTCATTCTTGTCTGAGAGGTATTTTCAATTTCATCCACATTACAATGATAAAAAATATCAAGGAAAATTGCTTAAAATTGTCTTAATTGAATCTTTCCGTGAATTTAACTAATGGGTTTATTATTTCCTTTATTCCTTAACAAAAATCATCAGATAAATATTTCGCTTTATGAAATTTAATTACATGGCATTTATATAAGTTTAAATTGGCGTTGGAATTTTCAATAAATATTTTAATATTACGCCACTCATCTGTTAAATGTAGATAATGAAATATGTAATTAATATATTGTTATTTTAGTTCAATTAAAGTTATCTGTTTTTAATTACACTCGTTGTAAATTGTTTATCCAATAATCCGGTGATTTTGATTACTAATATCATATGGCTTTTAATGTTTTATATTAATATATAATGACATTGAGAAAAAGATTGAAAGAGAGAGAGAGAGAGAGAGAGAGAGAGAGAGAGAGAGAGAGAGAGAGAGAGAGGAGAGAGAGAGAGAGGATCAGGAACTGGACAAGATGGTAGGTAGATAGGGTAGGTAGATAAAAAAGACAGACATGACATGACAGAGTGTGTGAAAATTTATATTAGTGCAAAGAAATAAGACTCCACTGTGACGACCATTGGTAGATTCACGTAGAAGAATTTTACGTATTAAAATAAAATGGTGAAAAAGTAAAACGTAAAATTTAATTGTTTGTGTTTTTTAATAAGGTACTTATCTAAAAACACTGAAAATAACAAGTAGTAAAAAATATTATAACAAAGCAAATGAATAACAGAAGTATTTCCATGCGGCAATTGTCAATACAAATCAGAGGATATTTCCAATTGATTTCATTTTTATTGAAGAAAAACAATGACAAAATTGATGAAGTATCATATTTTCTCCTATTCGATTGCTATTATTGGTATATAATGTTCATTTAAGTTTAGACTGTTGCAGTAACAGGTTATATAAAATGTTCATTTAACATGTATGAATATATCAACATTTACAAAATCTTCAAACTTACCCAAAACAATAGCTATACTTAATGGGAATTTAACCGAAATTCCCTGAGAATTTCGTTAAAAATACACTGAGGGAATTAAACTAACAAAAAAAAAAACTTTGGGAAAAACTCGAGGAAAAAGATAGTTAGTCAAGAACACCGCCAGTACAACCGATATGAAAAAAGGGCATTTTTAGTAATTACTTTCCCGTTAAAATGTACTAAAATCTACTTAGAAGCTTTTAGTAAAATGTTAATCCAGCACTTTATACTAGTACAACTAAAACCATTTCTAAAGTAGATCCTTAATTTAAAAGAAGAAGCCACCACCACCACCTTTAGAAGGAACGCCTTATGGATCTAATCATGTACGAGTAAGTATTACTATATAGATTAAAATCTAAATATATATATGTATATATGTGTGTGTATGCGTATACTAGTGTTTCAGATAATAATTTTATGCTTTAGAGCAAGGTTGTATTCATTTAACAAGCTGGATATCAGAGTACAATGGCTTGTAATAGAGGTGTAATAATGCATGATGTTCAAAATTATCTCTATTAGTATTCTAAATCATTGTATGAGATCTGCTGTCAAGATGTCAAATTTTCGAAAGATATACTAGAATGCCAACCAGAAATTAACAGATCAAATTCGGCCAACGGAGGATGACTGATTGATGACTTTCCGCTTTTAACAGTTGTCGCGTACATGACCCAAGGGAGGGTTGAGCTAGTAATATTCTGAAAATTTTACAGTGTATAAAATCTTACATTTAGTTTGTCCTATGTCACAATACTATCCCATTTTTTTCAGGGAATCACTTTGCCTGTACGTATTGTCTTTAAACCTTAAACCTGTGAGCTCTGTGGCCAATACAGATATTTTTGTATATAGATAACTTTCTCTGGCCCACAAAAAATATACGAGCACAAGCAAACAACAAGCAATACAATCCCTCATAAGATTTTTTACTATGTTTTATTTTAACTGTTTGATTTACCACAAGCAAATTAATAAAAACTTATTCAACTAAATAGAATGAAAAGAAAGAGACTATTGTTATTATAAAATGCAGTTTACAAAAAAAAGTGATAATCAAAATGTACTGGATTTTAGTAAAATAATATAATTTTAAGAACATTCAATAAATACTTATTTAAATCTCATAATAAAAGATTTCCTTGGGAGAAGACGGAGAAAATGTTTAACATTAGAAGATTCAAACTCCTCAACAATCATGTTATCTCTGATGCCATACGAGCATTCTTAACGATTTCAGGTACATAAAGTGTATGGAAAATTAAGCAACAGCCCATTGTCCAAAGATCAGTCCATGAGATCCCTATCCCAAAGGATCCTCTAAGTTGCGAACTATGACAGCAATGGGCTGTCCTACGGGAGTCCTATAATGTTGCACAAAATATAGCATACGAGACAGTATTTTCGCTACCTCTAGCGTCCGGTTTACATGAGGAGTAGCTCCCTTGAAAGCGAACTATGTCTCTAACACTTACGTTTTATGTTTGGGTAATAACTCTTACGGTTAACACCAGGCTTTGGCCTTATTCACGACCGTTTTCCGCTCTTTGACCCAATGTAATAGACATTCGGGAATCTGTATAAAATATCCCAGATAAACGCTACGTCCTTCTTAAGCAGGCAAGTAAGTATCAAAGCCAAAAGTAAAAGTAGTAGTAGCAGTAGCAGCAGCAGCAGCAGTATCAGTATCAGTATCAGTACAGTAGCACTAGCAGTACAGTAGCAGCGACAGCAGCAACAGCAGAAGTAGCAGTAGTAGTAGCAGTAGCAGTAGCAGTAATAGTAGTTAAATTAAACATGAATGGCCGTTTATGGCCATTTACAGTAGACATTTCAATTAATCTATTAACCGATCTAACTCATATAAAATTAGAATTACGCCATCGTCCCTGAACTTGAATGGTTCAAAGTGTTCAGAACGTTGCGTCGGATTCTAATTAACATACAAGTTTAAAATTTAAATCCACTTATACGCCAGTTAAATCCGTTAAAAATTGTTTTATTTAATTAGGTCACTCTTTACAAAACTCGTGTGCTAGTTTTAGCTTTCTCAGTCCTGATGTGAATGTGAAATCTGCATTTTAACATGCCGCAAATGTGATCTACTTCCCATCCAGTTAAATATACTAAGTAGTACTTACTACGGTACCATATTAATATATTACATTAGTTTTATTCAATTTAAGTAAACTACATGTCATACATTAAAACATCATCAGTACTTTATTTTAAAAACTTCTGTAGCGAATAAGTACTTTCAGTCCACTGTTAAAGAAAGTATGCTTAAAACCATTAAAAATGTACGTTTATGCAATTTAACTACGGTCTTTTTTTCATTTTGATTTCAAACAATGTGTATATTATTTAGGATTCCATCTTGAAATAGTTATTTCACCCAGTTGCGTTCGTGTGCGTGCATTAATTCATTAAAATCTTTATGAATGCATTTTACTAACGAATGCTCTAGCTCCAAATTATTAGCATGACGAATACAGAAATGTATTCATTACCTCTCTAAAGTATTGTGAATTGTATTGAAAATGTCAGTGAAATTAAACGTTCATTTCACACATTTAACGCAAGTATATACATACACCCCTAATGACACACTTTGGCGTTTTTGGCACTATTCTATTAATATTTAAAGATTCTCTACCATCAGGATTAACTTGCTAATTGTATGAATTTATTCTGTTTGTTAGGTTTACTTGCTGAACGTTATTAAGCCACTTGACTTGTTTTATATATTATTTTGAGCTGAAATATAAATCCATTTCGGTATTTCAGTTCTTTAATAATCTTTTAATACACAAAGGAGTTAGAATAGGAAAAAAATAAAGTTAGGATAATAAAGTTTATAAGCTTAATAAAATAATATAACCATATTTTTTTATTATGTAATATAAATCAATAAGTTTCAATTCAATTCCGTTTAATAGACAATTAATAATATCTGTTTGAAGAGAAGTGAGCACGTATATATTGCTAATTAGCAATAATGGAAGACATATTGAAGAGGTGTGTGGATCGCGTCTGCGAGCTAATGCCAAAGCACGCTGTAGAGAATAAGAATAAGGATATGAACAACAAAAACCCACATTGAGGGGAGTTGAGTCAATGAAGTGAATGCAATGTGACCCGGGGTTATGACCTCCGGTCACGGACTCGATGTTGTAGGGATACAGGTTAATTTTTAATTTTATATTACGATTGAGCGTTGATTTATGATGGAAATAACTTATCAATATTATCGACAGAGTCATATCAACATCATTTGAGGGTGCTGGTTCACAAATCGCAACATGCTGGAGTGGATCACCAAGCGCGAGCACCCGCGACGCTCGTTCAGACGCTTGCTCCAGTAAAGAGAGTTATCTCATACTACATCTTCATGTTGAAGGTAATATTCTTGTTGAAGTATTCTGGAAGAGATTTAGTATAAGCTGAATTTATAAAGGTTTTTTAAACAAAACAGCCTCTATGATGTTGATGGCTTTAATGTTGATAATGTAATCAATGTAAACTAATTATAAATTGAAACACATATTAATCACCATGTAATGTAATGATTTGTAATGCTAAATACGTGTTAGACATTGTGTGATTAATTAGGCAGAATTCCTGATTAATTCAGTTTGTCCTCACATACCATGCATGTTCAGTTGATAATACATTCTGATTAATCTCACTCACTCACTCTTGCGAGTATTTTATCACAATATAGATGTTTCCTAAAATTCGTTTACAAAAACTAAAATAGTTTAAAATTTATACAACAGAATTTCGCAAACAAAACAGATTTACAGTTTTTAAACTTCGAGTAGGATTATGCTTTGGTAATAAACTTTTGTTGTTTTGTTTGTGTTCTTTATGCCGTCCAGTTACTAAAGTTCATTTTTAAGTTCAGGTTTTCAAAGGAAACGATATGAAAAAATTTAAGTGCTCGAAAAGGTTTTTTTCAAGTTGGAATTTATGTTTGTGATAATTTTCAGTCCTTGTTATGGTTATCAAGTTATTAAGGACTATTTGTTTGATTTCTATATCTGCATCATGTTTACAAACATGAAATATTTTTTCAAACAGTTTTTTTTGTTTAATGATAGATTATTGCAATCGAAATATATTACTCCTATTGTAATAAATTTTGCAATATTTTTTACCTTCTGATTTACAACATTTATATGTTATATAGTTATTATATAATTAAAAAAAGGTTATAAAAAAGCCAACCGAATCACTGTGAGATGTGGTGTGTGGACTACTCTGGCACACCTTGCAGCTATGATAGACCATTTGATCTTTGTTATCATGTAAATATAAGCTTAGTCATCAATTATTTATTCTTTTCAAACTGTACATTTTTCGTTTTTACATCCGCATGGAATTCAAAGAGCCACTTAACTTAGGATATTTCAATTTAAATCTCAATAATTACAATAAACTTCCTGCTTGTTTTTATTCTAATATCATTCAAATGTTCTTTTTTTCTATATTACAGACCGACTTACAGATTATAGTGTGTTCACATATTTTTATAGCGTTTAATTTTCTATGCATAGTTAAAATTCTGATTAAATTAAATCTTAAAAAATAATCCTAAGGTCAACATTTTTCTTAAATAAATCAACCTGTATTATACTTTTCAACATTTAAAGAAGAAAACCTAATCGAATATTTTCTTTTCAAACGCTATTATTCCAAGCCCGGAGCCCTTGGGAAATAACGAAATGAAGAACTAAAATGCGAATACAAAAGGGACTTAACTATGTGACGTATAACTAAGCATGACATTCGATGATAAAGATCCGGTGGAGGCTTAATTATTCAGCCGCTTTCAACTCTACTGAAGCTAATTAGGGATCCGCTTCACCGAATACATACGTTTCTTTTATGTTGATTTATTTTGAGATCTGTCTTTATTGAACCGTAAATAGACGTCACATATGGTCCTCGTAGCATTTGGATTTGACCTGTAATACACCACTGAACTTAATGATAACGTATGATAGAAAAAAATATAAAAATGTTCATTTATATGATACATTATTACATAACTTAATCTGTGTTCAAAGTTTTGTTATTCTTGTAAAGTAAATTTATTATCTCAAAAACAACAAATGCCAAAGAAAAAATTATATTGAAATATTAATAAGCTCGGTCGATTTCAAATAGAATTTATATTAGGTGTTCAATTGGAAATTTCTGACTGATAATAAGAGTAGAATTAAATTAAATCATTGGTTCATTTCTAGAACGTATATCAAAGGCGGCTTTAGTAGGTTCTTACGATATTTGGTTAGGTAGGGAGAGGAGCGTGAACTGTGAAAGTGAGCGTATATGCACATAGTAAAGGGGCTCCTTAAATCTACACCTGGGTCGCAAGCCTCGGGCATTGTTTGCGCTCGTCTTCTTGCAACGCGTTGAGCCCGGCACCCGCAGGGTGAATCCATGAAATGCTAATAAGCTTCGTCTCATTTGATGCACTTTACTTAATTTATTATGTTTTCTTGTTTATAGTTGTTATATATTATATATTTCCGTTTTTATTATAGTATAATGAATATGAATAATTATTTAAGTGTTATTCTCTTAATTAGTATTGTAAATCTCCCAATTTGTACTCAATAAACCTTTTTAATTATGTAAGAATCACCTTCGCCTCAACAACTCTTTTAAACATCCGACTTATCTTATACATATCGAATTTACGTATGATACAGATGACTATATAAATTTTTCAAAAGTGAGTACTCCTAATCCCACGTACAATTAGTGTGTAATGAATTAGAACACACCACAAATACCTAATCCCATTTGATTATGTAAAGGAATTAATTGTTTGATCAGAGTTGTACTTAGTAATTTGCAGAACAACCACTGCTACACCGCATTTGAGATGGAAATTCAAGTCACCTTAATGAACAGATTGATTGTATCAGAATACAATATAATTTATTAATAAATATATTATGTTCCTCCAAAATTAGAGTATAATTTAAATTTAATATGTTCTTTATCTACGGTATTATGTTTAAAATATCTCATAAGTATAATTCTCAATGTCTTTTTATTTACTTTGATCTAAATATTTATATGACGCTACCATCATTAAATAAGACGAATAAAAAAATTGTACATTATTATTTTGATTTCAATGTTAACCTAAATCAGCTTGTATTAATTCGTGTGGATGAGAAAAATTTTCATTGTAAGACGAATTATTATTTCGACTCAGACAATGAGGTATTAACATAGTAAATGCTTGCGAAATTCATTTAAGTGTTTTTTTTTTTTTTTTTTTTTTTTTTTTTTTTTTTTTTTTTTTTTTTTTTTTTTTTTTTTTTGTTTGTCTCTGCTGTTAGCCCTACTGGCCATGACAGCGTCACCGGTGTCATTTCAGTGTAGGTACTAGTTGCGTGCTACGAAATAAAAAGTGTGGAAAATAAGCACTTTGTTTTATGTATTTGCTTAAACGGGAAACATTTACTGTTGAAAAACAGAGTACTTCGTAAAATCGCGTCTTAGTGAGCCTTTCCTAAAATCACGTCTTACCCACATCCTAAAATGAACCCCTACCCATCTAAGTAAGGTGTCAGTACCTTCAACACGTGTTTTCTATTATCGAAGACATATTATTTCAGGAATTAACTAAGTTATGGGGTCGTCTTTCATACAATTTAGTTAATTCCTGAATTAATTCTATAGTTAATTACAATTACTTTCAAATTCCGTGGAAACGCTCAATGTATCATGGCGTCCGCTTATAACATTACGCCTCAGTAATATTGCATTGTGTGTTTTATATGTATAAAGTTAAATTAACATATTTATATGACTGTGACATTTATTACTTTAATTAAATTTACATGGCATTGGTCAAAATATACATCTAATATTGTAGTCAAAAATATATTTTGTAAAGAAAGAGGCATAATCTGTTTTGGACAATTACCTTTAGGTAAAATCGTAAAGAATGAAAGAATTCTTTATAAAAATCGTTTAGATCACTGACCAAAGACAAATCATATAAAGGTCGTCTGACAAAATATATTAAAAATAAGACTTCGAAATATTTACTGCTTTAAAATCATAGTTTGCTTAATCCGATTTAATATTAACGTTGTAAGACAACTGGCTATTTACAATTGGGTAGTGGCCAATTGTTTTTATTATTGCTAAACTACTTTTGCTACCCAAATATCATAAAAATCGTATAATAGATACATATAATCTACAATATTTTGATATTTGTGGTATCTTTTCTAGAAAGAAGGTATAGTTAACCTGACCTGACAACAAATTTAGTTAAGGACTATAATTGGGCTCCTGTGAAAATGATATTGTATATAAATACCTTATATTCGAGTAAAACTTCTACCATAGCTGCCGAAGCAATTAGACTAGACCATTAGCGTGGATTTATTGAAAATAAGATGTATTGTATGTCTTGTAAAAGATCAATAGAAGCCTAATTAGTAATGGATAAAACAAATTTATAAAAGTGAAAGAGACAATAGGTATAGATAGGTGTATTGTGTATTGTTTTTTATTGATAACAAAAGAATATTTAGTATTTATAACCAAATATTCAAATATTAATATCATTAAGTATATATTTATTTTATGTACTTTAACGAAGCAGAGTAAAAGATTTAATATTTTCCTTTTAATATGAGCATTCAGATTAAGACAATTTTCATTTATATTCTAATCAGTTTTACAAATAAACTGCATAATAATTACTTTATTATAATTTATGAATATCTGGTTTTTATAAAACAATAAAAACGTTCAATGTCTAAAAGTTACAAATAAATAAATAAAATAAACAGGTCGATTAAAATATGAAGGCTTTCATGAAGTGTATAAGGTAAATACAGTTTTTTATAGGTTGTCCTTACTTTTAGGCTAGGTTTGACTCACTATAGCAACGAGCAGTTCGAATCAGATGGTATCCGTTTATTTAGGCTCCTAGTCTTAGCAACGCTGCACAACTACGCTTGGTCATTCCAGACATTAGTTTCATGAGAAATCAAAGTATGTCATTTTTTCTGGATAAATAAGTATAACTATCGTATTTGTACTAGTTGATTGTAGTATGCTTTGTTGGTTTGTTTAGGAAGTGGTGGTGTCTCCATGAACGCAGTCGGGACGATGGTGTATGTGTATTAGTATTATTGTTTTATTTAAGTGTCTGTCTTTAGAGAAACAACTGGAAAGTTGAACTCAAGTAGGTCCCGTTTTTATATAATATATAATTCTGAGAAAAATATTATGTTATTAATAAAAAAATACAATACTTTTCCTTCTAGAATCTACGTCGTTTTAGGTAACATGTTAACATCATTAAATTTGTTACTTTGATAATATAGAAAACATCAAACCGACCGTCATTATTATCTGAGAGGTATGCGTAAACATAATTAATGTTATCCTCATTAATTGATAATAAATGACAAAAAAAAATATTTTATAATAATTGTCTTAATTGTTTTTTCCGTGAATTTCACGTGACTTTGTCTAACGGTTTTATCGTTTCCTTTATCTATCTATCAAAAACCATCAGAAAAATAATCGTTTATAATATTTAATGAAAGTTAATTATACAAGACTGTTAATATCATTATAAGTTTCAATTAGCGTTTTCAATCAATATTTGCATATTTAGTCACTGTCTGTGAAAATTACCGTAAAAAATAAGTTTCCACTACGATGACATGTACGATAGATGAGCGTGGAAGAATTTAACGTATTACGTCAATACAATAAGTTGGATAAAACAAGGTGGACAATGCTGATATTATTATATAATTTTATTATATATATCAGTATATAATAAAATTATTCTTCAATATTTTTTGTATAATGTATAATTAATAGCAAAAATATTTAAGGTTACTAAAAAATATTTTTTTTCTATAAATACTTTGCTATTGTAAAAATTTATGGTGGTAGTAATATTAGGTATTATTGGTACTGATTACGTCGTAAAATATAGTATAAGGGAAGGTTTTAAATTAAATATTCATATTCGTTTCAAACCAATGATTTATGTGCGATTAATAAATAAAATATTAGAAAGAGAAGGCATAAACTGTATTATCGAGGTGGTGACTGACGAGCTATCCACGATCGGCAGCGGGTCTGTTTTATTATGAACTTTTTAATATGACTTTAGTACATCGGTATTAATTCAGTAGTGTATTAAAAAATGTATTATAAAATAAACATAATAGAATCTTAGTACAGTACAATAAACTCTTGAAAGAGTTAATAGCAAAATGGTCAGTGATTATATATTTCAAGCTTAAATAGCGTAAATTTATAAAATAAGTATCCAAAAACACTAAAAATAATAAATAAATATTATAACAAAGCAAACGAATAATGACGACATACTCAATAGTATTTTTCATGCCGCAATTGTAAATACAAACCACAGGACTTTTCCGTTTGAGTTCATTTTTACTGCGGAAAAACAATAACAAAATCGCGTAAGTTTCCTTTTACTTCCTATTTGATTGCCATTATTTTGAATAATAGCAATAAATAACAATTAACCGTTTTAATAGAAATTCGGCAAGCTGTAAAAAATATCTCAGTTAACCTCGGCATGCTCTTTAAACAGACAAGTAAGCATCAAAGCCATAAACAAACTTTACGATGTCATCCTAGATGGCATCAAATGGTTTAAACTTCGCTCTGTAGCTATAATAACATTAAACGGGAATGGCCCTTTAAAGTAAATAGTACACGTGATCCAAGACTTCGTAGTCATGCATCTGACATAGTTTTATTAGTATAAGAGAGATACATGTCTGAAGCCGTGAAATAGCAATTCTTAAACGGATTAAAAAAGAATTCGTTTGGAGAACGTGGAAGGCAACTGTGAATATAATGGTCTTCCATGTTAGACAAAAGGAAAAACATCACTTAGAAATTCGATCATTTATAAATTTTCACGAATAAAACATTTGAATAAATCTATTTTTAACCGATCTAACTTGAATAAATTTGGATTTACGTCATCCCGCCTGAACATGAATGGTTCAAAGCATCCAGAACGCGGTATTAAATTAAAGTACATGTTAAAATGTAAAGCCTATTTGCGGGTTTAATCCGTTGAAAATAGTTTATTTAATTAGGTCACCCTTTACAAAACTCGTATGCTGATAACTCTAAATACCAATGTGAATGTGAAATCTGCATTTTAACGTACCACAAATGTGGTCTACCTTTAATCCAGTCAAATATACTACTAATTAGTACTCAGGTGCTTCAGAAAATATTAAATTAACTTTAACCAAATGAAGTTAAAATTAGCTACAGTATTTTGAGTCAAAAAAATCTTGCACTGAATATTTTAAATTAAATAATAATATTTTAAACCATAAAAATGTATTTTTGTTTTATACAATTAAACTACGGAAATTATTTTCATTTTAATTTCAAACAATATGCATATTATTTAAGATTCCATCTTGAAATAGTTATTTCACCCAGTTGCGTTCGTGTGCGCGCATTAATTCATTAAATCTTTATGAATACATTTCACTAACGAATGCTTTAGCTGCAAAATATATGCATGATAAATGCAGAAATGTATTCATTACCACTCTAAGGTATTATGAATTGTATTGAAAATGTCAGTGAAATTAAATGTTTATTTATATAAAAATAGGATGAGTTCATGTTTTATAAAAATGACCAAGCGAAGTAATGACAAACAAAGAATAACTAACACACCTAATGGTTTCGGAAGTCAATTTTGTTATTTTGGCAATATTTTATAAGCATATGTTTTAAGGTTCTGTACCGTCATGATTAACTTGCTATTTGTAAGAATTAATTCTCTTTGTTAGGTTTATCAATCTATTATGAACGTTATTAAGCCACTTGATGTTTTACATATTATGTTACGCTTGTCATTATTATAAATTAATTATAAATACAGTGACCATTTCTTTCATCTATAGAATGTCATTAACATTTCATCGGCATTCGAAAATACATTTTTTAAACACAAATTCATCTCGGCATTTCAGTTTTGAAATAATCTTTTAATAGGAATTATAATAGGAAAGGTTTTTGAACTAACATAGTTGGATTTTTTATTTTTGTGATAGTTACTCGTATAAGCGCTTTTAATGGTTATACAGTTATTATGGACTATTTATATCATTTTTATGCGTGATTCATATTTACAAAACTATTTTTTTATTATAGAAAATAAATAATAAAAAAAAAAATGTTACAATCCGCAAATACAATACGCTGGCGGGAATCCTTGCAGCTTTGGACCGTTTGTAGGGGGAAGGAACTCTTTGCAACTATGACAGATTGTTCAATCTTGGTTATCAAGTATACATTAATTTAGTCATCGTTATAAGGGGATATAACAGCAAGAAATTAAAATGCAATTATCATAACATGGACTTTAAAGTGGGAAGTATTCTGTAAAAGTATACTAAATTAGAATACACCCGTATATGTTATATTATTTTGCAATTGTCTGACAGGAATTCAGAAGAGCCACTTAAATTATATGATATTTAAATTTCAACCTCCTTAACTTAAACTTAACTTGTGTTATTATATTTATACATTTGCAAGAGAGCTGTTTATTTTAATATAATATAATATTTAAAAATATATAATATTTAATTCATTCATATAATTAAAATATTCTTTTATGATAATGTCTATCAAGACATTGTTGTCAGGAAAAAATAATGTAAAAAATAATGTAAAAAATTTTTTTTTATAAATTTAGATTATATTAATTTTCTTATCGAAATTTTGTAATTTATTAGGCTGGACCCGTCTAACAGTGGTACCACACGTAACAACCCAGCTCTCAGTTCACATCGCTACCCCCGTACCACTTAATATTGCGATACGGGAGCGACGTCGTGACCGACCTATACTGCAACTAAATAAACATTCTAGAACCTTATAGATTGATCATAGATACCACAAAGTTTACTAATAATCAATGTAATTCATATTAAGGAGAGGTTCGGGTCAGAAGGAATTGGAGCTGAGATCTTGTTAAGGTGGACGCGAACTGAGTCTAATGTAATAATGAATTCAACTTTTAGATTGCAGACTGACTTAATGATAATGCATGTAGGGTTGCATATTTTAATAGAATTTTATATTGTATGCAGCGTTAATATTCTGATTTAAAAGATCTATATTGAAAACACAGTCCTTAGACTATAAATTTAACTAAATAAAATTCCTAAATATTTGGGAAGTATATTTAGCAGAGATGGAAGATACGAAATGGATGTGGAAAGACGTATTGCTACCGGTAACAGAGTCAACAGTGCTTTGGCTGCATTGTTGAGACGGCGAAACGTCAGCATAGCTGCACGTTTAGCTGTACACAATGCGGTTTTGCAACCGACTCTGTTATACGGCAGCCAAACGTGGGTAACACGGAAGAAGAATGTAAGAAAGATGAATGCTGTGGATTTGCAATCTTTTTGGCAGAATATGCGGAGTCAATCTAGCTGATCGAAACCGCAGTGAAGAAATCCACAGAATGGCAAGCACTAGCGAAGATGTCACGGTGAGAATGAAGAAGAACGTGCTCAGGTGATTTGGGCACGTCGAACGAATGAGTGATGAAAGAATGGTAAAAAAGATTTATAAAGGAAAAGTGAGACAGGAGGAGGCCTCGAGTGACCTTCGAAAACACAGTATCTATGATACTAGAGGAAGGTCACGTAAAAAGCATGAGGACCCCCCGGAGGGCATCTCTGTGGCCGAAGCGAAAGAGGTATGCAGGGACCGTAGCGTTTGGCGCTTCGGCGTCTCGGGCTACCCCGAAGATAAATGAATAAATAAATAATATAAATAAAATTATACATTGATCAGTAAAATTACAAAATTTTCTTTCCAAACGCTGTTATTCCAAGCCCCGGAACCTTGGGAAATAACGGAATTAAGAACCAACAAAAGTACGAATACAAAAGGGACTTAACTATGTGACCTGTAACTAAGCATCACATTCGATGGTAAAGATCCGGTGGAGGCTTAATTATTAAACTTTGGTGAAGTTTATTAGAAATCCGTTTCACCGAATACATACGTTTCTTTTATGTTGATTTATTTTGAGATCTGTCTTTATTGAACCGTAAATAGACGTCACATGTGATCCTCGTAACATTCGGATTCGACTTTTGATACACCACTGAACTTAATGATTACGGACCTCAGAATGAAATACAAAAATATTCATAATATTTTGTTCCATAAATTAATAATTATCATAAAAACAACAAATGGAAAAGAAAAAATACATTGAAATATTAATAAGCTCGGTCGATATCGAACAGAATTTATATTAGGTGTTAAATTGGAAATTTCCGAATAATAATTAGAGTATAAATCCTTTGTAGAAAACAATTCACGTTTAGATGAATCTGTTGTCTTGTTATTTATTTAATTATCTTTGTCTATTATAAACTGGAGTTAATAATTATACTAAATGTATGTTTTACTTAACTTCATGATAATTTAACATAAATAAACATTATATTGTATTTCGTAGGCGGTACCAACGACTGTCTGAAGATACGATAGTAAGGATATCCGTCAACTATATCACCCCGGCTGGACGCACTTGACCAGTAGAGACTTTCCATATTGAAATCAACTTATTATTACTGGAAAAGTACTGGGTTCATGATTTTTTCTTATTATATTTATCTAATAGCTAAACAGTTGGCTTTTACATATAAGGATGCTAGATGTACTGTCACTTATACAATGGAATGAATAAGAATAACTAACTTCATAACTATTAAGATATAATTATTAAATGACAGTTATTTTCAAAGAATAAAAATTCTCCTATATAAACAACGAAATTATATATTCACATAGTATATAAAGCTTAATTCTTAGAATTCTTATTTAAGGCCGACACGTGTATAAACCCTTTTAAATATGTATGAATCACCTTCATTTACCTCGTCTGTTATTAAACAATGCTTTTAAACACCCGACTTACTGAAACGTCATTGTCTTTTATTTACTCAATAATCTGCTTTTAATAAAACTATTATATTATAATATATTATGTAGACAGAATTATTTTAATTGAATAACTAATTCGTATTTAAATATTTTTATATACTATTAGTTGTGCCTGCGACTGTGTTTGCACGGAATTTGATTTAATAACAGGCTTAATTTTTTTTAAATTAACCACAAGTTTTTATTTATTAGCAGATTCAAATATAACTAATAAAAAGTGAAGATTACGCATCCATGGAAACCGCATTCAAATCGAAAACGCCGTTTTAAAAATATTTTCTGTAGTTCTTAGTGTTAGCTGAGGGTAGTATTAATTTGTTGTCACTTTTTGTCGGAAGTTCGAGTTGACTAGGTCCTTCAGAACCTAAAAAAGTTAATCTTTCTTTTAAATAGGAAGGGTTATAAGGGTTATATAAAATAGAGTAAAGAAGTGAAAGGATATGCATGTTGCGGCGTTGTCTATTGGTTAGTCATTTTAGTTGAGTACGACAGTCTGATACATGATCAAATTTGCGTAGGCTAAAGATAAACTTGATTCACAAATTTTGAAGCCTTTCTAGTTTGTTGAGTTGTTCTCGAGTTACATCTGGATAACAACAATTGGCGTAGTCCAGAAGCGGTCATAAATGGTTTTGTACTAAAGAGATTTTAGTCTTAATTGGCAGAAGATGCTTAAAACGTTTTAATGAGGCAACAGTAGTAAATATTTTTCTACTTACTTCCGCAATCTGCACCGACCAAGAGAGCGTCTGATCAATGTGGAGACCAAGGTTCTTGACCGAATTACGAAAGACTAACATAGAATTAAAGTAAACGTCAGGTAGGTAGCTTGCTGTAAGTTTTGGCGAGCATCTTAGGACTTCTCAGGATTAACACGAAGTCTTCTGCTCCATGTGCTAACATAATGAAATTTAGTTATTATAACAATAAGTTTCTCTAAATTTATTATTACTTATATCGAACAATTATATAGAATTTGTATTAAATTTGTTGTGTTGTGAATATTAAATGAAATACATTAAAATTAAAACTGTCTTTAATTTACCACTTTTAAAAAGCAATTGTAGTGCTACAAAAATATTAATGGCTTTCGTTAGATAGTGATCTCCAAAAACTAAAATACATATTTAATGTGTTTCATCATATTAATAAATTGTATTAACGTTTTTCGAATGACCCCAGGGATGTCTCTAGAGAAAACATAACGACCACATGACAAGTAAGTCTCTCCATAGATTATGTTATAATACTTAGGCAAAAAACAATAGTATTATTTTTTGTAGGTTCGTAAATTCTACCCTAAAAATGACATGTTAAAAAATTGAGAATAAATAATCAAGAAAATATACAAGAGAATAATAAATTTCTGTAATATTTAAAATAAATTGAAACACTATATATTTATATTAAAACTGGGTGTTAATATTCTGTAGAAATGCGATGCGAGATATGATTCAGAATTCACTTTGTTTCTATTTAGAGTTACTCCTATTCTCTTAATGAGGCACTGTCTAAGATATCTACGTTGATATTTTCTTGTTATTACTAAAGTTCAAGGACTGTTTTATTGGGCCGGTAAGCATATTAAAGGTTTTAGGTAAGATTCTCTTTAATGCTCCCTTCATTTTAAAGAGAATTTCTCCGTAATGTACATTATGTGTATTGCTGGAAGCACATATGTATAATGCCTTGTATTAATTAATCTATAGTAGAACAATTAAATCACTTTCGTTCGCTTTGGAGATTGAGACGATAATTAAAAATAATAAAAAGGTAGGAAGCAGTATATAACTTTTTCAGTTCAAGTCGATCTTTGTGAATAATTTCTTGAAAATAACTTTTTTTTCATCATTGTCGGACCAACATCTTAACACACTTTACAAAAAACAGTTTTTCTAACGAAAAATTCAAGCGAACAGACGAAATAGACAACGGAAGAGATACATAGTACATTGAAATGAACAGACATATTGCTATGCAAATTATTTACAGAGAGTATAATATCCCACGCATAATTAGTGTTTAATGAATTAGAACACATCACAAATACCTAAGTCTGTTATATTATGTAAAGGAATTGTTAGCTTGATCAGAGTTGTACTTAGTTATTGGCAGAACAACCACTACTATCCCGATGATATACAAATTCAAGTCACCTTAATTAACAGACAGATTATATCATATTACAATACAATTTATTAATAAATATATTATATTTTAATCAGAGTATAATTTAAACTTTTTTATTAAAATAACTAAGAAATATGATTGTCTTTTTAAGTGGCAAACAAGTATCCTTTTATTTAATTTGAACTAAGTGCTACTTAAAACTTATTATTTTATATGAAGTTATAATCCTTAAATAAGACAAATACTAAATTTATATATTATAACTATGATTTCAAAGTCAGCCTAACTCAGTTAGTGTTAATCACTGTAGATTAGAAAATTACCATAGGTAATCCTTGTTAAATTCGTTTCGGTGTACTCTTTCCGTGCTACGAAATAAAAAGTAAGGAAAATAAGCACTTTGTTTTATGTATCTGCTAAAATGTCTTAAAAAATATATATTTTGTTAAGAAAAAGGAATAATATTCATTGGAGAATTAGCTTTTGTTAAAATCTTAAACAATGTAAGAAGTCTTTATAAAAATCGTTCAGATCACTGATCAAAGACAAATCGAATTAAGGTCGTCTGATAAAATATATCAAAAATAAGGCTTTAAAATATTTAATATTATCCCTAATATTAGTTGACTGAAAAAAATATTAAATGTTTACAATCTCCTAAACATGAAGTTACATCATAATATTCCATACGGAATCCAAGTTTATGAAAGAACATATAATGTTATTTGATAATTATTTCTGAAACTGAGATCATAATATCATACTTATTATTTTAAAACTACAATCCAAATGAAATAACAGCCCGACCCGGGATCTGATCGATTCAATCTTTTAGTATTTGGTAAACCCCTTCTATGATATAATAATACCCTCAATATATTTAAGACAATTATTATTGTGGTTTGTACAAATATTAACGGAAATACTGAAATATATTATAGTAGAAGAGATAATGAAGTATAATAATATTAAAACCATATTTTTATCATTCAGCTTATAACTTGTCTAGAAAATTAAAAAGATGTTCCTTTCTGATGAAGATGACATGTTTCGTTCGTGATATACGATATCACGGGATTTTTCCTTCACAATGAATCTTGATACGGTTCTTATTTGTGTCCAAATATTTAGTAACACGTCTAATATTATTTTAAATGAATTCAAATAACGGACTGAAATGAATGCAGGAATGGAGTTCCTAAATTAATTTTAAATAATTATAATTATAATATTGCTAAGGTATGTGTGTGTGTAATAGACTTTATGATTTATTGTACTTTATTGGAACACCTAATATGTTATAATTTTTAATATGTTTTTTATAATTACTTTAATTTTTTTGGCGATCACTAAAAATTAAAAGTATGTTTCGTTTGTTTTATCAATGAGAATAATTTGTTAAATTCCTAATTTTAGTGGATTAAATTTATTTATTTTAATATATTTTATAATTATGTATAATTTATTAATGTTGATTTTAGTATGGTATGGATAGTTTTTAAATTGCATTATAAATTATAACTGTGCTTAGCCTGGACAAATTTAGTAAAAACGTCTAAATAGAATCATTTTAATAATACCAAATCAATAATATTTAGTCACACCTATCAAAGCTTCAGACATTTATATAATCTAAACGAGAAAGAGAAAGAAGATATTCAAAATGAACGCTAGTAGAAAGTGTGCTATAAAACTGCCAATAAAGTAATAATATTTGATAGCTTTGAGACACGCGTCATGAATATATATTATTATTAGTATTGAAGATTATTATAAGTATTGTAATTATTAAAAGTATTTTTTATTTATTAACATAAGTTTTCACTCAGATATTATACAATACTTATACTTATGCCTATATTATACAATACTATTTTACAATCTACGTTGTTATCGGTAGCATGTTAACATCGTACAATTTGTAACTTTAATAATAATGAAAACACCAAACCGACCATCATTCTGGTCTCAGAGGTATTTGTATCCTCAGTAATGTGATATAAAATGTTTTTAAGCTCTTAATGCATCCTTCCATGAATTTATCTAATAACTGTTCCATTTCCTTCGTTCTTTAAAAAACATCAGATAAATGAATCGTTTACAATAATTTGTGAAATTTAATTATACATTTATAAAAGTTTAACTTAGTGTCAAAATTTACACTCAATATTTTAAAATTACGCCTCTGTCTGGTAAACGTAGATAATGATATATTTAATTAATATAAGTGAGTTTTCAGTTCAATCAAACATATCTGTTTTCCAATTCTATTAACTGTAAATTGTTTTTCCAATAATCTGATTATGTTGTTTGCTAATATCACATGACTTTTAATGTTATATATGTCATGAAGAGAGAAAGAAAGAGTGATGAGGGATAGAGATGACGTATGATCCCTAATAATTTAGACAAAATTTGGTAGATAATGATATTATTAAATAATTTAACTATATGTGTATTTGAAGTTTTATGTTTAATAATTTTGTGTTTTGTATAAATAATAGCAACGTTAAATTAGGTAAATAATAGATTTTTTTCCCTGTAATTACTTTGTTATTTTTACAATTGATGGTATTAGTAGTATTAGTTTTTATTCGTACAGATTACGACGTAAAATATAGTATAAAGACAGGTTATTATTTAGTATTCATATTCATTTCAAACCAATGATTTATGTGCAATGAATAAATAACCTATTAAAAAGATTGCATGAATTGCATTATCGAGGTGGTGAGTGAGGAGCTAATCTGCAAGCGGCAGCGCGTCAGTTTTATTTCGATATCATTATGAATGTTTTGTTATAACTTTACTTCGTCGGTATCAAATGAATTTTATATATTAAAATTATATTATAAATTATAAATTAATTATAAATAATAAAAATAAAATATATTTTTTTATTTTTAATAAAATAAAATCGTGAAACTTAAACTTAAATAGTAGGTAAATAATGTTTTTTTTAATTAAATTACGTAAATTAATAGGGTATATTTAAAAAAACACTACAAATAATTAATATTGTAACAAAGCAAACCAATAACAACGACATCAAAATTTTCCATGCGACAATTATTAATACAAATCATAGACTGGGTTTTTACGTTTAGAGTTCGTTTCTATCAAAATCGATTAAGTTTTCTTTAATTCCTATTTAATTGCTATTATAATGATATATAATGACGGTAAATAACGTTTAGACTACAGTTACAGTTACAGTTAGCTTATTTAAATGTAAATTTGAGACGTATTTTTAAATACCTTCCAATTTAGCCAGAACAATAGATATTAAATAAACTTGAGTATAATTTTCTAAGAATTTTATTAAAAATACATCACTGTAGTTAAATCTCTGACAGAATATGGTGTGTCCATTACAACCGATATAGAAAAAGGAATTCTTAAATGGTTTAAATGTAGTATTAGATTTATAAATTCAATGAATTATCTAGATTCTCAGTATGCAAGTCTAAGAACTACGTCTGCCACTCAAAAGGTGAACCACCTTTAGAAGGAACACCTTGTGAGACTTATCTAAGCACTAATAGTAAGTATTACTATATAAATAAAAATATGAACTATACTGCTTCTGAATATATACTACTGAGTCGAATAATAAATATATCTTAAATATCGTATTCTCTAAATATGCTGGATGTCATCATCTGTGTTACAAGCTCTGGAAAACAAGCGCTTGTAAATTATCTGAATGGATGAGATGTCTTTTAATGTCATCGTTTGCAGCATGGAGCATAGCAACACTTTAAAGAAAGTAATGCAAAGATCTATACAACTTAGATAAGCCATGAATATTCATAAATTTATGTTGAGATACGCTCTTAAAGTGCACAAGCTCAAGAACCTGTGCTGATCTTCGAATCATCTGTTTCTATAGGATATTCTTATAACACAAATTGTTGGGTACGTTTCTTTCCTACTAATTGTAGATGCAACTAGTAATAGATACAGATTTTCATATATATATTTTGTCTTCTGATTCTGTTACACGGGTTTTCCAATAGTGAATAATAGTTGAGGGCTGTGTTCCAAATTTTCCCGTTAGGTCTGCTGACAAGATGTCACATCTTCGAAAGAACCAGTGTAATGGCAAAAACGAATTAACAGGTCGAAAGTCGGCAATCCGAAGCATGCCAATCTCTGAAACTGTTACAGTATATAAAATATGAAATTGAGATTTATTCTAGGTTATTAAATATCCCATTTTGATTTTAATAAAAACATGCTTATTAGAATTAACCTTGGGTGTTTAAGACATTTTGAAGGTAATAAACTTGGTACCATAAAACCAAGGGTCGAAAATTTTCACTTACTTAGCTAGTGACATTTATTAAAAAAAAGAGTCGTAAAAGATTTTATTTCCTTTAGTCGAATATAAAAGTGTAGAGAAATGCGAGCATCTACCAAATTTATGTCGGTCTTTGTGTCTATGTGGAAGAATTTTGGTTCGTTTATTTTCAACGAAAAATTCAAATCTGATAAAAAAACAAGAATAGAAGCTTTGTATTTTTGTTGTTATTTTCTTTAGTTTTATATCAAGATAGAGGTTGTATATGTATATAACTAACTAGAGAACAATAAACTGTATCTTTTTAATTATTATAATATAAATAAACTCATTTTTAAACTTTCTTATTTTTTGTAAATATATAAAAATTTTACTTATATTATTTATCTAATCATAGCGTATTGTGTAATATCTTTATGTCTTTTTATATTCCAGAATCTTAACACCATTTTTTTCGCCCTAGACCAATATAATAAAGTCCATCTAAAGCTTTATTGTTCATTAATTACAGATGTCAAATATATCATGGCCCTTAGTGCGGACGTAGTACATGTCTTGGCGAATGCGATTAGTCAAGTTTTAGTAATAAATTCCCTCAGAAGATATTTAATTTTTTTTTTCAACTTTTTGTAGAGACATCATTCAATATTTTGTTGGAATATTTTTTTCAACGAAATTTTCAATTAAATACGCAATGAAATGAAAGCAGTAGAATAAAATAATTTTGATAATATTCTATAAAAGTTTTTTGAAATAATAATGTTTTTTGAAATAATAAACTTTGAATTTCATGATAAGAACTTTCCTTAGAAAATGAAGAAAATATTGAAAACTTTAGAGACAATTTCAACGACGAAAAGCGTCTGGACACAGCCTATTTATGTAAGATCCTCATCCCAAGGAGCCCTTCTATCTGTGATCTGTTATACTCGTACAATGGGCTGCTCAACGAGAGGGCACACGAGCTTCACAAAATACAGCGAGAAAGTTTATTCGCTAACTCTAGCCTCCGGTTTGCTTAGGAGGCAGCACTTTTCTCTAACGCACCCATTCATGCTTAGGTATAACTTTCATAGACCAGTATCTATAATATAAATGGCTTTAATGTTGATAATGTAATCAATTTATATTAATTATAAATTGAAACATAAAATAATCACCATGAAATGTAATGATTTGTTATGTTAAACACGTGTTGGACATTGTGTGATTAATTAGGCAGAATTCATGATTAATTCAGTTTGTCCTCACATATCCTGCATGTTCAGTTGATAATACAATCTGATTAATCACTCACTCTTGCGAATGTAAAACTTCGTTTACAAAAACTAGTAGCAATTTTCTTTAACACTAACTTTAGACTTCTTGTTTTTGTTCTTTACTCCATCATGTGACTGAAGTTTATTTTTAAAGTCGGATTTTCAAAGCAAAAGGACATGAAAAATTTTAATTTAAAGTTCTTAAAAAACAATTTTGATGTTTCACAATCGGTATTTTTCGTACATATTTTTTTGTAACATGCAATGGTTACAAAGTTATTATAGAGTATTTACTTTATAATCTATGTCTGTGTATACAAAAATGAAATATTATTTTAAGTATATTTTTCTTCTATTGTGAGAAAGGACAATAAATTTTGCTTTCTGTTTTACTTTCTTACTTACAATTACAATTAAAAAAATATTATATAATTGAACTGAGTATTAGAATAGTATTGCTGTGATATGTGGTATTTGGACGCCGCTGTCGGGAATCTTTCTGCTGTCGGGAACTGTGGATCATTAGGTGATGGGGCACTTTGCAGTTATGACAGACCTTTGAATCTGTGTTATCAGATAAATATTAATTTAGCCACCGATCCTCTGGCAACAACAAGAGATTAAATCGTAAATTAACATGCACTTCAAAGTGCAAAGTATTCTTTAAAAGCTTAGCAAATAAGAATACATCCATATATTATTTCCTTTGCAATTATCCATTTTCAATTGTCACTCGGAATTCAGAAGTTAAATGAGAATATTCAAATTCAAATCTCGTTAACTTCAATAAACTTTCTGCTCGTGTTAGTCGCAGCTATTCATTTGCAAGAGAGCAGTTATTTTTAATTAATTAAAACCACTACAACTTGTGCTTACTATTCTCTATATTACTTATTCTGTACGTGTTTTGTTTCTTTAATAATTAATTATTAACCCTTATTTTATTATGTTTATATTAGGAATACCATTTGATTAACTGCTCAGAGTTTCGCTATCTTGGTTCTCTGATTCAAAGCGATGGCAATATTGACCTCCCGGTCAATATTGCCAGCGTAAAGCACAGAATCAACACAGGATGGATGAAATTGTGACAAGTCACTGGGACGACATGTGATGCCCGAATTCCCCTTAAACTAAAGGGGAGAATTTATAAAAACAGCATTTGACCTGTCGTTATGTATGGATCTGAGTGCTGGGAGATGAAGGTGATGGATGAAAAGCGTTTGCATGTAACGGAAATGCGAATGTTAAGATGGATGTGTGGGGTGACAAGAAGGGATAGAATAAGAAATGAGTATATTAGGGGAAGCCTAGGAGTAGCGCCAGTGACAGAAAAAATTAGAGGTAGCCGTCTGTCATGGTATGGGCATGTTATGAGGAGGGATGAAAGGCACGTGACCAAAAGAGTGCTAGGTATGGTAGTGGAGGGATGGACAGGTAAAGGACGGCCGAAGAAAAGATGGATGGATTGCGTAAAAGACGATATGGAGAAGAAGGGAGTGTGTACAGAGATGACGAGTAACAGGAGAGTATGGAAGGAAAAAACATACTGTGCCGACCCCAAAATGGGATAAGGGCAGGAAGATGATGATTAGGAATACCATTTGATAGACATAATTTTCTATCAGAATTCATTCATATTTTATAATATTCAGGTTACATTCATATTTTTATCGAAATTTTTAATTTATTAGGCTGGATTCGCTTAACAGCGATACTGCACGAAAGAACCATTTCTGACTAAACATCGCTACTCTCGTACCACTAAAGTTAATGAATTTTGTATGTTTTTATAGAATTTCATTGGAACGTAGCGTTTATTTTCTGATCAATAACTTTTAAGATATACGATTCCATATTTGAGATTAATTTTTTTAAAGACAGTCCTTGGAACGAAATGTTTCTTTAAAAAAATACCCTATTTTATACATTTGATTAGTTAAAGAACAAAACCTAATCAAATATTTTCTTTCCAAACCCTATTATTTCAAGCCTTGGGAAACGCTATTATTTCAGGCCTTCCCTTGGGAAATAATGAAACTAAAATACGAATACAAAGGGACTTAACTATGTGACATGTAACTAATCATCACATTCGATAATAAAGATCCGGTGGAGGGTTAATTATTCAGCCGCTTTCAACTCTACTGTAATACATACGTTTCTTTTATGTTGATTTATTTTGAGATCTGTATTTATTGAACCGTAAATAGACGTCACATGTGATCCTAGTAACATTTGGATTCGACCTGTGATACACCACTGACTTAATGATTACGGACCCCAGAAAAAAATACAAAAATGATCGTAATATTTTATTTCACAAATCAATATATTTACAAAATTACTTTATTATTTTAGTAAACTTTATTGTTAATTATCACAAAAACAACAAGTGATAAAGAAAAGTTGATATTGAAATATAAATAACCTCTCTCGATTTCAAACAGAATTTATATTTAGTGTTAAAATGGAAATTTCTGAATGATAATTGGAATGTGAATCCTTTGTAGAATACAATAAATATTTACCGCACAGAAGCTTTAGTTAATTTAATCTGTAGTCTTGTTGTTTATTTAATTATCTCTGTTTATTATAAAGTGGGGTTTAATATAACACTAATTAGTTAAATATTAATACTGAAATGTATTAGGTAAGTTTAAGAAATGATGTATTTCGTAGGCGGTAGCAACGACTGTGACTGAAGATACGATAGTAGCAGAGGTATCCGTCAACAACAGCACTCCGGCGGGACGCACCTGACCAGTGGAGTCTAGGTTATTAATATTATTACATTTGAAAAGACATTACTTATAACTTCCATAATAGATTGTCTCAGATTACAAAATAATTTATTAATAAATATATTATTTTTAACAAATTCAGAGTAATATTTAATACACATAGATTGTTTAAAATGATACGTATGATTCTGAACGTCTTTTTATTTACCTTGAACTAAATGCTATTTAAATACTTTCTACATTGGACGCTACAATCTTAATATATAAAGCACAAAGACACTCACTCACTGACTCATTCATCGCTCTACAGCCCAAACCATAATACCTAGAAAGCTGAAATTTAGACACAAGTCTCCTGACATATTGAATAGGTGCAATGAGAAAGGATTTTGCAAAGGTCCAAACCGTTCCAAAGTCACAGCTAAAAAACTGCAAAAAATATAACGCGCCTGTTTGATACCTCCGAGGTGGTGTGGAAATTCAAACAAAATGTTTGATCACTTTCACCTTCGTCGCGAAGCACGGCTATCTTAATATATAAATCACAAAGACACTCACTCACTGACTCATTCATCGCTCTACAGCCCAAACCGTAATATCTACAAAACTGAAATTTGGACACAAGACTCCTGACATATTGAATAGGTGCAATAAGAAAGGATTTTGCAAAGGTCCAAGCCGCTCCAAAATTATAGCTAGAAAACTGCAAAGTTTACCCCCCGCTCCCTCTCTCTCCCATGGCATTGCAGTACAAATTAAAATTATTTGGTCAGTCTCTAAGTATGTTTATTCTCAGCACGCTGCGATGTGAGAAACAAGAGTGTGCCATAGGCACACTCTTGTTTCTCACATCTTCTCACATCAGGAATAAAACTCTGTAGTTATCAAACTCAAGGCTTTCTCGCACTGATAACGAGTCATGATGGGTTGGAGGACAGAGCGTGTATATTTGAATGGTAGGGTCATGGGTTCAATACTCCCGAAAGCCAGTTTTTTTTTGTTTATTCCCGTCGCGAAGCACGGGTAACGTGCTAGTCATTGTATAAGGTGAAAAAAAAGTTTGTACATTGTCAGTTTGATTTCAATGTTAGACCAAATCGATTTGTTTTAATCCGTGTACATAAGAAAATTTTACATTGTAAGAAGTATTCTTACCAGATAGTAGATTTCTTTTGGAAATTTTCCGTGCTACTAAAAAAACAAATGAATGTTTTTATATTTAAAGCTAAATGTATAATTCAGCCACGTAATTTAAGAAATATTATAATCTGTATAGAATGTAGATAAATGTGTAATTCCGTGATATTCCTAAATTTTGTACCTTGCAAAGTTGTTTATGTACACAAGTAATGTACTGATTTTTTTAAAACTAAGAATGTATTTGAAAACAAGTAACAATTAAATATAATTTTAATGTAGTTGGTCAAGTCAGCGAAGCCCTTGCTGGTTGTCGCAGGGCGGCTGTGTGCAAGTAGTGCGTCCGTGCTGCCCACGTGATCAGACCTCTTCACACTTTTCACCCTCTAATAATACTCCAAGGGTATTTTGTAAAATTTTATCTCAGTGAGCACCCACTTCCTAAAGTTAAATGAAATTGTTTGTTAATGTGCAAAAACATGAATATACTGAGAGAAGTGGATAAAATTTGCACAGCGAGACCCATCAGCATAGTTAAGAAATCTATTTATGTTTTCGAACATTGCTATGTTATTTGAGTAATATAAATAACATTGATCAGTTATGTATACAAATACTTATAGAAAATGATAACGGACATGAGAGTTTAATAGTTTTAATAAACAGCTAACATTTGATGGTTATTTTGTAGGCATAGATGTGCATTTAGTCATATGAATGATCTCTGTAGTGTTATAAAAACAACTTAGTAGTACGGCTTTTTTAGTTAGCTAACCTTACAACATCTTTAGACATAGTATTAAAAATGCTTAGTACGTTAAACTATATTTATCAGTAAAATTAACAATAATGCACTTACGTTGAAGTTTTCACACTTCGATATTCAGTTGAGCAAAAGTCTATTTGTTGCAAGAAAGACTCCCAACATTCTAAATAAATTTTCAAAACTTATTTTTTTTAAGTGTATTTTACTTAGGCGTGACGTTATCTGTCCTATTACTGTTTAAATAAAAATGGCAGTTGCAGTATTTTATATTTAAATTTTATTTAACATCCCAATAACTTTAATGATTTCCTGAAAATTGGTCAAAATTTATAATTATTTCAATATATATGTCTATTATGAAATGTATTTTTGGTTCATATTTAAAGTAAATTATTCATTCCTTATCTGCTAGAATTCATACCTCTATTTTTTAGTTCATATATCATTTATCCAGGGACTAATTTATTTAGTAAAATAAAAAAAATACAAGCCAATAAAAGCGGAACTAAAACCTAGTGATAATTTTATATAAAATAAGTTTTTACAGTTGTGACATCGGGTGGTCAGCAGGCGAGTGGCAGCAGTGCATCGCGAGCTGTGCACAAGGTTTTGTTTCCCAGCTATTATAAGGTAAATTACATTATTTTATTATTTAACAAACAAAATATCTAGATATGACGATTTCATTTTTATTATATTTGAAATAAAACTTATTTGAATAAATATTTTCATTATTCATATAATCCTTATACAAAAACGAAGCTCTGCAAGCCATAATTTTAAGTTGGAGAGTGTCTTTATAGAAGGGCTTATTGCGTTAAGTATGGTATAAAAAATAGGCCATTCTGATACTTCCATTTGACGCGTACAAGTGATCATTGTTATTGATTCAAAGTGAATTAATTTGTATGCGTTAAATACAATTTATAGATAATTACACACAGCATTTTCGATGAATCGATGTTCATTCCCTAGATAATAGTTCAGTTGAAGGGCGTCATTGATTTTGAAACGTTGATTGTGAAGTTTTAAACTGAATATAGATTAACTTATATATTTATATGACTGTCACTTTTACGAGAAAATCAAATCAATTTAGGTTAGGTTTAAAGAATTTATTCTCAAAAAGACAGATTCACTTACATGAGAACAATACAATAAAGTAATAATTAAAATGGTCGCCATACAAGTACAAGTGCTCAGTTAAAGGAATATAATGTTATCAAGTTGTTTTATATGTTTTAGATATTCTAGAAAGGGGTATTCTCTAGAATATATTTTGAGAGTTGGGACTTAAATCTTTTAACTGAGTTTACATTTTTTATAGAAGTAGGTAAATTGTTGTAAAGTTGTGCTCCATCGAAATCAATATTTTTTTTTTTGCAAATTTAGTTCTAACCTTTGGAAGAACTAGTAAACTTTGTCTACGGGTGCTACGTTTATTGTTTTTTTTTATTAAAATTAAATTTGAGTGTATTGATCTACTAATAATTTTTCTAATAAAAATACAGGAATTATATATATAAAGTTGTCGTAAGTTCATAATATTTGTTTTCTTATAAAGTGTAGTAGTTGGTGTGAAAGGTGGATATCGAAAGAGTATTTTAATTAATTTATTTTGTTTTCTATAGATTTTTTGTAGTTTTGTTTTGCCAATATTACCCCATATTTCTATAAATATAACAAATGTGATTTTACTAAGGAATTGTAAATGTTATACTTTAATTTCTTAGGTATGCATTTTGAAATATTAATAAATGAACTAATTAAAGAAGAAAGTTTTTTACTTATATAGTCTATTTGATATTTGAAAGTTAAATAATTGTCTATTCGTAAACATAAGTATTTTTCATAAGTTTTCGGCTCTATTGGAAAGTTGTCAACCGTTAATGGGTCATGCGGGGAATTAATTTTGTTTTTTGTTTTAAATATAATATAATATAACAAGTTTTGGAAGCATTAATAGCTAGAAGATTTTGATAGAACCATTTATGTAAAACATCTAGATCTTGTTGAACTTGAGAAATTATTTCATTTATGTTACTACCAAAATAAAATAAACAGGAGTCATCTGCGTACAAAGTCAGATGACCATTTAGTTTCAAAAACGCAATATCATTCACATAAATTAAGAAAAGAAGTGGCCCTAGAATTGAGCCCTGTCGGACTCCGCATGTCACAGGTAGCGCACCACTTTGGCTGTTTTCGATTTTAACGACCTGCAACCTGTTTGTTAAATATGATTTTAACATTTCAAGTACAGCACCCTTGAAACCGATGTTCCGAAGTTTATTCAATAAGAGTTTATGGCTTACGGTGTCAAATACCTTTTTTAAATCAATAGATACGCCCAAAGCTATGTTCTTTTTGTCTAGGTTCCGTCTTATTTTTTGTTACTAGATCTACAATTGCAGCAGTAGTATTACTTCGAGCTCTAAAACCATACTGTCGTTCAGATATGAAATTAAATGAATCCAAATACATAGCCAAGCGGTTGTGAATTAACTTTTCTAATATTTTTGAGAGGACGGGTAGTATAGAAATTGATCGATAGTTTTCTAAGTTTGTTAAAGAACCAGATTTATGTATGGGTGTTATTTTTGCTATTTTCAAGGTGTCTGGGAACAATCTTTCAGACATAAGCTTGTTAAAACATAGTGCCAAATTTCTTGATAATAAATTGCATAAACATTTTATTGATTTTGTGCTAATTTTGTCAATACCGGTACTTGCATTTGAATCTAAATCCCTTATCAGTCTTTCAATCTCATCGGAATCGCATGGTTTAAATGTTCGAAGTTCATGATTGTTTTGTTCGTTGGTTGTATGAAACGGGTGTAAGATGTCATGGTATTGTGCTGGTAATCTTTTTGCTAAGAGGGAACCTATAGTTGCGAAATATTCGTTAAAAACATTACAGATGTCGTTCGTGTCGGAAATTATTTGAGATTCTACTATTAATTTAGAGGGAGCACCACTTTGACTTATTTTATTACTAGATAACTTATTTAATAAAGTCCAGGTCTTTTTAGAGTTCTTTGTATTGTTTGTAAATAGTTAGTAATAGTACAAATCTTTTGTATTTTGTATTAACTTAGCTGTTTCAGTTCTCTTTGAATAAAAATTATTTTTTATATTCTCGTTATTAGGATTATTCCTATACTGCGTCCATAGAAAGTTCCTGTGGCTTATCCAATCGATAATGTTTTTATTTATCCAGTCGTCTCTTATATTGTTCAGAATTTTGGTTTTAGTTTCTTTGCAGTCATTAACATGTTGCTTTATTAAGTTTTCGAGTTCTGTATAGTTCTCGATAATATTAATAATTTGTGAAGACTCGAATGACTTATATAACTTTGCGTAATCTATTGACTCATAGGTGGTACGTATTTTTCTCGGAGTTTTAAATTTATTAAATTGTACATATATATTTTTGTGATCTGATAATGATGAATTAATAATAGCAAAGTTAAACTTATTCGTTTTTAAATTTGTGCTTACGTGATCTATGATTGATTTTTTTGTAGCCGCTAGTGCTGTGTGATACATTTATTTTGTTTAGCAGTCTATGTCCTGATTCTTGAATTACTTGTTTATATTCGCTTAATCGTTTGTTTTTTTCCAACAGGTTGATATTGAAATCCCCAAATACTATTGATCTTTTTCGTTGTTGTAGTTGTCTGTCATAGTCTTTAAGAAATTGTTCAAAGTTTGTATCACCAGGCTTATAGACCAAACCAACATCCACTGCGCATTTTTAAATGTGTATCCAAAGGTAGTTATCCCCACCTTGATAAACTGATTCAATGAGTCTGTGCTGTAGATTGTTATGTACATACGTTGATACTCCACCTCCCCTGGCATCTGTCCTGAAATTGTAGTAATGTGTGTAATTTTCGATCTGTAGTCGTGAGGCTTGGTCATCTGATACTATCCAGGTTTCAGAGAGTAGGACGACATGAACGGTCGTCGGTATGGATTTTAAAATACATTGTAATTCGTCTAGTTTCCCTTCTTTCTTAATACTACGGGCATTAAGGTATAAGAAAGATAATCGCGAGTTTTCAGTGCTTAATTCTCGGTAATCATTTACTATTTGGTAATTTATATTGTCAATGGTATTTACGTCTATTGATGATGGTTGGAGTTTTTTGTAGGAGTTTTTAGGATAGCCGGTACTCCGTTCACGTATTTTATTGTTATATCGGTCTCGCCATTGGATATACGCTTATTAAACTCATATTTTATAAGTAAATAGTATTTATGTTGGGTCGGGGTTTGATCAGAAAATATTTTCAAATTGTCAGGCAATTTTGTACGGCTTTTAAGAATTAATAATGCTGTCTCTGGCTTCTCAAAGCAGATTTTAATTTTACGTGCTTTTCCTGGATTGTATTTACCAATGCGAAAAATTGTTTTTGGCTTTGGTATGTCCGTAACTAACTGTAGTAATATTTTAAGTACTTTAGTCTCATCCTGAGAATTTCTCTCTTTCGTGTTATTGGAGTCGTTTTCATCAATTCCCATAATAATAATATTATTGGCTCTCTTCTTGCGATCTTGAATTTCAAGAATCATTTTTTCATTTGTGTATATGCCGGTGTTCTGGATCGTGGGAATGGGGCTTGATTTTAATTCGTGCATGTCGGTTTCTAGTAATTCGATTTTCTTCTTATCAATATTTAGCGTAGTTTCTAATTGAGTTAATTGCGATTTTACATTGTTGTGTTCTAACGAGATTTTTGAAGTAGATGATTTAATATCCTGTATTTCTGAGCTGATTTTAGTTAAATTAATATCAAAAGAATTTTTAATTTCACCATGAGAAACCTTTAAACTGGAAATTTCGGTTTTTATTGTTGTAATACAGTCATTCATTTTTAACATCATTTGCGAGTTAGTCGTAATATATGTTTCCAGTAAGGTATTAATGCGGTTTAATTCACTGCGTATCAGTTTAATATCTTCCGAGCACTCACATTCCCGATCAGCTGGCTGTTTTCGTTTATTACGAAATGTTATCTGCGAGCTGGGAATATTCAGCTTTGATAGATCAGGCTGTGAACCACCACCAGTGACGGTAGGAGGTGATCGTGTTACGCTCATTATTTATAACAATCTACAATCGTAATAAGTTTTTAAAATAATGCTAATAAAGACGATATTTACGTAGTATCAGCCGATGTAAAGACTTACTTGTGCCACTTGCCAAACGCAGGGTCAGTGTGCGAGCGAGTCAAAAAATAGCAACCGCTCTGCTTTCGCGGGTGTGAGGTAGGTGGGTCCTCTTGCTGCACATGCACTCCGATAATATTTTTTCTTAATGATAGTTTATGCAGTTTTGATGATAGGTGTAATATACTCAAAGAATAGAATTGCCAGACACTTATTTACTAATTTGAGGAAGTAAGCAACACACGTCTACTATGCACAAAAGTAAGGCGAATATGAATTTACATAACATTGGTCGAAACATACAACTAATATTGTATTTAAAAAATATTACTTAAATAAAAAAGAATAATCCCTAGTGTATAATTATCTCATCGTAAGGAATGTAACAAGTCTTTATAAAATTGCTTCAGTTCAGCGATCAAACACAAATGGAATTAGCGTCGTCTGATAAAATATTTGAAAAATAAGGCTTCAAGATATTTATTGCTTTAAGATCATAATATGCTTAATCGGATTTAATATTAACATTTAAGACAACGCAAACTTCCTTATATTTCTCTGTTAACATTTTTTATCATATTTATCTATTAAATAAATTTGTCAACTCGCAATTAAAATACGATGACACCGAATCATTTCATTATTTAACAACTTATCAATTTAATAGTTTTTAATACATTAATGTATCACTTATTTCCAGTGCAACCACAAAAATAGAACTAGTAAGACACAGTGTATCCCCGGCCCTCTGTCCAACATCAAAACCAGACAAGACGCAGCCTTGCAACCGTATCCTTGTTCTGTGTATTGGCAAGAAATGTCTTAAACTCCGGTATATTATTGAAGAATATATATGTTATATCAAATTTAAAAATATCGAAAGTATTATTCTTCAATGTTCGACCATTAGTGGACGCGGAATGTCCAATGGTCCTCTCTTCTATCCCGATATATTATACGTTTTGTACTGAATCAACAGAAGTTTAATTTATTTAAGTGAAAGAAGCAGTGTTGATAGTTGTCAAATGTCAGTTCTTTCAGCTGACATCTGTCAGATTAACGTAAGACATGAGTATTTCGAAATAAGTATATCAGCGACCAGTATTCAATTACTGCTGTACCTACTCGTATGTATAATTTATTAATAAAAACATATTTATATAATTTGCATATTATAATCTACACATTTCAACATAATATAAATGTTATTAATTTACACGAAGTTATATTATTTTTTTTCGTTAGTTGCCACATGTCGTATACAGGAACGGAGTCGAGTTAAACAGCTAGTATGCATATAAATTAATGATCACAACACAACTATTAAATATGAGCAGCATTAATATCAAACAATACGTTTTAAAAGCAGTATTATTTTAGCTGTTTTATTTTTTACTCGGTACAAATACTTAGGTATAATACTAATAGTGCTTATACAATTTTTCTTAAAGTTATTATAAATATATCAGACCCATAGAAAAACTCCTTACATATATATGGAAAATTATAGAAATTTATTATCATTATCGAAATTAATTTAACCAATCATAACTCGCATTGTGTTGATCTCCGCCGAGATACGGAAAAATATATAAGATATCTAATCTTCTAAACATATACTTGCATGATTCTATTCAATGTGAAATCATTATTTATAAAGGAATATTTAATTGAATTATTATGAATCATAATTGAAACTCACATGTTATATTATAAAATTATAAGCAATTACATTAATTTTTAAAGATATATTGTACTTAATAAAAGAGGATTATTAAAATGTATAACATTAGAAACATGTTTATTTTATGGTTATTACTTTATCATCTTTTATTTATCATCATGTCATATAAGATTTATGGCAAATTGAAAAGATGTTACTAGTGATGAACATGGCATGTTAATTATGTTCATGATACGGGATATCAATATCAATCACGGTAGGAGTCCCATTTATATGTAAATATCTAGAGAAACACTTGTAGCTTATTTTTCTATGAAGTCCAATTGTAGACTCTAATTACAACAATGATTGAGTTAGCTGGAATGATTCTCGGACTTTATAGGATCGCCCATCATATCTGGGGCGGCCAAAGCATCGCGTTTTGTATTTCCTGAGGGCAACCCAGCGATACAGCGTATTTATATAAATATAAGCTTGAACATCATTTTCATGGGGATATCTGTGTATAAGAGACGATACCTCGAAGGTCGGACCTGTCTGTATATTGGCTGCACTTAATGAGTCTCTCAGAGTCTACGCCTATCTCTAATGGTTCCGTCGTGGTAATGCAGATACGGATCAACTCTTGGACCATGTCCAAGCAAAGATTGACGATCTGCTATCACAGTTTCGCGAAAATCGTAGTGGTTGGAAACTTTAACGCACAATGTTGATTGGCTAGGTTCACGTGTTATTGACTACTCGAGGAGATTTGTGTTGAATCTTGTTCAAATGGTCTGTCCCAGTTGGTTAAGATGTACTCTGATCTACAGGACGTGGACAGTCCTCGTCGTTGGATCTTCTGCTGACTACTCTACCCGAAAAATACCAGGTCACTGTCGAGGCTCCCCTAGGGTCCTATGAGCATTGCATGGTATGGAGTGTAGTGTCCATTCCACATTCAGCTCGTATAAGACCTGCGACCCGACGCGTTTGGCATTGCAATTAAGCGGATTATAATGGAATACGGTCCTTTTTTGCACCCTCCCCACTGTTTTTCGATAAACCTATTTCACCTTATGAGATGAAACTTCTTTTCGGCCTATAGCTAATTTTTATCACCTTATCACTCGTCATCTTCTGTAATAATATCCAGAGAACCTGAACGTGTTGGGTTCTTCTATTTCTATTTTTTTATTATCATCGACATTATCGACTTATTCCAAGGCCGACATCGGCCTTACGATTCTTCGGATGTTGCAAAAGTTCGTGGACGACGGTGTTCACTTGTTATCAGTGATCCTACCGCACGCTAGTTTGCCCTTTTCATATGTTAATAATTCTATTTATCACGCAAGCTCTTCAAATATAGTTTTACATTCCAAGCGAAACGAAATGTAAGAACTTATTTAGAAATAATATAGAATTATTCAATTAATAGCTAAATAACTTGACCGCAGAACATACAAATTAAAAAAAAATCTATGAAAATCATTCACGAAAATATAAACAATGAAGCCGTATGTTAGTAAATATTTTCCTTTTCAATAAAGCAAAAACTGTCGAACGCGCGGCGAATATTAAGAATGGTGGGACCGTATAGGATCAGAAACGAATAACCTCACGCTTAGTTTTGGAAAATTAATTCATACGGAAGAACATTTATATGTTTTATAAGAGAGATTAAAACAAACAAAAATATAGTTTGCTATTTTGGTTAAGAGTATGCAATGCAAATCAGTAGCAGTTAATTGTTTCTAAATGTTCAAGTTTACTTTCTGCACATTATTATTATATTCAATATGATTGTCTGTATGGTTCGGTTTAAGAAAGGGATTAACAGGTAAATATATATGTGTATTATAATTTATATAAAATTATTTTATTATGTATGTGAAATATCAATATCCATGATAATTTCAGATATATAATATAATATCTGAACCTTTTGTTCAACACTCGAAGGTAGCTGGAAGAGATGTCTTTAGAGATAAGCTCGTCCTATATGTACGTTTTTTTGTAACTCATTGTAGTACATGAATGAAAAATAAAGTCTAGTTAAATCATTTTATGAATAAATCTTCGTTAAATTTAAAGCAGAAATTATCTAAAATGTATTACAGCTTACTACAATTTGAAAATATATAAAGCCACGACTTTACTGACTTTATCCTGTAATTTAACTTTGGTGAAGTTTAATCGACTGGGCGAGAATTCAGAATAATATTCAATGAAGAAAGTCAATGTCGTTTGATATTTTACGACAATAAAACTAACGTGTTATTTTATTTCTTTTGGAATATGCTTTTATTATATTATATAAAAGATAATTAAATAAATAAATCATTTTGAAATTATTCGTAATAATGTGGAGCTCGTTGTATTAATACTGTCTTAAAAAGATATTAACATACTTATTTGTGACTTAATTTATATTTGCCGCTACTTATATTATATTAGGGCATATAATTTTCTTTTGTCTTATTTTTCTTTTATCTTTATTTGAAGCTTAGCTAACACTGATTCAAATGATCGGATTACAGTAAACTTGTGATACTACTGATTATTATTTAAATAATATATCCTTATATTTTTCCCTTACAACCCTACGTTATTTCTAGTAATACTCCAAGAAAATGAAAAATAAATTTTGTGTGACACTTACGTTCATCAATAATAAGCAACTAGGTTTAATCATCGTCAAATGAAAGATATGCAAAAAGAACCACAAATTTGATAAGACAATAAGATTTTATTTGGAACCTTTCAATATCCCCAAACCTTCAATCCCGAGATTCCTCTGATCCGTTCAAGTACATAATGTTTTGGGACGAGAATAACTTGGGAATCCTAATTTGTTGAGAGCCCTTATGTTATACCGATAATCAAATACAAAAAATGCGTAAAAACGTTCTTAAACTAAAGGAATTTATAATTTTTTTGCCAACGGTACCTAAGATTTTTTAAATAAATACCGAGTGAAATGATATTATACCATGTAAGTAAAATAAGAACAGATACGATCGTTTTATATTTTGGTAACATATTTCAATTAGAATGTTAACCATTTTATACTTAAAACACACGAGGTCTGACAGCGAGCTAAAGGTCACTACTCAGAGAACTATTGATTATTTTGCACAAATATATTTATAAACACGTTTAACAAATGTATTATAACATACACATACACTATCATAAGTTACCTTTGTCAGGTATTAGTCACGAACATCAATTATAAAACAGATTACAAAGATAGTTAACATGCACTCAATACCTCTAATATTTATCCATATCTATATATTTTAATATATTTACTATAAAACACAATATTGTACAACAGCTCACTAAGTTATTAAGTTGGTTTGATAATACAGTGAGAATATTTTTTTACAAAAATTCCAATTTTTACCATTTTTAATGAAGTTATATTTACATAAAGATAATATAACGCAAAATAAATTCCATGATAACGATAACAGAAATCATAAAAATACTGTCGGTATCAGTCAATGTAATAAGAGTGAATTGTATTATAATGCATATAAAAATTAATAAAATATCACAATTCCAGTCACGTCTATCAAACAGAGTACGTGATCTACTAGCTCATGTGTTCCTTTATCAAATATATCAGAATAAATATATTGTAGGGAATTATAAATAAAATTATTTTCGGAATCGAAAACGAACAAATGTTTAAAAGTTTATTTATTTATAGCAGCTCAATATTTAATAAAAAAATTATTTATTTATTCAAAACATAAACGCAGCTTATAAACTAAGAACAATTTAAATATTTTATAATCTATATTAACTAGATTATATTTCATATATATAGTTATGTTTATTTTTTTTATGTGATCGCCATTATTATTTATAATTCCTAAATTTACGATGGACTTGATCACTTTTTTTGTTCGGTTGAAATTAATATTGTTTGTATTAAAGTCATAAACCGAAGCCGTTTTAGAGTAAGAATTTTTCTTTTCAATTAAGCAAAAAAATGCCAAACGCGTGGCGGATGTTAAGAAGGGTGGGAACGTACAGGATACGACACGAATAAATAACACTTTATTTGGAAGTATTTATACAGATCGGAGAGCCTCGTATTTTGTAACAGATTGAAAATCAAATAAATAGATTGTTATGTTTTACATGTGCAACAGTTGATTGGTTTGATCAAATTTTAGACGACTTTTGGTTTTGGCGCGAATTGAGAGGTCGGGTTTCTTGTTTTGATTTAAGCGGATATCAAATATTGTCGGACTGATTGATTTATATTTTACATTTTGTTTTTTTAAAAATTGGACTATTTTAAAGGTATGTATGTGAAACAAGTAAATAATACAGTGTTTAAATGTATTGTAAGATATTCAAGGAGTTTTCTTTACAAGATAGTAAAGTCCACACGTTTCTGTTTTAGAAAAGTATTAACGGTTAAAATAATTGTTTGCAGTAAATAAACTCTCAAGGACAATTTAAATGAATGGCATTTTCTTTTAAGTAAACTAAACTCAGAAATCTAATGCTGGCCAAGAATGGCTAGTTTAGTAATTATTTATAAATTGATTAATACTCGCGTATAATAAATACCTTTATTAAAAATGAGATAAAGATATCCTATAATATCTGTCAATCCATTGAATTATTCTGCCGGTGACTTCTTTTAGCTTCAATCTCATCGACTCCTTTCAACACTCTTTACTTTATAATTGAATGACTTTAAACAGGAAATCAACCTTTACCGATAAAAGACTCTTCTGACGTAGCCATTTCTTTAGTTAGTGTTATTATAACGGTTGTTTGGATAATAATTACAATCAAGAGAATATAGTTTTAGTTAAATATTTAATATGGTAGTTATATTTGACTTTAAAATTAAAGTTTGTATTTCTCAATTGATAGCAGATTTTTTTTGAAATGGATTACCGTTTACTAAAATTTGAAAATCTATAAAGCCATTAATAAACTGATCTCTAATTCCTGTTAATTTAACTTTGATGAAGCTCAGCCGACTAGGCGAGGATTCAGAACAATATTCCGACAGAAACACAAAATTCAATTAAGTCAATGTCGTTCGAAATTTTATTACAATCGCATGAGTTTTACTACTTTTAGAATATCATAAAAAAGTTCTAAATATTACAGAAAATAACATTTAATAAGTAAATCATGTAAGACATTTTTGTTTTAATATTGTGTGTCTTGTTGTATGTATATTGTCTTAAAAATTTAATACTTATTTATGACTTGGTCATACTTGCTTATTGTGTTTTATTAGGACATAAAATTTCGTTTATGAGACTGAATGATTTACAGTCATTTTTGCTACGCTGATTATTATTTAAATATTTTTTCTATACGAAACTGTTATATAACTATGTCACAAAAGTGAAAAAATATACTTCTCTGGTGATAACTTAGACAATGAAAGAAGTTTTTGTGAAGAATTTAGTTTCAGTAAAAACTAATTACTCAAATTAATCATCGTCAAACTAAATAGAAATAGCAAGAACTGTGATGTGGGTAACACGATAAGTTTCCAAAACTTTCAAGATCCCTCAAATCTGTGATCCCGAGATTCTTTCAATCCATTCAAGTACATAATGTTTTGGAAGAAGAATAACCAAAATGTCAAACTGATATTTCAATACAAAAATGTTTGCTATATAATAAAATTACTTAATTCTGTTGGTGACCGTACCGACTATATGATTGTGTGTTAATATCTAAACCTTCTTGCAATATTTAAGAAATGTATGCCTGGGTTTTCTCAGAAAATGTAAATTCGAATTCTGCTCGTATTCAAAAATGTATTTTTATATTAATGAAAATATTTAACAAAATATTATATTTTGCACTATCATAAGTTACCTTCATCAGCTGTTAGTCACGAACATCAATGATAAAACTGGTCACAAGGACAGTTAACAAACAGACAATATCTGTAAGCTAACCACATCGATATGTATTAGTTAAAATAGAATATTATTCAAGAGTTTGCTTAGTTACATAATAATATGAAATTTGATCAAACATTTTTATTTACTCTACTTGTTGCGAGCGACTTTGTGTGCTCTTCCTTCTCGACCCCCAACATCAGTTAACACCAATGTAAATAAACATTTTAGGTATCATGGTAATTATAAACAAAACCAATTTCTGAATTTTCCGGTAAAATGAAGCGATTTGTTCCGAGTAACAACTTTCCATGTGCTGATTCCGAATATAAGCTAAAACATCCACATTTTACTGAAATCATTCCCGTGTTTACGTGATGCACGAGTACAAACAGACAAAACAAAAACTACTATTTTGATATCTTTGTCATGTATGTTCATTTATTTTAAACGTAACGGAACATTTAATATTTTCTATACATATTTAATATACAGAGTTTACCTCTTTAGTATTTATTATTTATATTAGATAACATTGTTACATAACATTCAATAAATAATATTACATTTCGAAGTTTATTTAAATATTTAAAATTATAACCCTAACAGTTTTATTGAAACTTAATTCGTTAAGCAAACAATTTAATTAAATTAAACATATCATCTTGAAAATAATTAATTTACCAATTTACTCTTAAATCAATCTTCATAAAACTTGATTACATCTTTTGTTTAGTTCAAATTAATCTCGTTTGAGTAAAGCTTTTATTATTTTACCAAATACTTATTAAATTCGTCGAGCAATTTATTGACTGACTTTGAAATGAGGTAATAAAGAACTACTAAAGGATTATTATCATCTAGTATATTGTCATTGACAATATAAATATCAAATTGTGTTTTATACTAACAGGTAGCTGTAGTGTATGTAAAACTTCGATTATTTAGTAGTACGTTATTTAGTTAAACATATTATTTAATTAGAAAATAATAAAATTCAAGCACTACACTTTCAAGACACTGTTTGATTTAAAACTCGCAATTTCCTATATTGTAAGATTGAACGCTATATGTAGTATTTATTAAAATACAACTCCTGCCCTCAGTTCCGCTTGTGTAGATGACGGATACTCATAAACCAACATCAATTACCCTATATGCCTGCGTTGCTTTTTTTCTTCTAATGTATTTTTAAATTGTTGTTACTGTTAATAAAAGTGACTATAAGAAAACTATATTAAGAACAAATTAGACAGGATTTTTGAGTTATAAGCATATAAAACATGGACAATGCAACGGTTTCAATTGATTAACATATATGCAGCTGGAGATGACAAACCTCACTGAATTCTATTTATTAACAATGCAGCTTTACTGATGATGAATTACTTTAATGAACCAGACTGATGAGAAACTGATCATTTAAAAATGTCATATAATAGACAAAAATTATTAATTTCTGTAACCTTTCACCAACCATTTAGATATTTTTTTTAACGTCTGGAACTCATCATGAGTACACAACGCATTCCAGGAGAGGGAGGCGGTGGTTATGTGAGACTCCTGCTCACTAAACCAGACGGTTGCCATCGCCGTCATAATGGGATACCGCGGGAAAGCTTACGCATACAACCGTGGCAAGATTTTTAATTCAGCAATTAAAACTACAATTCTGGGAAGGAATTCCCGAAATTGTAGCAGCTAATCTTTATTAGCTATTTCATGATTATGGAAAGCTTTATTTATATTTTATGTATTTTTTGGAGTCGTAGTTTACTTTACTAAGTAATTATAAAGTACCCTACGGCGGTCAGTCTCAGGGCTGCGTAAATATACCGTGAAGGTCCTCTCATCTTGTTACATAATCTTTACTTAGTTAATAAGGGATACCTCATACATTTAATATAATATTTTATTATTAGAGATTTTAAATATCAAGCTGTAACTTTTGTAACTATTATTATTGATATTTTTTCCAATTATAAAATTAAACAACAAATTACTAGAGATAACGAAAGTAATGAAGATGTTGCCCATATTTCACGTCTATCAGCTCATGTAAGTACAGATAAAGAACTTATTTTAATGCTCCTCTAGTACGATTTCGGAAAAATTAATTGCATGCATATAATATTCATTATATATTTACCAAAAACATTATTATATATTATATCTTATTAATATAAGTCTTAGGTTTACAGAAAGCGACTAATCAATGACAGTGCATAACAATAATTATTTTTTAAGAAAATTAGAAGAAAATTACGAGATGATGCACTGTATTTATTTTTATATCGGCTTATAACCGCAATAATATTAAAATAATACAAACAAGACTCAGTTTACTTTCTATTAATTGATTATTTATAATTTTTATTATAGGTATTGATTCTTCTTTTTGCATCGTAGATAGTTTTTGCGGGATTTAAATCTAATAATATATATGCATAAAATTCACCATTAAGCCTATAATAAATAACAAACACCTACTTAAAATATTTGATTTCATTTATAAATTAAATAATATCAATTTGTATTCCTATTGTTCTCAACGTTAAAGATTTGTCTAAGATATGACATTAGAGACAAGAAAATTCTACTGGTATATCTATTGTATCGTTTTTAGAAGTTTTGTGAATAAGTCTATCGTTGAATAATAGAGAATATAAATCCCTCAGCTGTGTATCGGATATCACACACCTCTTAATGGTGAAGGTTGACGTTACTCAGACTGAGTGTAAAAGCTGCGATAATTTGATGTGAACGTGACTTGACGGAATTTGGTCATTTTAGCCGTTTTATTAAAACTGATATTTCATTATGAAGATGTTTATTGGAGTGACTAAATTGTTTTATTTTATAAAAATATTTAATTTATAGAAATATGTATAAATATTAAACGAATAACGTCAAGTACTTTTCTGATATTAACATTTCACTCTTCTATTAACATATAATACTTAAATGAATTAATATTATAATCGAAGTAACTTACTAAGTTATATGGTAGGTACTCGTATTGATGTTAATAAAAAGAATGAAGGACGTTTTAGAAATCTTGCACTACTATTATAGAAACGAGCAAAAAAAGGCTTCGATATATTTACTTATTTGTTGTATGTACAACGAAATATCATTGATATTACGAGTATGTTTTAAAATTTTGCCATATCTAAAAATATATAATATTATATTTTTATTGATAAACCATAGATTAATACATATTGTTGTGTAACAAACATTATACAAAACATTATTTAAAAAGTTCCATTTACATATTAAAATTATAAAATAATATTTTAAGTCTCCTGTGTAATTAGATGTAGTAATAATTCAAGTGTATTTCGAAGTCTACACAACAATGTTACAAGTTAAGAGAATTTAAGTAAAACTTGTGTAAAAAAGGAAATTGGTTAAAGAAATTATATGACCACAAATACAATGCAATGATTTTAAGTAAAGAAAGGAAATCAATCTTTTGTCTTATAATACAATTTTATCTTTAATGAAGAAGCACTTTTATAATCAAATTATATATAGTGAAGATACTCGCTTTTATAAAAAGTTTTCAAAGGTTTTCTTTATCTTTGAAAATAATGTGCGGGTTCTCGGTAAATATATTTCATTATAAACTATTAATAAAATATATTCCTAGAAATGTTCCATTTCATTTTATATCAGGTTTATATTAGTATTGGGAAATATTTATTGATATACCTATTTGTCTTTCCTCGATTTCAATTCATTCGATGATTATGCTTTTAAGTATTGTTTTTATTTCAGCCATATTGTTTTTAAAATTCATTTAGTAATTGTATTATTTATTGTTATAGAGTTTGTTGCCTCCCACTTTACTCCCCCCTCCCCCCTCACTCCATTTTAAACTTAATACGACTTCATCTCATATGTATACAATACAATTAAGTGTTATCTTTATTTCAATGAGCAGTTCTTCATAATATTTTACGTTATAAATGTTGCTGGATCCAAGTATATATAATATCTAATGTTCAATAACTATTTTTTATGGGATACGGTTTTAATCCCATTATTAAATTACTTCTTGACCGCAATTTTGTGACTGTCAAAGCACAATTTTGTTTTAAAAATCTTATAATAAAATTATACAGTTACAGCGTCTTTGTCCTCCTTGTCCACTTACTGGGTTTTTGGACAAAGTAGCTTTAAATACAACATTCCTTACAAATCCATCTGAATCGATAAACATCTTAACATACTTTACGCCATAGTAGCCTAGTAGTTTGAAACATAAAAAAAAATAAAAATCTTAGAAAAGTAAAGCAGAAATTCTACTATGTTACCCTTAATAGCGATGAGCTCAGTTTCGATCCGGGTGATCCCACGGAAGTTTCAACGGGATAGAGAATGAAATGACAGTCTTGTCATATTAATACTATACATTTGCACAGTATTAATATTCATTATTTATTATAATCTCGTCTTCAGTTTTGGATAGAACTGAACAGACAGATTGTTATTAAACATTTAATGTATAATGAATTAAACCACACCACAAATGTCGTATTAGCGATGCAAATACAAGTCTCCTTAGGGAATAGACGACGGTTTAGATTATGATTTAATTAATTAATTCATTAATTTATTTATTTTTATTATAATATATTAGAGATATATACAATGTGTTTTTATTTATTTGAATTCAACGTGAAACACTTTCTGTTTCATATGATGCTATAATCATTAAATAAAATGAGTACAAAATTTGTCCATTATCAATTTGATTTCAATTTTATCATAAATTACTTGTGAAGATGAGAAAATGTTCTGGAGAAAAAAGTATCGTATATTTTGACACACAATGAGCTATTACCATAGTAAATGTACCCTAAATTAGTTTAGGTACTTTTACCTGATACCGAATAGGAACAGGAGAAAATAAACACTCTACCTTGTATCTACTTTACACATAAATTTTAATATTTAAAAAAAAATATTTGATGTATTGACGTAAGAAAAATAGTCATTTTATTTAGGTATAAAATGTAAATAAAGTTACTGTGTCTTAAATATTCGTATACATTATGCGATACGTACATTAGTCTATACATCGAACTCTTTTATTAAGTTATATATAATATAAATAAGTTAAATTTATATATCTTAAATTAGTATAAATTAAATATATTTTTAATATATTCTATTATGGTTCGTCCGCGCTGCCCACATGGTCAGACCTGTGGGCGTTCTGAAAAATGTAATTCCTATAATATGTTATAACATGAAATATATTTCAAATGTAATTACTTGATTTCTTGTCCTTTTAAAGTATTAAAATCACATACGTTTCAACCATTTATATTTTGATTTATTACAAAATATACTATGATAGGATCTTTCAAGGTAATTGAATTCTAATTTAATAATTTTAACTTCATCGCTCCGGAAATTAATGATATGGCATTAATTTCCGGGGTTTTAATTAATGTTTTTAAAAAATAAATTATAGCCTACGTTACTTACTGATAATGTAGCTTTCTATTAGTGAAATTATTTTTATTATTATTTCTTCTTATTAGTGCCGAAATATAGGCGTTAGCACTGGAGTCAACTCCGGGGCCCATCTTCGTAGCACCAATGGAGAAATGCCACCCGGTATACTCGATTTATGAACTTCCAATGAAAATAGAGATTGTCTTATTGTTTTTTGCCGAAAATTAATACCGAAATTGAGCTCAAACACAGCAAAATGGTCGTATACCCATTGACCTGTGGGAGAGGCTCTCGGACTTCATCAAAGCCGATAGCCGATAGATAGGGTATATTTTTTTGAGGTGTCACTTTCATGTTTAGCGGGGGGAGAAGAATTGGACTTCGGATTTTTCTCATTCATCAACAAGTCTAACCAAATGAATTTGGTTACTACACGTCGATGTTCTGTGAAAGAGTGGTTGTTCCCCCGTCAAACCAGCCGCCTAGCCTAGCTGCAGTCAGACTGCAACTAGGCTCTATCACCATAAATTACCCTACTCAGACACTCTATAACTACAAAGTTATATTTTAGTAAATACCTACCTTCCTACAAATATGCCTACTTATAAATAAACAAATCTATTAAAATGCATACATCTCTAATAAGAGTCCAGAAAATTTTTAATATAAAAATATAACAATATAAAACCTATAAATATGAAATGAGATATCTAAATTTGACGTTGGAACCTAAAAAAGCTTCCTGAAACGTTTGATAAAGTATTAAGAATTGATGAACGTAGATTTTATTCTTATTTGTTTTATAGTAACCCAATTTAACAACTATTTCCATCTTTTATAACATAATAATGTACCATTTATTCTAGATAAAATAATTAACATTCTTTACAGATACATAAAAATACTAATATCACATTACCAATCACTATGTCGTATTTCATAACACAAAAACAGTTCCGTATGTTCACTATTCCGTATATCTGTTTTTAATTTTGTTATCTACTAAATTATCCAGCCATGAATCTCACATGACATGACACGACATGCTCACACCACAATGGTATTTGAATTTACCTAAACGACCTTAGCCAATCATACGGATGGCTTGGAACGACGAACGAAGAACAACAAAAAACAACAGAACAACAGAAAGAACATATAACGAATTTAATGGAATTATGAATTCTTAATTACAACCGATTCAATACTCGGATTCAAAATGTCGTATTTTAATTATTGTACTTGCAAAATATTCAATTTATCGCCAGTTAACAGATACTGGTTTTTGTTTCTTACTTTTTTGTAGAGTAACATACTGTGCATAGGTGTTTCGATTATTAAACTTTATTTACTTTACTAAAAAGTATACTTTCACAATAAAGCCTTTAAATATTTTACTTACAGATGTTCAAATTTGTTTATGCAAATTTCTGTACTCTCAATAAATTTGTGTTCTAGGCATCGCTCTAGTAAGTTATTATATAAAACTTAAAAAGAAAAGATATATATACATCTAGTATACATAACTAACATTGCAATACAATAGAATACACCTATTAATCATAAACAAACTTTTTCTAAAAAACAAAAATAAATACAGGTAACACATGTTCTCCTTATATGGAAATATATACGTATCAAGGTTAACAAAAATATAACACTTTTTGTACGAATACCTCCTTTTTTTAAAGAGCCTCTTTGTCAAGGTCTCGTATTTATTAAACTCTATGTGATCTCAAAAACCTTTGTTATATATAATATTGTAATCTTAAATTAATTAGGTAATAGTTTTAAAATGAAACTTATTATTGTTTTAGTAAAACATCTGATTAGACTAAAACGTGAAACGTTTAATAATGAACAGGCATTTTGCAAGACAATTCAAAGATCTTTGTGTGATCACACAAAGCATTTTCGACGAATTGATGCTCACTCCCTAGATAATAGAGTTCAGTTGAAGGGTGTCATTGATTCTGAAACGTTGTATGAAATTCAAATCGGAATATGTATTAACATATTGGTATCAGTGTCACTTTTACGAGAAGATAAGTTTACATAACATTGATCGAAATATACAATTAATATTGTGTTAAAAACAAATCTTTTGTAAAGAAAACCGATTAACCTCTTTTGGATAATTAGCTTTAGTTTAAATTATAAAGAATGTAAATATCTTTATAGAATTGGTCAATTCACCAATCAAAGAAAAATCGAGTCTAAAGGCAAGTTTGAGAAAATAATTGAAAAATAAGGAGAGAGGAGTAAAAAAAGAAAGATAAAGGAATGCACTTTATACTTCTTTCAATATTTTTTTTTCACTTTATCAATGAGTTAATAAACGGAATTCAATAGTTTAATAAATTCTTCAACACAGATATAATTTTTTTACACCGAATAACTTTTTATTATACAAAATCAAATTAATTTATTCTATACATTAGAATAATACTTATTTCCAGTGTAACAGAAAACGAAACCTAATAAGAAATAGTATATCCGCGGCTTAGACATGGTATTTTCGATGTTTGATGTTCCTTCAGCGTTCAATCAAGTTTGGACGTGGAATGTCCTACCGTCCTCTTTTTTGTCCCGCCCCTGGTGTTAATCTTTACGACCCCAAGCTCCTGAAATACCGTCGTCGATTTCGCAATTGTCCTCGCCATCCCGCTCCGTGCCCTACCACCGACGTCACCTAGTACTGTGAGATGTTCACTAACGAACCGCTTGTAAGCTAGAACGATTGATAAAAACCATTCTTAAGCATACCGCCTTGGCTGCCAGAGAAACCGATATTTGAAAGTTTATACAGAAAACATATACAGAAAGTTTATAAAGTTTAACATATACAGAAAGTTTATACAGAAGACTTAGTAAAGATTAAACTATAATATATTTCATTCCCTTTTATGTAACTTTAAAACTTCTATAATTTACGTTATTGTGTGGTTTCTCATTTTGAATATTGTGATGTTTGACAAACTTTAAAGAAAATACACGATGTATATTTTGCTTCAGAAATTTTGACAATTACATTAATATAATGTTAAAGCGGGATTGAATCTTTGAGAACCGTGAACGGTGATTACAACAAAATTTCGTTTAAAGATAATTCTTTTTCATTTATAAATTATGTACAACTTTCTTTAACAATGTGTTGTGATGTCTTAAAAGATCACTATTTTATCAAGCGTACGTAATAGGTTTCATGTCTAATGGCTTGTTCTTTTTACCAAGTGAGGAGCTTAAAGTAGGACGCGAAGGTAATAGACTTCACTCCAAGAATTCACTTTTGTTGTTTAAAAATACTATAGTAAGCTCCTCGGCCCCCCATGTCAATATGATTTCACAAAGTAAGAAAGTCTTTCAAAGTGTCGAAGATTTTTATCGTATCGATAAAAACGTTTAGGTTATATAAGAAAATACATTAAAATTTCTAATCCATATTTGCCTAATAACTGTAACAAATAATTGTCTTTTTTTTTAATCCAAACAAGTATTATAGCTACATTTTACATTTAATTAAAAAAAAAATTGTCATTTTTATTATTATACATCTTAAACTTTATCTTTAGCACACGTAATGTTAGTATAACAGAGCACCAAATGGCCATCTTGAATTCACATTTACATCTAGATTGTAAGTGTACTCAAAGTGAAGTACAACAAAGAGTCCTTTGGCGGGCATTTAATTAGCGCTCGATTTGCTTGTTACTGGTTCTACGATGGCGACCGGTCGAATGAAAACATTTCTTTTCCGTTTCTCTTTTTATTAAAAGGTCTTCTATCTCCGACGATTCGCTTCAATAGCGGAAAATAAGTTAGAGAGTTTTTGTTCAAATGTCGCGAAGTAAAATCATCGGAATGAGTTTAATTTCCTTTGTTTTTGCCATTTAAAAACCTATATATGATGATATAAAAACAGCGAAATAATCAGATAGTTTTCCTAGAACTTAAGTGCATATTTTTTTGCTTACATCATTAGACTCAAGTATTTTATAAACAAGTGGTCGTGCTGACAGATCATTCACTAAAGTCATTAAACTCTACAAAACAAACACGTGTATAAAATTGGTAAAATTGATAAATTTGAAAAAAAAAATCATTCAAAAATAAAACAGCATTTGGATCATTGAAATTTATATTTATACGAAATTATTTTAAGTTTGTGTTAAAAGAGAATTACGGTTCGAACTCTTTTTCTATTAAAAGATAAAGTTTTTATTTCAAATAAGCTTACACTGAATTTATCAAAAGTCAAAACCTACTTGCTTTTATATATTTTTTAAAACAAACTACCTTCTGGTATATTTTGTTATCTATGTCAAATCAAAAGCACGTCAATACCTTATAGAAAAATATCTAAATGGCGTTCCATATAACTTAGGTAATGTTTCTTCAGAGGAATTTTCAAACGACAAAAAGTTGACTATCGTAATTTAAAAATATTGCAATACATTGCAGATCATAACAGGATAAGCAATTGATTTCCTTTAATAGTATTTAGTATTCAAACTTCGGAATGCAATTATAAATTTCATAAGAAGTACTTGCTTTACGTCATGGTTTTCTACCTATCTATATAGTTCTATCTAAATAAAAATGATAATAAATATACCTTCAATATATCACGTTCTATTTCTGTATTATTTCCGATTGTCTCTCACATCGAAGGCTCTCCTGAAATGGATATCGCGTTTTATTTACAGTATTTGTACTGCCATTTCAATTTATACATTGCAATATATTTTTAACAACCGTGACCTAGTTCACGCTGAGTAGATGCAGATCTCGTCTATTTCTATACGATTGATTGAACTCCACATGTACTGGGTTTCTTTAAATATGTACATGTTACATCTGTTATTAAATAACTATTTTGATAAGTTATTTCTATATCAATGGGTGCATTCTCGATATAATTTGGAACAATTATTATGTTACCTAAAATAGTTTATTAGCTTATTTAAGTCATTGCAATAAGAATTCTTATTTAGAGGACATTTTATTTCGGTCGTTATTTTCACGAGCAATATCGTGGTTGAATATTTTTAATTGACCGTAAAAACTGCTTTAAAATGTACATGTTAAATATGATCATTAATCTTGAAACGGTTTTCTCGTAACATTTTTTTTATAAACTTAAATATAATCACTTGTCAAGGGTATTAAAAATAATTCATGGTTTGGCGTAAAAATAATATATTTTAAGCGACATCATTTTCTAGATATATGTACTTTTCATTTGTACTTACACAATCTAAAACATATTGTAGTACCTACTAATTATTTGAAATTGGATTACATTTTTAGTTAACCTACAGTCTAATTTTTAAACTGAAATATACATCCATTTATTCATTCATTACCTACGCCAAGATAAATAAAAAGACACTCAGAGAGTAAGTGAGTTTCTCGGATCCCGAGCAGTCCAAGCTGTCAATCTCAATATTATTTCTAAAAAGAATATTCTTATAAACAACAATAATGTCTGGATACAGTTTAATTAATTCTTTACTAAACAAACCTACGCACAAAGAATTAATATGTAGTAACATAAATAACTTATAATTAAGGAGTATTGTTGGTAGTATGAATTTGTAATCAAAATTGCATATAATGACTTATTTAAAACCATAGACTTGTTTGCTTAATGTCAATATACGTAATTTATTCCATATTGATTTAAAATTTCAATATGCATTTATTGACTTTTCAGAGACGATGTAATATTTATATTATTTACTTCAGATACTTAAATTTATTCATACCAAAACTGAGAAAACTTTCTGTAAAGTAATTTACATTACTCTATTTGTCTTGAAACTTTACTATACAAGATTTACTCAAAATATTAGGTTTATTTTAATCAACATAAAGACATACATATAAAGTATATTTCTGAATATTGAAGTCTCGTTTACCACAATTTAAATAGCTCACACACAGCCCTTATACAGGTTGATGTTTATTTAATGAGTAATTCAGTACAGCAAACATACGTTCTTAAAAGGCTGTGCTAGAAACCGTTAACCCTAAAAGGTAGGTATTACATATACGTAACGCTATGAGTAATAGTTTAAAGCTTATCTCCATAACCTTAATATAGAACAAACTTTTTATAAGATGCTGATAACAGCAATTATGTCTCAGTCTCATGGCGATAATCTGTTGAGTTTTAAGTGTAATAACTTAATAGTAATTGTATATAATAATAAATCTATCAAGTATTGTACTTATACAATAGTTTGTGATATAGTCCTAATTATCATTAACAAAGTTCCTCAACTTACGCAGATGTCTTAATTTGGCAGACAGTTGATTTTCAATTCTTCGTGTTTGGTTTAGAGTCTATTTTTGAATAACCTAATTAAGGAGGTCAGAGCTCCTAACATTCATCTTATGTCGTTCACACGAGTAATTAGCTACATTGCTTTCCTTTAATTAGTCGATTTGCCGAAAGTCTTTGGATAAAGCAAAATGAGTTTCTAATAGTTTCTTATATATTACATAATCCATCAATTAATCTTTTCGTCTGTGGGAGTTATTGTTTATATATATATATATATATATATTATAATTATTACGACATTAAATTAGTTTGAAAAAAAAATTTATTTGAAGTTTTATGTTTATGAGGCTTTAACTATATTTTGAACGGATATATCTTTTACCTTTTTTCAGCCTTTGCGACCATTTGAAATCAAACTATTATATTTGATAATGATAAACTTAATTAGTTAATCTTTTAATTTATTTGTAATATAAATATGTAACTAATAACTTCTGCATTTCTCAACATAAACGTTAATACCACGTTTCACAATACTCCGTGTACGCAATATGCTTCCAATCAGATACAAAGTTTTCTCTATATAATTATTAGTTCGATTGTTGTTTGTTCTGTTCTTGTTTATTATATCAGAATGATTAGTTTGAATATCAAATCAAGAATTTAATTTATGTGCTAACAATTAAAATGTCGTGTTGGAATAGTGGAAAATTTATAACATATTTTACCAAAAGTAGCAGGTTTGAGTCATCGTATTGTCATTTTTAATCTTAAAATATAACAGCTGGTATGTTTTTTGAGTAATTAGATTAGATATGTTTTATAAAACCTAGTTAAATAATTGTAAAGGTTTCTTTGTTACAAAACAAAGAATATTCCAAGGTAAAATTAATCTTCAAACATATGTTTATTGTAATGTACATAAATATATACTTGTATATAAATAATATTTTCTTTATCTTTCGGTCTGTAAGAGTAAGTGAAATCACAATCTTCCATGAAAAGGTTTTATTTCATCGTAAAAAGTTCCACCGAAAAGAACTAAGTAACTAAAAGGTTTAGTTTTCGTAGTTTTTTATTTGTGTATTGATTTTTTTATTTGTTTTAGAAGTTTATGTTAGAATTTTTTTTAATTTTTTATGTACCAGATTGAGCGGAAAACAGAATATTCAGAAACTTGAAAAACATTGAATGGGCTTATCTGTAAAAAGAGATCTCTACCAACATGACTGATAAAGATGATTTATTTTACTTATAGAATAAGAACTTTTTAATTTTTATTACATTATTATTTTACTCCCTATCCCAATAATAAATCGTGTATGAATGAATTCATAACATCAATAATACTCGTATAAATAGATCTAACGAGTGTCTTTAAACCTACTACTTTAATATACATAGATTGTCAGTCTATGTTGGTTAGTTATAAGTATATACCGATAGTGCTAGATGTTGTGAAAATACAATGGTCAAAAGAAAAGAAAAGAAAGGACCTCTTTATATTTATTCAGGCCGTTAGGAAAGGTTCCCATCATTACGTAGTCCTTTTCCTAAAAAGATTTAGATGTGGACTAGAAACACTTTTATTTTTTTATCTCTTATAATAATTCAAAAGTATTTGAATTTTTCCAAGTAAATACAAAATTATAAAATTTTAAAAGTAATTATAAGTAATACTAGAATAAAAGAGTACTTGTAAACGTATAAGTCCTGAAGAACTATTATTCGAGGGACTGGCATTTCAGCAGACAGATGAATCAGGAATGCTGTAAAAATGAAGACTTTTGTGCTCCGTAAGCTAAGAGGATTATACTATAGGAATTTTCAGTTAATTAACAAATTCATTCTTTTATTGTTTTCTAGATGCAGTAGTATGTGCTGGATGTAAACAATCGTAATTATTATGCTACACTATTTCAACTTTAAGGAATAAAAATATTTAAGCAATACAGTTATTGTACAATAATATTATTTTCCTCAAGTGTCAAAACACATTGAGATAATATAACAATGCTAGTACATAGTTAATTATTAATTATAACCACATTTAATGTAACGACATTTTGAAATATAATAAACACAAACTCGTATCATCATTTCTATAGACCTTAAAAAGACTTAAAACGATTCTATTTCCGAATTAAAATAATTAAAGATGATGATATAATGAATGATGATGATGACTCATTAAAACCAGGCACAATGCTCCTTAGACGTGTTGATATCAAATGATTGAATGTACTCAAGCCGAAGGCCAATTGCCGACGCCTGCCGCGAATTGATAAAAACCCTCAAACGCACCGCCTTACTAAGCGAAACGATCTGTTAATAATTTTGTAACTATATAACATTGCTGGATATGAAATAACTATATATTTTATATTAATTTTAGATTAAAACTAGATAAAATGTGAACGTAACTTGTTATTGTTGTTAAAAGTAAATTTTTTTTTATTTTTTTTCTGTTTTAATGAAGCAAAGCAAAATATCATTTCCTTTTTAAATATCATACAAGTGATCACTGGTATTAATTATTGAAAAAAATATTAAAAAATGAATAAAAATAAATGGATTGATTGAATTATGAAGGCTTTCACGAAGGATATTGATCCACGTATAAGGTGAATATAGTTATTTATGGATTGTCCTTACTTTCAGGTTAGGTTTGACTCACGACAGCGACGAGCAGTGTGAATCGGATGGTATCCGTGGGTCTGTTATGGCTCCCACAGTCTTAGCAACGCTGCACAACTACGCTTGGTCGTCGTGTTCCAGACAGCAGTTTCATGAGAAATCAAAGTATATCATTGTTACTGGATAAATAAGTATAACTATCGTATTTGTATTAGTTGATCGTAGTATGCTTAGTTGGTTTAATGTTTAGGAAGTGGTGGTGTCTCCATGAACGCAGTCGGGACGATGGTGTAGAGTTGGGTGGTGCTAAGGAGTTATCCAACTATGTATTTACCATGGACGAGCAGTGCCGTACAGAGTTTGGAGAAGGGTGAGAATTGTTAAATCTTTTATTGCAACTAAATGCACGGAGTTTAAATTTCATAATGTATAAAGTTAAAATTGTAGCTAGTTTCTTAACAATTAAGTGTTAAGACTGAATCAACAAATTTCTTAGGTATAACTTAGTAGAACCCCCATCTTTCAGCACTCGTAAGCAAACTCAGCTAGGCTGTTTTTGCAATTAGAATATTTAGACAATTAACGGACGTAAAACGGCTCGACTAGTTTATTATATATTATTTTCATAGTATTTTATCTTATAGTAATTTATTTAGTTTATTTTACAAAATAGAGCTGTGCGGGCTATATTTTAAAAGCTGGAGAGTCCCTGAGGGATGTTTTCAAAGAAATTGGTGTTGTGACAATCACTTCTTAATACATATTTAATAACGTAATGTTTATACGCCAAAATTTAAATAATTATATAAAAACAATGACTGACTCACCACAAATACAAGAAATAAAAACAAACTTGTAACGCCTAAATTTCGTCTTCTAAAAGCTAACAAATCATTCATGGGCTTGAGTGTACGCATATGTATTCAAGTTCCACAAGATATCTTAGAACTTCCTTTTGTTAGTTTTAAATCTAAAATCCAAAGTTTATTATTAAATAAACCTTATTATTACATTCAATAGTTTTTAGTGGATCGAAATGGAAATTAAGTTGTTGACTCATTTGCAGCATTGATATTATAATGTATACATTGAACATTGTGAAATTTCATTTAAAAAGAGCAACTGTTCTGAGCAGTTCTTTTCAGCAGAGCATTCCGAGACGATGGAGCCAAGCCGGCTTATACACGGACTGACTACACCTTTTTATGAATATAATTCAAAAGTGCTTGTAAATGCCTTCTTGAATATAGATATTTTGTATTTGAATATTAAATTTAATTTTAGTATTGTATTGTTAATTTTTGAACTGCTTTATAAATCATTACTGAGCTTAACTTAGATAAATTTAATATAAACGTCTAAATAGGATCATTTTAATAAACTCGAATATATATAGTCAGGTATATCAAAGCGTCAGACAGTTATAGAACCAAAAAAGTAAACAAAATGAAGCTTGCAGATAGTGTTCTAAAACTTCAAATAGAGGTATATTTGAAAACTTTGGGACACGTGTCATATAAATACAGTGCCTTCCCAACAAATTGAATATAGCTGAATGACAGAGAATGAAATTCAATAAACTTTTACGAAGTGGGCTTAACTTTTTTCGTTTTTTAGTCATTGTTATTAATAAATAAAGAGTGTTATCGCTTTCAAGCACTCGAACATAGTGTTTTAATATTTAATTTATTTTAATAACTATACGCTACCTTTTAAAAGTTTTCGTGTTATTGATTTTCTGTAGAAAAAACAATGATAAAAAATATCTGCTCATGTATAAACTTCTAAATTCTTAGAGAATACAATAAAGAAAGGTAATAAGAATAAAATTTTTATAAAAATATTAAAATTAGTTTAATACTTAATTGCTCTAAATATTTAGCTTTGGTAGATGAAAAAACACATATTTTATATTATATAAAATTTTACTTCAACTTTCAAAATTTTATTGTTTTTTAAACAATTTATTGACATAACTTCTAATTTATTCATATTATCACCGTCAAGTCGAGTAATGGTACGAACTATCCTTTTCAGAAGCGATTCACACTGTTTACAAGTCTCTGTAATTTGCTAATGAACTTTTTCGAACGCTCCAATTATCAGTGACACAGAGGGTGTTACATAGCTAGATACATTTCTAACATCATTTTTATTTGAACCACTACTTTAGGAATTATTAATTTAAAAAAAGAAAATTATGAGTTAAAAAAAACCTTTTTTTGTCTCTATTTCATTGACTCACTGAAATAGAAGTGGTACTTCACGTTAACCTAGAAAGCTGAAATTTGGTATACAATAAAGTTTTATCGTTTACGGATGAAAAACTACCAAAACTTTGAAAATCGATGATGTGGAGTACTTGATGTGGATCACCACCTAAACTATCATAGATACAGAAATGTTTCCTTAACAAATGTTATTCGGCCTTATGAGCACTCTCTGGCGGTGTATTAAAATTAGGATAGAGTGAATTGACAAACACTCGCGGGAAAAGACTAGACTGTCAATGTTATAAATGCAGAAGTAACTTTATTATGCTTTCACATCTAAACTACCGAACGAATTTTTGTGAAAGTTTGTATAGAGATATTTCAATATCCTAGAAAATACATAGGATAGTTTTATCGTGAAAATAAATTATGTTACCAAGCACATATGCTAACACGTGCTATTCAATAAGATGTAAGAAAAAGTTAATTAATATTAACATTGCATTAAAAATTATTTGCTTCCATAGATAGATATACTAAATTAACCAACTTAGCTTCGATTTGATGTCAGAACTGTTACGCTGTTGCGAGACTCGGCATTTTCTTACAAGTTATGTTATAGGTGGTATAGAATACTTATGCTTATTAAAATCTACGTCACTTTCGGCAGCATGTACACATCATTCAGTTGTTTACAATATTTTGTTAAATTTAATTAAACAAACTTTTTATTTAAATTCAATTATCGTCGGAATTTTCAATCATTATTTTAATATGAAGTCCCTTATCTTTTAAATGTAGATAATTAAATATTTAATTAATATGCTGTTGTTTTCAGTTCAATGAAAATGATTGTTTTTTAATTCCATTCGCCGTTTGTAAATTGTTTTTCCAATTATCCGATTATGTAGCTTATTATTATATGAGCTCAAATGATTTATTGTATATTGAATATCTGAGAAAAAGTGAAAGAGAGAGATACAGATAACAAAAGAGAGAAGAGGGGGGCGAAGAAAACATACAATGAGTGTGTGATTTTTTTTATATGGCATAAATCTCCTCTGAGATGACATATGATAAATTTTGCGTTTTACGATGATCCCAAATAATTGAGATAATGCTGATAATTTAACTACATCTATATAAGAACCATTATCTTTAATATTTTTGTTTTATATAAATAAATATAGGCATATTTCTCTAAAAGTATTTTTTTTTACATTTAATAGTATCAGAAGTAGTTGTGCAGATTACGGCATAAAATACATTATAAAGAACATAATCTATATTATTTATTACTTCATGTTCCTTTCAAACGAATGATTTATGTGCAATGAATAAATAAAATATTGAAAAGAGATTGCATGAATGATATTATCGAGGTGGTGACGAGCTATCGGCCAGCGGGAGCGAGTCTGTTTTATTTCAAAATCTTTATGAACCTTTTTATATAACTTTATTCGTCAGTAACAATTCAGCATTTTTTATTACAAAATATGAGAAGCTAAAAATAATAAAAGAGTGACCGGCAAAATGGTGAGTAATTATATATTTTTTTAATTAAATAACGTGAATCAATAAGGTATCGATAAACACAAAAAATAAAAAATATTAAAACAAAGCAAACGAATAGTGACGACGCACTCAAAAGTATTTTCCACGCGACAGTTGTCAATATGAATCACTGGATTTTTCCATTTGAATTCATTTTTATAGAAAAAAATAATAAAATATATTAAGTTTCCTTTTTTTTATATGAATACTATTATTTTTATATATAATATGCCTAAAAAGGTCAAATTATGTTCAATAAAGTTAAGGCACCAGCAGTTCCAGTTGGCTTAGATAAAATGTTTGTTTAAATATATCAACATTTATAAATATCCTAATACTTATCCAGAACTAGCTAATATATTAAATGAACATTACTTAAATTTCCTAAGAATTTCATTAAAAATACACCGAGGGAACCTAATGTTTAGGAAAAACTCGAGGAAAAAGATAATAAGTTAAGAAAATTTAATGTTTGTTTCTCTTTAAAGAATTTTCTGTGTCCATTAAAATCGATGTGAACAAAAGAATTTTCCTTTTTTGTAATTACCTTCCTGTTAAAATATTTTTGAATTTCCTTTACAACTTTCTGCAAAAAAAGGAACTAAGTGTACCAACATTTTATACTAGTACAACCAAAACCATTTCTAAATTAGAGTCTTACTTTGAAACTACTTCTTTGTTGTTCAAAATATATATGTGATTATACAATTTAGAGTTAATATGATATAAATGATTAACATTTATTTATGTATTTAATGAATTATCCAGATTCTCGGTATGCAAGTCGGTGACGGTACGGTCACCGTGCGCCAAGCTGTGGTGCGCGCACCGCTCTAAGACACACGTTTGTCACTCAAAACGTGCACCACCGTTAGAAGGAACGCCTTGTGGAACTAATCGAGTAAGTAATATTATATAGATAAATATCTGAATTATACTGCTTCTCAATAAATACTAGTCACTTAGATAATAATTATATGCTCTAGAACAAGGTCGTATTCGTTATTACTAATAAAACAGCTGTAATAAAGCATGCCGTCCAAAATTATCTGAATGCCTCAGATATCTTATAGTAATAGCGTTCGCAGCCTGAACTATATCAGTACATTCATCATACAAGTCGGAACAGCTAGGGATGTTAATATATTTATGTTAACATACACTCTTAAAGTACATTAGCCTTAGGGTACTAAGGCATAGGTATATGCTGGTCTTCGAACAATATTCTCATAACTATAATCAGCCACGTATTTCTTCTTATTGTAGATTCAAGTATTATGTAGTGATTTTCATATATGCATTTTGTCTTCTGAACCTGTCACATGAGTTCTCTAATAGTGAATAATAGTTGAGGGCTGTATTCCAAATCTTCGTGTGAGGTCTACTGTCAAGTTGACACATCTTCAAAAAATACACCAGAATAAAACCCATGAATTAACAGATAGAAAGTCGGTAACACGAGGAAAACGTTCTAAAAAGATGTTGTGTGCAGGCTATAGACGACGGTTAATAAGGCAATCTTATGAAAAGTAAAAATGTGAAATTTAGATTTGACTTAGCCATCCTATTTTTGTAAGTATTCTCTTTAAACTTATGTAAGGATGTAATTGTTTCGCGATCGATAAAAAAAAAATTAATTTCTACATTTAATCTCGTTTAATATAAAAGTATAAGTGATCAACAGCGAAAGACACTTGCAAAAACCAGTCATTGCAAATTAATTTGAAATTTATATAATTATAATTAACCTTGAAGATTTAAGGGATTTCCAAGGTAATAAAGTTGATGCTATAAAACCTAGACTTGAAAATTTATACACCCACATAGATAACAAGAAATAGTAAAAAAGACAGTCGTAAAACATTTTATTTTCTATTGTTACATAAAACTGTAAAAAAAGCGAACGTCTACCAAAATTAAGTCGATCTTTGTGTCTATGTGGAGGAATTTTAGTTAGCTTATTTTCAACGAAGTATTCAAATCAGAACTAAAACACATGAATAGCAGATTCGTATTTTTATTATTTTTTCTTTCATGTTATATCAAGATAGAGGTTAGATAGGACACAGTAACTTGTTAATTATTACATAATAAAAATTCATTTTTGAACTAACTAATTTTATAAACATGTAAAAACACATATATTTTGTATTATCTAACTACTCTTTACTTTCAAGAATCCTTATAACATTTTTTTCACCATCGACCAATATAATAAAGCCCATCTAAAAGCTTTTTTGTTGATTTATGACAAAAGCGCGAATGTCAAATAAATCTTGGCACTGAGTGCGTACATGTACCACATGTCCCTGATGAATTCTCAATTGAATATTTATACAGTTTATTTTAACTGTTTAATTTGCCACTAAATAAAAAATCAACTAAATATTCAATTAAATACAATGATAAGAAAGACATTTTTTTTATAAATTCTATTTACAAAAAAGTATTATTAAAAATGTAACAGTAACCGTAAAATAATATAATTTTGAGAATATTCAATAAATGCTTGTTTAATTTAAAATCGCATGATAAGAACTTTCCCTGGACTAATAAGGAAAACAATGAACGTAAGCATGATTCTAACGTTCTCATTCATGTTTGGGTATAACCTTCAGGGTAAAAGCCAAGCTCAGGACTCAGCCACTAACGGAAGACTTTCGTCCCCTACTTGAGCTAACGTAATAGATATTCGGGAATCTGTAAAAAATTCGTTTAAGTTCGAAGTGCTCTTTAAACAAACAAGTAAGCACCAAAGCTGTAAACAAGTTTACGATGTCATCCTAGATGGCATCAAATAGTTTAACTTTCGCTCTGTAGCTATAATTACATTAAACGTGACTGGTCTTTTACAGTAGATACACGTTATCTGAGACTTCATAGTCACGCATCAGACATATTTTTTAACTCGCATAAAATTAGAGTCACGCCGTCATCCCTTAAACATGAATGCTTCAAAGCATTTAGAACGTTGGATTAAATTAAACTACATGTTAGAATGTACAACCATTATACGCGAGTTAAATCCCTCATACATAGTTTTATTTATTTAGGTCACCCTTTACAAAAATCATATCCTAGTTTTAGCTGTCTCAGTACCAAAGTGAAGGTGAAATCTGCATTTTAACATGCCGCAAATGGAATCTGCCTTTAATCCATTCACATATACTGCTAATTAGTACCTACTTTACAAAATTAAAATGCTATACTAATTTTAATCAATTTAAGCAAACTACGTATCATAGACTAAAACTAAAATAAGTTAGCACGAGAAGTTTATTTTAAGAACTCTTTATTTCTTTATTCCACTATTAAAGTATACATAAAACCATTAAAAATGTATTTTTGTACAATTGAACCACGGAAAATATTTTCATTTTAATTTCAAACACAATATGCATATTATTAAAGATTCCATCTTGAAATAGTTATTTCACCCAGTTGCGTTCGTGTGCGCGCATTAATTCGATAAAATCTTTATGAATGCATTTTACTACAGAAATGTATTCATTACCTCTCTAAAGTATTGTGAATTGTATTGAAAATTTCAGTGAAATTAAATGTTTACTTATATAAAAATAGGATGAGTTCATATTTTATAAAAATTGTCCAAGTGAAGTGATGACAAACAAAGAATAACACACCTGATGGCCTTGGAAGTCAACTTTGTTGTTTTTGGCACCATCCTTATAATATTTGAAGGTCCTCTACCGTCATGATTAACTTGCTAATTGTATGAATTTATTCTCTTTGTTAGGTTTATTTCCTGGATAGGAGCCAAAGATCACTTTGATCTATTATGAACATTATTAAGCCACTTGATGTTTTATATATTATTTTATGCTTCGTATTTCTATGAATTGATAATGACTGCAGTCTGTTTGTTTTATTCTACAAATTTTTAATAAATATTTCATCGGAAAATACGTCTCGGTATTTCAATTTAGAAATAATCTTTTAATGCATAAAGGAGTTATGATATTAAATATTTAGAAAGTTAGAATAATAAATTGTTTGTTTATGAGCATAATAACATTTATAAACATATATTTCAAAATTGTAGGCAGTACACTTTAATTTTACAAAAAAAATAATATGAATCTGTAGTTGACTAAGCACCTCATTTGGCATAATTTATTTATCTTAAATTTTAGTGGTGTGTGGATCGCGTCTGCGAGCCGATGCCAGAGCACGCTGTGGAGAATAAGAATAACGATGAGAACATAAGAAACCCACAGTGGGGGGAGTGGAGTCAATGGAGTGAGTGCAATGTGAACTGCGGTTATGGCTTACGGTCGCGGACTCGACGATGTCGGGATAGAGGGTGATTTTCTCATTATGTCTTACGATGGAGCGTTGATCCATGATGGAAATAACTTATCAATATTATTGACAGAATCATATCATCATCATGTGAGGGTGCTGGTTCGCAAATGGCAACATGCTGGAGTGGATCACCGTGTGCGAGTACTCGCGACGCTCGTTCAGACGCCTGCTCCAGAAAAGGAAGTCATCTCATACCACATCTACATATTGAAGGTAACATTGTGGTCAAAGTATTCTTGAACAGAGTTTAACCTGAATATACAAAAGTTTTACAAACAAAACAGCAACCATAATGTTAATGGCTATAATGTTGATAATGTGATCAATCTAAACTAATTACACATTGAAACACATATTAACCTCTATGTAATGTAATGATATGTAATGCTAAACATGTGTTGGACACTGTGTGATTAATTAGGCAGAATTCCTGATTAATTCAGGTTCACATATTATGCGTGTTCAGTTGATAATACAATCTGATTAATCAACTCAATCTCGCAATTGTAAAATTTCGTATATTTAAATTTAATTAGCTTAGAATTGTGTAAGTGTTATTCAAACATACCATTTTAAATTTTCAAGAACGGTTTTACTATGGCAATAAAATTTTGTTTGTGATTTTATACTCCGTCCGGTGACTGAAGTTTATTTTTCAGCTGAGACTCTGAAAGCAAAAGACATGTAAAATTTAAACTTAAAGTGCTTGAAAAAGGTTTTTGAAGTCCCACAGTTGGATTTTATATGTTTGTGAAATTTTTAGGTTCTTATAATGCTTATAAAATTATTATGGACGGTTTACTTCAAGTCTATCTCTAAATATTTTTATTTAATAAATTAAATTTTGTAAATATATTTACATATATTTACAAAATTTAATTTATTTTTAATTATTTTTTTCTATAAAGATGTTACAATCGAAACATATACGTCATATTGTAATAAAAATTAATAAATTTTGCATCTTTTTTTATTTTCTTGTCTTCTTACAATAAAAAAAAATTGAAGTACATATAAATGAACTTTTTATTAGAATCGAATCACTGTGAGACGTGGTGTGTGGACTACTCTGGCGGGAATCCTTCCAATTTTGGAGCATTAGGCGATGGGACACCTTGCAGCTATGACAGACCATTCGATCTTTGTTATCAGGTAAACATTAATTTAGTCACCGATCCTCTTAAAACAGCAAAAATTTAAATCTCAATTGTCAGTTTTTGTTCTTATATCAGAATTCAGAAGAGCAAATTAAATGAGGATATTTATATTTCAATTTCATTAACTTCAATAAACTTTCCGTTTAATAATAACATTATTCTCAGTTATACATATTGAATCACTGCAACATTAAATTCATTCATATAATTCAAATGTATTATACCGTACGTTTTTCGTTTGTTTAATTATGAATCGTCAACCCTAATTGTATAATGTTTATATTAGGGTACATGTGTGAAGGGACAATGTAATGCAACGGACCCCGTGTGCAACTGGTGTCCTGATGGTTACTGCAATAACAATACTCACATATACACGAGACAACTTGGCAAAGGTGATAATTATTTAATACGATTTAATAAACATAATTGTGAGGAAATATAATTTACTAATATTTTTATAAAATTCAATTATATTAATATTCTTATCGAATTTTATAATTTATTAGGCTGGACCCGCCTAACGGTGATACCACACGAAGCAACCCAGCTCTCAGTTCACATCGCTACCCCCGTACCACTTAATATTGCGATACGGGAGCGACGTCGTGACCGACCTATACTGCAACTAAATAAACATTCTAGGACCTTTGAGATTGATCATAGACAATACGACTTGAATAGAAAAGGACAAGACTATCTGAAATATGACATACCGCAGAATTTACAAATAATAGATGTGGATAGCAATGTGATTGATATTAAGGAGAGGTTCGGGTCAGAAGGAGAGGTTGCTGCGGCTGGGAGCTTATTAAGATGGACGCAGACTGAGTCTGATGTAATAATCACCTCAAATTCTAGATTACAGACCGACTTAATGATTATGGTAAGGTTACATATTTTTATAGATTTTAATTTTATTGTTTGTTATTATTCTGATTTAAATCTTAAAACACAGTCCTTAGGTTTACATTTTCACAAAGATCCGGTGGAAGCTTAATTATTCAGCCGCTGTAAACTCTACTGAAGTTAATTACGGATCCGTTTCACCGAATATAAACTTTTCTTTTATGTTGATTTATTTTGAGATCTGTCTTTATTTAACTGTAAATAGATGGCACATGTGATCTTCGTAATATTCGGATTCGACTTTTGATAATTACGTAACGTTGGAAAAAAAACTATTTATTTGTTATTTTCTATTACGTCTAAAGTTTTGTTACGTTACGTTATTACGTATTACGTTCAAAGTTTTGATATTCCTGTAAAAGTAAACTAATTATCACAAAAACAACAAATGCTAAAGAAAAATTGATAATTAAATACTAATAAACCCAGTCGATTTCAAAAAGAATTTACATTAGGTGTTAAATTGTAAATTTCTGAATAATAATTAGAGTATAAATCCTTTGTAGAAAACAATTAATGTTTAGATTAATCTTGGTACAGAAGGTTTAGTTAATTTAATCTGTTGTCTTGTTATTTATTTAATTATCTTTGTCTATTATAAACTGGAGTTAATAATTATACTAAATGTATGTTTTACTTAACTTCATGATAATTTAACATAAATAAACATTATATTGTATTTCGTAGGCGGTACCAACGACTGTGACTGAAGATACGATAGTAGCAGAGGTATCCGTCAACTACAGCACCCCGGCGGGACGCACCAGACCAATGGAGTATAGGTAATTAATATTATTAACATTACATAAGACATTACTTATAACTTTCATAGGACCTTAAATTATTTTTTTAATACTAGAACAGTACTAGGTTTATATTTACCTAATAGCTGATATAAATTTTGGGTTTTAAATATAAGGATGATAGATTTATTGTTAATGTATTTAATCCAAAAAACTACGTGAAAACATCTTCATAATAAAAACGCAAGTTAGATTATATACGGAGTATTTCATTCCTTTTGCTGACGTACCCATCGGTGGCAAAGCTCGCCCATTGTTTAATGCCGAATGCCGAATGTATATGACAGCATCAGCTGAAGACCGAAAATATTCGGCATACATCATTTGGGCTGATGCTCGAAGCCGCAAAGCTCCTGATGTAAGTTTAGAGAAGAGAGCATTTAACCAAACTGCCAAGTCTTATAAAAGGCATTACATTAATGACTAAAAGCTCTCTGTCAGGCCTACTGGCAGCTTTCTGGTCCTTTGCCAAAGGGATCGAGTCGAACTTATGCCAACCCTCACTGCCTGCTCTGCTGAAGCCGAATGGATCTCTGGCCCATACAACGACAGAGAAAGCGAATGTATTTGCTTCTCTGTTTGCTGATAATTCGCCTCTAGACACTGGCAATGCTTCTCCAGCACATCTTTCTCACTGCGGTATTTCGATGCCTGAAATCCGTATCACGAACAAAAAGGTATGGAGAGCATTATTTCGTCTTGATGTGAATAAAGCCTGATGGTATACCAGCTATTTTGCTCAAGACATGCACAGCTGAGTTGTCTCCTGTATTGATACATCTGTATCGCCCCTCTTTCAAGATTGGAATAATGTCGAAATCTTGGAAGCTTGCCAACGTGCAACCAGTACCCAAAAAAGGCAGCCGTGCCGATCCTGCCAATTATAGACTGATTTCCACTCTTCATACTCTGCAAGATTATGGAGCTTGTATTGAACTCGCGTCTTCTAACGTACCTTGAAGGTACCGACCTCCTCAGTAACCGACAGTACGGATTTCGCCAAAATAGGTCCACGGGGGACCTTCTAGTGTATTTTAGATGAAGCTATTGAGAAGAACGGAGAAGCGGTCGCCGTCTTTCTGAACGTCTCGAAAGCAATTGACAGGATTTAGCATTCGAGCCTTTTAAGTAAGCTTTCAGCGTACGGTATATATCCTGGTCTGATTGGCTGGGCATTCTGAACCACAGATCTTTCCCAGTTCTCTCTAGTTGTCAACGGGTGTTCCTCGGAACCCTTGACAATAAATGCCGGAGTGCCTCAGGGGTCTGTTCTTTCTGCAACACTTTTTCTGCTGTATATTAAAGATTTGCCGAAGCCCGGTTTCTATGAGTATGGAAACAACAGCACAGTTGTAGAAAGATATCTGCTAAGTAGTCGGGCTAGTAGAGATTAAGTACAGTCTGAAAGAGAAACCATGGTGCAACGTTTGAGTGACAAACTTTAGGCAGTCTCCGCATAAAGCAGTGCCAATCTTGTCAAATTCAACACCACCAAAACGGGGAAATGTCTGTTCACCGCCAAAAGGAGCTCTTTCATCTTGGCTTCTACTTTCCAGAATGTATCTTTGGAATACAGTGACCGGCTTCATTTGTTAGGCTGAGAGAATTCCTCGAGTCTCAACTTTGGTCGGTGTATTGAGTTCAGAGTAAGAGCAGCTGCAGGAAAGCTTGCCGTTCTGGCGAAGGTTTGTCAGTACTTTACACCGGGATAGCTTCTTATATTATACAAAACACATATCCGGTCGTGTGTGGAGTACTGTGGTCACAAAGTCTCATCTTGCGGTTCTGGACTCAATTAAAAGGCGAGCAAGGAGGCTTATAGGCGACCCTGAATTGATAGAAGCCAACCTTGAATACAGGTGTGCAATTGTTAGCCTTTCAATATTCTATAGGATACATTTTGGGGAGTGTGCGCTGGAATCACACAATTTAATTCCTCCGTCCCCCTTCCGTCACAGGACGTTCCGACGCACGGCAGATATCCATCCTTACGTTGTGTACATTCTCCCTGTCTGAACGAAGGGCTTTGCTTCGTCTTTTTTAATTCGTACAGCGAAGGATCGGAGCAGATTGCCTGCGTCGGTATTTGCGTCCCAATAAAATGTTTGTGTCCTCAAGAGAAGAGTGAATAGGTTACTAGGTTAATGCGCCTTACCATCTACGACTACATTTTAACTTTTCATCAGGTGGAATGTAGTCAAGCATTAACTTAGATGATAAAAAAATTATAATCTGCTTTTATTAAAGTGGAATGAATATGAATAATTATTTTACCACCTCTCCCAATTAGTATTGTATAACTCCCAATTAGTACTAATTACTTTGAAAATAACTGAATAATTACTATATGTCACTTATTTCCAAAGAACAAAAATTCCTGTGTATATACAACGAAATTATATAGTTTTACAGTATTTATAGCCCTATCCTTATAATTATTATTTAAAGCTGACACGTGTAAGTCTAAACCTTTTTAATAATGTATGAATCACCTTCGCCTCAACAACGCTTTTAAACCCGACTTATTGAAACATAATTATCTACTTCTAACAAAATTATTATTATACGTTATTGACTAGTATTTAATGAAATAAGTGTTTCTCTTGCATCTCTATTACTTATTGAGTTATGTTAAATCATATTAACGACGCTCAATATTTTAGACTTTGTATTGAATTTATTGAACTCGGTGTATTGTGGACACTACAAAAAATCCAAACGAAAATTAAAAATTTCCTTAATTTTAAAGCTACTTACTCGTAAATAAAAATTGTAGAAATAATATAAAAATTATAATTGCTTTCATTGTCCTCCTATCTCCATAAACTAAAATACATATTTAATGTGTTTCATCATATTAATAAAGTGTATTAACATCTCTCGGATGACCCCAGGGATGTCTCGAGAGAAAACATAACGACCACATGACAAGTAAGTCTCTCCATAGATTGTTATAATACTTAAACAAAACATAATAGTATTATTTGTAAGTTCGTAAATTTTACCCTAAACATTAAATGTAAAAAAATTAGAATAAATAATCAAGAAATAAATACAAGAAAGTAATAAATTTATGTAACGTTTAAAATAAATTAAAACGCTTTATTTTTCTTTTTCTTTAAACTGGGTGTTTATTGTAGAACTGCGATGCGAGATATGATCTCGATTCAGAATTCACACTATTTCTATTTAGAGTTATTGTCTTAATGGAGTACTTTCTAAGATATATTCTTGTTATTACTAAAGTTAAGGGACTATTTTATTTTATTGCCCAACATATTTAATTTTCGTAGTAATCTGTAACATAAATCCTCAGTTGGACTTTTCTTATAATGTGGCCCGTTAAAACGTGGATTCCAATATAACGAAAGTAGGGTGGACATTCTTACTCCCACTCCCGGTTTTTTAACTGATATTAAAATAATATTGGTACATATATATATACGTGTATTTAATTTAATTTAAATTAAAAAAATAATAAGTAAAGTAACTGTTCATTTTAATTGTCCTTTAAAATTAATTTATGGAGCTATTATTTATAGATAACGATACAACGCGGTTTCTTATTCGTTCTTATAACGTTAAAGTTCTTCTTCGTACGATTATAAGGAGACTGAATTAGGCAATGGATAAATAAATGAGTAAAATCAAATGAATGAATCAATTTAAGAAACAGAAAATAAAATTATAAATCAAAATCTGGACACACTTGGCATACGAATACATAAACGGTGTATTTTTGTTTTCATAAAGTATACGAGTATACGACACTGGTTTAATTGTATTTCGACTTTTGAATATGCTTTTGTTATGAAAATCGATCAAAAAAATAATCGAAACATTCTTATTTTATCCATAATTCTTGTTGCAGTGATAATAATAATATGAGAGTATCTCCTCTTCATTAGGTTAGTTATTCCATCCTCCTTCCTTTCATCGCCTACGACACTATCGCGCCTTATTCAAAGTCGAATCATAAAATGAATCATAAAATGTATCGGATAGAATTCTCTTAAATTCTCTATAATAAGTATAATACTACAATTAGAGCACCTACCTGTACAAACTACTTAAATAAAATTAATAACGAAAGTAGTACAATTACATAACTTTCGTTCGCTTCTCTTCGATACTAAGTAGGGTATAATATTTTTCAGGTAACGTCTATTTCTCTGCAAATTTTTTTGCAAATCCATCATTATTTTCTCATCATTGTGGGACTAACATTTTAACATACCTTGCAATAACACGGTAAAAATTCGGGCGGAATAGAGATCGAAATTATAAGATACACAGTGAATTGATATACAGTGTATATAATATACACCGATTCCAGACTAATTTGAGTTGGAAACTAGTTAAGGCTCTCTGTGTCTGACGTCCTTGTCAATAATAGGTTTTGTCCAAGACACAAGATATAGTCTTACTTCTCTCCGTAATATAACAAAAACTTTACAGTATTTTAAAGTAATTATTTCCTTTATTTCTTAAACAAGAAAATAATTACTTTTCTCTTCAACGTTGGTAGAGTCACCAGAATTTATTTTTTGTATTATTTGTTATGCTTTTTTAATTTGGGATTTAAATAAACAGACAGATTGTTATACAAAGTATTCAACAATGAGTAGAATATCCCTCCCACGCACTGTTAGTGTATAATACATTTGCCCACACCACAAATACCTGTGCGTATTTGATTATGCAAAGTAATCAGTCGCTTGATCATAGTTGTTCTTAGTAATTGGCAGGGCAACCGCAACTAAACCACCTTTGAGATGCAAATTCAAATAACCTTAATTAACAGATGATGATTTATTGTCTCAGATTACAATATAATTTGTTAATAAATATACTATCTTTACAGAACAAGAGTATAAATTAAAAAATAATAGGTCCTTTATGTATGGAGTTATGATTAAAATGTCTAAATGATATGATTCCTAAACGTCTTTTTATTTACCTAGAACTAAATCTTACTAAATTACTTTCTATCTTATATGACGTTACAATTGACTAAATAAGACGAATACAAAGTCGATTTCAATGTTAGTCTAAAACATTGTAAGAAGTATTCTTATTTTGAATCAGACAATGAGTTATTAGCATAGTAAATGGTTACTGGAATTTTAAGTGCTATGAAATAAAAAGAGAGCAAAATAAATACTTTGTTTCATGTAGATAGAGATTTACACTGATGTTCAAAGCAAAACATTTACTTTTCTCAAACGAAATGTATAATATGTTTTCAATGTAATTTGTTAAAGTGAATCTTAATGTATGTCATTAATTTATTTTAAATTTAATTAGGAACTAAGTGTTTATTTTAGAATACTATTAATTAAATATAATTTTAATGCAGATGGTCCAGTGAGCGAGGTCCATGCTCGATGTCGTGCGGCGGCGGCGTGCGAGTAGTGCGCCCGCGCTGCCCACGTGATCAGACCTGTGGGCCTGTACGTTATGAACGATGTAACTCACATAGGTAATGTCACAAATTGTAATATTTGTTTTGATGTTCTTTAAAATTACACTGGTAAGTAAATTCTAATCTTATAATTTATTTCTTATTACTTATAAAAATATATATACTTCGTTCCAAACTTTCATCCTCTATTAAAACCCTGGGTGGCATTTCGTAAAATCCTGTCTTAGCGAGCACCTACACCTAAAAAAAACCCCTACCAATCTAAGTAAAGTTTCAGTACTAACCTTTGTAGTTTCTGTGATGATAATAATTATAAATATATATTTTTCTTTTGACGTTTCAAAATAAAAATATTTTACCAAACCTGTAAGAATACAGTAAAGTTTTTTTATTAAAGTATTCAAAGACTATGCCTCCACATACCCTTTTAACTTAAGCATTATAGTAAATACTTACCTATCTATAAGTATATCTTTAATATTTATAAAATACAAATTGATTATTATGCAAATATTACTTTTAATAACTCAAGAAATTCTTTAAAATAATGAGATGCAAAAATAAATTAACCACATTAAACTCATAAATATGTAACAAACCCGCGTCTTAAAATATTGTATTAAAACCTTGATGTTTTAACTTATAAAAGCACCTAGAAGCTTAATTGGTGTGTGCTTAGAATTCGTGTACAACAAGAGCTACTTTCTGCTAAAATGTTTAAGGCAAATAAATTTTATGATAATATACTAATGCAATGGTTTGTTTTTGTATTCATATTGCTTTTAACGCAAATATACTTATTAGGTAAAAACTTATGCGTCAAGATATTAGACATGCTCATAGATTTTAAAATACCTTTTTTATTGTACGTACATATAAGTGTTCTATTATAGAAGACCTACTGTTTCAGAGATTGGTTAATCGCTATAGTTTAAATAATGTGAATAACTGAATTGACATTCTATCCTCGATTAGCATAAAAATACTGTCGCAGATGACTTGGCGCTCGCCTAAGACACACCTAAGTAAGTAAGCAAGCCACGAACACCGATTTTGCGCTGCCAGCATTCAGCGACTTCCCGCGACCGGGACTATGTCATCGGTCCACCTAGAGGTGGCCTGCCCATGCCGTGTTTACCGCCTTTGAAACTCTCAGCTTCATCGGTCGTCGATTGCACGAACGATGTGCCCTACCCAGTCTCATTGAGACGAGCAATTCTATGCTCTTATATGCTATGTCGGTGATCTTGGTTCTTCTGCGGAACTTCTCGTTTCTTATTCGATCTCGCATCGAACCTCCGATCATAGTTCTTTCATTGCTCTCCGGAAGAACTTGACCCTTCTTATAAGGACCACCGTAGATGACCGTGTCTGAGAGCCGTAAGTCATCACTGGCAACACAGATTGGTTAAAGACAGACCTTTCTTCGTATTCAGACATTTTGGTTTTGAGCTTTGGTCCTATAGCCAGATTGATATGATAACATTTTTATAAAAGCAATTCGACACTTGAATATACCGATAGTCCACCTGGCACCTTTGGAGAGACTGCAGTACGAGACTGTTTCCAGACTGGTTGTCCATCTGCCTTCAAAAGCTTATAGGTACTTCCATCTTCATCTCGCGCCTTGTCCTGATCTGTTTGAAGGCCAAACTAATCTCGAAACGGCCAATATCCAGAAGATCTTCGATATATAGCGTTGAGTCAACCTTGCACGTGGGTCGTTAGCCAGATTGGTAACAGGTTTGCGTATATAAGAGTATATCTATCACCTAGAACCCCTCGATCTCTCTCATCACCATGAATTTCTTAACTGGCGAGTAGGCCTAAGTTAGCTTACCTCAAAACTGTCCCTGGATATATATCCAATGTATTATATTTGATCCGATATAGTATCTGATTTGCACCTGTATTTAGTTATTTATAAAAAAAAGCCAATGAAAGCTTGAACAAACCGTAGTGGTTATTGTTTAAACTGTATTCATAGTTGTGACATCGGCTGGGCCGCGGGCGAGTGGGAGGAGTGCAGCGCAACCTGCGGACAAGATGGCTACCAAGAACGACAATTATTTTGCGTCCCAGCGAATATAAGGTAAATTACATTTGTTAAGTATTCTTTATAAATCCAGAATGTTTACAAGAAAATAATGTAATAAGGTTCTAATTTTAGTTTTCAATTTTGATATCTATAAAGATTTGATACCATGAATCGGTGACATACATATTTGGGTATAGAAAATACAAACATCGCAATCCTCGGAACGACCTTTGAATTTAATCTAATTTACCCAATCATATGAACGGTTAGAGGAAGAACATGCACGGATTTGCTACAATTACGAAATCTAAATCACAACCGGTTCAATTTTAGATTTAGAATTGTAAAAGTCATCTTTTATAATTTTTCGTTTTCTTCTTATCTTGGGTGATATATTAAAAATATTATTATTATTGTGATTTTGTGATTTTATACTTTACATTACTAAAATAAGCCTCATCTAGTGAAATATTCTACAAAAAATATATTAATTAAATAAAACGTTTATTTATATAGTAATTTTCATTAGTTAATCAGTTTATTTGTATACAATAAGCATTTCATTATATTTTAGTTTAGTAATCTATCAGGCCTAGGTCAACTAATTACTTTAAAGCTAACTTGATAAAATATGCTACTGTAAAAATTTTTATACTTTTTAAAAATAAACATGTCATATATAACACGTTGAAATGTATACGTACATGTATACTACAAGTCAGCGTATTACGGTGGATGCGGAATTCACACGTATTTTGAATCATCTATTCTTACAATAACAATCCTCTTAGGTGGTCCATAAAATGTGGAACACCTGGATGTGTGGCGATCTTCTACTGTGTGCTTTCTTCCACACACAAATAGGATATGGAATGTGGAAAACCGACAAAGGATTTTTCTTGATCGATACGATATGGGTACCTTCAACAAAGGCATATACTATCCTATCTCCAAGGCAGGCACGCTCTTGCCCGGAAGTTGCAAAAGTTTACAGACGGCGATGATCACCCTCATGCTCGTTTGACCTGCTCTATAAAATAATAGAATAATAATAAACGGAGTTCATCAGCTTAAGAACTCTTCAACTCCTAGAAAAAATACTGCTTGCAATATCTAATAATATTTAAATTATTTAAAATTGTATTATATTTAATAGCGTTCTATGTATTTAAGTACTACTTATTTCCAGTGCAACCACAAAACGAGAACTAGTAAGACACAGTGTATCCCCGGCTCTCTGTCCAACATCAAAACCGGACAAGACGCAGCCTTGCAACCGTATACCTTGTCCTGTGTATTGGCAAGAAATGTCTTGGACTCCGGTATATTATTGAAGAATATATTTTATATCTTATAAAAAAAATATCTTATTAAAAAGTATTTTCCTTCAGTGTTCGACCACGTGTGGACGCGGCATGTCCTACCGTCCACTCTTCTGCCCTGCCCCTGATGTAAATCTCTGCGGTCCCAAGCCCCGAGAGCACCGCCGTCACTGTCGACTCCGAAAATGCCCCCGCCTGCCCGCTCCGTGTCCCGCTACTGACGTCACCCAGTACTGTGAGCTTTTCACTAGGGAACAGCTTGAAAGAAATTGTGTTGTACCGCCATTTAGGAAATACTGCTGCAACGCATGTCAGTTGGCTAGGAAAGGCGGAGAGTGAAACTCTCTATTACATTTGAATATAGTGTTTTAGACCATTGTGTTTTGCTGTTACTGGCTTATTGTGGTTATTATTATTGCTATGTGATAATAATTCTATCTTTTAACTACCCAAATGTCATAAAACTCATGCAATATATACCTAAACTGTAATACATATTAATATTTGTGTTATCTTTTCTAAAACGAAAGTATAGTTAACCTAACCTGACAACAAATTTAATTAAGGACTATAATTGGGCTCCTGTGAATATGATATATTAGGTATTTTCAGTAAAACTTCTATCATAGTTACCGAAGCAACTAAACTAGACCATTAGCGTGGGCTTATTGAAAATAAGATGTATTGTATGTCTTGTAAAAGATCGATAGAAGCCTAATTAGTAATGGATAAAACAAATTTATATAAGTGGAAGAGACAGTAGGTATTGATAGATGTCAAATGTCAGTCATATCAACTGACATCAATCAGATGCCAGTAGGATAAGAGTATTTTACAATAAGTATTTCAGCGACCAGTATTCAATTACTGCTGTACCTATGTATAATTTATTAATAAAAATGTATTTGTATAAGTAAATTTAAGTTTTTTTTTAATTAAGATAAAAACGAAGTGCCATATTATAGTATACACACTTCAACGTAAAATAAATGTTTTTACTATATACATGAAGTTTTATTAATAGTATTTTTTGTAAGTGTGCCATACGTCGCCTACAGGAACGGAGTCGAGAGCAACATCTATGCAGAGTAACTAATGACCAAAACATAATTATTAAATAGAAGCATAATTATTATGACAGGGATACTAAGAGCTTTTCACCCAATACTCAAATACTTACAGCTGACTTCATTACGAAACTAATTGGTGAAAATCTTTAAGTATGTATATATATATTTTTATATTTATAAAGATTCTCTGTAACTCTTCTTTTCTTTATACGGTCTCTAATCTTTTCGGGTTATGATTTTCTATGAATGAATGAATTCTAAGAGATATTTTAAAGAAATGTACTATACTTATAGTCGCTTCGCAATACATATTTAATAACATATAATGTCAAAATTTAAATAGTTATATAAAAAACAGTGACAGACACGCATTAAATACGAGAAATAAAAACAAACTCGTGACGCCAAAAGTTCGTCTTCAAAAAGTTAATAAATCCTTCATGGGTTTGAGTATACGCATATATAATAAAGTTCCACAAAATATCTTGGACCTTCCTTTTCTTGGTTTTAAATCTAAAATCAGAAGTTTATTATTAAATAAATCTTATTATAACGTTCAAGAGTTTTTAGTGGATCGAAATATGTGGATCTTAAGTTGTTGAATCATTTGCAGGATTTATGTTATAATGTACATCATCTAAAATTGTTATATTTCTTTTAAAAAGAACAACTGTTGAGTTTCTGGCTGGTTCTTCTCAACAGAGCAGCATTCCGAGCCCGTGGTAGCTTACTTACGGACTGACTACACTGAGCTTTTTTTGTATTGTAATAATTGACTATTCAAAAGTGCGTGTAAATGCCTACTTGAATAAAGATATTTTGAATATGAATTTTATGATTATAAACGAGGGTTAATCTTTAAGTAATCTTATGAAAATTTAAAACGTTGCGTTTGAGAAGTCCGTGTTTTAGAGTTTCATGAATTTAATCATTCTTGAGACACTGGCAACTGTAGTAACCTATGCAAACGTCATCAGAATGGAATGGTTATAAAGAGAAAATAAAAACATATACATAGGGAGATTCAGGTTGAACTAAAGATTGGATACAAGATAGTTTCCACGATCCTGCAAGAATATCTTAAAGTAAAGAAGGTTGCTTCGCGAGAAGCAAAAATCCCGTAGTATTGTATGGTCCAAATTTTAGTTGAAAAAGTTTAGATGATGATTTTCGCAAAACGTATTATACATCTTCACAAGTGACGACTCTTGGCTCTATAACTGCTATTTTCTTACGAAGCAGCAACCCATGTAATGGATGTTTGAAGAGGTCGCGTTGCTTTCAACTAATGCACTACAGGAACGTTTTAAAAAAAAATTAAGCAGTGTTTTTTAAGCAGTGGGCCAGTAATAGTAATTCCATTAAAATGTCGTAAAAGAGTTTGTGATTTTGCGATATTTGTCTGTCTCAAGCATTTAGGGAGTTGAATAGCGAGTGTCAAAGAAAAGGCGTCCGTGTCATTATTTTTCAACAAGATATCACGCTTCTTAAACAGCTAGTACAACCATCGACTATTTAAAATTTTCGGGATAGGAATGTTAACCCCTGTTATTATTAAAATGCCTAAACATAATTTTTTATAGCTACCCGTTTACTTTACAAGCGACCAAATTATGGAATGCACTGCCTCTACCTTTAAGAAGATATAAATTACTAAATATGTTTAAAAAGTCCGTAAAGAAAGACTATCTCTTGAATTTATTTTTATATTATTTACTTTATGATTAAATACATATTTATTTTATAAATATATATATATATATATATATATATATAATAGTTTTATGTATTATAAAGTAGTTATATGTATGTATGTCTATTGTTACAGCTTTTGTATTTACCTATATGATCCGATTTTGTCTACAATTTTTCTAACCATAAAGTTGTCTGGAAGAAATCGCTATTTGGGGCTAATACAACATTTTGTAAGTTCAAACATTTATTTCTTTGTTGTTTTCTACTATTTATTTTGTGCACAATAAAGTATATAAATGAAAAACAGGTTTTTCTAAAATCTCTTTTGAAAATTTAAAAATATTATAAAATTTTTCTATAAAAAAGATAAAAATATAATTACACCTCAAATTATTAAAAGCAATCAATTTTAATGCTACTCGTGACATACTACATAACCTTTAAAAGTCAAGTTAAATTCAATTCATACCGACCGACAAATCACGAATGGAACTATCAAAACACATTGCATATATAACATATACAATGCTAATACATAATTAATTAGCACAATCAGTACTCAATCCAAAGGCCAATTGCCGATGCCTGCCGTGAATTGATAAAAAGTCTCAAAGAGACCGCCTTATTAAGCAAAACTATCTGTTATTCATTCTGGTACTACATAACACTACTGGGTATAAAATAATTATATATTTTATATTACTATTATAAGACAGCTTACTGTCTTTACTTTCAGGCTAGGTTTGACCCATTATAGCGACAAGCACTGCGTATCAAATGGTATTCGTTTGCGTACGCTCCTAGTCTTAGCAACGCTTCACAACTACGCTTGGTCATTCCAGACAGCAGTTTTATGAGAAATCAAAATATTACATTGTTCATGGATAAATAAGTATAACTATCGTATTTGTATGGAGTGCTTAATTGGTTAAACATTTAGGAAGTGGTGATGTCTCCATGAACACAGTCGGGACGATGGTGTAGAGTTGGGTGGTGCTAAGGAATTATTCAACTATGTATTTACGATGGACGAGCAGTGCCGTTCATACTTTGGAGAAGGGTGAAATATGTAAAAATTTTTATTCATTTTAATTTCAGTATCATTCGTTTTTAGACTGCATTATAAATTATAACTTTGCTTAATTTAGACAAATTTATTATAAACGTCTGAATAGGATCAATTTTATAATCTCAAATCAGTTATATTTAATCAGGTATATCAAAGCGTCAGACAGTTATAGAACCAATAAAGTAAACAAAATGAACGCTAGTAGTGTGTTCTAAAACTCCAAAGAGACGAATATTTGAAAACTTTGAAGCACGTGTCAGGTACATAAAGTGCCTTTCTAACAAATTGAATATAGTTGAATGACAGAGTATGAAATTCAATAAACTTTTATGAAGCGGGTTTAAATTTTTTCCTTTTATAGTCTCTCTCAAGCATTCGACCGTAATGTTTTCATTCATATATAATTTATTTCATAAATTATATGCTACTTTTTAAACGTTTTCGTGTTACTGGGTTTCTAAGAAAATAAGAATAATGAAAAATTTCTCTGCTCATGTATAAACTTCTAAATTCTTAGAAAATGTAATAAAGAAAAGTAATCAGGTGAACGATGAACTAGATCAAAAACAATTTTATGAAATTATTAAAGTTAGTCTTACTTGAAATATTTGACTTTTGTAAAATATAAAACTAATAATTATAAAATAATGGATAATAACTCCTATATATATACTAAATTAATTAACTTTCTTTCGATTTGATTTGATTTCAGAACTTTTTATGCTGTTGCGAGACTTATCAACATATTATGTTAATGATGGAACAGAATACTTACACTTACGTATTTTAGAAATCTATTCGTATACGTGCTATTATTAATTTTCTTAAATATAACAATGATAAAAAATATTAAGAAAAATTGTTCAAAATTTGTCTGATAAATGGTTTTATTATTTCCTTTATTCCTTAACAGAAATCATCAAATAAGGGATCCGCTTTATGAAAATAAATTAAATAAAACTTTTTCTGGCATTTATACAAGTTTAAATTAGCGTTGGAATTTTCAATAAATATTTTAATATTACGCCACTCATCTGTTAAATGTAGATAATGAAATATTTAATTAATATATTGTTATTTTAGTTCAATTAAACTTATCTGTTTTTAATTACACTCGCTGTAAATTGTTTTTCCAATAATCCGGTGATTTTGATTACTAATATCATATGGCTTTTAATGTTTTATATTAATATATAATGACATTGAGAAAAAGATTGAAAGAGAGAGAGAGAGAGAGAGAGAGAGGATCAGGAGCTGGACAAGATGGTAGGTGTAAGAAACAGACATGACATGACAGAGTGTGTGAAAATTTATATTAGTGTAAAGAAATAAGACTCCACTGTGACTACCATTGGTAGATTCACGTAGAAGAATTTTACGTATTAAAATAAAACTGTGAAAAAGTGAAACGCTAAATTTAATTGTTTATGTTTTTTAATAAGGTACTTATCTAAAAACACTGACAATAACAAGTAGTAAAAAATATTATAATAAAGCAAATGAATAACAGAAGTATTTCCATGCGGCAATTGTCAATACAAATCAGAGGATATTTTCAATTGAATTCATTTTTATTGAAGAAAAACAATAACAAAATCGATGAAGTATCATATTTTCTCCTATTTGATTTCTATTATTGGTATATAATGTTCATTTAAGTTTAGACTATTGCAGTAACAGTTAGGTTATATAAAATGTTCATTTAACATGTATGAATACATCAACATTTACAAATAACTTCAAACTTACCCAAAACAATAGCTATACTTAATGGGAATTGAACCGAAATTCCCTGAGAATTTCGTTAAAAATACACCGAGGGAAATAAACTAACACGTTTGGAAAAAACTCGTTTGGGAAAAACTCGAAAAAAAGATAATTAGTCAAGAACACTGCCAGTTTTTCTGAAAGGAAATAGTGTGTCCATTACAACCGATATGAAAAAAGGGCATTTTTAGTACTAAAATCTACTTTGAAACTTTTAGGAAAATATTACTTTAAAAATTTATCCAGCACTTTATACTAGTACAACTGAAACCATTTCTAATGTAGATCCTTAATTTAAAAAAAGAAGCCACCACCACCACCTTTAGAAGGAACGCCTTATGGATATAATCATGTAAGTATTACTATATAGATCAAAATCTAAATTATACTAAATATATATATATATACATGTATATATATATATATATATATTTTTTTTTTATGGAATAGGAGGGCAAACGAGCTGGCGGGTCACAGATGATTTGTGATCACCGCCGCCCATGAACTCTTGCAACATCCGAGGATTTACAGGAGCGTTGCCGGCCTTGAAGGTGGGAGTAAACGCCTTTTTTGAAGGTACCCATGTCGTACCGATCTGGAAATACCGCCGAAGGGAGTTCGTTCCACATTCGAGTGGTACGTGGAAAAAATGTCCTTGAGAACCGCACAGTGGAGGATCGCCACGCATCCAGATGGTAAGGATGGTATTGGAGGCGATGGCGCGCTGTGCGGTGATGAAATTCGGCGGCAGGCATCAGATCGAATAGTTCTTCGGAACACTCCCCGTTGTAAATGCGGTAGAAGACGCACAAAGATGCCACGTCTCTACGCAATGCCAAAGAGTCCAGCCGTTCGCAGAACACCGGGTCCCCGATAATTCGAACGGCTCTCCGTTGTACGCGGTCAAATGGTAGAAGCTGATATTGGGGTGATCCGGACCAGAGATGAGAACAGTACTCCATGTGTGGCCGGACCTGCGCCTTATAGAGCGCAAGTCTTTGGCCAGGTTTGAAGTACTGCCTCGCTCTATTGATCACTCCCAATTTCATCGAGGCCAACTTGGCCTTGCTCTCCAGATGACCACGAAACTGACCGTCGCTCGAAATGTCGAGACCCAGTATTCTGATACTTGGCGAGGCAATGAGGGGAGTGCTCTCGAAGAGCGGTGATACGACAAATGGGGTTTTCTTAGTGGTGAACGCGCAAACCTGTGTCTTTAGGGGATTGAACTGAACGTGGTTCAATTCACTCCACTCAGAGACCATCCCCAGGGAGGTCTCTATTGAAGACACAAGTTTCTTTCGGCACTGGTCGACGTTTTCCCGAGTGAGACCTGCACGGCCGGAATATACCGCATCTCCAGTGCTGTCATCCGCATAACAATGTATGTTGGAGATATCCAACATATCATTGATGTGCAGGAGGAACAGAGTTGGGGATAGCACGCAGCCTTGGGGTACACCAGCGTTCACGGGCTTGGGGTCCGAGCAAAAACCGTCGAGAACGACCTGTATGCTCCGCCCAGTGAGGAAGCTGGTGATCCACTTGCATAAACTCTCGGGAAGCCCATAGGAAGGTAGCTTCGAAAGAAGCCCCTTGTGCCATACACGATCGAAGGCTTTCGCCATATCCAGGCTAACTGCCAGACCCTCTCCCTTACTTTCAATAACAGCTGCCCAACGGTGCGTAAGATAGAACAGAAGATCACCAGCCGATCGACCATGGCGAAAGCCATATTGCCGGTCATTGACCAACTGGTGATCCTCGAGGAAGGTTAGGAGCTGATTATTGATGATACTCTCCATTACTTTGGAGAGAAGAGAGGTAATGGCGATACGTCTGTAGTTAGCTGGGTCCGAGCTATCACCTTTTTTAGGGATCGGATGGACAAGGGCACGCTTCCATGAGACCGGGACTACGCCTTTAAGGAAGGAGTACCGAAATAGACGCGTTAGCACTGGTGTCAATTCAGGGGCACATGTTCGTAGCACAGCTGAAGAGATACCATCTGGCCCACTCGACTTATGAACTTCCAAGATATATGAGATCAAGATGTCACATTTTCGAAAGATATACTAGAATGGCAACCAGAAATTAACAGATCAAATTCGGCCAACGGAGGATGACTGATTGAGGACTGTCGGCTTTTAATAGTTGTTGCGGGACATGACCCAAGGAAGGGTTGACTTTGCACTCTTCTGAAAATTTTACAGTGTATAAAATCTTACATTTAGTCCTATGTCAGAATACTATCCCATTGTTTCAGGGAATCACTTTCCCTGTACGTATTGTCTTTAAACCTGTGATAGCCCTGATAATACAGATATTTTTGTATATAAATAACTTTCTCTGGCCCACAAAAAATATACGAGCACAAGCTAGGTATTGAAAATTCAGCTAAAATTTATATAAATTACAATTAACTTTGAGTTTGAGTTAAAAGATTTCCAAGACAATAAATTTGATACTAAAAACCTAGGTTCGAAAATACACTAACGTAGCTAGTAAAGAATTTAAAAAAAAACAGATAATCGTAAAAGATTTTATTTTCTATTGTTGAACATGAAATTGTAGAGAAAAGCGAACCTACTAAATTTAAGCCGGTCTTTGTGCGTATGGGTAGGAATTTTTCTTAGTTTATTTTCAAAGAATTATTCAAATCTGTACAAAGAGACAAGAATATAAGTTTTGTATTTTTATCCTGTTTTTTTATGTTATGTCAAAATAGAGGTTATTAATTATTATAATCAAAATATATTTTGAAACTTACTAATTTTAAAAACATTACTTATATTATGAATTTATTTGTAGCGTATTTTGTAATATCTTTATGTTTTATTCTTTACTTTATAGAACCATGTCAGAATTTTTATCATTGACCAATATCAAAAAGGGAATCTAAAATCTTTTTTCTTAATTTATCACAAACATACGAATGTCAAATAAATCTTAGAACTTAGTGCGGACGTTGTACATGTCCCTGATGAATTCAATTGTTAAATTTTTAGCAATACAATCCCTCATAAGATTTCTTACTATCTTTTATTTTAACTGTTTGATTTACCACAAGCAAATGAATAGAAACTTATTCAACTAAATAGAATGAAAAGAAAGAGACTATTGTTATTATAAAATGCAGTTTACAAAAAAAAAGTGATAATCAAAATGTAATGGAGTTTAGTAAAATAATATAATTTTAAGAACATTCAATAAATACTTATTTAAATCTCATAACAAAAGATTTCCCTGGAAGAAGACGGAGAAAATGTTTAACATTAGAAGATTCAAACTCCCCAACAATCATGTTATATCTGATGCCATACGAGCATTCTTATCGATTTCAGGTACATAAAGTGTATGGAAAATTAAGCAACAGCCCATTATCCAAAGATCAGTCCATGAGATCCCTATCCCAAAAGATTCTCTAAGTTGCGAACTACGACAGCAATGGGCTGTCCTACGGGAGTCCAATAACGCTGCACAAAATATAGCATCCGAGACAGTATTTTCGCTACCTCTAGCCTCCGGTTTACATGAGGAGCAGCTCCCTTGAAAGCGAACTATATCTCTAACACTTCCGGTTTATGTTTGGGTATAACCCTTACGGTTAACACCAAGCTTTGGCCTTATTCACGACCGGTTTCCGCTCTTTGACCCAATGTAATAGACATTCGGGAATCTGTATAAAATATCCCAGATAAACGTTACGTCCTCCTTAAGCAGGCAAGTAAGCATCAAAGCCAAAAGTAAAAGTAGTAGTAGCAGCAGCAGCAGCAGCAGCAGCAGCAGCATCAGTATCAGTATCAGTATCAGTATCAGTATCAGTATCAGTATCAGTATCAGTATCAGTATCAGTATCAGTGTCAGTACAGTAGCACTAGTAGTACAGAAGCAGCAACAGCAGCAGAAGTAGCAGGTGCAGTAACAGTAGCAGTAGCAGTAATAGTAGTTAAATTAAACATGAATGGCCGTTTACAGTAGATATTTAATTTAACCTATTAACCGATCTAACTCATATAAAATTAGATTTACGCCATCGTCCCTGAACTTGAATGGTTCAAAGTGTTCAGAACGTTGCGTCGGATTCTAATTAACATACAAGTTTGAAATTAAAATCCACTTATACGAGTTAAATCCGTTAAAAATTGTTTTATTTAATTAGGTCACTCTTTACAAAATTCGTGTGCTAGTTTTAGCTTTCTCAGTCCTTATGTGAATGTGAAATCTGCATTTTAACATGCCGCAAATGTGATCTACTTCCTATCCAGTCAAATATACTAAGTAGTATTTACTACGGTACCATATTAACATATCACATTAGTGTTATTCAATTTAAGTAAACTACATGTCATACATTAAAACATCATCAGTACTTCATTTTAAAAACTTCTGTAACGAATAAGTACTTACAGTCCACTAACAAAAGTATGCTTAAAACCATTAAAAATGTACGTTTATGCAATTTAACTACGGATTTTTTTTTCATTTTGATTTCAAACAATGTGTATATTATTTAGGATTCCATCTTGAAATAGTTATTTCACCCAGTTGCATTCGTGGGCTTGCATTAATTCATTAAAATCTTTATGAATGCATTTTACTAACGAATGCTCTAGCTCTAAATTATTAGCATGACGAATACAGAAATGTATTCATTACCTCTCTAAAGTATTGTGAATTGTATTGAAAATATCAGTGAAATTAAATGTTCATTTCACACATTTAACGCAAGTATATACATACACACCTAATGACACACCCAATGGAAGTCAACTTTGGCGTTTTTGGCACTATTCTATTAATATTTAAAGATCCTCTACCATCAGGATTAACTTGCTAATTGTATGAATTTATTCTGTTTGTTAGGTTTACTTGCTGAACGTTATTAAGCCACTTGACTTGTTTTATATATTATTTTGAGCTTAAATATAAATCCATCTCGGTATTTCAGTTCTTTTATAATCTTTTAATACACAAAGGAGTTAGAATAGGAAAAAAATAAAGTTAGGATAATAAAGTTTATAAGCTTAATAAAATAATATAACCATATTTTTTTATTGTGAAATATAAATCAATAAGTTTCAATTCACTTACGTTTAATAGACAATTAATGATATCTGAAGTTTGACTAGAAGTGAGCACGTATATATTGCTAATGAGCAATAATGGAAGACATATTTATTAAACTGGTGTGTGGATCGCGTCTACGAGCTAATGCCAAAGCACGCTGTAGAGAATAAGAATAAGGATATGAACAACAAAAACCCACATTGAGGGGAGTTGAGTCAATGAAGTGAATGCATTGTGAACCGGGGTTATGACCTCCGGTCACGGACTCGATGTTGTAGGTATACAGGGTCATTTTTCATTTTATATTACGATTGAGCGTTGATTTATCCTGGAAATAACTTATCAATATTATCGACAGAGTCATATCAACATCATTTGAGGGTGCTGGTTCGCAAATCGCAACATGCTGGAATGGATCACCAAGCGCGAGCATCCGCGACGCTCGTTCAGACGCTTGCTCCAGATTAGAGAGTCATCTCATACTACATCTTCATGTTGAAGGTAATATTCTTGTCGAAGTATTCTGGAAGAGATTTAGTATAAGCTGAATTTATAAAGGTTTTTTTAAACAAAACAGCCTCTATGATGTGATGGCTTTAATGTTGATAATGTAATCAATGTAAACTAATTATAAATTGAAACACATATTAATCACCATGTAATGTAATGATCTGTAATGCTAAACACGTCTTGGACATTGTGTGATTAATTAGGCAGAATTCATGATTAATTCAGTTTGTCGTCACATATCATGCATGTTCAGTTGATAATACAATCGGATAAATCACTCACTCTTGCGAGTATTTTATCATTATATAGAAGTTTCCTAAAATTCGTTTACAAAAACTAAAATAGCTTAAAATTTATACAACAGAATTTCGGAAGCAAAATAGATTTACAATTTTTAATTTTCAAATAGAATTATGCTTTGATGATAACTTTTGTCGTTTTGTTTGTGTTCTTTATGCCGTCCAGTTGCTAAAGTTTATTTTTAAGTTCGGATTTTCAAAGGAAAGGATATGAAAAAATTTAAATGCTCGAAAAGAGATTTTGAAGTTTCTCAGTTGGAATTTATATGTTTGTGCTAATTTTCAGTCCTTGTCATGGTTATGAAGTTATTATTACTATTTATTAGATTTCTATGTCTGTATCATGTTTACAAACATGAAATATTTTTTCAAACAGTTTTTTTTGTTTAATGATAGATTTCAACAATCGAAATATATTCCTCCTATTGACGAGAACAAATTTTGGATTCTCTTTCGTTCTAACTTATAACTATACAATTAAATAATGGTTATAAAAATCCAACCCATAATTAAAACCGAACCACTGTGTGACTTGGTGTGTGGACTACTCCGGCGGGAATCCTTCCAAATTTGAACATTTAGGTAATGGGACACCTTGCAACTATGATAGACCATTTAATCTTTGTTATTAGGTAAATATTAGCTTAGTCATCGATCGAATTAAACAGTAATTATTACAACATACACTTTTAAAGTGCGAAATATTCTGTAAAAGCTTACCAAATAAGAAAACATCCGTATATTTATTTTTTTGCAATTATAAAATTGTCTGTTTTTACATCCACATGGAATTAAAAGAGTCACTTATCTTAGGATATTTCAATTTGAATCTCAATAATTACAACAAACTTTCTGCTTGTTTTTATTCTAATATCATTCAAATATTCTTTTTTTCTATATTACAGACCGACTTATAGATTATGGTGTTCACATATTTTTTATAGCGTTTAATTTTCTATGCGTAGTTAAAATTCTGATTTAAATCTTATGACATAGTTCTTAGGAAAACATCTTTTTTTTTTAAAAAAAAAAACAACCTGTTTTATACTTTTCAACATTTAAAGAAGAAAACCTAATCAAATATTTTCTTTTCAAACGCTATTATTCCAAGCCCGGAGCCCTTGGGAAATAACGAAATGAAGAACTAAAATACGAATACAAAAGGGACTTAACTATGTGACGTGTAACTAAGCATGACATTCGATGATAAAGATCCGGTGGAGGCTTAATTATTCAGCCGCTTTCAACTCTACTGAAGTTAATTAGGGATCCGCTTCACCGAATACATATGTCTCTTTTATGTTGATTTATTATGAGATCTGTCTTTATTGAACCGTAAATAGACGTCACATATGATCCTCGTAACATTTGGATTTGACTTGCGATACACCACTGAACTTAATGATAACGTATGATAGAAAAAAATATAAAAATGTCCATTTATATGATACATTATACATAACTTCATTTGCGTTCAAAGTTTTGTTATTTTTGTAATGTAAATTTATTATCTCAAAAACAACAAATGTCAAAGAAAAATTTATATTGAAATATTAGTAAGCACATGATTGCAATTAGAATTTATATTAGGTGTTCAATTGGAAATTTCTGACTGATAATTAGAGTAGAATTAAATTAAATCATTGGTTCATTTCTAGAACGTATATCAAAGGCGGCTTTAGTCGGTTCTTATGATATTTGGTTAGGTAGGGGGAGGAGCGTGAACTGTGAAAGTGAGCGTATATGCGCATAGAAAAGGGGCCCCTTAAATCTACACCTGGGTCGCAAGCTCCAGGCATAGTTTGCGCTCGTCTTCTTGCAACGCGATGAGCCCGGCACCCGCAGGGTGAATCCAAGAAATGCTAATAAGCTTCGTCTCATTTGATGCACTTTACTTAATTTATTGTGTTTTCTTGTTTATAGTTTTTATATATTATATATTTCCGTTTTTATTATAGTATAATGAATATGAATAATTATTTAAGTGTTATTCTCTTAACCCTAGATAACTAAACTGTTTTCATTGTTACATTATTACTACACCTTCGTCCAACGGACTACGGAATAAAACAATGAAATATAATAAAAAATATTTAATTAAGATAAAAACTTGTTTCATGGCACAAAAGTAAGGATTATAATGAACAAATTAAGTACTAATTAATATCACAATATCAATCTGCACAGTGACCACACAGACCAACATTATGTGGACCACAAACAGCCTTTCTACATCTGGTGCAACGGTGCTTGGTCATTCTCCGGGCCTTTGATAAACACAGGTAGCAAATTTTACTCGTGTTTAACGTAGATGGAAAAGGAGCTTCTATTGTTGAAGATTCGCCAAGAATATCCTCAATCAGGACCCATATCAGGCCTCAAACTCACAGTCTGTTATCGTTGCCGAAGCCAGGGTCCCATTTGCTGATCTCCTAATTGCATTACAAAATCGCGCCGACTCGTTGGCTTTTTCTTATTTCTCATGTTGTTACAGACATGAATAGCGTAAGAATGAACAGAACATATATTGAGAATGTTATAAAAGATACACATCCGCCATCTCTTGGTTTTCCGATTAGAGCTTATATTTGCACACATTTGATCAATAGTGTCCAATGCACCTTTCGTGCTATTATAAAAATGATGACGATTTCTGGTTTTTATGTCGTTTTATTAATAATAGGTTAATTATGAATAGTTGACAATAAAAATACAACTTTGTTGAATTTGGCTTTAAATGAAACTAATATCTTTCTCTAAAATGTCTTCCGTTTCCGATGTTGAGCTGTTATATCTCTTCTCCAGTTTGCTTACCGATGCTTACTCCATCCAAAGACAAATCTAATCCTCTTGATTCCTCAAATCCATCTAAAATAAATATTAAAAAAGTGAAAACATCTCTCCATAAACCGATCCAAAAATCTACTTACTACTAAATTTATCACTACACTTTCTATTTAAATCAATCCAATAAATTTAATTAGAAATTTAATAAATACTATTCTATAGTTATCAATAAAAAGCAGATCTACAATATGTAAAACAATAAATATAAGAAAATATAATGTACGTACCGTAACAATAAAGTTGCTGTTATTACTAAACCTTCGTCCAGCGGACGACGAAAGGGTCATAGAGCACGTCCTATGATTCGCGTGGACCCAATAGCGTCACGGGCTGCACTGTTTACTCAAATTAGTAAGGTAATAAAAGAGTCAAGGTCAGGGGACGGAGCGAAGTAGGTGATTTCGAATTTAGTCAAGTGGTACGTCGTCGCCTCGACGAGTGATTAGTTATACAGGGTTAATTAGTATTGTAAACCTCCCAATTTGTACTGAATAAACCTTTTTAATTATGTAAGAATCACCTTCGCCTCAACAACTCTTTTAAACACCCGACTTATCTTATACATATCGAATTTACGTATGATACAAAAGACTATACAAATTATTCAAAAGTGAGTACTCCTAATCCCACGTACAATTAGTGTATAATTAATTAGAACACACCACAAATACCTAAGCCTATTTGATTATGTAAAGGAATTAATTGTTTGATCAGAGTTGTACTTAGTAATTGGCAGAACAACCACTGCCATACAATTGAGATGGAAATTCAAGTCACCTTAATGAACAGATTGATCGTATCAGATTACAATATAATTTATTAGTAAATATATTATCTTTTAACAAAATCAGAGTATAATTTAAATTTAATATGTTCTTTATCTACGGTATTATGTTTAATATATCTCATAAGTATAATTCTCAACGTCTTTTTATTTACCTTGATCTAAATATTTATATGAAGCTACCATCATTAAATAAGACGAATAAAAAAATTGTACATTATTATTTTGATTTCAATGTTAACCTAAATCAGCTTGTATTAATTCGTGTGGATGAGAAAAATTTTCATTGTAAGACGAATTATTATTTCGACTCAGACAATGAGGTATTAACATAGTAAATGCTTGCGAAATTCATTTCAGTGTAGGTACTAGTTGCGTGCTACGAAATAAAAAGTGTGGAAAATAAGCACTTTGTTTTATGTATTTGCTAAAACGGGAAACATTTACTGTTGAAAAACAGAGTACTTAAACTTAAACAGAGACGTAAAATCGCGTCTTAGTAAGCCTTTCCTAAAATCACCTAGTACCTTCAACATGTGTGTTCTATTATCGAAGACATATTATTTCAGGAATTAACTAAGTTATAAGGTCTTTCATAAAATTTAGTTAATTCCTTAGTTAATTAAAATGACTTTCAAATTCCGTGGAAGAACGCTCACATGTATCATGGCGTCCGCTTATAACATTACGCCTAAATAATATTGCATTGTGTTTTATATAAAGTTAAATTAACATATTTATATGACTGTATCATTTATTACTTTAATTAAATTTACATGGCATTGGTCAAAATATACAACTAATATTGTAATTCAAAATATGTTTTGTAAAGAAAGAAGCATAATCTTTGTTGGACAATTACCTTTAGTTACAATCGTAAAGAATGTAAGAATTCTTTATAAAAATCGTTCAGATCACTGACCAAAGACAAATCGAATTCTGGTCGTCTGAAAAAATATATGAAAAATAAGACTTCCTATATGAAGAAGGGGTTAACATTCCTACCCTGAGGATGTTAAATAGTCGATAGTTGTACCAGCTGTGTAAGAAGCGTGATATCTTGTTCGAAATATTTACTGCTTTAAAATCATAATGTGCTTAATCCGATTTAATGTTAACGTTGTAAGACAACTCAAAGTACTTTATACTTCTATTACACTTTTTGAAATTTTATCAAATACTAAATTTATTGAAGCTTATTGGTTAAATGAATTCGTCAACTCATAGATAAAATACTTTTACACCGAAAAACATTTTTACTAATGCTTATAAATTTAATAGCTTTTTATGCATTAAAATAATACTTGTTTTTAGTGCAACGACAAAACGAGAACTAATAAGAAACAGTGTATCACGCATGGCCTTTCTGTCCAACGTCAAAAACAACCAATATGTAGCCTTGGTATACCTTGCAATGTGTATTGGCAAGAAATGTCATAGACTCCGGTGTTTATTGAAGACTATATGTCATATCTGAATAAAAAATATCTTCTTAAAAAGTATTTTCCTTTAGCGTTCAACCACGCGGAATGTCCTATCGTCCTTTCCTCTGCCCCTTGCCCTTGATGTTAATCTTTGCAACCCCAAGCCCCGGGAGCACCGTCATCATTCCGCAAGTGCTCCCGCCAACCTGCTCTTTGACCTAGTACTGACGTCAATCAGTACTATGAGCTCTTCAATAGCGAAATAAACGGTTTTGGCCATTTAGGAAATACTGCTGCAAGGCATGTCAGTTTGCTAGAAAAGGCGGAGAGTGAAACTTTATTATATTTGAATAGTGTTTTTAATGTTTTAGACCATTTTGTGTCTTGCTGATAGTGGCCAATCGTTTTTATTATTGCTAAAATACTTTAGCTACCCAAATATCATTAAAATCGTACAATAGATACATATAATGTAAAATATTTTGATATTTGTGGTATCTTTTCTAAAAAGAAGGTACAGTTAACCTGACCTGACAACAAATTTAGTTAAAGACTATAATTGCGCTGCTGTGAAAATGATATTGTATATAAGGTATTTCGAGTAAAACCATAGTTACCGAAGCAATTAGACTAGACCATTAGCGTGGGTTTATTGAAAATAAGATGTATTGTACGTCTTGTAAAAGATCAATAGAAGCCTAATTAGTAATGGATAAAACAAATTTACATACGTGGAAGAGAGAGTAGGTATTGATAGATGTATTGTGTATTGTTTTTATTGATAACAAAACAATATTTAGTATTTATATCCAAATATTCAAATATTAATATCATTATATATTTATTTTATGTACTTTAACGAAGCAGATTAACAGATTTAATATTTTCCTTTTAATATGAGCATTTAGATTAATACGATTTTAACTTATATTCTAATCAGTTTTACAAATAAACTGCATAATAATTACTTTATTATAATTTATGAATATCTGGTGTTTATAAAACAATAAAAACGTTGAAAGTCTAAAAGTTACAAATAAATAAATAAAATAAAGAGATAGATTAAAATATGAAGACTTTCATGGAGGGTATAAGGTAAATATAGTTTTTTATAGGTTGTCATTACTTTTAGGCTAAGTTTGACTCATTATAGCAACGAGCAGTGCGAATCAGATGGTATTTTATTTATTTAGACTCCAAGTCCTAGCAACGCTGCACAACTACGCTTGGTCATTCCAGACATTAGTTTCATGAGAAATCAAAGTATGGCATTTATTCTGGATAAATAAGTATAACTATCGTATTTGTGTTAGTTGATTGTAGTATGCTTAGTTGGTTTGTTTAGTAAGTGGTGGGTTCTCCATGGACGCAGTCGGGACGATGGTGTATGTGTATTAGTATTATTGTTTTATTTAAGTGTCTGTCTTTAGAGAAACAACTGGAAAGTTGAACTCAAGTACTTCCCGATTTTATATAATATATAATTCTAAGAAAAATATTATGTTATTAATAAAAAAATATATTTTTTTAAGCAATTTATTAACATAAGTTCTTACTTACATATTATATACTATACTTTTCCTACTAGGATCTACGTCGTTTTAGGTAACATGTAAACATCATTCAATTTGTTACTTTGATAATACTAAAAAACACCAAACCGACCATCATTCTTATCTAAGATGTATGCGTAAACATAATTAATGTTATCCTCATTAATTGATAATAAATGACAAAAAAATATTTTAATTGTCTTAATTGTTTTTTCCGTGAATTTCACGTGAATTTGGCTAACGGTATCGTTTTCTTTATCCTTTAACAAAAATCATCAGAAAAATTAACCGTTTATAATATTTAATGAAAGTTAGTTATACAAGACTGTTAGTGTCATTATAAGTTTCAATTACCGTTTTCAATCAATATTTGCATATTTAGTCACTGTCTGTGAAAATTACCGTAAAAAAATATGTTTCCACTACGATGACATGTATGACATGTATGATAGATGAGCGTGGAAGTATTTAACGTATTACGTCAATACAATAAGTTGGATAAAGCAAAGTGGACAATGCTGAAATTATTATATAATTTAACTATATATATCTGTTTATAATAAAATTAATCCTTAACATTTTTTGAATTATGTATAATAGCGAAAATATTTAAGGTTACTAAAAGTTATTTTTTGTGTAAATACAATAGCAATTGTAACAATCTATTGTGGGTTAATATTTGGTATTATTCGTACTGATTACGATAAAAATATAGTATAAGGGCAGGTTTTTAATTAAATATTCATATTCGTTTCAAACCAATGATTTATGTGCGATTAATAAACAAAATATTAGAAAGAGAAGGCATAAACTTTATTATCGAGGTGGTGACTAACGAGCTATCTACGATCGGCAGCGGTTCTGTTTTATTGTGAACTTTTTAATATGACTTTAGTACATCGGTATTAATTCAATACTGTATTAAAATATGTATTATAAAATAAACATAATAGAATCTTAGTACAGTACAATAAACTCTTGAAAGAGTAAACAGCAAAATGGTCAGTGATTATATATTTTAAGTTTAAATTGCGTAAATTATTAAGGTAAGTATCCTAAAACACTAAAAATAATAAATAAATATTACAACAAAGCAAACGAATAATGACGACACACTCTATAGTATTTTCCATGCGACAACTGTAAATACAAACCACAGGACTATTCCGTTTCAGTTCATTTTTACTGCGGATAAACAATAAGAAAATCAATTAAGTTTTACTTTTACTTCCTATTTGATTGCTATTATTTTGATATATAATAGCGGCAAATAACAATTAACCGTTTTAATAGACATTCGGGAAGCTGCAAAAAATCTCTCAATTAAGCTCGGCATGCTCTTTAAACAGACAAGTAAGCACCAAAGCCATAAACAAACTTTACGATGTCATCCTAGATGGTATCAAATGGTTTAATCTTCGCTCTGTAGCTATAATTACATTAAATGGGAATGGCCCTTTAAAGTAAATGGTATACGTGATCCGAGACTTCATAGTCATGCATCTGACATAGTTTTATTAGTGTAAGAGAGATATCTGAAGCCGTGAAATAGCAATTTTTAAACGGACTAAAACACAATTCGTTTGGAGAACGTGGAAGGCAACTGTGAATATAATGGTCTTCCATATAGCCTTTCCATGTTAGACATACGGAAAAACATCAATTAGAAGTTCGATCACTTAGTATATTAACGAATAACCACGAATAAAATATTTGAATAAATTTTTAACAGATCTAACTCGCATAAATTTGGATTTACGCCATCACGCCTGAACATGAATGGTTCAAAGCATTCAGAACGCGGGATCAAATTAAAGTACATGTTAAAATGTAAAACCTATTTGCGGGTTTAATCCGTTGAAAATAGTTTATTTAATTAGGTCACCCCTTACAAAACTCGTATGCTGCCCGCTAAGTACCAATGTGAATGTGAAATCTGCATTTTAACGTGCCACAAATGTGGTCTACCTTTAATCCAGTCAAATATACTACTAACTAGTACTTAGATGTTTCAGAAAATATTAAATTAACTTTAACCAAATGAAGTTAAAATTAGCAGGAGTATTTTAAGTCAAAAAAATCGTGCACTGAATATTATTTTTAGGCCATAATTAAAGGAAGTATGCTTAAAGCCATTAAAATATATTTCTTTACAATTAAACTACGGAAATTATTTTCATTTTAATTTCAAACAATATGCATATTATTTAAGATTCCATCTTGAAATAGTTATTTCACCCAGTTGCGTTTGTGTGCGCGCATTAATTCGATAAAATCTTTATGAATACATTTCACTAACGAATGCTTTAGCTGCAAAATATATGCATGATGAATGCAGAAATGTATTCATTACCACTCTAAGGTATTATGAATTGTATTTTAAATGTCAGTGAAATTAAAGCTTTATTTGTATCACAAAATAGGAGAAGTTCATGGTTTATAAAAATGTCCAAGTGAAGTGATGACAAACAAAGGTCTCGTAAGAGTACTTCGTCATTTTGGCAATATTTTATAAGCATATATTTTAAAGTTCTGTACCGTCATGATTAACTTGCTAATTGTAAGAATTAATTCTCTTTGTTAGGTTTATTTCTGGAAAGATAACTCAATCTATTATGAATGTTATTAAGCCACTTGATGTTTTACATAGTATGTTATGCTTATCATTATTATAAATTAATAATAAATATAGTGATCATCTCTTTCATCTATAGAATGTCATTAACATTTCATCGGCACTCAAAATACAATTTTTAAATATAAATTCATCCCGGCATTTCAGTTTTGAAATAATCTTTTAATACACAAAGGAATTATAATAGTTATAAGTGATAAGATTTTATATTTTTGTGATAGTTATAAATGCTTTTAATGGTTATTATGGACTATTTATATCATTCTTATGCGTGATTCATATTTACAAAACTAAATTTTTATTATACAAAGAAATTAATACAAAAAATAGATTGTTACAATCAAAATATATTCGTCCTAATGCAAGACGAAAAAAAATAGTATCCTTTTTTACTTTTTCTTAAATTAACATTTGGAAATAGGTTGAAGTAAACTATTGTATATATATATATTTAAATATTAGAATATATATTATATATTTATATATTAGAATCAAATGACTGTGAGACATGGTGTGTGGACTAAACTGGCGGGAATCCTTCTACCTTTGGACCATTAGGAGATGGAAGGCCTTGCAGTTATGACATATTATTTGATCTTTGTTATCAGGTAAATATTAATTTAGTCACCGATCCCCTTGTAACAACAAGAAATTAGATTGTAATTATCTTAACATGTAAAAGTATACTAAATAAGAATACATCCGTATATTTATTCTTTTGCAATTATCTGCTTGGAATTCAGAAGAGATTGATCATATATAATACTAATTGAATAGAAAAGAATCTGACATACTATATCTGAAATATGACGTACCGCAGGATTTACAAATAATAGATGTGGATAGTAATGTGATTGATATTTAGGAGAGGTTCGGGTCAGGAGGAGAGGTTGCTGCGGCTGGGAGCTTGTTAAGGTGGACGCAGACTGGGTCCGATGTCATAATCTAACCTCAACTTCTAGATTGCAGACCGACTTAATGATAATGGTAAGGTTACATATTTTAAAAGAATTGAATATTGTATGCAGCGTTAATATTCTGATTTAAAAGATCAATATTGAAAACCCAGTCCTTATACTATAACTTTCCCTGAATAAAATTATATTAAACATTTCCACAGTAAATTTACAAAATTTTCTTTCCAAACGCTATTATTCCAAGCCCTTGGGACATAACGGAATGAAGAACTAACAAAAGTACGAATACAAAAGGGACTTAACTATGTGACCTGTAACTAAGCATCACATTCGATGATAAAGATCCGGTGGAGGCTTAATTATTGAACTTTGCTGAAGTTTATTAGAAATCCGTTTCACCGAATACAAACGTCTCTTTTATGTTGATTTATATTAAGATCTGTCTTTATTGAACCGTAAATAGACGTCACATGTGATCCTCGTAACATTCGGATTCGACTTTAGATACACCGCTGAACTTAATGATTACGGAACCCAGAATGAAATACAAAAGTATTAATAATATTTTATTCCATAAATTAATAATTCATAAAAACAACAAATGGAAAAGAAAAAATACATTGAAATATTAATAAGCTAGGTCGATATCGAACAGAATTTTTATTAGGTATTAAATTGGAAATTTCCGAATAATAATTAGAGTATAAATCCTTTGTAGAAAACAATTCGCGTTTAGATGAATCTTCGTACAGGAGGTTTAGTTAATTTAATCTGTTGTCTTGTTATTTATTTAATTATCTTAGTCTATTATAAACTGGAGTTAATAATTATACTAAATGTATGTATTTCGTAGGCGGTACCAACGACTGTGACTGAAGATACGATAGCAGAGATATCCGTCAACTACAGCACCCCGGCTGGATGTACCTGACCATTGGAGTCTAGGTAAATAATATCTTTAACATTTTGTAAGACTTTACTTACAATTTCCATATTGAAATCAACTTATTATTACTGGAAAAGTACTGGGTCCATGGTTTTTTTTCTTATTATATTGATCTAATAACTAAACAGTTGGCTTTTACATATAAAGATGCTAGATGTACTGTCACTTATACAATGGAATGAATAAGAATAAATAACTATTAATACATAATTATTAAATGACAGTTATTTTCAAAGAATAAAAATTCTCCTATATAAATACCGAAAATATATATTCCTCATAGTAAATAAGGCTTAATCCTTAGAATTCTTATTTAAGGCCGACACGTGTATAAACCCTTTTAAATATGTATGAATCACCTTCATTTACCTCGTCTGTTATTAAACAATGCTTTTAAACACCCGACTTACTGAAACGTCATTATCTTTTATTTACTCAATAATCTGCTTATAATAAAACTATTATAATACATTATGTAGACAGAATTATTATAATTGAATAAGTAGTTAGTGGTTATATAAATTTATTACTATTAGTTGTTTCCGCAACTGCGTTGGCTTACTTTCACTAGTAAGCTAAAGTATCAGGCAAGTTACTAAGATTATCGAACGCAAAACGAATAAAGGGCGGCGCCTGTTATTTTTAACCACAAGTTTAAATTTTTTTGCAGATTTAAATATAACAAATACAAAACTGTATATGGAGAATACACATCCATGGACACCGCATTCAAATCGAAAACGCCGTTCCTGAGATTGTCGTGCACAAATGCACAGACATACAAACAAAAATTCTAAAAGTCGTTTGTTTTGGGTTCCATTCTTTACTGAAGTAATGAATTCAAATATTGTCTATGTTCAGAGGGACACATATTATATGTATTGATTTTGTAGTTATTGTAAAGTAAAGAGCGGAAGTTATTGTATCCCTAAATCATCCTAAGTTCATATTTAGTTATTATTACAATAAGTTTCTCTAAAGTAATTAATACTTATATCGAATAATAATATAGACCTTGCATTAAATTTTGTGTTTCGTGGATAATAAATAAAATAAGAAAACTATCTTTAATTTAACCACTGCTTAAAAAGCAATTGTAGTGCTACAAAAATATTAATGGCTTTCATTAGATAATGATTTCTATCTCCATAAACTATAATACATATTTAATGTATTTCTTCATATTAATAAAGTGTATTAACGTTTTTCGAATGACCTCAGGGATGTCTCGAGAGAAAACATAACGACCACATGACAAGTGAATCCCTCCAGAGATTATGTTATAATATTTAGACAAAACACAATAGCATTATTTTTTGTAGGTTCGTAATTTCTACCCTAAACATTACATGTAAAATAATTTTAAATAAATATTCAGGAAAATAAATACAAGAGAGTAATAAATTTCTGTAATATTTAAAATAAATTGAAACACTATATATTTATATTAAAACTGGGTGTTAATATTCTGTAGAACTGCGATGCGAGATATGATCTCTATTCAGAATTCACTTTGTTTCTCTTTAGAGTTACTCCTATTGTGTTAATGAGGCACTGTCTAAGATATCTCCGTTGATATTTTCTTGTTATTACTAAAGTTCAAGGACTGTTTTATTGGGCCGGTAAGCATATTAAAGGTTTTAGGTAAGATTCTCTTTAATGCTCCCTTCATTTTAAAGAGAATTTCTCCGTAATGTACATTATGTGTATTGCTGGAGGCACATATGTATAATGCCTTGTATCAATTAATCTATATACGATAATATTTTATTGAAAACTAGCTGTTGCTCGCGGCTTCCCCCGTGATGAGAGATAAGGAACTATATAATAAGTATAATAATACAAAACAGCACCGTCCTGTACAAACTACTTAAAAAGAAACTAATAACTAAAGTAAAACAATTAAATCACTTTCGTTCGCTTTGGAGATTGAAATGATAATATAAAAAGATAAAGACAGGAAGCAGTGTATAACTTTTTTCAGTTCATGTCGATATGTGTGAATAATTTCATGAAAAATTTACTCTTTTCTCATCGTTGTTGGACCAACATCTTAACATGCTTTACAAAAAACAGTTTTTCTAACAAAAAATTCAAACGGACAGACGAAAACGGAAGAGATACATAGTACATTGAAATGAACAGACATATTGCTATGCAAATTATTTACAATGAGTATAATATCCCACGCATAATTAGTGTATAATGAATTAGAACACATCACAAACACCTAAGTCTGTTATATTATGTAAAGGAATTAATTGTTTGATCAGAGTTGTACTTAGTAATTGGCAGATCAACCACTACTATACCGATGAGCTACAAATTCAAGTCACCTTAATAAACAGATTGATTGTATCAGATTAGAATATAATTTATTAATAAATATTTTATATTTCAATCAGAGTATTATTTAAATTGTTTTATTTTATTAAAAACGTCTTTTTATTTACTTTGAAATCCTATAATCCTATAATCCTTATATAAGACAAATACTAAATTTATATATTATAACTTTAGATTTCAAAGTGAGATTGTATCAGATAACAATATAATTTATTTATAAATACTTTTTATTTTATGTGAAGCTACAATCATTAAATAAGATGAATATGATTACAAAGTTAGCCTAAATCAGTTTGTGTTAATACATGTAGATGAGAAAAATTTACATTGTAAGAAGTATATTGACTAAGACAATGAGTTACTAATATAGTAAATGCTTGCGAAATTCGTTTTGGTGTACTCTTTGTGTGCAACAAAATAAAAAGTGAGGAAAATAATCACTTTGTTTTATGTATCTGCTAAAATGTAGTAAAAAATATATTTTGTAAAGGAAAAAGAATAATATTCATTGGACAATTAGCTTTTGTTAAAATCGTAAACAATGTAAGAAGTCTTTATAAAAATCGTTCAGATCACTGATCAAAGACAAATCGAATTAAGGTCGTCTGGTAAAATATATGAAAAATAAGGCTTCGAAATATTTACTATTTTCCCTAATTTTACTTTACTGAAAAATATAGAATGTTTACAATCTCCTAAACATAAAGTTACATCATAATATTCCATACGAATTCGATGTTTATGAAAGAACAAATAATGTTATTTGATAATTATTTATAAACTGAGATAATAATATTTAACTGATTATTTTAAAACCACAATCCAAATGAAATAACAACTCGACTCGGAACCTGATCGATAGAATATTTGAGTGTTTGGTAAAACCCTTAACTATAATAATACCCTAAATATATTTAAAACAATTATTATTGTGGTTTGTACAAATATTAACGGAAATACTGAAATATACTAAAGTAGAAGAGATCATGAAGTATAATAACATTAAAACAATAAAATAGAAAAGATGTTACTTTCAGATGAAGATGACATGTTTCGTTCGTGATATACGATATCACGGGATTTTTCCTTCACAATGAATCTTGATACGGTTCTTATTTGTGTCCAAATATTTAGAATTCAAATAACGGACTGAAATGAATGCAAGAATGGAGTTCCTAAATTAATTTTAAATTATTATAATTGTTATATTGCTAAGGTGTGTGTGTGTAATAGACTTTATGATTTATTGTACTTTATTGGAACACCTAATATGTTATAATTTTTAACATGTTTTTTTATAATTGCTTTAATTTTTTTTTGGGGATCTTTAAAAATTAAAAGTATGTTTCGTTTGTTTTTTCAATAAGAATAATTTATTAACTTCCTAATTTTTGTGGTTTTAAATTATTTATTTTAATGTAATTTATAATTATATATAATTAATTAATGTTGATTTTAGTATGGTATGGATAGTTTTTAATTTGCATTATAAATTATAACTGTGCTTAGCCTGGACAAATTTAGTAAAAACGTCGAAATAGAATCATTTTAATAATACCAAATCAATTATATTTAGTCAAACCTATCAAAGCTTAAGACATTTATATAATCTAAACGAGAAAGAGAAAGAAGAAGATATTCAAAATGAACGCTAGTAGAATGTGTGTTATAAAACTGCAAATAAAGTAATATTTGATAGCTTTGAGACACGCGTCATGAATATATTATTATTATTATTATTATTATTATTATTATTATTATTATTATTATTATTATTATTATTATTATTATATTATTATTAGTATTGAAGATTATTATAAGTATTGAAATTATCAAAGTATTTTTTATTTACTGACATAAGTTTTCACTCAGATATTATACAATACCTATACTTATGCTTATATTATACAATACTATATTAGAATCTACGTTGTTTTTGGAAGCATGTTAACATCGTACAATTTGTAACTTTAATAATAATGAAAACACCAAACCGACCATCATTCTGGTCTCAAAAGTATTTGTATCCTCCGTAATGTGATATATAATGTTTTTAAGCTCTTAATGGATCCTTCCATGAATTTGTCTAATGATTGTTTCATTTCCTTCATCCTTTAAAAAACATCAGATAAATGAATCGTTTACAATAATTTGTGAAATTTAATTATACATTTATAAAGTTTAAGTTAGCGTCAAAATTTTCACTTAATATTTTAAAATTACGCCTCTGTCTGGTAAACGTAGATAATTATATATTTAATTAATATAACAGAGTTTTCAGTTCAATTGAACATATCTGTTTTTCAATTCCATTCGCTGTAAATTGTTTTTCTAATAATCTGATTATGTCGTTTGCTAATATCACATGACTTTTAATGTTTTATTAATATATATATATATATATATATATATATATATATATAGAGAGAGAGAGAGAGAGAGAGAGAAAGAAAGAGTGATGAGGGATAGAGAAGACGTATGCTCCCTAATAATTTAGACAAAATTAGGTAGATAATGATATTATTAAATAATTTAACTATATGTATATTAGAAGTTTTATGTTTAATAATTTTGTGTTTTGTATAAATAATAGCAACGTTAAATTAGGTAAATAATAGATTTTTTTCCCTGTAAGTACTTTGTTATTGTTACAATTGATAGTATTAGTAGTATTAGTTTTTATTCGTTCAGATTACGACGTAAAATATAGTATAAATAGAGGTTATTATTTAGTATTCATATTCGTTTCAAACCGTATTTATGTGCAATGAATAAATAACCTATTAAAAAGATTGCATGAATAGCATTATCGAGGTGGTGACTGAGGAGCTAATCTGCAAGAGGCAGCGCGTCAGTTTTATTACGATATCATTATGAATGTTTTGTTATAACTTTACTTCGTCGGTATCAAATGAATTTTTGTCTTAAAATTATATTATACATTAAAAATTAATTATAAATAATAGAAATTAAATAGTTTTTAATATTTAATAAAATTAAATCGTGAAACTTAAACTTAAATAGTAGGTAAATTATGTTTTTTAAATTAAACTACGTAAATTAAAAGGGTATATATTAAAAAAAATGAAAAATAACTAATATTGTGTTAAAGCAAACAAATAACAACGACATCAAAATTTTCCATGCGACAATTGTCAATACAAATCATAGACTAGGTTTTTATGTTTAGAGTTCACTTTTAACAAAATCAATTAAGTTTTCTTTAATTCCTATTTGATTGCTATTATAATGATATATAATGGTGGTAAATAACGTTTAAACTATCGTAGTTACAGTTAGCTTACTTACAATGTTAATTTAAAACATATTTATAAATATCTCCAAATTTAGCCTGAACAATAGATATTAAATAAACTTGAGTATAATTTTCTAAGAATTTCATTAAAAATACATCAATGTAATTAAATCTCTGAAAGAATATTGTGTGTCCATTACAACCGATATAGAAAAAGGAATTCTTTATTAATAATTACTTTCCCGTTAAACTGTTTTAAATTCTACTTTTAAACTTTTTCTACTAATGCAAGAAAATCCTTTTCCAAATTAGAGTCTTAATTATAAATTATCTTTGTTTTCCAAAATATATTATTTGTTATGGTAACATTTAAAGTTTAAATAAATGAAATGGTTTAAATGTAGTATTAGATTTATAAATTCAATGATTTATGAAGATTCTCGGTATGCAAGTCTAAGAACTACGTCTGCCACTCAAAGGGTGAACTACCATTAGAAGGAACACCTTGTGAGACTTATCTAAGCACTAATAGGAAGTATTACTATATTTATAAAAATATGAACTATACTGCTACTTGATAAATACTACTGAGTCGAATAATAAATATATCTTCAATATCGCATCCTCATAAGCCATCTAGATAATCATCTGTTTCTATAGGATACTCGTATTCTTGTAACACTAATTATTGGATACGTTTCTTTCCTATTAATTGTAGATGCAACTAGTAATAGATACAGATTTTCATATATATATTTTGTCTTCAGAGTCTGTTACACGAGTTTGCCAATAGTGAATAATAGTTGAGGGCTGTGTTCCAAATCTTCGTATTAGGGCAGCTGACAAGATGTCACATCTTCGAAAGAACCAGTATAATGGCAACCATGAATTAACAGGTCGGAAGTCGGCAACCCAAAGCATGCCAATCTCTGAAACTGTTACATTATATAAAATATGAAATTGAGATTTATTCTAGGTTATTAAATATCCCATTTTGAATTCAATAACATATTTATTAGAATTCACCTTGGGCGTTTAAGACATTTTGAAGGTAATAAACTTGATACCATAAAATCAAGGGTCGAAAATTTTCACTTACTTAGCTAGTAACAAATATTTAAAAAAAAGAGTCGTAAAAGGTTTTATTTCCTTTAGTCGAATATAAAACTGTAGAGAAATGCGAACATCTACCAAATTTATGTCGGTCTTTGTGTCTATGTGGACGAATTTTAGTTCGTTTATTTTCTTTAGTTTCATATCAAGATAGAGGTTGTATATCTATATAACTAACTAGAGAACAATAAACTATATCTTTTTAATTATTATAATTTAAATAAATTCATTTTTAAACTTTCTAATTTTGTAAATATATAAAAATTGTACTTATATTATTTATCTAATCGTAGCGTATTTTGTAATTTCTTTATGTTTTTTTATATTCCAGAATCATAACAGCATTTTTTCGTCCTAGACCAATATAATAAAGTCCATCTAAAGCTTTATTGTTCATTAATTACAGATGTCAAATATATCTTGGCCCTTAGTGTGACATAGTACATGTCTTGGCGAATGCAATTAGTCAAGTTTTAGTAATAAATTCCCTCAGAAGATATTTTATTTTTTTTTTTCAACTTTTTGTAGAGACATCATTCAATATTTTGTTGGAATATTTTTTTCAACGAAATTTTCAATTAAATACGCAATGAAATGAAAGCAGTAAAATAAAATAATTTTGATAAATGGTAAAACCACGGCAACTTTTTTCTGGTAGCATTCTCTCCTCGCAAATATTTTTAATAGAAAGGTTATTTTTTACTCTAAATTTAAGTACCAAAAGTATTTCCAAAAAACGTACCTTTTCTGAGAAAAAAAATTAAAACCACTTTTTGCTTGAAAATGTTTGATGTAAACAACGGCATCATGTATTATTCTTAGGTAGTGAGTTATATTTTAAACGAGTTACACACGAGGTCTACCCACGCGTGTCCCCCTGCGGGCACGGATTTTTTATAACTTATAATGGTTACAAAGTTATTATGTAGTATTTAATTTATTATCTATTTTTCTATGTCTGTATATACAAAAATGAAATATTATTTGAAGTATATTTTTCTATAATGTCACAATCGAAATATATTGCTTCTATTGTGAGAAAGGATATAAAAAATTGCATTCTGTTTTACTTTCTTATTTACAATTACAATTAATTAATATACAAATGAACTGAGTATTAGAATGGTATTGGTGTGAGATATGGTATTTGGACGCCGCTGTCGGGAATCTTTCTAACTGTGGACCATTAGGTGATGAGACACTTTGCAGTTATGACAGACCTTTGAATCTGTGTTATCAGATAAATATTAATTCAGCCACCGATGCTCTCGCAACAACAAGAGATTAAATCGTAAATTAACATGCACTTTAAAGTGCAAAGTATTCCTCAAAAGCTTATAAAAATACATCCATATATTATTTCCTTTGCAATTGTCCACTTTCAATTGTCACTCAGAATTCAGAAGTTAAATGAGAATATTCAAATTTAAATCTCGTTAACTTCAACAAACTTTCTGCTTGTGTTAGTCGCAGTCATTCATTTGCAAGAGAGCAGTTTATTTAAATATAATTAAAACCACTACAACTTTTACTTCTGTATGTTACTTATTCTGTACGTGTTTTGTTTCTTTAATAATGAATGACTAACCCTTATTTTATTATGTTTATATTAGGAATACCATTTGATAGACATAATTTTCTATCAGAATTCATTAATATTTTATATTATTCAGGTTACATTCATATTTTTATCAAATTTTGTAATTTATTAGACTGGATTCGCTTAACAGTGATACTGCACGAAAGAACCCATTTCCAAAGTTAATGAATTTGGTATGTTTTTATAGAATTTCATTGGAACGTAGCGTTTATATTCTGATTAATAACTTTTAAGATATACGATTCCATCTTTGAGATCAATTTTTTAAACACAGTCCTTTGAACGAAATATTTCTTTAAAAAATACCTTATTTTATACATTTGATTATTTAAAGAACAAAACCTAATCAAATATTTTCTTTCCAAACCCTATTATTTCAAGCCTTGGGAAACGCTATTATTCCAGGCCTTCCCTGGGGAAATAATGAAACTAAAATACGAATACAAAGGGACTTAACTGTGTGACATGTAACTAATCATCACATTCGATAATAAAGATCCGGTGGAGGGTTAATTATTCAACCGCTTTCAACTCTACTGAAGTTAATTAGGGATCCGCCTCACCGAAACATACGTTTCTTTTATGTTGATTTATTTTGAGTTCTGTCTTTATTGAACCGTAAATAGACGTCACATGTGATCCTCGTAACATTCGGATTCTACCTGTGATACACCACTGAACTTAATGATTACAGACCCCAGAAAAAAATACAAAAATTATCGTAATATTTTATTTCACAAATCAATTTATTTACAAAATTACTTTGTTATTTTAGTAAACTTTATTGTTAATTATCACAAAAACAACAAGTGCTAAAGAAAAGTTGATATTGAAATATAAATAAGCTCTCTCGATTTCAAACAGAATTTATATTTAGTGTTAAAATGGAAATTTCTGAATGATAATTGGAATATGAATCCTTTGTAGAATACAATAAATATTTATCGTACAGAAGCTTTAGTTAATTTAATCTGTAGTCTTGTTGTTTATTTAATTATCTCTGTTTATTATAAAATGGGGTTTAATATAACACTAATTAGTTAAATATTAATATTTAATGAATATATTAGGAAAGTTTAAGAAATGATGTATTTCGTAGGCGGTACCAACAACTGTGACTGAAGATACTATAGTAGCAGAGGTATTCGTCAACAGCACCCCGGCGGGACGCACCTGACCAGTGGAGTATATGTAATTAATATCATTAACATTTGAAAAGATTACTTATAACTTCCATAATAGATTGTCTCAGATAACAAAATAATTTATTAATAAATTTATTATTTTAATAAAATCAGAGTAAAATTTAATACACATAGATTGTTTAAAATGATACGTATGATTCTGAACGTCTTTCTATTTACCTTGAACTAAATGCTACTTGAATATTTTCTATATTGGACGCTACAATCATTGTATAAGATGAATACAAAGTTTGTACATTATCAGTTTGATTTCAATGTTAGCCCAAATGGATTTGTTTTAATCCGTGTACATTAGAAAATTTTACATTGTAAGAAGTTTTCTTACCAGATAGTAGATTTGTTTTGGAAATTTTCCGTGCTACTAAAAAAACAAATGAAACCAAAAGTAATGTATTGGATTTTTTTTACTCCAAGGGTATTTTGTAAAATTTTATTTTATTGAGCACCCACTTCCTAATATTAAATGAAAGTATTTTTTTAATGTCCAAAAATATGAAAATACTAATAGAAGTGGCAAAAATTTGCACAGCGAGACCCATCAGCATAGTTATGAAACCCAAAAACCTTAATGTTTTCTTAAAAGTTGGTAAAAAATTATAATTATTTCAATATATATGTCTATTATGAAATGTTTTTTTGTTCATATTTAAAGTAAATTATTCATTCCTTACCTGCTAGAATTCACACCTTTATTTTTTAGTTCATATATCATTTATCCAGGGACTTATTTATTTAGTGAAATAATAAAAAAATACAAGCCAATAAAAGCAGAACTAAGACGCAGTGATAATTTTATATAAAATAAGTTTTCACAGTTGTGACATCGGGTGGTCAGCGGGCGAGTGGCAGCAGTGCATTGCGAGCTGTGCACAAGGTTTTGTTTTCCAGCTATTATAAGGTAAATAACATTTATTTTTTATAAATTAACAAACTAAATATCTAGATGACGATTTTTTTTATTATTTTTAAAATAAAGCTCATTTGAATAAATATAATCCACTTATACAAGAACGAAGCTATGCAAGCCATAGTTTTAAGTTGGAGAGTGTCTTTATAGAAGGGCTTATTGCGTTAAGTATAGTACAAAAAATAAAACATTCTGATGTTTGACGTGTACAAGTGATCATTGTTATTGATTCAAAGTGAATTAATTTGTGTGCGTTAAATACAATTCATAGATAATTACACAAAGCATTTTCGATGAATCGATGTTCATTCCCTAGATAATAGTTCAGTTGAAGGGTGTCATTGATTTTCAAACGTTGATAGTAACCTATTGTGTAGTTTGAAACTGAATATAGATTAACTTATATATTTATATGACTGTCACTTTTACGAGAAAATCAAATCAATTTACATAACATTGGTCAAAATATACATTTAATATTGTATTAAAAAAATATTACTTAAACAAAAAACAATAATCCCTATTGTATAATTATCTTATCGTAAGTAATGTAACAAGTCTTTATAAAAATGGTTCAGTTCAGCGATCAAACACAAATCGAATTAAGGTCGTCCGATAAAATATTTGAAAAAAAAGGCTTCAAGATATTTATTGCTTTAAGATCATAATATGCTTAATCAGATTTAATATTAACATTTTGAGACAACGCCTTCCTTATATTTCTCTGTTAACATTTTTTATCTTTTTTATCGATTAAATAAATGAGTCAACTTGCAATTAAAATACGATAACACCGAATAACATTTTCGTTATTTAAAAAATTATCAATTTAATAGCTTTCTATACATTAATATATCATTTATTTCCAGTGCAACCACAAAATGAGAACTAGTAAGACACAGTGTATCCCCGGCCCTCTGTCCAACATCAAAACCAGACAAGACGCAGCCTTGCAACCGTATACCTTGTTCAGTGTATTGGCAAGAAATGTCTTAAGCTCCGGTATATTATTGAAGATAATATATGTTATATCATATTAAAAAATGTTATGAAAAGTATTATTCTTCAATGTTCTACCACTTGTGGACGCGGAATGTCCAACGGTCTTTTCTTCTGCCCCAATGTATTATACGTTTTGTATTGAATCAACAAAGATATAATTTATTTAAGTGAAAGAGCCAGTGTTGATAGTTGTCAAATGTCAGTTCTTTCAGCTGACATCTGTCAGATTAACGTAAGACATGAGTATTTTGAAATAAGTATTTCAGCGACCAGTATTCAATTACTGCTGTACCTATGTATAATTTATTAATAAAAACATATTTATATAAGTTGCATATTATAATCTACACATTTCAACATAATATAAATGTTATTAATTTACACGAAGTTATTTTCTTTTTTTTTCGTTAGTTTGCCACATGTTGTATACAGGAACGGAGTCGAGTTAAACAGCTAGTATGCATATAAATTAATGATCACAACACAACTATTAAATATAAGCAGTATTTATATCAAACGATACTATGACATATTCTTTTAAAAGCAGTATTATTTTAGCTTTTAATTTTTTCTCGGTGCAAATACTTCGGTATAACACTTAGTTTACTAATAGTGCTTATAATTTTTTTCTAAAAAATTTATTAAATATATTATATCCATGGACAAACTCCTTATATATATATGGAAAATTATAGAAATGTATTATCATTATCGAAATTACTTTGACCAATCACAACTCCCATTATGTTGATCTCCGCCGAAATACGGAAAAATATATAAGATATTTAATCTTCTAACCATATACTTGCATGATTCTATTCAATGTGAAATCATTATTTATAAAGGATTATTTAATTGAATTATTATGAATCATAATTGAAACTGAGCTCACACGTTATATTATAAATTAGTAATTACATTAATTTTGAAAGATATATTGTACTTAATAAAAGAGGATTATTAAAATGTATAACATTAGAAACATTTTTATTTTATTATTATTACTTCATCATCTTTTATTTATCATCATGTCATATAAGATTTATGGTAAATTGAAAAGATGTTACTATTGATGAACATGCAATGTTAAGTGTGTTCATGATACAGGATATCAATATCAATCACGGTAGGAGTCCCATTTATATGTAAATATCTAGAGAAACACTTGTAGCTTATTTTTCTATGAAGTCCAATTGTAGACTCTAATGACAACAATGATTGAGTTAGCGGGAATGATTCTCGGACTCTCGCCCATCATATCTGGGGCGGCCAAAGCATCGCGTTTTGTATTTTCTGAGGGCAACCCAGCGATACAGCGTATTTATATAAATATAAGCTTGAACATCATTTTCATGGGGATATCTGTGTATAAGAGACGATACCTCGAAGGTCGGACCTGTCTGTATATTTCCTGCACTTAATGAGTCTCTCAGAGTCTACGCCTATCTCTAATGGTTCCATCGTGGTAATACAGACACGGATCAACTCTTGGACCATGTCCAAGCAAAGATTGACGATCTGCTATCACAGTTTCGCGAAAATCGTAGTGGTTGGAAACTTTAACGCACAATGTTGATTGGCTAGGTTCACGTGTTATTGACTAGTCGAGGAGATTTATGTTGAATCTTGTTCAAATGGTCTGTCCCAGTTGGTTAAGATGTACTCTGATCTACAGGACGTGGACTGTCCTCGTTGTTGGATCTTCTGCTGACTACTCTACCCGAAAAATACCAGGTCACTGTCGATGTTCCACTAGGGTCCTATAAGCATTGCGTGGTATGGAGTGTAGTGTCCATTCCACGTTCGGCTCGTATAAGACCTGCGACCGGAAGCATTTGGTATTGCAATAAAGCGGATTGGGATGGAGTACAGTCCCTTTTTTGCATCCTGCCCACTGTTTTACGATAAACCTATTTCACCTTATGAGATGAAACTTCTTTTTGGCTTATAGCCAATTTTTATCACCTTATCGCTCGTCATCATCTGTAATAATATCTGGAGCACCTGAACATGTTGGGTTCTTCTATTTCTATTTAATTCATATATTTTTTTCATTATCATCGACATTATCGACTTATTCCAAGGCCGACATCGGCCTTACGATTCTTCGGATGTTGCAAAAGTTCGTGGACGACGGTGATCACTTGTTATCAGTGATCCTACCGCACGCTGGTTTGCCCTTTTCATATGTTAAGAAATCTATTTATCACGCAAGCTCTTCAAATATAGTTTTATATTCCAAGCGAAACAAAATTCAAGAACATATTTAGAAATAATATAGAATTCTTAACTTAATAGCTAAATAGTTTGACCGCAGAACATACAAATTAAAAAAAAATCTATGAAAATCATTCACGAAAATATAAACAACGAAGCCGTATGTTAGTAAATATTTTCCTTTTAGAGCAAAAACTGCCGAACGCGCGGCGAGTATTAAGAAGGGTGGGACCGCAGGATCAGAATCGAATTACCTCACGCTTAGTTTTGGAAAATTTATTCATACTGAAGAACTTTTACGTGTTTTGTAAGAGAGATTAAAACAAACAGAAATATAGTTTGCTATTTTGGTTAAGAGTATACAATGCAAATCAGTAGCAGTTGATTGTTTCTAAATGTTAAAGTTTACTTTCTGCACATTATTATTATATTCAATATGATTGTCTGTATGGTTCGGTTTAAGAAAGGGATTAACAGGTAAATTTATATATGTGTATATTATAATTTATATAGAATTATTTTATTATGTATATGAAATATCAATATCTATTATAATTTCAGATATATAATATCTAAACCTTTTGTTCAACACTCGAAGGTAGCTGGAAGAGATATGTCTTTAGAGATAACCTTATCCTATATGTACGTTTGTCTGTAACTCATTGTAGTACATGAATGAAAACTAAAGTCTAGTTAAATCATTTTATGGATAAATCTGCGTTAAATTTAAAGTCGTTAATTTCAATTAAAAGCAGAAATTGTCTAAAATGGATTACAGCTTACTACAATTTGAAAATATATAAAGCCACGACTTTACTGACTTTATCCTGTAATTTAACTTTGGTGAAGTTCAATCGACTGGGCGAGAATTCCGAATAATATTCAATTAAGAAAGTCAATGTCGTTTGATATTTTACGACAATAAAACTAACGTGTTATTTTATTTCTTTTGGAATATGCAATTTTTTTTATATTACAGAAAAGAAAATTAAATAAATAAATCATTTTGAAATTATTCGTAATAATGTGGAGCTCGTTGTATTAATACTGTCTTAAAAAGATATTGTCATACTTATTTGTGACTTGGTTTATATTTGCTGCCACTTGTTTTATATTAAGGCATATAATTTTCTTTTGTCTTATTTTTCTTTTATCTTTATTTGAAGCTTAGCTAACACTGATCTAAATGATCGGATTACAGTAAATTTGTGATACTACTGATTATTATTTAAATAATATATCCTTATATTTTTCCCTTACAACCCTAATATAATTTTAATGTTGATGGTCAAGTCAGCGAGGCCCTTGCTGGTTGTCGCATGGCGGCTGTTTGCAAGAAGTGCGTCCGTGTTGCCCACGTGATCTGACCGTTCGGACAATACGTTGTGAAGGATGTAACTTGCAATGTAAATGTAATACATGTTTAATGTTGATTTGATATCTTGAATAATTACACTAGTGATTACGACCGATCATTATCAAATGTAAGTAAATTCTAATAATTTCGTGCTTTTTACTTATAAACTGGCTTAGAAACCTCTTCACATTTTTCATCCTCTAATAATACTCCAAGGGTATTTTGTAAAATTTTATCTTAGTGAGTGCCCACTTCCTAAAATTAAATGATATTGTTTGTTAATTTCCAAAAACATGAAAATACTGATAGAAGTGGCTAAAATTTGCACAGCGAGACCCATCAGCATAGTTATGAAACCCAAAAACCTTAATGTTTTCTTAAAAGTTGGTCAAAAATTATAATTATTTCAATATATATGTCTATTATGAAATGTTTTTTTGTTCATATTTTAAGTAAATTATTCATTCCTTACCTGCTAGAATTCACACCTTTATTTTTTAGTTCATATATCATTTATCCAGGGACTAATTTATTTAGAAATATAAAAAAAAATACAAGCTGAACTAAAACGTAGTGATAATTTATATAAAATAAGTTTTCACAGTTGTGACATCGGGTTGTCAGCAGCCGAGTGGCAGCAGTGCATCGCGAGCTGTGCACAAGGTTTTGTTTCCCAGCTATTATAAGGTAAATTACATTTATATTTTATAAATTAACAAACAAAATATCTAGATGACGATTTCATTTTTATTATTTTTAAAATAAAACTCATTTAAATTAATATAATCCGCTTATACAAAAACTAACCTGCAAGCCATAGTTTTAAGTTAGAGAGTATTTTTATAGAAGGGCTTATTGCGTTAAGTATGGTACAAAAAATAAAACATTCTGACATTTGACGTGTACAAGTGATCATTGTTATTGATTCAAAGTGAATTAATTTGTATGCGTTAAATACAATTCATAGATACTCGTAATTACACAAAGCATTTTCGATGAATCGATGTTCATTCCCTAATAGTTCAGTTGAAGGGCGTCATTGATTTTGAAACGTTGATAGTAACCTATTGTGAAGTTCGAAACTGAATATAGATTAACTTATATATTTATATGACTGTCACTTTTACGAGAAAATCAAATCAATTTACATAACATTGGTCAAAATATACAATTAATATTGTATTAAAAAAAATTACTTAAATAAAAAAGAATAATCCCTATTGTATAATTATCTTATCGTAAGTAATGTAACAAGTCTTTATAAAAATGGTTCAGTTCTGCGATCAAACACAAATCGAATTAAGGTCGTCTGATAAAATATTTGAAAAATATTTATTGCTTTAAGATCATAATGTGCTTAATCGGATTTAATATTAATATTTTAAGACAACGTAAACTTGTTAAGTATTAAGACTCCATGGAAATTGCAAGATAGCTAAAGTACCTCAATACCAATAATTATTGCATCAGCCTAGTAACGAGTGTGGGAACGCTGAATTTGCTCAACGTTACCCAGAGACATGGAACAAACAACGGCGTCAAATTCGACACCTTGGATCAGCTCAACGCGGTTGCGACAAACAGCGGCATCGCATTCAAGACCTCACCTCATTCCCTTTTTCAACTTCACTTTCTGTTCTCACATCGAACACGATTGTCGTCTTATAATTATAATTAAATAGTCTGTAATTTTTATTAAATTTTTAATAAAGTTATTGTAAGAGTTTCGGTTTTTTTTGAAACTTGTCTGCCGGATCGACTTAATTGGCGCAGTCGGTAGGATTCTCGAGGAACGCCGAGTACCTTCAAGCTATCCTGGCGGTTATCAAGCCCCATTCAAGAATCCGAATTTACACGTCGTGACCTGCAGCAAGTGTATCCAGCCCTTGTACAGCGAGGAAGCCGAAATGAAATTTTTGTGAGTACATTAAATTCTTTTTAGTGGATTGCTCACCTTTAACCTTTAATTCCCGTGTTAAATAATATCCTTCCAAGATTTTCCATCCACGAGAATTTAGGAGTGTTAGATTAGAGAATAGGGTTAGCAATAGGAATAGTTATCAAGATTTGAATAGAGGAATTAGTTTAAATAATTCAGAGGGCAAAATGGCCGACTTAGATAATATTTTTAAAGCTCTTAGATTAGTACCGGAATTTGACGAAAATGTTAATGTGTTAACTCGATTTGTACATTTGTGTGATCAGTTAATCGAAGAATTTATTACAAACCAAAACCCGTCTAACAGACTTGTCGAGATAGCTCTTATTAACGGAATATTAAATAAAGTAACTGGAGCCGCAGCCCGATTGATCAATTCGAACGGAATCCCATCGGATTGGGCTGGCATAAGAAAATCGCTTATTAATAATTTCTCTGACCAACGTGATGAAACCGCGTTGTATAATGACCTAGCATTACTGACACAAGGTTCCGATAGTCCCCAAGAATTTTATGAAAAGTGTCAAAATTTGTTCAGTATAATTATGACCTAAGTTTCGCTTCACGAAAATGTACTGACTACAGTAGAGGCAAAAAGGGATTTATATAAAAAATTAACCCTACAAGCTTATGACCTAATTTTAATAATCAAAATTTGAGAGGTCCAACACGAACTCAGCAAATGTTTAGAGCTATTCCCCCTAATTATAATCCAAATCCATTTAAATTCACACCGCGTAACCCTACACCCCAATTTGGCTCTCAGTATCCAAAGCCTATGAGCGGTGTCAGTCATTTTGTACCGAAAGCATTGCCACTTACTAATGCGTTACACAATAATCCCTCGAACAACAATTATAAAAGTAACCAAGTTAACTTTAATGATTGCGCTAATTACCATGACTTTAGCGATTATTACTACGATTTTTATTCTTATTATGAGCCTAACGAAAACTATACAGATAATTACCACGATATTGAATATGACCAGAATTATTACCCGCAGCCTGAGGTAGATAATTTTATACCTAGTAGTGATGAACAGGCCACTCTAAAAGAGGATTTTCGGGATATTCCAAAGTCAGACAAACCAAAATAGAAGTTAATCTTCAAACACAACGCCAACTTCCATATTTACATATTAAAAATCCTCCTTTAAAGTTGCTGATTGATACAGGCGCGAATCAATCTTTCATTAGCCCTAAGGCAGTCGAAAATTATTTTAGTAACACAAGATTAAATTATGATCCTTTTGAAGTATGCAACGTGCATGCAGTTACACGTAGTGACTATTCGATAACCTTGCCTTGTTTTTCGGAACTAAATGATACCGACGATATAACACTGTTCGTCTATAACTTTCATGATTACTTTGACGGTTTGATAGGATCCGATCTCCTAGACAAGTGGGAAGCCACAATTGACTTTAAATCTAAACTATTAGTAACAAAAAACGCCTCAAATCCTATACAAGTTTATGACTCGCGAAACGTTAACTTGTATGAGGACGTAATACCCGCTGGTTCCTCCAAATTAGTCAAGGTACCTATAAATATCCGAGATGGCGAAGTTATAATTCCGGACCAAATTATATCTAATTGTCACATAAGTGAATGTCTCACAACTGTAAAAAACCAGAGAGGTATATTAGAGATCCATAACCCGAGTCGTAGCGATGTAATTTTTTCTATGGATCGCCCCGTGTGTGCTCACCTTTATAATGTTGAGTGCACGCGCACCAAACAAACGTCTCAGCGCGTTAAGGAAGTGCTATCGCGATTGCGCACTCATCATTTGAATGAAGAGGAGCGCGTTAATTTAGAACTGTTATGTGAATGTTATGAAGATGTATTTTATTTAGAAGGGGAAAATTTAACTTTTACCAATAAAATAAAACACTCAATCAAAACTACTGACGAAACTCCTATATATACAAAGAGTTACCGTTATCCGTTCATACATAGACAGGAAGTTAGTGATCAAATTAGTAAAATGTTGGAACAAGGCATCATTAGACCGTCAGAATCTGCATGGAGCTCCCCTATTTGGGTTGTCCCTAAAAAGGTGGATGCTTCAGGGAAAACTAAATGGAGATTAGTAGTAGATTTTAGGAAATTAAACGAGAAAACTTTAGATGATAAGTACCCCATACCGAACATTACAGATATTTTGGATAAATTAGGCAATTGTCAGTACTTCACGACCTTGGATCTAGCAAGTGGTTTTTATCAGGTTGAAATGAACCCCGCGGATATACCGAAAACAGCATTTACAGTAGAGCATGGTCACTTTGAATTTTTGAGGATGCCCATGGGGTTAAAAAATAGTCCATCTACTTTCCAGCGCGTAATGGACAATGTCCTCAGAGATTTACAGAACACAATATGTTTAGTATATTTAGATGACGTAATCGTATTTTCTACATCGTTACAAGAACATATGGTAAATTTAGAAAAAATATTTAACCGACTACGCGAATCCAATTTCAAAATCCAGTTGGATAAATCTGAATTTCTTAAACTCGAAACAGCTTACCTAGGACACGTTATCAGTAGTGACGGTATCAAGCCAAACCCAGACAAAATATCCGCAATAAGAAATTATCCACTTCCAAAAACCCCTACTGAAATTAAAAGATTTTTAGGTCTTCTTGGTTATTACAGGAAATTTATACCAGATTTTGCCAAAGTAACAAAACCCATGACCCAATGTTTAAAAAAAGGTTGCAAAATAACGTTAAATGAAAATTATACTCAATGCTTCGAGAAGTGTAAGACGCTCTTAATTAATGATCCTATACTGAGATATCCAGATTTTACGAAGGAGTTCATCCTAACTACGGACGCGTCTAACCTAGCTATAGGGGCCGTTCTTTCACAAGGGACTATAGGTGCGGATAAGCCTATCGCTTACGCTTCTAGGACTTTAAATTCTAGCGAAATAAATTATAGCACCATTGAGAAGGAACTGCTTGCAATTGTGTGGGCCACAAAATATTTTAGACCGTATCTCTTTGGTAGAAAATTTAAAATCGTGACTGACCACAGGCCTTTGCAGTGGGTTATGAACATTAAGGAACCCAACTCGCGTCTTACGAGGTGGCGACTCAAATTGAGTGAATTTGATTTTTCAGTAGTGTATAAGCAAGGAAAATGTAACACTAACGCCGATGCATTATCCCGCGTCGAAATACATAATGAAGAAATTAGTTCCGTAATAGCTAATCCTAGTGAAAAATCGCCTTCTCTAATAGTTAACTCAAACACTGATACAGTTCACACAGACTCTGAAAATCCTATATTAGAAGTACCTATTACTGATTTTCCGTTAAATAAATATCATAAGCAAATCGTTCTAACGCTTGTCGACGATATAAAAAGCCGTCCTTCAGTTTCTAAAACCTTTGAGTCACATATGAGAATACATATTCAAATTTCGGAAAATAATATTGAAAAGGATGTTGTTGACGCCATAAAGGAATATGTTAATCCAAAGGTGAAGACAGATATCTTCATAAATCCCCCTTTGGCAATGTATAAAATTATACCTATTATACAAAATAATTTTAAAAGTTCCTCTATGGATTTAGTGTTGACAAAAAAGGAATTAGAAAATATTACAGACTATCTAAAGCAACAGGAAATAATTCGTAATTACCACGACGGAAAAACTAACCATCGTGGAATTAACGAATGTTACCTATCCTTATCCAATAAATACTACTGGCCAAAAATGAAAGAGCATATAACGAAATTCATAAATGAGTGTAATATTTGTGGCCAGGCTAAGTATGATAGAAATCCGATAAAACAGAAATTCCAAATTGTACCACCTCCGACTAGGCCTTTTGAAATTGTACATCTCGACTTACTAAGTGTAGAGTCACAGAAATATCTTACAATGATAGATGCTTTTTCGAAATATGCCCAAGCTTACTTCTTAAAAGATGCGACAGCCATTAGTATCATACAGGCTCTCTTAAAATTTAGCACACATCACGGTCTCCCCTTGACTATTGTTACAGATAGAGGTCCAGAATTTATAAACCAATTATTCTTAGAGTTCATTAGAATACACAAAATTCAACATCATAAAATATTAGCATGTGCACCTAACGAGAACGGCATGGTTGAAAGGCTACATTCTACACTATTAGAACATTTACGTATCTTAAAATTAGGAAATCGCAGTGAATCTGTCACAAACCTAATGCCTTATGCAATTCTAGGATATAATAGTTCTATTCATAGCTTCACGAAATGTAGGCCTTTAGATATAATCACTGGTCATATAATATAATCCTCGAAATCCTATAGATATAAATTTATCAGAAAATACATTACAATTGTATATGCAGGAGCACCGCAATAAAATGCAGAAAGTCTTTGAGTTGATCAATGAATCGTCCCTTCACGATCGAACTCGTATCACGGAGAATGTTAACAAAGATAGGGAATCCGAAGAGGTATATTCCCCAGACCAACCTATATTTATACGGAATCCGATGGCTAGCCGCCAAAAATTAGCCCCGAGATATACACGTGATATAGTCCTAGCTGACCTTCCGATTCACATTTATACTAAAAGGAAACGGGGGCCAGTCGCTAAGTCTCGCTTGAAACGGGTCCCTAATAGCAACCGATTGTTACAGGATTGTTCTTCTGATCCTGAGCCCAGTACGAGCGGAGGACATAACGCTGAATAGTTTAGAAAACGGACCCGGCATTTTACCTTTCTTTTTAGGACAATCAAAGTTCATCTCTCACTATCATTCCTTTATTCAACCCGTTAACGTAGATATTATAAGTAGTAATATTAATCTAGTAAGGAAACAATTAGATGATATTTCGCCTCAATTTCATAATAAAACACTCTCCTTATATCAACCTCACATAGAGTACCTGTATAGTAAAATAAAACAGCTATCTAATCAGGTAGAGTTATTTCAATCTCACCGAACTAAACGAGCCCTAATTGACGGTTTAGGTTCAGTAATAAAAAGCATATCTGGAAATTTAGATTACACTGACGCTATTCGCTATGATAACGCTATTAAGTCTTTACGAGAAAACGAGAATAAAATCGTCACGGAATTAAATAATCGTATTAGTTTGAATAAACATTGGATGTCGCAAAACTCAGAAATCTTAAGTAAAATGGCTCATAATCAGATTAAAATTAAAAGAAGTTGTCGATGGGATTATGGATAACGAAGTAAATAACGAAAAGGATTTGATTAAATTTGCACATTTAGCTCAATATCTTATTATGTTAGCAGATAACATTGAATCCCTTTCCGATGAAATACGGAGGTTGGAGAACTTATTAGCATTTATACGTGCCAGAAGTACACATTTTCTTATGTTTAAATTAGAGGTCTTTGATAATATGAAAGAACAATTAAATGCCCTCTATGGTCGGGAGCAAATACTAAATATTAGTTTTAGGGAATATTTTGATATAGTTAAGTTAGGTTACTATTACAACAGTCAAAATTTAGTGTTGGTATTTAAACTCCCCGTAGTTTTTCCTACAACTTATAATTTTTATAAACTATCCATAGTTCCCAATAAGAATAATAAAGTATTAATCCCATCCTATCCCTTCCTAGCAATTCACGATAAAGATTTCATGTACGTAGAGGCAGAATGCCCGAAGTCCAGTCAGTATTATCTTTGTGAAGATAATATCAATCAACACTACAAGAGTCAAGGCGACTGTATTCATCGTTTAATAACTACGCAACAAATCGACAAATCTTGTCAGTACACTACTACTGAACTGAAGACTGAAGCTGTAGAAGTGCTAGACGACCGCCACTACGTAGCAAGCTTTCCTGTATCTACGAAGATCCGCATGTCTTGCACCGAAACACAATATAACACTATAAAGGGTAGCTACTTTATTACAATTCCGAAAGGATGTGTTGTGCAAACGTCAGATTTAATACTAGCAAACCAGGACGACCGTTTGAAAGGACAGGCATTGAAAATAATGAACATCCCTTTCGCAAAAAATGCTAGCGAAAACTCAAAAATAAGAAGACTGACACTCAACTCCGCAGATCTTCACAGCCTCCATGATGCTGCTAAAGAAATATCTATGGAAGCACCCCTGACCCTAGACAATGTTGATATTCATAGCGTGTACTACACTATAATACCGCTATACTTAGTGCTATTAGGTGCAAGTGTACTGGGTATCGGCTTCACATTACGAAAGTACGTGAGGCAGCGCTCAGTTGAAGTCACAGTAGAACGTGCTAATGGTGAGATGGAACGAGGCAACGCCTATTCAGAGATTGCCACCAGCACTAATATGAGATTAACTGGATTATCAGCGCTATTCTCGAATCAATCTGCAAATAGTCGCTGATCTTAGGGAGGGAGATGTTAAGTATTAAGACTCCATGGAAATTGCAAGATAGCTAAAGTACCTCAATACCAATAATTATTGCATCAGCCTAGTAACGAGTGTGGGAACGCTGAATTTGCTCAACGTTACCCAGAGACATGGAACAAACAACGGCGTCAAATTCGACACCTTGGATCAGCTCAACGCGGTTGCGACAAACAGCGGCATCGCATTCAAGACCTCACCTCATTCCCTTTTTCAACTTCACTTTCTGTTCTCACATCGAACACGATTGTCGTCTTATAATTATAATTAAATAGTAATAGTAATTTTTATTAAATTTTTAATAAAGTTATTGTAAGAGTTTCGGTTTTTTTTTAAACTTGTCTGCCGGATCGACTTAATTAACTTCCTTATATTTCTCTGTTTATATTTTTTATCATGTTTATTTATTAAATAAATTAGTCATCTCGCAATAAAAATACGATAACACCGAATAACATTTTCATTATTTAAAAACTTCTCAATTTAATAGACTTTTATACATTAATATATTACTTATTTCCAGTGCAACCACAAAACGAGAACTAGTAAGACACAGTGTATCCCCGGCCCTCTGTCCAACATCAAAACCAGACAAGACGCAGCCTTGCAACCGTATCCTTGTCCTGTGTATTGGCAAGAAATGTCTTTAAATCCGGTATATTATTGAAGATAATATATGTTATATCTTATTAAAAAATATCGAAAGTATTATTTTTCAATGTTCGACCATTTGTGGACGCAGAATATCCAATGATCCTCTCTTCTGCCCCGATATATTATGCGTTTTGTATTGAATCAACAGAGGTTTAATTTATTCAAGTGAAAGAAGCAGTGTTGATACTTGTCAAATGTCAGTTCTTTCAGCTGACATCTGTCAGATTAACGTAAGACATGAGTATTTTGAAATAAGTATATCAGCGATCAGTATTCAATTACTGATGTACCTATGTATAATTTATTAATAAAAACATATTTATATAAGTTGCATAATATAATCTACACATTTCAACATAATATAAATGTTATTAATTTACATGAAGTTATATTCTTTTTTTTCGTTAGTGCCACATGTCGTATACAGGAACGGAGTCGAGTTGAACAGCTAGTATGCATATAAATTAATGATCACAACACAACTATCAAATATAAGCAATATTAATATCAAACGATACTATGAGATATACTTTTAAAAGCAGAATTTTTTTCTCTTTTCATTTTTTATCGGTATAAATACTTAGGTACAACACTTAGTTTACTAATAGTGCTTATAAATTTTTTCTAAAAAATTTAATAAATATATCTGATCCACAGACCAACTCCTTACATATATATGGAAAATTACAGAAAAATTATCATTATCGAAATTACTTTGACCAATCACAACTCGCATTATGTTGATCTCCGCCGAGATACGGAAACATATATAAGATATCTAATCTTCTAAACATATACTTTCCTGATCTTATTCAATGTGAAATCATTATTTATAAAGGAATATATTATTATGAATCATAATTGAAACTGAGCTCACACGAACTTAGTGATAATCTTAGAACCCTAATTCAAATGTAATAATTGCATGACCCGAGACCTAATCGATACAACCACTTACTACCTTTTAACCTCCTTTATTTTATATTATAAAATTATAAGTAATTATATCAATTTTGAAATAAAAGAGGATTATTATAATGTATAAAAAAACATTCTTTCTTTGTTGTTAATACTTAATCATCTTTTATTTATTATCATATCATATAATATTTATGGAAAATTAAAAAGATGTTACTATTGATGAACATGGCATGTTAAGTATGTTCACGATACAGGATATCAATAACAATCACGGTAAGGGTCCCATTTATATGTAAATATCTGGAAACACTTGTAGCTTATTTTTCTATTAAGTCCAATTGTAGACTCTTATGACAACAATGATTGAGTTAGCTGGAATGATTCTCGGACTTTGCTAGGATCGCCCATCATATCTGGGGCGGCCAAAGCATCGCGTTTTGTATTTCCTGAGGGCAACCCAGCGACATAGCCTATCTATATAAATAAAAACTTGAACATCATTTTCACGGGGATATCTGTGTATAAAAGACGATACCTCGAAGGTCGGACCTGTCTGTATATTGACTGAACTTAGACGTGAATCAGTCTGTCAGAGTCTACGCTTATCTCTACTGGTTCCATCGTGGTAATGCAGAAACGGATCAAATCTTGGACCATGTCCAAGGAAGATTGACAATCTGCTATCACAGTTTCGCGAAAATCGTAGTGGTTGGAAACTTTAACGCCTACAATGTGGATTGGCTAGGGTCACGTGTTATCGACTACTCGAGGAGATTTGTGTTGAATCTTTTCAAATGGTCTGTCCCAGTTGGTTAAGATGTACTCTGATCTACAGGACGTGGACAGTCCTCGTCGTTGGATCTTCTGCTGACTACCCTACTCGAAAAATACCAGGTCACTGTCGAGGCTCCCCTAGGGTCCTATGAGCATTGCGTGGTATGGAGTGTAGTGTCCATTCCACGTTCGGCTTGTATAAGACCTGCGACCCGACGCATTTGGCATTGCAATTAAGCGGATTGGGATGGAATACGGTCCTTTTACTGCACCCTGTCCACTGTTTTTCGATAAACCTATTTCACCTTATGAGATGAACTTCTTTTCGGCCTATAGCAAATTTTTATCACCTTATCGCTCGTCATCATCTGTAATAATATCAGGAGCACCTGAACATGTTGGGTTCTTCTACTTCTATTTAATTCATATGCTTTTTTCATTATCATCGACACTATCGACTTATTCATCGGCCTTACGATTCTTCGGATATTCCAAAAGTTCGTGGCTGACGGTGATCACTTGTTATCAGTGATCCTACCGCACGCTGGTTTGCCCTTTTTATATGTTAAGAAATCTATTTATCACACAAGCTCTTCAAATATAGTTTTAAATTCCAAGCGAAACAAAATGCAAGAACTTATTTAGAAATAATATAGAATTATTCAATTAATAGCTAAATGACTTGACCGCAGAACATAGAAATTAAAAAAAAATCTATGAAAATCATTCACGAAAATATAAATAATGAAGCCTATGTATAAGCCTATAATAGTATGTTAGTAAATATTTTCCTTTTAGAGCAAAAACTGCCGAACGCGCGGCGAATATTAAGACGGGTAGGACCGTACAGGATCAGAAACGAATAACCTCACGCTTAGTTTTGGAAAATTTATTCCTACTGAAGAACATTTTTTGTAAGAGAGATTAAAACAAACAGAAATATAGTTTGCTATTTTGGTTAAGAGTATACAATACAAATCAGTAGCAGTTAATTGTTTCTAAATGTTCAAGTTTACTTTCTGCACATTATTATTATATTCAATATGATTGTCTGTATGGTTCTGTTTAAGAAAGGGATTAACAGGTAAATTTATATATGTGTATATTATAATTGATATAAAATTATTTTATTATGTTTGTGAAATATCAATATCTATGATAATTTCAGATATATAATACAATATCTAAACCTTTTGTTCAACACTCGGAGGTAGTTGGAAGAGATATGTCTTTAGAGATAAGCTCGTCCTATATGTACGTTTTTTTTGTAACTCATTGTAGTACTTGAATGAAAAATAAAGTCTAGTTAAATCATTTTATGGATAAATCTTAGTTAAATTTAAAGTCGTCATTTTTAATTAAGAGCAGAAATTGTCTAAAATGGATTACAGCTTACTACAATTTGAAAATATATAAAGCCACGACTTTACTGACTTTATCCTGTAATTTAACTTTGGTGAAGTTTAATCGACTGGGCGAGAATTCAGAATAATATTCAATTACGAAAGTCAATGTCGTTTGATATTTTACGATAATAAAACTAACGTGTAATCTTATTTTTTTTGGAATATGCAATTTTTTTATATTACAGAAAAGAAAATTAAATAAATAAATCATTTTGAAATTATTCGTAATAATGTGGAGCTCGTTGTATTAATACTGTCTTAAAAAGATATTGTCATACTTATTTGTGACTTGGTTTATATTTGCTGCCACTTGTATTATATTAAGGCATATAATTTTCTTTTGTCTTATTTTTCTTTTATCTTTATTTGAAGCTTAGCTAACACTGATCTAATTGATCGGATTACAGTAAACTTGTGATACTACTGATTATTATTTAAATAATATATTCTTATATTTTTTCCTTACAACCCTGCGTTATTTCTATTAATACTCCAAGAAAATGAAAACCGAATTTTGTGCGAAACTTAGGTTCATTAATCATAAGCAACTAGTTTTAATCATCGTCAAATGAAAGATATTCAAAAAGAACCACAAATTTGATAAGACAATAAGATTTTATTTCGAACCTTTCATTATCCCTAAACCTTCAATTCCGAGATTCCTCTGATCCGTTCAAGTGCATAATGTTTTGGGACGAGAATAACTTGGGTGTCCTAATTTGTTGAGAGCCCTTATGTTATACCGATATTCAAATACAAAAAATGCGTAAAAACGTTTCTTACACTAAAGGAATTTATAATTTTTTTGCCGACGGCACCGAAGATTTTTAAATGAATACCGAGTGCAATGATAATATACCATGTAAGTAAAATAAGAACAAATACGATCGTTTTATGATTTGGTAACATATTTCAATTAAAATGTTAACCATTTTATACTTAAAACACACTAGGTCAGACAGCGAGCCCAAAGTTTCCTCAGAGAACACATTTTTGAATTCTAATTCTATTGATTAATTTGCGCCTGTAGGCGCAAATATACATGTTAAATATGTTACATGTTATATATGTTACATGTTAAATGTTATATATGTTACATGTTTAATATGTTAATATATAGGCGCAAATTAATCAATAGAATTAGAATTCAAAAATATGTTCTCTGAGGAAACTATAAATATATTTATATATATATATATACATATATATATATATATATATATATATATATATACTATGTATGTTATATTTTATATACACTATCATAAGTTACCTATGTTAGTCACGAACATTAACGATAAAAATAATCATACATAAAGTTAACATACACACAATACCTCTAACTTTTCTCCACATCTATAAATATTTTAATATATTTACAATACACCACAATATTATACAAGAGCTCACTAAGTTATTAAGTTGGTTTGATAATACAGTGACAATATTTTTTTTCAAAAATTAATTTTTTTACCATTTTTAATGAAGTTATATTTACATAAAGATAAAATAACGCAAAAATAAATTAGATGATAACTATAACAGAAATCATAAAAATACTGTCAGTATCAGTCAATGTAATAATAGTGAATTGTATTATAATTCATATAAAAATTAATAATAATCCACAATTCCAGTCACGTCTATCAAACAGAGTACGTGATCTATTTGTTCATGTGTTCCTTTACCAAATATATCAAAATAAATATATTTTAAGGAATAAATTTTATAAATAAAATTGTTTTTGGAATCGTAAACAAACAAATATTTAAAAGTTTATTTATTCAATGCAGCTCAATATTTAATTAAAATTTTATTTATTTATTCAAAACATAAAAGCAGCTTATAAACTAAGAATAATTTAAATATTTTGTAATTTATATTTACTAGATTATATCTCATCCATATAGTTATGTTTTTTTTTATATCTGATCGCTATTATTGTATATAATCTCTAAATTTAAGATGGAATCGATCCTACTTAAACTTGATCACTTCTTTTGTTCGGTTGAAATTAATCTTGTTTATATTAAAATCATAAGCCGAAGCCGGTTTAGAGTAAGAATTTTTCTTTTCAATTAAGCAAAAAAAATGCCAAACGCGTGGCGGATGTTAAGAAGGGTGGGAACGTACAGGATACGACTCGAATAAATAACCTTTTATTTGGTAGTATTTATACAGATCGGGGAGCCTCGTATTTTGTAACAGAATGAAAATCAAATAAATAGATCGTTATGATTTACATGTGCATCAGTTGATTGGTTTGATCAAATTTTAGGCGACTTTTGGTTTTGGCGCCAATTGAGAGGTCGGGTTTCTTGTTTTGATTTAAGCGGAGATCAAATATTGTAGGACTGGTTGATTTATATTTAACATTTTGTTTTTTTTAAAGTGGACTATTTTTATATATGTGTGAAACACGTTAATAATACAGTGTTTAAATGCGTTGTAAGATATTCAAGGAGTTTTCTTTACAAGACAGTAAAGTCCACATGTTTCTGTTTTAGAAAAGGATTAATGGTTTTAACAATTGTTTGGAGTAAATGAACTGTCAAGGACCATCCGTATATTTAAATATTTGTATTTTTTTAAGTAGTTAACTTAGACACCTCAGAAACCTAATGCTGGGCAAGAATGGCTAGTTTAGTAATTATTTATAACTACTCGCGTATAATAAATATCTTTATTAAAAATGATATAAAGAAATCCTATAGTATCTGTCAATCCATTGAATTATTCTGCCGGTGACTTCTTTTAGCTTCAATCTCATCGACTCCTTTCAACACTCTTTACGTTGTAATTGAATGACTTTAAATAGGAAATTAACCTTTACCGATAAAAGACTCATCTGACGTCGCCACTTCTTAAGTTAGTGTTATTATAACGGTTGTTTGGATAAATAATTACAATCATGAGATTATAGTTTTAGTTAAATATTTAATATGGTCATTATATTCGACATTAAAATTAAAGTTTGTATTTCTCAATTGACAGCAGATTTTTTTTGAAATGGATTACCACTTACTTAAATTTTAAAATCTATAAAGCCATTAATAAACTGATCTCTAATTCCTGTTAATTTAATTTTGATGAAGCTCAGCCGACTGGGCGAGGATTCGAAATTTTACTACCATCGCATGAGTTTTACTACTTTTAGAATATTGCAAAAAAGTTTTTTCATATTACAGAAAATAAAATTTAATTAGTAAATCATATAAGATATTTTTGTTTCAATACTGTGTATCTTTTTGTATTTATATTGTCTTTAAAATTTAATACTTATTTGTGAGTTGGTTCATACTTGCTGCCCGTGTTTTGTTAGGACATCAAATTTCTTTTATCTTTACTTGAGGCTTCGCTATCCCTAATGAGACTGAGTGGTTTACAGTAATTTTTGCTATACTGATAATTATTTGAATAATTTACCTTTTCTTTGTACGAAGCTGTTATATAACTATGTGTCAAAAGTGAAAAAAATAAGTTTCCCTGGTGATAACTTGACAATGAAAGAAGTTTTTGTAAAGAATTTAGTTCCAATAAAAAAACTTTCGAAATCCCTAAAACCGATGATCCCGAGATTCCTTCAATCCGTCCAAGTATATGAGGATCCCAATCTGCTGAAAACCAATACGTTAAACTGATATTTCAATACAAAAATTGCGTAAAGATATTTCTTATATAATAAAATTTATCAATTGTGTTGGTGATTATACCGACTACATGATTGTGTGTTAATATCTAAACCTTTTTGCAATATTTAGGAAAGGTAAATAATAAAAAACATCCTAGGTCAGATTAGCGAGCTTCGGTTTTCACAGAAAATGAAAATTCGAATTCTGCTCGTATTCAAAAATATGTCTTTTTACATTTATGAAAACATTTAATAAAATATTATATTTTACACTATCATAAGTTACCTTCATCAGCTGTTAGACACGAACATCAACGATAAAACTGGTCACAAAGACAGTTACAAACAGACAATATCTGTAACCCTAACCACATAGATATGTATTGGTTAAAATAGAATAATATTCAAGAGTTTGCTTAGTTACGTAATAAGATGAAATTTGATCAAACATTTTTATTTACTCTACTTGTTGCGAGCGACTTTGTGTGCTCTTCCTTCTCGACCCACAACATCAGTTAACACCGATGTAAATAAACATTTTAGGTATCATGGTAATTATAAACAAAACCAATTTCTGAATTTTCCGGTAAAATGAAGCGATTTGTTCCGAGTAACAACTTTCCATGTGCTGATTCCGAATATAAGCTAAAACATCCACATTTTACTGAAATCATTCCCGTGTTTACGTGATGCAAGAGTACAAACAGACAAAACAAAAACTACTATTTTGTAATCTATGTCATGTACGTTCATTTATTTTAAATGTAACGGAACATTTAATATTTTCCATACATACTTAACATACAGAGTTTACCTCTTCAGTATTTATTATTTATATAAACATAACATTTTTACATAACATTGAATTAATAATCTTACATTTCGAAGTTTATTTAAATATTAAAAATAATAACCCTAACAGTTTTATTTAAACTTAATTCGTTAATCAAACAATTTAATTAAATTAAACATATCATCTTGAAAATAATTAATTTACCAATTTACTCTTAAATCAATCTTTATAAAACTTGATTACATCTTTTGTTTAGTTCAAATTAATCTCGTTTGAGTAAAGGTTTTATTATTTTCTCAAATACTTATTCAATTCGTCGACCAATTTATTGTCTGACTTTAAAATAAGGTAATGAAGGAGGACTAAATGATTATTATCATCTTGTAAATTGTCGTTAACAATATAACCTGAAATATCAACTTTTGTTTTGTTTTATTCTTATCAGATAGCTTTAGGTATGTAAAACTTGGAGTATTTAGTATTATGTTATTAACACATTTTTAAATTAGAAAATAATAAAACTTAAGCACTACATTTTTAAGACATACTGTTTAATTAAAAAATCTCAAGTTCTTATAACTTTAGATTGGATATATATGTAGTATTTATTAAAATACAACTCCTGCCCTCAGCTCCGCTTGTGTAGATGACGGATAAACCAACATCAATTCCCTATAAGCCTGCGTTGCTTTTTTCCTTCTAATGTATTTTTTAATTTTGTTGTTACTGTTAACAAAAGTGACTATAAGAAAACTATATTAAGAACAAATTAGACAGGATTTTCGAGTTATAAGCATATAAAACACGATTGGAAACACAAACAAAACACAATTGGTTTCAATTGATTAACATGTACGCAGCTGGAGATGACAAACCTCACTGAATTCTATTTATTAACAATGCAGCTTTATGAACCAGACTGATGAGAAACTGATTATTAAAAAAATGTCATATAATAGCCAAAAATGATTAATTTCTGTAACCTTTCACCAACTCATCACGAGTACACACCGCATTCCAAGGGAGGGAAGCGGAGGTTATGTGAGATTCCTGGTTACTAAACCAGACGGTTGCCGTCGCTGTCATAATGGGACACCGCGGAAACGCTTACGCATACAACCGCGGCAAGATCTTTAATCCAGCAATTAAAACTAATTCCCGGAATTGTAGCAGCTAATCTTTATTAGCTATTTCATGATTATGAAAAGCTTTATTTATATTTTATATATTTTTTTGAAACCATTATATATTAGAACACTTATAACCATGGAGTCGTAGTTTACTTTACTTAGTAATTATAAAGTACCCTCCGGCGGTCAGTCTCAGGGCTGCGTAAATTTACCGTGAAGGTCCTCTCATCTTGTTACATAATCTTTACTTAGATAACAAGGGGTACATTTATTTTCAATTACTTTTTACCTCATACATTTTATATAATATTTTATAAGTAGAGATTTTAAATATCAAGCTGTAACTTTTGTAACTGTTATTATTGATATTTTTTCCAATTATAAAGTTGAACTACAAATGACTAGAGATACTGGAAGAAATGAAGATGTTACCCATATTTCACGATTATCAGCTCATGTAAGTACAGATAAAGAACTTATTTTAATTCTCCTCTAGTACGATATCGGAAAAATTAATTGTATGCATATAATATTCATTATATATTTACCAAAAACATATATATTATATATTATATCTTATTAATATAAGTCTTAGTTTTATAGAAAGTAACTAACCAATGACTGTGCATAATCTTTACTATTTTTTAAGAAAATTGGAAAAAAACTACGAGTTGATGCAGTGTATTTATTTTTGTATTGACTTATAACAATAATATCAAAATAATATAAATAAGACTCTGTTGACTTTCTATTAATTGATTATTTATTATTTCTATTATACTGATTCTTCTTTTTACATCGTTGAAATTTTTGCCTGATTTAAACTTTATAATAAATATGCATTTACAATATTATAAATTAAACAAACACCTTGTGTTCACTTTCAGAACAATAGGAACACAGTTTGACATTATTTTAAAGATCTGTCTAATATATGACATTAGAGACAAGAAAATTCTAATGGTATATCTATTGTATCGTGTTTAGAAGCTGTATGTGAATAAATCTATCGTTGAATAATAGAGAATATAAATCCCTCAGCTGTGTATCGGATATCACACCTTCTAATGGTGAAGGTTGACGTAATTCAGTCTGAGTGTGAAAGCTTCGATAATTTGATGTGAACGTGACTTTATGGAATTTGGTCATTTTAGCCGTTTTATTAAAACTGATATTTCATTATGAAGATGTTCATTTGAGTGACTAAATTGTTTTATTTTATAAAAATATTTAATTTATAGAAAAATATATAAATATTAAACGAATAACGTCAAGTACTTTTCTGATATTAACATTTCACTTTTCAATTAACATATAATACTTAAATGAATTAATATTATAATCGAAGTAACTTACTAAGTTATATGGTAGGTATTGTTGTTAATAAAAAGAATGAAGGAAGTTTCAGAAATATTACATTTTTATTAATAGAGATGATTAAATAAGGTTTCAATACGTTTATTTCTTTGTTGTAGATACAACGAAATATAATCGATATTTTGTTTTAAAATTATTCTATGTATAAAAATATATTATGTATAATATTATATTTTTATTGATTAATACATATTATTTTCTCACAAACCTTAAAAAAACAACATTATTTAATTAAAAGCAGAAAGTTCCATTTATATATTGAAATTATACAATAATATTTTAAATCTCCTGTGCAATTCGATGTATGTAGTAATAATTTAAGTGTTTTGAATTCTGCAGAGCAATGTTACAAATTAAATAAATAATGACAAGCTTATTTTCTTTAATCAGAATTTAAGTAAAACTTGTGTAAAAAATAATTTGGTTAAAGAATTTATATGATCACAAATACTATGCATGATTTTAAGTAAAGAAGGGAAATCAATCTTTTGTCTTATAATATAATTTTATCTTTTATGAAAAAACACTTTTATAATCAAATTATATATAGTAAAGACAGTCGCTTTTTATAAAAAGTTTTCAAATGGTTTCTTTTTCTTTGAAAATAATGTGCGTGTTCTCGGTAAATATATTTCATTATAAACTATTAATAAAAAATATTCCTAGAAATGTGGTATTCAATTTTATCTGGTTTTTATTAGTATTGGGAAATATTTATCGAAATACCTATTTGTGTTTGTTTGTATTTTAGTAATATTGTTTTTAAAATTCATCTAGTAATTGTATTCAATATTGCCATCGACTTTACTCCGCCCCCCCCCATTACGAACTTAATATGACATCATCTCATATGTACACAATATCATTAAAAGTGTTGTCTTTATTTCAATGAACAGTTAGTTCTCCGTAATATTTTACGTTACAGATATTGCTGCAACCAATATATATAAAATATTATATTCCGTAATTATTTATATGTGATAATCTCTTAATCTCATTATTAAACTAGTTTTTGACCGCGACTTATTTACCGTCAAAGTACAATTTTACTTTAAAAATTTTATAATAAAATTAAACAGTTATAGCGTCTTTGTCCTCCCTGTTCACTTACTTGATTTTTGGACAAAGTAGCTTTAGATACAACATTCCTTACAAATCCATCTGAATCGATAAACATCTTAACATACTTTACGCCATAGTAGCCTATGTTTGAAATGTAAAAAAAAATAAAAATCTTAGAAAAGTAAAGCAGAAATTCTACTATGGTATCCCTAATAGCGATGAGCTCAGTTTCGATCGGGGTCATCCCACGGAAGTTCTAACATCACATGGACGGGTTAGAGAATGAAATGACAGTCTTGTCATATTAATACTATGTATCTGCACAGTATTAATATCCATTATTTGTTATAATCTCGTCTTCAGTTTTGGATAGAACTGAACAGACAGATTGTTATTTAATGCATAATGAATTAAACCACAGCACAAAAGTCGTATTAGCGATGAAAATACAAGTCTCCTTAGGGAATAGACGACGGCTTAGATTATGATTTAATTAATTAATTTATTTTTATTATAATATATTAGAGGTATGTACAATGTGTTTTATTTAATTTGAATTCAACGTGAAACACTTTCTGTTTCATATGACGCTACAATCATTAAATAAAATGAGTATAAAATTTGTCCATTATCAATTTGATTTCAATTTTATCATAAATTACTTGTGAAGATGAGAAAATGTTCTGGAGTAAAAAGTATCGTATATTTTGACACACAATGAGCTATTACCATAGTAAATGTACGCTAAATTAGTTTAGGTACTTGTACCTGATACCGAATAAGAACAGGAGAAAATAAACACTGTTTTTTTACTTTACACATACATAAATTTTACTATTTACAAAAAATATTGACGTAAGAAAAGTAGTAATTTTATTCAGGTATAAAATGTAAATAAAGTTATTGTTTCTTAAATATTCTTATGCATTATGTGAAATTATTTACGATACGTACATTAATCTATACATCGATACTATTTAATGAAGTTATATGTAATATAAGTAAGTTAAAAGTTATATATCTTAAATTAGTATCAATGGAGTATATTTTTAATATATTCTATTATGAATCGTCCGCGCTGCCCCCATGGTCAGATTGTGGGCGTTCTGAAAAATGTAATTCCTATAATATGTTATAACATGAAATATATTTCAAATGATTACTTGATTTCTTGACCTTTTAAATTATTAAAATCACATGTGTTTCAAGCATTTATATTTTGATTTATTTCAAAATATACTATGATAAGATCTTTCAAGTTAATTGAACTCCGGAAATTAATGACATGACATTAATTTCCGGAGTTTTAATTAATGTTTATGTATTTAAGAAATAAATTATAGCCTACATGACTTTCTAATAATGTAGCTTTCTATTAGTGAAATTATTTTTAAAGAATTGCTACCCGGTCTACTCGACTTATGAACTGCCAATGAAAAATAGAAACTTCTCGTTTTTTTCGTAAACTTTTATTCAATTTTATATTCAATATTTTTTATTAAATTCCGGTAATTGAGCTAAAATACCGCGTAAGTGTCGTTTGTCCTTTGGGAGAGGATCTCATACTTTATTAAAGCCGAAACCTCCTGGGGTATATTTTTTTAAGAAGAGGAGAGGAGAAGTATTGGGCTTCCAAATTTTCTCATTCATCAACGACGCATAAACAAATGAATTTGGTTACTACACGTCGATCTTCTGTAAATGGGTGGTCCTTTCCCAATCAAACCAGCCGAATACGAGCTGCATTCATCTGACTGCAGTTAGCCTCTACTATAAGTTATCATTATAATATAAGTTATCATTATAAAAAATGTTTTTATTATAAATACCTTTATAACATAATAATTTACTATTTATTGATGATAAAATAATTAACATTCTTTACAAGTACATAACAATAATAATATCACATTACCAATCAGTATGTTGTATTTCATAACACTAATACAGTTCCGTATGTTCCATATTTAGCTGTTTAGCTGTTTAGTGTTTAGCTGTTTTTAATTTTGTTATGTAATAAAGTATCCAGCCATGAATCTCACATGACATGACATGTCATGTCATGTGAGATTGTGATGTGAGCATGTCATGACATGCTCACATCACAATGGTATTTGAATTTACCTAAACGATCTTAGCCAATCATACGGATGGCTTGGAACGACGAACGAAGAACAACAAAAAACAACAGAACAACAGAAAGAACATGTAACGAATTTAATGGAATTGTGAATTCTTAATTACAACCGATTGAATACTCGGATTCAAATGTCATATTTTAATTATTGTACTTGCAAAATATTCCATTTATCGCCAGTTAACAGATATTGGTTTTTGTTTCTTACTTTTTTTAGAGTAACATACTGTGCATAGGTATTTTGATAATTAAATTTTGTTTACTTTAGTAAAAGCTATACTTTTACAAGAAAGCTTTTTTTAATATTTTACTTGCAGATGTTCAAATTTATTTATGCAAAATTTCTGTACTTCCAATAAATTTGTGTTCTAGGCATCGCTCTAGTAATTTATTACATAAAGAAAAGAAAATATATATCTAAAATATTATCTACATCTAATATACATAACTAACATTGAAATACAATAGAATACACCTATCCTATTAATACATCTATTAATCAATAAACAAACTTTCTCTTATAAATAATAGATACAGGTAATACATGTTCTCCTTATATTGAAATTATACGTATCAAGGTTGATCATGATTTCCTATAACACTTTTTGTACGAATACCTCCATTTTTTAAAGAAAGTCTTGTCAAGGTCCCGTATTTATTAAACTCTATTTGATCTCAAAATACTTTATTAAATTATGATATAAATGAGAATATTATATATATATTGTGCGTTTTATAATGAAACGGCAATTTGCAAGACAATTCAAAGATCTTTGTGTGATTACACAAAGCATTTTCGACGAATTGATGCTCACTCCCTAGATAATAGAATTCAGTTGAAGGGCGTCATTGATTCTGAAACGTTGTATGAAATTCAAATCGGAATATAGATTAACATATTGGTATCAGTGTCACTTTTACGAGAAGATAAATTTACATAACATTCATCGAAATATACAATTAATATTGTGTTAAAAACAAATCTTTTGTAAAGAAAACCGATTAACCTCTTTTGGATAATTAGCTTTAGTTTAAATTATAAGGAATGTAAATATCTTAATAGAATTGGTTCAATTCATCAAACAAAGAAAAATCGAGTCCAAAGGCAAGTTTGAGAAAATATTTGAAAAATAAGGATTCAAAATATTTATTGCTTTAAGGCCTAAATCTTCTTAAATTGATTTAAAATAAAAAGAAAGATAAAGGAACGCACTTTATACTTCTTTCAATATTTTTTTTTCACTTTATCAATGAATTAATAAACGGAATTCAATAGTTTAATAAATTCTTCAACACATAGATATAATTTTGTTTCACCGAATAACTTTTTATTATACAAAACCAAATTAATTTATTCCATACATTACAATAATATTTATTTCCAGTGTAACCACAAAAGGAAACCTAATAAGAAATCCGCGGCTTAGGTATTGAATTTTTGATTTTCTATGTTCCTTCAGTGTTCAGTCACGTGTGGACGTGGAATCCTACCGTCCTCTCTTTTGTCCCACCCCTGGTGTTAGTCTTTACGACCCCAAGTCCCTGGAATACCGTCATCAATATCGATTTCGCAATTGTCCTCGCCATCCCGCTTCGTGCCCCACCACCGACGTCACCTAGTACTATGAGTTGTTAACTAAAGAACAGCTCGAAAAAAATTGTGTTGTACTGCCATTTAGCAAGTACTGCTGTAACGCATATCAGTTGATTAGGAAATCCGGAGAGTGTAACCATTAATTATTCGTGATTTTTATTATTAATATGTTATAATAATTCAATCCTTTCCACTATTTTGACCACCAAAATATTTAAAAAATCGAACAATAGGTGAGTACTACCTAAAATATAAAGTCCATTAAGTTTGTATTTTGACTTTCCAAGAAATGTTGTTAATATATTTAAATTTTAAATAGGATCTTGTAAATAGGATATATTAGGTACATCGGGTATACTTCTACAGTTACCGAAGCAATTGCATTGGAGCAAAACATTGGTTTCTGAAAAATAAACTATTTATTTTCACTCAATGGAAGTCTTTTTTAGTATTGAACGAAACATTGTGAAAACATGTTTGCTGTTCTGAAGCGAAATGAGTTCGATAGAGATCAAATGTCAGCTATGTCAGCTGAAATCAATCAAATATCAATAGGACTTCAGTATTCTATTACTAGTACTACAACGACCAGTATCTGGATACTTGTCGCTAAAATACTAAATAGTATTTGATTACTACTGTCATCTCTAATTCATTTAAACAGAACATATTTGTATAAGTATATTATTTATTATATTTATTATTATTTAGATGGAAATTAAGTGCCATCATATAATGTACACATTTCATATAAAACAAATGTTTTTACTGTATGAATGAAGTTTTTATTTTATTTTTATTTAGAGACTGCCATAACGTATCTATACTGAGAAAGTCGAGAGCATCATTTAGTATACTATTAATTCACGATCACCACATTATTAGTAAATGCAAGCAAAATTATTGTCAAAAGGTTTTAATATTCAACTAATAAATGTGTTACGGTTATAACATAATTACTTTGACAAAACAATTCGGATTTTAGTTGATAGAAATTCTATACCAAGACACGATCTGTGACGAAAAATATATGAAATTTCTAATCTTCTAAAAAGTTCTTATATGATTTTACTCAATATAAAAAATATAAGTTAAAATATATTATTAATATGTTTAATTAAAACTGAGGTCACAAGAAATTATTGAAAATTTTAGAACCGTTTTCCAATTATAATAATAGCACGATCTGAGATCAGATCGATACAATCTTTTATTATCTGATAGACAGATATTATAAAATAACCCCTAATGTGTTTATATCAACTGAACGTTATGTGGTTTATCGAGATGTGAACAAAAATATTGCGACAAAGTTTTATAAGAGATGATTATTTAAATAATAAAATATTAATTGATGTATTTTTTTTATATTTATACTATCATTTTGTCTATTATATATTATACAAGATGTCTATAAAATTAATAAGATGTTTTTTTTCATAAACACGACACATGTCTTTCGCAATACATTATTACATCACGAGATTTTTTCCTTCACTATCAATCATGATAATGGGAACCTTAATGTCTGAAAATAACACATGTAACATTATTTTAGATGAAGTTAAATTATTGACTGAAATGACAACAATGATTGAGTCCCTGAAATAATTCGATATAATTATGATATAATAAGATTTGTAACATTTGTAAAGCAATCCAAATGATTGCTTTATACATAAAAATAATTTATTAATTGATATTTTGTTTTATTAAGGTTAAGGTTAATATTTTTTATTTAAAAGTAAAAATAAGATTTATTATTTATGACGCAGAATCAATATCTTTTGTTAATCGACAACGATTTTGCATGAAATGAATTAAATTATAATTTAGCATTTATTTCTTTTGGAGGTTATTATTATAATAAACAATTACAAGTAAAAAATAGAACACATTAATTGAATTAGCAATAACTTAAGCTAAACATAAAAAATATTAAAATATAATGAAAAAATCAATGAAAATAACTCACGAAAAAATAAATAAAGAAAGCGTACTCGAGTAAATATTTTTCTTTTCAATAAAGCAAAAACTGTCTGGCGAATATAAAGAAGGGCGGGGATGAACAGGATCAGAAAGGAATAATCTCAACATTTATTTGTGAGCATTAATTCAGTCCGAAAATCCTTTGTGTGCTTATACGAGAGATTAAAGCAAATAAATACATTTAATTTAGATTTTTGTTTAACAAGAGCACGATACAAATAAATGTAATTGTATTATAATTGACTGTCTTTAATTTTAATCTTGTAAAGGATTAACGGTTTAAATAGCTGTTTTATTAAATAATAAATAATTTCTCAAAGACAATATATATTTTTTTCCAAACAGGGTTAAATGGTTTACAAGTAATCTATAAATAAATAATACTACTCTAATAATAGTGTTACAACTGGCGCTGTCAAATAAATCAATGATTTATTCTGCGAGTGACCTCTCGTAGTATCTCGTGAATTCAATCTCTTCAATTCTCTTTACCTTGTAATTGAAATACTCTAACCAGAAAGGATTTACCGATAAATGACCCATTTCACTTTGCCATGTGTAAGACGCCATTATTACAACCATTGTTTTGAATAATTAATTACATTTATGAAATTAAAATTTATTTACATTAGTTCAATATTTAATATGGATCATTCGTCATTAAATTTTAAATTCTTTTTCTACATTGAAAGATGAATGAAATCGTATTTCACAATTGAAAGCAAAAAGAACTTTGAAATGGATTACCGCTTACTAAAATTTGAAAAGCTATAAAGCCACGATTTAAGTGATCTCTGTCCTGTTAATTTAACTTTGCTAAAGTTTAATCGACTGGGCGAGAAATTAGTATAATAATCCGATAGAAATAGAAATTCAATAAAGGAGGTCAAAGTCGTTCAAAATTTTACGACAAACACGTACGTTGTACTGTACAAAATATTTTTATTTTTAATACAGATTAGAAAAAGTTAATAAATAAATCATATTAAGAATATTCGTTACAATATTGCAATCTTATAATATTAATACTGCCTTAGAAGATATTCTAATACTTATTTATGACTTGGTTTATATTTGTTTGATCCCGTATTATAATAGGGCATAAACTTCATTTTATCTTTATTCGAGCTTAACTGCCACTGATCTGACTGATTTGTTTCCTGCAATTATTTATATACTTCCGTACTTTATCTTTTCTGTACAATTATAGCGATATACTAAAATATCTCTAAGCATAAAAGCAACACTAACTGCACTTATCAAATACTATCAAAACATCGATCTGTCGGTAACTTTTACAATAATATACTTTCTAAGAATTTATTTTCCATAAAAACAAATCAATAACTTTCAATATCCCTAAAACCTTTAATCCTCTATATTTCTCTAATCCGTTCAAGTACGTAGTGTTTTGGGACGAAAATAACTTTGATGTCCCAATCTACGGAGAAACCTTAAATTAAATTTATATTTCAATAAAAAATATTGTGAAAAGATGTTTCGTATATTATAACATTTTTTTAATTTTGTTTCTTTACCAGCTATTTGTTAAATAAATTCTAATTACATTATTAGTTTTATTTTTATTTTATTTTATTACAGGATTGAAACATTAATATTTACAATATTTTTTTATGATAAAGTTGAATGACATTTATGATTGTTTTAGGTTTTGGTAAGATATTTTAAAAGGTTAACAGTGAATTTAAAATGTTAAAATTTTTATATTTATGACCCTACGTCAATTACTAACCGCGCAGTATTCGCAAAGAATGAAAGTTAGAATTCTGCTTAATTTATAATAATAAATAATAATGCTTAAATTAAATAAGCTGAATTAAAAGTTTATTTCCTCAGTACAACTCGTTACAGTCAATAAAATATAAAACAACGTAACTTTTCCTACAAAAAGTATTCGAGCAAAATACATATTATAGTTGCAACTGACTTCCTCTACTTTTTATTTCCCCTGCTCCTACACTAAACTACATGTAGATTACATGTCCATATATTTTAGGGTTTATGTAAGCACATCAGACCTTATACTGTATCTTATCGTACTTTCATCTTGTTGTTTCATCTTTTCTTTCCTAACGGAGACTACATTTTATTTTCAATTATTTTCAAGCTTCATGAATACTACATAATATTATCTAATAAAAAATATAAAACAACAAAACTACAATTCTTCTAACCAATTACATATATCCTTGGCATGTTTTTTTACCAAATATGTAATTGAATTAAAAAGACTATCAGAGAAAAGGAAAGTAATGAAGTTTTTACCCACATTTTACTATTACCAGCGCACGTAAATGTGGTTAAAGAGCTCGTCTATTTCAATTACGGGAAAACTTATTGAATCGGGATATCTGCTGAAAACTTGAACGTACACGTTTCCATGTAACTATCTTCTCTATTTCGAAATGTGCTGATGCAATTTATATACAGTTTGATAGTTTTTGTCTAATAAAAGCTCATACCTATTGTATATTTTAATTTAAACGTAAGATTTAATTAACGAAAATGATTTTTTTAATTTAAAATACACCACAGCGTTGAGTAATACTTTCAAATCGACAACATAACATTAGAATTTACTTATTTTCAAGCTATTGGCAATTTACTTTTACAATTATCTCTATAAAAAAATTATTAACAAGTACTTGCTAACGTTTTTCTGAAAACCTAAAAAATATATTGTAAAAAAAGGATTTTCCAATTGACCCTGTGTATCATTAAGTCTTTTACTCCATGTAATTAGATTTCATCGGTCGTATTTTAAGGTTTTCATGACTCTTTGTTCAAAAAAATCTGAGTTTACAACACATACATCTATTATTATTTATATGTCGTCTTATAATAGGACGATGACTTTATAAAATTGTCCGTTTAAAATAGTTTTTTCCGATCTTTATGTATATCAACAACTACAAAACTATTTTTTAATTAATTAAAGAACTATTGTTTTTAATTAAAACATAAAATCCTTAGAAAAAGAGAAATGTTGCGACGTATCTCAAACTACGTTTTATTTAACAACCTAGGGGAAAAATACAAAACTTTTAATAATATTTATTTCTAGTTTTAATCAGTTCATAATAATTCTAATTCCTAGTTCCAGTCCCAGTTCCAACTATAAACTCCACTCCTGATCAAAGTTGTTTAAAAAACAGTTAACTAAAGTTTGTTATTAAACGACCGATCGCAGCGAACACTAACAGGTACTGAAACTATAATTGTGTACCATAAAATGAGTATCGAACAGTCTGAAAACAATTGAATAACAATAAACTTACCAACGACTATCATTATTAACAAATGATAAAATAAAACCCGTTAACAGTTGCAATACGCTACTATAAACGTTTAACAAACTTTATTAAACTCAAATTCAATACGATCACAAATTATAGATTAATAATAAGTTAAAGAGTATCCATAGAACTTCTTGTCGGTTTTTCTCCTTGGAATTACTATTTGAATTCGTAACTACTATAGTTTGAGGTTTTATATATTTATTTATATATAAAACCTCAAACTATAGTATATTTTATTTATTTATTTATTTATTTACCTTCACGCCATATCCCTTGCGGGGTAGCCAGAGACGACGGAGCGCCAAACGCTACGGTCTCTGCATACCTCTTTCGCCTCGGCCACAGACATCAACTTCTTCATACATGCCCTCCGGGGGGTCCTCATGCTTTTTACGTGACCTTCCTCCAGTATCGTAGCTACTGTGTTTTCGAAGGTCACTCGAGGCCTCCCCCCGTCTCTCTTACCGCTCACTTTTCCCATATAAATCTTTTTTACCATTCTTTCATCACTCATTCGTTCAACGTGCCCAAACCACCTGAGCACGTTCTTCTTCATTCTCACCGTGACATCTTCGATAGTACCTGCCATTCTGTGGATCTCTTCATTGCGGATTCGATCAGCTAGACTGACTCCGCATATTCTGCGAAGAGATCGCATCTCCACAGCATTCATCTTTCTTACATTCTTCTTCTGTGTTACCCACGTTTGGCTGCCGTATAACAGTGTCGGTAGCAAAACTGCATTGTGTACAGCCAAACGTGCAGCTATACTGACGTTTTGCCGTCTCAACAATGCAATCAAAGCACCATTGACTCTGTTACCAGCAGCAATACGCCTTTCCACATCCATTTCGTATCTTCCGTCTCTGCTAAACATACTTCCCAAATATACCACTTCATTCACTTGTTCTATTATCTTATCATTCACGTTGATCTTACATTCTGTTCTTTCTTCATTTCTCTTTACGTTTTAGCTCTCTTTTCTGTAACATAATAGTATCTGAAAAAGTATCTAAAAATAATAATTATGCTTAGAATTTAAACGACTATAGTTAAGCTAACTTTATATTTGTTGTTCTGTAATATAAATATAAAATTATTATGTTTCTTTTTATATATATATATATCTAGGCTACATAGGAATAATTGTTATAAAACTCATTTTATCAACGGCTAACATTAAAACAATCTCACATGCAAATTGGCGCGCTTGTTTTAAAACAAGTATCGCAACTAACGAGCAACTTATAACTAACCAAACTTATAGCGAGTCAGGAAGTACCACGACGAAATATTACCCCAAAAAATATTATAGGTTTCATGGTATATTATTATAATGATAATAAAAGTGAACTGCAAAAAAAAAAAAATAATAATTTGTTAATATTTTTAATTTAAATATTTTACGTGTTTTTTTGTCAAATGTTTCTAAATTATTTAATTTAATCAATGGAAAAAATAAATAAATAAAAAATTAATACATTTGGAGCGTCGTACATGTGAACTCCCGAACTTCATTGCACTCCTGGTATCGACCACGCGACGACTGATTTTAGCAAGTTTGCAGGCGATGATACTGGGGACGACACCACCTGGTACACCCAAGCTTGCCAACCTATAACCTATTTATATATAGGTCATTCCACATAATACCTATCTCGGGCCGGACGTGATCCGTGAGACGTTGAATTGTGTTGTTAAAGTGTAAATAGTGAAAATGAATATTTTGTCTAAGGGCCTCCCTTGGGCAAAAAAAAAAAGAAACCTTGGACAAGAAAGAAAAGAATATATATATATATATATATATATATATATTATGTAAATAATTTAAAATATTAATATTTTTGTATTTTTGTATTTAAAATTTTGTATTTAGAATTAAAACTATAATTGTATGTTGAAATAAAATGTATATTTATAATATGTAATATAATATGAACAAATGCGGCGTTGGGAACCGCCAACCAACACGCCATGTTCCGAACGGCGGAAGGTGGAGGACGGAGCTACAAATAGCTACGTGGAATGTAAGAGGAGGAATGGAACAGAAGATGAATGAATTATTAGATGTGATGGATGACAAAGATCTGGATGTTATTTGTGTGTCTGAGACCAAGCGAAAAGGCAATGATACGACCGATTTGCCTGGCAACAGGGTCGCTTTCTGGGCTGGGGTTCCAGAGGGTGAGCGAGGTTGCCAAGGTGTAGGCGTATTATTGTTCTCTCGAATGGTTAATGCAATGGTAGAATACAAGGCGATTAACCCGAGGCTTCTTTGGGTTCGCTTTAAGCTGGGGATAACAAGAGTATTCTTGTTAGCCATGTATGCGCCAGTATCCTCAGCTCAAATGAGCGAGCTCGAAGAGTTTTGGGAGAATGTCAGGAATGTTCTAAGTAGTGTCAGAGATAATGAAAAGTTGATAGTATGTGGAGATATGAATGGATGGGTTGGAATCACGCGAAGCGGTTACGAAAGCGTGCTAGGCAAATATGGTGATAAGAGGGTAAATGAGGCTGGAAAGCTTATTTTGGAATTTTGTAAGGAGAAAAATTTGTTTGTGGCAAACACGATGTTTGATCACAAACAAATTCACATGTACACATGGGAGCGAGCGGAAGAAAGAAGTATGATTGATTTATTCCTAGTGGACCAGCGTATTCGAAGTCAAGTTATGGACACGCGAGTGTTCAGAGGTGCTGATCTGGGAACGGACCACTATCTAGTCGTTGCTAGAATAAGAGGTTTGTTCGCAGGTTGGCGCAGCCGCACGACGTGTCCAAGCTTGGCGTCGAATTATCGCATAAGAAGCTGGAAGCTTCAGGATCCACCGATCAGAGAGGAATATCAAGAGAGGGTTTCCAAGAAGCTTGAAAGCTATGATTCTGGAAATGAAAGTGTTGAACTATGCTGGCAGAATCTTAGGAATGGTATGGTGAAAGTAGCGACAGAAGTATGTGGTAAAAGGAAAAGAGGTTTTAGTAAAAAGCGTGATGAATGGTGGGATGATGAAGTGAAAGACGCTGTAGAGTTAAAGAAGAAAGCATGGCTGGATTATAAAGCCTCTGGTAAGGATAAAAGTATGAGAGAGCTAAGAAAAAGAGCGTACAAGCTGCAAAAGCACAAAACGAAAGCACTTATAAAGATGAAGCGTGAAAATTCTGAGAGAGAAAGGGATGAAAGGTTGACGAACAACTTCCGGGAAAACACGAAGCTTTTCTGGCGAGAAGTTAGTGGTTCCCGGGGTTGTTCGGTAACCTGTAGAATGAAAGGGGTGCTTTCGAAAAGCGGTGAAATTTTAACTGAGCAAGCACACGTTTTGCAGCGGTGGGCGGAATTCTATAAGGAGATGTATGAACGTGAGGACGCCTCGGTCTTGACTACCAGCGTAATGCTGAGTCAAGATGTAGCCGATGGTGAAATCAGTTTAGAAGAAGTAGAGAACGTGATTCGAAGTCTGAAATGTGGTAAGGCTGCGGGAGCAGATGAAGTTACTGCCGAGATGATCAAATATGGTGGGCCACGCGTCTGGGACTTTTTCTGGTTTTTATGCAATTTATGCTGGAAATCTGGGGAGGTCCCAGACGATTGGCGAAGTGCAGTCATCGTACCTTTGTATAAAGGCAAAGGATCACAGATAGACTGTGCAAGCTATAGGGCCATCAGTTTGATTAGCTTGGGCGGTAAAGTTTATGCTAAAATTTTAGCGAGAAGAATGCAAGAGAGATCTGAAAGGCTGTTGTGGGAGACACAAGGAGGTTTAAGACCTGGAAGAGGGTGTATAGATCAGATCTTTTCCCTCCGCATGATCACGGAAAAGTTTTTGGCCCTAAACCAAAAGGTTTTCTGTGCTTTTGTGGATTTGGAAAAGGCGTTTGACAGGGTTGTGAGAAAGAAGTTATGGGAGATACTGCCCCGATACAATGTGAACGGACCCTTGCTACAGGCTGTAAGGTCTCTTTACCGAGATCACTCAGCCTGTGTGCGAGTAGGAGCTGGCATGTCGCCCTGGTTTGACATCCAATCGGGTGTTAAGCAAGGTTGCGCTATGTCAGCTTGGTTGTTCAATTTGTATTTGGATAGTTGTCTCCAAGGAGTGAAAGATAGTGACATGGGAGTGAAAGTAGGTGACCTTAAGGTCAATTGCTTACTATATGCAGATGATGCAGTGCACATTGCATCATCAGAATGCAATTTGCAGGCATTGGTCACCACTCTGAAAGATGGGTGTGAAATTAATGGTCTTAACCTGAATGTAGATAAGACGAAGGTTCTGATATTTGAAAGAAATGAAGAAAGAACAGAATGTAAGATCAACGTGAATGATAAGATAATAGAACAAGTGAATGAAGTGGTATATTTGGGCAGTATGTTTAGCAGAGACGGAAGATACGAAATGGATGTGGAAAGGCGTATTGCTGCTGGTAACAGAGTCAATGGTGCTTTGACTGCATTGTTGAGACGGCAAAACGTCAGTATAGCTGCACGTTTGGCTGTACACAATGCAGTTTTGCTACCGACACTGTTATACGGCAGCCAAACGTGGGTAACACAGAAGAAGAATGTAAGAAAGATGAATGCTGTGGAGATGCGATCTCTTCGCAGAATATGCGGAGTCAGTCTATGATTTAAATATATGTATATTATATGTCTAATATAATAAAAATCTTTGGGAGAAGAATTCCTCCTCTAACATAATGTATGTCGAGCCAGATCAATACAAGCTGCAAACAAATAACTACAGCTAGGTTCTACTACCTTTGATAATAATAATATATTAATTTACTTTGGTAAAATATTTAGAATTTTCTGCTATAGTAACGTATACACTTAGCAATATACCCACCGCCTCCACCTCTACGGCCGTTTGAAAAATGAGACTAAAATGTAGTTTTTGGCTCCGTACCAGTATAAAATCCTTATTTTCAACTTGAAAAGAAGTTTTTCTGAAGTTTCTCGTCGAGACTTTTCCAACAAGCCCAAAAACGCCAAAATCCAAACATCGGTTGATGAGATATGACATTTTGGAAATTTTGACTGGCGCCTCCATCGAAGATTTCTTGAAAGTACTTTGTCTGTTTGTGTGTATGTTCGTAGTTTCAACCGATTTTGTTCAAACTTTCAGGGATTGAAGTACATTTCAAGAAAAACTAAGCCTTTTTTGTTCTACGACTTTTCGATTTGGCCGCCATGTTGCCCGTGGCCGGCCCTCGAAAGGCCAAAAATGGCCATTTTTCGTAGAGGCATGTATTGGCAAGAAATGTCTTAAGCTCCGGTATATTATGGAAGATAATATATGTTATATCATATTAAAAAATGTTCTTCAATGTTCGACTACATGTGGACGCGGAATGTCCGACGGTCCTCTCTTCTATCCCGATATATTATACGTTTTGTATTGAATCAACAGAGGTTTAATTTATTTAAGTAAAAGAAGCAGTATTGATAGTTGTCAAATGTCAGTTCTTTCAGCTGACATCTGTAAGATTAACGCAAGACATGAGTATTTTGAAATAAGTATTTCAGCGACCAGTATTTAATTACTGCTGTACCTATGTATAATTTATTAATAAAAACATATTTATATAAGGTGCAAATTATAATCTACACATTTTAAAATAATATAAATGTTATTAATTTACACAAAGATATATTCTTTTTTTTCATTAGTTTACCACATCGTATACAGGAACGGAGTCGAGTTAAACAGCTAGTATGCATTTAAATTAATGATCACAACAGAACTATCAAATATAAGCAATATTTATTACTACAATTAAACGGATTGGGATGGAATGCCGTCCTTTTTTGCATCCTGCTCACTGTGTTTCGAAAAATCTACATATGTTAAGAAATCAATTTTTCACGCAAGCTCCTCAAATATACTTTTACATTCCAAGCGAAACGAAATGCAAGAACTTATTTGGTAATAATATAGAATTATTCAATTAATAGCTAGACTTGACCGCAGAACATACAAATTTTAAAAAAATTATGAAAATCATTCACGAAAATATAAACAACGAAGCCGTATGTTAGTAAATATTTTTCTTTTCAATAAAGCAAAAAACTGCCGAACGCGCGGCGAATATTAAGAAGCGTGGGACCGTATAGGATCAGAAACAAATAACCTCACGCTTAGTTTTGGAAAATTAATTCATACTGAAGAACTTTTACGTGTTTTGTAAGAGAGGTTAAACAAAATATAGTTTGCTATTTTGGTTAAGAGTATACAATGCAAATCAGTAGCAGTTAATTGTTTCTAAATGTTCAAGTTTACTTTCTGCACATTATTATTATATTCAATATGATTGTCTGTATGTTTCGGTTTAAGAAAGGGATGAACAGGTAAATTTATATATGTGTATATTATAATTTATATCTATGATAATTTCAGATACATAATATAATATCTAAACCTTTTGTTCAACACTCGAAGGTAGCTGGAAGAGACATGTCTTTAGTGATAAGCTCGTCCAATATGTACGTTTTTTTATAACTCATTGTAGTACATGAATGAAAACTAAAGTCTAGTTAAATCATTTGATGGATAAATCTTCGTTAAATTTAAAGTCGTCGATTTCAATTAAAAGCAGAAATTGTCTAAAATGGATTACAGCTTACTACAATGTGAAAATATATAAAACCACGACTTTACTGACTGTATCCTGTAATTTAACTTTGGTGAAGTTTAATCGACTGGGCGAGAATTCAGAATAATATTCAATTAAGAAAGTCAATGTCGTTTGATATTTTACGATAATAAAACTAACGTGTAATTTTATTTCTTTTGGCATATGCAATATTTTTTATATTACAGAAAAGAAAATTAAATAAATAAATCATTTTGAAATTATTATTATGTATGTTGTATTAATATTGTCTTAAAAAGATATTATCATACTTATTTGTGACTTGGTTTATATTTGCCGTCACTTGTATTATATTAAGGCATATAATTTTCTTTTGTCTTATTTTTCTTTTATCTTTATTTGAAGCTTAGCTAACACTGATCTAAATGATCGGATTACAGTAAACTTGTGATACTACTGATTATTATTTAAATAATATATCCTTATTTTTTTCCCTTACAACCCCACGTTATTTCTATTAATACTCCAAGAAAATAAAAAATAAATTTGTGTGACACTTACGTTCATCAATAATAAGCAACTAGTTTTAATCATCGTCAAATGAAAGATATGCAAAAGGCACCACAAATTTGATAAGACAATAAGATTTTATTTGGAACCTTTCAATATCCCTAAACCTTCAATCCCGAGATTCCTCTGATCCATTCAAGTACATAATGTTTTGGGACGAGAATAACTTGGGTGTCCTAATTTGTTGAGAGCCCTTATGTTACACCGATATTCAAATACAAAAAATGCGTAAAAACGTTCTTAAGCTAAAGTAATTTATTATTTTGTTGCCAACGGTACCGAAGATTTTTAAATAAATACCGAGTGAAATGTTAATATACCATGTAAGTAAAATAAGAACAGATACGATCGTTTTATGTTTTTGTAACATATTTCAATTAAAATGTTAACCATTTTATACTTAAAACACACTAGGTCAGACAGCGAGCTAAAGGTCATTACTCAGAGAACTATTGATTATTTTGCACAGATATATTTATTAACACGTTTAACAAATGTATTATAACATACACATACACTATCATAATTTAAGCAAGGGTCAGGCATTAGTCACGAACATCAATGATAAAACTGATTATAAATATAGTTAACATGCACTCAATACCTCTAATATTTATCCATATCTATATATATTTTAATATATTCACAATAGAACACAATATTATACAACAGCTCACTATATTATTAAGTTGGTTTGATAATACAGTGACAATATTTTTTTTCAAAAATTAATTTTTTTACCATTTTTAATGAAGTTATATTTACATAAAGATAATATAACGCAAAATAAATTCCATGATAACGATAAAAGAAATCATAAAAATACTGTCGGTATCAGTCAATGTAATAAGAGTGAATTGTATTATAATTCATATAAAAATTAATAATAATCCACAATTCCAGTCACGTCTATCAAACAGAGTACGTGATCTATTTGTTCATGTGTTCCTTTACCAAATATATCAGAATACTGATATATTGAAAGGAATAATTATAAATAAAATTATTTTCGGAATCGAAAACAAACAAATGTTTAAAAGTTTATTTATTCAGTGCAGCTCAATATTTAATTAAAATTTTATTTATTTATTCAAAACATAAAGGCAGCTTATAAACTAAGAACAATTTAAATATTTTATAATTTGTATTTACTAGATTATATTTCATACATATAGTTATTTTTTTTTCTATGTGATCGCTATTATATATATAATTCCTAAATTTACGATGGACTTGATCACTTCTTTTGTTCGGTTGAAATAAATCATGTTTATATAAAAAACAATAGCCGAAGTCGTTTTAGAGTAAGAATTTTTCTTTTCAATAAAGCAAAAAACTATCAAACGCGTGGCAGATATTAAGAAGGGTGGGAACGTACAGGATACGACTCGAATAAATAACACTTTATTTGGAAGTATTTATACACATCGGGGAGCCTTGTATTTAGTAACAGATTGAAAATCAAATAAGTAGATTGTTATGATTAACATGTGCAACAGTTGATTGGTTTGATCAAATTTTAGGCGACTTTTGGTTTTAGCGCGAATTGAGAGGTCGGGTTTCTTGTTTTGATTTAAGCGGAGATCAAATATTGTAGGACTGATTGATTTACGAGAATATTTTACATTTTGTTTTTAAAACTGGACTATTTTTAAAGTATATATGTGAAATACGTTAATAATTAACTATATTTAAATACGTTGTAAGATATTCAAGGAGTTTTCTGTACAAGATATTTTAGTCCACATTTTCGGTTTTTGAAAAGTCTTAACAGTTTAAATAATTGTTTGAAGTAAATAAACTGTCAGGGACCATCCGTATATTTAAATATATGTATTTTTTTAAGTAGTTCACTTAGACACCTCAGAAACCTAATGCTAGGCAAGAATGGCTAGTTTACTAATTATTTATAAATTGATAAATACTCGCGTATAATAAATATCTTTATTAAAAATGAGATAAAGAAATCCTGTAGTATATGCCTCGGTCAAACAATTCAATGGATCAATCCATTGAATTATTCTGCCGGTGACTTCTTTTAGCTTCAATCTCATCGACTCCTTTCAACACTCTTTACGTTGTAATTGAATGACTTTAAATAGGAAATCAATCTTTACCGATAAAAGACTCATCTGACGTCGCCACTTCTTAAGTTATTGTTATTATAACGGTTGTTTTGATAATAATTACAATCATGAGATTATAGTTTTAGTTAAATATTTAATATGGTCATTATATTCTACATTAAAATTAAAGTTTGTATTTCTCAATTGACAGCAGAATTTTTTGAAATGGATTGCCACTTGCTTAAATTTGAAAATCTATAAAGCCATTAATAAACTGATCTCTAATTCCTGTTAATTTAATTTTGATGAAGCTCAACCGACTGGGCGAGGATTCAGTACAATATGCCGATAGAAATACAAAATTCAATTAAGTCAATGTCGTTCGAAATTTTACTAACATCGCATGAGTTTGACTACTTTTAGAATATTGCAAAAAAGTTTTTTTATATTACAGAAAATAAAATTTAATTAGTAAATCATATAAGACATTTTTGTTTCAATACTGTGTATCTTGTTGAATTTATATTGTCTTTAAAATTTAATACTTATTTGTGAGTTGGTTCATACTTGCTGCCCGTGTTTTATTAGGAAATCAAATTTTGTTTATCTTTATTTGAGGCTTCGCTATCCCTAATGAGACTTAGTGATATACAGCAATTTTTGCTATACTGATAATTATTTAAATAATTTATTTTTTCTCTGTACGAAGCTGTTATATAACTATGTCACAAAAGTGAAAAAAATATATTTCCCTGGTGATAACTTGACAATGAAAGAAGATTTTGTGAAGAATTTAGTTCCAATAAAAAAACTTTCGGGATCCCTAAAACCTATGATCCCGAGATTCCTTCAATCCGTCCAAGTAAATGAGGATCCCAATCTGCTGAAGACCAATACGTTAAACTTATATTTCAATACAAAAATTGCGTAAAGATGTTTCTTATATAATAAAATTTATTAATTGTGTGATCACACCGATTATATGATTGAAGTGTTAATATCTAAACCTTCTTGCAATATTTAAGAAAGGTAAAATAATAAGAAACATCCTAGGTCAGATTAACGAGCCTCGGTTTTCTCAGAAAATGCAAATTCAAATTTTGCTCGTATTCATAAATGTCTTTATACATTTATGAAAACATTTAACAAAATATTATATTTTACACTATCATAAGTTACCTTCATCAGCTGTTAGTCACGAACATCAACGATAAAACTGGTAACAAAGACAGTTAACAAACAGACAATATCTGTAACCTAACCACATCTATATGTATTAGTTGACATATTAGAACTTGAAGGTAATAAGACTCTGGAACACGTAATGCTATGGGGGAACCGAAATAAGCTCAGTTTCGCACCGCACAAGACCAACGCGATGCTCCTCACTAAGAAACTTAAGTACACTCCCCCAATCCTACATATGGCAGGAACAAAATTGAAACTAGTCACCGAGTTAAAACTCCTAGGGGTAATAATAGATAGGCAACTGACTTTCAAATCACACGTTGCGGCACAATGTCGGAAAGCTATGGGCATTTATAAACAACTAGCGCGTGCGGCAAAGGTCACTTGGGGGCTTAACTCGGAGATAATAAGAACCATCTACATTGCGGTTATTGAGCCCATAATAACATACGGCTCCAGCACATGGTCCCATGCTACAGACCTGAACATGGTGCAGCATCAATTATCCATGCTCCAAAGGGGATTCGCGCAAAAAATATGTAGATCTTACCGCACGGTCTCATGTACCTCAGCACTCATCTTATCCGGACTGCTACCATTGGATATCAGGATCCAAGAGCAGGCTAACCTTCATAGAACCAAAAGGGGTAAATTAACAGCCTATCTCCCCCCCAACATGCGTCTCGAAACAGACACGAGCTTTAAAGAGTTCCGACACCCATCCCTGTCGGAAGCCATAGACTACGACCTTCTAGAAGACAGTAGCTTGGAGCTCCAAGACTCCCGCCCCATTCCCGGCCCTCAAATCTACACGGACGGAAGCAAGACAGAAGGGAAAGTAGGAGCAGCCTTCACCTGGTGGGAGAAAGGAAAAGAGAAGAAATGTTCAGTCTTTAGTCTGCATCCCTCCTGTACGGTGTTTCAGTCTGAGCTGTACGCCCTATACAGGGCTACCCAAGAGATCAAAAACAACAATGATCCTCAAGCCACTGTATTGAGTGACTCAAGATCGTCACTCGATTTGTTAAGGAACCCTAAAACAACAAATCCCTTAGCAAGGGCGATACAGCAGAATATCAAGGACATTAGGACCCAAGGAAGAGAGGTTAAACTGACATGGCTTCGAGCACACATAGGTACGGTTGGCAACGAAAGGGCTGATGAACTCGCCAAAAGCGCTACGCTAATTGACAGTAAATATGATTATGCTGAGATACCAGTAGCTTACGTTAAGAAGACTATCCGTGAAGAATCTGTACAAAAGTGGCAGGACAGATATACAACATCCAGCACAGGAAAAATCACAAAGGAGTTCCTACCAGATGTCGCCACAGCTTTTCGTATTACAAGGAAAACCAAGTGGAATCCTATACACGTGCAAATCCTGACGGGCCACGGAGGCATAGCAAAATACCTACACCTATTTAAATCAAAAGACTCTCCGGGCTGTGAGTGGGACTCGTCCACCGAAGAGACAGTATGGCACATAATACTAGACTGTCCGCGTTTTTCGTCAGCTCAATCGGACCTGGAAATTCAACTCCACACCAAACTGGAGAAAATCGGCATAAAAACCCTCATGGCCGATGATCAAAGACGCCCAGTTCTCTTAGATTTTCTAGAAGAAATTTTCCTGGTTGCCATGAGAAGAAATGGCAGTAAAATCGCTTTAAGGAAAAGACCTCTGGAAAACAAGAGTCTTATCAAACTCACACCAAAAACACCTATCAAACTTACAGGGATACAAAAGTCGAACCTACAACGCTTTTTGGATAATGGACAACCTAGTACACCAGGGCTTCGGACTAAACCAGTAGCTCTATACATGAACGACGACCAAGAAAAAATAGGTTTCAGTTTTTGCATCGTAGGACCAAAAAACTGGGTATACATCTCACCCGGACTAGCTGCCCTCACTAAAGGAAGTACCGATAGGGCGACAATGAAGAGGTCGATGTACGACAGCATGCCAAAAGTCACATTGGGGGACTGGGATTGCCGAATAGTGCGGAGGAAGAACAAAACCATCGCACTACTGGACGCTAATTACCCAGAGCCCCCTTACACAAATGCATGTAAGATGCTCGATCATCTGAGCACACTAGGAGCTGAAAATATTAACACTAGTCCAAAAACAATAAGCGTTGACAAAGGAACTGTAGCAAATCTCATAGGATCTATAAATGCTTCAAGGTACCACGACGTGGTTGTATATGAAGACCGCGGAGAAGACCTAACGTTCCTTAAAATAAGAAAAACACCAAATAGGACTACGACCCCCGAAAACACCTGGGGCGAACCAAGCAACCAGATCCTACAAAGCAGCGCCGCACGCCTTCAAGAGAAAATTGCCATCGAAATTCAATCCAACAAAATAACACAGGACAAAAAAAACTAAGAAAGGATTTAATAAGATGATTACAATGCTTAAACCGAAGCAAAAATATCATAAAAAGAACAGAACTAGAGCCGACATGGGACAAACAAGTGCACCCGATTACCATCCGCCAGTGGTGCCAACGAACATATGCGAAACGCGTTTCTTGAGTACACAGCATCTATAAGGGAAACAATCAAAACTAACCTTGCGATCTGTGAAAAGATCAGGCGGACCTTCGAACTTGAAAACGAAGGTCTTCTTAAAGTATTACTCAAGGAAGAAAAAGCCGCCATTTTCAACAACACTACATCTGAATATGTACGGGGTAAAACACCTAAAATTCCCCACATGGCGGCTTACAGCGTTAAAAATGGATTCGTTAAAATAGCTGAAACCCCCAAAGGAGTAACTGGACCGCCCAAGTATTTAACACCCGCTGAAGACTCAATACTTGTAGTAGCCCGCTGCACAGAGGTCTCGCTGGAAGATAACATCCTCCAAATGGCTACAGCCGTAGAGGATTCAGCAAGACCCTGGGAAGACTGGGAAGCACCAATTTTCCACTGGTTCAACGGCGTTCCTGGATGTGGAAAATCGACTTGGGTAGTAAACAACTTCGTATTTGAAAGTGACTTGATAGCAACAACGACGACTGAGGCAGCATTAGAACTCAGGAATAAACTCGCCCTCAGTTGTCCAAAGGACGGGAAGACCAAAGTCCGAACGATCGCTTCAATATTAATAAATGGCGTCAAAAAAAAGCCTGAACGACTTATCGTTGACGAGGCCTTGATGAACCATTTCGGAGCGATCGTTATGGCGGCCCGACTAACAGAGGCCAAAGCAGTCACACTAATCGGAGACACAAACCAGATTCCTTATATAGACCGGCTAAATCTGTTCCATATGAAATATAATAGCCCATACCTCGTGACGTCTATCAGTCAAGAGCTCTTAAGAACCTACCGATATCCTCTGGACGTAAGCTATGCTCTAAACGAGGTATACAACGGCATATACTCAGCCCATTCATTGACTCGCTCTCTGAGAACAGTCAGGTTTACGGGTGCTACCATCGAAGCTGACTTTCCTAATACCCTGTACCTGGTCCACACACAGACTGAAAAAGCGGACCTTACAAACCTAGGGTGCGGAAAAGGGGAAAACTCGCGCATCCTCACCATCAATGAAGCTCAGGGATTAACATACGAGTCGGTAATAATCATCCAAACTAAATCCAAACCAAAATCGTACCTGACAAGTGTCCCACACGCAGTGGTGGCTTTATCTAGACACACAAGAAGTTCTACGTACTACACGGATATCGACGAAGACGCCATTGTGAGATTCATTAGGCGGGCCGGCGATACCTCCGATAGAACTCTTGTAGAGTACAACCTCAAGATGGCAATTTCTCACCGTGACTCCGAGGCTATGAAAAAGCTAGTGAACTTAATAACCTAGCTTACTACTACTACTATTTACTTTAATTATTATTATTATCAATTTCTAATAGCTTTCGAAAACTTGTGCAGGTGTACAATTTCCTGCGAAGTTACCATCGCAATTAAAATCGTAATAAAATTGTTTAAAATCACAATGAAGGGCATGGACAAATGTCTATGGTCGTTAAAATATATATATATATATATATATATATATATATATATATATTTAATTAATTAATTAATATTAGGTATCATGGTAATTATAAACAAAACCAATTTCTGAATTTTCCGGTAAAGTGAAGCGATTTGTTGTGAGTAAAAACTTTCCATGTGCTGATTCCGAATATAAGCTAAAACATCCACATTTTACTGAAATCATTCCCGTGTTTACTACTATTTTGATATCTACTATTTTGATATCTACTATTTTGATATTTTTGTCATGTATGTTCATTTATTTTAAACGTAACGGAACATTAATTAACATTTTCTATACATATTTAATATACAAAGTTTACCTCTTTAGTATTTATTATTTATATTAGATAACATTGTTACATAACATTCAATAAATAATATTACATTTCGAAGTTTATTTAAATATTTAAAATTATAACCCTAACAGTTTTATTGAAACTTAATTCGTTAAGCAAACAATTTAATTAAATTAAACATATCATCTTGAAAATAATTAATTTACCAATTTACTCTTAAATCAATCTTCATAAAACTTGATTACATATTTTGTTTAGTTCAAATTAATCTCGTTTGAGTAAAGCTTTTATTATTTTACCAAATACTTATTAAATTCGTCGAGCAATTTATTGACTGACTTTGAAATGAGGTAATAAAGAACTACTAAAGGATTATTATCATCTAGTATATTGTCATTGACAATATAAATATCAAATTGTGTTTTATACTAACAGGTAGCTGTAGTGTATGTAAAACTTCGATTATTTAGTAGTACGTTATTTAGTTAAACATATTATTTAATTAGAAAATAATAAAATTCAAGCACTACACTTTCAAGACACTGTTTGATTTAAAACTCGCAATTTCCTATATTGTAAGATTGAACGCTATATGTAGTATTTATTAAAATACAACTCCTGCCCTCAGCTCCGCTTGTGTAGATGACGGATACTCATAAACCAACATCAATTACCCTATATGCCTGCGTTGCTTTTTTTCTTCTAATGTATTTTTAAATTGTTGTTACTGTTAACAAAAGTGACTATAAGAAAACTATATTAAGAACAAATTAGACAGGATTTTTGAGTTATAAGCATATAAAACATGGACAATGCAACGGTTTCAATTGATTAACATGTATGCAGCTGGAGATGACAAACCTCACTGAATTCTATTTATTAACAATGCAGCTTTACTGATGATGAATTACTTTAATGAACCAGACTGATGAGAAACTGATCATTTAAAAATGTCATATAATAGACAAAAATTATTAATTTCTGTAACCTTTCACCAACCATTTAGATATTTTTTTTAACGTCTGGAACTCATCATGAGTACACAACGCATTCCAGGAGAGGGAGGCGGTGGTTATGTGAGACTCCTGCTCACTAAACCAGACGGTTGCCATCGCCGTCATAATGGGATACCGCGGGAAAGCTTACGCATACAACCGTGGCAAGATTTTTAATTCAGCAATTAAAACTACAATTCTGGGAAGGAATTCCCGAAATTGTAGCAGCTAATCTTTATTAGCTATTTCATGATTATGGAAAGCTTTATTTATATTTTATGTATTTTTTGAAACCATTATATATTAGAACACTTATAACCATGGAGTCGTAGTTTACTTTACTAAGTAATTATAAAGTACCCTCCGGCGGTCAGTCTCAGGGCTGCGTAAATATACCGTGAAGGTCCTCTCATCTTGTTACATAATCTTTACTTAGTTAATAAGGGATACCTCATACATTTAATATAATATTTTATTATTAGAGATTTTAAATATCAAGCTGTAACTTTTGTAACTATTATTATTGATATTTTTTCCAATTATAAAATTAAACAACAAATTACTAGAGATAACGAAAGTAATGAAGATGTTGCCCATATGTCACGACTATCAGCTCATGTAAGTACAGATAAAGAACTTATTTTAATGCTCCTCTAGTCCGATAGTTCCGATATCGTAAAATTAATTGTATGCATATAATATTCATTATATATTTACCAAAAATATATATATTATATATTATATCTTATTAATATAAGTCTTAGTTTTATAGGAAGCGACTAATCAATGACTGTGCATAACAATAATTATTTTTTAAGAAAAGTACGAGATGATGCACTGTATTTATTTTTGTATCGGCTTATAACCTCAATAATATTAAAATAATATAAATAAGACTCAGTTGACTTTCTATTAATTGATTATTTATAATTTCTATTATATTGATTCTTCGTTTTGCAACGTGTTCGTGTTCACTTTCAAAACAATAGGAACACAGTTTGACATTATTTTAAAGATCTGTCTAATATATGTCAATAGAGACAAGAAAATTGAAATGATATACCGTATCTTTTGTAGCGTGTTTCAAAGTTGTCTGTGAATAAAGCTATCGTTGAATAATAGAGAATATAAATCTCTCAGCAGTGTATCGGATATCACACACCTCCTAATGGTGAAGGTTGACGTAATTCAGTCTGAGTGTGAAAGCTGCGATAATTTGATGTGAACATGAGTTTATGGAATTTGGTAATTTTAGGCGTTTTATTAAAACTGATATTTCATTATGAAGATATTTATAGGAGTGACTAAATTGTTTTATTTTATAAAAATATTTAATTTATACAAATATATATAAATGTTAAACGATTAATGTCCAGTACATTTCTGACATTTCACTCTTCAATTAACATATAATAGTTAAATCAATTAATATTATAATCGAAGTAACTTACGAAGTTCCATGGTAGGTGTTGCTGTTAATAAGAAGGAAGAAAGTTCTAGAAATATTACATTTTTATTAATAGAGACGACTAAAGAAGGCTTCGATACATTTATTTATTTGTTGTAGATACAACGAAATATAATTGATATTTTGTTTTAAAATTATTCTATGTATAAAAATATATTATATATAATATTGTAGTTTTATTGATAAACTATAGATTAATAGATATTGTTGTCTAACAAACATTATACAAAACATTATTTAAAAAGTTCCATTTATATATTAAAATTATACAATAATATTTTAAATCTCCTGTGTAATTAGTTGTAGTAATAATTCAAGTGTATTTCGAAGTCTACAGAACAATGTTACAAATTGAGAGAACTTAAGTTAAATTTGTGTAAATAAGGAAATTGGTTAAAGAATTTATATGATCACAAATATAAGGCAATGATTTTAAGTAAAGAAGGGAAATCAATCTTTTGTCTTATAATACAATTTTATCTTTTATGAAAAAACACTTTTATAATCAAATTATATATAGTGAAGACACTCTCTTTTTATAAAAAGTTTTCAAATGGTTTCTTTTTCTTTGAAAATAATGTGCGTGTTCTCGGTAAATATATTTCATTATAAACTATTAATAAAATATATTCCTAGAAATGTTCCATTTCATTTTATATCAGGCTTATATTAGTATTGGGAAATATTTATTTAAATACCTATTTGTCTTTCCTCGATTTAAATTCATTCGATGGTTATGCTTTTAAGTAGTTTTTATTTCAGCCATAATGTTTTTAAAATTCATTTTATAATTGTATTATTTATTGTTATAGAGTTTGTTGCCAGCGAATTTATTCCCCCCCCCCGCTCCATTCTGAACCTAATATGACATCATCTCATATGTACACAATATCATTAAAAGTGTTGACTTTATTTCAATGAGCTTATTAGCTTAGCTCTTTCTTTATATTATTTGTTTTTAGTTCTCCGTAATATTTTACGTTATAAATATTCCTAGAAACAAATATATATAAAATATTATATTCCGTAATTATTTATATGTGATAATCTCTTAATCTCATTATTAAACTAGTTTTTGACCGCGACTTATTTACCGTCAAAGCACAATTTTACTTAAATTTTATAATAAAATTATACAGTTACAGCGTCTTTGTTCTCCTTGTTCACTTACTCGTACTTGGTACGTACATCTTAACATACTTTACGCCATAGTAGCCTATGTTTGAAATGTAAAAAAAAATAAAAATCTTAGAAAAGTAAAGCAGAAATTCTACTATGGTATCCTTAATAGCGATGAGCTCAGTTTCGATCGGGGTCATCCCACGGAAGTTCTAACATCACATGGACGGGTTAGAGAATGAAATGACAGTCTTGTCATAGTAATACTATTCATCTGCACAGTATTAATATCCATTATTTGTTATAATCTCGTCTTCAGTTTTGGATAGAACTGAACAGACAGATTGTTATTCGACATTTAATGTATAATGAATTAAACCACACCACAAAAGTCGTATTAGCGATGCAAATACAAGTCTCCTTAGGGAATAGATGACGGCTTAGATTATGATTTAATTAATTAATAATTTATTTAATTTTATTATAATATATTAGAGATATATACAATGTGTTTTTATTTAATTTGAATTCAACGTGAAACACTTTCTGTTTCATACGACGCTACAATCATTAAATAAAATGAGTACAAAATTTGTCCATTATCAATTTGATTTCAATTTTATCATAAATTACTCGTGAAGATGAGAAAATGTTCTGGAGCAAAAGGTATCGTATATTTTAACACACAATGAGCTATTACCATAGTAAATGTACGTTAAATTAGTTTTGGTACTTTTACCTGATACCGAATAAGAACAGAAGAAAATAAACACTCTACCTTGTATCTACTTTCTACATAAATTTTACTATTTTCATTGATTCTGAAACGTTGTACGGAATTCAAATCGGAATATTTAACATATTGGTATCAGTGTCACTTTTACGAGAAGATAAATTTACATAACATTGATCGAAATATACAATAAATATTGTGTTAAAAACAAGTCTTTTGTAAAGAAAACAGATTAACCTCTTTTGGATAATTAGCTTTAGTTTAAATTATAAAGAATGTAAATATCTTTATAGAATTGGTCAATTCACCAATCAAAGAAAAATCGAGTCTAAAGGCAAATTTGAGAAAATATTTGAAAAATAAGGATTAAAAATATTTATTACTTTAAGGCCTAAATGTTCTTAAATTGATTTAAAATTAAAAGAAAGATAAAGGAACGCACTTTATACTTCTTTCAATATTTTTTTTTCACTTTATCAATGAGTTAATAAACGGAATTCAATAGTTTAATAAATTCTTCAACACATAGATATAATTTTGTTTCACCGAATAACTTTTTATTATACAAAACCAAATTAATTTATTCTATATATTAGAATAATAATTATTTCCAGTGTAACCGAAAACCAAACCATAAGAAATAGTATATCCGCGGATTAGGTATAGTATTTTCGATGTTCGATGTTCTTTCAGTGTTCAATCACGTTGGGACGTTGAATGTCTTACCGTCCTCTCTTTTGTCCCGCCCCTGGTGTTAATCTTTACGACCCCAAGCCCCTGGAATACCGTCGTCAATGTTGATTTCGCAATTGTCCTCGCCTTCCCACTCCGTGCCCTACCACCGACGTCACCCAGTACTGTGAGATGTTCACTAACGAACAGCTCGAAAGAAATTGTGTTGTACTGCCATTTAGCAAGTACTGCTATAACGCGTGTCAGTTGATTAGGAAATCCGGAGAGTGTAACCATTAATTATTCGTGATTTTTATAATTAATATGTTATAATAATTCAATCCTTTCTACTATTTTGACCACCAAAATATTAAAAAAATCTAACAATAAGTCAGTAGCTCCTAAAAGATAAAGTACATTAATATTTATCTTTTTTTACAAAAAGTTGAAGTTCGTATTTTGACTTTCCAAGAAATTTTGTTAATATATTTAAATTTTAAATAGGATCTTGTAAATAGGATATATTAGGTGCATCGCGTATACTTCTACAGTTAACGAAGCGATTGCATTGGAACAAAACATTGGTTTTTGAAAAATAAACTATTTATTTTCAATCAATGGAAGTCTTTTTTAGTATCGAACGAAACATTGTGAAAACATGTTTGCTGTTCTGAAGTGAAATGAGTTCGATAGAGACCAAATGTCAGCTATGTCAGCTGAAATCAATCAAATATCAATAGGACTTCAGTATTCTATTACAAGTACTTCAACGACCAGTATCTGGATACTTGTCGCTAAAATACTAAATAGTATTTGATTACTACTGTCATCTCTAATTAATTTAAACAGAACATATTTGTATAAGAATATTTATATTTGTATAATATTTATTATTATTTAGATGGAAATTAAGTCATCATATAATGTACACATTTCATATAAAACAAATGTTTTTACTGTATGAATGAAGTTTTTATTTTATTTTTATTTAGAGACTGCCATAACGTATCTACACTGAAAAAGTCGAGAGCATCATTTAGTATACTATTAATTCACGATCACCACATTATTAGTAAATGCAAGCAAAATTATTGTCAAAAGGTTTTAATATTCAACTAATAAATGTGTTACGGTTATAACATAATTACTTTGACAAAACAATTCGGATTTTAGTTGATAGAAATTTCATACCAAGCAAGATACGATCTCTGACGAAAAAATATATGAAATTTCTAATCTTATAAAAAGTTCTTATATGATTTTATTTAATATATAATAAAATAGATTTTTATAAGTTAAAGTATATTATTAATATGTTTAATTTAAACTGAGTTTACAAGAAATTATTGAAAATTTTAGAACCATTTTCCAATTATAATAATAGCACGATCTGAGATCAGATCGATACAACCTTTGATTATCTGATTACTGAACGTTATGTGGTTTATCGAGATGTGAACAAAAATATTGTGACATATTTTTATAAGAGATGATTATTTAAATAATTAAACATTAATTGATGTATTTCTTTTATATTTATACTATCATTTTTGTCTATTATACATTATACAAGATGTCTATAAAATTAATAACATGTTTTTTTTTCATGAACACGACACGTGTTCTTTCGCAATACATTATTACATCACGAGATTTTTTCCTTCACTATCAATCATGATAATGGGAACCTTATTGTCTGAAAATAACACATGTAACATTATTTTTGATGAAGTTAAATTATTGACTGAAATGACAACAATGATTGACCCTGAATAGTTCGATATAATTATAATATAATAAGATTTGTAACATTTGTAAAGCAATCCAAATGATTGCTTTATACATAAAAATAATTTATTAATTGATATTTTGTTTTATTAAGGTTAAGGTTAATATTTTTTATTTAAAAGTAAAAATAAGATTTATTATTTATGACAAAGAATCAATATCTTTTGTTAATCGACAACGATTTTGCATGAAATGAATTAAATTACAATTTAGCATTTCTTTTGGAGGTTATTATTATAATAAACAATTACAAGTAAAAAATAGAACACATTAATTGAATTAGCAATAACTTAAGCTAAACATAAAAAGTATTAAAATATAATGGAAAAATCAATGAAAATAACTCATGAAAAAATAAATAAAGAAAGCGTACTCGAGTAAATATTTTTCTTTTCAATAAAACAAAAAACTGTCTGGCGAATATAAAGAAGGGCGGGGACGAACAGGATCAGAAAGGAATAATCTCAACATTTATTTGTGAGCATTAATTCAGTTTGAAAATCCTTTGTGTGTTTATACGAGAGATTAAAGCAAAAAAATACATTTAATTTAGATTTTTGTTTAACAAGAGCACGATACAAATAAATGTAATTGTATTATAATTGACTGTCTTTAATTTTAATATTGTAAAGGATTAACGGTTTAAATAAGTGTTTTATTAAATAATAAATAATTTCTCAAGGACGATATATATATTTTGCCAAGCAGGGTTAAATGCTTTACAAGTAATCTATAAATAAATAATACTACTCTAATAATAGTGTTACAACTAGCGCTGTCAAAAATCAATGATTCGATACATTGAATTATTCTGCGAGTGACCTCTCGTAGTATCTCGTCAATTCAATCTCTTCAATTCTCTTTACCTTGTAATTGAAATACTCTAACCAGAAAGGATTTACCGATAAATGACCCATTTCACTTTGCCATGTGTATGACGCCATTATTATAACCATTATTTTGAATAATTAATTACAAATCTGAAATTAAAGTCTAGTTAAATTAGTTCAATATTCAATATGGATCATTCGTCATTAAATTTAAAGTTGTCTTTCATTGAAAGCAGAAAGAAATCGTATTTCTCAATTGAAAGCAAAAAGAACTTTGAAATGGATTACCGGTTACTAAAATTTTAAAAGCTGTAAAGCCACGATTTAAGTGATCTCTGTCCTGTTAATTTAACTTTGCTAAAGTTTAATCGACTGGGCGAGAAATTAGTATAATAATCCGATAGAAATAGCAATTCAATAAAGGAGGTCAAAGTCGTTGAAAATTATAGGACAAACACGTACGTTGTACTGTACAAAATATTTATATTTTTAATACAGATTAGAAAAAGTTAATAAACAAATCGTATTAATAATATTCCTTACAATATTGCAATCTTATAATATATTCTAATACTTATTTATGACTTGGTTTATATTTGTTTGATCCCGTATTATAATAAGGCATAAACTTTATTTTATCTTTATTCGAGCTTAACTGCCACTGATCTGACTGATTTGTTTCCTGCAATTATTTATATACTTTCGTACTTTATCTTTTCTGTACAATTATAGCCATATAGTAAAATATCTCTAAGCATAAAAGCGACCAAATGCACTGCACTTATCAAATACTATCAAAACATCGATCTGTTGGTAACTTTTACAATAATATATTTTCTAAGAATTTATTTTCCATAAAAACAAATCAATAACTTTCAATATCCCTAAAACCTTTAATCCCCGATATTTCTCTAATCCGTTCAAGTACATAGTGTTTTGGGACGAAAATAATTTTGATGTCCCAATCTACTGAGAACCCTTAAATTAAATTGATATTTCAATAAAAAATATTGTGAAAAGATGTTTCGTATATTATAACAATTTTATAATTTTGTTTCTTTACCAGCTTGATATTAATGATTGAAACATTAATATTTACAACATTTTTTTTAATAAACATTTACGATTGTTTTAGGTTTTCGCAAGATGTTTTAAAAAGTAAACAGTTATTTAAAAAGGTTAAAAATTCTATATTTATGACACTACATCAATTACCGACCGCGCAGTATTCACAAAGAATGAAAGTTTGAATTCTGCTCGTATTCGTAAATTTGTCCTTGTATAAACCATTTAACAATTTACATACATACAAATGAGAATTAAACGGCTTATCGAATTGATTGCGATGGTTCTAGTCATTCGTATATTGCTCACTAAATATATTGACGTTTGTGAAACAGTGATCACAATAAAAAAATAAGAAAACCCGGCTGAGTTTGTTGTGTGGTTATTCTCAGACCAGGGCGCGTTTGGAACCCTCGTAGCCTTATTTTAAGTTGGAAAGTGTCTTTACAGAAGAGCTTATTTTGATACATACGATATCAAAATAGGCCCTCCTGTCACTTCCATTTGACGTACACAAGTGATCACTGGTATGGATTTAAAGTGGAAAATGTATAAATAAATAAATAAATAAATAAAAGTTTATTTGCTCAATACCACTCGTTACAGTACATAAAATTTAAAATCGCATAAATTTTCCTACAAAAAGTATTCGAATTGTTCGACATATTACAGTTGCAACTGACTTTCTCTACTTTTTGATTTCCTCTGCTTATACACTAAAATATCTACATGTCCATATATCTAAGGGTTTATGTAAGTACATCAGACCTTATACTGTATACTGTATCTTATCGTACTTTCATATTGTTGTTTCATCTTTTCTTTCCTAACGAAAACATTTTATTTTCAATTATTTTCAAACTTCTGTAGAATTCATCTAATAAAAAATATAAAACAACAAAACTATATTTCTTCTAACCAATTACATATATATATCCTTGGCATGTTTTTTGCAAGATATGAAATTGAATTAAAAAGACTATCAGAGATAAGGAAAGTAATGAAGTTTTTATCCACATTTCACTGTTACTAGCGCACGTAAGTGTGGTTAAAGAACTCGTCTATTTCAATTACGGGAAAACTTATTGAATCGGGATATCCGCTAAAAACTTGAACGTACACGTTTCTATGTAACTATCTTCTCTATTTCGAAATGTGCTGATGCAATTTACATACAGTTTGAAAGTTTTTGTCTAATAAAAGCTCATACCTATTGTATATAAATATATACCGAAAAAGGGACATAAGATTTAATTAACGTAATTGAAATTTTTTATTCAAAATACACCACAGCGTTGAGTAATACTTTCAAATCGACAACATAACATTAGAATTTATTTATTTTCAAGCTATTGGCAATTTACTTTTACAATTATCTTTATAAAAAAATTATTAATAAGTACTTGCTAACGTTTTTCAGAAAACCTAAAAAATATATTGTAAAAAAAGGATTTTCCAATTGACCCTGTGTATCATTAAGTCTTTTACTCCATGTAATTAGATTTCATCGGTCGTTTTTTAAGGTTTTCATGACTCTTTGCTCAAAAAAATCAGAGTTTACAACACATACATTTATTATTATTTATATGTCGTCTTATAATAGGACGATGACTTTTTAAAATTGTCCGTTTAAAATAGTTTTTTTTTCGATCTTTATGTATATCAACAACTATAAAACAATTTTGTAATTAATTAAAGAAATATTGCTTTTAATTTAAACATAAAATCTCCAGAAAAAGAAAAATGTTGCGACGTATCTCAAACTACGTTTTATTTAACAACCTAGTGGAAAAATACAAAACTTTTAATAATATTTATTTCTAGTTTTAATCAGTTCATAATAATTCTAATTCCTAGTTCCAGTTCAAGTTCCAACTATAAACTCCACTCCTGATCAAAGTTGTTTAAAAAACAGTTAACTAAAGTTTGTTATTAAATGGCCAGTTAACTAAAGTTTGTTATAAAATTGAATAACAATAAACTTAACAACGACTATCATTATTAACAAATGATAAAATAAAACCCGTTAATAGTTGCAATAAGATACTATAAGCATTAACAAACTTTATTAAACTCAAATTCAATACGAGAAAAATTTATAGATAAATAATAAGTTAAAGAGTATCCATAGAATTTCTTGTCGGTTTTTCTCCGTGGAATTACTATTTGAATTTGTAACTACTATAGTATGAGCTTTTATATGTGTATTATATGCTAATGTAATAAAAATCTTTGGAAGAAGAGTTCCTCCTCTAACATTATACAATATATATCGAGCCAGATCAATACAAGCTGCAAACAAATAAATATAGCTAGGCTCTACTACCTTTGATAATAATAAATTATTCTCAAGTTAACATTTTAAAGACAAATATAAACAAAGGAACTTACAAAAAATAATATAAGTTCAAGTGGTCAGGTAAGAAAATAAAGGTCTGAGTAATACATTATTCTTATTTGAATGTAATTATTGTTATGAAATAAATACACAAAGATGGGTAGAATTTATGGACATATATAGATTATGTATACTCGTATGCATTACATCTCGTGTTACATTTTCATGTAATATTCTGGTGTTCCATATTCATGTATATCAACATCTATAAATTGATTGTTATTTTCCACAATATTTATGAGGTGAACTGTACCACGTTCAGTTTTATCTTCTAAAGACACAAGTTTGAGCTTTTACCACTAAGAAAACCAAATTTGTCATATCACCGCTCTTCGAAAGTTATTCGATCTGAAGCTTGCCGCCAAATTTTATTACCGAATCGCACGTCATTGCCTCCATTACCTGCTCCTCCTCCTACATACCACCTGAATGCTTGACGATATTCCACTGTGCGGTTTTCAAGGACTTTTTTCCACGTAATACATGGACATGTAACGAACTCCCTTCGGGGGTACTTTCAGACCAACACGACATGGGTACTTTCAAAAAAGACGTTTACTTCTACCTGCAAGGCCGGCAGCGCTCTTGTAAATCCTTGGATGTTGCAAGAGTTCATGGGCGGCGGGCGGTGCTCACATATTATCGGTGACCCGCCAGCTCGTTTACCCTCCTCTAACACAAAAATATATTATTACTAAAATCTTAATTTATCTTAAACACAAAACATATCAATAATATCAATCCTAGTTTTATCTAGAGGACTTGTCCTCCTGAGATTTAAGCAAAAAATTTAGTAAAAACATTAAAAATAACGTTACACATGTTTATAGATATTTTGACACAAATGGGAACCTTATCATGATTGATTGTGATAGAAAGATCCAGTGTATCGTGTATCATGAAAGAAACATGTCACATTCATCAAAACTAAAGTCTTATCTTATATAAAGTATGATAAAAAGATGATAATAATAATACAAGTAAATAAAAAAACAATGTTTTAATGTTTAATAATCTTAGTTTTTCTGTCCATTTCTCGATAAACTACAATAAGTTTCAATTGTTATAAATTTATTAGCGGTTATTTTATTATAAAGGAGTTTACCAGATGAAAGAAGATATTTCAAATTAAAAGTAAAATCTTTTGATCGCAATTTCAATTATAATTTATATTAATATTTTCCATTAGATAGGGAGAAGAGTTTTATTGTTATTGTTATAATTTTATTTATTTTATTGTTATAGTTGTTGAATTATATTATGTTAGAAAAGTACAAGCTTTCTATATTTTATCGTACTTCAAATAAAATTTATGTCAACCAAAATCAGAGTTGTGCTTTGGTAATGTAATTGATTGTGATATAACATAACTATAGTACATTTATGTAGTTTTATATTTATTAGGAGTTTATCTGTGTTTCATATACATATATTATATTCAATTTGATTCTTATTTATTCATACGTTATTATTTTATATATAAATTACTCGGCCTTGTATCAAACAGCTACGAAGGTTCCTAAAAAAATAGTTTATATTATCATGTAGCAAAGAATACGCTTTTTGATAAAGATAATAGTGTGGTGTTTAACACTATATATTTTTTTATTTAATTTTTAACACTGGGAGATTTCTTACAGTGATTGTTCAGACAATTAAATTGTTCAGAATCTCTATGACTATAAACTTAGACATTTTAATAAATAATAGAAAATAAACAATGTCATTAAAATGCGTATATTACTAAAAGGAAATTATTTAATATAAGTTATAATACTTGTAAATAAATAATAATATGTTAGTACAATAATTTAATCTTTGTATTTTTTTCGATATATCTATATTTCTACTTGTACTGATAATTTATTTATATTTAAAAAACAATCTAAAGCTGAACTTAAACGTAGTAATGAATGTTTAAACTGTATTCAAAATTGTGACATAAGATCTGCGGACAAGATGGCTACCAACACCACAACAACACAACAAATTACATTTATTAAATATTCTTTACTAATCTAGTTATATTTTATTCTTACATGTTTGAAAATAACATCATTTCATAACTTTTTCATCTCTTATAATATAATAATTTACTATTTATTATTGACTAAATAATGAACATTGTTTACATATACTTAACAATAGTGATATCACATTAACAAATATATGCCGTATTTTATAACACTTAAATCATTTTACGTGTAGCGGTTTTTTATTTCTATATTTATTTTACTATAACTTTATTGTATTAACCTGAAAGAATATAAAGGACGAACTTAATGCGTATTGGCATTCTCTACGTGTATTAAATCAGAAGATATTGTTTTACCTGTCGCTTAAATGACAACTTCGTCGGAGATTTTCTGATATCTAAAAGTTTTATTTTTGTTATTTTCCAAAGTTTCCATGCATGAATCTATGACATGCACACATCACAATGGTATTTTAATTATGTAGATTCAATCATACGAACAGTTCGTGGTAAAACCTGTAATGGATTTATGGAAATTAATTTATTTATTATTGAATGTGGAATTCGAATTGAAAATGTTGTCTGTTTTAATGACTTGGAAAATATTTAATTTATTGTAAACTTATTCGAAAATAATACAGGGTCCTTCGAAAATTATATACTTTTTAAAAGTAAATAATAAATAAGAGATACAATCAATATGTTTTCTCCTCATATTGAATTTATACGTAAAAAGTAAAACATCGGGTTAGACAAAAATTAAACTATTTTATAATAAAAAGAGTTACAATTCATATATAATCACAAAGTATTAGAGTTCAGTTGAAGTTCGTCATTGATATTGCAGCGTTGGTGGTAACGTTGTACGAAATTCAGATCTGAACATAAATTAACATATTTGTATAAATGTTACTTTTACTAGAAAATCAATTCAATTTACATAACATTGGTAAAAATATACAATTTATATTGTTTTAAAAACAATTATTTTGTAATGAAAATAGATATAGTAAAGATATTCACTTTTTATAAAAAAAATTTTTTAATGTGAGTGTTCTCGGTAAATATATTTCATTATAAACTATTAATAAAATATATTTCAAGAAATGTACTATTCAATTTTAAATCAGGTTTATATTAGTATTGGAAAATATGTATTGAAATACCTATTTGTGATTCCTCACAATGGTTAGAATAGAACTGAGATTTTACGTGGTTTGGTAAAGATTAATTAATAGTTATACAACTTACATATTGGCTGTAGGTACATACGGTATTAATTTCCGGAGTGATGAAGATAAAATAATTAAATTGGAATTCAATTAACTTTAAACATGTTAAATTAAAATAGGATAGCTTGGGTAAATCAAAATATAAATGAGTGAAACCAATAGTATAATTTAAAACGATAAGAAAACAAATAATTACATTTGAAAGATTACTTACTTGTGTTACATCGTTTACAGTGTACTGGCCAACAGGTCTGACCACGTGAGCAGACCGGTCGAACCATATATGAATATATTAAAAATATATTCAATTAATACTTATTTAATATATATATACACCCTTAACTTTAGTTATTAAATTTATAATATATTGATCTACGGATCATAAAGTATTTTTCAAAATGTAAAACAATATATAAGAAATATACCTTTATTTACATTTTATACATAAAATAAAATTATTTTTCTTACTTAAAATACATAAAATATTTTAATAAAACAGTTATTGTAACATGTAAAGTAGATGCATGATAGAAATTGTTTATTTTATCCCGTTCTTATTCCGTATCAGGCCAAAGTTACAAACTAATTTCGCAAACATTTACCATGGTAATAGCTCATGGTCTGAGTCAAGATAAGAATACTTTCTACTTCGGAAATTTTTCTCATCTTACGTCATATGTTTAAAGTTTTACATATTAAATGTAAGTTAATATGTTTCTGTTTTAAAAAATATATTTATTGATAAATTAAGTTGTGATTTAAGACATTTTGTAATCTGTAATTAAGGTGACTTGTACTTGCATCTCAAATGCGGTGTAACTGCGGTTGCTCTGCAAATTCCTTTGTATTCAAATAGGTTTAGGTATTTGTGGTGTGGTCTAATTAATTATACAATTGTGCGTTGGGATTTATATTCACTGTTAAAAAATTTGTATAGAAATATGTCGGTTAATTTATATCCCAAATTGAAAAGGTTATAAATATATTTAATATTATAATATTATAAGAGTTATTTATTTTATTGAACTACTATATCATTTTATTAACATTATGTACAAAAATAATAGTGAAATAACTTTCAACCTGGACAAAGTTCATCCACAGAACGATGTTATTAGTTTCTAACTCAAATACAGCAACGACATAGATTATATCCTCTATATATAGAGTACATGTGAATATAATATTTATCTTGTCAAGTCGTTCGAAACTAAAGTTATCGCTATAAATACCAATGTATGGCTCCTACACCTCTTCTCTGGGATTTTAACGGTTAACGTATAACGAGAATTTTAATATTATTGTCTGTTAATTACTTAATTATAATCATAAGAAAGTGATACAATTATAAGAACATTTGCACACATATATATATATCATTTTAGAGTACGTCATATTATATCCCGGAAAAATCCAAAGTTCTAGTGGATAAAGTATTAATTGTTGCCTGGCTAAACGAAGACGCGTTGTATAACTTAAATTATTTATTTTTTAATTATTTTTTTATTTCCTATCTCCTTCGACGAGAGAGAAGCCGCGGTCAAAAGCTACTATTCAATAGCAATACCCGCAATGTCTTTTATAAAGAAAAACTTCTATGCGATATAAGGACGATATTTAAAATTTTAATTATATTGTATAAGTGCTAAGTGACAGTAGGTGAATTATTATTAAGTTGGGAGGAGGAAGGGAAACATAGTTGCTGGCAACAGATAATAATAAAATAATCTAAATTAACAATAAATACAATTACTGAAATACTTTTAAAAACATTACGACGGATACAAATGTAATTTGAAAGACATAACCGGAAGAAGAAAAATTGAGGAGAGAAATGTATCTCGATAAATAGCTCCCAATTTCATGACCCTCCTTTGAGAGGGCGGAATGTAACAAAAGAGTTTACAGAATATATTTTATCGAATTACGAATCTGTTGAATCAACGAAATTGGTAGATAATTAATTAGACCAATAAATATTTTAACTTTTTTACATATCTTTCCTAATTGTTTTTAATATCTATATCGGGAAGTAGATATCTGAATTGAATAATTAAATTAGTTTACATGGGTATCGTTTATTAAAACTAAGTGTTATAATAATCATAATTAAGATATAACAAGACAGTAGTACCTATACGATATATTTACCCAGTCTTAACGCTGACCACTGCAGGGTACTTTACAAGTACATAGGTAAGTAAACTATGACTCCTCAGCATAAAAGTTTTAAATGTCTAAAATATTAATTTAAAATGATTCTACTGTATTTATATTTTTTGATTAAATTATGTTATCGAAACTATATAATGACATGGCTACTTTTCAACTGTTAACAATTTTTTTCTTTAGTTTTAAATATAAAAAAAAGTATAAATATTCCAATCACAAAATTCAACTTTATTAAACAAAATATTTTTCCAATTTTTTTATATTAAAATATTGGTACACCCAAGTTGTTCTCGTCCCAAAACATTATGTATTTGAACGGATTAGAGGAATGTCGGTTACGAAGGTTTTAGGGATATTGAAAGGTTTGGAACGTTATAAGCTTCTGTGTTATCCAGGCTGCGGTTCTTTATATATCTATTTAATTTGACGATGATTAAAGTAAATCATTTATCTTTATTGATATTAAATTTCTTACAATAATTTTTTTCATTGTGTAAACTATCATCATTGAAATATAATTCTTTTTCACTTTTGTGATATAGTAATAGAATTTACGTAGAGTTTTGTACAAAAAAGTGTAATAAAAATTATTGAAATAATAATCAGTGTACGAGTTGACTGTTAACCAGGCAGTCTCATTAATGCTCTAATTTTATGTCCTAATAAAAACCATGTCATAAATAATTTTCAACATTTTTGAGACAGTATTATTAAAACAAGATCCGCAACATTATAACAAATATTTGTAATCTGATTTATTTATTTCATTTTCTTTTCTGTAATATAAAAAAAAAATTGCCTATTCTAAACGATGTAAAACTACTGTGATTGTCGTCAAATTACCAACAACATTGACTTTCTTAATTGAATTGTCTATTACTATCGGAATATTATACTGAATTCTTGACCAGTCAAATAAACTTCAAAGTTAAATTAACAAGATAGAGATCAGTTAAAATCGTGGTTTTACAGATTTTTAAAATTGGAAAAAATAATCTCTTTCTACTCGTTATTTCTGCTTTCAATTGTGAAAATTTATCAATATTAAACTTTTTTTTTTTTTTTTTTTTTTTTTTTTTTTTTTTTTTTTTTTAAAGACCATAGACATTTGTCCATGCCTTTCATTGTGATTTTAAACAATTTTATTACGAATTTAATTGCGATGGTAACTTCGCAGGAAATTGTACACAAGTTTTCCAAAGCTATTTTAGAAATTGATAATAATAATAAATAAAGTAAATAGTAGTAGTAGTAAGCTAGGTTATTAAGTTCACTAGCTTTTTCATAGCGTCGGAGTCGCGGTGAGAAATTGCCATCTTGAGGTTGTACTCTACAAGAGTTCTATCGGAGGTATCGCCGGCCCGCCTAATGAATCTCACAATGGCGTCTTCGTCGATATCCGTGTAGTACGTAGAACTTCTTGTGTGCCTAGATAAAGCCACCACTGCGTGTGGGACACTTGTCAGGTACGATTTTGGTTTGGATTTCGTTTGGATGATTATTACCGACTCGTATGTTAATCCCTGAGCTTCATTGATAGTGAGGATGCGCGAGTTTTCCCCTTTTCCGTACCCTAGGTTTGTAAGGTCCGCTTTTTCAGTCTGTGTGTGGACCAGGTACAGGGTATTAGGAAAGTCAGCTTCGATGGTAGCACCCTTAAATCTGACTGTTCTCAGAGAGCGAGTCAATGAATGGGCTGAGTATATGCCGTTGTATACCTCGTTTAGAGCATAGCTTACGTCCAGGGGACATCGGTAGGTTCTTAAGAGCTCTTGACTGATAGACGTCACGAGGTATGGGCTATTATATTTCATATGGAACAGATTTAGCCGGTCTATATAAGGAATCTGGTTTGTGTCTCCGATTAGTGTGACTGCTTTGGCCTATGTTAGTCGGGCCGCCATAACGATCGCTCCGAAATGGTTCATCAAGGCCTCGTCAACGATAAGTCCTTCAGGCTTTTCTTTGACGCCATTTATTAATATTGAAGCGATCGTTCGGACTTTGGTCTTCCCGTCCTTTGGACAACTGAGGGCGAGTTTATTCCTGAGCTCTAATGCTGCCTCAGTCGTCGTTGTTGCTATCAAGTCACTTTCAAATACGAAGTTGTTTACTACCCAAGTCGATTTTCCACATCCAGGAACGCCGTTGACCCAGTGGAAAATTGGTGCTTCCCAGTCTTCCCAGGGTCTTGCTGAATCCTCTACGGCTGTAGCCATTTGGAGGATGTTATCTTCCAGCCAGACCTCTGTACAGCGGGCTACTACAAGTATTGAGTCTTCAGCGGGTGTTAAATACTTGGGCGGTCCAGTTACTCCTTTGGGGGTTTCAGCTATTTTAACGAATCCATTTTTAACGCTGTAAGCCGCCATGTGGGGAATTTTAGGTGTTTTACCCCGTACATATTCAGATGTAGTGTTGTTGAAAATGGCGGCTTTTTCTTCCTTGAGTAATACTTTAAGAAGACCTTCGTTTTCAAGTTCGAAGGTCCGCCTGATCTTTTCACAGATCGCAAGGTTAGTTTTGATTGTTTCCCTTATAGATGCTGTGTACTCAAGAAACGCGTTTCGCATATGTTCGTTGGCACCACTGGCAGATGGTAAATCGGGTGCACTTGTTTGTCCCATGTCGGCTCTAGTTCTGTTCTTTTTATGATATTTTTGCTTCGGTTTAAGCATTGTAATCATCTTATTAAATCCTTTCTTAGTTTTTGATTTGTCCTGTGCTATTTTGTTGGATTGAATTTCGATGGCAATTTTCTCTTGAAGGCGTGCGGCGCTGCTTTGTAGGATCTGGTTGCTTGGTTCGCCCCAGGTGTTTTCGGGGAATATTAAACTTTTAACGAGTACAACTACACTTTAATCAGATGGATATAATTAGTTCTTCAAAACATTGGTTATAATAATGGTATCTTAACAAATGACGAAGTGGAACGAGTCTTTTATCCTTAAAGATTGATTTCCTACTTATAACCATTCAATTACAACGTAAAGAGAGTTGAAAGGAATCGAGGAGATTGAAGCTACGAGAGGTCACTCACAGAATACTTCAATGGATTACTTTATTGATTTTGTTGACAACATCTAATATGAAAGTGTTATTTTTAATGAAGATATTGATATATTTATGTGAATTGCTATTTAAACTTATTATATTTAATGATATTTAGATCAAGTTATTTAATATTATTATAATATTTTAATAACTCCATGATTGTATATTACTATAATATGTTTCAGTACATTTCGTAAACAATCAATAAGTTGATTTTTAAAAGAATTTTAAGATCCAAAATATAATTTAAATTTATCATTAAAGCAATAAAATTAACTCTAAAAATCAAAAGCATCGATTTTATAATTTATGTCTACGAAATACTGGCCATTTAAATGAACTTTTTATTTTATATTTATAAAAAAAGATATAAGTTTAACCACAAAAAAGAGATTTTCTACATATCAACTTAGTTTATTTATGCCATGTACTATTTTATTGACTATGCAATTATTATTCAGCAAAATATATTATAACTACTTCAACACATCTTAGTAATATATTATATTTACTTCATATGATTTAAGGATTTACATTTTAGTCAATAATTGAATTTCATCAAAAACAATGTTACACGTGTTTCGAGATATTTTAACACAGCAAGGTCCCCATTATCATGATTGATTGTGAAGAAAAATCCCATAATATCCTTTATCACGAAACATCGAAACATGTCATGTTTATTAAAAGTAACATTCTTTTTTTTTTTTTATAGACACCTTGTATTTAAAATGATACTAAAACTACAAATAAATAAAAGACATCACTCAAAGTGTTATTACTAATTATCTCTCTTTTATGAAAAGTTTTATTTACATAAATTAAATATCACGTTACTTTATAGAAAAGAAAATACAGTAGCATATTTCGAAATAGAGAAGATAGTTGGACATGGAAACATGTGTACGTTTCAAGTTTTTATATAACGGTTATCCGATTCAATCAATTTGGCCTAAATCGAAATAGAGGAGTCTTTTAATAACTTATTTATCCTTATTACATGCCCTGGTAACCGTGAAATGTGGGTAAAGGCTTCAATAATTTTCTTATCTCTGACAGTCTTTTTTAAATTCAATTTCATATTTGGCCAAAATATGTACAAAAATAATAGTGAAATAACTTTCAACCTGGGCAAAGTTCATCCACAGAACGATGTTATTAGTTTCTAACTCAAATCCAGCAACGGCATATATTATATCCTCTATATATACATGTGAATATATTATTTGTCTTGTCAAGTTAAACTAAAGTTATTGCTATAAATACCAATGTATGGCTCCTCCACCTCATCTCTAAAGTTTTAAAATCTTTTATAACCTAAATCAGGGTTAAAGTATAAAAAGTATTTTAATATTATTATCTGACAATTACTTAAAGAAAGTGATGGAGTTGCAAGAAAATTTACACACATATACCATAGATATCTTAGAAAAATTATACGTTACTTTGTGTCCCCGAAAAATCCAAAGTTGTAATGGATACACTATCATTTGTGGCCTAAGTAAATGAAGGCGCGTTGTATTTAACTTTATTATTTGTTTTTTTTATATTTTTTTTAATCTTTTATCTTCGACGATAGAGAAGCTGGTCAATATCTACTATACAATAATTGGATTAAAATGTTATCGCGAATAGGTGTTTAATTAATGTTAGGTATTATATAAATTTGTTTTTAGCAATACCCGCAATATCCGACATAAAGAAAAACTGCTATTCGATGTAAGGACCTTATTTAACTTTTAATTATATTTAATAAGTGCTAAGTGGCAGTAGGTGGATTATTATTAAGTTTGGAGGAGGAACGGAAACAAAGTTGCTGGCGACAGATAATAATAAAATAATCTAAAATACCAATGAATACAATTACTGAAATAATTTTAAGAACATTATGTCGGATACAAATATAATTTGAAAGGCATAACCGTCAGAAGAAATTGAGTCCGAAATTGAGGACAGAAATGTATCTCGATAAATAACTCCCAATTTCATGACCCTCCTTTGAGAGGGTGGAACGTAACAAAAGAGTTTACAGAATATATTTTATTGAATTATGAATCTGTTGAATCAGCGAAATTGATAGATAATAAGATTAATAAATGTTTCACCTTACACCCATGTAAGGGTGTCATTTATTAGACCTAAGTGTTATAATAATAATGAAGATGATATAACAAGACAGTACCTATACGATATATTTACCCAGTCTTGACGCTGACCGCTGGAGAGTACTTTATAATTACATATACTGTATTTATATTTTTTGATTAAATTATATTTTCGAAACTAGATAATGACATGGCTATTTTTCAAGTGTTAATTTTTTTTTTTTTTTTTTTTTGATTTTAAGTATAAGATAATAATTATAAATATTACAATTCTAATCACAAAATTCAAATTTATTAAACAACATATTTTTCGTTGGAGCCTAAAATGGAATCAATAAATTGTTTGAATTTTTTTCTATTAATATATTGGTACACCCAAGTTATTCTCATCCCAAAACATTATGTATTTAAACGGATTTTTAAGACAGTATTATTACAACAAGATCCGCAACATTAAAACAAATATTTGTAATCTGATTTAATAATTTCATTTTCTTTTCTGTAATATAAAAAAAATTGCCTATTGTAAAAACTGTAAAACTACTGTGATTGTCGTAAAATTACCAACGACATTGACTTTCTTAATTGAATTGTTCATTACTATCGGAAATTGATCAATCGAATAAACTTCAAAGTTAAATTAACAAGATAGAAATCAGTTAAGATCGTGGTTTTACAGATTTTTAAAATTGGAAAAAATTTTCTCTTTCTACTCATTATTTCTGCTTTCAATTGAGAAAATTTATCCACATTAAATTTTTAACGAGTATAACTACACTTTAATTAGATAGATATAATTAGTTCTTCAAAACATTGGTTATCATAATGGTATCTTAACAAATGACGAAGTGGAACGAGTCTTTTATCTTTAAAGATTGATTTCCTACTTATAACCATTCAATTACAACGTAAAGAGAGTTGAAAGGTATCGATGAGATTAAAGCTACGAAAGGTCACTCACAGAATAATTAAATGAATTACTTTATTGATTTTGTTGACAGCGTCTAATATTAAAGTGTTATTTTTAATAAAGATATTGTTTTTGTAATTTATTATTATATAGTATACCATTCAGTCGCGCTTGTTTAGGATTTATTCTCTTTTACTCTATATTACTAAAGCATATATACTTATATCATTTTTCATCATTTTATAGTTAAGAGAGGATCAAACTCTTTGTCGAGATTAAAAAACAAAAATCACAATACTGAAGAGAATCATTTGGTGTAAAAAGTGAATCCATGTTGTTTGGGTGACATTGATTTAAAAATTATTGGTACTATTGCTTATTGCTTTTTCAATAATTTTGCCTATAGTGTCTGGGATTGAAATTGGACGACTATTTTCAATTTTGATTCTGGAAGCCTCATTGTGAAGAGGGATGACTAAGGCTTCTTTCATTTAGTTAGAAAAATGGCAAATTCAATATATAACTCTCTATAAATAGAAATCACAATACTAGAGAGACTTGTTTCTTATAAAAGTGAACGTACACATTTACCAAAGATATAATTAACTTGCATTTATTTATATTAGATATTTATTCTTGTTCTTAAAAATTACAAACTACATCTATTTTTATTCAATGTTTCTTATACAAAGGATCTTCAATCTGAATTAATTCTGTCAAATAAAACTTGAGATTATTCCATTTTATTCTGTATATTTCCGCCTTTTAATATTCTCCTCGACAGTTATGCTTCATTGAAAAGGAAAACATTTATTCAAGTGCGCTTTCGTTGTTTATATTTAGTGAATTGCTAATTAAACTTATTATATGTAATGATATTTAGATCGGCTTGTAAGTTATTAAATATTATTTTAATAACTATGATTTTTATACTACTATGTTTATTATATTTCGTAAACAATCGATAAGTTGATTTTGAAAATAATTTTAATTACATTTTATGAGTTCAAAATATTAATTTAATTTATCAATAAAGCAATAAAATTAACTCTAAAAATCAAAAGCATTGATTTCATATTTTACTTATATGAAATGCTGCCACTTAAAATTAACTTTTTATTTTATACTTTTAAAAAAACAGATAACTTCAACAAAAAAAAGATTTCCTACAAATCGACTTAATTTATTGATGCCATGTAAAATTTTATTGAGTAAGCCTCTAAGAATATAAAACAGTTAAGCATATAATAAATAAAATATAATACGACAATAAAATTTGATTGAGAATTATACAAACTTATTTTAATTTATATATTTGTAGGTATATTCAGCAAACACTGAAACTTCTTTAACACATCTTAGTTATATTATATTTACATCAAATGATTTAAGGATTATCATTTTAGCCAATAATTGAACTTCATCAAAAACAATGTTACACGTGTTTCTTGTTATTTTAACACAGCAAGGTTTCCATTATCATGATTGATTGTGAAGAAAAATCCCATAATATCCTTTATCACGAACGAGACATGTCATGTTCATTAGACGTAACATCTTTTTATTATTATAGACACCTTGGATTACACATAATAAAAAAGGCGAAACTAAAAACACGAATAAATAAAAGACTTCAATCAAAGTTTTATTACTAATCACCTCTCTCTAATAGTTATTTTAATAATCATCTCTTATTAAGTAACAACATAACGTTCAGTTGTGATAAATATATTAAGGGTTATTTATATTAATAAACCTCTATTATTATCTGATAGACTCGTATTAACGAGTCTATCAGATAATAATAGGCTGTATCGTTCAGATCTCAGATCGTGATATTATTCATTTGGATAACGGTTGTATAATTTTCAATAAGTTTTTGTAAGGTTTAGTTATAATTATTAATAAAATATTTTACTTTATAAAAATCTATTGTATTTTGAATAAAACCATACAAGCATTTTTTTTTATAAATTTGGACTTGATATAAAATTTCTGTAAACTTAAATATCCCTAAAACCTTCGATCCTCGAGATTTCTTTAATCCGTTCAAGTATATAGTGTTTTGGGACGAAAATAACTTTGTTGTCCAAATCTACCGAGAACTCTTAAATTAAATCGATAACGATATTTCGTAAAGATCTTTCATATACTATAACAATGTATTAATTCTGTTTCTGACCTTAGCGACCAGTTGTTAAGTAAATTATAATTACAAGATTGAAACATTAATATCTATAACTTTTTTTTTCATAAAGATAAATAACGTTTACGATTATTTAAGATTTTATAAGATGTTTTAACAATTTAACAGTTAAATTAAAATGTTGAAAATGTAATATTTATTACATTTTCGTAATTGGTCGTAATTGGTCTTACCGATCCTACAGTATTCGCAGAGAATGAAAGTACGAATACTCCTCGTATTCGTAAATTTGTTCTTGTATAAAATATTTAACAATTTATTATATATATTTATACTATGATAAATAACATTTAACATACAAATGAGAATTAAAAGTTTATTGTAGTCAGTACATCTCGTTACAGTAAATAAAATATAAAATCGCATTAATTTTTCTACAAAAAGTATTCGAGCAAAATATATATTATAGTTGCAACTGACTTCTACTACTTTTTTATTTCCCCTGCTCCTACACTAAAATACATGTAGATAACATGTCCATATATTTTAGGGTTTATGTAAGCACATCAGACCTTATACTGTATCTTATCGTACTTTGATCTTGTTGTTTCATCTTTTCTTTCCTAACGAAAACTACATTTTATTTTCAATTATTTTCAAGCTTCATGAATTCTACATGATATTATCTAATAAAAAATAAGAAACAACAAAACTATATTTCTTCTAACCAATTACATATATCCTTTGCATGTCTTTTGCCAAATATGAAATTGAATTAAAAATACTATCAGAGATAAGGAAAGTAATGAAGTTTTTATCCACATTTCACTGTTACCAGCGCACGTAAGTGTGGTTAAAGAGCTCGTCTATTTCAATTACGGGAAAATTTATTGAATCGGGATATCTGCTAAAAACTTGAACATACACGTTTCCATGTAACTATCTTCTCTATTTCGAAATGTGCTGATGCAATTTGTATACAATTTGATAGTTTTTGTCTAATAAAAGCTCATACCTATTGTATATAAATATATACCGATAAAGGGACATAAGATTTAATTAACGTAATTGAAATTTTTTATTCAAAATACACCACAGCATTGAGTAATAATTTTAAATTGACAACATAACATTAGAATTTATTTATATTCAAGCTATTGGCAATTTACTTTTACAAATATCTCTATGAAAAAAAAACATTAACGCGTACTTGTTAACGTTTTTCTGAAAACCTATAACAAAAACATATTGTAGAAAAAGCATTTTTTTCCTTTGACCACTGTGTATCGTTAAATCTTTTACTCAGTGTAATTAGGTTTCATCGATCGTTTTTTAAGGTTTCATGACTATTAGCTAAAAAAGACAGAGTTTACAACACATTTTATTTTTCTTATTCATATGCCGTCTTAACCGTTTGGGAGACCTTTTTTTGTGTTTAGTTGTTTCCAGAATGCGACGAGATAATTAGCTAAAAATTTTCTATTGTATATTTAATAGACATAGACAATACTTTAGAGCTGACCTGCGCGTGCGAGCAATGTGCTGAGCTAGAAGGTGACAATTATTCCTAAAAAAATCTTTATTTACTGTAGCTATTCAGATGAAAGGAGAGGGGCTCAGCTCAACACTCGCCGCGCACTGTTGGCGGATCCTAGTAATAGGACGATAAGCTTGAAAATTAATTCCGTTTCAAATAGTTTTCTCCAATTTTCATGTATATCAATCAACAACTACAAAACAATTTTTTAATTAATTAAAGAAATATTGCTTTTAATTAAAACATAAAATCTCCAGAAAAAGAGAAATGTTGCGACGTATCTCAAACTACGCTTTATTTAACAACCTAGGGGAAAAATATAAAACTTTTAATAATATTTATTTCTAGTTTTAATCAGTTCATAATTCTAATTCATAGTTCCAGTTCCAGTTCCAACTATAAACTCCGCTCCTGATCAAAGTTGTTTAAAAAACAGTTAACTAAAGTTTGTTATTAAATGACTGATCGCAGCGAACACTATCAGGTACTGAAACTATAATTGTGTACCATAAAATGAGTATCGAACAGTCTGAAAAGAATAACAATAAACTTCACAACGACTATCATTATTAACAAATGATAAAATAAAACCCATTAACGGTTGCAATACGGTACTATAAACGTTTAACAAACGTTTATTAAATTCAAATTCATGACGATCACAAATTATAGATTAATAATAAGTTAAAGAGTATCCATAGAATTTCGTCTGTTCTTCTCCGTGGACTTAGTATTTGAATTCGTAACTACTATAGTTTGAGGTTTTATATGTATATTATATGTCTAATATAATAAAAATCTTTGGGAGAAGAATTCCTCCTCTAACATAATGTATGTCGAGCCAGATCAATACAAGCTGCAAACAAATAACTACAGCTAGGTTCTACTACCTTTGATAATAATAAATTATTCTCAAGTTAAAATTCTAAAGACAAATATAAACAAACGAACGTACAAAAAATAATATCACTACAAGTGGTCAAAGTAACATTACTTTTATTTCAGAGAAGAAAATAAAGGTCTGAGTAATATATTATTCTTACTTGAATGTATTTATTATTATGAAATAAATACACAAAGATGGGTAGAATTTATGGACATATATACATTATCTATACTCGTATGCATTACATCTCGTGTTACATGGAAACCGCACTTCATTGCCTCCATTACCTGCTCCTCCTCCTCCGTACCACCTGGATGCATGACGATATTCCACTGTGCGGTTTTCAAGGACTTTTTTCCACGTAATACATGGGCATGCAACAAACTCTCTTCGGGGGTACTTTCAAACCAATACGACATGGGTAACTTCAAAAAAGGCGTTTACTTCTACCTGCAAGGCCGTCAGCGCTCTTGTAAATCCTTGGATGTTGCAAGAGTTCATGGGCGGCGGGCGTTGCTCACATATCATCAGTGACCCGCCAGCTCGTTTACCTTCCTCTAACAAAAAAAAAATATATTACTAAAATCTTAATTTATCTTAAACACAAAACATGTACATAATATCAATCCTAGTTTTATCTAGAGGACTTGTACCTCCTGAGATTTAAGTAAAAATATTTAGAAAAAACATTAAAAATAACGTTACACATGTTTGTAGATATTTTGACACAAATGGGAACCTTATCATGATCGATTGTGATAGAAAGATCCAGTGTATCTTGTATCACGAAAGAAATATGTCATATTCATCAAAACTAAAGTCTTATCTTATATAAAGTATGATAAAAGATGACAGTAATAACACAAGTAAAAAAACAATGTTTTAATGTTTAATTATCATAATTTTTCTGTTCATTTCTCGATTACTACAATAACTCTCAATTGTTATAAATTTAATAGCGGTTATTTTATAATAAAGGAGTTTACCAGATGGTAGAAGATATTTCAAATTAAAAATACGATCTTTTAATCGCAGTTTCAATTATAATTTACAATAATATTTTCCATTAGATAGAGAGAAGAGTTTTATTGTTATTGTTATAATTTTATTTATTTTATTATTATAGTTGTTGAATTACATTACGTTAGAAAAGTACAAGCTTTCTATATTTTATCGTACTTCAAATAAAATTTATTTCAACCAAAATCAGAGTTGTGATTTGTTAAAGTAATTGTGGTACAACATAAACATAATACATTTATGTAGTTTTTTATATTTTTCTCTGTGTTTCATATACATATATTATATTCAATTTAATTGTTATTTATACACACGTTATTATTTTATATATAAATTACTCGGCCTTGTGTCAAAAACCTACGAAGGTTCTTAAAAAATAGTTTATATTATCATGTAACAAAGAATATGCTTTTTGAAAAAGATAATAGTGTGGTGTTTAACACTATATATTTTTTTATTTAAGTTTTAACACTGGGAGATTTTTTACAGTCATTGTTCAGGAAATTAAACTGTTCAGAATCTCTATGACTATAAACTTAGACTAGACCTAGACTTAGATTTATTAAATAATAGAAAATAAACAATGTCATTAAAATACGTATATTACTAAAGGCAAATTATTTTATATAAGTTATAAAACTTGTAAATAAATAATAATATGTTAGTACAATAATTCAATCTGTGTATTTTTTTCGATATATCTATATTTCTAACTGTACTGATAATTTATTTATATTTAAAAAACAATTTAAAGCTGAACTTAAACGCACCAATGAATGTTTAATCTGTATTCAAAATTGTGACATAAGATCTGCGGACAAGATGGCTACCAACACGACAACTGTTTTACATCCCAAATATTATAATGTAAATTACATTTATTAAATATTCTTTACTAATCTATTTTATTCTTATATGTTTGAAAATAACATCATTTCATAACTTCTTCATATCTTACAATATAATAATTTACTATTTATTATTGACTAAGTTATTAACATTGTTTACATATACTTAACAATAGTGATATCACATGAACAAATATATGCCGTATTTTATAACACTTATTTTATATGTAGCGGTTTTTTTTCTATATTTATTTTACTATAACTTTATTGTATTAACCTGAAAGAATATAAAGGACGAACTTAATGCGTATTGGCATTCTCTACGTGTATTGTATCAGAAGATATTGTCGGACCTGTCGCTTAAATGACAACTTCGTCGGCGATTTTGTGATATCAAAAAGTTTTATTTTATAAAGTTTCCATCCATGAATCTATGACATGCACACATCACAATGGTATTTTAATTATGTAGAATCAATCATACGAACAGTTCGTGGCAAAACGTGCAACTTTATGGATTTATGGAAATTAGTTTATTTATTATTGAATGTGGTATTCGATCAAAAAATGTTGTCTGTTTTAATGACTTGCAAAATATTTAATTTATTGTAACACTAACTTATTCAAAAGTAATACAGGGTCCTTCGAAATTTTATATACTTTTTAAAATTAACTAATAAATAATAGATACAATCAATATATGTTCTAATTATTAAATTTATACGTACAAGTTCGGGTTAGACAAAAATCAAACTGTTTTATAATAAAAAGGCAACCTGAGTTACAATTCACATATAATCACAAAGCATTTGAGTTCAGTTGAAGGGCGTCATTGATATTGTAGCGTTGGTGGTAACGTTGTACGAAATTCAGATCTGAACATAAATTAACATATTTGTATGACTGTTACTTTTACTAGAAAATCAATTCAATTTACATAACATCGGTAAAAATATACAATTAATATTGTTTTAAAAACAATTATTTTGTAATGAAAATAGATATAGTAAAGATACTCACTTTTTATAAAAAAATTCTTTGAATGTGAGTGTTCTCGGTAAATATATTTCATTATAAACTATTAATAAAATATATTTCAAGAAATATGCTATTCAATTTTAAATCAGGTTTATATTAGTATTGTGAAATATTTATTGAAATACCTATTTGGGGATCCTCACAATGTTTAAAATAGAACTGAAATTTTACGTCGTTTGGTAAAGATTAATTAATAGTTATACAACTTACATATTGGCTGTAGGTACATACGGTATTAATTTCCGGAGTGATGGAGATAAAATAATTAAAATGGAATTCAATTAACTTTAAACATGTTAAATTAAAATAGGATAGCTTGGGTAAATCAAAATATAAATGAGTGAAACCAACAGAATAATTTAAAAGGATAAGAAAACAAGTAATTACATTTGAAAGATTACCTACTTGTGTTACATCGTTTACAGTGTACTGGCCAACAGGTCTGATCACGTGGGCGGCCCGGACGAACCATAGATGAATATAATAAAAATATATTCAATTAATACTAATTTAAGATATAATGGTTTAACGCAAATAATTTGCTGCTCAATAAAAAAAAGACGAAATGTGTTAAATTTACTTTACTAAATGTTAAAAATGTTAAAACCAATGTACAATTAAACAATGAGGAATTGGACTTGGTCAAATCTACTACTCTCTTGGACGTTACCTTAGATGAAAAATTGCAATGGGGTCCTCATATATTTGATTTATCAAGTAGACTTAGTTCTGCTATATACGCGGTTAAAAAATACGTCGATTGACAAATACGAGTATGGAAACTGCTCGATTAGTTTACTTTAGTTACTTTCATAGTATAATGTCTTACGGTATACTCTTATGGGGTAATGCAGCCGACATCGATACCATATTCACACTGCAGAAGAGGGCTGTTCGAGCAATATATAATATGAGACCTAGAGAATCCTTAAGAAACAAATTTAAAGAATTTAAAATAATGACTGTTTATAATCAACATATTTATGAAAATTTAATTTACGTTCATAAAAATATTTCAAAGTTAAAAAAAAATTGTGATTTTCATAAAATTAATACGAGAAATAAAAATAAACTCGCTATGCCCAACACTAGGCTCCATAAAATAGGTAAATCCTTTAAGGTTAATTGTATACGTTTTTATAATAAGCTCCCAAATGAAGCCTTAAAAGTTTATCATTAAATAAATTTAAATTATATATAAAAATAAGTTTGATAAAAAAATCCTACTATAGTGTACAGGATTACATCAACAACGGTATGGCCTGGGAATAAATTGTATTATATTGCGAATAACTAGTAATCTCCGCAATTTGTTTTTTGTTGTAGATTAATTTCGTTTTATCGACCTGTTTGTTGCATCACACCGATTCCTTACTTTTACATTACTTGCGGTAGAGTAGGGAGTCGGGTTGCGCTCGTCCCTCAAATATGGAACCTTCATAGCTTTAACATTAAGTTGGACAGTGCTTTTATAGAAGGGCTTATTAAGATAAATCTGGTTTCGAAATAGGCCCTCCTGACACTTCCATTTTGACGTACACAAGTGATCACTGATAATGATTCAAAGTGGAAAAGATATAAATAAATAAATAAATAAATATATACACCCTTAACTTTGGTCATTAAATTTATAATATATTGATGTACGGATCATAAAGTATTTTTAAAATGTAAAACTATATATAAGAAATATACCTTCATTTACATTTTATACATCTAATAAAATTATTTTTCTGACTTAAAATACATAAAATATTTTTCTAAATCAGTAATTGTAACATGTAAAGTAGATATATGCTAGAAAGTGTTTATTTTCTCCTGTTCTTATTCCGTATCGGGCAAAAGTTCCAAACTAATTTCGCAAACATTTACTATGGTAATAGTTCAAGGTCTGAGTCAGATAAGAATATTTTCTACTCCGGAAATTTTTCTCATCTTACGTCATATATTTAAGATTATATATCTTAAATCTAAGTTATAAACTGTTTCTGCTTAAAAATATATATTTATTGATAAATTAAGTTGTGATTTAAGACATTTTGTAATCTGTAATTAAGGTGACTTGTATTTGCATCTCAAATGCGGTGTAACTGCGGTTGCTCTGCAAATTCCTTTGCATAGTCAAATATTCTTAGGTATTTGTGGTGTGGTCTAATTAATTATACAATTGTGAGTGGGGTTTTATACTTACTGCTAAATAATTTGTATAGCAGCAGTATAGCATCTGTCTGTTAATTTATATCCCAAATTGAAAATGTTATAAATAAAGTAAATATTAAAATGTTCAAGCTCAAATCCAGCAACGACATAGATTATATTCTCAATATATATATATATATATGAATATAATATTTACTTTGTCAAGTTGTTCGAAACTAAAATTATCGCTATAAATACCAATGTATGGCTCCTACATCTCTTTTCTAGGAAAATCCTGATTAACGTATAAAAAGTATTTTAATATTTTTGTCTGCCAATTACTTAATTATAATTAAAATTAAAGTAATGGAATTATAAGAAAATTTGCACACATTTTAGAATACGTCATATATATATATTCCGGAAAAATCTAAAGTTCTAGTGGATAAATTATCATTTGTTGCCTGGGTAAACGAAGACGCGTTGTTTTACTTTAGTTATTTATTTTTTAAGTAGTTTTTTATTTCATATCTCCTTCGAAGAGAGAGAAGCCGCGGTCAAAAGCTACTATTCAATAATTAAATTATAATGTTGTCACGACGGTATTATCAAAATTTGCCTTTAGCAATACCCGCAATGTCCTTCATAAAGAAAAACTTCTATTCGATATAAGGACGATATTTAAAGTTTTAATTATATTGTATAAGTGCTAAGTGACAGTAGGTGGAATATTATTAAGTTGGGAGGAGGAAGGGAAACAAAGTTGCTGGCGACAGATAATAATAAAATAATCTAAAATAACAATGAATACAATTACTGAAATACTTTTAAAAACATTATGACGGATACAAATGTAATTTGAAAGGCATAACCGGAAGAAGAGAAATTGAGGAGAGAAATGTATCTCGATAAATAGCTCCCAATTTCATGACCCCCCTTGGAGAGGGCGGAACGTAGTAAAAGAGTTTACAGAATATATTTTATCGAATTACGAATCTGTTGAATCAACGAAGTTGGTAGATAATTAGACCAATAAATATGTCAACTTTTTTACAAATATTTCCTTATTATTTTTATATCTACTCGTATATCGGAAAGAAGATATCTGAATTGAATAATTAAATTAACTTACATGGGTGTCGTTTATTAGACCTAAGTGTTATAATAATAATGAAGATGATATAACAAGACAGTACCTATATGATATATTTACCCAGTCTTGACGCTGACCACTAGAAAGTACTCTGTAATTACTTAGTATAATTTATAATTAATTACTTAAAAAAAACTATGACTCCTCAGCATAAAAGTTTTAAATCTCTAACATATTCATTTAAAATGATTATATTGTATTTTTATTTTTTGATTAAATTATATTATCAAAACTAGATAATGACATGGCTTCTTTTCAACTGTTAACATTTTTTTCTTTTCTTTTAAATATATAAAAAAATTTATAAATATTACATTTCTAATCACAACACCCAAATTTATTAAACAACATATTTTTCGGTGGAGCCAAAAATGGAATCAATAAATTGTTTTGATATTGGAAACATTTTTCCAAATTTTTTCTATTAAAATATTGGTACACCCAAGTTATTCTCGTCCCAAAACATTATGTATTTGAACGGATTAGAGGAATGTCGGTTACGAAGGTTTTAGGGATATTGAAAGGTTTGGAACGTTATAAGCTTATTTGTTATCCAGGTTGCGGTTCTTTATATATCTATTTAATTTAACGATGTTTAAAGTAAATCATTTATCTTTATTGAAATTAAATTCCTTACAAACATTTTTTTCATTGTGTAAACTATCATAATTAAAATATAATTCTTTTTCACTTTTGTGACATAGTAATAGAATTTATGTAGAGTTTTGTACATAAAAGTGTGATAAAAATTATTGAAATAATAATCAGTGTAGGAGTTTACTGTAAACCAGGCAGTCTAATTAATGACAGCTAAGCTCTAATTTTATGTCCTAATAAAACACGGTAGGGGACCAGTATAAACCATGTCATAAATAAATTTATAACATTTTTAACACAGTATTAATACAACAAGATCCGCAACATTAAAACGAGTATTACAAATATATGATATGATTTATTAAATTAATTTTATTTTCTGTAATATAAAAAAAAATGCCTATTCTAAAAGATGTAAAACTACTGTGATTGTCGTAAAATTACCAACGACATTGACTTTCTTAATTGAACTGTTACTATCGGAAAATTATTCTGAATTCTGGACCAATCGAATAAACTTCAACGTTAAATTAACAAGATAGAGATCAGTTAAGAACGCGGTTTTACAGATTTTTAAAATTGGGAAAAATAATCTCTTTCTACTCGTTATTTCTGCTTTCAATTGAGAAAATTTATCCACATTAAACTTTTAACGAGTATAACTACACTTTAATTAGATAGATATAATTAGTTCTTCAAAACATTGGTTATAATAATGGTATCTTAACAAATGACGAAGTGGAACGAATCTTTTATCCTTAAAGATTGATTTCCTACTTATAACCATTCAATTACAACGTAAAGAGAGTTGAAAGGAATCGATGAGATTGAAGCTACGAGAGGTCACTCACAGAATAATTCAATGGACTACTTTATTGATTTTGTTGACAGCGTCTAATATAAAAATGTTATTTTTAATGAAGATATTGATATCAATATCTTCATTAAAAATATATCTATTACACAGCAAAATAAAAGTTCGATAAGTTACAGAATGTTTACATAAACTTGAAGCTGACCGCCGGAGGATACTTTATAATTATTTAGAAAAGTAAACTATAGCTTCGTAGTTATGTGTTGGTAATATAAAATAGTTATTAGAAATTACAACGTAATTAAGCACATCATGAACTTAAAGCAAAAAATATTTTGCACACTTATTTTTCAAAAATTTTGTCAGACGATCTTAATTCCATTTGTCTTTGATGAATTCGACCATTTTTTATAAGGACTTCTTACATTCGTTATGATTTTGTTACTTTGTAAAGATCCAATAGAGGTTTATCTCTTTTCTATACAAAATATATGTTTTTAATGCAATATTAATAGTATATTTCGACTAATGTTGTTTAGATTGATTTGATGTTTTAGTAGAAGGGACATTCATATAAATATGTTAATTTATATTAATATTTAAATTTTGTACAACGTTACCACCAACGATTCAAAATCAATGAAGCCCTTCAATTAAATTCTATCATTTAGGGAGATGATTATTTATTACTTACAAATTAATTAAAATTCAGATTGCCTTTTTAATCACAAGTTAGTCACAAGTTTCGTTTTAAACATTTTATTTGATAAATTTAATATAACAAAATATATAATATTTTAATTTATACCATAGGTTTAACAATGTTTATAAGATAAAATAGCGTATACTATATCTTACCGACCGACAACATGAGTTAATGGTAGGAAATGTGTTATAAGCAAACACGTACAAAGTTACAGGTACCTGAAGGTATACGTTTCAACGTAAGGGTGAACGAACACATATTGATTGCATCTATTAGTTTTTACAAAAGTTCCTATATTTGACACTGTTTCTACTGCAATGTTAGTAATGTCTATTAGAACAACGAATAACTTTTATTTTGTTTTAAGCTTTATCTAATAAATTACTAGAACGATGCCTGACGCACATACATTAAAACTACAGAAGTTGTGTAAGTAAATTTGAATATCTTAAAGTAAAATATTAAAATTATTTATTGTTTGCTTTTATTAAAGTAAACACAGTTTCATAATGTAAATTGTAAAATCACAAAATATCTATACATAGTATGTTAGTCTACGCAAAAGTAAGAAACAAAAACCAAAATTTGTTTACTGGCGATAAATTGAATATTTTGCAAGTGATCAAAATATGGCATTTCCAATTCAAATTCGAGTATCGATTCGGTTATAATTCAGAATTCGTAATTGCATTAAATCCGTTGCATGTGCTCCCCGAGCTGTCCATGTGGTTGGTTAAATTCACTAAGTAGATTCAAATACCCTTGTTGTGTATGCATCTCAGGGATTCATGGCTGGAAACTTTAGAAGATATAAACCGCTATATGGGAATTCTTTCAGTAATATATAATACGATATTTTATATGTCCATGTGATATCACTATTGTCATCTATAAATGGTACATTATTATGTTATAAAAGATGAAAATAGTTAGGAAATGAGGTTATTTTAAAACAAATAAGAATTAAATCTTCATATAAATAGATTAGTAAAGAGTTCTTACGTAGAATTTTCATCTCTTTATATTCCTAAGTAGTCTAAATATTAAATTATATAAGATTTAAAGCAGCCCACTGGTTTCACAAATGGAGTAAATGCTAAAGAGTATTTCACAAATGTAATTTACCTTAAATTAGCTGGCACCTAAAACATCTGTGATGTTGTTAGCCATCACGGTTTAGTTATCTGAACATAAATTAACATATTTGTATAACTGTCACTTTTACAAGAAAATCAATTTAATTTACATAACATTGTTCAAAACATACAATTAATATTATTTTAAAAATAATTATTTTTTAATGAAAATAGATATAGTAAAGATACTCACATTTTATAAAAAAAAATTTCAATAAACAATTAATAAAATATATTTCAAAAAATGTACTATTCAATTTTAAATCAGGTTTATATTAGTATTGGGAAATATTTATTGAAATACCTATTTGTGATTCCTCACAATGGTTAGAATATAACTGAGATTTTACGTCGGTTAGTAAAGATTAATTAATAGTTCTACAACTTACATATTGGCTGTAGGTACATACGCTATTAATTTCCGGAGTGATGAAGATAAAATAATTAAATTGGAATTCAATTAACTTCAAATATGTTAAATTAAAATAGGATAGCTTGGGTAAATCAAAATATAAAGGAGTGAAACCAACAGTATAATTTAAAAGGATAAGAAAACAAGTAATTACATTTGAAAGATTACCTACTTGTGTTACATCGTTTGCAGTGTACTGGCCAACAGGTATGATCACGTGAGCAGACCGGACGAACCATAAATGAATATATTAAAAATATATTCAATGAATGCTAATTTAAGATAATATACACTCTTAGCTTACTTTTTATGTATTAATGTACGGATCATAAAGAATTTTGCAATATGTATAAGAAATTAAGGTTTATTTATTACATTTACATTTACATTTTATACATATAATAAAATTATTATTTTTCTTATTTAAAATACATAAAATATTTTTCTAAAACAGTAATTGTAACATGTAAAGTAGATACATGCTAGAAAGTTTTTATTTTCTCCTGTTCTTATTCTGTACCAGGCAAAAGTTTCAAACTAATTTCGCAAACATTTACTATGGTAATAGCTCATGGTCTGAGTCAAGATAAGAATACTTTCTACTCCGGAAAAAATTCCCATCTTACGTCATATATTTAAGGTTTTATATATTACATGTAAGTTAATATGTTTCTGTTTTAAAATAAATATTTATTGATAAATTAAGTTGTGATTTAAGACATTTTGTAATCTGTAATTAAGGTGACTTGTATTTGCATCTCAAATGCGGTCTAACTGCGGTTGGTCTGCCAATTCCTTTGCATAATCAAATAGGCTTAGGTATTTGTGGTGTGGTCTAACTAATTATACAATTGTGTGTAGGGTTGTATATAAACTGTTAAATAATTTGTATAGAAATATGTCGGTTAATTTATATCCCAAAATGAAAAGGATATAAATAAAGTTAATATTAAAATGTTATAAGAGTTATTTAGTGTATTGAAATACTATATAATTTTATTAATAATATGTACAAAAATAATAGTGAAATAACTTTCAACCTGGGCAAAGTTCATCCACAGAGCGATGTTATTAGTTTCTAACTCAAATCCAGCAACGGCATATATTATATCCTCTATATATACATGTGAATATATTATTTGTCTTGTCAAGTTAAACTAAAGTTATTGCTATAAATACCAATGTATGGCTCCTCCACCTCATCTCTAAAGTTTTACAAGAAAATTTACACACATATACCATATATATCTTAGAAAAGTTATACGTTACTTTGTGTCCCAGAAAAATCATTTGATAGTGTATCCATCAATTGTAATGGATACACTATCATTTGTGGCCTAAGTAAATGAAGGCGCGTTGTATTTTACTTTAATTATTTGTTTTTTTTATATTTTTAATCTTATATCTTCGACGATAGAGAAGCTGCGGTCAATATCTACTATACAATAATTGGATTGAAATGTTATCGCGGATAGGTGATTAATTAATGTAAGGTATTATATAAATTTGTCTTTAGCAATACCCGCAATGTCCGACATAAAGAAAAACTGCTATTCGATACAAGGACGATATTTAAAGTACTAAGTGATGGTAGATGGATTATTATTAAGTTGGGAGGAGGAAGAGAAACAAAGTTGACAGATAGTAATAAAATAATCTATAATAATAATAAATACAATTACTGAAATACTTTTAAAAACATTATGATGGATACAAATGTTATTTGAAAGGCATAACCGGAAGAAGAGAAATGTATCTCGATAAATGACTCCCAATTTCATGACCCTCCTTTGAGAGGGCGGAACGTAGCAAAAGAGTTTACAGAATATATTTTATTGAATTACAAATCTGTTGAATCAGCGAAGTTGGTAGATAATAATTATAACAATATATATTTCAACTTTTGTACAAATATTTCCTAATTATTTTTAATATCTATCTATATCTATCTATCTATAGCTGGAAGTAGATATCTGATTTGAATAATTAAATTAACTTACATGGATGTCGTTTATTAGAACTAAGTGTTATAATAATAATGAAGATGATATAACAAGACAGTATCTATACGATATATTTACCCAGTCTTGACGCTGACCACTGGAGAGTACTTTATAATTACATAGGTAAGTAAACTATGACTCCTCAGCATAAAAGTTTTAAATGTGTAACATATTTATTTAATATGATTATACAGCATTTATATTTTTTGATCAAATTATATTATCGAAACTAGATATTATCGAGACTTTTCAACTGTTAACATTTTTTTCTTTACTTTTAAATATATAAAAAATTGTATAAATATTACATTTCTAATCACAACATCCAAATTTATTAAACGACATATTTTTCGGTGGTGCCAAAAATGGAATCAATAAATTGTTTTGATATTGGAAACATTTTTCCATTTTTTTTCTATTAAAATATTTGTACACCCAAGTTATTCTCAACAAGTTCCACAACATTAAAACAAATATTTGTAATATGATTTATTTATTTCATTTTCTTTACTGTAATAATAATATTTTTTTTTGCCAATTCTAAAAAAAAAAACCCGGCTGAGTTTGTTGTGCAGTTCTTCTCAGACCAGGGCGCGTTTGGAACCCTCTTAGCCTTATTTTAAATACATGCGATATCAAAATAGGCCCTACTATAACTTCCATTTGACGTACACAAGTGATCATTGAAAGTGGAAAATATATAAATAAATAAATAAATAAATGCACTAAAACTTATGTGATTGTCGTAAAATTTCAAAAGACATTGACTATCTTAATTGAATATATTTCTGAATTCTTGACTAGTCGAGTCAACTTCATCAAAGTTACATTAGCAGGATGGAGATCAGTTTACATCGTAGTTACAGATTTTCAACGTTGGAAAAAAATATTCCTTTCTACTCGTTATTTCTGCTTTGCATTGAGAAAATTTATCCCTATAAAACTTTTAACGAGTACAACTACACTTTAATCAGATGGATATAATTAGTTTTTCAAAACATTGGTTATAATAATGGTATCTTAACAAATGACGAAGTAGAACGAGTATTTTATCCTTAAAGATTGATTTCCTTCTTATAACCATTCAATTACAACGTAAAGAGAATTGAAAGGAATCGATGAGATTGAAGCTACGAGAGGTCACTCACAGAATAATTCAATGGATTACTTTATTGATTTTGTTGACAGCTTCTAATCTTAAAGTGTTATTTTTAATGAAGATATGTTATGATTAGTTTTGTAAACCATTGTTAATTTATTATCAAATAGTATACCCAGTCGTGCTTGTTTGGGATTTATTCTCTCTAACTCTAGATTACTAAAGCATCTATACTTATATATATTGTTACTCATAATTTTATAATTAAAATAGAATCAAAACAATTTCTCGAGATATAAAAACAAAGACCACAATACTGGACAGAACCATTTGGTGTAAAAAGTGAATCCATCTTGCTCAGGTGACATTGATTTAAAAATTGTTGGTGCTATACGATTACTTACTGCTTTTCCAATAATTTTGCCTATTGTATTTGGAATTGAAATTGGACGACAATTTTCAATTTTAATTCTGGAGCCCTCATTGTGAAGAGGGATGACTAAGGCTTCTTTCCATTTAGTTAGGAAAATAACAAATTCAATATATAACTCTCTATAAATAGAAATCACAATACTGGAGAGACTTATTAGTTCTAAAAGTGAATGTTCACATTTACCATAGATATAATTAACTTGCATTATTTATATTAAATATTTATTCTTGTTCTTAAAAATTACAAACTACATCTATTTTTATTCAATCTTTCTTACAAAATATATAAAGGATCTTCAATCTGAATTAATTCTATCAAATAAAACTAGAGATTATTCCATTTTATTCTGTATATTCCCGTCTTTTAATATTCTCTCGACAGTTTTTGCTTCATTGAAAAGGAAAACATTTACTCAAATGCGCTTTCGTTATTTATATTTAGTGAATTGCTATTTAAACTTATTATATTTAATGATATTTATATCAGCGGGTAAGTTATTAAATATTATTTTAATAAATCCATGATTTTATATTACTATGTTCCAGAACATTCAATAAACTGATTTCTGAAAGACATTTAATTACTTGTAAGTGCATATTATTTTAATTTATCATTAAAGCAATAAAATTAACTGTAAAAAACAAAAGAATCCTTTTTTTAAATTTATTTATATAAAATTTAAATGAATTTATATTTATAAATAAAAATTAGATTTATAAATATAAAATGAAACCTACAACAGAAAAAGAAATCCTACAAATCGACTTAAATTATTGATGCCATGTGCGATTTTATTGACTAAGCCTAGATATATTCAGCAAAATACATTAAAACTACTTCAAGACATCTTAGTTATTTATTGTATTTACTTCAAATGGTTTAAGGATTATCATTTTAGTCAATAATTGAACTTCATTAAAAACAATGTTACACGTGTTTCTTGTTATTTTAACACAGCAAGGTTTCCATTATCATGATTCATGTGAAGAAAAATCCCATAATATCCTTTATCACGAACGAAACATGTCATGTCACCTTGTATTACACATTATAAATAAGCTGATACTAAAAACACAAATCAATAAAAGACATCAACCAAAGTTTTTTTGGCAATAACCTCCATTAGATATTTTAATAACCATCTCTTATTAAGTATAAGTAACCCAATAACGTTCAGTTGTTATAAATATATTAAGGGTTATTTATTAATAAAAGAGTCTATCAGATAATAAAAGGTTGTATCGATCAGATCTCGGATCATGCTATTATTACATTGGGATAACGGTTCTATAATTTTCAATAATTTTTAGTAACCCCATTTTTAGTTATAATTAGTAATAAAATATTTTATCTTATAAAAATCAATTGAATATTGAATAAAAGCATATAAGCAATTTTTTAAAAGATTCGATATATTTTTTTTGTTTTTCATTGAAGACCTTATCTTAATATAAAATTTCTGTCAACTAAAATCAGAGCAGTTTTGTCAAAGTAATTGTATCATAACTATAACACATTTATGAGTTGGTCACACACACACAGGTCTGATATACTTATTAAGTGAGATTTGATTTTTTTACATTTATTAAGATATTAAACCTTTTAAAAAAAATTGCTTGCATTTAGTAATAATGTGATGATCGTGAATTTATAGTGTACTAGATGTTACTCTCGACACTCTCACTGTATATAACAGATGGCAGACTTTAAATAAAATGAAATAAAAACTTCATTTATATAGTAAAAACATTTATTTTTTTTGAAGTGTGCGCATTATATTACAGCACTTCATTTCCATCTAAATAAAAGGAAATATTAAATGTAACGAATTCGTTTCTATTAATTAAATTAACATAGGTAGTAATCAATGACAATATGTTTCGTTCGAGGCTAAAAAAGGTTTCTATTGATTGAAAATAAACAGTTTATTTTTCCAAAACCAAAGCCAATGCTCCAATGATTATGTAATTGTGATAAAAGTTTTGACCTGATGTACCTAATATGTCCTATTCACAGGATCTTAATTAAAATTAAAAATCAGTAACAAAATTTCTTGGAAACTTAAATTACAAACTATATATATCATTTTGCAAAAAAGATGCTATAAATATTAATGTACTTTGGTTGTTAAAATAGTGAAATAGATTGAATTATTAACACATATCAATAATAAAAACAACGTTTGGCCAGTAACAGCAAAACACAGTTGTCTACATTAAAACACGATATTCAAATATAACAGAGAGTATTGAAATTGCGCCTTCACTAACCGTTAAATGATTACTAATTAACTCATTAATATATTAATTATATTAAATCCAATTATCACCTTCAAGTAATAATATTTTGAATACTTTTTTTTCTAATACTTTTTCAAACTACCTTAATTCGATGTGTTTTTGATCGATGTACTGAACCATTTTTATAAAGACTTACATTCTTTATGATTTTAACTAAAGATAATTATCTAATAGAGGTTACTATGTTTTATTTACAAAATATTTGTTTTTATACAATATTAGTTATATATTTAGATTGTATATTCCAATGTTGTGTAAATTGATATAATTTTCTTGTAAAAGTGACATTTATATAAATATGTTAATTTATATTAACGTTTGATTAGTCGAAAATTCTTTATGTGTAGCATATTTCGAAATAGGGAAGATAGTGTAGTAACCAAATTAATTTGGTTATGTTTCGTCGGTGAGTGAGAGAATCCGGAAGCCCAACCCCCCCCCCCCCACGCCAAACATGAAAGCGGTGCCTACAAGAAAAATAGCCCAGGAGGGTCCCGGCTTTGATGAAGCCGGGGACCCCCTCCCCGAACAAAATCGGGGAAATGATTCTCGGATTTTGCTCGGGCTGCCCGTCGTATCTGGGGCGGGCAAAGTATCGCCTTTTGTGTTTCTTGAGGGCAAACGACGAGTCAACGCAGCGGCACCCCGACCCACTCTAAATGTGGAGTTTTGCAACATCCGGGGTCTTCATTCCAACTTGAACGCCGTCCACTATTATCTAGAGACGGCGCAGCCGGCCTTGTTGTTTCTGACGGAGACGCAGGTATCTCAACCTAGCGACACAGCTTACCTTTCATACCCCGGGTATAAACTAGAACATCATTTTATACCACACGCCGGGGTATCTGTGTTCGTAAGGGAGGATATCTGCTACCGTCGCCTTCAGGTTTTTGAAGGTCGGGACCTGTCTGTACTCTGGCTGCGCGTGGACATGGACGACCATGTCAGAGTCTACGCGTGCCTCTACAGGTCCCATAGTGGTAATGCAGAAACGGTTCAACTTTTAGGCCATGTTCAGGCGAAGATTGACGATCTGCTTTCACAGATTCCCTCCGCCGAAGTCGTAGTCCTCGGGGACTTTAACGCACACCATGCCGATTGGCTAGGGTCACGTGCCACCGACTACGCGGGGAGATCTATGTTTGACTTTGCTCTGGCAAATGGTCTGTCCCAATTGGTAAAGACGCACACTCTTCTACCGGACGTGGACAGCCATATGCCCTCTTTGTTGGATCTTCTGCTGACTACACATCCCGGAAAGTACCAGATCACTGTCGAGACTCCCTTAGGGTCCTCTGATCATTGCTTGGTACGGAGTGTACTGCCCATTGAACGCCCAGCTCGCACAAGACCTGCGACTCGACGCGTTTGGCACTACAAGTCAGCGGATTGGGATGGAATGCGGTCCTTTTTTGCATCCTACCCATGGGGGCCGTTCTGTTTCCCTTACAATGATCCTAGTGACTGCGCTGCGGCTGTAGCTGATGTGATACTTCAGGGCATGGAACTATTTGTACCAAGCTCTGTGGTACCACTTGGTGGCAGATCGCGGCCTTGGTTTGATGCGTCTGTCAGGGCTGCAGCAGCTGGCAAACGGCAGGCTTATCAAGCTTGGGCTAATGCGTTAGTCACTAAGGATCCGAACTCTAGAGTTCTGAAGAGGAAATATAATCGTGCCTCCAGATTCTTCAAACGGAAAATTGCTAGAGCAAAGTTCAAGCATGTCGTCAAAATTGGGGATCAGCTGGCAAAGTACCCACCTGGCACGCGCAAGTTCTGGGCGCTTTCCAAAGCCAGTCTGGGAAACTTCTGTCAGCCATCCCTACCGCCATTGCACATTGGGAAGGACTCTTTGGCCCACTCGGCAAAAGAGAAAGCCGATCTCTTGGGCACTCTTTTTGCCTCAAACTCGACTTTGGACGACCAGGGGAAAGCACCGCCTGTCATCCCACAGTGTCCGAGCTTAATGCCGGAAGTAGTTTTTCGGCAAAAACTCATCCGAAAAGCCCTCCTTTCCTTGGAAGTTCATAAGTCGAGTGGGCCAGATGGTATCTCTCCAGTTGTGCTACGAACATGTGCCCCTGAGTTGACACCAGTGCTAACGCGTCTATTTCGGTACTCCTACTTGAAAGGCGTAGTCCCGGTCTCATGGAAGCGTGCCCTTGTCCATCCGATCCCTAAAAAAGGTGATAGCTCGAACCCAGCTAACTACAGGCCTATCGCCATTACCTCTCTGCTCTCCAAAGTAATGGAGAGCATTATCAATAAACAGCTCCTAACCTACCTCGAGGATCACCACTTGGTCAATGACCGGCAATATGGCTTTCGCCATGGTCGATCGGCTGGTGATCTTCTGTTGTATCTTACACACCGTTGGGCAGCTGTTATTGAAAGCAAGGGAGAGGGTCTGGCAGTTAGTCTGGATATGGCGAAAGCCTTCGATCGTGTATGGCACAAGGGGCTTCTTTCGAAGCTACCTTCCTATGGGCTTCCCGAGAGTTTATGCAAGTGGATCACCAGCTTCCTCACTGGGCGGAGCATACAGGTCGTTCTCGACGGTTTTTGCTCGGACCCCAAGCCCGTGAACGCTGGTGTACCCCAAGGCTGCGTGCTATCCCCAACTCTGTTCCTCCTGCACATCAATGATATGTTGGATATCTCCAACATACATTGTTATGCGGATGACAGCACTGGGGATGCGGTATATTCCGGTCGTGCAGGTCTCTCTCGGGAAAACGTCGACGAGTGCCGAAAGAAACTTGTGTCTTCTATAGAGACTTCCTTGGGGATGATCTCTGAGTGGGGTGAACTGAACCACGTTCAGTTCAATCCCCTAAAGACACAAGTTTGCGCGTTTACCACTAAGAAAACCCCATTTGTCGTATCACCACTCTTCGAGAGCACTCCCCTCATTGCCTCGCCAAGTATCAGAATACTGGGTCTCGACATTTCCAGCGATTGTCAGTTTCGTGGTCATCTGGAGAGCAAGGCCAAGTTGGCCTCGAAGAAATTGGGAGTGATTAATAGAGCGAGGCAGTACTTCAGTCCTGGCCAAAGACTTGCGCTCTATAAGGCGCAGGTCCGGCCACACATGGAGTACTGTTCTCATCTCTGGTCCTTACCACCTGGATGCGTGGCGATCCTCTACTGTGCGGTTCTCAAGAACATTTTTTCCACGTTCCACACGCTTGTGGAACGAACTCTCTTCGGCGGTATTTCCGGATCGGTACGACATGGGTACCTTCAAAAAAGGCATCTACTCCTATCTACAAGGCCGGCAATACTCTTGTAATTCCTCGGATGTTGCAAGAGTTCGTGGGTGGCGGTGATCACAAGTCATCTGTGACCCGCCAGCTCGTTTGCCCTCCTCTACCATAAAAAAAAAAAAAAAAAAAACATGGAAACATGTGTACGTTTCAAGTTTTTTTATAGCGATTATCCGATTCAATCAATTTGGCCTAAATCGAAATAGAGGAGTCTTTTAATAAGCTCTTTATCCTTATTACATGCCCCGGTAACCGTGAAATGTGGGTAAGAGTTTCATTACTTTCCTTATCTCTGATAGTCTTTTATAATTCAATTTCAAAACTGGGAAAAAATATACCAAAGATATATAGGTAAATATTTTAAAAAGTTATAGTTGTGTGTGTTTTGTGATTTTATTAGACAATATAATTTAGAATCCATGAAACATAAAAATAAGTGAACATAAACTATACCCCTCATTAGGCAAGGAAAGAAGATACAGCAAAATAAAAGTTCGATAAGTTACAGAATGTTTACATAAACTTGAAGCTGACCGCCGGAGGATACTTTATAATTACTTAGAAAAGTAAACTATGACTCCGTAGTTATGTGTTGGTAATATAAAATAGTTTTTAGAAATTACAACATAATTAAGCACATCGTGAACTTAAAGCAAAAAATATTTTGAACTCTTATTTTTGTCAGACGATCTTAATTAATTCCATTTATCTTTGATGATTTCGAACATTTTTTATAAGGATGTCTTACATTCCTTATGATTTTGTTACTTTGTAAAGATCCAATGGGGGTTTATCTCTTTTCTATACAAAATATATGTTTTTAATGCAATATTATTTCGACTAATGTTGTTTAGATTGATTTGATTTTGAAGTAAAAGGGACATTCATATAAATATGTTAATTTATATTAATATTTAAATTTTGTACAACGTTACCACCAACGATTCAAAATAAATGACGCCCGCAATGAAATTCTATCATTTAGGGAGATGATTATTTATTACTTACAAATTAATTAAAATTCGGATTGCCTTTTGAATCACAAGTTTCGTTTTAAACATGTTATTTGATAAATTTAATATAACAAAATATATAATATTTTATTTTATATACCATAGATTTAATAATGTTTATAAGATAAAATAGCGTATCCGATAACTTAATGACTAATAACATGAGTTATTCGTAGGAAATGTGTTATAAGCAACCACGTACAAAGTTACAGGTACCTGAAGGTATACGTTTCAACGTAAGGGTGAACGAACACATATAGATTGCATCTATTAGTTTTTACAAAAGTTCAAATTTTTGACACTGTTTCTACTGCAATGTCTTTTACAACAACGAATAACTTTTATTTTGTTTTAAACTTTATTTAATAAATTACTAGAACGATGTCTGACACACAATCATTAAAACTACAGAAATTTCGTAAGTAAATTTGTATATCTTTAAGTAAAACATTTAAATTATTTATTGTGTGCTTTTACTGAAGTAAACACAGTTTCATAATGTAATGTAAAATCACAAAACCTATACACAATATGTAACTCTAACCAGAAGTAACAAAAACCAGCATCTGTTTACTAGCGATAAAGTGAATATTTTTTAAAGTGATCAAAATATTATATTTCCAATTCAAATTCGAGTATCGAATCGGTTATAATTAAGATTTCGTAATTGCATTAAAACCGTTGCATGTGCTCCCCGAGCTGTCCATATGATTGGTTAAATTCACTAAGTAGATTCAAATACCCTTGTTATGTAGCATGTCAGGGATTCATGGCTGGAAACTTTAGAAGATATAAACCGCTATACGGGAATTCTTTCAGTAATATATAATACGATAATTTACATATCATTATTGTCATCTATAAATGGTACATTATTATATTATAAAAGATGAAAATAGTTAGGAAATAAGGTTATTTTAAAACAAATAAGAATGAAATCTTCATATAACTAGATTAGTAAAGAGTTGTTACGTAGAATTTTCCCCTCTTTATATACCTAAGTATCCTGAAATTAAATTTGATATAAGATTTAAAACAGCCCATTGGTTTCACAAATGGAGGAAATGCTACAGAGTATTTCACAAATGTAATTAACCTTATATTAGCTGGCACCCAAAACATCTGTCATGTTGTTAGCCATCACGGTTTAGTTATGCTTTTACTTGAATGTTTATTAACTATAAATAAATTATAAGTATAGTTTAAAATAGGGATATACCAACAAAAAATACAAAGTTCGAAATAGTATGTAACATATTATTTCTTTCCTCTAGATAGTTTTTCGGAAAGTGGCTCTTCTCTCACGAGGATACTAAACACTTATATCATATAAGTTTCCAGGAACTTGTTCATCTTCAAGAGTCAAGATTTAAATAGAAAATTCTCAGAAAGCTTGTTTTATAGGTTTTCTGTTGTTACATTACATATACTGAAGAATTTCTTGAGTCTCTTTAATAATATACATAATGTATGTATTTTAATAAAAAAAATTATTTATAGGTATTTACTAAATTGTTAAAGTTTATAGTCACAGAGTTTATGGACATTTCGGATAAGGAAACAATTAGTGTAAGAAATCTTGCTGTGCTAAAACTTCAAATAAAAATATATATAAATAGCGATTATTATCTTAATAATTAAAATCAGTAGGACTGAAATGACATATAGTAATAGAGCAATCTGGCAACATAAAACATAATGAATACAATTTATAAATAAAGTTTAAATACGTTTGAAGCGAAATTGAGAAGAAAAAACATGACGAAACCTAGACTTTGATAGATAATATTATAATAGATCTTCCTGATTATTTTAAATAGATATGGAAAAAAACACTATAATGTTATAGAAGGATATAGTTTATTAGAGATAAGTGTTATTATTATAATTTCAATAAAATAATATGAACATATTAAATAAAATAGTAGATATTTAGAAATATATTCCATTACTATTGCATATAATGACATATTGTTCCAACAACACACTTAATTTTTATTGAAATCATATAATCTTTAAGAGCTCTCTGAAGGAGTGTATTCACAATAATTTTATTTAAACGGTATTTCTTCACAAAACTTGAAAGGGTAACAAAATTACTTGCATCTTTGCAAATATTGCATTTAAATATTCAGAAGTTTAGTATGCATGAGGTAGTAAAGTAATTTAACATAAAATGTACCCCTCGTTACCTAAGTAAAGATGATATAACAAGATGAAGGTAACACGGTATATTGAGAGAGCCTTGACGCTGACCGCTGGAGGGTACTTTATAATTACTTAGGAAAGTAACCATCGACTCCATAGTTATAAGTGCTAATAATATATGATGTTATAAAAACTTGTGGTTTTAAATAATGGATTAAATAAACAAATCGATGGTGTCAAGTTACAGACATTAATCACTTTTATCTGAGATGTTTAGACAATAAAATAAGTTCCTCATCAGTTCAGATCATGAAGCTGGATCATTGGAGTTCTGAATATAATAAAATTCTCAATCTCCGGCTGGAGCGACGTTAGTCAATAACACCGACATGTCATCATTTTAAACTTATATATAAAACTTATTTATGAGATAACGTCTGATTTATTGTTTATGTGCATATAACTCGGAAACCGGTCTTTGAAATGTAATTATTGAATTTTACTGTTTTATTAATATATTACACATATTTCGCTAAATGATAGAATACAATATAACTCAAGTTCTATATTCCTTTTATTTATTATATCAATGAGTGACCCATTATTATCTCATTTTAAAGTCAGACAATAAGTTGATCGACAAATTGAATAAGTGTTTCATAAAACTATAAAATCATTTACACAAACGAGATTAATTTCAAATAAACAAAAAATAATAATCAAGTTTTAGTCAGAAAAATCAGATTTTTGTAGGGGTATAATTACCTAAAATGTTATTTTTATATAAATCTTAATTGATGTTTTAGATTGAGAGAGGACAGCAAACGAAGTCACGGGCCAATGCTAGTGTAAATAAAAACTTGTTTTTTTTATATTTGTTCTTTCAAAAGGTGTTTAATTTGACTAAAATTAAAATTAGTCTATTGTTTTTATTGAACATAAATATCTTACAACTTTTTATTTATTGTCTAAGCTACCATCAGTGAATAAAATGTTTTCACTTTTGTGACATAGTAATAATAATCAGTGTAGGAGTTTACAGTAAACTAGCCAGTCTGATCAATGGCAGCTGAGACTCTAATAAAGATGAAAGGAAATTTTATGCCCTAATATAAGACGGCAGGCAGCAAATATAAAACAAGCCATAAATAAATATTACAATATTTTTTCAGGGTAATATTAAAACAATGAGTTTCACAATTTTAAAACGAATATTTCTAATGTGATTTACGATTTATTTCTTAAATTTTATATTCTGTAATAAAATAATCAGTAAAACTTATGTGGTTGTAGTTTTGAACGACATTGACTTTCTTAATTGAATTTCATATTTCTAAACTTATTCTGCATTCTCGTCCAGACAATTAAATTTCACCAAAGTTAAATTAACAGGATAGAGATCAGTGAAGTAAAAGCTTTTTAGATTTTCAAATTGTTTTAAACCTTTAGCTCATGTGCAGTAAATAAGTTATTTGGATCAGTGGCAACTAAGCCTTAAATAAATATAAAAGAAAAATGTATGCCCTAATACAACACGGGTGGCAGCATATTTAAACCAAATCGTAGATAAGTATTACAATATATTTTTAAGACAGTATTAACACAACGAGCTCCACAATTGTAAAACAAATATTTTCAAAATTATTTATTTATTTAATTTTATGTTCTGTAATGAAAATAATTCTATTTTCTGTACAATACAGTTGTAAAATTGGTAAAATTTGTGTAATTGTAGTAAAATTCCAAATGACATTGCTTCACTTAATTAAATTTCCTGTTTCTATCCGAAAATTATTCAGAATTCTCGCCGAGTCGATTAAACTTTAACAAAGTTAAATTAACAGGATAGAGATCAGTTAAGTCGTAACTGTATAGATTTACAAATTTTTGAAAGCGGTAATCCATGCCGGGATAATTTCTGATTTTAATTAAAGACAGAAACTTTAAATTTAACGACTATTGGTCCATATTAAATACTTGACTAACATAACTACACTTCACTCTCAGTAATGTATTTAATTTTTCAAAACAACAGTTATATTAACTGTATCTTAACAAATGGTGAAATTAAACGAGTCTTTTATTACTAAAGATTGATTTCCTCCTTAACGACATTCAATTTCAAAGTAAAGAGTTGAAAGAGTCGAGGAGATTAAAGGTACAAGAGGTCACTGCAAGAATAATTCAATGAATTGATTTGTGTATTTATTTGATACCGACAAATATGATAACAATATCTTATTTTAAAGAAAATCCTCTTTATATTTCATTATAACTTTATTAATAACTAATAAATCAGGCAATCATACTTGGGTAGCAAAAGTTTCTGATTTTAGTTTACTTAAAAATACATAAACAGTCCCCGAGATTTTTTTTACTTAAGGCAATTATTCATACATAAATATACAGTCCTCGAGATTTTTTTAATTTAAGGCAGTTTTTAAAACTATTAATCCTTTTCAAACGCCGAAACATACAGACAATCGTATGGATATAATAACCCAATGGAAAAAGTAACAAAAAGGTACATTTATTTATACTCTTTCAAACCTAAATTACGAACTATATTTATTTTTGATTTAATCTCTCTTACAAAATATAAATCCTCAATTTGAACAGATACTTCCGTGTAAGTTATTCAATATTATTTTAATAGCTCCATGATATTATATTATTATGTTTGAACATATTGTGAATAATCGATTAGTTTATGTTAAAAAGTCATTTAATTACTTTTTGTAAGTCCGTTTATCATTAAAGCAATAAAATTAAGTCTAAAAATCAAAAGTATTCATTTCATAATTTATTTCTATTGAATGCTGCCCATTTAACCAACCTTTTCATTAAAAAAAAAAACATTTCATTTCATTCATTCATTTCATTTAAAAAAAACAGATAACTTTAACCGAAAATAAAAGAAAGTATTCCTACAAATTGGCTTAATTTATTCATATGATTTTAGTGAATAAGCCTTTAATAAACATGAAAAAGATAAGTAGAAGAAGTAAATGTAATAAAATAATTCAATTTGATTGAGAGTTACACAAACTTCCTGTTTAATTTGTATCATTGTAAGAATTATATTATATTTATTTAATATTATTTATGTATTATTGATACCATTTCAATCAATAATTAAACTTCATCAAAAATAATGTTACAAGTGTTTCTAAATATTTTCACATAATACGGTTCTTATTATCATGATTTATTGTAAAGAAAAAACTCCTTAACATTGTGTATCATTAAAATGAACATGTCATGTTCATCAAAGGTCTTTTACATTTTGTATAATGTATAAAAAATTTATTTTTTACTTATTTAAATAATTATCTCTTATTATTTAATACACAAATACTGCGACGTGTAATTATGTTATTGTAGTTTTTCTGTTCATATTCCCATAAACCGCTCTAATGTTCCGTTGCTATAAACATTAGGGTTATTTTGTTATAATGGAATCTATCACATACTAAAAGGTTGTATAAATCAGAGCTTGGGTCGTGTTGTGTTAAGTGAGATTTATTTATTTTGTTACATTTATTATGATATTAATTAGTACTTTTAAACAATAAATCTGCTTGCATTTATCTATTATACTATAAATTCATTTATTTATCATATAATAGATTAGAAAACAATTTATAGTATAATAGATGTTGCCTTCGACTCCGTCTGTGTAGATAAGACTGCAGAATTAAAATAAAAAACAAGTTTTAACATTTACGTTATAAAAACATTTTATTTGAAGTGTGTGTATTATATTATAGCACTTCGATTCCATCGAAGTTAAAATAAATATTAAATTATATTACTTATATAAATACGTTTAAAGTAATTAATTATATATAAGTACTAGCTGATTTCCGCCCGCTTCGCTGAGCACACTATTAATTTGGATGTGAACTTAGGTTGCTATGGTAACCGCGTTAAATATATATCTCATACAGGTTTAAAACTTGGCGAAATGCAAAAAGTTGAAATCCATTGGGATAGGAATTCCGTAAAATCAATTTTTAGTGGACGTCTACGTCATACAAGAAGTAACTAAGTAATACTGTCACTTTCATTTTAGAACAGCAAATATGCAATATGTTTCGTTCCAGGCTTACATAGACTGAATACTAATAGTTAATTTTTCAAAAACTTACGTCAATGTTTTAATTCAAATGCTTGAGTTACTGTAGAAGATATTGACAAATTTTATATTTTAGTTACTACTGACATCAACAACATCAACATCCAACATATAATTTTTACAATATTATTCTGCTTAAATAGTAAAAAAAGATTGAATTATTGTCACATAGCAATAATAAAAATCACCATATAATTAACGTTTTCACTCTACGTCTTTCCTAAACAACTGACATGCTCATAGCGGTACTTACTAAATGGCAGGACAACACAATTTCTTTCGAGCTGATTGCCAATAGAGCAAAGTGACGATGTGACTAGTACTGGGTGACACCGGTGGCGGGGCATGGAATTGGCTGGCGGAACTACTTGTTGAGTCGACAGTGACGATGATGCTCCAGGGGTCTAGCGCCACACAGACTAACATCAGGTGCGGGGCAGCAGAAAGAACGGTAGGACATTCCGCGTCCACACGTGAACACTGAAAATTATTTTTTTTAATAAGGTATACCATATATTCATCAAAAATATACCAGAGTCCAGGACATTTCTTTTCAAAACGCAGGATAAAGTATATGGTTGCAGGGCTCCGTCTTATTTGGTTTTGATGTTGGACAAAAGTCGTGGATACACTGTGTCTTAGTTTTCGTATTGTGGTTGCACTGAAAATAAGTAATATTTTAATATATAAAAATAAAAATAAATATTAAATGTAACGAATTAGTTTCTATTAATTAAATTAACATAGGCACTAATCATTTACAATGTTTTGTTCGAGACTAAATAAGGCTTCTATTGATTGTAAGTAAACAGTGTATTTTTCAAAAGCCAATGCTCAAATGCAATTGCTAAAGTAACTATGATAGAAGTTTGTACCCGATGCACCTAATATATATTCTATTCACAAGATCCTTATTAAAATTAAAAATCAGTAACAAAATTTCTTGGGAACACAAATTACAAATTATATCTTTTTGCAAAAAATATGCCACAAATATTAATGTAATTTGGTTGTTAAAATAGTGGAAAAGATAGAATTATTAACACATCAATAATAAAAACCACGTTTGGCCAGTAACAGCAAAACACACAATTGTCTACAATAAAATACGATATTAAAATGTAATAGAGAGAAGTGAAATTCCGCCTTCACTAACCGTTAAATGTCTACTAATTAACTCATTAATATATTAATTATATTAAATCCAATTATAACCTTCAAATAATAAATATTTCGAATAGTTACTTTTTAAACTAGCTTAATTCGATGTGTTGATCGATGCACTGAACCATTTTTATAAAGACTTACATTCTTTATGATTTTAACTAGATAATTATCTTTTCAATACAATATTAGTTGTATATTTCGAATGTATATTCCAATGTTATGTAAATTGATTTAATTTTCTCGTAAGAGTGACATTCATATAAATATGTTAATTTATATTTACCTTTTATTCGTCAAAAAATCTTATTGCATTTATTATTTCATTATAAATAAAACTTTAATAAATTGAAAATAAACAAACCTTGTGCTATGTTGTCGATTTGAAAGGATTATGCCCACGTTGTGGCGTATTTTGTATGAAAAGTTTGATTTACATAAGTTAAATCTCACGTTACTTTATAGGAAAGAACATACAGTAGCATATTTCGAAATAGAGAAGACGGTTACATGGAAACGAGTGTACGTTTCAAGTTTTTTTATAGCGGTTATTCAATCAATTTGGTCTAAATCAAAATAGCGGAGTCTTTTGATAAGTTCTTTATCCTTATTACATGCCCTGGTAACCGTGAAATGTGGGTAAAAGCTTCATTACTTGCCTTATCTCTGATAGTCTTTTATAATTCAATTTCAAATTTGGCAAAAATATACCAAAGATATATTATATGTAAATATTTTAAAAAGTTATAGTTGTGTGTGTTTTGTGATTTTATTAGACAATATAATTTAGAATCCATGAAACATAAAAATAAGTGAACATAAAGTGTACCCTCATTAGGCAAGGAAAGAAGATACAGCAAAATAAAAGTTCGAAAAGTTACAGTATGTTTACATAAACTTGAAGCTGACCGCCGGAGGATACTTAATAATTACTTAGAAAAGTAAACTATGGCTCCGTAGTTATGTGTTGGTAATATAAAATAGTTTTTAGAAATTACAAAATATTTAGGCACATCGTGAACTTAAAGTAAAAAATATTTTGAACTCTTACTTTTAAAAAATTTTGTCAGACGAACTTAATTCCATTTGTCTTTGATGAATTCGACCATTTTTTACATTCTTTATGATATTGTTATTTTGTAAAGATCCAATAGAGGTTTATCTCTTTTCTATACAAAAAAAATATATGTTTTTAATGCAATATTAATAGTATTTTTTAAGTAATGTTGTTTAGATTGATTTGATTTTCTAGTAAAAGGGACATTCATATAAATATATTAATTTATAATAATATTTAAATTTTGTACAACGTTACCACCAACGATTTAAAATCAATGACGCCCGCAATGAAATTTTATCATTTAGGGAGATGATTATTTATTATTTACAAATTAATTAAAATTCAGATTGCCTTTTAAATCACAAGTTAGTCACAAGTTTCGTTTTAAACATGTTATTTGATAAATTTAATTTGAATATTTTGCAAGTGATCAAAATATGACATTTCGAATTCAAATTCGAGTATCGAATCGGTTACAATTAAGAATTCATATTTGCATTAAATCCGTTGCATGTGCTCCCCGAGCTGTCCATGTGATTGGTTAAATTCACTAAGTAGATTCAAATATGTTATGTAACATGTCAGGGATTCATGGCTGGAAACTTTAGAAGATGTAAACCGATAGACGGGAATTCTTTCAGTAATATATAATACGATATTTTATATGTTAATGTGATTGTTAGGTATTTGTGAAGGTTATTTTAAAACAAATAAGAATTAAATCTTCATATGACTAGACCAGTAAAGTTCTGTTACGTAGAATTTTCATCTCTTCATATTCCTAAGTATCCTAAATATTAAATTGGATATAAGATTTAAAGCAGCCAACTGGTTTCACAAATGGAGGAAATGCTACAGAGTATTTCACAAATGTAATTTACCTTATATTAGCTGGCACCCAAAACATCTGTCATGTTGTTAGCCATCACGGTTTAGTTATGCTTTTACTTGATTGCTTATTAACTATAAATAAATTATAAGTATAGTTTAAAATAGGGATAGAACGACAAAAAAATACAAAGTTCGAAATAGTACGTTACATATTATTTCTTTCCTCTAAATAGTTTTTCGGAAAGTGGCTCTTCTCTCACGAGGATACTAAACACTTATATCATATAAGTTTCCAGAAACTTGTTCATCTGTAAGTGTCAATATTTTAAAAGAAATTTCTCAGAGAGCTCGTTTTATAGGTTTTATGTTGTTATATTACATATATTGAAGAATCTCTCGAGTCTTTTTAATAATATATTTGTTTACTGCTATAACATATAGTAATATAACATATGGTAGCATACAATAATAATGAATACTAATTGTATTAATACTAAATAACTTTTGAAAACATTTTGAACTGAAATTGAGGATAAAAAGAGGGCGAAGCCTAACAAAAGGGTTTCCTGAATATATTCTATCTAGTTACCGATCTGTTGAATCAGCGACTTTGATAGAGGACTAGACCAATATATATTTTTATAACTATATCCTTCCTGATTATTTTAAATAGATATCGAGAAAAAAAAGTCTGAGTAAATAAATAAATTAATAAATTAATTGACACTATAATGTTATTGAAGGATCTTGTTTATTAGAGATAAGTGTTATAATAATAATTTCAGTAAAATTATATAAACCAAATATTAAATTAAATAGTTCATATCTTAGATATATCTTTAGAAAAAACCACACATTTTATTTTTATTGAATTCATGTAATCTTTAAGAGCTTTCTGAAGATATATATTTTCACAATAAGAGTATTTTCGCAATAATTTTATTTATACAGTATTTCTTCACAAAACTTGAAAGGGTAACAAAATTACTTGCATCGTTGCAAATATTGTATTTAAATATTCAGAAGTTTAATATGCATGAGGTAGTAAAAGTAATTTAACATAAAATATACCCCTCGTTACCTAAGTAAAGATGATATAACAAGATGAAGGTAACTACACGGTATATTGAGAGAGCCTTGACGCTGACCGCTGGAGGGTCCTTTATAATTACTTAGGACAGTAACCGACGACTCCATAGTTATAAGTGCTAATAATATATGATGTTATAAAAACTTGTGGTTTTAAATGATGGATTAAATAAACAAATCGACGGTGTCAAGTTACAGACATTAATCACTTATATTTGAGATGATTAGACAATAAAATGAGTTCCTCATCAGTTCAGTTCATGAAGCTGGATCATTGGAGATCAGAATATAATAAAATTCTCAAGCTCCGGCTGGAGCGACGTTAATCAATGACACCGATCATGTCATCATTTTAAACTTATATATAAGACTTAAATATAAAATAACATCTATCACTCTATTTTCTTGTTTATGCGTATAACGCGGACACCGGTCTTTCAAATCTAAGTATTTAATTTTACTGTTTTAATAATACTATATAATTCAAGTTCTGTACTCCTCTTATTTATTAAAAATATTTAAAATTAAATAAAATTATAACACAATTTGCACAAATAGATTCATTTCAATTCAACAAAAATCAAGTTTTAAGGGGATCAGATAAATCAGAATAAAAAACATTATATAAACGTTTTTTAATTTTTTAGATAAAGAGAAGACAGCAAATGAAAACGCGGGCAAAAGTTATTGTAAAAAAACTGTTGTTTTTAATTTCCTCTCATTTTAATATATAAAGCACAAAAACACTCACTCACTGACTCATTCATCGCTCTACAGCCAAAACCGTATACCTAGAGAACTGAAATTTGGACACAAGACTCCTAACATATTAAACAGGTGCAATAAAAAAGAATTTTTGCAAAGGTCCAAGCCGTTCCAAAGTTACAGCTAAAAAACTGCAAAAAATATAACGCGCCTGTTTGATACCTCCTAGGTGGTGTGGAAATTCAAACAAAATGTTTGATCACTTTCGCTATCGTCGCGAAGCACGGGTGGGTATCTTAATATATAAAACACAAAGACACTCACTCACTGACTCTTTTATCGCTCTACAGCCCAAAACGTAATACCTAGAAAGCTGAAATTAGGACACAAGACTCCGGACACATTGAATAGGTCCAATAAGAAAGAATTTTGCAAAGGTTCAAACCGCTCAAAAGTTACAGCTAAAAAACTGCAAAGTTTACCCCCGCTCCCTCTCTTTTCTAATTGCATTGCTGTAGAAATTAAAATTATTTGGCCAGTTACTTTGTTTATTCTCAACACGCTGTGATGTGAGAAAGAAGAGTGTACCTATAACACGATAGGAATGAAACTCTGTAGTTATCAAACTCAAGGCTTTCTCGCACTGATAGCGAGTCATGATGGGTTGGAGGATAGAGCGTGTATGTGCGAAAATTAGGGTCATGGGTTCAAAACTCACGAAAGTCAATTTTTTTTTTGTTTATTACCGTCGCGAAGCAAGGATAACCTGCTAGTTGTGCCATAAAACCAAATCAATAAATAAGTAAGCGAGCTCTTAAATAATATTGTGTATTAACTAATTTGAAACTCATAGATGTGGGTAAAGTTTAGAGGTATTGTGTGTGTTAACTATGTTTTTGATCAATTTATAGTTGATTTTCGTGACTAACGTCTGAGAAAAGTAACTTATGAAAGTGTCAAATACGTATAATAAAGTTATTAAATGTTTTCAAAAAGGGCAAATTTATCAATAGGAGTATAATTCAAACCTGCGATCTGAATAAAACTTTGGAATGACTAACTGAGCCAACGTTTTTAGGTAAAAGTTTAAAATGCTTAACACATTCATTTAAAACAATTATCTAATTTGTGATTCAGTGTATTATCAAAACTTATAACAACAAGGCTTCTTTTCACCTGTTAACTTATTTGGATACTTTGTTTTTATTATAAAATATGTACAAATATTAGTATTGCAATCATAAAATCCAACTTTACTTAAGAATATATTTTTCGGTAGGGTCAATAAGAGAATTAATTCAACCAATTAATTGCTTTTATATTATAAAAAAAATCTTTTTTTTTCTATTAAAATATGCGTCTAAAATAAAAGATCTCTGCAGATTGGGACACCCAAATGATTCTCGTAACAAAACATTGCGTACTTGAATGGATCCGCGGAGTCTTGAGGTCATAAGGTTTTAGGAATATTAAAAGGTTTTTAACAACACAAATTCTTATTGAGTTATCCACGTGGTTCTTTCAAAAGGTGTTTAATTTGACGATGATTAAAGTTACTCAATTGTTTTTTTGAAAATAAATAGCTATCATCAGTGAATAATATATAGTTTTTCACTTTTGTGACATAGTAATAATAATCAGTGTAGGAGTTTACAGTAAACTAGTCAGTCTTATCAATGGCAGCTGAGACTCTAATAAAGATGAAAGGAAATTTTATACCCTAATATAAGACGGCAGGCAGCAAATATAAAACAAGTCATAAATAAGTATTGCAATATTTTTTCAGGGTAATATTAAAACAACAAGATTCACAATATTAAAACGATTATTTCTAATGTGATTTATGATTTATTTCTTAAATTTTATATTCTGTAACAAAATAATATATTTTTTTAAAACGTTAAACTTATGTGGTTGTAGTTTTGAATGACATTGAATTGAATTTCATATTTCTACCGAAAACTTATTCTGCATTATCGTCCAGACAACTAAATTTAACCAAAGTTAAATTAACAGGATAGAAATCAGTGAAGTTGTGGCTTTATAGATTTTCAAATTGTTTCAAACCTTTAGCTAATGTGCAGTAAATAAGTTATTTGGATCAGTGGCAACTAAGCCTTAAACAAATATTAAATAAATATTTATGGCCTAATAAATATAACACGGGTGGCAGCATATATAAACCAAATCGTAAATAAGTATTACAATATATTTTTAAGACAGTATTAACACAACGAGCTCTACAATAGTAAAACAATTATTTTCAAAATTATTTATTTATTTAATTTTGTGTTCTGTAATGAAAATAATTCTATTTTCTGTACAGTACAGTCAATACAGTGTAAAAGTGGTAAAATTTGTGTAATTGTAGTAAAATTCCAAATGACATTGCTTCACTTAATTAAATTTCCTGTTTCTATCCGAAAATTATTCAGAATTCTCGCCGAGTCGATTAAACTTCAACAAAGTTAAATTAACAGGATAGATATCAGTTAAGTCGTAACTGTATAGATTTACAAATTTTTGAAAGCGGTAATCCATGCCGGGATAATTTCTGATTTTAATTAAAGACAGAAACTTTAAATTTAACGACTATTGGTTCATATTAAATACTTAACTAGTATAACTATACTTCACTCTCAGTAATGTATTTAATTTTCCAAAACAATAGTGATATTAACTGTTTCTTAACAAGTGATGAAGTGAAACGAGTCTTGTATATCTAAAGATTGATTTCCTCCTTAAAGACATTCAATTACAAAGTAAAGAGTTGAAAGAATCGAGGAGATTAAAGGTGCAAGAGGTCACTGCAAGAATAATTCAATGAATTGATTTATGTATTTATTTGATACCGACAAATATAATAACAATATTTTACCTTATTTTAAAGAAATTCCGGTCTTTATATTTCATTATCACGTTATTAATAACTAATAAATCAGTCAATAATACTTGGGTAGCAATAACTTTCTGATTTTAGTTTACATAAAAATACACATAAACAGTTCCCGAATTTTTTTTTACTTAAGGCAGTTATTAAAACTGTTATTAAAACTGTCCTTTTCAAATACCGAAACCTACAGAAAATCGTATGGATATAATAACCCAATGGAAAAAGTAACAAAAAGGTACAATTAACTTACATTTATTTATACTCTTTCAAACCTAAATTACGAACTATATTTATTTTTGTTTTAATCTCTCTTACGAAATACAAATGCCTCAATTTGAACAGATACTTCCAAATAGTGTGAGGTTATTCCATTCTGATCCTATACGTTCCTGCCCTTCTTATTATTTACCACATTCGGCAGATTTTGTTTACTGAAAAGGAGACCATTGACTGAAATGCGCTCTTGTTATTTAAATATGAAAGAAGCTTTTTTAACATATTATATTTAATGATTTTTATGATCAGCGTGTAAGTTAATCAATATTATTTTAATAGCTCCATGCTATTATATTATTATGTTTCAACATATTGTGAATAATTGATTAGTTTATGTTAAAGAGACATTTTATTACTTGTTGTAAGTCCATATTATTTAACATTAAAGCAATAAAATTAAGTCTAAAAATCAAAAGTATTCATTTTATAATTTATTTCTATGGAATGCTGCCCATTTAACTAACCTTTTCATTTTATATTTACAAAAAAAACAGATAACTTTAACCAAAAATAATAGAAAGTTTTCCTACAATCACTAAAATCATATGAATAAATTAAGTCAATTAATTTATTCATATGATTTTAGTGAATAAACCTTTAATAAATATGAAACAGATAAGTAGAAGAAGTAAATGTAATAAAATAATTCAATTTGATTGAGAGTTATACAAACTTCCTGTTTAATTTGTATCATTGTAAGAATTATATTATATTTATTTAATATTATTTATGGATTATTGATACCATTTCAATAAATAATTGTACTTAATCAAAAATAATGTTACAAGTGTTTCTTAATATTTTCATACAATACGGTTCCTATTATCATGACTTATTGTAAAGAAAAACTCCGTGACATCTTGTATCATTAAAATGAACATGTCATGTTCATCAAAGGTAACATCTTTTACATTTTTTAGACATTTTGTATAATGTATAAAAAATTTAATGTTTAGTTATTTAATAATTATCTCTTATTACTTAATACAGAAATACTGCGACGTGTGCTTATGTTATAGCAGTATTCATATCTCCATAAACCGCAATAATGTTCCGTTGCTATAAACATTAGGGTTATTTTGTTATAATGGAATCTATCACATACTAAAAGGTTGTATACATCAGAGCTTGGGTCGTGTTGTGTTAAGTGAGAGTTAGTACTTTTAAAGAATAATTCTGCTTGCATTTATCTATTATACTATACATTCATTTATTTATATTATAAAAGATTAGAAAACAATTTATAGTATAATAAACGTTGCCTTCGACTACGTCTGTGTAGATAACATAATGCAGAATTAAAATTAAGAATAAGTTTTTATAACATTTATGTTATAAAAACATTTTATTTGAAGTGTGTATTATATTATAACACTTCGATTCCATTGAAGTTAAAATAAATATTAAATTATATTACTTGTAGAAATACGTTTAAAGTAATTAATTATATATAAGTACAAGCTGATTCCCTCCCGCATCGCTGAGCACACTATTAATTTGGATGTGAACTTAGGTTGCTATGGTAACCGCGTTAAATATATATCTCATACAGGTTTAAAACTTGGCGAAATGCAAAAAGTTGAAATCCGTTGGGATAGGAATTCCGTAAAATCCTTTCTCAGTGGACGTGTACGTCATAAAAGAAGTGACTATGTAAAATTTTAAGTTACTATTTATGTCAGTTGACATGGCTGACATTTGACACCTAGCAATAGTGTCACTTTCATTTTAGAACAGCAAATATGCAATATGTTTCGTCCCATAATAAAGAAGGCTTACATGGATTGAATACTAATAGTTAATTTTTCAAAAACCTACGTCAATGCTTTCATTCAAATGCTTCAGTAACTGTAGAAGATATTGACATATTTTATATTTTAGTTACTACTGATCCGACATATCATTTTTACAATATTTTTCTGCTAGTAGTTAGTAGGAAAGATTGTATTATTGTCACATAGCAAATAATAAAAATCACCATATAATTAACGTTTTCACTCTACTCTTTCCTAAACAACTGACATGCTTATAGCAGTACTTCCTAAATGGCAGTACAACACAATTTCTTTCGAACTGATTGCCAGTAGAGCATAGTACTGGGTGACGCCAGCGGGGCACGGAACTGTTTGGCGGAACCACTTTTAGAGTCGACAGTGACGATGGTGCTCCCGGGGTCTAGCGCCACACAGACTAACATCAGGTGCGGGGCAGCAGAAAGGACGGTAGGACATTCCGCATCCACACGTGAACACTGAAGGAATATTATTAATTAATTATTTTTTTAATGAGGTATACCATATATTCATCAAAAATATACCAGAGACCAGGACGTTTCTTTTCAAAACACAGGACAAAGTATATGGTTGCAGGGCTCCGTCTTATTTGGTTTTGATGTTGGACAAAAGTCGTGGATACACTGTGTCTTAGTTTTCGTGCTGTGGTTGCACTGAAAATAAGTAATATTTTAATATATAAAATAAATTTTATAAATTTTAAATTGAATCGGTTTTGTATAATTGATATGATATTCTTATATATCTTTATTTAACTGATGTACTCCATTTATTAACTCATTAATAAAGTGAAAAAAATATATAAAAAGAAATATAAATTGATTTCTCTTATCTTTATAATATTAAATCCAATTAATAATATTATGACCTCAAAGTAATAAATATTTTAAATCCTTATTTTTCAAATATTTTTCAGAATAACCCAACTCGATTTGTCTTTGATCTATGAACTGAACCATTTTTATAAAGACATTCTTTATGATTTTAACTAAAGATAAATATTTACTAGAGGTTAAATTGTTTGCTTTACCAAATGTTTGTTCATAATAGAATATTAGTCGTATATTTCGTTTTCCAATGTCGTATAAATTGATTAATTTTTCTCGTAAAAGTGACATTCATATAAATATGTTAATTTATATTCACGTTTGAATTTCGGACAATGTTACCGCTAACGTTTCAAAATCACTGACGCCCTTCAACTGAACTCTATTATCTAGGGAGCGGACATCGATTCAAACACTTTGTGATATTATTTATGAATTGTATTTAAAGGATTAATTGTAATTCAGGTTTCCTTTTCATTTATTATGTATTAGTTTAATTTTTGTCCAGTAATATTATTAATTATAACTGATATTATTATGTATAACATTATAAGTTATATATAATAAGTTTAATAATGTATTTTAACATAAAATATAGTTAGACCTTACAAGGTCGCTCGTTAAAACGTGCGGTACTCGCACAGAACGTATTTTAGGTAACCGCCTTCAACCTTACGGTTATATGTACTTATACATTTCAATATAACGAAGGACACACATTATATCTGCTGTTTAATATTTATTTTAACAAAAGTATAACATTTTTCGGCTTCACTTGTATTACTTTTTAAGATGTTAGCTTTAAATTAATTGTTTATTAAAACGAAGTCAGACAAAATACAGAAAATTCAAATGCTTCGTTTTATTTAAATGTGTGTTATTAATTTAAAAGTGTGTTCTTCTTTAAATAAAGTTTTATTTAATAAAGTTAAGTTTAAAATCACTAAACCAATAATAATAATATGTTACTCTACAAAAGAAACAAAAGAACAAAATACAAATAATTTTTAAGTATCAATAAATTAAATATTTCGCAACTCATTAAAACATGTGATATTTACATTAGAATTTGAAATTCGTTTTTGTTATAGAGAAGTGGTCCGTGTGATTGGTTAAGTTCGTTTATACAGATTTAACACTAAACCTACCAAGTACCGGTCAAATTCACCGTTCTTAAACTTTTGTAAAACTTACACATTTTCAAACGTTATAATATCGTTATCAAACTACATGACAATTCTTAGAATATGCATATAATATTTTGTACACTCTTTACTTTTAGTTATTTCCATTATTAAAAGCGTTATATAATAAAATATTTTTTAATTACCGGTCAATTTGACGGCGTGCGGTAGGAACAGGTATACAAGAATGGTCGGTAGATTTACTGTTAAATATCGTTGTCAATATTCCGTAGTCAATATCATTTATCATCCATCATGTAATACTACATATCTTTATTAATACTACAAATGTTGTATCACTATTATAACCTATCTATAAAGAATGTTTATAATAATTTCCAATTTTATATTAAAATAAATAAAACTATAATCTTATTAGATTATTGATAAGATTATAGGAGCTATTCTAGTTTGAAGCGTTACGGTTTAAATAGAATCTCAGACGCGGATTTGTTTCTTATTTATAGATTTCATGTGCTTACTTTTTACAAATACTTGAGTTTTAATTAGTGATATTTTCATTATAATAAAGTTATATTTAGGTAGATATGTATTTATTAAAATGTTTAAGTTGAAAGCGTGTTTCAAGGTATAATGTCTTCAAACGTGTATTACGAGGGCCAAACTGAAAGTTTTTAGAACTGGCCACTTAAAAGCATTATATTAAAAAAAATAGTTTAAATTTTGAAAATAGAACTCTTTACCAATATTATTGAGTGTACATTTCATTCATTTGTCATTTGTTTTACGATTTGGCGGCAAATTGAAAATTGTCTGTGCACGTCAGAATGAATTTAAGCCGAGAAAATTTTCGTGCAATGATTTTTTATGACTTTCGATGTCATTTAAGTCAACAAGAAAGTTATGATAGACTTCGGTTGGCTTTTCACGATGAAGCCCCATATCGTGCCACAGTTTACAACTGGTTTAATGAATTCAAACGTGGTCGAACTAATCTCACCGATGATTTGCGTGAGGGACGGCCTTCTACAGCGACGACTGAAGATAACATCAGTGTTGTGCGGCGTATGATAGAGACTGACAAAAGCGTGACCTATCAGTAGATTCGGACAAGTCTAGGCATAGGTATGAGTCAAGTGCACAAAATCCTCCATGAACATTTAGCGGTCAGGAAGCTTTGTGCCCGCTGGATACCGCATAATTTGACCGAGGCTCAAAAACTCCGCCGTGTTGATTGGTGCCGAGAAATTATCCAAAAATTTAACGGAGGTGACTCAAATGCTGTGTTCGACATACTAACGGGTGACGAAAGCTGGATTTACTGTTATGACCCGGAAACCAAAAGACAGTCTGCTCAGTGGGTGTTTCCTTCCGAAGAGTTGCCAACTAAAGTGAAGAGAGGTCGAAGTGTTGGAAAAAAGATGGTGGCCTCGTTCTTCGAAAACACAGGTCATTACGCGACAGTAGTCTTAGAGGATCAGAAAACGGTCAATGCAGAGTGGTATACTAACAATTGTTTGCCACTTGTCTTGGAAAAAGTTCGAGAGAAACGACCTCGCAGCAGGATCCTCCTTCATCACGACAATGCCTCGTCGCACACCGCCAGGCAAACGATCGACTATTTGGTGACCTCAGACGTGGAATTACTGGGTCACCCGCCGTATAGCGCCGACCTCGCACCCTGCGATTTTTATTTATTTCCGAAAATAAAAGAAAAACTTCTAGGAAAACGTTTTATAGACGCCGAAGAAGCAGTGGCTGCGTTTCAAAACACCGTCGAAGAGACCCCTAAGGCCGAGTGGGCAAGGTGCTTTTCTCAATGGTTCCATCGAATGCAGCGATGTATTGATGTAAATGGACGCTATTTTGAAAAGTTACAATAAAACTAATAACTTGCTAGAATGCTTAGTTTTTGATTTTCTAAGAACTTTCAGTTGGACCCTCGTATGTGTGGGTATTTGTAATATTAATTATATAATGAAAAATAAAATTTGATTACATATATTTTTAGAAAAATAAATAAAGAGTCAACAGAGTCATTTTTATATTATTTTAATACTACTTCATATGAATAGTGAGTCCAATCAGAAGAACCGACAACTATAAGGATACTATTTCACATACATTTAAAATTTGTTACAGTATTGAATTTGCGTAGAATATAGTTTGTTACACGTTTAAAATATTATATTTTAGTAGTCATTGGGTTATATTTTAACATTTGCTAATAATGACAGTATTGTGACTTTCGATACTTATTTTATAGTAAACTAATTGTGGTTCCAGTTCTTGTTAGTGTTCGCTGCGATCAGTCATTTAATAACAAACATTATTAAGACAATTGCTTTATAAACAACTTTGACTACCAGTGGACTTTATAATTGGGATTGGAACTTGGAAATTTTATATTTCAATTAAAATAAATATTTCTTTAATAGCCCTTTTAGGGCATAATTTTATTGTTTTGTAGTTATTGATAATATTTAGAAAAAAATGTTTGAAACGGAGTTTAATTTTAACTCTTATTTTTTTATACTTTTTGTTCTGTTATATGTTAGAAATATATGAATTAGAAATATAACTTTTTTATTTATCAGAAATGGTGTTACGTAAACTGTCTCTTTCTTAACAAAAAGTCATGAAAATCCTAAAAAACGATCGATAAAATATTATAATATAATAACACAACCTCAATGATTTATCAATACAAAGTGCTTTATTAAAAAAATATTTGTATGAAAATGTATTCTTAATAGTTCTTCGGAAAAACATTATCAAGCAGAGTAGTTTTACAGAGGGATTTGTAAAATAAAATTGCAAACTGCCAGTAGATTGAAAATAAACAAACTATTGTGCTATGTTGTCGATTTGAAAGGATTACTCAACGCCGTTTCGCATTTTGTATGTAAACATTTGATTTACTCAAATTAAATCTTACGTTACTTTATAGGAAAATATTTAAAGTAGGTGCGAGCTCTTATTAGACAAGAACTATCAAAATTATATATAAATTACATAAATATATTGCCAAATATAGAAAATAGTTACATGAAAAGATTCTAGCGGTTATCCCAATTCAATCAAGTTCTCCCAATCAATCAAACGATCCTTTAAATAAGTTCTTTATCCTTATTACATGCTCTGGTAACCGTGAAATGTGGGTAAAGGCTTCAAAGCTTTTCTTATCTCTTATAGTCTTTTATAATTTAATTACATATTTTACAAAAAATATGTCAAGGTAAAATGTAATTAATTAAAATAGTTATATATAGTTAGAGGTTGTGTATTTTTTATTTGATAATATTATTTAGAATTTATGAAGCATAAAAATAAGTGAACATGAAGTGTGCTCCTCATTAGGCAAAAAAAAATTATACAACAACATGAAGGTATGATAAGTTATAGTATATTTCCACAACCTTGACTCTGGCCGCCGGAGGGTAATTCATAATCACTTAGTAAAGTAAACTGTGACTCCGTAGTTATGTGTTAGCAATATAAAAGGTTTTTAGAAATTATAACATAAATTCCAAATAAAAGCCTTTTAGAATCTTCTGCAATCAAGGCTTTAGGAATTCTCGAAATTGTATTTATAATTCCTAGCTTGAAGCTTATATAAGATTCTCGCCAGTCTGCTATGCTTACTTAAACGCTAACATACAAGTATATAGATACATGTATAGATGTTTTATAGATATTAACATTTCAATCATGTAATAAGAATTTATTTAAAAAATTTTCGGTAAGGTCAGCAATAGAATTAATTAATTGTTATAATATAAGATCTTTGCCCTTTTTTGTTTTAATAGCAATTTAACAGAAAGGTTCTCAGCAAATTGGGACACCCAAGTTATTTTCCCGAAACACTATGTATTTAAACGGATTAGAGGAATGTCGGGGATCGAAGGTTTTAGGGATATTGAAAGTTAATAATCCTTATACAAAAAAAATATATTATACGAAATTGTTTAAATAATCATCGGTGCAGAAAACAATTCAGTCGGTTCAGTGGTAGTTAAGCCTCAAATGAAGATAAAAGGAATATTATGCCCCGATAAGTAAAAAGTATAATAGTGTAATAGCCTTTGAAGTCAGTATTAATACAAGATCAACCTTGATACGAATATTTCTAATATGATTTATTTATTAAATTTTATACAAAATAAAAAGTAACTATATTTTTTTGCTTACTGCAGTACGTGAACGTGAATGGCATTGACTTTTTTAATTGAATGTCCTATTTCCATCGCAATATTATCCTTAACTCTCGCCCCGTTCTCGATAGAGATCAGTTTAGTGAAGGCTTTATGGAATTTCAAATTTTAGTAAGCGGTAATCCATTTTTAGGTAATTTCTGCTTTAAATTGAAAAATACGACTGTATATTTAACGACGTATGATTTATATTAAATTGTTTATTAGTATAACTAGACTTCAAGTTCATGAAAATAGTTAACTCTCCAAAACTACAGTTATATAAACGGTATCTTAACAAATGGCGAATGAAACTAGTCTTTTATCGGTAGTGATTGATTTCCTACTTAAAGTCATTCAATTATAACGTAAAGAGATTTGAAAGGAATCGAGGAGATTGAAGCTACTAGAGGTCACTCACTGACTAAATATATGAATAGATCTGTGGATTACTTTGAGAGCGGTAAATATTAATAAAGTATTATTTAATAAAAATAACAAATTTATATTTCTTTATTAATTTATTGAAAATTTTCTCTTATATATTATCATATGTCGTCGGATATCTAGTTTTATTGTAAATATGCTACAAATATTAATATATTTTATTGTCACGATTAGTCGGTAACAGCATAACACATATTTGTCAAGGATATTAAAACATTATATTCAAATTTATTTTACTTTCCTAACCAGTTATCATACGTTTCAGCAATACTTCCGAAATGGAGATACAACACAGTTTCTTTCAAGCTGTTCGCTAGTTACAGACCTCACAGTACTGGACTACTATGATGCCGGGGCATGGAGCGGGCCGGCAGGGGCATTTGCAGAGTCAATAATATCGATGGTGCTCCCGGGGCTTGGGACCGCAAAGATTTACATCAGGGGCAGAGCAGATAGAGGACGGTAGGACATTCTGCATTCGCACGTGTTTGTTTACTGAAGGAAATTACTATTATAAATATTAATAAGATATCTTCAAAAATATATCGGAGTCCAAGACATTTCTTAACAATACGTCTAAAACATTACGTAGTAATTATGCGTCGGATTTTATGTATATTATTATTATTTTTATATATTACATATATTTTACATTTTATATATATATATATTTTTTACATTTTTGTTATCTAATTGGAACGTAAAATATTTCAAGATCCCAGCAATAAAAAGAAGAGAATTGATGGATTCGGATTAAGGTATGCAGACAATGTAATAGTTTATTAATTTATATTTTTATAACTTCTGTTTTATTTTACAGCTGAAAAACCACAATCAAGAATTAGTATTTAATAATTGTTTTAATCCAATTATCCGTTATCGCGTACAGGTGTTTAATTAATATAAGTTATTATATTTGCCCCGAGCGATATCCATAACGCACTACATTATGGAGAACTGCTCTTTGATGTAAGGACGATATTTTAAATTAGAATTGTGTTGTATAAACGTTAAGTTATGACAGATGGCTTATTATTAAGTTGTGTGAGCTGGGGGAAGATACAGGGCAAACGATAGAAAAGTATAACAATAATAAATACAATTACTTAATGAGTTTTAAAATCAAATGACTGACACAAACGTGATTTGAAATGCGTAATCATCAGAAGAATGAATTTGAGAAAAGAAATGTATCTCAATAAATAACTTCCAAATATATTTAATAAAGTTAAAAATCTGTTAAATCTGTGAATAAAAAAATATGACAATTATTAAGAGAAATAATTATGTACATTTAATCACAGATTTATATCTTGGTTGGTTATTCTTAACTTTCTAAAATCGTTAAGTGAAAATATGAGTAAATAAATAAATGAACTGAATAATAAAATTAAATAACATCATAATGCTGTAGAAGATTTCATTACATTAATTTACTATACATGGTACATTCAGGGTACATATCTAGTGTCTCTGTACGAACAACAATGTCTAATTGCAAAGGAACAGTTCTCCAATACTCCGCCATCTGAAATTCTTCTATTATAGCCAACATCTATATAAATAAAGTTATATTTAACATTCCCTAATGAAATTAAAACTATGATGAAGGTTCCTTTGTAATTGTAACAACAGTTTCCCTTTATCCATGCTGACCGAGCATCACTAACTACAATAGTTTGCGTTCGAACAGCTCGGACACAATTTCCGTACACTTACAGACGACGCTTAGACTGAAAAAAATGACACAAGTGTAAACAGTACCGACATTAATATCTGATATTTATGACGGAATGTCTGTCGTAGTCTAAATGTACCATTAGAAATAGGTGTTTAAAATAATATAAAACAAATATAAAATTAATTAGTGTATTAATAATAGTATATGTAATGATATGTATTTTTCGAGAACATCTTCACACATTATTTACATTGCAAGACATAAAACCTTTGACAGCTTTTCAAAAAAACTAATGTTTACAATAAAATGATCACAACAGCAAGTGTGAAGTTGTACTGAGAACATTAGAAAAATCTAGATTTCGCTTTGAAGATTCAGTAAAAACTAATAAAAAATAATGTATCATTTATAATTTTACAGATTTTACCGAAACCTGAATTCTGATTAAGGAGAATAACTCTGTCATTATTTATACAATTTGTGATATTGTTTTACAGAATTCTAAATAAATTTGAAGACTTAATTACATACATCTAGCCATTCATTATTATGGAATATTACAATAATAATAATAACATAATTGAGCTTTCAGCCTGTTAGTCATAAAATGTTATTATTAGGACACAATATAATATACATTACATTTTATGTACAAAACAATTTAAAAATAATAATTTTAAATATTATACTTAATCTTATATCTATAATAAATAAATATATCTATAAATATTAGAAGTTCAATTTTGTATCTTATATAAAAATCTTCATTATGTCATGTCAGTTTTAATAATGACCGTATAAAAATGGCCAAAATGGACAAATTCCGTTAAGTCACGTTCACGACGTCAAATTATCGAAGCTTTCACACGCAGTCTGAGTGACGTCAACCTTCACCATTAGGAGGTGTGTGCTATCCGATACACAGCTGTGTATTTATATTCTCTATTATTCAACGATAAATTTATTCACAAACAACTTTAAAACACGCTACAGTAGACTTTCTTGTCCTTAAAGTTTATTAATTTTTTTAAATGAAATCCATTATTTCAAGAAGGGACTTAATAGGGAATAGTTAAAGATTTAACGTTAAATTTTATATTATATTTGACTCACAATATTACACTAAATGATAAAATGCCATTTCATTATATTATAAAAACAGAAGAATCAATAGAAAGTCAACAGAATCAGTATTTTTTTTTATTTTTAGCGATTCTCGAAGAAAGTACGAGGATACCTGTTGCAGGCACTTGTAGTACAATGCTACATTGCGTTGTCATGCTCGTGGTAATTCCTTTAATATATACTTATATACTTATTATTTCTCACTTATAAGTTCGTAAATGTACTTAAAAGGTTGATTTAATGTCAGACCATATAACAATTTCTATTTATCGACTTTAATTAAACATTACGTTATCATCGGATCATTGGGTAAGGTTGACTTTCACGAGTATGAATAGGGATGTTTCATCCCTAAGGGTGTAGTTTCTATTGTCCTCTATTACTTGCGTTGCTTTATTTATATTTCTATCTGACATACAAGAAAGAAAATTAGAATTTTTTTGCTACCATTATCAAAAAAAGCACATTTAAAAGTTTTTGTATTCTAAAATGTATTCATATTATAGTTCTTCGGGAAGACTAACAAGCGAAGTTTACAGAGCATTGTAAAAATAAATTGCAAACAGTCAGTAGATTGAAAATAAATAAATACTTGAGCGGAAGTCGGATTGAAAAGATTACTCAACGCTCTTGCGTATTTTGTATGAAAACTTTGATTTAATAAATTAAATGTTAGTTTATTTTGATTCATGGATATAATGTACATTGAGAAACTCTATATTATTTCAAATGTTAATTTTAACTTTAAATATATATGCAACATCATAAACAATGGAAATATCTACATGTTATATTTACGCAGCCTTGACACTGATCGGCGGAGGGTACTTTATAAATTACTTAGGAAAATAAATTACAATTACGTAGTTATATATGTTGGTAATATGTAAAAAGTATAAGATAAATTCCTAATATAAGTTTTTTCGAATCGTCAGCCGTGGAGGGTGACAAATTACAGAAGTAAATCAACATTGATAAATCTATGAAACAATGTAATAAAATAAATTTCTCATTAGTCGTATAACGTTAAGATCTGTCTACAAGATTCGCCTTTTTATATAATTGGTTGGTTATCATAATATTTTTTATTGATAATAACAATAAATTAAATACATATCAGAAGATAAATTGCTGTGTTGGCTTATGGGTAATACAGACAATATTAAATAATCAAAAATTTATATTTACCTACCTTATATTAAACACATATAAGAGTATCTTATCATTATCAGCTACAATATTATCATTGAGTGTCATCATTGTGAGTATCATTAAATCTTTACACAAAGAGATTGATTTCAACTAAACAAAAGATGTAATCAAGTTTTAGGAAGATCGATTGAAGAGTAAATTGATAAAATATATAAGATGATATATTTAATTTAATTAAATTGTTGGCTTATTATATTTTGTTTTAAGAAACTATCAAGATTATACTTTTTCGATGTGAAATATGAAATAACGCGAAAAGTAAGATTTTTATTTAATATTTTAAAGGAATGACAATTTTTTTATAGTATTATGTATTTACAAATAATAAAATACTAAAAAAGTTAAAGCTGTTTATTAGGCATTTATGGAAAAAACGGATTGCTTCATTATGCTCAAACTAATAAGAAAATACATGACAGATTTTAAATCAATAATTTTGTCTGTTTGTGTATTAGTGAATCACACAAAATGATAGATTTTGATAAAATATTACATTATTATTGAAGTTAAAACATAGAAAGCTTTATACTCGGGCAAATCCGCTCCATTTCACTGGAAAATTCAGAAATTGGTTTGGGCTATAATTTCCATAACACTTAAAATTTATTTTTATATAAATGTTAATTGATGTTGTGGGTCAAAATTAGACGAAGTATTATATAAATTGCTGGAATAGTGAATTGTAGATTAATTTCTTCTATTTACTTTCACGGAACTACACTGAATAAATAAACTATTCATTTACATTTGTATGTTTTAGATACAGAAAACAATGATTTTATAATTATTCCTTTCAATAAACCTGGTATTTATTTTGTGAAGTAATTCTGATATATTTGGTAAAGGAACACATGAACAAATAGAACACGTACTCTGTTTCACTGACGTGACTGGAATAGTGAGTATTCTGTTATTTTATATGAATTATAATACAATAGACTCTTCATATTCTATGAACTACCTTGTACATAAGTTTCAATATTTTTATGATGTGTTATAATTACAGTTATTATTGAAGTTATTATAATAAATAAAAATCTGGATGTTTGTATGGTTTGGTTAGTAGTTGGTTTGGCAGAATATTAACTAACTTATGTTAGCGAGCTCTTGAATAATATTGTATTTAAAATAATTTAAAATACTTATAGATGGTGGTAAAGGTTAGAGTTTCATCGCTTATGTTCGTGACAAACAGCTGACCAAGGTAACTTATGATAGTAGAATATTTATATAAAATAATATTGTTAAATTTATAGAAATTTATCAATACGCGTTGAATTCGAACTTGCATTTTCTGAGGAAAGCTCGCTGACTGACCTGGTGTTAATTCTTAAATAGTTATCTTTTCAATTTAATTGTTAACCTTGATAAGTTAATTCTGATCTGATGATAATCTTACAAAAAAAATAAAACGGTCATGCATACATGCATGCAAAAAGAGGTTAATTAAGATTTTATTTACATAGTCGATATTTATTTAAGAATATATTTTGCAGTGCGATGAACGACCAAAGTAATAACTTGCTTTATTATGAAAATAAGAAACACATTTATTTGTATTGGAATATTGGTATAACATAAGGACTCTTATTGGTATAACATAAGTTTGGAATACCCAAAATTATTCTCCTCCCCAAACATTATGTACTTGAGCGGATCAGAGTAATCTCGAGATCATAGTTTTTAGGGAGAGTAAAAGGTATACTATAATATAAACGTACAGTACTACTGTGCAATCTACGTTGTGGTTTTGTCTATTTATACATATAGAAAGATAATATGACTATGATTAAAATTAGTCATTTGTTTTTTTTGGAAGTAAATTCCTTACAACAATATCTATCAGTTCGATGTTTTGACAGTGTTTATTAGTTTAGATATGAAAAATAACTTTCTGTACTTTTGTGATCTAAATATATTTGGTATATTTATATATAAATATATTATAAAAATTATTAAAACTATCATCGATGCATAAATATACTTGAAACAGTTACTTTAACTACCAATGATGTGACTGATTCGCTCATAGATATAAAAGATAACAAAAAAAAAGAAGAACATTTTATGCCCTAACAGAAAGCATGTACCAAATAATAAATAAGTATATTTTTTTTAACACAATATAAATACAATAATACCACGATTTCAAAACGAATATTTCTGATATGATTTATTTATTACATGCCTTTCTGTAATAAATATTCTCATTTTGAATACCGTAAAAGAAGTGAAATTTCTGTAGTTATAATAAAATTACAAACGACATTGACTTTTTTAATTGAATTGTCTATATATTAGAAAACTATCCTGAATTCTCACCTAGTCTATTAAACTTCATCAAAGCTAAATTAACAAGATCATTTAAATCGTCTTTATAGATTTTCAAATTTTAGTAAACGTAATCCATTTCAATAGAAAAAAATAACTTTAAATAAAACGACGATTTATCCATATTCAATAATTTATGAGTTATACTAGACTTTAATCTCGTGAATGTAATTATTTCGCTCAAAATAGTTATAATAACGGTGTCTTAACAAATGGGGAAGTGAAACGAGTCTTTTATCGTTAAAAAATGATTTCCTACTTAAAGTCATTCAATTACAACGTAAAGAGAGTTGAAAGAGTCATGGAGATTGAAGCTACGAGAGGTCACTCACAGAATAATTCAATGGATTGTTCCATTGATTTGTTTGATAGTGTCAAATATGAAAGTATAATTTTAAATAAAGATATAGAATTTTTATTTCATTAATATTTTAGTGAAAACTATTAAATCAACCAACCATACTTGGCTAGAAGATTATCAGGTAATTTAAAATATATATATTTATATATATCGTCCTAGATATTTTTTACTGGATAGAATAATACAGTGCAAAAAATGAATTTGAACAATTACAAACAAGTAACTTACATTTATTTATATTGTATGCTCTTAACCAAAATAGCAAAATATATCTACATATATATTTGTATTAATCTCCCTTACACAAAGGTACTTCAATCTGAATTAATTCTCCAAAATCAAGCGTGAAATTATTCGATTCTGATCCTGAAAGTTTCCGCCCTTCTTAATATTCAACGCGCTCTCGGCAGTGTTTGAATAAAGCATTTTCGTGAATAACTCTTATTGTTTTTTATTTTTGTTTTTAATAGTTTTTATGCTCAGCGGTTATAAATAGTTTATGCTTAGTTATAATAATAATTTTACAGAGAAATCAATACTTTATTGGAGTATTCCATTGTCTGAATAATCGTCAATAAAAAAATATAGTAATTAATAATATAAATATATATTTCCTTTATTATTTTTATTATTAACTCTGACAATATCGAAGGATTTACAAGAGCGCTGTCGACCTTGGAGGTGAATAATAAAATTAATAATAATAATAATAAAATAAATGAACTGAATAATAAAATTAAATAACATCATAATGCTATAGAACATTTCATAACGTTAAGTTACTATACATGGTACACTCAGTATATATATCTAGTGTATCTGTATGAACAACAATGTCTAATTGCAAAGGAACAGTTCTGCAATACTCCGCCATCTGAAATTCTTCCATTATAGCCAACATCTATATAAATAAATTTATATTTAGCATTCCCTAATGAAATTAAAACTATGATGAAGGTTCCTATGTATTTGTAACAACAGTTTCCGTTTATCCATTCTGACCGAGCATGGATAAACGGAATCACTAACTACAATAGTGCGTGTGAACAGCTCGGACACAATTTCCGTACACTTACAAATAGACAATGTTCAGAAAGAAAAAGTCATACAAGTGTACATAGTACCAACATTAATATCTGATATTTTTTTTTTTTTTTTTTTTATGGAAGAGGAGGGCAAACGAGCTGGCGGGTCACAGATGACTTGTGATCACCGCCGCCCATGAACTCTTGCAACATCCGAGGATTTACAAGAGTGTTGCCGGCCTTGTAGGTAGAAGTAGACGCCTTTTTTGAAGGTACCCATGTCGTACCGATCTGGAAATACTGCCGAAGGAAGTTCGTTCCACAAGTGAGTGGAACGTAGAAAAAAAGTCCTTGAGAACCGCACAGTGGAAGATCGCCACGCATCCAGGTGGTAGGGATGGTAAAGAAGTCGATGGCGCGCTGTGCGGTGATGGAATTCGGCGGTAGGCATCAGATCGAATAGCTCATCGGAACACTCCCCGTGGTAAATGCGGTAGAAGACGCACAGAGATGCAACGTCTCTACGCAATGCCAAAGAGTCCAGCCGTTCACAGAGCACCGGGTCCCCGACAATCCGAACGGCTCTCCGTTGTACGCGGTCAAATGGTAGAAGCTGATATTGGGGTGATCCGGACCAGAGATGAGAACAGTACTCCATGTGTGGCCGGACTTGCGCTTTGTAGAGCGCAAGTCTTTGGCCAGGATTGAAGTACTGCCTTGCTCTATTGATCACGCCCAATTTCATCGAGGCCAACTTGGCCTTGCTCTCCAGATGACCACGAAACTGACAAGCGCTCGAAATGTCGAGACCCAGTATTCTGATACTTGGCGAGGCAATGAGGGGGGTGCTCTCGAAGAGCGGTGATACGACAAATGGGGTTTTCTTAGTGGTAAACGCGCAAACTTGTGTCTTTAGGGGATTGAACTGAACGTGGTTCAGTTCACCCCACTCAGAGACCATCCCCAAGGAAGTCTCTATAGAAGACACAAGTTTCTTTCGGCACTCGTCGACGTTTTCCCGAGAGAGACCTGCACGGCCGGAATACACCGCATCCCCAGTGCTGTCAACGGAATGTCTGTCGTAATCTAAATGTACCATTTGAAATAGGTGTGTATAATAATTATGTCAGTAAAATAATATAAAACAAATATTAAATTAATTAGTCTATTAATAATAGTAAATGTAATGATATATATTTTTCGAGAACGTCTTAACACATTATTTTCATAGCAAAACAAAAAACCTTTGACAGCTTTTTATAACAAACTAATGTTTACAATAAAATGATCACAACAGTAAGTGTGAAGTTGTACTGAGAATATTAGAAAAAATCTAGATTTTGCTTTGAAGATTCAGTAAAAACTAATAAAAAATGATGCATCATTTAGAAGATTACAGATTTTACCGAAACCTGAATTCTGATTAATGAGAATAACTCTGTCATTATTATACAATTTGTGATATTGTTTTGCAGAATTCAAAATACATTTGAAGACTTAATTACATACATCTAGCCATTCATTATTGTGGAATATTACAATAATATTAATAACATAATTGGATTTTCGGCCCTTCAGTCACAAAATATTATTATTAGAACACAATATAATGTAATACACATTACATTATATGTACAGGACAGTTTTAAATTAATAATTTAAAATATTATACTTAATTATATCTATAATAAATAAATATATCTATAAATATTGGAAGCTCAATTTTGTATCTAATACAAAAAGCTTCATTATGTCATGTCAGTTTTAATAATGACCGTATAAAAATGGCCAAAATGGACAAATTCCGTTAAGTCGCGTTCACGACGTCAAATTATCGAAGCTTTCACACAGACTGAGTGACGTCAACCTTCACCATTAGGAGGTGTGTGATATACGATACACAAATAAACGTTTAAACACGCTACAGTAGACTTTCTTGTCCTCAAAATTAATAAATCTTTTTAATGAAATCCATTATTTCAAGAAGGGACTTAATAGGGAATAGTTATTATCGGTTTAAGGGTAAATTTACTCACGATATTAATTTATAGGTTTAACGTTATATTTTATATTAGATTTAACTCACAATATTACACTAAATGACAAAATGCCATTTCATTATATTATAATAACAGAAGAATCAATAGAAAGTCAACAGAATCAGTATTTTTTTTTATTATTAGCGATTCTCGAAGCAACAACGAGGAGACCTGTTGCAGGCACTTGTAGTACAAAGCTACATAGCGTTGTCATGCTCTTGGTAATTTCATTAATATATACTTATATTATTATTTCTTACTTATTATTTCTTATATGTACCTAAATGATTGATATAATATCAGACCGGAACCATATAACAATTTCCATTTATCGACTTTAATTAAACATTACATTATCGTCGGATCATTAGGTAAGGTTGGCTTTCACGAGTATGAATAGGGATGTTTCATCCCTAAGGGTGTAGTTTCTATTATCCTCTATTACCTGTTCATTATCCTTCAACACTTCTAGAAGTTATGGTTCCTATTAATACGAAACCTTAATAGATTTCGTAGTTTTAGATGTTCACGGAATTAACAATGTTGAAATCGATGTCGATCGATTGAATGTTTTAATTTAATTTAATTTAAATAAAATAGAGTATATAATGTTACACGTTTAATGTATCGTATTCTCATAATTATTGGTTTTTATTTTATCTTTTATTAATAACGATAGTTGTGAGATTCAATGTTTTTCAATTATCTTCGAACCGTTCGATACTCATTTTATTGTAGACTAATTAAGGTTCCAGTCCTTGTTAGTGTCAGCTACGATCGATCATTTAATAACAAACTTTACTTAGGTAACTATTTAATAAAGTACTTTGACTAGGAGTTGGGTTTATAGTTAATTAAACTTAATATTTTAATAATAATCAATAAAATTTTGTTTTATCGGTTTGATATTATTTATGAATTGATTAAAAGTAGAAACTAATATTTTTATGTGTTATATTCACTCTAATACATTAATAAATAAGTGTAACATCTTAAAGTATATGTTACATAGTAATGTGTTGTTTTATTTATATTTCTATCTGACATACAAGAAAGAAAATAAGCAAACTTTTGGTGCCATTGTCAAAAAAGGCACATTTAAAAGTTTTTGTATTCTCAAATGTATTCATATTATAGTTCTTCGGGAAGACTAACAAGCGAAGTATACAGAGAATTGTAAAAATAAATTGCAAACTGTCAGTAGATTTAAAATAAATAAATTCTTGAGCGAAATCGGATTGAAAAGATTACTCAACGCTCTTGCGTATTTTGTATGAAAACTTTGATTTATTAAATTAAATGTTACATTATTTTATTTATGGATATAATGTACATTGAGAAACTTTCTACTATTTTAAGTGTTAATTTTAACTTTAAATATATATGCAACATATTAATAATGTATTGAACTTTACATTGGTATTCAGGAATATTTATTATATATTGTTTTATTATTATTACATAATCAATAAGCATATCATTTTATATAACATTAATTAATATTATACCAACAATTAAAATACCGGTTGTTCTCATTATTTTGTACACAAGATGAAGTTGAAATAGTCAAAGTAAAAACTGTTCTTACTAAAAATTTAATAAATGTTGGATTTAACCTAACATATAAGATGTTATTGGCCCTAACAAAATTGAAATTCTGTAATTTCACCAAAAAAGACATTATAGATTAAAGTTATTATTAGAGTAATACTATCAATTTAATGTGATAATGTATGGCTTAATAATTAATATATAACATTTTATTAAAGCAATAAAAAATATATGATACCTAAACGTATTTAGAAATAGAGAAAAAGTCTCATGAAAATATGTGTATTTTTTTTTATTACGCTTGTCCATATTCAATCAATTTGTCCCAAATCGAAATAGACGAGTTTTTAAAAGTTCTTTATCCGTACTTACGGGCGCTGGTAACTGAGAAAAGTGGGTAACAGTTTCTTTAAATTATTATTCAGATAAAAATATCAAGGAAATATGTTATGAGTTAGAAAAATATAGCTTGATATTTTAGATATCTTATCAGAAGATATTATATGTACCCCTCGTTGCCTAAACTAAGATGATATAGCAAGATGGAAATACCTACACGTTATATTTACACGCATTGACGCTGACCGGCGGAGAATACTTTACAAATTACTTAGAAAAATAAATTACGATTACATAGTTATATGTTAGTAATTTGTTATGTTCTTAAAAAGTATAAGATAAATTCCTAAAATAAGTTTTTTCGAATCGTCAGCCGTGGAGGGTGACAAATTACAGAAGTAAATCAACATTGATAAATCTATGAGACAATATAATAAAATAAATTTCTCATTAGTCGTATAACGTTAAGATCTGTCTAATTTATAAGATTCGCCTTTTAGTATAGTTGTTTGGTTATCATAGTATTTTTTATTAATACTAACAATAAATTAAATACATATCAGAAGATAAATTGCAGTGTTGAATTATGGGTAAGACAGACAATACTAAATAATCTAAAATTTATATTTACCTACCTTATTAAACACATATATAAGAATATCTTATCATTATCAGCTACAATATTATCATTGAGTGTCATCATTGTGAGTATCATTAAACCTTTACACAAAGAGATTGATTTCAACTAAACAAAAGATGTAATCAAGTTTTAGGAAGATCGATTGAAGAGTAAATTGATAAAATATATAAGATGACACATTTAATTTAATTAAATTGTTGGCTTATTATATTGAGTTTTAAGAAATAACTGCGAAATGTGAGATTTTTATTTAATATTTTGAAGGAATGACAAATTTTTTATAGTATTATGTATTTACAAATAATAAAATACTAAAGAAGTTAAAGCTGTTTATTAGGGATTAATGGAAAAAACAAATTGCTTCATTATGCTCAAACTAATAAGAAAATACATGACAGATTTTAAATCAATAATTTTGTCTTATACACACACAGATTTTAAATCAATAATTAGTGAATCACACAAAATGACAGATTTTGATAAAATATTATTATTGAAGTCAATACATAGAAAGTTTTGTACTCGAGCAAATTCGCTCCATTTCACTGGAAAATTCAGAAACATATTTGGGCTATAATTTCCATAACACTTAAAATGTATTTTTAAATAAATGTTAATTGATGTTGTGAGTCGAAATTAGACGAAGTATTATATAAATTGCTGGAATAGTGAATTGTAGGACAATTTCTTTCATATACTTTCACTGAATAAATAAACTCTTAATTTGTATGTTTTAGATACATTAAACAATGATTTTATAATTATTCCTTTCAATAAGCTTGGTATTTATTTTGTGAAGTAATTCTGATATATTTGGTAAAGGAACACGTGAACAAATAGAACACGTACTCTGTTTCACTGACGTGACTGGAAGAGTAAGTATTCTATTATTTTATATGAATTATAATATAATTCAATCTTCATACTTTATAAAGTACTTTGTACATAAGCTTCAATATTTTTATGATGTGTTATAATTACAGTTATTATTCAAGTTATTATAATAAATACAAATCCGGATATTTGTATGATTTGGTGGCAGAATATTAACTATATTAGCGAGCTCTTGAATAATATTGTATTTTAAATAATCTGAAATAGTTATAGATGGTGGTAAAGGTTAGAGTTTCATCGCTTATGTTCGTGACAAACAGCTGACCAAGGTAACTTATGATAGTAGACTATATATATATATATATATATATATATATATATATAATAATAATATTGTTAAATGCTTTTATAAATTTATCAATAAGAGCAGAATTCGAACTAGCATTTTCTGAGGAAAGCTCGCTAACTGACCTGGTGTATCTTAATTCTAAAATAGTTATCTTTTCAATTTAATTGTTAACCTTGATAAGTTAATACTGATCTGATGATGACCTTACAAAAAATTTAAGCGGTCATGCATGCATTTATGCAAAAAGAGGTTAATTAAGATTTAAATCACATATTCGATATTTATTTAAGAATATATTTTTCAGTGCGATTAGCGACCAAATTAATAACTTGCTTTTATATGAGTTACGAAACATCTTATGCATTTATTTGTATTGAAATATTGGTATAACATAAAGATTCTTATTGGTATAACATAAGTTTGGAATACCCAAAGTTATTCTCGTCCCAAAACATTATGTACTTGAGCGGATCAGAGTAATCTCGAGATCATAGTTTTTAGGGAGAGTAAAAGGTATACTATAATAAAAACGTACAGTACTACTGTGCAATCTACGTTGTGGTTTTGTCTATTTATACATATAGAAAGATAATATGACTATGATTATAATTAGTCATTTGTTTTTTTTGGAAGTAAATTCCTTACAACAATATCCATCAGTTCGATGTTTTAACAGTGTTTATTAGTTTAGATATGAAAAATAACTTTCTGTACTTTTGTGATCTAAATATATTTGGTATATTTGTATATTAAAACTATCATCGATGCAAAAATATACTTGAAACAGTTACTTTAACTACCAATGATGTGACTGATTCGCTCATATGTATAAAAGATAACAAAAAAAAAGAAGAACATTTTATGCCCTAACAGAAAGCATGTATGAACCAAATAATAAATAAGTATATTTTTTATAACACAATATAAATACAATAATACCACGATTTGAAAACGAATATTTCTGATATGATTTATTTATTACATGCCTCTCTGTAATAAATATTCTTATTTTGAATAACGTAAAAGAAGTGAAATTTCTGTAGTTATAATAAAATTACAAACGACATTGACTTTCTTAATTGAATTGTCTATTTCTATTAGAAAACTATCCTGAATTTTCGCATAGTCTATTAAACTTCATCAAAGCTAAATTAACAAGATCATTTACATCGTAGCTTTATAGATTTTCAAATTTTAGTAAACGTAATGCATTTTAATAGAATAAATAAATTTAAATTAAAAGAAGATTTATCCATATTCAATAATTTATGAGTTATACTAGACTTTTATCTCGTGAATGTAATTATTTCGCTCAAAATAGTTATAATAACGGTATCTTAACAAATGGCGAAGTGAAACGAGTTTTTTATCGTTAAAAAATTATTTCCTACTTAAAGTCATTCAATTACAACGTAAAGAAAGTTGAAAGAGTCAATGAGTTTGAAGCTACGAGAGGTCACTCACAGAATAATTCAATGGATTGTTCCATTGATTTGTTTGATAGCGTCAAATATTAAAATATAATTTAAAATAAAGATATTGAATTTGCATTTCATTATTAATTTATTGAAAACTATTAAATCATCCAAAGATTATCAGGTAATTTAAATGTATATATTTATATATATCGTCCTTGATATTTTTTTTAATTCAAACCGTTATTAAAACTAATACATACAGACAAAATACTGGATAGAATAATACAGTGCCAAAAATGAATTTGAACAATTAGAAACAAGTAACTTACATTTATTTATATTGTATGCTCTTAACCAAAATAGCAAAATATATCTAAATATATATTTGTATTAATCTTCCTTACAAAACATAAAGGTACTTCAATCTGAATTAATTCTCCAAAATCAAGAGTGAAATTATTCGATTCTGATCCTGAACGTTTTCGCCCTTCTTAATATTCGACGCGCGCTCGGCAGTGTTTGCATAAAGCATTTTCGTGAGTAACTCTTATTGTTTTTTATTTTTGTTTTTAATAGTTTTTATGCTCAGCGGTTATAAATAGTTTTGCTTTGTTATAATAATAACCTTACAGAGAAATCAAAACTTTATTGGCATACATTGTTTGAATAATCGATAATTAAATAATATATTACTTAATAATATAAATATATAAATCCTTTGTATTGTCTTTTAAAAAGGACTTTATTATTATGTTTATTATATTAAAGCTTTGCCCGAGCTAGTGATCTATGTAGATACATAGATCACTAGCTGGCGGCGGTGATCACATAGATATGTGATCACCGCCGCCCATGAACTCTTACAATATCGAAGGATTTACAAGAGCGCTGTCGACCTTGGAGGTGGGAGTAGTATATACCGTCGAAGAGAGTTCGTTTCACATTCTAGTGGTACGTGCGCCTTATAGAGCGCAAGACTTTAGCCAGGTCTGAAATACTGCTTGGCCTTACTCTCACAATGACCACGAAACTAAAAAACGCTCCTAATGTCGAGGCGTAGTACATTGATACTTGGCAAAGCATTGAGAGGTGTACTCTCGAAGAGTGGTGATATAACATATAGGGTTTTCTTAGTGGTTAACGCTCAAACCTGTACCTTTTGGGGATTAGTTCAGTTCACCCCATTCTGAGACCATTCCCAGACAGAAGACACAAGTTTCTTTCGGCATTCTCATGGACGTCATCCGGCCAACTCAAGTTATGAACGTTCAAGTAAAGTCAATAAATTTAACTGTAATTATAAAAAATATTAACTTAATATTTTGTTAAAACAAAATCCTATACATATTACATGTTTCATTGTATATTAAAAAAATTCAATAAGCCTAAAATGATTTACATATCTAAAGACAACTTCATTCAAAGGCAAAATAAATATTTTTGGGGAAAGTCAATTTAATTTATAGGCCATATGAATTTATTAAGTATAAAACACATGTGATAAAAAAAAGTAATAAAATAATAGATTGAGAATAAACAAACCTACATTTTCTAATTTTAACACTGTCAGTATATTCATTAAATCGTGTATAACGTACCTTACAATATATGATTATTATTTCTAATTGGAGACTCAATCATTGTTGTCATTTAAGTTAATAATTCAACGGTATCTAACATAATATTACACTTGTGTCTTGATATTTTCACACAAATGGGAACGTTATCATGATTGATTGTGAAGGAAAAATCAGGTGATGTCGTGTTTTATGTTTATCAAAAGAAACATCTTTTTAATTTTATATGCATGTGAGTTATAAGATATATAAAAGGATGTTTTTAATATTATGAAATTTCATAATCATCTCGCCAAATTACAGTACATGTCGCAGTTTTTGTTCATATCTCTACAAACCACAATCAATTTCAATCACTAAACAATAAACAATCAACAAATAGGCCTATCAGATAATAAGAGATCGTATCGATTACAGTATTAGATTTGGTTAATGGTTCTAAAATTATCAGTAATCTCTGGTGACCTCAGTTTCAGTTATAAAAATATATTCCTTTATAAATAACGAAAACAATTTCAGTTGGAATAGAAAAATTAGAAAATAAACAATCTTATACATTTCTCCGCATTTCGGCGGATATCATATTTTATTATATCTCTATCAACTAAAATCAGATTTTTAATTAATTAAACTTATTTTGTCACGTCCATTATATATTTATGTTGTTTTTCTATATACATATATTGTAAGGAGTTTTTCCGTGCGGCTGATATACTTATACTAAGTTAAATGGTTTTAAATTTTTATGTCTCTTATTAGTTTATAATTATTATTTTATAGAAGAAGAAAGCAAACGAGCGTCCGGGTCACTGATGACAAGTGAACATCACTGCCCACGAATTCTTGCAACATCAGGGGAATCGTAGAAGTATTGCCGACCTTGAAGGTACCGAAATAACCGAGGGAAATTCATTCTACAACTTAGCGGTACGTGGAAGAAAGGTCCTTGAAAATGGCAAGGTGAAAGATCACCAGGCATCCAGGTAGTACGATTATCAGAATCCAGCTAGTACGATTATCAGAATCCAGGTAGTATTGCAGGCAATTACGTACGATGTGGTGATGAAATTTGCCCGCAGGAATAAGTTCAAAGGTAATAATTGGCTTAAATAAATAGAAACAGCTAAACAAAAAAATATGTCATCAACATCTATAGAAATAGAAAAAAAAATCATGGTAACATGTGTACGTTTCAAATGTTATATAGCAATTGTCCGGATTTAATCAATTTCCGATATCGAACTAGACGAGTCTTGAAATAAGTAGTCATAACATATTTATTTATCCGTACTTGCTTGCGCTGGTAACCCTAAAATGTAAGTGACAGCTTCATTACTTTCGTTATCTCTAGCCTCTTATAATTGAATTGGTTACAAAAGTTATAAGTCTGATATTTTATAATCTTATTAGATAACTATATACAGAATTTATAATGTATAAGAAATAATTAAAAATAAAATGTACCCTTATTTAGCTAACTAATGATATAACAAGATGAAAGTACCTACGTCGTATATTTACGAAACCTTGAGGCTGAACGCCGGAGGATAGTTTATAATTATTTAAAAAAGTAAATTACGACTCAAGAGTATGTGTTGATATTATATAATGGGTTTTAAAATTAAAATTTGGTGGGGTTTCATGTTTCTCGTCATCAAAACAAGCGGGGTTGAACGCATTGGCTACATTTATTTATTACTTTTAACGTCAAATCTTATTTTTAAAAAAAATGTAATATATTGAAACAGTTACATCACTAGATTTAATACTTCAAAATGACGTACAATGTAATTCTTTGATTTTATTATGTTTCACTAAATTACATAATATTAAATAATCCAAGTTTTACATACTTACATTTATTACACACCATATAAAAGTAGTTTGTCATTAGAAGCTAATGATATCGTCATTGAGATGTCTTTTATTAACTCATTTTAAGGTGAGTCAAAGAATGTTCGACGAATTTAATAAGTAATTTAAAAAATAATAAAACATTTAAAACAAAGGAGATTAATATCACCTGAACAAGAAATGTAATCAAGTTTTAGTAGGATTTATTCGAGAGTTAATTATGAATTGGTAAATAAATTAATTTTAAAATTATATATTTAACTTAACTCAATTGTTGATTTATCGAATTAATTTAAGATTTCACTTAAAAACAACTGTACAAAATTATGGTAATATTATGAAAATACAAATATTAAAATAATAAAGCTACCAAATCTTAATATTCATGATTTATGAAGAATACTAATTATTATGTTATTTTAAAAATAATAAGAAATAACATAAACCAAATAACATGGTATTTGAATGTTTTAATTTATAGTCAACATTGTTTTCTAATATAATATGTTTTTATCAAAACTCCTCCATTTTTACTATTTTGTGTTTTGCTGTAGATTATTATGGAGGTCAATATAAGGAAAGCTTAATTACTTGGAGCTGATCTGAATAAATAAACTTTTATTCACATTTGTATATTTTCGATTAAGAAAATGATTTATAAAATTATTATAATAGGAAAACAAAGTAGAAAATATAAATAAGTTTTTTACCAATGTTATATATATATAACAGCGACATTTTCGACCAAATATGAAATATAATTACAAAAGACTAGAGATAATAAAAACAATAAAGCTTCTACCCTCATTTCACGATTACCGCGCTGGTAAATACGGATGAAAACTTTTTTAAAGACTCGTCTAGTTCGATTTCAGACATAGTGATTGAATCGGGATAACCACTATATTAAAACTTCAAACGTACACATGTTTCCATGTAACTTTTTCCTCTATTTAGAAATACGAAGATGAAATATATATATATATATATCATATCATTTGCTAGTTTTTGTCTAATAAAAGCTCAAAACTTTAATTTAATTTAGGTAAATCAAACTTTTCATACAATATACGCAACAGCGTTGACTAATCCTTTAAATCCGACTTCGCACTATAATTGGTTTATTTTCAATCTACCGGCAGTTTGCAATTTTGCTTTTATAATAACTTTCTCTGTAAAAATACTCTGCTTGTTAATATTTTTTCGTAGACAGGTTATGAATATATATTTTACAAAAATATATCATATACATAACATTGAAATTTAGGATTATAGGCATAACAAAATTTTTTATAAAAAAAAAAAACTTAATGTATAATATACATATCTATCAACATTACTTAATAGATAGATGTTAGGGAAAATATAAAATAATTAATAATAATAATACTACTACTATACTATTTTAATCAATTCATAAAGAAAAAATATATTCATATTAATGGGTAATTAATAACACTAAGTCTTAATTACAAACAACTCCTAGTGGAAGTTTGTTATTAAACAGTTACCTAAGTTAAGTTTGTTATTAAATGACCGATCGTAGCCAACACTAACAAGGGCTGGCTTCATAATTTTACAGTGAAATGAATTTGAAAACATAATTTCACAACAGTTATCATTATTAACAAACGATAAATAAAACCCGTTAGCATTTGAAATACAATATCTTGAACGTATAACAGATTCAATTTTGTAAAATCAATTTGTTAAAATTTATAATTTATTAATATGATAAAGAGTGTCCATAGAGATTCTTGCCAGTTCATCTACAAAGATTTATAATTTGCGACCATGCAACTAGAGACTGACGGATCATAAGCGAAATAAGTAGCTTTGATTTTGAGAGAAAAGTTAAAATCCTCCCGTCCTTATGTTATTTATTAAAAGTATATTTGTTTATAATTGTCCTTAGAATGAGTATCCTCGACGGAAATCAAAACACAAATACAAATTTTTGCAATATCATTTTCAACACTAGAAATTATCAAATATTCAATTGATGAAAATGAATACATTAATTAATAAAAATTTGAATAACCTGTAAAATAATTATGTTATTTCAATTATTATATACTTATAAAAAAAAGTAGTAATTAGTACCAAAAATAACAGTATATTTACTTTAGTTTTATAGAAAGTTCTACCTACCTTTGACATGGCAAAAGCCTTCAATCGTATATAGCGTAAGAGGCTTCTTTCGAAGCTTCATTCCTATGGGCTTCCCGAGAGTTTATGCAGGTAAATTACCAGCTTTCTCACTAGGAGGAGCATACAGGTCGTTCTCGACGTTTTTTGTTCAGAACTCAGGCTGGTGAATGCTGGTGTACCACAAGACTGCGTGCTATCCCCAGCTCTGTTCATTTTGCACAACAGTCATATGTTGGATATTGTCAACATTCATTGTAATGCGGAGTGCCGAAAGAAACTTGTGTCTTCTATAAAGACCTTCCTGAAGATGGTTACAGAATAGGGTAAACTGAACCAGGTTCAGTTTAATCCCCAGAAGATACAAGTTTGCTCGTGTACCTCTGAGAAAACCCCATTTGTCTTATGACCACTCTACAAGAGCACTCATCTCAATGCCACATCAAGTATCAGTAAATTAAACCTCCACATTTAGAGCGATTGTCAGTTTCTTGACCAGTGACCAATAGAATGATGCAGTATTTCAGGCCTGTCCAAAGACTTGCGCTCTATAAGGCGCAAGTTTGGCTTGATTCTCTAATCCGGATAATCCCAATATCAGCTTCTACCGATTAACCGCGTACAACGGAGAGTGGTTCAGATTGTCGGAGACCCAGTGCTGTGCGAACAGCTGGACTGTTTGATATTACATAGAGACGTGACTTCTCTGTGCATCTTCTACCGCATTTACAACGGTTCTGAAGAGCGCACACACACACACACACACACACACACACACACACGCACACAGCACGTCATCGCCTCCAATATCATCTGTACCACCTGGATGCGTGGCAATCTTCCACTGTGTGGTTTTCAAGTTACTTTCTTCCTCGTACCACTCGGATGTGGAACAAACTCAATTCAGCGGTATTTCCAGATCGATACGATATCCATATCGTATCTATCCACGATATCGACCCTTCAAAATACCCGAACACTCCTACAAAACCGGGAGTGCTCTTGTGAATCCTCGGATGTTGCAAGAGTTCGTCAGCGATAGTAATTACGTAGTGACCCGCAAGTTCGTTTGCGCTCCTCTAAAATAACAAATAATTATATATAAGAAAAATAAAAATATTTAGCTCTATAACTATGAAATTTACTAACTATGACTCTTAGAAGCGTTGAAGGGTAATGAACAGATAATAGAAGACAATAGAAACTACACCATTAGGGAATAAACGCCCATATACAAACTTGCGAAAGTTATCCTTTACCAATAATCCGATGATAAAGTAAACTTTCATTAAAGTCCACAACAGTAAATTGTTGTATGCTACCTTACTGCTTTTAATTAATATTAGTTCTGAATTATTTGAAATCATAAAATACATATAACAATTTATAACAACTGTTATATAAACTATTAAATAATAATAATAAAATGTACTTCATTAAAATCTAAATAACGAATAATAAATAATATGAAAACTCAGTCTGGCTTTATCTACGAGTGCGTGCAACAGGTCGTCTCTTAGCTTCTTCAAGCCTTCATAGTGTTAAAATAAAATAAATAAAACCAGCAAATTTCTATTGATTCTTCTGTTTATATGAGTAAGGGATTTCGCAGGGTTTAAATCTAATCATGAATTGACCTAAAACCTACTTTCTAACCTATAATATAAAATATAACAAATACCTGCTTAAAATAATTAATTTAATTAATAAACTGCTTGTTCATTTTCAGAATAAATATCAAGAATTTAAAAAACAAATTGAAATTATTTCAAGAAGCTGACATCAGAGATATGAGAAAATTCTAATGACATTTCCATTGTAGCGTTATTAGAAGTTTGTGAATAAAACTATCGTTGAATAATAGAGAATATAAATCTAGTAGCTGTGTATCGGATATCACACACCTCCTAATGGTGAAAGTTGACGTCACTCAGTCTGTGTGTGAAAGCTTCGATAATTTGAAATGAATTTGAACGTGACTTAACGGAATTTGGTCATTTTAGACGTTTTTGATACAGTCATTATTAATACCGACACTTTCATAATGAAGGTTTTATATTGGAGTTGTTAAAATATATTAAGTTACAATAAGTTTTTTTACGAATATGGTTACAGTATATCTTAAATTAAACTGAGATTAATTAGACGTTTTTCCTATTATATGTCACTCTTCAACTAACATATAATAGAGATAAATTAACTACTAACATAATAACAAATAAACATACATGATGTGTTCAAATAAAAAAATATATATTTAAGATAACGTATTCACAAATAGAAATCAATATAGCAACAGGTAAATAAAAATTAATATAGATATATATTTACTGTAGATACAACGAAATATAAAAGATATCAATACATATTTTTATATACTAAAAACCATTATTTAATTAAAAGTTGCAAGTTTTATTGCTATGGAAATAAATATTCATTGTGTAACAGTATTCCAAATCTCTCGTGCATTTTATTAGCTGTTAGTTCTAATTATTTAAATGTTTTTCAAATTCTGCGAAACAATGTTAAAAAATACGTAAACAGTAACAAAGTTATTTTCTTTAATCAGAATCTAAGTAAAATTTGATATAAATAATTTATTATAATTGAGACGTATAATTAAAATTTGTTAATGAATCTTTGTAATTATAATTATTTTCAGTTAATGGTATCTTCAAAGCGAAATCTTTATCGTTAATAATAATCCTACTACAATTTTATATTTATGTTTTGTGACAAACTCTAATCAAATTATAATTAAACTAATCAAAATATAATGAAAAGAGTCGCTTTTTATAGAAGCTCTCAAAGCTCTCAAAGGTTACATTATTTCAATAATGTCATGTGTGGTGAAGTTATACATATATATAATTATATATACTAATAATAGAATAATGAATATGTTTCTAGAAATAGATTATTTAATTTGATATTTATTTATAATAGATTATTTAATTTGATAGATATTTCTCTGGCATCAGTATTATTGTTACCTCTATCTAACGAACCTACAAGCTTCTATAACATTAAAATGGAAACCAATTCAATTATCAAAGTCGTAAAAATCCTATACATTCTACCGATCTTTGTGTATTTATTTCTTAACAATAAATACATTCTAGTAAAAACAATTTCGACTCGGACGTTTATTTTCTTCTCTCAAGCAAACACAATATTACTCCGACCGCTCGTCCTTATATTATTTCTTAACATTGAAGTACATTTTTCTGGGCAATGTGGATCCTCGATATAAATGATGTTGAAGATTTCTAGATTTATTAGAATAGAATTTGTGAATATTTTAAATATTTACCAAAAATTTCATTGATGAATGTATTTATTAATTAGAACTTGATTTAGCTGAAAAACAAATATATTATTTAAGCTACGAAAAATAATTATTTAAAAGTTATAGGTATTTACCAAGAGCGTGACAACTTAATGTAGCACTTTACACTAGTGCGTGCAACAGGTCGCCTCGTAGCGACCTCGTAACTTCTTCCAGCCTCAATAGTATAAACAAAACTAGCAACTTTATTATTTTTCTTTATTAGGGGTTTGGCATGATTTCAGTATAATAATAAATTTACCTAAAAGAACATTATATAACCTATAATAAATATTACAAATACCTACTTAAAACAATTAATTTCATTACCTTTTTGCTAATTTTCAGAAAAAATTACAAGTTTTGTAACACAAATCGATATTATTTCAAGAAACTGTCATCAGACATATAAAAAAATTCTAATGATATTTATATTGTAATGCTTTTAATTTTTATGACAATTTTTTTTTTACACAGCTTTGAATCGAATATCATACATACACCTCCTACGGTGAAGGTTGACAAAATTCAGTCTGCGTGTAAAACGGAACTTGGTCATTTTGATCGTTTTTTATACGGTTATTATTAAAAATAGAGTAATGGAGATTTTTAAATCTGTTATTATATTTTATTGAGTCATCAAAATACAATTGTCTACTATACTCGTATTATTACGATTTGTTCAATACGAAATGAATTAATCGATTGATGTCCAGTACATTTTAATTTCAATTTAGAATTTAAGTAAAATTTGTCACAATATAATTCAGACATTAAACAATTAAAATTTGTAAGTGAATCTTTTAATTATAATTATTTTAAGTTTTTATTTTGTTTCCAATAATAGTATTATTATTTTATATTTAAATGTGTAAAAAATTTTATAATCAAATTATAATACAATCCTCCCTTTTTTATAGTAATCTTACAAAGATGACATAGTAATTGGAATATATATCTTTATATATACTAGTAATAAAACATATTTCTGGAAATGCATTATTAATTTTATGTCTGGTTTATATTTTACTTAATTTAATTATTCAAATCATTTATTTATTTAGTATTAAGGATATTTAAGAATAATCAAGAAAGATATACATCTGAAAAGACGTTTAAATATTATTCGAATTAATTATCAAACAAGCTGATTTAACAGATTCGAACTCGATAAAGTATAATTGGGGAAACCTTTTATTAATTTTTCCTCTGAATGGAGGTTCATAAAACTGGAAATCATTTTCATTTACACAATTCCTTCCTGAATTTCACTTTTGGCTATGATGCCTTTCAAGTCACTTTTTTTATTATCCGTCATATTCTTATGTATTTGTTATTGTTATAGACTTTTTTTGCTAATTTTGCTTCCCTCTAAACAATATAACTTACAACTAGTGTCTTTATATCAAATAGCAGTTCTCCATGACAAAGGCAAGTGAGGGATCATTATGGAAGCATTAAGTTAAGTTCTCACAACCCTGTCAAACGCATTTGGAAAAGGCGTTTGATAGGGTTGTGAGAAAGAAATTATGGAAGATACTGCCCCAATACAATGTGAGCGGACGCTTGCTACAGGCTGTAAAGTCTCTTTACAGAGATCACTCAGCCTGTATGCGAGTAGGAGCTGACATGTCGCACTGGTTTGACATCCAATCGGGTGTTAAACAAGGTTGCGCTATATCAGCTTGGTTGTTCAACTTGTATTTGGATAGTTGTCTCCAAGGCGTGGAAGATAGTGACATGGGAGTGAGAGTAGGTGACCTTAAGATCAATTGCTTGCTATATGATGATGCAATGAGCACTGCATCATCAGAATGCGATTTGTAGGCATTGGTCACCACTCTGAAAGATGGGTGTGAAAATAATGGTCTACACCTAAATGCAGATAAGACGACGGTTCTGATATTTGAAAGAAATGAAGAAAGAACAGAATGTAAGATCAACGTGAATGGTAAGATAATAGAACAAGTGAATGAAGTGGTATATTTGGGAAGTTTAGCTGAGACGGAAGATACGAAATGGATGTGGAGAGCAGTATTGCTGCTGGTAACAGAGTCAACGGTCCTTTGGCTGCGTTGTTAAGACGACGAAACGTCAGCATAGCTGCACGTTTGGCTGTACACAACGCAGTTTTGCTACCGACTTTGTTATACGGCAGCCAAACGTGGGTAACACAGAAGAAGAATGTAAGAAAGATGAATGCTGTGGAGATGCCATCTCTTCGCCGAATTTGCGGAGTCAGTTTAGCTGACCGAATCCGCAATGAAGAGATCCACAGAATGGCAGGTACTAGCGAAGATGTCACGGTGAGAATGAAGAAGAACGTGCTCAGGTGGTTTGGGCACGTCGAACGAATGAGTGATGAAAGATTGGTAAAAAAGATTTATAAAGGAAAAGTGAGCGGTAAGAGAGACAGGGGGAGGCCTCGAGTAACCTTCGAAGACTCAGTAGCTACGATACTGGAGGAAGGTCACGTAAAAAGCATGAGGACCCCCCGGAGGGCATGTATGAAGAGGCAAAAGAGGTATGCAGGGACCGTAGCGTTTGACGCTCCGTCGTCTCTGGCTACCCCGCAAGGGATATGGAGTGAAGCTAAGTAAGTAAGTAAGTAAGTTAGTAACCCGTCTAGTGACAAAAACAATAGTTTACCTCTAGAATTTTGAATTTTTCTATTTTTTTAAATATAAATCAAGTCAAATCGTTCAAGGTAAAAATTAATAGAAAGTTGATAGTCTTGTATATATTATTTTAATACTAGTGAAGTGGCTACAAAGCTGCCAGTTGTACGCACTCGTAGGTACACTAAGTTGACACGCGATTTCCTTAATTAGATTTAAATAAATTTATTTTCTTTAATTGTTTTTTCTTAGTTTTTATTAGTAATTTTCAAAGTTTTTATATGAATTTAAATGGTTCAAGTAATTCTAAACGTAGTCTGTTAGGAACGGTTCCGTATAACAACTTTCATTTATCGACTTTAATTAAACTTTACCTTATCATCGGATTGTTGGTTAACTACGGTTTCACAAGTTGGAGTATAAGCGTTTAATCCCTAGGGATGTAGTTTCGGTTATTTTACATTTTCTGCTTATTATCCTTCAGTGATTAGTCACTTTCAGTAAATTAAGGGCTTATATTATTCTCATATAATAGTCTAATATATTTATGTATAATATAAATATATTTTTGTTTAAGATTTTTAACAAATCATTTATTTTTGTGGAATACTTTACGGTAGTAAATTTTATTTTAACAAATCAAGGAGTCCTCAAAATGATTCGTCCCGAGGATCCTAAAGTTAACATTCTAAAATCAAATATAAACAAATATACTTACAAGAAATGTTAATAATAATAATTGTGTATGTATTAATGTTGTATGAATTTATTTTCGTACATCCGTTGGTTTTAATTGCTATCTTTAATCAGATCAGTAGACTTAATCAATTACACATTTTAAGAAAAATATTTTTAATTTCATAGTTTTTCATTATAGGTTTTTAATGTTTTCTCTCAAAGTCGAAGAATGTATGCCTAATTAAATAAAAAGTTTTTTTATTTAATTAGGCATACATTCCACGAATGAAACGAGAAAATGAAACGTGGACGTAAATTCATGGTTTCAAACGTTAGGTCTATAGAAGATACTCATAATACATAACCTTTATACACCAGTTGTCCGGATTCAAACAATTTATCCGAAATTAACCTAGACGAGTCTTGAAATAAGTTCTTTATCCGTACTTACATGCACTAGTAACCGTGAAATATAGGTAAGGTTTTTATTATTTTCGTTATCTCTATTAAAAAAAGTCATAACTTGATATTTTATATTCCTAGTAGATTATAATATATAAAATTTATAAGACATAAAAGTAATTTTAAATAAAATGTACCCCTCGTTTACTAAGTAAAGATGATATAACAAGACAAAAGCACCTATAAAACATATATTTGCAGCCTTGACCACCGAAGGGTACTTTATAATTACTTAGGAAAGTAAAGGTTGTATGTGCTAGTAATATGTAAAAGATTTAAAAATTATAGCAAAAATTCCAATGCTTTGTCTGGTTTATAGGATTTCTTTCTTAATATAGTTTATTTGTTATTATAGTCACTTTTTTTAACTAATAATATTTTAAACTGACTTACTTACTTTACATTTATTATACCTTATATTTATTAAACACACACATGAAAGTATTTTATCATTAAAAGGTAGAATACAATCCTTCATAACTTCGTTTTAAAGTCATTCAATAAATCAATCGACGAATGCAATAAGTGTTGGAAAATATAATAAAACCTCACCACAAAACGCGATTGCGTTCAAATAAACAAAATTTATAATTAAGTTTTAGTAGGATTGATTCGATAGAAAATTTTAGGATTGATAAATTAATGTTTTTTGAGACGATATATTTAATTTAATTAATTATGGCTCATTAAATAAAGTTTAAAAAAATATTAAGATTACACTTACTCGGCTTTAGAAATCATAAAATACTAAAGAAGTTTATGGAAAAAAACAAATTGCTTCTTTATACTAAAAATAACAATACGTGACACGTATTTCAAATCAATAGTTGTCAGTTTCTTTTGTTTGTTTGTGTATTCATGAATCACGCAAATACTGTTTGATCGATTTCGATAAAATGTGGATGTTTAAGATTATTATCGGAGTCAACATATAGAAAGCTTTATAATACGGAAAATTCGCTCCATTTCACTGGAAAATTCAGAAATTGGTTTTGGCTATAATTTTCATAACACTTAAAATGTATTTTTATTTATATAAAAATATATTTTAAGTGTTATGGAAATTGTTAATTGATATTGTGGGTCGATGGGGAAATCAGACATATATATAAATTGCCGGAAAACTTAATTGTAGGACAATTTCTTTTATTTACTTTCACTAAATAGACTTTTAATTCACATGTGTATGTTTTTTAATCAGAAAATTATTTTACGTATTATTATTTCTTTCAATAAGTCAGTATTGTTATATATTTGGTAAAGGAACACATGAACAAATAGAACACGTACTCGGTTTCACTGACGTGACTGGAATAGTAAGTATTCTATTATTTTTTATTTAATTATATTTTTAATTTAATAATAAATTTAACTAAAAGAACATTATTTAACCTATAATAAATATTACAAATACCTACTTAAAATAATTAATTTCATTACGTTTTTGCTAATTTTCAGAAAAAATATCAAGTTTTGTAACACGATTCGATATTATTTCAAGAAACTGTCATCAGAGACATAAAAAAATGCTTTTATTTTTTTTGAGATTTTTTTTTTGTACACAGCTTTGAATTGAATATCATACAAACACCTCCTACGGTGAAGGTTGACAAAATTCAGTCTACGTGTAACAGCCTCCATAATTTGACGTCGTGAACGTGACTTAACGGTGAATTTTGGTCATTTTTTTATTCGGTTATTATTAATAATTAAGTAATGGAGATTTTTATATCTGTTATTATATATTATTGAGTCATCAAAATACAATTGTGTGCTATATTATTAGGATATATCTTTTTTGTTTAAAAGTAGTAATAGTAGTACAATTTTATATTTATTTTTGGGTAAAAAAATTAAAACCAAATTATAATGCAAACCTTGCTTTTTTACAGTAATCTTACAAAGATTACGTAGTAATTGGAATATATATCTTTATGTATACAAGAACATATATCTGGCAATGCATTATTAATTTTAAGTGTGGTTTATATTATTTCACTTAATTTAATTATTCAATTCATTTATTTATTTAGTATTAAGGATATCTAAGAATAATCAAGAAAGATATACATCTGAAAAGACGTTTAAATATTATTCGAATTAATTATCAAACAAGCTGATTTAACAGATTCGAACTCGATAAAGTATAATTTTTTCCTCTGAATGGAGGTTCATAAAACTGGAAATCATTTTCATTTACACAATTCCTTCCTGAATTTAATTTTTTCCGATGATGCCTTTCAAGTCACTTTTTTTATTATCTGTCATATTCTTGTGTATTTATTATTGTTATAGACTTTTTTTGCTATCTTTTGCTTCCCTCTAAACAATATAATTTACAATTTAAGTGTCTTTTTATCAAGTAGCAGTTCTCCATAACAAAGGCAAGTGATGGAACAATATGGAAACATTTAGTTCGTACATTATGAATATAACTAGAGCCCGTCTAGTGACAAAAACAATAGTTTACCTCTAGAATTTTGAATTTTTCCATTTTTTTAGATATAAATCAAGCCAAGTCGTGCAAGGTAAAAGAGAGACGAAGCTTCTTAGCATTCCATGGATTCACCGTGCGGGTGCCGGGCCCATCGCGTTGCAAGAAGAGGAGCGCAAACAATGCCTGGGACTTGCGACCCAGATGTAGGTTTAAGGGGCCCCTTTACTATGCGCATACACGCTCACCTTCACTGTTTACGCTCCTCTCCCTACCTAACCAAATATCGTAAGAACCTACTAAAGCCGCCTTTGAAATACGTTCCAGAAATGAACTGATGATCGTTCTAGAAAGGCCGAGATCCTTAAATAAGTTGTAGAGAGATTTTGCTGTTATACCTCTCGCTCCTACTTCTACAGCGTACAAATTAACTATAAATTTATTCCTGATCAGTTCGTTACATAGTTCGTAATACTTGTTAAGCTTAAATGTATGATCTTTGGGTATGTTTGTTTCCCAGAGTACAGTAAGCTCCACAAGTATAACGCGCCTTAGTTGTTTTGAGTACAGGAATAAGTCCGGCCTAGATGACGAAACACAAACATCCCCGGGGATTTTGTATTGCCTTTCATACGTGTCCATCATGAGAGTCCAATCAGGAGACGCGTCCAAGATGGAATAAGGTTTTAGTTTTCGTTTTTTGGACGAACCTGCCTTTACAAACTCTACTGATAATTTGGTGGTTGTTATACCCTTCTGCGCTCTTGCTACAGAGAGACTAACCGCTTCTCGTACGATTTCTAATACTTTATCGTGGCGACGCGAGTATTTACCTCTATTTAGAAGTACTCTACACCCTACCAGTAAGTGTTTCGCGGTTCCTACTGCCTCCCCACAGATGTTGCAAGATTTTTCGGTGGCTTTGCCCCATCTCACTAAGTTACTTTGATCTGGGAAAGTCATTTGGAATGCATTAAGATAAAATTTTAATAATGCTGGGGACCAATCATGAAGCAGGGTGCGCCATCGTAAAGCTAATGGAATACAAAAATCTCCAATGGTCACCCATTCGTTTTGCAATTCTAGGCTCATCGCGTGCAACCGGTAATTATCATTTTCATCGTGCCGAATAAGAGATTTTATTATTTCTATGTCTGGTTCTTTCCTACTTGATCTTAGCCCTGCTTTATTTGTTTGAGCACCTATCATTAATTGTTTATGGAATTGAAGTCGTGACTCCAGATCTGCGGCAATTTTATCTTTTGGGAGAGATGTTACAGTATCATCATTCGACTTTGAGATGATATGTCTCTTGGTCACTCTTAGGTGTTTATAGAGTTCCGATGGTTTCTTTAATTTTAACCCAAAATTATGTCGGTCTCTAAATAAGGTAGAAGAGTCCGCTGGATGCGCTAACCCAAGCCATGACTTCAATGTCCTTATGACGCTTGCATCTAACTTTAACAAAAGGGTCTTATTAATATCGTAAACGAGGAAAGGCCAATTTAAACGTGATGTTAAATAATTAATAGAAAGTTGATAGTCTTGTATACATTATTTTAATACTAGCGATACTCGAAGAATTAACGAACCGGCTACAAGACGACCAGTTGTACGCACTCGTAGATACACTAAGTTGACACGCGATTTCGTTAATTAGATTTAAATAAAATTATTTTCTTTAATTGTTTTTTCTAAGTTTTTATTAGTAAGGTTCAAAATTGTTATATGAATTTAAATGGTTTAAGTAATTCTAAACGTAATGTCTGTTAGGAACGGTTTCATATAACAACTTCCATTTATCGACTTTAATTAAACTTTACCTTATCATCGGATTGTTGGTTAACTACGGCTTTCACAAGTTTGAGTATGAGCGTTTAATCCCTAGGGATGTAGTTTCGGTTATTTTACATTTTCTGCTTATTATCCTTCAGTGATTAGTCACTTTCAATTGATTAAGGGTTTATATTGTTCACATGTAATAGTCTAATATCTATATATAATATAAATATATTTTTGTTAAAGATTTTTAACAAATCATTTATTTTTGTGGAATACCTCAAAATGATTCGTCCCGAGGAAGTTAATATTCTAAAATCAAATATAAACAAATATACTTACAAGAAATGTTAATAATAATAATTGTTTCCGTATTCATCGTTATCAAACTACATGACAATTCTTAGAATATGCATATAATATTGTCTACACTCTTTACTTTTAGTTATTTCCATTATTACCTGCGTTATATAATAAAATAATTTTTAATTACCCCTCAATTTGACCGAGTGCGGTAGGAATATATATACAAGAATTGTCGCAAGGTTTAGTGTTAATTAGGCATACAATCCACAAATGAAACGAGAAAATGAAATGTGGACGTAAATTCATGGATTCAAACGTTAGGTCTATAGAAAGAAATACTCATAATACATAAGCTTTATACAGAAGTTGTCCGGGTTCAATCAATTTATCCGAAATTAACCCAGACGAGTCTTGAAATAAGTTCTTTATCCGTACTTACGTGCACTGATAACCGTGAAATAAAGGTAAGGTCTTTATTATTTTCGTTATCTTTATTAGAAAAGGTATAGCTTGATATTTTATATTCCTCTTAGATTATAATATATAAAATTTATAATGCATAAAAGTAATTTAGAATAAAATGTACCCATCGTTTGCTAAGTTTGATATAACAAGACAAAAGTACCAATAAAATATTTATTTGCAGCCTTGACCACCGAAGGGTACTTTATAATTACCCTTTTATAATGTTTTTAATGTGTAAAAGATTTAAAAATTATAACAAAAATTCCAGTGCTTTGTCTGGTTTATAGGATTTCTTTCTTAATATAGTTTATTGGTTATTATAGTCACTTTTTTTAACTAATAATATTATAAATATATAACAGAAATAAAATGAATTAATTACATATGTTTCATTGAATGACTTACTTACTTTACATTTATTATACCTTATATTTATTAAACACACACATAAAAGTATTTTATCATTAAAAGGTAGAATACAATCCTTCATAACTTCGTTTTAAAGTCATTCAATAAATCAATCGACGAATGCAATAAGTGTTGGAAAATATAATAAAACCTCACCACAAACGCGATTGCTTTCAAATAAAAAAAAATTATAATTAAGTTTTAGTAGGATTGATTTGATAGAAAATTTTAGGATTGATAAATTAATTATTTTTGAGACGATATATTTAATTTAATTAATTGTGGCTTTTTGAATAAATTTTACAAAAATATTAAGATTACACTTACACGGCTTTAGAAATCATAAAATACTAAAGAAGTTTATGGAAAAAACAAATTGCTTCTTTATACTAAAAATAACAACACCTATTTCAAATCAATAGTTTTCAATTTGTTTTGTCTGTTTGTGTATTCATGAATCATGCAAAATACTGTTTGATAGATTTTGATAAAATGTGGATGTTTTAGATTATTATCGGAGTCAACATATAGAAAGCTTTATAATACGGAAACATTCGCTCCATTTCACTGGAAAATTTAGAAATTGGTTTGGGCTATAATTTCCATAACACTTAAAATGTATTTTTATATAAATGTTAATTGATGTTGTGGGTCGATGGGGAAATCAGACGAAGTATTATATAAATAGCCGGAAAACTTAATTGTAGGACAATTTCTTTTATTTACTTTCACTAAACAAATAGACTTTTAATTCATATGTGTATGATCAGAAAATTATTTTACGCATTATTATTTCTTTCAATAAGTCAGTATTGTTATATGTTTGGTAAAGGAACACATGAACAAATAGAACACGTACTCTGTTTCACTGACGTGACTGGAATAGTAAGTATTCTATTATTTTATATGAATTATAATACAATTCACTCTTCATATTTTACAAACTACTTAGTACATAAGGTTCAATATTTTTATGATGTGTTATAATTACTGTTACTATTGAAGCCATTACCAAATTATAAATAACAATTTAAATACTTGTTAAAATTTCATCTCGCTGTGTAACCAAAGCAAATCAATATCGAGCTCTTGAATTATATTATTTTAAATAATTTCAAACATTTCAATGTGGGTGAAGGTTAGAGGCATTGAATGCGTGTTAACTGTCTTTGTGACCAGTTTTATCGTCGATGTTCGTGACTAACGACTGACGAAGGTTACTTATTATAATATATATTATATTTAATGAATTTATTTGTAAAATATTTCAATAAATATACAAGGACAGATTTGTCAATACGAGCATCTGAGGTAACCGAAACACGCTAACTACCTAGTGCATCTTAATTATTAAAAGTTAACACTACAATTCAATTATTAACTTATCAGATCATCTTACAACTTTAAACGATATTTGATATTATTTTACCTTTCTTAAAAAATTCAAGAAACATTTACATTTTATCATATAATCGGAATTTATTTAAAAATACATTTTTCAGTGCGCTGAACCACCGATATAACTTGCTTTAATATAAGAATGAAATGAGTATTTACGCATTTTTTTCTTTTTAAATAACATAAGGGTTCTCAGATGTTTGGTATATCCAAAGTTATTCTCGTCCCAAAACATTATGTACTTGAACGGTTCAGAGCAATCTCGGGATCATAGGTTTTAGGGATATTGAAAGATTTAGAAACTTATTAAATCTTTTTTTCGTGGTTTAGTCTGTATGTATCCAATTTAACGATGATTAAAGTTAATACTTCATTTTTATTGAAATAAGTTCCTTACATTTTTTTTTATTATCATAGACATCATCAGTTGGGTATTTTGACAGTGTTGACACTAATGTATTGAAATAATATTCAATATATTTGGTATATTTATACAGAAAAGATATTATAAGAAGTGGTAGAAGTGGTAGCCCTAAATAAAGATAGAAGAAAATTCTACGTCCTATTACAACACGCAAAGCAAGTGCAGACAAAGTCATTAAAAAGTATTAAATTTTTAACACAATATAAATACAAGATCACAATTTTAAAAGAAATATTTCTTATAATATTTATTTACTTAATATGGTTATTTTATTAAACATTCTCATTTTATTTATTATCACAAAAAAGTATAATTTCTGTAAATGTAGTAAAATTCTATATAACATAGACTATCATAATTGAGTTTCCTATTTCTATTGGAATCTTATTCTGAAATCTCGCCCAATCGATTGGATTTCATATAAGTTAGTTAACAGGATAGAGATCAGTTAAGACGTGACTTGATAGATTTTCAAATTGTAGTAAGCGGTAAGGAATTTCTAGATAATTTCTGATTTTAATAAAACGAGCACTTTAAATTTAAGGACGATTTATCCACATTAAATAATTTATGAGAATAACTAGACTTTAATCACAATGTTATTAATTCAGTTACAAAAACACTATCTTAACAAATGGTGAAGTGAAACGAGTCTTTATCGGTAGAGATTGACTTCCTACTTACAGTCACTTAATTACAACGTAAAGAGAGTTGAAAGAAATCGATGAGATTGAAGCTACGAGAGGTCACTCGCAGAATAATTCAATGAATTGATCCGCTGATTTGTTTGACAGCGTCAAATATCAAAGTATTATATTTAATAAAGATATTGAATTTGTATTTCATTATTTATTTATTGAAAACAACCAGTTACGCTTGGCAGAAGTTTATCGATTTAGGTTACTTAAAATATATACTGTTATATATACCATCCAAGAGATATTTTTACTTAAAACAGTTATTAAAACCAAAACATACAAACAATCATATTGGATAGAATAAAGTAAATTTGAACATTTAGTAACCAGTAACTTACATTTATTTATTACTCTTAACCAAAATAGCAAACTGTATCTATATATTTGTATTAATTTATTACAAAGCACAAAGATACTTCAATCTGAATTAATTAAATAAAGCGTGAAGTTATTCATATCTGATCCTGTACGTTCCCACCCTTCTTAATATTCGACGCGCGTTTGGCGATTTTTGCTTTATTGAAAAGGAAAATATTTAGTCAAGTACGGCTTCGTTATTTATATCTTCTTGAATGATTTTTATTGTTTTATTTTATGATTATTATGTTTCGTGGTCAAGTTATTAACATTTAATAATTTATATATATCTAAATTAATTCTAAAAGAAAAGCTAAACTACATTGCCTGAACAAACCATTAGTCGATAGTTAAAAAATATTTTAATTACGGATTATAAATTGTAACCTTTCTAACTTAGTGTAACCAGTGTATTTGTGTAATCATTGGGTTGCTTTAAATCAAATATCCAATTTCATATTTAGGACTCAATTTTTTATACTTATATTTAAATGAATAGAATAGATAATATGCTAAACTCAGCGGTGGTTCACATGAGTTAAACAAATCAAATACTTTGTATTGAATAAAATCCTTATTTTTATTTAGTTTTTTATGTAATGAGGACAAAAGAGCTTACGAGTCACGTATTATGATCTCCTGGGTACCACTGACAATAGACAAACGAAGACATATCCACAGCGCCTTTGTTTGTCAGTAAAAGAAAATTGCAGTCAAACACTTATTTTTCAAATGTTAAAATATAGCGTAGAACAGATATATATATATATATATACAGAAGTACATCACGAGGTAACTTTTCAGTATTTTAACGGGGATCAGGCATTTAAAAGCAGATCTCACATGCAGCTACAATTGTACCAATAGATCAGGAAGCAAGACAGGCAGGTCAACAACCCGAAATTAATTAAACTACGAAATAGCACTGTTCATTAATATTATATTCAAATAATAACAAATTGTAATACCTTATGGAGGAAATAGGCTTCACAAGCAATACTACAGCCTACGTCGACTCGAATTATCTAAACAGAACATATACTGAAATAATGCAGCATAAACTATTACAGAAAGTTATTAAAATTAAAGAACACCTCCTAATTTATAGTGCAAATTCATATTCCCTATCATATGTCCCTCAAATGAACTTATAAACTGAACCGAATAGTGTGACTACACCACGCAGAACAACAAGTAAGAATGTGTGACTAAGTATTTAAATTACTACATTGATATACTATAATTATTTCAATTTATTCAAGTGAGTCAATCATTGTTGTAATTTTATTCAATAACTGAACTGCATCCCAAATAAAGTCATGTTATTTACAAATTACAAATGCCTAATAATTTTGAGATGTATCAGAAATATACATCTATACATTTTATTTTACTTTCGAAATACGCTGATACTTTATTTTTTAAATACTTAAATAAAATATCATATATTAACTATTTTCTAGTTGTATTCTATTAAATGGTTTTTAACAAATTCATAAAGGCCATATATTTATAGTTTTACTCTAATTATCTGTCAAACCTATTATGTATTTTTTGGTGAAAACCAGCGAATTTTCTGGAATGAAAACCATTCCATATGTTGACTTAAATAATAATCTAATATCATATAATAATTTCATTAAATATAGACTTTGGACTAGTTACTACTTTAATATATGTAAAAACTATCCTAATTGTACATAAAATATGGTTTACTAAAATATATTTGTATTGTATAATTAAAGACTTAGTCTTTGTGTATTACATGAAGGAATTCGTAAAACATTTAGATGTAGTGTAGAGATACTCATCAAATCCGAGAAACAAAAAGTGTTCTTCACATATTTGCTATTAATTTAAAAGTTGCTACTTATTATAACTATACAGTATATTTTTAAAATATAAGATAACCTAATCCCTTTTTCAATAAATTCAAAGATTTTTTTTTCTAATCCTTCATTTTTTTTTTAAATTAAGTGCATTCAAACGCTCCATTGTTATTTAAACAAACTAAAACTACGTATCATCAGATGAAAACAACTATTTTAAAATTAAATTTTAAATCTCAAGAAAAAGCAACATGTTACGATTTATCTTAAATTTAAGAATCTGTTGGAGGGAAAACTAAGTCTTAATAACTATACAAAATAGTTATCTAAGTAAGGTTTATTATTAAACGGGTCGTTTAATAATAAAAATGAAATGTTTATGGATGAGAATCTGAAAACATAATCTCACAACAATTATCATTTATTAATAAAAGATAAATAAAACCCGTCAGCAGTTGAAACACTATATCTTCAACATCTAACAGATCCCATTATATTAAGAATCAATATTTTAACAAATTATAATTTAATAATAATATAAAGATTCTTGCCCGTTCTTCTACTACATTTCTATATGGACTTATAATTTAGAACCATGCAACTAGACCATGACGTTTCTTAAGCGAAATAAGAACCCTACATACATTCTGCCGATCTTGATGTATTGATTTCTTAACATTCCAGTAGAAACTATATCGGACTCGTACGTTTATTTTCTTGTCACAAACAAAAACAATATTGCTGTGACCGCTCGTCCTTATATTATTTCTTGAGATTGAAGTATATTTGTCTTTGGAATGAGGATCCTCGATACAGATGATTTTGAAGACTTCTTGATTTGTTAGAATAAGATTTGCAACACTAGAATTACAAAATATTTATTTAATGAAAATTTATATATTTGTTAATAAGAACTTGATTTAGATTAAAACCATAACATTTATATTGTCATATATTTAAATTATTGTACCAAAGAAAAAACTTTTCAAAGATATCAGTATAGCTATTGTTTTATATATTTTAAGAAATATTTTAAATCGATATAGCATTAGGACATAAACTTCGGTTCACGGTGATGGTAGATGGTCAACTTCACACCTGGACAGCATTTAAATAGATTTCACGAATTTATATTAACATGTAACAGAATATAAAACGTATCCTAGCTATCCTTAATCAATAAGCCGATGACAACGTAAACTTTAATTAAAGTCGTTAAATAGAAATCGTTACAAGGTACCCTTAAATAACATTACGTTAGGAATTACTTGAAACATTTAAAACCACTTGTAAAAACTACGATATAAGAGTTCTTCGTTTGAATACAAATAATGTAATTACCAAGAGCGTGACAACTTAATGTAGCACTTTACACTAGTGCGTGCAACAGGTCGCCTCGTAGCGACCTCGTAGCTTCTTCGAGCCTCAATAGTATAAACAAACCTAGCAACTTGTACTATTACTTTTTCGTCATTAAAAGTTTTGGCACGATTTTAGTATAATAATAAATTTACCTTAAAAACAATATTTAATCTATAGTAAATATTAAAAATACTTATTTATAATAATTAATTTCATCAATTAACTTTTTGCTCATTTTCAGGACAAATATCAAGATTTGTAACATAAATTGATATTATTTCAAACAGCTGTTATCAGAGAAATAAGAAAATTCTAATGACATATTATTGTAGTGCTCTTAGTTTTCTTTTGTGAATTTTTGTACACAGCTTTGTATCGGATATCATACACCTCCCTATGGTGAAGGTTGACATAATTCAATCTGCGTGTGAAAACTTCCATAATTTGACGTCGTGAAAGTGACTTAATGGAATTTGGTAATTTTTGTCTTTTTTATACGATTATTATTAAACTGATATTATTAGAACTAAATTAACTACTAGTATACTAATCGAAATAATGTACTTGCAAACTAGGTGTTACAAGTAATAAAAAATAAATAAGTAAAATCCAGATTATAATATTTTCAGAAATGGCGATAGAATCTTTGAAATTATAATAATTTTAGGTTAATGGTTATCTTCAAAGCGAAATCTATTCTTTTTCTAATACTCCTAGTACAATTTTATATTTTTATCAAGAACTGATATAATCAAATTATAGTGAAAGCAGTCGGTTTTTATAGAAAGCTCTGAAAAGCTACATATTTTCAATAACGTCATATTATAATATACGAGTATAAATAATAATTATCCCTTATATATACTAATAATGGAATATGTTCCTAGAATTAGAATATTTTATTTAATGTCAGATTAATATTATTTTACTGACATTATTATTATAGAGGTGTCTCTTTCCACTGACCTGACATCTTTCTCTACCATTATAATGTCAATGAAATTAATTATTCAATTGAACATTATAATATGATTTATTTTTAAATATTTTAGTTTTAAAACTAAGAAAAGGAAGGTCTAAGATATCTTGTGGAACTTTATTATATATGTATATACTCAAACCCATGAAGGATTTATTAAATTTTTGGAGACGAAATTTTGGCGTTACGAGTTTGTTTTTATTTCTCGTATTTATCGCGTATCTGTCACTGTTTTTTATAAAACTATTAAAATTTTGACGTATATATAATATGTATTGCGAGACGACTGTAAGAATTCCTATTTCTTTAAAAACATCTCTCAGAGAATCTCTAGCTTTTATGGTAAGTTATAAATAGCTCGCATAATTCTTCTTTGTAAAATAAATATACAATTATTATCGGCAGTACTGCCCCATACTAAAATACTATAAGATGCTATGAAAAAGAGAGACGAAGCTTCTTAGCATTCCATGGATTCACAGTGCGGGTGCCGGGCCCATCGCGTTGCAGGAAAAGGAGCGCAAACAATGCCTGGGACTTGCGACCCAGGTGTAGTTTTAAGGGGCCCCTTTAGTATGCGCATACACGCTCACCTTCACTGTTCACGCTCCTCTCCCTACCTAACCAAATATCGTAAGAACCTACTAAAGCTGCCTTTGAAATACGTTCCAGAAATGAACTGATGATCGTTCTAGAAAGGCCGAGATCCTTAAATAAATTGTAGAGAGATTTTGCTGTTATACCTCTCGCTCCTACTTCTACAGCGTACAAATTAACTATAAATTTATTCCTGATCAGTTCGTTACACAGTTCGTAATACTTGTTAAGCTTAAATGTATGATCTTTGGGTATGTTTGTTTCCCAGGGTACAGTAAGCTCCACAAGTATAACGCGCCTTAGTTGTTTTTAATACAGGAATAAGTCCGGCCTAGATGACGAAACACAAACATCCCCGGGGATTTTGTATTGCCTTTCATACGTGTCCATCATGAGAGTCCAATCAGGAGACGCGTCCAAGATGGAATAAGGTTTTAATTTAGATTTTTTGGACGAACCTGCCTTTACGAACTCTACTGATTTTTTGGTGGTTGTTATACCCCTCTGCGCTCTTGCTACAGATAGACTAACCGCTTCTCGTATGATTTATAATACTTTATCGTGGCGACGCGAGTATTTACCTCTATTTAATAGTACCCTACACCCTACTAGCAAGTGTTTCGCGCTTCCTACTGCCTCCCCGCAGATGTTGCAAGATTTTTCGGTGGCTTTGCCCCATCTTACTAAGTTACTTTGATCTGGGAGAGTCGTTTGGAATGCGTTAAGATAAAATTTTAATAATGCTGGGGACTAATCATGAAGCAGGGTGCGCCATCTCAAAGCTAGCGGAATACAAAAATCTCCTATGGTCACCCATTCATTTTGCAATTCTAGGCTCATCGCGTGCAACCGGTAATTATCGTTTTCATCTTGCCGAATAAAGGATTTTGTTATTTCTAAGTCTTGTTGTTTCCTACTTGATCCTAACCCTGCTGTATTTGTTTGAGCACCTATCATAAATTGTTTATAGAATTGAAGTCTTGACTCTAGTTCTGCGGCAATTTTATCTTTTGGGAGAGACGTTATAGTATCATCATTCGATTTTGAGATGATATGTCTTTTGGTCACTCTTAGGTGTTTAAAGAGTTCCGATGGTTTCTTTAATTTTAACCCAAAATTGTGTCGGTCTCTAAATAAGGTAGAAGAGTCCGCTGGATGCGCTAACTCGAGCCATGACTTCAATGTCCTTATGACGCTTGCATCTAACTTCAACAAAAGGGTCTTATTTATATCGTAAACGAGGAAAGGCCAATTTAGACGTGATGTTAAGTAATTATCGTATATCCAAGTCTTTTTGATGTTACTTATTGGTTGATTGTCTACCTTTTTTAGATCATTCAAAAAGCTATCGACTATTATATCTAACGATGGAGTGCGCCCTTGGTAATCGATTTTTTTGCCTAAGAATTTGAACGGAGCTGCGTCGGTAATTGTAGTAACGCACTTACCGCCTATTATAAGACCCGGATCGTAAGAGGTATATCTGGTGTTCCGCCTACCCAGACATAGACTGTAGCATTTATTTGGTTTTGTCCTCAATCCGTCCGTCCAAACACAGAAATCCTCCACAACATTTAAAAGTAGCTAACATTGTTTTGGATTACGTGTCAGTATCGCGAGATCGTCTGCGAATGCTAGTATGGATTCTGTATATTTATTGTTAAACTTGAACCGATGACCCCAATTCTTTTCGTTTTTAATTAATTTATCTATTAAAATATTATAATTATATTAATATTATATAGTAAAATAAACCAGTCAAGCCGTATTTAGGTCCGTCAATTGTCTAACTTTTCTAATTGCAAAGACGGCGGAGCTGGGTTTGGCTGCGAGTGTTGAGAGATGGGGGTTCCACTGGATAAGATCTTAGTATGATCTATTCGAGAGTAAATTTATGATATATTTTTTTAAGATGATATGTATTTTTAACTAAATTAAGTTGTTTGCAAATCTGCAAATCTAAAACTGCATATACATTATTTATGGCCAGTAAAACTTGCTACGTTATGCTAAATATAATAAAATATGACAGAAGTCTCAAACATACTTTTTTAATGTTTAACTGCTTGTTCTTTCGCGCATCATGCAAAACACCATTTTATCAAAGTCCATCCAATAGGTATTATTTTTATTCAATGTTTTTCCCCGTATAAACTATTATGGAGATCAATAGAAAGAAAGATAATTCGGTCCTTTTTACAAGGAAATTTAAAAAATGAATGACGAAATTAAAATGTATAGATTTCAAGGAGTATTAAATTGTATGGGAGGTGCAAACCAAGTTGCTAGCAACAATTAGTGTGTTTTTTAATATTTACTTCCCTGAAACTTCACTGAATTAATAAACTTTTAATACATATTTGTATGTTTTCGGTTCAGAAAATAATTTTAATCATAATTATTCCCGTCAGTATTCTAAAATAAATATTACCAAAGTATTATAAAATAATTTGGTAAAGGAACACGTGAACTGATAAAGACAATATTTTTATGATTTATTTTATACTTAAGTTATTATAAAAATAAAAATCAGCATTTGTTAAAATTTCATCTCATTGTATCATGAAACTAAAACAAATACTTAGCGAACTTTTATATAGTATTGTATATTAAATAATTTGATAGATGTGGGTGAAGGTTAGAGGCATTGTGTGTACGTTAACTGTCTTTGTGACCAGTTTTACTGTTGATGTTCGTGACTAACGACTGACGAATGTTATATTTCAAAATTGTTTAATGTTTTTATAAATGTACAAAGGCAAATTTATCAATACAAGCAGAATTCGAGATTGCACCTTATTTATAAATGAGTTAAAATTTCAATTTAATTGTTAACTAATCAGATCATCTTACAATTTGAAACGGTCATGGGTATTTTTATTATACCTTACTTAAAAAATATATTTAACAGTGCGATGAACTACTGAATTAACGTGCTCTAATATGAGAAAACTTTACGATTTTTTTTTGTATTGAAATATGGGTATAACATAAGTGTTCTCACAAGTTCGGGATAGCCAAAGTTATTCTCGTCCCAAAACATTATGTACTTGAACGGATCAGAGCAATCTCGGGATCATAGGTTTTAGGGACTTTGAAAGGTTGAAACTTATAAAATCTTATTGTGTTATCCACGTTATATATATTTAATCTTATATCGTAAGATTAAATATATATTCTCTTGATATATATTTAATCTTACGATTAAAGTTTGTCATTTGCTTTTAATTAAAGTAAATTCCTTACAAACGTTTTTTTTTATTGTAGAAAATACTTGTCGGGTACGTCGAACGAATAAGTGATGAAGGAATGATAAAAAGATTTATATAGGAAAAGTGAGCGGTAAGAGAGACAGGGGGAGGCCTCGAGTGACCTTCGGCAATACAGTATATATGATACTGGAGGAAGGTCACGTAAAAAGCATGCGGGCACGAGCAACCCCCCGGCATGTATGGAAAGGTTGGTGTCTCTGGCCGTGGCAAAAGAGTTATGCAGGGACCGTAGCGTTTGGTACTCCTTCGTCTCTGGCTACCCCCCAAGGGGATATGGCGTGAAGCTAAGTAAATAAATAAATAAATAGATACTATCAATAAATTTAAAATATAACACTAAACCCTATCACCTAACGGCGATTTCTTTCAGGCAACTTTAAAAACATTCGAAAATAAAAGAAAAACATTAAGACCTAATAAACTAAGTAAAACAGTACATTACTTTTATTATATACTTACATAGTTACAATAAATAAATGAAAGATTGATAACTTTATTGTATAAATATTATAAGAAAATATTAAAATAAACATTCATAATGTAGTTGAAACAAATCAGTCGCATCATCGGTAAGTAAGCTTCAAATAACGACAAAAAAAATATGTTCTATCACAATTCGCAAAGCAATTATAAACAAAGTCATATATAATTATAAAATTTTAAGACAATAAGGACACAACAAAATCCACAAAACTAATATTTCTTTTATAATTTACTCATTTAATATGCCTTTCCATAATAAATGTTCAATTTTTTTAAATATTGTATAAGAAGTGATTTTTTTGTAAATGTAGTAACATTCTAAATGACAGAAGACTTCTTAATTTATTTTCCTATTTCTATCGAATTATTATTTTGAATTCTCGCCCAGTCGATTAAACTTCATTAAAGTTAAAAGATTATAGAGAAGTTAAGTCATGGCTTCATAGTTGGCTTCATTCATAATTTGTAGTAACCTGATTAACCAAAAACGACGACTATTAATTTAACGAAAACTTATCCATATTAAATAATAATATGAGTATAATTAGGCTTTAATCTCATGAATGTAATCAATTCTCCAAACAAAAGTTGCTATAACGGTATCTTAACAAATGGCGGAGGGAAACGAGTTTTTTATAGGTACAGATTGATCTCCTGCTTAAAGTCATTCAATTATCACGTAAAGGGAGTTGAAAGGAATCGATGAAATTGAAGCTACGAGAGGTCACTCGCAAAATAATTCAATGAATTGATCTATTGATTTCTTTGAAAGCGTCTATCTAATATTAAAGTATTATTTTTAATAAAGATATTGATTTAGTATTTCATTACTAATTTATTGAGAACTACGAAGCCAACCATTTATTTGGCTTGGACAGCAGATCAATTTAGTTTATTTGAACATATTTCCTTTTATTAATAATGTAGACTCTCATTAACAAAAATTCTAAACTATTTTTTTTAAATCTCTCTTACAAAACAAACAAAACAAAGCGTGAGGTAAAGGTAAAAGTTATTCCATTCCGATACTAAAGGTTCCCTTCTTAATATTCGACTCGCGTTTGGCAGTTTTTTGTTTTATTGAAAAGGAAAATATTAAGTCAACTGCGACTCCGTATTATGATTATTTATATTTTCGTGAATGATTTTTATTGTTATTTTATGATCTTTACGTTTAGCGGTCAAATATTGTATTTATAAATTTAATAAATGTATACTACTTCTAAAGGTAATGCACTTCTATATTTAAGCACATTGCATGAGCAATCAATTATTCGATAGTTTAAAAAGATATTAATTATTGATTATAAATTCTAAATATTCCTTGCCGGTAAATAAACTTCCATTATAATTTATCACTCTAACACAATAACATATTTATAAATAACTTCAGTCACTGGTAATATACATTTATTTTGCAAAATCGATTTCTTTCCTTGGTAAGGTAAATTTCCTGATAAAGTCCCTAAAAATATAAAATATATGTGGAAAAAGTAATAAAACATTTAAATTTGATTGAAAATAAACATTTTAATACATTAATAATACTTATTTATATAGCAAAAAGATATAATACGAAATAATTTATTAACTTAAATAAGAAGAAATGTCAATTCTAATAATGACCGTATCAAGAAAATGCCAAAATTGCTAACTTTCATGAAGTCATGTTCACGACATCAAATTATCGAAGCTTTAACACGCAGACGGATTTATGTCAACCAGACTAAATTATGTCAGATATCATATACCTCCTCGTGAAGAAACCATTAGGAGGTGTATGATATCCGGTTCACAGCTGTGTAGATTACTTTTCTTGCCATTAATTTATTATTCTTGCAATAAATTTATTGACAAACAACTTCTAAACACGGTACAATAGATTTACTTGTCCTTATTGTCATCTTATTAAACAGATATTTGAATTAATATCAATTTGTGTTATAATTATTTTGAAAGTGACCAATAAGTTTATAAATGAAATCAATTATTTCAAGTAGGTATTTGCAAAATTTATTGTTGGTTTAATGTTTAATTTTGCGTCAATTTATTATCAGATATAATTCAAGCCAATTTATTCAATCAATAGACAGTGAACCGTCTTAGCTACGAGGTCGGTACGAGGCAACCTCTTCCACGCACCCGTACTATAACGACACATTAAGTTGTCACGCTCTTGGTTATAACGTTAATGAGATTTAAATGCAATTATTTTGATAATTTATATTTAATACTTTTTATAAGTGATTTTATATTTTTTTTGAATGTTTTTTAATGTTTCGAAAAAATTTTAAACGTAACGTAGAAATGGTACCATAGAAAACCTTCTATTTATCGTCAAGAATTAATTTTACGTTGTTATCGGATTATTACTCAACAACGGCTTTCACAAGTTTGAATATGGACGTTTAATCCCTAAGGGTATAGTTTCTGTTGGTTTCCATTATCCTTCATTATGGAGAAAAACAGCAAAACGCTCGTAATGCATAAGCGTATTTAGAAATAGAGAACAATTTTCATGTATTCGTTTCATGTTTTATATAACAGTTGTCCGGATACAATCAATTTGTCGGAAATCGAACTAGCGCACTTACGTATGCTGGTAATCGTGTAATTTCATTACCTTCCTTATCTCTAATCCTTTGTAATTTATGTTTGGATAAAAATAACACGGAAATATGTTATGAGTTACAAAAGTCATAGCTTGTTTGATATTTTACAATTCATAATCACCACACCACATTCACCAGACTCTGCACAACTGACGGCTACCAAATTAAAAGAGCTTCAATTGGAAAATCTAAGATATCCCCCATTTTTCCCAAACCTTGCTCAGAACAGATTACCTTTTTTTTATTAAAGTTGAATAACTTCTTAGCAAGGAAAAAAACTCATCTCCGATAAGGCAGTCGAAACCGCCTTCAAAGATTTTATTCATTCCCGTCCGAACGGTTTTTCTAGTAAAGAGATCACCTATAGACCTATAAGATGGCAAAAGTGCTTAGATAATAATGGTTCATACTTTGATTAAATAAATATATTATATTAAAAAAATGTCAACTTTTTCATATAAAAGGACCCAATACTAATTTGCATGCGATGAATACGACAAACAATAACAACAACAACTAGTACCTTTTGGCTATTTACTTCCCCGCAGCTGCACTGAATAAAGAAGCAGAAAATAATTATAATAACAAAGTATAAAATATACATAAGTTTTCTAACCAATTACAAATTTTCGTGTCATTTTCTCTCAAATATGAAATTGAATTAAAAGACTAGTGATAACAAAAATAAAAGGCTTTTACCCACATTTCACGGTCACCGGCGCACGTAAGTACGGATACAGAACTTATTTCAAGACTCGTTTAGTTCGGACAAATTGATTGAATGGGGACAAATGCTTAAAAAAATTGAAAAGCATACGTTTCCATGTAACTATTTTCTGTTTAGAAATACGCTGATGAAATATATATATATATTTTCTCATCATTTTAGTCTAGTAAGCTCGAAATTATTGTATATTTTTCCGTAAAAGTAAAGATTTCATTTTCGTTGGATAATCCAATCCGCATCCGCAGATCCATATCGCACATTTTATTATATTTATTATAATTATATTTATATTGTCATATATTGGTGTGGATAGTAGATGGTCAACTTCACTTATGGACAGCATTTAAATAGATTTGACAATTTTATATTAACATATAATATAATTTAAAATGTTTATCTCCGTAACTACGAAATCTATTATATCTACTAAATAACTATAACTCTATAAATGTTGAATTATAATGAACATGTAATAAAAGATAATAGAAACTACACCCTTAAGGATTAATCACCCCTATTCAAACTTGCGAAAGCCACTCCTAATCAATAAGTCGATGATAACGTAAATTGTAATTAAAGTACCGGTACCGCTACTAAGTAACATTACGTTCGGAACTATTTGAAACATTTAACAACATGTTACAATTTATAACATTTTTTATAAAAACTATTAAATAATAATAATAAGAAATATTTCATTTAATCTGGATATTGAAATCACCACGAGCGTGACAACTTAATGTAATGTTATCTACGAGTGCGTGCAACAGGTCGCCTCGTAGCGACGTCGAAGCTTCCTAGAACCTCCATAGTATTAAAATAAAATAAATAAAACTGGCAACTTTCTATTGATTATTCTCTTTGTGTGATTAAAGGGTGTGGCTTGGTTTAAGTCTAATAATAAATTTACCTCGAATCTACTATTTAACCTGTAATAAATATTACAAATACCTTAAAACAATTAATTTAATTCATTAACTTCTTGTTAATTTTCAGAATAAATTGTAAAACAAATTGATATCATTTCAAGGATCTGTCATTGGACATATAAGAAAATTCAGAAAATAATTCTATATCTTTCTATCTTACTTTTGTTACTTATTAGTATTTTCTTTATTTAATGTAATTATTGAAATATACTTAAATATATGTAAATATATTTGAGACTAATTAAGTTTTTATTCATAAATATATTATTTTGAACAGTTAAATAGGGAATAGGTGCATGTAGAAATCAATAATCATCATAGATACTCTTATTATTAAATTATAATTTGTTAAAGTATTGAATCTGAATAAAACTGGCTCTGTTATAGGTTCAAGATATAGTATTTCAACTGTTAATAATTATTGTGAGATTATGTTTCCAGATTCTCTTCATACACATTTTATTGCACACTAATTTTTGTTTTATCTTTTTTACTGTTAGCTACGATCAGTCATTTCATAACAAAGTTTACTAAGGTACCTATTTAATAAAGAATGTTCACTAGGAGTTGGGTTTATAGTTAATAAGACTTATTATTATATATATTTGTTAAAAAATATTTTTACTTTTACCAAATAATAATAATTATTATTATTATTTATTGCCTTATATTTTCTCCAGTGGATTCTTAAATAAAGCGTGGTATTCCGAAGTTTAAGACAAGTTCCATTCAGTAGCTTTTTTTTTGAAATTTTAAGTTTTAATTTTAAAAAGTTATTTCTATATATGACATAGAAGAATGAAAATAAGCAAGCATTATCAGATATCATCAAGACATAATGTATTTATAAATATTGTACGAAACTTTTTTGTAACAATCTAGTTATAATCATCACTAAACTGACATTTCATAATTAAGGTTTTTATATGTGATATTAAATTATATTGGGTCACCAAACTATATTTTTGTATTGTATTATTACGATATAGTTTCATTCAATATGAGATTATTTAAACGATTGGTGTCCAATAATTTTCTGATTAGTGTTACACTTCAACAAACATATAATATAATTAAATTAACTACTTATATTATAATCGAATTAACGTACTTACAAGCTATATGTTAAGAGTACAAATAAAAAATATATAATGTAAACGTATTTTTATATACTAAAAAAACCATTATTTTATTAAAAGCTGCAAGTTTTATTGCTATGGAAATAAATATTCATTGTGTAACAGTATTCCAAATCTCCCTCGTATTTGATAAGCTGTTAGTTCTAATTATTAAAATGTGTTTCAAATTCTGCGAAACAATGTTACAAATTACGTAAACAATAACAAAGTTGTTTTCTTTAATCAGAATTTAAGTAAAATTTGATATAAATTATTTATTATAATTCAGACGTTGTACAATTAAAATTTGTTAATGAATATTTGTAATTATAATTATTTTAAGTTAATGGTATCTTCAAAGTGAAATCTATATTGTTAATAATAATCCTAGTACAAATATATATTTAAGTTTTGTGACAAACTCTGATATAATCAAATTATAGTAAAAACATACGCTTTTTATAGGAAGCTTTCAAAATCACCCATTTAAATGACTTTATTACAAAGGACAGTTACAACTGGCATTTTTTTTGCTACTTACTTCTCCGCAACTGCACTTTATAAAGAAACAGAAAGAATTATATTAAATTATTATACTAGGAAAAACAAAGTATAATATATACATAAGTAACCGAACCACCCCGGGAATCACTAATTTCTCGCCATTTACTATGTCCTTTATATATGTAAAGAATTTTTTTTTAATTAGTTTAAGTACAAATTCTTTCTGTTTTATATGATGCTACAACCTATAAATATGACGAGGTCAAAGTCTGTTAGGTGATAGATATACAATTACTAGTTGTTTGTTGCCAGTTCATTCTGGCTCCACTGACAAAGTACACCATCTCACAGGATATCGACATGTAGTAACCAAACTCATTTGCTTATGTTCCATGGTAAAATAGAGAATCTGGAAGCTCTAAGCATTCTACCAATGCCGGCCGGTCTCCCTTCCAATGATCATAATGATTGCGCTGAGCATGATACTGTGATACTACAGGGCATGAAACATTCTGTACCAAATTCTGTGGTAGGTGGTAGATTGCAGCATTAATTTGATGCATTTGTAGGAGCTGCAGCAGCTTTCAAGAACTCTATAGTTCCCTATAGTTCTGAAGAGGAAATATAACCTGCCTCCAAAATTTTGTAACGGTAAAACACTACAGCAATGATGTCATCGAAATTAGGGATCAACTTATAAGGTACCCGCCCGGCAAGCGTATGGACTGGGTCCTTTTTGAAGTCACTCTTGGCAATTTTTTTTAAACCATTTGATACATTGTCTTAACCTTGGTTGGCACAAAGAGATTAGAGAATCTTTAAAATAATATCAATTTATGTTAGAATTATTCTGAAAATGAACAAGAAGTTTATAAATGAAATTAGGTGGGTATTTGCAATATTTATTAAAGTTTAAATGGTAAATTTTACGTCAATTTATTATTAGATAAAAATCAAGCGAAATCATTCAATGATACAAACAGAAGAAAGAATAGAAAATCGATAGTCTTGTGTATGTTATTTTAACGAGCCTCAAAGAAGCTACGAGATGGCTACGAAGCGACGTGTTGCACCACGTTGAGTTATCACGCTCTTGGCAGTTTCATTAATTACATTTAAATAAAATACTTTACTTTAATTGTTTTTTTAGTTTTTATTAGAAATGTTAAATGTTGTTATATGAATTAAAATGGTTCAAGTAATTCTAAACTAATATCTGTTCCAAGGGCCGGTTCTATATAACAACTTCCATTTATCGACTTTAATTAAACTTTACCTTATCATCGGATTGTTGGTTAACTACGGCTTTCACAAGTTTGAGTATGAGCGTTTAATCCCTAAGGATGTAGTTTCTGTTATTGTACATTTTATGTTTACTATATTTACATACAACAGTCTAATTTCTATCTATAATATAAATATATTTGTGTATAAAATTCATTAAGATTTTTAATAAATATATTTATTAACTTTGGTGAAATACTTAGTAATAGTAGTAAGAATACTTACGGTAGTAAGTTATATTTTCACAAATCAAGGAGACCTCAAAATTATTCATCCCGAGGATCGTCAAGCTAAGATTCCAAAAACAAATATATACAAATATACTTTGAATAAATTATACAGGAACGAGCGGTCAAAGTAACGTTGCTGGTTTTTGAAAGAAGAAATTTATTTTCCTAGTCAGATATTGTACAAACTAAAACGTATTTATTAATCATATTTATTAAACACATTTATGAAACATATATACGTTTTATATAGCAGTTGTCCGAAATTCAATCAATTTATCCAATATTAAACTAGATGATTCTTAAATCAGTTCTTTATTCGTTCTTACGTCCGCTGGTAACCGTGAAATATGGGTAAGGGCTTCATTATTTTCGTTATCTCTAATCCTTTGTAATTTAATTTCATATTTGGACAAATATGTTATTGGTTAGAAAAGTTAGTTTGATATTTTATATTCCTATTAGATAAATTTGCTCCATTTCACTGAAAAATGTAGAAATGGGTTTGGCCATAACTTTCATAACACTTAAAATATATTTTTATATAAAAATTTTAATTGATGTTTTGGGTCGATGAGGAAATCAGATGACGCGTAAAAAAAGTGCTCGAACTCATTGGACAACGATTTGTGCGATTTACTTTCATGAAGATTTCATGGAGATGTATAAATAGACTTTTAATTCACATTTGTATATTTTTGATAAAAAAAATGATGTTATATATAACTATTTCATTCAATACGTCAGTATTGTTATATATTTGGTAAAGGAACACATGAACAAATAAAACACGTACTCGGTTTCACTGACGTGACTGGAATAGTTAATGTTATTTTATTTTTGTATATGAATTATATTATAATTCATATACAATATACTTTTCTTATTATATAAACTACCTAATACATAAGTTTAAAAATGTTTATGATGTGGTATGATTACATTTATTCTAATAAATAAAAATCTGATTATTTGTTTTCATCTCATTGTGTAACCAAACCAAATCCATAATTTAGCGAGCTCTTCAATAATATTGTTATAAATAATTTGAAATACATTTCAATATTGGTGAAGGTTAGAGATATTATTTGTATGTTAACTGTCTTAATGATCGGTTTTACCGATGATGTTCGTGACTAACGACTGACTAAGGTAACTTATGATAGTGTAAAATATATATAACAAATTTATAAAATATTTTAATAAATATACAAGCACAAATTTATCAATACGACGAGAATCCGAAATTCCTCTCTGTGTGGTAACCGAGGCTCCCTAACTGACCTAGTGTATCTTAATTATAAAAAGGCAACATTTCAGTTTCATTATTTATTTATCAATCATACAAAAACTTAAACCCTCATATTTATTACTATTTTATCTTTCTTAAAAAATACAAATAAGGTAAAGTTATTAACATGTGAATCATATAATGCGTTAATATGAGGATAAAATATCTTAAAGCCATTTTGCTATATTGTAATATCGGAATAACATAAAGGTTCTCAACAGATTGGTCCGATTAAGTTATTCTCGACCCAAAACATTATGTACTTGAACGGATCAGAGAAATCTTGGGATCATAGGTTTTGGGGACTTTGAAAACTTTGGAAACTTGTAACATCTTATTGTGTTATCCACGTTGTGGTTCTTTAGATACATATATAATCTGAATATGATTATAGTTATTCATTTGTTTTTATTGAAAGTAAATTACTTGCAAAAATTTTATTACCGTTTTTACCATTACTTCGGTGTTTTGACAGTGTTTATTATTTCTAAATTTACATAAGAAAATTTATGTCTAATTGACATAAACTTTCTGATAGAATTTTCTATTTCTATCGGAATATAATTCTGATTTCTAGTCCAGTCAAACTGACAAGACAAGACAGATGGAGATTAGTTACGGAGATAAGACGTGGCTTAACAGATTTTTAAATTGTAGTAAACGGTAATACTTTTGTAGTTAATTTCTGCATTTTATTGAAAATGACGACTTCAAATTTAATGAAGATTGGTCGTTAATAAATAATTAACAAGTACAAATACTACACTTTAATGAGATGAATGTAATTAATTTTTCAAACAACAGTTATAATAACGCTGACTTAACAAATAGCGAAGTGAAACGAGTCTTTTATTGGTAAAGATTGACGTAAGTAGGTTACCGTTATCAAATTACAACGTTAAGAGAGTTGAAAGGAATCGTTGAGATTGAAGCTGCGAGAGGTCACTCACAGAATAATTCAATGATTTGATTTGTTTATCGTGTCGAATATTAAAAGAAATATTTTTAATAAAACTATTGATTTTATATTTCGTTCTTAATTTAAAAAAAATTATTAAACTGACCAATCATGTTTTGCCAGACGTTTAGTGTACTTAAAATATTCATACTTATATCGTCTTCGAGGATATTTTTAGTTAAAACAGTTATTAAAACCAAATCGTACAGACAATCAATCTGAAAAGAATAATCCAGTGCAAAAAATATACTAGAACGTTTAAACGGCCAAAATGACCAAATTCCGTTAAGTCACGTTCACAACATCGAGTTATCGAAACTTTCACACAGACTGAATTATGTCAACCTTCAACATTAGGAGGTGTGTGATATCCGATACACAGATAGATTAGATAGACAGACAGATCGATATATTAAAACACAACTTCGAAACACGATATAATAGATTTACTTGACCTTGATGTCATCTTATTTAACAGGTATTTGAAGTAATATCAATTTGTGTTACGATTATTTTTGAAGTGAACAAGAGGTTTATAAATGAAATCAATTATTTCAAGTAGGTATTTGCAAAATTTATTGTTGGTTTAATGTTTAATTTTACATCAATTTATTATTAGATATAATTCAAGCCAATTTATTCAATCACTAGACAGCGAACCGTCTTAGCTACGAGGTCGCTACGAGGCAACCTCTTGCACGCACCCGTGCTATAACGACACATTAAGTTGTCACGCTCTTTGTTATAACGTTAATGAGATTTAAATGCAATTATTTTTATAATTTATATTTAATACTTTTTATAAGTGATTTTATTATATTTATGTTTTTCAATGTTTCGAAATAATTCTAAACGTAACGTAGAAATGGTATCATAGAGAAACTTCCATTTATCGACATTAATTAATTTTACGTTATTATCGGATTATTACTCAACAACGGCTTTCACAAGTTTGAATATGGACGTTTAATCCCTAAGGGTATAGTTTCTGTTGGTTTTCATTATCCTTCATTATGGAGAAAAACAGCAAAATGCTCGTAACGCATAAGCGTATTTAGAAATGGGGAACAATTTTCTTGGAAACATATATTCGTTTCATGTTTTATATAACAGTTGTCCGGATACAATCAATTTGTCGAAAATCAAACTAGCGAACTTTCGTAAGCCGGTAATCGTGAAATTTCATTACCTTCCTTATCTCTAATCTTTTGTAATTTAATTTCATGTTTGAATAAAAATAACACGGAAATATGTTATTAGTTACAAAAGTCATAGCTTGCTTGATATTTTACTATTCATAAGGTATAAAAAATAATTAAAAATAAAAAGCAAAGATATAACAAGATGAAAGTACCTACACGTTATGTTTACACAGCCTTGATGCTGACGGCCAGAGGGTACTTTATAATTACCTAGGAAAGTAAATTACGATTCCATGGTAATATGTGCTAGTAAAATATAATGGCAAGTCAGCCTTAACCCCAAGCGAAAATTGAACCAAAAGTTACTTGTAAGCGTTTGATATTAGTGACGATGTCGTTCATTACAGTTTTCTCAAATCTAGCTAGACGATTACGGCAGACATTTATTGTCAACAATTTCAAACCATGATGAAAAAGATAGGTGCTAAACAACCGAGGCTTGTCAATCACTCTTCGCCACTGCTGCTTTACGACAACGCTACAACACACTCTGCACAACTGACGGCTACCATATTAAAAGAGCTTCAATTGGAATGTCTAAGACATCCACCATATTCCCCAAACCTTGCTCCAACAGATTTTTTTTTTTATTGATTCCTGTCCGAACTTTTTTTCTAGTAAAGAGATCACCTATCGACCTATAGGATTGCAAAAGTGCTTAGATAGTAATGGTTCATACTTTGATTAAATAAATATATTATATTAAAGAAAATTCGACTTTTTGTTCCTCCCATACTAAACGCTAATTTCATATAAAAGGACCCAATACTAATTTGCATGCAACGAATGCGACAAACAATAACAATAACAACTAGTACCTTTTTGCTATTTACTTTCCCGCAGCTGCACTGAATAAAGAAGCAGAAAATAATTTTAATAAATTATTATAATAGGAAAAACAAAGTATAAAATATATATAAGTTTTCTAACCAATTACATATTTCCGTATCATTTTCTACCAAATATGAAATTGAATTACAAAAGACTAGTGATAAAAAAATAAAAAAGCTTTTACCCACATTTCACGGTCACCAGCGCACGTCAGTACGGATAAAGAACTTATTTCAAGACTCGTTTAGTTCAGACCAATTGATTGAATGGGGACAAATGCTTAAAAAAATTGAAAAGTAACTATTTTCTCTATTTCGAAATACGCTGATACAATATATATATATATATATATATATGTGTATATATATATATATATATGTATATATATATATATATATATATATATATATATATATATATATATTGCATCGGCGTATATATATATATATATATCTTTTCTCATCATTTTAGTCTAATAAGCTCGAAACTATTGTATATTTTTCCATAAAAGTAAAGTTGTAATTTTCGTGAATCAAAGTTTTCATACAATATACACAACACCGTTGGATAATCCTTTCATTCCGATATCGCACAATCCGCATCCGCAGATCCACATCGAACATTTTACAATCGATTGGCAGTTTGGAATTTCGTTTTACAATTCTCTCTATAAAATGATATAGGTAAAATGTTATTTATACACTCATAATACTGTCATTCGTTAACAATGTTAGTGATTTTTCATTAATATATCGTCTTTTCGTTTTTAAAGATTACTAAATATCCAAAACTTAGGATTATACTCGTAAGTTTAGGAAATCTGATTATAACAAGATTGTTACAAGAAAGTGTCATATATTAGTGATAAATAAATTATGACTTGATGATATCTGATAATACTTGCTTATTTTCATTCTTGTATGTCATATATAGAAATAACTATTTAAAATTAAAATTTCAAGAAAAAAACGAGTGATTAAAAGTTATTTTAAACTTCGGGCTACAACGCTCTATTCAAGGATCTACTGGAGAGATTGAATCTATTAATAAAATTATAATTTAATAATAAGATAAAGAGTATTTATAATAATTCTTTATTTCCGGTTCTTCATGCGCTTATTCTATATGACACTATTTAAAATGAATATAGTTATTATAAAGAACTTAATTAAACTTCAAAATAATTATATTTATATTGTCATGTATTGGTGTGGATAGTAGATGGTCAACTTCACTTATGGACAGCATTTTAATTGATTTGACAATTTTATATTAACATAAAATAAAATTTAAAATGATTAGCTCCGTAACTAAGAAATCTATTATATCTACTAAATAACTATAACTCTAGAAATGTTGAAGGATAATGAACATGTAATAAAAGATAATAGAAACTACACCCTTAAGGATTAATCGCCCCTATTCAAACTTGCGAAAGCCACTCAATAAGTCGATGATAACGTGAAGTATAATTAAAGTACCGGTATCGCTACTAAGTAACATTACGTTCGGAACTATTTGAAACATTTAATAACATGATACAATTTATAACATTTGTTATAAAAACTATTAAATAATAATAATAAAAAATATTTCATATAATCTAGATAACGAAATCACCACGAGCGTGACAACTTAATGTAATGTTATCTACGAGTGCGTGCAACAGGTCGCCTCGTAGCGACCTCGAAGCTTCCTAGAACCTCCATAGTATTAAAATAAAATAAATAAAACTGGCAACTTTCTATTGATTATTCTCTTTGTGTGATTAAAGGGTGTGGCTTGGTTTAAGTCTAATAATAAATTTACCTCGAATCTACTGTTTAACCTATAATAAATATTACAAATACCTTAAAACAATTAATTTAATTAATTAACTTCTTGTTAATTTTCAGAATAAATTGTAAAACAAATTGATATTATTTCAAGGATCTGTCATCAGAGATATAAGAAAATTCTAATGACATATTTATTATAGTGCTTTTAGTTTTTTGTGATTTTTTGCACAGATCTGTGTATCAGATATCATACACCTGTGTTCGGTATGCGTATGAAAGCTGCGATAATTTGGCGTCGTGAACGTGACTTTACAGAATTTGGTCATTTTGGTCTTTCTTGATACGAATATTATTAAACTGACATTTCATAATTAAGGTTTTTATATGTGATATTAAATTGTATTGGGTCATCAAACTATAATTTTGAACTGTATTATTACGATATAGTTTCATTCAATATGAGATTATTTAAACGATTGATGTCCAGTAATTTTCTGATTAGTGTTACACTTCAACTAACATATAATATAATTAAATTAACCTCTAATATTATAATCGAATCAATGTACTTACAAGCTATGTGTTAAAAAAAAATAATGATAACATTTTTACAAATAACGACGCGTAAATATAAAAAAATTGAGATATTTATTTATTGTAGATACAACGGAATATAATCGGTATTTTATATAATACAAAAAGTATGTTATTTTATATTGTATTGTATATAATGTAAACGTATTTTTATATACTAAAAACCATTATTTTATTAAAAGCTGCAAGTTTTATTGCTATGGAAATAAATATTCATTGTGTAACAGTATTCTAAATCTCTCCCGTATTTGATAAGCTGTTAGTTCTAATTATTAGAATGTGTTTCAAATTCTGGGAAACAATGTTACAAATTACGTAAACAATAACAATTTTCTTTAATCAAAACAGTTTTCTTTAATCAGAATTTAAGTAAAATTTTACATAAATACTTTATTATAATTAAGACTTTGTACAATTAAAATTTGTTAATGAATCTTTGTAATTATAATTATTTTAAGTTAATGGTATCTTCAAAGCGAAATCTACATTGTTACTAATAATCCCAGTATAATTTTATATTTATATTCTGTGACGAACACTTTTATAATGAAGTTATAGTGAAAATTGTCGCCTTTTATAGAAAGCTCTAAAAAGGTTACATAATTTCAATAATGTCATGTGTGGTGATATTGTAAATATATATAATTATATATACTAAAAATTGAATACTGTTAATGTTTCTTCAAATAGATTATTTAATTCAGTATCCGGTTTATATTATTTCACTGACGTTATTATTTTAAACATCTCTTTCTAGCGAACCTAACATACATACTTCTATAACATTTAAATGTATACAAATTCAATTATTCAGTTCGTTTATTAATTTACTCTGATTTCCACTTCTCATTAAGGATATTTCAGAATAATCAAGAAAGATACATATTTGTAAGGACCTTTAAATATTGTTCCAATTAATTATCAAACAAATTGATTTAACAGATTCGTTATTCGATAAAATATATTTAGGAAAACCTTTTATTAGGTTTTTTCCTTTGAATGGAGTTTCATGAAATCGGAACCTTTTACATATACATTTCTTTCCTCAATGTCACTGTTTTCCGGTCCTAATACCTCTCAAGTCACATTTCTTATTACTCATCATTTTGTCATAAAACAAATTTAATAATTGTATTAATTAAAGATCACTATCTTTTATAATCGGCTTTGTCTGTTTCTTCTCTCCCTCGCAACTTAACAATAAGCTATTTATCTTCACTTAATATTTCAACAATATAATCAACCTTTTAAATGACTTTATTTCAAAGAACTGTTCTCCATCACTTTGAAAACTGCATTTACTAAGTGAAATGTAACTTTAGCCAAAAATATATCATATCTTATTATAATTAATCTTCTATATGCGATAACGTTTGACAAAATAATACATAGTATATTCATATACAGGAGATATAGTCTAATCCGCTCTTAGACTAGTTTGAGTTGAAAATTAATTAAGGCTCTCTGGGACCGACGTTCTGGTCAAATAAAATAGATATTTAGATTTTGTCATGGTCACGAATTATCTTAATCTTCCTTTTCTACATAATAATAAAAAAACCATAGGGTATTTCAATGTATTAGTTTTCTTTTTCTTTCTAGAAACAATAAAATACCTTTTTCAACGTTGTTTCAAAATCACTAGTAGTTTTATTTGTATTATTTGTTATAATCACTTTTACAATTTGGGATATTAATAAATAGATGGATTGCTACACAAATTATTCAACAGTGAGAATAATATCCCACGCAAAATTAGTGTATAACAAATGAGAATACACCACAAATACCTAAGCCTATTTGATTATGCAAAGGGATTAGTCGCTCGATCAGAATTGTTCTTAGTACTCGTAATTGATACAGTAACTGCCGCGTTACCGTATTAGAGAAGCAAATGCAGGTCACCTTATTTAACAGAAAAGAGATGGATTTAGATCACATTCTAATTTATAAATCATATTATCTTTGAGCAGGAACAGATTATACTTATAATTAATATTTAATATGTCCTTTATATATATCCAAAATATTTTTAATTAGCTTAAGTACAACACAGAATACTTTACACAGGAGGCAGATCTCGGCATTGATTTAGTGCATTTGTCGGAGCTGCAGCAGCTGGCAAAAAATACCAAGCTTGGGCTAGTCCCTTGCGTTAGTCTCTAAAGATCCGAAATCTAGAGTTATAAAGAGGAAATGTAACCGTGCCTCCAGAATCTTGTTACGGTAAAACACTACAGCAATCATGTCATCAAAATTAGGGATAAGCTTATAAAGGTACCTTAGGGACCGGCACAAGTAAACATAAAGGTCTGAACCCTTTCTGAAATCACTTTTGGCAACTTTTGTTAAGAATAGAAAGTCGATAGTCTTGTATATGTTATTTTAACAAGCCTCAAAGAAGCTACGAGAGGCTACGAAGCGACGTGTTGCACCACGTTGAGTTATCACGCTCTTGGCAGTTTCATTAATTACATTTAAATAAAATACTTTACTTTAATTGTTTTTTCTTAGTTTTTATTAGTAATGTTAAATGTTGTTTATACAAATTTTAATGGTTCAAGTAATTCCAAACTAATGTCAGTTAAGAAGGGTTCCATATACATCGTAACAACTTCCATTTATCGACTTTAATTAAACTTTACCTTATCATCGGATTGTTGGTTAACTACGGCTTTCACAAGTTGGAGTATGAGCGTTTAATCCCTAGGGATGTAGTTTTTGTTATTTTCCATTTTCTGTTTAGTATATTTACATACAATAGTCTAACTTCTCTCTAGAATATAAATATATTTGTGTATAAAATTCATTAAGATTTTGAATAAATATATTTATTCACTTTGGTGAAATATTTAGTAATAGTAGTAAGTTATATTTTAACAAATCAAGGAGATCTCAAAAATTATTCATCCCGAGGATCGTCAAGCTAACATTCCAAAAACAAATATATATAAATATACTTTGAAGAAATTATACAGGAACGAGCGGTCAAAGTAACATTGCTGTTTTTTGAAAGAAGAAAGTTATTTTCCCAGTCAGATATTGTATAAACTAAGATGTATTTATTAAACACATTTATGAAACATATATACGTTTTATATACAAAGGTAACTTATGATAGTGGAAAATATATATATATTTTTTTAAATTATTTACATAAATATAAAATTTCCTCTCTGTGTGATACCCGAGGCACGCTAACTGACTGACCTAGTGTCTTAATTATAAAAAGGCAACATTTCAGTTTTATTGTTAACTTATCAAATCATCTCACTAAAACTTAAAACTATTATTTTATCTTTCTTAAAAACAGTACAAAAAGCTATGGATATCAACATAGTTAACATATAATCGGAATTTATTTAAGAATATATTTTTCAGTGCGATGTCAGAATTAATAACTTGCGTTAATATGAGGATAAAATATCTTTAAGCCATTTTGTTAGATTGTAATATCGGAATAACATAAAGGTTCTCAGCAGATTGGTCCGATTAAGTTATTCTCGACCCAAAACATTATGTACTTGAACGGATCAGAGAAATCTTGGGATCATAGGTTTTGGGGACTTTGAAAACTTTGGAAACTTGTAACATCTTATTGTGTTATCCACGTTGTGGTTCTTTAGATACATATTTAATCTGAATATGATTATAGTTATTCATTTGTTTTTATGGAAAGTAAATTAGTTGCAAAAATTTTATTACCGTTTTTACCATTACTTCGGTGTTTTGACAGTGTTTATTATTTCTAAATTTACATAAGAAAATTTATGTCTAATTGACATAAACTTTCTCATTGAATTTTCTATTTCTATCGAAATATAATTCTGATTTCTAGTCCAGTCGGACTGACAAGACAAGACAGACGGAGATTAGTTACGGAGATTAGACGTGGCTTAACAAATTTTCAAATTGTAGTAAACGGTAATACTTTTGTAATTAATTTCTGCTTTTTATTGAAATGACAACTTTAAATTTAACGACATTTGGTTGATAATAAATAATTTACGACTACAAATACTACACTTTAATCATATGAATGCAATTATTTTCCCAAACGACAGTTATAATAACGCTGACTTAACAAATTTAACACATAGCGAATTAAAAAGAGTCTTTTGTTGGTAAAGATTGACTTCCTACTTACAGTTATTCAACTACAACAAAAAAAGAACACAACGAAGTCGAAGAAAATTGAAGCAGCGAGAGGTCACTCATAGAATAATGAATTGATTTGTTTATCGCGTGGTATATTAAAATATAGTTTTTAATAAACATATTGATTCTACATTTCATTATTATTTTATAGAAAATTATTAAACTAACCAATCATGTTTTGCCAGACGTTTAGTGTACTTAAAATATTCATACTTATATCGTCTTCGAGGATATTTTTAGTTAAAAAAGTTATTGAAACCAAATTATACAGACAATCGATCTGAACAGAATAATCCAGTGCAAAAAATAAACTAAACGTTCAAACGGCCAAAATGACCAAATTCCGTTAAGTCACGTTCACAACATCGATCGAGACTTTCACATAGACTGAATTATATCAACCTTCACCATTAGGAGGTATGATATCCGATACACAGATAGATTAGTTAGACAGACAGATCGATTTATTAACAAACAACTTCTAAACACGATACAATAGATTTACTTGTCCTTGATGTCATCTTATTAGACAGATATTTGAAGTAATATCAATTTGTGTTACAATTATTCTGAAAGTAAACAAGAGGTTTATAAATGAAATCAAATATTTCAAGTAGGTATTTGCAAAATTTACTGTTGTTTTAATGTTTAATTTTACGTCAATTTATTATTAGATATAATTCAAGCCAATTTATTCAAACAATAGACAGTTAACCGTCTTAGCTACGATGTCGCTACGAGGAGACCTCTTGCACGCACCCGTACTATAACGACACATTATGTTGTCACGCTCTTGGTAATAACGTTAATGAGATTTAAATGCAATTATTTTTATAATTTATATTTAATACTTTCTATAAGTGATTTTATAATTTTTAATATGTTTTTTAATGTTTCGAAATAATTCTCAACGTAACGTAGAAATGATACCATAGAAAACCTTCTATTTATCGACATTAATTAATTTTACGTTATTATCGGATTATTACTTAACAACGGCTTTCACAAGTTTGAATATGGACGTTTTATCCCTAAGGGTAGTTATAGTTTCTGTTGGTTTCCATTATTATTCATTATGGAGAAAACCAGCAAACCGCTCGTAATGCATAAGCGTATTTAGAAATAGAGAACAATTTTCTTGGAAACATGTATTCGTTTCATGTTTTATATAACAGTTGTAGTATCTGGAATCAATTTGTCGGAAATCGAACTAGCGAACTTACGTACGCCGGTAATCGTGAAATTTCATTAACTTCCTTATCTCTAATCCTTTGTAATTTAATTTCATGTTTGGATAAAAATAACACGGAAATTTGTTATTAGTTACAAAAGTCATAGCTTGCTTGATATTTTACAATTCATAAGGTATAAAAAATAATTAAAAATAAAAAGCAAAGATATAACAAGATGAAAGTACCTACACGTTATATTTACACGGCCTTGACGCTGACGGCCGGAGGATACTTTATAATTACCTAGGAAAGTAAATTACGATTCCATGGTAAATTGTGTTAGTAAAATATAATGGCAAGTCAGCCGAAACCTGCCCCAGGCGAAAATTTACCCAAAACTTACTTGTAAGCGTTTAATACTAATGCCGGTGTCGTTCATTACAGTTTTCTCAAATCTAGCCAGACGATTACGGCAGACATTTATTGTCAACAATTGCAAACCATGATGAAAAAGATAGGTGCTAAACAACCAAGGCTGGCCAATCACTCTTCGCAACTGGTGCTTCACGACAACGCTTCAACACACTCTGCACAACTGACGGCTACCAAACTAAAAGAGCTTCAATTAGAATGTCTAAGATATCCTACATATTTCCCGAACCTTGCTCCAACAGATTACCTTTTTTTTTAAAAGTTTAATAACTTAACTCCGATAAGGCAGTCGAAACCGCCTTCAAAGGTTTTATTGATTCCCGTCCGAACGGTTTTTCTAGTAAAGAGATCATTTATAGACCTATAAAATGGCAAAAGTGCTTAGATAATAGTGGTTCATTCTTTGATTAAATAAATATATTATATAAAAAAATATTCCACTTTTTTCCTTTCTTCCCATTCCATACCAAACGCCAATTTCATATGTAAGGACCAAATACTAATTTGCATGCGACGAATGCGGCAAATAATAACAACAACAACTACTTTTTGCTATTTACTTCGCCGCAACTGCACTGAATAAAGAAGCAGAAAATAATTTTAATAAATTATTATAATAGGAAAAACATAACAATAAAATATATATAAGTTTTCTAACCAATTACATATTTTCGTGACATTTTCTACCAAATATGAAATTGAATTACAAAATACTAGTGATAACAAAAATAAAAAAGCTTTTACCCACATTTCACGGTCACCAGCGCACGTAAGTACGGATAAAGAACTTATTTCAAGACTCTTGTAGTTCGAACAAATTGATTGAATGGGGCCAAATGCTTAAAAAAATTGAAAAGTATACGTTTCCATGTAACTATTTTCTCTATTTCGAAATACGCTGATGCAATATATATATATATATATATATATATATATATATCTTTTCTCATCATTTTTTTGTAATAATCTCGAAACTTGTGTATTTTTCCGTAAAAGTAAAGTTTTAATTTTCATGAATCAAAGTTTTCATACAATATACACAACACCGTTAGATAATCCTTTCATTCCGATATCGCACAATCCGCATCCGCAGATCCACATCGAACATTTTACAATCGAATGGCAGTTTGGAATTTTATTTTACAATTCTCTCTATAAAATTACTCTGCTTATTAATGTTTTTCTGCAGATATGTTATTTTACAAAGAGATATCTCTTGAATGAGCACATTGTATTATCATCTTTCATGTGTTATTTATTTTTACGATTTATCGACAGTTTCTTTGAGAAATTTATACACTCATAATACTGTTATTCGTTAACAATGTTAGTGATTTTTCATTAATATATCGTCTTTTCGTTTTTAAAGATTACTAAATATCCAAAACTTAGGATTATACTCGTAAGTTTAGGAAATCTGATTATAACAAGATTGTTACAAGAAAGTGTCATATATTAGTGATAAATAAATTATGTCTTGATGATGATCTGATAATATTTGCTTATTTTCATTCTTGTATGTCAGATATAGAAAAAACTTTTTGAAATTAAAATTTCAAGAAAAAAACGATCGATTAAAAGTTATCTTAAACTTCGCGCTACCATGCTCTATTCAAGGATCAATTGGAGACATTCAATCCATTAACAAAATTATAACTTAATAATAAGATAAAGATTATCTACGATGATTCTTGATTTCCGGTTGTTCTACATACGCCTATTCTATCTTACACTATTTAAAATGAGTATATTTCTTAATAAAAATTTAGTTAAGCTTCAAAATAAATAAATTTATTTTATTATATATTGATGTGGATAGTAGATAGTCAACTTCACTTATCGAGAGCATTTAAATAGATTTGACAATTTTATATTAATATATAATATCATTTAAAATGTTTAGCTCCGTAACTACGAAATCTACTAGATCAGATACTCAGATTTCAGATCAGATCTACTAAATAACTATAACTCTAGAAATGTTAAAGGATAATGAACATGTAATAAAAGATAATAGAAACTACACCCTTAAGGATTAATCGCCCCTATTCAAACTTGCGAAAGCCACTGCTAATCAATAATTCGATGATAACGTGAAGTATAATTAAAGTACTGCTACTAAGTATCATTACGAACTATTTGAAACATTTAAAAACATGATACAATTTATAACATTTTTTATAAAAACTATTGAATAATAATAATAAAAATATTTCATATAATCTAAGTAACGAAATCACCATGAGCGTGACAACTTAATGTAATGTTATCTACGAGTGCGTGCAACAGGTCGCCTCGTAGCGACCTCGAAGCTTCCTAGAACCTCCATAGTATTAAAATAAAATAAATAAAACTGGCAACTTTCTATTGATTATTCTCTTTGTGTGATGAAAGGGTGTGGCTTGGTTTAAATCTAATAATAAATTTACCTCGAATCTACTATCTAACCTATAATGAATATTACAAATACCTTAAAACAATTAATTTAATTAATTAACTTCTTGTTAATTTTCAGAATAAATTGTAAAACAAATTGATATCATTTCAAGGATCTGTCATCAGAAATATAAGAAAATTCTAATGACATATTTATTATAGTGCTTTTACTTTTTAGTAATTTTTTGACAAAGTTGTGTATCGGATATCATACACCTCCCTATGGTGAAGGTTGACATAATTCAGTCTGCGTGTGAAAGCTTCGATAATTTGACGTCGTAAACGTCACTTTACAGAATTTGGTCACTTTGATCTTCCTTGATACGAATATTATTAAACTGACATTTCATAATTAAGGTTTTTATATGTGGTATTAAATTGTATTGAGTCATCAAAATAAAATTTTGTACTATATAATTACGATATAGTTTCATTCAATATGAGATTATTTAAACGATTGGTGTCCAGTAATTTTCTGATTAGTGTCACACTTCAACTAACATATAATATAATTAAATTAACTACTAATATTATAATCGACTTAAGGTACTTACAAGCTATATGTTACGATTTCCAAAAATAAAATAAAAAAATTCTAGAAGGTCACATTTTCATAATAAGTGACGTGTAAATGAATATAGATATTAATTTATAGTAGATCCAACGAAATATAATGAATATTATATTTTAAAAAATTACATACAAAATAGTGTGATATTTTTAATGTGTACTGTATATAAAGTAAACGTATTTTTATTTACTAAGATTATTATTTAATTAAAAGCATTAGAATTTAAGTAAAATTTGACGTAAATAATGTATTATAACTCAGACTTTGTACAATTAAAATTTGTTAATGAATCTTTGTAATTATAATTATTTTATGTTAATGGTATCTTCAAAGTGAAATCTATATTGTTAATAATAATCCTAGTACAAATTTATATTTAAGTTTTGTGACAAACTCTGATATAATAAAAATTATAGTAAAAACAAACGCTTTTTATAGAAAGCTTTCAAAGGTTACATCATTTCAATAATGTCATGTGTGGTGATGTTATAATTATATATACTAATAATACTATGTTTCTAGAAATAGATTATTTAATTTAATATCTGGTTTATATTATTTCTTTGACATCATTATTATAGTCACCTCTCTCTAAGGAACATAAATACTTCTTTAATATTTAAATGTATATAAATTCAATTATCCAGTTCATTTATTTATTTACCCTGATTTCCACTTCTCATTAAAGATATTTAGGAATAATAAAGAAAGATATATATTTGTAAGGACCTTTAAATATTGTTCCAATTAATTATCAAACAAGCTGATTTAACAGATTCGTAACTCGATAAAGTATAATTAGGAACGCTTTTTATTTATATTGTCCTTTGAATGGAGGTCCAGGCAATCGCAACCTTTTACATATACATTTCTTTCCTCAATATCAGTTTGTTCCGGTGGGAATACCTCTTAAGTCACATTGTTTATTACTCAGCATTTTTTTAAAAACTCATTTAGTATTTATATTAATTATTGTTATAGATTTATTGATTACAATATATGCCATCAATCGTCATTTAATATATAAACTATAAAATTACCCATTTAAATGACTTTATTTCAAAGAACAATTCTCCATCACTTCGAAAATTGCATTTAGTAAGTGCAATGTAACTGAAGACAAATATATATCATATTTTGTTATAATTAATATTTTGTATGTGATAACGTTTGACAAAATAATACATAGTATATTCATATACAGTAGATATAGTCTAATCCGCTCTTAGACTAGTTTGAGTTGATAACTAATTAAGGCTCTCTGGGACCGACGTACTGGTCAAATAAAATAGATATTTAGATTTTGTCATGGTCACGAGTTATCTTAATCTTCCTTTTCTAGATAATAATCAAAAAACCAAACGGTATTTCAATGTATTAGTTTTCTTTTTTTTTCTAGAAACAATAAAATACCTTTTTCAACGTTGTTTTAGAATCACTAGTATTTTTATTAGTATTTATTTGTATTATTTGTTATAATCACTTTTATAATTTGGGATTTTAATAAATAGATGGATTGCTACACAAATTATTCAACAGTGAGAATAATATCCCACGCAAAATTAGTGTATAACAAATGAGAATACATCACAAATACCTAAGCCTATTTGATTATGCAAAGGAATTAGTTGCTCGATCAGAATTGGTCTTAGTACTCGTAATTGGTACAGTAACTACGGCGTTAGCGTATTTGAGAAGCAAATGCAGCTCACCTTATTTAACAGAAAAGAGATGGATTTAGATCACATTCTAATTTATAAATCATATTATCTTTGAGCAGGAACAGATTATACTCGTAATTAACATTTAATATGTCTTTTATATATATCCAAAATATTTTTAATTAGCTTAAGTAAAACACAGAATACTTTACACAGGAGGCAGATCTCGGCATTGATTTAGTGCATTTGTCGGAGCTGCAGCAGCTGGCAAAGATACCAAGCTTGGGCTAGTCTCTTGCGTTAATCTCTAAAAATCCGAAATCTAGAGTTATAACGAGGAAATGTAACCGTGCCTTCAGAATCTTGCTATGGTAAAACACTACAGCAATCATGTCATCAAAATTAGGGATAAGTTTATAAAGGTACCTTAGGGCCCGGCACAAGTAAGGTCTGAACCCTTTCTGAAATCACTTTTGGCAACTTTTGTTAAAAAGAATAGAAAGTCGATAGTCTTGTGTATGTTATTTTAACAAGCCATAAAGAAGCTACGAGATGGCTACGAAGCGACGTGTTGCACCACGTTGAGTTATCACGCTCTTGGTAGTTTCATTAATTACTTTTAAATAAAATACTTTACTTTATTTATTTTTTCTTAGTTTTTATTAATAATGTTAAATGTTGTTTATACAAATTTTAATGGTTCAAGTAATTCTGAACTAATGTCAGTTAAGAAGGGTTCCATATAACAACTTCCATTTATCGACTTTAATTAAACTTTACCTTATCATCGGATTGTTGGTTAACTACGGCTTTCACAAGTTGGAGTATGAGCGTTTAATCCCTAAGAATGTAGTTTCTGTTATTTTCCATTTTCTGTTTACTATATTTATACACAATAGTCTTATTTCTATCTATAATATAAATATATTTGTGTATAAAATTCATTAAGATTTTTAATAAATATATTTATTAACTTTGGTGAAATACTTAGTAATAGTATTAAGAATACTTACGGTAGTAAGTTATATTTTAACAAATCAAGGAGATCTCAAAAATTATTCATCCCGAGGATCGTCAAGCTAACATTCCAAAAACAAATATATACAAATATACTTTGAAGAAATTATACAGGAACGAGCGTTCAAAGTAACATTGCTGTGTTTTTGAAAGAAGAAAATTATTATCCTAGTCACATATTGTATAAACTAAAATGTATTTATTAAACACATTTATGATAAATATATACGTTTTATATACAAAGGTAAGTTATGGTAGTAGAAAATATATCGGGTGGGCCAAGAATTCGTTAACATTTAAATGTAACTTACCACACAAACTATTGCCGCGCGGGGCGCGGGCGCGGGCGGGGTAATAGCTCGCTTCTTGGAAATTTAGTCGCAATGGATCGCTTCACGGGGCCATAACGCGCTTACTGTGTGAAACAGTTTTATTTAAACAACTTTTCGCTCATTACTGTGAGACGTTTATTTCGCGTTGAATATGATTTACACGACTTAAGTCAGTGTCCAAGTGTTCCTTTAATAAAGAAATGGGTGAAGAAGTTCGAAGAGACGGGATCTACACTAAATGTGAAACAAACCGGCGGCCCTCGGACTTCTCGAAGCGAAGAGAACGTGCAGCAAGTTTCCGCTTCTGTTCGACGTGATCCAGATTTATCGACGCGCAAACGTTCGGCTGAATTAGGATTATCCCGCACATCATTACGCCGTATTTTGAAATTAGATTTGAAATTAAATCCATATAAGATCTAGATAGTGCAAGAACTAAACCCTAATGATTTAAATTTGCGTAAGTCATATGCCGAAACAATGTTAACTCGATTCAGTAATTTTGACAACATCTTATTCTCTGACGAAGCCCATTTCCACCTAAATGGACATGTAAACAAACAGAATTGCAGGTATTGGAGCAGCGAAAATCCCAAAGCTAAACATGAAAAGCCATTTCACTCTCCTAAGGTAACTGTATGGGCTGCAATTTCAGCAAAAGGAATCATCGGACCTTACTTTTTTGAAGATTCTCGAGGCCGTTCAGTTACTGTTAATTCTGCCGAGTATGTGAAAATGTTACGGGAGTTTTTAGCACCGATGCTACTGGAATTTGCTGGCTATAATTGTAACAAATGGTTTCAACAAGATGGAGCCACGTGTCACACATCTAACGAGACCTTGCCGGTGGTCAAAGAAATGTTTCCGGAAAAGCTGATTTCCAGACGAGGAGACATCCCATGGCCTTCCAGAAGTCCAGATCTATCCCCAGCAGACTTCTTTTTATGGGGTTATTTAAAGAGTCGTATCTACATTGATAAACCGAATACACTCCGTCAACTCAAATAAAAAATCATCAAAGAGATGTCGGCGATCTCGCGGTCTCTTTGCAGAAGAGTATTCGAAAACTTCAAGACTCGCTTAGATGAGTGCAAAAACCGAAACGGTGGTCATTTAGACGAAATAATGTTTAAAAAATAAATTACAACTAATTAGCTTTCTCGTAAATAAACTATTTCTAAAATATGTTAAATGGTTTTTTTATACGATTTTTTCAAATGTTAACTAATTCATGGCCCACCCTGTATATAAAAAAAATTAAAATTATTTACATAAATATACAATTTCCTCTCTGTGTGATACCCGAGGCTCGCTAACTGGCCTAGTGTCTTAATTATAAAAAGGCAAGAGTTTTATTATTAACTTATCAAATCATCTCACTAAAACTTAAAACTATTATTTTATCTTTATTAAAAAAAGTACAAAAAGCTATGGATATCAACATAGTTATCATATAATCGGAATTTATTTAAGAATATATTTTTCAGTGCGATGTCAGAATTAATAACTTGCGTTAATATGAGGATAAAATATCTTTAAGCCATTTTGTTATATTGTAATATCGGAATAACATAAAGGTTCTCAGCAGATTGGTCCGATTAAGTTATTCTCGTCCCAAAACATTATGTACTTGAACGGATCAGAGAACTCTTGGGATCATAGATTTTGGGGACTTATAACATCTTATTGTGTTATCCACGTTGTGGTTCTTTCGATACATATTTAATCTGAATATGATTAAAGTTATTCATTTGTTTTTATTGAAAAAAAATCCTTACAAAATTTTTATTGCCGTTGATACCATCGTTTGGAGTTTTTACAGCGTTTATTATGTTTTTATATTTACATTACAAAATTTATGTCTTAATGACTTCCTTAATTTAATTTCCTGTTTCTATCAGAATATTATTCTGATTTCTAGTCCGGCCAAATTGACAAGACAAGACATAGACAAAGATTAGTTAAGACGTTGCTTAATAGATTTTCAAATTGTAGTGAACAGTAATACTTTTGTAGTTAATTTGAATTTGCTTTTAATTGAAAATGACGACTTCAAATTTAATGAAGATTGGTCGTTAATAAATAATTAACAAGTACAAATACTACACTTTAATGAGATGAATGTAATTAATTTTTCAAACAACAGTTATAATAACGCTGACTTAACAAATAGCGAAGTGAAACGAGTCTTTTATTGGTAAAGATTGACGTAAGTAGGTTACAGTTATTAAATTACAACGTAAAGAGAGTTGAAAGGAATCGTTGAGATTGAAGCTGCGAGAGGTCACTCACAGAATAATTCAATGATTTGTTTATCGTGTCGAATATTAAAAGACATATTTTTAATTAAACTACTTATTATTTATTTCATTCTTAATTTATATAAAATTATTAAACTAACCAATCATGTTTTGCCAGACGTTTAATATACTTAAAATATAAAAACTTATATCGTCTTCGAAGATATTTTTAGTTAAAACAGTTATTTATACCAAATCATGCAGACAATCAATCTGAATAGAATAATCCCGTGCAAAAAATAAATTAGAACGTTTAAACGGCCAAAATGACCAAATTCCGTTAAGTCACGTTCACAACATCGAGTTATCGAGACTTTCACACAGACTGAATTATGTCAACCTTCACCATTAGGAGGTGTATGATATCCGATACACAGATAGATTACTTAGACAGACAGATCGATTTATTAACAAACAACTCCTAAACACGATACAATAGATTTACTTGTCCTTGATGTCATCTTATTTGACAGATATTTGAAGTAATATCAATTTGTGTAAATAAATAAATAAATAAAATGTAAATAAATAAATAAATAAAATAAATATCGACACATTAAGTTGTCACGCTCTTGGTAATAACGTTAATGAGATTTAGATGCAATTATTTTTATAATTTATATTTAATACTTTTTATAAGTGATTTTATAATTTTTAATATGTTTTTTAATGTTTCGAAATAATTCTAACCGTAACGTAGAAATGGTACCATAGAAAACCTTCCATTTATCGACATTAATTAATTTTACGTTATTATCGGATTATTACTCAACAACGGCTTTCACAAGTTTGAATATGGACGTTTAATCCCTAAGGGTATAGTTTCTGTTGGTTTCCATTATCCTTCATTATGGAGAATACCAGCAAAACGCTCGTAATGCATAAGCGTATTTAGAAATAGAGAACAATTTTCTTGGAAACATGTATTCGTTTCAAGTTTTATATAACAGTTGTCCGGATAAAATCAATTTTGTCGAAAATCAAACTAGCGAACTTACTTAAGCCGGTAATCGTGAAATTTCATTACCTTCCTTATCTCTAATCCTTTGAAATTTAATTTCATGTTTGGATAAAAATTACACGGAAATATGTTATTAGTTACAAAAGTCATAGCTGGATTGATATTTTACAATTCATCCTTATAAAAAATAATTAAAAATAAAAAGCAAAGATATAACCAGATGAAAGTACCTACAGAGGGTCCTTTATAATTACCTAGGAAAGTAAATTACGATTCCATTGTAATATTTGTCAGTAAAATATAATGGCAAGTCAGCCTTAACCTACCCCAAGCGAAAATTGAACCAAAAGTTGTAAGCATTTGATACTAGTGACGGTGTCGTTCATTACAGTTTTCTTTAATCTAACCAGAATATTACGGCAGACATTTATTGTCAACAATTGCAAACCATGATAAAAAAGATAGGTGCTAAACAACCGAGGCTGGTCAATCACTCTTCGCCACTGCTGCTTTACGACAACGCTACACCACACTCTGCACAACTGACGGCTACCAAATTAAAAGAGCTTCAATTGGAATGTCTAAGATATCCACCATATTTCCCGAACCTTGATCCAACAGATTACCTTTTTTTTATTAATGTTGATTAACTTCTTAGCAAGGAAAAACTCAACTTCGATAAGGCAGTCGAAACCGCCTTCAAAGATTTTATTGATTCTCGTCCGAACGGTTTTTCTAATAAAGAGATCACTTATAGACCTATAAGATGGCAAAAGCTTAGATAATAATGGTTCATACTTTGATTAAATAAATATATTATATAAAAAATATTCCACTTTTTTCCTTTCCTCCAAATCCATACCAACAGTCAATTTCATATGTAAGAACCTAATACTAATTTGCATGTGACGAATGCGACAAACAATAACAACAACAACTAGTACCTTTTTGATATTTACTTCCCCGCAGCTGCACTGAATAAATAAGCAGAAAATAATTATAATAAATTATTATAAAAGGAAAAACAAAGTATAAAATATACATAAGTTTCCTAACCAATTACATATTTCCGTCACATTTCCTACCAGATATGAAATTGAATTACAAAAGACTAGTGATGACAAAAGTAATAAAGCTTTAACCCAAATTTCACGGTCACCAGCGCACGTAGGTACGGATAAAGAATTTTGTAGTTCGGACTCGGTACGGATGAAGACTCTTGTAGTTTGGACAAATTGATTGAATGGGGACAAATGCTTTAAAAAATTTTAAACGTATACATATACATATAACTATTTTCTCTATTTCGAAATACACTAATGTAATCTATATATCTTCGTAATATATATAAATTACGTATCACGTTGTTTGTCCGTTACACCTGGAATACCACCACATCATCTTCTATTAAAGATTGTTTTACCTATTATTCTCCTGCGTAATTTGAATCTACCTCTATTATGCAACGGTATGCGTTTAGTAATCAGAAGAATCAACGGAAATTTACTTGAACCAATCATTTTAACTTGAAAATATAAAGGACAATGGTCCTGTTGCCGAGTATTCCATTGATACCGTTCGACTCTACAATATCCTTCAAAAGGAAAGGCTACAGTTTCCAATTCGTTTATCTTTCGCAATGTCTATAAATAAGTCTCGAGGCCAAACAATGCCAATGTTTAGATTTGGAAAACCCATGTTTTTCTCATGGGTTAACTATATGTTGCATGTTCACGTGTAGGAAAACCGTCGAATCTATTTGTTCATATTTGTTTTAGCTGAAGACAGGTTAACCAAAAATATTGGTTACGGATAAGTGCTAAATTAAACTAAAATTATTAGTATTTAAAATTCAAAATAATTAAAATAAAAAAAAAAATGATTTTTTTTTTATTATTTTGTTTAGATTTTTGCTTAATCACCTGACTCGACTGTAAGAAAACATTATAGTTCTCATGACAGATGTTTTCTTACCGTTACCCCTTAATTAGTTTACTACAATGTAATATATCAAAAACCATAGTCATAGCAACGCGTGGCCGGGTCTGCTGTAGTATATATATACTTTGATCTGTAGTATATATGTAATTTGATAGTTTTTGTTTAATAAGTTCGAAACTAATGTATATTTTTCCGTAAAAATAAAGTTTTAATTTTCGTGAATCAAAGTTTTCATACAATATACGCACCACCGTTGGATAATCGTTTTATTATGATATTGCACAATCCGGATCCGCAGATCCACATCGCACATTTTACAATCAATTGGCAATTTGGAATTTCGTTTTACAATTCTCTCTATAAAATTACTCTGCTTATTAATGTTTTTCCGCAGATATGTTATTTTACAAAGAGATATCTCCTAAATGAGCACTTTGTATTGTCAAATTCTCCATGTATTGTGTTATTTATTTTCATGATTTATCGGGCGTTTGTTTGAGATATTTATACACTGATAATACTGTCATTCGTTAACAATGTCAGTGATTTTTCATTAATGAATCGTTTTTTCGTTTTTAAAGATTGCTGAATATCTAAAACTTAAGATTATAAGTTTAGGAAATCGGATTATAACTAGATTGTTACAAAAAAGTGTCATATATTATTGAAAAACAAATGATGTCTTGATGATATCTAATAGTACTTGCTTATTTTCATTCTTGTATGTCAGATATAGAGAAATCTTTTTAAAATTAAAATTTCAAGAAAAAAACGATCGATTAAAAGTTATCTTAAACTTCGGGCTACCATGCTCTATTCAAGGATCTATTCAGACATTCAATCCATTAACAAAATCATAACTTAATAATAAGATAAAGATTATCTATGATGATTCTGGATTTCCGGTTGTTCTACATACGCCTATTCTATCTTACACTATTTAAATGAGTATATTTCTTAACAAGAACTTAGTTAAGCTTCAAAATAAATATATTTATTTTATTATATATTGGTGTGGATAGTAGATGGTCAACTTCACTTATCGAGAGCATTTAAATAGATTTGACGATTTTATATTCAGCTCCATAACTACGACATCTATTATATCTACTAAAGAACTACAACTCTAGAAATGTTGAAGGATAATGAACATGTAATAAAAGATAATAGAAACTACACCCTTAAGGATTAATCGCCCCTGTTCAAACTTGCGAAAGCCACTCCTAATCAATAAGTCGATGATAACGTGAAGTATAATTAAAGTACCGCTACCGCTACTAAGTAACATTACGTTCGGAACTATTTGAAACATTTAAAAACATGATACAATTTATAACATTTTTTATAAAAACTATTAAATAATAATAATAAAAAGTATTTCATATAATCTAAGTAACGAAATCACCACGAGCGTGACAACTTAATGTATTGTTATCTACGAGTGCGTGCAACAGGTCGCCTCGTAGTGACCTCGAAGCTTCCTAGAACCTCCATTGTATTAAAATAAAATAAAAAACTGGCAACTTTCTATTGATTCTTCTCTTTGTGTGATTACGGGGTGTGGCATGGTTTAGATCTAATAATAAATTATCCTCAAATCTACTTTTTACCCTATAATAAATATAACAAATACCTTCATAAAACAATTAAATTAATTAATAAACTTTTTGTTAATTTTCAGAATAAATTGTAAAACAAATTAATATCATTTCAAGGATCTGTCATCAGAGATATAAGAAAATTCTAATGACATATTTATTGTAGTGCTTTTAGTTTTTTGTCATTTTTTTACAGAGTTGTGTATCGGATACGAGTATCATATACCTCCCTATGGTGAAGGTTGACATAATTCAGTCTGTGTGTGAAAGCTTCGATAATTTGACGTCGTAAACGTCACTTTACAGAATTTGGTCACTTTGATCTTCCTTGATACGAATATTATTAAACTGACATTTCATAATTAAGGTTTTTATATGTGGTATTAAATTGTATTGAGTCATCAAAATAAAATTTTGTACTATATAATTATGATATAGTTTCATTCAATATGAGGTTATTTCAACGATAGGTATCCAGTAATTTTCTGATTAGTGTCACACTTCAACTAACATATAATATAATTAAATTAACTACTAATATTATAATCGACTTAAGGTACTTACAAGCTATATGTTACGATTCCAAATAATAAAATAAAAAAAATCTAGTAGGTGACATTTTCATAATAAGTGACGTGTAACTGCAAATGAATATAGATATTAATTTATAGTAGATCCAACGAAATATAATGAATATTATATTTTAAAAAATTACATACAAAATAGTGTGATATTTTTTATTGTGTACTGTATATAAAGTAAACGTATTTTTATTTACTAAGAACATTATTTAATTAAAAGCAACAGAATTTAAGTAAAATTTGACGTAAATAATGTATTATAACTCAGACTTTGTACAATTAAAATTTGTTAATGAATCTCTGTAATTATAATTATTTTAAGTTAATGGTACCTTCAAAGCGAAATCTATAATGTTACTAATAATCCTAGTACAAATTTATATTTAAGTTTTGTGACAAACTCTGATATAATAAAAATTATAGTAAAAACAAACGCTTTTTATAAAAAGCTTTCAAAGGATACATTATTTCAATAATGTCATGTGTGGTGATGTTATAATTATATATACTAGTAATACTATGTTTCTAGTTATAGATTATTTAATTTAATATCTGGTTTATATTATTTCTCTGATATCATTATTATAGTCACCTCTCTCTAAGGAACATAAATACTTCTTTAATATTTAAATGCATATAAATTCAATTATCCAGTTCATTTATTAATTTACTCTGATTTCCACTTCTCATTAAAGATATTTAAGAATAATCAAGAAAGATATATATTTGTAAGGACCTTTAAATATTGTTCCAATTAGGTCTAAGTCTCTGAGAGACAGAGACAGAGACTTAGACCTACCGACAATCGCACAGTATTTCAAGGGGCTCTCCAAAAGCTACTTTGACAATGCTGTGGGACACCCAAACCCGCTGGTGGTTAAGGCCACAGGATACACGGCCCGTAAGACTCCTAAAGTCAGAAAGAGAAGACCCAAGTCGATACTTTTCAATCCGGACGACGCGATTACGTTAGGGAACGCTACGTAAAAGCGGCAAAGCGAACATAAATACTACACATACACACACACACAGCGTCTTCGCCGGCGAAGACGAGGCCCCCATCCAAGCACGTTGCTCCGGCGTTCTGCCGTCGGAGGACGTTAGTGTTAAATCCTAACCCACATCCAACCCTCGCTTCCCACCTAACGGCGTCCTGAACCGTGGTCCGAGCCTCACAGGAGGCACCCTCAAGACGCGCGTTCCCCTGGGGCCCTTCAGGCCCCCCTTTTTTAAAGGCGGGTCTCTGCACCCGTCCATTCCACCGGTGACGCTGTCATGGCCAGTAGGGTTAACATCAGAGACAAACAAAAAAAAAAAAGTTCCAATCAATTATCAAACAAGCTGATTTAACAGATGCGTAACTCGATAAAGTATAATTAGGAACGCTTTTTATTTATTTTTTCCATTGAATGAAGGTCCAGGCAATCGGAACCTTTTACATATACATTATTTTCCTCAATATCAGTTTTTCTGGCGGTAATACCTCTCAAGTCAAATTGTTTATTACTCAGCATTTTGTTTAAAACTCATTTAGTATTTATACTAATTATTGTTATAGATTTATTGATTACTATATATGTCATCAATCGTCATTTAATATATAAACTATATAATTACCCATTTAAATGACTTTATTTCAAAGAACAATTCTCCATCACTTTGAAAACTTCATTTAGTAAGTGCAATGTAACTCGAGCCAAATATATATCATATCTTATTATAAATAACATCTTATATGTGATAACGTTTGACAAAATAATACATAGTATATTCATATACAGTAAATATAGTCTATAGCTTGAGTTGAAAACTAATTAAGGCTCCCTGGGACCGACGTACTGGTCAAATAAAATAGATATTTAGATTTTGTTAAGGTCACGAGTCATCTTAATCTTCTTTTTCTAAGAATAATCAAAAAACCATACAATATTTCAATGTATTACTTTTCTTTTTTTTCTAGAAACAATAAAATACCTTTTTCAACGTTGTTTCAGAATCATTAGTATTTTTATTTGTATTTATTTGTATTATTTGTTTTAATCAGTTTTACAATTTGGGATATTAATAAATAGATGGATTGCTACACAAATTATTCAACAGTGTGAATAATATCCCACGCAAAATTAGTGTATAACAAATGAGAATACACCACAAATACCTAAGCCTATTTGATTATGCACAGGAATTAATTGCTCGATCAGAATTGGTCTTAGTACTCGTAATTGGTACAGTAACTACGGCGTTAGCGTATTTGAGAAGCAAATGCAGCTCACCTTATTTAACAGAAAAGAGATGGATTTAGATCACATTCTAATTTATAAATCATATTATCTTTGAGCAGGAACAGATTATACTCGTAATTAACATTTAATATGTCTTTTATATATATCCAAAATATTTTTAATTAGCTTAAGTAAAACACAGAATACTTTACACAGGAGGCAGATCTCGGCATTGATTTAGTGCATTTGTCGGAGCTGCAGCAGCTGGCAAAGATACCAAGCTTGGGCTAGTCTCTTGCGTTAATCTCTAAAAATCCGAAATCTAGAGTTATAACGAGGAAATGTAACCGTGCCTTCAGAATCTTGCTATGGTAAAACACTACAGCAATCATGTCATCAAAATTAGGGATAAGCTTATAAAGGTACCTTAGGGCCCGGCACAAGTAAGGTCTGAACCCTTTCTGAAATCACTTTTGGCAACTTTTGTTAAAAAGAATAGAAAGTCGATAGTCTTGTGTATGTTATTTTAACAAGCCACAAAGAAGCTACGAGATGGCTACGAAGCGACGTGTTGCACCACGTTGAGTTATCACGCTCTTGGTAGTTTCATTAATTACTTTTAAATAAAATACTTTACTTTATTTATTTTTTCTTAGTTTTTATTAATAATGGTAAATGTTGTTTATACAAATTTTAATGGTTCAAGTAATTCTGAACTAATATCAGTTAAGAAGGGTTCCATATAACAACTTCCATTTATCGACTTTAATTAAACTTTACCTTATCATCGGATTGTTGGTTAACTACGGCTTTCACAAGTTGGAGTATGAGCGTTTAATCCCTAAGAATGTAGTTTCTGTTATTTTCCATTTTCTGTTTACTATATTTATACACAATAGTCTTATTTCTATCTATAATATAAATATATTTGTGTATAAAATTCATTAAGATTTTTAATAAATATATTTATTAACTTTGGTGAAATACTTAGTAATAGTATTAAGAATACTTACGGTAGTAAGTTATATTTTAACAAATCAAGGAGATCTCAAAAATTATTCATCCCGAGGATCGTCAAGCTAACATTCCAAAAACAAATATATACAAATATACTTTGAAGAAATTATACAGGAACGAGCGGTCAAAGTAACATTGCTGTGTTTTTGAAAGAAGAAAATTATTATCCTAGTTACATATTGTATAAACTAAAATGTATTTATTAAACACATTTATGATAAATATATACGTTTTATATACAAAGGTAAGTTATGGTAGTAGAAAATATATCGGGTGGGCCAAGAATTCGTTAACATTTAAATGTAACGTACCACACAAACTATTGCCGCGCGCTTCTTGGAAATTTAGTCGCAATGGATCGCTTCACGGGGCAATAACGCGCTTACTGTGTGAAACAGTTTTATTTAAATAACTTTTCGCTCATTACTGTGAGACGTTTATTTCGCGTTGAATATGGTTTACACGACTTAAGTCAGTGTCCAAGTGCTCCTTTAATAAAGAAATGGGTGAAGAAGTTCGAAGAGACGGGATCTACACTAAATGTGAAACAAACCGGCGGCCCGCGGACTTCTCGAAGCGAAGAGAACGTGCAGCAAGTTTCCGCTTCTGTTCGACGTGATCCAGATTTATCGACGCGCAAACGTTCGGCTGAATTAGGATTATCCCGCACATCATTACGCCGTATTTTGAAATTAGATTTGAAATTACATCCATATAAGATCCAGATAGTGCAAGAACTAAACCCTAATGATTTAAATTTGCGTAAGTCATATGCCGAAACAATGTTAACTCGATTCAGTAATTTTGACAACATCTTATTCTCTGACGAAGCCCATTTCCACCTAAATGGACATGTAAACAAACAGAATTGCAGGTATTGGAGCAGCGAAAATCCCAAAGCTAAACATGAAAGGCCATTTCACTCTCCTAAGGTAACTGTATGGGCTGCAATTTCAGCAAAAGGAATCATCGGACCTTACTTTTTTGAAGATTCTCGAGGCCGTTCAGTTACTGTTAATTCTGCCGAGTATGTGAAAATGTTACGGGAGTTTTTAGTACCGATGCTACTGGAATTTGCTGGCTATAATCGTAACAAATGGTTTCAACAAGATGGAGCCACGTGTCACACATCTAACGAGACCTTGCCGGTGGTCAAAGAAATGTTTCCGGAAAAGCTGATTTCCAGACGAGGTGACATCCCATGGCCGCCCAGAAGTCCAGATCTATCCCCAGCAGACTTCTTTTTATGGGGTTATTTAAAGAGTCGTATCTACATTGATAAACCGAATACACCCCGTCAACTCAAATAAAAAATCATCGAAGAGATGTCGGCGATCTCGCGGTCTCTTTGCAGAAGAGTATTCGAAAACTTCAAGACTCGCTTAGATGAGTGCAAAAACCGAAACGGTGGTCATTTAGACGAAATAATGTTTAAAAAATAAATTACAACTAATTAGCTTTCTCGTAAATAAACTATTTCTAAAATATGTTAAATGGTTTTTTTATACGTTTTTTTCAAATGTTAACTAATTCATGGCCCACCCTGTATATAAAAAATTTTAAAATTATTTACATAAATATACAATTTCCTCTCTGTGTGATACCCGAGGCTCGCTAACTGAACTAGTGTCCTAATTATAAAAAGGCAACATTTCAGTTTTATTATTAACTTATCAAATCATCTCACTAAAACTTAAAACTATTATTTTATCTTTATTAAAAAAAAGTACAAAAAGCTATGGATATCAACATAGTTATCATATAATCGGAAATTATTTAAGAATATATGATGATGCCAGAACTGGTGAAAGACAAATAACGATATGTTGGATAGACTTAGAAAACGCTTTCGGGTCGGTACGACATGAACTGATGATGTTCGCGCTAAGGTGGTATAACTTTCCAACGTTAGTTAGTAACATGATTGCATCATATTATTCAAAATTAAAATTTTCCATAATCACAAATGAAAATCATTCCAAACCCATAAATTACAACATTGGTTTATTTCAAGGCTGTTGTATTTCTCCAATAATATTTAACATAGTAATCAATATTTTAATAGATAAATTAATTAAAAACGAAAAGAAATGGGGTTATCGGTTCAAGTTTAACAATAAATATACAGAATCCATACTAGCATTCGCAGACGATCTCGCGATACTGACACGTAATCCAAAACAATGTCAGCTACTTTTAAATGTTGTGGAGGATTTCTGTGTTTGGACGGACGGATTGAGGACAAAACCAAATAAATGCTACAGTCTATGTCTGGGTAGGCGGAACACCAGATATACATCTTGCGATCCGGGTCTTACAATAGGCGGTAAATGCGTTACTACTATTACCGACGCAGCTCCGTTCAAATTCTTAGGCAAAAAAAAATCGATTACCAAGGGCGCACTCCATCGTTAGATATAATAGTCGATAGCTTTTTGAATGATCTAAAAAAGGTAGACAATCAACCAATAAGTAACATCAAAAAGACTTGGATATACGATAATTACTTAACATCACGTCTAAATTGGCCTTTCCTCGTTTATGATATCAATAAGACCCTTTTGTTGAAGTTAGATGCAAGCGTCATAAGGACATTGAAGTCATGGCTCGGGTTAGCGCATCCAGCGGACTCTTCTACCTTATTTAGAGACCGACACAATTTTGGGTTAAAATTAAAGAAACCATCGGAACTCTATAAACACCTAAGAGTGACCAAAAGACATATCATCTCAAAATCGAATGATGATACTATAACGTCTCTCCCAAAAGATAAAATTGCCGCAGAACTAGAGTCACGACTTCAATTCTATAAACAATTTATGATAGGTGCTCAAACAAATAAAACAGGGTTAGGATCAAGTAGGAAACAACAAGACTTATAAATAACAAAATCCTTTATTCGGAAAGATGAAAACGATAATTACCGGTTGCACGCGATGAGCCTAGAATTGCAAAATGAATGGGTGACTATAGGAGATTTTTGTATTCCGCTAGCTTTAAGATGGCGCACCCTGCTTCATGATTGGTCCCCAGCATTATTAAAATTTTATCTTAATGCATTCCAAATGACTCTCCCAGATCAAAGTAACTTAGTAAGATGGGGCAAAGCCACCGAAAAATCTTGCAACATCTGCGGGGAGGCAGTAGGAACCGCGAAACACTTGCTAGTAGGGTGTAGGGTACTATTAAATAGAGGTAAATACTCGCGTCGCCACGATAAAGTATTAGAAATCATACGAGAAGCGGTTAGTCTTTCTGTAGCAAGAGCGCAGAGGGGTATAACAACCACCAAAAAATCAGTAGAATTCATAAAGGCAGGTTCGTCCAAAAAATCTAAATTAAAACCTTATTCCATCTTGGACGCGTCTCCTGATTGGACTCTCATGATGGACACGTATGAAAGGCAATACAAAATCCCCGGGGATGTTTGTGTTTCGTCATCTAGGCCCGACTTATTCCTGTATTCAAAACAACTAAGGCGCGTTATACTTGTGGAGCTTACTGTACCCTGGGAAACAAACATACCCAAAGATCATACATTTAAGCTTAACAAGTATTACGAACTATGTAACGAACTGATCAGGAATAAATTTATAGTTAATTTGTACGCTGTAGAAGTAGGAGCGAGAGGTATAACAGCAAAATCTCTCTACAATTTATTTAAGGATCTCGGCCTTTCTAGAACGATCATCAGTTCATTTCTGGAACGTATTTCAAAGGCAGCTTTAGTAGGTTCTTACGATATTTGGTTAGGTAGGGAGAGGAGCGTGAACAGTGAAGGTGAGCGTGTATGCGCATAATAAAGGGGCCCCTTAAACCTACACCTGGGTCGCAAGTCCCAGGCATTGTTTGCGCTCCTTTTCCTGCAACGCGATGGGCCCGGCACCCGCACGGTGAATCCATGGAATGCTAAGAAGCTTCGTCTCATTTTAATTGACAGCCCGGAGAGACGGGATGACGCTGGAAAGACAGATGACGCTGGAAAGACAGCTGGCAGCTGGAAAGACAGATGACTGTTGGAAAGACAGCCGAGGGCGACGGCCTAGCAAGCCAAGCCCGGGAATTTCGTTCAAAGCTAAAAGTCCAAATAAGAAAAATACCCCTGGGACAGTCCGAGAGGAGGGGCGGAAGAACTGTCCATCGGTTGATATTAACGACGAAAACGGCGCGAAAACGGAATTGAAATGCCCTACGTGCGGGAAAATTTACAAAAGACGAGCTTGGTTCATTAAACATCTCAAAACACACGATGGTGCTGAAGCGCGGCAATCGCCGGTAATATCTTCAGTTATCACTTCGGATAGAGTTTACCCTCATATATCCCATGGTGAGCCATTGAATGCAAATCACCAGGAGTCCATGACCATCAGGACGCGTCTTAGCATTCCCAATATTAAACAATCAACATGGAAAATACACGACCAAAATATAGCGGACCTGTTAGAGCATCCGGGCTCAAACCAGGTACTCGACGCGCAAGTAGAGACACTACAAAACACTATTTTTGATTACTTCAATGAGCACTATCCACCTTCGAATCGTTATGCTCACAAGTATAAAGAAAACAGTTTTAAATTGAAAATGAGAAGGAAAAAAGAGACCTCATAAAGAAACTTTGTAGGGCCAAAGCCATGGGCGACAACCAACTTAGTCACCAACTGTCTAGGGCATTAAGGTCAATTCTTAAATTAATACAAGGCATATCACAACAAATAACAAAAAACCGTGATAGCTTTGATCGGGCAAAACACGAAGTAGACTTTGACAAAAATCCTTTTAAGTACTCCAAAAACATTTTCAAAAACGAAAAAGGTAAGCTTCTCTTGACCAACGAGCAAATTTTTGATTATTTTAAAAGCACATACGAAGTGCCAAAAAATCAAAGGCTGTATGGGGATCCCAACGAACGAAAACCTGAGAGTCCTTCCATAGATTTTCATGCCAACCCTCCAACTTTGGAGGAGATCAATAAAATAATTAAAAAGAAACCATCTAAGTCAGCACCAGGTCCGGATGGTATCCCTTATATAGTTTATAAAAAATGTCCGTCGATTCATAAACATCTATTGAATATATTCGGTAAAATCTGGTCAAGAGGACAAACACCGGTAACATTCGGAAATGCTCTTTTTGTCCTCATTCCCAAACGTGACAATGTCTCGGATCCTAGGGACACTAGACCGATAGCTCTTACAAACACAATATCAAAAATATTTTTTTCCTTTTTACAATCGAAAATGACGCAATTCATGATAAATAACAAATATTTTGGGCCTAATCACCAGAAAGGGTTTTTGCCTGGCATTTCTGGATGCCTCGAACATAACACGTTACTATCGGAAAGTCTTAAAGATGCCAGAACTGGTGAAAGACAAATAACGGTATGTTGGATAGACTTAGAAAACGCTTTCGGGTCGGTACGACATGAACTGATGATGTTCGCGCTAAGGTGGTATAACTTTCCAACGTTAGTTAGTAACATGATTGCATCATATTATTCAAAATTAAAATTTTCCATAATCACAAATGAAAATCATTCCAAACCCATAAATTACAACATTGGTTTATTTCAAGGCTGTTGTATTTCTCCAATAATATTTAACATAGTAATCAATATTTTAATAGATAAATTAATTAAAAACGAAAAGAAATGGGGTTATCGGTTCAAGTTTAACAATAAATATACAGAATCCATACTAGCATTCGCAGACGATCTCGCGATACTGACACGTAATCCAAAACAATGTCAGCTACTTTTAAATGTTGTGGAGGATTTCTGTGTTTGGACGGACGGATTGAGGACAAAACCAAATAAATGCTACAGTCTATGTCTGGGTAGGCGGAACACCAGATATACCTCTTACGATCCGGGTCTTACAATAGGCGGTAAGTGCGTTACTACTATTACCGACGCAGCTCCGTTCAAATTCTTAGGCAAAAAAATCGATTACCAAGGGCGCACTCCATCGTTAGATATAATAGTCGATAGCTTTTTGAATGATCTAAAAAAGGTAGACAATCAACCAATAAGTAACATCAAAAAGACTTGGATATACGATAATTACTTAACATCACGTCTAAATTGGCCTTTCCTCGTTTACGATATCAATAAGACCCTTTTGTTGAAGTTAGATGCAAGCGTCATAAGGACATTGAAGTCATGGCTCGGGTTAGCGCATCCAGCGGACTCTTCTACCTTATTTAGAGACCGACACAATTTTGGGTTAAAATTAAAGAAACCATCGGAACTCTATAAACACCTAAGAGTGACCAAAAGACATATCATCTCAAAATCGAATGATGATACTATAACGTCTCTCCCAAAAGATAAAATTGCCGCAGAACTAGAGTCACGACTTCAATTCTATAAACAATTTATGATAGGTGCTCAAACAAATAAAACAGGGTTAGGATCAAGTAGGAAACAACAAGACTTATAAATAACAAAATCCTTTATTCGGAAAGATGAAAACGATAATTACCGGTTGCACGCGATGAGCCTAGAATTGCAAAATGAATGGGTGACTATAGGAGATTTTTGTATTCCGCTAGCTTTAAGATGGCGCACCCTGCTTCATGATTGGTCCCCAGCATTATTAAAATTTTATCTTAATGCATTCCAAATGACTCTCCCAGATCAAAGTAACTTAGTAAGATGGGGCAAAGCCACCGAAAAATCTTGCAACATCTGCGGGGAGGCAGTAGGAACCGCGAAACACTTGCTAGTAGGGTGTAGGGTACTATTAAATAGAGGTAAATACTCGTGTCGCCACGATAAAGTATTAGAAATCATACGAGAAGCGGTTAGTCTTTCTGTAGCAAGAGCGCAGAGGGGTATAACAACCACCAAAAAATCAGTAGAATTCATAAAGGCAGGTTCGTCCAAAAAATCTAAATTAAAACCTTATTCCATCTTGGACGCGTCTCCTGATTGGACTCTCATGATGGACACGTATGAAAGGCAATACAAAATCCCCGGGGATGTTTGTGTTTCGTCATCTAGGCCCGACTTATTCCTGTATTCAAAACAACTAAGGCGCGTTATACTTGTGGAGCTTACTGTACCCTGGGAAACAAACATACCCAAAGATCATACATTTAAGCTTAACAAGTATTACGAACTATGTAACGAACTGATCAGGAATAAATTTATAGTTAATTTGTACGCTGTAGAAGTAGGAGCGAGAGGTATAACAGCAAAATCTCTCTACAATTTATTTAAGGATCTCGGCCTTTCTAGAACGATCATCAGTTCATTTCTGGAACGTATTTCAAAGGCAGCTTTAGTAGGTTCTTACGATATTTGGTTAGGTAGGGAGAGGAGCGTGAACAGTGAAGGTGAGCGTGTATGCGCATAATAAAGGGGCCCCTTAAACCTACACCTGGGTCGCAAGTCCCAGGCATTGTTTGCGCTCCTTTTCCTGCAACGCGATGGGCCCGGCACCCGCACGGTGAATCCATGGAATGCTAAGAAGCTTCGTCTCTCAGTGCGATGTCAGAATTAATAACTTGCGTTAATATGAGGATAAAATATCTTTAAGCCATTTTGTTATATTGTAATATCGGAATAACATAAAGGTTCTCAGCAGATTGGTCCGATTAAGTTATTCTCGTCCCAAAACATTATGTACTTGAACGGATCAGAGAAATCTTGGGATCATAGGTTTTGGGGACTTTAAAAACTTTGGAAACTTGTAACATCTTATTGTGTTATCCACGTAGTGGTTCTTTTGATACATATTTAACCTGAATATGATTAAAGTTATTCATGTGTTCTTATTGAAAAAAAGCCTTACAAATTTTTTATTGTCGTTGATACCATCGTTTGGAGTTTTTACAGTGTTTATTATGTTTATATATTTACATTAGAAAATCTTGTCTTATGTCTTAATGACTTCCTTAATTTAATTTCCTGTTTCTATCAGAATATTATTCTGATTTCTAGTCCGGCCAAATTGATAAGACAAGACATAGACAAAGATTAGTTAAGACGTGGCTTAAAAGCTTTTTAAATTGTAGTGAACGGTACTACTTTTGTAGTTAATTTGAATTTGCTTCTAATAAAAAATGACGACTTCAAATTTAATGACGATTGGTCGGTAATAAATAATTAACAAGTACAAATATTACACTTTAATGAGATGAATGTAATTGATTTTTCAAACAACAGTTATAATAACGCTGACTTAACAAATAGCGAAGTGAAACGAGTCTTTTATTGGTAAAGATTGACGGAAGTAGGTTACAGTTATTAAATTACAACGTAAAGAGAGTTGAAAGGAATCGTTGAGATTGAAGCTGCGAGAGGTCACTCACAGAATAATTCAATGATTTGATTTGTTTATCGTGTCGAATATTTATCACATATAAATATTTTTTAATAAAACATTATATTTCATTCTTAATTTATATAAAATTATTAAACTAACCAATCATGTTTTGCCAGACGTTTACTTAAAACATTCATACTTATATCGTCTTCGAGGATATTTTTAGTTAAAACAGTTATTAAAACCAAATCATACAGACAATCAATCTGAATAGAATATTCCAGTGCAAAAAAGTAAAGTAGAACGTTAAAACGGCCAAAATGACCGAATTCCGTTAAGTCACGTTCACAACATCGAGATATCGAAACTTTAACACAGACTGAATTATGTCAACCTTCACCATTAGAGGTGTATGATATCCGATACACAGATAGATTAGATAGACAGACAGATCGATTTATTAACAAACAACTTCTAAACACGTTACAATAGATTTACTTGTCCTTGATGTCATCTTATTAGACAGATATTTGAAGTAATATCAATTTGTAATACAATTATTCTAAAAGTGAACAAGAGGTTTATAAATGAAATCAATTACTTTAAGTAGGTATTTGTGATATTTATTATTGGTTAAATGTTAAATTTTACGCTACTTTATTATTAGATATAAATCAATCCAAATCATTCAATCAAAAGAAAGTCAACATTATTGTGTATATTATTTTAATACTAGCGTGGCTCGAAGAAGCTACGACATCGCTACGAGGTGACCTGTTGCACGCACCCATACTATAACGACACATTAAGTTGTCACGCTCTTGGTAATCACGTTAATGAGATTTAAATGCAGTTTTAAAATTATTATGTAATGATTTTTATAAGTGAATTTATAAATTGTTGTATGTATTTAAATGTTTCGAAAACATTTAAAGGTACTTTTACCTAGGAATACCATATAACACCTTCCATTTATCGACATTACTTAAACTTTACTTTATCATTGGATTATTGCTTAACTATGGCTTTCACAAGTTTGAATATGGGCTTTTAATCCCTAAGGGTATAGATTCTGTTATTTTCCACTTTCTTTCAGCAATAAGTCACTTTCAATGTAATTATTGTTGATATTATTACACATGTAATAGTATAATTTATATCTATAAAATATTATATATACAATATTAAATATATTTTATAATATATAATATAGTTTAGATATAATATAACATATAATAATATTTGTGTTTAAGGTTAATTAACGTCCCATTAACAAATATATTCATTTATTTCAATGAAATATTAAGTAACTTTTGCTATAGTCAATTTTAAACTTACAAATATAGAAAGAAAGCAGTTCTCAAAATTGTTAATATAGAGGATCTTCAAGGTAACATCCTAAAGACAAGTATAAACAAATATATTAGTATTTACAAGAAATAATATAAGGACGAGCGGTCAGAGTAATGTTGTTCTTGTTTGAGAGTAGAAAATAAACGTCCGAGTAAGATATTGTTTTCGCTTGAATGTTTTTATAGAAAAAAATCCGTGCCCGCAGGGGGACACGCGTGGGTAGACCTCGTGTTTAACTCGTTTAAAATACAACTCACTATCTAAGAATAACACATGATGCCGTTGTTTACATCAAAAATTTTCAAGCAAACAGCGGTTTTTATTTTTTTTCTCGGAAAAGATATCTTTTTTGGAAATACTTTTGATACTTAAATTTAGAGTAAAAAATAACCTTTCTATTAAAAATATTTGCGAGGAGGGAATGTTTACCAGAAAAAAGTTGCCGTGGTTTTACCTACCTTAAATTTTCAAGCTAAAAGTGGTTTTTATTTTTTTTCTCAGAAACGGTACCTTCTACGGAAAAACTTTTGGTACTTAAATTTAAAGTAAAAAATACCCTTTCTATTAAAAATACTTGTGATGTAAGAATGTTTACCAAAAAAAGGTTATGATTTTTTTTCCAAAAATTTTCAGTTTTTTTACCCCCACACCTAAGTTATTGAAGTTAGGTTTTCGGTTTATCTACATTAGTTATAGGTATTCATCAAAGACATCATATAATATGAACGCGATTGATTAATGATCTACCTTGCATAGGGAAAAAGTTATGGTCGAAAAACTGAAATCAGAAAAAGTGAGGCCCTAGCGCCCCCTGTGGCCGGATTTCTCTGGTAAACAAACTTAACCTTCATTTTTGGATGGTTGATTTTTGTGCAAAGTTTGGAAGCGATCCGAGTGAAACTGCGGCCGCTATCGTGCTGACAAAAGTCGAATCTGGACGCACGCACGCATATATATATATATATATATATATATATATATATATATATATATATATAAACATTTTGACCAATGGTCATTTCGGACTCAGGGGGTCATAAGAAGACCTCCTGTGAAGAAATTTTGCCAAAGTTCGAAAGTCGGGTACAAATGAATGGGCAGACCGAATTCTTCGAAGTCTACCCAAAAAAAACATACACAAAGATTACACATATTCTATACATATAGAATATATGGATATGTACATATCCGTTGGTTAAAATAATTATTTTCTTAATTAATGCAGCATAAAAAAAATCTTCTTAAATAGTTATTAATTGAAAAATTGCGATCTTTTCTCCCAGTCGCTTTTTTTGTTTTCATTAGGCATACATAGCACTTATGAAGCGTCGTACTAAATGCATGATTCCAAAGTTAGCTCTATGGAGAAGAACCAGCAAAGCAGTCGTAATGCATGCATGCGTATTTAGAAACAGAGAAAATTTGTCATGGAAACATGTGTACATTTTACATAGAAGTTGTCCGGATTCTATCAATTTGTCCAAAATTTAACTACACAAGTCTTTAAATAAGTTCTTTATTCGTACTTACGTGTACTGGTAATATTGAAATATAGGTAAAGGTTTTATAATTTTCGTTATCTACTCAATTAATTCTTTGTAATTTACTATCATATTTGGACAAAAATATCACTGAAATATATTATTGGTTAGGAAAGTTATAGCTTGATAATAAATATTTCTTATTAGATCTTATTATTTAGAATTTTAAGATACCAAAAATAATTAAAAATAAAATTTACGCCCACAGACTAAACAAAGATTATATAAAAAGATGAAAGTACCTTTACGGTATATTTACACGGCCTTGACGCTGACCGCCGGAAGGTACTTTGTAATTACTTAGAAAAGTAAATTTCGACTCCATGTATAAATGTGCTAATAAAATGTAATTGTTTTTAAAATTACCGTTTAAATTCCAAACAAAGGTAATAACTTTATGGAATCATCAATAAGAGCAATGGACGTTTAGTTTTACATATTGTATTAAAGAGAGTTCCAAGATTGAAATCCAAACTTGAGATCCAAGTTATAGAAGGAAATGAAGAGTCTCTAAACAGTTCACTTCATGAGGCTAGATCATTAATAATCAGAATTCAATATGAATTATCAGCTCCAACTGCATCCAGTTTAATTAATAGATACCGTTCATCTCATCAAATCTAAGTAACATGTTATTAAACAATGTTTCTCATCTGTAACTCGAAAACCAATCTTATTTATATGATTGGCTTTTTAATATTATTTGTTTATTATTATAGTAAGTGTTATTAACATTAACAATAACTTTAGTTCGTATCGGAAGCAAAATGGAATCAGTAAGCTTACGAGGGGGAGGACTGGTATTTCATGAATTCTCGTCATCTACATAAACGTAGCTGAGGGTTATATTTATTGAATACTTTTAACTTTAGTGATCTTTTATTACCTCGTTTTAAATTAAGTCAAAACAATTATCAACTAATTTAATAAGTGATTTAAAAAATTATAAAATATTTAAAACAAATGAGTTTAATTTCAACTTAACAAAAGATGTAATCAAGTGTCAGTAGGATCTATTCGTAAGTAACTTTTGGTTCTATAAATTAATTATTTTAACTTGTTTAAATAGTTGACTTATCAAATTAATTTGGAAATACTGGTAAAGTACATATAATTTAAATAATTAAGATTTTCCTGAATCACAATTGCACATAATATGTTATGAAAAATATTAAAATAGTAAAGCGACCAAATCTATATATTGATTATTTATAGACACTAGAAGTTGCTCACATATCAATTTCTATAGCTAAAAATAATAGGAAATGCTACAAGTCACGAACATCGTTTTAAAATCTTTTTTCTACTTTTTCGACTAAATTTAAGCAAATTTTATCAAAATCTATCCAGTAGGGAAGCTTATTATGGAGATCAATATAAAGAAAGCTGTTAAGAGCAGAAAATTCGCTTCTTTTTACCGAAAAACAAAAAATGGCCGAGATTTAATTATAATAACACACAAAATATATGGATATGTAATAATATTAATTTGTATGAGACGAGTGCGACAAAGGAAAGTAAATCAAATTGCTGGCAATAACTAGTATAATTTTGCTATTTACTTCCCCTAAGCGGCACTGAATAAATAATCTTTTAATTCACATTTATATGTTTTCAATACAGAAAGTAATTTTACTAAATTATTATAATAGTATAAAATATAAATAAGTTTTCTAATCAAATAAATGTTTCTATGACATTTTCTACCAAGTATGAAATTGAATTGCAAAAGACTTTAGATAACAAAAGTAATGAAGCTTTTACCCACATTTCACGACTTGTCTATTTAAAGTTTAAAGACTCATCTATTTCAAATTACTCGTTTTAAAAACTATTTCGAATTACTCATTTAAAGACTCGTTTATTTCGAATTAATCGTTTAAAGACCCGCCTATTTCGAATTCGGACAAATTGATTAAATCGGGATAACCGCTATAAAAAACTTGTAACCGAAATATGTTTCTATGTAACTATATTCTCTATTTCTATATCAGTTCTTGTCTAATAAAAGCTCCAAACAATTGTAGTAACATTTAATTTAAGTAAATCAAAGTTTTCATACAAAATACGCAACAGCGTTGAGTAATCTCTTCAATCCGACTTCGCACAAGAATTTATTTACTTTCAATCTACTGGCAGTTTGCAATTTACTTTTACAATTCTCTGTATTAAAATATTCTGTTGTGAATATTTTTCTGTGGATATGTAATAAAAATATATTTTACAATAAGATATCTCCTCAATGAGTACTTTGTATTGTCAAGTCGTCCAAGTATTGTGTTATTTATATTGAGATTTTTTAAAAGTTTTTTTAAGACTGTATTTCGTTAAAAATTTTAGTGATTTTTCATTTCTCATTTACATATAATCTGTTTGTATTAAAGATTCCTGAATATTCAAACTTGTTTTAAGTTTGAAATAACTGATAACTATTACTTTTTATAAGTTCAAATTATATACCCAATATATCTTGATGATTTGTACATAAAGTTTGCTTATTTCTATACTTGTATGTAAATTATAACGTAAAATATCAAGAAGAAGCAACAGGTTGCGACTTATCTTAAACATCGGGTTACCACGCTTTGTTTAAGAATCTATTGGATAGAATATAAAACATTAAATAAGAGTATCTAATCTACAATTAATCTATTCATAACAAAAGTATTCATAAGTGGATAATACTCCTAAATACGAGTAAGTTTGAATAATTTTAATTTTAACTATAAACCCAACTCCTAGTCGAAACTCTTTATTAAATAGTTACCTAAGTGAAGTTTGTTATTAAATGACCGATCGTAGTTAACATTAGCAAGGACTGGAGCCTTAATTAGTGTACAATAAAATGTATATAGAAGAAAATTTAATAACATAATCTCACAATAATCATCATTATTAACAAAAAATAAAGATAACCTGTTAGCAGTTGAAAGATATCTTGAACGTATAATAGATCGAATTTTATTCCTATTCTATTCTAGATTAGAATTTAGAATTAAAATTTAGAAATTTAGAATTCTAGAACATGCACTTATAATTTGGAACCATGCAACTAGAGTCTGACATTTCATAAGTGAAATAAGAATCCTATAAATTCTAATGATCTTTGTTTATTTACTTCTTGACAATAAATACATTCCAGTAAAAACAATTTCTGACTCGGACGTTTATTTTCTTCTCTCAAACAAAAGCAATATTGCTGTGACCACTCGTCCTTATATTATTTCTTGATATTGAAGTATATTAGTTTATATTTGTTACCTTGAATTATTAGAATGTTACCTTGAGGATCCTCGATACGGACGATTTTGAAGAGTTTGTGATTGGTTACAAAAAATTACCAAATATACCACTGATGAAAATGAATATATTTATTAATAAGAACTCAATTAAGCTTTAAAATATATATGTATGTTTATATTGCTACATTTCAATTAATATTTATAAAGTAAATACTTATTAAGTATCTAAAATAACAGTATACTTAATGTTTTATTGAAAGTTTACATTTACCACATATATAAAAATTATAAGTAAGGGATATTGCATTAGGAAATAAAAATAAGTTGGAGTGTATGGAGAAGGATAACATTGAAATAGATTTGACGATTTTATGTTAACATGTAACCGAAATTAAATCCGTAACTACGACCTCTACGACAACACAAACTACAGCCCTAGGGTTTAAACGTCCATATACAAACTTGTGAAAGCCATCCTTTAACAATAATTCAATGATAAAATAAAGTTTAATTAAAGTCCATAAAAAGAAATTGTTACATGGTACCGTACCGTTCCTAAGTAACATTAGTTCGGAATTATTTGAAACCTTCAAATACATTTACCAATTTATAACACCACTTATAGAAACGATTAAATAATAATTATAAAAAGTACTACAAGTTGATTAAAAATTATAAAATTGTTTATAATTTTTTTTTTATTTATTTTATTTTATTAATTTATTTTATTATTAATTAATTTTGACATGTTTTATTATATTATATAATTTTTCTTTTTTAATGTGAACAATGAAATGATTATTATAATTTTGTATTTAAAATTTTGTATTTTTGTATTTTCATGTATTATTGTATGTTAAAATAAAAATGTAATATGTAACATGAACGAATGCGGCGTTGGGGACCGCCAACCAACACGCCATGTTCCGAACGGCGGGAGGTGGAGGAAGGAGCTACAAAAAGCTACGTGGAATGTAAGAGGAGGAATGGAACAGAAGATGAATGAATTATTAGATGTGAAGGATGATAAGGATCTGGATGTTATTTGTGTGTCTGAAACCAAGCGAAAAGGCAATGATGCGACCGATTTGCCTGGCAACCGGGTCGCTTTCTGGGCTGGGGTTCCAGAGGGTGAGCGAGGTTGCCAAGGTGTAGGCGTGTTGTTGTCCTCTCGAATGGTTAGCGCAATGGTAGAATACGAGGCCATTAACCCGAAGCTTCTTTGGGTTCGCTTTAAGCTGGGGATAACAAGAGTATTCTTGTTAGGCGTTTATGCGCCAGTATCATCAGCTCCAGTGAGCGAGCTGGAAGAGTTTTGGGATAGTGTCAGGGATGATCTAAGTAGTGTCAGAGATAATGAAAAGTTGATAGTATGTGGAGATATGAATGGATGGGTTGGAACCGCGTGAAGTGGTTACGAAAGCGTGCTAGGCAAGTACGGTGATAAGAGAGTAAATGAGGCTGAAAAGCTGATTTTGGAATTTTGTAAGGAGAAAAAATTATTTGTGGCAAACACGATGTTTGATCACAAACAAATTCACATGTACACTTGGGAGCGAGCGGAAGAAAGAAGTATGATTGATTTATTCCTAGTGGATCAGCGTATTCGAAACCAAGTTATGGACACGCGAGTGTTTAGGTGTGCTGATCTGGGAACGGACCACTATCTAGTCGTTGCTAGAATAAGGGGTCTGTTTGCAGGTTGGCGCATCCGCACGACGGGTCCTGGCTTGGAATTGAATTATCGCATAAGAAGCTGGAAACTTCAAGATCCACCGATCAGAGAGGAATATCAAGAAAGGGTTTCCAAGAAGCTTGAAAGCTGTGATTCTGGAAATGAAAGTGTTGAAGTATGCTGGCAGAACCTTAGGAATGGTATGGTGAAAGTAGCGACAGAGGTATGTGGTAAAAGGAAAAGAGGTTTTAGTAAAAAGCGCAATGAATGGTGGGACGATGAAGTGAAAGACGTTGTAGAGTTAAACAAGAAAGCATGGCTGGATTATAAAGCGTCGGGTAAGGATAAAAGTATGAGAGAGAAAAGAAAAAGAGAGTACAAGCTGCAAAAGCACAAAACGAAAGCACTTATAAAGATGAAGCGTGAAAATTCTGAGAGAGAAAGGGACGACAGGTAGACGAACAATTTTCGGGAAAACACGAAGCTTTTCTGGCGAGAAGTTAGTGATTCCCGGGGTTGTTCGGTAACCTGTAGAATGAAAGGGGTGCTTTCGAAGAGTAGTGAAGTTTTAACAGAGCAAGCACACGTTTTGCAGCAGTGGGCGGAAGGAGACGTATGAATGTGGGGACGCTTTGGCCTCGAGTACCACCGAAATGCTGAGTCCGGATGTAGCCGATGGTGAAATCAGTTTGGAAGAAGTGGAGAGCGCGATTCGAAGTCTGAAATGTGGTAAGGCTGCGGGAGCAGATGAAGTTACTGCCGAGATGATCAAATATGGTGGGCCACGCGTCTGGGACTTTTTCTGGTTTTTGTGCAATTTATGCTGGAAATCAGGGGAGGTCCCAGGCGATTGACGAAGTGCAGTCATCGTACCTCTATATAAAGGCAAAGGTTCACAGATAGACTGTGTAAGCTATAGGGCTATCAGTTTGATTAGCTTGGGTGGTAAAGTTTATGCTAAAATATTAGCGAGAAAAATGCAAGAGAGATCTGAAAGGCTGTTGTGGGAGGCCCAAGGAGGTTTTAGACCTGGAAGAGGGTGTATAGATCAGATCTTTTCCCTCCGCATGATCACGGAAAAGTTTTTGGCCCTAAATCAAAAGGTTTTCGGTGCTTTTGTGGATTTGGAAAAGGCGTTTGACAGGGTTGTGAGAAAGATGTTATGGGAGATACTGCCCCGATACAACATGAACGGACCCTTGCTACAGGCTGTAAAGTCTCTTTACAGAGATCACTCAGCCTGTGTGCGAGTAGGAGCTAACATGTCGTCCTGGTTTTACATCCAATCGGGTGTTAAGCAAGGTTGCGCTATGTCAGCTTGGTTGTTCAATTTGTATTTGGATAGTTGTCTCCAAGGCGTGAAAGACAGTGACATGGGAGTGAAAGTAGGTTACCTTAAAGTCAATTGCTTGCTATACGCAGATGATGCAGTGCTCATTGCATCATCAGAAAGCGATCTGCAGGCATTGGTCACCACTCTGAAAGATGGGTGTGAAAATAATGGTCTAAACCTGAATGCAGAAAAGACGAAGGTTCTGATATTTGAAAGAAATGAAGAAAGAACAGAATGTAAGATCAACGTGAATGATAAGATAATAGAACAAGTGAATGAAGTGAGCGTAGCGTTTGGCGCTCCGTCATCTCTGGCTACCCCGCAAGGGATATGGCGTGAAGGTAAGTACCTCATTAAAATCTAAGTAACGAAATAACCGCAAGCATGATAACTTAATGTGGTGTTATGTACAACAGGTCGCCTCGTCGCGACCTCGTAGCTTCTTTGAGCCTCCATAGTATTAAAAAAACTAAATAAAACTGGCTAAGTTTTACTTATTCTTCTGTTTGTATAATAAAAGGATTTGACTTAGTTTAAATCTAATAAAAAAATTACCTCGTACCTACTATTTTACCTATAATAAGTACAATAAATACCTACTTAAAATAATTCATTAAATTATTAAACTTCTTGTTCATATATAATAAATATAAAATTATTAAACTTCTTGTTCATATAGAATAAATATATCAGTATAAATATTAAGAGTTGTAACACAGCTGTCATATAAGAAAAATCTATTAAGATACTCGTACCTATTGTATCGTTTTAGAAGTTATTTGTGAAAAAGCTATCGTTGAATTATAGAGAATATAAATCTGCGCAGCTGTGTATCGGATATCATACACTACCTAATGGTGAAGGTTGACGTTACTCAGACTGAGTGTAAAAGCTTCGATAATTTGATGTCGTGAACATGACGTAACGGAATTTGGTCATTTTGGCCCTATTCGGTCATTATTAAAACTGTCATATTATTATTGAAATGTCATTTCATATTGAATATTTTTATTGGAGTTATTAAATTGTAATAAGTTATAAAAATTACTTTTTTACAATAATATACCGATTAATTTTAGTCTGCAACTAACTTATAATTTAACTCTATTAACTAAACCATATAGCGATGCGTAAATATAAATTAATATAGATATTTATTTATTGATACAACGAAATATATAGTTTTATTTATTAATGGTAAATTATAAATACATAAATATATAAATATATATATATATATATATATATGTATATATATATATATATATATATATATATATATATATATATATTTATAGTAACAAATTAACCTTAAACACACATATATTGTATTATACATTACATATACATAACCTAAAATATATTTACAATATAAAAAATATTTTATATTTCATATATGTGTTATAGATAGGAATTAGACTATTACGTGTGAGTAATATCAACCCTAACTTCATTGAGAGAATAATTAAATTCATTCTTATTATATAAGCTACCTATTACATAAGCTTATAAATTATAATGATGTAGTATAATTACAGTTATTTTAATAAATAAAAATCTGAATATTTGTTAAAAATTCATCTCGTCGTGTAACCAAATCAAATCCATCACTTAGCGAGCTCTTGAATAGTATTGTTTTAAATAATTTGAAATACATTTCAATGTGGCTGAAGGTTAGAGATATTATGTGCATGTTAACTGTCTTTGTGACCAGTTTTATATTTAATGTTTAGTTCGTTCATTCGTTTCGTGACTAAGGGCGGACGAAAGTAACTTATGGTGTAAAAATATTTTAATAAATATACAGGGGCAAATTGATCACTACAACGCGCATTCGAATTTCGGCTTTTTATGGGAACCGATCAATTATTTCAGGTAGGTATTTGTAATATTTAATGTAGGTTAAATGTTAAATTTAACATTAGTTTATTATTAGATAAATTCAAGCCAACTCATTAAATCAAAAGAAAGTCAACAGTCTTCGGAATATTATTTTAACAAGGCTCGAAGAAACTACGACGTCGCTACGAGGTGACCTGTTGCACGCACTCGTACTATAACGGCACATTAAGTTGTCACGCTCTTGGTAATTACGTTAATTAGATGCAAATGCAGGTTTTTTTACGATTATTTTTAATGCTTTTTCTGATTGTATAAATTGTTGTATGTAATTAAATGTTTCGAAAAAATGTAAAGTTACTTTTACCTAGGAATATCATATAACATCTTCGATTTATCGACATTACTGAAACTTTACGTTATCATCGGATTATTGTTTAACAATATTTTTCACAATTTTGAATAAAGGCGTTTAATCTTAAAGGGGTATTATTTGCTGTTATTTTCCATCATCCTTCAGCAATTAGTCATTTTCAATGATATTAGGACTGATATTACTCACAAACAAATATTATAAATACGAGTATAATAAATAGTGCAATATATGTGTGTTTAAAGTTAATTAACTATCCATTAATAAATATTTTCATTTATTTCAATAAAATACTAAGTAACTGTTGCTATAGTCAATTTTAAACTTACAAATATAAAAAGAAAGCAGTTCTTAGAATTGTTAATAAGGTAATCCTAAAGACAAGTATAAACAAAAATACTTACAAGAAATAATATAAGGTCGAGCGGTTAGAGTAATGTTGCTTTTGTTTGAGGGAAGAAAATAAACGTCTGTGTGAGGTATTGTTTTTATACTTAAGAAAAACATACGCAGAGATCACACATATTCTATACACATAGAATGTATGGAATTAGATGGAGTATGTATATAAATGATGTATTCATGCTATATATGTATATTTTCGTATATTATTGATTATAATAGTTATTTACTTAATTAATGGAGAATAAAAAAAATCTTTCGTAAATAGATATTAACTGAAGAATTGTGATCTTTTCTCTCATTCTTATTTTTGTTTTCATTAGGCATAGCACTTATGAAACGTGGTACCAATTACATTATTTCAAAGTTAAGTCTATGGTGAAGAACCAACAAAGCACTCGAAAAGCAGAAGTATTTTTAGATATCGAACAAACGGAAACGTGTACGTTTTATATAGCAATTGTCCGGATTTAAACAATTTGTCCGAAATTGATCTAGATGAGACTTAAAATAAGTTCTTTATCCGTACTTACGTGCGCTGGTAACCGTGAAATATGGGTAAGGGCTTCGTAAATTTCGTTATTTACAATTCTTTGTAATTTAATATCACATATGGACAAATTTATCACAGAAATATATTACTGGTTCCGAAAATAATAGCTTGATATTATAGATATGTTATAAGATTTTATTGCTTAGAATTGTTAAGGTATCAAAAATAATTAAATATAAAATTGACGCCTATAGAGTAAGCAATGATAATTTAAAAAAGATGAAAGTACCTTTACGGTGTTTACATGGCCTTGACGCTGACCGCCGGAAGGCACTTTGTAATTACTTAGGAAAATTACGACTCGATAGATATGTGTGTTAGTAAAATGTAATGTTTTTAAAATTATCGTATAAATTTGAAATATAGGTAATACTTTATGGAATCATCGGTTAAAATAACTGACGTTTAATTTTATTTATTGTATTAAAGATCCAACTGAGTTAAAAGATTGAAATCCAAATGCGAGATCCAAGTTATAGAAGGTAATAAAATAAGTCTCCGAACATTTCATGTGGCTGGATCAATAATAATCAGAATTCAATAAGGTTAGTCAGCTTCAGCTGCATTCATTTAAATTTTTTGTTTGAAGCTGCTCATCTCATCATATCTAAGCTACATATTATAAAACAATGTTTCTTTGCAACTATGACTTGGAAACCAATCTAATTTATATGATTCGTGTCTTAATATGGTTGCTTGATTATAATAGTAACTGTTTTTAACATTAATAATAACTTTAGTTTGCGTTGGAAGATAAATTGAATCCATAAGCTTACGAGGAGGAGGAGTGTTGTTTTATGAATTCTCGTCATCTAAAATGGAGCTGAGGGCACGGGGTACATTTATTTAATATTTTTAACTTTAATAATCTTTTATTACCTCATTTTAAAGTAAGTCAAAAAAATCGATGAATTTAATAAGTATTTGGTATAATAATAAAACCTTATAAACAAATGAGATTAATTTCCAGTGAACAAAAGATGTAATCAAGTTTCATCTGTCAAAAGGATCCTATCGTTTCGATAATAATTTTTCAGTAAAAAAAAATATTATTTTAGCTTATTAAATGGTGGACTTATCAAACTAAAGTTTATACAATTTAAATAATTAAAACAAATGTTAAAATTTTACTTAAATACAATTCTACAAAATATGGTAATATTATGGAAATATTAAAACTTTAAAATAGTGAAGCGACCACATCTATATATTTATTATTTATTGACAATAGAAATTACTACCTCATGCTTACCATGACAATAATAAAAAATTATACAAGTTACGATATAGTTTTTAAATTTATCTGCTTTTTCGTAGAAATATAAACAAATTTTATCAAAATCTGTCCAGCAGGAACAGTTTTCACTCATTGTTATTTTAGTGTAGCTTATTATGGAAATCAATATAAAGAAAGTTAAGAGCAGAAAATTTGCTTCTTTTTACGGGAAACCAAAAAAATATATTCGAAATCTAATTATAATAACACACAAAATGTATAGATTTGTATTAATATTCATTTGTATGCGACGAGTGCAACAAATGACAGTAAAACAAATTGCTGGCAACAACTAGTATTTTTTGCTATTTACTTTCCCGGAGCTGCACTGAATAAAGAAGCAGAAATTATTATACTAAATTATTATACTAACTAAAACAAAGTATAATATGTACATAAGTTTTCTAAGCAATATGCATATTTCCGTGACATTTTCTACCAAATATGAAATTGAATTACAAAAGACCGGACATAAAAAAAGTTATGAAACTTCTACCCACATTTCACGACTCGTCTATTTAAAGTTTAAGGATTCGTCTCTTTCAATTTACTCGTTTAAAGACTCGTCTATTTCGAATTACTCGTTTAAAGACTTGTCTATTTCGAATTACTCGTTTAAAGACTTGTCTACTTTCAATTATTCGTTTAAAAACTCGTCTATTTCGAATTGATTGAATTGGAATAACCGTATTAAAAAAAACTTGAAACCAACAGATGTTTCTATGTAACTATTTTCTCTATTTCTATATTAGTACTTGTCTAATAAAAGCTCAAAACAAATGTATATTTTTCCGATAAAATAATGTTTATACTTTTCATACAATATACGCAACAGCTTTGAGTAATCTTTTTCATCCGACTTCGCGCACGAATTTATTTATTTTTAATCTACTGGCAGTTTGTAAATTACTGTTACAATTCTCTGTATTAAAATACTCTATTTGTGAATGTTTTTTGTGGATATGTAAGAAAAACATATTATACAATAAGATATCTCCTCAATGAGCACTTTGTATTGTCAAGTCGTTGACCTATTGTGTAATTTTTTTTGAGATTTATTTTTTTAAGTTTTTATGACTAACGAATAACTTGTTAAAAATTGTAGTGGTTTTCCATTTTGAATTTTTTTGTGTTTGTAATAAAGATTGAATATTCAAACTTATTTTAAGTGTAAAAAACTAATTGTACATATAAGTATAACTTATATGTACAAGTTGGAAGCTTTCAGCAAAAAAAATTTAGATACGATATCAAAATTTTTCTAGTCATAATATTATTATAATTTTTTTTGTTATTGTTTCATTGTAATTTATGTTAAATTAAATTAAATATTATTTTTTTTAATTGTTGTAATTTTATAACAATTAATTTAAAATATGTTTATTTTATAAAATGAACGAATGCGGCGTTGGGGACCGCCAACCAACACGCCATGTTCCGAACGGCAGAAGGTGAAGGACGGAGCTTCAAATAGCTACGTGGAACGTAAGAGGAAGAATGGAACAGACGATGAATGAATTATTAGATGTGATGGATGACAAAGATCTGGATGTTATTTGTGTCTGAGGCCAAGCGAAAAGGCAATGATACGACTGATTTTCCTGGCAACCGGGTCGTTTTCTGGGCTGGGGTTCCAGGAGGTGAGTGAAGTTGCCAAGGTGTAGGCGTATTGTTGTCCTCTCGAATGGTTAATGCAATGGTAGAATACAAGGCGATTAACGCGAGGCGATAACAAGAGTATTCTTGTTAGCCATGTATGCGCCAGTATCCTCAGCTCAAATGAGCGAGCTCGAGGAGTTTTGGGAGAGTGTCAGGGATGTTCTAAGAAGTGTCAAAGATAATGAAAAGTTGATAGTATATGGAGATATGAATGGATGGGTTGGAACCGCGCAAAGTGGTTACGAAAACTTGCTAGGCAAATACGGTGACAGGAGAGTAAATGAGTCTGGAAAGCTTATTTTGGAATTTTGTAAGGAGAGAAATTTGTTTGTGGCAAACATGATGTTTTATCACAAACAAATTCACATGTACACATGGGAGCGAGCGGAAGAAAGAAGTATGATTCTTTTATTCCTAGTGGATCAGCGTATTCGAAGTCAAGTTATGGCGAGTGTTCAGGGATGCTGATCTGGGAACGGACCATTATCTAGTCGTTGCTAGAATAAGAGGTCTGTTTGCAGGTTGGTGCAGCCGCACGACGTGTCCAAGCTTGGCGTCGAATTATCGCATAAGAAGCTGGAAGCTTCAAGATCTCCCGATCAGAGAGGAATATCAAGAAAGAGTTTCCAAGAAGCTTGAAAGCTATGATTCTGGAAATGAAAGTGTTGAAGTACGCTGGCAGAACCTTAGGAATGGTATGGTGAAAGTAACGATAGAAGTATGTGGTAAAAGGAAAAGAGGTTTTAGTAAAAAGCGCCATGAATGGTGGGATAATGAAGTGAAAGACGCTGTAGAGTTAAAGAAGAGAGTTAAAGAAGAAAGCATGGCTGGATTATAAAGCCTCTGGTAAGGATAAAAGTATGAAAGAGATAAGGAAAATAAGGAAAAGAGCGTACAAGCTGCAAAAGCACAAAACGAGAGCACTCATAAAGATGAAGCGTGAAAATTCTGAGAGAGAAAGGGATGAAAGGTTGACGAACAACTTCCAGGAAAACACGAAGCTTTTCTGGCGAGAAGTTAGTGATTCCCAGGGTTGTTCGGTAACCTGTAGAATGAAAGGGGTACTTTCGAAGAGCGGTGAAATATTCAATTTTTTTAAAAACTCTATGCAGAGATCACTCAGCCTGTGTGCGAGTAGGAGCTAGCATGTGGCCCTGGTTTGACATTAAATCGGGTGTTAAGCAAGGTTGCGCTATGTCAGCTTGGTTGTTCAATCTGTATTTGGATAGTTGTCTCCAAGGCGTGAAAGACAGTGACATGGGACTGAAAGTAGGTGACCTTAAGGACAATTGCTTGCTATATGCAGATGATGCTGTGCTTATTGCATCATCAGAATGCAATTTGCAGGCATTGGTCACCAGTCTGAAAGATGGGTGTGAAATTAATGGTCTAAACCTGAATGTAGATAAGACGAAGTTTCAGATATTTGAAAGAAATGAAGAAAGAACAGAATATAAGATCAACGTGAATGATGAGATAATAGAACAAGTCTGCGATCTCTTCGCAGAATATGCGGAGTCAGTCTAGCTGATCGAATCCGCAATGAAGATATCCACAGAATGGCAGGTACTAGCGAAGATGTCACGGTGAGAATGAAGAAGAACGTGCTCAGGTGGTTTGGGCACGTCAAACGAATGAGTGATGAAAGAATGGTAAAAAAGTTTATATAGGAAAAGTGAGCGGTAAGAGAGACAGGGGGAGGCCTCGAGTGACCTTCGAAAACACAGTATCTATGATACTGGAGAAAGGTCACGTAAAAAACATGAGGACCCCTCGAAGGGCATGTATGAAGAGGTTGATGTCTGTGGCCGAGCCGAAAGAGGTATGCAGAGGCCGTCTCGTTTGGCGCTCCGTCGTCTCTGGCTACCCCGTAAGGGATATGGCGCGTGAAGCTAGATAAATAAATAAATAAATAAATAAATATATGTACAATATATTTTGATGATACTATATAATGTTTGCTTATTTCTATACTTGTATGTCAGATGGAAAAATTTATTCTAAATTATAACGTAAAATATCAAGAAGAAGCAACAAGTTTTACGACTTATCCTAAACTTTGGGGTACCACGGTTCGTTTAAGAATCTATTGGAGAAAATATAAAACATTACATAATAATATTCTATTCTGCAATTAATCAACTCTTAAAAAATATTCGATAAAGGATTTTATTATAAATAAATAAAAAAGTAAGTAAGTTTTAATAAGTATAAGCCCAACTCCTAGTCGAAGCTCTTTATCAAAACGGTTACCTAAGTAAAGTTCGTTATTAAACGACCGGTCGTAGCCAACACTAACAAGGACTGGATCCATAATAATACAGTGAAATTAGTATACAATAGAATGTGAAAACATAATCTCACAACAATTATCATTATTAACAAAAGATAAATAAAACCCATCAGCAGTTGAAATACTCTATCTTGAACGTATAACACATACAATTTTATTCAAATTCAATACTTTATCAAATGAAGTTTCTATTCGGTTCTTCTACATAGCCACATAATCTTTAACCATTCAACTAGAGTCTGACGTTTCTTTTGACGTTTTTGAGAGAAGAGTCAAAAATTCTTGGTATTCATTCTAAAAACCTTTGTATATTTATTTCTTAATAATAAATATTGTAATTAAACTGTAAAAACAATATCAGACTCGGACGTTTATTTACTTCTCTCAAACAAAAGTAACATTGCTTTAAACGCTCATCCTTATTTATTGATATTGAAGTATTTTAGTTTATATTTGTTACCTTGAGTTGTTAGAATATTACCCTGAGCTTCATCAATACGGATGATTTTGAATAAACATATAATAGAAGTCAATAGAGAATATAGCCTTAGGGTTTAAATACCCATATGCAAACTTGTGAAAGCCATCCTTTACCAATAATCCAATGATAAATAAAGTGTAATTAAAGTCCATATATGGTACCGTACCGTTCCTAACTAACATCAGTTCGGAATTATTTGAAACCTTCAAATACATTTACTAATTTATAACAACACTTATAAAAACTATTATATAATAATTATAAAAGTACTTAATTAAAATATAAGTAACGAAATCACCACGAGCGTGACGTATAATGTATTGTTATCTACGAGTGCGTGCAACAGGTCGCCTCGTAGCGACCTCGTAGCTTCTCCGAGCCTTCATAGTAGAAAATAAGATAAATAAAACTGGCAAACTTTTATTAATTCTTCTGTTTGTATTATTAAGGGGTTTGATATGGTTTAAATCTAACAATAAATTTACCTCAAACCTAATATTTATAATATAAAAAAATACCTATTTAATTAATAAACTTCTTGTTCGTTTTCAGAATAAATATCAAGAATTGTAACTCAGCTGTTATATAAGAAAAATCTACTCAGATATCTATTGCAGTGTTTTAGAAGTTGTCTGTGAATAAAGCTATTGTTGAATAATAGAGAATATAAATCCCTCAGCTGTGTATCGGATATCACACACCTCCTAATGGTGAAGGTTGACGTTACTCAGACAGAGTGTAAAAGCTTCGATAATTTGACGTCGTGAACGTGACTTAACGAAATTTGGTCATTTTGGCTCTTTACGGTCATTATTAAAACTGACATTTCATATTGAATATTTTTATTGGATTTACTAAATTGTATTAAGTTTTAAAAATAACATTTTTACCGTATGATAACGATGTTAATTAAACGATTGGTGTCCAATACCTTTTGATTAATGTCATATTTATAGAACTATATTAAGTACTAATATAATAATCGTATTAAAGTACTCATATGCTGTGTCAAAATAGAGAAAATAAGAAATTTCTAGAACATTACATTATAACAAATAGCGATTTATTTATTTATTTTTATACATATAAATATAAAAGGTATCATAGTATATCATAAAGTATACGTTTTTTTATTTGTTAAAAACATCATTTAATATAAAGATGCAAGTTTTATATGTATGGAAATAAATAATCAATTTCAAAACAGTATTCCAAATCCTTCGTACATTTGATTAGATGTAAAAGTTAATTATTGTAATGTTTCCACTTCTGTAAATTAATATCAGAAATTATAAAATAACGTCACTGTTATTTTCTTTATCAGAATTTAAGTAACATTTGTCATAAATAATGTATTATATTATTGAAATTCAGACTTTATATAATTAAAAATTTGTTACTTAATCTTCAAAATTATAATTACTCTGACTTAATTATATTATTATTATCTTCAAAGTGAAATCTATATTTTTCTTTTTGTAACAAAAACTGATCTAATCAATTCATAGTGCCAGCAGTCGCCTTTTGTGAGCTTTCTATAAAAAGGCTTCGTATTTTCAACAACATCATGTGATGGTGATGTTGGAAAATATATTTATTGACATATTTATATATATAATATGAAAATATAAAAATAAATATAAATATATATATATTTATTTTTATATTTTCTTTGTACTAATACTAATACTAGTGATCACTTGTGATATTATAAATACAATTCAAAATTCAAATTCAAAATATTTTTATTCAAGTAGGCATTTACACGCACTTTTGAATCGTCAATTACTACAATACAAAAAAAGGTCAGTGTAGTCAGTCCGTAAGTAAATTACCACCGGCTCGGAATGCTGCTCTGTTGAGAAGAGCCGGTCAGAAACTCAAAAAACATAAACTCAAAAAACATATAGAATATCTTTCTAGAATATATTATTTTATTTATTATCTGATTTATATTATTACACTGACATTATTATTATAGACAACTCTCTCTAACGAACCTACATCCTTCTATAACATTACAATGTTAGTTATTTTTATTATTCAGTTAATTGATTTATTTACTCTGATTTTCACTTTCCGATTTTAGATAATCAAGAAAAATCATCAAAGGTAAATAATAAATCTGTAAATAAATTTAAATATTTTCATTCCTAACTAATTAAACTCCCCGATTTAACAGACTGGAAACTCGATAAAATATATTTAAGAAACTCTTTTGTTAGATTTCTTTCCCTCAAAGGAGATTCATGAAATCGGGAGCCATTTATTGAGATACTTTTTATCTTCAATTTCGCTTCTTCCGATGATTATCTCTTTCAAGTCACGTTTGTATCCGTCATATTATTTTTAAAACTCACTTTTAGTAATTTTAAACATTGGAACATTTTTTTTTATCTGTTTTTCTACACTTGCACCCTCCGCCCTATTTAATATTTTTCCGTGATAGTTAGATGACATACACATTATAAGTCAATTTGATGTTGAGTTTGATAATAAGGTAATAGAAGACAAAAAAGAAAAAAGAAAAAAGTCTTCAAAATCCATTGAGTAATTTTAATATATAAGAATTTAAGCACAAACCAATGTTTTATATTTTCGTGTAAAAATCTTATAGTTACAGTTACAGGCCAAAATCAGGGTTTTTTTACTAAGATATAAGAAATAAGATAAATGATAACAAATAAGATATAAGATAGATATAAGAAAATATAAGGGAAATTTCCGAAGTAAAAATAAATTCTACATGTTGACCGGAGCTTATAACATGACATTTTAAAAAGTTTCATCTTGTTTTGGCATCATGCGCGAAAAACAAACAGTTAAACTGACAACTATTTTGAAACTTTTATTTCCAAATCTGTCTCATGTATTCAACACATTACAAATATATTTTGTGTTGAAAATATTTCATATTTGTAGTCTCGTTACTTCTTTAGCAATGGTAGTATTTGTGATATTCATTTTTGTATGAAACAACCCTTTCTAAGAAATACAATTTTATTATTGATATTATAGGAATACTCAATAAATAATTATACGAAAAAATTACAACGCTTTCCAAGTAATACTTATGAAACTTATATTCAAACTGGTTATATAAAACTATTTATATAACAAAGTCACCATTCCATACATTTCACATTCATTAAATATATTACATATTCCAGTAACATAAAATGGTAAACAATTTAAAATATGAAAATTTTTAACAAGAAACCTAACAATAGAAACAGAATAATTAAAAACTAAAACCGAGAGCACAAATAAGGCTTTCTGTATGAAATGTCATATTGGTACACGGATAAAGTACGTCATCCCGATGTGACGTTATCCTGGATGCAGCGAAGTTAACTTTGTGTAAGGTTAGAAGGGCGGGCGGGCGGGAGAGGGCGCGAGGCTCTGTCCCGCGCAGTACATCTCCAGCCGTTGTGTTGAGTGCACGCCGCGCCGCGCACGCACGCACCCGTCGGTACGCGAAAGCTTACACGCACGTAAATCCACCCCCACCCGCCACCCCCTCCCCCAGTGGATACTAATTGCGCGGAGCACAAATCTTCCCATTTTGTTGAATAATGGACAAGCGCAATTTTTATTCGCGGCATATTGAATGTCTGCTTGCGCTTTTACCGCCTGCCATTGTTATAGTGTTTTTACATATTACAAGTTTTTTTATTTTTTGAAAGTTTAAAATAATTTAAAATATAAACACTAAATAATTTAAATAATTAAATAAAACATAGTATTTTATTATTAAGCTATTCAATATCATTTTTATTATCGATGCAAATGCTTTTTGCGTACAATGCTGTTCAGTGCCGAGAAGTAAATAAAAAAGAGAATAAAATCACTTAAAAAAATGTTAGGAATTCCAACCGAATTAATATATTCAAATTTATTAATTAATCAAAATAATATAATATTTAAGTGATAATTTTCCTTTTTATGTCCTCGCCTAAGCTTTCTAGTGCGTATTATTTTTTATTATATTATAAAAACAATATTATCCATCGCGGTATTTAAGATGAAACGTTGCGAAACAATTATGAAATGTTAAATTGTTAATAATACTAATTATAATAATTCATTTGAAGTCGATGTGTGTCAAGAATTAAATAAAAGTACATTTGCATATCTATATATATATATAGATATGCAAATGAAAGTCAATCTAACAATTTTGATCTATTATAGTATAATATTGTTCTGAATTCACTTTAAAATATTTTAATTTCGTTATCCGTTTTTTATATATTATATTTTAGGAGTGTGAGTTTTGGTGAAAAACTAAATAATGTTACTTTATAAATGATATAAAAAACTGTCGGAGTCATATTTTTGCTTATATTAATAGTTGGTTTCGGAATATATCCACAATTGAATATATCTTATTTTAAAATCTTTCAACAACATAGTTAATATATAATACAGAATCTAAATAACTGTAATCCGATAATTCAGAGACTTGATGAAACATGAAAATGTAAGTCTAACTTTAATGAGTCGTTGAAAACAGTTGTTAATAATTTTAATAATTTTACCAACGAATAATTTTTAATCGATCAATCAGGATCATACCTGTCAACAATTTTTATTTTGCTCAAATAGTATTTCAATAAACGTCTAAAAATAAAACGAATCGTATATCTGTTCGTACATAAATAAAATTCTATAGATTTAAAATACTAACGCGTTCAAACTTATATATTACATATTTTATATACAATATACAGACGGCTTAGCAATTATATACGAAATTTATATGTATGTCCGTTCGCTTACACTTCGATGTTCTTTATTTTAGAGAGCTTTTCTAAAACAATATATATTTCTAGTTTCAGTTACAATAACATTAAATTTTAAAATCTTAATACCAACTTGAAAATGAAAATAAAATAATTTATAATGAATTAACAGTATATCTTTATATATATATTTTTCTTCTCCATTCAAGACATTAGTTTGACCAGATTTATGACATTTTATTCCTCTAAGACTGAGGGATAATAAGATTTTTCTATCCTCATGATTGTTAACTTTTATCCTCAACGACTGCGGACATTAATAAATGTCAAGAAAATAAAATAGGATAAAAAAAAATATATCATAGTTGTTGAAATTATTTGGACCAGTGCCTTATTGTTTTAAGATATCCTACTTTTAAATACTAATGAGTTATATAACGATAATTTTATATAAAATAATATCTCTTAAGAGCTTAATAATGTTAAAAATGTAATCCTTACATGGAGGAGGACAGAGTCATAATAATTTGTCTATAAAAAATCAAAAATCCTATCCTAAGGTGTGGTTCTAAATTCCTTTTAAATTCTACGTCAAAAAATATAAGTGTTTAAAATCCTAGTCTGTTGATGTTAGACAAAGTAATTTATAATTTTAGTTGATGAGCGAAACCTCGCTCTCGTGGTCAAAGCACTTTATACTAGGGTGTGTGAGGTCTAAATCCATACAATAGTTTATGAAGTGAATATTCACAAAGGCATTTCAATACATTGATTGCTAGATTGTTTTTTTTTGTTTTGACAAAAACACAAAAGATTTATTCTTCATATTTATTATTTGTTTGGAATAAAAGGTAGCCCTTTCCAATTTGAATTTGAGGTCATGGTTTATCCGTTTTTAAAATAACATACAATTTATTGAATACCTTTTGCGTGATTGCGGACGGCAAAATTTAAATACAAAAATACAATGTAAAAAAATAAGCTTCATTTGATTTTGATAATGAGTTTTTATATATTTTTTTTAACAATGTCTTATTAGAATTATTTTTCGTTCATTTTAATGGTCTGTACTATAAAGGAGACGTTCGTCAAGATTAAATTAGTAAAAATCATAGCTATTTTCTCCTTATATATTTGAAATAGTTCCAGATATCTTTTTACTTATAATTATAATTGATAATAAAAATCCTTTAAACTTAAATTTCGACTAACAACCATTTGTTGCCATCTTTTAGAACTTAAACGTATAGAAATCTTAACATTTTTAATTCATATTAATTGTAATTACAGCTTGAAAAAACTTGATTTTATATAAAAATATAATTAATTTTTTGATTAAAAAAGTATTATATGGGTTCGGAGCAATTAGGTATTACAAAATCCCACTTGTAGTTTTCCTGTGATGAAGAAACAAATAAATAGACAAACAAAAAAAAACAATAATAACTATCATCGTTTTGAGATTTGGCCATTTATGAAGATTTAGTTTTATATATATATTTTGATAGATTTTTAATAAACTAATTTGGACTAGGCATCATTTTAATATTGTTGAACACATGGAAGGTAGTAAATCAATTTTGTCTCCGATTTACCACTGCCAATATACATTACATATCTATAGATACGTGAAGAGACTATCTAGAACAGTCTACATATTGAAACATAGTACCTCACAGGAGAATGCTTAAGCTTTCAGGGAACGTATACCATAATTCCTTAAGTACCCACTTACTTAACATAAGTTCCTAACTTACTACTCCACTTGTGTACCGAAGGCTCCGAAGAGCCATTATGAATTTATAGTTATATATAGCAAAATGTATAACTTTTATACTCTGATATAAATGTTTAGTATTGTCAATAGTCTTGTAATCTATTAATAAACGTGTGATTGATGTAATAATATTATTAAATCTTAGACAGTTAATAAAGAAAAAACATAAAACAGACGGCTCTCCACGCACATCGTTAATAGAACATCAAAAATGCCATAAAACATTGAATGAGAAAAATTACACCCTATTTTGCATTTATCGTCGTGCCCTTTATTGGTTTTTATTATTTATTATATAACATTTATTACTTTAGTATATATCTATATATTTTGATGGTTCATATTATTGTAAAATTTCAAAAACAAAAGACTGACAGACATAACATGTCTGCAAGAAATCTGCAATATTTTTTCTATATATACCTAATTATCATTCTAATCCAATCCGACTAAACTGTTCTAACAGCTCTTCAGGTAAACAGCTAAACTACTTACAAAAATCGCTTTGATGTAAGTACCGAAATAACTGTTAACATGTCTATAAATCTCTCTCCAAGCGAACAACAGGAAAGTAAACTGCAGACCAATCACATTAGGGTTTTGTGCAATATAACCAATATCGGAACTGGCTTGAGCTATTTTAGATTCATTACCAGAACCGAAATAGGGAAGTAGTTTTAATTTAGCGTTGACAGAATATACAATATTAATTACATTTGGAATAATTTTAATATTAAAAAAATATTTTTTTATTTGGTAAATTATTTAGGCGTATTTATCTTTTGTTTAGCGTGTTTGTTTTCTATTATAATGTCATTGGTAAGTAATAATTGCATTAGTAGCTTTACGAAACGAAATCTTTGATCGATTTTTACACTTTTAACTTTCAAATTAATTTAAAACTTTGTACAGTTATCAAGGTACTTATTACAAAAAAGCACAATTTAATATGTCGTCAGGATTAACTATTTGGTTTATTTTTATTTTTTAAATCTACTATAAAAATTTTATTGCATATATATCTCAAATGGAATTAACAGAAATATGCCAATAATCGAACATGAAAATATTTTATAGAGGCACAGCTTTTAAATGTTAGTACGATTCCTGTGTAGTCACGTAGATAACGCGGTATTTCTCTTTTGTCAGCTTACTGTCAAATATTTTTAGTCAGCACATAATATATTTGAATATCCTGAATAATGTGGAATACTATTTTCCTTTTTTTTCGTTTTCTCTTGATACAATTTCATAAAGAATCTAGCGATAGTGCTTCATAAATTATCATAAATAAACGGAATGACTTATTTATTAAAACTGTCATGGCAACAGAAAAAAACCATAAATATTGAAAATGAAACATAAAAAAATTACGAAGAATGATTTCATATATGTCTTGTCTCTACAAAAACGTAAGAACTGTAACGGTAGGCAATCAGTAAAAATAAAATAGGTAGTAAATAAAGTAAATTTGGGTTAAATTGATAATATATATACATTACACTACTTCCAAAAAAAATTTGATTCGTCAAACTGAAACAAATTTTTCGAATAATAATAATAATACTGCCACTAAGGCTTTGTATACTAATAAATTAAAGAGACAAAATTAATTAATATAATGGTAATCCAATGACCATAACGGAAACAATATTTATTTTGAATCTACGGGTCCGTGGCTTGAGTCCCGACGTGATCAAAATTAAGTTGGGACGCTGTGGGGGAATTAATTTTGATTTACAAATCTTGGTAGTTGCTACAAGTTATGTTGGTTTAATAATCTTATTATATACGTGTAGTAAAATCCATATTAACTAAGAAATGAAGATAATTAATGTAATTGAAACTAAATAATATAATGTTTCTTCTTGATTTACTTTTATGGCATCTGTATCTGTGGTCCGTATTATGATTGGACTTATCCTAGCCACTATCCTAGCCACAGTTATGTCTGCAATTTATATATAGTTGATTAAGCCAGGTAAGTACCATTTTTATATCAAATATGAACCGGAAATATCTATTGAAGCTTCATTTCATGCAATGAATAAGAAAGCCGATTGGCTGAACTCTGCCATTCGTCAAAAGCAATGTCACCATCGGGTGGCTGGCTGCTCGTTTGCCAATATAATTAAATTAAATGTTAACAATATTAGTTAAAAATATACAAATTAAATATATATAGGTAAATTTATTCAAATTTCGAAACGATGAGAATAGCCGAAAATGAAGAACTTTTAAAGTATTATCCGCTCTTATACTGAATTTTAATAGTAATAAATATGACAAGGGTTTTACAAACCTGAATACAAGACTCAAATAATATAAAATGATTGTATGAAATTATTCTTTTGTCTTCAAAATTTAAGAAATCCTTCATGGGCTTGAGTATACACATATATAATAAAGTTCCACAAGATATCTTAGACTTTTCTTAGTTTTAAATGTAAAATCAAAAGTGTATTATTAAATAAATCTAATGAAACTTAAGTTGTTGACACATTTTGCAAGGTTGATATTATAATGTACATCGTCTGAGATTGTTAAATTTCTTTTAAGCAACTGTTATGTTTCTGGACGGCCCATCTCAGTAGAGCAGCATTCATAGAGTTGGTAGCTTACTCACGGACTGACTACACTGACTTTTTTATTGTTATAATTGATGATTCAAAAGAGCGTACATACTTCAATAAAGGCTTTGAATTTGCTATTAATGGTTTATTAAAATTTTCGTTACTGCAACAATATACATCTTTGAGAGAATACATAACAAATAAAATATAGAAAAATAATCTAAAAATTAACTCTTTTTGTATAGTGTTTTAGTGATATTACTGAAAATCATTTTAAAATAATTAAGATTGCATCCTCAATTAACAAATTTGTTATTAACATTTTTGAGATTTGACAGATTAAAAATGTTATTGAAATATCAATTACCACAAATAATTTAAAATAAAAAACATGGTTGCTTTTCGGTTTCAATAAATTACACTCTTATTAATTAAAAAACAATCAACAATAAAAGTAGACTGTCTGTATATAAAATAATAAATGCGAATACACGATTGGAAATAGCGAAGTACTTAAAACTTCAATAATAAAATCAGTTCAATGCGTTGTATTATTATTTATTTTTATCTGATTCATTGATCAGAATTAAATATCAGCATAATATCAATAATGAAATACTCGTGTAATTAAATATATTTATTTATTTATTGATGTATTTTTCACTTTGAATAAACACCAGTGATCACTTGTGTATCAAATGCAAGTGATAGGAGGGCCTATTTTGATATTGTATGTACCAAAATAAGCCCTTTTGTAGGGACACTCTCCAACTTAAAATAAGGCTATGAGGGTTCCAAAAGCACCCTGGTCTGAGAAGAACCACACAGCAAACTCAACCGGGTTTTTTTTTTCTTTACTGTGATCACAAACTTCAATATATTTAGTGAGCAATGTATGAACGACTAGAACCAACGCATTCAATTCGATAAGCCGTCCTAGTGATAATTAATAATAAGAAAAGGGAAATCCGTGGCTAACAATACATCCAGTCACTGCAAGCAGCGCCCGTATAGTTTTAATGATATTGTATTTTTTTCATAGAGTTCATGGAATGTGTTATACAAAACAACTTTGCTCACAAATCATTTGTAAATAAGGCCTGCTGTTGCATTTAAATATTACTCTGTTTTCTTTCTTTAGTTTTGATATATTATTGTGTTAATTATTTATTACTATATATCAGACTAGCAGGTTATCCGTGCTTCGCAACGGACGACGAAAGTGATCGAACATTTTGTTTGAATTTCCATACCACCTATTAGGTATCAAACAGGCGCGTTATATTTTTTGCAGTTTTTTAGCTGTAACTTTGGAACAGTTTGGACCTTTGCAAAATCCTTTCTTATTGCACCTATTCAATATGCCAGGAGTCTTGTGTCCAAATTTCAGCTTTCTAGGTATTACGGTTTAGGCTGTAGAGCTATGAATGAGTCAGTGAGTCAGTGAGTGTCTTTGTCTTTTATATATTAAGATATATCATTTTAGTAATGTAATTTTTCATAATAAAATATAAGAAGATATAGACACTGATTATTCAAAAGGTTCGTTTATTTTTAATTTATAAAATAAGATTCAAAGTCGCCGCTCTCAGAAGTATAATCCCTCAAGCCAATGACGACCAACCTAGCGATATTACGAAAACCCTTTATTACGAAAAGATAAAATCTTATCTTCGGATAAGTCATTTCAAATATTAATCTAACTCTACCTTCAAATGAAGCCTTATATTTTAAGTCACGACAAAATAAATAAACCAGGAATATTATATATTAAATATAACGAAGATTTTCGTAAGTATTTAATTTTTAATTTTGATTCAAACATGTTGATATTATGAAATATTAATTAGTATATCGTATTTATAACTTGATTTTTGAATTTTTAAATATTTACTATATCTGTAATAAATTATATATTTTTATTAAAAAACAATAAACCACACTAATTCAAGATGATATCTCAAGAACTCTTAATACCTTGTAAATCGTTTTCAGTGAAAACGTAAGCCGTGTAAAGCCGTCTTAAATCAAAACTGTTGGGACTGTTCTTGTTATGATTCAAATAATTACTTATATATTTATTATATTTAATTTCTCTAAATAAAATCCAAATTTTACAAAACCGGATAAAATCAATGAAAATAAACATTTAATTAAAATAAACAATCTTTTTCATTACGAGTAACGTCCAAAAATGTTTTCCCTTGATTTTTGATGCGTTGTTTACTGATTGGGTTATTAATTGATTTAATTTATTTTTATTATTTTAAATCGTTATTTGTATGTTTTTAAATTTATTAATTAATATTATACAATTATTTTAATATACAATATATTTTTAGTCTATGCATTAATTATGCTCTAGTGTAAAGTAACTTTTACTAGGATTAAAGTTAGTTCCAAGCTGAAAACAAAGTTAATTTATACTTTAAGCGTCGGATTTGAATAAACTGATACACCGATTAAAAGTTGATCATTTTTAAACTTTATTTAAGAATTTTTATATTTAGTAACCGGATTTCGACTTGCCTAGAGTGTTTTTCATTAAACATATTTGGAAACAAAGGAATATTTTTTGCATTTATTTGTCCAGAACAAATAATAAAACTCTTACCAAGCGTAAATCATTATGATAATCATTTAAAAATTTCATATTCATATTAATATAAATTTACTTTTCAAAATAAGGTATAATATCAAACTAAAATTAACTCTAAAACATCCACTTTAAGTAGTTCAGAGGAGACTTTGAAATGGCAGACTGCTCTGCAATTTAACTGTCAGTCGTGTTAAATTTATTTCTCATATGTAAATTTTCTCATAACGTTCACAAAGTCACCCCTCTAAACACTATTACGTAAGACAACGCACGTCATGAATAGACATCGTCTAAAATAGTATTGTCTTTGTATTGAAAACTTCATTTATATTTTCAAATAAAGAAATATTAGGGGTTGTCCGTTAATCACACCTTATTAGCAAAAAACATGTGATTTATGAATTTTTTGGTAAGTTTTTAGATTGCCTCCCCACCTACAAAAAATACGTGTATTTTTTTACATAAAGTACCTTTTTTCATATTATTTTTTTATATAGGTATTATATAATATGATGTTATATTAAAGATGCAATTGATTTCTAAATTATTGTTTTAAAACCTTTAAAACTATAATAAGAATCGTGTGTTCAACACAGAAAAATAAGTAACATCCTTCCATTTTACATTATTAATGAAGGACTCGTCTCCACTAAAATCTAAACATTGGGTTACACGAAATAATAAAACCACCGAAACCTGTGATAAAACATTAAAACCTCACGAAAATCGTAATTAAAAACGAAAACGCCCTCCGAGAATACGAAGGCTTCTCGGTATATTCAAGTCCCCGACACAATTCATCGCTTATTACGGACCTCTTAACTCCACCACGTTTTATTGCACTCATTTTTTATCCCACTCCACCAATACTCGAGAATACTTTTAAGTGAAGTCGAATCTTTTTGGTTTTTCGCGTTTAACTTTCTTTCATCAGCAGTTCAAACATTTTTTATATACTTAAATATATCTGAAAGATGCTATTATTGAAATGATATGGCAATATGTCTTTATGATTTATGTTCTTTATTTGTTAGTAATTATAACGCTATTACAGCAATATAATATGACTAGTTTTTGTCGGCGATTTCGCTTGCGGTTAGTTCGATATTGATTGGTAAGTTCCAACTTTATCCGTTACTTTATTAACGTCTTAACGTCTTTTAGAAAAAACATCCAATCATAAAATTGATTTTTATAAAATATTAAAATATACAGACAGAGTCAATATATTTATATAGTAATATAAATAGAATTACCATATCTTAAAACCCCGACCTTCCTCCTGAGCTATGAGCAGTAATGCAGAAAACAGGTATCGTAGGCGGTTAATGTATCCCTTTTATTTCCTCAGAGGAAATTGCACTTTATATGAGAAATCAACCTTTACGCGATCGTATCTTATGATTTACATTATTTGCACCACGGATATATACTTCTAAGATATTCAAATGATACTATAAATTCTATTAAAATTCTTCATCATATAAAATATAAATATTTAATATTTTAGTAATTAGATACAATGGATGGAATTTTATGTATAAATAATTTCTAATTAAATTTAAATATAACACTGTGTGTAAACAAAGAATTCTTAATTTGACGAAAAGGGAGCCGCCATACAATGATCCCCTATTTAAACCCTTTAAGGGTGAATACATTGTAAAATTCCTTTTAAACGTGAATGATTAGTATGGAATATAATATAAATATCAAGAGTATGTTATATTTCATTTACTCTATTAGGATATATGGTGAAAAGGTATAGCTGATTGTGATGTATTACTGTTAAATGGACTTTGAGCCCGAGAGAGAAAACTTTTCGCTTTGATACGACCACAACAAATAAACGCAAAATCTTTGCGTCAAATTTTATTTGACTTATGAAAGTGAATTTGTTTGGCAATATTTGATGTCTGGTTATGTAGAAATTTATTTTAACTTCACTACTCTGTATGTTTATTATATATATGATTTTTAAAATAAAAGTAGCCTAAGTTACCTCTTGAAAAATCAGCTTTCCGTGGATATTAAAAGCGTTTCTCGTTTTAGAGATCAGTTGAAACAAACAGACAAACAGACAGACAGAGAAAAAAATGTTGTTATATGTATGTATCGTATTGACTTTAATATGCATGTAGTAAAAAGCTGTTAATTTGGAATCACAGTTAATTAAATGACCACATTCTAAGCACAAAAACTCTTCACTTTTAATGCTTTAGGAGGATATTTTTTTGGAAATTTTTGACAAAACTATAAGTACACAAACTCCCTACGAATTAGACAATAAATAAACTTACAAATTTAATGAATATAAAAAACATAGTTATTCCAGAAATAGTTAAATCAACATCCCCAACCGAAGTCTCTGAGCAGTCTTTGTCATAAAGATATTATAATTCCCTTTTAGTGACTGCAACTACTACATCATTAGACAGACTTATTTGTACATTATTAAATATTTTATATTCATATTTTTGTTTTTAAACAACAAAACTTTCTTCTTTCAAAACGTTAATGAAACTGGGGGCGCCAACAAACCCTCAATTTCTACTCGCTGCGCTCGCGAAATCTCGGGTGCCGTTTGCATATAGAGCGAAGTGAGCCCAGTGTATTGACTCATCGTTTCCCATTGACTTCAATGGGATATCAGTTTTTTGACATAAATAAAAAAAAATTTTTTTTTTCGGACAATATTCAAAAAAATTTTTTTTAAACCATCACCTAATATGTTTCTTTTTAATTGCAAAGTATCATAACTTTCCGTCAAGTAGTTTTCGAGCCAATTCGTGACAAAGAATGTAAAAAGTCTCCAGTAAAACGCTCCGCTCACTTCGTTCGCTTCGCTCAATCAATACTTATATATCAAATCATATGATCAAATCAAATAAATTAATAATACAACCACAGTTACAAATTTGGCTTTATTCTTATCACACGCACACAAAGTTCCACACCAAATTAACCGAATATAATTCAGTTATTAAATGATTAGGTTTGCGCACTTAATAACTAAACTAAACTAAACAACAAAGCACTAATGGAGTTACTATTTGTAATTAATATATAATAAACTGATTTATAATAATATATATATAAATAACGAAGCTAATTAACAAATTTTAACGAGTCGACACAGCTGAGTATAGATTTTTGAAATTTTGTTAGCATTAAGAAGAAAATATATATTCCCTAAAAAAAAAGTGTAACCGGTGTTAATTTATAATAATCTTTTGTACATTAACGGTCTATTAAAAAAATACAAATATTACGCAAGAATAAATTCTAATACGAATGTTTTTAAATATAAAATTATAAGGAAAACCGCCGTCGGAAAGATAGTATTTTATAATCATACTGATTTATACTTATTAATGATATAAATTATACCTTAATTGAAAATACATATATAAACGAAATTCCATATAATAACCGTCTGAATTTATTCTCTGTCTTTCTGTTTATTGATCTTTTATTGGTAGAGAATCAATAATAACTCTACAATGAAGTTAAACAAGAAAGATTAACAAGAAGATATTCATACGATTAAGAATACTAATTGCTTTGTCTTTATCGCTATGTATTCTTAACGAGCGCTATATATTTTATTGCTTGCCTCTTTTATGATTTACCACACGGTATACTTAAGTAGATTCTCATGTTGAAACGTAATTTGTTTCCGATAGACTCCATAATCCATAATACGGATAGAAGGATATTATAGACATTGAAAATTATAGAATGGAATGGAACAAGTTTATTTAAACCTCAAAGAAATGTTTTATTTTATTACAAATTTAAATGAAAATATAATTGATGTATTCCCAAGTAATAAATGATGATCTTTTCAAGGTTTGTCAACTGTCTGTTAATTCGTTTGTTCCATTATTTCATTGTAACGCTGAAGGGACAAACTCACTTTGATACATCACAGCGTTTAGTAAATAGTTATGTGATATCTTTATATAGATTTAGATTGTGGTTTTTTAACTATGATTTTTATACGACTATAAAAGTTTTTTAAAATAACTACTGTTAGTAGTATAATTAAAAAAGCTACTGAGAAATTAATGAAATATTTTTATTTACTTCGTTGATGGGAGACGGCATCTGTTATCGTCAGGTGGACGGTCTTACCAGCTTCACAATATTTATGCAAAATTATGTGCCGTAAAAATATGATTCATTCAGATTTAATTACCAGATTTCTTGTAATTAACGGAAGGCATTAAATCGAATATGATATGTTTTCGGAATAGCTCTAAATATAATAGAATAACTATGTGTATAAAAATGCAAATATTATGTTCATGTGCAATTGAAGATACAAGTATAAGAAATAATGAAAGAAAGTATAGATTTTTCTAATATCTACATAATTATCTGTTCATCTGTGCAAGATTCATGAGATAAGGGATTTTATTATATTGTTAGCTTTTGAGCTTATTATGCCGATATTCAGATAATAACCAGAGTCAACATATGAGTTTTATTGATTGAATGAAAGGGTTACTCTAATATCTTAATAAAGTGAGAGAACGTAAATAATAAAATAATAATATTTATAAATAAAAAGTGATTATTAACCGATAATATCCGTATCATTCTCAATTATCGAATCCATACTATTTTTCAGTATCACAACTAATAAGAAAATCGTCTATCATAATAGTATATATAAGGGCTTTTGAAAATAACATTTGTCTAGTGTAATCTAATATAATCTAGTCTATATCTAGTCTAAAATGTTTCTAAGTGCAAACCGTAAAAAATAATTCTTGACAAATACGAATCTACATATTTGTTAGTTTTTATCTAACATTATTATTACCAAGAAAATGTCCAAATGTAATACATTGAGGGTGACATTTTTTGCTATTCGTTCTCGTTCTGGTGAACATTTCACATAAATCACAAAGTCATTCACATGACAACTCGGTTACATACAAAAATATAAACCTATTATTAAAAAAAGAGATAAAAGAATACACTGTATCCATAAAAAATATAAAAGCAAAAAAAAAAACACAACACCTATTTCTATTTTGTGTACATTTTTGAAATTTTATTTCGGCCATGAACGAGTAATAAATTTTATGATACTTCTAACAACGTCTATACTTTAGACACTTCGTTTATGTTCGCATAGTTTTCTTAATATCAAATTCTCGAGCTATAAAATGTGAAGTCGAGTTGTTGAGGGGCATAATAGCGGTATTAAATAATATTTTAATAAATAAAAATGCCATAAATTTGTATAAAAATAATATTATGAAAAAATAAAGATAAAGAAACACCGTCATATAAAAAACAAGTATAGAAAATAAACATAATAGATAACATCGAAAAGGCGTCAGAGCAAAGCTCCATTTTATGCTGAGTTGTCAAAGTAGCAGACATAGTTATTTCCTAGCTGTGGAGGTCTTGTCTAGGTCACCCAACTGGGTCAGGGATAGGGTTGGCACAGAGAGACGAAGCTTCTTAGCATTCCATGGATTCACCGTGCGGGTGCCGGGCCCATCGCGTTGCAAGAAGAGGAGCGCAAACAATGCCTGGGACTTGCGACCCAGATGTAGGTTTAAGGGGCCCCTTTACTATGCGCATACACGCTCACCTTCACTGTTTACGCTCCTCTCCCTACCTAACCAAATATCGTAAGAACCTACTAAAGCCGCCTTTGAAATACGTTCCAGAAATGAACTGATGATCGTTCTAGAAAGGCCGAGATCCTTAAATAAGTTGTAGAGAGATTTTGCTGTTATACCTCTCGCTCCTACTTCTACAGCGTACAAATTAACTATAAATTTATTCCTGATCAGTTCGTTACACAGTCCGTAATACTTGTTAAGCTTAAATGTATGATCTTTGGGTATGTTTGTTTCCCAGGGTACAGTAAGCTCCACAAGTATAACGCGCCTTAGTTGTTTTGAATACAGGAATAAGTCCGGCCTAGATGACGAAACACAGACATCCCCGGGGATTTTGTATTGTAATCTGTAATATTCTATGTACATTTAACGTTATAAATCATTACAATTTTTATTATTCTTTAAAGCTTTCAAAGTTTAAATTTGTAACGAAATGATAATATATGATATCTTGTTTCACCTTTGCCCAACCCTTGTCCCAACCTGTTGCTATATTGATTGAGATTTCATGTGATTACGCGGCATTATTCCGCTCTTTGTGTGCTGCGAAACGGAAAACACATTTCAATTTACGATGACTTCGCCTTTATAATAAAATATTACTGTGGAATTTTAAATTTCATTTTAAAATTTATTTTTAGATTGTATATAATTTTAATCTACTGTGTGTAATAAATAAATAGGTAGCTCATAATTTTAATGTAATATAAATAAATAGTTCTTATATATTCATGAATTATTTAACGTAACCAGTAAGTACGTAAAGCAATCAAAAGCCATCTTGTTTGGTTATTTTTTTTACCTGATTTAGCCAATTTTAATTAAATATGTACGTAAGAACTGTTTGTAAAAGAATTATTTCATTTTATTAAGAAGAGTAAATATATTTTATTATTCTCGATTCTTTATTTTATATTGCTATATTTTCGAGTTTCTTCGTGAATCCTTTTATTTAAATTATCCTGTTAACTTATTTTTGTTTGATAATATATATTGAAAAGATACACAAAATTAAGAGCGTATCACTTCATTCAATTCAAATCCCGGAGTCAATATAAACATGGTAGAAGTCTTGGCAGTGAAAACAAGATATCTCTCCACAGTGAAGCTTGAATAAACAACGAATGGATAGAAATTAGCATGATAGACAAACAGTCAACAGTGTGGTTAATATTAGTTCGAAGTTATGAATACTGTTAGGGATTGCACTGAAATATTACAAGCTGTTAACACCAACTACAATATTTATGAGATAATACTCGAAATGTTCATTTATAACAAACCTCCTATAATTTTTTATTATTTAAACACTTTTATTATATACTTACAAAGATTAAGAAAAAAAAAATTAAATTAAGCTTAATTAAGAATTAAACCCTCCAACCAGACAAAAATAACTAAATAATTCTACTATAATAATTAAATAATAAAATAAATAAAACAAACTTGCAGATTATCCTTTATTAGATAGTATATACAAAATTATTCACTTAATAAAAAGATGACTCTAGCGGTGGAGAATTAACAGTAATCAAGTTAATTCTTTATTTATATAGAATTCATAAAATTATTTCAAGAAACGGTTTGTCTTATAAATAAAGGAAAACAAATTTAATCGTAAACTAAACATTGACTTATAGTTGTCACATGTAGTTTAGAAAGATGAAATAAACCTAATAAACATGAAATAAAGTATTCTTCTTAAAATCTAACTACGTACAGGATCTGCGTATTCTAGTTATCTTACTATCATTTTATTTCCTTACTAATATATTCTTAGTAAGATTATTTTTAGTCAATCCACTGATTCAAAAAACATCAACCAAAAAAGATTATTTGGTCACAGCCATGATGCGGCGTGGTTCTATGGCGATCGCCGGCGGGGGCGAACCACTTATAGTAGTGGAAGAAAGTGGAGCTGAAGAGGAGGCTTCGTACCGAGCTCCTGCCGCTTTCCGCGGCTTTTCTGAGGATCAAGAGTCTCCACCTGATCCATACCACTTATCACCTTGGCGGGACAACCGTAAACACTCGCTTCCCACACCAGCGTGCACTTCTGGACCAACTGCAAGTCAGGTATAAAATAAATAATTAATCTTATATAGTTATAATCACAACCTTCTAAACAATAATTGGATATCCAGGTCCGCCGTCTGTCAGAACGAGGAGAAGGAGCGGCTCGCGAGGCAAGAGAGGCTGCTTTTCTAGCCACTTTAAGCCAGGCACCGCCACAGCCAGGCGGTCGAAGGTTTTTTTTTGTTATTAATACTATATTTTTATACTACATGTTTTTATCTTCTTACGTTATTAATTTTCCTTTCAGACATTCCGTAGTAACAATATCAAGAGTCCCTCAGGCACTCTTTGGGCGAGGCCGACGGGAATCAATTGCGGCTTTCCCCGCCTTAGGTCATCGCCGGGACTCTACAGCCAGCATCAAGAAATGTAAATAACGTTTCTCTTGATATGTCAAAACTGTTTTTTTTTATGAAAAATGGTGCCAGAAATAAAATAATGGCCTTTTACAGGTCCTCCAGCTACCGATGCTTTGGGTAGTACTCACAACCTCCAATTGGACATAATGGATGATATTGTACAAGCTCGTAAAGTTCGAATGCGTTTATGGAATACATCCAATGAAAAAGTCTGCGAAGTGCAGCCACTGGATGAACGATCTCCAATTAGTGGGTCAGTGAGGTACACGAATCGTGGACGCAGACACTCTGATTTTGTGGGATCTCCATTACCACCTATTCCTGCACGTCGACGCGCTTCTGAGATGCCTCCACCCCCACCTATACCTCCCCGCAGTGGTGTAGGTGTGGTCTGTACTGATACTGACCTTAAGCTTATGTTGAATGCTCTTACTTCTTCCGCTACAGAGATCGATAGATGCGGCAAACCTGAACGTGTTAGACGTCTGGCGGATATGCGGTCTAGCAGTTTCGATGCAGCTACCCTTCGTGAAAAGCTTTCTGAATCTGGTACCGCATGGTTTGCTCGTAGACATCAAACCTTGGCAACAAAAAAGAAAGAAAACGAAGTAAAAAAACCTAAAGTAACATTTGCTCCCGATTCAAAGTCGGCTCCAGGCGATGCAGCCGCTGTAGTTTGGGATAAACCTACAGGATCTGTTGTGGATGCTAGTGCACTTGGTAGTGCCATAGAGGTATTTTTAAGGAGTGGAAATACAGCAACGTCCTCCCCTTCAACCTCTGGAACATTAATACCCAAAGAGCCTTCTTCCAAGCTTGACATTGAAACTCGACCAACACCTAGTACAAGTCGTGTTTCAGGACGTGAAAACGAACGCTGGTTCTTAAACAGACCAGAAGAAGAAGAAGCTGGTGAGGGCTGCGACGCGTCACTTTGCTCCTCTCTTAAGGACCTCTTCGTGTAGAGACCGACAGTCTATTAAAATCCTTTATATATACATATATTTATATAATATTATAGTATAGTTGTCAAGTACTGAATTTTCAGATGGAGAGTGAGAGTAGCGTGAATGTCTCATCTCATGTCTTGTAAGATCGGTGTACCTTACTTTATAAATCTTTCAATGTGATAGACTGCGCGACAGACTCCGGCGCCGGTCGTCCTGAGTCGACTCACGACCGACGCCTGATCTGCGCGAAATTATATTTAGAGTAAATTCTATTTTCATTGTAAAATTTTTAATATTAGTAATCAAGTTAATAGAATTATCGTTAGTTAGAAAATTGTAAGTATTTGTAACGGACGGGTGCGCGCTTTCCACGCCGCGCTAGGACGGCATCCCCCGCACCCGTCCACCCTCGCCCCGTCTCGTTAAACAATCTTTGTCTTGTAATCAAATGTTAACCATTAAACAATTTAACTTTGTCATTGTATAGATAATTAAATGGAGACGTAGCGTTGGGAGAAAACGTACGCTTAATTGACAAATGCGACTTTTCAAGGCGTCATTTATCAATAAAATTTTTATCGATGTTGTTTGTGCTTTCATTTTTTTTTACGTTTTACACTCCTACCTACCTACCTAATTCCTACCAACTCCTGCTTACCTACCAACATTACCTACCTACTCACGAACATTTATATCATATTTTTAAAAAATAATTCGATTTCGATTTATTACGATAATAGACTTTGTATCAATAAACAGATTTTTAAAGAAAAAAACAAGATTAAAGTTATTAAAAAAAAAATACTACTAATTGTTTACTAAAAGTATTAAAGTTATTCTTAAATATTTTTTTCCAAGTTTAAAGTAAATAAAAAAAACATAACAAGATAATTTTCTAAAATCATAATTAAAAGACAAATCTACTGACTTGTTTGTAGTCAGAAATTACTATATGCATTTATATAGCAGGTGGATATGCTCACAAACAGTCTCTACCAAGTTTCTCATCAAACGAAATGACACAATTCAAATGCAGACATTGGTCTACAACAACCATACTTACATTCTCCTTTAGTCATAATACAATTTCAGTTAACAACAACAATAGACACATAGCATTTATTTCTTAAAAAATATATATTATATATCTTAATAACAAAATATGTTTAGAAAAATATAAAATTAACATATTCAGTGCTGTTTCATATATTAATATCGATATTCACTGATGGTTTAATGTTGTTTGAAAACCCTGTTCAGTACAGTTGTAAACAGAAGAATAAATATACAGACTGACAATCTATAACCCGTACATCTCAGTAATTACAAATTCATGTATCTCATAGGTAGCTTTAACAGTGGACGATAAAGAAACACTTTTTTTCTAAGAGAGATTTCCTATTATTATTATCTCCTACATTAATTTGTTCCCGAATAAACTAATAAGACATGAGATTCATTTAAAACTTTTATATATATATCATTTGTAGTCAAATTTAACATCATTATATATTTTTTTTTTTTATTATTTTTCAAAATTTTATTAACCAATAAACCAAACCGTAGTACATACATATAAGCTGTTTCGTAAGTATGAATAATATTGATCCATAAATATAAATATTAATACGAGTATCAACAGTGAAACAACTTTTTATATAAAAGTGATTTAATTATACACAACTGGACAATAGTTCTTTCGTTATATCTTACAAAAAGGCTATATATATATATATTTTCATATCCTATGCTAAGATATTATTTCATATGGAATGGAAGAAATCTTCATTCCACATTCCAAGGTCTTATGGCTAGCATAGATAACATTCTGCACTCTAGAATTATAACTCATTATTGCTTCGTTAAATTTTATTAAAATCATCTCCTCAACAGTATTACTTCGCTTAAACATAACAGACAAAAATATATATATGTTTCTAAGAATAATTAATCTAAAAATTAATTATTCTAAGGATCAGACATTTCAAATAATTTACGCGACCAAGATACTAAAACAATTAGTAGCGGTTTTATGATACGAAGTTTTGCACTTAGTTGGAGTTTGCACGTGTCTGAGAATAGTTAAAGATCAGATTGTTATTATTAATTATACAAGATTTAAGAGAAAATCGATAACTATTAAAACTAACTGAAATGACTCTACGTCATAGGGGCTACGATCTAAAACAAGTATCTATTATAATATTATCTTTGGAACGGCTTATCCGATTTGAATGCGATTTTCACGAATATGTTGTGGTAACTTCATTTAAAAAAAATCGAGTCGCGGGCACAGTTTGTTTATTAATATTATTAATTTATTTTATTACGTTTTGTTAAATTTTGTTAAAATTATAGATTCACTAAAAGTATAGATATATAAATAATAAATTAATTTGTCTGAATTTGAAAATAATTAATAAAAATCAAGCGTCTTCAAACTTAACTTAAATTAAAGCGAATAACTCCTTAAAGTTATAAAACTTCCAAAGTAAATAGAGGTAGAAACAAATTGAAATCTGATCAATTCCCAATTCGCAGGCCCTGGGAAACTTAAGAAATTATATGTTAATTATTTATTCCGTTGGTTGGTGTTGACTCTATTTTCGTACGACCTTCCATAGAAAATCATATAATAATAATTAATTCACTACAGAACAGATTTGATTTTATATTATTATACATATATATGGAAACGAAAATATAATTCCGAGAAAAATTTGCAAAACAATTTTCATACACCAATACATATGAGGCTTTTTAATCTTGATTTTTGAATTAAACTTTACAACATTTCGTAAAAGCAAATACTATTACTAATAAACAGTTATTAATTCAATTATTAATATTATGTCAGTTAGAACTTGTTGATACGGGTCGACATACAACCGTGTCAGATGTCTTGAAAACCTCGGTAACTAATGCGTGAAAAGTCAACAAATCAACATTCTCGATCAATGAGTCAACCTCGTCGTTTTACAACTAACATGTATTCATAATAGAACGAATGACTGAATGATGAATGAATGATATGAATGAAATGAAACATTAACGGTCAATAAAACCTTTACACATAATCTTTTTATAAATAAGTATAAAGATCCCAAAGTGAGTACCTGTTAATGTATTAACGGAGACCGTTCTCTGGAAATAATGGACATTTTCTCGCCATCGATTAAAAATCTCGACTCCGGCCTTGACATTTCCAATCTTCGGGTAAATGTTAAATATAGCTCGGGCTTGACACTCAGCTCACCCATTAGGTGTTTTATAAAGGGAGATAAGGCTAAACCTTCTTGAAAAATATATTTACAAAAACAGTACATAAAATATCTCTTATATACCAGTTTCATTATAGATATTTATATTAATAAAATTAAGTTTAATATCAAATTAATCGGTGAATAAATGCACTATAGTTATAAAGGTTAGGTAGTGTAGTAGTATATTAATAAGTTCATCTCAGATGAGCGGCTTTGTAATCGTGTTGGCTCTAGCGGATCAAAACTGTGACGCCTGAAGGGACTACTGACCGAATATTGTTATACCATATACCATGTCTTGATATCGTGTTTACTTAAATACATGGGCATTACATACATAAAATTATATATTTAAGCACCCGTAAACGTATAAAAGAATTATTTATTCCACTATTTAAGTAAATAATTTAATTAATATATAAGTTTTTTTCATTATTTTGATAGAAGGATTTGTTTCCGCTGTCATTGAGGAGATAATATAAGAAATGTTTTTATACTTATTGAATTATTTATTAATAATGAACGCGCTCTAATGGCTGCTAGTTAAAAATTCATGAAGAGGTTTAAGGGACATGTTTGAAGGTTATCATGGTTGGGATAAGGGAAGTGGATCAAGGACGTTTACCCACACAATTACTTTTATATAAATGTATATTTTATTTTAAAAATAAGATATTAATAGATATATTAAACCTAATCTAAATACAATATTATCGTGGACAATTTATTATTATCTTATTTTAAATCGAGCAACGGTTTAACACAAATTGAAATTAATATCTCTGGAGAATCTATTTATAATAATTAAGCAAATCTAATATGGCGGATTACGTCTCGGACACCCGACACCGATGGATTCTGGTAGATAATAATAGGAATTATGACTTAGATAAGATTCATTATAAGAACTTTGTCTTAATTATGTCGAATACAATTTTATTCTAGCCCGTATGAGGTACTTTTCTCTTCACAGGAATACCACATATATTTGAACCGTTTAATACGAACTTTTGAGACAAATGAAATGTTGATCAGTTTATTAATAGAATCTTGTACACTTAGTACAGTTTCTTCATAGGTTTTTAAAATTTTATTAAATTAATAACTAATAGAATAATCGAGCGCTCAAGGCGAAGTGAAAATAAAAAAAAATAATAAAGTTAAATTAAATAAACTGTGAACATTATGTTTATATAATACTTTCTATTTAAAGGTAGTTATGTTTAATATAGATTTAATATATGTATACTATAAAAATACTAAGATATATTGAAAAACAGATCTCTGTTACAAGTTACTTAAATGAAAATAGATTTCAAGTTATCAACGAGTAGTTTTAGTTTAACAGACCTTCAAAGTTTAATACTAAGTGACAATTTAAGAAGAAATTAAAATATTCATTTAACATAAGGTGGTCTTATAATTATAATTATAAAATATATAATGTGATATCATCATGTCATCACATCACATTTTTTGTTACATTCGTAATTTTTCTGAAAAGAAAAAGAAAAAAAAACAAAAAATATATAAGAAACCTTGGTGGTATTTATTTAAAAAATCTCATTCCCAACAATTTTTGAATCCCGAGTAATAAGATCGTATTCTTGTGCTATCCTATATTCCCTATCTCCTTTCAAAAATGTTCCCTGGCTGTATTAGCACCATTTCTGGAATGATCTAAGGATTTTATCAAAATCATCTAAAAGCAAACTCTATTCCATAATCTAATAAACATTCCAAGATGCCGCTGCTTTTTCTCAAAATAAAATACTGAACTGAAAATTAATCTCAAAATATGCGTCCGAGGCATCTTCGTAATATTAGGGTCAACGTTTAGTTTTTCTATACTTTTGTCCCCAGAATGATATTCTTACCCTTACATTTCTTTGTAGATATAATTTAATTAGTCCCGTTATCATATATATTGTATTAGATAGTTAGATTTTTTTAAATATTAACTTTATTATGCGTTGTTTTGATACATTATCAACAGATTTCTACTTTGGTTACTCATAAAGAGACTTATTGTTTGGTAAACCGACCAATCTCCTTTGTGTGTTCTCTATTCTATGTGAGATTGTATTCTACGTGATATATCAAGTTCAATAACATGGACGAAAACCACATATAAACCAATAGTTTGGTTTTAGTTTCACAGTTCTATTATCACATGGTTTTGCTAAACGCATATTCTTAATATAAGCATTGTAACCAAGAAAGTATGGTGGGGTCATTTTCTTATAATAAAATACATCAAATTTAGCAAAACGTTCACAAAATAAAAATATTTTTAAACAAAATACTACAATAGTTTATTTTATTTTACGTATTCCTGTAATCTCGTCTGAATATTGTACATGAAACTTATCATTAATTATTTTTTAAATGATAGCCTTTATCAGTTATTTAGAGTTTTTTATTATTTTAATACATTATACCGAGCAAATTACAATATATATTTTTTTCTAAATGAAATGAAAGTGCCTTGACTGCCAAAGAAACAATATTTTCATTTAATTTTCTTCCAACTTACTTAAAATTTTATATATTAACCCTTTTTTTGTAAAAATATTTCAGTTAATAACATTAAAGCATCATATGTCGTAAGAGCGAAGCGAGCGGAGCTCTCTATGTGAGACGTTTTGCTTCCCCATATCTGGGGCTGGCATGAAAACGATTTTACCGATCTTCATGAAAATTTGCACATTTATTGCGATGGAGTATAAACAAAATGAAAATAAACTCATGTCGTTGAGGAATAATCACCAAAAAATGTCAGTCCCTTAGAATTCAATGTAAAAAAATTTCGCTGTGATATTTGATTATTCAATACTTTTTGCCTGTCTGTTTCAGCTTTTAACGCTGAATAAAAGGGTTACTCGCTTCGCTCAATTCGCCGAACTCTAACGAGAGATGTCCGGTTCGCGCCCCCTAGTTAATTGATATTGTATTTTAATGTAATTGCAAATACTATGTAAGAATTATAAGGAAAATTTTCATGTAATAGAAACCACAATACAGTAACTTTGTATGTTTACAGTAAACCTCCTTAGCATTGACATAGACATAGACATATTAATATATGTTCTGCCTGTAGTTAGCACACAAGTTTGCATCACTCACTCTAAGTAATATGACACAAAGTTACCTCAATTTAAACTTATTGTACAGTCGTGTATGCTTAACAATTATAATGTAAGTTTAATTAAAAGTTATAGAATTTTAAAATTTCAATATAATGACGCGTTTAGAGTTTTATTAAAAGTAAAACGTTGGTGATGTCATCAACGATGCTCATTGAGATTGAGGCTCGTGTGGCGACTCTGGATGTATTTGAATCTGGCAATTTGATAATCGCTGCACTGAGGAGCGTCAAATTAATTACTCAGATTATATTCTAGTTTTCTATGAAAATTTGTATTATATTGTAATACTCGTAGTAATTTGTTTTGACTGTATTTTACTTTAATTCATTTAAACTTGAAACAAATTTATTAATTAAATTAAAATTAAAACTTGTTACCTACTGTCGTTATTTATAAATAAATGATTTATTTTATTTTAGCTTCACGCCATATCCTTTGCGGGGTAGCCAGAGCCGACGGAGCGCCAAACACTACGGTCCCTGCATACCTCTTTCGCCTCGGCCACAGATACAAGTGTACAATTTCTTGCGAAGTTACTATCGCTATTAAAATCATAACAAAATTGTTTTAAAATTACAATGAAAGGCATGGACAAATGTCTATGGTCATAAAGATAAAAAAAAAGCCAAACGTGCAGCTATGCTGACGTTTCGCCGTCTCGACAATGCAGCCAAAGTACCGTTGATTCTGTACTTTGCAGCAATATGCCTTTCCACATCCATTTCGTATCTTCCGTCTCTGTTAAACATACTTCCCAAATATACCACTTCATTCACTTGTTCTATTATCTTATCATTCACGTTGATTCGGTTCTTTCTTCATTTCTTTCAAATATCAGAATTTTCGTCTTATCTGCATTCAGGTTTAGACCATTATTTTCACTCCCATCTTTCAGAGTGTTGAATATTGCTTGCAAATCGCATTCTGATGATGCAATGAGCACTGCATCATATGCATATAGCAAGAAATTGACCTTAACGCCTTGGAGACAACTATCCAAATACAAATAGAACAACCAAGCTGACATAGCGCAACCCTGCTTAACACTCGATTGGATGTCAAACCAGAGCGACATGCCAGCTCCTACACGCAAATAGACTGAATGATGTCTGTAAAGAGACTTTACAGCCTGCTGCCAGGGTCCGCTCACATTGTATCAGGGCAGTATCTCCCATAATTTCTCTCACAACCCTGTCAAACGCCTTTTCCAAATCCAAAAAGCACAGAAAACCTTTTGGCTTAGGGCCAAAAACTTTTCGTGATCATACGAAGGTCTGATCTATGCACCCTCTTCCAAGTCTAAAACCTCCTTGGGCCTCCCACAACAGCCTTTCAGCTCTCTCTTGCATTCTTCTCGATAATATTTTAGCATAAACTTTGACAAAATAACAACTTTACAACCTTTTCATAATCTTTTTGATTGAAATATATACCCAATTTCATTTCAATTTTGTTATTTGTTCTGAAAACAAATATATATGACTTTATATATATTTCTATAAAAGTAAGGTAAAGTAAAAGCAAGTAAAGTAATTTTTACTGTTTATAAATAAGTTATAATAAAACAATACCAGTTCTAATGGCACCTACTTTGAAGTATAGTGATATATATTTTACGACACAGGGGATAATAAGGGTGTTAAATTTATGGTTGGTATAAACTTTAATACTTTTACAATGTCTATTATTTGACTCAATATTAAACTAAAATATTCTCATAGAAAACATGTTTTTGTGATAATAATTGTTGTCTATGACAATTCATAAAAAAGTTGTTTAATACATAATATGTTTTAAGACAAAAAAAAAATGTATTCAGTAAAATATTAGTGAAATATATTGTACACTAATTCTATAAAATTTTAAGAAACACTTTAAATATAACTATAACTTGGGAGCAAATTCCATAACACCTATCCCTCGGACCTACCCATGGACTAACACGGCGGTTGACTCCTAAAAATTATTAGTTCTGGAAGTTAACAGTTGTTGTATTGTTATGACCTTATAATTGGTCTATTATTAGAAATAATTGAGCTCACTAATAGTTATACTAATATTATAAAGCTGAAATTTTGGCTTGTGTGTATGTTTGTTTTTAACAAATTTGTACAATGACTACTAAATCGATTTTTTTATTACCATTACCGAATATCTATAATCTCATTTTAGAATTATTAAATCCACTTTTACTGTAATTAAAATAATGAATTCATATTACTAATACACTAAGAAAGTATTTAAATAATCTATAAGTAAGTAAGTATATAATGAATTGTGTTTATCGGCAGCTATCGGCAGCTGTCGCGATGAAAAGTAATTTTCGGACTTTTTAGATATTTAAGTTTAATTGACGTTCATTGCTTTAAAAGATTTACAAGAGACTGATTTCAATGTATTCAATAATGGATTTAAATATAAGGACTATTATTGTTATTTTATTTGTATTTTACTCATTAAGAAATATGTATACTTGTCTTTGTTTAGTTTTGTTTAAATGTTATTAAAGGAAACTGCAATATCTTTTACCTTATAATCGTCACAACGTATCTGTAATTTCACGAATTAACTTTACACTTTGAGTATTTGTATTTATTTTAACTTATGGATTTAGTTTCTTTTGTAGTGATAAGATATATATGTATTTATGTGGTATTTATTATTCTTAAATTTATTTAGTATAGTCTTTAAAATCATTAGTGATTTTATTGTTAAAATTTTTGTTAACTTGTTTCCTTCGTTGTTTCTATTATTAGCTATGTATATCCCTGGTAGATGATGCACTAGTATTAAATCCGACAATTGTTAAGTTTTTTGAACAATGGTAGTAAAAAAAAACAAATAAGTAACTGACAGCTTGGCGCCTTATCTCATTTTATTGTGTAGAAAAGTGTATAAAAAGATTTATACAGAATAGTTGTCGTAACTTCATATAAAAATAATATCTTAAGCACTTTTAAGCTTGCCTCTCAATCACAAGATTGAGAGGCAAGCTTATTGTCATTTAGACACAACCATTCCTTTTATAAATAGGTACAGAGCACTTCAAATAATATAAAAGACGAGGGCTGTTATTACAGCGGGTGAGTACATTAAAGGTCGTATGGACATACCATATTTGATATGTGTGACCTTTAATGTACTCACCTATCTATAAATATGTAGAAATGTCAACAATTTAATAACGTTCTACACACACTCTAGTAGTAAATAAAAACACATCAACATAGACGACTCTACACGGTCATCTTAAACGTTGTCTGATGATCTAAATTATGTTTAAAATATAATGTTCACTACGTGTAATAAATAGGTGTGTTTATTACTTACTTACATACTTATTTAGCTTCACGCCATATCCCTAGCGGGGTAGCCAGAGACGATTGAGCGCCAAACGCTCCGGTCCCTGCATACTTCTTTCGCCTCGGCCACAGACATGCTCACCACCAACACCAGGCTTTAATCTATATCAATCTGCATGAAAACATTATATTTCATTACAATATAAATAAAAATTTTATCGCGCTATTGTGTTTGAATAAAAATATATACATAATAAATACGATAAAATATAAATGTATATGTATAAAACTAGTAATAGAGTAAGTATATACATAACATAAGTATTAAATATTGTAGAAGACTTAAGGATTAGTCGTATATTGCCTGTATTAGTGTTAATAAGAAGGTTCCTCTAACAATAGTAGAAATAAATACTTACACACCCGTCTGAGGCAACAGGCGGTCCTTAATAAGTGTATCATATCAGAATATTGACAGTTTCCGTTCAAGGATTCCTCCCTACTGTCTGGAAGAAAATAATAATGTTATCAACCTTTTCATATCCTTTTTCATTGAAATATACACAATTTCATACACAATTTCATCTATATCTTTTATAATAATAATGCTAATGAGATTCTTTTATTGTTTGTTGTTTACAGATAATATTTTTTCCATAATATGTAGTTGTATATATATATTTCTTTGAAAGTAGAGTAATTATTAGTTTATATATAGATTATAATAAAACAATACCAGTTCTAATGGCACCTACCTTGAAGTATAGTGATATATATTTTACGACACAGGGGATAATAAGGGTGTTAAATTTATGGTTGGTATAAACTTTAATACTTTTACAATGTCTATTATTTGACTCAATATTGAACTGTAAAATTCTCATAGAAAACATGTTTCAGTGATAATAATTGTTTTCTATGACAATTCATAAAAAAAGTTGTTTAATACATAATATGTTTTGAGACAAAAAAAAAGACGAATGTATCCAGTAAAATATTAGTGAAATATATTGTACACTATTTCTATTAAATTTTACAAACACTTTCAATATAACTGTAACTTGGGAGCAAATTCCATTACACTTGTCCCTCGGACCTACCCACGGACTAACACTGCGATTGACTCCCAAAAAATATTAGTTCTGGAAGTTATTAACAGTTGTTGTATTGTTATGATCTAATAATTGGTCTATTATTAGAAATAATTGAGCTCACTAATAGTTATATTAATGTTATAAAGCTGAAATTTTGGCTTGTGTGTATGTTTGTTTTTAACAAATTTGTACAATGACTACTAAATCGATTTTTTTATTATCATTACCGAATATCTATAATCTCATTTTAGAATTATTAAATCCACTTTTACTGTAATTAAAATAATGAATTCATATTACTAATACACTAAGAAAGTATTTAAATAATATATAAGTAAGTAAGTATATAATGAATTGTGTTTATCGGCAGCTATCGGCAGCTGTCGCGATGAAAAGTAATTTTCCGACTTTTTAGATATTTAAGTTTAATTGACGTTCATTGCTTTAAAAGATTTACAAGAGACTGGTTTTAATGTCTTCAATAAAGGATTTTAATATTAAGACTATTATTGTTATTTTATTTGTATTTTACTCATTAAGAAATATTTATTTTTATCTTTGTATAATTTTATTTAAATGTTATTAAAGGAAACTGCAATATCTTTTACCTTATAATCGTCACAACGTATCTGTAATTTCACGAATTAACTTTACAATTTGAGTATCTGTATTTATTAACTTATGGATTTAGTTTCTTTTGTAGTGATAAGATATGTATGTATTTATGTGGTATTTATTATTCTTAAATTAATTTAGTGTAGCCTTTAAAATCATTACTGATTTTATTATTAAAATTTTTGTTAACTTGTTTCCTTCGTTGTTTCTATTATTAGCTATGTATATCCCTGGTAGATGATGCACTAGTATTGAATCCGACAATTGTTAAGTTTTTTGAACAATTATAGTAAAAAAATAATAAATAAGTAAAGGACAGCTTGGCGCCTTGTCTCATTTTATTGTGTAGAAAAGTGTATAAAAAGATTTATACAGAATAGTTGTCGTGATTTCATATAAAAATAATATCTTAAGCACTCGAGTTGTGATTCAGAGGCAAGTTTATTATCATTTGGACACAACCATTCCTTTTATAAATAAGTACAGAGCCCTTCAAATAATATAAAGGACGAGGGCTGTTATTACAGCGGGTGAGTACATTAAAGGTCGTATGGACATACCACATTTGATATGTAGGACCTTTAATGTACTCATCTATCTATAAATATGTGGAAATGTCAACAATTTAATAACATTCTACACACACTCTAGTAGTAAATAAAAACACATCAACATAGACGAATTTACACGGCCATCTTAAACGTTGTCTGACGATCTAAATTACACTTTAAATAAAATGTTAACTACGTTACGTTACTTTTATTTTATTATCCTGTACTAAATCATTTATTTGGATTAAAATAAAGCAATAATGTTATGCAAGTTAAATAACACCATGTCAAACCACACCCATCATTATTGTTTATGAATTATTTTAGTGAGTGTATGAAAATTTACTCTGAATTGAAGTTAAAATTAAATTAATATTGAACAGAACAAATGAGGTAATTTACATATCTATAAATGGACATACAGATAGATAATAAAAGAAACACGATCCATTTAATTTATAGCGTTGTTGTAGTTCAGGCTTTAATCTGTGTGAATCTGCACGAAAATATTATATTTCATTATAATGTAGAATAAATTGTAATAACGCTATTTTGTTTAAATGAAAATAAATGTATAATAAATACAATACAATATAAATGTATATGTATAAAACTAGTAACGGAGTAAGTATATACATAACATACATATCAAATATTGTAGAAGACTTAAGGATTAGTCGGATATTGTCTGTATCAGTGTTAATAAGATAAGGTTCCTCTAACAATAGAACAAATAAATACTTACACACCCGTCTGAGGCAACAGGCGGTCCTTAATAAGTGTATCATATGAGAGTATTGACAGTTTCCGTCCAAGGATTCCTCCCTACTGTCTGTGACTAAATAATAATGTTATCAACCTTTTCATATCCTTTTTCATTGAAATATATCATACCCAATTTCATCTATATCTTTATAATAATAATGCTAATGAGATTCTTTTATTGTTTGTTGTTTACAGATAATATATTTTCTATAATATGTAGTTGTATACATATTTATTTGAAAGTAGAGTAATTATTAGTTTATATATAGGTTTTAATAAAACAATACCAGTTCTAATGGTACCTACCTTGAAGTATAGTGATATATATTTTACGACACAAGGGATAATAAGGGTGTTAAATTTATGGTTGGTATAAACTTTAATACTTTTACAATGTCTATTATTTGACCCAATATTGAACAAAAAAATTCTCATTGAACTTTCGTTTTTTAATGATAATAATTGTTTTTTATGTACTTCTATGACAATTCATAAAAAAAGTTGTTTAATACATAATATGTTTTTTGACAAAAGTAGATATCGGTAGGATTGCTCTATTAAGACATGATTTGTTAAAATATATTTGTGCAGTAAAATATTAGTGAAATATATTGAACACTATTTCTATAAATTTTGTGAACTTTTTCAACATAACTGTAACTTTGGGAGCAAATTTCATTACACCTATCCCTTGGACTTACCCACGGACTAACACGGCGATTAACTCCCAAAAAATATTAGTTCTGGAAGTTATTAACAGTTGTTGTATTTTTACATCCTAACAATTGATTATTTATTAGAAATTATATATTGTTAAAAGTAACACTAATATTATAAAGGAGAAAGTTTGGTTTGTTTTTATGTTTGTTTGTAACGATTTGGTACAATGAATATTGAAGCGATTTATAAACTTAATTTTTCAGTCGAGAGCAATATTGTCAGCGTATAATATGAGCTTATTATACCGATATCCCCCCGGTATCGGCACCTATGCGAATAGAACTAAAGTAAGTAGAAGAAAAAAGAGCATCCAAAAAATAAAAAAATATAAATCAAATCTTAAACACGTACTACTAAGAACGATACACGATGATTTCATCTCAAGTAAAGTTTTACACCCAGTGAAGACAAGGGACTGATGGTGATTCACAAAAGGCAAAGTTATCAATCTTACAATAGCTTGCCATGCACGCACATACATACAGTTAATAAATTATGTAAGACCACTACCATATGTATTATTTAACTCTTATTGATTTTTAAATCTAAGTTATTTAGAAGCTCAGTAAAGTTAAAGATAAATTTAATAGACATCTGTAAATATTCTACAATCTTTATTATTTATTGCAAAATAAGTGTACTTATTTATTCTTTTACATTGGCTCTTTGATATGTGATTTGGTCATAAAAATATTCCAAAGGTCGTAATTGGTATAACAAACGTATTTATGTACAACAGAACCACAGGTAAAAGTATGTGTATTAGGGAATGATCGTATAGTTAAATATCGAGGTTTGTGAAAGTCGGGAGCGAGGTACAAATACCAAAAGGTTTGATTCGGTCTTCACAATACGCCATTACCCTCGCTCCGGGGCTCAGTCCAGTGCATTGCTTCTTTATATTCCCTTACTCGCTTCGATGAACTCTTTCTTTTTATTGTTGTGTGTGTTTTATGAACAGACACATATTAGTATTCGAGCACTCGAAGCGTGTCACTGGAATTGATAGATTATTTTTGCTTTGTTTTAAGATATTTTTATCAAATATATGTATGTGTATATATATATCATACATATATATACATATACTTATACAAAATTTTCAATTTGATGCTTAAAACTCACTTTTAATTAAAATGATATTAATTCGCTACTCTGTATTCTGTTTTACAACCTGTGACCTTCCTCGGGACTCCTTAACTAGGTCGTCAAATTTTATCTCGAACCTAAGAGCTTCTATCAATACTTCGATACGCTTTATATAAAGTAATAAAAACACAACTCTATGCTATTTTTAGTTGAATATAATCTAATCGCCAAATTTAATGCAAATTTGTAAACCACTTTTAACATGATTAATTTAGGACATTCATAATTATAATACTATTATGTTAAAAGACCAGCACAGTTTAATTATAATACACACCAGATACAAGGCAGCTTTACATAAATAATTAAAAAACATTGTATTCTCTCACTAAAGGACGATGATAACTAGTTTGATTATTTACTGGTTTTATTTTGTCAATATCATTATATTTATAGAATATTATTAAACGTGTTGTATCATATAATATATAACAATTAATTTAATTAATTTGTGACGTCACTTTATTACCGGCTATACAAAATGTCTTCCAGAGTTGTTTTATTTCAAGGAGGTACAATAATGGCTTTTATTATTTGAATAGTCAACTTATCAAAGTTCTACAATTTTAAAGTATGTAGGTATTATTACAATTTCTATTAATAAAGTGTCATCAGAATTTTGTAATAAATAATCAATATTACCGGGTCCCAAGGAGTCCTCTAAAAGCTATTTAATAATATTCAAATATCTGGTTATAATTTCCATATTAAAAACTTCAATTCAGTAAGTTATAATAAAAGCTGCAATTAGTAATAATATATATTTATTATTGAACTGAGCGTAAGCGGAGCTCTTAACCGTTTGGGAATCAATTTTATGTTGCCACATCACATAAAAACTACTCAGTTGATCTTCATCAAAATTGGCATTGCTGTAGCTCTTGTTGACGGGCTTTTACAGTTGCTTCATCACGTGAAAACTACTGGCATTTTAGTCAAATTTGGCACGAATGTAGAACTAATAAATAAGCATCTACAGAAAAAAACAGAAAGAAAGTAGCTCGATTAAATCAAAAGTTATAAAGAAAAAACCAAGAGACTCGTGATTGTGTCGCTCGTAAATAAAAAACTTTTTAAAATAATTGTTTATTATTGTTATTAAATATTTATTTCCTTTTATTATTTTCTAATGGATTTTCCTGCACTCAGTTCAATTAACGCCAAGCACGATTGGCGGATCCTAGTAACAAGTAATAAAGATACAAAAGATAACATTAATATGTATTAGTAGTAAGTAAGTTTTACTTAAGATTAGTTCTTTAATATCCGCGTCCGTCCGTTTATGTTAGTAGATTAAACATTGCCAGTAAAGGTTTATTTATTATTCTCTATATTCTTATTTACTAGTCTTTAATATAAATTCCTAATATAAAAAAGCCATTATCATACAGCTGAGATCTGAGTATGTGGTTTCTTCAAGAGTTATATAAAAAGTACAAAGTTTTTAAGAATTTAAATTAATCCAAATAAATAGTTTTAATTAATTTTGTACATTATAATAATGAAACTACGAAAAGCTACACATATGTATGTATGATTATAAAATTACACACAACCGTACGTACAATAATCTCTAATATCTTTACAGGGAAGACTTGTACTTAGATAAAATATTTAGTTGTAGTTTCGATTTTGTTTTACATTTAGGTTTGACTCTTACGATATATGATGCTTTAATCATATATATATATATATATATATATATATATATATATATATATATAATATATATATATATATATATATATATATATATATCCTTTTATTAATTAAGATATAGTGATATTGATGTTATAATATCTTCCAAATAGATTTATTAAATAAATTGGAGTCGTTTCTGTAAAAATATATTTGATAAATGTTATTTAATTTACACAGAAGTGTCGGATTAACTGCAACCACTTTTATCCGTTTATGAACGCTTGTTATATCCAATATCGAGAAGACTTATTAATTAAAATTCAAGAGTACTTTTATATTCAAGAGTCGTAACCAAATATTTGTTCAAAGTGACGTGAAAATATAATATAGTATAAAATAGGCTTCAAGGAAAAATCCTAATCTGAATATTGAATATTCGATGCATAAACAAAGTTAAAAATGTTATATTCTACCAGTCACAGGCCAAAGTCTATTTAGCATATCATGTATTTGTAACTGTTAAATCTCATCTTTGTTAATGGTAGCTCCATCCTCCTCCACCTTTTATTGAAAAGTGTTTCTTTTGGGTGCAAATTAGTGTTAAAACTATATAACCTTATTTTTCGGAATGATTGTGTAGAGTGTAGGAAAAATCTGAAAGAAAAGCTATTTATTGTTCCAATTTACTCATAACAGATCTATAAACTTCTCTTTTCTTAATTATATAAAAATAAAAGCGCTTCGAAAAAAATTTTTAATGTTAATATTGTTTCTTTGGCGTTCAATGTTTTTTGTGTGTATGATTGTTTTTACATATTTGTATTGACTAATAACTAATCGATTTTTTAAATTCTTTCATCAGGTGAAACTTTCACTTTTCAGCTACATTATCAGCGAGTAACATAGACTACTTTTTACACCGATATCCACCTTTGTGAGTTTAACTAAAGTAAGTAGCAGAAAGAAGTGCACGAAAAAAATGTATAAATATAAATTAAATCCTAGACATTTGAGTACCAAGTACGACACAAGATAACTTCAAAGTAAGTAAAATTTTTTTGAGACGGAGTGAAGAGACGGGCCAGTTAGTTATTTACAAAAGGCAAAGTTTTAAATTTTAAAATAATTTGTTATGTAATGGATCATATTTATATGGTAAATATATTATGTAAGACCACTACCATATTTATTATTTAACTCTTATTGATTTTTAAATCTGCATTATTTAAAAGCTTAGTAAAGTTAAAGGACAGGTCAATAGACAATATCTGTGAATATTCTACAATCTTTATTATTTATTGCAAAATAAGTTTACCTATTTATTTTTTACATTAACTATTTAATAATTTATTTTGGTTATCAAGATAAACTGAAGGTAAAATGATATAACCCACGTGTGCGGGGAACCACAGGCAAAGGTATTTGATTAGGGAATGATCGCTTAATTAAATATCGAGGTTTGTGCAGATCGGGAGCGAGGTACAAATTCCAAAAGGTTTGATTCGGTCCTCACAATACGCCATTACCCTCGCTCCTGGGCTCAGTTCAGTGCATTGCTTCTTTATATTCCCTTACTCGCTTCGATGAACTCTTTCTTTTTATTGTTGTGTGTGTTTTATGAACTGACACATGTTAGTATTCGAGCACTCGAAGCGTGTCACTGAAATTGATAGTTTATTATTGCATTGTTTTAAGATTTTTTATACAAATAAATGTATATGTGTATATTGTAAGTATATATTGGCAGTTTTTTTGAGGCATATTATATTAGTATTATATATCCTGTACTGGTAGTTTGCTGAAGAATTTTAATAATAACACAAGTCAAGTCATTTTCAATTTGATATAGTCTATTGTAGGATTAATATATATTTATTTAGTTTAATATAATAGAAAATAAAAATACATTTAATATGATTTACGTGAATTTCTATTTATAAACAAACAATTGCAATAATAACGAATAAATTAATAAAAATACAACTCTATGATGTTTGGAGTTAAAAATAATATAATCGGCAAATTGCGTGCATATTTGTATAATTTAAATTTGTATAATTTCAACATGATAAATTTAGAACATTCATAATTATAATACTATTATGTTAATAGACCAGCACAGTTTAATTATAATACACAGCGGGTACAAGGCAGCTATTAATAAATAATTTAAAAACATTGGATTTTCTCACTATAAGACGATGATAACTGGATTTATTTTGTCAATATCATTATGTTTATAGAATATTATTGAACGTGTTATATAAAACAATATAACGTAATTAATTTGATTAATTTATGATGTCATTTATCACTGTACAAAATGTCTTGTCGTTTCATTTCAAGGAGGTACAATAATGGTATTTATTATTTGAATAATCAACTTTATCAAAGATCTACAATTATTAAAATATATAGGTATTATTACAATCCATATTAGACAAAATACGTTCATAATGTTTTAATAAGTAATCGATATTGCCTTGTCCCGAGGAGTCTACTACAAGCTATTTAATAATATATAAATATCTTGTTATAATTTCTATTAAATTCAATTTAGTAAGTTATAGTAAAAGGGGGAATAATATATTGTTTATAACAAGTAACAAACATACAAAAGACAACATTTATATGCATTAGTAATAAATACGTTTCGCTTAGGATTAGTTCTTTAATATCCGCGTCCGCCCGTTCATGTTAGTAGATTAAACATTCCCACTAACGGTTTATTTAATATTCTCTAAGAATTTTATTTACTCCTCTTTAATATAAATTCTTGTTGTGTTGAAGTACCCTTTTATGGACTCAAAGTAATATGAATAATTAGTTTAAATTTATTTTTGTTCATATATGATCAACTTATATTACATTAAAGGATTACAAGAGGGTTATTTATTTCAGTCAGTTTCACTTCTTACAATGTACAGCCATAAAGGATGATCAGGTAACAATACACAACGCACGTAATTGTCAATAAAGTTTTGGTAATAATTTTATTATGACGTCATAACAAGAACGATCAAATTCTTTAATGATATTGCTTTAATCTTTATAGAAAAATAAATGTAATTTTATATTATTCATATTCACCTTCACGCCATATCCCTTGCGGGGTAGCCAGAGACGACGGAGCGCCAAACGCTACGGTCTCTGCATACCTCTTTCGCCTCGGCCACAGACATCAACTTCTTCATACATGCCCTCCGGGGGGTCCTCATGCTTTTTACGTGACCTTCCTCCAGTATCGTAGCTACTGTATTTTCGAAGGTCACTCGAGGCCTCCCCCTGTCTCTCTTACCGCTCACTTTTCCCATATAAATCTTTTTTACCACTCTTTCATCACTCATTCTTTCAACGTGCCCAAACCACCTGAGCACGTTCTTCTTCATTCTCACCGTGACATCTTCGCTAGTACCTGCCATTCTGTGGATCTCTTCATTGCGGATTCGATCAGCTAGACTGACTCCGCATATTCTGCGAAGAGATCGCATCTCCACAGCATTCATCTTTCTTACATTCTTCTTCTGTGTTACCCACGTTTGGCTGCCGTATAACAGTGTCGGTAGCAAAACTGCATTGTGTACAGCCAAACGTGCAGCTATACTGACGTTTTGCCGTCTCAACAATGCAGTCAAAGCACCATTGACTCTGTTACCAGCAGCAATACGCCTTTCCACATCCATTTCGTATCTTCCGTCTCTGCTAAACATACTTCCCAAATATACCACTTCATTCACTTGTTCTATTATCTTATCATTCACGTTGATCTTACATTCTGTTCTTTCTTCATTTCTTTCAAATATCAGAACCTTCGTCTTATCTACATTCAGGTTAAGACCATTAATTTCACACCCATCTTTCAGAGTGGTGACCAATGCCTGCAAATTGCATTCTGATGATGCAATGAGCACTGCATCATCTGCATATAGTAAGCAATTGACCTTAAGGTCACCTACTTTCACTCCCATGTCACTATCTTTCACTCCTTGGAGACAACTATCCAAATACAAATTGAACAACCAAGCTGACATAGCGCAACCTTGCTTAACACCCGATTGGATGTCAAACCAGGGCGACATGCCAGCTCCTACTCGCACACAGGCTGAGTGATCTCGGTAAAGAGACCTTACAGCCTGTAGCAAGGGTCCGTTCACATTGTATCGGGGCAGTATTTCCCATAACTTCTTTCTCACAACCCTGTCAAACGCCTTTTCCAAATCCACAAAAGCACAGAAAACCTTTTGGTTTAGGGCCAAAAACTTTTCCGTGATCATGCGGAGGGAAAAGATCTGATCTATACACCCTCTTCCAGGTCTAAAACCTCCTTGTGCCTCCCACAACAGCCTTTCAGATCTCTCTTGCATTCTTCTCGCTAAAATTTTAGCATAAACTTTACCGCCCAAGCTAATCAAACTGATGGCCCTATAGCTTGCACAGTCTATCTGTGAACCTTTGCCTTTATACAAAGGTACGATGACTGCACTTCGCCAATCGTCTGGGACCTCCCCAGATTTCCAGCATAAATTGCATAAAAACCAGAAAAAGTCCCAGACGCGTGGCCCACCATATTTGATCATCTCGGCAGTAACTTCATCTGCTCCCGCAGCCTTACCACATTTCAGACTTCGAATCACGTTCTCTACTTCTTCTAAACTGATTTCACCATCGGCTACATCTTGACTCAGCATTACGCTGGTAGTCAAGACCGAGGCGTCCTCACGTTCATACATCTCCTTATAGAATTCCGCCCACCGCTGCAAAACGTGTGCTTGCTCAGTTAAAATTTCACCGCTTTTCGAAAGCACCCCTTTCATTCTACAGGTTACCGAACAACCCCGGGAACCACTAACTTCTCGCCAGAAAAGCTTCGTGTTTTCCCGGAAGTTGTTCGTCAACCTTTCATCCCTTTCTCTCTCAGAATTTTCACGCTTCATCTTTATAAGTGCTTTCGTTTTGTGCTTTTGCAGCTTGTACGCTCTTTTTCTTATCTCTCTCATACTTTTATACTTACCAGAGGCTTTATAATCCAGCCATGCTTTCTTCTTTAACTCTACAGCGTCTTTCACTTCATCATCCCACCATTCATCGCGCTTTTTACTAAAACCTCTTTTCCTTTTACCACATACTTCTGTCGCTACTTTCACCATACCATTCCTAAGGTTCTGCCAGCATAGTTCAACACTTTCATTTCCAGAATCATAGCTTTCAAGCTTCTTGGAAACCCTCTCTTGATATTCCTCTCTGATCGGTGGATCCTGAAGCTTCCAGCTTCTTATGCGATAATTCGACGCCAAGCTTGGACACGTCGTGCGGCTGCGCCAACCTGCGAACAAACCTCTTATTCTAGCAACGACTAGATAGTGGTCCGTTCCCAGATCAGCACCTCTGAACACTCGCGTGTCCATAACTTGACTTCGAATACGCTGGTCCACTAGGAATAAATCAATCATACTTCTTTCTTCCGCTCGCTCCCATGTGTACATGTGAATTTGTATATGTATATATATTTATATATATTATATATATATTTGTATACATATATATATATGTATATTTATATATGTTTTATATGTAGGTGTTTATTATAAGTATAGAAAAATATACATTCCTTTGAGATCTTCATAATGGAGGTGACATTTATATTTTTATTCATTACTTTAAATAGTGCCTTATCATAAATTCACATTAATTTAGTTTGTACATCGTGGTTTATCACAAGTACTAGAACATTTAACGAGTCCTCAATTCACTGAACTACATCTAAATGTAACATTCAACATGATTAACCTTGAACTACATTTACACGAAAATTTATATTAGTATGAAAATATTATTTCTTTTTAGAATTATTTTAACATTATTGTGTCTACGAGTATTTTTTAATTAAGACTTTTATAAAAACAGATTTTTCTTAGAAGAAAAATAGATTTTCTGGAATAAACTTGTAGCTTCATTACATGGACCTTACGGGTGCTATAATAGAATTATAATACCCTTTATTGATAAATAACGACAATAGTTAACAGACTCGTTGAAAGTTTAAATGAATTAAGGTAAGATACAGTTAAAACAAATTAATAATACAATATAATACAAATTTCGTTGAAGACTAGCATAAAATCTGAGTAATTAATTTGACGCTCTTCAGTGCAGCGATTATCAAATTGCCAGATTCAAATACATCCAGAGTCGCCACGCGAGCCTCAATCTCAATGAGCATCGTTGATGACATCACCAACGTTTTACTTTAAATATAACTAAACGCGTCATTATAAAAAAAATTAAAAATTCTAAAATCACATTACTACTCCATGTATACTCCATACACGACTGTACAGTTTAAAATTGGAGTGACTTTGCGTCATATTACTCATAGTGATTCAAACTTGTGTACTAACTACAGGCAGTACATATGTTAATATGTCAATGTTACGGAGGTTTACTGTATACATATAAAATTAATTTATAGTGTTTTCTATCACATAAAAATTTTCCTTATAATTCTTACATAGTATTTCCAATTACAGTAAAATACAGTATCATTTAACTAGGGGCGCGAACCGGACATCTCTCGTTAGAGTTCAGCGAATCGAGCAAAGCGAGTAACCCATCTTCAATTCAGGGCTCCAAGCTGACAGGCAAAAAATATTGAATAATCAAATATAACAGCGAATTTTATTTACATTAAAGTCTAAGGGACTGTAAGTTTTTGGTGATTATTCCTTAACGACGTGAGTTTATTTTTAACTTTTTTTTATAGTCCAAAGCAATAACCACCGCTATAAATGTGCAAATTTTCTTGAAGATCGGTAGAGCTGTTTTCATGCCAACCACGGATATGGGATGCAAAAAGTCTCACATAGAGAGCTCCGCTCGCTTCGCTCTTACGACTTATAATGCTTTAACCATGCTATTGACGAAAATATTTTATCATCCATAATCTAAATATATTTATTAAATAAATTGGAGTTAGTTTTGTAGAAAATATATTTGATAAATGTTATTTAATTTATACAGAAGTGACGGATTATCTACAACGACTTTTATCGGTTTATAAACACTTGTTACATCCAATATCGAGAAGATTTATTAAAAAAAATCCAAGAGTACTTTTATATTTAAAAAATGATAACTATTTGTTCAAAGACATGTAGCATAAAACGCGTTTCTTGGAAAAAATCTTAATCTGAATACTAATTTTTCAATGCAAAGTTAAAAGAGTTATTTTCTACAAGTTCAGAGGGCAAAGTCTATTTGGCATGTCATGTATTTGTTAATGTTAAATCTCGTCTTTGTTTATTGTAGCCCCATCCTCTATCTATTATTAACCAGTGTTTCTTGTGGGTGTAAATTGATATTACTACTATAAGACCTTATTTTTCTAAGGGATTGTGTAGGTTCTAAGAAACATCGAAAAGAAAAGAGCTATTTACTGTTCTAAGTTATTTATTAAAGTATAACAAAAAGATCTATAAACCTTAAACTGTAACTTAATTATATAAAAAAAAAATTAATTATATAGAAAAATTTATACATTGTAATTTGTTTGGTAAAATGTATTAATGTAATAAAAAACTCTTGATATCTTGAATCTAAATGTAATGATTTCATGTACAATATTTAGACTAAATTACAGTAATACGTAAAATAAACTAAACAATTTTTTTTTATATTATTATTTTGTGAACGTCTTGCAAAATTTGATTTATCAATAAGCAAATCACCCCACCCTACTTTGCTGGTTACAAGGCTTATATCAAGAATATGCGTTAGCAAAACCATGTGATAAAAGAACTGTGAAACTAAAACCAAACTATTGGTTTAGATGTGGTTTTCCATGTTATTGTACTCGATATATCACGTGGAATACAATGTCACATAGAATAGAGAACACACAAAGAAGATTGGTCGGTTTACCAAATAATAAGTCTCTTTATTAATAGCCAAAGTAGAAATGTGTTAATAATGTGTCAAATAAAGACTTAATAAAGTTAAATATTAACAAAAAAAATCAAACTATCTAATATAATATATATGATAACGGGACTAATTTAATTATATCTACAAAGAAAAGTAGGGGAAAGAATATCATTATGGGGACAAAAGTTGAGGAAAACTAAATGTAAGGTGCCTTCAAGCCACCATTCGCAAAAGAAACGGTCGTTGCCCCTAATATTACGGAGATGCCTAGGACGCATTTTTTGAGATATTTTTCATTTCAGTATTTTATTGCGAGAAAAAACAGCAGCATCTTGGAATGTTTATTAGAATATGGAATAGAGTTTGCTTTTACATTATAGTGATAAAATTCTTTGATCATTCCAGAAGTGGTGTTAATACAGACAGGGAACATTTTTGAAAGGAGGTAGGGAATAAAGGATAGCACAAAAATACTAAATTATTAATCGGGATTCAACCATTGCTGGGAATCTAAAGCAATGAGATATTTTTAGATTTTGTAAATAAATACTACCAAGGTTTTTTGTATATTATTATATATGTATTGTAAGGATAGGATACATTGTTAGTTTATTTACACTTTTAATTACAACGATATTAATTCGCTACTTTGTATTCTGTTTTACAACCTGTGACCGTCCTCGCGACTCCTTAATTAGGTCGTCAAATTCTATCTCCGAACCTAAGAGCTTCTACCAATATATTGATACACTACCTTTTCCAATACTTATTTATAGTCTCTTGGATTTTCTCATTAAAAGACTGGATTTATTTTGTTAATATCATTTTATTTATAAAATATTATCAAACGTGTTGTATCAAACAATATATTATAATTAATTTAATTAATTTGTAACGTCATTTTATTAACGGCTTTACAAAATGTCTTCCAGAGTGATTTCGTTTCAAAGAGGTACAATAATGGTCCTTATTATTTGAATAATCAACTTTATCAAAGAACTAAAACTGTTAAAGTATTAGTATTAGTGTAGGTATTATTATAATTTCTATTAATAAAGTGCCATCAGAATTTTGTAATAAATAATCGATATTGCTTTGTTCCGAGGAGTCTACTAAACTAATAATATACAAATATCTGGTTATAATTTCCATATTAAAAACTGCAACTCAGTAAGTTATAATAAGACCGCAATTAGTAATAATATATTGTTTATAACAAGTAACAAACAAAAGATAACATTAATATGTATTAGTAGTAAGTACGTTTTACTTAGGATTAGTTCTTTAAAACCCGCGTCCATCCGTTCATGTCAGTAGATTAAACATTCCCACTAACGGTTTATTTAATATTCTCTAAGAATTTTATTTACTCCTCTTTAATATAAATTCTTGTTGTGTTGAAGTACCCTTTTATGGACTCAAAGTAATATGAATAATTAGTTTAAATTTATTTTTTTATTCTTTTTAATTTTTGTTCATATATGATCAATTTATATAACATTAAAGGATTAAAAGAGGGTTATTTATTTCTGTCAGTTTCAGTTCTTACAATGTACAGCCATAAAGGATGATCAAGTGACAATACACAACGCACGTAATTGTCAATAAAGTTTTGGTAATTTTATTATGACGTCATAACAAGAACGATCAAATTCTTTAATGATAGTTGTAATATAAAAATAAATATAGTTTTATATGTAGGCGCTTATTATAAGTATAGAAAAATATACATTCCATTGTGATCTTCATAATTGAGGTGACATTTATATTTTTATTTATTACTTTAATTAGTGCCTTATCATAAATACACATTAATTTGGTTTGTACATCGTAGTTTATCACAAGTACTAGAACATTTAACGAGTACTCAATTCACTGAATTACATCTAAATGTAAAATTCTACAACATAATTAACCTTGAACTATATTTATACGAGAATTTATATAAGTATGAAAATATTATTTCTTTGTATAATTATTTTTAATTAATACTTTTATAAAAACAGACTTTTCTTAGAAAAAATAGATTTTCTGGAATAAACTTGTAGTTTTATTACAAGGACCTTACGGGTGTTATTATAATATAATAATAATACCCTTTATTGATAAATAACGACAATAGGTAACAGACTTGATACAAGTTTAAATGAATTAAGGTAAGATACAATTAAAACAAATTCCTATTACAATATAACAGAAATTTTCGTAGAAGACTATTATAAAACCTAAGTAATTCATTTGACCATTCATTCATTTGGCCAGATTCAAATGCTTCCAGAGTCGCCACGCGAGCCTCAATCTCAATGAGCATCGTTGATGACATCACCAGCGGTTTAATTTAAATATAACTCTAAACGCGTCATTATATTGAAATTTAAAACTTCTAAAACCTTTATTACACATTACTACGGAGTATACACGACTGTACAATAAGTTTAAAATATGAGTAACTTTCCGTCATATTATTTATACTGATGCAAACTTGTGCACTAACTACCGGCAGTACATATGTTAATGTGTTAATGTTAGGGAGGTCTAATATATACATATAAAGTTACTTTATACTGGCTTCTATAACCTGAAAAGTTTTCTTATAATTCCTACATAGTATTTGTAATTACATTAAAATACAATATCAATTAATAATAAAATATCTTACATTTAGTCTTGACTCTTACGATATGCGAAGCTATAATCATGCAGTAATGGTGTTAATTGATCTATTGAATAAATTGATTGAAAATAAAAATTTGATTCATTTTGATTTACACAGAAGTGACAGGTTATCTGCAACGACTTATATCAGTTTATGAACACTTGTTATATCCAATATCAAGAAGACTTATTAATTAAAATCCAAGGGTACTTTTATATTTAAAAATCGTAACCAAATATTTGTTCACAGTCACGTGAAAATATAATATAGTATAAAATAGGTTTCAAGAAAAATCTTAATCTGAATACTGAATATTCGATGCATAAACAAAACTAAAAATGTTATATTCTACCAGTCACAGGTCAAAGTCTATTTGCATATCATGTATGTGTTACTGTTAAATCTTATCTTTGTTAATAGTAGCCCCATCCTCCTCTACCTTTTATTTAAAAATGTTTCTTGTGGGTGCAAATTAGTGTAACTACAATATAACCTTATTTTTCGGAATGATTGTGTAGATTGTTGGAAAAATCTGAAAGAAAAGCTATTTATTGTTCTAATTTATTCATAACAGATCTATAAACTTCTCTTTTCTTAATTATATAAAAATTAAAGCGCTTCGAAAAATTTTTTTAATGTTAATATTGTTTCTTTGGCGTTCAATGTTTTTCTGTATTTTAGGAAAATATATTGTAATTTGTTTTTGTATAATGTGATAATACAATGAAGTACTCTTATTTTTGTTTAAATTGTTAAACGGAATATTGAAGTAATTTCTCATTCGACTCATTTTTATCAACAACAAAATATTCATGATACGCAACTTATTTATCAGCTTTCATTTATGGATAATTTTAATTAATTTGAGAATCCGAAGAAACTACTGGGATGTCTTTTTATTTACTATAAATGTATATTTGTTTATAGTATTGAATAATAAAATATCACTGCTAACTCTCTACTCTAGCTAACTCTGTCTGCTTCTTAAAGTAAGTCGTCTTACATCACAGATCCCTGAACGATCACGAATTTTTATTACAACATATTCATTACATTATGTTAAATAGTCTCCAGCCCAGACTCCATTGTTATTTAGATTTATCACTTCAAATATAATAGTTATATGTAAATAAAACCACACCGTATGTGATCTTGTCGATTATTTCCGAAAACAATATAAAGTTTATAAGTAGGTTAATTATTTAATAAATCGATGACTCTATTCATCTAATCATTTTATTTATTTTCGTGATCTATTTCGACTAAAATTTATGCAAATAGACTTTAATTAATTGGGGCTAAATCTAGTCTACTCTTTACATCTACGTAGTTTCTATAGAAAAAAGTTAAATAAATCAATATTTTATATTACCCATAACCCAATATCTAAAATCTGATTTTAGCATTAATAAATCCACTTACTCTTACAGTAATTAAAAACATTTAAAAATTACTATACTATAATGTATTTCAATAATATGTAACTAAGTAAGTAGGTATATAATGAATTGTGTTTATCGGCAGCTGTCGCGATGAAAAGTAATTTACCAACTTTTACATATTTAAGTCTAATTGACGTTCATTGCTGTAAAGGATTTACAAGAGACTGATTTTAATGTCTTCAATAATGGATTTTAATATTAAGTTTAGTATTGTTATTTAATTCGTATTTTACTCCTAAGAAATATATTTTTTTATATCTTTGCATAGTTTTGCTTAAATATTATTAAAATAAACTGCAATATCTTTTACAACGTATCTATAATTTCACAAATTAACTTTAGAATTTGAGTATTTGTATTTGTTTTAACTTATGGATTTAGTTTCTTTTGTAGTGATAAGATATGTATGTATTTATGCGGTATTTATTATTCTTAAATTTATTTAGCATAGCCTTTAAAATCATTACTATTTTATTGTTAATATTTATGTTAACTTGTTTTCTTCGTTGTTTCTATTATTAGCCATGTATATCCCTGGTACATGATGCACTAGCATTAAATTCGACAATTGTTAAGTTTTTTGAACAATGATAATAAAAAAATAATAAATAAGTAACGGACAGCTTGGCGCCTTGTCTCATTTTATTGTGTAGAAAAGTGTATAAAAAGATGAATACTGAATTATAGTTGTCGTGATTTCATATAAAAATAATATCTTAAGCACTCAAGTCGAGATTGAGAGGCAAGTTTATTGTCATTTGGACACAACCATTCCTTTTATAAATAGGTACAGAGCCCTTCAGAGAATATAAAAGACGAGGGCTGTTATTACAGCGGGTGAGTACATTAAAGGTCGTATGGACATACCACATTTGATATGTATAACCTTTAATGTACTCACCTATCTATAAATATGTGGAAATGTAAACAATTTAATAACATTCTACACACGCTCTAGTAGTAAATAAAAACACAACAACATAGACGACTTTACACGGTCATCTTAAACGTTGTCTGACGAACTAAATTATATTTTAACTACTTGTAATAAATGGGTGTGTTTATTACTTACTTAGCTTCACGCCATACCGAGATAGCCAGAGACGACGGAGCGCCAAGCGCTACGGTCCCTGCATACCTCTTTCGTTTCGGCCACAGACATGCCCTCCGGCTCCGGTCCTCAGGCTTTTTACGTCACCTTCCTCCAGTATCATAGATACTGTGTTTTCGAAGGTCACTCCAGGTCTCTCCCTTTGTGAGGTGTATTTATTGATTTTCTGATTAGTATCCCTCAGGCTCAGGACTGACAGAAGGGACGCCCATATTTGTTGCTTTTAATTTTATTATCCTATACTAAATCATTTATTTGGATTAAAATAAAGAAATAATGCTATGTAAATTAAATAACACCATGTCAAACCACACCCATCATTATTGTTTATGAATTATTTTAGTGAGTGTGTGAAAATTTACTCTGAATTGAAGTTAAAATTAAATTAATATTGAACAGAACAAATGAGGTAATTTACACATCTAGAAATTGACATACAGATAGATAATAAAAGAAACACGACCCATTTAATTTATAGCGTTGTTGTAGTTCAGGCTTTAATCTGTGTGAATCTGCACGAAAACATTATATTTCATTATAATGCAAAATAAATTGCAATTACGCTATTTTGTTTAAATGAAAATAAATGTATAATAAATACAATACAATATAAATGTATATGTATAAAACTAGTTATGGAGTAAGAAATTACATAACATAAGTATCAAATATTGTAGAAAACCTAAGGATTAGTCGTATATTCTCTGTATTGGTGTTAATAAGAAGGTTCCTCTAATAATAGAACAAATAAATACTTGCACACCCGTCTGAGGCAACAGGCGGTCCTTAATAAGTGTATCATATGAGAATATTGACAGTTTCCGTTCAAGGATTCCTCCCTACTATCTGTGACTAAATAATAATGTTATCAATCTTTTCATATCTTTTTCATTGAAATATATCATACCCAATTTCATCTATAACTTTTATAATAATAATTCTAATGAGATTCTTTTATTGTTTGTTGTTTACAGATAACATTTTTTCTATAATTTGAAAGTAGAGTAATTATTAGTTTATATATAGGTTATCATAAAACAATATCAGTGCTAATGATACCTACCTTGAAGTATAGTATATTACGACACGAGGGATAATAAGGGTGTTAAATTTACGGTTGGTATAAACTTTAATACTTTTACAATGTCTATTATTTGACCCAATATGGAACTAAAAAAATCTCATAGAATTTTAGTTTTTTAATGATAATAATTGTTTTTTTATGTACTTCTATGACAACTCATAAAAAAAGTTGTTTAATACATAATATGTTTTTTGACAAAAGTAGATATCGGTAGGATTGCTCTATTAAGACATTATATATATATTAAATAAAATATTTGTGAAATATATTGTACACTATTTCTATAAATTTTGTGAACACTTTCAATATAACTGTAACTTTGGGAGCAAATTTCATTACACATATCCCTTGGACTTACCCACGGACTAACACGGCGATTAACCAAAAAATATTAGTTCTGGAAGTTATCAACAGTTGTTGTGTTTGTATATCCTAATAATTGGTCATTTATTAGAAATGATTGAGCTTGTTAAAAGTTATGCTAATATTATAAAGGGGAAATTTTGGTTTGTTTTTATGTTTGTTTGTAACGATTTGGTGGAATGAATATTGAAGCGATTTAAAAACTTAATTTTTCAGTCGAGAGCAATATTGTCAGCGTGTAATATGGGCTTATTATACCGATATCCCCACGGTATCGGCACCTATGCGAATAAAACTAGAGTAAGTAGAAGAAAAAAGAGCACCCAAAAAATAAAAAAATATAAATCAAATCTTAAACACGTACTACTCGTACTAAGAACGACACACTTTTTTTTTTTTTTTTTTTTCTTTTGTTTCTCTGCTGTTAGCCCTACTGGCCATGACAGCGTCACCGGTGGAATGGACGGGTGCAGAGACCCGCCCTTGAAAAAGGGGGGCCTGAAGGGCCCCAGGGGAACGTGCGTCCTGAGGGCGCCTCCTGTGAGGCTCGGACCACGGCTCAGGACGCCGTTAGGTGGGAAGCGAGGGTTGGATGTGGGTTAGGTTTTGACACTAACGTCCTCCAACGGCAGAACGCCGGAGCAACGTGCTTGGATGGGGGCCTCGTCTTCGCCGGCGAAGACGCTGTGTGTGTGTGTATGTGTAGTATTTATGTACGCTTTGCCGCTTTTACGTAGCGTTCCCTAACGTAATCGCGTCGTCCGGATCGAAAAGTACCGACTTGGGTCTTCTCTTTCTGACTTTAGGAGTCTTACGGGCCGTGTATCCTGTGACCTTAACCACCAGCGGGTTTGGGTGTCCCACAGCATTGTCAAAGTAGCTTTTGGAGAGCCCCTTGAAATACTGTGCGATCGTCGGTAGGTAAGAACGACACACGATGATTTCATCTCAAGTAAAGTTTTACACCCAGTGAAGACAAGGGACTGATGGTTATTCACAAAAGGCAAAGTTATCAATCTTACAATAACATTTCATGCACATACATACAGTTAATAAATTATGTAAGGCCACAACTATATTTATTATTTAACTCTTATTGATTTTTAAATCTAAGTTATTTAGAAGCTCAATAAAGTTAAAGGACAGGTTAATAGACATCTGTAAATATTCTACAATCTTTATTATTTATTGCAAAATAAGTGTACTTATTTATTCTTTTACATTGGCTCTTTGATATTTGATTTGATCATAAAGATATTCCAAAGGTTGTAATTGGTATAACAAAAGTATTTATGTACAACAGAACCACAGGTAAAAGTATGTGTATTAGGGAATGATCGTATAGTTAAATATCGAGGTTTGAGCAGGCCGGGAGCGAGGTACAAATACCAAAAGATTTGATTCGGTCCTCACAATACGCCATTACCCTCGCTCCGAGGCTTAGTTCAGTGCATTACTTCTTTATATTCCCTTACTCGCTTCGATGAACTCTTTCTTTTTATTGTTGTGTGTTCTATGAACTGACACATGTTAGTATTAGAGCACTCGAAGCGTGTCACTGGAATTGATAGTTTATTTTTGCATTGTTTTAAGATTTTTTATACATATAAATGTATATCAGGTGTATATTGTCATTTGGTGAAGAATTTTAATACTAACACAACGAGTCATTTTCAATTTGATGTTTAAAACTCACTTAGAACTCACAAAGCGATATTAATTCGCTACTTTGTATTCTGTTTTACAACCTGTGACCGTCCTCGTGTCTCTTTAACTAGGTCGTCAAATGTTATCTCTGAACCTAAGAGCTTCTATCAGTACTTTGATACGCTTTATCTTTTACTATAATTTATAGTCTATTGTAGGATTAAAATATATATATTTAGTATAACATAATAGAAAATAAAAATACATTTAATATGATTTACGTGAATTTCTGTTTATAAACAAACAGTTGCAATAATAACGAATAAATTAATAAAAACACAACTCTATGATGTTTTTAGTTGAAAATAATATAATCGGCAAATTGCGTGCATATTTGTTAACCAATTTCAACATGATTAATTTAGAACATTCATAATTATAATACTATTATGTTAATAGACCAGTACAGTTTAATTATAATACACACCAGATACAAGGCAGCTTTACATAAATAATTAAAAAACATTGTATTATTTCAGTAAAAGATGATGATGACTAGTTTGATTACTTACTGGATTTATTTTGTCAATATCATTATGTTTATAAAATATTATTAAACGTGTTGTATAAAACAATATACCGTAATTAATTTAATTAATTTAAGACGTCATTTATTACTGTACAAAATGTCTTGTCGTTTCATTTCAAGGAGGTACAAAAATGGTCTTTATTATTTGAATAATCAACTTTATCAAAGATTTACAATTATTAAAATATGTAGCTATTATTACAATCCATATTAGACAAAATACGTTCATAATTTTTTAATAAGTAACCGATATGCCTTGTCCCGAGGAGTCTACTACAAGCTATTTAATAATAAATAAATATCTTGTTATAATTTCTATTCAATTCAATTCAGTAAGTTATAGTAAAAGCTGCAATGAGTAATAATATATTGTTTATAACAAGTAACAAACATACAAAAGATAACATTAATATGTATTAGCAGTAAGTACGTTTTACTTAGGATTAGTTCTTTAATACCCGCGTCCGTCCGCTCACGTCAGTAGATTAAACATTCCCACTAACGGTTTATTTAATATTCTCTAAGAATTTTATTTACTCCTCTTTAATATAAATTCTTGTTGTGTTGAAGTACCCTTTTATGGACTCGAAGTAATCTGAATAATTAGTTTAAATTTATTTTTTTATATTTGTTAATTTTTGTTCATATATGATCAACTTATATAACATTAAAGGATTAAAAGATGGTTATTTATTTCCGTCAGTTTCAGTTCTTACAATGTACAGCCATAAAGGATGATCAGGTAACAATACACAACGCACGTAATTGTCAATAAAGTTTTGGTAATTTTGATTATGACGTCATAACAAGAACGATCAAATTCTTTAATGATTTTGATATAGTTGTAATATAAAAATAAATGTAGTTTTATATGTAGGCGCTTATTATAAGTATAGAAAAATATACATTCCATTGAGATCTTCATAATAGAGGTGACATTTATATTTTTATTTATTACTGTAATTAGTGCCTTATTATATACTCACATTAAATTTATTTGTACTCGTGGTTTATCACAAGTACTGGAACATTTACCGAGTACTCAATTCACTGAACTACATCTAAATGTAACATTCTACAACATAATTAACCTTGAACTACATTTACACGAGAATTTATATTAGTATGAAAATATTATTTCTTTTGATAATTATTTTTAATTAAGACTTATATAAAAACAGACTTTTCTTAGAAAAAAATAGATTTTCTGGAATAAACTTGTAGCTTTATTACATGGACCTTACGGGTGTTATTATAATATAATAATAATAATTCCTTTTATTGATAAATAACGACTATAGGTAACAGACTCGTTACAAGTTTAAATGAATTAAGGTATGATACAGTTAAAACAAATTCCTATTACAATATAACACAAATTTTCGTAAGTAATTCATTTGACGCTCCTCAGTGCAGTGATTATCAAATTGCCATATTCAAATGCATCCACAGTCGCCACAAGTGCCTTAATCTTAATGCGCATCGTTGATGATACCACCAACGTTTTACTTTCAGTATAACTCTAAACACGGCTATATATTAAAATTAAAAATTCTATAACTTTTTATTAAACTTACATTATAATTGTTAAGAATACACGACTTTACAATAAGTTTTAAATAGGAGTAACTTTGCGTCATATTACTTATACTGATACAAACTTGTGTATTAACTATAGGCAGTACATATGTTAATATGTCAATGCTAAGGAGGTTTACTGTATACATATAAAGTTACTTTATACTGGTCTCTATCACATAAAAATTTCCTTACTTAGTATTTGCAATTACATTAAAATACAATATCAATTAAATAGGGGGCGCGAACCGGACATCTCTCGTTAGAGTTCGGCGAATTGAGCGAAGCGAGTAACCCATCTTCAATACAGTGTTCAAAGCTGAAACCGACAGGCAAAAAATATTGAATAATCAAATATCACATAGCGAAATTTTTTTACATAGAAGTCAAAGGGACTGTAATTTTTTGGTAATTATTCCTCAACGACATGAGTTTATTTTTCACTTTTTTTATACTCCATCGCAATAACAATTTTTCAATTTTTTTTACATTTAGATGTATCTTACGACATATGATGCTTTAATCCTTTTATTAACGAAAATATTTAAACATTCACAATATTCGAAATATATTTATTAAATAAATTGGAGTTGGTATTGTAGAGAATATTATTTGATAAGTGTTATTTAATTTATACATACAGAAGTAACGGATTATCTGCAACGAGTTTTATCGGTTTGTAAATGTTTGTTAAATCCAATATCGAGCCGATCTATTAAACGAAATCCAAGTACTTTTATTTTTCAAAAATGACAACTATTTGTTCAAAGACATGTAGCATAAAATGCGTTTCTTGGAAAAAATCCTTAACTGAATACTAATTATTCGATGCAAAGTTAAAAATGTTATTTTCTACAAGTCCCAAACCAAAGTCTATTTGGCATATCATGTATTTATTACTGTTAAATCTCATCTTTCTTAATTGTAGCCCCATCCTCTATCTATTATAATAATACATAACAGGTTAATACCTGTGCTACTTATTGGTGTAAATTAAACCTTATTTATCTGAAAGATTCTAAGAAAAATCTAAAAGAAAAGAACTATTTATTGTTCCAAATTATTCACTTTCCGTTCCGTTATTCAGTTAATTACGTTAAAAGTGGTTAACAAATTTGAATGACATTTGGCGATTACATTATTTTCAACTAAAAACATCGTTAACTTGGGATTAAATATAATAGAGACTCTTAACATGAACTATTTAAATAAAAAAGTTCCAAATTAACGTTAAAACATAAATGCTGTCCAATGAGTATATATTTTTATTATATATTATATTATAATAAATAAATATGTTTTCATCCTATAATAGAATATAAACAATTATAGTAAAAGATAAAGCGTATCAAAGTACTGATAGAAGCTCTTAGATACGGATATAGAATTTGACGACCTAGTTAAAGAGACACGAGGACGGTCACAGGTTGTAAAACAGAATACAAAGTAGCGAATTAATATCGTTTTATGAGTTCTAAGTGAGTTTTAAACATCAAATTGAAAATGACTTGTTGTGTAAGTATTAAAATTCTTCACCAAACTGCCAGTACAGAATATATATTACCAATTTAGTATGCCTTAAATAAACTGACAATGTATTGTATCCTTACAATACACACACATGTATATCAATACATTTATATGTATAAAAAATATTTTAAACCAAAACAAAAATAATCTATCCATTCCAGTGACAAGGGAATATAAAGAAGCAATGCACTGAAACTGAGCGAGGGTAATGGCGTATTGTAAGGACCGAATTAAATCTTTTGGTATTTGTACCCCGCTCCCGATCTGCACAAACCTCGATATTTAATTATACGATTATTCCCTAATACACATAACTTTGCATAATCATATACCTAGATACATTGGTTATACCAAATAGGACTAATATTTAGATTATTTTTATAACCAAAATTAATTATGAAACAGCCATAATACAGCCAAAATAAGGAAGATAAGAAGATATAATAAGAAGAAGCCGGGGACCCCCTCCCCGAGCAAAATCGGGGAAATGATTCTCGGATTTTGCTCGGGCTGCCCGTCGTATCTGGGGCGGGCAAAGTATCGCCTTTTGTGTTTTTTGAGGGCAAACGACGAGTCACCGCAGCGGCACCCCGACCCACTCTAAATGTGGACTTTTGCAACATCCGGGGACTTCATTCCAACTTGAACGCCGTCCACTATCACCTAGAGACGGCGCAGCCGGCCTTGTTGTTTCTGACGGAGACGCAGATATCTCAACCTAGCGACACAGCGTACCTGTCATACCCCGGGTATAAACTAGAACACCATTTTATACCACACGCCGGGGTATCTGTGTTCGTAAGGGAGGATATCTGCTACCGTCGCCTTCAGGTTTTTGAAGGTCGGGACCTGTCTGTACTCTGGCTGCGCGTGGACATGGACGACCATGCCAGAGTCTACGCGTGCCTCTACAGGTCCCATAGTGGTAATGCAGAAACGGTTCAACTCTTGGGCCATGTTCAGGCGAAGATTGACGATCTGCTTTCACAGATTCCCTCCGCCGAAGTCGTAGTCCTCGGGGACTTCAATGCGCACCATGCCGATTGGCTAGGGTCACGTGCCACCGACTACGCGGGAAGATCTGTGTTTGACTTTGCTCTGGCAAATGGTCTGTCCCAGCTGGTAAAGACGCACACTCGTCTACCGGACGTGGACAGCCACAGGCCCTCTTTGTTGGATCTTCTGCTGACTACACATCCAGAAAAGTACCAGATCACTGTCGAGGCTCCCTTAGGTTCCTCTGATCACTGTCTGGTACGGAGTGTAGTGCCCATTCCACGGTCGGCTCGCACAACACCTGCGACTCGACGCGTTTGGCACTACAAGTCAGCGGATTGGGATGGAATGCGGTCCTTTTTTGCATCCTACCCATGGGGGCCGATTTGTTTCTCTTCCAATGATCCTAGTGACTGCGCTGCGGCTGTAGCTAATGTGATACTTCAGGGCATGGAACTATTTGTACCAAGCTCTGTGGTACCACTTGGTGGAAGATCGCGGCCTTGGTTTGATGCGTCTGTCAGGGCTGCAGCAGCTGGCAAACGGCAGGCTTATCAAGCTTGGGCTAATGCGTTAGTCACTAAGGATCCGAACTCTAGAGTTCTGAAGAGGAAATATAATCGTGCCTCCAGATTCTTCAAACGGAAAATTGCTAGAGCAAAGTTCAAGCATGTCGTCAAAATTGGGGATCAGCTGGCAAAGTACCCGCCTGGCACGCGCAAGTTCTGGGCGCTGTCTAAAGCTACGCTGGGAAACTTTTGTCAGCCATCCCTACCGTCATTGCACACTGGGAACGACTCTCTGGCCTACACGGCAAAAGAGAAAGCCGATCTCTTGGGCACTCTTTTTGCCTCAAACTCGACTTTGGACGACCAGGGGAAGACACCGCCTATCATCCCGCGGTGTCCGAGCTTAATGCCGGAAATAGTTTTTCGGCAAAAACTCATCCGAAAAGCCCTCCTTTCCTTGGAAGTTCATAAGTCGAGTGGGCCAGATGGTATCTCTTCAGTTGTGCTACGAACATGTGCCCCTGAATTGACACCAGTGCTAACGCGTCTATTTCGGTACTCCTACCTTAAAGGCGTAGTCCCGGTCTCATGGAAGCGTGCCCTTGTCCATCCGATCCCTAAAAAAGGTGATAGCTCGGACCCAGCTAACTACAGACCTATCGCCATTACCTCTCTTCTCTCCAAAGTAATGGAGAGTATCATCAATAAGCAGCTCCTAACCTAACCGGCAATATGGCTTTCGCCATGGTCGATCGGCTGGTGATCTTCTGTTATATCTTACACACCGTTGGGCAGCTGTTATTGAAAGCAAGGGAGAGGGTCTGGCAGTTAGTCTGGATATGGCGAATGCCTTCGATCGTGTATGGCACAAGGGACTTCTCTCGAAGCTACCTTCCTATGGACTTCCCGAGAGTTTATGCAAGTGGATCACCAGCTTCCTCACTGGGCGGAGTATACAGGTCGTTCTCGACGGTTTTTGCTCGGACCCCAAGCCCGTGAACGCTGGTGTACCCCAAGGCTGCGTGATATCCCCAACTCTGTTCCTCCTGCACATCAATGATATGTTGGATATCTCCAACATACATTGTTATGCGGATGACAGCACTGGGGATGCGGTATATTCCGGCCGTGCAGGTCTCTCTCGGGAAAACGTCGACGAGTACCGAAAGAAACTTGTGTCTTCTATAGAGACTTCCTTAGGGATAGTTTCTGAGTGGGGTGAACTGAACCACGTTCAGTTCAATCCCCAGAAGACACAGGTTTGCGCGTTTACCACTAAGAAAACCCCATTTGTCGTATCACCGCTCTTCGAGAGCACTCCCCTTATTGCCTCGCCAAGTATCAGAATACTGGGTCTCGACATTTCAAGTGACTGTCGGTTTCGTGGTCATCTGGAGAGCAAGGCCAAGTTGGCCTCGATGAAATTGGCCGATGAAAGCGCAAGTCCGGCCACACATGGAGTACTGTTCTCATCTCTGGTCCGGATCACCCCAATATCAGCTTCTACCATTTGACCGCGTACAACGGAGAGCCGTTCGGATTGTCGGGGACCCGGTGCTCTGTGAACGGCTGGACTCTTTGGCATTGCGTAGAGACGTTGCATCTCTGTGCGTCTTCTACCACATTTACCACGGGGAGTGTTCCGAAGAGCTATTCGATCTGATGCCTACCGCCGAATTCCATCACCGCACAGCGCGCCATCGCCTCCAATACCATCCCTACCACCTGGCTGCATGGCGATCCACCACTGTGCGCTTCTCAAGTACATTTTTTCCTCGTACCACTCGAATGTGGAACGAACTCCCTTCGGCGGTATTTCCAGATCGGTACGACATGGGTACCTTCAAAAAAGGCGTTTACTCCCACCTTCAAGGCCGGCAACGCTCCTGTAAATCCTCGGATGCTGCAAGAGTTCATGGGCGGCGGTGATTACAAATCATCTGTGACCCGCCAGCTCGTTTGCCCTCCTATTCCATAAAAAAAAATAAAAAAAAAATATTAAGATGACTTTCTTTAAGAAGCAACCAGAGTTACCTTCAGTGATATTTTATTATTCAATACTATAAACAAACATACATTTATAATAAATAAAAAGATATCCTAGTAATTTCTTCTGATTCTCAAATTAATTAAAATTATCCATAAATGAAACCTGATAAATAAGTTGCGTATAATGAATATTTTGTTGTTGATAAAAATGAGTCGAATGAGAAATTACTTCAATATTCCATTTAACCATTGAAACCAAAATAAGTGTACTTCATTGTATTACCACATTATACAAAAACAAATTAAAATATATTTTTTAAAAATAAAGAAAAATCTTGAACGCCAAGGAAACAATATTAACATTAAGTTTTTTTTCGAAGCGCTTTGTATTTAATATAATTAAATTAAAGTGAGAGGTTTATACATCTTTTATAAATAAATTGGAACAAAAAATAGCTTTTCTTTCATATTCTTCCTACAATCTACACGATCATTCCGAAAAATAAGGTTATATTGTAGTTACACTAATTTTCACACATATGAAACACTTTTCAATAAAAGGTAGAGGAGGATGGGGCTATCATTAACAAAGATGAGATTTAACAGTAACAAATACATGATATGCAAATAGACTTTGGCCTGGGACTGGTGGAATATAATATTTTTAGCTTTGTTTATGCATCGTATATTCGGTATTCAGATTAGGATTATTCCTTGAAGCCTATTTTATACTATGTTATATTTTCACGTGACTTTGAACAAAATTTGGTTACGATTTTTAAATATAAAAGTACTCTTGAATTTTAATTAATAAGTCTTCTCGATATTGGATATAAAAAGCGTTTAAAAACGGATAAAAGTCGTTGCAGATAATCTGTCACTTCTGTGTAAATCAAAATGTATCAAATTTTTATTTTCAATAAATTTATTCAATAAATCATTTATCACCATATCTATATGCTTAAAGCATCATATGTCGTAAGAGTCAAGACTAAATGTAAAGGAAATCGAAACTATTGTGAAATGTATTGATATTTGAGATTATTTTATATGTAGGTAATAGAATAATAATATTTAGCAGATATTATATAATTAATGGATATTGTATTTTAATGTTATTACAAACACTATGTAGTAATTATAAGAAAACTTTTCAGGTTATAAAAGCCAGTATAAAGTAACTTTATATGTATATATAAAACCTTCCTAACATTGTCATATTAACATATGTACTGCCTGTAGTTAATACACAAGTTTGTATCACTACAAGTAATATGACGCAAAGTTACTCCTATTTTAAACATATTGTGCAGTCGTGTAAACTCCGTAATAATGTGTAATAAAAGTTTTAGAATTTTTAAATGTCATTATAATGACGCGTTTAGAGTTTTATTTAAATTAAAATGTTGGTGATGTCATCAACGATGCTCATTGAGATTGAGGCTCGCGTGGCGACTCTGGATGCATTTGAATCTGTCAATTTGATAATCACTGCACTGAGGAGCGTCAAATGAATTACTTAGATTTTATTCTAGTCTTCTACGAAAATTTATATTATATTGTAAAAGTAATTTGTTTTAACTGCTTTTTAGCTTAATTCATTTAAACTTGTAACGAGTCTGTTACCTATTGTCGTTATTTATATAAATAAAGGGTATTATTGTTATATTATAATAACACCCGTAAGGTCCATGTAATAAAGCTACAAGTTTATTCCATAAAATCTATTTTTTTCTAAGAAACGTCTGTTTTTATAGAAGTCTTAATTAAAAAATACTCATAGCCACAATAATGTTAAAATAATTATAAAAAGAAATAATATTTTCATACTAATATAAATTCTCGTGTGAATATAGTTCAAGGTTAATTATGTTGAAGAATATTACATTTAGATGTAGTTCAGTGAATTGAGTACTCGTTAAATGTTCCAGTACTTGTGATACCACGATGTACAAACAAAATTAATAAGAATATATGATAAGGCATTAATTAAAGTAATAAATAAAAATATAAATGTCACCTCCATTATGAAGATCTCAATGGAATGTATATTTTTCTATACTTATAATAAGCGCCTACATATAAAACTACATTTATTTTTATATTACAACTATATCAAAATCATTAAAGAATTTGATCGTTCCTGTTATGACGTCATAATAAAATTACCAAAACTTTATTGACAATTAAGTGCGTTGTGTATTGTTACCTGATCATCCTTTATGGCTGTACATTGTAAGAACTAAAACTGACGGATATAAATAACCCTCTTGTAATCCTTTAATGTTATATAAGTTGATCATATATGAACAAAAATTAACAAAGAATAAAAAAATAAATTTAAACTAATTATTCATATTATTTTGAGTCCATAAAAGGGTACTTCACCACAACAAGAATTTATATTAAAGAGGAGTAAATAAAATCCTTAGAGAATATTAAATAAACTGTTACTGGGAATGTTTAATCTACTGACATGAACGGATGGACGCGGGTATTAAATAACTAATTCTAAGTGAAACGTATTTACTACTAATACATATTGATGTTATCTTTTGTATGTTTGTTACTTTTTATAAACAATATATTATTACTGATTGCCCCTTTTATTATAACTTACTGAATTGAATTGAATAGAAATTATAACAAGATATTTATTAATTATTAAATAGCTTATAGTAGATTCCAAGCACACTTTGTACTTATTACAAAATTATGAACGTATTTTGTCTAATATGGATTGTAATAATACCTACATATTTTAATAATTGTAGTTCTTTGATAAAGTTGATTATTCAAATAATAAAGACCATTATTGTACCTCCTTGAAATGAAACGACAAGACATTTTGTACAGTAATAAATGACATCATAAATTAATTAAATTAATTACGGTATATTGTTTTATACAACACGTTTAATAATATTCTATAAATATAATGATATTGACAAAATAAATCCAGTAAATAATCGAACTAGTTATCATCGTGTTTTAGTGAGAGAATACAATGTTTTTAATTATTTATGAAAAGCTGCCTTATATCTGGTGTGTATTATAATTAAACTGTGGTGGTCTATTAACATAATAGTATTATAATTATGAATGTTCTAAATTAATCATGTTGAAAGTGGTTAACAAATGTGCATGAAATTTGGCGATTAAATTATATTCAACTAAAAATAGCATAGATTTGGGGTTTTATTACTTTAATTGTTTTATTGCAACTGTTTCTTGATAAATAGACTCTTAACATGAACTGTTTAAATTCATTTAAAAACATAATAAATGCTGTCCAATTACTATGTATTTTTATTTTCAATTATATAATAGTAAATAAATAGTTTTATACCTTACAATAGACTATATATAATTATAGTAAAAGATAAAACATATCAAAGTATTGATAGAAGCTCTTAGGTTCGAGATAAAATTTGACGACTTAATTCACGTAAGGAGTCACGAGGACGGTCACAGGTTGTAAAACAGAATACAAAGTAGCGAATTAATCTTGTTTTAATTAAAAGTTAATTTTAAACATCAGATTGAAAATGACTTGTTTTCTTAGTATTAAAATTCTTTACCAAACTGCCAATACAGAATATATAATAATAATAATATTAATATACCTTAAATTATATACATTTATATAAATAAAAGATATCTTAAAAATAAACTATCCATTCCAGTAACACGCTTCGAGTGCTCGAATACTAACATGTGTCATGTGTGTTCATAAAACACAAACAACAATAAAAAAAGAGTTCATCGAAGCGAGTAAGGGAGCAATGCACTGAACTGAGCCCGGAGCGAGGGTAATGGCGTATTGTGAGGACCGAATCAAACCTTTTGGTATTTGTACCTCGCTCCCGGCCTGCTCAAACCTCGATATTTAATTATAAGATCATTCCCTAATACACATACCTTTACCTGCGGTTACGTTGTACCTTTAGACCTTTACGACCTTTAGATTATCTTTATAACCAAATCAATTATCAAACAGCCAATAAAATAATAAATAGATACTTATTCTACAATAAATAACAAAGATTGAAGAACATTTACATATTGTCTATTGACCTGCCCTTTAACTTTACTAAGCTTTTAAATAATGCAGATTTAAAGTTCCAATCAATAGGAGTTAAATAATAAATATGGTAGCAGGCTTAAGTCATTTATTTACCGTATGTATGATCCATTACAAATTATTTTAAAATTAAAACTTTACTTTTTGTGTATAACTAACTGACCCGTGTCTTCACTCGGACTCACACATTTACTTACTTTGAAGTTATCTTGTATCGTTTTTAACTTAACTTATCTTCACGCCATATCCCTTGCGGGGTAGCCAGAGACGACGAAGCGCCAAACGCTACGGTCCCTGCATACCTCTTTCGCCTCGACCATTTTTTTTTTTTTTTTTTTTTTTTGTGTTTCTCTGCTGTTAGCCCTACTGGCCATGACAGCGTCACCGGTGGAATGGACGGGTGCAGAGAACCGCCCTTGAAAAAGGCGGGCCTGAAGGGCCCCAGGGGAACGCGCGTCCTGAGGGCGCCTCCTGTGATGCTCGGACCACGGCTCAGGACGCCGTTAGGTGGGAAGCGAGGGTTGGATGTGGGTTAGGATTTGACACTAACGTCCTCCGACGGCAGAACGCCGGAGCAACGTGTTTGGATGGGGGCCTCGTCTTCGCCGGGGAAGACGCTGTGTGTGTGTGTATGTGTAGTATTTATGTATGCTTTGCCGCTTTTACGTAGTGTTCCCTAACGTAATCGCGTCGTCCGGATCACCCTCCTCGACCATAGACATTAACCTCTTCATACATGCCCTCCGGGGGCTCCTCATGCTTTTAAACGATGTATCGGAGGAGGATATGTATCGCTTTTAGTACTCGAAGTTTAAGATTTTATTAATATTTACATTTTTTTTCGTACTCTTTTTTCTGCTACTTACTTTAGTTTAACTTGCATAGTTAAAAAGTAGTCTATGTTACTCGCTGATAATGTAGTTAGTAGCTGTCGCCAGGTGAGAGAATTTATAAAATTGATTTAGTAGTCATTGAACAAATTTGTTTAAAACAAACTTTCCACTGTATAATAATGCTCTAACTATTATTCCAAATAAAAGACCAATTATTAGGATATAAAAATACAACAACTGTTAATAACTTCGAGAACGAATATTTTTATACAGTTAGTCGCCCTGTTACTCCGTGGGTAGGTCCGAGGGATAGGTGTAATGAAATATTTGTTCCAAAGTAGTAACAGTTATATAGAAAGTGTTCACAGAATTTAATAGAAGTGTACAATATATTTAACAATTTTTTTTCTGGTTAAATATATTTTAACACGTCATGGCTTAATAAAGACATTATAAGAATTTGCACTTTTTGGCTTAAAACGTAACATGTATTAAATTTTTTTTTAAGATTTAAATAAGATTGTTACTAAAGTATCTGAAAACAATTATAGACAAAAAACGTTTTCTATAAGATATTTTTAGTCCAACACCTAGCCAAATAACAGACATTGTAAAAGTATTGAAGTCTATATCCGACATAAATGTAATGCCCTTATTATCCCTCGTGTCGTAAAATATATATTATTGTATCTTCAAAGTACGTATCATTAGAAGAACTGATGCTGTTTTAATATAACCTATGTATAAACTATAATAATTACGCTACTTTCAAAGAAATATATATATATACTATAAATAAGAACATATTATAGAAAATATATTAATATTAACAAACAATAAAAGAATATCATTAGCATTATTATTATAAAGATATAGATGAAATTGGGTATGATATATTTCAATGAAAAAGGATATGAAAAGGTTGATAACGTTATTATTTTGTCCCAGACAGTAGGGAGGAATCCTTGGACGGAAACTGTCAATATTCTCATATGATACACTTATTAAGGACCGCCTGTTGCCTCAGACGGGTGTGTAAGTATTTATTTGTTCTATTGTGAGAGGGACCTTCTTATTAACACTAAAACAGAGAAAATACGACTAATCCTTATGTCTTCTACAATATTTGATACTTATTTTATGTGTCTAATAGAGTAAGTATTACTCTATTATTAGTTCTATATATTCGTATATACATTTATATTATATTGTATTTATTATACATCTATTATATACAAACACAATAATGTGATTAAAATCTTTTCTATATTATAATGAAATATAATGTTTTCGTGCAGATTCACACAGATCAAAGCCTGAAAATAATATACTAATCATATTTTTAAACCTGCGCTATCAATTAGATGGGTCGTTTTTCTTTTTTTATCTATTTATCTAAACTAAAATGTATGTCTATTTTTAGACAAGAAAATTACCTCATTTGTTCTGTTCAATATTAATTTAATTCTTACTTCAACTCAAAGTGAATATTCATACACTGGTTTGACATGGTGTTATTTAGTTTGCATAACATTATTGCTTTATTTTAACCCAAATAAATGATTTAGTACAGGATAATAAAATAAACAGCAGCAAACACGGGCGTCCCTTCTGTCAGTCCTGAGGGATACTAATCAGAAAATCAATGAACACACCCATTTATTACACGTAGTTAACATTTTATTTAAAATATAATTTAGATCGTCAGACAATGTTTAAGATGACCGTGTAAAGTCGTCTATGTTGATGTGTTTTTATTTACTATTAGTGTGTGTATAATGTTATTAAATTGTTGACATTTCCACATATATATAGATAGGTGAGTACATTAAAGATCACACATATCAAATGTGGTATGTCCATATGACCTTTAATGTACTCACCCGCTGTAATAACAGCCCTCGTCTTTTATATTCTTTAAAGGGCTCTGTACCTATTTATAAAAGGAATGGTTGTGTCCAAATGACAATAAACTTGCCTCTCAATCACAACTCCGGTGCTTAAGATATTATTTTTATATGAAGTCATGACAACTATTATTCTGTATAAATCTTTTTATACACAATAAAATGGAAATAGGCGCCAAGCTGTCCGTTACTTATTTATATTTTTTTTATTATCATTGTGCCTTATCCATATATACTAGTGCTTCATCTACAAAGGCTATACATAGCTAATAATAGAAACAACGAAGGAAACAAGGTAACATACATTTTAACAATAAAATGAGTTATGATCTTAAAGACTATACTAAATTAATTTAAGAATAATAAATACCACATAAATACATACATATCTTATCACTACAAAAGAAACTAAATTCATAAGTTAAAATAAATACAAATACTCAAATTGTAAAGTTAAGTTCGTGAAATTACAGATACGTTGTGACGATTATAAGGTAAAAGATATTGCAATTTCCTTTAATAATATTTAAAGAAAATATACAAAGACAAAAATAAATATTTCTTAATGAGTAAAATACAAATAAAATAAAAATAATAGTCTTAATATTAAAATCCATTATTGAAGACATTAAATCAGTCTCTTGTAAATCTTTTACACCAATGAACGTCAATTATACTTAAATATATAAAAAGTCGGAAAATTACTTTTCGTAGTGACAGCTGCCCACAAACACAATTCATTATATACTTACTTCAATATATTTTGTTTAAATACTTTTTAGTGTACAAGTAATAATTAAATGTTTTTATTACAGTAAGAGTAAGTGGATTTAATAACGCTAAAATATTTCTCTAAAATAAAGAAAAACATTGAACGCCATCGAAACAATATTAACATTCAATTTTTTTTTTCAAAGTACTTTAATTTTTATATAATTAAGTTAAAGTGAGAGGTTTATAGAACTTTTATAAATAAATTGGAACAATAAATAGCTTTTCTTTCAGATTCATCCAACAATCTACACAATCTTTACGAAAAATAAGGTTATATTGTAGTTACACTAATTTGCACCCATAAGAAACACTTTTCAATAAAAGGTAGAGCAGGATGGGGCTACCATTAACAAAGATGATATTTAACAGTAACAAATACATGATATGCCAAATAGACTTTGGCCTGTGACTGGTGGAATATAACATTTTTAACTTTGTTTATGCATCGAATATTCAGTATTCAGATTAGGATTTTTCCTTGAAGCCTATTTTATACTATATTATATATTCACGTGACTTTGAACAAATATTTGGTTACGATTTTTAAATATAAAAGTACTCTTGAATTTTAATTAATAAGTCTTCTCGATATTGGATATAACAAGCGTTCATAAACTGATATAAGTTGTTGCTATCTGCAATCTGTCCGTCACTTCTGAGTAAATCAAAATGTATCAAATTTTTATTTTCAATCAGTTTATTCAATAAAACAATTTACACCATATCTACATGTTTAAAGCATCATATGTCGTAAGAGTCAAGACTAAATGTAGAGGAAATCGAAAATATTATAAAATGTATTGATATTTGAGATTAATTTATATTTAGTAGAATAATTATAACGTGTGTGTAGTTTTTAGCAGATATTTTATTTTTAATGGATATTGTATTTTACTGTAATTACAAATACTATGTAGTAATTATAAGGAAACTTTTCAGATTATAGAAGCCAGTATCCAGTGACTTTATATGTATATATTAGACCTCCCTAACATTGTCATATTAACATATGTACTGCCTGTAGTTAGTACACAAGTTTGTATCAGTATAATTAATATGACGCAGAGTTACTCCTATTTTAAACTTATTGTACAGTCGTGTATACTCCGAAGTAATGTGTAATAAAGGTTTTAGAAGTTTTAAATGTCATTATAATGACGCGTTTAGAGTTATATTTAAAGTAAAACGTTGGTGATGTCATCAACGATGCTCATTGAGATTGAGGCTCGCGTGGCGACTCTGGATGCAATTGAATCTGGCAGTTTGATAATCGCTGCACTGAGGAGCGTCAAATTAATTACTCAGATTTTATTCTAATCTTCTACGAAAATTTGTATATTGTATTAGTAATTTGTTTTAACTGTATCTTACCTTAATTCATTTAAACTTGTAACGAGTCTGTTACCTATTGTCGTTATTTATCAATAAAGGGTATTATTATTATATTATAATAACACCCGTAGGGTCCATGTAATAAAGCTACAAGTTTATTCCAGAAAATCTATTTTTTTCTAAGAAACGTCTGTTTTTATAAAAGTCTTAATTAAAAATAATTATAAAAAGAAATAATATTTTCATACTAATATAAATTCTCGTGTAAATGTAGTTCAAGGTTAATTATGTTGAAGAATGTTACATTTAGATGTAGTTCAGTGAATTGAGTACTCGGTAAATGTTCTACTACTTGTGATAAAACACGATGTACAAACTAAATTAATAAGAATATATGATAAGGCACTAATTAAAGTTATAAATAAAAATATAAATGTCACCTCCATTATGCAGATTTCAAATGAATGTATATTTTTGTATACCTACATATAATAAGCCTACATATAAAACTACATTTATTTTTCTATACAGTCTATAGCAATATCATTAAAGAATTTGATCGTTCTTGTTATGACGTCATAATCAAAATTGTTATCAAAACTTTATTGACAATTACGTGCGTTGTGTATTGTTATCTGATCATCCTTTATGGCTGTACATTGTAAGAACTGAAACTGACGGAAATAAATAACCCTCTTTTAATCCTTTAATGTCAAATTAAGCATAATTGTACAAAAATTAACAATAAATATAAGCAAAAAATATAAATTTAAACTAGTTATTTAGATTTATTTGAGTCCATAAAAGGGTACTTCATCACAAGAAGAATTTATATTAAAGAGGAGTAAATAAAATCCTTAGAGAATATTAAATAAACCGTTAGTGGGAATGTTTAATCTACTGACATGAACGGATGGACGCGGATATTGAAGAACTAAACTTAAGTGAAACGTACTTACTACTAATACATATTAATATTATCTTTTGTACGTTTGTTACTTATTATAAACAATATATTATTACTAATTGCAGCTTTTACTATAACTTACTGAATTGAATTGAATTGTAATTATAACAAGATTTTTATATATTATTAAATAGCTTATAGTAGATTCCAAGCACACTTTGTACTTATTACAAAATTATAAACGTATTTTGTCTAATATGGATTGTTATAATACCTACATACTTTAAAGTTGTAGAACTTTGATAAAATTGATTATTCAAATAATAAATACCATTATTGTACCTCCTTGAAATGAAACGACAAGACATTTTGTACAGTGATAAATGACGTCATAAATTAATTAAATTAATTACGGTTTATTGTTTTATATAACACGTTTAATAATATTCTATAAATATAATTAACAAAATAAATCCAGTAAATAATCGAACTAGTTATCATTGTGTTTTAGTGAGAGAATACAATGTTTTTAATTATTTATGAAAAGCTGACTTGTATCTTCTGTGTATTATAATTAAACTGTGCTGGTCTATTAACATAATAGTATTATAATTATGAATGTTCTAAATTAATCATGTTGAAATTGATTAACAAATATGCATACAATTTGCCGATTATATTATTTTCAACTAAAAACATCATAGAGTTGTGTTTTTATTAATTTATTCGATATTATTGCAAAAAAAAATCATATTAAATGTATTTTTATTTTCTATTATATTATACTAAATAAATATATTTTAATCCTACAATAGACTATAAATAATTATAGTAAAAGATAAAGCGTGTCGAAGTATTGATAGAAGCTCTTAGGTTCGGAGATAGAATTTGACGACATAATTAAGGAGGCACGAGGACGGTCACAGGTTGTAAAACAGAATACAAAGTAGTGAATTAATATCTTTTAATTAAAAGTGAATTTTAAACATTAAATTGAAAATGACTTACTTTGTTAATATTAAAATTTTTCACCAAACTGTCAGTACAGAATATATAATACCTTAAGTAAACCGTCAATGTATACTTACAATACATACATGATATGCATTCATATGTATAAAAATATCTCAAAACAAAGCAAAAATAAACTATCCATTCCAGTGACACGCTTCGAGTGCTCGAATACTAACATGTGTCAGTTCATAAAACACACACAACAATAAAAAGAAAGAGTTCATCGAAGCGATTAAGGGAATAAAGAAGCAATGTACTGGACTGAGCCCCGGAGCGAGGGTAATGGCGTATTGTGAGGATTGAATCAAACCTTTTGGTATTTGTACCTCGCTCCCGGCCTGCTCAAACTTTGTTATTTAATTATAAGATCATTCCCTAATACAAATAACTTTGCCTGTGGTTTCCCGTACACATGGGTTATATCATTTTACCTTTAGTTTATCTTGATAACCAAAATAAATTATTAAATAGTTAATGTAAAAAAATAAATAGGTACACTTATTTTGCAATAAATAATAAAGGTTGTAGATTATTCACAGATATTGTCTATTAACCTGTCCTTTAACTTTACTAAGCTTTTAAATAATGCAGATTTAAAGTTCCAATCAATAAGAGTTAAATAATAAATATGATAGCGGGCTTAAGTCATTTATTTACCGTACGTATGATCCATTACAAATTATTTTAAAATTAAAACTTTACTTATGTGAATAACTTACTGACCCGTGTCTTCACTCGGACTCACACATTTACTTACTTTGAAGTTATCTTGTGTCGTTTTTAGTACTCGAAGTTTAAGATTTAATTAATATTTACATTTTTTTTTCGTACTCTTTTTTCTGCTACTTACTTTAGTTTAACTTGCATAGTTAAAAAGTAGTCTATGTTACTCGCTGATAATGTAGTTAATAGCTGTCGCCAGGTGAGAGAATTTATAAAATTGATTTAGTAGTCATTGTAACATACAAATTTGTTTAAAACAAAATTTCCACTGTATAATAATGCTATAACTATTATTTCTAATAAAATACCAATTATTAGGATATAAAAATACAACAACTGTTAATAACTTCGAGAACGAATATTTTTATGCAGTTAGTCGCCGTGTTACTCCGTGGGTAGGTCCGAGGGATAGATATAATGAAATATTTGTTCCAAAGTAGTAACAGTTATATAGAAAGTGTTCACAGAATTTAATAGAAGTGTACAATATATTTAACAATTTTTTTTCTGGTTAAATATATTTTAACACGTCATGGCTTAATAAAGACATTATAAGAATTCGCACTGTTTGGCTTAAAACGTAACAAACAACATTAAACATTTTTTTAAGATTTAAATAAGATTTTTACTGAAGTATCTGAAAACAATTATACACTAAAAACGTTTTCTATGAGATTTTTTTAGTCCAACTCTTGGTCAAATAACAGACATTGTAAAAGTATTGAAGTCTATATCCGACATAAATGTAATGCCCTTATTATCCCTCGTGTCGTAAAATATATATTATTGTATCTTCAAAGTACGTATCATTAGAAGAACTGATGCTGTTTTAATATAACCTATGTATAAACTATAATAATTACGCTACTTTCAAAGAAATATATATATATACTATAAATAAGAACATATTATAGAAAATATATTAATATTAACAAACAATAAAAGAATATCATTAGCATTGTTATTATAAAGATATAGATGAAATTGGGTATGATATATTTCAATGAAAAAGGATATGAAAAGGTTGATAACATTATTATTTCTCTACAGACAGTAGGGAGGAATCCTTGGACGGAAACTATCAATATTCTCATATGATACACTTATTAAGGACCGCCTGTTGCCTCAGACGGGTGTGTATTTATTTGTTCTATTATTAGAGGGACCTTCTTATTAACACTAATACAGACAATATACGACTAATCCTTAAGTCTTTTATAATATTTGATACTTATTTTATGTGTCTAATGGAGTAAGTATTACTCTATTATTAGTTCTATATATACATTTATATTATATTGTATTTATTACACATCTATTATATACCAACACAATAATGTGATTAAAATCTTTTCTATATTATAATGAAATATAATGTTTTCGTGCAGATTCACACAGATTAAAACCTGAAAATAATATACTAATTATATTTTTAATACTACGCTATAAATTAAATGGGTCGTGTTTCTTTTATTATCTGTTTATCTAAACTAAATTGTATGTACTTTTTCTAGACAAGAAAATTACCTCATTTGTTCTGTTCTATATTAATTTAAGTCTTACTTCAACTCAAAGTGAATATTCATACACTAAAATATTTCATAAAGTGTGTCTGTGTGGTGTGGTTTGACATGGTGTTATTTAATTTGCATAGCATTATTGCTTTATTTTAATCCAAACAAATGATTTAGTAAAGGATAATAAAATAAACAGCAGCAAACACGGGCGTCCCTTTTGTCGGTCCTGAGGGATACTAATCAGAAAATCAATGAACACACCCATTTATTACATGTAGTTAACATTTTATTTAAAATATAATTTAGATCGTTAGCAGCGTTTGAGATGACCGTGTAAAGCCGTCCATGTTGATGTGTTTTTATTTACTACTAGAGTGTGTGTAGAATGTTATTAAATCATTTACATTTCCACATATTTATAGATAGGTGAGTACATTAAAGGTCCTACATATCAAATGTGGTATGTCCATACGACCTTTAATGTACTCACCCGCTGTAATAACAGCCCTCGTCTTTTATATTATTTGAAGGGCTCTGTACCTATTTATAAAAGGAATGGTTGTGTCCAAATGACAATAAACTTACCTCTCAATCTCGACTTGAGTACTTAAGATATTGTTTTTATATGAAATCACGACAACTATTCTGTATAAATCTTTTTATACACTTTTCTACACAATAAAATGAGACAAGGCGCCAAGCTGTGCGTTACTTATTTGTTATATTTTTTACTATCATTGTTCAAAAAATTGACAATTGTTGGATTTAATACTAGTGCATCATCTACCAGGGATATACATAGCTAATAATAGAAACAACGAAGGAAACAAGTTAACAAAAATTTTAACAATAAAACCTGTAATGATTTTAAAGACTATACAAAATTTATTTAAGAATAATAAATACCACATAAATATATACATATATTATCACTACAAAAGAAACTAAATCCATAAGTTATAATAAATACAAATACTCAAATTGTATAATTAATTCGTGAAATTATAGACACATTGTGACGATTATAAGGTAAAAGATATTGCAGTTTCCTTTAATAATATTTAAAAATATACAAAGACAAAATTAATTATTTCTTAATGACTCAAATAGAAATAAAATAACAATACTAAAGTCTTTATATTAAAATCCATTATTGAAGACATTAAACCAGTCTCTTGTAAATCTTTTACACCAATGAACGTCTATTAGACTTAAATATCTAAAAAGTCGGAAAATTACTTTTCGTCGCTACAGCTGCCAGTACATAATTCGTTATATACTTACTACGATATATATTATTTAAATACTTTTTAGTTCAGTGTATTAGTCATATGAATTAATTGTTTTAAGTACAATAATTAACCTACATTTATATGTAGGTTAATTAAAAGATTATTCTTTTTATCTTTTTTGTAAATACAATTGACAAGATGATAGTGCGATTTTATTTTCATATTACTGTAATATAATACTTCAAAATCAATAAATCATATTGTGATATATCTAAATAATAACTGAGTCTGGACTGTGGTCAGTGGACAGATGTATTTTATTATTCAATACTATAAACAAATATACATTTATAGTAAATAAAAAAATATTCAGTCAGTTTCTTAGTATCTTTAAGAAAGAGTTTCATATTCACGTTTAAAGAAAACAGATAGAATAAGTCAGAAATATATCCTGGTTCTGTGAATTGACGAAAATGTGATGAAGTGAGAACGTATTTCAATATTCCGTTTAACAATTTAAACCATAATAATTTTGTTTTCTTTATATTATCTTAATATATAAAGCACAAAGACACTCACTCACTGACTCATTCATCGCTCTACAGCCCAAACCGTTATACCTAGAAAGCTGAAATTTGGACACAAGACTCCTGATATATTGAATAGGTGCAATGAGAAAGGATTTTGCAAAGGTCCAAACCGTTCCAAAGTTATACCTAATAAACTGCCAAAATTTACTCCCCGCTCCCTCTCTTCTCCCATTGCATTGTAGTAGAAATTAAAATTATTTGGCCAGTCACTATGTTTATTTTATTTATTAAGTCTGTTACCTATTGTCGTTATTTATCAATAAAGGGAATTATTATTATACCCGTGAGGTCCATGTAATCAAGCTACAACTTTATTCCAAAAAAAAACATTTTTTTTCAAGAAAAGTCTGTTTATAAGAAATAATATTTTCATACTAATATAAATTCTCATGTAAATGTAGTTCAAGGTTAATTATGTTGAATGTTACATTTAGATGTAGTTCAGTGAATTGAGTACTCGTTAAATGTTCTAGTACTTGTGATAAACCACGATGTACAAACAAAATTAATGTGAATATATGATAAGGCACTAATTAAAGTAATAAATAAAAATATAAATGTCACCTCCATTATGAAGGTCTCAATGGAATGTATATTTTTCTATACTTATAATAAACGCCTACATATAAAACTACATTTATTTTTCTATATAGACTATAGCAATATCATTAAAGAATTTGATCGTTCTTGTTATGATGTCATAATAAAATTACCAAAACTTTATTGACAATTAAGTGCGTTGTGTGTTGTTACCTGATCATCCTTTATGGCTGTACATTGTAAGAACTGAAACTGACGGAAATAAATAACCCTCTTTTAATCCTTTAATGTTACATAAGTTGATCATATATGAACAAAAATTAACAAAGAATAAAAAAATAAATTTAAACTAATTATTCAGATTACTTTAGTCCATAAAAGGGTACTTCAACACAACAAGAATTTATATTAAAGAGGAGTAAATAAAATTCTTAGAGAATATTAAATAAGCCGTTAGTGGGAATGTTTAATCTACTGACATGAACGGACGGACGCGGGTATTAAAGAACTAATCCTAAGTAAAACGTACTTACTACTAATACATACTAATATTACCTTTTGTATCTTTGTTACTGACAAAGTGACTGTTATAAACAATATATTATTACTACTTGCGGCTTTAATTATAATTCTCTGAATTTAAGTTTTTAATACGGATATTATAACAAGATATTTATATATTATTAATTATATAGCTTTTAATAGACTCCTCTAGGCAAAGCAATATCGATTATTTATTATAAAATTCTGAACGCACTTTGTCTAATATGGATTTTAATAATATATACATATATTTTAATAATTTTAGTTCTTTGATAAAGTTGACTAGTCATATAATATAATAAGGATCATTATTACCTCCTTGAAATTAAACAACTCTGAAAGACATTTTGTAAAGCTGTCAATAAAATGACATCATAAATCAATTAAATTAATTACTATATAACGTTTGATAATATTTTATAAATATAATGATATTGACAAAATAAATCCAGTAAGTAGTCTAACTAGTTATTATCGTCTTTTAATGAGAGAATCCAATAGTAAAAGCTAAAGCGTATCGAAGTACTGACAGAAGCTCTTAGGTTCAGAGATAACATTTGACGACCTAGTTAAAGAGTCACGAGGTCTGTCACAGTTTGTAAAACAGAATACAAAATAATGAATTAATATCGTTTAATTAAAAGTGAATTTTAAACATTAAATTGAAAATGACTTACTTTGTTAATATTAAAATTCTTCACCAAACTGTCAGTACAGAATATATAAAAACCTAAAATAAACTGACAATGTATACTTACAATATATACATGATATGTGTATAAAAATATCTCAAAACAAAGCAAAATAAACTATACATTCAAGTGACACGCTTCGAGTGCTCGAATACTAACATGTGCCAGTTCATAGAACACACACAACAATAAAAAGAAAGAGTTCATCGAAGCGATTAAGGGAATATAAAGAAACAATGCACTGAACTGAGCCCGGAGCGAGGGTAATGGCGTATTGTGAGGGCCGAATCAAATATTTAGATATTTGTACCTCGCTCCCGGCCTGCTCAAACCTCGATATTTAATTATAAGATCATTCCCTAATACACATACCTTTACCTGCGGTTACGTTGTACCTAAAGACCTTTACGACCTTTAGATTATCTTTATAACCAAATCTATTATCAAACAGCCAATAAAATAATAAATAGATACTTATTCTACAATAAATAATAAAGATTGTAGAATATTCACAGATATTGTGTATTGACCTGTCCTTTAACTTTACTAAGCTTTTAAATAATGCAGATTTAAAAATCAATAAGAGTTAAATAATAAATATGGTAGTGGTCTTACATAATTTATTTACCGTATGTATATGATCCATTACACAACAAATTATTTTAAAATTTAAAACTTTGCCTTTTGTAAATAACTAACAGATCCGTGTCTTCACTCGGACTCAAAACATTTTTACTTACTTTGAAGTTATCTTGTGTCGTACTTGGTACTCAAATGTCTAGGATTTAATTTATATTTATAAATTTTTTTCGTGCACTTCCTTCTGCTGTTTACTTTAGTTTAACTCACAAAGGTGGATGTCGGTGTAAAAAGTAGTCTATGTTACTCGCTGATAATATAGCTGAAAAGTGAAAGTTTAACCTGGTGAAAGAATTTAAAAAATCTGTTAGTTATTGGTCATTACAAATTTGTAAAAACAAACATACACACAAACTGAAATTTCCCCCTTTGTAATATTAGTATAACTATTAGTGAGCCCAATTATCTCTAATAAAAGACCAATTATTAGGATATAAAAATACAACAACTATTAATAACTTCCCAAACTAATATTTTTTGAGAGTCAATCATCGTGTTAGTCCGTGGGTAGGTCCGAGGTATAGGTGTAATGAAATTTTGCTCCCAAAGTTACAATTATATTGAAAGCGTTCCCAAAATTTAATAGAAATAGTGTACTATATATTTTACTAAATAAAATCATTGCTTGGGGCAAATTTACCGATTTCTTTTTTTGTCTTAATGCAATATGTATCAAACCACATTATTATTAATGACATTGTAATAAAAGTACCTAAAAACAATTATTATCACTAACGAATGTTTTCTATGAAGTGTTTTAGTTCACCGCTGAGATCTAATGATTTCAGAGCTATCGAATATACTGATAAGTTTTTTTTTATGTTATAGGAGGGCAAACGAGCTTGCGGGTCACCGTTAATATGTGATCACCGCCGCCCATGAAGTCTTGCAACATCCGAGAAATCACAAGAGAGTTGCCGGCCTTGGAGAAAGGAATATATGCCTTTTTTGAAGGTACCCATGTCGTATCGATCTGGAAATACCGCCGAAGGAAGTTCGTTTCACATTTGAGTGGCACGTGGGAAGAAAGTTCTTGAAAACCGCACAGTTGAAGATCGCCACGCATCCAGGTGTTATGGATGGTAAAGGAGGCGATGGCGAGCTGTGCGGTAGTGAAAGTTTTGTGTGCCTAAGACTAATAATACATATGGTACAAGAATGTTAAAAAATTTTATACACATTTTAAATAACGTACCCGATCATTTACAAAAACGTTATAAATGTAATAACAACGAATATTTCAATGCGCACAAAAAATACTACTTAAATCAACCGTACATTAGTGAGTGAAAATACTGTTGTATGATTGTATGAGAAATACATAATAGATTAAAAATACATAATAAATTGACTTAAATTTAAACTAAAATTGAACACATAAGATAATCTACTATTAATATACTTTACTTAAAAATAATACTTTCCTTGCGAACGATCACTTGCCCAGATAACTTCTGAGAGGTTTTTATGGCATTACTTTGTATGATGTATATATGTAATCATTATATATTTTAAATAAATAAAAAAAAATAACAGACATTGTAAAAGTATTGAAGTATATAGCAACCATAATGTAATACCCTTATTATCCCTCGTGTCGTAAAATATATATCACTGACCTGCAAAGTAGGTATCATTAGCACTGGTATTGTTTTATTATTACTTATATATAAACTATAATAATTAATCTACTATAAAAGAGATATATATACAACAATATATTATAAAAAATGTACTAGTCTGAATCAAAAACAAAAGAATCTCATTAGCATTATTATTATAAAAGATATAGATGGAATTGGGTATGATATACTTAAATGAAAAAGGTATATGAAAAGTTCATCAAATTATTATTTAGTCACAGACAGTGGGGAGGAATCCTTGGACGGAAACTGTCAATATTCTCATATGATACACTTAATAAGGACCGCCTGTTGCCTCAGACGGGTGTGTAAGTATTTATATGTTCTATTATTAGAGGAACCTTCTTATTAACACTAATACAGACAATATACGACTAATCCTTTAGTCTTCTACAATATTTGATACTTATTTTATGTGTCTAATGGAGTAAGTATTACTCTATTATTAGTTCTATATATATACATTTATATTGTATTGTATTTATTACACATCTATTATATCCAAACACAATAATGTGATTAATATATTTTCTATATTATAATGAAATATAATGTTTTCGTGCAGATTCACATAGAGCCTGAAAATAATATACTAATTATATTTTTAATACTACGCTATAAATTAAATGGGTCGTGTTTCTTTTATTATCTGTCTATCTAAACTAAATTCTATGTCTATTTCTAGACAAGAAAATTACCTCATTTGTTCTGTTTAATATTAATTTAATTTTTACTTCAACTCAAAGTGAATATTCATACACTAAAATATTTCATAAAGAAGAGTGATTGGTGTGGTTTGACATGGTGTTATTTAATTTGCATAGCATTATTGCTTTATTTTAATCCAAATAAATGATTTAGAACAGGATAATAAAATAAACAGCAGTAAACACGGGCGTCCCTTCTGTCGGTCCTGAGGGATACTAATCAGAAAATCAATGAACACATCCATTTATTACAAGTAGTTAACATTTTATTTAAAGTATAATTTAGATCGTCAGACAACGTTTAAGATGGCCGTGTAAAGTCGTCTATGTTGATGTGTTTTTATTTACCACTAGAGTGTGTGTAGAATGTTATTAAATTGTTGACATTTCCACATATTTATAGATAGGTGAGTACATTAAAGGTCATACATATCAAATATGGTATGTCCATACGACCTTTAATGTACTCACCCGCTGTAATAACAGCCCTCGTCCTCTATATTCTTTGAAGGGCTCTGTACCTATTTATAAAAGGAATGGTTGTGTCCAAATGACAATAAGCTTGCCTCTTAATTACAACTCGAGTGCTTAAGATATTATTTTTATATGAAATCACGACAACTATAATTCTGTATTAATCTTTATATACACAATAAAATGAAAATAGGCGCCAAGCTGTCCGTTACTTATTTATTATTTTTTTATTCTCATTGTACCTCATACTAGTGCTTCATCTACCAGGGATATACATAGCTAATAATAGAAACAACGAAGGAAACAAGTTAACAAAAATTTTAACAATAAAATCACGAATGATTTTAAAGGCTATACTTAATTAATTAAGGAATAATAAATACCACATAAATACATACATATTTTATCAATACAAAAGAAACTAAATCCATTAGTTAAAGTAAATACAAATACTCAAATTGTAAAGATAATTCGTGAAATTACAGATACGTTGTGACGATTATAAGGTAAAAGATATTGCAGTTCCCTTTAATAATATTTAAAAATATACAAAGACAAAAATAAATATTTCTTAATGAGTCAAATAGAAATAAAATAACAATACTAAAGTCTTAATATTAAAATCCATTATTGAAGACTTTAACCAGTCTATTGTAAATCTTTTACAGCAATGAACGTCAATTAAACTTAAATATCTAAAAAGTCGGAAAATTACTTTTCATCGCGACAGCTGCCGATAAACACAATTCATTATATACTTACTTCAATATATATTATTTAAATACTTTTTTAACGTAGTTTTTAAATGTTTTTAATTACAGTAAGAGTAAGTGGATTTAATAATTCTAAAATAAGATTTAAAATTTTGGATAATGAGTAATATAAAATATTGATTTATTTAACTTTTTTCTATAGAAACCACTTACATGTAAAAAGTAGACTAGATTTAGCCCCAATAACGTAAAGTCTGTCTGCGTAATTTTTAATCCAATTTTATATATATTAAAATGTGTACATCACAAAAATAAATAAAATGGGTCATATGTTTCTCGAATAGGGTCATCGATTTTAAAAATAATTGAACAACATTTAAACTTTATATCGTTTTCGTAAATACAATCGACAAGATCACATATACCATATACGGTATATATTTTTATATAACTATGAATTATACTTAATAATAATCTTTTTTTTTTTTTTTTTTTTTTTATACTTTCTAGGTTAATGCTTGACTACATTCCACCTGATGGAAAGTGGAAATGTAGTCTTAGATGGTAAAGCGCATTAACTTAGTAACCTATTCACTCTTCTCTTGAAGACGCCCACATTGTATTCGGACGGAAAAATCGACGCAGGCAAGCTGTTCCAGTCCTTCGCTGTGCGAATTAAAAAAGACGAAGCAAAGCGCTTCGTTCGGACAGGGGGAATGTCCACAACGTAAGGATGGATACCTGCCGTGCGTCGAGACGTCCTGTGATGGAAGGGGGACGGAGGAATTAAGTCGTGTAATTCCAGCGCACACTCACCAAAATGTATCCTATAGAATACTGAGAGGCTAGCAATTCTACGCCTGTGTTCAAGGCTGTGGAGGTTGGCTTCTACCAATTCGGGATCGCCTATAAGCCTCTTTGCTCGCCTCTCAATTGAGTCCAGAACCGCAAGATGAGCCTTTGCGGCACCAGCGAATATGTGACCACAGTACTCTACACACGACCGGATCTGTGCTTTGTATAATACAAGAAGCTGTCCCGGTGTAAAGTACTGACGGACCTTCGCAAGAACGGCAAGCTTCCCTGCAGCTGCTCTTGCTCTGGACTCAATACACCGACCAAAGTTGAGGTTCGAGGAAATCTCTAAGCCTAACAACTGTAGCCGGTCACTGTATTCCAAAGATACACTCTGGAAAGTAGGAGCCAAGGTGAAAGGGCTCCTTTTGGCGGTGAACAGACACGTCTGCGTTTTGGTGGCGTTGAATTTGACAAGATTGGCATTGCCCCATGCGGAGACTGCCTGAAGTTTGTCACCCAAACGTTGCACCATGGCTTCTCTTTCTGACTGTACTTGATCTCTACTAGCCCGACTACTCGGCAGGTATCTTTCTACAACTGTGCTGTCGTCTGCATACCCATAGATACCGGGCTTCAGCAGATCGTTGATGTGCAGCAGGAAAAGAGTTGCAGAAAGAACGGACCCCTGAGGCACTCCGGCATTAATTGTCAAGGGTTCCGAGGAAGACCCGTCGACAACTACTCGGAGAGATCTCTGGTTGAGAAAGTCCGTTACCCAGCCGATCAGACCAGGAGATATGCCGTACGCTGAAAGCTTGCTTATAAGGCTCGCATGCCAGACCCTGTCAAATGCCTTCGAGACGTCCAGAGAGACGGCGACCGCTTCTCCGTTCTTCTCGATGGCCTCGCCTAAAACGTGCGTAGCATACACTAAAAGGTCCCCAGTGGACCTATTTCGGCGAAACCCGTACTGTCGGTCACTGAGGAGATCGTTACCTTCAAGGTACGCTAGAAGGCGCGTGTTCAATACACGCTCCATAATCTTGCAATCTATAAATCATGTTACATTTGAAGTTATAAATATAAATAACACTGGACTAGGCTGATGGGGACTTTTGTTTTAATATGTAATAAATATTTTGTAATAAAGATTCGTGTGTAAATATAAAATTTTTCCCACTAAAATAAAATGACAATTATATATGTAATGTATTTATGTACAGTTTGCTGTAATAATGTAGTATTGAAAATGTAAATCTCACTTATAAATTAATTTCATTGTTATTTAATAAAGCGCAGTTTAGGCGTGTATAGAACGACAAGGTGAAAAGTTTTAATTTTGTTAAGAATTCGGAAAGTTGAGATTGTTTTCCCCGGTCAAAGTGGCTCGAGACCTTGTAGGGTGAGGGGGGCGGAGCGCCGGGAGCAACAGGTCAGATGGAATCAATACGGATGCTGGAGCTTCGATCATGCGCTTTGAGCATCACAATCACCATGCGCCTAGCGATCCTCCTCACGCTGTCATTTCTAACACCAGGTACGTCAAAATAAACTTTTGATTATGCACGATCGTAGTAAATAGTTTTTTATTTGCACCTAAATCACCTCATCTGTAGGTGTTAACAAATATATCATCAATTCTAGAAATATCTACGCTAATCTTGTCAGATGACATTATCTTTATAAATGTCAAATGTTTGTCTATGCTAAAAATATTCCTGTAGTTAAATGCTTTTAATATAAACATCGAATTGCATGACCAGATAAAATTATTGCTCCTAACATTGTAGGTAAATAATTACTATAAAGTGTCACTGAACTCTTCAGACTTTATCGATTAGGTGTCTAGTATATTTTATTATAATTCGTATTAAAATGTATTCCATACACTTTTGTATCTTTCTTAAAATAAGTGACACTTTTTTATTTATTTAAAGAAGGGTTTTCTTAGGTATATGTTTAATTATATTATGCTAATTAAAACTTATTCCGATTCCAGGTGACTGCGACCTGCTCCGTGACAGTGTCCATGTGACGTCAGCGGCAGCTAGGCCCAACAATGAGCTCTGGTGTTACAAATGCCTCGCTGAAGACCCTGAGGGTCCCTGCGCTGATCTTCGCCATAACAACTCAGCCCTCATACACAAATGCAACAACGAAAGACGGATGTGCATGGTGATTATACATATACTTTTATCAGGCATTGCTTCATTTGGGTTGTTTTGTATATTGTACTGATACTAGTATTATCTGTTTCTTCAATAATTTTCCCCTTCTAAATCAATGATATCTTTTTATCACATAAAATGTAAATGTCCTAAATTATTCGTATTATATTCAAGTATTTAATTTTTAGGTGAAGAGGTTCTCGTATACAACATCCACTGAAAATTCAACCACTGCTCTGAAAATGTGGGCGTTGGAAAGAAATTGTACCAAGCACTGTGAAGCTGGCTGCATCGTCATCGGCGAAAGAACCAAGCTGTACGCCTGCACTTCCTGCTGCACTACCTCATTATGCAACTATGGATCTGGAACTCAACACATAACTGTCAATCTTCTCACACTTCATCTCGTTATTGGGACCGCTCTATTATTATTTTAGGTATAGACAGATCGAAATACATAAACCTAATGTTTTCTTCTTGAAATAAATAAATAAATCGCGATTAATGATGTTCTGTTCAATGAAGGTCTACATATCTTTTATTTAAGGTGCTTTGTAGTGATGCCTACATTAGGTATCCGTTAGGATTTACCTTAATAAATTGAAAATCCATGGTTTGTTTTAATTATCAAAATTACGTACAATACATGTTTTCTACATTAACTTTATATCAAGAATTTTTTCAAACTGTGCATACATCCAATGTCAATCCAAAGCTCACAAATGTGACTTCAAAAAATATCTCAAACATGTCTGGACAAACTCTTATGTCAAAATGACATCATACTGATGTAAAATGTCTCTCATATAATGGCTTTATTTTATCTATTATATATATATATATATATATATATATATATATATATATATATATATATACAATTATTATATAATTCTAAAGTATGTGATAAGATATGTAGGTATCTTACAATAATCATTTAGCTGTTGTTAATAATTGTCAAATGTTTATTATTTCGAATGGGCTTTCATAAATTGCCCTTATAAAACTTCAGATTCTAATTGCACGCTTCCAAAGATTAGGAGTAGAACCGGCAAGAAACTCCCTGAATATTCTTGTAACTTTTATAATTATCATTTTTCTAGTACATAGGTACTATGTAGTTACAGTAATAGTGATATTTGAGAACAAATTAGAATCCTAATAAGGCATAGTTCCAAAGAACAGTTACAATAACACGTCCCTATGAGCTTTATAATGCCCTCACATTTACAAAGTTTTTAACCTTTAGCACTGAAATGAATCTCTTTTATAATCAAATATTTATTTGCTAATAGACAATACCTTGAATGTGGTTACATAAAGCAATATATGCAGAATTGTTAATAAATATGTTTTACCTCCTTTTTACGAAAACAAAACGAAAACGAATTCCATTACTCAAAACAACGTTTTTTTGTTTTAGTGTATCTAAATTATGATATTATTTTAACTGTAACCTATGTAAATGACAAAAAAATACATACATAACAATAATATATATATACACTACTTTAACAAGATTTGTATTTTATAAACTAAAATAACGGACACGCTGTACACTCTTAGCCCAGATTTGGAACTCAATCTGTGGATAATGCCAATATATACGAATAGCCCAGACTCAACAGACGGATCACTGAACAATTGGGTAAATATATCCAGCGTAACGTGAATCTTAGCTACGATACAATGCTTTACGGTTTCCTTTTTTTTTCATTGTAAAAATATTAGTAATTACAGGCGAAAATCTAAGAAAATATTACATCATGTTTCAATATAAATGCGAAAAATTATTGAATGTCTTTAAGGGCCTTAGTGATAATGATAATATTAATATATCTTTCTAATATGATTAATTTCAATTTGTTAATCACGCGTTAGAACTGAATATAATTTTAAGCCTTAACGTCTATTTTACCCGTTTTTAGAAGCGAATACGTAATATTAATAGAAATAAAAAAAATTGTCTTGTCGAATACGAATAAGACAATGTCTAAACGAATACAAGTTATGCTTATCATGTAACTGCTGAGGTAATATTCATTTATTATGCATTAGCAATATTATGTCTATCAGTCGCTGCTCGCTAGTCGTCACTGATTACTCATAGGTAGTGGTCGGCTGGCACATTTCAAACGTAACTTAATATTGCCTGCTCCTTATTCAATACCTTATTGACATTAAACCAAATCAAAATAAATCTTTAAATATAATGAAACTTCGATACATAAAATTAAATAGCGATGACGTGCTTTCTTAAAATTTTAATCCAACACAAAATGGCGGTCACCTTTTGTCGTGTACATCCTTGTTGATTAATTTGCAATTAACTTACGATAAAATGCGCTGTCAAATAATTAAAACAATGCCTACTATTCTTTAACGAAATATTCTAAAATAATGACTTTCCCACACTTCGATTATCAATGTTGAATATTGATAAACATGCGGTCTGACTACAAACTGACATTGTAATGACCTTCACAACTTCCTTCTCACACAAGCATTGTAGGTAGCTATTAAAATTTCATAATAAATGTATCTAGAGGTGTAAATAAATAATAAGCATTGTTATCTTTATATAAGTTAATTTATTATGAATAAACAATGCACAGAAGTAAATGCATTTTGTAGTTTGCAACAGAGTATAGTTATAAATTTTATAACATAATTGGAATGACCCATAGTAAACTTCAAATATATGGTAATTTTATGACTGGGAAGGTATTACTTGGGAGGACATTACATTTAACTTAAAATATTGCATTTAATTTCTATATTATTACAGTATTGTTTTAAGAAAGCTGTCCAGACTCGGTGATGACAATTTTACGGGATGGCTTGCCAGATTGGGAGCCCATAGATTCAACCTTCTTTACAACATCCATGCCCTCAACAACATTGCCGAAGACCACATGTCTGCCGTCTAACCAAGAAGTCTTAAGGGTGGTAATGAAGAACTGAGAGCCGTTGGTGTTAGGACCAGCGTTGGCCATGGAGAGAACTCCTGGGCCAGTGTGCTTCAGGACGAAGTTCTCATCGGCGAACTTCTCACCGTAGATGGACTTGCCGCCGGTACCATTGTGGTTTGTGAAGTCACCCCCTTGCAACATGAAGTTAGGGATGACGCGGTGGAAAGTAGAGCCCTTGTAACCGAAGCCCTTTTCACCAGTACAAAGGGCTCTGAAGTTTTCACATGTTTTAGGAGTGACGTCGGCTTTCAACTGTAAAAAGAAAACTTTGTATAAGAAACTATACGTTACATATAATATACTGTGTAATATATTAAAAGTACGCATTTCTCATGTATAATAAAAAAGCAGAAACTCAATATTCTGGAAATAGAATAGTATAAATTTAATTATGATTCATGATCAGTGTGAATATTTGCTCGGCCATTACTATCAAAGTTAATTAAGGCACGACGCAACACATAAAAGTTATATACTAATTATCCTTACAATCCCGTTTTTTTCCTATTACTCATATTACTTACTACTTAATTATGGCCTTTTTTAGCCTTCTATAAAGTTGACCTTCACTATATAATCTTGATCGGATAAAAAGTTTTATAAGTAGTTTTGATACCCGATTGATGAAAAATGTGTATTATTTATACTTGATAATAAAGATCGTTCTAAGATAATAATGATTTCAAAGCCAATTTTATAATAGCGTGGTCAGTTAGACACGCCGGCCGGGGAGACAACTCCCAAATATAATAAAGATTTACCTCAATAACGATTCTTCCCAATGGAGTACCATCGGCAGCTACGTCAAAGAAAACTCGCGGCAGAGCCATTTTAATAACTGGGATTAATTCACCAATCTATCTATCTAGAATCACGGCAGAATGACGAAGCGTCTCTCGACGATGCCGACCGGAAATTAAAAGAATCATAGACAAAAACCAAGATTTGATTTCCTTTTAACGTTCAAAAATAGTCAAAAGATATATGGAACATTCGAGATGTTCAATACATCGTTACTCAGATTATTTTATTTAAGATATAATATAAACAAACCAAAAAATGGAATAAGAATTTTTAAAAAATTTTAAAAATATAAGTTCATTTAATGAATAAAATTATATATGTTATAAAAGTGTATAATGAAAAGAAGTTTTTTTTTTATTGAAATTTTATTTTTTTACCACTATGATTGATTCATTTAGCTCTTGTTTTTTTAATATTGAAAAAACTGCTAAAAACAATAATTTTTTCTTCTTTGCTTTTCTTTTGTTAATGCTTAATGCTTGTTGTTGTGAATATTTTGCCAATAAAATATCCAGGAACTAAACCATTAAGTCAATGCTTTTTGTTATGTTACTAGAAAGCCCCAGAGACATACAATTAAATTAATTAAAAAATACTTATTTAGCATTAGGATTTTACGAAAATCATTTTCACTTTCGTCCTTGAAATTGGTTTGACAAGTTTAAAATTTTTCACATGCTCAATGATAATGTCTATATTTCTTTTAATGTGTTCAGCTTGACACAAATATATCATTTAATGAGTCTTAAAACTGACCATAAAAAATGTTGTATATTTACATTTGTTTATACGCTTTAATTTTACAGTTAGGTTAAAATTTAACTGCGAAGAATGGAACGAGATAAAACGAAAAAATTATCGTAAAAAATTTTTAGATCAGTATTAGTCCCCAAAAATAAATAAGCAAGCTTGATAGCTTCGATACCATCTCAAAAGATAAAAATGCTAGCTCATTAACATACTTTTCACCATACGACCTAGGAGGCTTGTTGTCCTAATGCTGGATAGTATAATGAAATGGCATTAGTCTGCCAGAGAATGAGATAAAATACATAATACTCTGTATTTTATAATGTCGATTAATTGTGATGGAAATATTTTTTAACACTTGAAGAGTGTATTATAATATATAATAACTCAAGTAAATTAATAAAAATTCAATATTTTTGACTTAGCATTCTTTGTCTACGAACAAAAATGACACTGACAAAAAAAAACTAACTTTGAAAGTTGACACTGACAATCAATTTAGAATTTATTTTAATATAGTTGCGCTAGGTATATAGTACTTCAGTAAGTTCATATTTCATAATTATAAGCTATGAAAAAATAATCTTTTTTGAATCTCTCTACTGTTATTTTTTATCAAGTAAGTTTAAAATTTAAGGGCAGTTACGGCAATAATCTTATATGTTTAGAGTTAACTAAGTTTACACAAAATAAAGAGCTAAAAATGGCCTGAAAAAATATACGTTACATTTTTAGGCAACTTTTTTGAAGCGAAAATGAGTTTAGAATCAATAAGATATGAACGAGGTAAATTAGAAATTTTGGATCAGCTTTTATTACCCCTCCAAACTCGGTATGTAAAAGTACAAGGAGTTGAAGATGGCTGGAAAGTGATTAATAAAATGCAAGTAAGTATTTTACTTGTTACTTTTTGCACTTCGCATCTTTTCATCAAAGGGTCATATTATTTTAAAATTACTCTGATTTTTTAACGGTATATAAATAGTTATATATGCACATTAAAAAAATATAGTTTTAATATGTTGTAACTTTTATATTAATAGTAGTATTTTGTAATTCTAATTAAAAATGTCGCCATGCATACAATAACCATATTCCATACGTAATACTTATATCTAATAAGACTTTATAAAAAAACATGTGTTCCGTGACCAATTTATAAATTTTTAAGGTAAGAGGAGCCCCAGCAATAGCAATTGTTGGTTGCTTATCACTGGCTATTGAGCTCTTGAAGGATGACTGCTCTGACAAAAAAATCATGCGGCAAGAGGTCAGTGTGATAACTTGTAATAATATTGTAACCTTTTAATACAATGACAATATCTAAACAATGTTTAGAATTAAATTTTATTATAATTTTAAAAATAACTAATTTTGAAGCTTTTTTTTTCTGTATCATAAATGTTTTTAAAATATGAATAAAACTAATGTATGTTAGAAATAAAATGATAAACAAGCACAGAAAACATTACATAAAATAAGAGGGAAGGCCATACCGCTATTGTAAATATTATCATTTAGATATTAACTGCCTGTTGATAATTTCATAATTTATGTGCCATGAGATTATTTTGAGCTCTATTTAATATTTCTATGATAAGAGCAATAGAGTGCACAATTAATGAAGTGTAAAATAAATTTATTATTTGATAAATAATATTACATTGAAGTGGAATGAAGATTCTCTTCATTTATAGGTTATTTCAAGTGTTACCAATAGATTGAGAATTAAGAATTTTTATTTAATAATAAAAATTTTATAATATCAACTATTTGTAATGTATAATATTATAAAAGTAATTATCTGGATATTTCTCTTTCAATGGTAAAAACATAGGATGCATTTGCATAAAAAAAAGGAAATTAATAGATAATTGACAAAGTCCATATGCTACTAGAAAATTACAAAGTTCCCATAAGCTAACAGTTAGAGAGAGAGAGAGAATGAGAATGCTGTCACTGTCTTACTTAAGTTTTTGGAATTATTTTCTGATCTTCGGCTTTATATTTGTTAAATGTAAGGACAGGGTAACATATATATCATATTTATGATTATAATTTTGTGTTTTCTTTTTGAATTATATTTAAAAATGATTTTTATCTATACCAATATATATATATTTTTTTTTATTTGTTTCGTAGTATTGGTTTACTTTACAACATATTTATAAAGGAATATCTTGTATGATATAGAATTCTAAGATTGATGATGTGGTAGAACTAAAATAGAATTTTATTCATCATAGATTGAAGGCAAATTAAACTATCTGGTGTCGGCGCGTCCAACAGCTGTGAACATAAAATTAGCAGCTGATGAACTTATTAATTTCGCAAACAGTCTGAGCGCCGACGAAAATGTCTCTGCTAATGATTTTAAAGAGAGGTGAGCATATTATGATACTCTTATGTATTAAATTTTCAATACAAATCTTTTTTGTGTATTTAAAAAGTGTTTACTATAAATGAAGTATAAGAAAATCAGTTATAAGAATGTAAAGAGAAGTGATTATATTTGAATTGAAATAATGCTTGAATGCAAATAAAAATAATCAAAGTTCTATTCATTAGGGTAATTTATTGTAAATATTTTACAGGTTTATCAAAAGTATAGAAAGTATGTTGATAAAGGACATAGAAGATAACAAAGCCATAGGCAGGTTTGGCTGTGAAGCGATACTGAAAAGTATTGAAGGTGACGGCCATGTTAGAATTCTTACACATTGCAATACTGGCTCGCTAGCAACAGCTGGATATGGAACTGCGTTAGGAGTTATAAGATTTTTGAGTGCCGTAAAAAGATTGGGTAAAGATTTTCTACTTTTTTATTATTTATAGTTTAAACAATTACAAACCAAAAAGTGGTAAATCATTCTATAAATGTCTCCATTTAGATTTAAATTCCTATAAATACATATAACTTAAAATAATCAATATATACAATCATACAAATATTACAAAAACCTTATTCTTAGTGTATGTAATCAAGTTTCTACGTATAAATACAATATATATATAAATTGCACATTCCAGAACATGTGTACTGCACTGAGACCCGTCCATACAACCAGGGGGCCCGGCTGACTGCGTACGAGCTGGTGCATGAGAAAATACCCGCCACGCTGATTGTGGACAGCATGGTGGCAGCACTGATGCACGCTAGGAATATTAGTGCTGTGGTCGTTGGAGCTGATAGGGTAATATTTTATGTTAAAATTAATAGTTATATATTTATTAATTACAAACTGCGCCTACGACTTTGTTAGCAAGGAATATGTTTTGTTTTTAAATAAATGTAGCCTAAGCTACCTTCCCTTATGTCAGCTATCCGTTAGTGAAAGTCCTGTTAAAATGGGTCTAGCCGTTTGAGAGATTAGACGGACGAAAAAGACAGATTGACAGAAAGAGAAAAATTGTGTTTTTGAAAAACTATATATGTAAGTAACATATATATTTTCAATAAACATATATGCAGTTAGTTAGGAATTACAAACAGTCACTTCAATTTTACATAAAAATTTATATATTTATGACAATGACAAAAAATATATATCATATAACATTCTTGCAGGTAGCTGCTAACGGTGATACAGCAAACAAAATAGGAACATATCAAATAGCAATAGTCGCAAAACACCACAATGTGCCTTTTTATGTGGCGGCCCCGCTCACTTCAATAGATATGTCTTTAAAATCTGGTGACCGGATCAAGATAGAGGAGCGTCCAGATAGGGAAATGACACACATCGGAGAACATAGGATTGCTGCCCCTGGTTTGCTATTTGTTAATATATTCTCGTTTAGAACAGAAAAGTAAACTAACTAACCTAAGTATTCTATTTAACAAGCCATTTCAATGTAACTAAACTATGGAAATGAATGTACAATTTTTTTTTCAATTTAAGACTCGGCAGAGTATTTGGATGTACCGAAGTATTGTTTTAAACATGTATATATTTTTTCAGGTATAAATTGCTGGAATCCATCATTTGATGTGACACCATCATCTCTTATAACAGGAATTATAACGGAAAAAGGGGTCTTTGAACCTAATAAATTGCATGAAGCAGTTCCCTAACAAATAATTATCAAGAGTCAGCAGTTTAAGTTCCTACACTATGTATATGCTATAGAATGTGTCATTTTTATCAATCATGTTATTATAATACATAAGTACTTCCTCTTATAATCCTATGTACTATACATACAAGGAAATAATTATATAATTATATATTAAATACAATGTTATAAAATATTTGTGTAACTTTAAGCATAAATAGTGGAATGTCAAGAGTGCAACATGAATCTCTAGCGAGCCTAGCAAAAATATTTCACAAGGATTATCTTGCTTATCTTTTTCTTTAATTAAATTCCATTTGTGAAACAGTTCCATCCACCCATTGTTTTAATTAATTTTTTTTTCTTTTATCTATAGTTAATTAAATAGTCTCTTCAAATGTGGTATGTTAGTAAACTAATGTTAGAAATGTGACGCTGGTTTTAAATGAAAGTAGTATATACATGTTATAAATTTTTATTCAAATATATTTGTGGTATAGTATTATAGTCCGTATTATACAAAACTATATTATATTTAAGTAATTTGATAGTTTTATACAAAAATATGTTAGTTGATAAAAGTAACATGCTCATTGTTAAATTAATTTATAAAGCTTTTGGTTAATAACATTTGTTAGTCATTGAATAAATATAGTTATAAAAAAATTTTATAATTTGAACAAACCTCTTCTGTTCTACCCAATTTTTATTTTACAACAAATTCCACTAAAACTATTAATATTGTATATTTTTCAACTTGCTTATAACAGTATTTTCAGATTTGATGATATTGCAAAAGATTTAATATTTAGTTAACAAATCTGGAGGCATTAAGCTCATGGTTCACTTATCAATATGGCAATATATATACATTTCTACACTATAACGCGGTTGTCCATAATAACAAAAAAGTTAATGAAACAGTTAAAAATGTAATTTCAGAGTGATTTTTTTTGTAACGTAGGTTATTAGCTACAAAATACAAAAACCAGAAATTAATTTCGCGGGCAATCACCGATAGTCTATTCTTGTGTTATAAAAAGAGATAGAATATATATAATTTAGTAGTCTATGGAGGTGCCGTATTTTAACATGCAGACTTGTCGTTTGTTGGATTTAATAACGATGTTATTAGAAACAGAACATTGGGGATAAAGTTACTTCTTTTATTTTAAAAATAATGTTAAAAAAAGAAAAAAATACTTGCTATTCCAACAAAGTATTTCGTTGATTAAAAAATTATTAATATTAGACTAGGCATACATTCCTGTTACAACTAGAAATTGTTTTTAAGCATATGGTACTATATTTTAGACTTCTATTTAAAATCAAATAAAATTACGATGTATATATCATTTTTCTTAAACGAGTTCAATATTTTTGCTCTAAACTATTGCATGGTTTCAAACTTAATAATTGAAAAAAATATTTTTGTTCTTAACATCTTTATTATTAGTCAAAAGTTAGAAAAATATATTTCATTAATCAAGAGTTTAAATTAAAAATCGATTAATCAAAGAAATAACTTTACGTTCTGTTAAAAAATAGGCAAGAATGGAACGTACTTTTAATTTTTCACTCTTTCAATATTGTCTATTTTATGGTTTGAATCTAGAAAAAATATATATTAATTTTACAATTTATTGTTTTAACTATCATTTATTTTAATTATAAGTTGATATGAATTGCGATAAATATTAAAATAAAATATTTACGGTGTTTAACATAAATATAATGTGCAATCTTTTTAATTGTTTTCGTATTTAGAAAGCACTGTGGTTGTGCTGTCCACACTCTCAGTATTACCAGATAATAAAATATTACATACGACATTTTAATGCGTTAGCAACACTGAACAAATTTTCAATATATGTTTAATGTACGATGTATATAACGTACTCTGTGATGTCAGTCAACCACTTTAAATCTAGAAATTGCTTTTACAGTAATTTCTATATAAGTTTAATTTAAGTTAAGTGATTATAAGTAAAAATGAGACTTTAAAGCGAAAGTGGAATTGTTTTAGTTTCTATTGTTTTATATTCCTCGATAAGTTATGTTCTCTTAGTTGTAGTTGATCCCAGAGAAAGGAAGATTAATTTGTTGTTATTTATTGTTTTAACTAATCTGAGCGTAGACTTCAACCAAAGTAGACATGGTCGTGTTATTAAACATGTTATTTTAGTGATCGTTTATTAGAATAAATATTTGTTGTAATGTAAATAAAAAATCTTGTTTGGACGCGCATGCGTTTGTGTGGAAAACAGACAAAGGTTTTGTGTAGTTCGAAAATCAGCTGTGTGTGCAATGACTTAGTGATACGAAAAGTGTGTGTTTGTTAGCGACAATGTTTAGTGAAATTGGATACATCATTTTTCTACTTCTCGCCTTTCCTTATATTGAAAGTGGTAAGTTAAAACTTTCATTAATAATATTGTAGGTCGTTTTGAGTGGGTCATTGTTGCCGTACGTATTAGCAATGTTTAACAGAACGATAACTTAATAGTCATGCTTAAATCATGACTAATTTCACGTCACATCCAAATTAGTGTTTGACTCACGTAAATTTATATGTGTATTATGTTAAGTTTCTGTTTTTTACCTGGGTGGTAAATGTTTTTTTGTACTACCTTAAAATATATTGATCAATTCAATAGTGTTACAAGATTCAATGTCTATCTAATAATGTATGAAATATAACATATAAACCACATTTCTAACGCTATAATAAAAAATTACCTAAGGTGTAAATAAAAAGTTAATCAAACAGTTCTTAGTAAAAGAAAACAATCTTAAAAGCATCATGTAACAGGATACAACGTTCTTAAGATAATGGGAAGCTGAAATCATGAACGCATTATATATTTACAATACCCAAATTAATTGAAAAGAATAAAATTTGTATGTTTCTTTAAAACAACTGTTATTAAATGAATATATTTATTACTAATAAACAGATGGACAATAACTCCATCCACATGGACTATGGTTAGTTAAACCTGGAGAAAAAACAGCATTGTTCTTGGTATCAAAATTTTTAAAGAAGAAGAAGACTCCATTTAGTCCTCTTGGTCGTAGTATAAAGTTACAAAGTACTATAAATGTGTTATAAAAAAAATTAAACAATTTTGTTTAATATGATGTAAATCATATCACATATCATAAATCATTTCACATATCATAAATCATTTCACATATCATAAATCAAAATCAAGCTTTATAATCTTAGATTATGAACCAAATAAAATATTTAAAGTTTATTATAAAATATGAGTATTTAATTTATATACAAGCCATACCAAAATATTATTGAAATAAAAATGTGTATATATATATATATATATATATATATATATATATATATATATGTATAGGGTAGTTAAAAATATATGTTATAATTATATTACAAAATTGCTTATTTATTTTATTTATATGTTTATATATTTTCCTCTTTAAAACTAAACCAGTAATCACTTGTGTACGTCAGCGGATGGAAATTAAATTATTATCAATTAATTTATTATTAAATCATTAAAAGGAAGTGTCAGAAGGGACTACTTTGGTACCATACTTATTGAAATAAGGCCTTCTGTAAAGACTTTCAAATTTAAAACAAAGATATGTAGGTTCAAATTGCATCCTGCTCTGAGAATAACCACATAAGAAACTCGGCTTTTATTGTGATCACTGTTTCACAAACATCAATCGAACAAACAAATAGAACTATAAAAACCTTAGTGATATTTCAATAAAATATATTAAAGTTTTTCCACCCACTTACACACCTTGTAATAAATTAACTAAACCTATCATCATCATCATCATCATTACCATACATTCAAATACAGAACACAGCCAGCTCTAGCACAAAGACATGTTATGGACACATTATATCAACTGTACTACTTTCACCCACCCGGCTTACCGCAGCTATATCAATGAAATATTATATCTGTTTGTGAGAAACTAGTTTGATTCATTTGAATCATTGTTATCCAAATATACATATACGTATATATATATATACATATTAACAAAAACATTATATCATTGGTTTATTCGTTTTGAGTAATAAATATATATATAACAAATAAAAAAAATAATAAATTTATAATTTAAAAACTTAGCAACATTCACAATACAGACTAAAAGGAAATATCCACTTGGAACATCTATTCGCATCCTTCTGATTGTGCTGACATCAACGAGGGGATTATTATTTGATTGCGGACTGTATCGCAACATAATAAATAATCATTCAAAACAGACAATTTTTCTACAATAAAACAGTACAAAACTATGTATAATATACATAGAAAATAAATTAAAACGGACCTCATTGCGTTTATATTGTATAGATCAAGGTTATAAAAGATGATTAATTAAAAGAATCGTTGAAAGCTTTGTTTAAATAAGCGGTTATCGGTAAAAGCGGGGGGAATCGTTATTTACATAACCGCGAAACTATAGCTGCAGTCTACCAACTTGACAGAATAAATCCTTCTCGGAAAACCGCTCGACCGTGACTAATTTCGCTTACAAGGTAACGCTTTGTCATTTTGGTATTGTTCAATACTGCTTTTTTTAGGCCATAGTACTTTTCATTATTATATATAAAAAACGAAGTACATGAATTTTAAACTTTAATTTATTATTAATTTATTATTGATTCATATAATACGAAATATATATTGAAAATATTTATAGATTGTCAATCCAAATGGAAGATACGTCTCGAACTTATTTATTGTGTTTTCTAAATACAAAAAGCAGCAAACATTGAAATGGATACTTAAATAAAAAAAATAACTGTAATGACAAATTGTTAGGTTGATTTCTTTATAATGGCGCACCGAGTCATTATTATTATTTAAAAACTTCAAATACCGGTGTCAAATAACAAATTTTTGTATAATGTTTTTGTAAAAAAAGGTTTTTGTATTTTTATAATATAATTTTTTAGCTCATAATCTTGTACATAGTTTAGTTTGAAGTTATAAAATAAATTTTTATACTTGTCATTTTGATAAATATTGTTTTTCAAAATATTTCACCACCCGAAAGAAATGGTATCAAAGACGTGAGATCTTCCCACTTAATACATGTAGGTTTTTTAGTACTTATAATGTTATTTATTTATTTATCTTCACGCCATATCCCTTGCGGGGTAGCCAGAGACGACGGAGCGCCAAACGCTACGCTCCATGCATACTTCTTCCGCCTCGGCCACAGACATCAACCTCTTCATACATGCCCTCCGGGGAGTCCTTGTGCTTTTTACGTGACCTTCCTCCAGTATCACAGATAGTGTGTTTTCGAAGGTCACTCGAGACCTCCTCCTGTCTCTTTTATAATGTTATGTTTTGTTAACTAGATCAGTAAGACTAAGGTTCCGAAAGTGGTAAAACAGTGTCGTTAAATAGGTCATAATGAAATGGTAATCGAAGTCTATCGTAACCTTAATGTCGGTTGAGACTAACAAGCCGTACAAATTATACGCATTTCGTAATAACCGTCAAATTGTATAAAATAATTCCAAAGTATTTTTTTTATTGTTTCAAATTTTATTTATAAAAGAAAATATTTTAAAAATAATAGCTGTCTTTTTTATTATTTATAACAAAATTGTCTCTATGTGGTTGTGATGTATTTTATATACTAAATAAATATAAAAATTACCGAATAGAAAAATTCGAGCGCTTTTTTTCATTTAGATATTATTTCTACCAAAAAATTGTACCTACAAATAAAAAATAACTAATAATATATTTATATTTCAAAGATAATATGTAATTAGTAGCCTTCTTTCATTTTCTTATATAATGAATTATATTTTTTACCGTTAATCTACCGCCAAACATCTATTTGAATATTTCTTTATTACCATATAAAAACACTAATCTCCCCAATCACTCGGCACTTATTTAATGGTTAAAAATAACCGTGCAACATGCAACACCGAAAAATATAATAATTTGTGTGAAAGAAAAGGTGTGGTAATTGCCACTGTGGTATTATAAAGACATTTTTCATACTATTGTTGTTTGGACATTTCTCTGGACCGAGATATGATATCTTATCGCTTATAGTCAAATGTGTACTAGTCTTTACTATATATATATATATATATATATATATATATATATATATATATATATACGCGAAAAATATAGAATACATTTATTAACACGTCGTAAGTTATCAATCTATATATAAAAATAAAACTTAGTGTCTGTTTGTAAATCCAAATTATTAGCATTTTACTAAATGCATATTAGAGAATATACGTGAAATACATAAAATTAAAAGAAAAATCTGTCTGTTTTTCTATTTGGTCCGGCTAATCTATGAAACGGCTGGACCGATTTTAACAGGATTTTCACAGGCGAATAGCTTATGTTATAAGGAGTAACTTGGGTTCTTTTGTTTATAAAACATATTCCGGGCGAACGAAGTCGGAAGCATAGCTTGTATAAAAATTATTGGCCTGATTTTAAAATCCACCACACGTTCGCTTTTTCTATCAATCTCAATTCATTAAAATAATATTCGTAACAGACATACGAGAAAACAGACCAATATATATGTGTATATATATATATATATATATATATATATATATAAACATTGTGAATACAAAATTAAGATATTTTGTTGAAACCAAAATTAAAACATGCTTGTAGTTTTATTCATTTTATATCTTCACAATTAATATGAGTTCAATATTTTATAGATAATTGTGCTTGTGCTTAAGTTGTTTTGTGTTTTAGATCTAAATTCAATTGATTTTTTAATCATCTCATTATAAAGGTAGTCAAAATTCTTTAATGTATAGATTAAAATTAGTTGAATAATCAAGGCAATAATAATTAAAAAAAAAAATCTAATAGTTCAAAACACGTTGCAAAATATAATATAAAAATCATTTTGTTGACGTCTTGTACGAGTACGTATATATATAAATATAATTCAGGTGTCTGTTTGTACACGGACTACGGTTGTGTGTTTAAAAAATATTAACATTACAAATATTAATATTAAGAGTAAGAAATATGAAGCAATATCCATTGCATGCTCAACAACTGTTAGAAGCTACTGAATATTACATACGTCGCGTTTGAACATTAATTATATATATATATATATATAAAACTAATTTATGTCACATCTGTACGTTAACGCTCAGTTTTGGTTCGATACACGAACATATAGTTGAAATATCTACATATATACATATATATATATATATATATATATAAATCGTTTAGTTTAAATATTTGTTTATATATATATATATATATATATATTTTAAGTTTTATCCAAATTATAGATAGATTATATATATTTGCATTGGCCTGTTACTTTGGCTATATTAATTATTATAGTGCAATATATTTTTTTACAACGCTGTTACTAACATCGCTAGTTCATTTTAGCATCCCACCTCACGGAATAAGTCAAAACAAAGTCGTGTGATTAGCTGTTACTTTGATAGAAATCAATCAATCAATCAATGGAAAAATATTCATCATTGACAAGAGCGAAAATGTTATAATCCAATACACGCAACGTACCGCCTCGCGTAACCGTTACTATCTAACAAAAAAACAAACCAATTAATATAAGTAATAGAGTTAATACAAGGCTATTAGAATAATACTAGTTTAAGTTAGTTAAATTAGCATCAGAGCAATATTACTGTAATTTTTTATCGAAATTAGTTTAGTAGTTTTTTTTGATATAACAAACATACACATTATGGTAGTATCGGTGGGTTTTGGTATCTGTGTACCCAGAAGTTGAGGCACCGCGGGTCCACGTCACGCGGTCGTGAACTCGCCGGTTCAACGGACGACGTCCCGTCAGCGATCGTGCGATGCGTCAGCCCCGCTGTCTCTCGCGAACTCGCAGACGGACAATTTTATATTATAATGTTGGATTATTTCATTGTCACGTAATTACAATTATAATTTTATTGCAACTATAATAGAGATCTCTTCCAGATAACCCTATACCTATGTTTAAAGTGATTTACATAAATATACATATTAAGTATGTATGTGAAGTGTTTATGTTTTTTATATAGATCCAATATTTGATAATCCTTCATTGGTTATAATTAACGGTATAATTTATTATTAGTTATAACTTGTTCTACGGGAGATTAACAACGTAACGGAATAACAATGATTACTGCTTTAAAACGAGTTTAGACCTGTCTAAGACGTAGATATATATATATATATACAATAATAATAATAATTTTACTTCAAATAGATGTCTTTCAAGGATAGTTGATTTAAAATTATCTCTATGTCAGAAGACTCCTCTCTTCTCTCTGTCATTATAGCAAACTAAATTTGTAGAGTGTATATATGTGAGTGTGTGTGTGCGTGTGTGTGCGTGTGCGTGTGCGTGTGCGTGCGTGTGTGTGTATGTAAAATCAACTCGTAAAACATGAAAGCAATATCTCTGCATCAATTGAAGTCCAGTTTCAGTTTTTTTTTTTATTTCAATGTCGCATCGCACTCCTAAAACTATGATTACAATTAGAATAAACATTTAAATTAAAGTATTTCTGTATCTAACTTATGGTTAATTAATATGATAGTTTATTATCGCTCATAAAATAGGTAATCGTTTGAAATGATAACTTAGAGACACATAGCAAATCAATTGTTAATCAATATTAATTTAATTTACAAACAAACACACCATGTATCGGGACGGGTATCCATCAATAAATTACAAACTCCCATCAACCGATTACAACCTAATATATATATATATATATATATATATATATATGTATATATGTATATATGTATATATAAAGGCCTATACGCTGTCTGTTAAATTGATTGCTACCTGTCAACCTCACAGAACAAACACAATATTAAGTTATTGAAACCGTATAGATTAACACACACATATACATAGTATGTTTATGTGTGTGTGTGTGTGTGTGTGTGTGTGTGTGTGATACTAAGTATAAATAAAAGTGACAAGTCATTTTGTTTATAAACACGTCTAGAACAAAGTATGGTAGTTTAACTCGTAAAATAGGGTTGTGAAAATTTACTTTTATTTCATTTATTATTTATAGTCATTCCTTGTTTAGTTAGCATCCTTATTCATATTTTTTAAATGTTTAATAATCTTTTGTCACGACGTTCGTCTGCTCTAATCTCCGAAACCACTGAAACGATTTGAATGAAATTTTGTAGATGTATATAGTTTTATCCAACTTAAAATATAGGATTTTTTTAATACATTACAAATATACTAGGGGCGCCAACAGATCCTCAATTTAGAGTCGCTGCGCTCGCGAAATCTCGGGTGCCATTTTCATATTGAGCAAAGCGAGCCCAGTGTAATGACTCATCGTTTCCCATTAACTTCAATGGGATATCAGTTTTTTGCCGATTATTCGTCAACGAAATGACACGATCTTTCATTTTTTTAAACCATCACCTAATTTGTGTCTTTTTGATTGCAAAATTTCATAATTTTCCATCAAGTAGTTTTCGAGGCTATTCGTAACAAAGAATGTGAAAAAGTCTCCATTAGAACGCTACGCTCGCGAATAACGCACGCGAATAACGCTGAATAAAATAACATATGAATACTTTAATATAAATTAATTCATATAATATCGTTATCTATAAAACTGCGTTGTTATAATTAACATATTATCACTATCAGTGTGGGTTTTCTGATTTATATTAATTCACATAAAATACTACAATACGGTATATAAAAGACCCAGTCTAGTGTGAATCGTTTCATACCAAATTATTTAACACTAAACCTACCAAGTACCGGTCAAATTGACCGTTCTTAAACTTACACATTTTTAAACGTTATAATATCGTTATCAAACTACATGACAATTCTGAGAATATGCATATAATATTTTCTATATTCTTTACTTTTAGTTATTTCCATTATTACCTGCGTCATATATTAAAATAACTTACCGGTAACTAAATTACCGGTCAAGTTGATTTTGGTCAATTGTATTTCATAACATAACATATTTCATATATTTTTTTTTTCGATTTCACTTTTTACCTCGTAGTTCTTGTGTTACGTTAATGAGATGAGCCTAATTAAATAATAATAATAATAATTTTATTTTGTACATAACAGTATCGTTGAAGTATATAGCTAGCTGTATGTATGCAAGCTGTGCCTACGACTCTGTTCGCGCGGAATCTTTTTTTGTTTTATTAAAGTAGTCAAGTTACTTATAACATCAGCTAGCGGCCAGTGAAAGTCTTATTAAAATAGTTCCAGCCGTTTCAGAGATTAGCCGCGACAAACAAATGGACAGACAAACAGAAAACATTTTTTTTTTTAATGTAAGTGCCGTATATACTTTAATATACATTTATAGAAAAGCTGTTTATTTGATATTACAAACAGATACTTATTTTATTTATATATATATATTCAAATGTCGTAGAATGACTTTATCATCTACCCTGTTCCCAATAGTGCCAACAAAAGGGGGGGGTGAATGAGGTCCGTAATGGCCTTTGCGAGAGCATAGCACCCCACTAAACTACATCCAGGTAATCCCTGAATGGGATAACAGGTTGAGGAGGAACAATGACATTCGATACGATTCCACGACCTCTTTTAAATTACCTCTACCTCTTACTGACCTCTTTTACTTTGAATGTATATTTTAAATAATTGTTGAATTATAGAGAATTTTATATTTTATTAGTTTTTAAACGCGTTTTGTTCGTGGAATAGTTTTACTAACAGTGTTTTGTATTAGGATACTTATTATTCAAATCAAATCAAAACACTTTATTCGGATAACATAGATTTTTAGGTACACATATTAGAAATTTAATAAAAATAAAATTAACTTAAACAAAAATATTCCCTATATCATCCGAATTGGATGACCACTCAGAATATGTTGAAAATAGAATACTCTCAACGCTGGTATTCTGTGGCTGCCATTTATTTAGCTATCATTGAAAATGACAATAACAATATAACATTAACTTAACAATAATTATAAAAGAAAAACGAAATAGAAAAAAAAATGTTGTCGGATGTTGCAAGAGTTCATGGGCGGCGGTGATCACAAATCATCTGTGATCCGCCCGCAGCTGGTTTGCCCTCCTATTCCATAAAAAAAATGAAATAGAAAAAAAAAGAGAAAAAAAAACAGGAAAAGTTCAGCACCACTTACTTGTAATAGTCACTTAAAAATAAGTATTATGCAATATATTTTGTAAACATACGTACACAAGAACATGAGAGTTTACGTTATGTAGAATAGAATAGTTTATTTATTTATTTATTTATATATTTGCCACTTTGAATCCATACCAGTGATCACTTGTGTATCGAATGTAAGTGACAGGAGGGCCTATTTTGATATCGTATGTATCAAAATAAGCCTTTCTGTAAAATAAATTACTCGATATATACCTACTTGGAAGCAGAAACTAATTGTTAGTTTCTATAGTAAAATAATACATATACAGAAATCTGTGTTTTACTGTTTGTAAACAGCTTTAACAGCGCCATGTTTAATATAACACGCCATTAATGCAATCAAATATATAAGGCTCGGTAACGAAATGATGACAGGCAATTGTTAATTATTAGTGTACCCTCTGCTTAGAACCATAAATATGTGTAGAGGAGCAGTCAGATCGCGTTTTAAGAATTCAGGTTAATGGTGGAAAGGTGAAAAATTTTGGGATATATGTATTTAATTATTCCATAAAAATAAAACTTTAAAAAATAATAAAATTATCGATAAAAAATAGGGGTTAATGATGAAAGGGTGAAAATTTAGGGTTATATGTATTTAATTATTTAAAATCGAAATACAACAAAAAATTTAAAAAAAATTTAAAATTATTTTTTTTGCTGTGGGGCACCCTTGTTACTTTATAACCGATTTTTAAACTTAGCGAATATGTACAAAAAAATCGTAAGAATACATCAATCCATTTCGGAGTTTGGTTACAAACGGACATGACAATTTTATATATTAAATTTTATGTATATATTTTAAATTATATAACAATGTAACCTTAAATATAATTGACATATAAGAAATATCTTCAAAATAATATCATATTATTTCACTTTATCGTCTAAGTATTGTTAAGTGTGTATTTTTTTAGTTATTTTCTCAAGTAACAAAAGTAAATGTTGGCTGTAATCGAATCTCTTTGTTTATGACGATTATCAGATGTGTTTGATCTTATTGATATCAACTTGGAGATGTCATCACATTGTTATTCTTATCAGACTGTAACGGAGTGAAACTGTGATTGTTGAAATTTAGATAGTCCCAATATCAAACTTCTATGTGGATATAATAGTGCAAAAAATGGTACATTTTAATCTTGCTTATATTTTATATATAATAAAAGTTCTAAAATATATATAATAACCGCAACAGAAGCAGGGTGACGGAGGTTAGCAAGATTTTAAATATATGTTGTATCTTCATGTAATTATTTATGAATGTTATAGAAAAACTAAGTTCCTTCAGGATCTCTTTTGCTCATAAACCTTCGGATAACAAACAGCTGGAACGATAAATAAATTGTATGAAAAGTAGTTTAAATGTATTTATTGTATTAATTAATTAGAATGAAATTGATGATAGTTATTTATAAAGTAGATTTTTTTTTCTTATTTATATCAGAATTTTCTTTATTCAGTCACTTGCGGTCACAGTTTAGATCGCAGTTTAGTTTCTACAACTATACTATCATTAAGTTTATTTATTCCTATCATTAAGTAAGTGTTATATAATTACACTACACCACATAGTTAGATTTGTGCACATTATATTATATAATATACAGCGATTTTACGCAACGCAATACAACTTAGTCCATCCACTGCGAATGTAGAATATTCAGGAAACGGGAACAAAGCGGCGGCCATGTTACGTTGGCGGAGACATTGACCCCGTTTCCGTATAAAGTTTTAACAAAAGTGTGCACAGCAACAGCATATCCTTCAAAATCCTGCAGTAGAGAGTCGGGTTATTTAAAATGGTCCCGCTCTAAGTGTGCTACAAAAATGTGTAGTTACAAACTTGTACAGTACCATGTCCCGAATGTGTTACAGGCTAAGTTCCAACGTAGTTTGAGTGTTTACGAGTGGGTCGGGTCGAGGTTTTTGAGGTTGTAAAAATATATAATATAAACGTTAGGGCTCGCTCCGGGTCGTATTGAGTTGAATCGCATCGCAGCCTTGCGAGGACACGCTCGGTGGAGCACGACCACACGCAGTACCGATACCTCAATCTAATCTTTGTTCCCAAACCTTTAATTTAATACAAAAAATAGAATAATAAACCCATATAAGTATCGTCTATTCGTGCCAAGGTCAAATGTGTTTTTTAACTAAATTTCTGCTCTAAAGGACATGACTATGTAGAAATTTTAATTTATTATAAATTATTTATCTAAACCACATCCTACTAATAAATATAATAATGTTATCATGCGATGATTGTTATTTAATTATGACATTGATATTTCCGTTTTGTTCAATGTTTTACAAAACGTTAATACATTATCCAATTTGCCAATCGCTAAGTCAATTAGCGCACTAAAATCGTATCTCAAAACTGGCTTTATTACGCTCTAGTGATTGGTGAACCTTGTTCTTGCTATTTGTGATTAAACAGTGTGCTTAAAATTGGGTAAAGACGTGTAATGCAGAGTGCTAGCTCATTTAGTGTACTAACAAGTACACTTTTTTGATTAGTGGACCTTATCCTCGATATTTTTATAATGAAATAGTGCGCTAAGAATTGTATAACAAGCTAGACTCATGAGTTATTCAAAGCGAACGTCAGTCAAGTAGTGAGTGAGTGAGTGAGGCCGGATGTTATAACTGAATGAATGCATTGAATGGTGATGGTTTATGATAATGTCGTTGAGTCATTCCCGACTGTTTAATTACTTCACTTCACATCAAGGCATACGTGACGAGATACTGTGTTTTAAGATTATATATTTTATTATATATATAGGTTGTAAACACTTCGACCCTCATGGAGAGAGACGGATACTTGTAAACTTTGAAGATATAAATAGCTTTAGGAATCTCAATCAATTTTGCACATTAATTTTAAGTAATTAAATTTCTCGAGGGTAAATTTCGTAAATAAGTGTAGCTTTATCTTCTAAAAACACACATATATATATATATATATATATATATATATATATATGTAGCATATATAATACAATATTTTGTTTTTAATCTAGATTTTATGCAGCAGGTGATAATAAATATATATTTTTTATTTGATTCAATGTTTATATATGTGATACACATTTCTCTTAATAGATAATTTAGTACTGAAGATATAAAAGGCCGATTTAATATATTTTTTTACATTTTTTTTTCATTCATACGTTAATTAGCAGTATCATTTCGTAGTCGGTACAAAGTTATTTATCAACTACTAATATATATTCACGAATTCCCCTTAAATATGTATTAAAAAATCTACTAATTGTATCAAAATCTGTTAATCTGCTTTGAGCGTTACAAATTTTATATTTAAATATTGTTATCATATTTTTTTTTTAACAAAAACACCAAAAAAAAGCATGTTAAAGATAAAACGCCAGCATCACATCCTGCTTCGTATCCTAAACCTTTCGAGTTTGAAAACTTGGCCTCAATGATTACATAATTAATCGACCCCACCGAGGTTAAGACAGTGTAAATAATGTACAGCATTCAGACCTCCCATCCCTCAGCATCCCTTATATATATATATATATATTGCGAATCTATCTGTCTATCAAAAATAAATTAATATGTCAATGTATATAGATCTAACTAAACGTTTAATCTAGGAGTAACAATGTATCGGAGGATATCCAAATGGGTAGAACGGACATTGACCTCGGAGACCATTCAGGGTGGGCGGACACGTATGTATATGTATATATAGCTAAACTACCGTGACACATGCATTCGGGAGAAACCGAAATGTTATTCATCTCATTATCGATATATAGGCACATGTTTTTTTAAATAATATTATTGAGCTGAGCGTAAGCGAAGCTCTTAACCGTTTGGGAGATCTTTTCTTGTGTTTAGTTGTCTCCAGAATGCAACGGGATAATTAGCTAAAAATGTTCTCATGTATGTTTGAGCCGAACGCGGATGTTATAGAGAAAACAGATTGAAAAAAGGTTTAGCCATTGAAAAGTTATCAAGAAAAGAAGAAAGGAGAGGGGATCAGCTCAACACCCGCCGCGCACGGTTGGCGGATCCTAGTATATATATTTAATAAAAATGTTATTCCCCCATTGTTAAAACTTTTAATATTCTTTTTGTTAAAGTTGAAAACATTACAGTTATAATTATTAATGTATAGTTTCACGTCCAAAGGATTCGAACGGTATCATAATGGTATTTTGTTAAAACTTCAAATGAAAGGATTTTATGACTTTGATATAATTTAGCAAATAAAATCATACATCTATATGTATAAATTAAATTTAAGTGTCCGTTTGTCATTCTAAATTAACAGCTTTTAATTAAATGTGTATAAAGTAACTAGCTTATTCCCTCCCGCTTCGCTTGGCACACTATTAACTTGGATGTGAACTTAGGTTGCTATGGTAACCTTTGTCATATTATTCGTTGCTATGGTAACCGTTGTCATATTATTCGTTGCTATGGTAACCGTTGTCATATTATTCGTTGCTATGGTAACCGTTGCCACTCTTACCCCCGCGTTAAATGTATTCCTCCGACAGGTTTATAACTTGGCGAAATGCAAAAAGTTGAATTCCGTTGGGATAGGAATTCTGTAAAATCCGTTCTTAGTGGACGTCTACGTCACAAAAGAAGTAACTATGTAAAATTTTAAGTTAATCGGACAGATAGTTTCGGAGATTTCGTGATTGGTAAATCGCTTATATATTTATATATATAGATATACGGTACTTACATAGAATTTAAAAAAAATATATATATATATATACTGTACATAGAATACAAAAAAAAAATCTGTCTAGCTGTTTGGTCCGCGTTATCTTAGAAAGGTCTGGACCAATTTTGACGGGACTTTCACTGGCGGATAGGTGATGTTATAATGATTAACTTAGGCTTGTCGTCGTGGGCACAGATAATATTAAAATAAGATATAACTTTTTGAAGTCGAAAAAGTATTGGAATTGAGTACTTTATTAAATAGTAATAATGTATTTTTTTTTAATTATCTTAAATTTGTTTTATTATAATAAATTGATGACAAATATTGTGTTCCGGCCTTTACGTTCAGATTTAATTGCACCCAAATACCCATAATTGAACCGAGTTTACCGACTAACTAGATAGGTATCGATCGACCGGCCCGTATCGTATTTCGTACGTGTATCGCGAAACATGCACCAGTGTGTAACAAGCCTATATTATATATATATATATATATATATATATATATATAAATATAATTTATTTGTCTGTTTGTAATTCCATATTAGCAACTTTTCACTAAATGCATATGAAAGTATATACAATCAAATCATTTTTTTTTATTGTTTTCTGTCTGTCTGTCTTGAAACAGCTGGACCGATTTTAACAGGACTTTCACTGGAGCACAGCTGATGTTATAAGGAGTATCTCAGATTAAAAAAATACAAACTCCGCGCGAACCAAATCGTGGGCACAGCTAGTTAAAATTAATATTTTATATATTCTCGTTTGTGATATTATTTGTTTATTAATATTCAAATAGATAACTGTTTCACTGTGAATTATTTGATATGTTAACTTAATTGTATTATTAATATAATTATATAAAATAAATGTTGTATATATTAAATATTGTAGAATCATTTGTGATTTGCAAAATTATGAACGTGAAATACCTACTAGTAAATGTTAACTTTTAATATGAATGCATGTATAAATGGGTCAGTGGAATTGAATGCGTAGTCTTTTTGCATTGGATTTACTAACTGTACTACCTACTATATATATATATATATATATATATGTACGAGTAGTACGATTTTGTAACATTCCTACTATCATCAACTCTAGCAACTTTTAAAACTAATTTATATATTTATATATATACATGGTAAGCCCGTTGAAGCCAAAGGCTTCAATAATGATTAGTTTAGAACCGAAACTTATTATAAGTATTAAAGTACGATTGATTAATCGATTAATTAAAGCTGAAAATTCCTTAAAAAAATAAGGAATATATATATTAAATCTTTTTTTTAAGATTGATTTATCGATTAATTAATATATATTCTGTATTATTAATTAACTAATTTCGGGGCACAGTGAAATGGAAAGAGAAGAGAGCTTGAACTTGCCACCAAAGAGACCAAAGAGTAAAGCACGTGGTTGAATCTACCAATGGGATATCGGCACGTTGCCGCTACAAAGTCCTTTCTGTTTTTATAAGTGTGATATAAAGAGAATTTCCAACTAAAATAATCTAGATACTCTCAGCTCAGTGAGTGAATTCAAGAACAATGTTTCCAAGTCGTAAGCGCTCCGCACTCGCGGGGTAATTAGTGACACACGGACACAGGCCTCAACAAATAACTCTAAGCGTCTCCCGCTTACTTATATATATATTTTTTTCTAAAGCGAACATATAATTTAAGATGAGGATTTATTATTTCCGATGATTATTTTAAGTTTCTAAGTTTTAAAAGTTTTTGACTTATTATTTTTTTTAATAAAAAAAAAAAATTATATTCTAACTCCTCATATACAGTTTTTTTTTTGTAAAACATGTAATTTATATATTTTATGATTCACATGTTTTTTTTACGTCATCTCAAGTACGTCGGCAGTCGTGCGTCGTCCGTAACTCGCTGTGTTTTAGAGACGGGAGCCTCCATACGGTCGTGTTTAATTAGAACAGCTGTGTTTCAATACTCAACTATCTGTCTGTCTGTACACAATTTATCAATTAGTTGGTATCGGTTAGTTAGCTCACATCGCTATTGTTGTGTATTACGACTCCTACACACCGACGAAGTCCATTGTGTAACGATTGTATACTTTCTTGGTAAGATATATGTATATATTGTATATGGAAGTAAAATTTTTTATATATTTTATTGTATGTTTATTGTATCAAATTTTATATCACTCATCACGAAATCATCACGAAATCTCCGAAACAATCTGTCCGATTAATTTAAAATTTTACATACTTACTTCATAGTGACGTAGACGTCCACTAAGAACGGATTTTACAGAATTCCTATCCCAACGGATTTCAACTTTTTGCATTTTGCCAAGTTTTAAACCTGTAGGAGAAACATAGATGGAAGTAAGAGTCACTATAGCAACGGTTACCATAGCCACGGTTACGATGACAAGGGTACCATAGCAACCTAAGTTTACATCCAAATTAATAGTGTGCCCAGCAAAGCTGGAGGGAATATCATAGTAATAATATATTGGCTTAAAAAGACTGTAAAATATATACAAAAATCCAAAAGGTCAGCAAAGAACTTAAATATTTAAGTAACAAATACACTTCTATTTTATTACTATAATGACAAATATGATTTGTATGACAGTTAACTTTAACACTAAGTTACAAACTAAATAATAAGTAAGTAAGTAAGTAGTGTTCCGCTCCACCGCTTCCAGAATTGATAAATTAGATTTACCTTCATGTTATCTTTGTAGCGTTGTAATCGCGATTTGTGTTATACCATTATAATATTACATTTTACGTAATAACATACACATGGTTGACTGATAATAAAAGTTTCCCTCAATATATTTATTTTAATTTATTTTTTTTTATTTTTTTTTTTTTATATATAAAATCAAAAATTAAGAATATAAAGTAATTTTTAAAATTGTATTTTTTTTTATTATAAAATTTTGTCGTCTTAATAATAAAATATAATTAATTAGTTAATAATTTTATATACGAATATATAAATAGATAAGATTATATATATAGTATATAGTATGTATAGAGGAGTTTGCATTAGAAAAACTTGGCCCGGCTTCACGGTCTAAATTTATATAGACCAGTACCTACTAATTGTTATTTAATGACTATTATATAATATTAAAAATAAATGAAAAAAAAACTAATTATTATTTTTAATGATCCTATAAAATGGGATGTAATATTTTGGCAATAACAAAATAACTTAATCCCCCCTTCCTTCCTACTCAAGTTGAAGCTCAAGGGACAATCAGTTAATCCATAATCCTCTGGGATCCATTTTAAAAGGGATTCTACAACTCCAAGTATGCGAATCATTTTGAACTTAACTAAGTTTACAGATATATTAATTAGTTGAAGGAATAATGTTTATGCATTAATTATTTAATGATTTAACGAAAGAAAGATATTAATTTATAAAAAATTAGTAGTAGTAGATTTTCTTTAGTTATAATTATCAAGAACTATATAGAGTTATATGGAACAGTTAAGTCTTTTATGGGATAACTTTCCAAGAGTCATAACTACCTTATAAAATAAACCGGATAATTCATTGCGACATCCGGGGTGCTTTATTACGGACTCTTTCAGTTTTTCTTTTATAAACTTTCCACCCGGGTATTTATTATCTTTAGACGTTTCCTTTACTAACCGACCGATCGACGATATTTATTTATATATATCGAAGCTTACAAATCTTCGGATTGGTATTGCGATCTATAATTGGATATCTGTTAATATAAACAGTTTTTTTACCGGTGTAGTATGTATGAGGTATGAGGACGGTAGGTGTAGATCGATTTTTTTTTAAATATTGTATCTTTGAATGATTTAATAATCGATAGATCAATATATGCTAATATTAAAGTTATCTCTTTCTAATAATATGATAAATAGAAAAAAAAATAAACAAAGTATGAAATTTCATGGTTGTTTATTTAATAAAAAAAATGTATTTTTTGTAAAAACTTTCATAATTAAAATTCAGGTTTATAATAACATATCTTCCATAACGTTTTTACGGATCGAAAATACCGAGGCTTAATTAAAATAAAAAAAAAAAATCAACCATTGCGAATAAAACTTTTATAACTTTTATATTAGTTCCTGTGTGCCTCGCGTAGCATAATTGGACGCCGGCCTCCTCTAGCTAGATAGATGCATGGCAAATGTATTTACAAAAAATATAAGACCAAACCGGGTAGACGGTATTGTTTTCGCAAAAATATGAGGTAGTATTGTCTGTTTTTAAAATAAAAAAAAGTAATATTTTCATTTGAAACCTCTCCTCCGCCATCTTGGTAATGCGCCAATGGCGGCATTGAAAAAAGTTTGAACTCAAGTATACGACCTTATTATTTTATTTCAGTTTTAAAATTATATTAGTATGTAAAAAAAAAACTATAATATAATTTTTTAATTTTCCTAAACGTGTTTTTAAAGTAAGACTTATGGTTGAATTTAACCGACTTTGCAGCAACTGGTATTGTATTTTATACAATGCTATCGGAGTGTGTTAATTATCCTGCATCAGCATGTCGTATTCAATAACCATTGTTCCACCGTAACCTTTCAAGGCTTTACTGTATTCATTTATATGGAAAACTCTAGAGTTATCATACACATATAATATTATATAACGAAAAATTTAACCGTATTCGTCCATTAAAATCTCACCTCAAGTGTATAGTTGAATGTTTATTTATATTATATATATACTAGTTCTGCACTCGACTCGATTCACTATATTTATTTGTTTTAAATAAAGGTACTGTAGCCTTAATTACTGTTTATAACATAATATAACTCCTGTTAAAATCGGTCCAGCTGTTTTTGAGATTAGCCGGAACAAACAGACAGACGGATATATAGTTTTTTTTTGTTGATTTTATTTAAGTACCGTATATACTTTCATACATCACCTAGCGAAAAGCTGTTAATTTGAAATTACAAACAGACAATTCAATTTTATTTATATATAGAGATAATGCAATATAATCAATAGTACATTCAAAAGAACTAATCGGAGAAATATTTAACTATATATTATTATAAAATTTATTATATTTTTTGTTAAACAAAGGACTTGTGATGGTCGCTGATAACATGTTGTGTGTTTATTGTGTTTATATCAAGGTTTACTTAATATGACTGTAGTTAGTTAGTTATAAGCGATTTTGATGTTCTGTTTACACAAACTTTTATCTAATAATGAAAGAACGTACATTGAAGAAGTTGTAAGGGTTGTGTTATACTATTTATTATATAAAAAATAATCAATTATATTATTAAAGACCAATATGAAAGTCTTATGTATGAAGACAACCTTTATACAAAATTTAAACTTGTAAAAAAATATTTTAAAAGTTAATTATGCACTCCATCCTAAAATCTACTCTTAAATTTTCTGTTACATTACTTTGAATATAAATTTTTAAATTTAATATAATATATAATTAAAAATAAATATAACAATATGCAGATATAAACAGAGCACATGAAGCTTAATTACGAACACTGGCAACGAGCTTAATAATAGTAACAGTGCAAAGAACAGCGGGGACAATGAGTCATAATGAAACCAAAGTCACGTACAATACGCAATCTTTAACATACAATACTCGTATAATATAAGGATACCCACACACGATCAATGATATGATACTTGTCAATGTTGATGTTCAGACTTGACAATCGAAGCATCAATGGAGCATTGACGACCATCGGATCAATATAGTCACTTCTCGTCCTCGTCCCACTACATTGATGGTATATGTAATAATATATTAAGTATTTTTGTATATGCAATATTATTATATAATTGGATGTTTTTGAAATAGCATCTGGTAAAACATTGTACTTTGTCACTGTGCATAGCAAATTAATACGAAATATGTAATTTAACAATTGATTAACCCAAATTGAAGTCACAATGAAATAATTAGCTCCAATAATAATATCGTGATTAATTTTAAATGACGTGCAGAGGATATAAACTATTAATTGCTCTAAACAATGAGCGTAAATCAAGTAAACGTTTGGATTGAACGTTTCAAGGCACCTTTACACACACACACACACTCATAAACACACACTGTGTCAGTGTGGTCGTTGATTATTATGCCTGCCGGATGCGGGGTGCTCTAACTATCCTACCTCGGAATATTACACCTTGGACGATAAAAATGTACGGTTGCAATAAAGAAACTCTTAACTACGTATCATATTGTGAATAAATTATTAATGTTTATATACTTATATCTATACATATATATAAAATTGTAGTGTCCGTCTGTAATTTCAAATTGACAGCATTTCACTAAATACATATGAAAGTATATGCGTAACTTATTTTTTTTCCCGTCTATTTGTCTCTTTGTTTGGTCCGGCAATCGCTGAATCGGCTGGACCGATTTTAATAGGACTTTCACTGATTTCAATAGCCAATGTTATGAGAAGTAACTTAGGCTTACAACTAAGTAGTGGGCAGAGCTAGTTTTATTATAAAATTCCCTTTGTTTAATGGTATATTATACGGTATATTTTGTTATATGTAGCATATTTCACTTTCTATTATTCAAATCGGGTGCAAAAAACGTTCATCCGGTAGTACCGGTTTCCGGATGATAAAAAAATCAAACCCTCAAAATATATTTCGTAATACCTATAAAATAGATTTAACAAAACTTACATGAAATCAACGTAATAGTAATAATTAAGTTAGTGTTTTCATCTTAAAAATTAATATTAATTTACTATCTATAATATTGTATGGATTTTTGTCATACAGCTGCTGAAGATTAGAAGCGAGTAGCTCAACTAACACAGTGACGTAACTCAAAATTGTAGATTGAAAATGAAATTTATTATCCATCATAACTATCTTAACACTAAACCTACCGACAATTCTTATATACCTGTTCCTATCGTAAGCCGTCAAATTGACCGGTAATTAAAAGTTATTTTATTATATAACGCATTTAATAATGGAAATAACTAAAGGTAAAGAGTGAACAAAATATTATATTGCATATTCAAAAAATTGTCATGTAGTTTGATAACGATATTATAACGTTTAAAAATGTGTAAGTTTTACAAAAGTTTAAGAACGGTCAATTTGACCGGTGCTTGGTAGGTTTAGTGTTAATATCTGTACAATAACAAAAAAAAAATCAAAATTATAAATCACATCACAAAATGTAATATTCTAATAGCATTTTTATCAAAAGATTACGTAATAGGCATGCATAATACATTTTTCCAGCTTCGTAAAAACATCTTTATCACATGCATAGTTTTAAAACAATATTACACCAAGTTAAACACATGCCAGACACGTGTGGTGGTCCGAATGGTAACAAATGTTAGAAATAACTAATTATAAAACGTGATATACACACAGAGATATGGTATAGTTATATATATATAATACAACTTCGCAATTGAGCAATGAATATACATGGGACGTGGGAGTGGTTGTGATTGAATTATCTGTATTGCTATTCGGTATAGCGTCTATAAATCTCTATTTACATCAATAAAAAAACTTATCGAATAAATAAGCATATTTTACATTATAAGATAACGTTTCTTGATATCACTATATGTTAATATTATAAGGCATTCTTGGTGTGTTATATATATATATATATATGAGTAAAATTGAAATGTCCGTTTGTAATTCCAAATTAACATATTTTGACTAAATGCATGTGAAAGTAAATACGGTGCTACAAAAAAAATATTTTCTGTCTGTCTGTCTGTCTGTTTGTTCCGGCTAATCTCTGAAAGGACTTGACCGATTTTAACTGGAGTTAACTGATAACTGATGTTATAAGGAGTCTCATAAGCTAGATAAATTTAAAATATACTGCGCGAACAAAGTGGTGGGAACAGTTAAAAATCAACTCAATTATTATTATAATTAAGGTTCCAAATTATGAAAACCTCAACATTTGTTTCAGTTATGTTGTTCACCTTATAAATCTAGTCTATTTAGTACAAGCATATAATATGAGAGCAGTTAAGCGAGCAGCGCACTCGGCACGTACCTACCTCAAGCTCGACCAAATAAATAGCCCATACATTCTCGTAGACCTTTCCGTTCACATAAACTATAAGACCGAACTGGAAATATTTTGTTGAGGAGAAAGTTGGGGGACCTTTTATCCTTATGTAGTATAAGTGATAGCATTAAACGTTAAAATTAATTATTTAACGCACACCAGAGGGCGTTGGTATAGACAAAAATGTAAAATATATGTACAAAGTTGACAACCATCAGCATTTAGACTTTAATTAAAAGTCATTTTGATAATTTAATTCTAGATCGAAAAGTCTGTCTGAGTTTTTCATACACAAAGGGTAAGTAAGGGACTCACTCGCAAACGTTAAGTAGTGAAGGAGGAGTGTCCTCAAATGTATAACTACGGTATCATAATATTTTTATATAAAATGATCTACAAAAGAAACTTTATATAAGAATCCATTTTGTATGTTAAGTCCCCTTTTAGTGGGAGGGTTTAGAGTGATGCCACTATTATTCACTGGTGCTTTACAAAAGGCGAACTCTTTGTGTTTCTTTGTTGTTAGATGCGGATGTTTATATTTATTTATTTGTTCTTATTATTAACGGTTATTATTTTTTATAAAATTAATTTAATCTCTTAACACTAAACCTACCAAGTACCGGTCAAATTGATCGTTCTTAAACTATTGTAAAACTTACACATTTTTAAACGTTATAATATCGTTATCAATTACATGACAATTTTTTGAAATAACTTTTCATTACCGGTCAATTTGACGGCTTGCGATAGGAACAGGTATACAAGAATTGTCGGTAGGTTTAGTGTTAAGAGAAGTTATTTCTTAATATACTAGGGGCGTAAATAGACCCTCAATTTCGACTCTAGGTCTAGGTTGACGTTTGCATATTGAGCGAAGCGAGCCCAGTGTAATGACTCATCATTGCCTATTGACTTCAATGGGATATCAGTTTTTTGACGATTATTCCTCAACGACATGAAATTTTTCAAAAAATTTTTAATGTGTGTCATTTTGATTGCAAAATTTCATAACTTCCCGTCAAGTAGTTTTCGCGCCTATTCGTGACAAAGAATGTGAAAAAGTCTCCACTAGAACGCCACGCTTGCTTCGCTCAATAAAGTATTAAATACTTCACAGAGACCTTTTAAAGATTTCGTTAAATTTTCACAGTAATTTCCAAGAATAAGTCTCTAATTCTCTACCCGTGAATTAGTGTTCGGAACTTCCGTCCTCTGTCCTCAACTTGAAACTCTCGAAAACTTTATAATTAATGTTACAGCAAAAAAAAATTCACCCGAGAAAATCGAATATTTAGTTCCAGCCGTTTAATCAAACTCTGAACACTCTCTCGTACTTCTTTGTTCTTAATACTACAGATCTTTTGGAGCGTAATACGTACCGACTATTGCAATTAAGAATACTCCTTTAATTAAAGTCGGTTAATTTAAATGTTTATTTGCTGTATCCAAAGAGTTCTATAATATAAAAAGTATTTATTACTATATACTGATCCTAATGTCTTGATACCATAGATTTTTAACAGCGAGTATTTCTAAATATAGACAGACGGCCATTAATTTTAAAAACTTCCAAAGAGACGGACAAAAGTTGTACGAACATTAAAACGTTCTTTGTAACGATTCAATCCAATTTAAACTTACGTTGTTTCATTTCGTTTCGTTTCGTACTAAATACTGTATAAAATATTACTCTCAATTAATATATATATATTATAGTGATGTAAATTGTGAGTTTGTTGTGTGGTTCTTCTCAGACCAGGACGCGTTTGGAACCCTCATAGCTTTAACATTAAGTTGGAAAGTGCTTTTACAGAAGGGCTTATTACGATAAATCTGGTATCGAAATAGTGACCTGACACTTCCATTCTGACGTACACAAGTAATCACTGAAAATGATTTAAAAATTGATTTAATATTGTATTTTTATTTCAGCATCAAGACGACTGAGCGAGTACGTCGAGTACTACGAGCCGCTCGAGTACGACTCGGCGTCGGTTCACGCGCAGCACACACGCACGCGTCGCTCCACCGATTCGCATTTGCGTATTAGCTTTCAGGCCCACGGGAGACGCTTCAACTTGCGTCTGAGGCGTGATGTATCCGCTTTTAGTAAAGATTTTAAAGTAAGTTTAATTAAATTATATTATCACACACATGTTGTGTTAATTTTAAATATATTTTAAATTAGCAGTTTCTCGCGTCTCCGACCGCGTATACTAAAGACATAAAGAATAGCAATACTCAAATCCGGTTTCATGGTTTTATCTTTCAGTGACGAACTTCCGTACAAACTTTCATCCCCTATTTTAACCCTTTTAATCCCTTTTTTGCAAAATAAGGTACCCTATGGTATAGTCTATCTCCGTTCCAAATTACATTAAAATCGGTTTAGTGGTTTAGGCGAGAAATTGACAATACATATTTCCCTGAGGTCGCAGGTTTGAGTTCTGGCCGTGTCTATAAATTTTTTATATCATATTTATTTCAAATATTCAGTTCATTGTTTGCAACCGGAATATCATTTATATGTTTATTTAACATCATTCGTAAATCAAGAATTTTATTTTGACTAACAAATTTTTATACCAACGTCAAATATATTTTTTATATGCAGAAAATAACATAAATTCTTTTCGTTTCAACGTAAATTCGGAACGCTAAAATATGAGCTCGTTCAAATGGCTTTTCTACCTTAAAAATGTTGTAATTGAACTATTCTCTAGTAATGGTACAGGTAAATTGCCCACTTATAATACGAAATTCACGCTTCACGACTTCCAAAAGCACGGTCGGAATTGAGCTGCAGTCGGATAGCGAATACTACCTTCGTTGGTAGCTAGCTGTGTGAACTTTAAAGCTATCCGATTTTCGGATAATATGAGTAATATTTAATCCAGATATCAATAAAATGTTATAAAATTGGAATACAATTGTTATAAAGTGTATTATTGTTATCTAGGTCGAGGGATCACAAGGTCAGCTCCACGATGTCGATACATCACACATATACCAGGGCGAGTTGGTCGGTGAGTAGCCGTTTAAAATCTTTATATACTTTATTATATATAATAATAACACGTGTAATGTAAGACCCTCGTAAAAGTTAAATTGGTCAAGTATTAGAGAAGTAATGAGCAAAAGGTCGAAGATAAAGTTTGAAGGTTTAATTGTTAACTCGAACTTAGCTCACAACTTTGCCCCAAGGTGAAGAGAACAGTACACTCTCTCGTTTCAGCTTAAATTAAATTGTTTTCTGTTATGTCGGTCCCTTGTCAGCGAAAGTGTTCTCTGTTTAATCAATAAACGGACGGGGATGTCGTCTTTTGTTATCTGTTTTTACTGTAACGTTAAAAGATGAATCCGTTCCCTTCATTAATAATTCCAGAGGAGCGTAAAACATATTTCTTTTTGCAATTAAGGCCCCGACAGCGTCAAAGTCCCGGCTAATTGGGACCGTTCTGCGGCCACTTGACTTTTAATGTCGGGACGTACCGCGAATACTGACGATGATAATCGCGAAACTCACCCACCAAAGTTTACTCGTCTACTAATACAATGAAGTATATGAGAAATTATCTTACTTGCAATGCAAAAATTTTAATGACATAAAATTGCGGGTAGTTGAAGAATTGGTAATTTGTCTGAGTTATATGTATTTCTAACCTAATAAGTGTACAAATCTCTGCATACTGGTAGCATCTAGCAATGCGTAAAAGTACACAGAGTCCTCGGTGTAATAATTGTGAAAGTTTGGTACAGTGTAAATGGATAAAGTTGCGAGGGCGGCAGCGGCATCGATCGCAGTTCGTCGCCCTACTTACCGCTGTTCCGATGCACTTATCCGCCGAGTTGAAAACCGCGTTATTATACCACTACAGATATCGCTACGCTGATGTTTTTAAGATGTCCACTCAGCATTTTACCGAAAAAAAATTCATCTATATTTTTCATATTAAAACTTTTCGCATATTTGATTTTGCATCAACTTCATTCTATCTATTTTGATAATATATTTTTCTGTAATTATTTTCTCTATCATAATTTAAAGTATAATCAAGATTCGCTACAGTTTTCAGTGAAAAAAAAAATTAACGAGTGATGAAAATAAAACAGGTAGCGAGCGACGAGCCCTCGTCGTGACTTATGAAAATGAGCGAGCATTTTCCGACTCTGGGGTTGTTTAAATTTTTATTAAAGACATTTTTGGAGATGTGCGGTTTACAAAACACATCGCATCTCTCCTCTCGTATTTACGGTGCTTTAACTTGTGTAATTTCTTAATGTCGGCTCAGTTTTTTTTTATAACAAATTTTGTATATATTTTTTTCAAGTTCACGCTCTCACAAATACTGATATCCTTATTCTTATGATAACTTTAGGATTGTAGGAAATTCTACTCTAGTATTCTTTATTGTATCTATATTTAGAAAATGGATTACTATAATAAAATACGTTCTTAGCGTATATTATAATTTATTATACGTTTCCTCGGAGTACAGATAAAATGCTCACAGTGATGATATTCACGATCTCGAGAATTCATATAACGCAATATATATTACTCTATGAATTTTCATTATATATAAATAAATTTTGCATCACAAAGATGATACCTTAACATTATTATACATGTAGGGTCAAAGTATATAAGGCAGAATTAATTATAAAAGAAAAAGTTAATCTATAAAATAGAAAATCTGATCTGAAAATTTATATAAAAATAATATAAACTTGCTCTTTTAAAATTGCTAGTAAAATTATACTCACGATTTTAAAGTCTCGCCTTTGAAACACAAATAGATGAAGTTTGTGCAAATTAATTCCTTTACAAACTAAAATAATGCTAGCTGCGAACGAATACTCTTTTTCTACCTTGAGTCTAGATACGTCTAGAAATTACTTACTTAATAAGTCCGATCGATTTGCATGCATGCATGCATGCATGTTAGATTTGAATGCATGCATTCAAATCTAAAAGTCCATGTACCAATAACATTACATGGCTTAGGTGTTGTTTAATTGTTGCAGAAATTTTTATATAAAACTTGTCTCTGAAAAAAAATTCTTAAACTGTTTTAAATATAGTATTGTACTTTTGGCTTAATTTTCCTTGTATTTTGTATTTCCTGTTATTATTAACCTCTGACCCGATAGCTCATTCCTCGTTCTCCAGTGCAATGGCCTCCACGTAGTCCAAGGCTTCTCCATCAAAATATGTAGATATTATATGAAAATTAATGTACTTTCCTTAACATTATCAGACTGTGATTAAAATAATTCAGTCACTTGTGTGGCTTCATCAACCATAATCATATTATGGACACCCGTCACATAAATAAATATGGCTTTAATAATGATTACTTAACGGCCCACGTTAAGTATTAAATAATTAGTTATATGTTATATTTGTTATCTTCTATGATTAATATTTTAATTATGAATTTATAGTATATAAGGCGAGTACATAAGACCAGTATACAATGGAATTTTATAGGGTTAGTACATAAGGAAAGTATATAAGGGAAGTACATAACGCTAGTATATAAGCGAAGTATATAAGGCCAGTTTATAAGGCTAGTACTTAAGAAAGTATATAAGGGAAGCATAGAAGCCAAGTATATAAGGGAAGCATAGAAGCCAAGTATATAAGGAAAGTATATAAAGCAAATACATAAGGAAAGTATATAAGGCATGTACATAATATAGTAACAAAACCGTTGATAAGAAGTCTAACACGAACAGATAGACAGACAGGCGAAACGGGGGACTTTGTTTTATAATATGTAGTGATTTATATAATTTAAACGAGTATATTTCAAATAAACTGCAAAATACAATACAAATTCTGTCTACAAGTCTGATATAATATTTAACACTAAACCTACCAAGTACCGGTCAAATGGACCGTTCTAAAACTTTTGTAAAACTTACACATTTTTATACGTTATAATATCGTTATCAAACTACATGACAATTCTTAGAATATGCATATAATATTTTCTTCACTCTTTACTTTTAGTTATTTCCATTATTGCCTGCGTTTTATAATAAAATAACTTTTAATTACCGGTCAATTCGACTGCATGCGGTAGGAACAGGTATACAAGAATTGTCGGTAGGTTTAGTGTTAAGTTTGTCTAGTAAGATGTTCTCTAATAACCTTATCATTGTTTATTCTGCTGCTGCTGCTTCTCTTCTGCTCGATCATCCTACACATCTATCTAGCATACAGCATGGTTGACGATACACACACACATATATATATCAAGCTGTCTGTAATAACTCTAGACATTGTTATTAAATTCTCTTCACCGGTGCACCATTTGATGTGTGTGTAGTTTAAATAATTATGTGGTGCTAAATGACTTTAATTCTGGCCTTGTTTCTTTTATAGTCTTACGTGGAGCACTCATATCAAATGTATATAACACTAATACGTAGACCTATAACGATGTGGTTTGGTCGTTCATTATCTGAGAGGAAAATAAACTTTTATTTCTCTTACGAATATTATTTTGAATTATTTAGTTATCGAAATACGTGGAAGTTGAGTTGTTGACTCATTAGAATTGTTATTATTATTATTGTTAAATTTCATTTAAAAAGAGCGACTTTTGTGTTTTTGACCGGCTCTTCTCAGAACAGTATTCCGAGGTGATGGTAGCTTACTCACGGACTGACCACACTGAACTTTTAATGTCAATGTGGTCTGTCCGTCAAGTCAAAATTGACGACTCAAAAACGACTGCTTGATATAGTTATTTTGAAATGCGATTATACGATATATTTATTATATATAAATATTTGATATTATAATATAAATAATTATAAATTGTTGTAAAATATGAGAAATAATTCCATAATTCGTCTGTAGTTTATTATTATTATAGAACAGAAACTGTAAGGAACGTTTTGATACCTTAAGACTACTAGAATGAATCATCAAGTACCTACATGTACCTTAAATGTTAGCCCAATTTTCATAATAAAGTACTAAAAGGAATTTAACAGTAAACCTACCGATAATTCTTGTATACCTTTTCCTACCGCACGCGGTCAAATTGACCGGTAATTAAAATTTATTTTATTATATAACGCAGGTAATAATGGAAATAACTAAAAGTAAAGAGTGAAGAAAATATTATATTCATATTCTAAGAATTGTCATGTAGTTTGATAACGATATTATAACGTTTAAAAATGTGTAAGTTTTACAAAGGTTTAAGAACGGTCAATTTGACCGGTACTTGGTAGGTTTAGTGTTAAAAATTATAATATTTAGTATAAATTATAATCAAACCTACGTGTGCGTATGGTTTAATGAATAAATAGTCATACCTCGTTGCTGTCACCTGCTGCAAATGAAATGAGTCAGAGCTATCCGATGTTATCTATTTCACCCTAATCATATTTATACACGGAAAGCATAGCTGACGTTATTATTATACTTTTATATCATACTTGTGTCTGTCTACGTCTCTGTCTGAGTAGATTAAAAAATATTTTGCCTAAAAAAAATATATAGATTACCATTTTAAGAATTTCGAGGTCGGTTAAGTGATTTTTGGGTTATATAAAAAAAGAAACTAAATTATAACATAGGTAGTATTTGTGTTAGTCATAAAAAATATATCAAAATATTTTAATTAAATCTACAGACAGAACCTACGAATTTATATACATATATAATATCACTTAATGTTATTTTTTAGAAGGGTTTCAATGTATTTTTAATTATTCTATGTAAATATGCTGATTTAGATAAAATAATATATATATAATATTCAAGCGGCCTTATTTTGATGTTTTTTAGAGTGGTGAAATTTTTAAATATTATTTATAGAAATTGGTTTGATAATATTATATATTTCATTGAAGCACAGCACTATGTAATATATATAGCTATATGTAATGTAATATATATACCTGTAATAATAAAAATTTGTATGTTTCTAGATTTTTAATAAACAAGTTACAGAGGTTTGAAATTTCGTGTTTTAAACTCATCTTACCTTTAACATGTAGTGTTAATAGTAGGTACTAGTAGCAGTTAAACTCACTCTTGACTCACTGACTCATCAATATCTGTACTCAAATCCTTATACCTTGATCGTTAAATTTTATCTTTTTTATATTATATTTAATATATATATTTTTAAGTTTAATTTATTAAATAGAATATGAAATGGATTGTTTTAAGCATTTATTTTTATTAGATTTTATATTGGAAATGTTAAAATACGTATTTTCAATGTTTACGTAAAATTAATTCAACAATTTTAATAAAATATTGTTTTTATTTCAATGGAAGGGTAACCATGGTCGAATGCCTAAAACGCTCAAAAGCGAAAAAAGTTAATACATTAATATCATATATATATATATATATATATGCTCAGCTACAATTATAACATCAAGGTGCCTACATTATAATTTGCATATCATATAATGTCAGCATCTAAAACCGGACTTGCCGTTATCAGAAATACGATATCGGCGCCATTGTCAAAAAATATATATTAGTTAATCTCATTAAAAACAATATACGGAGGGCATGTATGAAGAGGTTGATGTCTGTGACCGAGGCGAAAGAGGTATGCAGGGACCGTAGCGTTTGGCGCTCCGTCGTCTCTGGCTACCCCGCAAGGGATATGGTGTGAAGATAAATAAATAAATATAAATAACTAGGATTCGCCCATCGTGAATTATACCACCACCATCGTGAATTATACCACCATTAGAAAAGAATAAAAGGAAATAAATATTTAATAACTATAATAAACAATTAATTTAAAAGTTTGTCGCCATGAAAGTTAGACTACGAGCGACACAATCACGAGTCTCTTGGTTTTTTCTTTATAACTTTTGATTTAATCAAGCTATTTTCATTCTGTTTTTTTCTTCTGTAGATGCTTATTTATTAATTCTACATTCGTGCCAAATTTGACTAAAATCGCTCCAGTAGTTTTCATGTGATGAAGCGACTCAGCTCATTTTGAGGAAGACGATCGGCAAGCGCGCGCGAAAGCAGTTAAGCTTAAGTCTATGGGGATTCAGTTTTTCGACCATAACTTTTGATGAAATCAAGATTTTATTAATCAGTTTTTTTCTGTAGAAGCCCGTCAACAAGAGCTACAGCAATGCCAATTTTGATGAAGATCGACTGAATAGTTTTTATGTGATGTGGCGACATCAAATTGATTCCCAAACGGTTAAGAGCTTCTCTTACGCTCAGCTCAATAATAAATAAAAACACTGTCCATCTTACAACTACATACAAAGAGACACGCCCATCTAAATATTAATATAAAAAAACAAATTTAGAAATAAATACTTTAACTAATTTTATTAAAAAAATTGTTTTTAGTGCCATTGACTAAGTTTCTAAGTTAACAATCTCAACTTGAACTTGTATTGTAAGATAGAATATGTTTTGTTTGAAAATAAATTATTCACCGTCTCGTATATATATATATACATTGATATTATGATATTCAATTATCTCACCCCAAATATACCTGGGGTACCCCGGGTATGGGTAACTATTATGATTACAGACAACGGGTAACCCATATCATTCAATTATTTATACGATAGTTTCACAAACATTATAACTTTAAGTATTCAAATACAGATCTAATTTAATTATTTGTAATTATAATATCCCATGTCAGAAATTTAAAAATACCTTGGGTTCCTTGTAATAGTTTAACTTTACTTATGGTATGAGACTCTAAAACTATTTTTTTGTTTTATGTTATCTTTTATTTTGTATCTTTTAAAAATAAATATTATCAAAACTATTACGTGAATGTACAGAAAGTATTATTATAATTCGTATATATTATTGATTTCGATTTTGTCACGTGTGAAGAGAGTCTTAAATCATAGCAATTAGTAAAATATTATGATTTTTTTATAAATAAATAAATAAATATACTAAAAGTATCTTGGTCTTGTGATTTTAATTTTAATTATTATATTATATTAATTATTATTCCATCCAAATATTTAATCTCTTTTTTGTAACTTTATATAAATTTATGAGGAATTTATTTTACGAGATAAAGACTATTATTGGTTGAATGAAAATGTCAAAAATAATGTAACTCCGGAGCCCCGATGTAGCGATACTCTGATCGTATATACTGGCGACGTGGTCAGCCGGCAATTGACGATTTTTATTCCTTGTTGTAAACTATACAATGCAATATCTGATTAATAGCTGTCCCTTTGATTCATTTATTTATGTCTTTTCCACTTTGAATGAATACCAGTGATCTCTTGTGTATCAAAGTGAAGTTATAAGTGGGTCTATTTTGATATCGTACGCATCGAAATGAGCTCTAAAGATTCTCTAACTTAAAATAAGGCTACGAGGGTTCCAAACGCGCCCTGGTCAGAGAAGAACCATAGAACACACTCGGCAAGGTTTTTTAGTGTGATATATATGTATGTATGTATATATATATATATATACACATATATATCATTTATATAATGATTCTTTGTACGTATAACAACAATAGTCTAAATTATCATACAACCAATAGTTTGTAAAGTTCATTAACACTGATGGACTTCTATTGTCCTTTGTATGTATGTATGTACGAATGTTATTCGCGTTTCACTCTACAATCAAACAAACGGATACCAGGTTTTTGAAATTGTGAATAATAGTTTTTTTTTCCCTGTCAAAATGATAACGATTATTTTAATTATATATAACCTGTTCCTTTTGTCTTTATATATATGTAAATATTACGGGTTTTTAACTATTTTTTTCTTTAAATAGGTCACAATGAGGGTATTATTATAATATAAAGATACTTATTACTAATAATTATAATCCAAAATAATCATGGTGCATGTATTTTTATTATTATTTGTACATTTTTACGAACGAAGTTAATCTTTCTCCTTCTAACAGGAAACTTACTCTATATTAAACAGCAATTAAGTGTCAAATATTGTTTCAGATGAGCCACAATCAACGGTATTCGGATCGGTGACGGAGGGCGTGTTCGAGGGTAAGATAATAATGAAGGACGGCGCCTATTACGTAGAACACGCCCGGAGGTACTTCCCTCCCAACAGCACGCGCACCCGCGTCCACTCCGTGATATACCACGAGGGTGACGTGGTCGACCCCTACTCGCACCGACGACACGGTAAGATATACTTGGCATATTAACACTAAACCTACCAAGTACCGGTCAAATTGACCGTTCTTAAACTTTTGTAAAACTTACACATTTTTAAACGTTATAATATCGTTATCAAACTACGTGACAATTCTTAGAATATGAATATAATATTTTCTTCACTCTTTACTTTTAGTTATTTCCATTATTACCTGCGTTATATAATAAAATAACTTTTAATTACCGTTCAATTTGCCGGCGTGCGGTAGGAACAGGTATACAAGAATTGTCGGTAGATTTAGTGTTAACATGTATCTATAAAATAAAAGATAGATTCTGATGAGGTTAGATGAATATCTTCCGTTTCATTTAATTTGAAAAGAAAAAAGTATCGTTCGTATAGTATAGCAATTAGTTTATTTGAAAAACTAGTTACAAGAAATGAAATAATGAATTTTACTCAGTCGGCTAGTAAAATAAATATAGCAATTAGGTAAATTATTAAACCGCGTTAGCACAGGTAACGAAGTGACTTAGAGTTGTGCTGCGGAACAAGATTAACTGCTGGAATTAGAAACTAGGTAACTCGTAGATGGCACCCACAGACTAGTTCGTACAAGTTTAGCCACATTGTGTTGTGCAGCAAATGAATTGTGAGGTCGTTAAACAATGTTTAATCTCATTTGCTGTTTGCTGTCACCGGTTGATTGCTACAGCGATAATTTATTGCCAGACGTAATTTGAACGCATTACTGGTCTCCAAATGTGTCATAAATTCATTGTGCTGAATGCTCTTTTAATTTGTCCCGATGCTTCAATCAATGCCCTCTATTTACTTCACGGTTATACTCGTAGCAAGCGATAGATATTTATGGAGAACACTTGGGGAGGCCTATGCTGGTAAGCAAGACAATCAAGAAACCGGTGTCTAATATGAAAATTATAATATATATGTTATAATTATAAATGTTATTAATGTAACACTTACTAGGATTAAGATTAAATGTAATTAGAATATAAGATTGTTAATAAAGGCTATTATTATTATTATTATTATTATTATACTCGTATATAGCATCTCCAAGTCCAGTACTACTGACCTAACAATGTGCAATAATTCTCAGTTCCACGTCAGCTTCGCTACAAAACTCCCGGCAACAATAATACTGCAATGTGAGCAATAAAATATTGTTCCCTGTCTAGAAATCGATGTCGAATTCTTCTACGATTACTCTAACATAAATATTCTCTACTCTAAACTTTTACCAATTTAAATCCAACGTTCTTTTACGCGTTCTTCTGATTGGTTGAAATGCATTTTTTTGAGTTTATTCTATTCAGTTAAATTATTTTAATCGAGCACAGCAGTGTTTCGTAATACATATTCATCGGTGGACTCGTAGGCTGTACCGAAATGGTAATTTCGCGTCAACAACACAGTCGCTCCACGTCCGTCCGGACCGTCATGGTTTGCATTTTTGTCAACTCAGTAGACAATTTTGTGGTTGTAAAAGAAATGTTCGTCGTTAAATTTAGAAGCTTATTCTTTTTATATATTTTTTGGTGTCTCGTGTCTTTTAAAGCGTTTTATTTTCGTGATAAATTAGTTTTTTTTTTGTCTACTCTCACCATGTCGTTACATCGCTACCCAAATGAAAAATCGACTCCGTTTTTCTTTTAATCACTTAAGTGAAACACAAATAAAGATAGATGGTCTGATGACGCACAAACAGTTTTGATATAGAAGTAGGAGACGATAAAGTTATTTTTTATAAGTCAATAAAATAACTCAGTCGGAACAGTCCATCGACGTAAACAGATAGCTATCGGGTAAACAGGAAGGGTTGTGTTTAGATGCATTTGTTTTCATTATGGCCTATTGGACGATTGTATAGGGGTGGTCCCTTTTCATTCCTTTTATTTTTTATTTGTCTCTTTATGATTTTAATGTAAAATATATATTAGCTTCCGAAGTTGTTAAAAACGTTATCGTAGTCACAAGTTAATCATAACTTCTCTTAGGTTGTAATCTAATATAAACCAATGAGATGGTATCCAATATTGATATGGAAATGCGTGGTATCGATTCCGCTAACACAGTTCAGAATGCATCCGGAGTACTGAGAGGTTGATAGGTGTCAGTGGTGCTGTAAAAGATAATGCCTTCCACAGCAACTATGAGAACTCGTATTTTAAAATGGAAAGGTACCTATCCCTTGACTATTATTTGAATATCATTACTTTAGCGAGATATGCGTAATATATAAACGTGGTTTCAATATATTTTAAGTACCTCCATACTGTTATTGACTAAATTTGTTTATTTGATGATAAATAATAAATAGTTGTTTCGTTTTATTCTGAATATGGCCTTGCAACTTTTCCTTATTTGCATTTAAATTAATATGTTTATAAAATGATGTTACTAAATTAATATTTGTAATATTTAAAGACCTGTTTCGTATAAAATTATTTATAAAACTTCCGAAAATCGATATTTAATCTTGTAAGTTATTTCATAAATTTATCTGCAATTTATGTTTACGAAAATAAATACTGCATCTTTTCTAAATGTAAAATCAGGTTTTCAATCTAACCTAACCCATTCAGTATTTACATCTAAAAACCTTTTGGTAACTTACAGTTATGAAGTTTCAGGTCATATTCGCCTCATCTCAAACTGAAATATATATAACACCTATGAGCTTGATAGTACTAAGATTAACAAACATATTTAGTTTTTCGAACAATTTTGTTATATTGACAGACAGATTAGACACCGTTTAAAATCATATATACATTATAGTTATATTGTTTACTAGCTTGTGACGTCACTAGTCATTTGTCTACGAGGAGACGTTGTTTGAACATTTAAATTTTATTGTCGATTTTTTATGTAATTTTAAGTACGATTCAGGGACAAAATATAAGCTGAATGCTTTTAATATTACTTAATTTTTATCTCAATGTTTTCCCTGTAATGTTAACGCCTCATACATGCTTCTTTCATACAGAGTATGATTTTAAGAGGATGCTATATTACGCTTATAGGCATTTCAAATATTTAGCAAGATTATATGTAATATGGAGAAATAATACTTTGTTCTTTTTATATTATTCCTATAATTCATTGTATATTTATGTAATTAAATAAGTAATTGAACGAGTGAGAGCAAAATATCTCCTTTTCAGGTTGGGGCAAAAATGTTTTTCCTTTAATTAATTAAAGATTTTTTAATTTATGGTTTTTGAAATGGCGGTTGTAGTGGGCAGTAACCTTGATAAAAAACAGTCGTTTTGAAAGACTTCAAATCCTCTATAAGACGTCATTTTTGTCTTAACAACTTTTTCAAGGTGTCCTGGATGTGATAAAAAAAAACGCAATTTGTCTGTAGGTACTACGTGAAATCGCGAGAGTAACTAACAAATGAAAACACGAAAATGTATTTTGACTTATCTTTGTAGATTTGGATTTAAATCTAAGATATATGAAACCTAACTAAATGGTTCCTCTAAGTTATGAACAACCCGACGTAATCCAAGCACAACTCGGAGACTCTTAACAAGTTGCATGCGTCATACGAAACTGTATTATTAATTCAAAGGATCTGTTTACGTCTGTGTGTCATTCGTACACTGATAAGATATACGAGAGCTTTGTAGCTATCAAAGTTACGTAGAGATTCTTGTTTATATTACTTTGATGTTGTAATTGAGAAGGTTTAAATAATTCATAGTAAGATATATATATGTATATATATATATATATATTTTGTTTTTCCAGCTTGTAATTTTTATTTGGTGTTTAGTTTTAGTCAATTTTAGTTAACAAGGTAAAAATTCTTTTAGCTTCATGTTCGTCTACTTACCTTTTTGTTTAGAAAATAATTTAGTAAATTATTTACTATATAAATAATAATCCTGTAATAATAGTGTTCAAGGACAGTTCTATCGGTGGTTGTTAACTAATTTTGTCTTGTGTTGTTATTTTAGTATTATACTTTTATGATATACACATATACTATAGCAAGCGATATTAAAAACGACAAATCTGTTTAGGGAGTAGAAGAACTCGTATGTATTTCAAGATAACAAGTCTCGAGAGTAACAACCCGATGCTTTTGATAAATGATGCATTCCTAATATACATCCGGCGCGGAGCAAAAAGACGTTGTTTACATACTATTTCAAGAAGACTTCGTCAGTACCAACGGTATTAGAAGGAGGAAAATATTGTTTGTTTCCTCATCATCTATATGTCCATGTCCGAATAATTTGGGGTTGGCGAAATACACCAAGTCTTTCATGCCCTGGCTCCTAAAATTTGGGGTTGGCGCAATATACCAAGTCCTCCATGCCTTTATCCCAGTAATTTGAGGTTGACGCAATACACCAAGTCCTTCATGCCCTTATTTCAGTAATTTGGGGTTGGAGCAATACACCAAGTTCTTCGTGCCCTTATCCCAGTAATTTGGGGTTGGCGCAATACACCAAGTCCTCATGCCCTTATCCCAGTAATTTGGGGTTGGCGCAATAGACCAAGTCCTCCATGCCTTTATCACAGTAATTTAACGTTAGTGCTGTACACCAAGTTCTTCATGCCCTTATCTCAGTAATTTGGGGTTGGCGCAATACACCAAGTCCTTTTTGCCTTCTTGGAGGAAGATCTGCTTCTATAACACGTCACCTAAGTGGAGATATCTTGTTTTATGAAGAAAAACCATTTATTTATTTATTTATTTGTTATTATTATATTTTAGCTTGGAAAAAAGATACACCTATATAATCATTGTATTTACCTTATTTTAGTTTTATTCTGTTACGTCAATAACAAGTTATTGTCTTAACAAGTCTTCAATTGATTCGTATGTGGAGCTTATGATAGTCTGTATTTTTTACTTATTTATTCTATTTTTCTATTATTAATATAAAATAACTTTCTGCTTAAAATCTATAACTGATACCCCTCCTTGTTGATAATTTGAATAAGAGTACACAATTTATTCTTCGTGCATAAATATAGTGATAATATCAAATATTATAATCAGTAATATTCTTATAAGTATTGTTTGCAATTAATTAATTACTTCGTCCAAGACAAGCCTGCTTTATATTATCTAGTGTGTCATTAAAATTAATGTTATAAATATAAAAATAGTAATATATATTCAGTTTTCGTTGTAATGAAGAAGCAACAGATGTCTGAACCGCTGCAGACGTCCATTGAAATGATTAAGCTAATTTGAGCACTTGCTCTATCAATTACTTGTAATGTCTGTGCGATATTCACTACAGCTGGGACCAAAATTATTCTAAAATCCTTCATAATATATAATCCTACAGTTTCAACCCCAATTATTTTATATTTTAATGGTTTATTTGCAGGTTTATTATAAGTTAAAGATTCACAATATCGTTTGGGTAACTTAATTTTGAATACTTTACTTTTAACCGGTGTTGTTTTTTCTATTATTATTTATTTATTTAGCTTCACGCCATATCCCTTACGGGGTAGCCAGAGACGACGGAGCGCCAAACGCTACGGTCCCTGCATACCTCTTTCGCCTCGGCCACAGACATCAACCTCTTCCTACATGCCCTCCGAGGGGTCCTCATTCTTTTTACGTGACCTTCCTCCAGTATCATAGATACTCTGTTTCGAAGGTCACTCGAGGCCTCCCCCTGTCTCTCTATTGTTTTTTCTACTTGACTTATTATCGAACTCAACTCCAAATACAACAAGTCTTAAAAGAGCATACAATCAACGAGAACAGACACAATATAAGCATTTAAAATTTTATTGATTATAAATATTAAATTTATTATCAAACATAATATCTAGTTTTGTACAATACTAACGATATAGTGCTATCGTAATTTCAAATAACAGATAGAATGAAAGAAACAAAAGAAAACCACAAGGTTGATACATATTTTATCAATACGTGCATATGTTTAAGTGTGTGTGTGTGTGCGTGTGTGTGCACACATGGACGTTTGACATCCGGCACACGATGCGCTTTAACGAAGCTCCAACGCGACCGTCAGATAACGGAAATTACCGGCTGCGGGCGTAATGCCTACCCTGGACCATTCAAATACCATATTACTGACTATGAGTGCGTCATTAGTGTTCTCGTGCTATTTTTTAATTTAAAATGGCGCTTCTTACCTCTTTCCTGCGTGTGGTTTTGCTTTTATACTTTTTTTCTTTATTGTTTATTATATGTTACATATTTTAGGTTTGGTCTGACCAACGCAGGTATGTAAAATTTTGATTTATATAAAAAAAAATATATATTTTTTTGTTAGGTTGATTTCTAACTGGCAAATTTTGACAAAAAGTTGATGAATGTTTAATGTTTGCGGACGGTGGCGAAAGTTTGACAACTTCCCTTATTTACAGTTGTCCATGGCCGGCGGTGTAGACCTTTGTCTGTTCGTTTGTTCCCTTTTTATTCTATCCAAAAACGTATACCCTGACCTAATATGCTTTCTCTGTTAACTTTAAATATGTAAGTATTTAATGAAGTTATACTCTACATATCACAAAAATAATATTTACAAAGTTAAAATAAAATATCATAAAAACGTTATCTTTCGTATTTAACTTTGAACGCTACACGGGAGGGTTTTTATGATCGCCACTCATTAACTGGAACCGGGATTTGGGTAACGAAAATGAGATTATATTTATCATCCCTTTTCATACCTTCCATTCAATGTGACCTCTGCTCATTTAAATGTAATTAGGGCTTCACTATCTCAGAGCGGTGCCTTTAGGTTCGGGTTTACTGTGGTTTTAATTTATTTATACAATACATTTTTAAGGTCATTCTTAACGAAAGCCTTGTCGAGTTGAAGTGTATACAGATGGGCTTATATCATTAGTATAGTATCAATAGTCCTGACGCTCCCGTTTAATACACAAGTGATCAGGTATCGATTCAAAGCGGGAAAGGTATAAATATATAATTAATACATACACTTCCGGTTTCGTTAAGGTCTTTCCTTATTATATTTAAGTTACCCGTTAAGCACAGACGATAAGCTAAGATGTAAATATAGTGACCGTGCCCTTGTAGGGAGTGCAGCTGTTTAAATTTCGCTTGAAACTTCATCAGATGTTTTTAGTATGAAATATTTTTTTTTTGTATAATATAATAAATAATTGTCAATTAAATTGACTGAATATATCAATATCCAATTTATCGTGCGCTATGTCATATAGCACACTGACATCGTATAGAGAAATTTCTGTTAGTTAGTTATTAGCTAGATTGTGTTTACTTGACATTTTTAGTCACTTTTTTTGTGGTCAAAAAGTGTTTAAAATAGGATAATAAAATGGGTTCGTAATTGATTCATGATCATTAAAAGAATAATATATATATATATATATATATATATATATATATATATATATATATAAATAATTGAAATGCGTCTCCGTCGCGACGTCGGTCGGTCTTGGTGTTTTTTTATTTTTTCTTCCCTCGTCCGCGCTAACTTGAACCGCAAACTTGGATTTATTCATGAATTATTTAAAACATTCCCCTGCTTGCATTATGTAAAATATGACAACCAGCTATCCGGATCCGGATGGCTGCGAGACACGGTAGCATTATTGATTTCGTTATGTCCCTTGTTGATATTTTAAAATGTATATCTTAGCTGATTAATATTGTAATAGATTTTATTATTATTCCGGTAATTCTAAGCTATGTAAATTTTGGGTCGTATTACAATGTAAACAACTGGTTTGTCCACATTCTTATTAACACTAAACCTCCCGACAATTCTTGTATACCTTTTCCTAACGCACGCGGTTGAATTGAACGGTAATTAAAAGTCATTTTATTATATAACGCAGGTAATAATGGAAATAACTAAAAGTAAAGAGTGAAGAAAATATTATATGCATATTCTATGAATTGTCATGTAGTTTGATAACGATATTATAACGTTTGAAAATGTGTGTTATACAAGAATTTAAGAACGGTCAATTTGACCGGTACTTGGTAGGTTTAGTGTTAATTACAGGACTTTTGCAGTATTGAATACAATTCACTTTTCGAGAATAAGCATTGAGTATATGAAAGTTAGTTTTAGAACATATAATAGTACAATCTACATCGTTAGTTCAAAAACTTATTTTACTATAATATATATGTAGATAACTTATCCGTCTAGACTGAATAATAGTTTGGAGGTCATTGTAGGATAATATTGGCACATGTTGAGTATAAGTATGGATAAAAATAAACATATTCCAGACGCGAATACTTTGTATATTTTATCCTTCAAACATGTCTATATTAAGGGGTTACATGGGTATCCTTCGGGATTTTTTTTTTATATAAAATATTTCATTTAAACTTTTTATTACTATATAGCTATGTATAAAATATTCTACAACCCTACTAACACTAAGGTTTCGTATATTTCCAGGTCACGTGGGTGGTTGCGGAGTTACAGACGAGGTTGTGCAATGGATGGAGCGTATCCAGAACTCTGGAGTGGATGAAGAGCCGACTACCACACCAACGCACTCCCCCGCCCCCAGCCAGCCGCACCCCAACAGCCTGAGAGACGATACCACCAGGTATGATTTGGGGATGTAACTACACGATACAGTAAATGTCCTAATTAATACTAAATCGTATCGAAATTTTATAATTAAATTAATTAAAATATTGTTAAAAATATCATTGATATGAAAATAAAAATTTAAAGGTATCGGTGGGAAAGAATTTAATTTTTGTGGTGCTATTTAAAAATATTAATTTTTCTGTGGTAATCGAAAGTGGCAATCAGTTTTTTTTTCTCAGACGTACAAATAAGCTTTCAAATACGATCAGGTAGATATCGGTCAACAGTACTCGTATCAGATACGAGCACTCTCGATCGATACTTACTCGATACTTAGTTTCAAAGCAACGATACAATACTACGGGCGATACTCGGTATCGGAATGAAAGTATCGAGTAAGTTATTCGTATTTACTCGGATCGTTTATACCTAGGTATGATCCCTACCGCTTCATCCCTAGTATGACAAATGTAAGAGACAAAAACTTCAGTTTAGGTCTTTTGGTTTGTCCAACTTGATCTTGAAGGTTTTAAGTTAGGTGCTGACGACTAACTGCCATCATTATCTTCCCTTTCCCTTGGTACGCGGCTATTATAACTTTTCTTATACAAAATATGACCCTTTGCTATTCCCTGAATTAAGAGAGGAAAGAGATAAAAAAGGGATGGGATATAGTAATTTGATGTGGTTTTGATATGTTTGGGCTCAATTATTATACCAAATACAGGTATTAATTATTACATCGCGTGGATCTCTGGGAGGGTGGAGATACCTCTGCCAAGTCTGTATACGAGCTGCGGTTAATTTGATACAAACACACTAAAGTTACAAGATTTCTACTTACTACATCTTGGATTACAATTCCATGTTCTCACTTGGTCTATAGTAAGAATAACATGGAATAAATGTTTCAGCTTTGTTAAATAAATGTCAAAATTCATTTAATCATATAAATATATATACACTAGGATCCGCCATCCGCGCGACGGGTGTTGAGCTGAGCCCCTCTCCTTTCTTTTTTTCTTGATAACTTTTGAATGGCTAAACATTTTTTCAATCTGTTTTCGCTATAACATCCGCGTTCGGCTCAAACATACATGAGAATTTTTTTTATAATCGCATTCTGGAGACAACTAAACACAAAAAATGGTCTCCCAAACGGTTAAGAGCTTCGTTTACGCTCAGCTCAATAATTCTACAAAACTATCAGTTATCAGAAGAGCTGATAACAGACGGACACTCTTGTTTTTTAATAGTGAGCTAATGAAAAAGTTTATTTTACATGAGAAAAGTCCCGTAACAAAAGTAACATATAGGTTCCTTGATACCTTTTTCACACAAAGCTGAACGTTTTTTATTAAGAATGAGAAATAGTTAATGCCATTCAAATAACATATATTTTAAAATTTAATTTCTATATTGTTGTAAGTGGATCTTGAAATATATATGTTATTGAGTTTTTAAATGAAAAAATCGAGATTTCAAATGAGTAATTAAATTATAATGATATTACGAAAGTAAATTATATATAATTAGTCTTTTCTAGATTGAATAAGTTAAGTATAAATGGGTTATATATATTTTTGTCCCATTTTTGTCTGAATTTTCATATTTTAGATTACTACTCTTTTGAATATATACACATAGAAGTGGATATGTAAGTTATTCATTAAACCAATTCTATTATGAAAATAACAATGAAACTGACCCTGATGTTAACAAATAATTTCATCAGACACTGGGACTTCAATCATTACAATAAGTACTCGCGAGCGGCGAACACGAACGAACACACGCGCTCGCGGCGAGCCGCCGACGGTGTATCGAAGAATTCGAAGAACTCCTGCTCGCTGTACATACAGACAGATCCTCTCATATGGAAACATGTGAGGGGAGGGTTTCCGGATGTGAGTTGGTTTTGATGTGACTTTTTTCACCCCCCCCCCCCCTCTAATTTTCCTTATGTTATATGCACATTACCAAAAATAATTCTTCATTATATACGTATCTTGTCCTACAAATGTTAATAAACTTTTGTCCACAATACTATAAAATTTGTCCAAAATGCTATAAAAAAGCGATTAATTTTAATTTCAGCACCTGGACATGAACAAAAAGAACGAAGTCGACATGAAGACCCGCGAAGAGATCCTGTCCCTGATATCGCACCACGTGACCGCGGTCAATTACATCTACAGGCACACCAAATTCGACGGACGGAAGGAACACAGGAACATACAGTTCGAAGTTCAAAGGATAAAGGTTAGAATTTTGTATAGATTTTTTTTTATTACATATGGTTTGGTTGCTGCCATTTCGCTCGCTTTAAACTATAGTAGGTGTGGTACGTTAGAAAATTGTATTCTACGTCTTATTCTGATGTACAATCTATATTACTATTAAGTTTCATCGTAATCTGTTTAGTAGTTTTTGCATGAAAGAGTGTAATACTTACATTCTTACAATCCTACCATTTGCCCGCGGTTTCGCGTGTTCTAAACTCTGTATAGGGTATGTTAAAAAATTGTAACCCGTATGTTATTCTGATGTATAATCTATGTTACTGTTAAGTTTCATCATAATCTGTTTAGTAGTTTTTGCGTCAAAGAGTAACATATATAGACAAGTTTTTGTATGTGTAATATTATTGTTTAACTTGTTTCCCCTCAGATCGACGACGACTCATCGTGCAATACCAATCCCTTCGCCAGCGAGACCAATCAGTTCTGTTTAGAAAACATTGATGTCTCAAATTTCCTAAACCTGCACTCCCTCGGGAACCACGAGGACTTCTGCCTAGCTTACGTCTTCACTTACAGGGACTTCAACGGAGGAACTCTAGGTGAGTATACGTGTGTATAGATCTTTATATATATATCATATCATAGTACTAATATTTGTGATTGTAATCCAGGTCTGGCGTGGGTGGCGAGCGCCAGCGGAGCTTCCGGCGGTATATGCGAGAAGTACAAAACGTACACGGAGACCACCGGCGGCATGTACCAGAGCACCAAGCGCTCCCTGAACACCGGCATCATCACCTTCGTCAACTACAACAGCCGGGTGCCGCCGAAGGTCAGCCAGCTGACGCTCGCGCACGAGATAGGACACAATTTCGGATCACCGGTGAGATATACAACAACATACACAGAATGTTTAAGAAATCATGTACCAAAAAATGTTCAAATATACGTATTTATGTCCCTAAATTTACGTATTTATATGTCCGTAAATGAACGTATTATTATGTCCCTAACTATACGTAATAATATATCCGTAAATATATGTATTAATGTCCCTAAATATATGTATTAATTTGTCCGTTAATATACGTATTTATATGCCCGTAGATATACGTACTAATGTCCTTAAACATACGTATTTATATATTCCTACCACCCAGATAGCAAAATGACGTATTAAGTTATTCTGAATGAGCTCAGATTTCTGATTTGGACGTCAGATCTTAAGTCAGAAAGACGTTCTCAAGACCTCCTGAAGAAGTCGAATGCGCCACCTAACGTACATCTTAGGACCTCTTGAAATAGCTCTAGGTTAGCTCTTAAAAAGCTCATTTTTACGAACTCGTGAAAATGAATACTTAATTAGCTCTTTTAATTGAATTCATAAAAAGAGGTCAGAAAAAAATATTCATTTGGATGTCAAAAAATCGACTTCTCATTTAAGGGTTCATTAAGAGCTCTGAATTATGAGCTCTTAAAAATGAGCTGTTTAAGATGTCATATTAGGACTTCTGCAAGAAGTTTTTTATAGGACTTCATAATGAAATCTTTCTGACTTAGATGCTGACTGGGCATAAATATGTCCGTAAATATACTTATCTATATGTCCTTAAAATATTCGTATTAATATAACCCATACCAGCACGACTACCCGTCGGAGTGTCGTCCGGGCGGCCAGCAGGGCAACTACATAATGTTCGCGTCGGCCACCTCCGGGGACAGACCCAACAACAGCCGCTTCTCCGCCTGCTCTGTGGGGAATATCAGCGCCGTGCTGGACGCCGTCAGGGACGGGCGGAAGAGGGACTGTCTCAAGGAGAGCGAGGGCGCCTTCTGCGGGAACAAGATCGTTGAGGTCGGCGAGGAGTGCGACTGCGGTGAGACTATAACAATTAGGCCATGCCCATTGGAGTGGGGATAACTATTGCTATGATATATAATGAAATTCTTTCAGGGTATGATGAAAATGAATGTAAAGATCGCTGCTGCTACCCGCGCGTGGTGAGCTCGTACGATAATGAAAGGAACATCAGCGCCAAGGGATGTCAGAGGCGCGCCAACACACAGTGCAGGTGAACACATCAGATATAATATGAAAACTAACCGTTTGTGTTTATACTGACCCCCCCGCTTCCCCCTCAGTCCGTCGCAGGGTCCGTGTTGTGCGCCCACGTGTCGTTTCACTCCGGCCGCTCGCAACGTGACGTGTCGCGCCGCCAGCGAGTGCAGCCTGGCGGCCTACTGCTCGGGGCGTTCCGCTGAGTGTCCCGCGCCGCAAGCCATGGCAGATGGAACTGTCTGCAACAATGGTGAGGACAATCTGAATGGAGACGACCAGCTTGTGGAATTTCTCGAACATCTTTGTTTGATTTTAACCATTACAAGTCTAATCGACCTTTTCGTACTCCTTCCAGGCACTCAGCTATGCATCGGTGGTGAGTGCAGCGGCTCAATATGCCTCGCTTGGAACATGACCGAGTGCTTCCTGTCGTCGGCGCCGACGAGGGTCAGTGACGGCGTGACTGCGGTCGTGGACAGACGCCTGCTATGCCAACTGGCGTGCCAAACCGGCCCTGGGCCGGATAGCTGCAGGAGCACCGCGGAATTCGCCAAGTCAGTTGGCCTACCGCCGGGCGGGATCAGTCTGCGGCCGGGGTCGCCATGCGACAATTTCCAGGTTCGTCATCGGAGCGCTGTTTAGAACTTTTCGGTGGAGTTTTATGTTATATACGTATGTAATCGATCGTCAGGGGTACTGCGACGTGTTCCTGAAGTGCCGCGCGGTGGACGCGGAGGGTCCGCTGGTGAAGCTGATGAACCTGCTGCTGAACCGCGCCACGCTGCAGTCGCTGCAGGCCTGGGTGACGGAGCAGTGGTGGGCGGTGCTACTCGGGGGTGTGGCGCTGGTGGTGTGCATGGGCGCCTTCGTGAAGTGCTGCGCTGTGCACACACCCTCTTCCAACCCCAAGCGACCCCCCGCCAGGTAACAACCCCTCTACTAATGTAACGTATGACACATTCTACTAATGTTGTGTACTCGACAGACTAGAAGTGGTCTGTCAATCACGACAATAAAACTATGGCTAATAAAAATATGGCTATTTCTAATCTATGAGTGCATATAAATAAGCTAGTTTTGCCGTGCGGTTGCGGCTTAGAATAGGGTCATCATCATACAGAAGATGACAAGAACAAAATGATGGCGGAAGGTCCAAAACACTTTTGCCAAATCTCCAATAAATGAATAAGAGCAGGAGGATGACGATTCCATCTAGTCTGCAAATACTACGGATACAATTATATCTATGAAAAATTTATATCAACAGTATATCTAAGGTAATCATGGTAATCATGGTATCAATGGTAGCTCTAGTGAGTGAGAATGACACACAGGTCCCCGGAAAACTCTGTCAGGCTGTATACTTGTATACTTAATATATATTTTATATCTATTATTTGATATTTATATATATTTATAAATCCACAGACGTCTATCCGAGACACTTCGTCGTCCGATGAACACGCTGCGGCGCATGCGCGGTCAGCCAGGCGGGGGTGCGGGCGCGGGAGGAGGAAGGCGCGGGGGGGCGCGTGGGGCGCGCCAGCCGCCGCGGAGAGGGGGACGACCCCACAAGGGATACGCACCGCCCTTGGCGTATGCGGCCAGAGATATGGGTGAGGAAATGGCCACATTATATTTATATTCATTATTATAATGTGGATAGTTCTGGTACTGATGTATCCTCGTAATTGAAGCTTCTGCGCCGGCGGGTCCCAGCGGGCGACGGGCGGAGCCCTACGCGAACGCGTATCCTCAATCGTACGAGATGCGTCCGCCGCAGAAGGTCTGACAGTACGAGCAGTGCGCGCAGCTCGAGCTGGTGGCGCTGGCGCCGGGCGTGCCGCTGCTGCTGGGCTACGTGTGCCGCCCGCCGCCTCCCCCAGCGCCGCCGGTTCCCCCCGCCGCGCCCCCGGACACCACCACAGTGGCTTCGCAGACCACCATCACGCTGCACTCTCCAGACACGCTCGCCGTCACGCACGCCACCGACACCGGCGGGTAGCTCGGGACGACACCCCCCCCTCCTCCCAACCGCCCAGTGAGGTCCGTTGCAAGGCGTTGTTCGTTCCGTTATTAAAGTTTTGCTTCCGTTCAGTGGAGGATGATTTGAAAACTTCCTGCAATAACAAGTGTCAACGGCACTTTTGACCTCTGATGATGTAAATTGATATCGTTTAAAACAATACTAGTTATAATAATTGTGTAATCGAGGCAATGAATCTCTTTCCATGCGAGAGCGGTGAGTGCGAGTTGCTCAAGGGTGCGTGAGTCTGGCCGACCGCGAGGTGTTCTATCAAATTAGCCGTTATTTTTATACGAGATTGATAATAGGAGCTACCATCCACCGGCGACTCCGACATTTATGTATATTTTTTTATATAAATGACGGACCGTACCGGACCGGATATTTATATATATTTTTTTATATAAATAACGGACCGTACCGGTTTAGACATTTATGTATATTTTTGTATATAAATGACGGACCGTACAGGACCTGACATTTATATATATTTTGTATATAAATGGCGGACCGTACCGGACCGGACATTTATATATATTTTTGTATATAAATGACGGACCGTACCCGACTGGACCTTTATGTATATTTTTATATATAAATGACGGATCGGACTGGACCGGACCGGACATTTATGTATATTTTTGTATATAATATATAAAGGCTACAATGTAAAAATATCATCCAAATACATATACTAGACGTAACGTATCTCGACAGTAAACTTTTTATATGTTATTTTATTAAATATTATAATATAAAGTAAGCGAAATGTTAAGGTGCCATTATTTGTATGAAATTTTGTTACACCTTACCGGGGAGCGTAGTTAGTTGTATTGATATTTATTATATCCGTTGGCTCAAATTATTGATATTTAATAAGATTTATCATTTTTTAAATTTCATTATAATTGTTACAAATGTATGATGTTTTTTCGTCATTTTGGTAACGTGAGATCCTAAATTGTCTGCTTGTATTAGTCTTCCTGTTGAATTCCGTTTGTTCGTCTGTGTGTATGTAAAACTTGCCAAATGATCAATTGTTCTAGACTGAAAATTTTTCTCAATATCTATCTAATGTGATGAACGCATTTCTATATTTTAATTCGGCTCAAAGTATTTTTTTTATAATAAGTGTATTATTTTGATATCAGCGAAGGTATTAATAGTTTAATATTTGTTTTGTTGGTTAACATTCGTCGTGCAAGCCAAAGAGCATGATGCGTTTTAGTTTTTCTACACAAGTAATGTTAAGAGTCAATCTTTATAAGTATTGAATATAATGCCATTTTATTAGAGAATGTTAATAATCTCTTAATATGTAATATGTAATATAATAAATTGTATATTTGTATGTAAATCCCGTAATGTTTCCGGAGTAGTGCGACTCGACCAATCGTTAGCCACCTAGTTATCATGGCATTGTCTTAATGTAAGTTAGTTTACAATAGATTAAATGACAATGTGAATATTTTTAATTAACGAGATGAATGTTACAACATGTGATTACAAAATAACAAAAAAATACAATAAATTTTTTCATAAATATTTTCTTTTATTTCACTTTTTTATCTTTTGTGGTTTAATGGTGGTTTAATTTGTAATTTTCTCCACTCAGTGGATTCTGTCTCATTCCGTTTTCGTTTATAAACTCTTTATAAACAGTTCATTCTAAGTTATGGAATTACCATTTTCCATTCAAAATACGAACATCTTTAACAAATAAAAAATCAGAATATTATTTATTCAAAAATATGTACGTTTATACATTCATATGCTCATACATTCTTATGTTTATATATTATACATAATTTGTATGTCAATTCATTTATCGTCATATAATGGTCTGGTGGAAATGAACTTAAACTGGGGATTTAAAAAACGATGTAACGGAAAACCGTCACGTTATAAAACAAATGTATAGGAGCAAATGAGATAGAAGACATTTCTATCTCATTTGCTCCTATCTATGAGGCACATATTGAAGTTATTTTTTTCTTGTATTATATAATTCTTAAGCTTGGTCAAATATAAACCTTACATTTATCCAAATACTCCTGATACTCTATATCCATCTCACTCTCTCGTATCCTTCTTTCAGAACACACTTTTTTAGTTTAGTTATAGCTATTAAATAGTTTTTTATATATGATATACCTACATTTCATATAAATAAATCGATATTTAAAAATGTATTATTATAAAGATTACGTCACACTAGATAAAGCGAAGCCAAAAATGAAATTCTTTGTATGTATTAAGATAATCTAAATTTATCTTTCCGATATGATTCTCGTATAAAACTAATAATTTATTCTTGGTATTTTGCAGTTTAACATTTGAGTTAACATCCGCCATTATTAAAAATATTTAAAGGTTATGAAACTCGAAATAAAACAATAATTATATTTGTGTCATATATTATATACACATTACAAAGCGTGATAAGAATTGCTATTGATATTGATAAACTAATTAAATATAAAATTAGAAAAAGATATTGTCAGTGGCTGCGTAATAAACCGCAGATTGGGAGTCTGGCAAGTTGTGCTTCATTTAATAATATATATATATAAACATAATCAATCCATAACTTAATATAAATAATTGCTCGTTTAAAAGAAACAATAAGTTTTCGTATTGCCGTCGAAACAAGATTCTTACGATACATGTAAAATATACATCTAAAAATTATTACTATAGATACATAACTTAACTGAAATAAAAATGGAAGTCAAAAATACTTTACTTAAATAACGTCTTAACACAAAAAGGATAAGATTTTTGATTACTTTTCTTATAATAATTTATCTAAAATATAAGAAAACAAGTTTTTTTATTTCCGCAATCACATAATAATAATCAAATTATTGCAATGCAAAAAAAAGTTCATAAAATATCTATTCTAGAGCAAGTATAAAATTATTTTTAAAACTAATTCCTACAAATAATTAATTCTTAATTCTTCTATATTAATTACTAGAATAAACGCAATTATAATAAAATAATAATCCTAATATGATTACAGTTGAATGTTTAGCTTTATTTTATAATCAAATTAATACTTCGTCTCGACCTGAATTACCCCGTGAAAGAATAGGCATTTATTAACACTTCAAATACTATTTTGAAATAGTCGAAGTGCAATGCGTTTTGCAAAACGAGGAAATACTTTATTAAAGCGTCCGAATATTGACGAGTGAAGTCAACGTATTACCCGAAATTAATTTATATTTTTTTTTTAAATAAGCATTCGAATGATAATAATGTCTTTTATACGAGAATGTAAATTAGGAATGCAATAGCATTTGTTCCTGCTTGTATACTTCATGATAAGCGTTTCTTATCAATACATACGGGAAGCAAGATTCCAGCAAGTCCATGGTAAGGAATGGAGACTCCTGAACTATTAGATCGAGGAGTAGATAAACTGATTCGCGATTTCTGATCGCCTCCTTCTCTGTTTCTTGTCCAAGTCGTAACAGTGAGGAAGACGCTAACGCTAGGAACTCTTTCATTCTGTCCTCAATGTCACTTTGACCACAAATGGTAAACAAAGCACCAAATATATGGTTGATTGCGGGGGCCATGCAATGGATATTGTTAGCGTGTCCTTCCAACGATGGTCGGTAAAACGATCCTTCACTGCGAGCGAGTCTCGGCAGAGATACTGCTACAAACACCATCAACAAACAGACGACTAAGTGTTCTTCATCCTCTAATTCGGCTTTGTGTTGCCGCAAAGCGGAAGCCAATGTAGGATCCACTTTGCAGGACAGTCCGGCGGCCGAACACATTTCCGATATAACGCGCGATGGGTCGCCCGTTGGCAACTGCTGTTGGAAGTCTTTTATGGAACTTATTAAAAACGGAATTCGGCGTTCCAAAACATCGAGCAGCGATTCCTGTGCTATTTGTCGAAAACTCAAAATAACTCCTATAATAGTCATTCTCTGCAGCACATTGTCGACTTGTTGCAGCCTTTTGAATTGCTCCCTCATTATGTCGGGTTTGTCAAAGTTTGTTCGAAGCATTTGCAGAACTTCTTTATTTTGGACAACCAGTTTCTTAAGCTCTTGAACCTGGCTGGCTATGTGCCACATAAGAGTCTCGCTCAGCAATTTCATTCCGTATGGACCAATTAACTCTGCCAGTGCTCTTAATTCATTAATATCCGAATATTCTTCTGCATTAAAAGGTATTGCACCTTCAGCAGACAAACTGACAAAAGCTTTCTGACTCATGGAGAAACAAATATTACCCGCGCTAACTCTCCTCAACAGTATCTCAGAATACCATGTTGTGTATAAAGATGCAATTGTTTTCTCGCCATGACTGTCCATATTTTGAGTCTGTTGAAGCAGACAGTTATTAAACACTCGTGTGATGTCTATGTGTACGTAGTTTTCAACAGTTTGTAGCACATTCATGTACGCCCTCACACTGACCAATAATTCCGATGGCTTAGCAATTTCACTAGTGTCCTGATTGAACATTACCATTCCCACGAGTGCTTTAGAGAATCTAGTCTCCAAGTGCTGGTGCAAATATTCCCGAGGTGCAAATGTGTACTCCCAAACATTTACAGTCGAACAATAGTTAATAGCAAAGCACAACTCAGTTAGTGCCATATGAAGTTTATCCATTGTAGTCAATTCTTCTCGAGTCTTTCTATAGCTTTCAGCTCCGGGCTTTATAATTTCTATGGGATTTTTCTTGCTTTTATCTTTTTTCTTTCTGTTTGCCAAATGCGCTATAGTTTGAGCGCAGTGCTTCGGCAACAATTTGTCACTCATCGTGCACTGCTCGTCACATATAGTTGTTATTATATTCTTTGCTTCCTTTGCCATCTCATCCAAGAAAATATTAACTACAGAAAGGCTCCTCTCTCTGATATGGTGTCTTTCTTCTGGACATAATTCATGGGTGCAGTTTTGGAAGTGACTGCAAATAAGTGGGAATGCAATAATATAACGGTTTTGGGCTGGAAACTCTAAGCACATATGGAACTGGCTCTCAAATATTTTGTTATAAAAACAAAATAATGAGAGATCCGAAGCTTCGACCATTATTTCATCAAGGTTATCAACCATTTTAGTATGAAACACCATTTTATCAATAAATTGCGCCAGCTCCCTTTGGTCGACGAGATTTAACTGACTTTTGGCAACAGATGTATAGGCTTGCAATCTAAACCAATCTAATCTGAAAGCACGAAAATCAAATAGTTCATTACTTTCAACTTGTTTAACACTCAGATTGCCAGCTGTATTACAAAGAGAGGACAGAATAACGCTTTCGTCTTCGGGACAAACTTTTAAATTCTGAATCATTAGATTTAGTGCCACTGCATCATAACCCGATAGATACTGGACATAGTATCTTTGCATAACTTGACTGTATTTCCTAACAAGTGCTCTCAGTTCCTCCATGTGAAACAATAGTTCCGGTAACTGACGATCAACTAAATCTTCTGTGGACTTGCCTTTTACCTTCTGTGGAGGGTTGTCATTGTGACGTAGTAGCCAAAACACTTCATCTCTGGCGTAACAAAGGCCGATAAATATTAACAATGCTTTAGGACCCAACAAACCAGGTTGGTCTGTTAAGATAAGACCCAATTCCTTTAATGCAGTTCTCAAGAACTTCCTTCTTTCCCTGTGTTTGTATCCTGCTTTCTGAACGGAGTGATGATAACAGTCCTTAACTTCAGATATTCTTTTACCATATCCTTTAATTCCATCAAAAAAACTCTGTATATATGTATGAATATAAATAACTTCATCTCGAAAAAGTGCAACCACCCACCCTGACTCTAAGGCACTCACCCACATTTTATTTGCATGGTCTTGTTGTAGCATTTGATGGCACAACGCAAAACCAAATATAACCCATCTCTCAAGGGACTCTAAAGAAACATATTCGCAAGACATAGTATTAGTCTCCGAGGGTTTTAAAAGCTGGGTCGGGTTGCTGACCAAACTAAGCTTTTGTTCCGACCTCCAGTGCTCAGCTGTAAGATTTCTTGCCGGGTAAACATGCCACAGTGAATTTAAAGCACTTGATAAAACTTTATTATGTGGAGCAAATTCTTCTGAGAGCTTCTTAAATGGGGCATCATAATCAACAATCAATTGTCCCAGGCGTGGGAAACTTGAATCTATTTGATTATGAACCATTTCATGTGCTGCATTGAACAAACCGAGCACTGCCTTCCTATCTTCAACACGTGACAGCAATATCATAAGGGCTACATATGTTGTTACCAAGTCGAGATAATTTTTTGTAAGTTCAAAATTGAGGGTCAAATCTAAAGTTACTTGGCAAGTATCAATTATATTAAGTAGCTCACATACATTGTCCTTAAAATCTAAGAGGTCTACAAATGTGTAGTAGTATAAAGAGAGGGACTTAATGATTTCATTTCTTATGACAGTAATTGCTTGCAATCCCTTTACATCAATATTGGGAAACCTTCTGACAATGTGCTTGATAGATGATTCCAATGTTTTGTCAGACAGGAATGCTGGTTTCGATTTAGCATCACCACAGGCTTTCTTGATGTTATAAATACGAGTAAGCATTCCGATCCCTCGATCATTGAGGATTATGAGTTTTTCAGCCAGCTTTTGCTGACTGATATGAACCGATCTCGACAATGTAGACATTCTGTAACAACAATTACTAAATATAAAATAAATATGTAGTCGAATGTAGTAGCAATAACCGGAAATCCGGAAATTAATCTATGATACATGAACCGTATCAAAAAGGGTAAGTACTTGCCCCGCTAACAAAGTACATTAAACGTATTTAAACTATGTAAATGTTTCTTTACTCGAGATTACAAATAATATGTATATAATATTAGTCATATGGATGTATTGATAAAGATTTATTTTATGATATTTACCTTTTTGCAAGTGTGTATAAAATCTCCTTAATACGATTTACAAACGTTCAAAAAGTACAAATTGATTCATATTTTGAATGATATCTCCATAATCACTAAAGCTTCATGTTTTTTTAACTTCTATAGATCAAATTTATATTACAAATTACAAAAGAACAGGGAGTGCCCTTCCAATTTAGAAACGCGTACGGGAATCCATTAGTATTTGGTTTATTTAATAATGACAGACGACAGTCAATACTACCAACATTATGAAAATTTAATATCAATATCACGGAATACAAAAAAATAGGATTATTTTACATAATGCAATATTTTACCTTTACATTACCTTACACTTAGACTACTCAAATAAATAATGACATTATTCTGTAAAAACTCATATAATTAATATACAAATCATATAAATCCGTCTCGCATTTCCTGATTAAAAAAATTAAAAGTTACCAAAAATTTTTAAAGTTGATCTGTTTCAAAGTCAATTATAAAGTGGTTATAGTTGCATAAACGTAGTGATTAACAATGATTAATTACATTCCTACAATATTTACTTCATTCGCTTATAATTGATATATGAAAAATGAGAATAAATAAAAACTCTATTAGATCATAATGCCCAAAGATGATTAATAGGCAATTAATCATCTTTACAATACCACAACCAGAGTTACTAAAATTATTACTGATTTCTATTTGGCATCTTATTGCATAACGCATTGGGAAATAATATGTAACTATTAATCAACTTTAGATTATGTAATTGTTAGAATGTAACTCATAATGGTACCTTAGAACCGACTTACAGAAAATAAGATCGAAACTATATTAATTAAAGTATATTGGACTTTGAGATAAAATGATATACTTTTGATTGTAACAGATGTTATGTAAAATCGTGTATGGAACAACTTGGTCTGATGAACTGTGAAAATGTAGTTTTAAACATGACATTAAATAACATAAGGTAAATGTTAAGAAAAAACGCTTTTTAAACGGTTTCCTTTTAAAAGCACTTAAATGGTGTCACTATTAGAAAGCTAACATTTTAAAAATGTTCTGCAACAAGAAGGAACTAGAAACTTTACATACATGAGTTCGGAAACATTTAACAGTTCAGCAAACTAATGAGAAAAATGCATATAACAACTTTAAGCAAATTTCTCAGGATATTCTTCATGTCCTAACTTTATTTAAGTATCATTGTTGCAACTTATTAAAGAACAATGGCAATTTTTTACCTGAACCTTTTATGAAGCGTCTAAAAACAAGACCAAAGCGAAACTTAATTGTATCATTTAGTCGTTTTTTACACGGTCTTAGATTTACGTGGGAAAGCCACGAAAAAAACTTTTATTTAATAAGCCTTTAATTTCGGTTTTTTGTGCATTTCCGGTTTAATACAATTAAAAAATAAAAAACTATTTAAAATGATAAATAGTAATATTAATTTTTCTTTGTTGTTATTACTACATAATAAAGAAACTAAATAATTGCGTTTGTTGTATGTATTTAACTATAAGATTAATCAAATATATTATTACACGTCAATTTAAATGACTGATAACTGACTAATAGTTTGACTGACTTTGACAGTACTGGAAGCCATTTTAACTAGCTTTGCGTGGTCTATTTACTTTTACGCTGTCATCGCGACTTCTGTGCAACAATTCATTCTCGGACGCCTTAACGGATTTCGATTGTCTTTCTGTTCTGGGTGTTCTTTTATCATGGATAGCAAGCGCAAGCACATATTGTGCGTGAATTGTAATATTTGGGTGAATACTCTTCGCCGATATCGGATTTTAGAACAAAACACAAGTGTGTACGATGCTCTGCAACTCGATTTATCCACAAATCGTAAGTTCTTAAAAATGCTATTGCCCGTGTTTATCCCTAAATTATATTAAATTAACTCGTTATTTATACTTTCAAACATAATTTGTTATAATGCGTTAACACTTATTACAAATTACTTTCAGATAACTGATGAGGATTATGTTTGCGAAACATGTTAGAAACTTTTAATAGATGCAGTAAATCGGAATCTTCAACAGAATACTGGTAATGAACCACAAGCTGGACCGACACCAAGTCAGCGTGGTCATACCAATGTTTGTATTTTATGCGGATGTTCCCTCATACAAAGGCAAAATGAGAAAATATTAAGAGATAATCCCTCTGAACTACAACGGCAGATGATAGAAATAATTAAATGCAGTAAGGAACCACATCAGGTGTGTACATCTTAGTTTAAGTTCTGTTTTATGCTATTATGTTTATGTATTCTATACACATTGAACTTTAGGTTTTATTCTTTCAAAATGTTTGTTTAATTTTATTTATTTTAATATCTAATCTTCTTACAATTATTTAGATTGTGAAAGTTACATAAATACATTTATATTATAAGTTTAATTTACCCTGAATAACATTAATCCTAGATATATGTTTTATATGCTAAAATCAGAAAGATTTCTTATATTTCTGCCAGGTAACAACTTCAGACAATGTATGCTATTCCTGTTGGTTGCGAACCAAAAGAGAGGTCCTATTCCTATATATAAAATGCCTTAATGAATTAAGAGTTGAAGAAGCCATTCGACATGGGGATGATGATGCCTCGCATACTGAGCCACCTAATGAGCCTATTGTTGTGGAGTATATCTCAATGCCAATGTTGGCATATCTTTGAAGGACAACCAATCTCATGAAGATCCACATGAGCAAGATATTGTCAGGCCATCAGGCATTCGGAATAAAGAGAATGGAACTATAGCATTACCAGATTACAGGAGAGCCGCCAATACTTGTAACCATTGCCTCTTTCCTGGCTGCAATAATAATGATATGCAGTGTTTAATATATTATGTAATTAAAATACCATCTTGTTTTATTTTTACTATAAATACCTATATTAATTATTTTTTTTCTTTGTTTATAGACTTACATATGTCTGTCCTATATTATCCTTATCTAAATAAATGTATAACTACATTTTTCTAAACATAATATATTTTTTTTCACCTGTATACTGTACTATATGATCGCTAAAGAATAGCGGTGGTCTTGTCGATTGGCGCTGCCTTTACGATGGTGTTCGCGGGTTCGATAGTAGGCAATTTGCTAGCACGCATTGGACCATCGGCTATTAAGCTGCGATTCTTTTCCTATCTGGTGAAAGAGGCCTATGCCCAGTATTGGAATGTTAGAGGTTGAAGTTTAGTAAATAGAAATAGCTATCTGACATATTTGCAAAGAAGAAAGATCGGTTTTCTTATATTTAGACAAATATTATTCATTGCAAATATATATTTGCGTTAATAAACGCGATAAAATCCGTTCAAGACATATTCTAACCCTTTACTAAACTAGTAACTAATATTAAAAACATAATTTAGGAAATCTCTTACGTATTTTTTTATGTTTGTATAGACTATAATTACAATCAGTGACAACTAGTATAGACAGGTAACCTCAAATTATTGTTAAACAAAAACTGAAATATCTTTTTTTTGTGGCTTTCTAAAAAAATATTTGTTTCTAATTAAGCTTATGTAATGTTACCCCTATCGTTTAAATATTTTTTTATATTTAGACGCTTCCAAAAAATGTCAGGTAAAATGATGTATGGAAAGCTGCCATTGTTCTTTTTATTTAATTCTCGACAGATTAGATAATTGTCATTTGTCAATCCACTTCGAAACTTGTCGTTGTCACTTGATAGTTGATTTAGGTACCAATTCATTTTGGCACTCGTTTGTGGAATTGATAATTATTGTGTATTATATTGGATAATTAGAATTAGGAATTAATTCTAATACTAGAGCTTTTATCGTACTTTAACTAATAAAAAATATATTATTTAACAAATAGACGGTCAATTTTGTAACTTTTCACGATGCCGCGTATAATGATAAAAGGTGGCGTTTGGCGAAACACTGAGGTTTGTTATTTGAATTAATATATTTTACTAATTAAAATTTCATTGACAAAGAATATACCTTAAATTGATAATTACAGGATGAGATACTTAAAGCGGCTGTTATGAAATATGGAAAAAATCAATGGTCGCGTATTGCTTCCTTGCTTCATCGAAAATCGGCTAAACAATGTAAAGCTCGGTGGTATGAATGGTTGGATCCCAGCATCAAAAAGACGGAATGGTCGCGAGAGGAAGACGAGAAGTTACTGCATCTCGCCAAGTTGATGCCAACACAATGGAGAACTATTGCTCCAATCATTGGCCGTACTGCAGCCCAATGTTTGGAGCGATATGAATATCTTTTGTAAGACCTTTATACTCATTTCTGATAGACATACAAAGTAATTCTAGTCCTAAATAATAAACAAACAAATTATGTTGAATGCTAACTTGTTAGTATGCATTTTATCTAAATTCATAATTAATCCTTCCGGAATACTATTATTAAACAATGTATATATTTCAATATTATTAAGTATTATGAAATTAATGTTTTAATTTTATAAACTTATAAAGAGATCAAGCTCAAAAGAAAGAAGAAGGTGAAGATATTGGCGATGATCCACGCAAGCTCAAGCCTGGTGAAATTGATCCTAACCCCGAGACCAAACCCGCCCGACCTGACCCTAAAGATATGGATGAAGATGGTAAGGATTACTTGTTTGTTATGGATATTTTGATTTTGTTGTTCCCGTTTTAAATACACCTAAAATGTTATTGAAAATATTTAATTATAAAAAAATCCTTACATTTTATTTAATTCTTTTCTGAAAAATTAATTGTAATACACACACACTCATAATAAATACATTTAATTTTTCAGAAAATTTTGTGTGATATTTTTCGGCACTTATTATTTCCAATTTCTAATTTATGGAATCTCTTAACATTGGAAAGAAATACTTTAATAATTATTGTATGAAAATTTAAACTTTATGCTCTTATAAAAAATAAATTGTATTGTAATGTGATAAGCGTCTACTATGCCGCCACATTATGGTAAACATTCATTAAAGGACAGAGACCTTTGTAATATTGTACATAGAATTTTGTAATAGAGCATGTCTGGAGATAGAAAATGGCTAATACATTCTCATATGGGCTTCATGTATTAATTGTAACCCATGAAGTAAATAAATTTCCATAACTATATAAAAACCATACAAAATGTCATGTCACTCACAAAATACCATATGTTGATGACACTTACATTTTTAGAAATTTTCATAACATTATGAAACATTACAATTCAAAATAATATTCATATTAATTGACATAATGGCATAGCATCACAAAGAGCATTGAGATTTTTTGTTTATTATAAACAAACAAATAATAATTAATAATCTATAATAATTGATTGCTATTTTAAATCTATGAATTGTTCAAAATATACATCTTTAAAAAAAGATGTGTCATACAATTCTTATATTCTTCTTATCAATCTATTTATATATTATGCATTTTAATAATACAATCTAATATTCAATTTTTATTGAAAATAAACAATGCAGCACCCAAATTAAATAAAACAGCCTGGCAGCTAGCAGTTTATTCCAAGAGTATTTATTATTATTATCATCCTCAATTTACAATCATATTGTATTCATCCACATAATAAACCATGCATTTTTCGTTAAATTAATTTCACAATGGGGTTGTTGTAATAAATTAAATTACTTCTACTTTTATCAATCAATTTTATTTATCAATATTTTTTTTGTATATTTATTTATCAGTAATGTTAAATTAGTATTTAAAATGTTAGGTATTTATCCAGATTCCTTCAGACAATATTTTCGTTAGCTACCACTATATGTACATATCTTGTATACGTACATATGTACATATGTTGTATAGCTATCAGCTACTGTGTTGATGGAGGGTATGATGATGAGAAGACATTGAACTTGTTTCTTTAGTTCTAGGATAATTTGTAACTTATTTTGCTCCAATTAATTTAATATATTTTATTTATAGAACTGGAAATGCTGTCTGAAGCTAGGGCTCGTTTGGCAAACACTCAAGGTAAGAAAGCTAAAAGGAAGGCTAGGGAGAAGCAGTTGGAGGAAGCACGTCGTCTGGCCGCTCTACAGAAGAGAAGAGAACTGAGTGCTGCTGGTATATCTGTGCCAATAAGGTATGTATTACTTCTTAGTAAACAGTTTTAGATTTCTTCAAAGATATTAAATTAAATAATGTATTGTAGGCGTAAAAAGAAGCGCGGTGTGAACTACAACTCAGAGATTCCGTTCGAAAAGAGGCCGGCTGCAGGGTTTTATGACACATCCACTGAAATCGTTGACCCCATGGCTCCAGATTTCTCCAGACTAAGACAACAACACCTCGACGGGGAGTTGCTATCGGAGAAAGAGGAGGTAATTTAAAAAATAAAAATATTTTAGTTTCAGTTCAAGACCAATACATTGGTTTTAAGCGTTTTTAAATTAAAAAATACTATGAAAAAAAAACAATATAGTTTTCCACTTGGTTGTTAATATCTTTTTCTCATTAAAGAGGGATCGTCGCAAGGATAAACAGAAGCTGAAACAGCGTAAAGAGAACGACGTGCCTCAGGCCATGCTGCAGGGAGAGCAGCCTGCGAGGAAGCGCAGCAAGCTGGTGCTGCCCGAGCCACAAGTCACCGACCAGGTTGGTTTAGTCAGCGTAATCATTTGTAATAAAACGACCAATCATTTATTTCTTTATTTTGACATTCATATTTGACAATACTTATACAATAGGTAGTTTCTTTTGTACAATACACAAAGAACTCCTTTTATCAAATGTACATAATTTTAAAATTGTCACTTAAATATTATATGTAATAAATTGAAACTAAATATAAACGCCACTTCCAGGAATTGCAGCAAGTGGTGAAGCTGGGTCGGGCGTCGGAGGAGGCTCGCGGGAGCGCGGGCGAGGCCGGCGGAGCCACGGACGCACTGCTCGCCTCATACGCACTCACGCCCGCACCCGCCACCGCGCTGCGAACGCCCGCCACGCACCACGACAGGTGCACCACACGATACACTCACATATACACAGCGCACCCACGTCCGCAACCGCCGGTTCGATACGACATAGGTACCTTCAAAAAAGACGTATCCTCCCACCTCCGACGTCGGCAACGCTCTTGTCCTGCGGAAATCATAATAGATATAGTTATATAACATGATGGTTAATTTATAAAACATATAAGACCTTTGTTGGCATATGCCTTTCAAATTTGGAACTCCTACTATCAGAAGGATATAGTTCTACTAGTAAATGAACTAAGAATAGCCACTAAGATGCCACAGGTTCTAAATAAATATAGTTATATAACATGAGGGTTAATTTGTAAAACATATAAGACCTTTGCTGGCATATGCCTTTCAAATTTGGAACTCCTACTATCAGAAGGATACAGTTCTACTAGTAAATGAACTAAGAATAGCCACTAAGATGCCACAGGTTCTATGTCATAAGTCGTACCAAGAGAGACCCTTTAAGAGAGGTGCCTGTGGTTATCTGATCGAAACATACAAAATCCTCAACCATCATTATCATCTACCGGTTATACAAAACATCTATAGCCCTAAGAGTAACGAGAGTATATAGAGGTCACCAAAACTAAACAGAACACCAACCAATGATCAAGCTGCTATTGCTATTAAGCTTATCTTCTTAAATAACAGGGTAGTTTCAAATTGGAACAAACTACCAAAGAAAGTTTTGGACACTTCAATTAATGCCTTTAAAAACCGACTCGACGAGTGGTTGAAATCGAAAAAGCTATCACTTTTGCAAATGTGATTTCTGAATTTCTCAACACAATCACACCAGGGCTTAACACAATCACTCAGTTGGACCCCTCGTAGTCTTAACTATTAGTCGCAATGTCTACAGATGTTATTTCGATAAGTCTGCTACCAATATAGTCCCGACACTCCCGTTAGATACACAACTGATCAGTATTGATTCAAAGAAACTTAAATATAAGTAGTTACTCAAACAGCAATGATTCTGTTGTAATGGTAATATTTTCCAGGATTTTAATGGAGGCTCAGAATGTAATGGCGCTGACGCACGTGGACACTCCACTGAAAGGTGGTCTGAACACTCCACTTCACGAGTCCGATTTCTCCGGAGCCCTGCCCCAGGCGCAGGTGGTGGCCACTCCCAACGCGGTACTCTCGACACCTTTTCGGTAAAAAAAATACTTTAACTTTAATGTAATAATTGAAAAGTACGATATATTTGGGTATGGTTTTGTCATTTTGTAGGTCAACTCGCACAGACGTCTCTACACCGAGTAGTTTCGCTACGCCTGGACATGGAGGACAAGCTTTGATGGTATTATAATAAATGATAAAATATTTAAATGGAATGGCCCAGTAACTATAAATGGAGCATAAAATTTATTTTTTATATTACAGACTCCGGGTTTACGTGACAAGTTAAGCATTAACCCGGAGGACAGACTGAGCAGCGGGGACACTCCGCAGCAGAACAACCAGATACAAAAACAGGTAGCCATTATCAAAGAAATTGATGTATAATTTAAAAATGAAATGGCTTAGTTTTTTTAACTAACTTAACATATATTATTTACCTTTAAGTTGAAGGCGTCGGTCCGCAACGCGCTGCAGTCGCTCCCAACGCCGCGTAACGACTACGAGATCGTGGTGCCGGAGGTGGCGCGGGACGACCACGACACGGAGCGGGGACGGGACGGCGTCGACGACCAGGCCGACGTGGACGACAGGATGGCCCTGGAAGAGGAGGAGAAGCGTACGTTGTGTTATTAGCTTTATATCTACATCTATCACCCAAGGATCAAATAAAAATCAACTTGTCCAAAGCGTTATACGAATCAAAAGAAAGCCCTTCTAATACAATATAAGCTGCCTTAATAAGGAGGGCCAGTATCTCAGGATGAACTCCAACTTAAGAGCAAATAGTATAAGGAATCGAAGACCGTGACTTGATTAGGCTAATTAGGGACGCTGGGCATTATTTGAATCGCCGATTAAATTTCTAAAAAGGCCAGTACTGATGACCTGCTCAGCGCCATTAGTACTGGCATCGGATTTTTCCATAATAACAAATAATAAAGATAATTGATTCATCGCCAGTTATCAAATTGTCATCCATTTACAACAATAACAAGTGTTTTAGTAGAATTAAGTTAGGCAATAATTTTAAACTAATTTTTAACAAATATTTATATAAAATTAATAACTTCTTACATCGATTCAACACAATACATCACATGATCCACTTCTGATAACTTCAATAACATAATTTATAAAAGTAATCAAAATTACTTTTAGTCGTTTTACTGCAGTGTAAGTTCGTTAGACATTAATTATTTTAGTTTTAACGTAATAAGATGATAAACTATAACATTATTTTACTTATTTCTACGATAAGTAAGGTTGAGGCGACATATATATAACACTGCGTTTTCGTAAGTAACCCCCCTTTCCCATCAGGTCTGGCGGCGCTCTCGCTGCGTTCCCGCGCGGTGCGTCGCGGGCTGGCGCGCCCCGCGGAGGTGTCGAGCGCGGCGCCCCGCCCCGGCGCCTCCACCGCGCTGCAGCGCGCCGAGGAGCTGCTCAAGGCGGAGATGCTCACCATGCTGCACTACGACGCGCTGCACGACCCGCCACCCGGTACATAGACGACTTTACTATTAATTTAATATAGGTCCATAGTATAATGAAGATTCGCTTTTATTTTGTTTTAATTGTTTAAAAATATTACCACGAAAGGGACTCGAATCCGCGACCTTGGATGGTCCATATCTTCTAACAAACAAATGTCCCAATACTAAATGAATTTAGTATGTAATTCTCTATTCCGATAAGTAAATAATAAATATCATTTAACATATTATTATATATTAATACTAAAAGACGCATTGTACACAGGAGTAGATAAGAAGCGCGCGGTGCAGTTGCAGGCGTCACACCTGGCGCACCTGGAGCAGCATCCGTACCAGCAGTTCACGGCCGAGGAGCTGGAGGCGGCGGAGCGGCTGCTGCAGCGCGAGGCGGAGGCCGTGCGCGCCGGCATGGGCCACGGCGACCTCGGTCTGGACGCTTACACCACCGTGTGGGAGGAGTGCCTCGCGCAGGTCGACCACACCCTGTTTTAGAAATCCCCATACATACCTCCACTATTTGAGTAACCCCTCTCAAAAGAAATTTTTGATATTTTTTATTAATATAAAAGCTTTTTTATATTTTATATATATTATATTGTTTTTATTTACATTTAATAAAAAAAATATTTCCACGAATTACTCGTCAATTACCCACTAATAATTAATATTTACACTGTAATTAATATAATTGTTGAAGTTAATTAGTATAGTATATCCCCAGGTGCTGTTTCTTCCGGGTCAGAACAGATACACGCGAGCCAACTTAGCGAGCAAGAAGGACAGGCTGGAATCCGCTGAAAAGAGATTGGAGCAGAACAGGAACCACATGGCGAAGGAAGCAAAGAAGTGCTCCAAGATGGAGAAGAAATTACGAGTTCTAACAGGTTTGTAACCAACGTGGAACCAAACAACTGATATAACCATCTATGTTACTGATATTACCATCTATGTTACTGATATTACCATCTATGTTACTGATATTACCCTGTATGTTTCTGATATTACCGTTGATGTTAAAAATATTCAATCTTTTTTTCAGGAGGTTACCAGAGCAGGACCGCGTCTTTAATAAAGCAATTTCAAGAACTGCAAGATCAAATAGAGCAGTCGAATTTGGAGTTATCTACATTTAAATTTTTAGCCGAACAGGAGAAGGCTGCGATCCCGAGGAGAATTGAAGTATTTTTATTTATTCTGCACACTTTTATATTATTATATATTTAATAATATTTATAATATTATATATTATTTTCAGTCGTTAACAGATGATGTAAACAGACAGACGGACAGAGAGAAGCAATTGCAAAAGAGATATTCAGAGCTACAGGGAGAGTTGGAAGACATACACAAAGGACGGCAGACGAAGGAACAACCGACACCAATTGAAACATGAATTAATAAAATGCGTTTACATTATGTAGCTTATAAGTTTTGAGGTTATGAACACGGAATGGAAAATACAATTAAACATGTCTTTATACTATGGTATAAAGCTATGAGGTCTGGGATAGAAAATAAGTGGTAGGAAATTTTGACACTTGCATTATTTTTTGGTGATAGCGAATAAATATTTTTTTTCTTAATTATATTACTAAGTTACAAATAAAAGTTATATAGTTAAAAGAAAGGTAATTCCAGGTCAGCGATTGACCCCAGAATGCTTTAGTGCCAGTAGTTTGTAGCCACATTGACTAGCCTCTATATGGATTTGCCGCGACTGTGCCTGCGTAACATACGTTCAGTTTGTTTTTCAGTTTTCGATATCATAAATTTATAAACATGCTATTTTTCCATTCCGTGGTTGTAAATGAAATAGTTTAATAAATAAGTATATGGTTTTATAGTTTTATTTACATTTCAAAGTTCGAGTCATCGTTCTCGTGAATAACGTATTAAAACAAACTGGTGTTTTTTTTTATTTTATTAACAGTTTATTGCTAGAAAAATGGTACTATTTGATGGGGGAGGGTAAATACATTAAATAAGGCATTTTGGAGGCTATTTTGACCCTCAATCCCTCCTATAGTAGGATTTCATAAGTTTACAATGACCCCTCTTTAATAAATAAATAAGAAATGGACATCTATAAAATAAAATATTTTATATTCGAAAAGACTCTTAATGTATAAATATAATTAAAGGATAGATATTAAGAAACTAATAAAAATAATAAACAAAGTAATTTATATACAACTGTTAAAGTAATGAGGCGAAAATTTAAGGTAAATTTTTACTTATCATTTTGTACCATTAGAACAATTAAAATAATTTGAACCAGGGAATGTTAGGAAGGAACCTACTAATTTCTAGAATTAAATAAACAAGGATAATATAAATAAATAAATATGGTAAATAAGTAATAAAGGTAAAGACGAGGTACCTATATAGTATTATTTTATTAATCTTCAGATTACAAGTAAAAGCCTAGTAACATTTATTTAAGAGGTCCTTGGTGCTAGTTTTATAAAAAGTAAAATAAAGTTAAATAAAAATCTATTAAAAAGATTAAAAATATTTTTGTAAGAAGAATCTTAATGATTCTTCTTACAAAAATAAAACTCAAATATTAACCGAACCAAAAACTAAGCTATTAAGGAATCCATTAATCACGTTTGACTCAAAAGGGGAGGGTTTCGATATAAATCCCAAAATATCACATTAGATGTGTGTATTAATTTATTGTTGAATTTAATGATTATTTTATGCTAATTATAAACAATCTGCCTTTTACAAATATAATTATAACCAAATACAACTATGAGTGGAGGAGGGGTTGTAAATTGGTGGTTTTCATACTTTATTGCCTCCATCGAAGATATAATTGATCAAACTTGTCAATTAAATGAATTTCTAATAACACAAGAATTAAGATTTTAAAGAAATAGAAATACGCGCAAAATCAAAATATCTTTATTCAAGTAGGCATTTACATGCACTTTTGAATCGTAAAATATAAGGATAATAAGTCAGTCCGTGAGTAAGGTTCCATGGGAAAGCTGCTCTGCTGAGAAGATGCAGAAGAAACGGCCAGAAACTCAACAGTTGCTCTTTGTAAAAGTAATTTAACAATCTTAGATCATGTACATTATAATATTAACCCTGCAAATGAGTCAACAACTTAAATTCCTCACATTTCGATCCTTAAAAAAACTTGAATGTTATAATAAGAAAGATACTTAAATAAAATGATCACTCAACTTGAAAGATCACACCAGTGATCACTGGCGTTTATACCAAGTGAAAAAAAATATAAATTATTTAAAAATTTGGAGACTGCAATAAGAAGGTAACTGTAAGTGATAAGGTTATGTTAAATTTGTAAATCGATATGACAAAGAACAGAAAACTTGTGTAGCTGAGAACATTGAAACAGAAGTCCCTAAAAGTTGTAAAAATTTAGTAATAATATAAAAATGTATATATATTTCTATCATACCTTTATAATCATGTGAGCAAACTAGAACAGTAAAGAAACGATATGTACGAGGGGAGGTCCAAAAGTTCGTGGAATGGAGAGGATGGAGCGGGGGTAGGGCCGCTCGCTTGGTGTCATAAGAATCGGAGACTCATCATTAGCATAAATACCGAGTTTCAACCCGATTGCGTCATTTCTTTTACGAACAGTCGCCTGTTAAACAAGTCAATCCGGAAGAAAACTGAAACTATGGAGAAAATTGAACACCGCGCTGTGATAAAATTCCTTACCAAGCAACGAAAGAACGCTCAAACCACTTTGAATGAAATGGGAGTCGTTTGTAGGGAACAGTGCCCTAGTAAATCAATGATTTACAATTGGCATGGTCTTTATAAACATGGTCGAGAGTCAATTGAAGACGACCCCCGCTCAGGAAGGCCAGTTGAGGCCACCACATCGGACATCGTCGAAAAAGTGGAGAAAATTGTACTAGAGGATGCCCGTTTGAAGAAAAAACAATAATCTGCATTAGTTAGATTACAAAATACCACCATTTTGCGAATTCTACATGATCACTTGGGTATGACAAAAGTCAGTGTAAGATGAGTACCGAGAATGCTCACGCCGTTTCAGAAAGAGCAGCGCGTCGATGCGTCAAAGCATTTTTTGGAGTTGTGTGGAGATAAACCTGCACAGATTTTAGACCAAATTGTTACGGGAGATGAAACATGGGTTCATCACTTTGAGCCTGAGTCCAAACAAGAGTCCATGCAATGGCATAAAAAGGGGACACAACCGCCAAAGAAATTCAAGGTGACGAAGTCGGCTGGAAAGATGATGACTACTGTTTTTTGGGATTGTGAGGGGATAATCTTGATTGATTGCAAAGAAAAGGGAAGGACTATAACCGGAGAATATTACGCAACGATATTAGAAAAATTAAAGGATGCCATCAAGGAAAAGCGGCGAGGAAAATTAACAAAGGGTGTGTTGCTGTTGCAAGACAACGCGTCGGTTCACAAGAGCAGAATTGCAATGGCTGCTCTGCACACGCATGGGTTCGAATTCCTAGTTCAGCCACCCTACAGTCCAGACCTGGCCCCGAGTGACTTTTTTTTACTCCCCAATTTAAAAAAAGACTTAAGAGGAAGGAAATTTTCCGACGACAATGAGGTAAGGGAGGCAATTTCGGCTCATTTTGACGGAAAAGATAAAACATTTTTTATAGTGGGTTAGAAAAATTAATTTATAGGTCTAATAAATGTATTGAGCTTAAGGGTGATTATATTGAAAAGGAAAAATAGTTTTGTTGTTTTATTTTATTTAGATCCCTTTCATTCCACGAACTTTTGGACCTCCCTCGTAAGACTTGAAGAAAAATTTTATGAAAACTTAACGGAATGTTATTTTATTTAATACTTTGTCATAGGTACTTGTTATTATTAAAAAATAACTCAAATAAATGAAAAAAATATAATATTTATATAAAAATTAAATTGGATATACATTTTTATTGCACGATTAACCCAATACTTTTTGATTCAACATACCTACTGACTGGAATTACAATCACAAATTTTAAAATTACATGATTTTTGTAACATGCTACTTACAAGATAACATTAATATTCAATAATTGCATAATAAATTCTAAAAAAAAACAATTTTAGCTCCATCCTATAATATTCATAAATTATATAAATAGATTATAGCTCAAAGATAAAATTTTACCAATTCAAATTTATTATAAATCTATAACAATAATAATATATTCTGTATAATTCTATTTAAAAATAAAGTAATAACTTTATTCTAAGTTTTACATAAAATTTTATTAAAAGTTTTTTGAATTACTTATTATGAATAACAAACATAAAAAATAATTAGAACGCGTACCATATAATTTAACATACTGCGAAAGAATTTTAGCTTTGTTTAAAGGCAGGTGTTGTAGCGTTTGAAAAACTAATTTCACCGCTTCTATGTCTAGTCTTGTGCAGTTTTCAAGGATTTTCCTTTCACATATTACTAAGATGTGGAATTAACTTCCTTCGGCGGTACTTTCGGATCGATACGACATGGGTAATAGCCTCTGATTCATTGTCTGTTTCTTCGATACTTAAGGGAATTCCATTTCCTTTTTTAAATTGAAATATTGAAGAATTTGTCGGCATAAAACTTATTTGTGTGGTTTCAATAACTTTTTTTTCTTTCATAGTTGGAGGTTAACTACAATTAACGTTTAATTTAAGTTTTTTACGAAAAGATTCGCAGTTGGGATTCGGTTCTTCTTGAAATTTCCTTTTTATTGTTGTATTTTCATCGTCATCGCTATTCAATAAAACAATTTCATTATCCTCAATCAATTCATTTATTTCATTTGTATAGTCCACATCGACATTTGTTTCTTGAAATATATCCGAAATTGTAGGTAATCGAAAGTATTTTAGAACGCTTTCAGTGTATATATCGTTTTCATCTTCCACTTTTTGTAAAGTGGATTCTGAAGTTTCATTATTTCGTGCTTCAATTTCATCAAGAACATCAAATATATCATCATCCTCAAATATATCATCGGTTTCATTTATTTTTTCATTTCCGATATCTTCTACGTCACTGTCCAGTTCAATTAATTCATTAATATTTTCATTTAACACTGTTATAATTGGACTAAGAGGTTTAGGAAATGTTTCAATCCTATGCTCATTGTCCTCAAAGATGTCATCGGTTTTATTTATTATTTCATTTCCGATATCTTCTACGTCACTGTCCAGTTCAATTATTTCATTAATATTTTCATTTACCGCTGTTGTATTTGGAAGAAGAGGTTCAGGAAATGTTTCAATCCTATTGTCCTCAAATATGTCATCTTCTTTATCAATATTAACATGATTTTTAGTTCTATCTTCTAAACTTGACCAAATCGATTCATCCAATGTTTGGAAGTTAAGATTATTATCTAATTGTGGTCTATATTCAGTTGGCGTTAGATTAATTAGCATATCAATATTATTAGAACCGCCAAAGAGAAAGGCATTATTATAAGCTAATTTTAATAGTGATTCTAGATTGATGTTATCAATTAAATCGATATCTGGTAACACAGGTTGCGATCGCGAACACAATCCAACTGGTCGTTGAGATGGGTCTGACTTTCCTTTACTAAGTTTAGTACAGTTACAAACAGTAAGACAGATATAGCAACGCTTTACCACAGCCGTGTTTTCAAGATTTAGGTCCGCTAAAAGATTCAAAACCTCAGTGGATATATTCATATTATTTACACCCTATTCCTCTAAATATTTGGTGTAATTCTTAATTGATTTTGTTGTTTTACTAAATAATACGCGATCCTCATTCTTGTTTCGCAACAGTTCTGTAAGCAATGTAGTATTCGATGAATGTCCGACGGAATAAGTATCTTATTTTTTTTTGCAGATTCTGATATATCTTCCATTGATAAGTGGCTCTTCTTTATTGTCGTTGTTTAAGGACTCTATAAAAAAAATTAAAATCAGAGTTAGTTTTTAGCAAATGATGATCAATATAAATTAAAACAAAAAAAACATTTTTTGATTAATTTATTTGTTTGCTCGACGAAATTATGAGTCAAACTCATCAAAATAACTTTAATAAAACTAAACAGCTATAGTTTTGTTTCCATTAAAAAATTTTGATGACAGTCAACGTGAATTGTTTTTAACATTTAACTTCGTATATATATTACAGTAAGATAAAACATAATTACTGATGTTGAAAATATGTATATTATTAAAAATATACAGTTATATTTGCTTCCTTTTAGGGTTTTTGATAACTTTGCAAAATGATAAAATATTCGTAATTGTTGGAAAACGCAGATTTTTTTATATCTAGGTAACTAGTTACAAAATAAACTGTAATCTTAATTTATAGCCCAATATTTAGATGCAAAGAAATTGCACTCACGGTAGCCCCTAAGAAAAATTTCAAAAATTGTTCTTTAGTGAGCCATCATTATTTGAAGGTCTCTCACAATATTTTGAACCAGATGCACTGTTAAGCATCCTATGTAAAATAAAGCTGACTGCTTCAATACCTAAAACCTCACCCAATATGAATTGAATAATTCGTTGATAAATTTCCTTATCTCTATAATTGCTCAAAGGTTATTTTTTGTTGGTTTTTACATATAACGTTTATTATTACTTTTAATTGTTATAAAACAAAAAATTTAAGAACTCTTTTACCTTAATTAGACATCCAATGAAAAGGAAAAAGTAAGGTATCGTCCGCACTACATTGATTCCATATTATTTATATTTACAAAGAAATAAACATACTTAATGCTCAATCGCTGTGTTCTTTGCGTTTCAAGTTGTTTAGAGTACGAATGGCAAAACTACTTAAGAACTAACCTCGATCCGCTATTTTACTAAGTATTTTGCGCAGTCATGTGCGCGATATAAAGTTCTGTCTGTGACTGACTAATCATAATCGGTCGTACTACGTGAGTGAAGTGAGTCATAATGTGACCTTCATGTTCATACAAACATACTTCGCATTACTAAATCGGCTAAGCTGTAGGAGATACTAGTGTGGCTACAAATAATAACTGAAGACATTATTTTATTGATATTGGCATTCAACAAAGTATTTAGAATATTCGACTTAAAGAAAAGACGTAAAGGACGTTATAACAATGAAAAGCTTTTGAAAAACATTTGTAATTTGTTGTATTTCATTCTTTTGGGTTTTTTGTAAAATAAAAGCTACCTTTGTAGGTATATTTATTTATTTTACTTGGTCGATCTTCATCAAAATTGGCATTGCTGTAGCTCTTGTTTATGGGCTTCTACAGAAAAAATACTTATTAATAAAATCTTGATTTTATCAAAAGTTATGGTCGAAAAACTGAATCCCCATAGACTTCAGCTTAACAGTTCTCGCGCGCGCTTGCCGATCGTCTTCCTCAAAATGAGCTGAATCGCTTCATCACATGAAAACTACGGGAGCGATTTCAGTCAAATTTGGCACGAATCTAGAACTAATAAATAAGCATCTACAGAAAAAATAGATTGATTAAATCAAAAGTTATAAAGAAAAAACCCAGTGACTCGTGATTGTGTCGCTCGTAGTCTAACTTTCATGGCGACAAACTTTTTCAATTAATTGTTTATTGTTGTTATTAAATATTTATTTCCTTTTATTCTTTTCTAATGACTTTTCCTGCGCTCAGCTCAATTCCCGCCACGCACGATGGGCGGATCCTAGTTTACATAGTATTTATTTGTTATTTATAATTTTCAATGATTCATCTAATATATACGTTTGTGATAACTTTTAAATTTATCTGACCTGAATAAAATGTTAAATTGTATTTTAAATATATACTATACTGTTTAAATAGATGTAAAAAGCATGTTTTCATTCCTGTAACTTGATGATGTAAATAATTCTAAATCAGCTGGCTTTCATCTAAAGATGGGTGTTCCACAAGGATCTATTCTTGGCCCCTTTTTGTTTTTAATTTATATTAATGACTTGTTCTTTTTCGTAAAAGGTGTTTGTGACATTTTACTTTTTATTGATGATGATGATGAAGTGAAGTACTGTAAGTAAGTTAATACACCTGGTGTATTAAATATTCAAGAAATTATAGAAAAAGAAATTGAGCTCGTTATGAACACAAATGAAATTCATATAATGTGTATTTCGGAGCATTGGCTTAAGAATCATTAATTGTTGTTTAATTTGACGAATCACCAGATGGCTAGTTTGTTCTGCAGAGTGAACGCTATTCGCGAAAGGTCCTTAGTACTTATTAACATTTATAATATAAGGAACGCAAAAATATTATGAGCCTCTCTGTTGGAGCGTTTTATTGTTGTCAGTGTACAGACCCCCCAAGTTCGTTATATCATTTTGAATTTATTTTTGAGAATTCTTTTGAGGAAACTTTTGGAGTATTGTTGCATAATTAGCAAAATACAATCCCATTTTACAAGAATTGCTAAGACAGAGAGCCAGATAAAATACTTAATTCCAAAAATGCAAAATAAACTAATTTCTGTTCTGGTTCAAAAACTAGAAAATTAATTCATAAATGAAACTTTATATTTATGGCCATAGCATCAAAAGATATAATATTTTATCAAGTTTTAAATACGATAAAGAAAGGGAGTCTTCAATTCGATAACATAACAATATAACATATAACATAACAATTTGAGATTGTTCAAGTTCGAAGATCAAATTACATTTCTTACTCCATACAGTGACTATAAGTTAATATTACTTTGTTTGAATTATCGAATTTCACATCCATTCATTAAAATAACTTGCGAATTCGCTCCAAAACTACTGGCCGACTAAAATTCAGACAAACACCCAAACCAAACAGCCGATGTACATGTTATGTTACACATACTCCAGGAATCGCTGACGCTTTGATTTCCACGATTCACAAACAAAACGTCCATCGACGTTACAGTTAAGTTTTTTTTCATTATTAGATATATTATTTTAACCATTGTAATAACTTACATCGTAAACAACATTTAATATACTTAATAAAAAATCTCTTTATAGTTCAAATATTAAATGTAGACCTAAATGAACCGGATGTGCATTCAGAGTTTTAAAAGTAGTAATTAAAGCACCAGCATCCCAGCTCCAGCTTGCTCTTCCATTGCGACAGATCAGCCCATTCCAATAAACAATTCAAACGTACTATTTGACTCTAGCAGTAGTGAGTTAAAAAATGCTCACCAGATATTACATTAACTCACAATCTTCAAGAAATATCAAACTCCTTACATTCAATAGAACTTTTATTGTTAACAAGACATCTAGTAAAGAAGTCATAACGAACCAAGGTACGGTTACAAGGAAACAACATAACTAGGATCCGCCGTCATGCGCTGCGGGAATTGAGCAGAGCGCCCTTCCCTTCTTTAATGCTAACAAACTTAGCATATAATATTGCTCTATAACATGCTCAGCAACTATCGGTTTAGAATCTCAATTGAAAAGAAAATCAGTTCATCATCATTAAAATTATAGCCATATATCTGTCTTTTAAATGAATCTCAACATTTACAAACCTTAAAGATGAATGAAAATAATAAATGATATGGACTGTGATATCATCGTCCGTGATCGGTTACTTCTAAAACTAATCATTTGTTTTACACGGAAATGACAGGGAATGATGAGTAGTTTTTTTTTTCAGAACCATCTTTACTAAAAGTTCTAGCAATGTGCGAAATTATAAAATTTTAAATCAAATATTGCATTTGTAGCAGTTGTCGCATTCTATTTAGCACTCTCACTGATGCATGCGCGTGACACATTTGTAATGGGAAGTCCCATAGACAAATTTCATTTTTACTAGACTGAATTTTTTTGTTCTGTTTTTTTTGCAGAACCATCTTTAGTAAAAGATCTAGCCATGTGCCAAATTCTAAAAAAAATACATCATCTATCATCATCTATCGGTTTTAAAATTACCGATGGAAAAAAAGAAAAAAAAAGAATGATAAAAAAGATTTATATAGGAAAAGTGAGCGGTAAGAGAGACAGGAGGAGGCCTCGAGTGACCTTCGAAAACACAGTATCAATGTTACTGGAGGAAGGTCACGTTAAAAGCACGGGGACCCCCCGGAGGGCATATATGAAGATATTGATGTCTGTGGCCGAGGCGAAAGAGGTATGCAGGGACCGTAGCGTTTGGCGCTCCGTCGTCTCTGGCTACCCCGCAAGGGATATGGCGTGAAGCTAAATAAATAAATAATATGTCGTAAAACAGAAAAATGAACGGTTAAGAGCTTCGCTTACGCTCAACTCAATAATTTAATATTTAATATCATAAATCACATAAATATACCCTAATATTCACATTAAGGACGACCTCAATAAATAACAATATCATAATTATATTTACATTTACATTGCATGATTAATATTAAACTTTTTAACAATATTTCCAGTTTATAAGTACATTCATATAATCACTAACTTTAATATAATATAACATCAGTCGGTAAGTCCAAGATAACACAGAACTTTGAAAATTGTCATACAGACATAACATTACACAAAAAAATAGAGAAATGGAATTTAGTAACAATTTGGAAAAATCATAAAAAAAATGAGGCAAAAAACTATTTAAAACTGAATATTTGACTTCAAATTACAATTAAATGTAATATTTAATATTCTGAAACTAATATACAATAAATGCAGTGTTTTTTGATATTATTAATAATATTTTAAAAGGTTTCAGTATCACTGGCACACATACATCATATACTCATTAAGGGACTCCGTTCATCAACTACTATCTTCTGAATCACTTTGTATTTGTCTTTTGATATTTCTGGTATTCTTTCTGATAATTGGACTACCTTCACCATTTTTTTGCATTTTTGATAGATTTCTGCTTTTCTTGTTCTTTCTTTTCTCCTTTAGTATCATTTCTGCTAGCTCTAGTTCAGACATTTCAGTAGTATCATTCAATATCACATGAGAATCTACGCAGAAACTATCCTGGAAATAAAGTTCAGACCAATATTAATATTTAGCAAAAATCAAGTTGGACGATTTCACTATATAATTGAGCGAAGCGAACAAAGTAGAGGACGACCGCCAACTAGGTGGACAGATGACATGAAAAGAGCAGCTGGAAACCAATGGATGCGGGCCGCTTTGGACCGATCGCGGTGGAAGTTAATGGGGAAGGCTTACGTCCCGCAGTGGATGCACGACAGCTGATAATGATGATGATGATGATGAACAAAGTGAGCGGAGCGTTTTACTGGAGACTTTTTGCATTCTTTGTCACGAATTGGCTCAAAAATTACTTGACGGAAAATTATGAAACTTTGCAAACAAAAAGACACACATTAGGTGATGGTTTTTAAAAAAAATTTTTTGAAAAATGTCCAAAAAATATATATTTTTTAAATATCATGTCAAAAACTGATATCCCATTGAAGTCAATGGGAAACGATAAGTAAATACACTGGGCTCGCTTCGCTCAATATGCAAACGGCACCCGAGATTTCGCGAGCGCAGCGAGTCGAAATTGAGGGTTTGTTGGCGCCCCTAGTAATTGAGCTAAGGGAGCGTAGCGTTCTATTGGAGACTTATTCACATTCTTTGTCACGAATAGGTTCGAAAACTACTTGACGGAAAATTATGAAATTTTGCAATCAAAAAGACACACATTAGATGATGGTTTAAAAAAAATTGAAAAATGTAGTGAAAAAAAATTGTAAAATAGCATGTCAAAAACTGATATCACATTGAAGTCAATGGGAAACGACACTGGGCTCGTTTTGCTCAATATGTAAACGGCACCCGAGATTTCGGGAGCGCAGCTAGTCGAAATTGTGGATCTGTGGCGGCCCTAGTTATATTTATTTATTATAAATAAAAAATAATAACATACCATTTCATAAGTATCTTCTTCAACGTACTGAGAAAGAACTTCAGCTTTGTTTAACGGAGGGAGTTGTGGCATTTTGAACACTCCTTTTACAGGACTCCTGGAATTAATAAAAATATATAAATTAGTAAAAAATATTTGGACCAATAATGTTATAGATTTAATTTACTACTATGAAAAACTAAACAAATGTTAACAATGTTATATATATATATATATATATATATATATATATATATATATATATATATGTATATAATAATATATATGTTATAATTTAAATGTTTTAAATCGGACGTACTTGACGGATTGTAGATACACGCTTTGCATGTCTTCGTCGGGAGCCTCGTCGCATATGAAGTCGACCAGGCTGCCTTCACTGTCATCGGACCTCTCATCAGCACTCGCGCTGCCCTCCTGAGACAGCTCCGCCTCAAAATCCAGGAATTCATTTACTTTTTTAGCTTTCCTATTTTTACGTTCGTTTGACTTTGACAGAACCTTTTTTTTAAACGTCATATCCGTTTTGAAATCGCCGTCATCATTGAACATAATTTTTCTCGATACATTCATTTCTCTCTCGCGTAAGACGGCTTTTGATTCATTATTGTTCCCATATCGATACATTTCTAACATATCGATATTACACTTTGAATCTTTTTTTATTACATCACTATTCAGAGGATCTCTGTTTTCCTTTTTTAATTTAAGCGTGGGGGATCTGGTCATCATATAATTAATTTGGGTGTTGCTATGAAAAGAATTGCCCGGATTTTGGTGGGATGTCAATGCGGCCATAATTTTTTCTTTCATTGTTGAAGGTTTAGCGCAATTTTCATTTAGTTTTAGTTTTTTACGAAAATATGGAGATTCGGATCTGGGGTTGGATTCTTCTTGATATTTCCTTTTTATTATTGTGTTTTCATGTTTATTTCTTTCAATTTGTGGTTTAAAATCTTTAAGATCTTCTTCAAAACTGTCATCATCGCTGTCCAGTATAATAATGTCATTTGTATCCTGTTGTTGCTCTTTCATTATTTTTCTGTAGTCTGGTTCCGAATAATGTGTCTTAGTTATTTTTTCTTGATGAATAATTGGACTATTGATTTGTGATGAAGAATTTTTAATATCAGTTTTACGTTTATTTATACTTAAATTAATTTTACGTTTTTGACTTATTAGAATGGGTGATGTAGGTCTATCGGATATGGATCTACCAGTCAGTAGCGAAGGACTTGATGACCTTACGGGAATCACATTTATTTGGTTATTATTATTACGTTTTTCATTAAACTTTGTTTCCGTTTGAACTAATTGTGGCACATTTTTTTCATTTATACGATCCACATTGACATCTGAATCTTGAAATATATCCGAAATTGTATGTAATCGGAAGTATTTTAGAACGCTTTCAGTGTATATGTCGTTTTCATCTTCTAATTTTTGTAGAGTGGATTCTGAAATTTGCTTTGTGTCATTTAATTGCAATTTTGATTTTGTACAAGTTTCATTATTTCGTGTCTCAATATCATCAATAACATCAAATATATCATCATCCTCAAATATGTCATCGGTTTCATTTATTCTTTCATTTCCGATGTCTTCTACGTCACTGTCCAGTTCAATAATTTCATTATTATTTTCACTTAACGCTCTTGTTTTTTGAGGTTTAAATTTAGTGTGATTTACATCAACTGACTTTTCAAACATTTCGTGACTTTCAATAATAGTTGTGTCGTTATCCAGTTCAATATTGGAATTATTATTGTTATTACCAGCCGTAACGTTGTGCGTAACTGATGAAGGAATTCCTTTAATACTACCAATGTCATCTGGGTTTTTTGGTCTAACTGGCATATCAATATCATCAAAAACGTCAGAGTCACCAAATATATTATCATTCTCACGTATTTCCTGACTGTCAATTATAATTGTGTCATTTTCTAGTTCAATATTAGCGTTATCACTTTCATTTTTAGTTTTACCGTGTATATTTGACTTTGTTTGGATAGTATGAACACTAAGTGTTGGACTCTTTGGTAGTTTAGATTCAGTTTGTGTTAGATGAAACGGTGTGTCGTCTTCGAAAAAGTCACTATCCTCAAATATGATCTCATCCTCTCTATCAATAACGACTGTCTTTGGTTGCTGTTCAATATTAGCATTGTTTTTATTTATATTTTTTACATCTGACATAGGTGATTCATTAAATATTTTAGAGCTAAGCCGATTATCTAATTGTTGTCTAGATTTAGTTGGCGTTAGATGTCGCTGAATATCAATATTACCTAAAACATCATCTTCCTCAAATAGACAATCATTTTCACAAAGATTTACTGTCTTTATTTGATTATCCTGTTCCATGTTACAATCGACAAGTTTTTGTACCATTTCGACATTTAACACTTTCGAACTGTTGGGTAAATTGCCGGAATATTCTAAAGAATCTCTTAAATCTAAAATACTATTATTAGTTGCATTATGGTCTATTTGATTATTATCGTTTTCATTAGCTAACATCACCAGTGATTCTGGATTGATGTTATCAATTAAATCGATATCTGGTAACACAGGTTGCGATCGCGAACACAATGCAACTGGTCGTTTAGATGGGTCTGACTTTCCTTTACTAAATGTAGTACAGTTACAAACAGTAAGACAGATATAGCAATGCTTTACCACCGTCGTGTTTTCAAGACTTAAGTCCACTAAAAGATTCAAGATCTCAGTGGATATATTCTTATTATTATTTACACCCAATTCCTTCATGGATTTGGTGTAGTTTTTAATAGATTTAGTTGTTTTACTAAATAATACGCGGATATCTCCGTCTTTCTTTACTGGTGACTTAATTATTGGATCCTCGTGCTTGTTTCGCAACAGTTCTGTCAGCAATGTAGTATCCGATGAATGTCCGATGGAATAAGTATCTTGTATTTTTTTTTGCAAATTCAAATGGGACGATATATTTATAAGTGGCTCTTCTTTATTCCCTTTACTTACGGACTCTATAAAAAAAAAAACTTAATTAGATTTTTAGCCAATAATAATAATAATAAAATATCAGAACATTTTTGCATCATAGTCAACATTTTCGGAAAACTCATTTACTTATTCTATTTTAGAAATATTTTATCTCCCTGCCGTTATGTTAATTTTGGGGTCGGCGCAGTATTTTTTTACCTTTTGTTACTCGTTACTTCTATACACATTTCCTTCTTTATGCATCCCTCCACTTCCATAGCTACCACTCTTCTAATGAACATGCCTTTCATACCCCCTCATAATATTTACATACCGTGATAGACAACCACCTCAATTTTTTTTTTCTTTCACTGACGCTACTCTCATGAATCCCCTAATATACTCATTTCTTATCCTATCCTTTCATATCACACCACACATCTCCGTTGCATGCATACGCTTTTCATGTATCGCATGTCGCCCCGTGACCTGTCGCCATTTCATCCATCTCGTGTCAATTCTGAGCTTTACGTACCAGTCAATACTGACATCTTTGTTTGAAGGCATCAAAGTAGCGAAAGTCGGGACAAACTGTTACCAGTTTGTCGGTACTACATCTAACGAAATACGAACAAAACTGGAGACCACCGAAATCTCGGAACAAGTATAGTCTTTAGTTCTTCTTATTTGTGTTTTGGTTTGGTTTTGCTTACTCTCCAGTTTTTTTAACCATGCATCTGAAGTCCACCCTCGTCTCCAAGAACAATATCATCAGCGAACAGTATTCACTAGGATGCCTGTTCCTATACGTTTGATGTCAGAGCATCCATTTCCAACAGGAAGAAGAATGGACACCGAGCTGACCCTTGGTGCAACTGCCATATTAAACTTTTCAGTGTTCCGGACGTGTGTACTAGATCGCCTGTGCGCTGCACGAACCAACTCTACATACTCCCCAGGCATGTTTTTATCGTTTAATGCCCACCACACCTCATCACGGGGAAACCGGTTGTGTGTTTTCTCGAGATCGATGAACACCATATGCATGTCTGTATTTATCGCATAACCGGCGGAAAGCGAATATGGCATCCGTCGTAGTCCGGATCAGGCATAAAACCGAACTGTTTCTCCGTGACATCACTTTCGTCTTGTTTCTCTCTCTATCACTTTGTCTCACACTTTCATATTATGTGATATGAGCTTACGGTAATTACTTTTTTGACTATATAACTTGTCTTCCTCAGCTACTTTCGCTGTATTTTCACATCCTATATATAACGTTCTCATCTCTTCTTTCTTACTTTCATTATCATTCGATTCTTCCTGCCATTGCTTAATTAAACCTTTTTGTTTCGAAAACCTTCTGCAGATTTCCATTTCACCACCACGTTTTCCTTTCCTATCAAATCCTTCGCTTTGGATTCGCCTAATACATCCTTTAGCTACACTTGTAATATTTTCCTTCTATACCGCCCGTAACTATCATTTCATCGACCACTCTTACTTTAAATTTACTCGAACATTCTTCTGTAACTAATACCATTTTATTTTAGGTGGGGGGGGGGGGGGCATTTCTTGGACGTATTTGTCCTCATTACGTGTTTAATTTCCATGATGTCTTCATCGTGTTGTGAAACTACACCTTCACCTGACAGTGCTTTGCAGATTTGACGCAGTTGATTTTGTTCTTCCTAAGTCTCAAGGTAAAAGCGGTCTCCACCAAGGCTTCACGGTTCAAGGTTAGGACTTTTACGGGTACTGAACCGACAACCTCCTTGTACTCTATCATAGCCATCTTTTCAACATCTCACATGACCATTAAAATCACCCCCATATCCAATACCACGGAATCAAAATGTTCCCAAAATTTATCTTTCATTCTATCATAACACCCGGTTTGCGGAGCGTACCTAATACATTAAGGAGTAAACTTTCAAACATAATTTCACAGCTATGATTCTATTGTTCACCCACTTCACCCCAGTCACACTTTTAATTTCTCATCAAGAACAATTACAACATTTCTTTCTTCATCCTTCCTGCAATAATCAAATTTATATCCTTCACCAATATCTCTTTTGATCCTTTCCATTTCGTCCCCTGTAAGCATGCTATATTCATCCATATTCTCATTCTTTTCCAGACCTGGTCTAGTCAAAGCTTCAAAATCTTAGTCTTAATAGACATTATTTAGATATATTTATATATAAAACTAACAAAATAATAAAGATATGTCGATCACGAAAGCATAAACCACATTGCACATTAAAACTACACAGCTTATTATATATATTATATATATATTATTATAATTATTTATATATATAGTTGAAAAACTCACCTTTACTCATGGCCCAATACTCGGCGGGTTTAGAAAAGAAATTGCATTCGCGGTAGCCACGAGGGAACACTTTATGAAAATCTTCTTTAGTAATCCATTCATTGTTTGTATCTTGTTTTGATGTTTTGGAACTTGAGGCTTTGTTTTGGAACATGCTTCGTAAATCTTGTTGACCCTACAATTAGTGACCCTATTTTATTATACAATCTTCAGCGAACTATTTGTAAAAAATAGCGAGTTAAATGCGAAGCTAACAGCACATTTGTGCTATTGGCAGATTGGCACGACCGGCTTCAAGAAATTGATTGACTTAATGATTTCCATTACATGTAAGAGATAAGATTAAATTGATCGCGCAATAATGATAAATATTGATTATTTTCTTCTTCTAATACAAACATTCGCGGACGAATTCGTATTTTGCTATGCGACTAAAATTATAAACAATTTACCATAATTAAAAGAAAAAAAAAGGTAAATCTATCTTAGTTTCAGTGATGAAACAGACAAACTTTTAAGAGAAAACCTTTTTTAAGACATCTTAGCACTGACCTTGCGTAATGGGTTGTTAAAAAAATATTTAGAATATATTAAAATTTATTATAAGACATGTAAACGAACATTTACCTTCGGGAGTTTCTCTTTGAGTTTATCTTTTGATTTCTCTTTACTTTTATGAGATTTTTCATTCAATTCTTTTTTCACTGTTATATACATCTTCTGACATTCGGGCATGAAATTTCGAGGCAGCATTCGGGGATTGGACTTGTATAAATTCTTCTTCACCTCCTCCGATTGAAGTATGCGTTTATTCAGACCATCGTTTTGTCGCATGCAATCCAATAAAGTCTGCAATATGATGTGATGTGATAACAATAACATGTAATTTATTATATTTAGAACACTGATAAGACACGTACAGTGTGCTCCCTGCCTTCCGTGACCAGAATGAAAACTTGCCCACTTCGCTCGCGTCCAGTGCGACCACACCTTTATAAACATATTAAATAATCATTTGATTTCATTAACTCATTATATTGTAGTAGAATACATTAGGGAATAATTAAACTAATAACTAATCTGTTAATTCATGTTCTAAGAATAATTTATCATGAATTCATTTTGATAGCCATAAATGTAAAAAAATATATTTGTTACTTTAATATATTATAAATGTATATTTATTAATTTAAAAAGCGTCTCTACGAAATAGGGGGGAAGGGGGAGATAACCATTTAATAAACACTAACTTTTGACCAATATTGTCAATCGAAAAAATAAAGTTACCCTCATTGCAGCTTTGCTATATTCATAATTGGGAGATGTTTTTAGTATGTATTTATTTCTATCCTATATGTATCGACTATATATCAGTCTTACCTCTGCACGAGTCTGATGGGCGAGCGCGTGGACACGTCGAAGCACAGGATGAGGTCGACGGCGCCCACGTCCAGCCCCTCCTCCGCCACGCACGTGCAAACGAGCGTGTTACACAGACCCCCCCTGAACCTACGCATCACGCGCACCTGCTGCTTCTGGGACACCGCCGTGCCCTCTTTACCTGCAGCAAATTTACTACGTCTTGATCACTCTCCAGAGCTTCCCAAACATATTTCGTCTAACGCCCACTTTTAAAATTCCCATTTATTTTCAACTTAGACACCTCAATAACATTAGAGTAGCTTGGAGGCTTAGAGACTTTTCTTACCAATAATAATGCAACTTTACAATATTAAGAGTATCTTTTATTCAAAATTAACATCAGATCAGTGCCCCCCAATTTTTCTGAGCACTTACCCCCTTCCCCCCTCTAGGTCTTCAGCGCCCACAAGGTGGCCTTATCGAACACTTTGTTTAATAATGCTCTAAAGTATTTCAAAAGTGTCAACCTATAGATATTTATATGTATTGAGGTTTGTAACATTCTTAAGTGGAATTTCACAGGGCAGTGTTCTTGGACCTACTTTTATTCCTGTTTATTTATATGAACTGTGTTGATTTTCGTTACTTAACTGTTTTTGTACATAAAGCCAAATTATAGAGATCTTTTTACGGTAACACCTATAAGTATTTTGTTTTATAACTAATAAATCTAATTCAACTTACCCGTGCTCTGGCCCACAAACATTTCTGGTACTATTGCGGGGCGACATTGCAATAATAAGCAATGAACTAAATTGACGCTCTCTCGGTATTCACAAAACACTACAAATATAAATAATAAATTGTAAACTCAATATCATATAGAAGCTTCTGTAAATATCCTTTCATACTAATAAACCTCTACCTATAGCTTTAGTGTCTTGACCATTCTCTTTGGATTTGTTGAAATGTTCCATCATTATTTCTTTTAATTTGTCAAATTTGGGATGACCAAAATTTAAATTGTTTGGTATCTGAAAATGATGTGTAATTAAATTATATATATATATATATAATGAGAATATACTTTTACAAACCTCTGGTATAGTTCCGTCCGGTAGAACATTTCTGTCGAACGATAAGGGATTGACTCCTATTTGATTTCTTAACTTTTCAAAGAAAGACGTGAGATCCTTATCAAATTGGATCCAAGTCTTTTCAGGGTGTTCGTCGAAGAAGTTCAGGAACACCCTAGCTCCATGTTTGATGAGCAGCTCTAGGCCGTGGTACAGAGTTATTAGCAACGTGAAAGTCCTCATAATGTGACTGTGCTGCGGATGTCTGGAAATTACATTTACATTTTAATCTTACATAATAATGTAAATATATTTTTATTTATATTTTTTTTATTCCTAGTTTTAGAGTCCGAGAAACATTTTAGTTTTATTTTTTTGTCAAATATAAAACTTAATTTAATTTGTTATAAATTATTTAAAGTTTGTGAAATAAAAATGTATTATTATTTAATATATATGTTAGGCCCGAAGACCGCAAACGCTCAGTGGAGGAAAAAAACGGCCACAACGCGTTCTGGCTGTCTTCAAATGCGCAGAACGCGTTTTGGCTGCTATTAAACGCTCGCTACGCGTTTTGTCATTCGTCAAGCGCTCAGAACGCGATCTTAATGTTTGAGTTACGACTCAAATCTCAAAACTCAAAAAATTTATGTGCCACTCTCTTCCTGCGTACAATAAGATTCATTTTGTACTTATAAAACAAATGAATCTTGATTATTGTTCTTCACACATAAGTTATTTCGAGGTACAAAATATACTGGGTTTATCTTCATAGTTTGTTTAATAACTATTAGTAGTATCTTGATAAGAAATAAATATATTTTTTAATATACAATGTCATTAGGCCGTATATTATAATAGGAAAAAAAAATCATCATTGTAAAAATTCTACAAATATTTCGAATTTTGTTGTTATATTGTATGAAAATAGCAACATTATTGCTGATTATTGAAAACAAAAAAAATTAATGAACATGGAATAAAAATTCATTGATTTTTTAAACCTCTGACGGACACTCAATCAATAGATGAATTTTTATATGATATTTATTATAATATGCTTATTATAGCCAATGTTAATTAAAAATGTTTAATTTAAAAGTATAAAATAAAGGTGATCAGTGGATTACCTCGCACCGCGTTCCCTGCTCTGAAACTCCTTATACAACATCACAATCCGACCTTTGGACAGATTTCCCAAGTTTTGCACAATGTTAAAATTCTTTAACTTTCTGGTATATCCATCTAGGATCTGTAAGTTTCGAGACATGAATTCGAATAAAAATATCAGATGTAAATTTTTCATGACCGTAAAACATTTTTTTTTTACTTTCCTTAGTTATATATTTAATCAACTGGTAAAAAGTAAATATATATGTATATTATTAAATTGTTTAAATCAATTGTTATAATTTTATGTTATTTTATCAGAGTAATAAAAGTTGCTTAAACTTCAAACTATGTCTTTTAAAAACTATTTAGCAAAATTTTTGTATAAGTTATTTCTACAATACTAAATTAAATTAAAGTTGAATCTGCAAGTTACAAACATGTGTATGTACATTTTAAAAAATAAACATCACCTAAATACCTCAACATATTGCTGCCGTAATCTCGTCAGTTCAGGACCAAGTGCAATAACCACTGTGTTAATCTGCCGAGCATGGCTGTACACTTTGACGTCAGGGCAATTGTCGGTTCTCAATTCTAAGTGAGATATGTGAAGACGTTTCACTACCTGGAAGTAATGAGTTGCATTTTAAACTTAAACATCAATATTACATTATGTTTTTACGTTAATGTACTCACATGAATAACATCTTCAACTTTATTTCCTGGAGTTGCAGATAAAGCAAGCACGCGGTATAATTTATGTTCCATATCCGTTAGAGTAGATATAATATTACCATATGCATAATTCCCTCTTGCTTTATGTGCCTCATCAAAGACCAGACACCTTATTTTGTCTCCAGGACATATGCCCGACTTGATATCATTATAAATTACTTGAGGAGTCGCAAAAAATACTCTCTTTGTTTGCCAGTGAGCTTTTCTATTGTTTACTTGCATCTGACCTAAAATTATAAGTTAATTTAAAAACAATAAACCAATAATATATACATAACATAAATCAAGTTCATACCAGTCATTTCAATGGTATCCTTAGGAGGCATCGCTACAATATTGTAGCAGGCTTCAATCTGCTGAGCCACCAGTGGTCTTGTTGGTGCAGTGAATATTATCTTCCCTAATGGATACCAACGATAGAAATTATACATAACCACTGCCGCTATAAATGTCTTACCTAATCCAGTTGGCAGACTTACCTGTAAATTACATAATATAGCCATGATTACAAACTGTACCATCAGCACTTATTATCACAACTATTATATTATATTCTAACATAAAATATATATACAGTAGAGGCCGTTTATTATAATCACGCTTAATGTTATCAATCGGCTATTGTTATCAAAAATGGTCGGTCCCAATTCACCCTATTCAAAATACATTGAAAATGATCCGTTTATTGTGATCAAAAGTCGTTTATTGTTATCGATATTCAAAACAAAAACTTTTCTTTTGAAGCGATTTTACTAAATTTACGGATTAAGAACATGACTTTCGGTCGGAATTTTGACCTGAAGAACCTTTATTGAAGGTTTTTATTGTTCTTAACTATCCTAATCTTTTTTTCTCAAAATCTCGTAATGATCGTAAAAGACAATTCAGCCCCTCCCTTAACAACAATTGCCGTACCTAAGGTAATGTAAAAATTTGTCTATAAAAAGGGTAAACATTAGGTTTGCTCTCAGTTCACCTCAGACTTTTCCCGTCTTCTTTGTCTGTCAGAGTGCATTAAACGCGATTATGGAAGAAGTCAATAAGAAACGTCGCGATTTGTCTAACGAAGAAAAATTAAAACTTCTCGACAAGTTCAAGAAGTTACCAAAAATGAGTCAACGCGATGCCGCAGCTAAACTTGGAATCTCTCAACCGCTCTTATGTAAATTGTTAAAAAACCAATCCGCAATAGAAACTTCGGCGCGTTCAAACGAGAATTTGAAACGTAAGAGAGAACGGTCTGGAAAAGATAAACAAGTTGAGTCGGCCTTAAAAATATGGTTTGGAAATGTTCGTCAAAAAAATGCGTCAGTTAATGGACCAATTTTGCGTCAAAAAGCTGAAGAAATAGCAAAGACTATGGGCAAGGATGGATTCAGTGCAACCGATGGATGGTTCAATCGGTGGAAAAAACGCGAGAATATTGTGTACCGATCCCTTCACGGCGAAGAAAAAAGTGCTGATGCGGTAGGAGCTGCTGCCTGGATCAAAACAGAATTGCCAAAAAACATTTGTCAGGAGGTCGCTGGTGAACAATCCTCAGAAGAAGAATCTGATTCATCGGATGAGGATGAAAACATCCCAGAACCTCCGACAAACGCCCAGATGCAAGCAGCTTGGGATATTCTTCGACGTGGCGTACAATACCGTGGAACAAACTTCGAAAAATTATATAATTATAGAATTTGAAAATTATATACAAAGTATTTTAAACAATAATAACTGCCAAACAACACTCGATCAATATTTCAAATAGACTGTAAAAACTAAGTACTTGTAAGAACTTGTATACCTTGTAAGAACATCAAAATAGTGCAATAAACCCAATTTCATTATTGAAAACAATTACTACTATCATTTGTATTATTATTATAAAAAAAATCTTGTTTGATATTTACTGTTCGCATAATGTAATCATTCTGTTAATGTTATCAAATGAAGTTGGCCTAATGTGATCACACTAAGCGGCTTCTACTGTATATAGATATGTAGATATAGTCTAAATATATATATATATGTTTAATAAATATACAAATGTAAAATACATCAATAAGAATACTTACCAGACAGTTTTTTAGCATAGCAGCTTTGATGATATTGAACTGATAGTCTCTCACTGGGTAATTTGTAGGGTAAATCCATGTCTCTCCTGTCAGTTTGTCGTATCCCTTGAGTTCCTCGTCACAACACAGTGCACTATAATTTTTTACAGTAAGGTATCAAATTATTGTTATAATTCCAAGTGTTTTTAAATTTAAGTTTTCATAAAAATAATTTAATATTTTAAAAGAGAACAGAAAAACCTTATAATCTATAGATTATTGTTTTATCTACATTTCTGATTCCATTAGGAAAAATATTAAAAATAGTGTTTGAAACCTACCTAATATTTAAGTCAGTTTTTGTATCGTCTTCGTTTGGAATATCCTTAAAATCGCAACTATCCAAATTTTCCATAAAAGTAGAATCATCAAATATGTCCTCATCGAAATTACAGTTTGAGACATGGTTTGAAAGCTTATCCATTATGTTTGGAAGTTTATTGTTTTTTAAAGTATTATATATTAATTGAAAACATTTATGTTTCTTGAAACACTTTAATTATTGCCATATTATAGGGATATAGTAACAAACAATTTAAATTACATCCAATAACAAAACATGGGTATTTGTTTTATCAGGCTTCATTCACCTATTATTACAGTAAAATAACAAGTTAACAATACAATGCACCAGGAAGAAGTTTCTGACATCTCAGTTTTGAATTCTGACTTCTGACATTCTGTACTTATTACCACAGAGTACCGCAGAGTGATTACGAAGTTCATCTTTTATATTACACTGTGGCTCAAATACATTTTGAAGATTAAAAAGTATTGAAATGTCAGGATTACTAAAATTATATATAGATAACTCCCGAACAAAATTCATAGATTTTATATAATTCTCAATCTATTTTACGGAATTAGTAAGTTTTCATTTACTTCAATTAAATGAGGAAACATACATTTTTTTATACAAAATAACTTACGGAATTGTGAAACTGACAGATTTTCAGAATATATTACCACTCGCCAATGTATAGTAATCAGTATATTGATAAAATATATTTTTTTCTTTGAAGTATTTATGTAATAAAGGTATGTATAATATTGGAATTTTATAAAGAAAAATTATAAAATCTAATTTAACTATTTACATTCTGAATCAATACTTACTGATTAATACAATTCTTTATTTTTTATTATTAGGCAGACTGAGGCTGTATGATCTAAAGGTCTTTGCCTTTCCTCTTGGGAAGAATTTAAAAACAACACTTATTAGGCAGACGTCATAAACAAGTTCGTTAAATAAATAGTAAACACGAAGTAAAACAAAATAGATAATACTTTTCTTATTACTATGGAATTAGAAGACGGTTTTGATGATCTTTTAGCAGAAATTGATGTTCCCTCATCCCCAAAAAAACATAAAAGTGGTGAAGAATGTATAATTGAAGCTGGTAAATAATATACCTACCAATCAACAAATACTTAAATCGCTAAACATTCAAATATTATTTTTGTTTTATTTACAGGCACTTCTAATGTACCAGCGTCTAAGTCTAAAGCATCTAAAACACATTGCGTTCTAGTTAATCAAAAGCAGGTAATTTAAAATGTTAGAAATAATAATTTTTATATGAAGTATATTTTATTATTCTGCATAAAATGTGTTTATTATTTTAGCGAGGAAATCCTTTACTCAAATTCATCACTAGCGTCCCTTGGGAATATGACGAAATAGTTCCAGATTATGAAATAGGCAAAACTATAGGTGTTCTGTTTCTTTCAGTGCGCTATCATAATTTCAATCCTGACTATATAAACAACAGATTAAAGGAATTGGGTAAAAAGTATGATCTTCGAGTATTATTAGTTCAGGTAATTAGTAAAACAAGATATATTATTATTTAAATAACCATAAATAGTTAATAAATTCCATTTTTAGGTAGATTTAAAAGATCCACATGTTGCATTAAAAAATCTGACAAGAATATGCCTTTTAACAGATATGACTCTAATGTTGTCGTGGACTCCAGAGGAGTCTGCGAAAATTATAGAAAATTATAAAATATATGAAAACAAGCCTCCCGATAGAATAATGGAGAAAATAGAAAATGATCCGCACCAAAAAGTAATAACATTACATTTATATATATTTAATTGTTATAATTTACCCATGAAATTAAACTTTGATCTGGTAGTTCCTAAGTTGATTTCCTGGCAAAATTTCTATGATTTGATTTCTTCATAAGAAAACTAAATAACTTACAAACAATTTAATATAACATTAAGATTATAAAAGCAGTATTTCTATGTTATATTCTGATATTGCTCTTAATTTTTGTTATTTGAACATAATGTTTTTAGACTTTTAACTGTAGATCTTGTCCGTTCAAGTATCACATTATATTCACAGATAATAAGTGCACTGTCGTCCATAAAGCCGGTAAATAAAACGGATGCAATGACTCTTTTTACCAAATTTGGTACATTGGAGAATATTATCAAATCAAGCGAACGCCAGCTGGCCGATTGTCCAGGGTTTGGTTCAACAAAAGCCAAAAAGCTATATAAAGCTCTCCACGAACCATTCTTAAAACGAGGACAAGCAACCCACCCCAAAAGCATTGATGAATTGTCGGAAGAGATTGAGAAAGTGGAAAATGATGTAGCAAGTAATTAAAATATTAATTTTTAATATATATAAGTTCATTTTGTATATATTTTTTATGTTTTTAAATTATTGAGTTTTTAATCATGGTTGAATGTTATTTTTAAAATAAATATTTTTATATTATACCTGTTTTTCTTCATTGACATTCCCCTCCGACTTACATCAGTGATTCAGTAAATTATACATTTCATCAAAAAATAATCTGAATTATCTAAAAATATATATATATTTGCACTTATATACAACTGGTGATTCCTGTCTTTTGTTTGATGTTATAAATGTTAACATTTGGACTTTCAATTAACAACTGTTAAGATTGCTACAACGGTAAAGAGAGTTGACAGAATAAAAATATATATAAATAAATATGCCTGTTTGTATTTACAAATTAACAGCTTTTCACTAAAAGCAAATGAAAGTAGACACGGACGGCCATTACATAAAAAAATCAATTATTAAATATTTTGGCTCTGTTTTTTACGTCTGAATCGATTTTAACAGGACTTACACTATTGTATAGTTGATGTTATAGGGAGTAACTCAGGCTACTTTTATTTAAAAAAACAAATTCCGTACGAACGAAGATGTATGCACAGTTGTGGTTTAATAAAATACTCTACGACTCGAAAAATCTAAGTATACTCAGTGGAGAGAAGAAGTTAGGATGAAGTGATTTCAGAAACAATATTTTAAATGAAACAACAAATTTAAAATGTATCTATACTATTTTCTGTTATGGAATTCATAGTATAAACTAAATGTTACCCGTAACTTTACCTACGTCTTTTTTTAGTTACTCCACATTTCCTTTAAAATTTATTTCAAACGTTGGTGCTTATTTCTTTTATTTACTTTTATATATTTTTCACTTTGAATCAATGCCAGTGATCACTTGTGTATCAAATGAAAGTTTCAGGAGGGCCTACTCTGATACCATACTTATTATACCATACTTATTAGCGCTCCTAGACATTCTCCAACTTAAAATGAAGGCAACGAAGGTTCCAAACGCGCCTAGTTCTAAAAAGAATCACAGGACAACACAATGGGGTATTTATTTATTGTGATTACTGATTTCCGAACGTCAATATTTACTAATATTTTTATGAACTATTGCAATCAATTCTTAAAATCTGTGATTTTTTAATAAAGTTTTCATAGACAAAAAGTTAAACGTTTAAATAATAAGCCAAAATAAATTACTGAAATAAAGTAAAAAGGCTACCTTTTATTAATATAAGTAAAAATATAAGGTAATGTGTTACATAAAAATGTAGATAACTTCTTAGTAATTCATTAATAGATTATTATTAAAGATAAGACAGATATCTTAATTAATGTCAAAGAAAGTAAATTGATTGCGAAAGTTATACGATTTTCTTAGTTTTATTGGGTTTCTTTTTTAAGATCATTTTGTTTGGATTGGATTTTGTAAGCTCGAGATCGAATTAGAATTAGGAAAATATAAGTCAATCGAACTCAAAGTGAGTTCTATGTTGAGATATTTAAAATTTGTAGTTAGTTATATTTCGCTGCCATCCAAACAGTTCCTTATTATGGTAGCCAGTGATTTTTAGTTACAGTTCATTCCACTACCAGTCTTGATTTCAGTTTACAATTTTTCTAAGATTTATTTATATTAAAATAGAACTTAGAACTTGACCTCGTGAGCTGTCTATTCAAATCCAAGTAATGTCATCGTTATTAAAGACAATATTAAAGATGATATAAACCTTAATATAATTCATCACATCATTGCAGTTTAAAACTTAATTCAGTAAATGTGCTATTGCTGTTTTTTTCTTTTAATATTTAAATCTAAAGAATTGAACAGTTTTTCTATTTCACTAAAAATCAACTAAAAGTCGCTAGTCAACCAATTAAAAGAAAGAAATTTAAATAATGAAATTTAAAAAATATAGTTATGTTAAACAACGAAAATGTTAAGGTAAAAACGAACGTTAAGCAATTTTTTTTCAAGGCTTTCTAAAATGCATTTTAAAAAATAAATCTTTTGTACAAATCCGAAATAGTTTTCCTTTGTTTCATTTTTTAATCAAATACTATTTGTTTAATAAATTACTATGCCTGCTGTGTAACATATAATAATATTTCTGAACGTGTATCCTTTTGTGGTATAAATCTCAAGATATTAATACGTACATACTTGATGATACTTTCTTTTAACATTTTTTATCACGACACTGTGTTGTTCATTCGTTCGTTCGCCGAGTGCGTGCGCGGGGTTCAAAATAAAACAACATTCAACAATTCAAACCGGCTTCACTGGCGGTTGGACGTATTGACGTTTTTAAAGTTTTAAACAAGAAGTTTAGGCGGGAAAGTGTTTTTAAATAAAATTGGTAAAACTTTTTAATCAGTTTTTGTGTAATGTTTTAGTTATTGTGTATTAATTTATTACTTTTTAAGTGTTACGTTTCAAACAATAAGTGTGACTATAGGTGTGAACTGTTGATAATTAGAACTGTTTTTTTATGAATCGCGTATTTTCCATTTTGTGAGAATTCTATGTGGATTTTTTCTTGTGAGTATATTATTTACATTTACAATATATCTGACAAGTTTTATAAAAAAAACAAATGTTTTATATTTCATGCACTTAATTAATTAGAATTATTTATTTATAATAATATTTCAGTTTAAAATTCAATAATGTATCTATAATCTATAATATTTTATGACAAATAAGAAAGAAGAAAGAGATTTTTTATAAATATTCAAAGCTTATTATAATAAAATGTATTATTTACGATAAGGCCTAACTCGTTTTGCTACAAAGATAACAAGTACATAATAAATATAACTGTTCATTTATATTTTGATAGTTAAATTTACTAAAATAGTTTTGTGTATGTATTTAGTCTCTTTGATTTCTGATAATTCTAGTTAGGGGGACTTATTTGTGTATTTTAAAATAAATAAATAATATGGCAATATAATCAAAACATCGTTTAAATTAAATTAAATATGATAATAATAAACGAGTCAAATATATTTCAATATTCTAACAGTTTGATTATATATTAAAAAGACTGTCATTTGACTTCAGAATGTTTATTAACATAGTAATATAGCTAATAATAAGCGTACAATTTTTAACGCGTTCAATTATCTAGTTTAGATATTTAAATTCTATATCATTAAAATAAACGAGTGCATTAATGGGATGGTAGCTGGTGCATTCAATATATAACAATATGTACTTAACAGTTGTCTGTTTATAAAAAACTGAACAGGTGAATAATACACGTGCCATCGCCAGGTGAAATGAAACATATTTGTTTGTAGTAGCGTAGTACTAATCATCTTTATTACCAATTTAAAATTGTTATTATAAATACGATTAATTCAAAAAACATTTTATTTTATAATATTTTTATCAAAATTGGTTTATTGTAGTATGAGGCAAATTAGAATAATACAATTGCAAGCCTTTTCATTGGCACTCACTCGTGTGAGTTCTTTTTCTTAATTCATTGTTCATTCCTCTCTCTCATGGTGCACTTTCTCTTAATGTTAGAATAGCATTATAATTCAACAATTATTGTTAGAATTTTTACATTCATAATTATAAAACTTACGTGTATAATTAGAATCAAATTTTACAGTTTAAGCAAGATATTTGTCTTTCACTTGTGTAAGGGATTTTTAACACTAAACCTACCGACAATTCTTGTATACCTGTTCCTATCGCACGCGGTCAAATTGACCGGTAATTAAAAGTTATTTTATTATATAACGCAGGTAATAATGGAAATAACTAAAAGTAAAGAGTGGAGAAAATATTATATGCATATTCTAAGAATTGTCATGTAGTTTGATAACGATATTATAACGTTTAAAAATGTGTAAGTTTTACAAAAGTTTAAGAACGGTCATTTTGATCGGTACTTGGTAGGTTTAATGTTAAATTTATATATCAAGGTATTAACAGTTAGTAACATGATTTTACTATTGTAACATTGCTTCTAAGTATTATATTTCCCTAATAGTTATGAGTAGTGGTTATAGCTTACTTTTGGTTCGATATTAAAGAACTTTTAATTTTTTTTGGCAAAAAAAATATTTTTTACTACTGCGGCGTCCTGTGACTTTGCGCAAAAAGCGGTCGCTCCGCTTGTCGAACGATGGAGCCCCATATTTCCAATATCTTCCAGTTTTTAACCAGGAATGAAGTGAAATAATGCAAATGGAGTTGTCACATACATAATCTGTACATTATTGCTGTATGTACGTTTATGTCCATTACATACAGTTACTTTACTCATATATAATTATCGCGTGCCTTCATAATAGAGCACGGTCCATGGAATATCAGTGGTATGGAATACCATGTAATGGTTATAAAAATAATTTAATATTGAAAAAGTAAAAATATACGAAAATTAATATTATATAGTCTGATTTTATTTATACTATAATCATACATAATGATATATTTATATATATATATATATATATATTGCTTGCCGCACCCACCCCTTCTTTCTTAATCTGATCAAGGGTTGTCTGGGAGATATCGCTTTAGCGATAAGACCGCCTTTGCCAGCTTGTCATGTATTTTAAGATACTAGTTGTTCCCGCGATTTCGTTTGCGCGGAATATGTTTATTTTCATAAAAGTAGACAGATAGACAACTCTGTTTGTCTGTCTGTTTAAAAAAATTAAAAATAGTTTTTTTTTAATGTAAATACCGTATATACTTCCATATGCATTTACTGAAAAGATTATTTAGAATTACAAACAAACACTTCAATTTTATTTATATGTATAGATGTTATGTACTATGTACAATAAATTATAGTGTCACTTAATAATTAACCAAACGCTACTACAAATGGCATACTAACATCGTATAGTAAAAAGGCTGTTGAGCTCTGTCAATTAGTTCTAGTAGTTAGTTAGTTAGTGGTTTAACTCTCTATTTTAGGGTGAATTAGTGCCCTTAAAATTGGATAACCCATCATAAACATTTATCATAACAAATCGTTAATGTATTGTGATATTATATTTGTATTAGTTTTTAATACTCGATTACTTATCAATTATAAAGTAATAAAAATGTAAACGACAGAGAAAGTCAGTGTGACAGTATGAGAGTGAAAGAGAGAGATATTTCTGCTATAAAAGAACGAATGTTGCAACCCATAACAATGTAAAAAAGCGACATGAAAATCTGTGTTTTGGTTTAAAAAAGGAATTATTAATTAAATTAAATTATTATGATAAAATTACCTATTTGATAAAGACATCCATTATAATAATGAAAAATTATTTCATACATTCGATGAAACAAACGCCAATACTTAACACTAAACCTGCCAAGTAAAGTTTGACCGGTCAAAGTGACCGTTCTTAAACTTTTGTAAAACTAACATATTTTCAAACGTTATAATATCGTTATCAAACTACATGACAATTCTTAGAATATGCATATATTATTTTCTACACTTTACTTTTAGTTATTCCCATTATTACCTGCGTTATATAATAAAATAACTTTTAATTACCGGTCAATTCGACCGCGTGCGGTAGGAAAAGGTATACAAGAATTGTCGGTAGGTTTAGTGTTAAATATATATTTTGTTTTCCGGTACCTACGAGTACGTCCTTGGTTCATTCCGTATACAAGTGCCACATGTAATCACATTATCCATGGTGACTTAGTCATGGTTTAAGTTAAAGAAAGTTTCTAATACCCTTCAGTTATATAACAATTTTAATCTTTGGTGGTCTGTACGTCTCTTATTTCAAAAAGAATGATTGTCTTATGAGATATTTTAAAATAAGTCTATTTTAAGCAACACTGAAATATTTATGAGATATTTTAAAATAAATCTATTTTAAGCAACACTAATATTTAATCACAAAGCTGTGTTCTAAATATTAAAATATATTTCATACTGGCTCTGCCCACGACTTAGCCTAAGTTACTCCATATAAAATCAGCTATCATCCAGTAAAAGTCCTGTCAAAATCTGTCCAGTCATTTCAGAGATTAGCCGGAACAAAGAAACAGAGAGAGAAAAAAATCTTTATATAAAGAATACATACGGACACTTAAATTATATTTATATGTATAAATTGCTATAACAATCTCAGAATAACCACTCAAAGTATTACATACATAACATACCTCAGTAGTTTAAAGATATTTATATATTTGTTTTGGTATTATTTTATATTTTGTTAGAAGATATTCAAATCACAAATAGTTTGATATGAAGTTATAATAATAATATGTAATACAACGAGACGCGGCGATTGACTCGTGCCGTCTCGCGGGTCGGCGCACGCGCAGCCTCCGGTTTTGCTCCTTTTGTTACTTATGATTTGTGTGTGCGTGTATCTGTGTGTGTAACATGTGTTGATAGAAATCCTTCCTCCGGCTATATATAAATGACTATTGAAATTCTGAAGCTCTTATGTCATCATATAAATAATTATTTTCCTGTTACTATTTTTTTTATTATACCTAAGTTGTTTTTATTTATATATCTGAAGATATCTTTTGTTTCGTAATAGTGTGAATTCCTCGAATATGAGTTTTGAAAGTGACACGTCGAAGTAGTTTGAGCACGTTTGCAAAAAACGAGTCGTGACTTTACATATTTCACACATTTTATGATAATACAAATAAAAAAAAACCCGAAAAGTATATATAAGATGTCTTTGAGGTATAATAATTAAAGGTTAGGAACAGCAAAAAAATTTTTAGGCCAACTAACTTGGCCTTAATTATATGGAGTTTTTTTAAGTAGGCTAAGTTACTCCTTTTAACAAGAGTTACCCGCCACTGAAAGCCCTGTTAAAATAAGTCCAGGTTAGCTGGACCAAACAGACAGATAGACAGATTTTTTTTATATAAGTACCATATAACTTTAACATGCATGTAATAAAGCTGTAAATTTGGTTTTACAAACAGACGCTTCAATTTTATTTATATGTATATAAATAGTTTGGGTTTAGATCAGAACTATCTTGATCTTAAGAGTCCCACTTGAAGAGTTATAAAGCTTTTAAGGTTATCTCTTAAAATTATTTATTACTAATGGAGCACTCGAGACTTGTAGCTTTAAAATGTCACTTTGGTTTTAAAAAAAAATATTAACCTCTTAAGATTTTTTTTAACTTTAAACAATTTCACACGATTACGAGTGATTATTTTGGAAATGAAACTAATATTTTTTTCTTATCTATTAAAGTGCTTTAAGTTATACAACAGATTGAAAATAGATCATGTCATGACAAAAAACTAAATTTTTTATCGACTGGTCGTCTTTAGAATCTATTAATGTTTTAATCTATACTAATGTTATAGAGAAACAAGTATTATGTTTTTGTATGTGTGTGTGTTTGTAACGAATTGGTCTAAACACTACTGGACCGATTTCAAAAATTCTTTCACCAGTTGAATGCTACATTATAACATAAATATAGGTTATACTATAATTGACTTAAAAACTTAGACAAGTGCCAAAAAACAGATATTAACAAATGTGTAAAAGGCGTCTCAAAAAATTTACTTTCTTCGCGTATTAAAAAGTTAGCGCAGACAAAGCCGTGTGGATCAGCTAGTTCATATTATAATATTATTTTATATTATCTACATAATAGCTATTAGCAATTTAGTGTTATTTTTCTTAAATAATATATAATTTAATAAAATATATTGTCTTATCATCTAAACTTATTAACGAACCATCAGTGAGATGGAGAAAGTGAAATTTGGGCGTATCGAGTTTGGTATGCGGCACAATCTTAATAGTAAAATGATTATCTCTCATCATTGACTCTGATATTACTTTAATAATAATCTTTTGTAACATGTACTTGATATAAAATAGACAAACTTAACTGCCTTTGAGTTCAATAAAAATAATATACGTAACTAAAAATGATTTCATGATAAGTAAATTTTCTTATTAATCATTTCTAATAACAAATTAATATTTATAAGCATAGTTTAATATTATAAAGAAAAACTAAAACTTATTTTGTTTACCAAAAAATTGTGAGGTAAAGAAAATACTGCCATTAAAATGCTGAATATTGAGAAATTAACACATGTATAACATACATCCGTAGGCATTTGATTACTAAAATAAATAGTGACGCAGAGATAGGTTTGCGTAAGTGATATCGAGGTAACCTCTTTTTTGTCAGATCATCGATGTCGATAAATCGGAAGTGATTCCAGCTCGCTCGTAAATAGCCCAGATTGCGTTTGTATTTAGGAACAGTTAATGTAAACAGGGATATATTTGAAGGAAATTCTTGGATTACGGATTAAGCAATGAGACAACATTGTAAAATAATAAGTTAAAAGATAGTCCATAGATTCTTGCCGGTTCTACTCCTGAACCTATCCTTTGGAACCGGGCAATTATTATTATCTGTTTCAAATGAATTATAAAACTTTTTAGACTCCAAATAGAACCTAAGAAATAAATATTAAATGAAGAGACAGCAAATAAGACTACATTTAAATGAAGAGACAAATAAAGACTTGAATCAAATAAAATGTAAATGAAATAGTCCAACTTAATAAACCTGTATTTAGATTCCTATTGGAATTGGAGGTCAACCACTTTAAGATAACAATGTATTTATACTGATTATAGGTAGATTACCAATTATTAGGAATATACCAAATCAAATTATAATTTACAATCTCTTTGAAGAAACAGACAATAACATAACAAAGCAAGAAAAATCACTGAGTTTCTATTTTATAATGATGCTTACAATTGAATTATTTGATTAACAATTAATATGAAAAATATACTTGACCGAACCGGACCTCGATTTTGGCTCGCTCGCAAAATCTCGGTAGAGTTCCGCGAATTGAGCGAAGCGAGTAACCCTTCTTCAATTCAGCGTTCAAAACTGAAACCAACGGGCTAAAATATATCACACAGCGAAATTTTTTACATTGAAATCTATGGGACTGGGACATTTTTTGGTGATTATTCCTCAACTACATGAGCTTTTTTTTCACTTTTTTAATAAACCATCGCAATAACCATCGCTATAAATGTTTTCATGCCATCTCTGGACATGGGATGCAAAAAGTCTCACATAGAGCGCTCCGCTCGCTTCGCTCAATAAAAAACCTTTGCTGGTAAGATCCGCTAGAGAGATATTAAATAACGAACACATTATCTATTAAATATAAACTTGGTTTAAACATTTCTGGACGTTCGCAGAAGTCTGGAACACGTGGTGGTGTTGATTGAAAGCTAAATCCATCCTAGATATAACTTTACGACATTATTATAATATGAATCAGTTGTGTTAACGTCGTTTCTATTTTCACACGTATAAATTATACTTATACAAGCTATTGTCAGCGATTTTGTCTGCTTTATAAACTATTTTATATCAATAAAAATTTTATTATTAACACCATCTATCGGACACTTAACAGTTAAACATTTTATGTATAAAGAAATCAAAATGGAAGATTATTAATCGAGATAAAACTAACCCATCTTTTAAGGACCAAACAATTTATTCAAAGATTATATATATATATACATATATCTAATATAATGTATGTATTATTAGGTATTATTTTTGTGTATTACATAGTGTCTATTAAAATGATGTCATATAGTCTTGATTATGCGTCAGAGGCGACATGTTTTTCTGTATATTGTGAAATCACATTGTTAGTGCATTGTAATATGTTTTGTAAACTATATAACTATCTATATCTGATAATTATAATCGCAGCTTCTCCCAGACTTATTATTTATTAGAAAACAGGGTCTAACTAATCTATAATAAAGATATTTCTTTACAAAATACGACTTAATTATATAAAGGGTTTTACATAACCAAAAAAAAAAAAATCTTAGCATTCAGTGTTATTTAATTCAATCTAGTGTTAGAGAGTAATTCAGTTTGATCAGTTATTTTTCATTGGAGTGTTTACAAACACACAAACATACATAATAGTAATACAAAATAAACTCGTGCTTATAAAGCAATAGGGACAAGGAATGCGACCAGACTCCCGTCGGTCATTAGATGGGTCGTCAAGGGACACTTGAGATGGACCTAATGAATAACTCTAGCCTTAGCCTTTACCTTCCGTGTTCTTCCTTAATAGCGATCACTGCGATTCTTTGAATTGTTTATGAGTATTATTATTATATTTATTTATACATGTATATATCTATGCAATATGCATATTAAATATGTTGTTTGAAGTTTGAGGTTTACCCTACACTTGGGCTCCCATTACCATGTCTTAACATTGTAAGTGGAACCACCCCAGGATTTATTGTTTCAAATAAAACTAGTTTAAAAAATCAGTCACTAAATAAATATTTTGTTTGAAGTTTGAGGTTGACACTTTGGGCTCCCATTACCATATCTTAACATTGTAAGAGTGTTTATTGTTTCAAATAAAACTAATTTTAAAAATCAGTCAACAATTGACGAAGAAATCGATTTGAACCTTGTTTTGAAATTGTTAAAGAGGTCTGTAATGAGCTTAAAAGTTTAAGTTTAAGTTTTTATTACATGAAGTCATAAAATGCAATTCGGATTTTAACTTGGCAGGAGCTTATGTCTGGCAAAGGCGAGAAATGTTTAAAACAATATTGTAGTCAATTTAGTATTCCAGAGTTGTACAATTCTTCTACAGTAATCGGCTGATAAATATTAATAACAAAAGTTAACATAGAATATGAAATTATATGTCATTTATGTCTTAAAATTGAGTTTTTCTTATACAAGTGTAACTGGATACCTTTGATTGTGTAATTAATGTGAAATCATAATTAAAAATTACAAATGTAATACGAGTTCGAATCCATTGTTATTTTCCAGTCATTGACCAATTTAAGTGGAAATGCTTGCGTATTAATTCCGACTTGCTTAACGTAATATTATATAATCTTCAATTTTTATTTAATTATTTTTTGTTGATATTTTTATTAAAGATGTATTACATTGAAACTTTCTTAGACAAAATGTAACTGTCTTTCCAGATACGCGAAGATGTCTATCAAGCGAGGCCCTGCATACTTTATAAGGTCTTGAATTGTAATGAAGGCTATGGCGCCAACCGCGCACGACCTCTACGTACACAACAATGAGCTGAGACCTCAACACTCGAGGGACAATTCGAGGGACTCTGGGATATTCCACACCACCAAGGGCCTTTGGAATGCACCTGGACAGAACAACTGCTTCCTGAACAGCGCTGTGCAGGTGGGTTACTTTACTACAACTACTTAAAGTAATAACCTAATGGAAGTTTTAATCTCCACAGAGTGTGTTAATTGATATGTCACTTATTTATCCACTTTAAAGAGCTAATAATAATGTGTGTTAAATATTTTGCTCTATCATATTTGCACTTAAACTCTACAAATGAATAAACATTCACTCGGTAATGAGAGAATTCTGAGAATCTTTTATGGAACGTACACATACTTTTGTGTGTTTGTGCGAATATTTGTATGTGTGTAATGGGTTTTTTAATAAACCGTTTAAATGAAATTAATACTTAAATAGGATAAGTTAACTTTTAATATTTGAATATATACCTTCATACTTACAGTGATAAAAGTTATTTTTAACTAACTACTACACACACACACACATACACACACACACACACGAGCACACCTTATTAAGAAATACTGTTGTGTATATAAATACTGGTATTATCCAGATATAAGCTGTAATCATAAAGTTAAAGAATAATATTAGTTCTTCGGTCACTAGTTAAGCTATTTACTAATTAAAATAGATTTTATTTAGTAAATAATATACATATTTATAACTAACCGTCCCCCGACTTCGTTCGAGGAATGTTTCTATAAAAGTAGCCCATCTCACTCCTTATAATATCAACTAATTGCCAGTGAAAGTCCTGTTAAAATCGGCCCAGCCGTTTTAGATATTAGTCGGACCAAACAAACAGACATACAGATAATTTTTTTTTAAGTAACTACCATATATACTTTCGTATACTTAAGTGAAAAGGTGTTAATTTGGAATTACAAACATACGCCAATTTTATTTACATGTATATATTTTATAATGATTTATTTATATAATAATATATTTAATAAAGCTTAAAGCTCAGGGTCAAGATACTGTACAATATGATTTGGCGACAGCCGTATGTCTAACGGTGCTTTATTTTATGGTATATCGACATTTATTACATAGGTAATAAAGCCTATTTTAGTACATATTAACAAAGTTCAAGGGTCGGACGACTACCGCTAAACAAAACTCGTTTGTAAAGTTCTTAATGATGATTGACCTTTAACTGCATTAGCTTATTTATTATGAATAAGATTTAATAAAAAATTGTTAATTCCTTACAAAATTCAGCCGTTTTTAAAGTTCTTTAATAACCAATATCTTTACTAAAATTTTATTTCCTTCCTAAATTATTTATTAATTACTAATTAATTTAACACAAAGGAGTTCAGTACAATATTTATATTAAAGCAAGCCTTTACAGTAGATATGACTTACTTTCTCTTTGCAATGTTTGTTTTGATATACGAAATTTGTTGTCTATCTATATTGATTTTCTTACTTCACTTATTTTTTAAATATATATATATATTTAAAAAAATAGAAGTTTAGTTTAATATTTTATAAATTAACTTGTTATATTTTTATTAAATGGAATTCCTAAACAGATAAAATTTTAATGTAATTACTGCGATGCAACAAAAAACATCTTACAACAGCATCCAATATCCATTAAAATAACTCTTAAAAGAAGGCAAGTATTGTTTAGAAATTTAATTTAGTTTTTAAAGGGTGTGTGTATAATAGTGAAGGCACTTTTTTGTTACACTTAAATGGATCAATCATAATGAATTAGTTTTTTTTATAAACTACCAATATATAGTTGAATGTTTTCTAAAAACATGAAAGATAAAGAAAAAAAAACTCTAATGGAGTAGTTAGATTGTTAGACATTGATGCAAATACCAAATTGGCAACGCCTTGGATAGTTTAAACAAATTGTTTTCTATACGGTCCTTATCCCATGAAATTCTGGAGCGCGCTGTGGTCTCGAGGAAAAAGTTTGAATCGTCGGCACGAGCGAGGAATGCAGAAAAACAAGTCCTGCAATATGTGCCACGGTCCAGGGCTAAAAAGAAAATAATGCCATTTTATTTATAGCATTAAAAATCTGGAATGTAGGGTTGTTTATAGAATAAGTATTTTTAATTTAACTTTATGATATTTATTTTATTTGATTGATTGCTTTTAAAGTCTTACAATACGTAAAAAGAAAATAAATTTCGTATGTATAGTTTTGAAGAGTTTTTTTCTTTAATCTTTTGGTAGTTTTTTGATTTGATTCTTAGCGATCTCATGCAAATGAGTGTTTGAAATATGTAGATAGATTAACCAGCAATAACCGATTTTCCACACCCATCAAACATAATAGCAATCATGATTAAACTGTACTTCGTTTTAATAAATGGGTAAATGATTTAGAAATAAAACATTGCAACCAATTTATATTTTCAGAGTATATATACATAGTTATATAAAACCTTGATTAAATATAATAATGTTTTTCATTCAACGTGTGTCAAAATAAAATGGAACAAACCAAAATAATAAAAGTTCACATATTAATGTTGAAATAAAGGTTTAAATGTTATTTAAAGAAGATATAAAGGTTTATAATTACGGTCCAAAACCAAAAGTAAACGTAGGTGCAGAAACCTCAGGATTTAGATCCTGTTTACAATAATGAGTTAACTTAATCCAGTTTTTCAAGCTGTCGTATTGGCGTAATCCAAGCAGCCATGGCAATCGCCAACAGGAAAGTAAGTGACCAACATAGTCCAAGTATACACATATCTAAGGCGGATCTTAAGTCGATCTTTAGTGGATTAAGGCCCATAGTGACTAAGAGAAACGATGCAGCAGATGACTTAGTTTGGCTGGAAGCCGGGAAAACAGCTTGTCCAAAACCCCAAGTGCTACAAACAGCCCGCTGTGCAGTGCCTGCCTCTCACAAGAAGAAATGGCTACTAGGTGCGAAGGAGGAGTGACACAATGGAATACGTTCTTCGGGCAATCGAGAACGAGGGCAGAGGCCTGCGCCAAATGCATGGAGCTGTTGGTCTTCCTGCTGAAACTAGACTGGCAAGAGTGATGCCCACCGAACGCAAAACAGTTGCATTATTATCGTCGATTTTCGGAAATGATACAAAGACAAGTAAAAAAGAAATAGTCAATAATCTCACTAACATATTAATTCATTTCAATGTATGATTAATAATAAAATATAAAATAATGTTATTAACACCGGGAATCATTTTAAGAGAGAGATGAGAGAAAATCTTTATGTGTATCCTCAGCTCATTGTAAACTAATTATCATAAGATTCCACCGGTGACGCTGTCATCGCCAGTAGGGCTAACAGCAGAGACACAAAAAAAAATCATAAGGACGAGAAATGGAGGTAAAGCCTCAGAGCCTCAGTTTAGATATTTTCGTAAGTTATTTATACTATAGTATAAATAACTTACGAAAATATCTAAACTCAACATACATCAAACATCTAAAGATTAGAAATACATTAAACGTGTTAATGCTATCAAAAGAAAGTTTATAAACAGTTCTATTTCTATGTAATTCGGTTAACTGGTGCTAGTTATAAACAGTATTAAACTGTGTCGTTACTATTTATAACTATATGATATAAGAATGCTCAATATTCTTAATATATGTCATTCTGTATTCGTGTGTTGTATGAACATCTCTTTGAACAGGTGGTCATGCTTACATAAGTTATTGTACCATGTCTCAGTCACTCAGTCCCCTCACGTACCTTCGCTATGTATATAGTCTTTGGTCGGTAAGACAAAAAAATCATAACGCTAATTGTTTTAAAAGCGACTGGTATTACAAAATACAAAATCCATATAAACAATAAATTTAGTACAAAAATTGGTTATATTTAACTAATTTAAAAGTACACACACACACACACACACACACACATATATATATATATATATATTGCGACCCTTCCTAATCCTATGTCCTATTTAAAATAATATTAAAACTTTTGAAACAACGTTTATTTTGTATTAAATATAAATTTCATTTAAATACTTTTTCTATTAAAATATTTTTAATCCACTTTTGGTGAATATAATAATTAGGCAGGCAACATTTTAATTCAACTGTAATTTTCATTCTTATTTTGGACACGTTGGTAACATTCTGGAATATTACCTTAAAAATTTTGTATCACGGATTCTTTGTAGCAATGAATACTAATACCCTATCACTATATCATGTGACATCACAACGTGATCATGTGATAACGAGACACACAACAATAATTGAATTACAAAAAACTGATGAATGTGATTAATTAAAAGGCTATTATATTAAAATTAATCCAATTAAGAGGAATAATAAACTTAACTGTTTTATACAAGATATTGTTATATTGGTGAATTTATTTTAAAATTGTAATATATTTAAACTACACAATAAGGAAAATAAAAGACTTTTCTTTTCCTTATGGTATATGAAAAAGCGTGTTAGCGTCAATTAACAAATTTGATTGCTTTTTCTCTTGCTTTTATGTTACTTATATTGCTTTTTATCTTTTTTTAATGATATTTCACAACAAAGGGTACTGTAATCATTGTTACAAGATTTTACTAGGAACGTTAAAAGTTAAACTAAAAATACTTCTAAAACATATATTATGAAGCTATAAATTTTGTAGAGCAAAGACAAAAATAGCATTTAGTGGTCAGTTAAAATTTGGACCAAAAATAATTTATTATAACCACTCAAAATGTTGCATTAAAATATTTCATATATTATCATTGAGCGAAGCGAACGAAGTGAGAGGAGCGTTTTACTGGAGACTTTTTACATTCTTTGTCCCGAATTGGCTCGAAAACTATTTGACGAAAAAATATGAAACTCTGCAATCAAAAAGACACATATTAGATGATGGTTCTTAAAAAAAAAAAATTAAAAATGTCCTCAAAAAAAACATTTTTTTTAACATCATATCAAAAAACTGATATCCCATTGAAGTCAACGGGAAACGATGAGCCAATACATTGGGCTCGCTTCGCTCAATATGCAAACGGAACCCGAGATTTCGCGAGCGCAGCGAGTCGAAATTGAGGGTTTGTTGGCGCCCCTAGTATTTATATTTAGTTAACTTTAACAGTAAAGTAAAGTGGACTCATTATTGTTAATTTAAATTGTCAATGCGGTTTGAAGGTACGGTCAGTTTTTTGTTCAGCACCTGTCAATACATTCCTACGTGTGCCTGGTGTTTCAGCTATTTCCGACAGGGATATCTTTTTTTATTTTCATCTATAATAAATATTTATGACACGTTACCGATGCTTTGAAATTCTATTTTTTACTTTGAATTCATTCTCTTTTTATCAAATATTCTCTTTTAAAATGTTCTATTTATTTTTATAATTCTTAATCTTTTAAAGATTGCTCGTACTATGCTGAGAGTAATAAAAATTTCAGTATAAATTTTAACTCAGTCAATTAATAATAAAAAAATAGAAGAAAACATAATAATACTTTAGAATATGAAATAAAAATAAATCAGACATGACATGGCACTTTCATCTTAATACTGTAACAGAATCGCAATTACAGAAACGGGACAAAAAATAAAATATGTATGTAGTAAGAAAGAGATAAAAAAAACTCAATTTAAAATTAGTATTCATATATATTTACTTTCGATTCCCTCCATTCCCTATACTATATACAGTTATCGTATATCTTTTATAATTCCTTCAAGTGTAAGTTACGGGTCGCGGAGTCCGGAAGGAACGTGGGAACACGCTAGTATTCATTCTCTTGCGTTGCACGTTATAATTACTAGCGGTATATAATATATCAAATTAGAACGAAACTAATTAAAGGTATATCGAGAGGGGCGGTAAGAAAACTGGTTAACCTTGCTTTTTATGTTTACTATCTCCTCTATTTTTTATAATATATAGATATATATAGATATATCTTTAACAGACTTTTCCATAGAAGTTATAACAAAATATTAGGTCAAAAAAATCACAAACGTTACAATTTTAAAATGATTTTATTAGTATTTGATTCATATTTTATACAAATAATAATATACGATTTTTTTCGGTAATGTAAGATGTTATCAACAGTCCTGACACTCATTTGATACACAAGTGACCTAGTAATGACTCAAAATAGAAAATATATAAATTATTAAATGATAATGTTTCTTAAGTGGTCTTATAAATTAATTTATTCATCAATAATTAACGTGTCAATTTGCTTTAAAAAAGGTCTATATAGACTTATTTTCTGTCAACTCTCACGGTCAGTTAATGTATGCATTTTATGGGGCTCTATTTGACCCTCTTGGTCATGGTCTTTGGTGTACAAAATATTTAAATAGCTCCTTGGACATTGTATTGTTATTATGATATAACGATAGTCAACTGTATTTTACAAACTAAATGTTTTTCATAATTGAGATGAGCGTAACATAAGTGAAGTGAACCGTTTGGAAAACTTCTTTTTGAAGCAACACCAACATAAAAAATACTGAATCGATTTGAATGAAAATTTGCAAGCTTTGGAGCTTAGGAGTGGGCATTTTTTTAAAAACAGTTATAGTATCTCATTCCGTTCAGAAATGAGGGTCAAAAAATTGTTTCTCCCGTAGTCTGAATGTTATCAGAACTTCCGCGCTTGCCGATCGTCAACCTAGAAATACGCTTATAAGGAACATAACATAAAAAGTACTGAATCAAATTATTATTATTATTATTTATTTATTTATTTTTGGCTCAACTTCCGCAGCGCACGGCGACGGATTCTAGTTGTTTATTCCACCGTCATAAGAAAAAAAAATTAACATTCGTGTTTAATTCTATTATAGCCTTTAAGTATAAGAAAATAAGATATAATATGATTTAATTATCATTCATTCTATTTTGTATTCTAGAAAGTATTTTTGTTTTATAAATAAGTAATTTTGGACCACCAACTAAGGCATTATAATAGTAAAAATCCACTTCCTACAATCGCATTTGATAAAATGAGAACGGATCTAATGTATAAATAATTGTAGTATACATTTGTCCCTTTGGTAACTACGAGTATTATGAGACATTAGTACGACTACCCAGTGTTAGGAACTCTGAGCTATTAACTAATATCTTTAAGTCTATTAAAAGTATTACATTAGTATGAGGTAAGATTACTTACATTATGTATTATGAAACAATATGAATGAATTCCTTTAAAATAATTTAAATACAATCCAAAAATATGAGAATAGTATGTTAAAAACTAGGATCCGCTCATCTTGCGTGGCGGGAATTGAGCTGAGCGCAGGAAAATGCATTAGAAAAGAATAAAAATAAATAATTATTTAATAACAATAATAAACAATTAATTTAAAAATTTTGTTTTCTAAAAAGTTCTACATTCGTGCCAAATTTGACTAAAATCGCTCAAGTAGTTTTCATGTGATGAAGAGACTCAGCTTATTTTGAAGAAGGCAAGCGCGCGCGAGAACAGTTAAGCTTAAGTCTATGGGAATTCAGTTTTTCGACCATAACTTTTGATCAAATCAAGATTTTATTAATCAGTTTTTTCTGTAGAAGCCCGTCAACAAGAGCTACAGCAATGCCAATTTTGATGAAGATCGACTGAGTAGTTTTTGTATGATGTGGCGACATAAAATTGATTCCCAAACGGTTAAGAGCTTCGCTTACGCTCAGCTCAATTTAATTACTTGAAATAAAATAAAGTGAAGTAAATTTACGATAAACACATTTTTAGGGTAATGTGCCCACCAGACACTAGACACTTTGTCATTATGTGGTAATTAGTAGATAACACTAAAAGGTGTATTTGACCCCAAATTCGACCCTTCTCTAAACATATTACGCGCTCCAACGGGTCATTAGACACAGTCCATCCAGACCGGCGTACGACACCATGCTTCAATGATTTCGTTTTTGTAACTTTGTCGGTCCATCCCTAAATCTAATTAATGAATTTTGATCGTCTCTTTTTCAATAACTATGTTAATGTTAAATGAAAGATTGATTGTATGTTTGTATTGGATAAAAAAAATACTGGACCTATTATTATTTTTTTTATTTTTCAAGAAAAAACAAAAATGTATAATTCTCAATAGTATGACCTAAAGATTATAAAAGTACAAGTCGAAATATCTGACGAAGCAAAGTCGGCACGGTTCGCTAGTTAAATATCTTTTTATTAACAACACAATATAAAAAATAGTATAATTTATAATATTCAAATGTATTAGTCGAACTGACACGCTATTAAATGGAAGACATTAAGCTGCTGAACCATGAACGACCTGAGGTGACTCATCACCACCAAAAGTCTGGGGAAAAAACTCCATTGTTCAAATAAACAACAACCAACCACACTTCATTTACTGACTTCAATATTATTGTTATATTTGGAATATACTACGTCTTTAGGACTTTACAAGACCGAAATTGTTAGTTCATAAATATTTTCCATAACTTTATACATACTGATCACTTAGTAACCTTTATAAAATTTATTTGTAAGTAAAAATGATTTGTTTTAGCAATTATTTTAAGGTAACAGGAAAGATTAATCTTGTAATCTAACACAGTCTTAAGACTGTGGGAAAACCACCGAAGCAAGACAGCTCAGGGTAATGTTCTAATTACGATACACCGGTCAAGGGGCGCTTGATACAATACTTTAATAATAATATACTTGCTGCAGCAAAATATATATATATATATATATATATATATATATATTGAGCGAAGCGAACGAATTGAGCGGAGCGTTTTACTGGAGACTTTTTACATTCTTTGTCACGAATTGGCCTTAAAAACTACTTGACGAAAAATTATGAAACTTTGCACTCAAAAAGACACACATTAGGTGATGGTTTTTTTTTTTAAATTTAAATGTCCTAAAAAAAAACTTTTGTTTTTTATATTATGTCAAAAGCTGATATCCCATTAAAGTCAATGGGAAACGATGACTTAATACACTGAGCTTGCTTCGCTCAATATGCAAACGGCACCCGAGATTTCGCTAGCGCAGCGAGTCGAAATCTCGGGTTTGTTGGCGCCCCTAGCATATATAGAGTTCAGTACTGTTCAGTTCAGAGCAAACAGTCGTTTATAAATTATTATATTATTATAGTACATTTAAAATATTTATTCTCATGTTATAATTATGAAAAATAAACAAATAAATACATGTATTATAATAATTATATACAATGTAATGACATTGTTAAGTTGTTAAGGATGTCGTTAGAGGATGGGAGAGGATTGGAGTAATTGCATTGTCATTCTCTTTACCTTCCATGAGAGGTATTTCTTAATTGACAATCTCAATTATTATAAATTAAATACCGCAGTGAGGTGAAGGTGGTGGTCTTTTTGAGGTTAAAAATCTTGTCTTTGTTTTTCACACACATACAAATAGATTTTTACATTTATTTATTGTTGTTAATATTGCATATAACTATGGGATCGCGGTTGAGTATTGCTTCCCGATAATGTTATCTTATTTTGCGGTTACATGTAAAACTAAAGTATTATTTAATGTATTTCATTTTAATATATAAAATTCGTTTGTCCTTTCGTTCGTACTTTCGAAACGCTTGGTCATTTTAATGATTTATTTTTTACCGATGAAATCACTTGGACAACTCTTAGAGTTAGTGGGTAAGTGGCGCCCTTTTTTATTATTTTTTTACTTTTAATTTTTCTGTCTTTTGACTTGTCATATAACAAATCATTATATTTTAAATAATCAGCAGTCGAGCGCTTTGAACTTAATCTATAATCTATTATTTTTTCCATAAAACACTAATTCTTATAGTCAAAAGAATTTTCAAAAAAATATTTTTATAAAGGTTTCTTTTAATATCGCAAAAAATATAATAGTATAAACAATAACAATAAATAGGACAAGAATATGGTAAAGTTAAATACAATTAACATAAGTTGGTTTAAAAATTCACGCATGGATGTTCTTCCATAATTTGATAACCTGGAAGTAAGTCTCCCACGGCGCTGTGCCTGCGCCGGGGCAGAGCGATCGCCGTGAGAAGGGTACGACGGTCGCGCTCCAAGGAACGAGATGAGATAATAATATTATATAACAAATATGGATTAACAGTTCAGTGGTTTTTTTTTTTTTTTTATTTTTTTTTTCTTATTAACCATAGAAATTTGTCCATGCCTTTCATTGTAATTTAAAAACAATTTTGTTATGATTTTAATTGCGATGGTAACTTCGCGTTCTAAATTAATAAGTTCTATTGTATTTCTAACAGATATATATGAATGGATCACACAATGTAACTAACGGGCTGGCTCGACCAGGGTTGACCTCACAGCAGCGTTAGGTTAGGTTTTTTTTCATATTGTTAGTCCTAGTGTCATTCTTCCTCGCTTCTCAAGAGTTCTACCAAATTATAAAATTTTAAACCTGACCATTTAACACACAATGTCATAGAAATTATCTTTTTAAAATATAAAAAATAGTGTTTGAAATAGTATGTTAGGATAAAATTGGGAAAACATAGATATTATTACCTAGATATATATGTAATTATTAATTCATACCCTATTATGTACATGTAGTGTCCTTACAGTTACTATTGGATATTAACATAAAGATTCAGTGCTGTTTTAATATAAATACTTCTTTGATAGCTATTATTTAATCTTCATATCTCGGCATTACCATGCTAGTTCTATTTGTGATTTCTTTATATTACTTAAAAGTCCCATACAATTTACTAGTTTATGGCTGAAAGTATTAATAATCAATAAATTACATTTTGTCTTTTAATATTGTTGTCAATATAAATACGAATAAATACCTATTCTATTAAAATATTATAGCTATTATAGAAATATAATTGAAGTTGAAAATGTTATAACAAAAAAAATCTATTTTAATACATAATTAATGTGAACGATACAAGTAGACGTAAATCATGTTTTTTTAAAAATATATCAAAAATATAATTGAAATATTTGTCATAGTACATAATACCATAGTCATAATACTAACATATGCTAGACCCACTTATTCCTGTTAAAATTCCAATCATTCTCAGCAAGCACTCAGTGGTTACGAAGTTCATACGTGCCAAGTTTCAAGTTTCCAGACCACGTCACATAGAATTTGTCCTACTTGGCATAAACATTATTAATTAGATAATATTACTAGGGGCGCCAACAGACCTCTCGTTTTGTCTCGCTGCGCTCGCGAAATCTCGGGTGCCGTTTGCATATTGAGCGAAGCGAGCCCAGTGCCTCGTTTTCCATTGACTTTAATGGCATATAAGTTTTTTGATGATTATTCTGATAATGTGTGTCTTTTTGATTGCAAAATTTCATAATTTACCATCAAGTAGTTTTCAAGGCTATTAGTGACAATGTGAAAAAGTCTCCAGTAGAAAGCTCCGCTACGCTCAAAATATTATAATATACATAATTTAACAATACATTACGCGGTATTATTTTCGTTATATGACTGACTTATACAAACTCGTATCATACATACTTGTTATGAAATAATCTAGCTTACATACAATAATTAACATCCCTTCATGAATCAAATTTAACATACATATATAAAACTTACTATATGTAAAACACATTTTATTACTTAATATTAATTTTAATGTTAGATGTTATTATTACACAAGTGTTGCGTGTTGACACGAATACTTTTGCAATATGCAATATGCAATACAAATATTATTTATATAATTATTAAGTGTAGTGTCAAATATAATTTACAATGATTTATCATATTGTAAGTATATATAACCTGTTGTAGAACCTTTTTAATATCATTGTATTTGGTTAGTTATTTAATGTTTTTTTAATGTTTGTTTTTTATATATTCCAATCTTATAGAAAGTTAATATAACATACATATGATGTACATTCTTAAATCACAATAGATTTTATTTAAATATATCGTTTTGTATAAATAATAAATTATAACTTTATAATGAATTTAAATAATAATATGGTGAATGTTCTTAATACATCTTTGAACCATGCATCTAGAGCCTGAGTTGCAAGTGCCCTGCAGTTCTCCTGGGGCCCTTCAGGCCCCCCTGTTTCAAGGGCGGGTCTCTGCACCCGTTCATTACTCCATTCCACCGGTGACGCTGTCATGGCCAGTAGGGCTAACAGCAAAGACACACAAACAAAAAAAAAAAAATGAGTTGCAAGTGCAATGAAGTAAAAAAATTTCAAAATATATATATATATATATATATATGTACAAATAATTGAGTTAAAAATTTATTATTAATATAAATTCTTATGTAAAAGTAATTAAGCTTCTTAACCGTGGGAATGAATTTGTTGATGGATTTTAAGTATGTTTCATATGAAGTATCGAAAGTTTATCAAGGAAACGATTGAAGTGGAACAATGACTTAGACTGTCATTCATAACAGGATGTTATGTTAATATATTATTAGTAATTAGTGTCGTAACAGCGAAAGCGAACTAACTTGTTTTTTTATGACATTTTCTATTATATTGTGTGTCAAAATTATAAAAACAATCTGTTCCGTTGTTGATCATGATATATAGACACTCTCACGGACTTTTTTGTATATATTTTTAAGATATCTATTTCTATAGCATATTGTTTGTACTTTCAGTTACCCCACTAATAATATAAAGTTATAAAGATTTACTTGCGGTAGTTTTATATGTTCGTTATATGTAGTACTATCCTGAATTGTGGTACATTTAACACTAAACCTACCGACAATTCTTGTATACCTGTTCCTACCGCACGCCGTCAAATTGACCGGTAATTAAAAGTTATTTTATTATATAACGCAGGTAATAATGGAAATAAATAAAAGTGAAAGAAGAAAATATTATATGCGTATTCTAAGAATTGTCATGTAGTTTGATAACGTTTAAAAATGTGTAAGTTTTACAAAAATTTAAGAACAGTCAGTTTGACCGGTACTTGGTAGGTTTAGTGTTAATCAAATTTCTTGCGTATTTAAATAATTAAGTAAATATGTAACTATTGGGAAATAGCAACCCCTATATCTTTATATCTATATTATATTATATTATCAGTATTAACCGCATCCTAGAGAAAAAAAATCGCAAAACACTGAGATTGAGCTTTAAAACATTGCCATTTATATTTTGAAGGCGCCTAACTTTTTACTTTTATTAGTAAAACTAATGAACCTCTCTGATATACTAGGGGCGCTAACAAACCCTCAATTTCGACTCGCTGCGCTCGCGAAATCTCGGGTGCCGTTTGCATATTGAGCGAAGCGAGCCCAGTGTATTCACTCATCATTTCCCATTGACTTCAATGAGATATCAGTTTTTGGACAGGATATAAAAAAAAAAAATTTTTTTTTGGACCTTTTTCAAATATTTTTTTATAAAAACCATCACCTAATGTGTGTCTTTTTGTTTGCAAAGTTTCATAATTTTCCGTCACATAGTTTTTGAGCCAATTCGTGACAAAGAATGCAAAAAGTCTCCAGTAAAACGCTTCGCTCACTTCGTTCGCTTCGCTCAATTAAAATAAAATTATAATATATATTTAATAATAGTCTTATACATTTTTTGACCTGAAAACTAGTCTCTATGGGGTGGTTTAACAAGTTACTTGATTTCTTACACACAATTAAAACTTAAAGAATTCTTTTTAAATTATTTCATATATATATATTATATTATATATAATGTTTAACAGTTTTCTACTACAAATAAAGATAATAATTGTTTATATGATTTAAATAAATAGTACAAAGAAAAACATTTTTAATGAGACATACATTGTCTATACATTTAGAAGTTTAACGGTAAATTATTTTTGTTAAGAGGTTAGTTCTACTAGCACAAAACTCGTTTAGTTTTACTACGGTTTACTATAAACTCAAACAAGAGCATCCGTGCATTGGATTTTTTATTTTATTTCATAATAAATAGAGTTGAAAATGGCATCTCAAATAAAAAGGCTTCGCACCAGTGAGAGCGAGATAGATATGTTAGAGAGGGAAGGAAAAACAAGTTCATTGTTTTGATTTTGTTACCAGAGTCCAGTATTATTTGAATTTCACTCGCTCTTTTGAAAAGATGACCGTTTTTTGGATTCTAATTTTAAATATATTATGGTTCGAATGTCTGTATTTGTGTGTAATTTATATATATATATATATATTGACTATAGAATGTTACATAATAAATATGATATAGGTGAAATGTAAACCGAAAACTTATATTATGACTATCTTATGTTTACTAAGTAATATCAAAATTAATTATAATCGCAATATCAAACTACTGAACAGATTTTGATAAAATTTTAGTGTAATATTGGCTATTATGTAAGTATCGATTCATGGCTTATACAATGTATTTGTAATCTTGACAAAATCACTAACTATCACGAGAATAACACAAAGATATATTTTTTCTACAGTAATTATAAAAAAAAAAACAAAAAATTAGGACTTTGTACCAATTTTAGTTTTTTTAATATTGATATAAAACCTATATATATATATATATATATACACACATACATATATCCACACACACACACACACAGACGAGAACATAATCAATGTTATATGAATTATTACGAAGGCAATTTAATAACAATCTCATTCGTGTTTAATTAACACATATATAATTACTCGCTTCATTGCTTTATTCGTTTTTTCTGTCGGTCTGTAACTTTTTATTGGCTATGCGTTCCTTGTTGCAAGGAATTTTTTTTTATAATTAATCAATGGCTTCTTGTAACATACTGTTTCGGGATTTATAAATTTATACTTAAAAATAATTGATTTTAATATAACATGGAATGGTAGTTCCTTTGTTAAGGTTACATAAGAACTAGTTAGACAAAGTATTAGTTTGTCTAACTAGTTCATCTTATGTAGTTTTGTTACTTTGCTATAGGATTACATATTAGCTTTTATAATATATATATATATATATATATATATATATATATATATATATATATATATATATAGTATTTGTATTCTTAGTTGTAATGTTTTGAAACAGATACAACACGTGCGTTAGACAAAGGAACGCGATACCTTTGTTCGAATTGTATATAAATACAATTGTAAACTCGGGATACTATATTTGTATTTAAAATTTATTATTTCGTTTTTATTGTATTTCAACAAAAGTGTTTCTAGAAATGTTATCTTTACAATAAAAGAATAGATTATTTAGTGTCAGTTTAGTATATTCTTAAACTTATTACAATTTTTAGAATAGTTAGGTACCTATTTTGAGATACACCAAAAATATAAATCGCAAGGTGTTTTAAAATTGCCAAAATAAAATCTTCTGATATCTTTTTTATCGGCCATCCTGTTTGATCCCGTCCCGATCACCTGCCGCTGAACACTCCGGGCACGTTATACGGATTATATTTCTACCTGGACGTGCTTGGATGTAATAATAAGAACCTTAAACTAACCATATAACTAACACGTCTTTACATATAACTGAATTTTTGATTTTTTTTAACTTTTATAACATACAAAAATAATGTATTATTGAAATGATTATTTAAAGATTCTATTAAATATATATATATATATATATACTATGTATTAAATTTTGCTATTTATTTTTTATAATAAAATAAATTTAAATATAGATTTATAAAGAAATTAGTAATTATCTCTAGGTAAAAACAATTTTATTTAAAAAAATAATAATAAAAAGCAACTCATCCCGCGTTCCTTGAAGAAGGCATTAAAAACAAAATGGCCGCCTCTAAAGCCTCAAATCGTATTTAGTTCCATACTACGCCGCAGCACGGAGCGGCGCTGCGGTCGGCGTGTACGTAGCGTACGCGCCTCACTATCCTCCCACGTTTAGTGTTGTAAACACCCGCGTACAAATTCAAAATATTACAATAATATTAAAATGTATCGTGTTGTGATTGAACTGTGATGATTTGTTGGATTACTGTGCATCATGACGAAGGCGAAAATGACACGAAGCAGCGCTCTCTACCATAGCGCGAAGGTTAGTAATTGTTTTTAATTTTCTCTTAACAATATGTCAAAATGAAAAAAATATTTATATAGTTAAGTCATTACAGTTCATTAGAATTACTTAAAAACTATGTACAAAAAAAAATCAAGTTAGCTCTTAAATTATAACAATGTTTAAATATTTAGTGAAGTGAAAGAGAATAAAATGAATGTATCTATAGAATATAAGGTGTCGAGTAACCCGAGCCGAGCCGGGCCGGTCGCGGAGCCTTCGGAAATCTTGATCATTTCATCCCAACAGTTGCTTTGTTCAACATACTTATAAACAGCATGTAGTTAAACCATTCAAGACTTTAATTGTTATTCCAAATTAATAATCAAGACTTCAAGGATATTAAATTCTCAGCACCAAAATGGGGTAGAATTCAAAAAATTAACAAAATAACATTAAATTCTCTTCCATAAAAGGAACATTGTTCTGGTTTTCCGATGTCCTGCTCTTTAAAAGTAAAAAACATCAACGAGTATTACAGTGTGAGAGAGAGAGAACGTGCGAAATTTGTGTGTACGCAAGCGAGACGGATGTCACGGGTCTGGGTCTATAATAATTTGCTTATATTTGTTTGTCTGTAATTATGTACCGGGATTGCATATACAGGTACGTTAACAGGTAGTCCACGCTTGGCCGGTCCCCCCACTTCCAAAAGGGCATCCGTTTTGGGGGGAACGGGTATGGGGTATTTTGGGCGGTAAAATGGTTTTTATTTAAACTTTAGGGTCTGAGTTCGTCTCGGATGGTAACCTCAAATGATGCATGAATTACAATACATTAAACCATCTTTAAGATTATGAAGTCACTTTATTAACATGTGAATAGTAATTAATATTTAATTACTTATTAATTAAATAACTATTCCTAAATTAACATTTCTAAATAGTAATTATAATCTCATTATAAAAAGTTACGTCCAAAATGTGGCCCACTCTGACCGGTTAAGCGGACATTCGCCTTTAGGATGTAAAATTTCACTAAATCTTCAAACTATTCAAGCTTAATAAATTTTTAAACAACTTTTTAATGACAAAAAAAATCATAATATTTTTAGAAACATTTAATTTTATTATGCAAATAATATGTTAATTGTAGTCGAGGAAATATAAATATGTATATATATATATATATATAAATATATATTATCGATATTTCGTATAAATTATTACAACCTTAATTATCGATATATAACTTGTTAATTACACACCTTACTTAGAACGTCACTTATCTTAAAAGATATCCGAGTTGTTAAGCTACACACCTTAGAATGTCACTTTTCTTAAAAGATATCCCAGAATTGTATATTCCTAACTTCGCATAAGTGTCTGTCATATTTGTCACTTTTATGATCTTGGTACTAAAGTTGGCTTTTATTTATTATTATTTTTTGTATCTTTTAGGGAATTTTTAACACTTTTTCTTTATAACCATATAATAATAATTTTACTCAAATTGAATAAAATTATAAATTAATACATGACATGATATAATAATGATAGCATGTAAGATTATGACTACACGACTCTTATTAACACTAAAAGTGAAATATACAAACGAACTTTTATACCAATGTATTTTAGTTTTAATTTAATTAAGATCCAAAAGTTCAATAGTTACTAATTCATCTGTTGATACATACGTTATATATAACGCTATTATTTATATATTTTCCACTTTGAACTATCTATGATCATATCTGAACTAAAAACAAGTTTCAGGATGAACTATTGATAAAATACTTATAAAAATAAGCCTCTGTAGAGACTTTCCAACTTAAAATGAAGGTAACGAGGGCTCCAAACTCATGCTCTGAGAATTTCACACGTAAAATGTATATAATTTAAATAACTATTAGTAGTAGGAGTGTCGTTTCCGGTGGGGGAAGTCCGTACTATTCAAATTTACTTTCGTTGGTCACTCTCATGTCATAGTTAGGTCATATATCTATCATAGTATGTATGTAAGATTTATTAGAGAACAGTCAAATATAATAATAGGCAAAATTTAAAAAGATTTTTGACCAGTTGTGTAAAATAATACATATATACAATATTATTGTATATAATTTAAATACAAATCTCTCCCAATCAGGCCGTGTATACATAATTTGATTTAAAATGTATCGTGCGATTTCCCACGTTGATCGAGAAGCGTCAAATCGTTGTATAGTATTATAAATTCAATATGTAAGATGCACTGCTGCACTCCCCATTATAAAAACGTGTAAACTAAGCTTTATATCAGTCCCACATTTCTTTTTCTACAAGAAATCTATGTATGTTTTGTAATGTTGTTATAAATAACCAAGTTATTTTAATCTTGATTCTTTTACACTTGTTTGTGGTGAATTAATTGGTATGTGTAAATTAGAGAGAGAGAGAGAGAGAGAGAGAGATGAGAGAGAGTTTTTATTCTATATTTATATAGTTAAACTAAACGTGTAAATAGTTTGTTCTTTCGTAATAATACTTATAATAATCTTTCATTATAAGATTAAATCTGTTCCTAGAAGTGGCAAAAAATATAAAATCATAGTAGGTATATTAAAGAGATAGTAGGTTTGTCCCGTTATGTGGCGCCGACTGCTCGTTATAGAGTTAACTTGATAGAATTATTATTAGTATTAGAGTTAGTTAATTATTATAAGGATATAATATAATCAAATAAATACTTCGTTTTAACAAACAATATAATTTTAATTTTTGTTTTATATTTCTCTATATAAAGTTAAATAAAAATCCGTTACTCTAAGCTCAGTAAAGCGAATTTTATTACCGATTAATGGTATTATCGAAGCCATTTTGTTTACATGAGTTATACCAAGTTAAAATACTGTTTACGGAAGGAAATATGATGTAATGTATCCAGATAACTTATCATTATATTGTGAAAGTAAACATATTTGTTTACTCCTCAAAGTTTCCTCATAAAATCTCAAAGCTTATCTTATCACTGACGAGAGCATCTTAAATGTTACGAAATTCGTCTCTGTATCCATTATAACCTTATCTTTTTGACACGTTTCCATCTTAATGAAAAGGTTTATTTATTTATGAAGCAATCATTTGAGTCTACTTTACGGTAAAGGCTTTGAAATTTAACATACGGTCACCCATGCCTAACACGTTCAGTCAATATAACCTATTTAGCGTTCCTTTGTACATTGTATGAAGAGTTTAGAGTGAAATGTATATATAGTTTGTTGTTTTATACTATAAAAAATCAGTCTATTAAAAAAAAAAGAGTTATTACTTACAGGCTTTTGCCATCGGAATTCCCTGCGTTTTAACGGTAAAATCTAGTCTTTTTATATCGAAAAGCCGCTTAGAAGTTCCTTTTAACATTTTTTTAGGGATGATATGTCCTTTTCTGTACTCTTGTGTGTGCAAAATTTAGATTTGATTACTTTATCTGTTAAGGAGTGAAAGCGTAACAAAAAACAAATATTACATTCACTTTATTAGCATCGAACGTTAGAAAACCTACATTACCTTAATTTTGTTATTCATCTTGAATAAACAGCACCGTGAAATAGAATTCTAACAGTATCCTTGTTACGTGACTTAGAAAAATCAGCATTACGTTCAGTTAGAACGATACGAACTCTAATGGGATACCTGCGCTTGCGCATCTCGAAATTACTTGGGAACTTGATCTAACCAATAAAAATCTTTCAAATAACAAATTATGTTTCTATGAACATTTAGTGTCTGCACTGCATTGACTTTTGTGTAACAGTGACCATAAAAAAAACGGTTAAGTTTGGTGTCTGGTTCTTCTTAGACCAGCGTTTGGAATCTTTGTAACCTTATTTTAAGTAAGTCTTTACAGAAGGGCTTATTTCGATGAGATATCAAAATAGGCAACCCTGTCACTCCCATTTGACGTATACAAAAAGATGTAACATATACAAGTGTATAATCAATATCAATTTGTAATAAAACTAAGATAAAACCCATCTGCTAAAACCGGCTCAGCACCTGTCTGAATTGAGAACAATCGGTAAATGCAGCTGACGAACTCCATTATTAATTAAACATACTAACTGGATAGATATAGGTTAGTGTATTGCAATTATCAAGGACATTTTGCTATTGTATTTCTTTATACGGAATCTATAGATCTATATAGAGATAGAATACTCGGATAAAATAGTCATATATTTTATATACTCATAGAAATAGGTGCTATTTTTTAGGTAATAAGTTTTGTAGAAGTATTGAAAGTTGAAAGTGGGACAGTAATTAATTGAATAAATAATTACCATAATATATTATGGTAGTAATAAAATAAATTATTTTATGTATTCGTTGTGTAATATTTTAGTAAAGTTACCTTTTTGGTGTAATAGCATCTTTAGACTTCCTTTTTCGTCACCTCATAGTTTTTGCAGCGTCATCTGCTCGCACACCTGACGCGAAACGTGTCCCGTGTCATATTAATCTTATACTAAGAATTATTAAGCTGAGCGAAGCGAAGCTCTTTACTGGTCAGATCGCAAAAACTGCGAACTCTCTGTTCTTAAAAACTATTCGAGCTACGTTAACGAAACTCGCCACAACGATTTTGAGCATAAGGCACTAAGCATATATTTATTTTGAAAAAAAAACGTAATTCTAAATTCAGTATAATTTACTAATTCAGTTTAGGAAAATTTACGTGCTAGCTATCATTTAACTACGCACACCACAGTTTCGAAACTCGGCATGGTGTTTGATGCCACATTGTTTTATGACTATGCAAAATTTCGGATAATTTCAATTGACAGATCTTGAACAATTAACAGAACTAATTTAGTTCGATTAGTAACTCAACAGCGCGCGCCTGCTCGATGCACGAGTTACGAGTGGATTGCAATCTAAGAAAGTTTGTAACTACTCTCATACATAGCAGAACTGACTATAAATTCGTCAGAATGCAGTTCATATTGAGCTCGAAGCACACTAAAAGAATGGTAAGTTTTCGAATTACAGAAAAAAAATTTCAATTCACCAGAAAATTGTCCATAGACTTATGATATGGAACGTCTCATACCGGCGCGCGCCCCAAGTTAAAAGAATAGCAAAATAGAAGGAACAACTGAACGAACGCTTCAGTTGCGTGTGAGGCTTTGAACAGGCAAGGTTCCGTCTGAATATTTTCATTCACTTTTATTTTTCATTTTGCTATCCCAATTTAATATTTCATATCCACTCGCTTTACATTTCATCGAGTTATAGTTATTATATCATCCCATCATCATAAAATGGAACATGGACGAGGCAGAGGAAGAGGCAGACGGCGTGCAAGTGGCATATCGCGATACACAGCAACTTCTGTCCGTTCACAACAATATCGAGATAGTGCAGCCACACATATCACGCTTCCTAATATCGCAGCAAATAAGCGTCTATTCAATACAGAACTAGAAAAATTGGCATACGTTTCTTGTTCTAAATGTTCAAGAACCGATTTAAAAAAAAGCAGGAATTCTCTATACTTGCTCTGCATCCTCTTCTATTCGAACAACAGGAATGTTCACCGCAGAAAATTTTATGGATCCTGGGGCAGTGCCACCACAATTACAAGGGCTGACACAGATCGAAACTATGCTCATTGCACGCATACAGCCAATTATGCGAGTGTATCGGCTCAGGGCAAGCGGTGGGCCCGGACAGTTTCGTTATGCAGGACATATTTTAAACGTCGAGCAAGAAATTCAAACGATGGCAACTGTACTTCCTCAACGATTTGCAGATCTGCAAATAATCATTGTTCGACGCGAAGCAGCAACAGGCTTTCAACACTTTCGTGTAAGACGTCAAAATGTGCTCGATGCTCTCCGGTGGCTGAAACAAAATAGCGAATTCTTTCAAGACATTTCGATTGATTTGAGAGAACTGGACAGGCTACTGTCTGATGATACAGATGTAACAAGCCTCCTTACATATGCAGAAGAAAGAAACAGCGGAATGGACGACGTTACCGAAGATGATGACGTAGTTGAAACTGCAGTTATTAATTTGCCTTATGTTACAACTGATCAATCTGACAATGTTACTGTTATTTGAGAACGTGCCACGATATCATCATAATAATTCATTTTATCCCCAAGGAGGTCGAATGCTTTCTACTGTATCAATAGTATCGCAGTGGACCTGATTGTTTCAGCGTGATGTCATTACGAAGAGAAGGGTGTGTTAAGAGTAATTCTATAGAAAAATTTCCATTTAAAGACCTGAAACGAATATCTAAAACTTGACCTGTTTGGCAAATGATTTATTGATAATATCCTATAATTCCATTTAACTCTCGTAGCGTTTGTAAGGACTAAGCTAAAGAACATCGTAGTAAATAGCCTGTCGTGCACACAGCAAAAGAGCAAAATTTAGCTCAGCTCACGACCCCGCTTGCGTGACCTAGTTACTTATCACAAATATAATGATAATAATTATTAATTCCATCGCAATGACACCTTATACCATTACTATATTAATCAATCCACTAAAGAAACTTTAATTTAATTTCGTATATGTTTTGTTTTTATTTCATCTATACTTCTTAGGTAAAAGCATCTATATATATATATATATATATATATATATTGCATTATGATATATTAGTACGATATAGTAAAATATTTTTACATAGAAAAAATGATCACTAAATATTGATGTTTGTGAAACAGTGATCACAATAACGAAATAACCGACTGAGTTTGTGCTGTTCTTCTCAGAGCAGTGCGTTTGGAGCACTCGTAACCTTAATTTTATGTCGAAGAGTATATAAAAAAGGGCTTATTTAGATAATAATTTTATGTTGGAGTGTCTACATAAGGGCTTTTTTCTAAAAAATGGTGTTAATAGTCCTGACTCTAATTTGATACGCAAGTATTGATTCAAAGTGTAAAAGACATAAATATTTTTGCTAAATCAATATTTATGGTCATCACGATAAATCGATCAAAATCAAATGTAATAATATAATATAGAAAATGTATCAGTAACAAATGTATTGTCTCAGGTACTCTGGCATCTGGACATCTTCCGGCGGAGCTTCCGTGAGCTGACCGGCCATGCGTGTCTTGGACCCTCCTGCATCTTCTGCGCTCTAAAGGTAAGATTCTATTAAGTACAACCCTATGCAAGACAATACCAATAAATTCAATGCATGTATAAGAAAGGGGTCGTCAATTACAGGATTTTTTATGCCATTTTGTAATCTCTCCTTTAGTGGTGAGGTTTTAAATTACCCCTACACAAAATCAAAAACAATAATTGTCGTGCTTTCAAGTAAGAATAAATACACGTGATGCCTTACTATACCTACCCCTTCCCCCTTTTGAGATACACTTGAGTAGTGAACCTTCAAAAGGGTTAAAAATATCCAATAGAGACATGGGAGCAGTTTAATTTCACGGGCACTGGAACAATCTATTAGTATTTGTTTCAAAAACGTTTCATTTAGTCTCGCACGGCGCGACGCGAGTGTCCAATCAGACGTGACCTTTCATGAACAATGAACAGTTCAGTTTTATTTGACCTCAAATCTTTAGGTTTCAACTTTCAACGTCTCGAACATTGATGACGTTGCATATTTTTTACAATAAAAGGATTTCTATATTCATCGTGCGAGAGAGTCACGAGAATTGTATTTCCTTTTTTTTATATCTTAAAAGATATATATTTTAAGAAATATATATCTTTTAAGGAATGCGTTATCTTTAAATATATATAAAAACTGGTTTGTATGTTGTGTGTCGTGATTTAGTTATTCAGTTGAAACTTGGACCTTACCTTGTAGTTTATGATCCTTTGTCTATATCTCAGAGCGAGCTTGTCTTTCCTGGTATGGGATAATAAATAAAAGTTTAAATAGTACGAAGTTATAGTGAAGTAAGTTTAAAACACTTTTGTATTAAAAATAACAGAGTTATACCCGAAATACTTATACCTAAGTGAGGGTATTTGTTGAAAGAAAAATATATGAAATCTATCTATCTATCTATCTATCTATCTATCTATCTATCTATCTATCTATCTATCTATCTATCTATCTATCTATCTATCTATCTATCTATCTATCTATCTATCTATCTATCTATCTATCTATCTATCTATCTATCTATCTATCTATCTATCTATCTATCTATCTATCTATCTATCTATCTATCTATCTATCTATCTATCTATCTATCTATCTATCTATCTATCTATCTATCTATCTATCTATCTATCTATCTATCTATCTATCTATCTATCTATCTATCTATCTATCTATCTATCTATCTATCTATCTATCTATCTATCTATCTATCTATCTATCTATCTATCTATCTATCTATCTATCTCTCTATCTATCTATATAATACACAGAATATTTTTCATAATCAAGGGTAATTATCATGTTTTTTAGATGTATTTTTTACATGAGTTCATTTAACTTTTAGCCTCGAACATCGTAATGTTTCTTTGCATTTTACGTAAATACAATATGGCAGCAAATTTTACATTTAAAATGATTTGTCTTTTAGTCATCAATGATTCATATAATATGTTACATCTAGGATATTGCATATGGAAAAACCTTCTTGCTTTGCGACATTCTATTCAAGAAATAACGAGGAAAATATTTACTTCAGCTTAAATTTCAAATTAATTTTGTACCTTACTAAATGAATGAAAATGTTAATACATTCATATTTTGTATTATATTATTACATTTATTATATAATAATTCATTTAAATTATAATACTAATATAATACCATGATTGATACACGTCTGTAATTGTGTCGCGTTTCTACGTGATTAAAACCGCATAGAAACTGGGCCAGCAATTTATGGTATTACACCACGTTCACTGGATTTAATGACAACGAGAATTAATTATTACTTCATTGATGTTAATTATTTGATATATCTGGAACTATATATATTTTAAATATTATTAATAATAATATTAATATAAAGAATTTCCGATAAATAATAATTAATACACCATTTTAAATTTAAAATACATACAAAAAATTCAATGATTTATAACAATTTCGTTGATAAACATTTATAGTTAAGCCTTAAGATGTTTTGAAATATGTACTCTTTGAATCTTAATGATTCTATTCATATTTAACACTTGAAACTGACCTTTGACCTTTTTGATGGACACTGTGTCGAAACATCGGTCAATATCAATTAAATTAAATGTACATATTATTTGCAAGATACAGTAACTTCAATATTTATACAAAATGTATGTATGTATGTATGTATGTATGTGTGCGTGTATGTATATATATATATATGTATGTATGTGTGTATGTATGTTTTATTTTGATAATTCAAAGGTTCAGAATACCCTTGACCGATGCATCCAGATACAAGAGCGGCCACCGTACACTGTAGGTACACGCTCGCAGCTGCAGGACCGGTTTACTTCTCGTTTACTTCGCTGTCACGATCTATAACTATGTTATATCTATGTCTATAAAATCATAGTATTATATTCTATCATTCATGTATTGGCGTTATTACTATTTATCTACTAATCTAATATAACTATATCTATAAATTTCAATACACACATTTTCGTATATAAAGTTATAAAAGACGTTTGTAATACCAAAAGTAATTTCTATTTATATATGTAATTATATATTGCCTTTGTTGTATTTGTAAAAATAATGGAATGGAGTGCTCTAATTGCAATGGTGCCCACACTAAGCCCACAGTGTCATTTGGCACCAAGGTCTTCCGCCCACGGAATTAACCATAAATTTACATTTATCTACTCTTAAAGACAAGTAGCCTCAATTTAAATTTAATTTAAATCTTAATATCTATGTATAAAAGTCAAAGCTTATTTCACTGCTTTCTCCGAAGGTAATTTGTATATTGACATATATATGTACATCTTAGGGTCAAGATTAATCCATGACCGATTACCGATACTTCTCGTCTCGTTTCCACTTACCATCACTTATATATACACTAATATATATTAGATTATATGAATCCTTCATGGTGGGTAGGTTTCATCTCCATTTATTGTGATATTGATATATATATATATATATATATATATATATATATATATATATACCAATATCAACCATACCTTCCAGCAATTGATTTGTAAGCTTAGATCTTAAAACAAATTATTGTTATTTAAAAAATTATAAACAAAACGTGAAAAAAAATATATATTTTAATAATTATTATTTTACAACAAACATTTTGTTTAATATAATAAAGTTATAGGAATTTTTATTTTTTTGCATCAAATTAATAATCAAACCCTTGACATTAATAAAATTTTTACGTATATAATTCAAAAAATATTCCGGTACCGTCGTGTGGTTTGGGCACACTTCAGTTTAATAAATCTGTATTACTAGTGGTTTTGTAAATCAATAATAATCTATAGTTCTCGTTTGAGATGCTGTAACGAGATACCTACCAGTGTCGGTTTACAAGAAGCTTGACTTACTACATCTAAATTAATTAAATTTTGCTTATAACAACCACACAATAAAACATCAGATATTATATAAATATATATTATATATAAAATTATTGTTTCTGGCTGTACATTAGAATTTTTTGTCTTGCAATAATATGAATTCCAATATATAATTTTTGTCTATCTATATATGTATGTCTAACTCGAGAACATTTCGAAATTAATATTGGTATACTAAAAACGGGTGAATGGTGTATTGCGAACGATATAGAAAAGATATACATCCCGATAAAGATCTGGTGAAAGTTGGAATGATTATCGAAATAAGCAAAAGCGAAGCCGCAGGCAAAAGATTGTACACACAATATAAACGATGAGACATCTTGAGGTTATTAAGGTTATCTATTAAGTTATAAGTAACTTTTCTATGGAGTCATGCAAATATATATTTAATTATATCATCATCATCTTCCTGCCTTATCCCATTTTGGGGTCGGCACAGTATGTTTTTTCCTTCCATACTCTCCTGTTACTCGTCATCTCTGTACACACTCCCTTCTTCTTCATATCGTCTTTCACGCAATCCATCTTTTCTTCGGCCGTCCTCTACCTGTCCATCCCTCCACTACCATACCTAGCACTCTTTTGGTCACGTGCCTTTCATCCCTCCTCATAACATGCCCACACCATGACAGACATACCATATTATATATATATATATATATATATATATATATAATATGCATACGCATAGACAACCTTCAATACTGATTGGTGCAATATAACCTGGAATGTAGATTGTTTCAATCTTTATCTCTAGTTATCTCGTAATTACTTACGATCGTGTTGATTTTGTAATACCTCTGACCGACCTGTAGTACCTGTACCATTGCTTTTAAATTTAGTATTAACGTGTTTTTTGGTTTGAAGCCATTTTTTAAAACTACCATCACATTTATCATTATTTTATTTTTATATATTACATATACTATTAAAATGTCTTACAAAAATATAGGTAAATGTTGTCCCTACAAAATGTTTCTTATTTAATATGTTGTTCTATATTATTGTATTACAAACGGACAGTCACTAGCGACAATTAGTTTGTATATATATATATATTAATGTACATTTCTACTAAACTACTAGATATATGTTATGTTCATTATGTAGTATTTTATTGAATTCATTTATATTCATACGATAATCCGCTTTACTTATGTTATTTGGTATTGCAAAATAATCACAATTCTATACATACTAAGATATTCTAATTTAAGTTGAACCCTGACCAATAAAACATAGAGAAAAGTTATCAATATAAAATATATATTTTGATCAAAGTTCAATATAATTTGGTTGATATTTTGAGGAGCAAGTGAAAAGTGGAACATGACACACATGGCTACGGGTTTTGAGACTGAGATTGGTCACTTTAAATTATACACCTATAATTATAATATATACCGTTGTCTTTGCGATGACTTTCTTTTCAAAGTCAAAAGCAATTTTATTTTAAATTATTTCTTATAAAATCGAATCATATATTTACAGTTTTGTTTTGATATATACATAACTAGCTGTGCCCACGGATTCGTTCAGAAGGAAATGTATTTTTTAATAAAAGCATTAGAGTTCTGTTAAAATGATTAGCCGCAACCAACAGAAATACAGGCAGCGATTTTTTTATAGATATTTTAGTACCGTATATACTTTCATATGTATCTAGTGATAAACTTTAGGAATACAAACAGACACATTAATTTTATATATATATATATATAAGGTTGTATTGTAATATAAAGGCTACTTTCATATAGAAAACCATTCATCATCTATTTGAATCATTCAGTTAAATATGAACTTTTACGAGCTTTTTCTAAGTGCACTAATTCAAACCACATTAGTCCTTTATGTGTTTTCTTTGTGAATATTCAAAAGCTTCAATAGACCTTCACGTTGGAAGATTTACTTATTATTATTGTTATTTCAATAAACTGCTTACTATTTTTCATTACATTTTAAATGTATGTAATTTTATTACAAATATTACGAGAAAAATTGATTTAAATTATTAGTGTAAAGTTATACATACTGGAACATGGAACTGTGCATTCACACAACTTTATTATACAAAACTAAATATGTAGTCAAAGTTACAACAATGCATCCACTAAAACCGCATTCAAATCGACTAAGCCGTTCCAGAGGTAAGCACATAAACGCACAGACAACAACAAATAGACAAAAGTTCTAAAAATCATTATTTTCTGTTCTATTCAATATTAAAGATTACTGGAATGATTTATCCTTCTTCTATGTACAGACAGGATCAGTTACAGATTTAATATACAGTAATACCCCGCTTTACGCGAGGGATACGTTCCAAAAAAAATCGCGTTAACTGAAATTCGCGTATAACGAGGTTTATGATTAAACATAGTCAAAAATTATTACAAATAAATACAAATCATTCTAATCAATCACTTTAATTCTAGGAACACTTTATGCAATACATACTCTTATTTTTTAGTTAAAAATACATCTATTGTTGATGACTACATTATATTTATACACACTCTTTCGCGTAATTCGAGGCATTTGAGCGCGAAATTTGCATCCGCGTTATAGTGAAACCGCGTACAACGGGGTCGCGTAAAGAGGGGTATTACTGTATATATTTATCTATGACATTTAAATATATTTCGCAAATCTCAAAGCATCGTCTGATCATTGTATATTGCAGCTTTAATTGCTGGTATTATTAGTACAATATCATTTATAGTTGAGCTTGATTGGTTATTATCAAGGCTACAGATCAGAAGTGATCACTCAAATAATACATTTGCTCTGATTGATTCATTTATAATATCACATTATATGAAATGTAATAAGACATGTATCTTATACAGATAAGTCATTTTTAATTTCATTTGTGAAAAAATATAAAAATAGTAAGTGTTAAAACTCTATAAACATCTTTAGTTATGTCTAGTTTAAACTTTAAAGAGAATAAATCACCACGTTCAGTATTCGAACCGACGATATCTAGGAGTCCCTCTAACATTTGAGCTACCACGTCCTATCAAATTGTAGTTACTTATCAAATAAATATTATATTTATATTAGACATTATTAAAAAGGAAATCATTCTTTTTTCTTAATAGATTTAAAATGTAAAGATACCGTATTAACACTAAACCTAACGACAATTCTTGTATACCTGTTCCTACCGCACGCCGTCAAATTGACCGGTAATTAAAAGTTATTTTATTATATAACTCAGGTAATAATGGAAATAACTAAAAGTAAAGAATGAAGAAAATATTATATGCATATTATAACGCTTAAAAATGTGTAAGTTTTACAAAAGTTTAGGAACGGTCAATTTGACCGGTACTTGGTAGGTTTAGTGTTAATATGATTTACGTGAAAGCAATGTACCAACTGAATAGTGATAACGCGTCGTGTTACAAGAACGTTATCATTATTATGTAGGTACTCTCGTGTTCGTTGAAACTGATTGCACAAACCGGTCTGACCCTAGCTAGTAGCTTAATGCTGTAATCCTCTATTTTCTATAGATTGCCTCTCGCTGATTACTTGATTATTATTAAATATACTATATTATATATATATTGGATTCAATATAATAATTTTTTTATTTAAGTAATATCTTCAATTATAATATACAAGGTGCTTACAAAAATGACTGGAGTATTTAAACGACAAATCGCTTAAAATGTCACAGAACAGGTTACACTACACTATACATTTAGTGAATGTTGTAAATATCGCAAATAACGATACATGTTAAATATACTGTATAGATGTTAATTAAAAGCACATAGAGCTTCTAGCCACAAAAACTTCTTTGCTATATCGAGACGATACGTAACTGGACTTACTTAACTCGCTCGTCCGTCTCTTTCGCACGCGTTTTATTGAATACGAGGCGCCGGAGCCTGTGAATTCTATCCTTGTCCCACACATGCGCCTACGCAGCCTGTCACTGTTCGCTTACACGCTGCCTCTCTACCACCGCGAGCAGACGCGTGTGTTTCGTGATAATATTATCCTAAGAATTAAATTTATATAATATGTATTAATCGTATATCAATGTGTGCGTGTTGAAGTGTATATGTGTGAGTGTCAAAGGTCATTATTGTTAGTTGTGTTATAACAAAGTGAGTGGTGTAATATTGGATGTGAGCTAGTGTACATTCACGAGGCGATCACCCGTTAGCCTTGCGGACGCGCCGAATATTATTTATTTAATTTATTTTAATGCGACAACTTCTATAATGCAAATACATAGCTCGAACTAATACATATATTTATATTATTAATAATTAATAGTTATTAATAATATATTATGCTTCATTAGATAAAACAATCGCTATTATTAATCGATGTTGAACATTTGTAACACGACACTAATTACACTCGATTTGAGTCCATTGTCTGTCACTGTAATAAATTTGTAAACATATATGATATTTGGTAAACAATACGCCCGTTACTTCATACATTTCATACAGTATTAAATAAGTCTCAAATGATTTTATAGTTTCAATATGTAAGTATATATGATAAATGATAAGGCTTTATGTAATCGTTTATCGTAAACTTACACAATACTTATCCGGTACAATTGATTCAGATGTTGCGGGTAAAGCAAATCGATTCATGTATGTATAATAGCGTAAAGCTAATCGAATCGAATGGATAACGATACCTCTGTTGGGTGGATTTGAATTAAATATTCGATATAAAATATCGATCACATAATAAATTCAACTTTCTGTCTTGTAACTTGAAATATCTTCAAAACCTAAGATTAACATAAATTTGTTGCAATACATTATTATTCCTATTCAGTCGTGCGTATCATTTGTATCATCTCCTTACGAGATGTGAATTTGTTATAAATTTTTGATATAAATTGCCTAATAGGATATATAAGTATGCAATGGTATTTGAAAATATTCCGCCCATAATCCGCCTTCAAATGAGGCTTTCGCAGAACCGATGACGTGTTTAAACTTTCAAACTTGCCATCGATTTAGTTAAGATTTTTTCCTCAATGATTTTATTTATATGAATTATTACAATTAAATGTTTATGATTCTATTATTAGTAAAGCGAAATCTGTATACTTTGATTGTATTGTAGTTTTGTTTATAACTGATTTGTATTTCTCACAAAGGCGTAACTGGATCGCGGGTATATGAGAACTGTCTCACGTTACTCGCTATTAGTTAGTCTTAGGATAACTTTTACATCATTTCTAATATTATTAATAAATTTTTTACTCAAATTAACAATTATTTGTAACGTTTCAAGCTAAATTAAATTATCTTTGGTTAGGATCGTTCTTGTGGGTGTAATGTTTACCATAAATAGCTCTTTAAAGTTAGTTTACGAGTTATATGTTAAGAAACAGATTCACAAATTACAATACCATTGCGTTAAGCAGCTTAATTTAAAATCAACAGAGCTCACATAACTTAAGTGCTTCCGTTTCGTTTATCTTAAAATGATGTTCCTATGTTATATACGTAACAAATCTTTCTTTAAGTAAATATTCGGCATTTCAAAATTTGTTATACAACTTGGTTAGCTAATAGACTAGACTAAAACCTAGAAATTCAAATATTTGTTAAACAACTCTTTTAAGAAAACTAAATTAAATAACGCTTCTATTTAGATAACTTATTCTTCTATTCGTAGAACTTGATAAGAACCTTGTAAGGCGATAGAGCTTTAAAAATTAATAGCCCGCTCGCTAGGACTGACCGCAGGCTCACCGACCGACATACTTCTACTCTGACTCATTTGAAAGTGCGTATTGATAACTTAAGTTATGAGTGTTACATATTTTTAAAGTGATCCCTGTTGGTCCACATTTTTTATTTATTCATCCCTCAGACTTTTCAAAATGATTCATCTCTCAGAGTGTTCTCGGTTTATGATAAAGACTTATTTGCAATTATGTACTTTTTATACTTCCATCCTCATTGCATTAATCTGCAAATAATTGCAGGTTTCCTCTTCAGAATATAATAAAAAATTTCTACAAATAAGCTCAGTTTACACAGATTAATATAACTTTAAATACATAAAGGTTTTATTTATTTTGCAGCGGTAAGTCGTAAAATTAATCTCGAAGGTTTCCAGCAAGTTCTTAAACAAAAACCTTCACTAAACTCTATCTTTTCAGTTTTCGGAATCGGTATAGAAATACAAACAAAGAGGTCTCACGTCATAAATAGTAAAGTTGCTCTAAATATTTACATATGTTAGAAAGAGATAGCGTTAAACCCACGTGAGGTTAACAATAGATAACAAAAAAAGCGAAACCTACCTGGAAGGTACGCTCGGGTTTCCCCCCGCCACCTCCAAGTCGAGTCAAGTCAGTCTGCTAGAAAGCCTACACGAATACACATCATACCTTTTATAGTTTAGTTTATTCAAACAATTATATTACTTCATTAGCAGTGCTCCAAACTTGGATAGTGACGTCATTGACAGTTGTGTAGCTTAGCCACCTGTCGCTCCGTGCAGACGGTTCCCGCCCGAATCGTCTTTATTATTCTTTTATATTACCACAACTTAAAAAACTCGACACAGCGCAGCGTAACTAGAAGCGAAGTGGTATTGTAATGTGAAGTTTCTTAATAGTGCGTGCTCAGCTTACTTATTGCCTTATACGAAGTTGTTTGACACACCGATTGATATATGTATATTTAGCGCGTCCATTGTCTTCGATCACGACCTGTGTGGAGATTGAATCTCAATGAAGGATCGACTTTAATTAATTCGCCGGGCTGACATAGTGTGTGTGTAGTGCGAGCGATGCGGACTATATAATAAAATGATTAAGTTTCGATACAAACGCAAGGAGGCACCCGATGCCGGGAAAGCTGGTACTGCGATACAGAAGCAGAAGATCGAAGGTCTGAAGGACAGGGAATTGCTGCCTCCCAAGGATTTGATAGGAGGATCCCTTGCAGGTGTTAGACATAACACGCTGCCACGCTCCCGCCCGCCTTCCGCTGCGAAACGCGACCCACCAGAAGCGCTTTTGAGCCAAACTACTATATCGCTATTCAGAGTAAGTCATACTGGGTGAATATTTAATGGCAATTTAAATATAAATTAGTATCACGTCCATATTCCATTATATGTTATAGGTAAGGTATATTCTATATGCTTTAAACTTAATTCAAACTGCAGCCTGAATAAGTACTTAGAATAATAATTAATCAGCTAACGACCGCAGTCGTGCTTATTTGATTATGCAATGATTGTAATTAATTAATGATACTTGTTCTAATGTCTTAAGTACTGTAAGCTACTAATCAATAAATACTTATATACTGAAGAATAAAAAGAAATATCAAAGATATCTAGAAATTGTGAGAATAATAGTATTACTCTCCAATCTAACATAAAAAGTTGCGTATAAAAACTTTTCTCTCATTGCCATATTTTACTTGTTAGATCAGTTTTAAACATAACAAATTTAACAAAGTTTTTAAAGGAAAATCAATGTTATATATTGTTTAGAACAAAGAGGTTTTAGGAAATATTACAGTTATTTATACCCGACATTTGTGATGCATTGCTCGTTTGACCCCTTAAAAGGCTTTTGTGTCGAAGCCTCCAACGGACGATTTATTTGTATGTTTAAAACAAGAGGTATTCAAGCAGGCGCAACTGATAGGATGTGCGTCGAATTAACTATCATTCTAGTGGAAATATAAGACAAAGATAGATATATTTTTATCATTGTTCAATGAACGTGTCTTGTATATTATAATATTGGTCTATTCTGTTAGTGAAAACAAAAATCCTGAATGAGAATAACACTCCCAAACAATACAAAAAATAGATATCTATATGGCATCAGTAATTTTATATAAATAGAGCTGGGAAGCAATCAAGTGGTAGGGTCTGGGAGCGTCGGTGTTTTCACACGCAACAATGGAAGAAGTAGCCGACTTCTCACTCTTAACCACAAATGGTTTGATTCATACATTAGTTCCGTGTGGCTTTTCTCTCGTGTAAATTATAAAATAGAGCCGTTTAAATCTATAAATTATGTTAAGATTATACTACAAAATGAATGTTAAATATCACGATCAATGCATCAGTGTGCAACGGAAGGCACGATGCGTTGCGTCCGCTGACTTGACCGGATAACACCAACTCTAATTTAAGCCTTAAAAAATGTTTATATAAAGTTTTAAAACTGTCAACGTTAACATATACCTACTAATGTTTATTAAAATTTGTAAATCAAATGAAATGGCTTCCTAATTTAGCTGTATCGTATTTGTTGATCACGGTATGTCGAAAGAGTAGACCATGACGAAGCACAAACGAGAAACATTACGAAAGACAAAAATAAATCGTAGTATATTTTTACGTTGGCAGTGGCGGGTCACGGCGCGCGTGCCTCTGACCTATCATAGTCGTGTCATACTGGTTTTGAAACCTTTTCATCTGATACCGCGGTTTTAAAACGTATTTCCATAGACATATGGTTGATATTACTATTACTCTATTAACTATTATTCTTAATCTGTATATCCGTATTATTTTTAGATTTTTATTTGCAGGAACTGTTCGCACAGCTGCAATGGTCTGCAGAGCGTGCTCCCGCCGCAGATGGACTCCGCAGAGCTCTGGGTGGTGGAGGAGCTCGGTTCCAACTCGGCTGCATGGCGGATGCCAGCGAGTGCTTCGAACATCTCCTTCTAAGGGTCCACGCACATGTAGCGGCCGGTGCTGGCGACAAAAGAGACGACGACGCCTGCAGAGCACCACATTGCGTTCCACATAGGAAATTCGCTATGATGCTCGTAGAACAGTCCGTCTGTGGCGCCTGCCAAGCCACTTCGGAACCTCTGCCCTTCACGCAGGTATGTACGAAGCATATTTTATTATAATATGTTCTTAATTACTGTAATAAAAAGATTGTTACAATTTCTCGACTTGTCAAAATGCTAACTTTTTCTTGTATTTAGATGGTTCACTACGTATCCGCCACTGCTCTCACTGCTCAAGCAGCTCTCGGAGACCATGGTGATAGCTTTGGATTACTATTGAAAAAAGCAGGCGGAATGGGAGACGTACGAGATTGCCCCGTAAGTTACAAAACATAGCTACTAATATATCTACTAATACATTAACACTTTTGAACAAAATATTATAATATGTAAAATTATTTCAGAACGCATGCGGGGCGAAGATCGAGATCTGCAGGACGCTAATGAACCGGCCCGAGGTGGTGTCGCTCGGCGTGGTGTGGGACTCGGAGCGGCCGCCGGCAGAGCAAGTGTCGGCTGTGTACGCGGCGCTGGGCACGGAGCTGCGCCCCACCGATGCCTTCCACGCCTGCGTCGATCGCGCCTGGGCCGCGCGCGCCACGCACCGCCTCGTCGGACTCGTCACCTACTACGGAAAGCACTACTCCACTTTCTTCTTCCATAGTAAACTACGCCTCTGGATTTACTTCGATGACGCCGACGTCAAGGAAATCGGCCCGGAGTGGTCTCAAGTTGTAGAAAAGTGTAAGCGAGGTAGGTTTCAACCTCTTCTGCTTCTGTATGCCGCGGTGGATGGGACGCCGTGTGACACTCGACACGCTCCCAAGGATGTTGTGCCGTTCCCGGCGCCCGAGCCTCGAAGGGCGGTGACTCCCGCCCCGGAGAGACCGGCCACCGCGTACGCGAGGAGGGCCGTCACTCCAGGCCCGGATAACGATAGTGACTACGTTAGCAGGAAGGCTGTTGAGAATATGCTAGAAGTTCAGGCCACTCGGCGGGCACAGTTAGCCAGAAGTTTAAGTGCGAGTTCCGCTTCCGACACCCAGGAGCGACCTCGGTCTCGAAGGGACTCTGGAAACTGGAGCGGAGACAGAAACAGTGCATCATCAGCTTCCTCCACTAATGAGAGTCCTTACATGTACACACGAGGAAGAGGAGCTGGTAGCATACCAAGCAGTCCAACTCGAAAGGGAGAATTATCCAGCGGTGGCTCGTGTGACGCGGGATACGATTCATATTCCCTGTCCTCCACCGACAGCCTTTCCTTGCAGCAGGGCTTGCGTCACAATCTTCAATTAGCACAAATACCGGAACTGACAACGCGGGGTGATTGCGAAGCTCTTTGTTTAGAAGCTGATAGACTACTAGAAAAATCACGTCACGCTGAAGACGCGGCGGATTATGAAACAGCTCTTGTACTATGTGACGCGGCGGCGTCCAAAGCACGAGCGGCAATGGACGCGCCCTATAACAATCCGCATACAATGACATTTGCTCGAATGAAACATAACACTTGTGTTATGCGAGCTCGTAGTCTCCAGCGTCGGATGGCGGGAATGAACAGAGTGACAGAGATACCACAATTAGCGCCAGTGAGAAATACAAAAGGTGGTTTGGAGAATTCTCCAACAACTATCGAAATTTACGCAACTTTGCCTAAAAAGAAGGGTTCTAAGAAATCGCCTAAAACTGCTATCGATGACGACATGGACCATGTTCCCAGAGAAAGACCGCCTCGATATAAATCTCGCGAAGAGGAAAAGGGACGAGAGAAACGATCAAGAAGTGAAGAGCGAAGCCGCGCTCGAAAAGAAATAACTGTAGCTCCAGAGAAGAAAGAAGAGCCAGTTGAAGATAAGAAAGCCAACAAAAAACAGCACAAAATAAGACGCAAGCTGCTCATGGGAGGTTTAATTAGAAGGAAAAATCGCTCCATGCCGGATTTAACTGAGGGAGGCGACGGTAGTGATGCAAAACCTAAGGAAGCGCGAGTTTCAGTCGACGACGCAGACGTAGGAAGGAAAAAAAGTGAGGACAAAACGAATCTCAGCGGTTACTTGTCTGAGGGACATCTAGAATATTCCGCAGCGAGTGGGACAAACCCTAACTTGGAGAGGAGTAAGCTTATGAGAAAGAGTTTTCATGGCAGCGCTGGAAAAATGCTGACCGCAGCAAAAGTGCCTCCCCCACCGCCACTCAGGACCACTTCCCAACTTAGCGGGACTAAGTTTGAGCCGGAAGTACTGGAACACGGCAACTATCCACGAACGAATCAACTATTGCCCGCAAAAGACGAGTACTCATACACTCACGAGAACGAAGAGGACGGTGGATTTTCAGAACAGTTTGGAGATCAACCGCAATCTCTACCATTTCTACCGTCTTACGATGGCAACCCTATGAATTACAACAATAGGCTGGACGACTCTCCCAATACCTCTCAAAACTTTCACACGGTGGTCACGAAAGCGATGATCCACCACGAACAAAGCCCAGTCAAAAGGGAAAACATCTTGAATATATTACCATCCCAAAATCACATCCAAAACTTCACCACTATATTTGATGGAGTGGACGTGGTCGACTGTGCGCTACCGGTGAGGAGATCACCACAAATGTTTGATCTCCCACCTTACCCAAGTCCACTAAATTCCGTTAATCATTCAAGGCAACAAAGTGAGGAGTTCCCTCCCCCTCCTCCACCTATTGACTTGACACCCCTCCAAGAAGAACTTCACAAATTAGAATATCAAAAAAATAATGATATTAATTATATGAACGGAATTCACAACAATAGTTCAGATATTCCAAAAGGAACACTATTAGCAGAATTGCAAGAAAAACGAAGTCAAATTCTTAGAAATGAGGATTCCAACTTAAAACTAAACCCGTTAGAGACGATTGGCACTTCCGGTGATAATTGGTTAAAGGAATTACAAGCTAAGCAAGCCGCTCTTAAGCTGAAAAGATCAGGTTCTCTGGAAGGTCAACTGTCCAATAATCAGGAAATTTACTCCCAAAACCTAGATAACGTCAAAACTGTCAAAAATATGGCGTCAAGATTTGAAAACAATGTTCAGAATGTATCAAATGAAATGGAACGCAATCACAATGGCTACATGAGCATAGCGGGCAGCCGGGATGTTATAAATTGCTCCACTCAATCAAATAATAGAATTTACAACCGGCGAACATCATCGTCCTCCATCGATCCGAAGCAAATGGAAGAAGAATACGATCAAAAATCTAAACCTAAGAAGAAATCTGTTTCATTCTGTGATCAAGTTATATTAGTAGCGACTGCAGAAGACCAAGAAGACGACAGCTACATTCCAAACCCCATTTTAGAGAGGGTATTAAAATCAGCCATGAATAAGCCGGAGCTTACAACGATACCTTTGCAAACTGAAAAGCACTCTCTGCAACGGACAGACTCCTTCGACAGTCAGTCTTCCCGGTCTACAATATCCTCCTTATCACAAACATCGTACGTGCCCAGCGACACGGGACATGCCGATTATTATAGAGTTCAAAATACCTACCCAACGTATCAGGCGGCCCAAACCAGACCTCAACAACAGTATAACTCCCAAAAGGCTATGCCTGTTCAAGGGACAAATTCTCCAGTAGTCCTTCATAATTCAAACGTGCAAAACAACAATCAAATATATCAAGCCGTACCAAGCAATAGTCCTCAAAACAATCCCATACCATACACGCACCCACCCGCATATTCAAATCAAAACAACGCTGTATCTCCAACTTATACCCAAAATCCTGCAAGTAGAACTCCAACTCCATACGCGACCAAACAACTGCAAAGTGCGCAAAGACCCAATACTTACCAGCAGCAGCCAATACACTCAAACAACCCGACGCAAAACAATAACTATTATCATAGACTACAGCATCCCACAACGAACACCCTTCAAGGAAACTATCAAAAATACTCTCAAAATAACAATACACCATACCAAAGCGTGCCCACCAATCCAGCTTATCAGAGCTATCACAACCCACCGACAACTTACGCTAACTCTGATTATTCTAGTCGATACCCCCAAGTGAGCACAAATAATTACAATAATTCTCCATATCAGAGGGTCCCACCACCCCACGGAGAAGTACCAGTCGACAATTACAACAATAATAATAATTACCAGAAAATACCTAGTAATTATTATCTAGAAAACAATGCTAACAGCCGAGTATCAGACGCGAGACCAACCAACTACCAACAAAGGCCATATAACGAATTAGAGAATGGTAACGACCACCAATATCAAAACGGCTATAACCCATATCAGCTACCTCCGAAACATATACAAAAGAAATCGGTGTCATTTGAACCGGGAACAAAAGGAGGAACGGAGTCTCCTGTGCCGCAAATGATTTATCCAAGTGAAAGTCAGGCTAACTTGTTAATGAGCCTCAAAACTCCATGTAATTTATGTCGCAAGAAAAACGTAAACCCTCCAGCCATTTACTGTCCGGACTGCGACTTTTACATGTCAAGGTTCAAACCGCGTTCATAGCAATGACGCAAAGAATGTTATAATGTTCATAGCAATGCTGCAAAGAACCTTATAGTGTTCACAGCAATGTTGCATAGAATCTCATAATGTTTATAGCTATGACGCAAAGAATCTTATAGTGTTCATAGCAATAACGCAAAGATTCTTATAATTATTATAAAATATATTTGACCTTAATGAGACCTTAATGAGATTCCATTAGTACCTATATATCCGATAAGTTAAGATACGACTGATCTCATACGAGAATATCAAATCATGTACGTTAAATTATTAAGTGCCTAATTATAGATAAAAAACTTAAATATAAGAAATAAATACATCATCGAATTAAATTTTGTGTTTTTGTTTTTCTTAACTCCAAAATTTGTCAGTTTCATCTCTTTTAACACATGCCTCAATGAGCCCTAAATTCTATTTCATTTAAATGAAAATCACATTTTTTTAATAAAGTTCAGTAAATTTGGAATTATTATTATTGAAACACCTACCAAGATATTTATTAGCAGCTGCTGATAATAAATAAAGTAAATATTACCAACTCAAACACGTTTTACAAAGCATCAGCAATTGAACTTATTAAAAACAAAGTTGAAACTTTGTTAATATATCTACTAGCTTTTTCCCGCTACTTAGTCCGCTCGTAATAGTTGCTTTGAGCAGTATTTATTATTCTTTATAAAACTTATTTTCCAAATAACACAGAAAATACATACAAAATGTAAATAGCTATTACAGTAAATCTTAATTGTTTAGTCATTTCTTATCAAGTATCTACGTTTCATGGACTTATCTTCGTCCAGTATTTGTCATTTTAAATAAACCAAATAGTATACTTTAAAAGACATAAAATTATCTAGATGCCAAATCTTTTTTTTTATTTCAACACATATAATTTCATTCATTAAAAAAAATACCTTTGTAGTGCTTCAGATAAAAGCCTGTTTCTTTTTGTTTTTAACAGTATCTCGGATTTTATCCGACTACATTCACATACTACTATTTTACTATTATTTTTCAATATATTTTTTTGTTAAATTTTAAAAATATAACCTGCGTCACTCCTGAATAGTGTAGCTTTTAGCCAGTTACTCAAATTTTTGGTTCAATCATTAATACCAAAAAGATACAAGCAACTAAAATGTATAATGTTATATCGATAATTGACTTTCATAAGATAACTAAAATAACACCTGAAATAACGCCATCTCTCTATGAAAGATCTAAAATACAAATTTCGCAATGTCGTTTCCTATCTAGTACAATTAATATCCACATGATGGCGCTATTAAAAATTTCATTAGTACCAAAAAATACAATGTCAATGATGACGTGTCTGAATTGTTATTAAAAAAAACTTGTAAAAGATTAAGTACACCTTGTTATAGAGTATAAGTCGTATTGTTATCTGGAATTATTTAAATTCGTTTTTTTAAGCAACTTATTCAAGTTTTAAGTTATTAACCGTGAAAATAACAGGACCTTGATAAATTGAAAGAATTCATTTGTATATATTATGATAAATTAATATAAAATATTGTGCAACGTATACGTATATTACGTTTCATAAAACAAGGATAAGGGGAAGTAGAGATAAGGAGTAGGTAAGAAATCTTATGTAAAGTCTGCTTCCAAAACACTAAATTGATTTCGCTATTATTCCATGAAAGCTTAAATAAAAAAAAAACTTTCAATAAAAAAACTTTATATTTAATACAAAAGCAAGCTTTATTTATATTACTTGGCAAATTAATAATAATTAAGATTTAAATGATAGTTGTCTCAGAACAAACTAATTTATAAATTTTTTGTTGACAAAAAAACCACTGTCAAAACTAAGCCTACGATTTAGTTACAAATTCTTCTTACCATATTTAAATTGTCTATAACTGTTTATAACAAAAGATAAACCTTCACCACATACTAGGGCCTTTGTGTTGACTTATTACAGTGTTATTTTGTGATTTATGATTGTTTTTTTCATTGGTCACATATTATTTGCTATTCCTTATTTCTTAACCTTCGTAACATGTATCTTATGCTACTTGCGTTATAATAGTCTAACAATGTGGCAGTTATGAATAATACACAATAATAGTGTAAAATGTGCTTACAATAATATTGTAAAATGTGCTTCCGTGGAATAGAGAACAAAAGACAAAGTTCTATTTAAGTTTAATTGCAATAGTTGATCTGTCGATCGATCGAGAATCGAGATCGATTAGCAGCGTGCGATGATGCGATGTTGTGGTGAAGAAAGCCTACTGCGAGGTCGTTTCATAATCAATAAGCGACAAACAATTATTAGTATACTACTCTGCTGTAACCATTTTCTGTTCCTCTGAAACAATTGTCGAGTAACCTATCCTTCTGAAGAAAGATCTCGTCATCTTTTTTCCTACACTTCGACCCCTCTTCATTTTAGTTGGCAATCCCTCTTAAGGAAACACCCACCAACAGTTTTTTTGTTTCCGGATCATAACAGTAAATTCAGCTTTTGTCACCATTAAAACTGAACGATTTCACGGCTCCAACATGACGGAGTTTTTTGGCTTCGGTCAAATTATGAGCTATCCACCGGACACAAAGCTTAATGACCGCTAAATATTCATGGAGGATATTGTACACTTGACTTATATCGATGCCTAAGCTGGTTCGAATCTGCTGATAGGACACTCTTTTGTCAGTCTCTATCGTACGCTGCACAACAATGACTCTATCATCAGTCGTTCCGATAGAAGACCGTCCTTCACGCAGATCATCGGTGAGATTGACGTGTTTCAACGTGGTTGACGTTACTCGACGTGTTTCAAATCATTGAACCAGTTATAAACGAAGTGTGTAAAAATTACACGAGATGGGGTTTCATATAGTAACTTGCTTGTTGACTTAAGTGATACCGAGAGTCATAAAAAATCATTGCACGAAAATTTTCTCTTGTTAAATTCATGTTGATGTGACACAGACTATTTTCAAATTATCGCCAAATCGTAAAATAAATGTCAAATTAATGAATTACAGTACCCAATAATGTTGGCAGAGTTCCTTTTGCAAAATTTAAACTTATTTTTTGTTTTTAGTATATATATTGGGTCAGTTCTAAAAACTCGCAGTGTGACCCTCATAATAAATATATTGCTACAATTCCAAAAAGTGGCAACACTGTAACTTACGCATGTCTGACGTAAACTTCTCGCTCTTGGCATTTGGCAATTTAGTTCTTTAATGGCGACCACAGATGACGGGTCGTCTGCTAATAATTGACACAAGTAGTTTTTATTTAGGACATTAGTCGAAACCGTGTTTACGTAAATATGACGGGAATTTTACCCAATTACCAACGTTTTGTAAATGGAGTACCGGTGCCGTCCATATCGCGACGTTCGTTTCGACTTCGTGAAAAATATTTGATTATTTCTGTACTTTTGACATTTGGAATTGTGTGGCTAGGAGCACTGTTTTATTTGCCTGAGTTTAAAACTTCAACGAGTGTAAACGACAGTGTTTATAATGTATACAAACGCATACAAAAGGCAGGTCCCGAACTTCTTATGCCTCCGCCTTTGGCTCAAAATGAAGTTGGCGATTTTCCTGTTGTTGGTATCGTTCGCCACGGAGAAGAGGGAGATGATCCCCACATAGTTGAAGACAGAAACCGACTGCGTGCTAAAATAGATGAAGACATGGGTATGAAGGTACTAGAAAGACCACAATTCGATGTTGCACCTTCGGTGTCGTCTTCGAAAGGCCCAAGTAAACCTCCCGTAGATGCTATCGAAGAGCCAGCAGTTGGAAATATTGGAGGAAACAAAGATGTGTCGCCAGAAAATTCTCAGGCCGATAACTCAGTTAAGAAATATATAGTGCCTCCTCTAGACCCAAGCACAGATTCAGATGTTCGTCAAAAAAGAGAAACAGTGAAAGAGGTAAGTAATTTTGAATATAATGGATAAAACTTATTGCATTGTTTAGTTAATATTGTGCCTATAATCCTTATGGTTTTACAATTTGTTAAAACATGAATATTTTATTATAAATTTAATTAGATTAAATATAAATTTATAATTTGTATATAAAACACAATATATTTTTAATATTTGTAAACCTGCTATTTTAACTAATGTAAATAAACCTGTTTTGTTAATATTATTTTGAGGCACACTCAAACTAAATAATACTTCAGGTATATTAATTGAATGTTATATAAATTGGTTTTTGTCATCAATATATCACCAGATGCACCCATAGAGATGCCATCCCCACATCCAATAACTCAACATATTTATTATTTCATTAATCAAATAGTTGTGCCTCGAACACATTATTTGTCAGGAATATGATTAAAAGTTGCTTGAGTTACTCCTTATAACATCGGCTATCTTCCAGCAGAAGTGCTGTTAAAATTGGTCCAGCCGTTTTAGAGATTATCGTAATAGAAGGACAAACAGAAAAAAATATAAATTGTTTTATTTATGTAAGTACCATATATACTTTTGTATGCATTTAACGAAGTGTTAATTTGAAATTACAAACGGACACTTCAATTATATTTATTCGTATAGATAGTAGTTCCAGTCACACTACATTCATTACGAGATAAGTAATTGACAAAAAGGTGTAATAAATACAATTTACCTTTATCGTAAAGTAAGTCTGCTGTACTTCAAGGTTTATATTGTTTAAAGTACCTTTTCTATAAATAATTAAATACATATTTCTTTTTAATATTTGAATGTTAAGTTTCTACTACTCTCGTTAAAATTTATAATTATTCTTCTTATTAGTTTTTCTTCTTAAAATGTCAAATGTTTTATGTCAATATTCTTATTATTTCCTTATAATTTTTTATTCATATATTTGAATATCGATGTATGAATATTAAAAGTATATAAAAAAATTAGAAAATGCTCACTTCATGAATATAAATGAAATATTAAATTATCAAGGTCGAAACTATTATAAGATAAAATTTTTCATGAAACATATGTGTGTGTGTGGGGCCATTATATGAAATAATGTATAGTTTTTCATATTATTAAAGTTATTCACTATATATAAATATAAATGTACATATTAGTTACAATGCACAGAAACTAAAAGATTTTTTTTATTAGATATGTCATATGCAAAGAGGATAATTTATTATGTGTATATTTAAAACTCATATTTAAGTACACATTAAAATAATACTATTTTAATTCATATATAAATTGTATTTTAATTTTAAAACGAAATTTCAAATGCATTGCAGCACCTACACCTCGTCTTCCGTGAACACGATTGCCGCAAAGCATTTGAAATGTCATATAAAAATTAAATACGCGAATTAACCCGACATTTCAAATGTTTTTCAGCAGTTACACCTAGGCTTCCGTGAACACGATTGCTGCAAGACATTTGAAATGTCAAGTTAACACTAAACCTACCGACAATTCTTGTATACCTGTTCCTACCGCACGCCGTCAAATTGACCGATAATTAAAAATTATATTATTATATAACGTAGGTAATAATGGAAATAACTAAAAGTAAAGAGTGTAGAAAATATTATATGTATATTCTAAGAATTGTCATGTAGTTTGATAACGATATTATAACGTTTAAAAATGTGTAAGTTTTATAAAAGTTTAAGAACAGTCAATTTGACCGGTACTTGGTAGGTTTAGTGTTAAAATTAAAAATTTAACCAATGTGGTTAAAACGGTTAAATAGTTTTATTGATATGTTAATAGCGTCTTTGTATGTATGTATGTATGTATGTATGTATGGGTATGAGTAATGGTTGTATGTAACTTTCTCTGTAAACTTTCCTTAGTCGATACTGTATGGTCGGTGAACTGAGGCGCCGGCGGTGACATCGAAACTCGCTTTACCAGTTAGATATACCTATATACGTATATAATATAAATTTAGGACAATGTGTTTAAGTGTTGTTATTATAAAACAGAATGTAGTTGAGGTTTATTTAATTATATATTTTCCATGTTAGATCAATACTGATCACTTGTGTATCAAATGGGAGTGTCAGGGATTTTGATACTTTACTTATGTGTATATATATATATATATATATATATATATATTGATGAATTTATTTATTTACCTATATAATGTTTCTGTCTTGTTAGAAGTATTTAATCATTGGACAGTGATTGTTATGAAATGATAATCAGGTAATACGGAAGATTATATATATGGAATGCTAAATTAAATAGAGATCACAGGATTAAGTCCGTCTGTTTGTCTGTCCGTCTTGACGAATTTCACATTATGTATTATAGCAATAGATGGACGGATGGATGGATGATAGTGTATATACAAATATTTCTGTACTAACAAACGTTTATTTAGCAATTCGTCATGATAAAACCCAAAATCCGGTCACTGAACTCTCAATTGCTCGAGTATATATTTATATAATTTAACGATATAGCGCGTATAATTTGATTAATTTTGATATATTTAACATGACATTTTAAGTCTTATTTAGATTACATAATTATATATCAGAGCACTTCATATACGCAACTTAGAACACTTAAATTTTGTTATTGTATTTCTGGAAAATTTATATAATAACAAACATATATAATATATATATATATATATATATTAAACTGAATATTCATTAAGCCATTGTCTATTCATATGTAGTTAACACTGTTTGTCTTACACACGTTAAATACACACAAATCATTCCGTTATTATTACGGAGCGCGAAATTTTAGTATAAATATTTGAACAATCCAAGAGTCAATGTATTTAATTTGTGATAGTACAGCTATACGCGATACTTAACAGTGCTGCGTGTATACATACTAGCTACTGCAAGTGTCTTCGTCTGCTATTTTATAAACAATTTTACGTGAATTAAAATATTATATATAGAACTTAGAAGTATATACATATATATATATATATATATAAATTGTCATAAAAATAATAAAATAATCAAAGTAAGAACTATCCTATCTTTTAAATCGGATTAAACAATAGATATCTACAAAATTTCATTGAATTCGGTTCAGTGGTTTCAAAGATTTAAATATATATATAAATAAAATTTAAGTGTCCGTTTGTAATTAAAAATTAACAGCTTTTCACTATGGATATGAAAGTATATACGGTACTTACATAAAAAACAAATTTTAAAATCTGTCTGTATGTTTGTTTACTCCGGCTAATCTCTGAAACGGCTGGACAGATATTAACAAGACTTTCACTGGTGGATAGCTGATGTTATAAGAAGTATTTTAGGTATTTTAAAACACATTATCCGTGCGATAGAGTCGCGGGCGCATCTACACTGAGAATAGTATGATATTCCATCCAATCCAATCCAATCCATCCAATTCCATATCATCTAGTGGTTTAAGAAAACACGTTTTGAACCGACGTCCATACAAGTTGTTTAATTGTAATATTTATAATCGAAAGTGAACTGAAAGATTTTTTTATACGTATCTTTTTGTTACATAATTTCTCTCCTAAATTTATTGTTTATATAATATGTATCTATATGCTTATAATATACGTCATATATATATTTATATGTAAAATAGTCAGTTTAGAACCGTTTGTGAGTTACTTTAAGAAACATAACGGATATTAGCTACCGGTGACACACAAAATGTGACCCAGTCAATAACCGCACCTGTACCGGTACAAGTACAATGTGCGGGACGGGTCATTAATTGTACATGGTACATATAGTACAATGAAACCACAAAATAACCCATCATTTCAATGATATATAACCTTCTAAAGCAAGTTATTCTTATATACTAAGAAATAAGGATGCTATTTGATTTATGTTCTTGAAAAATCTATTTGCTGTACCATTTAATTATTTATATATTTGTACCGTGATAACATAATCTCTAAAACATTGCCATATGTAAATAATACGGAAATAAGCCGCCATTTTATCCAGATGTTTCTGTATCCACACATATAGGAGTGTTATGCAGTGTCCAGTGTCCAGCCCGTCCCGAATGTAGCATCAATTAGGACTGCTATTTGCACCATCCGTTTAAATACATAAAGGGATGCCGCTCGTGCAATTATTTTAAGGGTTGTCAGCAATTCAACTTTTTAATGCTTATTTTTGATTTTATAATTTTAAATGATTTTACGTTATACCTCTTTTCAGTGAATATTCGTTCTACTTTCCCCCCCTTTCCTAAGTCATGAGATATCTATTATCATATTCATTAAAAATTATTATATTACTCGATTTATCTATATCTACTAGGATCCGTCAACCGTGCGCGGCGGGTGTTGAGCTGAGCCCCTCTCCTTTCTTCTTTTCTTAATAACTTTTGAACGGCTAAACATTTTTTCAATCTGTTTTCGCTGTAACATCCGCGTTCGGCTTATACATACATGAGAAAATTATCTCGTCGCATTCTGGAGACAATGGAACACAAAAAAGATCTCCCAAACGGTTAAGAGCTTCGCTTACGCTCAGTTCAATAATAATATCCAATAATAGTATTCTCCAAGTAAAAAGTATCCTAAAAATTGATAATTCAATCAAACTTTATTAAGATATTTTGTCGTTGTGCTGCGATGCAGTAACAAACAAACAGGCAGACCGTTTTTTTTAACAATTTCTTATGAAATTTTGTCATTTACGTAAAACTAAATATAATTTTTAAAAGTAGTAGCACTATCATAAAAAACTATTTAAAACTTATTCATGTTATCATTAGTGTTATCAGATAAATAAATAATATGGATAAAGTAATAATATAAATGAGGGTACTTCAAAAACAACTACTGTTTAAGAATTTCCCTTTTGAAATAAAGTGTCAGCCCTAGCGTTAATAATTAACATAACAGGAAGATGTCCCGGAACTCCTTTAAAGTATTTAACGTCTGAACCGCGGCGATCGTGTAATCTCCAATTGTCTCATAAAAACTCCCCCCCCTCCCCTCCCCCCACACTTAACCCCCAAATGAACTTTAATTGTACTAAGAGACAAATTGCGATAGGTTTATACACGTCTTTAATAAAAATGTTTATCGGTCATAATCATTTCTATTATATATATATATATATATATATATATATATATAATTGTCTGTGTGTTACTTGTTTTTTGTTTGATCGTTTTTTTTATAATAATACGTCTTTGAGATTTTTTTAGTTTTTTTCTTCTAAATACGTTATTATAACAGACATTTAAACAGATATAATTTTTATATATATTAAATTTAATTTGAAGGTAACTCACAATTAATATGTATCAATATTTATTCTATGAAGAATTTGTGCAAAATATACCCAGGGTCATACCTCGTATACCCGGTAGAATTAAAATGTTATACTCTTTCTTATTTCCACGTGTCCTTGTGTTTATGTAAATTATTAGTCTTATTTACATTTTATACATTATATTATTACTAATAACACAAGGCCTAGTTATATTTTTAACCTTAGATTTTGAAACGATTATATTTTGAACATACTATACTATATACTAGGATCCGCCAACCGTGCGCGGCGGGTGTTGAGCTGAGCCCCTCTCCTTTCTTCTTTTCTTGATAACTTGTGAATGGTTAAAACATTTTTCAATCTGTTTTCACTATAATATCCGCGTTCGGCTCAAACATACATGAGAAAATTTCTAGCTAATTATCTCGTAGCATTCTGGAGACAACTAAACACAAAAAAAGGTCTCCCAAACGGTTAAGACAATCATAATTTTATAGATAAAAAAATCATTACGTTTATATTTAATAATACTATCTGTTTCCCCCGATCCCGCCCGTGTTATACAGACCTGTTTAACATTACAGAACATTATTTTATAACTACTCATAGAACTTGGGAAGGAAACAGCAACGAGAGAAACTCGGTTATTGTTGAGGTCAAACAAACGAACAAACAAAACTTTCAGCTTTATCATATTTTATATGTAATAATTATGGTGTACTTGATTTTTAACCATTACTACTAGTGATGTGACAAATATTCAGTTTTTTTTCAAATTTGGTGCACATTGTCTATGGCTTTGTGGTAATCTCATTCCAAAGAGAAGATACTTCTCGCTTTTTCTATTCTCACACGTCCCTTTATGCACGTCCCTCTGTTCCTAGTATTCTCGACTTGTCCCATCTTCAAAACATCCTCAATCAGATTAAGAAATGTTCGTCTAGGTCTTCCCTTTCCGACCCTTATACGAGTACACACGTCCCTTATACGAGTACATCCGAGTTGTCAATCTCGTTTCGTTCATCCCCCTCTACATGACCACCATCCATCCAACCATCCAACCATCTAAGTATTCCTTTCTCAATCCTTGTCGCCACATCTTTCACCCAACGTTTTCTTATTTCACTATTCCTTATTTTATTTCTCCATTTTAAACCTACCATGCTTCTTAGTTCTCTCATTTCAACAGCATATATCTTGCTTCAGCATTTATCCTTCTTCTGCCATAGTCAAGTTTAACTTCCAGAAATTACAGCTACAGCTAAATGAGCCTGTTTTAGAGCTTTGGACTATTCAAACAGGTGTGCTTCATTAACCATATTAACTAAATTCACTTTCCTTTCAATATCCTTCTCAAATCTTCCATCTCTTATAAAAACAAATCTTTAACTTGTTCAACTGAATCTCCATTAATAAAAATATTGCATTCATTAAAATTTTCATCTTTTTCAAAAACCATGACTTTCTTCTTACATTCGCTTTCATTCTATTCTCCCTTAAATCATCATGTGTAACATGTACCATCTCCTGTAACTCATCAGGTGATGACGCAAGTAGTAATTGGTCATCTGCGTAGATAAGTCATTTGATTAGTAAAAGAATATCGCTTCTCTGGATTAAATAAATAATATCAAATAACACAGTAAAGACTGATAATGTGATTACGAGGTTAAGTTACTTTTGCTTTTATAAGAGACGTGAGAAATTATTGGATTCTTTAACACTAAACCTACCGACAATTCTTGTATACCTGTTCCTACCGCCATCAAATTGACCGGTAATTAAAAGTTATTTTATTATAATATAACCCAGGTAATAATGGAAATAACTAAAAGTAAAGAGTGTAGACAATATTATATGCATATTCTAAGAATTGTCATGTAGTTTGATAACGACATTATAACGTTTAAAAATGTGTAAGTTTTACAAAAGTTTAAGATCGGTCAATTTGTCCGGTACTTGGTAGGTTTAGTGTTAATCTAATTAATATTATCTTGAAATTCTTTTTTTCTGATATTCATTCGCAGAAATTTTGCGAATGCTTACTCGAGTATCCGTTTCAACACTAATGTCTTCGTAATCGGATGCGACGTTTAGGGTGTCTACAATTTTTGGGTATTTGGATACTTAAGTTTGGCTTCCGTTGATAATCCAGAAGCCAGCTTTGTGAATTTTCTGGCTTCCCAGCTGTTATCTGGATCTGAGGAGACATTTTTAACGATTAAATAACATTTTCTCGTTTATAAGTTCACTTTTTATCAGTCACTACTACCTTCAGTGACATGATTTAATTTTCATACTAACATTTTGAACGGTATCGTTAAATTTTAACCCAAAAATATTTCGTTTTTTTTTTAAAATCTATTTTGATCTTTTTTTTACAATTAGAGATTAAAAGTGGAAGATTTTTTTGAGTTGATTGCTAGGATTGATTTCAATCTCGGATTGTAAATAGATTATTAATTTTGGCAGTTAGATTATTTAGTTTTTTATATGTATATAATATATTTCTCTCTTATTCTACGTACAAAGAACGACTTACTAGGATTTATATGTTCTTAATATGTTATAATTAGTTTTTATTAGCATGTTGCCCAAATTTTAACATATATTTATGACAATTAATATATATATATATATATATATATATTATATATATATTGTTTCTTCTATTAAACTAAAATAAAACGGTTCCTTCGTCTTTATGAAAATATAATTTGCATTATTATTTCCTTATAACAAAATTATCGTATGTCGCAAAATACCTAGGTTTACAGGTCATTGACCTTGATGAAATTATATTAAAATATCACATTTATTTCAACTGTTATTATTTTGACGTCAGAATGGAATTTTTATTATAGTAAAAAATTTATATTAAAAAAAAAACATTTCTTACTTTATATCGTTTCTAGTCTTAAAAAATATCACATATATTAAGGCTTAGTACACACCTTGCATCTTTTATCTTTTGTTCCAAGTTATCTTTTAGATTTAGCGATAGCTACTTCCAAGATGCAACTCACCCTTAACGCCACATACCCACATCACTATAAAAATATACTGTTTGCTAATGTCATATTAGATTTTGAAATGGAAAATTCGTTCAAACTTTATTGAAGAAAATCCTCGATCTCAATACGATCAGATTAAAGATAAATTGATATCATGTATTTTAACACTAAACCTACCGACAATTCTTGTACACCTGTTCCTACCGCACGCGGTCAAATTGACCGGTAACTAAAAGTTATTTTATTATATAACGCAGGTAATAATGGAAATAACTAAAAGTAAAGAGTGTAGACAATATTATATTCATATTCTAAGAATTGTCATGTAGTTTGATAACGATATTATAACGTTTAAAAATGTGTAAGTTTTACAAAAGTTTATGAACGGTCAATTTGACCGGTACTTGGTAGGTTCAGTGTTAAACGATCTAAATAATCAAGTGCAGAGAGAGAGAGACCTTCAAGATTAAAGCAGATTTACAGCTCGAGGTCCAAGGAAGTTGTTATCTTGAGGTCATAAATAAGATTTAAGCGATATTTTACTTCATTAGTGCGATTAAAAGTTATACGTTTTAACGCCCGCAGACGACTATAAATATATCAGTGTATTCTTAAGCGGTCTATAACAGACGGACGGACGGTTGAGAATAACTATCTGTTATACCTATTATATTGAGATAAAATTAGATGTTTTTATATATATATATCCACCCTATAACATAGTGCATTCGTTCCGCCTTATAGGAATATTCTCGTATAACGCGCTAATATGACCGTACAACGCGTTATGTACAATTGAATCACGTTTAAGTTTTCTCGTTAAAGGTGATTTAAATGGAATAAATTAAGAAAGAAATTAATTGAACTTAATTTTTTATTTAATTTTATAACAACACTATGGGGAAAAACACGTCATACGAGGGACTGAAATCGCGTTATATGAAAACGCGTTATAAGAGTACCGTTACTGTAAATATCTATACTTTATTCTGAATGTAAGAATTGCATTTATATTTATTATTAGTATTGTAATGGTTTCATTTGCGATCGCAATTGTATATTAATGTATATATATATATATATATATATATATATATATATATATATATATATATATATATATAAACGACCGTCATTACGGAGTTCGTCACGGATGTCGGTACTATAATATGCCTAATTATTTATCTATGAGGTGATATTTCATTTGTACTCTGGCGATACGTACCCGCATTGTTAAATGTAAATTGCGTGTCATTTGCTATTATTAGTCTTTGTGTTAACAGTAGATTGTGTTTTTTTTAGTTATTTGTAATGAAATTTTTTTAAATATTTCCATATTCGACTTTCACTCAGGTTTAACACTAAACCTACCGACAATTCTTTTACACCTGTTCCTACCGCACGCCGTCAAATTGACCGGTAATTAAAAATTATTTTATTATATGACGCAAGTAATAATGGAAATAACTAAAAGTAAAGAGTGAAGAAAATATTATATGCATATTCTAAGAATTGTCACGTAGTTTGATAATGATATTATATATAATGTTTAAAAATGTGTAAGTTTTATAAAAGTTTAAGAACGGTCAATTTGACCGGTACTTGGTAGGTTTAGTGTTAAATAATAAAATGCAATATAGTTAATTTATATCTTGCTATACGTTATGCTATGCAAGTTAGCTTATTTAAATAATATATGAATTGACATGAAAATTATTCTTAATATCAAATTATTTTAATTCCTTCTCATATAATGTGATACCTAATAATAATTATGTTTTATTTATTAATTAATTGTTCTTTTTTCAGGTAAGAATTTGAATGAGTCTTTGGTAAGTTTAGATTTTAATTCCATAATATTAATTCGAGACTTCTTACTCCAAGAGTGTTTCTCTACTACTGTTTTCAAACTTATTTTAGTATAAGTTTTTTGTTGTTTCGCGTCTAAACCTTTTACGATTGATATAAAAAATGTTTTAAAAATATTTGTACTTTAGATTTACAACAAAAATATGCGAAAATTTTTGGCACTCTTGAAATATGAATAGTCGAGTTACCTAATTCGTTCAATTTTCCGAATGGAAAAATTCACTCAGCAGACGCAAAGGATTACTCCATTTTGCTGGTACGTTTGAAAGGTGGGGGGGAGTGGGAGAGGGGGCGGCGTCGACCACATAAATAATCGAAAGCTTAAGAATTTAGTCGGAGCTCGTTGTGGTATATCAAAGGGGAAGTTGGGATTTGAACGCGAAGGTCGACTCGCGGTATCCGTAACACTGATGGCTAAAATTGATAACATTTTCATATATATTTATTTTGTTGAATATTATTTTTATGTATCGTTATTTTTAGTATCAAGCTGTTCATGAATTTCGTTGATATACAAATAGCTTTACACATTTTGGTTTACCTCAAAGCTAGAGAAAGCTGCATGCCTAAAGTTATAAATCCTAGGCCTGTATCCTAAGCATAAATTTCCAATTGTGCTGTCATTGAGTGGGCGCCATCATTGCATTGTGTATTGTTTACGATACCTCCCGCGAATTTAATACATGTGACACCCGTTTTAGATTTTATTGTATATAATTCCGGTGCCAATCTCAATATATAAAACCCAAAGACACTGACTCATTCATCGCTCTACAGCCCAAACCGTAATATCTAGAAACTAAAATTTGGACACAAGACTCCTGACATATTGAATAGGTGCAATAAGAAAGGATTTTGCAAAGGTCCAAACCGTTCCAAAGTTACAGCTAAAAAACTGCAAAAAATATAATGCGCCTGTTTGATACCTCCTAGGTGGTGTGGAAATTCAAACAAAATGTTTGATCACTTTCGCCGTCCGTCGCGAAGCGCGAGTAACCTGCTAGTAGTAAATATAAAGTTATAGATATTTTGGTGTGTCCCCATAAAATAATGACTTTCTTGCTTCCGATTGATGGTATAATCAATTCTCTCAATTCCGATTAATCACTAGCACAAGCGATTCGTCTCGTCTCGTCTATCTGGTTTTAACTACTTGACTGTTATCTCTACACTACCTGTGTGTCGCGACAATCAAACAAACACAAAATGAGTATATTAATATAGTAAAAAAACAGGATATAATTAAAAAAATATATACATTTTAACAAAAATGTTGGTATGTATTTATATTCATTTAACACGTAAGTGGTTAGGTATGTTTGAAAAACAGGAACGGTTTTTGGTATCACTAAAACGTTAAGAGGGCGATAGGAGGCGAATTTCGTCGTTCCTCCCCAGACTCGTGATATTTATTGTCCTGATATTCCCTCTTAGAGTCCTGTCTGGATCGATAGTTTACCGACCTGCAAAGCTGCGTTTGTTATACAATCAAGTTTTAAGAAAATTTCTAGCTAGTACCTACTATTACAATTGAAATGAAGAAAATGTAATAAAATTTTATCCAAGAACATGATAACGACGTTTCTTCTTGTTGTGTATTAACACTAAACCTACCGACAATTCTTGTATACCTGTTCCTACCGCAAAGTTATATTATTATATAACGCAGGTAATAATGGAAATAACTAAAAGTAAAGAGTGAAGAAAATATTATATGCATATTCTAAGAATTGTCATGTATTTTGATAACGATATTATAACGTTTAAAAATGTGTAAGTTTTACAAAAGTTCAAGAACGGTCAATTTGACCGGTACTTGGTAGGTTTAGTGTTAATTAATAAAAAGTAATATTATTAGTAATAGACTAACATCGACTGTAATTACTATAACAATTTTATTGTTTGTTTGCGTGTCTCCGTTAATTTGACATTTTGACATTGACAAAGAAATGTCATGTGCGTGTTCTCCATCTATACGTATAAAAAATTGATTTATCTGTATGTAATTCCAAATGTACAGTTTTTTACTAGACGCAAAGGAAAGTATATATATATATAGGTAACTTACGTAAAAATGTCTGTCGGTCTGTTTGTTTGTTCCGTCTAATCTCTGGAACTGCTGAACCAATTTTAACAGGACTATCACTGTCGGATAGCTGATGTTATTTGAAGTAAATTAGGCTACTTCTATTAAAAAAAAATCATTCTGCACGAACGAAGTCGTTGGAACAGCTAGTGTGTAATAAATTTTAATGGCATGTTCTTGTGGTCGGATGTCTGTGTGTAACAGACACAGGCAAAAACAATACACACAATCTTCACATATACTAATTAAGCTCGACTCATACGCGTCTTCGACTTAATTACATTTTTACTTTACGTTATTTACAATTAAGTGTATGTATTATATGTTGTTTTACCTATTTCTGCCATTTTAATTCAACTTTGTCAGTCTCATGGGTAGAGTAGAGATCTCTCTTTAGAGATAAGCTTATCCAATGTTTTTCATGTTTCTGAATATTTTGTTATTAAGAAATCTGGTACATGAATAAATAAATAAATAATAAATAATGTTTTTAGTCTTCAGTTTTAAGATAGTAATTATAATTAAATAATGTTATTGTATTTACCGCATTACTGTATCCTGTTTCCTCTATGTATTATTTGTGTCTGTACGTTCGTGGTTTAGAAGTAGTGACACATACAGATTAAAAATATTATTATATTATTAAATGATCCCTCAGGGAAATAGAGATAAATTCATATCGACGTAAATAAAATAAAACAAAGCATACTTCATATATATTTATATATATATATATATAAACACAAACAACTATTATCTTTGTCTGTATGAAATGGCTGAGCACATTTCAATGGGAATTTATAGACGTAAAAAGCGAGTCAGTCAATAAGTATCGTCAGGAACGCGTTTTTATAGTTCAGCTCGGTTTGAACCGCCGTACCGCCGTCCATACCAACCAGGAGGCGCTTCATGGACTACGTTTTTAACACTAAACCTACAGACAATTCTTGTATACCTGTTCCTACCGCACGCCGTCAAATTGACCGGTAATTAAAAGTTATTTTATTATATAACGCAGATAATAATGGAAACAAATAAAAGTAAAGAGTGTAGACAATATTATATGCATATTCTAAGAATTGTCATATAGTTTGATAACGATATTATAACGTTTAAAAATGTGTAAGTTTTACAAAAGTTTAAGAACGGTCAATTTGACCGGTACTTGGTAGGTTTAGTGTTAAAACAAACTATCTAGGTTTTATTGAGTTTCCAATTTAATATTAAATTAATTGTATCTACAACTAAAGCTATTTGAACCGTAATGATTTCTAGATAGAAATTTGTATAAGTTTTGTTCCCCCGTCCGCCTTTCGGTCCTTGGACCTATAGAAATTTTACGTGAACGTGATAAAGGGAATATCTCGATAAGAGCGTCCCGTCATTTCGGTCGGTATTCAAAGCACCAAGGTGAGGTAAGGAGCTTCCAAGAAGACCGATCTCATTACGATAGTTCACATATTCGGCACCCCGAGGCCGAAACGTGGTGAGATAACGCTCTCCAAACCCCTCCCCGTGACCCAACATGATTATGAGATAACCCACTATATATACATGCTAATTTGCCATATTTTTTTTGTTAAATATCCGATAAGTTACGGCTTTCAATACCTCACATATAGATATAGATAAGGATGATTTAATGCACAGTAAGCGGTGAAATCCGAGCTTCGTGACAATGTACGAGATTGTGGTTAACGTTTTAGATAGTCCAGGGATGATGTTACTGATGACAAATTACGATTCTGGTGCCTGGATACGGAGAACACGTCAAATTATATATTTTAACAGATTTTTAAACTTAGATTAACATTTTAATTTTAAACTGTAGTTTGGTAAGCTTTTTGGGGAACGTGTAGATTGGAAGACGGGATAGTGTCCGACTTCCGGTCTTAGATAGTACTATATATATATATATATAGAAAATAGTATTTTTACAATATGTATGTATGTATAGTGCTCGTAAAATTCTATGTTAGTATTTTTTTTATTTAATACTTTTACAAGTTACGAAAGAAATTTTATGTAACAGAAAAAAAAATATATAATCAATATTATAAATCAAAGGAATTAAGTTATTAAAGTGATCGGTGCAGTGAAAGTTAAGACTTACATACATTACTTAAATCGCTCAACTCATTACCTGTACATGTGTGTGTGTGTGTGTGTGTGTGTGTGCATGTACATGTGTGTGTGCTCGGACGGAACCAGATTGTGAATCCTTCGGGGATAATTGATGGTTTTCAAACTAAACATCTCAATATATATATATATATATATAATCTGTATGTGTCACTATATATATATGTATATATAATATAATAATATTATAGCTATATGTATTGTCAACTTTTTACACAATTTTTCAAATTTTTTTCATTGATAATTCTTCCTTGTGGCATGTTTTAATAATTGTGAAAAAAAATCCATTTGTTATAAGTAGTTTTCTGAAACAAGCAATAGTCGGGACAAACGATTAGTGTTATCTTTAAGAATCTTCGGTAGTAATGTTAAGTAGTATCCAAGATTTTCTTTTGCTGTCACTGATTTGTGAGTCTGGTGAGCTGCTCTCGTAATGTCGGCCATTACGCTAATGATTTCTCATATGACTGGAAAACTACATTATCCTTACTGGTCGTTATGTAAAAACATACTTGGGAAGATAACATAATAATATATACTAATAAATGTTTCAGTGTTTACGTGTTTGTTTGTAACATTTATTAAATATTATAAAGTAAAAATATTAACATGTAGGTCAGTTTAGGATTTTAATGAATAATTTAAAAATTTTATTTTGTTGTATAGGTTCCGTTACAAAGATGAAAGAATTTTTTTTATGCATTATATATTTTAATTTATATGTTAAATATATAATGAAACTAAAGGTTTTTTTTTATTTTTAGATTATAGTAATTAAAAAGACATTTATTTTTATTTTTATTGGATCAATTAAATCAATATAGATAATAGTTACAAGCTATAAAACAATTTACATTAATTAAGGCTTGATAAACATTTAATGTGGTTGTCCTCATGTTTTTATTGAAAACAAATGACTCATCAAAATACGCCCATGATAAGAATTTCTTAATGAAATACGCCATACGTCCTCTACATTAACCATTACCCCCCGCAGTGGTGAGGTACACCACTGCGGGTTCTCTTATCACGTTATCTCTGTCGTGTTCCTGAATATCTAATCTATGTTTAACACTAAACCTACCGACAATTCTTGTATACCTGTTCCTACCGCACGCCGTCAAATTGACCGGTAATTAAAATGTATTTTATTATATAACGTACCTGCGTTATAATGGAAATAACTAAATGTAAAGAGTGTAGAAAATATTATATGCATATTCTAAGAATTGTCATGTGGTTTGATAACGATATTATAACGTTTAAAAATGTGTAAGTTTTACAAAAGTTTAAGAACGGTCAATTTGACCGGTACTTGATAGGTTTAGTGTTAAACTCTAAATATTTTAATACTTCCATAAAATGTTGTGTTAGCTCCTATGTTTGATATGAGTTATATTAATGAATGTCACGTTACGCGTACATTAATCATGTATTGTTGTGTCCGGGGAGGCTGTGGGGGGAGGCTGTGGTGGGAGGCTGTGTGACTTGTGGGTCCAGTTTGTCGCGTTTTCGCCGAACGGAGATCGTACGTGATCGTTTTTGGTTGGTATCATCACACGAGATTTATAATTGAATTTGGACTGTCTGATGACACAATTTTTTTATATTTCATAGAATTCCTTCTCGATAATCTTATTTAGATAATTATATTATTCGAAAATAATTGATATGCTATTGTTAGAGTAAAAAATTTAATAAGAAACCTACAATTTGTAAGCTTGATTGATTATTATGTCCTCGGGTACGTTTGCCTCGGTGGGGTCGTAAAGTTGCCTCGTTTCGATTCGCTGTGGATTTGGAAAATTGCCTCTTTGTCTCACCGAACACTTTTTTGGGGACATTCAGATATTTATTTTATGAGAAACTAACTTCGGAAAGAAACATGAACATCTTACTATTCCAGACTACTAATTTATCTTTATACAGAATATATTAAATATTATCCATTAAAATATGAAGACTCAAAGATCCTACGATTGAATACTTGGCAAATAAATCCTATTACAGTCTCCAAAATCGTTTTCGACGAACTTCGTTAATTACTTTTTATATTTCGTCGTTTGGAAAGAATTTTTACAGCCATCCAATTATGATGAACTTTGGTTTTATTTAAATTCTTCAAGTCGATATTTAAATTTATTTCTTATTACTTATTCGGTTACAATGTGTAGCATGCATCTGTAGTATGGTGGTCATGTTATCAGAATTATTTTAGTGTTAGTACGCTATTCCTAGATAATATTTTGTTTTATTGTGTTACTGATAACATATTTATGTAGAATGAATAAATGTTTAAAGTAAACAGTAGTATAAAATACAGTTCTCTAATCTATACTGTGTATAGATCGAATATAACTGATAACGTTCTCACAGAGTTGAGTTATGAAGACGGACGACTCGGAGAATTTAACTCGATAAATTTTTAGTTTTTTTTTACACTCTCATCACAAAGACAAGTATTGACCACCGCCAAGCCACTTTGAACAACTAACTCGCTAAAAGCTACGGCGCCCGAGACTTTTCAGTTTTATTGCTAAAGTTTTTTCATACGTGTCTTGGAAAGTTAAAAATGGGATTAATTTTTTTTAGAACCCGCCCTTTTAATCTCATAGAACGTGTAGCGAAAGTTTAATTTTGAAACGTTTGTATAACTTTGCTAAAGTTTTTTTTTTAATCTTAAATCTCTTTGATTCTCCACACGCGTAACATAATAACAAAGTATTAGTTTCCGGTTGTACATTGTTATATTGGATACTTTTATATCGGGATTTTATGTATTGTATGTCGTCCTTCAAGCGACCTCCATTTTTATAATAATTAAATGCGATCCGATCCGTTGCACGGTGCGTCTGTTCGTTGTGCAAAAAAAATATCTCGGAACATCTGTGACTCTGAAATGTTGAATTGTAATGCATACATATATATATATATATATATATATATATATGTATGCATTACATATATATATATATATATATATATATATATATATATATATATATATATATATATATATATATATATATATAATTCTTAATACTCTTTATTCTTGTTAACAAATTATATATTTATCAAATATATGACTTTGTTTGTATAAAATTATCTAAATCTCTATAAACCACTCAAATACGAGACATGCAACAAAATTGGATCCTTTTTTATTTCTCGACCAGCTGTGGTATGGCTTTATTTTTATTTAAGTTCCCGTAAGTGCCTTCCTTCCTTCAAGTTAAGTTAGGGTATCTCAAGTGCCGGTTCTCTGGCACACAGCCAGTGCCGCGGCAGTGCCAGGGCCGGGTGGTGGTGCCAGTGCTCTTAACCCCCGCTAACACCGTCCTAACATCCCATTTCGTTTCATCTTTAGAGATATCCAACTCTAACTTATTTACTTTAAATTTATAATATTAATATAATTTATATGACGTTTAAGTGATATTTTTTATTTTGTTACAATTTGATTAAAAAAAACCATTTATATATCAAAACAGTCAGAATATAATATTAATATTTTTGTAATAATATCAATATTATATCTGATATATATTGTGATACATATACAGTGAATTACATTTTTTATTTATTTTATTTATAAAATTCATTCATTTATTCATTCGTTTCATTCATTCCATTCGCCACTCGCGGAAAACAATAATGTAACTCCATTTTTCATGCTCGCTCGCAATTTTCTAATAAGTAATTGTTTTTTTTTTAAAACAATTTGCATAATGGATCGCAATAAAAATATCATGTTAATTAATTATTTACATTTGTATACTATTAATAACAATTATACATTAAGTGATACATTTTAACACTAAACCTACCGACAATTCTTCTATACCTGTCCCTACCGCACGCCGTCAAATTGACCGGTAATTAAAAGTTATTTTATTATATAACGCAGGTAATAATGGAAATAACTAAAAGTAAAGAGTGAAAACAATATTATATGCATGTTCTAAGAATTGTCATGTAGTTTGATAACGATATTGTGACGTTTAAAAATGTGTTAGTTTTACAAAAGTTTAAGAACGGTCAATTTGACCGGTACTTGGTAGGTTTAGTGTTAATAACATTTAAAAATATTTTTATATAAAATTGATTTAGACATTTTAATGTGGACCGAAACTGAAGATTTAAAGTTGTCTCCGTCTTGTAATGTTTTCAATCTGAAGGCGGATTCTTTAAGAAGAGTTAACACAGTTTGAATGAGTTGCCAACTCCCAGTTAGTCAGGGCCGCCCTGCATAATGCAGGAACGCGTCTCTTCCTTACTCAACTTTACTCTGCCACATGAAAGTTTAACTACACTTTCTTTTGAATTTATATAAACTATATTACGTTTTTTACTGTGTGAGTGATTTTATTTATTATAATCTACAGGATAAATATTATAATGTATATCAAATATTGTTAAATTTATTTTAAAAAGCGCTACCGTTGAGCTTCTAGGCGGCTCTTCTCAGAGCAGCATTCTGAGCTAGTAGCTACTAGCTATTTAACCTCTTCATACATCTTAATAATAATAATAATTGATTAAAAGTGTGTAAATCTTAAACATTATATATATTAAAGTCAATATATGTTGTATGTATAACTAAGTTAGACGTTTAAAGGTCCGATCGCATCCCAAAGCCCAAGATATATACTCAATACCCTAAAGTGTTTCTGAAGCCAGTCTACAGTCTCATTAGGACCGCATTTGTCTGTCTGCGAGCTTAATTGCTCGTTCTTTACCTGTCTGGCAGCTACGTTGTATGAAAGCTTTTCAAATACCGCACGTGTGCCAACTGCGATGTTTTTTCCTTTTTCTATTTGAGGTATCCTTTAAAAATGCCTAAATATTAATAACCTGCCGTATGTAAGATTCAAATTGTAAAATGTTGTGTTTTGAAATGAAATTAAAGAATAAATGTTATCATTTTAATTATATTCAAATTAAATTAATGATTTTCAGTTTTTTTTGTCATTAAAATATTTATCTATTTAAACGGTGTACATTTATAATGAAAACAAAGTTATCATTAATGTCACATAAGTTACAAATTCATTACGTATCTAGATTTTCCAAAATTAGTTATAATTTTTCAGATACCTACATATAAAAAAAAAACTTAATTAAATTCGGAATTTGTTAAAAAATTTAAAATACAAAATTCGCTTCCTACAAAAACTTAGCTGTATCCTAGATTCATAAAGCCTATGGCAGAATAACTCAATTTGCAGAGTTGTTGAAGGGGTCTTAGGTTCGAGTACCGCTCGTATTGATAAATTATTCATCCCTCATTAACCTATTTACCCAACTACTCTATAACATATAGATTATTTGTAGCGTTGTATGTTTTAATAATATCGTGTTAGATTCGTTTCTATTTCGAAATGTTATAACTATATAAATGTTTTTAAAAGTGTCCGTGTTGATTCTTCTCGTTCTTCACGGATTTAGTCTTTGAATCTTGAGTCTAGATTGAGATTGTAATCTATGGTATGTATAATTAATATAAAATTATCTTACCATATAAAATCGATTACTTATTATCTTTCTTGCACTACTCCTCCTAAACCGCTTATCCGATTTTTATAAACAGGGTATCAAATGAAACCTTATAGTCTAACGATGCCAGGGTTATGTTTTGGCGACGCTGTAAGGTCAATAAGGTCACCAAATTAAAAAGTAAAAATAACGGCGAGCGAAGCGAGCCCTACGGCTAGTATTTATATATTTATTTCATGTAATTTTTTAATCATATTTAGAATTTCGCACTATATCACTGTGCTATAATTGAGCTGAGCGTAACCGAAGCTCTTAACCGTTTGGGGGACCTTTTTTGTGTTTAGTTGTCTCCAGAATGCGACGAGATAATTAGCTAAAAATTTTCTCATGTATGTTTGAGCCAAACGCGGATGTTATAGCGAAAACGGTTTGAAAAAATGTTTAGCCATTCAAAAGTTATCAAGAAAAGAAGAAAGGAGAGGCTCAGCTCAACACCCGCCGCGCACGGTTGGCGGATCCTTGTAATAGTAATATGTTATTTTACGCTGTATAATTTAACCTATTTTTAGTTAATGTAAAATGTAACCTTACTGAATAAGAACAGCTCTGAATCTTCAGTTGGAGTCACCATGATACCCCGTGACATCAAATTGTGTATAATTTCTACCATTCTTGTTATCGCCAGTAATTTTCGGAGGGTATTTTTAACATTCTCAATACTTGGTGCGTGAAGTTTGCCATGATTAATTGTTAAAGAGGGTAGTACCTATTACGAAGCTTGCCTCAATATGGTATATAAGTCACTCGCTGATCAGTAGAGCTCATTCGTATCGTTGGAACTGCTAGCATCAAGAAGTAAAGCGAAGAGAACCTTAACCTGTAATCTGTGTTGGTGACTATAGTGCTTAATAAATTATACTGCAGGAATAAGTCTTATAGTATTCTATAAACAAACAAAAGCACAACTACAATAGGACCGAGGACGAACGATAAATAATAATAAGAAAGTTATACATATAGTGAGTTGTTAAGTTATAGCGAGGCTCAGGGGTATAGCAGTTATAATGTACGTCACGACCGCCGTGTGACCAAGTTTGTCTTTCCCCGATATACCCTCGGGTTTTAGATATATATAAACTATACATCTAATATACTACTTTTTCATCTAGTCCTCTCTTAATCGATACAAATATATAGTACACCTAAGTCTGTTTTTACACGGTTTTGAAATAACACGGTTTGAAAATAAAATATTTTTAATTTTTTTTACACGATTTTATTCCATTTAGCACGATAAAAATTTTTTTTGGACTTAATTTTTTTTGTCAAATTTAATTTCTGCGAAATATGTTCATATTACAAATTTAGGGGAATTCTCTTTTTGTGCATACTAGCAAATTTACTGGTCAGAGCAATTGAAATGTGTTAATATATTTGTGAATAATCTTCAATAACTATGCTTGTAAAAATAAACATTGTATATGTGATTTAATTAAATAAACATGAGTACCTACTTGTTCTTAAAAAATCCTTGTTTTTCACTAATTTTAATAGGTTTTAGAGATTAGGAACCAATCACCTATTTTTGCATACGATCAATGTTTTTTTACATGGTTTTTTTACACGGTTTTTTCTGGAACCAATTTCCGTGTAAAAACAGACTTAGGTGTATATAATATGATTTGATTATTTAATTTTTTATGATAAGTTATAATAATAATATTATTCAATAAAGGACGCAGCGGAAGTTGAAATGTAGCGATGTCCCCGGGGGAGTATTACGTGCTCGCTCGAGGCTAGCGCTGCACTGTTTAATTTGCGTCCCTCCCCACAGTATTGGATGCTTATGAGTATTGCCATAATACTACTGCCTTCTGTATATATATATAATTGTCTCGTATTGTCGGTTTTCTAATCTGTCCGTCTGTCTCTTATTAAAATTGGAAATAAATCCAAATTACTGTTCATGTTTTATTTTATAATACTTTATATTATATTATTATTATATAAAAATGGATATATTTTCAATGTCTATTTTCTTCCGTAAAATATCTAAACTTTTTCTGTTTTTCTTTGCAACCTTGGCCCGGTATTCCAGCGGTCCTTCAAAGCCTCGCCCTCGACGCCGTCCAAATTAGCATTTAAATTAGATGTTTATGGATAACATTAAAGAAATTCTATCGAAAAATATCATTCATAATTGGATACTAATTATTAGATTTGCATTATTGAGCTTGAAGCGCTGAGATGAAAAAAAATGCGCTGACGACGTCCAAGTACACGATCGGCTCGCCGACGACACGTAATAGAAAATTTTCATATTCATAAGAACGTGTCGGATTTGCATATAAAACGAGCATCTCGCCCCCCCACTTGCCCTCCCCCCACCGGTATTCTAACTCCTTGTAAGGTAGAATTCGACCAAATACCGCACAGCATTACTAATCTCGAAATATCTACCGTCGAATGATTTACTCTCGGATATCTTTACGCTTTTAGAGCATAAGATAATATTCGATATACCTTAATAAAAAGTACTAATATTTAAATATAATAATATTGTTTTTGCCCCCCCCCCCCTAAAAATATATGAGAAAGAAAAAGTTTGACAATCAGATTCTTGTCGCTAAATAAACATCTCTTCCAGACAGTCTTATTCTGGTAATTATATATATTTTTAAAACATTATCTTAATTGTAATAATAATGAATTTACTGAGGTCTCTTCAAAAAAAATACGGGAAGTTCACAATTGCGTGAAAACGACCTCGTAACGGTCAAGGAATTAATTAATTATAATTAATTATACACAACATAATAATTTATCAAAATTCCCACAGACAATGAGAATTATTTTTTTCTATATTTACCTTATATTTAAATAAGTTTAACACTAAACCTACCAAGTACCGGTAAAATTGACCGTTCTTAAACTTTTGTAAAACTTACACATTTTTAAACGTTATAATATCGTTATCAAACTACATGACAATTCTTAGAATATGCATATAATATTTTCTTCACTCTTTACTTTTAGTTATTTCCGTTATTACCTGCGTTATATAATAAAATAACTTTTAATTACTGTTCAATTCCACCGCGTGCGGTAGGAAAAGGTATACGAGAATTGTCGGTAGGTTTAGTGTTAACATGTTCATATATAACAGTACCTAAAAAAATATCATTTAGTTATTATTATTTTCCAATTCGGTTTTAAATAGAAAATGTTAAATGGTATAGACAGAAAAAAAAACAATCACACAAATTTTCTCAGCGATTGTTACGGACGCTTTGTTTTGAAATTTAACAAACATTCCGTTTTTCTTTTATACGTTTATTTATTTTAACACAATGAAAATTAATTGTATTGTCTTTGTAGTTTTATACATTTGTATAATATTAATATAGGTATTTGCGAAATGCGACATCAAAGCTGTAAATTGAGTCCCTCTAAAGTTTCCCAGTTCACCTTTCCCCGGGGAGGGAGGGACCACCTTTGAGGTATCCGAGAATATTTTCCTTTGATTTATATCAAACTCTAATTACATCATTTCGTGTTTCGATCTCGTTTATATAATTCCTTCAATTTATCTTTTATATAACTCAATAATTGGATAGGTTTTTTTTTGCTTTTTGGTTCTTCACAGTAGGTATGTAGGACTAGCTTTCGCCGTCGGCGTTGCTCGCCCTAAGTTCGACATTGAGTGGCATTCAAGTGGTATGTTCGTCTGCGCTCGAACCGCACTATTATACTATATTATTGTAGTAACTTTTAAATGTTTGGTCCAATTATTAAGAATATTTTTTTCTCTTTTAAAAATGAGATATAAAATTTAATAGTAATTTTTTTGATTTTGATATGTTTTTTTTTTAATTAAACCTATTTGGGACAAGTGGTCCCATGCTACATTATCTTCATTTAACTCAAAGGTTTCGACAACCCACGCCGAAATAGCTCTGAAGGGCGGGATTTTTTTCAATTAAAATATTTGTAAATTTTCTGGTATAGAAGCTTTATTACTATATCTAAATTATGTTAAGTCGTTGAATGAGTAACATACATACATATATACATACATACATGCTTGCAAACTTTAATTTTTAATATCCGCAGTATATTTAGCGAATATCAAGTTTCTGCTTCTATGACTTACATTTACAAAGAAGAAAACATGAAATTATATTTAAATTTAAAACATAATAATCTATACATATAAATATAATTTATGTGTCCTTTTGTAATCCCAAATTCACACTTATTCACTAAATGCATATTAAAATATATACGGTACTTATATAAAAAAATATTTTAAAATTTGTATCTGTCTGTCCGTCTGTCTGGTCTGTCTAAACTCTGAAACGGCTGGACCAATTAACAGAACTATCACTGACGGATAGCTGATGTTATAAGCTGTAGCTTAGGCTACTTTTACTTTAAAAAAAACATAGTAAACGCAAACGAAGTCGCCGGTAAATAGTTGATAAATATTAATATATTATGTACATATAAAACATGAGTAATATCTTTATTTAAATGAAAGAGAAGGAAAAAAACAATACAAATACATAACGGTCGGTGCATCTGGCGTGCCGGATTGAAATTGAAATGAGAACACCGTGCCGCTGATGTAAATTAAATCTGGTATGACATAGAGAGAGAGAGAGAGAGAGAGAGAGAGAGAGAGATGAGAGATATTTATGTCTTCTGTTTGTATTTTATCATTAGTATCCATTGTGAATAATTGTGTACCATACTCGATTAGGAAATTTAATAGATTCTGTTATTATCAAAATGATTTTATTATTATTAACACTAAACCTACCAAGTACCGGTCAAATTGACCGTTCTTAAATTCTTGTAAAACTTACACATTTTTAAACGTTATAATATCGTTATCAAACTACATAACAATTCTTAGAATATGCATATAATATTTTCATCACTCTTGACTTTTAGTTATTTCCATTATTACCTGCGTTATATAATAAAATAACTTTTAATCACCGGTCAATTTGACTTCGTGCAGTAGGAATAGGTATACAAAAATTGTCGGTAGGTTTAGTGTTAAACAAATAAAATATCGTCATTTAAAACTTATATTATATTCATCCTTCAAAAGCGTTAATCGCGTAATAAAATACACCGGAACAAGAGGATCGTTTCTGTGGCATTTAAAAATTTGATACCAAAAACACATAAAGGGCGAAAGGGATGAGATTGATGAGTGTAAACAAAACCTCCCTCGTCCTGTTACCATTTCGTTTACCCTTCCTGTTGGTAATGTTACGGATGTTACAAAAAAAATAACACCCAATTTTTACGTAACACGAAATATTACAATGTTAACACCACAAAGTCTAACGCCGTTCGGTTTAAGTTATTTAATATTTGAGTTGTATTTGAGTTGTAAGTAACAATAGTTGTAATATTTGAGTTGTAAATAACAATAGTTGTAATATTTGAGTTGTAAATAACAATAGTTGTAATATTTGAGTTGTAAATAACAATAGTTGTAACATTTGAGTTGTAAATAACAATAGTTGTAACATTTGAGTTGTAAATAACAATAGTTGTAACATTTGAGTTGTAAATAACAATAGTTGTTAGTGTCCGTCCAAATAAAGTTAGCGGTGAATCAAAGCTGTGTATCTGAGATCATGATTCTCTTATTCACTATCAGATGGCATCCCTGAAATATGTATTTTGTGATACTAGTCGCTGCACGCGTCGGGTCGTGTGAAAAATGTTATTTCTCGTCCACAATAAACCTTCGTGACTGAAGATGCCGATACCGTCTAAAGATTAATACTCTGACATAAATTCTTATGATATTTATTATATCGATACGGTGTTATAGACGTAAGTATTAGAAAACTTTAAGTTTAAATTTTAATATAAATCTATATATATAAAAGATAATGGTGTTAATTACATTACTTATAACTCAAGAACGGATGAACTAATTTGGCTGAAAATTGGTGGAGAGGTTGCTTAGAACCAGGAGACGGACATAGGATTTTTTATCCCGTTCGACCACGTTTCCGTCGTCACTATAAAACGTGGTATAACAAAAACGCATCTGACAGGGAATAACCTAACGTAAATGACAGCTAAACGTAATTTTGTCTTTGGTTAAGTATGGTAAAAAATTTGACTGGAAAGGCGGAACAGAGTTCGCCGGGTCAGCTAGATAGTAATAAAAAAATTTAAATTATACCAGCTAATTGAGTTTGTTTTAAATGAGCTAGTAAAATAATTAGTGAAGTTATAATCAAGTAAACAGAACAGTTGTGTAATCTCATTCAAAGTGCTGTCTGCTCTGTGGAGCATTCGGATGCTGGAGGGTAGAGGATGAAGTACGTGCCAAACACTAACGTGGCCAATTCATACTAAATCTCTTCCACAAACTAGTACCCTTTTGATACAATCGTGTCTGTTTGAATGTTGACTGTAAATGGTAATAATATTTATGATATATCTTTGTCAGTAGATAATATATATTATTAATAAAAGAAACTGAAATTTATTCTTCTAAGTATAGTTTATATATATATATATATATATATATATGTATACTATATGTTACTTTTTATGTCCTCATATAGATCAGTAATCTGATGCTGTATTGACTTCTCTTTTGTCGTCTAAGCAATGATTTTATCATTATCTTTAATTACGGAGAGTGTTTCATTGTAAGGACGACTCATATATAAAAAAATAACCATCGCGAAATTTTGTCATTGTTATTTACGTTATAAGGATTAATATATATTAAGAATTTTGTGAATTTCCATAATATAAATAAAACTGAACTGACACACAGATAATAATAATAATAATACTCTTTATTGTAAACCAAAAAAAAAGAGAAAATAATAACAAAAAGATATTAAATAAAAATAAAACAAAAACAAAAATTATACATAACATATTCAAATAATGTATAAGGCCTTATCGCTAAAGCAGCGATCTCTGCCAGGCAACCTAATGTTTGCGAGTAGGGGTGCAATAATTAAATAAAATTATTATACAATAAAAAAGCATATACATCATAACATACATACATTAATCAATTAATTAATATATTTATTTATTTATTTTTATATTTTCCACTTTGAATCCATACCAGTGATCACTTGTGTATCAAATGCAAGTGACAGAAGGGCCTATTCTGATATCGTATGTATTAAAATAAGCCCTTCTGTAAAGACACTTTCCAACTTAAAATAAGGCTACGAGGGTTCCAAACGCATCTGAGAAGAACCACACAACAAACTCAGCCGGATTTCTTTATTTCAATGTTTCACAAACGTCAATATATTTAGTGAGCAATGTACGAACGACTGGAACCATCGCAATCAATTCGATAAGCTGTCATAATATATTTACACAGATATACATACGCAAAGCAAGAAGTTAATTTATAGTTAAAATATATAATATATTAATTAAATTAACCCAATGTCATATATTAATTAAATTAACCCATGATGGAGCGACTGAAGAAATTACTCAATGGGTCTTTGATCAGACGCTGAACTATTACACTAAGTAAAGTTTCAGACTCGGTTTCAAAGAGAGCTATTCATTCAATCGGTTCTTTTATCTCACGAGGTCTTTGTCACGGACAGACGATATCGATTTATAAAATATCTCTAATAAAAAACTTTATTATTACTAATACTTTTGTAATACTACATTTTATTTAATCTAAATTTAAACCTTATATATGAAATCCCTTGTCACGTTTGTTTCCGCAAATCTCCGAAACCACTGAAGCGATTTTAATGAAATTTTTGTAGATATCTACTGTTTGCTCCGACTTAAAAGATAGCATAGGTTCTTATCTCAATGAATAATATTTTTTTTTTTATTGCTGATTAAAGTTTTTTTTAAAAACAAGGGATTTAGTTCACTTCTAAGTTCTATAAGTTTCCAAAAGATGGCATTGTTAAAAATATTTTAATTAATATAAAATAGTTTATAAACAGACGAAGTCACCTGCAACTGCTAGTATTTATATATTTTAATATAATATAATAAAAGCTTTCATTGTAGGTACTTTTTACTTTTATACTTTTTATGTAATGTGACTTGCAGTGAAATTAAATTTTTCTCTCCTATGTTTGTGGATTTAAATTTTATTAAAAATGTTGTTGTATTTTTTTGTGAGGGCGGGGTGGGTTGTGTGTGTTTGTCTGTCAACAGCTAGTTGAGTTTAAACCGCCCCTATGTGTTAGTTTTTCTTTGTTTTGCGGTAAATGGGGGATATACAAATATTTTAGTTGCCATGTAACCTCTTAAAATATAATTCTTATATGTGTATAACAAAAAGATATTAATATGAATAAAATATTATACAAATATTTATATTAAGTCGAAAATAATGTTTCTAGAGAAGGTATATTTTTAATTTCATTTTTTTTTGTTATAACTTTAATTGAACTTATACTAGGATCCGCTAACCTCTCCTTTCATCGTTTCTTGATAACTTTTGAATGGCTAAACATTTTTTCAATCTGTTTTCTCTATAAAATCCGCGTTCGGCTCAAACATATATGAGAAAATTTTTAGCTAATTATCTCGTCGCATTCTGGAGACAACTATACACAAAAAAGGTCTCCCAAACGGTTAAGAGCTTCGGTTACGCTCACCTCAATAATATTATATTAGTATCATATTGTTAGATATATAATACAAATTTATGTTACATTTTCCTTGTGTGTATCATTTTATATTTATAACTTTCCAAGTCAAATAAGTTTATGAAATTGTATAAAATTTAGTTTTCCACTTTTCAATACGTAACTTATTTCGACAATTGTAAATCTGAAACGAAAGTTTCATTCAAATTCTAAAGTTTAAAAGATAAAAATGTAAATGTATTTTGTATTCGTATGTGTGTGTATTTTGTATGTGTGTGTGTATTTTGTATTCGCGTGTATGTGTGTGTATACTTTGTATTCGTGCGAGATGTATTTGGGACAGTCAATACGTAACATCGACAGCGGTACCTTCAGTACAGATATTACTGAAGGAATATTACACTAGAGTTATGCGTCCGTAATATGTATCTCCGTTCAAGACGGGACGCCTTTCACAGCATCCCACATATCTCGTTAAAACTTCTTCAAACGATCTCCTACTGACGTACAAACATTTTTCTCATTTATATAAATGTTAACTATTTTATAGTTTTGAAGTGAAACTTCTTTGAAATCGTTGTGATTTAAAACTCGATGTAACGAAAATGCGTCACGATAAAGAAAGGAACACATAAATGTATAGGAGAGAGTGAGATAGAAGATATGTTCCACTGTTGTTGTGGAGCCATCTATTGTCCAATATTTAAATTAAAGTAAAGCATATAGTGAAGTTGTTTATTTAAATTAAACTCGTATGTCATAATTTTGCCTTTTTTTTGTATATTATATTAAAAACAGCTTATTTTTCGAAAAAAAACATAGCATTTTTAAAATAAATTAATATAAGATTTTTAACTATCATAAAATCAATCACAAAAATATATATTAACATAATAAAAACTATCTATTTAAACAAACTTTCTGTGAACCAAAATTACAGTAAGTGTCCCAAATATATGTTGAGGTTTATAGCATAACTAAAAATTAAAACAATTTAAAACATTTAATTGCATTACAAAGTTATAATTAATGATTTGTAAGTTGGGACGTAATCCAATCTTAAACCAACTTATACTGCTACAATGAAAACTTAACCGGTGCTTAAAACTTTTGAAGGATTTGTTGAAATTATTTTAATACACTTAAAGAAAGTCAGCTGAGGATGTTGGTAGCTGGAGGCTGATAGAGACGTAAGTTAATATGATTATTGGTTGAGTTTGAAATCGCTTAAGGATCCCAAGCACACGCCCTTTCCGTGTTCCCTCACAGTCCACGTCATTGTCACAGACAATGCCCTTATACATGTATGAGATATTTTTGTTTTTAGAGAGGTATAGGTATATATATATGTTATCATAGACATACATACCGAGAGGTTAAAATATATATATATATGTTATCATAGACATACCTTAATATATTTGAGCGAAGCGAACGAAGTGAGCGGAGTATTTTACTGGAGACTTTTTGCATTCTTTGTCACGAATTGGCTCAAAAACTACTTGAAGGAAAATTATGAAACTTTGCAATCAAAAAGATACACATTAGGTGATAGTTTAAAAAAAAAAAAATTCAAAAATGTCCTCAAAAAAAAAAATTTTTTTTTCATGCCAAGTCAAAAAACTGATATCCCATTGAAGTCAATGGGAAACGATGAGTCAATACACTAGGCTCGCTTCGCTCAATATGCAAACGGCACCCGAGATTTCGCGAGCGCAGCGAGTCGAAATTGAGGGTTTGTTGGCGCCCCTAGTATTTTAAAACAATTATAAAATAATCTTTCAATAAATACATATAGTGAAATGAAGGTTCATAGTATAAAGTGATTTCCGTCTCTCGCCACCGCCCCTTCCATGTTAACTCTGCAACCAACATCCTTAGTTTCCTTAGTCTTATAAAAGAAACCTCTTAGCTTTAATGCATCCCGTCTATTCTATATTTACTGTTACTTCAGTATTTCACTATTTATTATACATTTAATAAAGTAATTTGATTATAATATTAATAAATTTTATACCAATCGTATTAACTATAGTAAGAAATACTTTATATATATATATATATATATATAGCATTGTTATTCTTATTATTATAAATATATAATAATATATATGAAATATATTTTACCGGATTTAAGATTATTATTTTTTATAATAATATATTTCTAAAAAAACATAATATAAAATAGTAAATTGATTAATGTGAAATTAAAATCTAAATTCATTTCAGTTTGACCTTAAGTGAGTTATAATTGATTAATAATATAATCTTATTTAAGTCTTTATTAATTTAATATATTATATAAATAATAAAATAATTCATATAATAGTACATTTATCTATGAGTTAGATATTTCATGTATGTATGTAAAAAGTATTAAATCCTAGTTCAGTTATACTCCCCCCAGTCGTAGGTCTTCGTTGGAAGATCCAAGTCCTAAATCCGAAGGCTTAGCTGCGAATGAAAGTTTACACAAGTGATGAAATCCTACTCTATACAACCTAGACGAGTATTAAACTTAATATTGGATGTTCAAATCAAATAAAAGATATTATCTCTTAACACTAAACCTACCAAGTACCGGTCATATTGACCGTTCTTAAACTTTTGTAAAACTTACACGTTTTCAAACGTTATAATATCGTTATCAAACTCCATGACAATTCTTAGAATATGCATGTAATATTTTCTTTACTTTTAGTTATTTCCATTATTACCTGCTTTATATAATAAAATAACTTTTAATTACCGGTCAATTTGACGGCGTGCGGTAGGAACAGGTGTACAAGAATTGTCGGTAGGTTTAGTGTTAAAAAAGTATGAGATAGTTTTTAATGAAATAATTGTGGTATTTGATCAAGTGTTACGAGCCCAGTGTAATGACATCGTTTCCCATTGACTTTAATGGGATATGAGTTTTTTACATGACATTTTTAATTTTTTTTTTACATTTTTCAATTTTTTTTTGAGTGTGTCACCATCCATCACCTAATGTGTGTGTTCTTAATTGCAAATTTTCATAATTTTCAAGTAGTCAAGTAGTGTGCGAGCCTATTCGTGACAAAAAAATGTGAAAAACTCTCCAGTAGAACGTTACGCTCGCTACGCTTGTTTCGCTCAATTATTTAATACCGCGTCCACGGTTATATAATATATATATATATATATATATATATATATGCATATATATATATATATATATATATATGCATATATATATATATATATATATATATATATATATATATATATGCATATATATATAAATATAGTTTGTACACAAGTTGTAGTAAAATACACATATATTCAAATAGGTAAAGATATAACACAAATACACTGCTGCAATAACCATTGTGGAAGGCTTTAAAGGCACAGCGGGAGAGAGGTTTATATAAAATCAATGGATGCAGTGACCAATAGTAGTCGGGTGCGTTCAAAGCTCTGCACCTAACTACCGGGGGCTACCGGGGACTACCGGGGACATCCGGTAAGTTAACAAATACCGCCGGGGCTTCGGTGGTTCTGCTCTGGGGTTGTAAATTTAAACCTATTTCACACACGTTATCCTGTTATACAAGACATACATTCAACGTTATAATCTTGTCAGGGATGCAAGTGTAATATATATAAAATTAAATTGTCCGTTTGTTTGTTTGTTTTTCACTAAATGTTTATGAAAGTGTATATGTTACATAATTGATTTTTAAAATTGTTGGTGCCCTGTCTGTTTGGTGCGATTTATCTCTGAAACGGTCGGACCGATTTTAATAGGACCTTTACTGGCGGATAACTGATGTTATAATATATATACTTGGGCAAGTTTTATTTTAAAATATTATATCCGCACGGACGAAGACGCGCGCACAGCTAGTGTATAATGTAATTCTATATACATTATTTATTTTAATATTATACATAATACTGTATTATTATATAAAGCTTGTAATTATTTGTGTATTAAAAGGTAATATTTGGACAAAATTCTTTGCTGTTTTTGAGTACTATGATATGATAGTAATATCAAATATATTTTTTTGTTCGTTTGTTTGTTTGCGTGTTACAATAAAACTACGGTACCAATATTTATGAAATTTGGTATGATGTTTAGAATATTTTTGCCTTCATTTATTTTTTTTTTTTTTTACCCAGCAAACCGTAATATTGACTTATTTTGTAATCGATCACAGATTTGAAAAAAATATATGATCTGTTATTGTAATGAAATAGTTCACAACAGTTAGTGTCCAATAAATCGCAAAATGAGTTAGTGCTCCATCTAACCTAACACTTAATGTGATTTGTAATTCCCTTTTCTTGTGTTTGTTTAAGATAGTTACACAATATTAATTTAATACGAATATATATTAAAATTTCTATCTGTTTGTCTAAAATATTTTTCCGTCATCTGCATGTTATTTGTAAGTAAATTAATCTCAAAAAATTAAAAGATAAAAATTCTCCAAACCAATGCTGTCAGTTAGTTAATCTTTCTTCCTCATCCATTTATCTTCATTAATTCTAATATAATTACAGTCAAGGTTTTTTTTTTAATAAGAATATATATACATATATATATATATATATTTGTTTTGAAATTACATTTTTATGGCAAGTTAGTGACAGTTAAATGTATGGTAGATTCCAACGCGGCGTCAATTTGATAATGATAAATGATTCGTTTTCCCATCAAAATATTTATTCACCCCCCCTCCCCCACAATCCACCCCTCTCCCCCCATAGGTTCGAAGCTCACAAATTGGATTTGCATTGTTCGTATCGTTAATACATTATTACGTATTTTGACAGTCTGTTATTTTCGTTGTTTTGTTTTTTGACTAAGTTGTATTGGTTTTTATTATTATTACATTTTGTTGTTTTTTATGGAATTTGTTTTTCCAGTTACATTATTTCTAAATATGAAGTAATTCAACAATACTGTTTCTTAATAATATACTTATTAACACTAAACCTACCAAGTACCGGTCAAATTGACCGTTCTTAAACTTTTGTAAAACTTACACATTTTTAAACGTTATAATATCGTTATCAAACTACATGTCAATTTTTAGAATATGCATATAATATTTTCTACACTCTTTACTTTTAGTTGTTTCCATTATTACCTACGTTATATAATAAAATAACTTTTAATTACCGATCAATTTGACGGCGTGCGGTAGGAACAGGTATACAAGAATTGTCGCTATTCGTAACAGTTTTATGTATATATATTGTTAAGAAATTCAAGATATCCAAATTGAGTTTGTCAATCTGTATTTAGAGAAATAAAAGTGCTTCCATGCAGTTAATTTTAATAGTTTTTCTTTTAAAAGAATACGTTATTTCTTGGTTTAAATTCTTCTAACGAGTCTGTTCGTATGTCGTTATGTCTTTTATTACTCTAGTTAGATTATCCATTGCTATAACCGTTTCAGAAACGAGCGCAGCACACGTGAAACAGATATAGCGAGGCTAGGTCGATATTGGATGTCTGACAATAGCTTCATATTTGTTTCTATACTGATCGAACGTTATCCTTTAGGAGGGAGTCGACTTACAAAGAGGCGCTCTAGGAGGGAGAGTACGCTCAGTGAAAAGATAGATAGAAGTGTCCCTCTTAAGTGAATAGCGCGGGTCCATTAGAGCGCGGGTCGGGACGGGTCGGTTCGTAAGCTAACGTTTTCGGAACAAATCGAATCAACGCGGAACAACGTTCCATTATGCAGATTTTCCATTAGTGAAAAAAACTCGTCTATCGCTGTGCCTTATCAAGACGTCCCGGACTAAGAGACAGGGATGAATTGCTTCTTATCGTATTATGAAAATATAAAATATTTTTTTTATCTTTTTTTTTATGTTTAAATAACTCGCGTATATTGGGTAACTACGTTACTAATGTTAAACTTTTTTTTTTTTATAAATTGTATTGAATGTTTCTCTTTGTTTTGTTTTAGTTTTGGAGTTTTTCAATGTATGTATGTATGTCGTTGGTGGTAGTTTAGTCCTTATTGTGTTACGTATCGCAGGCTCCTCGCCTACTCCGTAATCGATCAACGCCACCATATATTTGACACGTCTGTTCGTCCGTGCGGTAGACACGTGAACTATGGTTGTTCCAGACCGTGCAATATATCGTCATATATCGGTTGGTGACAACATGTTGTCATGGACATACATACATATAAATAAAGTTGAAATGTCTGTCTGTAATTCCGAATTAACAGATTTTAACTAAATTAATATGAAACTGTATACATATATGAATGCAATTTGATATTTTTTCTGTCTCTTTGCCTGTTTGTATGTTTGGTCCACCTAATCTATGGCGGATACCTTACGTTATAATGATAATTTGTCTACTTTTATTTTAATAATCATAACCCGCACGAGTAAAGCCGTGGGCACAGCTAGTTAACAATAAAGGTTAATAAGTTATATGTATAGACGATGAAGGGAAAAATTTAAAAAAAATATTTTCATATGTGATTAAATAATTTTATTTGTAACTTATGAAAACGTACCTTCCCAAAATGTTGGGATATTCGTATTACGGTACTTACTGATTAAACTTTAAGCACTATTTGATCCATACAATTAAATTTTTAGCGTACTATTTGCTCCCAAAAATAGCGAACTAAACTAAACTTAAACTTAACGGCTAACTAACAGCCTTTTCGCTGTGCGATGTAAGTACGCTAATTGCCCTAGCGCTTGATAGATTGTATAATGTAATAATTGCATTATATTTTTAATTGATATATAATTAATTACTAGTATTTAGTTCCACATGGTCAGATAACCGCAGTCTCGAGTTACAAGAGGAGGAGGTGCCCTAGAGCCTTATTACTGATTATAACATGACCTAATCGGGTTACCGATGACGGACGGACGGTCTGTTACATTGTTAACTATTTTATTTATATATAAGTATGTACAATCTTTAGAGTCAACTAGAGGACAAGGAGGACAACAGGAGGATATTTACTTTGTATTTCTCAAGGGATACTTTTATTGTTATAGAAAACCTTTCACGCATGTCTCGTTCAAATTCATTTCAATTTATAAAGTACTTATTAATATTATTAACAGCTCACTTTTTTTAGGTATCGTATCGTTTTATAACTAGGGGCGAGAAAAGACCCGCAATTTCGACTCGCTGCGCTCGCGAAATCTCGGTTGCCGTTTGCATATTGAGCGAAGCGAGCTCAGTGTAATGTTTCCCATTGACTTCAATGGGATATCAGTTTTTTGACGATTATTCCTCAACGACATGATATTATTTTAAAAATTGTTTTTTTTAAAACCATCACCTAATGTGTGTCTTTTGATTGCAAAATTTCATAATTTTCCGTCAAGTAGTTTTCGAGCTTATTCGTGACAAAGAATGTGAAAAGTCACCAGTAGAACGCTCCGCTCGCTACGCTCGCTTCGCTCAATAATATGTAAGAAAATATTTTAGATTTATTTGAATTACTTAAATTATTTTTAAAAATACATTTATTCATTGAATGCTGTTAATCTAAATGATGTCCATTCAATTGATATTATTGAAAAGTATTGAAAATGTACAAATAGGATAATCTTTTCAGATTATCCTATCATATTCTGTGTATATAATCCTTAAAGGATATATCGCTTCATTGCGGCCTTTATCTGTGATAACTATTGTTATAAAGGGTAGAAAAACTACCCGTGTATTGTCAAAAGTAACTTACAATAGATAATAATGTATAAAGTAGAAATTATCTACTTTTTATATATACGTATGAGTAAGATTGAAGTGTATTTGTAATACCAAATTAACAGCTTTTAACTAGTCATATGAAAATATATACGGTATTAAAAAATATTTTTTTTGTTTGTTTGTTGTTTAGTTCGGCTAATCTCTGAAACGAATGGATCGATTATAACAAGTTTTTAACTGACGTATAATTGATGTTATAACTTATAACTTATGCTACTTATACTTATAAACAAATACGCATATTCCGACCTCTAAAGCAAAAGTAAGTCCAAATGTCTTAGTAGATATAAATGAAGATGCTCTCACATATATTTTTGAAGTGATAGCTGGTGGGGCCATAACAGTAAATCTGAAGTCTTAGATTTACGAAGGTCCAGGGTTCGCTCTCCTCACTCGACTCGCACTTAATTACCGACCGAGATTACTTCACTTATTACCAGACCTATCTATATATAGATATTACCAGGGTTTAATTATGTATCATTATATAAATTGATAGTAATTCTTATTCATATAATATCTATAATATTTATTAAATTGTATTTCAAATCGATATCATGTTACGTAATAGAGTACTTGTATCAATAAAATATATTTCAAAGATATTAAAGATGTCTGCGTCTCTCTCGGATCATAAATATCTTTGAAAATATAATATTATTTGTGTAAGTATCGTCTTTTATGATTTTTAACAAACTGTTCGGAATTGTTAAGATCTATACGTTTAAATTAAATTTAAATGTCTGTCTGTTTGTTCCGGCTGATGTCTGAAACGGCTGGACCGATTTTAACATGAATTTCACTGGCTGATATCTGTTATTATAAGGAGTAACTTAGGATACTTAGTCGTGAGAACGGCACGGACGGACACCCAGTACTATTAAAGTCTATTTATTATACGCGTTGTATAAATATGTTATGATGGATGTGTGGGATGACAAGAAGGGATAGAATAAAAATGAGTATATTAGGTAGCGCCAGTGACAGAAATAATTAGAGGTAGCCGTCAGTCATGGTATTGGCATGTTATGAGGAAAGATGAAAGGCACGTGACCAAAAGAGTACTGGGTATGGTAGTGGAGGGATGGACAGGTAGAGGACGGTCAAAGAAAAGATGGATGGATTGCGTGAAAGACGATATGGAGAAGAAGGGAGTGTGTACAGAGATGACGAGTAACAGAAGAGTCTGGAAGGAAAAAAAATACTGTGCGACCCCAAAATGGGATAAGGGCAGGAAGATGATGACATATTTATAAAATATTCAATTTCCTTGGTAACTGTAATAAATAATTACAATTTAGAAATACAATTGTTATTAAGAAAGAAGTGTATCTTTAAATAGTCATCCATTGTATTGTGTCTTTGTTGAAGCCGAGAGGAACGCTTCAATTAATCACGGACAGTGAGAGATCGCTGGTTTGATTCAACAATTATACTCTTTATATTCTATTAGTAGTATTAAAATATTGTACAAAATATATTATATATATATATATATATATATATATATATATATCTTCACGCCATATCCCTTGCGAGGTAGCCAGAGACGACGGAGCGCCAAAATGTTATATTTTGGAATTTTTGTTTTGACTTCATCATCGTATCAATTGAAGTCGGTAATCATTATAATTTTAATTAACTATTTTTTATATAGAAATATATTAAATAAAAAATTCCAGTGTCCATATGTTTGTTGTTATCATTCTAAATAGCTTGATTGGTTTTGTTATTTTTTCTCTTGTAGAAGAGTTGTTGGAGCTGATCTTAGTTTTATTAAGATCACAGTCGATGTTCTTAAAATTTAGTTATTTTTTTCAATAATGTTGAAAAATTAACATTATATTTATAAAATTTTTGGAGAATTAAGTTAGATTTCGCTTTTGTTTTATCAAACTAAAAACTGATTTTGACTATAATTATATGTATTCTTTTTTACTGAATTACAATATAACTACTTAAGGATTTTCTTAATATTATTTGAGTCAATGAGACAGACGAAGTAGCTGATAAGCGCTATTATTAAAAAGATATAGTTCATACGATGTCATATAACGAGATAATGTTCCGCCTTAATAAATATATATAATATATTATTATTTTTATTTCTGTCAATCGTCGATCGCTATTCGCCAGTGGTCGATAAAATATCGTTCACGCACATTGTACGTCCGTATCTCTCAGATAAGTCACAAACGCGACCGCGCTAAGTCGTTACTTAAGATTTGATATGTGCTTAAATAAATGTACAATATTGTTTACTTGATTGTAATCTAATTATTTAATTAATTAATAATATTATTATTGATATATTACGCGTGTGATATAAAAAATCTGATAAGATAAGTGCAGTATCAGCGGTGATAAAATGCGTAAACTGGTGAGATGGTCGACCGGTGTTCTATCGTTCCTGGTGACAATGATGTTACTGGTACGTGTGTCTCAGCTGGACAGTGAGACAAATCGAGCTGAAGATAGAATGGCACGCTCCGCTCGCTTTGCTTCTCCAAAACCTCCCGAATATCTCCATTATCCAAACACAACCGAGCAAAGAGATAAAGTTCTCGAGGTACGAAATATTTATTGTTAACAAACACAGTTTGTAATCTGTTATGTAAACTGTAATCTCATAACAGGTACTCGTCAGATGTTATCAATATTGTAAATTGATAACAACTCACGTCACCTACATCGAGTAAGATTCGCGATTCTCTTCATTGTTATACATATATATATAATTAATTACACGTCATCTGTCCGTGTTATTATTTTATTGCAGTATTTTCCTCGTCGTGAGATCAAATGTTATCCGTAAACGCGATAAATAAAACCCGAACTTGTCAAAGTAAAACAGTCGCAAGAGAAAAGTTAATAAACTTGAAACGAAAGTTTATAAATGTGAATTTTCTACTCGTATTTAAAAGTTAATTGGTAAAGGTTCCAGTTTTTCCGAGTCATTGGCGACACTCGGCGAAGTTGTCGGTACCTAATAATAATTAATGGTACCGTAGCAAAGTCCGATATCCTTTCATTAGTGTTGGGTCTCGGAGCGGAGGGGTGAGATTAAAACTTGAGCCTCGGGCCCGGGCTTTGCGGGCTTTGCGGGCTCTATAAAAAGGCGTCTCAACAGTTCTTTACAGCCTTTGAGACGAGACTCCGACGCCGAAGAATAATGTTTGTTACACAGAAACTTTTATGTGTCGAAAATCTTAAAAATACATTTTATTTTTTAGATGAATCGGATTCCTATCTAGGTTATTGCTATATTTAGAATCAGCACTTATACTTAATAAATTTACATTTCGTCAACAAAGTAATATAACGAGTGACTCACGGATATGTTTACTTTGAATTTAATATGAAATTGTTATTTAATATATTATATTTGTTCTCAGATGATGCGTCACGCGTGGAACAATTACAAGTTATACGCTTGGGGCAAGAACGAACTGAAACCTATGACGAAGCGCGCTCACCTCACCAGCGTGTTTGGAGGGGGGGACCTTGGAGCCACCATCGTGGATGGCATGGACACCCTCTACGTGATGGGGATGATGGAGGAGTTCAGGGAAGGGAGGGACTGGATAGCAGAACATTTCCATATAAACGAAATCGTTAGTACCTATCATTTTGACGGAATGATGACTCATAAGTTGATTTAAATACATAATATAAAATTTTAACGTATCGTATAAATAGTTTTCAATGTATTAATTGCGTTAATAAAAATTTTATACGTAGTTACGTTTAATGTCAATTTTAAGTGGAATTTAGAGCGACATCGGACCGCAGACGAGTTAAACTAAATTGAGGGAAGTGGGTTTATGTGGTATTATATATAACAAAATGATAGCAAGCCGTGTACTAAATAAACTATAAATTATAATGTATTCGTTGTTTTGAAATTAGAGTAATTGTATACAATTTTTGTCATTATAAGTACGAAGTCAGGTAATGAAAGTTTATAATCCGAGTTCGAAACCTTAGATGGGTGTTTATTGGTACTGATAATCGGATTAAAATCGGATCGGATCGGTTATTAATTTTCGTGTGATCTGTTGTACCTTGAAAGAAAATATCATAAAATACACCCAATCCCTTTTCTAAAATATTGACGTAAGTCAATATTTTTATTGTTAGTTTTTTTTCAAGTTTTTATTCTCTTGCGATTTTATTTTGCATTTATTTTTACTGTATGGTATAATACAATTTCAGGACTCGGATCTGTCCGTGTTCGAGACGACGATAAGATTCGTAGGAGGTCTCCTCTCGTGCTACGCCCTGACTGGTGACACGATGTTCAGGGATAAGGCTGCGGAGGTGGCGGACGCTCTGCTGCCGGCCTTCGAGACGCCAACGGGACTGCCCTACGCCCTCATCAACCCTTCCAACAAGGTTTGTCTATTACTTTTTATAGATCCAGGCAGCCTTGCACTGATTTTGTATCAGCTCTCAGTAAAGGACCAAGTGCAGGGAGAGCTAGGAAGCATTCAAAATAGTTTTGATATATCTTATAAATTTTAAAGAAAGAAAAAAATGTTATTAATACATTATGATTTTCAAATTAGAAGGATTTTTAAACACATTTTAACGTATTTTTTTTTGGCATTTGTCTTTAATTTTTTTAATTTTAATTTTTTTAATTTAACAGTAAAATATTATTAATACAAAAATATGATTTATGACAATCAGTCAACAATACTTAGTTGTTATCATCACCTGCTCTTATCCTGATCGCTTGGGGTCGCCGCGTTGTATCAATTCCTCTCAGACTCTTTCATCATACGTCATCTCAATGGTGATATGTTTTTTCGTTACATCATTTATCACGAACTCCACCCACTTTTTTTTTATAAACCTATATTTTTACAACAATTCACATTCATACTTAATACTTCTCTGCTGTTTTTTTAATTCTCTATCGTGTGTTCATACCACGAATATATATATATATATATATATATATATATATATATATAGTTTTCTTTGTCGGTTGTAAAATGTTATGTAGTTTGTACAGGAAAAGCTCAGAGTGAAAAGCGATTATCCCAAAGCATTCCGCTCCAGAAAACTCACTCAATGGTTGTACAATTATGTATTTAAGAGTACTATTGTATGTATTGCAAAGCCATTTTTTGTGGGAGGGATTATATAAATAATAATACATGCAAGTCTATATAAGGTTATATGTTGTTTAAGATATATATATATGTTTATATAATTTTTATTGACAAACTTTTGCTTTCGAGAATTATTTCTGTGTTACGGAGAGTTTTATAATTATAACATAAACAAAGTGCACAAATAACTGTCCGATGTGGGAATCAAACCCACTACCTTTAGCTCAGTAGGTAGGAACGTTAACCAAGAGGTTGTCGAACACTACCTTATTTCATACACAATTTTTTAAATGACAATTTCATTGCTTCTCTGATAAAAAAACTAATATTTATAAATTTAATGTTTTAAAATAAATAAATGTAATAGAGTAATGAATAAACTTTAAATGTTTTAAAGGTTCTCAAAAGGCTTTAAGTTATCGGTTCGTTAAACACTGAACATTTGAGCCGGAGCTTTTCTCCAAATCGATTGAAAGAATTAAAAAGATACACATTACTCTGTACAGCGGAAATAAGAAAATTCAGTCAGTTCAAAAATTAATTTGAGTTAAATAACAAGTATAAAAGTGATTTTGTAGTTTTTTAAATTGGTTAAATTTTTCTTTGACATTTGTTAAATCATTTTACGTAATAACAACTATACTGGAATGTGAATTGCGCTAATTCAATCGACCAATACAATTAATTCAATTGTCATTTTACCAGTATGTGTGAATAATTCATATTATACAACCCGTCTATATGTTAGTAGTATATATATGTTGCGTAGTTTAGTATATATGGTTTTTAAATGAGTATAAGAAGTATAAACGTAAGAAACAGAGAGAATGGATGAAAGAACGAAGAGTGAAAATGAGTTGGATGTATGTGGATGGATGCGACCAGAGAAAGAGATAAATGTATGGATTGTGTGTATGATGACTAAAAGAAGGGCCGATGTATGAGGACAGGAGAAATGCCGCTATTACATTATCCAATCTATCAAGCACTAGGTCAATTAGCACGCTAACATCGCATAGCGAAATTCCCTTAGGGAGCTGTTAGTGTGTATGTGATTTGTATACACTTAATTAACTATTTTGACGGTCGATAAGTGCGCTTAAAATTGGATAAAGAATTCGCAAAAGCTTGAGTGACGAAACAAATAAATTGAAAAATTGCAAGCCACACATCCAGAATATATAGATTTTTCTGAGTTCGAAATTGATTTAGTTTTTTGTTTTGTTCTTCGCCATGTCTTGTCTAAAAACAAGTCTAGTTCCCGGTTATCATCGCTATTATATAAGAACTTGAGTTGAAATACCCCAAATCCGAAAACAATTAAAATGTTTTAGAATTTGGGAAACGAGCGCATCCAAAATGTTGTCACATTGCCAAAAGAGGTTTAAACTAATTAAATATTTTTTTTGATTTAAAAAAATGTTTGCTTTAAATAGTTTATTTAATTAAAGTCTGTAAATAATTGCGTTTACAATTATTGTAATTGAATTAAAATCGCTTTAATTGATTTCAAGGTACATATAATATTATTTTTACGTAATTTAATTAAATAATATATATATATATATATATACATATATATAAAATTGTCGTTTCATAGGTCGTTTTATCGTTATTGAGATATTGTTATAATTAAATCGTCCGGTCGTCGTCTGAACCTCAGCCGTAGCCATGGGTTCGTTATCACTTCAAAGTGCTCCGATGTCTAAAGTTACCGCGTTATCATTCAGTTGCGACGGGTCTCATTATACCGACCCTTCATACGTATTATCAAAGGATTGCCTAATTAATTCACCGTATCACAAAACTTATTTCAAACCCAATTCGAATCGCTGCCCTTCGATATTCGTACGATAATGGTCGCCAATTATCGCTCCATACTTTAATTATATATATATATATATGTATGTATATTATTTTATTTTATTTATTATATTATCTTATACTTATCATGTAACACAGTTTTTTAAATCTCATTCCCAATACGTGCACGACCCCATCTTGAAGTTCAAATTAAAATATTCATGTCTCCGATAAAGAAATGTTATTTTATTTTATAATACAGTTTATCTAAATCTAGTTTTGAATACAATAATATATATACATATATATATAATTTTACAATCAGTACTCACAATAAAAATTGTTAAATTCAAAGGAAATGATCTCGAGCGAATGACGAAACAAATCACAATACTTATACAAATTTTTGTATATAAATCTGAAGTACATAGATAAACATACAGACAAATGTATAAATTATATATATAATTGTATGTTAATAGTATTATTATGTTAAACTGAAGATATTCTCGAGGACCGTCCCGAAGACGTCCGTAACGATCTCCAATTATACGAAACCAGCATTGTGAAGAGGGAATCAATACGTTCTATTAATAATAAGTCCTTCATACATTTATTGTTACATTTTAACTAGTCTTTGTCGGCGGCTTCGCTCGTGCAGTACTTACGATTTACGATTATATTATATACAGAGTCATTTAACAGATTGTGTTATTTCTTATTTTAAGAAGATTAGTTTAGGCCTTATCATATATTGACTCATTTAACAGATTTTCTTATTTCTACTAATAATTATGAAGATAAGCTTGGACGTCTTTTAATTGATGGACTGACATACAGATAGGCATTAAAATAAAAAAGGTACAATTTATTTCATTCAGTCATAAAAATAATTTTACGAAATAATATACAAATATACTCATATATATATATATCAAAGAGAGTTGGAGTCATTGATGGAGTTTAGGTATTTTTGGTATATATATGTATATATATATATATATATATATATATATATATATATGTGTGATAATGACTAAACAAGTTGTATGTGTGAAGTGTCTCCCGGGGATGAAGTTAAAGTGGATTTACTGCAGCTCAATTTAAATTAGAGCGAATTTAAAACATTTCATACAAAATAAGCTATTTCATTGTGGCTTTGAAATAAATAAATCAATTTGTACTTTTAAATTAATCAAAACGATTAGTACAAAATATTTAATGAACTATAAATTAACAAACGAAATATAGTATTTATTTTCGGTTACACACACACGCACACACACACACACGCACACACACGCACACACACGCACACACACACACACACACACGCACACACACGCACACACACGCACACACACGCACACGCACACACACGCACACGCACACACACGCACACACACACACACACACACACACACACACACACACACACACACACACACGCAGTTCTGTTATAATCGTGATAAGTTGTATAAAATATTTGAGTGTCCGATAAGTTGGATTATTTATTAATAGTATAACCATTGATAACACTACAGTTGCCCTCATTCATTTTTGTGTTACCAATAATTACATACATACACACATGCATGCATACATACATTTACAATATACTTTTAAATCATGCTTTATTGCTTACCCATATGAATATTGAAATAACGATAATTAAAATTATATAATAATAAAACTAAAAATTAAATAAATGTTTGATTCCGTACTGAGATACAGATATCGTTATTATTTTGTCACAATGAAATCTATCGATTTCAAAGTTTGAAGGACAACACATACGGACAAATTAGACACCAACGTGGACAATCGTATATATATATATATATATATATATATATATATATATATATATATATATTTTACAGGCTAACCGTCAGTACCACTGGGCCGGAGCGAACAGCATCCTCTCGGAAGTGGGCACCCTTCACCTCGAGTTCACCTACCTCAGTGACGTCACGGGCAAAGATGGTTATTATAATATGTTTTATCTTTTAAACCTTCATACATGCTAAACACTTTAACCAGGAGTTTTATTATTAAACTCGGTTTAACTAAGATACATGGTGAAGTATATAAATTAAGTTAAACCATGATTTAATCAGTTTAGTTTAAATACTAGTTATTTCACGTATTAATTGCTTTTTATAATAAATTATAAACTATTTTTCGTTTGATTGAAGATTAATTACGTTTGCATATGTTATGTAAGTGACCCAGTTTTTGAAAACGTTCGCTTTATTAAAAAAATGCTTACTTATTTAATAACTGTTCCACTCTTATAAGAGTATTTTAAAATATATAAATCATTCCTAAAATCTGATTCATCATTTTGATTTATGGATTGTGAATCTAAATCATCAAATCAGGTTAGCCTTTATCCGGGATACAATGACTGATATACGTAAATAATATATATATATATATAATCCTCCCCAGTGTACAGACAGAAGGTGGATCGCATCCGCGACGTGCTCCACAACATCCAGAAGCCGGACGGTCTCTATCCCAACTACATCAATCCCAGGAACGGACATTGGGGACAGAGTGAGTATCTCTCCCTCCGATTATATAATTAACTTAAAAACAATTCAATTCAATGATAAAAACATTAGATTGAAAAAAAAACTAATCTTTCAAAAGATTGTAAAAAATGTTTTTGGTACCTACAGCAAATTTAGCATTACAAATAATATTATTTTGCTAGGAAATATTTATATAAATATTAATACATCTAAGAGTTATATAAAATAATGTCCGATAAGATGTTGAGAAATGCCAGTGACTAATGAGATTGAATAATAAAATAAGAAACGGTAACATATTGTATTGGTGCAGTCAATACGATTGTTTGTTCTCGTGTTTGTTAGTTTATTTACTAACATAGACTACATAATACTTCTTCCCGAAATAATGTAAGATCTATGTATATTATTAGGTATATAGTGAACAGAGAATGTGGTTGAAAAAGTCTCAATATCAAAACACGAAATTAAAAATAACAAAAAAACAAATTTAACAAAAAAAAAAAAAAAAGAAGAGATTGTCAATAAAAATAAAATTGCTACGTCTGATAGAGTCAATGACTCTGTTAATGGCTGTACTATATTATCCGATCGCAGAGCACACGTCGCTGGGAGCGCTGGGGGACTCGTTCTACGAGTACCTCCTGAAGGCCTGGCTGTTATCCGACAATGAGGACAGCCAAGCCAGGGTGATGTTCGACGAGGCGATGCAGGCGGCGCTGGACAAGATGTTGAGGACCTCGCCCTCCGGCCTCGCATACCTCGCCGAGGTCAAATACGGAAGGATATTCGAGGAGAAGATGGACCATCTCTCCTGTTTCGCAGGTAATGTTGGGATTATGTGTGACGTCACAAGCCAGTATTAATGATAATCTTTACTTCTCTTAATTTTACTACTCTATTGGTATTTTATGACCTTCTCTGTGATAATTCCAGGTGGTATGTTCGCGCTGGCGTCAACAACACTCAGTAACTCTCAGTCCGACCGCTACATGGATGTAGCCCGGAAGCTAACGCACACTTGCCACGAGAGCTACGACCGCTCAGACACCAAGCTGGGCCCTGAGGCCTTCAGGTGGGGGATATATAAGAACCTCATCATCACCTGATCTGATATTAACAATCGATGTTCTGAAATTGTTCTTGCAATTTCAAAATTTTATATTTTATTCTTCCAGGTTCTCAGGCGCAGTGGAAGCCCGAGCAATGAAGAGCAACGAGAAGATGTACCTGCTGCGGCCGGAGACCTTCGAGAGCTACTTCATCATGTGGCGTCTCACCAAAGATCAGAAGTACCGCGATTGGGGTTGGCAGGCTGTTCAGGTATTAATAGGCTTAATTAACTTAAACTGTGTGTACTAAGCTTTATATTAATCCTACGTATTTTAATCCCAGGCCCTGGAGAAGCACTGCCGTGTGGAGGGCGGATACACGGGGCTCCTAAACGTGTACCACGGATCACCGCAGGGAGATGACGTGCAACAGAGTTACTTCCTGGCGGAGACGCTCAAGGTACACGCACACATACACATAAGCACACAACACGTGCGTATACGCACAAGTATGCAAGCATACATACACACGTGTACATTTTAAGATAATTATATATTCATATTGCATGTATGAAAAATTATTGTCTAGTTTGATTGCAGGATATATTATTACAATATTTTCCTTCCTCGTTTTGAATTTTATGATTTTATTCTGTATAAGATAAGTATTGCCTATGTGTGAGTAATATGCACACATACAGACCCAAGGACTTGTTACTTTTTGTCTCGACTTTGTAATTATTACATTTTATATAAAAAAGACATAAATTATTGAAACGAGGGTATTAATTTTCATTTGTTTTAATTTCCAGTACCTCTACCTGCTATTCTCCGATGATAACTTACTACCGCTAGACGAATGGGTATTTAACACAGAAGCGCATCCCTTTCCCATAAAGAACAAGAATCCTCTTTACAGAGATGCTGAAAAGAACTCAAACCTCGCCAACGAAAATCAGGTTTAAAAAAAAAAAAGTTTTTTATGTAATGTCATAGGCTGTATGATCTAAAGGCCTTTTCCTTTCCCTTTGGAAAGATTAAAAAAAAATGTCATGTCAGTCGCCATCTTGTTTTGGCGTCATTTCTCCTGTCATTTTGTTGATCAAAGTGACGGGTGATGTGAAACAGGATCAATTTTATATTTTGTGTTTAATTATTATGTTTATATTTTATATGAGACTTTAGATAGATAATTAATCTCTCTCCATCTTGATTATTAGATTAAATATTATATTAATTTTCATTCTTATTTCATCAAAGATCTTATTAATAATTAGAGAATTGTAGACGTTTATTTTGACAAATCCCGTTGTGTTTAGATAATTTTGTAAATATAAACTTATATTATAACTTAATTTGTATTTATTATTAATTATATTTACATATATAATTGGGGCTGCAGTGACAATCAGGTCAAAGACCCGATTGATTGATAAATAAATATAATAAAAATGTATAATTTTAATCAATCAATAAAATAACTGCCAACTTATTATTATTATTATTTGTTTAAAGCTACTTAAAATGATTGATTAAAATTTTACATTATAATAAATTAAGCCGAAAGCATATCTCAATATGAATTGTAAGATTTTATATTAATGTAACTCTAGTATGTTTTAGATGTAGAGGTCGTCGACCCCGCCCATGAAGCAAAATAATCACTAAATATAATAAAATGTGTCTTAACACTAAACCTACCAAGTACCGGTCAAATTGACCGTTCTTAAACTTTTGTATGTTGTTGTTGCTATGACAATTCTTAGAATATGCATATAATACTTTCTTCACTCTTTACTTTTAGTTACTTCCATTATTATCTGCGTCATATAATAAAATAACTTCTAATTACCGGTCAATTTGACCGCGTGCGGTAGGAACAGGTATACAAGATTTGTAGGTAGGTTTAGTGCTAATATTTATATAAAAACATTTCTTTTTCAATTATTTATTTATTGTTAGGAAAATTGTGTTTCTCATGAGCTTTAACGCTCGAGTCAATTATATGATACATACAAACTGACACAATTTTTTTTATTATTTTATAATATTAATTAAAATAATTAAATTTGATTTATAATTATTAAAATTTAATGTGTGATCATACTCCACGTGGATCTCGTTTAATATTTATTTATTTATTTATTATTTTATTATATATATATATCTATATATTTTAAATTAATAAAAATCGGCCTATTGAGTAAAAATTTGTAATTTTTTTTATTTATTTCGAATTATATTATAATTTTTTTTTATATATATAATTAAATTGTGTTAAAGCACCCGTTAAAATGGCATTTTAATTTAAAATATATGATAATTTTAATTATAATAATAATAATAATAACAATAGAAAAATGAAATTTAGATTTGTTAGTTAATATTATGTACATGATGTATATAGATATAGATAGATATAGATTGTGTAGTTATGTTTGTATTAAGGCGTGTGTGTGTTTGTTTGTAACTGTATAACTCATGCGTTTTTTTTATTATCTGTTGTATAAAAATTTCGTGAAAATTATTGTTTATGGTATATAAGTTTTCAAATTTATGTCTGTATTTTTTAAATTTCACCCAAACGTTGTACAATACTTAATATTATATATATATTTTTTAGTGAATAATTATTTTATTGGATGGTAAATGTATAGTGTTTCGGTTTTTTGAGCAGTTTTCTTTATTTTAGTGAATAGTGATAATATTTTACTTGCATAATATTTTTTTAACTCCCCATTGATTGCTTACTTTCTATATCTACGTCATGTAATCTTTGTCACTCGTGAACTGCTCAACTAAAGCGGAAGTGTTATGGATGGATGATATTAAAGGAATACGTTTAACCTTCACAATGTCCATTTCCTAAGACATGTGCGTATTTTTGTAATACTGTCCAAAGCTTGTTACGATGTATGGAGTAGTCGTGTTTAATAAACCATGTAAATTTCAGTTATTAATAAAAAATGTTTACATATTTGTTGTTTGTTTTTTTTTATTAATAATAGTATTCCTTGTTGACAGCGAAAACGTATTAACAAAATTTTAAGAACACCGCCATCTGTTGGAAAATTTTAGTACTTAAACTGAATTAAAGTTTTTATGTATAAAAAATCTTATAAAAAAATTTAAGGTTATTAATTTTTATCTTTTAAGTTTGACTAAATATTATATGTCTACAAAATTTAATTGAAATCGAGCGGTTTCAAAGATTAACAAACGAACATCCTGATATAGGATTTTTATATATATAATATATTTCCACACTCGATTATGATAAAGTTACATTGCTATATAGAAGTAAAATAATATTATATTTATAATTTTAATGAATTAGTGACAAAAAGTCTACATAAAATATAAAATAAAATGATTACTAAAGTAACAAAATAGTTAAAGAATGACAGTTCTCATTTAACGAAAAATTATATAAACTGATATTCATGACATATTTATGACATTCAAATTCAAAATATCTTTATTCAAGTAGCCATTTACACGCACTTATGAATCAATTATTACGTTAAATGGTGAGTAATCAGTCCGTGAGTAAGCTACCAATTCGGAATGCTGCACTGCTGAGAAGAGCCGCCCAGAAACTCAACAGTGTTCTTTTTAAATTGACAAGGTTTGATATACATTATAACATCAACTCTACAAATGAATCAAAAACCTAAATTCGATCAACAATTTTTTTTAATAATATACTTTTGAATTTACATTTAAAACTAAGAAAGGAAGATCTTGTGGAACTTTATTATATAGTTTATTTTTATTTCTTGTACTTATCGTGTCTGTCACAGTTATTTTTATATATGTGTTTAACCTAGCGTATGAATAATAACTTATTAAACATGAGAAGGGACCGTAAGAATACTAATTTATTATAAAACATTTCTGAGGAAATCTCAAATTTTTAAGATATAAATAGCCGTAAAGGTCTTTTTTGTAAAATAAATATAAAATAAATTTTGGCAGCGCTGCCCCATAATAAAATAATGTTAGACAAAATACTTTGAAAATAACTAAAATAAACGAGTTGAGCCGTACTATCGTCCGTTGTTTTACTTTTTTAAATGCCAAGACAGCCGAGCTGTATTTGTCGGCGAGTACAGAGATGTGGGTTCCACTTGAGCGTTTTATATAAACTTATACCTAAGAAAATTGTAGGGTAATCTAACGCTTCTTTGTTAAGTAATAATTTACAATTTTGATTTTGTTCATCAGAAAGTGTAAACTCATTGCATTTAAATTTCTTAGCATGTAAATAAGTGACAGAGTAATTATAATTATTTTAAATTATTTATTTATTTCGTAATTTTAATTAGTCCTATTACGCTCAATTTTAAATTTAAGACAAGTATCGTCAGCAAATATTTCATTAATGCAAAGTGAAAGTAAAAAGGGGCCAAGAGCAGATCCTTGTGGAACATCCTTATTCAGGTAAGAATCAGCCGATTTAGAATTATTAACATAAAACGTCTGAATTCTTTAATTTAGGTAAGAAGCAATAAGATCAATCGCAGCGCTACGTACATGGTGTACGTAGTGGTTGTTTACATAGCAATGTTTGATGGTCAACGCAAGTAAAGGCCTTGGATAAATCGCAAAACACCCCAACCGCAACATTTTTCCCTTGCGTCACAAAGGTGGCTAAGAGGCGTGGCGCCGGCATCAGTTGTTGATTTATTTAGTTGTGGTGAAACCATATTGTTCACTGTGCATGACTTTAATTATCACTTGATTTAGAATAATTTAATCAATCTTACTTAAGGTTCGTAAAAATATAATTTCCGGGTTCTAATCTATCGCCATTTTTTTAACACGTCCACTCTCATCTAGAGAAAGCGCAGCCGGCCTTGTTGTTTTTGACGGAGTCGCAAATATCTCAACCTAGCAACACAGCGCACCTATCAAAGCCCAGGTATAAACTAGAACATCATTTTATATCACACGCCGGGGTGTTCGTAAGGGAGAATATCTGCTACCGTCGCCTTCAGGTTTTTGAAGAACGGGACCTGTCTATTCTCTGGCTGCGTGTGGACATGGACAACCACGTCAGAGTCAACGCTTGCCTCTACAGGTCCCATAGTAGTAATGCAGAAACAATCAACTCTTGGGCCATGTCCAGGCAAAGATTGACGATCTGTTTTCACAGACGCTTTCTGCCGAAGCCGTAGTCCTCGGGGACTTCATTGCGCACAATACCGATTGTCTAAGGTCACGTGCCACCGACTACGCGGGGAGATCTGTGTTTAATTTTGCTCTGGCAAATGATCTGTCCCAGTTGGTCAAGACGCACACTCGTCTTCCGAACGTGGCCAGCCATATGCCCTCTTTGTTGGATCTTCCGCTGACTACACATCCCGAAAAGTACCAGGTCACTGTCGAGGCTCCCTTAGGGTCCTCTGATCATTGCTTGGAGTGTAGTGCCCATTCAACGTCCGGCTCGCACAAGACCTGCGACTCGACGCGATTGGCACTACAAGTCAACGGAGTGGAATGAAATGCAGTCTTTTTTTGCGTCCTACCCATTGGGACCGGTTTGTTCCCTTCCACTAAACCCAGTGACAGGGGATGGAATTATTATTTATATAATTATTATACCTTGGCTTGATGCGTCTGTCAGGGTTGCAGCAGCTTTCAAACGGCAGGCTTATCAAGCTTAGGCTAATGCGTTAGTTACTAAGGATCCAAACTCTAGAGTTCTGAAGAGATAATCGTACCTCCAGGTTCTTCAAACGGCAAATTGCTAGAGCAATGTTCAAGCATGTCATCAAAATTGGGGATCAGCTGGCAAGATACCCGCCAGGCACGCGCAAATTCTGGGCGCTTTCCAAAGCCACTCTGGGAAAGTTTAGCCAGCCATCCATACTGCCATTGTATACTGGGAACGACTTTCTGGCCTACACGGCAAAAGAGAAAGCCGATCTCTTGGGCACTCTTTTTGCCGCAAACTCGACTTTGGACGACCAAGGGAAGACACCGCCTATCATCCCGCGGTGTCAGAACTCAATGCCAGAAATAATTTTTCGGCAAAAAACTATCAGGCAATCTTTATTTTCCTTGGACGTCCGTAAGTCGAGTGGGCCGGATTGTATTTTTGCACTGGTGCTATGAACGTGTGCCCCTGAGTTGCCTCCAGTGCTAACGCGTCTATTTTGGCACTCCAACCTTAAAGGCGTAGTCCCGGTCTGATGGAAGTGTGCCCTTGTCCATCCGATCCCTAAAAAGGTTATAGCTCGGACCCAGCTAACTACAGATCTGTCGCCATTACCTCCCTTCTGTCCAAAATAATGGAGATCAATATCAACCGACAGCTCCTAACGTACCTCGAGGATCACCAGTTGATCAATAACCGGCAGTATGGCTTTCGCCACGGTCGATCAGCTGGTGATCTTCTTTTATACCTAACGCACCGTTGGGCAGCGGTTATCGAAAGCAAGGGAGAGGATCTGGCAGTTAGTCTGGATATGGCAAAAGCCTTCGATCGTGTTTGGCACAAGGGGCTTCTTTCGAAGCTACCTTCCTATGGGCTTCCCGAGAGTTTATGCAAGTGGATCACCAGTTTTCTCACTGGGCGGAGCATACAGGTCGTTCTCAACGGTTTTTGCTCGGACCCCAAGCCCGTGAACGCTGGTGTACCCTAAGGCTGCGTGCTATCCCCAACTCTATTCCTTCTTTTGATTTTGATTTTCCACACATCAATGGTATGATGGATTTTCCCAACATACATTATTATGCTGGTGATGGATACTGGGAATGGGGTATATTCCGGCCGTGTAGTGCTCTCTCGGGAAAACGTCGACAAATGCCGAAAGAAACTTGTGTTTTCAATAGAGACCTTCCTGAGGATGGTCTCTGAGTGGGATGAACTGAACCTCGTTCAGTTCAATCACCTAAAGATACAAGTTTGCGCGTTCACCACTAAGAAAACCCCATTTGTCGTATCACCGCTCTTCGACAGCATTCCTCTCTTTGCCTCGCCTAGTATCAGAATACTAGGTCTCGACATTTCGAGCAATTGTCGATTTCGTGGTCATCTGGAAAGCAAGGCCAAGTTTTAGTCTCTATGAAATTAGGAGTGATCAAAAGAGCGCGACGGTTATTCAAATTTGGCGAAACACTTGCACTCTATACTCTCTATAAGGCGTATTTCCGACCAGACATAGAATACTATTCTCATCTCTGGTCCTTATCACCCTAATTTCATTTTTTATCTTTTGATCGTGGGCAATTCGGGTTATTGGGGACTATAGCCGTCACTTCTTTGTGCGTCTTCTGCCGCGTTTACAATTGGGAGTGTTCCGTAGAGCTATTTGATCTGATACTCACCGTCGAACTTCATCACCGCATAGCAAGGCACCACCTGGATGCGTGGTGATCTCCTATTGTGTGGTTTACAAGAACCTTTCTTCCACGTACCACTATGATGTAGAATGATATTCCTTCGACAGTATTTCCGGATTGATACGACATGAGTACCTACCTTCGAAAAAGGCGTATATTTTCACCTCCATAGCCGGTAACGCTTTTGCGTTTTCTCGACCCGCACACTCTTTTGCCTCCTCGGCCACAGAAAAAAAAACATATATTTTCCAATAAAATATATGAATATCCTTTATAGTCTAAATGGTGCTTCTTGCTTTTGCTGACAACACTTCTGAGTGCTCAAAAATTCTAAGTATATCTTAAAGAATCGATATTATCTTATTAATACGAGATATTCAATATATTTATTTAACAAAATTAACTATTACCTACTGTGAACAATTGTATACTTTACCAAGATAATTTAAATAGATGATTCATATATGATAAATTATAATACCATCCAGCAACCTCATCCAGTAATAGTACAATTTATATTTGCAATGAAAAGACCGAAATGCTGAACCTCTCCCTTACCTGAGCAGTGTCTCTTTTAAATAATCTAGGTGTCAAGATTGGAAAAGCATTTTGTTTGGTTGTTTGTTTTGGTGTTTAACTTTTATATAATATACAACGTAAACAGCAAACTCCAATACTACCCCATAACATTAATATCAGAAGGAACACTCAATTCTTATTTGTCATAAGACATCAGCGAAAAAAACGAAGCATAGTTTAATGATTTTGATATTTAGAACAAACAACTTATTATTTTTATGCCATGTACCTGAAGAATATTCTCTCTTGTTTTCAAGTTAATATCATTTTAAAAAAGCTAGGTGTACCAACGGGGTCACAACGTAAAACTCTTCGTAGAAATAACAAATAACCGTATCAAATTTTATTTAAATACATTTTTCTATGCAAAAAATAACCTAAGTCACAAAAACATTAAAAACTATTGTTTTGAATACTTATTTAGGGCAATTCGTTTTTTTTTAGTATAAGTACATATTTTGCCACTCTCTTTATTATATGTATAGTTTACAATTTCAAAAAAAATACTCACTGGGAAACCTTTATTCTTTAATATCTTTTAACAAAAATAATGTAAACAATTTAAACTCCAGTGGAAATAATAGAAACAAAGTTATTATGTAATAAAATAAATGTCTGTAAGGTGAATCTGTCTATCATTAGAGCAGTTTCCCGAGTAGAGGCATAACGTAAATGTCGCGACATGATTGCCCTAACATTTAGGTCCGTCCCTTCCCAACGTCCAATTAGGCGAGTCGCTTTGTTTGTTAAGGTTATCGCCTGTTTGTCGGTTATAAAATTGGGTTTATTTGGGACGAGATGTGATTTAGATTAAAATCTAAGTTTCTTTTAATATAGACACTGTATTCATTTATAAGTTTTAGTTATAATAACTATATATATAAAACTGGGATACTGAATAATTTGTTGATTTTTTGTCGGTTCTTTATTAAAATAATTATAATAATTCTTGATAAAAATGGCGATAATAAAACATAAAATTTCATCCCCAATTTATTATACCACTGATATGCGCAATGGATGAAAATAATTCTGTAATAAAACTTGTTTTTTTAGGGTTTGGTGTATTGTTTATATATATAATATTTATATTTTTATTAGTTATCCCATTACATCCCATTACATCCTATTATACAAATTTTGGTTAATTTGGAATTCGCGTACATTGTGTGGAAATGTTCGTATATATTTTTTATTTAAATACATAATAAAATACCACAGACTATTTCAGATTCAGACTTTAGATGATAAGAGGTTTCGTGATAAATCAGTTGTTTCTTCTATAATTTTACTTTAACAAAAGGGCTTACAGCATTTTCTCAAAGTTGTGAAATCCATAAATGTACTATCCATGTGTTAACTTGTAAAATAAAAATACTACAACACTTGCTATCCGTCTACATTTGGTTACTTATATATATATATATATATATATATATATATATATATATATATAAAATTGAAGGGTCTGTATGTAATTCCAAATGCATATGAAAGTATATACGGTACTTAAAAACACAATTTTCAATTTTTTCCTCTGTCTATGTTTGTTTGATCCGGCTAATCTCTGAAACAGCTGAACGGATTTTAAAAGGACTTTCACTATATAGCTAATGTTATTTGGAGTTACTTGGCAACTTTATTTTAAAACACATATTCCGCGCGACCGGAGTGGTGAGCACAACTAGTTAACAATAAGTACCTAAACTCATAATTCAATACAAAAATGTTTGACCACGCATACAAAATTAAATAAACTCTCTGAATAAAGTCAGTATAACACCTAAGTTTGATTTAATTGAATCATTCATCAAGACCTACTTTTAAACCGTAAATCACGTTATCCGACACAATGTTAATTTTCCCTCCGAAATCAAATATTGTTTCAATTAGCGAAGTCAAGACAATTTTCTTTATGGGGCACGGCTGCTCCCTGTCCCCATTCTCACCACCAAAGGGTGGTGGGGTGAGTTGAAAGCCGAGGGTTACCTTCAGACCAAATGAATAGTTGGGCTTCTAACAGTGACGAGCGCATATCAAAGCTGTCTGCTTTCGCCAACTCATCCATATATAAACTTATTTTTACTACATCATACTTAGGGCTTTCAAAATATTATTTGATATTATATACTCCGTGTTTTAAAGTTGAATTCACTTAAAATATAATAAGTTAAAAAATAATCTTAAATGATAAACGCGCGGTTATAATAAACGTCAAAATAATATTTTTTTTTGTATAGCTGAATATGAATTTGCTGGTCTTAGCTGTGATATCAACGTGTCTGTCAGGTGAGTGACATTTAATAATAAATAAAATTAATATTAAAATATTAATAAAATTAATATTAATATTTTAATCAAAATTGCGAAGTTTCAATTAACTCCAATTTTGTTTGAAGCAAACTTATATTATTAAAAAAAAAAACAAAAAAGAAATAAGTTAATCTAACTCTAACTATAAATGTTTGTAACATAAATTGTAATATTATTCTCTACACTTACCAAACTTAATGTACATAATTGATTTGTTTAATATACATTTTTTATATAATATTTAATGTCAATTATTATAATTTAACTTGGTATATAATAAAGCAATATGAAGAAAATTATTAACAATTTATGTTATGTATTTTATGATTTTTTACAGTAAATATTATTTAATTATTCTTAATTACCCGTGTAATGTATAGTTATATATATATTACTATTATTCTTACTATTTCTACATTTGATTATTGTGTACTAATATACTAGCTTCAGCTCATGACTCCAGCTGAAAAATAATAAACCGTAATTAATAAATTCCACATACACCTATTGAATCCTTGTGCAACGATAAACTTCTTAACAAATATGTAAATATTTGCCATGAAAAAGAATTTTCCGGAAGATAAAATATTTGATTTCAGTCCACGAACAAATAAACCGACAGACCAGTATTTTTTATACTGAACACAAAACAAATACAAAAATAAATGTATTTAATATTTACAATTTTACCTCGTTGAAATAAAATCATTATCATAAAACTCTTATCATAATATATACAATAAAATATTTATAATTTCTTTCATTATACAATTGGAACTTTGTGCTGTCCCAAAATATTGTTATGTATGTAGTTAAAATATAAGTAAATATGTAAAATAAATAATATTATTTCCACTAAATATGTCAGTTTTAAATTAAATAACTTAAGATAAAAAATAAAGTCCGAAATCTCCAAATTACTAAAATCAGAATATCTTTCTGGCAGAAGTAAAAGCTCCTTTTTTCTAGTTGTTGGGTCTCATTCCTGTATTCCGATCTCCAATATTAGAAATATATAAATATAAAAGCTAAAAATATAAAAGATAAGAAATAGATAGATAGAGTGCGAGAGAATTATTTCTTTAGAAGAAGCAATTCTCCACTCAGACGATCTGTTATACAAAAATATGGAGAAGATGGACATTTTGCGAGGAACAAAATAATTTGGATAATTATTGGAGAAGAGTGATCTATATAAAATTGTATGATTCTTATAAAATGTACCATTCAAATCAAAAATATTTTACGAAATCATGTGTAGCAATAATGATTTCCTATCGATCGATTTGTTATTATTTTTCATAACTGTATATGCTATAATCTGTAGTTTTTGAAATTCACGAAATGTTTTTATTATCTTTGAGCTAAAATGTAACCGATTGATTTCTTTGTCTTAATCCCAAATCTCGAACAACTCAAGCGTATCCAGGACTTGAAGAAGGGCATACTCTTGTGAATTAGACAGTGTTAGTGTGACTGGCAGTGATATAGTTATACCATAAGTTGAAGCTAACGTATAAGCTTCAATAGCTTATGTAAGTGGATCACCAACTTTCTCACTGGCTGCACAGCATAGTTCACAACGGTTACCTTGGATCCTAAACGCTGGTATTCTTGGACTAACTAACAGGATGTTCTTTGCCTTATCATTTTATAACATGTTAAATACTCCAACATTACTGTCGAAATATATTCGTGTCTTCCACTGATACCTCTTTATGGAAAAGTTCAGAATAGAGGAAATTTAATAAATTACTAAATTCCGCCTGACGTTCTGTGGATTGGCTTTACAGTGCATAATATATCAATATAATTATTATAATCCATTTCAATTAATAGCTAGTAATTTATATAATAATAATAATAATAAAATATTACACCGTTACAGAATATATCAACAGTAATATTCTATTAACGCCTTCAATATCCTCTCGGAGTGCAGCCATTTTGTACAAGTAGTTAACATGTAATAAAATTAAAAGATAAATTACAATAATACATAATAAAAGTCGGTCGCTGATAAACTTTTCTCGTTAGGTTATCTGTTGATGATGTAACATACTTTATTATTAATGTTTTGTGTAAATATTTTTTTTAGATTTCTATTTGTTTATTGCTTTTTCTCGTCCTGTTTAAAGAAAGAAGTAGATCTTCATAATTGTATGTATTAAATTATTTACGAGTAAGTAAGGAATAAGGTTACCCATTAGAAGAAAATTTACTACTAAAAATCCACAGAATAGATAAACACGTAAATTCACTTGTTTTTCTCTTGGTGCCCATTTTAGATCTTTTTAAGATACACAATTCTGTAGATGTACTACAGATGTATCTTAAAATTTATTTTGATATATCTTATAAGATTTAGCCAGCATTTATAGACAAGTGCACAGAAATATAAGTTAACCGACTATTATTCCTAAGCTTGTAAAACTTCTTTAGTTGTGATATTTTTTTATTGGTTATATATACTACTATCTTGAATTCTTTCATGCCTAAAATCAACCATTCACCTGGCTGGAGGGGGACACTTAAAGCTAACAAAAATTTTCCCTTTTAAGCTTAATATTTTACAAACGATTCCCTTAATCGAAAAATAGTATTCGCGTATTTAGGCCCTTCTAACGATACCCAACGTCGTATAAAACTTGAGGAAAAAGCTATCCTAAATTATTATTTTCAAAATTTTATTCCACCACTTTATTATGACGAATTACAGCTTCCTAGTACTAACTAATACTGTCTCAGCTGGGCTGAAGACAAACGAACGGACCGACGGAAATTCCAAATCTGTAAAGGTTCCTATTAGACTACGCGACCCTAAAAGAGAAAAAAGAAAGTTTTTTTTTTATATTCCGCGATTCCTTTATTATTATTTATTTAAGCTTATGTAGAGTAAGTATCGTTAGGTTTTGTATACACTACACTCACAAGAGAGGTTTCAATACACACTGCTTGCCAATTATTAAAAAAATATATAAAAACAATTCTCTGGTAATGTGGTATCCAGAAAATAAATTTTCTTATGAGGTTTGCAATAAAAAAAATTACAATTTTATTAATAAGTAAAATTGTTTCAGTAAGTCATGTAAAAGTACTCAGAAAATCAGATAAAATAAATATTACTTAAAACTAAACTAATTAATACAATACTAAATAAAATAAACTAATACTAACTAAATGTAGATGAAGAAAATGTCGTAATAAAATTTAAATTATTATTATAATGTATTTGAGATTGAATTTAATCGGTGTTCTCATATAAATTCCCAGCGACCAAGAAATAGCATACCATTAAGGTTCTCACCATACAGCCTTTAAGTGCGAGTGGTGTGTCCTAGGGAATAGAGAGAGATAGCACAAGATCCTGAGGGCACAATGGGTGCGAGCGTGAGAAATATGGGGCGCTGATATTCCCTCTTCACCAGGGCACCATGAACTACTAGGATGCCTTGTCTTGCTTTACTGTGGACTTATATGTGTGATTGTGTAACATGTGCTCGCACACATTAACGCTACGAATGTATACGACATATGTAGAATGTATGAACTATTACTATTTAGGAACTTATAAAAATTTTCTTAACATAAGCTTCTGACATAAATTTTCAAGATATTTACTTACGGAATGTTAAAAATTTTTTAATTATTTATTTTATAAGTAAGACATGTTATATAAATATATTTAAACTCGATGTTTTTTGTGTTCTTGTGTCTGTCTAGTCACCGTAGGTTTTTTATTAGAAAACATTACTTTTTTATATTTTTCTTATTTTGAAACAAAATACTACCATTTATTGAACACCGTCAAACTTTATTCTTTGTTGTTATAACTAATAATTGATCTATAAGATCTATCTATATCTATAACACCTACTCCACATACCTAACTATTAATTAATACGATATATATCAGTGAACATCAGTGTCGTTTTCAGGGCCACAGCCCAGCCCTTTCACTATTAGAGTATTTTATGGGTGGATGGGGACCGTAAAGCTCTAGTCATAACCGAGGCGTCTCCCGGCACTCCCCTGACATTATCCGGAGCCCATAAAAATAAATATCTACCAGGAAAGCATAGCAGGTGAGGGCTCAATTTGTAAAGGCCTCGCCGCACCCTGCGTCCCGTGCTGGCCCACTAACCCGTTTGCGCTCCTCTAACATTTACAACATGTACTGGCGGTAACATTTTATAATTCCAGTTGAAAATATTTATTGCATTTTAACTTTATAACTTTCAGTATATTGTGAACAAATAAAAGTAACAAAATGTGTGTAATTAATTTATTATAATATTAGTATACTTAGATAGAATTTATTTATAATTTTTACACTTTGAATCAATACTGATCACTTGTATCAAATGGGAGTGTCAGGACTATTTTGATAGTGTAAATGTAACAAATAAACATAATGTTTTAAACATTTTTTAAATATTTTATTACCCAAAGCAATATTTACTTGTGAATCTAAATGTAACATAAAATAAAGGGAAAATTCAATCATTTCAGTGTTGCTTTATCTGCTGGCTGTGTCAGATAGTGCCGTAAAGGGGTCACGTCAGAGTTTGTTGCGTGTGTCGTGACAAATGACCGCTTTGTGTTTATTGCCATCGGACGACACGCTGTCAGTTTGCGGCCATTAAATAATATATATATATATATATATAAGGTCTTTATTTTTTATAATTGCAGAAAATTTCTGAACGTCATATACGTTTTCATAGCCTTTAAACATTGTAAGTCGTATTTAATTAGGATTCCGATAGTATGAAAGAATTGCCGAATTATTATTATTATTATTATTACTATTTTATTAAGCTACCATTTTATTTAATATCACAAAGCATTTTTCCATTTTCCAAGCTGTTTCATTTGCAATGACTGAGAAATAATTGCCACAGCGACTTCGTTCTATTTATCTTTTATTATTTCTCATAACCTAGTTTAATTAACACAATCAATAAAAATTAAGTGGCCGTGACTTACACTTACTACTGTAATAATGTACTGAGTTAAAATTTCTTTAAACTCCACAATAACAAAAGATATGAAGAAATAACAAGACAAACCTTATTAGTTTAGTTGTTAGACCGGATATTTCTAAAATTTTCATGAAATTATACAAAACAATATAGTATATATTTATGTAGTTTCATTAGATTAATTTCTTTATGTAACAATGTATTAATAATATAACGAAATCACTCAAATGACGTCAACACACGACTACCCAAGTGCAGCGCTAGTCAGTGTCTGCGTGCCGCAGTGCAGCGGCCGACGAGCCAACAATGCATCGCCACCGCCTCGCGTGTCTGCGCGCCTGGTGCTGTGGCCGCGTACGTTGGCCCGCGCCGCCGGCCACTTGGCAACCAGACAGACGGACAGACAACAGACAACCCTGCCACATATAATGGTCAGCCGTCATATTAATTTAAATGATAATCATTTTATTTATCTATAATCATTTTATCTCTATAACTCTATATAAAAAGATATGCATTATTATTAGAATAAGTATAACCAGAAACTTATATTATAGTGAACTTTGAATTTATAATAATATTAAAATATTAAAGGTATTGCCTCAATTATAAATATAAAAAAACACGTGAATAAATAAAATACACCTATCTTCGTTATAACGTTAACTTTTCTGTATGAAAAGAATGTGTAGAGCGGATTCCCAATAAACTGCTCGAGCGCTATGCTATCCTGGTAGTTTGAATTCAACAAAGTTTAACCCTTTCCTCTGGAATCAGATATGCAAATTTTAACATTCTGGAGATTCTTTTAAACATTTAAAATTTGATTCAGATTCAGTAATTTTATTTACACAGCAAGTTGTTTTATTTAACAAGGGCTTTTGGTCCATAAGCTACCCTTATAACACAACTACTTCATTCACACACTTCGTAGCACCATCTCCTGTTTATGCGGTCCTGATCAGGACAGATTGTAAGCTTTCAGGAAGGGAAATATGCGCAAGCTATGGGACTCATACTTGCCGTCTCATCTACAAAGGAGCGAGTGATAATTTTAATACTCAGCCGGTCCCTTTCGCTTTGCCCTTACAACTTACACTTCAAGAATATGCTATCCTAATACTTCGTCGATCTAATTACGCATATCATTATTCTCCTTTTTTGGGCGTGTTTCAAGAAGACACACCAGTTTTGTTTTATTTCCAAAAAATATTCGTCTTTTTTTTTTCAAAACATTTTTGCGATTTAAATGAAAAACAAGATTTCGTTGGATTAAAATTAAAGTATGTAATAAATCATTTTTTAAATGTACTCTTAAAAACAAAGTTTTTGAAAGGTTACCCCGTTTCGTTCTGCGCAGATTCAATGTAGGGAGGGTAACGCCCCAATACATTGAGTCTCGTTTCATTCACCTGCTTCGAACCAATACATCGTGCCCTATAGCTTCGGACACGTATTACGGAGTATTGATTTCTGTTCAGTAACCTTCTCTTCACCTATGTAGCCTTAGTATTTTCCGACTGATTCGACATTATCAGCGATCGCCGATACATTTCCAATAACCAAAATAGGGATGGCTGTCGATAGTAAGGATGTTATACGAAATAGAACCCTATCTTATTATAATAAAACCAGTTTTTGAATGGCGATTAGTTTTGTTTAGCATAAGTACACATTAGAGATAATTTTATTTCGATAATATAAATTTTAATTATAATAATTACCGAACCGAACCGATTTATTAAAAAAAAAATAAAAGTAGTAAACATTATTATTATTTATTACATAATTTATATTAATTACACAATTATTAATTAATACGAATTATTTATTACAATATGAATGAAGGGCATTCATTTAGTTTTCTTTTTCTTTATCTTTTTTTTTCTTTGATAAATGAGGCGGATCCGCAACAACTGTATCGACGTTGGTACCAGGCAATCAGAAGCAGGAGAGAGTGTCAGTAGAGTTTGAAATGAGTTACGCGTACGTCATCAAGCCCTTTAATTTGTAGAGCTTCTTTATTAAGTTCAACAAAATATATAGTTTATGCAACATGTTAGAATACTTATTTTACATAACGTAAAAAATATATTAAAAAAGAATACGTGACAAGGGGGCACAATAATTTTAGGAATCTAATTATTTTATAGGTTATCCTATGATAGGATAAGGATACAGATTACAGACTTAAAACATGGATAGTCAACATTTTTATGCATAACGAAACAATTTATTTTTTCTATTCGATATAAAGCTTTAAAGCTGTTTTGTATAGTAGTAGTAGTTAGTAGTAGAGTAGTTGTAGTGTGTCTATCTATACTGATTGAGAATTTGGCAGTGTTTAAAGATATCTAATATATTTCTATACGTTAAAAATCTTTTAAAATATCCACAATAATAATTCTTGTCTACTACTTTTCAACTCTCTCAGTCACTATTAGTATCTGTAAATGTAGTTTAAATCGCAGTGTACTACTATGGCTTACTTTATATTGTGCACTTTTAAGCTCAGATATATTGAGTATATACAGAGAAAAAATTATGAAGAAGCTAAAAATAAATGTTGAAAAAGAAAACGAAATTAATAAATGTATATTATTTTATTCACTTCGATTCTATCTTTATCGCTGTTATCAGTAAAACTAAGTACCTTTATATCCGACGTAATATTTAAAACTTGTATGTATCAAGTATCACAGTATTTTACACTTAACGGGTATGATAACAGTATTTTATATGTATTAAATTGATTACCCTAGCTTATAAAAAAAAGTTATATTAAATAATAATGATCGATGGAAACCATTGTTCTGTATCAAAATTTTAATACTATATTAATTGAAATTTTATTAAAAAATATTATTATATAAATTTATCTGTTTTGTTATTTTCTGTTTCATTCGTTTAGCTCGTGTTCGCTCTACCAGGGCACCCACACAAGTGTATATTCAGAAGGGCATGGGCCTTGGTGCGTATCTTGCGTAAGGTGCTCTCTTGCGATTGGCTGAAGAAACCACGCCCCGTGCGTACCAAACCTTGAAGTTCCACTGGCCCTTCCCTGGCCCTTTCGATCTCTTCGTATTCTTTGCGCTCCTGGTAAACTGTGTTTTATTATAAATAATTTAAAAGGGCTCTGTCAATAAAATAATTATTTATTGAAATTTTCAGACACAAATCGCAAATTATACCGGTTTTTGCACTCCCTTGCGCTTGGTTATTATTAAAGTTATAAGTGAAAACAAAATACCTAGTCAATTATTAATGATAGTAATTAATTCAATGATCCATTCGAAGGGCTCGTCTGCTCGTGGAGGAAGGTGTAAATGAATTTGAAGGGATTCCTTAAACAAGAAATAATGGGCATGTCACTCCCAATGACTTTGTATACCAGGAGAACATAAGTAGCGTGGAAGTGTTTTTAAGAAAGGGATTTTGGTTTCGCAGGTCTGGTTGGTTGGTTGGTTGGCTTGCTTGTTTTTTAACGAAAGGTGTTTTATTAAGGTTTGTAGGATGGATGGCTTTGGCCCTTTATGTAGGGAGCTAAATTATGGATGCATTTTATTATTAATAAATAATAATGAACAAACAGCATGAGCGGTTTATAAAAAGAAAAAATACGACTCTACAAAATGGCCTGCCACGGCCTGATGTTACTAGGAACACATAAGAAAGAAGGAATGAACAGAAAGCGTGAAAAAACATTTAGCGGTAATGTGGTTACGAGTTAAGAGGATTCTAGAATTAAATAGTTAGTTCTAGAATCTGGAATTGAGCATTAAAAAATTTAAAAGCATGTAACAAGTGATAAAATTGCAATTGCAATTGAACTTATTGGAAATCGTAGGAAAAGTTCTTTTTGTAAGAAAGTGATAAATTAGATGAAAAAATTGTTTATTTTTACTCTTCATTTTGCTTTTAAAAAAATGAATAAATTTATAAGAAATAGCTTATAAAGTAAATGATGTATCTGTATTGTAGGTTTAAAATATATTTTTTCATATAAATAATATTTTCAGAAAATTTAACGTCGTCGTATTTTTAAAGTACCATAAATGGCATTATTAACTAACGCACAAGCTGATAACAATATTTCAAATGCGTATATGCGTATATAGTTGCGTAAACTGTTGATGTGTTACTAGAAGTGTAACAAAATCACCCCACAAGTGTGGGGAGTACACGGGCGCGTCATGTGTGACATTCGACTTCCAAAGTCCCCATGCTACCCTGGTACATGTAGCCCACATGTTCAACCCTTTCGACACGTGGCCACACAGACGTATAAAGATCGAGTGACTTTGTTTGTGACAACTAGATTAATTTGTCATAAAACTGACAAGACATATTTCATTTAAATGTAAGTTTATATTTTATAAATAAACTTTAGTTCTAGTCAGACTCAAGTGACATTTACTAATTTATACATACCTTTAATAATAATTTATTTATTACTTTACTTTAAAAAATGACGACTTTTAGTGCTGCAAATAAAAATAATTTATTACAAAGTAATGACCGGGTAAATTGTGTAAGTAGGTCAATGAAGAAAATAAGTCTGCTCGCGTTTCCTTTACACGCCCATAACGCAGTGACATGCGTCAAAGCTGACTGTGGTACCAAGACCTCAGCGGCTCCAAGAGATGCAAGTCCTCACACCAGTCCTCATTTAACACAAATAATACAAGATCCTCGATGGAAGAATGCAACTGCTACCATCTATCTCATTTCCACTCGTACAATGCATTCAACAATGATATTTTTGTCTCACGGCGCCTGCAGCATTTGTGTATTGTTGCGGGTCAATACTAATTGGTTATCAGATTAATATAGGGAATGGGACTGTGTTTAAATTTATACTAAGCATATTTTATACAGTTAGTGGATAGAAATGAAATTCAGTTCAAAGTCAAATATAATGTTTTTGGTTCCTCATGTAAAAGTATGCAGTATTTTATTTCTAAGTCAAACTGCTGCTGATGCTAAAATAAAATACCGCATAATCTGCAGTTGATTATCAGCATAACAATGTATGGTATTTACAAAGTGCAAAGTTAAAGGTAGTTTACCAAAAGACAATATTTTTAATGCTTATTAAGTTGCAATTTTAAAATAAAATTATTCTACTCTACTTACTGCTTGAAATAAGCGAGCTAATTTTATACATTAAATGAAAATGTTTGTATTAAATATATTTTTATTATTTTTTTATTATATTTAAATAATATTTAAAATGACCAAAGTCCATGTTGAATGTATCTTTAGGCAAGTTAGAATAAGTAGCGGGACTAGGATACCATAAAGGAAAGAAGTTGTTACAATGTTTCATTTGCACTTTGTTTATACCTTCTCGCATGCAATAGGAACCTATTACTTAACGTTCTAGTCGGTACATTTATTTTGCCCTAGTAATTCCGAAAATTTATTTTAACTTCATGTACTTACTTATTTACTAATTTCATCGCTAACTGGCTAATATTATGAATTTAACCCCCAAAATAACTCCTTTAAATAGATATAACTTATTTGACTTTATTTAATATATTATTATATATTTAATGGAAAATCATACAAAAGAAAATCAAGATATAAGTCCGTGAATCACTTCATTACAAATGAGCATAATAATAATAAATACAATGTTTTAAAATATACATAGTTATTTTTTGTTGCTGTACTGTTGTAACAATATAATTATTTCATTCGACAATAACCTTCATCATACACATTTGTTAAACCAACCCCGGGCTCTTATCCTATCTCTCATTTTCTCTCCTGTTCATTTATGAGAGCCTAGTGAAAAATGACGTCATGTGACCCAATCTCCATCCCTTTTGCAGGGTGTTAAAGACTGATTGATATATCTATATATATAATATATAATAAATCGACAAACAACACTAATAAAATAAATATTGTATTTCTTTCTCTTTCTACATACTTTTTCAATACACAGTCAAATGACCTCTACCATTACGGTCCGAGCGCTGCACACATCCCCAAGCGGTATAATATGATGTCCATTGTATCCTGTACAGAAGCTTTAACTCTTACAGACCTATATCTCCCTGGTATAAAAAGGGGGCAAACTATTGTTTTCACGCACACGCATTATTTTATAGTTAATGTTACTTTTTCTTCACATACATTAAAGTGCGTAACGAATTAAGATAACACGTTTTATACAGACATAAATTATAAAAGATATTCCATATGAGTAAAGTGCAAGCAAAGTGAATGGCCGCTCGCTGCATTACGCTCCGCGGTCGTTGACTTGTTATCCTTGAACGCTTATCCTTACGCAGGACAAGGCGTCACAAACAACCTCTTATTATAATTTGCTGCCCTAGTATATCGCAGGATACTTTGTCCCTTTGGGAGATGTTCTTTCATCATCATCCTTAAGGATGGATATTGTAAAAGGATCTCGAGGTGCCCTTTTTTAATTGTTAAGGCTATTTGAGAGTTGTTTAAATTTTTTTAGGAGATTTGGTACTGACTTTGGCTTAAAAAAATAATGTATAATTTTATATTTAATTTGGTTTATTTTTTATATATAATACAGAAAAATATTTGTTTTTTGAAATCTTTTTTTTTTCGGAAATACTTTTTTTACAGAAATATTTTTTTACAATCACACCCAATGAAAATATTAATAACATAATAAACATTTAATTTCTTTACTTTTGAGACGGTCCGACTTATATATAAATATTACAAGCAAATGATCAAAGTGTAACCTCCTTGGAACCTCTGTGATCCTGTTCATTGTTGACGTCATTCCAATAGAATACATCCCTTGGGTACCTCCCAAATCCATCCCCTCAAGCCAGTCTTGTTACCAGAATGACAACTTTGAAACGCGTTGTGTGTTAGACGAGACTTCTACTTTTAAAATAGAATTTGTCTATTTTTATACATATTCATGTAATAATATTTTTTCTAACAGTGTCTTTTTAACAAAAAATTGTCCTTTTTCAGGTCTCCATGACTATCACCAATGAAAGTAATAAAAACTTGTTATTAATTAAAAATTAACTTTATTAGTTGTCTTGATGCTCAGACAAGTTTCTGGATGCCGCCTACTTTCACTTAGTTCGCATAACTTTCTTGTTGCTTTCTCCCTTCCACAGTCATTATGAAGCACCGCCTCTAAAGAGTACCATAGAAAGGAGCAAGGGAGGCGAGTTAGAGCGAGAGGATACGCATGCGCCCTTCGGTTTCCATTTCTCGATAGCGAGCTTTCGGAAAGCTTTCAACATTTTTGAACTCCCTTTCATTTCTGCGTGCCTGGTACATTCCCGCGCCAGTACTGCCGCTGTCGCTAGCCGCTTTCTCCTTCTGTTCCCTTTTTTAGCAAAGGAAACAATTACAAGAACAATGTAAAATTTTGCATTTTTAATGTAATTGAATAGTATCGTAGCTAGAAACTCTACATGTCTTGTCATGTAGAGTTTCTAGCTACGATACTATTCAATTACATTAAAAATGCAAAATAAATAAATAATAAGATAAACAAGACTCATAAAAGAAATTACACTAAAACTTATAAAAATATGACAAAATAGAAGCGAAATATAAGGCTTGGGGGAAGGAAAAGTAGTTAATTCCGAGCTATTGGAATCGGAAGTACATTTAAAAGTGCTGCAAAACTTTAATAAGTATATCTTTGTTCCAGAATGTTTAAGCGTACGCATTACTTCAAGTACAACAACTTTACCACCGCCCACATCGCCGACCCCGGCCACGCTGCTCATCAGCCAGGAGCTGCCCACAGTCCCTCAGCCACAGACCTGTGCAGACGCGACTAGCGCCAACACCCCACTCGGCAGACTCCGCATCGCAATGAAAAATATAACACAATTAAATGCCTTTTACGATGCGTTCCTTATATTCTTCAGTGACGAACACTTGGTATGTATCTTGGACTGAAGGGAATACTTTTGTGAAAATCAAATTTGTTCTCCAAAATTTAAGTTATATATTTTTATAATTTTAAGGGGGTATCAACAAAGTTTCTATATAAAATTGGTCTTGTAAAATTGTATTACAGTTACAGAATAAATAAAATAAATAATTACATCTAAATCTATGTTATTTAAAGATATAGACTGACCCACTTGACTGTGACTGACACTCTTTACCACTGGGCACACTGGGCACTTGCCCAGGGCCCTGCGATCGATTGGGGCTCTTTAGTTTACTAGATTACCAAATGATAACAGATAGCTACTCTACTCTCGCCTGAAAATCAGGCTTACCATATGCAGAATGTTAAAAATTAAATAAAGTTAAATTAGCAAAATATGTTGAGTAGCAATTTTTTTATAAATCGACACAATCGGACATGACCCTGTTGAAAGGTTTCGATATTAGATAGAGCCAACAAGAAGTATGTGTTGTGTATTAAAAAGTAGTAGTAGTAGTATGTAACAAAAAAGTGTTTGTTATGGTAATAGGGACACAATTAAACTAATTTTCCCAGGGCCTCTAATTGGGCAAAGACGGCCTTGCATATAGTTAGGCAATTATTACAATATTTATTTTATCTAGGATCGTGAAAATAGTTTTACAGTCATTAGCAGTAATTAAACTATCATGTGGATCATGGACAACCTATTATAAATTAAGTGCTAAATATAAAAAAAATAATGTTTTATTAAAATTAAAATAGAGTGAAGAACCGGCCCCTGAGGAGCGACGTCTAGAATACATCAGCGGATGGGAGGGGTCTGGAACAGCAGCGGTGCTGGCGGATGGTGGTGCTGCCATCTGGGTATCGCAAGGAGAGGTGATGCGAGCTCGAGCCCTGCTGTCCTGTGCCTGGCTCGTGCTGGATGAGAGTGACCCGAGCCAGCCCTCCATAGCTGAATGGATTAGCGTATGTTCTCTATTACTATATACATACACGTATACTTCCCAATATGATTTCAAAGTAATCCAATAAAACACAAATCATAAATGAGAAATGAAAGGCAAAACCATACAGTTTCACTTAAAGCAGGAGCATCCAGGGCGCAACGGCCGCGTAGGCGGTGATGCCAGACTCATCTCAGCTACTGAGTGGCAGCTCCTGACGGGTAGCCTCCAGCAAGAGGGCCTACAGCTGGTGCATGTGCCTACACTTGTTGATCAGCTCTGGGACACTGAGATCGATCCGGCTAAAAGACGTCCCGAGTTCTCAAGAATTGTCGCCAATTTGCACAATACGGAGTACACAGGTTGCATTTTATATTAAAACAAAACACAAATATGTATATATGTACATTTTATTAAGTATTTACAATTATCAGGTGTGTCATGGCGGGATAAGGTCATGGCAGTTCGTAACGAGCTACGAGGTTTAGGTGCTGATGCAATGGTTGTTACTGCTTTGGATGAGGTGGCGTGGCTTCTGAATATTCGTGGCAAGGATATCCCATACGCCCCTCTATTGAAAGCATTTGTCGTTATCAGTTCTAAAGACGTCAGGGTTTACGCGCCGGCCGGCAAATTATCCTTGCCCGTCCGGGAAGCTCTAGGTGTATATAATTGCTACGCTAATTCTAATAACTGTACAAGGTATGATTTTTTTAAAACAAAATTCCATATAATGTAATGCAATTTATCAAAAATAACTTGCAATAATTCTTTTAGAGTAAACGAATATAAAACAATATACTCGGATCTAAGAAGAGCACCTGAATCTAAAATTCTAATACCAACTGGAGGTACATTTCAACGAGGTGCCTCCGCGGCCATTATGCAAAGTGTTCCACAAACGAAACGAGTGAGCCAGTCATCTCCGTTAATATATCTGAAGGCGCAGAAAAATCAAGCAGAGATCAAAGGGATGCGCAGAGCACATCTGCGGGATGCTGTGGCGATGAGCACGGTCCTCAGTTACATGGAAAGTATGGTACGTTATTTATTTATATATTTTCTACTTTGAATCAATACTAGTGATACTTATGTGCGTTAAATAGTAGTGTCAGGAGGACCTATTTTGATACTATACTTATAGAAATAAGCCTCTCCAACTTAATATAAGGCTACGAGGGTTTCAAATGCACTCTGGTTTAGCCTCTCCCACTTAATAAAAGGCTTAATAAAAGGCGAGGGTTTCAAATGCACCCTGGTCTACAAAAAACCACACAACAAACTCAGCTGGACTTTTTTATTGTGATTACTGTTTCACATATGTATATATACGAGTATTTAGTGAGCAAAATATTTTAATATCCATACAAAATTTTTTCTCAAATCTAGTAAGAGTTGTTCGACTTAAATATTTTCAGGGTAAATCAAGTTTAAACGAGAAATCGGTAGCTATGAAGGTAGACCTCACACGCGCAACCCAAGCCGGCTACGTGGGTCTGTCCATGCAGACTCGAGTGGCTTTTGGACCAAATGGAGCAGAATCTGAATATAGAGTGACCAATGTTTCTAATAGAAGGGTGTTCACGAACTCCACGCTGATTGTGCAGTCTGGGGGACAGTATGACGGTACGTTGATCGATCGCAACGACACAAATAATGTTCACACGTTTATCAAATTAAATATTTGACCCACATTTCAGAGGGTACAACTGTAGTAACCCGTACTCTCCACTATGGCACCCCGACCCGAGAGGAACGCAAGGCTTACACCACCGTGCTACGCTCTCTCGCAGCGCTAGCTACGCTGCAGGCGCCCTCCACGCTGCCTGCTGCACACGCTGACCCTCTGGCACGAGCACCGTTGTGGAGCTGCAAGCAGGACTACTCATTGCCCACGGGTCATGGCGTAGGCGCCGCTTTAAATAGACGAGAGGGTAAATTGTAATACGTAACAATGGACGGTGTTGCTAATTATAATAACAAAAACTTTCTAATACTTGTAAATTTTTAACCCAGACCCAGTTGTCCTCGACTACCGGCAAGATACAAATCTGCATACGTTCAGAGAAGGGTACTTCATCACGAGTGGTATGCAATCTGTATCATATTTCTAACCTTATTTACGCTTAAATACTCAGAATAGATAATATTTTTCAGAGCCCGCGTGGTATGAACCCGGAAAGTTCGGTATAAAATTGGGCAATATTCTAGAAGTAGTCCCTCGACCCGGCGGCTACTTGGGATTCCGCGAGGCGACGCTGCTACCATTCGAACCTAAACTAATTGATAAAAATTTACTCACTGAGTACGAGGTAAAGTTTATGCTCATTTTACTTTTTATATAATAAAACTGACTTTGTTTATCTTTTTGTCACAATGAAGCAATAAATCATGACGTACTTTTCAAATAGACAATATTTTTTTTTTAGATAAATTGGTTAAACACATACAACGACAGAATAAGAAAAACCGTGGGTCCCGAATTGATGGACCAAGGTCTGAGTGATGTTTACTACTGGATGATGAACAAGACCCTCAAGATAGAGTCACCTAAAGCTAAGAAACTTTCCAATTCATCGACATCTTTACAATCGACATTTTATTTTACCTTTATTTTAATTGTATTATTTATAAATTATTAACAATGTATTTTGATAGACGACGCTTAAAAAATGTTATTAGCTTATTTTTTTTTAAACGAATTATGTTGTCACGGATCGTTTCTAGAATATTGTAGATTAAAAATATTATTACATATTATATAATGTTATCTTTTATATAGATAATAATAGCTAGATTTTTAAAAAGTTTCGATAAGGTCACAAGGTATATTTTGCAAACTAGTTTTCATTAATCTATATTTAAGTATAAGTATTCTAGGCTAATAAAGGGCCTTATAAAAAGCACCAAAGACATTATGGTACAAACAAACGTACAAAAGTGCCTTGCTTATATAGTTAAGTATATGTTATAAATGTCTTAGTCTTATACGTTAGGCTAAGCACCGAGTGCCTTAAAATGTAGTGCGTAAAATTGCTTTTAGAAAATTTTAATCTTCTAATAAAATAATACTTAATGTAATCTTATAACTAAATGTCTTAAGTAAGTATTACGAGGTAGCAATATTACTATAATATTTATTTTGCATTATTAGATATTTAGGACAAAATTATACTTTATATATTTATAATACTAAGCCTATAATATACTTAGCAAAGGAAGAATTATATTTTATATTTATGTAGTGCTTGTTAATTTGTCAAAAGGTCAATGACCCCATTCTTACGACAGCTGGGTAAATTTTATTTAGCTCTCGGAAGCAAATTATTTATTTTTAAGTATTTTAAATATTACTATAATTATAATTAAGTAAAGGTATAATAATATTAGATGCTTTTGGACCGCATCACTGCCATACATATCATAGTAAGTGCAATAAATAAAATACGTTAAATAAAAAAACTTTTATTTCATTGGTCCATACATATGTATCCCAAAACAGATTCGAGTATTTTGATAACAAAATGCTGAAAAAGGTTATATATAAGATAATTATGGTATTTGTAACATAATGCCCCAATATCCTACAATTTATTGAAACATTTCAAACAAAATAATACAAGAAAATATGACAATTTTAAACAAGTTTAATAAAACTACTATTATAAATTAATTATATAATTAGTGCTTATAAAATAATAAGCTGTGAAATAAGTGATATTAGAGTGAAAATATTGTTATTTTGATACAAATATCTTAACTTATATTGCACTGTGAAAATATATAATACTGACAATTTTATAAGCAAAGCGTGTTAAGCTTAACTGTGTGATGTACATATATTATTGAACACATCCTCTGATACATTCGATAACTTTATACAATTTAATTGTTATTATATTCAGTCTTGCGTTACTTGTCGATTTTGCATTTACTCATTGCAAATATCACAGTAGCGTGGAGTGAAAGTCAACAAATAAATAATAATGTCCAAAAAACAGACACGTATCTTAAAATAATTTATTCATTGAACCAAAATATAATAAAATTTATAAAACAAAACAGTTGTCTTAATTGCAGTCTAACTGGCAGCTGTGACGTCACTTGCTAGTAATTGCTATATTTGTTCGAGCTCTGTGCTAATCTTGTTCATCTCCGTAAGTCTACCATTTCCACTGGCGCCGTTTCATCCAACCTCGTGTGGGTTACACTCTGCAATTCAATATAGTTAGTAAATATTTAAAAAAATATATATATAGAAGATATATTAGACAGAAATGGACTAATAATTAACCAGCCAGTCATCGAAGCCAGAGCCCGCAAAACAAAATACAAGTATTGACGGTATAAACGGCATTTGAGCATAACAATAGAGAACTATATAACATAATAAATAAATATGTTATTGTTACATAGAAGAGTGGTGGGTCCGTGGGGTGTGGGTGGAACCCTCCCAGACGACACCCAGCGATGAACTGCATCCCGTGGTCAGGAGTCAGTGCAAAGTAACCCGTCCTGACGAACATATAAAGAAATTTGGAGTTAATAACTAATATTTTTGGAAATTGTATAAAAACTATATAATTCTTATAAACAAGAAATTTGGGGTTAATAAAAATATATATTTTTTTAAATCGACTATACTTCAAAAACATAAGTGATCAAAGATCAAAATATTGTGTAAGAAGTATATATTTGGTATACAACCCACTCGTGGTACTTGGGCGCGCAGACGATGGCGATGGCTTCGGGCATCATGAGCTGGTATGAGCACTGCGTGTGGAGGTCCACCGATGAGAGGAACGCCGTCTGCGTCGGGTGCGTCTGAAATATTGTTTGTTACTTTATTCAATGGTTTTTTTGTTAACATATTCGGACCCCTGTTTACTCCTATACTTGCTACTCTTAAAATTAAAGATTATAGACAACAAAACGTATGCTGTGTATTATAATAAAATATGTAGTGTTTTATAATTGTCAGACAGGACCCTTAACCTTAAGGTGCCAGGGCCTAATAGGGAAAAGAGGGCCTTGAACATATTTACATATGTATGTAAATATGTTGAAGGCCCTCTTATTTGTAATAGGGTGTCTTATTAATAAATAGTACTTAACTGTTTTGCCGTAACTTAAATTTGACATAAACTCACATGAATCCATCCGAGGGTGATGAGGTTGTGTTGGTCCTGATATGCAAAGATGTCCTCCTCGTTGTTGGTGCTGCACGAGTCAGCTGTACCAGTCTGTTTCGGGACCACCACGTGTGTAATTTTTAGCTGATTTTGTTCCTGTGGTCGAAATTACAAGCACATATAAAAATTCTTTATCAAGTTAGTCACTTTTGGAAGACGGACTTCACACTTACTTACGGACAATGTAAGCATAACAAAACTAGGATGTGATGTTTATAGACAATTTCAAATATACCTAAAATAAATTACTTTAAATTCTAAAATAATAGATTAAGTTATTACAAAAATTTATGTAAGTTATGCCCATCCTTCATGATTGTAAAGCTCTGCCCTCACCAGTCTACCAGCCAGTATCCCACAAGTTTCCCTGTTGGCGGCGGTGTTGTCTGCAGCCAGCGCCAGGAAGCGATGCAGCAGCGCCGCCGGCACCAGCACAGTGCGGAGACCAGAGTCCAGCAGACCCGTCCGTACGCTCGACACACTGGACTCGCTGAAATATTTACAACATATCATAAACAATTGATAGAAAACTCAAACATCATCATAAAAAAACATTTAATTACAGTAGTATAAAGTTTTTTTTCAATCTAACAAAATGGTGTTATAATTATTTGACAATATTATTTGATTTTTTTTTATGGGATTAGTATTGGTTCATAATGGAAATGTTTTAATATTAATTGACCAATTAAGGTAATCCTATTTAGAGACATGTGAAAGTCAACTGGTGTCATTGACCTTCAACATTGAATATACGTTAAAAGGCTTCATACAAAACCAATTGAGTCGTCTACACATACACAGGCCTGGAAGGAGGTATGATGGCGGGGGGGAGGGCGGCAGGAGCTCCGGGAACAGTCCGCGGGGGATCTGCAAAGTCGTCCGGGTACAGCACACCATCCACTGGAGGTGCCGATGGACTAACCGCCCACTGCTCCTATAACAGCATTGTTTGACTTATTGTAAGGCTACACACTCGTTAAATTTGTTTAGAACTAGTAGTTATACAGTGATTTGTTGACACAGAAAATCATGATTTTATTTCTCTATGATTAAATATGTAGCTCGCTATAATCGGCCTTTTTTTATCTCAAATGATAATATATTATATATTTATAATCCAGACATGTACTATGATTATAAAAGCAAACAAAAAACAGTTCAATCTTTTATTATTAGTAAAGATATTGCAAAACTATGGAACTAATTCTAAGTGTTCTGAAATGATGTATTTTTTAAAATACTGATATTATATTATAATATAAACAGTTATTTACCGCATGTAACAAGTGTGGTGTAGTGCTGTGACCGTCCTGTCTGTTCTCATCGGCCTGCAACCTCTGAGCAAGCTTTGCATCTTCTTGTTCTTGCTTCTTTCTTGCCTCCTCTACTATTTTTCTCTTTGCCTAAAAAATTAAAAGCATTATAAAAGTTGTTCCTGTAATGTTACCTCCTTACATAATATACAATAGAACATTTTAGAAATGATTTCAAGAATATGATTAAATATATCTTATAAAATATTGCTTTAACATTGACAGTAATCATATAAACTGGAAGTGATTTGAAATTTTTGTACATAAAATAGTCTTAAATTCAAATACAATATATGTAAGATATATGTAGTAAAAAAGTATTATACATAAAGTTATCCTTTTTTTTTTTAACTTATGTAAAGTATATAATTTTCTATTCATAAATACCTCATTTTCAATATAATGTGCATGTTCCTTTGCATACACATCTAATAATTTCTGTTTTAATTTTTCTGCCTTTGGCAAAACTTCCTTAAGTTTACTCTGATTAACGGATTTTATGTCTGATGATACTGAAGTATATTCTGGATGTTTCCGAATCTTCTCTACAAATAGTGTCATAAATTTCATATACAATATGTAAGCATTTTCCAAACTGCCCTCAGCGAGATATACATTCGCCATTCTCACCATCTCTAGGCCGGATCGGTAATATCTACAGATATACAATTAACCTTTGAGTTCACTTATATTTAATATATATTTATAATGAATTTATTCATGCATGAGTGTGTTTTGTCAGAAAGTTTGTACAATTTATTTTGGGTGGCGCACGATGAGTCAGGTCGTAAATACCATTAAATAATTACCAAAACTTTTAACTTACCTCCTCGGTGGGACATTAGGATCAACATCTACCATTGCTCCATAGTTTGCCAACTGCTTGACCCTTGCTGCCGGCTCTAAGGATGCGAGGTCCACAGATTTATTACGCTTTTCAATAGACTGCATTTTGATATTTAAATCCTCACTTTTGAGTCTAATCTACATTTGGTAAGGTATATACCGTATAAATTTGAAAGAATTGCACATTGTAATTCTCTAATGCTGTTTAATGACCATTTAACAAACGGTCAAAACTTAAATTTGAAACAATAGTATATCTATTATTTCCTAAATACTCAAGATTGAATATTGTCCAATTCTTAAGTCTGACTGATGACAATTGACAATGACAGCACAATTTTTTGTTTGTCTTTTATATCGGAACAAACAGACTAAAGTCACTACCATAGTGCCAGATAACAAAGACGAGTAATGCAAACAATAATCTATAAAGAGCTGCGTCGACTAGCTCACTAAGGTTGCCTGAAGAAAAGGCAGCTCTAACTACTCTAACTTTTAATTGCAACCTAGTTCAAACCAATAACAATTACTGTAATTATGCAATGAAAAATTTAATCAAATTACTCCAATAAACTCTGTGATCCATCCATCTTAAACATCCATCTTAAACATAGTATTAAAAAGTGGATATCATGACAAATAGTAAAAAAATTAATAACTTCTCCGTTGCACTCAAAAATAAGTACTCCTTTTTTTGACCAATTAGACTAAGGGTTTGGGTGTAGTTTAAACAATTAATTAAATAATGTAAAAATATAGTAGAAATATTAACTTTATTTTACAAAAGTATCTATCTTAATCTGACAGTATATTATTTCACATAGCAACGTATTTTTTATTCTAATATAAACTAGGGGCGCCAACAGACCCTCAATTTCGACTCGCTGCGCTCGCGAAATGTCGGGTGCCGTTTGCATATTCAGTGAAGCGAGCCCAGTGTTTCATCATCATCGTTTCCCATTGACTTCAATAGGATATCAGATTATTCCTCAACGACATGACATTTTTCAATTTTTTTTTATAAAATCATCACCTAATATGTGTCTTTTTGATTGCAAAATTTCATAACTTTCCGTCAAGTAATTTTCGAGCCTATTCGTGACAAAGAATGTGAAAAATTCTCCAGTAGAACGCTCCGCTCGCTACGCTCGCTTCGTTCAATTAGCCAAAAATATTTAACAATCGTTCCACTTTGAACTAAAAATAAGAGGAAGCATAAGCTGTTTAAAACAAAATACATAGCAAAGAATCTTTAGTGGAACTATTTATTATAAATATAACATTAAACAATAATATTATAAATATAGAGAATTTTAGATTGTCAAGTTTTGTAGAGAGAAAGCTAGCCGCGGTGGCTCACTTATATCAACTCGTAATGATGTTTTGAAATCTCCATCAGAAGTAGTGAAGCTCTTTACAGAGCGAGTTATTAAACTATCTACTGATATGGTGACTTTCATGAATTTGAAAGTTATATGGATGGTGTTTAAACAATACTTTGCCATAAAAACAAGTCGTTAATAGTGTGCGGTGACTTCGTCTAGTGTACGATTATTAAATTTGTTTAATTACTAATGTTTTATTTGATAATTATGTATTTAAGTTCAGGCCGCTATGGTCAAAAATTTTGTCTATTTATTAACCATGAAATTGAAAGGCCTAAAAATTTACTTGAGGACCGATAACAAAAATAGAAACATTACTTTTTAAAATAAAGTTGCGCCAAATGAGCTTAAAGTAGATTTGACTACTTTAAGGCTTAAGCACCTTTTGCGCAACTGATAATAATCCTAATAATTTATATAATGAATAAATACAAAAGACAGGTCACATGTTATTCATTGCTGAAATTAATAATGTAGGCTATTTATAACATAAAGCTAGAGATTCCCCGAGATTGTTTCCCTAAGATGTTTTTAGATAAATTTGTATTCTTTCGGTCGTTTCCGAAGACATAACATATTATATATACGCCAAAATCAATTACGTATATAAAACAATAACAGATACCCGATAAATACAAGAAATAAACATAATCGTAAAGTCCAAATTTCGTCGCCAACATATTAACTAATCCTTCCTAGGTGTATGCATATAATTAAGTTCCACAAGATATCTTAGATCTTCCTTTACATAGTTTTATATATAGAATTAATAGTATTTTTGGAAATCAGAAGTAGATGTATTTAAAAAAACCAATTTTACCACTTGAATAATTTATTTATTTCTTAAAAAGTAATTTTAACAATAATCAACTAAATAGAAGGAACAAAATCTTCATAATTAAACACTCTCACTAAACAACACGACCGGTTTGCACACTACGAACGCTACGAGCTAAGTGGCACGCGGCGGTCTGATTGCTTCTTTTATAGAGAAAGATGCAAGTATTCGTGAGGGTAGTAGCTGACTGCTTATACGGCCTCTCCTGACATAGTGTCGTCCTCGACACGAGCCTCTTCAGCGGCCGCCACTTGATTCAGTGCCATCCTCTTCGACGTCATCTCGAAGGTCATCAAAACACCGACCTCAGCTTGCGGTACCAGACCGCTGGGACCAACGACTCCAACAGGTTCGGGGTCTGGATCTTCATTCAAAGGAAGCATCGGAAGACCTGTCCTCGAAGATGGTGTTCTTTCCGGTGACATGTGTTCGTTATTATTCTCATCTATAAATCAGTTACCGTTATTAGGAATTTAGTTTAGTTAGCCTATATGACACATTCAATCTTACAGACATTCAACACATCATCATTCAATCAATTCAAACATCATCTATCACACAATTTACATCTACATCACACATAGAATTCACGTATTCTTTTAATAATAACAGAGACGTCTCTTAAAACAACAAGCTGAGTCTAGACGCTTTCCTTCACGGTAGTAGATTCCCATCAAGCCAGATCTCTTGCCCGCCAGCTGTGGTGCTTAAACTAGAACGCCAAGGCAATATACCTGAAGTTCTGTGAACGCCAAGACAGTATGTCTGTAGTTCAACGAACGCCAAGACAATACGTCTGAAGTTCGACGAACGCCAGGGCAAATTGCCCGAAGTTCGACAATAGAACGCCAAGGCCTTACGCCTGAAGTTCGGGAATAGACGCCAAGGCCTAGAGCCTGAAGTCTCAATACTGAACGCCAAGACAGTATGTCTGTAGTTCAACGAACGCCAAGACAATACGTCTGAAGTTCGACGAACGCCAGGGCAAATTGCCCGAAGTTCGACAATAGAACGCCAAGGCCTTACGCCTGAAGTTCGGAAATAGACGCCAAGGCCTAGAGCCTAAAGTCTCAACACTGAACGCCAAGACAGTATGTCTGTAGTTCAACGAACGCCAAGACAATACGTCTGAAGTTCGACGAACGCCAGGGCAAATTGCCCGAAGTTCGACAATAGAACGCCAAGGCCTTACGCCTGAAGTTCGGAAATAGACGCCAAGGCCTTGAGCCTGAAGTCTCAATACTGAACGCCAAGGCCAAGAAGGCCTGTAGTTCTTACATCAAAAACTCGTACATATCCTCAAAGAAGGCTGCACATGACTCGGGACACCATTCGCCACGCCAAGGCACCATGTATTGTGCCGCTGCTTGTGTGGTTTTACCATAGCTGCCGCTGAGTAATTTGAGCTTATAGCGACTCTGAATCATCGGAGTATTTGCCTCCATCCCAATCATCAGGTTATAGTGATATTTACATTCGGCTCCTTGTGTCGCCTTACTGAAATAAGCTACCACATGTTTACTCCTGTTTCCATGCGTTTGCAATAAGACTGCACCATACCCAGCGCTACTCGCGTCCGTATGGATTTCGGTGGGAGCTGAGGGTCAAAGACAGACAGAATCGGTTTGTGAGTAAGGATGTCAATAAGCGTTTGGGGAACCTTATCCTGATTTGGGCCCCAGTTAAACTCAACGTCTTTTTTAGTCAGATTAGCAATGCACGCTGTTAAGGTAGCATAGTTTTTAACATACCGCCGGAAGTACCACGCAAGCCCTAAGAACTGGCGCACCTGTCGTACATTTTCAGGGATCGGTGAATTTACGAGAGCTTCGACCTTACGTGGGCTCGGCCGTACCTGACCCTGACTTACCACTCGCCCAAGATATTCAACCTCCGTAGTTAAAAACGAGCACTTACGTAGGTTTATAGAGAACACAGCGTTAGTAAGCGTTTGAAGGACATCTCTTAAAAGGGAAATACCCTCAAAAATTGTGGAGCTCATGATGAGCACGTTATCGACATAAACCAGGACCTGGCCTGTTTTTATAAAGCGTTGGAGGGTTTTATTGATGATGCGTTGGTATACGATCGGTGAGTTCGTTAGTCCGTAAGGCATTTTGACATATTCACAATGGTCTTCTGGGGTAACGAACCCAGTGAGTGGAATTGACTGTTCATTTATCGGGATCTGGTGGAACCCCGTGTTAATTTGAATCGGGAATCGGTAGACCTAGTCAAATATTGATTATCTTTAGTGCGAATCTACACGATACCGTCGCGATTTAGTACGTCCGTTCCTACAATAATCGGCGCATTCATACACGAAGAAGGGACTATAAGTAGATCCACCTCAATTGAAATTTGACTAAACTCAAGAGTAACGGTCACGTAAGCTTTGACTAATATTTCTTTGTCGCTTATACCCTTTAAAATACAATAGGTAGACTTTGGTTGGCAGGCAAGGTACCTCAGCACATCCGATGAAATGAACGACACGTTAAGAGCACCACTATCAATAATAGCGTCCATGGGAATGCTATCAACCTATAAAAAGTGCAAGTAATGCTGCTCGTGTTGCTAGAGGTAGGTGTTTTATTATCTGTGCTTGACTTTGAGCGACAATAACGGCTGATATGTCCTTTACGACCACACGAGAAACACTTCTGTTCGTTACGATTCAGTTGATTAAAATGTTTATTTAATACTGAAGTGTGGGTACTAGTTTTTGCACGACCCGGTTTGGTATATATTGATAAAAACGAAACTATTGTTTCCGGATTCAAATTGGCATTAGCCGTGGCAGCTCTTATTTGAGGGTTGTCGATACCGCGGATCACTATTAAAGTTATAAGCTCGTCACTTAAACCATTCGTAATAGTAACTATTCGTAAATGTAAAAGAGTGCGTCGTGCATATTCCGCATATGTAACGTACTTATCGGATGTGGTATTCATGATTTCAAAAAGAATGTTGGCGTAATCCAACTTGCGCGGACACAGTGATTTGAATTCGCGTTTGAAATTTGTCCACGTGCGGTCTGTAACCTATTCGTTTAGCCAAATTTTTGCGTCACCCTTGAGACAAGAACCAATACGCGATAAGCACTCACAATCGGTCCAACCATTAGTCACTTGAGCACGATCAACCTCTTCACACCATGAGTCTATGTTATGAATAGAAGGATCAAAGTTTGAGACAAAATAATTGCGTGACCTAATCGGTTTGCAATAATTTAAGAGCGTCTACCAGGGCCCTAATTGAGTCGGACGTATCTATCTCTAAATTATTTGCTTGTGGTGTAAATGTGCGGGTATTCGATAAATGATTTGTAGTTCGTGTGTCATGGGTACCCGAACGAGGTTCCGGCGTGCAATATCTGGACACGTTTGATTGTGATGTGTTCAACTCGCCTTCAACGGCATTACACGAGGCACTGGGATCACAACGCGCTATTGTTTTATTTGGCACACTTGTTACGCAACTATTTTCGATCGATGTTAAACGATTCATGATCGAATTCAGTGTATTCTGAATAGACACATCCGTGGTATTTTGCATGAACGGGGATCGAGACCTATCATCGTGGCGATAGCGATGGCGTACACGATCACGACGCGACGTATTACGAAACTGGGCACGACTTTTACTTCGTATTCTGCTACGAGAACGACACTGTGACTGGCGGCTGTGGTTTGACACATTAGAATGGCTACGCGAGCGATATCGCGATCTACTACTCGTACGGCTGCGAGAACGATGTCGCGACCTACGCTTGTTAAGGCTAGATCCGCCAGCCATATCAAAATAAACACGAGAACTTAAAAATGTGTACAAGACTTTGTTCCTCCTTTTTGTGGGCAAAAAGTTACTTATCCCACTTCTGATTTTGGAAATCAGAAGTAGATGTATTTAAAAAAACCAATTTTACCACTTGAATAATTTATTTATTTCTTAAAAAGTAATTTTAACAATAATCAACTAAATAGAAGGAACAAAATCTTCATAATTAAACACTCTCACTAAACAACACGACCGGTTTGCACACTACGAACGCTACGAGCTAAGTGGCACGCGGCGGTCTGATTGCTTCTTTTATAGAGAAAGATGCAAGTATTCGTGAGGGTAGTAGCTGACTGCTTATAGTATATTATTAAATAGATCTTATTATTGAGCAAAGCGAGCGGAGCGCTCTATGTGAGACTTTTTGCATCCCATGTCCGGGGTTGGCATGAAAACGGCTTTACCGATCTTCATGAAATTTTGCATATTTATATCGATGGTTATTGGGAAGGTTAATAAAAAAAAATGAAAAAAAAACTCAAGTCATTAAGGAATAATCTGCAAAAAATTACAGTCATAGACTTTAATGTAAAAAAAATTCGCTATGTAATATTTGATTATTCTATAATTTTTGCCTGTCGGCTTCAGCTTTGAACGCTTAATTGAAGATGGGTTACTCGCTTCGCTCAATTCGCCGAATTCTACTGAGATTTTAAGAGCGTGGCGAGTCAAAATCAAGGTCCGGTTCGCGCCCCTAGTTTTTATTATAATATCTACATCAAACAAATAAACATTGTTAATTTTTTTTAAAAAAGAGTAACTGTTGAGTCTCTAGCTGGCTCTTCTCAACAGAGCCGCATTCCGAGCATCTTACTCACCGACTACACTGACCTTTTTAATATAATAATTGACGATTCAATATGACTACTTGAATTAAGATATTTTGTATTTGAATTGGACTTTGTATGAGTGGTTGAGTGGGAACTACAGCGTTTTCTTTTCTACTACTCTGTCTTATGTGGCAGATCGCACCGCAAAAAGTACCTTAGTAATAATGTTATACGGTTCCTTTTCTACTGTATACTTAGGGATGTGGGGATTGAGGTTTCTCAAAGATTGTAATTAAAGTTAACGTAATGTGATCGGTAGACACTTTTTAACTCGTTATTTTGGAGGTGACAAAGTGCACGTAGAAAATTATTAAATACAGATAATAAAGAAGTGATAAAGCCTTTAACAGCTGATAGCTAAAGAGGTGGGGAAAGGCCTGACTCATTATTGTCTCATTATTTGCGTTGTTATGTATTGACGCGACGTTACAGAAAAGATCAGCTACTACACCATCTAATCGAATGATTCAAAAGTTTTAAAAAAATATATGAGATAGAACAAATGAAAGTAAGGTTTACATGATAATATCATAGAAACAAAAATCTCAACAATTGGTAATTGGTAAATTTTATTAAATTAATTTAGATTTCATAACATCTCTGCATTTTATTTAAGTTTTAAAATAAAGTATAATCATGTGATAGTATTAACACCTAAGGCCTCGGCAAAACAACGTGAAACAAAAATAGCACCAACAGAGAATTGGAACCCAAACACAAGAGGAAATAATAAACAATAAACCAATAACTACGTTTTCATAAAATCTGTAAAAGATCAGAAAATATGGATAAAAAGCAGGCCAGCGTTTATAAACCCAAAACCAAGGTGTTCTTCTCAACGTGTGAATGTACAGGTCTTTGCAATAATTACATTTCCAAACTTCACATTCAACGTCATGGACTACATCTCTTACGTTCTTGCGTGTGGACTTACACCAGCAACACACTTTTTGTCTTCTTGTCAATTTTTTTGGCTTGCCTTCGTATTTTCGATATAAAAATTTTGGTTTAATATCGAGTCGAGAAGGTTTTTGGTATATTTGAGTTGCTGAATATTTTGGATAAATTTTTTCATCACTTTTCTTTTCTTTACATGGTATCGGTCTTTTGAAGGTTATATGTGTCGGAACTCTCCTTACGGGTTGGCACGGGCATGGAGACCTTCCTTTTATGATCTTATCAATGGGTTCTCGTGGAATACTATCTTCAGGTAATGTGTTTAAATGAAAAGGGGTTTGCAGGTTTAAGCGTGGTGACATCACTTGAGCATTTCTAGGATCCCTTTGATCCATGGATTCCGGTGCATTTCCTTGAGAAGGTTTTTGAAAAATTTCAGTCTTTGGGTATTTTGGACAAATGGACGTTTCTTTAGATCGTATCGGTGTTTTAAATCTTATATCAGTCGGAACTCTCCTTACATTTTGGTAAGGGCATATAGGCTTTCCTTGTATGATATTATTAGATGACTCTTGTGGAAAGCACTCATCATGTCTTGTCGCTGTGTCTTGATGGAAAGGACTTTGTAGGTTTACACGTGGTGACATTACTTGAGCATTTCGGGGATCGCTTAGATCCATTGCATCTGGTATTTGTCCATCAAAAGATACATTCTTTCGAGTTTTTAATACATTTTTAATCGAACTTCTCGGGTGCTGGTGCAAAGAACGATTTCGAATAGGCTGATGACAGCTATCTTTGTCTGAAATTAAGTCAGGTGGAACTTGTGTATCCGTGCTTACGGGCGGCGGGAAGGTAGCAGCATCCTTACAGCAAATCTTAGGAGGGTAGCTACAGATATTTGAATCGGGCGAAGTTTTTTGGGATACAGTTTTTGGCAATTTAGAATGGTCTGATTTTTTTTTAATCAACAATTTTTTTGATAATTGAGTAGAAAGCGAATTCTTGGTTTTGGATTCAATGTTGTCTTTTAAATTTCCAAGAAAACAGTCGCAATCTTTGTCATGCATTTCCTTTTTCTGGCTGTCTTTAAGAAATTCATAAATATCACATCCACATCGCTTGTTAACGGATCTCCGACGTTTTTTGAGGGGTTTCATTATCCAGCCTCTGTGACGTGTGTAATAGAGCGTGTATTTATTTTTCGGATTAGGACATAACTTTTGAGTATTTTTAGTACTTTTTTTGTTCGTAGAACGAGTAGAAATGCATGGTTTTAAACATTGAGATTTTTGTCGTTTTCGATTCTTTATCAGACTGTATATCGTATTGTAAAAATAAATAACTTTTTCAGATACCCGACCGACTAAATTTAAAATAGATCGACAACAATTACGGCCACAGGTACCGTAAAATCCACACATATTGCCCCTAAACATATTAGTTTTTTCTAAAATGTTTAATGGTCGTACTGGATACGTTACTATCCAATAAATAGACATCAATAAGATGCAAGGAGACCATACAATTACTGCTATCACAAACAAGAAGTACTTTAAGGTCACCTTCGCTAATGATTTGGGGCTCTGTGTCAAAGTCGGTGGGAATAACGGCAACCTTATTTGCTGCTTAGACTGACATGTTTTGCAATATTTTTCATCTTGACTTTTCTTTACATTTATGGCACGCTCGGTGTTATGTATTTTACAATTTGACATTGAAACGCTACCCGAATAATTGTCTGAATCTCCAGAACCATTCCTGCAAACATCCAGACAAGGTGTCGTCACCCACACTTGTTTATTTACACACGGGCAGGTATCGATAGTTGATATTTTATGAATACACTCGTTGTATGGGCTGTCTATTTTACAAGCTGCGCAAGAAAAATCAACAAGATTGTAATGCATATTGCCATAGGGTTTCCACTTTAATTTAGTTGTACCATCTTTAAGTATCGCTGGATCTGCGGTATGCTCTGTACATTGTTTAGATTTACAAACATCTTGGTTTTTACGATAAATGTATCTAAATTTTCTGTTATCATTTTTATGGGATTGATTTTTTTTTTGCTTAGACTTAAAATTAAATAGATTAGGCGATTTCGAATTGTTTGTACAGTCTAACTTTTTCATATCCTTGGTAATATTTTGTTTTTTTGTTCTTCGTTCACCTTTACGTGTTTCCGACATAAAAAGTACACGGACATCTGTTTTATTGTAATAGTTGTGTTTATCTTGCTTTCGTTTCAATGATTTTTCATTAATATTTTTCAACGTCCTCTTAATAGGGTTCGTGACTAAACAGCTGGTTGACGAGAAGTTCTGCTTTAAGCTATATAGACTTACTGATCGCATAGTAATCGGTCGCTTAGATTGATCTAAAAGGTTTAATACCGGTTTTATATAAATAATTAATAGTAATATGAATGGCAAAAAAATACAAACTTACTAGACTGTTTTTTAAAAACTGAACTGATTCGAGATTTAATTTTCCCATCCTTAATAGCTGTTTCAGACGAACTTCTACTTTTCACCCATTTTGAACATTTTCCAATGAATCCATTGGTTGAGCATTTGAAATTCTTCTTAAAATTCTGAGTGTAGTGACCAGGTTTAGTAATTTCTCTCTCGAATATTTTATTCTCTCTTGCATCTCCAGAATCAAAGTTCAAAAGACGTAACTTGTGCAAATCTCCAAATGTCTTAATCATAACTTTATTCTTTTTATTACTAAAATTAAACAAAAAAACACAAAATCTCGATAAAAAAGACAACTTTGCTCATAACTAATATAACATAAAAATAAAATAAATCTTATAAAGTTAAAATGTATAAACGACATCAAAATATTATTTTAACAAGTCATCCCAGTTTTTGACAAGATTACGTTAGACAATAAATTATTAATGTCTGTCTGTGCATCAAATTAAGCAAAATTAATTTATAATCTGTTTGCAATTTCAATTACAAACTTTTTGTTGCAATTGACATGTGAAGAATTAAGAAAAGGGTAACTTTTGTCTGACAACTGGAACTTATTTTAATACTTAAACCCTTTCTTCCGAATCGCGCTTGATTTCTTATAGTATTAATGATTTTTTTATATTATTTTTCATAAATGCAATAAATTAGTACAACATACTAAAGTACTTAAAGATAAAACTAAATAAAATCTTAAGACAAAAATAAATCAAAAAATGCATCTGAATACTTGAATATTACTTTTATTATTCGAAGTTAATCTAAATATTAATTAGAATATTTATCTTCATTTAGAATCAAAATCAAAACTAAAGCATTTCATCAATTCGTATCCTGGACGAAAAAAAAATAATAAAATCATGCATGAGTCAGCTCACGCCATTCGTTCTCTCGCATTCCTGCCAGCGCCTGCCAGTGGCCCTTACAGTTACTTGAAATACAAAGAGGTCGTACGTATCCTGTAGGTTTAAATTTGAAATATAATTAGGTAATTATGCCACCTTGTCGCCTGTAAATAAATAATTTAAAAAGATATAGAACTATAAATGGACTATTAAGAATAACTACTGCTATTTTTACGAAAATAATGAAGTAAAAAAATATTTTTGTTTATTTGATGAGGAACAGTAAGTTATAAGTTATTATCCAGTAAAATAAAGGTGTATTTTACAATAATGAAGCCATCTTTTTTATTCCCCTGGTTTTGATTAGTAATGTTAACTAATGTTTCGCTCGTCTAAGGCTTATTATTAGGTACTAATACTTAAATAAAAATCAAGAAACAAACACATTTTTTGTATATACATCAAAATTGTTAAGTTTTAAGTATATTTCAATTGATTTTGAGGTATGCAGGGACCGTAGCATTTGGTGCTCCGTCGTCTCTGGCTACCTCGTAAGGGATATGGCGTGAAGTTAAATGAATAATAAATAAATACTTGATTTTGGTTTCTATTAGCAATCATGACAACAGCAACATAGAAAACATTTGCAGACCTCAATAATAATAAAGCATGGAATCCAAAATAATAACCCAAGAAGACACATACAGAGAAATTTATGATTCTTTAATTGTGTCCTAAAATCCAGGAACGAGGGATATAATTGTGGAGTTTTTCGAAGCGACATTAAATAACAGTCCCCAGATACGTCTGGTTGTTTTCCTAAATTTCGGGATGTATCCATAGGACAGGGTGAACGAGAATTTTGCATAATTCTTCTAAGAAGAGAAGCGAAAAAATCTTCATTTTTCATTTTACCTATTTTCGTTACATTATCATCCATCTTAAAGAAGTTATCAAAAAATTTATGCAACATGCCGTCTATTTTTATGTTTTTTGATTTCTTTTTAGATTTAGCTCGTTTCTTTTTGTAAGATTTATCTTTTGCGCAATTATTTTTACATTTATCTACCTTTTCCTTAGTATTGATTGTTTGTAATAACTTTTTTCGTGCTTGTATTAATTGTTCTGCAGCAGCCAAATCTTTTTTCGCTCTAGCATTGGATCGTTTATGTGCTTTCTTTATTATTTTTTGCAATTGGTGCTCTCTTTCCATAAGATCCTTTTCCTTAATCTCAATTTCATATTGCTTTTGCAGATGTCTGACTTCGTACACTGTATTTCGTTGAGAAGAATTGTTACAAAAACACCAGCGCATTTTGCGAAAACCTTGTTTTAAAATGTTTATTTACCGGAAAACATTTTCAATATTTTGTTATAAAACAGTTAATTATGAGACAAACAAATATTTTTCCATTTTTTTTGTATTTTTATATTTTATTAAACAACTATATTTTACACTTGGTAAACATATTATGTATGTTCTGTCAATATATATTATATTGTCATCAACAAGTTTAGAAATTGAATATATTTATTAATTAATACTTAGTTTACAATTACCTTTATAATTTATTTTATTTATAATGAATTAGTTTATTTCAACAGAGTATATGTAAATGTGATGCAGAAAACGTAACGAGTTTCAACGATAAGGGCGTAGTTCAAGTAACTTCAGGTCACAGCCATGAAGCCACGAACACGTATAATAATGATTCAAACATTTTTTGATAAGGTTAAATTGAAAATATTTTTTTAATTACATCATAATTTGTTGTTTTAAAGATCATCGTCATTCAAATCCGCTTTTAATAACAACGAGTTTTCTATTTATATAAAAAAATGATTCAATCAAATTTTAAAAATATATAATGTAATAATTTTCTTCAATTTTGGGGAACTTTAGACAAGATAATAATACAAGGGGCGCCAACAGACCCTCAATTTCGACTCGCTGCGCTCGCGAAATCACGGGTGCCGTTTGCATATTGAGCGAAGCAAGTCCAGTATAATGAGTCATCGTTTCCCATTGACTTCAATGGGATATCAGTTTTTTGACGATTATTCCTCAACGACATGACATTTTTCAAAAATTTGGTGTGTCTTTTTGATTGTAAAATTTCATAATTTTCAAGTAGTTTTCGAGCCTATTCGTGACAAAGAATGTGAAAAACAATGAAGAATGTCTGCAGTAAAACGCTCCGCTCGCTTCGCTCAATCAAAACCATTTCTAAAACATACAAGATTTTATTTTAAACACATAGTATTGGCAATCGAAACGCAAATACCTCTGGAGTTAAAATGAAACAAAAAAAACTCTATAGCCACGACCTAGGTTATTTATAAACCTCGTCGCAGATGTAAACACTGGGATCACATTGAGCAGGATTTGAACTTGGCAGCTCTTAATCTAATAGAAAGATCAGCTATTTAATAATAAATAACCACGATACTAAAGATAAGTCTTAAGAAATTGTAGAAAAAAATACGGAAAAAAACAGTTTTTTTTTTTATTAGTAATATTTGTATAAAACATAAATCAATGACTCAGATGACCGGAACTACAATATATTAAACAGAATCATCATGATGAATGATGCCGTATCCAATAAGATTTTGTTGACTTCCTGCATCAGGAGGTCATCGGCAGTGGCCTGACGGGTGCGCTTGAACAGAACTCGGGAGCCAGAACCGCAGAACGGCGCAAGACTTCGACGCACGCGCACGTACTTTACGTAGACGCGATTTTAAGTGACAGTGTTGATAAATTTATTTATAAAGTGATTATTGGATATTCCATCTCAATTAGTTCAGGTATTTTTAAAACTAAGTATATTTTAGTTTTAGTGTAATATATTTAAGTTAATATCATTAAAATTATTAATCTATTAATTAATTATCAGAGTATTTTGTGGATGTTCATATTATAAAAAAATATTGTAATTCTACTAACGTGCGTATTATTTATGTTTTTATCTTATTTATGAATAAAATGATTGTAAAATATAAGTTAAATATTGACATTCCTTTGTTTACTTCAGCTATAAACAGTACATGCAACATGAAAATGCAAATTCAAGATGTAATAAAAAAATAATATTTAGTTAACTGTAATTGTGATAACAATCTAATCAATCTATTGTTATTTTTTGCTCTCAATGCAAATTAGATGAGAGTGAGAGAGAGAGAACTCTCTCTCTCTGTCTCTCTATTAGTATAAACGAGTAAAAAATAGTAAACTAGTACATAACTACAACTATTTTGTCTAGGTTTTACTTTGATTCTATTTAATAAAGTCTGTTAGTTCTTGACCTTTTATAGTTATATATTAAAAACTGATGAGTGCTCCTCTGTTTGTCTGTCTGTAACATTTCCTAATTCATTTAACACTTTTCGCACCCAGTATCCATATACTATTATTCTCACTAATTAAATATGTTAGTGTATTTACAGAAGGGCTTATTTTGATAAGTAATCAAGTCCTGACACTCCCATTTCATACACAAGTATTGATTCAAAGTGGAATTTATAAATAAATAAATATATAAATACCTATATCATAAATGGTAATTATAAAACAATCTTTACATATAATAAAATATATGTGTAAGTTTTAAAATAATTACTTTTGTTTGAACTTTCTAAAACATTTTCATTTAAACATAATAATTAATTATAATAAAACTATAAATGTATTGATTTCAATATAAATGTAGCGATAGATGGTAGTGGAGCGATGGACAGGTAGAGAACGGCCGAAGAAAAGATGGAAGGATTGCGTGAAAGACGATATGGAGAAGAAGGGAGTGTGTACAGAGATGACGAGTAACAGGAGAGTATGGAAGGAAAAAACATACTGTGCCGACCCCAAAATAGGATAAGGGCAGGAAGATGATGAGATAGTAATATAGATGATTATGGAAATAGGAGATGATCGGATAAAGAAGAAGACAGGCTGTATAAGGACCAAAAATATTTATAATTTTTAAATTTTTAATATCTTTATAGTGTACTAATTGCCAGCGACTTTGTCTGCATCCACTCCTTTTGCACCAGTAATAATTTATTATCTTAAATTTTATTATAATCCATATGTCCCGAGGGATTCTTAGGATAAAAAGCCTATTACTATGAATATATATTTTTAATAATTAAGTCAAACATACAAACAAACTTAAATAATAATATATATAAATATATTATCTTTGAAGTTATTTACCTATAAGATGCAAATATGAATTCAATACATATTCGTTTATGAATGCTTTCCATTCTTATCTCTTATCCGATCACTGACCGCAATGTAGTTAGATAAGGTGGCGAAATGCAAATAAAATTGTTTAATTATGTTAAACAAATATGTAATATTTGTGTTTGATACACGGAAGGCATTACGGAGTATTTATTACTCATAGTATATTAAAATAAATGTAACACGGAACTGAAAAGAATGTAAGAACTTTATGAACTTTATCAAATGTCAAATGTAACCATGGCAACCACTTTCATGTTTGAATGTAAAAATCATAAAGTACTTAGAACTTAAGAACTTTGTAAACTTTATCAAATGTAACCATGGCAACCAGTTTCACGTTTGAAAGTAAAAATCATAAAGTACTTAGAATTTAAGAACTTTGTACACTTTATCAAATGTCAAATGTAACCATGGCAACCACTTTCATATAAAATGTATTTTTGTTTAAAATATGCAAGTTTTGTTTTTAATTATCAATATTTTATGTCTTAACTATATTGCATATCATAAAATGATTATTATGATTAAAAAAATAAATATTATGGTATGGTATTCAGATATAAAAATAAAAAAATAAAATTGAATCACGATTTTATATTCTAGAAAAACATTCCAATTATGTTTTATTTTATTTCTGTGATAAAATTTTTTTACCATATATATTTAACTTTTACCAAAACTAGGTAAAAGTAGGATACAGTTACCTTAAGTTAGATTTCGTATTCAATGGAATAATAGCGTTATATTTCACATCGACATTACCACAAAGTTCACACGTTGTTACGGCAACAAAGATTACCTATCGTATCCATTGTTTTATTATTTTAGTGTATAAGACTCTAAAATGATTATTTTACTGGGAGATAATATAAACATGATTGATTTCAGGATCCCGTGGCACTATGGCGCAATACCAGTTTTTGTTTTTGGCCATCATGGCGGCATCAGGTATATTTTTTTTCTAACTTAAACCTCCATAACAAAGGTTGAACGGCAAACAGCCGGGTATAAAAACATCATGTTATACCAGATCTGTCAGTTTGATAATTAGATATTTATTAAACGAAATATAATAAGATAATGATAACAATACGTCCGTTTAGTTTTTATATTTTATAATATTTGTGTAGTGTCGACGAACCTTAACAGTTAGCCTTATTCGTCTAATGATAATTTAATGTCTTGTGTATAATGTGACAATGAAAATATTTCTCATACAATCCAGAGGCGTTTCAGAACTGAGATATTTTATTTTATTTTTGTCTTTCATTTTATTTTATTGAGAAAACAAACAGCGTTGTCCAATAGTACATATCACATAAAGTAAATATAACCGACATTACAGTAAAATTTCTACTAAGAAAAAGCATCAAGGAATAATCACAGACACAGAAAAAAAAACCTAAGAACATATACACAATAATACATATTTGTCTAAAATATTATTATATAAATCAATATGGCGTCATTTTTATCACATTTATCACAAAATCCAAATATGTTATAGTTTTTAAGTAATTTGCTCTACATAAGGGAATTTGAAAAACGCCTGTGACAATAACACTTAAATGACATTCTGTTGAAAATGTACGTACGCAATAAACAAGTGCGTATCAAATAAAAAAAAAACTGTCAAATGACATTGACAGTTTTGGAAATTGAGTAGAAATAAGGAAACAATGTATAAATAATATATATAGACTATATTTTGTTCATAAAAACTCTTTAAAACATATAATAATATCGTACTAAATAAAAGATTATATTATATCATATTATCGGTATTATATATAAATAAAACAAGATAAACCTGAATCTCTTCAATAAATATTTAATGACTGTTTTTTTTATATCTATATTGCCTCATAACATGTAAATTAGAAACTTCTAGAACAATCTATAACTATAAATTTTTATATATAAATGTTCTGTTTGTTTGCCTCAAAAACTCAAAAATTACTGCATCGATTGAGCTTCTCTATATCTATTTTCTTTTAACCAGAATATGGCTGGAATAAGTAAATTGACATTAAAATGTAATCTATATATAACTAGGGGCACCACCAAACCCTCAATTTCGGCTCGCTGCGCTCGCGAAATCTCGGTGCCTTATGCATATTGAGCGAAGCGAGCCCGCGCGAAAAAATAATCGAACAGATTGACAGTACAATTCATTTTCATTGTAAAAAAAAATTTTCGCGCGAATTTTTTTTTCCCATTGACTTCAATCACTTAGCTATCTATCAGCTTTTTGACGATTATTCACCAACGACATGAAATTTTTCAAAAATTTGTATCTTTTGATTGGAAAATTTCATAATTTTCCGTCAAGTAGTTTTCGAGCCTATTCGTGACAAAGTGTGAAAAAGTCTCCAGTAGAACGCTCCGCTCGCTTCACAATTTGAGATAAACAAAACCATTCTATTTATGTAATAGGAATAACAAATAACACCTTATAAGAGTATATAACTTATATACCATTTGATATATTTCACACGTACATACGTATATCATTTCAAAGTCAAAGCCGTGTATTAAATATGTACAAAGCAAAACATTATTTAATAATAACACCATAATTGGTTAAAGAATATAGATTTATTTTTAAATACCATTAAAAAGGATGCTGTTTCAATCACAATTCACATTTCTTAAATCTTAAAAGGTAAGTTTTATATATACAAAAAGTTTGCCAGTGTGTATGTCAATCTATCTATTCATAATGGACAACAACGGAACGCTTGCGCATGGTCAATACAAACTTGGCCGATTTTATATGCTTTTTGTTTCGTTCGTTTCATAGAGTAAGTATATTTCATAGAAAATAAGATTATCACAATATTATTACAATATTAACAAGTAATTTATAAACAACGTCAATATTTAATATTAAATATTCTGATCAGTCACAGTTTTCCTTATAAATATTCATCATTTGTACATCATAATAAGCCGCAATGAAATAAAATGTACAATCCATTCATTAATCATTGCGGGTCACCGCAACAAGTTAATTACAATCTAATGATACACGATTAGATTCACAGAACGATTTAATGATTGCGTTGCATTATGCAATTTTAACACTAAACCTACCAAGTACCGGTCAAATTGAACGTTCTTAAACTTTTGTAAAACTTACACATTCTTAAACGTTATAATATCGTTATCAAACTACATGACAATTCTTAGAATATGTATATAATATTTTCTACACTCTTTACTTTTAGTTATTTCCATTATTACCTGCGTCATATAATAAAATAACTTTTAATTACCGGTCAATTTGACGGCGTGCGGTAGGAACAGGTATACAAGAATTGTCGGTAGGTTTAATGTTAAGGGCACTTTTGACCCTTAAAGTAGCGAGTTAAATCCACAAATCACACTGCACTAACAGATCCGTTATACCCTTTTCAATATACGATGTAAGTGTGCTTATTGATTTAGCGTACGATAGATTGGATATGGTTTAACATGAATCATGTATTTCGATTGTTATCCTATTCTCAGTGGATAAACCATGAATTATCAGAGAAATATAATGAGTCATGACTGAATGAATGTGTTAATATATTTACCTTAGATTGACCTTTACGGATCGTGTTACCTGGAAACGCGTTTCCAAAGACTAAATACGTTTATAGGTTACATTAATATATTTATAAAACTTTAGCAACAATTTCATTCACTAAATAACTGGGAATATACAACAACAAGAGGCGAAACATTCTTTTTATCTTAGTATATCTCTTATAAAAGAAATCTATAAGCATATTTAATAAGATCGTATGAAATTACATTAAAAACTTGATATGTATAAAATCATACAATTATATTGAATTACAATACTAATAATATCGGAAGTGAGTGAAAAATAACATCTATAGAGTATATATATATAAGTTTCTGTCCGTACATGTATAAAACGCATGCGAGTGCTGCCAAGGCTTCGCTGTGCTATATAAGTGCTTATTCGTGACCGAGACTACGGACTTGCTTTCAATATAAATACATTTAAACATTCTAGCTTTCTATTTGTATAAATACACTTATACATACAGACATACTGAATACATCAGCTAATATCATATCAATATTGTTTATTAAAACGAGTTTTCACGTTAAAAACTAATGTGACTACGCCTTTCTCATACATAACATTGAGTGACCGACCCTGGTGAGTTGGAACGGAAAAAAATGGCCGACGAGAAATCTTAGCGACTTTCAATATAAATACATGTACACATATCAATAACAATCTCAGACTGGTTTTAATTCACTTGGTAATCAATAACTTATATTTATACGTTTCAATCGCTTTTTGTTATGAATTGTTTTAAAACAATTACCAATTTATTCTTCCACGTTTATAAGAATTGGGAAAATCTTATTGGGCAATAAGGTAAGAGTACTTAACCAGTTTAACGATAAAATAGATTTTATAGTTTTATTCATATCTATATAACTATATAACATATACATATATATATGTTATATAGTTATAGTATATATTACGGTTCTTATTCTTAGTATTATGTAATGGTTTGAGTTAAATTCAATGAATTAATATTTAATCTTTTATTCAATCTTATATATGAATTACATGTATATATATTAATTATACGTAATCCCTAGGTACAGCATGCATTCATTTATAGATTTATATAACTAGGGGCGCCCATAAACCCTCAATTTCGACTCGCTGCGCTCGCGAAATCTCGGGTGCCGTTTGCATATTGAGCGAAGCGAGCCCAGTGTATTGACTCATCGTTTCCCATTGACTTCAATGGGATATTGGTTTTTTTGATATTAAAAAAAAATATTTATTTTTTTTTGAAAATGTTTTTCAAAAAATTTTTTTTTAAAACCATCACTTAATGTGTGTCTTTTTGATTGCAAAGTTTCATAATTTTCCGTCAAGTAGTTTACGAGCCAATTCGTGACAAAGAATGTAAAAAGTCTCCAGTAAAACGCTCCGCTCACTTCGTTCGCTTCGCTCAATTAAAACAACGATCAGATAACAAAATTCATTTTTATTTCATTAAGTACATAAGATCGGAAACTGTATATCTTCCGGCAGCTGTGTCTGTGAACAAACGGAACATACTTACATACATACACACATACATACATACATACATACACATAAACAGAGCCTTAAATAGCTGACATTCTATTCGCGTTTCCCTTAGACTTGAAATGTGAATGCTTACATATAATTTAAAACTAAATAAGAGGACTTTTTATCTCTGTATACTAGGAAAAGACAAATGAAAGATGTTTACTAATTATATATACTTTACCTAGATTATATATATATATATATGTATTTCCTACGTGTCCGTCATAATATTAATAAATAATAACTACAATACCTTGCTTTTTTATGTAAAGTTAATTCAATATCATCAGTAGTTTCTTAATCAATGCTCGGAGCATATATTATTACATGTTTTATACCTATTTAATTGTCAATTTTTTTGACCCTAACCTTTAACCTTTAACATAGGGTAAGTTAAATACATTATATTAATTATATAAACAAAATTTTCCGCTTGACCTTTATTGATTTGTGGACTATTAAAAGATTATTAAATTGAAATAATTCTTTATATAAAAGTTAACCAGCTTTACAAAATGTGTGTTAGTAATGAGTAATGACTCATGGAAGTATACTCCGACAGAGTAATGACTTAAAATTACGAATAAAACCGACTTGGAATTGCGTGACCAATTAAACTGTAGTATTCACGTTGTGAATTCAGATACAAGGTATCCTAACTATATATTATTAATTCGAATGTTGGTTTGTTTGTTTGTCACGCTTTCACATCAATGAGAAAGGACAGGGATAGATAATAAATAAGAGTACCTTTCATCCTGAAGCGTTGTTTCCAAGGAATAGAATAATAATATTTAGACTTAAATTTGTTTATATATAACGAGTGAAGTGACGGGCTGAAGGTTGTATACATAAAGAAATCTGTCTATCATAAATACTCGGGCAATTCGTCTTGCTTAGTTACTTTCACTGAGATTTATGAGGTTATTTTAGTATCTTATGATTTGGCGCGCCAATGAGTCATTTTAATATATATTATATACAAAGTTTCTTACAAGAACCGGGTTGAGAGCACCGTTAAGTAAGCAAAGGAGTCGGTTCTGACCCACTAATTGAAATTTTCGGTTAGTATCAAGTATATTTACTCACTCAGATAAGTTAAGTAGTTCTCAACGCCTCAACCACTTAGAGACTCCATTATCTATTTAGAATAAATATTAACTCGTAACGATAACGGTTTAGACAACGTAAATATGATGTTGGTTTAGAATATATTTATGTGTATTTTGTAATATTTTTTACTTTACTTCCCAGGGATAGCGCCATGTTTGAGTCAGAGTGAACAGACGAGAACACAAGACGCTACACCAGCCAGTTTATTAAGAGAACTTGAAGACAACAGCAGATATAAGACATTGGAAGCAAACGCAACGCTGCTAAAACTTCTCGTTGACGACAAAGGCGGAGTTAGCAAGTAACATATTTTTAAACTTTCTTTTTTAATGTCAAAGTCAATTGACACCGAGAAATTTAAGTTCAATTAGAGCTAAAATTCGATTTAATGATAGATCAGAAGTTTTCGATATGCTGCACTCGAAGGACGACAATCAGGACCACGTGGATCTTCCGGTCTTCCCAGAAGACGCTGAGGAGGGCCGCGTGGATGTACTTGTAGTTCCGGATTCTCAAGCTGAGTTCCTTCAAGGTACACACACACACACACATCCAAACCTTGTATGTATTAAGTACCTCCGTAGCCTAGGTTATTAATAAATATTTCTAAAGATTATTAACCTGTGATTAAGCAAACTTAATCCGTTTCTGTGCTAAAAAATGTTACTCCAAATTTTAAATATTATTTTTTTTGGGCGTAATTTTTATGTAACTGATAATATTTTTTATCGCAATGGTCATATGGCTACAGACTATATTTTCTTAAAGGAAAGGCTACAGACTATATTTCCTTGTTAACCTTCGTTCACTCAATTCTTTCGCACATGCAAATTTGAACGTGGCCTACTTTTTCACTTCGCATCTTAAATGTTAATGTAAACAGCCTTTGTGAGGAGCATACTAAAGTTAACCGCACTATCATTAAAACTTGATTATTCAGTGATCAAAGATATCCGTTTTACAATATTCAAATATTTATGTAGATAATTCAATGGCAACAAATGCATTGCACACAATGCATATGTATTGGCTGAATACAAGTTTTTAATCTGTTTAAGATGTAAAAAAAAGAAATCACCGTCAAAATTCACTTTCTCAAAAACGTTCCGTAAATTTTCAAAATTATATTGACACATGTCATTTAAATCTGTCACATGTCATTTAAATGTCAATATTATTTGTTAAGAATTGTTATTCCAAGCATATTTGTGAATGAAGCCATAACAAAAAAAAAAGAAAGAATTGTTATTGATAGAACCATTTTGAGGAAGTTGTTTGTGGCGGGCTCAATCGAAGTAATAGATACCAATCTCTCACAAAAGGCCGCCGTGACGTAGATATTACTATTTATATAAATTTTATACGGTGATTCGGAGCCAGATACCCAGTCCCTTCCTCTTTGCCTCCCACCATGTCCTTAAACGGGTAAAGAGCCACAACAAACCTTATTGGATACATATTTAATATCAAAGAGATAGTCTACTTACCATCAGTTGCAAATTAACCATATGATAATTTTCCCAATAATTCATACTAATATATAAAAAAAGCTTTATTTATTAAAAGTATTTATTGTGTGACTGTGCTCACGACTGCGCGGTATATTTGTATTTTAAACATAAGTAGCCTAAGTTACTCCTTATAACATCAGCCATCTACCAATATCAATCCTGTTAAAATCGGTCCATGCTTTTAGAGAATATCAGGACCAAAAAGACACATACAGAAAAAAAAAATTTATATTGTTTGTTTATACAAGTACCACATATACTTTCATATGCATTTAATGAAAAGTTGTTAATTTGGAATTACAAACGGACACTAATTCTATTCAGATGTAGATATAAAAAAATATTGAAATAAGGAAACTTTGAATTTCGAACACAAACAGCATCAGACTCAGTACGCAAGGACTCACAGAGGCTCCATTACGCAGGCGCGCGCGAGCCGGCGGGGGAGGCGGCGGGAATCATGGTGGTCGTGACGTGCGCGATAGTGGCGCTCGCGTACACCGCGCTCGTACTTTGGAGAAGGATATACTTGTGAGTATGAAATTTATCATGTGAAACCACAAAGCAACTTTGCGGCTTTAGTTTTATATTGATTTACTGAAGCTAGTACACAAAACAGATCAAATAATCGAAAAACTTTTTACCTATTTAATCAAAACCATATTGTGCCTTGAGACTAAGACCACTGTTTTGGAAATTTTAAGCCGTTATCTAAAGAAATATTTCTTGAAAAACACAATAAATTTATGGCTACCAATATAAAAGTTGTTTATTTTCGTAAAAGGTTTTAAACACAATTTTATTGTGAATGGGTTTGAGCAGTGACTTGTTATACTTTTTGTTAAATAACGGTAAGAAACGTTAAGTTACTAAACTAATACTAAAAATAAATAATGTCGAAACACGATCATAAACCTGAGAGGTAATACTTATAAATCGCCACGGGGTTTCTTATAATAAGGGCCTATATTCACTGGTCTTTATTGGGTATACCTTTGAGTTATAATTTCTTTATCGGACTCTCATTGCAATCCGACACTGCGTAGGAAGCGGTCAAGTCAGACGGAAACGATCGATGCCTGTGAATAAGTGAATAAACGTCCTGTCCTCACAAAAAGATCAAACTCTCTCTCATGAATATCCTCTTACTGAATCCGTATAGATATGCTTTTTATTGGCATTTTTATTTTGATAGGTCAAAGGGCTTGGCAAGGTATGCCTTGAATTCCATACACCAATATGTGTATTTTGCGTGCTGTATAAAAAGGTTATATCTGTCTGCTTGTTAGCAATCTTAAGGATTTCATTGATAATAATTAAAATAATTATTGTTCTTAATTTTCAGAAAAAGACATGGTCTTAAACATGAACTACTACGAAATGAGGAGATTGCAGAAACCAGAATAGAGGTAATTTTTTCTACTTTAAAATTAATATATAAATGTTTTTTTAGGCTACATATATATATATAAGCACTTGCACATACAATTGCGCATACAAATTTCACAAGTTCTTGAAAAGCACTTGTGAAATTTAATACAGTAATCTCCCCTATAACACGGTACTCTTATAACGTGTTTTCATATAAAACGATTTCAGTCCCTCGTATAACACGTCTTTTTCCCTATATAACGCGGGGATTTCCCACGTTATATTTCTATACTATGAAATTTATAATTATTTTTTATACTTCATTATAAATTTTGCTTACCTTTGCACATTGTGTTGTTATAAAAATTAATAAAATTAAATTTAATAAAGTTCTTCCTTAAAATTCCATTTAAACTGCCTTTGACGAGAAAAGTTAAATGTGAATCATTTGTACATAACGCGTTATACGTTATACAAGAATATTCGTACAACGCGTTTTCCTATAAGGCGGAACAAATCTACCGTGATATAGGGGGCATAACTGTACATAACAATTAATATAATTAAAATATATACAGCATATTAATATATTATTTTTTAGATATGAATTGATAGGGAAGGTTTTCGTGGTCATCGATCACACCCTGCAATATAATAATACTAATTTTATTTTATTTTTTCAGTTGTGAAATAAATAAGGGCACACACAAGGTCTTCAAATAATCAAGAATTGAAGATTTTTATCAAGACCAAGACTGAATCATAATTGTAGATATCTTTTAGCCACGAATCTTGCGATTAAGTAGTTTATAAGAAAAAAATAAAGACCTTACTTAACACTAAACCTACCAAGTACCGGTCAAATTGACCGTTCTTAAACTTTTGTAAAAATTACACATTTTTAAACGTTATAATATCGTTATCAAACTGCATGACAATTCTTAAAACATGCATATAATATTTTCTTCACTCTTTACTTTTAGTTATTTCCATTATTACCTGCGTTATATAATAAAATAACTTTTAATTACCAGTCAATTTGACGGTACGCGGTAGGAACAGGTATACAAGAATTGTCGGTAAGGTTTAGTGTTAAATTAAATTCAATTATAAATACTATAAAAAATCTGTATTTACTTTAATTGTAAGTTAAAAATCTTTCATTGTTCTCATTCAATTCACTCGTACAATAATTTTGTATTGTATTAGTTATCTGAAATATTATTACATTTCAATGATTCATGCGACATATTCATAGTTATATAATTGATAAAATTATATATGTATTTATATATACGGACGTGCCATATGAATTACTATTAGTAGAGATTGTATAAATATATTCTGGCATAGTCATATATTATAATAAATTAAGATTAATTAAAATCTGTGATGTTAATGAGTTTTTGTATTATTTAAATAAAATACAATGTTACAATTGAGAAAATGCAAATTTATTACGTTTGTTCGTTTTACACTGGTAACAATAACTTAAGTATAGTTCAATTATATTGATCAATAACTTTGTACAAATTAAATCACAATTTCACTTAAAATATAAGGGATAAGCAATTATTTGTAACTATGCACCCATATTGTATAAACAGGAATATAAAAAAAACTAAAGCAATCATTTAAAAAGGAAATTTACAATATCAAACTATTATTTGTAAGTATGCACCCATATAATGTAAACAGGAATATAAAAAAAATATAAAGCAATCATATGTAGGATTTTTTTTTTAAAAAGGAAATTTACAATATCACAAGTACACATCTATCACTTCAGTAACAAACAGTTTTTATGGTGTACATTTACTTGACCTCCTTGTGTCGGACTACGACCGGGCCGGTGTTGTCTCCGGTTTCCCTGTTGTGAGGTCCATGAGCACCGTCACAGTACGGCCACTGGAAGAGTACCAAATTTTCAATTTATATTTAAAAAATGCTTGCCTTGTAAGAACAGAGTATTTTTATTTACTTTTTAAATAGAATTACAATAATATTAACCTAAAATATTAGATTAAACAGAATTTGGCACAAATGCACCGAATCATTTGTTTACAACGTAAATAGATGTCTGGTATTTGATAAAACTGATAACACAATTACATAATCCATAAGTAAATATAATTTTGGAGATAAATTTTATATGGCATCATGAAGAATAAATAGTACTGAAGAAATTTCAAAAGTAATAATAACAATAATGTTATACTCTCTAACTTGGCCCAGTGATCTACTTTTACTGCAAAAGTGAAATTGTATCAAATTGTACATATTTCTCTAAAAAAAAACTGTATTCATGTATATTTTTACTAAAAACATATTGTAGTGTTAAATAACTTACATTTTTGCTTTTCCAACATCTACATAAGGATACTTTTTCAGTAATGTCTTCAATGTCAATGAAATCGACTACTTTATTAATATCCTTACGAATGCCAGGGTTAATTTGACCAGTTCCAGCTTTATTGGCCTTTTTGATGGTCTGATAAGAGTAGTAAGATATTCCACCGATGGCTAGGGTCGGAGGCAGTAAAGCGAGCCAGTCGCGGACTAGAAATATAAATGATATAAATGAACTTTAATTAAAAGACAAATCAAAACATCACAATGATTATACAACAATATTATTTAACTTAAATATTCATTGATGGCATCTTTTTATAAAACAAAATAGATAAAGTTTCTTTTAATTCATTTTTCTTAGAAATACATTTAATTAATACATCACTGTTTTTCTGTAAATCTGTCATGATCAGTTGAAAGTGTGTCAGTAACCTTGAGGAGTAATAGTAAATGTTTTTATAATTGTAATTATTGTAGCAATTAAACTTAAAACTGAAAATTATAATTAACTTAAAATTATATGGTTGATATTTGGATATTTTTTTAAGTGAAAGATCGTATTTTAAATGTATGGTTATGGTTTAAAGAAAATAGAAATAACATTTAAAAAATCTTACCACCGAGTCGAAACCATCCTCCAATGGAATCAGGAATTGGCAAACTCGACAAATAGTTAGGAATGGTAACCTTAACCACGTTTGAAACAAAATACATTTTTGTTCTTATTTAAAATCTTGTACAAAATTACAGTAGTTACACAACAACTAGAACGCGTGCCGTGATACTTAGTACTCTGTGTTAGAAACTAAAACGTATAACTTGAAGTTTGATGTCTAATATAATTTGTAGACAGCTGGCGCCTAAAAATATACGCCAGGCAACTGACAGTGACAATAACATTACAGTTATGCGTATTACGGAACGTAGAGGGAAAATGCTAGATTCATAATGATCAAAATAATCAAATTAATCATATTCTTATCATGGCAGATCAGATCGGATTTTAGCAGTATTCTTTAACCTAGAAGATATTGATAGAATGCTAATCGTTTGTTTATAGACTTTAATTGCGCCACAGTAAACATCTACACACAGGTCTAAACATGTGTCCAAATCATTTATAGCCTTTTGTGTCCGTTACGAATTTGCCTAAATTAGTATATATTTACATCTTCAGTATTTATCCACTTATTAAATCTTAGGTATATTAGAGATATGCTTAAATGTTTTCAAATAATATTTTGTAACTCTTTTATCTATATTTATTTATAACTTTAATCTCAAAATCGTAAATTACAGGATAAAACATGTCTATATAAAGTCATGTCAAGTAATATTTGTGCATCGACGGCGACGGGCGAGGTATTCTCATCGTATAATGACTTATGATCTGTAGTCAATAATGTGTAGTCGTAGCTTTATGCTGAGTGCCATCTTTATTCTATGCATTTGACGAACTTTTAAATTTTAATCTGTACTGTCCGTTTCTTGTCTCATCGTTTTGCTGGGTGCGTTTGCTATCATACGTTGTAATTATGAATATTTTCATTGGTTTTATTGAGTAATATTCATCGCGTTCGTCCTTTATGAGAAGTTGTACAGTGGTAGAAGTGAAATCCTTCTCAGGATATTGACCAATGCTGCTGTGTACTGAATATGGCTGACGAAAGACTAGTGGTCCTGAATCGTTGTGACAACTTAGGATTTGGATTTTCTTTGCTCGGCGAAGCCGGTTTGCCTCATATTATTTACGATATCGAAGAAAATTCTCCTGCAGGTCGCTGTGGGGAGGTAAGCCATATTCAGTTTAATTAAGGTTAAGACTTTTAAAATAATGCACTAAACCAAAAAAAGAAAAAATGTTCATTATTATTTTCTTCAGCTTGACGTGTACTTTCTTATTGAGTTTTTATAAATTCAATTGAGTATTCATTAAATATTTACACGATTTACAAAACATATTTTTATTTATTTATTTACAGTGATATGTGATTTTTTTTACAATTTATTTACGTCAATAAATTATTTAAAAAATATATTTTATCTACGTCCTTCAAATCTACAACATTAAATAACAATTAGTAAATATATTTTAAGTATTTTAACATTAAAATAATAACATTATACAAATTCCCACATATCCCATATGTTTTGCACAGGCTTCCTTTAAAATCATATAAAGTCTGTGGAGCTTCAGCACAGTTCACCAATGAGTATCATAGGATGACTTCTATAGTATATATTTATAGTAATCTCCCTCACCAAACAGGCCCACACAATTTTAATTTGTCAAGGCTGTTACTTGATCCCAAGACCTATCAATTAAATATCCAGCAAAGATATTCTCTAAAATATCTTAAGGTTAAAAGCAGAACAGTTATATCTTGAAATAAAAATATATAATAATTTCTCAATTTAGTAAAATATTAATACTTATACTAAATGCAAGGGTAGATTTTGGATTATCACTATTACAATTATCGACCCACACAATTTTAATGTATATAACTATAATATGTGTAATCATATTTACAACTACCTGTGACCACAACTTCATTTGCACAGAATAGTTTTTTTAATAAAAATTACTTTGCACAGAATATTTTTTTTTAATAAAAGTTACTCCTTATAAAACCAGCTACCCGTTAGTGAAAGTGCTGTTGATATCGCTCCAGCCATTTCAGAGATTACCTGGAGCAAACATATAGACAGAAAAAAATATATATTTTTTAATGTAAATACTATATACACTTACATATTAATTATATATAGATAGTCAGGGTTATAATTGAAATAGAATCAAAGTTTTGTTGTTGTATCATTGTTTTTAATCTAGAATAATTTTCTATATCAATTAATTTAATATATACCTATAATTATAATACGTAGATAATAAGTGATTTAACACAATAATGGTTTTATTGTCTTATACCTAAATAGCCCATTGAAACTGAATACCTAATAGCAGATCATAGAAAATTATTAATAAAAATATATATATATATATATATATATATATATATATATATATAATAATAATAATAATAATAATAATAATAACTGGTAACAGTATTATTGATTTAATTGTAATAAAATTTAATATCAACTTACCTTTAAAATTTAATGTTTTATTTGTATGTAATTTGTAAATATTATAAATTGAAGTTTAAATAAACTATATACTATGTTATTTAATATGTTTGTTGCATTCTTTGAAGCCGTTAATAATTTAGTGTTTAGAAAAAATATATTTTTTTTTAAATCAGTGCACAGTTTTTTGTATAAGATCAATAATTTTGTTTATTGTGTGTGACCTTGATTTTGATATGAATATTATATATATATATATATATATATATATATATGTGTATCTATATATACATATATATTTTTAAACTTTATGCTTCTGTACCATAAATAAATATATTTTTTAATAAGGTTTGCTTACTTAATATAGATATTAATACATACAGCCAAAAGTACTCTTTCTCTTATTAATAATGTGAATAAATCTTTTACATGTGAACACTTACAATTGAATTTTATTATATTTAAAACAAGATGTGCCCATGTTTTTGTTTGTGCCGAATTTGTTTTTTTAAAATAAGTAGCTCAAGTTCTTTATAACATCAGATATCTGGAAGTCCTGTTGAAGATATTAAATCAAGGACCAAACAAAGAGACAACAATTTTAAAAGTAGTTTACTTATGTGAGTACTGTATATACTTTCATATGCATTTAGTTAAAATATATTAATTTGAAACTACAAACGGACACTTTAATTTTATTTATATGTATATATATATATCTTAATATTTAGTTGCTCATCCTGAACAGAAAGCGAAAACTCTGTGCTGTCATTACTAAGAGAATATTCTTTGTTAAATTCTGAATATTGAATATTCAGAATTTAACCAAAGTTATAGTTGTTAATGTAGCGTAATTAATCATGAGATGTCATCACTTGTGATGCATAATAAATTGGTTATAAAATCACATTGAATGGTGACCGTTGTAACAAATTCAGATGATATTCATATAAGCTTTATTGGACATGTATGTCCATTGCAGTAATTTACATACTACAACCATATAGTTAGTTATATATATTTGTTATTTGAATTTGAATGTGTGTATGTAGATTACTTGTTTTGGTGAGAGGTTTAATGTTATTATAATAATGAAGATAATTAATGACTCATGATGTACGTTGATAAGATTTATTTGTGTTTTTTATAAACTAGTATCCGCCAACCCTGCCGGGTATTGAGCTGAACCCCTCTCCTTTCTTCTTTTCTTGATAACTTTTGAATGGCTAAACATTTTTTCAATCTGTTTTCTCTATAACACCCGCGTTCAACTCAAACATACATGATAAAATTTTTAGCTAATTATCTCTTCGCATTCTGGAGACAACTAAACACAATAAAGGTCTCCGAAACGGTTAAGAGCTTCGCTTACGCTCAGCTCAATAAAATGGATACATTGAAGTCTTGTTGGTAGTTGGTGATTGATACCGCTGCAAGTGTACAGGTTGCTTTCACATCATAGTATTTAGTTTCTGATATAAAATATCTCTATAAATACTGAGGATAAATAGAAAATATCTTTTTATAGAGAGCTTGAGTTGGTCTACAATTCGTTTTAATACATATATATATTATTAACTTTACCTAATCTGATTATTTTAGCAAACGATATATACTAATAATAAATGAACAATTTAATAAAATATTTTCTATATAAATAGTTATCTGTTGCAAAAAATGTCTGATTCTTATGAAAATTATTATTATATACTGTCCTAGTACTTATATACTTATATATATAATACTTTCTATTAATATTTCAATTCTATTATATTTTGTATTTATTCTTGTGATCTAGGAAATTATGAAAAATGTGTTAAATCAAGACATTCTTTATATTTTTTAATTAAATTAAAAGTATATTAAAGAAGGTTGCTCGTAATCTTATTTATGAAACGAAATAACCGTTGTGTAGATATATATATTATTAATAGACTGTCTTGACGGATGATCGTAAAATTAGCAATTGCATCTCGCTCCATACATACATACATGCATACACACATACATACACAAACACACACACACACACACATGAAGATGCAATGTCTAAAATCTAAATATACTGACCTAAATATCAGAACATAAATTAGACAAGTTACAATGAGTTGTATATTAAATATACATCAATGAAACATCAAGAAGGACGAGATTCTATATATATATGTATATATAAATAAAATTAAAATGTCCGTTTGTAATTCCAAATTAACAGGTTTTCACTAAATGCATATGTAAGTACATAATACATACATAAAAAATTCCTATCTGTCGGTTTGTTCCGTCTAATCTCTGAAACGACTGGACCGATTTTAATAGGACTTTCACTGGTTGTTAACTGATTTTATAAGCAGTAAGTTACGCTACTTTTATTTTAAAAAATACATATTATACGCAACCGAAGTCGTACGAACAGCTAGTATACATAAAATCTTTCATTTGCAATCTTTTATTACTGATAATACAATAAAAATGCAATATAAAAGTAAATGAATTTATTTAGATGTAGTAAACATGATAACAAGTTTAATTAGATAAAAAAAATAGCATTTAACAACGCTGAAGTGAGTGACTAAGTCGTCGAGACGCTCGGGTGACGCACGGTCTTGAAGTACTATGTAGTTGGATTCAGATGTAATCTACACTAAATTACTAATGTATAGAAGTGTAGTGAGCGACACTAGTAATGAACAAAACAATCTTCGAAAACACAGTTTTCAAGGCCGGCAACGCTCTTGTGAATCCTCGGATGTTGCAAGAGTTCATGGGCGGCGGTGATCACACATTAACAGTGACCCGCAAGCTCGTTTGCCCTCCTATAACATAAAAAAAAAACAGTATGGTACTGGAGGAAGGTCACATAAAAAGCATGAGGACCTCACGGAGGGCATGTATGATGTTGATGTCTGGTGAGGCGAAAGAGGTATGCAGGGACCGTAGCGTTTGGAGCTCCGTCGTCTCTGGCTACTCTGCAAGGGATAGGGCGTGAAGATAAATATATAAATAATAAATAAATATAATTAAATACACCATCGTACTAAAATAATAATTAACGTATTCAATGAAAACAATACCTATTTATCTTTAAAGATATGCACCAACTTATCTTTAGTTATCTTTTTCAGTTCTGGAATACCATTTCGTTTCAATTAAGTTTGCGATGTTTTTCTCGGGGAATGCGATGAATTACAAAGTGGGAACCCGATTTAGTGGGGAATTAAAATCAGCTGTAGGTAGGTACTCGTCTGGAGTTTACATCACCTCAATTTACAATTACAGGACTTCGGCTTACTTAACCGGGATAGTGAGAGATAAATAGCCTTTCTCATCCCAAATTGTATGTTTAATTAAATTAAGTGATCAATATTGTCGCTTAATCGAATCGATTCAAATTTACATGAATAAAAAAATGTTACAAAGCGTTCGTACTCAGTTACGCGTAACGTTAACGTTATATGAATTTTAATGTAAGAAAAGTATCTATATATGTATAGTGACTATATTATTTTATTGAGCGAAGCGAGCGATGCGTTCTATGTGTGACTTTTTGCATCCCATGTCCGGGGTTAGCATGAAAACGGCTCTACCGATCCTCGTGAAATTTTGCACATTTATAGCGATGGTTTATAAAAAGTGGCAAAAAAACTCATGTCGTTGAAAAATAATCACAAAATAACAGTCCCATGGACTTCAATGTAAAAAAAATTTCGCTGTATGATATTTGATTATTCTATATTTTTTGGCTGCCAGTTTCAGCTTTGAACGCTGTATTGAAGGTGGGTTACTCGCTTCGCTCAATTCGCCGAACTCTACCGAGATTTTACGAGCGAGTCAAAATCGAGGTCCGTTTCGCGACCCCTAGTTAGTTAATACTGTGAAATTAAAAGCCGCTTGACACTTCCAACGTCGTGGAGATCGATGTCTACTCGTGAAATTAGAACGAACCACTTACAGAATTGTGAAAACCCAGAAAGGGCTTTTACTATATTCACGAACGAACTTTGTTCGTTCTGTATTGTTTTCACTTTTCTCGGATGGATGTCTGTTGACAGGAAAAATTTTCATTACTCTCGAGAGATGGCGCTGTTTATAATTTACTGATTTAGTTTATTTTCATATTTAATTATATTACTTATTTTGTATTATTATTAATCACACTTTTTTTTGTATTTTTTTTTGTAATTATAAATAAACATGTATTTAACATATTCTTTTCTTCAATAAATAATAATCATTTTTAATTAAAAATCAATTGTTATTTTATTAACATTTATCATTTCGTCAAAGTTCGTTCGTAAAATACCCTAAGTATTTGCATCTTCACTGGTTTTCTTTATATAGTTAACAATTGTTAGGTAACGTCGCCTCTATACATTGTGAGAACTATAACACTATTGTTTATATTATATTTGATGTGAGTGTGTGTGTATAAAATTAATTATTATATAAAATAAATAAGTTTGAAATGTTCAAATTTGATTTCTATTTATTATAAACTAAGGTTTAAATTTGAATATCTTGTTGATAATAAAAAGTCTTGAAATGAGAAGTGGATTAAGAACGAGTTGTAGTTTTTTATACAACTATAATAACATAGTTAAAGTATTTATATATATATATATATATATATATATATATATATATATATATATATATATATATATATAAATATTAAAGCGTCTGTTTGTATTTCCAACAGCATTATAATTACTGCATGAAAGTATATAAAAAATTAAATTTTTAAAATTTGTCTGTCTATCTATTTAGTCCGTCCAATCTCAGAAACGTCTAAATCTATTTTAACAAATTTCACATAGACATTATAACTATTAACTTGACTTCTTTTATTAAAAAAAAAACACGAACGAAGTCGCAGGCACACCTTGTTCTGTTATATAAATATAAATACAAGTTTAGAAAGGTAACCTATCCCCTCACCAGTATCACTTTATCACGAGATACGTACGTCATTACGATTTTCCAATAACTAATTAGTTAAATCAATCAAGCTTGACAGTGAGTGACACGTACCGATATATATATATATATATATATATATACTAGGACCCGCCAACCGTGCGTGCCGGGTGTTGAGCCGAGCCCCTCTCCTTTCTTCTTTACTTGATAACTTTTCAACCCCTAAACATTTTTTCAATCTGTTTTAGCTATAACATCCGCGTTCGGCTCAAACGTATATCAGAAAATTTTTAGCTAATTATCTCGTCGCATTCTGGAGACAACTGAACACAAAAAAAGGTCTCCCAAACGGTTAAGAGCTTCGCTCACGCTCAGCTCAATAAATAGAATTGAAGTGTCCGTTTGTAATTTTAAATTTTTCACTAAATGCATATGAAATTATTACATAAAAAAAACTGTCTGTTTGTCTCTTTGTTCTGATTAAACTCAGAAACGATTTAACCGATTTTAACGTGACTTTCACTGGCAGATAGCTGATTTTATTGGATTCTTTTATATAAAAACGCGAACGGATTCGCGGGCTCGGCTTGTTATCAATAGAAACAGTATAAATTATACAATTTTAACATTAATTAATATTTATATATTGTTATATCTCTTGATGTCTTAATTGTAATCATTTGATGATTATTCAGCAATACAAGCCGATTATACCCGCTTCGCTTGTCATTTTTACTTGTTATGTTAGTATTTTGTAGTATTGAGAGTTGGGTGAGCCTTTAATTTAGTTATTAATTTCAATGCCATAGATCCCAATCCCGTTTTAATATCGGGATAAAAAATTGTATATATTACTAGTTGATAATGTAGCTTTGAACATGTAAAAGTTTCATCAAAATCGATCAACGTGTTTCCGAGATAACTTAATACAAACATACAATTAAATTTCTTTATATTAGTATATATAATTTAAAACAAGTCGTTTGTTAGTAGTAAATTCTTATATATATATATACATACCTCGCTGTTTGTCGTTTCGTTTTGCGTTTTTTTTCGCATTTGCGTCGCTGCTTAATTAGTACCAATTTTGACTGTGCGTCGTTAGATTTTCGATGTTGCGTTGTTTCGGATTCAACTCTTAAACTTTTTTTTTTGAAAATTTCTGTTTTTTTTTAAACATAGCAACACTTTTTCCTGATACCTTTACTAACTAAAAATCAACGTAATTTTAATAGTTTTATTTTCACTTTTTTTTATAAAGAGAATAATAATATAATATAAATTTTTTCGTGTTGTTTCCGGTTAAATAAAAAGGTAAATATTTTTTCAATTTATTTATTGGCAGAGTTATGTTATTTTTGTTTTTTTTTGATCAATTTTCTTTTTAAAAAGTACAAGTATCTTCGATCCTTACATGGTTTGCTATAGAAAATCTTAATTCACTTTGCTTCGTTTGAATTTGCGTCATATTATTTATATATATATATATATATGTCCTTGCTTTCTCATAATAAGTCACAGTTTACCAAAAAATTCGATTGTTAGAAATAACCTCCTGAAATATCTGTAATATTTTCTTATACCTCACATTGTTAGTGTTGATCGATCACGAAATATTTTTGATAAACAGTTGATTAAAGTTCTCAAACGTCACTCATGCTCCATATTTATATATTTTACACTTTGAATCAATTGGGTATCAAATGGGAGTATCAGGACTATGATACCATACTTATCAACTAGGATCCGCCAACCGTGTGCGGCGGGTGTTGAGCTGAGCCAATCTCCTTTTTTTTCTGGATAACTTTTGAATCTCTAAACATTTTTTCAATCTGTTTTCGCTATAACATCCGCGTTCGGCTCAGACATACATGAGAAAATTTTTAGCTAATTATCTCGTCGCATTCTGGAGACAACTAAACACAAAGAACGGTCTAACTAAACGGTTAAGAGCTTCGCTTACGCTCAGCTCAGTAAGTCTTTAAAGACACTCCAACTTAAAATAAGGCTTAGGGGTTCCAAGAACCACACAACAAACTCAATTATTTATTTATTGTGACCTCAATTTAGGAACAACTCGAAAATGGAAAAGTATTCGATTATTCTTAACCTATTTGTAAGTAAAATAAAATTGAAGAAGCTACCCGCGCGAAGTCAGGGGAAGTAGGTAGTTATTAATGTATACAGCACAGCATCCTTCCGAGCACTTCAATTGTATAGCGGAATATTCAGGTCGATGGTTTCCTATCCTGGTGGAGTGCTGAAGGAAATTGAACTAGAAAATTAATATAACAATCAAGTTGTGTGAGATTGTGTTTGTACGTATATACTATTATTATACTAACTATATATATATATATATGTTATGATAAGCAATAACAAAAATATCTAAAGACTAGCTCTGCCCCCGACTTTCTTTACGAGCAATATATTTTTTTAATAAAAGTAGCTTAAGCTTATACTTATAAAATCGTCTATCCAACAGTGAAAGTTTTATTAAAATAAATCCAACCGTTTCAGAGATTAACCGAACCAAACAATCACAAATAAATATATATATATAAAAGTATCGTATGCATATGACAGGCATTTAGTGAATAACCAATTTGTAATTACAACCAGAAGCTACATATATTTATATGTATATATTTCTGTTTGATATATTACGGGTCGCACCTTAAAACTGTATAAAGGCTAGGTCACCTGTCCATATAGAGACGTATCACGTGATATATGATACAGTACTGCTACTGTTCTTAGTAAAACTTACGAAGGGACTGCCCTTCGTACTAAGAACGACCTCGGGTCCAATTGTTACTATAGCAAATGCAAAACATTAAAATTATGTTAATACTAAAAGATATCCATCTGTGTTTAACCACCACCTGACTTGTACATCCAATCCAATCCAATCTAATCCAATCGAATCGAATCTTAACACACCGATTCTTATTACACTTTGTTATGTATAGTTTTTTATTATAAATGTATCAAAATCTAAATATAATTTGCACTATTAAGATAGTAAGGAATGGTGCCCATATATGTATCTATCTACCTTTTGGCTCGAGTTATTAATTGAGCGAAGCGAACGGAGCGCTCTACTGGAGACTATTTCACATTCTTTGTCACGTATAGGCTCGAAAACTACTTGACGGAAAATAAAAATATAAAAAATATAAAAAAAAACATATATTATAGGTGATGGTTTTAAAAAATATATTTGAAAAATGTCATGTCCTTGAGGAATAATCGTCAAAAAACTGATATCCCATTGAAGTCAATGGGAAACGATGAAACACTGGACTCGCTTCGCTCAATATGCGAACGGCACCCGAGATTTCGCGAGCGCAGCGAGCCAAAATTGAGGGTCTATTGGCCCCCTAGTGATTAATAATTATTAATATATATATAATATAAAAAAATATCTGTCCATTTATACACCGTAATCCGAGATCGGGATCCACAGATGATGTTTAATACATTTGATTTCATCTGACTTTGCTCGCATATTATAAATGCACCAAGTAAGTACCTAACTCGGAGCAATCAGACCGTCCTACATTATTATGAATAGAATAAATTTAATTACATTGTTATAAAGTTTTGGTCTCAATTGAGTTATTTGTATGGGACTTATTTGCAAATGTAACTCAAGTGTACTTAATACAATAAGTATTATAACTCAGTATAATATGTTTGAGTTTTGTAGAAATACATGTCAATAGTACAATAGAATAGATGTATATACATATATACATATATATATATATATATAATATATATATATACATATATATATATATATATATATATATATATATATATATATATATATATTATATATATATATATGTATATATATATAACTTCTAGAGTACTGAAAGATTCGAAAAATATTCTCACAGTATTCTCAACTTGCCTCTAAAAATTTCCGATCGACCTTACCACCCGATCTATCAATCCAATCTTATCTTATAATACGAAGTATTTTTACAGAAAACATACATAAAATGCAAGATAATTTGAAATAAATCTACTTAATAATAAAATATAAAATATTTAAACATCTTACATTCAGAACTATTGTTTCTTTTATCTTTGATATAGAGATATCTATATCTATATCTATATCTCTTATCTCCTCATCTCCAGCTATCTCTTACAGCGTAACGTCTCGGTGTATTTCTTTTAAAATACAATAAAATATTTGCTCCCTTATTTATTTATATATTTTCCACTTTGAATCAACACCAGTGATCACTTGTGTGTCAAATGTAAGTGACAGAAGGGCCTATTTTGATATCGTACGTCAAAATAAGCCCTTCCGTAAACAACTCCAACTTAATACTAAACCTACCAAGTACCGGTCATATTGAACGTTTTTAAACTTTTGTAAAACTTACACATTTTCAAACGTTATAATGTCGTTATCAAACTACATGACAATTCTTAGAATATGCATATAATATTTTCTACACTCTTTACTTTTAGTTATTTCCATTATTACCTGCGTTATATAATAAAATAACTTTTAATTACCGGTCAATTTGACCGCGTGCGTTAGGAAGCAGGTATACAAGAATTGTCGGTAGGTTTAGTGTTAATATAATGATAAGATTTATTTGTTATCAATACATATTTAAATTCTCTTCATTTCTACTCTTCTTTCTCTTAAGTGATTCATTGCTATAATGTTTTTTTTTTATTATAAATAGCATTTCAATTGATAAAATTAATTATAATAATATTTTCTTATTAAAATACGAATTAATATCCTCGTTCATCATCAAAATTAATATGGTTTGAGTAATTTGTATTTTTCATTATTATTTTTACATCAATTGTATGTATGTATATATGTATGTATGTGTGTGTGTATGTGTGTATGTATGTATGTATGTATGTATGACACTTCGTTGAAACGTGATACTGTTTGCGGTTAACTTTGTATATATAGTTTTAGTCCTGACTTGCCTTGCATTGTTATAAATTAAATTAATTAGTAAATGTATATTAGATTAATATATATATCTTCCAAGAATTAAATGTAATAGGTAAGTAATACGTATATTTATATAAAAGAATTCTATTCAGTAAATGGCAATAAAAACAACGTAAACTTAGAAATAAATTTTCAAATCACAGACGGACATTTAAATTTTGAGTGTATATATATATATATATATATATATATATATATATATTTCAGCTTAGTTTAGTAGTGTTCCGTAAAATAAAATATTTATGAATTACTGTCCAAGTAATTCACTTTTATTATTTATTACAATTATTTTTAAAGTTAAAATTATTCAACATGTCGACCGGGTCAATGACCTGTAACCATACAAAATTTCATCAAAATCCCATCAGTGGTTTTTGCGTGAGCCGCGAAATATATAAACATGATAACAGACGGAAATATATATTGTTTTGAAGTACGCGTCATGACTCAACACGTAAAAAAATTATTATTTTCCAAATTGTTATAAATTTTTCCCGTTCCTCCTATAATTTAACACTAAACCTACCGACATTTCTTGTATACCTGTTCCTACCGCACGCCGTCAAATTGACCGGTAATTAAAAGTTATTTTATTATATAACGCAGGTAATAATGGAAATAACTAAATGTAAAGAGTGTAGAAAATATTATATGCATATTCTAAGAATTGTCATGTAGTTTGATAACGATATTATAACGATTAGAAATGTGTAGGTTTTACAAAAGTTTAAGAACGGTCATTTTGACCGATACTTGGTAGGTTTAGTGTTAATATCAGTACACACTGAGATGGAAACTAATATATATATATATATCTTCGACAAGGCCAGGTGGGTCCTTGGAGTAATTTCTATTTCCCTTAGCCCTTAGGTTTGATTTAATTTATCACTTAAGCTCGTCCCATTAGCGTTCCCTCAGTTATCCCCGCTCCCTTACTTTAGTAGTTTGATAACAGTGGACGGAGACGGACGTGTCGGACGCTCGTCTCGAAGGCTCCGCTCCGCTCCTATCTCAATCTACATTCTTGTTTTAATTTTCATTAAGACTCTACGATATAATAAAAAAAACAAAACACTTCTATATTTATCGGAATCGAGTTTTTTTTGTGAACCGATGCAGTTTGTTCGTTGAATTTAAAAGGTAGCTTCTATTGTGGATTTTTGTAATATATATATATATTATTGTGAAAAAGTTTTAGTTTGTCTATTGTGGTATAACGGATTGTCTCCAACGAGCCCGCATATCGAGAACATAGGGTGAGTTATTGTTTGTGTATTGCATTCAAAACGACATACTTTTTATTTCACTTTTAAATAACATGTAGCATTTCGCACAGCTAACACGACTGAACGTTCACAGTTGTTTTAAACTATTATAAAATGCTTCGTAACAATAATTCATTACATTTAATACTAGGATCGTTAAAAATAACTTATAACTATGTGCGTAATAAACTGTTATTGTACTCACAGTGTATTACTAATTCACATTGACGAGATAACGTCCGTAATACTACAACGTTTGTTTATAAATGGGACAATATTATTATTTATTCTTGTTACACAAGTTCCAAATTTAAAAAATGTATCTAAACATTTTCAAATTTCGAACTCCTTCGCTCCGAAATTAATGTTCGTCTTTATTTTTTTTTTGTTCATTGTAAATTCGTAACAAAATGGGACAGTACTATTATTTATTGTTGTTTCAAGTTCCAAATTTAAAAAATGTATCTAAACATTTTCAAATTTCGAACTCCTTCGCTCCGAAATTGATATTCGTCTTTTTTTTTTTTTTATTCATTGTAAATTCGTAACAAAATGGGACAGTACTATTATTTATTGTTGTTACAAGTTCCAAATTTAAAAAATGTATCTGAACATTTTCAAATTTCGAACTCCGAAATTAATATTCGTCTTTTTTTTTTTATTTCCTTATAAATTCGTAACAATGCGATTTTATTCGTTTTGTAATTTTTAAATTTCGAATATTTCTATTTATGACAGAGAAAGATGTTCGAAATTTAAAATTTTATTTATGTAATGAAATAGTTTGTGATCACTATTTCATTATAGTCTTTGTGAAGCGTATTATTTTGTAATATAATTTCACAGTTAGAAATTACAAATAGTATTGATAAGTAGAAATATATTTACATTATTATTATTATTATTAATTAATAATAATTTTAGTAATAATGTGTTTGTGTTTCGTTAACTATGCGATAAACCTACGCAAAAATACTGTTCAGTGAACATTTTGTCGATGTTCAACGAATTTTTTTGTTTTTTGTTTTTTAATATTTGTACAAACTAAAAAATAGCATTAAATATATCAATTATAGAATAGATATTATGTATTTATCTTTTATAATATACCTGGGTTAGTATTGATGAAAATTTTGTCCAATATTTTAAACTAGTTGTTTCTAACGGCTTCATTCGCTTCATATATTAAAATTCTTTCACTTCACATTACAATGTTATTGTAGTTTGAAATAGTTTATTTTTATTTTCACAAGTAATCAAAGTTCTTTGGATATTTTTACGTAAATAGAGAAAATATATATTTAATTTTTTTTTTTAGCTTTTTTAGTTTAGGGGTTCGTGGGGGTTCTATTTTAGGAAGTGTACAGTTATTATGTTATTATATTAACTAATATTGTTTACTGGATATCATTCTTGATGATATATTGATGATTCTAATAGTACCAATATCTTAAATTGTTTGTCTGTTTCACATTAATATATATATATTTATATATATAATAACTGTTTTTCAATTACAGGTAGAGGTGGGAGACGTATTGCTCAAGGTTAATGGTACCGACATTAACCGGTTCAGTACCAGAGAAGGTAAGCTATCCGTACACTTATCACACACGAAAAACACTGATAATACATACATACATACATACATACATACATACATACATACATACATACATACTGCTATCTCTCCATTTTAAATATACATTTCTTTGATGATTTATTTTGTTTGTTGTTCTTTGGTGTTTATTTAAAATTTTAACTATTTTTTTTTGTTTGTACAATAAAGTGATACTACTCTTTGTCTTCGACTTGACTCGTTCTAAATTCTATATTGGATTTTTTGGAGTTCTAAAATTGTAGTCTTAGTGTTACCTATATTATTGTAAAGTTTCATCGTATTCGGTTCAGTACTTTTCGGGTAAAAGATTAACAAACATACATACATACCCACAAACATTGGCATCATCTATAATATTATTAGGATTTCCGTAGCTGTATACAAAGTGACGGTAACACTTTCACTATGATATAATATAATTATATATTGTTGTTGTCTGTATATAACTTTTATTCTTTTTAATTCACTTATCCTTATAAAAAGGTTCACGACTCCTGTAATAAATTTCTTTTGAACAAATGTTATATACAATTTTTAGTGCACTATTTGATAACTAAAAAAAAAGAGCTACGATGTTAGTGTGCTACTTGATCAAGCGCTCTTTGCACTAAAACAATGTAAATTTTTGATTTTTTTTTTTTCTTTTTTTTTTTTTTTTTATATTATAAATAAATAAAATCTTTTACAGTTTTAAAATGCTTGCGACTATCTTCGGATCCCGTAACCTTAAGACTCAGAAAGGGTGAGTGGTTATCAACATTTTTTTTTAATTAATTTTTAATATATATATATATATATATATATATATATATATATATATATAGTTATTTAATGTGCTGCGGGTTTTTCTATAACGTTTGTAATAAATTCATATATCCCCACGTGGGGCTGGTAGTAATAATAGTAGTATAGTAATTTATATAAGGACGGGGTATCCTGGGATACGACCCGGAATAGACCATTAATATATTATATACAACGAACGATACTGGTCAGTGTAGTAAACGAATGGATGGATGAACGAATGAATATACGTTGTAAACGAATGAATGAATGTATGAACATTATCATTTCTTCGACTTCAACATGTAAGATTTCTTCACTATTTACTTTTTTTATAATTTTAGTTTTTTTTTTTTTATAAAACAAATTTTTAACGTAATAATTCATATTAAAATTTATTTTTTTAATATAAATACCTACATTTAATAAAAATTATTTATAAACAAGTATAGGAATCGTTATTTTTTGTTTGTTCTAAGCTTAGTTTAAGTTAATATCCAGTGTTAACATGATGACGGTCTCCAGACCCTCAGATAAAAGAAAACGTTCGGAGGTATCTCTCATCAGCCGAGAGACGGTCCAGCGGACCTAGGATCAAGCACGACAAGTGAGTAACATTTGACACACAACAACAATATAGACAGCTTTTATTTGAGCGAAGCGAGCGTAGCCAGCGGAACGTTCTACTGGAGATTTTATCACATTCGTTGTCACGAATAGGTTCGAAAATTACTTGACGGAAATTTATGAAATTTTGCAATCAGAAAAACTCACATTAGGTGATGGTTTTAAAGAAAAATTGAAAAATGTCATGTCGTTGAGGAATAATCGTCAAAAAATTTATATCCCATTGAAGTCGATGGAAAACGATGAGACACTGGGCTCGCTTCGCTCAATATGCAAACGGTACCCGAGATTTCGCGAGCGCAGCGAGTCGAAATTGAGGGTTTGTTGGCGCCCTTACTTATATATATATATATATACACACTATCTATCTATTTTTATACACTGTATTTTAAGATGCCCTCGCTGTTTATATATAGCTTACTATTTTCGTTCCCAATCGAAGCGACCCTCCAAAGGTCTGACAGCTGATATCCGAATACGATAAGCGATAGCCAGGAACACATGTGTAACAGACGGTCGCTCCCTCACCCCAAACACGGTGTTACATATATATATATATATATATATATAAATTAATTAATTATATGTGCCATCTTTGCTGTTGTCACTCGTATTTTCTGTATAGAAAATTTTACTATTTTTTTTTGTCGGTCGCAAAGTATGTGTGGTTGTAAAGTCGCGTGCAAACATATGTATAGTTAAACTTACGACCGTTATGGGATCGTATCAAATATGTATCTCTTACCCATATGCCTCCGTAAGATATTGAACAAAGTTTTCGTATAGGATTTTAGTACTACCCGTGCCCGCCCGCGACATTGCTTGTGTTTAATATGTTTTTTTTTAATAAAAATTGTCTAAGTCGCTCCCTATAACATTGACTATCCGCCAGTGTCTATAAGTCGGAGTAGCAATTTTATAGATCACGAACACACAGACGGACATATAAACTTAATATTACTTCTTTGTATGTAAGTAACGTATATACTTTCATATGCATTTAGTGTAGGGTTAATTTGGAATTACAAACACACACTACAATTATATTTATATGTATGTGATGGGAATGGTTAGTAAAAAATTCATTAATTTTCAAATATATTTACTTGCGTTCTTTGATTAATTATATTAAAATGGCGTGCGTCGACCGACGTATTGCTGTTGTTTGAAGTGTTTTATTAACACTAAACCTACCGATAATTCTTGTATACCTCTTCCTAACGCGCGCCGTCAAATTGTCCGGTAATTAAAAGTTATTTTATTATATAATGCAGGTAATAATGGAAATAATTAAAGTAAAGAGTGAAGACAATATTATATTCATATTCTAAGAATTGTCATGTAGTTTGATAACGATATTATAACGTTTAAAAATGTGTAAGTTTTACAAAAGTTTAAGATCGGTCAAATTGACCGGTACTTGGTAGGTTTAGTGTTAATTAAATTATATAAATATATAGATAAATATTTCTAATTTTATCTTTACCATTAAAATATGTACCGGTATTACATACGAGACATATATATCCTTATATATCTTAAAAGATAACATATACATAACCACATTCCACATAGGTTTGTCACTTCGCATTTGTCGCATTTATTTTAAAATCGAGCGAACTATGAATCGAGTTTAATCCGTTGATTTAACATGAATCGAACGATCAATCCAGATCAGGATCACCGCCCTCAAGTAACTCGAACAGCTCCTCGAACTCGTCGAACGGTTCGGCGCAGTCCGGGGAGAGCTGCGAGGCGCTGCTGGAGGATCGCTCCGAGAGACCTAGATCTAATCAGCCAAAGTTCGAGGCGTACATGATGACCGGGGACCTGATGTTGAATCTCTCCAGGGTGGAGCACCCTCATCACAATCACCACGCACCAACACATCGCACCCACTATCACAGGTGAGCCCGTGATCCCGACTATTGTTCCCTGTCCTGTTCTTGGATATCCTGGATCCTTCAAATTTGTCCCGTTATTAATTTCTGTCCTTCATTATGGTGAACATATTGCGTTTAAAGTACTGGTACTAAAAAAATATATATTTTTTTGTCAACTGTACGTTTTAGGGCTGGGCCCGCATATATATAGCCCTCGTTTTCTGTCTTTCCACGTATAAGAATATATAATAATAGCTACAATTATGTAAATAGTTCAGTGAATGTTATTATATAAATGTAATTTTTTTAATTTTGATTCAATTTTCCCGAAAAACTAAACTCATTAAATCAGTATAGTTGCACCCAAAACTACTTTGGTAGTTGGTACAAATGTATCATAATTTTAAACCTATTTATTATTATTGTATGTTTGTCTGTCTTCATTCAGATATAACTCAACACCGGCATCGCCGAGCGACAACCGTCTGGCGTCACGGGTGGAGCTGTCACAGCGTCACAACTCGTCACCGGACACCGGTCTCACGGACCGTCCCAGTAAAATGTAAGGGAAACAATTTTAAATATACTCTTATATTAATAAAAGGTAACAAGTCCTTCCTAGGCAATGTAATAAAGTTCCACAAGATATCTTACATCTTCCTTTTCTTAGTTTGAAATCTAAAATCAACAGTTTTTAGTTGATCGAAACGTGTGGAGGAACTTAGTTGACTATTTTGCAGCGTTGATAGTATAATGTATATTATTCATGTTAAATTTCATTCAAAAAGAGCAACTGCTGAGTTTCTGGGCGGCTCTTAAGACCAGCATTCCGTGTTGGTATCTTACTCAGACTGACTACACTGACCTTTATAACGTAGTAATTAATCCCAAAAGTACGTGTAAACGCCTGCTTGAATGAAGATTTTAATAAGATGAAATTGCAGGTTCAACTCACAGCCGGCGTCCCCCGCGGGAGGGGTTGTCTCGTCCGCCGAATCCGTTACACGAACCCAACACGTCGTCAGGACCTCCAGATCGGAGGATCACCTCCAGGTAATCATAACAACATACATACAAACATATATACATATAAGATATGCATATATAAACGCAAGTTCCAGAAGGAGTCCTCCCTGAGCGCGGTGGCGGTTGACATGGAGGAGGACGTGACGTCATCGCTCAACACGCTGCTGGACGCGCGGCCGGACTCCGCCACCCCCGGCGCACGCACCGACTCCGAGAGGGACAGGTGATCAGACAAGGATAGATACATTAGCGGCATTTACAATGTCCATCAGGTGGAATGTAGTCAAGCATTAACCTAGATAGAATAAAAAAAAATTACCAACACTTCTATCTCAATATTTTCAATATGACTACGGCATCTTTAAAAAAAAGCAATAAAACGGGTAGACTTCAAATACCTCATGTTATACATTTATCATCATCTTCCTGCCCTTATCCCATTTTGGGGTCGGCGCAGTATGTTTTTTCCTTCCATACTCTCCTGTTACTCGTCATCTCTGTACACACTCCCTTCTTCTCCATATCGTCTTTCACGCAATCCATCCTCTTTTCTTCGGCCGTCCTCTACCTGTCCATCCCTCCACTACCATACCTAGCACTCTTTTGGTCACGTGCCTCATATTATACATTCGATATAACAAAATAATTTATTAATATACAGCTATGTTACGCTTACACATACTCATACGCACGGACTGCGCACTGCGGACGCACTGCGTGTGCGTGTCCGTGAGCGTGCGTACAATAACACTCTCATATAGGCGTATTGCTGCCGGTAACAGAGTCAATGGTGCTTTGACTGCATTGTTGAGACGGCAAAACGTCAGTATAGCTGCACGTTTGGCTGTACACAATGCAGTTTTGCTACCGACGCTGTTATACGGCAGCCAAACGTGGGAAACACAGAAGAAGAATGTAAGAAAGATGAATACTGTGGAGATGCGATCTCTTCGCAGAATATGCGGAGTCAGTCTAGCTGATCGAATCTTGTAATACTGTTGGATAACCAAATAAATAATTATTGTGCTCAGACTCATCTTATAGTCCGCAAATTAAACTAAATGATGTAATGTAATTTCCAGGATCGTGTGGACGTACAACGCGCCGGTGTCGCAGTGTAACGGATCCGCCGCCACATCCAACTCTACGTCCATATCCGACGGCATGTCGCAAAGGTTACAATCACCAAAATATTTTATACTTGTATACTTAAAAATGATATAAAAAATATGAAAGAGATAAACAAGATGGCGTGTATGTGTCTGCAGGTCGTCATCCCCGCTTTCTCCCACGTCCGCGTCGTGGTCGGCGCTGTCCCCGCCCCATAGGGCTCCGCCCCTCCCCCGCGGACCACTTAATGGTAATGGTATTGTTGCAAAGACATCAAGAAAAATATTGAGTTACATAACCTTGTGGTGTTAGAAGTGATTGGTTTAATTTCGGATATCAAAAGATCTTGATGGATAATGAAATTTTTTTTACAGGCGATATGAGTCTTTCGGAGGCCGTATCGAATATATCCAGTCCGGATTTCCAAGACCAGGACGACATGTTCGAGACGGGCCGGGAGTGCCCTAGGATGGAACTCTCCGACCCCTCCGACTCGGACTCCACCATATTGGTGTCGGAGCCCTGCCACAAGAGGGCGAAATCCAACTCTACGTACTCCACCGACCACGGGAGCGACGTCACCCTCAACGGCGGAGATCACAGCAAGGAGTACAGGATAGTGATACAAGTGAAGGGTCCCGACAAACAGAACAGCACTAACGATAACGTTAACAACAATAACAATACGAGTTACGCACAAAACGGTCAAGAGAACGGTCATAACTCACCCGAAAATCAAGGTTATCAGGTAAAAGAAATGTTTAACACTAAACCTACCTACAATTCTTGTATACCTGTTCCTACCGCACGCCGTCAAATTGACCGGTATTTAAAAGTTATTTTATTATATAACGCAGTTTATAATGGAAATAATTAAAAGTAAAGAGTGTAGAAAATGTTATATGCATATTGTAAGTATTGTCATGTAGTTTGATAACGATATTATAACGTTTAAAAATGTGTAAGTTTTACAAAAGTTTAAGAACGATCAATTTGACCGGTACTTGGTAGGTTTAGTGTTAATGTTATGTATGAATATCTTAATAATGTTAATACCACGTTAATTGTTTGTAGGAACTGTGTAGCGGATCCGAGGTTGGTTCCGATGATGGTTCAGACGGAGACTCCCTACACTCCTTCCACTACAGTCCCAAGGCGGTCGACATACCGTCGGCGGAGCGCCTCGCCAAACGACTCTACCACCTGGACGGTTTCAAGAAATCAGACGTCTCTAGACATTTAAGTAAAAAGTTAGTACTATTCACTCGAAGAAAGACTTAATTGCCGCTGTTATAGTATACTATATTTCAACTGTTGAGTTTCTGACCGGCTCTTTTCAAAGCATCATTCCGGTGGTAGCCTATGGACTGATAACACTGACCTTTAACGTCACTGACCCTCAACGTGATTAATTGATTCAGTATTGCGTGTAAACGCCTACTTGAATTTGTATATATATATTACAGCAACGACTTCTCCCGGGCGGTGGCGGAGGAGTACGTGAAACACTTCGAGTTCTCCCGCGCTACCCTGGACGAGGCGCTGCGGGCGTTCCTCGGGCGCTTCGCCCTCAGCGGGGAGACGCAGGAGCGGGAGCGCGTGCTCGTGCACTTCTCACGGCGCTACCTCGAGTGCAACCCCGGGGCCTTCAACTCGCAAGGTTACTATCATGCTCACTTCAATTGACTATAAGTCCCACTTTTTTCAAGTGTATTATTCATTATAATGTCGAATCGAATATACAAGGACTATAAGGTTTAATGATCTATTATAACCCTGGATTACGCCACGCTACCTTTAAAGAATTCTCTCGCTATATTTAATTATTGAATTTTATATTTTTTATATTTTTAAATGAACATTAAAAGTGTATTAGTAAACCTCCTTTTTTTAAAAAGCGACTTAATAAAATTTTACAAAAATATATTATAATTTTATTCATGACGTATTTTATTTAATCTTCATATGTTATATTGACAATAAACGTATATATATGATGTGATTGCCAGACGCCGTCCACACTCTAACGTGCGCCATAATGCTGCTAAACACCGACCTGCACGGGTGCGGCGGCACCTTCCGTCGCATGTCGTGCGCCGAGTTCATAGACAACCTGGCCGACCTCAACGACGGAGAGAACTTCCCCCGAGAGACCCTCAAACACTTGTACCACGCCATACGCAACCAGCCGCTGCAGTGGGCGCTGTTAGTTACAATCAAATTTGCTGTGATATCAGTTAAATACAATTAAAAAAAAACGAAAGCCGGCCTCATCGAGGCAACCTAACGACGACTTTTCCCTCGCGCCCGGCATGGTAAAAATATGATCTCATTTGGTTGTGAAATTTATTTCAGTGACACTGAAGCGACAAGTGAGAACCGCACAGCTCCTCCGGTCGGAAGCAACCCGTTCCTAGACCTGCCGGATCAGAGCAGAGCCGTCGAGTACAAGAAGGGTTACGTCATGAGGAAGTGCTGCTACGACGCGAACGGAAAGAAGAGTTAGTTTATTCTTATATAGTAATATCATATATATTATTATTCATGATGGAAATATCTGCAAGACTTTTTTTCTTAATTTTTTAATGCTCTAAGTTTTGTCAAATTGATTTTCATAATATTAACACCATTTTTATACCAGCTCCGTTCGGAAGGCGAGGGTGGAAAATGTTCTATTGTACGCTCCGAGATCTAGTCCTGTACCTGCACAAGGACGAGCACGGCTTCAGACGGAGTCAGATGTCAGATAATTTGCACAACGCCATCAGGTATGATCCGCACATGATTTATTTGAAACATTTTATACACACAGATGATATAATAACGTTCTATCACAGAATACACCACGCACTTGCGACGAAAGCTACGGATTATACGAAAAAGCAGCATGTATTCAGATTGCAGACCGCCGATCAAGCCGAATACCTCTTCCAAACCAGGTAAATAAATGTAATATAACACAGCTGTAATTCGAAATATTCTTTATTAATTGTGATTTATGTCCGACAGTGATTCAAAGGAGTTGTGCTCGTGGGTGGAAACAATAAACTTCGTGTGCGCGTCGTACTCCGCGGCGCCGCTGGCGGGCGCGGTCGGGTCGCAGCGCAAGTTCCAACGACCCCTGCTGCCCTGCACGCACACTAAACTTTCTATGGTCGTTTATTAATTTTATACACCTCTTTGAACTGTTTTTAATTATGATTTTACGATTTTATATAAATTAATTTAATCTGTTTCATTTTGGTATCTCATTTTATTTGTAATCTAATTTACTAAGATTTGCGGTATTCATTTGAATATCCCTTAAGAAAAAACATGCTAAATGTTATGTAATATGTCCAGCGTGAGCAGCTAGCGGAGCACGAGGAGCGCGTGGCGCGATTGGAGGAGGAGCTGGCGGCACTGCGGCTGGCGCGCGATCCGCACACACGGGACAAGGACCACTACCTCGTACACGAGGTAAATACCACGAACTATAGAATATAATAAATAGAATGTTAGAAACATCCAATTACAGATTAATATGTAACGGGAGCAGTTTCAATATCATTTATTTAGCAGTGTTATAGTGCAAGTTTGAGTGCCTGGTATATGTTTTAATATGAATGAATATTTATTTTCAGATAAAGAGGTATCGCACGTACGCGTACGTGATGCGGTCGCGCGGGGGCGGGGCGGGGGCGGAGGACAGCGCCCCCGCGCTGCCCGAGCGCGCCGCCCCGCCCCCCTGACGCGCCATGGGGCTGTTCGCGGCCTGCGTGCTCTGATGCTACCCTCGCGCACCACGACGCCTGTAGACATACCGCCTAGATGGTGTACCCTTGTAGTTGTTGTAGAACAATAGCGGCAATCAACATCGACGTACAGCGATTCACTGACGGGCTAAATTAAATAATAGAGGTGGTGTGTGTGTGTGGTGCGTGTTAAATAATTAAAGTGCGGACAAATTACGAGTCTATATGCCTTATACAACTTACCCGTGCCCCGCTTTACTTGTTGGAGTGATGCCAGTGGGTTGTATTTGAATGTGAAACCAAAGTGAAGGCGCGACCCACCTCATTTGCAAGTGTTTCGATAGATATATATCGTTCTAACATCACGTAATTGTATACTTTGTTCTCGAGTAATCTCAGTTTAAACTAAGTCAAGTTGGGTATAAATCTACCTATAATGTTAATGTAAACTAGATTATTGGAAAATCATTGGTAGTATGATAAAATTGTAAAAGTATTAATAGCAATCAATGTAAATAATTTGACACAATGTGATTTTAAAATCTATATAATATTGAACTCGTATATCTAGTCTATTTAACATGTCTTTGGTGGAAAAGTTTTGATACACACAAACATAATATACAACAATTTTATTATCTTATTCAATGTATAAGATGTATGTAAAAAAAATAATTACAAAAAGTGGTTTTTTTTTGACGTCAAATGAAATACTGTTATAGATAGAAACAAGTATCATTACTGTTCCACTGTAGACATTACTCTGGATAGTGATGAAGTCAAAACAGAAGAATGTTTTAAGAATATTCAAAAGTAAAACTAACGTAGACAAAATATATAAGATACTAAATAATAAACTAAGCATTGAGACTTGGATAATAATTACTTATAACTGGTGTGGCAACTATTTGTCTGTCTGTTGACCATAAGACTGAATGATACAACATTCCACTGCTCAGGCAAATTCACATAACAGCTAACTTTAATTGACATATACTTGCTATGAATAAAGTAAAGATGGAAAAAAATAAATTGTTTCAAAAAAAAAGGTTGATCTCGACATGAAATGTGCACTTCAGTCTACAAAATTATATATCAAGTAGGCTTATAATAAGATACTGTAAGATGCACACAATAGTCTGTAGTTTGGCTCTAGGTTCAGATATAAATTCATTCATCTAGTCTTCCTTGAATATGTAGATAGATGCTTTTAAGGTATATTTTTTTTTTCCATATTACACTCATTCTGAGATTAGGCTAAGGCTGAGAATCTAACCAATTTTAACTCTAAACCTACCAAGTATCGGTCGAAATTACCGTTCTTAAACTTTTGTAAAACTTACACATTTTTAAACGTTATAATATCGTTATCAAACTACATGACAATTCTTAGAATATGCATATAATATTTTCTACACTCTTTACTTTTAGTTATTAAAATTATTACCTGCGTTATATAATAAAATAACTTTTAATTACCGTTCAATTTGACTGCGTGTAGTAGGAACAGTTATACAAGAATTGTCGTTAGGTAGGTAGGTTTAGTGTTAAATAATCAAAAAGTAACAGGAAATGTATTTGTCAAAATCAAGAATTATAACTTAACCATTGGATAAGTAAAAAGTAATTTGCCCCACATTATTGATATTCTAAAATGTAATTATCTACTAAATAATAAGTAAATAATTATAATGAATTGGTTAAAAAAAATGGTATTTATAATTGTGACTTAAATGCTAATACGCTGTAACATCGTCTAGGTTTTAAAATTAAATTTCATAACATGTATGTCTCGATGTGACAGAGTATAGTGTGTGCTAATCCGATGGTATATTATGCTTTAATTATTCTCTCTTATTAAAATATATAAAAGAATGTTTCATTGCCTTCAGTCTATCAAAATTATCATTCCATACAATTACTATGTATAATGCAGAACAAATTTGTAATATCAATTTTGTAGTATTTGTTTAGTTTGTGCTTTATTGCTTGTTATTAACTAAATGTGGCGGAATTTATAAACAATATATATAGATTTTAAAGTGTTGAGACTGATAAATGATGTAATTTATTTCTTATATATATATATATATCAACCGGTGTCAAATCTTGGGCTCATAAGACTTAGCACCTTGTATCAGACGTGCGGTGCGACACGAGTGTATGGTGAACTAGTATTAAAAGCTGTTTTAAAAACTTTTAAATACACTGTAAGTATTTAATATATAATGTGTAAATCTTTATATATTTAATTCTTGAGCCAAGCGTTACTTATTCTTTTTATTATTTTCGATTAAATTATAAAATTTATTGTCAAAGGTACATTACCGTTTCAAAATTATTTATTATTATTTTTTTTCAATCAAGATATCAAGAGAATATTAATAAATGACATAAGGGCTTGGTTTAAATTTACTATTTGACTATTAAATAGTCCTATTGTCTTTATACAGGTTTGTCCATGAAATATTGTACGATATGAGAAATAGAAAACAATTCACACAAAATATTGATAAGACGGGGTCAAAGTTATTAACATTTTTCATCTTCAATACATTATTTCTTGGTAAACCTATATAAGTACATTATTTATATTATTATAGGCGGATAATATCTTGAGTATACTTAAATCAAGAAATTATTTTGATTTATATTAACTTAATAAATTGAACTGAGTTGATATTCACAAAACGAGTTAATAAATCATGTAAATAGTTTTTTTTTTAGGCTTTATTTACAAGTAACTTTTATTTCTTTTATTATTTACTGAATGTATAGTTGGATTACTTTTATTTTGTTTTAAATAAAATGTTTGCCTTGAGCTTGAGGAAATGTGTGCTTTTTTTTCTAAAAAACCAATATTACAATTATTAAAATATTTTTTTTATGTAAGTCATTACAGGTCTTCAAAATTATTTATTACAACGACTAAGATTGAAAATTTGAAATCCAAATTTCAAAATGTTACAATATAATTGTGAATTTAGTGACATTAATTAAGATTAATAAGCAACTGACTTTAATCTAAACATAATAAGATATCTATTACAATATACAAAAACGTATGTAAATTCAATTTGCAAGTACAATGTATTTATTAAAATTTTTGTATCATTCATAACCCCAACATGGTAAATTAAACATTTTGACCATATTTCATTTGACGTCTCTTATTTTCATATTATAATGATATATGCTTTACTCAAAAATGATAAAATAGTTTAATTATATTTCTAAAAATAAATGTTATATATGATATACCAAAACAAAACACGGAATATATCATAAAAAAAAATATTGTGATATTTAATTTTTAATTAGTAATTTAATAACAAACACATTAAATAATTGTGATAGAATATAATTACAATATATAAGACTGTCTAGAACCAAAAGTATAATCAGTATTCTTCTGCAGAGGTCTCTGAAGAGGATGAGCTAACAATTTAGCGATGCAATCATGGATTTTGGTTGCATTTTTCGATACTTCAAATACAAATGAATAACCATTATCAAGGTCCTGCAGTGCGTCGTAAATGTCTTCACACTTGTAAAGACCACAATCGTCCTCGTGTGCATATAATATATCAAAACAAAAGAAGAGATGCTTCTTCAAATAACTAAAATATGGGTCGTCGTGTTGAATCACAGGAATACAATTTGAGCGATTATACAATACAATCATGCGAACTACGTACGGAGGGGGTAGTATGCACTCTGACTGTTTATATTCCGGTATTTCTATTTCTTGCTTTAATATTTGAAAGATTTTTTGAAAGTCAAAAGCTTCTGCAGTACACTCCTCCGGGTGTACATAATCGATAGCGTTGATAATGTCTTTGACATTGTTTGTAAAATTTTGTATATAACGAACCTCCGTTTCTTTTAATACAAATAAAGCAAACTCTGTTCTCTTATTGATAGCGTGCTTCGAGTGTATAAAGAAATCAAGAACTCTTTTCAACATGTTGATTGGAGTGTAAGTAGTTCCATCTGCAAGTCTGAAGAGTGAATTTTGTGCATCGTAACACAAATCCAAACATATAATAATTCTTTCAGGGACATTTATATTTGGTAAATTAGGCTTTTGAAAATTAGCCATAACTTCTTCATGAAGCTGCTCATAGTCTTCATTTAACAAGTGGGGATTATTAGTAATTCTGCAAAAAAGAAATACAAATTTGATACACCATAAATAGCAATAATTCTACATGAGTTAATATTTTAGAGGAAATTGCAATACACATATGAAAAGTTGAAAATTATAGTATTATAGGGGTGGAATGAGAGGGAATAAGGGCTACATATTAAGTAAGTCCTGAAGATTTGTGTGAATATAGGACTGGAAGACCAATAAATAATGGATGGATTGTGTGAATATAAGAAAGAATCAAGTTGAAGCGGAGTTAAAGAAAGGGTTGTGTGAATAGTAGAATGAGGAAAGAAAGACTTAGGGCAGAGCCAACGGATGAAGATAATAACAAAAACTTGTACCGACTCCGCCTAGAGTGAAATAGGGGCAAACGTGAGAGATAATGGTAATTACGTTGCTTAAATAAAAAATATATATTTACCTATGTGCTTCTTGAGAAACAATGTGACTTAATTCATCAGGGGACTCCATTACATCAGGTATAATATAATTATTTATAACATTTGTTTCAAAATTGGTCCTTACTTGCGTTACTCACGCTGCAAAACTATATTTTCTATTACTATCGTTATTGTTTATACATAAAGTGTATCGTCTATCGATAATCGAACATTAAAGAGTAAACATATCTTCTTCTTCTTCTTCTTTAGTAGATGGCTTTTAGTTGTGCCAAAACAGCACAGAATATTTTGCCAATGTCAAGTAGAATGAAAATATAACGACGGGTGTTGTAGATGTACCAGTGCAGTTTGATAATTAACATTCGTTGTAACTTGAATTATTATAATTTTTGTTATTATTTTAGTCCATAACCTAAAACAACACAAACAGAAATGTTATTATACCATATACCGAGTTTTATTAAAATATATACTTATAACAGATAAAATATTTAAGTATAGATAATAGGCAAATTTATTTACAATTTAATATTGTTGCATCTAATAAATCTACATAAAATTGGACAAAACGGACTAAATACAAACATCAACAAGCACTCAACATTTATAGGACGGGGAATTTTAGGAGGAAGGATATCATACACATGATGTAGAAGTTTAGGACAAGAAAAAAAAATATGGGACACATTACCCTCGTCTATGCCACATTCACAAAGTGAATGATCCCGTACCTTTATTTTAGCTAAATGAAGGGGAGTACAAGAATGACCAAGGCGCAAACGGCAAATAGTGGAAATAACCCATCGATCAGCATATTTACAAAAGGAAAACCAAGGTCTTGTTGGGATATCTGGTTGTAAGGAAGCATAGTACCTTCCTTTCACCAACTTATTGGTGTTCCACTGGGTTGACCAGGATTTAAATAATTGGGTTTTGGAGAGGGAAAATAAATCTTGAGGAAAAATTTCGGAGTATTCAGAAGATCCCGTAGAAATGGCCGCTTTAGCACACGAGTCGACTGTCTCATTGCCCGTAATTCCTGCGTGGCTTGGAATCCAAACAAGTGAGACATGCAATCCTTTTTGGGAACACAATAAAAGAGCCTCTTTCAATTTAAAAACAATAGGGGAAGGCGGTCTACCACGGAATGGATTTTTTTTGAGTGCCTGCAGGCAGCTAAGAGAGTCAGTAAAGATTACGGTTTGTGCAAAATTATGAGAACATGAAAAACGGACAGCTTCAAGAAGGGCAATAGTTTCACCAGTAAAAACTGATGATTCAGGTGGGCATTTAAACTGAAGGGTAATTTTGAAAGAAGGGATCCAACAAGCAGCACCAACACATCCGGCAGCAGAAAGTTTAGAAGCATCTGTATATATATGCGTAAAATCTGACCATTTTTCGTGACATAAATATTTAAATTTGCAATTTGTATCAGGAGCTTCTTTCTCAAGACCGAGATTTGTAATAATTTTTGGATTAAACGAAAGGGCCTGATATGAGGTACAAAAGAGGGGGTTTAAAGAAAAGGTGGAAAGAGGATGAGACATATTGGAGAATTTACTAAAGCTATCCATGAGAAATGAGCGGCTGCGTGGATTTGAAACTTGGAGTTTAATTAAACGGGAAAGTAAGGGGTGGGATGACAGTTGCAAACATTTTATTACAAATCGATCACACAAGTACCGCCTTCTAAGTTGTAATGGGGGATCTACACATTCTACCTGGAGAGCATTTATTGGAGATGATTTCATAGCCCCTAAAATAATTCGGAGGCACTTATACTGAATTTTGTTAATTTTTTCGGAGGCTGACTTACTAAAAGGTTCTAAGACGAAAAGACCATAATCTATATGACTACGAACAATAGCGTGGTACAATAATTTAAGGGAATAGGGATGAGCACCCCACCAAACTCCAGAGACAGCCCGCAGAACATTTATACTTTTTTCACATTTTTTATTTATAAATTCAGCATGAGCAAGACCGTTCATACGATTATCTAGATAAATGCCAAGGAATTTAACTTTATCTATAAATTCGATGCGCTGGTCACCACAAAATATATTAGAGGAAGGGATGGATCTTTTTTTTGTAAAAACTACAGCATTACTTTTGCCTACAGATAAGGATAGGCCATGATCTGTAAGCCACTGGTGGAGGTAAAACAGGGCAGAATTTAGACGGAAAGTTATATCTTCGAAAGAGGAAGATCTGTAGTATAAGGCTATGTCGTCAGCGTACTGTAAAATTTCACAAAAATTATTAACAGACATATCGAGATTGTAGGAATATATGCTGTAAAGCAAAGGACTGAGAACTGAGCCTTGAGGGAGACCTTTCCAGACAAATCTGGGGGGAAGAAATTGGTTATGATATTTAACCTTAATAGATCTGCAAAAAAGCAGATTGCAAATGAAATGTGTCAACTTCGGAGGAATACTCAGCTGTTGCATTTTATGCCTGAGCAACGGAAGTAGGACATTGTCATATGCAGAAGCTATATCAAGAAAAACACCCACAAGATACTCTCCTTTATTAAAGGCTATTTGTATGTCTGTCGTCAGTATGCTGAGACTGTCTAGTGAACTAAACCCTTTACGGAAGCCAAATTGAAAGGGTGAGAGAATATTTTTGGTTTCCACTATAAATTCCAGACGGTTCTTTAAAAGGTGTTCAGTGATTTTTGCTAAAGTAGAGGACAATGCAATAGGACGATAGGAGGCGGATTCGATTGGGTTTTTACCGGGTTTTAAAATGGGCAAGACTATTTGACATTTCCACGAATCTGGAACAATGCCTTTGAGAAAAAATGAATTTATGATATTAAGAAAATAAAATTTTGCTTTTTCACTTGTATTTAAAACAAAAGAGTAAGGAACACCATCTTCACCTGGAGACGAGTCTTTGAGACCGGAGAGAGCACATTCGAACTCAGAGAATGAAAAGGGGGCGTCCATCTCATCCACTGACTGCAACGACAACGGACTCAAAAAACTGTCTCGGAAAGGAACATATGGCGGAGCTAGTTTATTAAAAAAATCGTTGAGCCAAATTGAAGGGTTATTCGAATTGACGTTATTTGAAACCAGGGCACGGCGGAATTTCTTAAGATTTATCCAAACTACTGCAAAAGGAGATCGAGGACTAAGGGATTCACAAAATAGAATCCAACTATTTTTTTTCTTTTTTATAATAAGGCGCTTAAATTTTGAATTGATCCGTTGATATATAAGAAAATTTTCTGAGGACATATACAAAGCATATGCTTTCTCTGCTAACTTCCTTGAGTTCGCTATACGAGTGCATTCATCGTCCCACCAGGGAGGAGAAAGCTTAAAAAAATTGCGGAGAACTTTAACAGGAAAATGTGTGTCAGCTGAGGTCAACAAAGCGTTAAGAAACCGATCGTAACATAGGACAGGATCACTTTCACTACTAAAGCCTGACAAGGAATCCAAAAGGCTGTCAACAGATTCAGCGTAAGCAGACCAATTCACAAGACCAAGTCTATATTTTAAAAGTGAGCTTGGAAAAATATTTGTGGTAAGTTTGTCTTTTAAGGAAAGGAGGATAGGGAAATGATCACTGCCGAAGGAAGAGGATAACACCCTCCAGGATAATTTAGAAGATAAGGTAGAAGAGGATAAGGACAAATCAACAGCAGACTTTGGGTTCTGATACGGGTAGACTCTTCTAGTTGGGGAACCATCATTGAGGATGCAAATATTTAGATCGTCAAACAAATCTACTAGCTGGATACCAAATCCGTCGCATAAATGAGAGCCCCATAGTGTATGGTGAGCGTTAAAATCTCCTAGGACAAGAATAGGGAGGGGAAGCAGGGAGAAAATAGCGCGAATAGATGGTATATGTGAGGGGGAAGGATGGGGAATATATAAAGAGACAATAGAGATATCAAAAGCTCTGACTGCAACTAAATTGATGTCTGGGCTATAAGAGGGGAGGGGAATTTGGGAAAATAAGGAGAAGTGCCGAATAAAAATGGCACAACCACCATACCCATCCTGTCTGTCATCCCTCAAACAGGAGAAACCAGGGACACGGAATCGAGACCCTGGCACCAACCATGTTTCAGAAATGGCAATGATAAGAGGATTATGTAAGTTAATAAGGGAGATAAGCTCATGTTTTTTGGGACGGATGCTATTACAATTCCACTGAAGGAAGCTTATTGGGGCCATTATTAATAATTTGGAATAAATGTGATAAGTTATGGGCAACGATGGACGGTAAAGGCATTTCATTACAAGTTGATACAATACTAATAAGTGTTTGAGTTAAGGATTCTAAAAGGTTAAAATTAAAATTTGTAGAATCATTATTGCTACTGTTATCAATAAGAGCACAACCATTAGGAACAGAAGAGGGACAATCAGAAATAATAGATTTGTGAGTTTGTATATCATACCCTTTCCCTGACAGAGGTCGGGGACGAACGGGCCGAACTACTGTTTGTCTATAAGAGCTAGTTTGAGGTTCAGATAATATTACAGAATTAGTATTATTAGTCGGAGCAGATCGAGGGTAAGAAGTAGGGGAAAACATTTCTCTAGCAACATCAGAATATGATCGGCGGGAAGGGGGAAATCTAGCAGACGCCTCAATATATGAAATATTGTCTGTTGACATTACAATTTTAATTGATTGCTGACGGGAAAACTCAGGACAGTCTTTATCTGTAGCAAAATGTTTAGCTGAACAATGTATACAAGTAGCATTAATTTTTTCCATGTCACATGTGTCTCCTGAATGAGACTTTGCACATTTATAACATCTGGGCTGGGATCGACATTGAGTTTTTATGTGACCATAACGACAACAATTTAAACAGATTATAGTAGGAAATTTGTATGCTTCGATGGGAAGAGAAGTGTGGTAAGAATAGATATTTGGAGGAAGTAGCTGACCCTTAAAAGTTAAAACAACTGATTGGGTCGGCACCCAGGTTACAAGACCATCTTTGAAAAGTTTTCGGTTTAGCCTTCTAGCCTTTAAAATATCACCACAATTAGAGGGGAGTTCCACTGATTCCACAAGTTCCTCCATAGACCAATCTACGGGGACACCTCTTATTAAGCCCATTCTAGTGATGTTATATGTTGGAATAACAGCAGTATATTTATTTATTTTTAACAAGGAATTATTTAAAAAATTATTGGCAGTTTGTGCCGAAGAGAATTCCACAGAAATTCTGTTCCTACCAACATTTTTAACTCCATCTTTGACAATATGCTTAATTTGACTTTTGTGTAAAAATTGACCAAATTTAATAGCCCTCAAAGAGGTCCCTGCAGAAGGATCAGCAACCTCCCTGGAAACATTAATAATAAAGGGGCCTTTGTCATCATCTGAATATGACTTAGGACCTTCAGAAAAAGAGGGGTTCACATATACTGTTTGAAGAGAAGGATTTGCAAGGTCTGGGTGAGTAAGTGACTTTTTAGAAGTAGAGCATTCATGGTTTGCTGTATTTTCTATATTTCTCTTACGGCCAGTATTTTGAGAGATCACCCCATCGTCGCCTCCAGGATCAGGAGGTTCCGGAGGTGGATCAGTATCCATTTTTTATATAAGTGAGAACAAAAGTTATAAACAGAAAAAAAAATAATTACAAAATAATTAGGATCTAAGACTTACCAAAATATCAATATTGACAATTGACAATTGACTCATCAAATTATCAATATTGACATTAGTATCTGACAAAATAGAAAGCAAAGGAAAGATAGAATAATGTCATTTATAAATAGTCTTATTCAGAACCCTTAATTTTCTTCACTTTCTTTACATTTAGGACCTTTAAGAAAAGTTCAAAATTAAAAAGAAAAATATTTTTCATAAAGGTAACATATTTATTATTGATGATATCTAAATAATTGTTATAAATCCAGTTTCACAATAGTTTTTTTTTCTGATTCTATTGATGACTACTATTTATATAGTAGTCTTCCTCATTATAATCTCTAAATTATATCTCAATGTTTTTTACTTCCATAAAATATATGCCTTTTAATTAATCTCATATATATTTAAGTCCTTGCTACTACACTCTTCAACGATATTCGAGTTATAACTGATCCAAAAATTCAAATCGTATTTATAATTTGATCACCGGTCAAAATGAAGTGTTTGTATAACAATTATTAGTCCTGATGTATTCTGTAATGGAAAACATTGGGAGAAATTCTCAGTATTAAGAAAACGATGATATGATATCACTGGTCAACAGGAATGGTTGCTCTCAATGTAAAAATGGTTTTGTATACTTTTTTGCCAAATATTAATGCTATTAATGATCATAAATATTGGTGCCGTTTTTTTTATAATTATTTTTATATACACTACAACATTGTAAAAAATAATCAATAAATATCGTTTTTATTTTAAATTGCTATAAATAATTTTCTAAATTTTTTGTTAATATAAATAGTATAGAGAATTTTAAAAAGAGAAAAATATATAAAATTTATAAAAGATGTTTCTCTAAAAAAATATTTACTATTCAGTATTCAGGACCGCCTTTGACAGTTGGGTTGACAAATAGACAAGTATTTACTTGAAAATAACCTCAATGAGCAATCATCAATATTTTAATGATTATTTAAACCGTGCATATTTATAATTTAATAACAGTCAATCATTAGTAATAACATTTGTTTTATTGAAATAAAGTTAACCTAAATATGGATTATCATTATGAACAGACAAGTGAAGTAGAAGCTTTAGATTCCATATATTATGGAGATATGCAAAGTACTTTTTATTCTATTGTAATATAAAACATATGTATTAATAATAAGTTCAAATATGTCACTAAAAAGTTTTGTTTGTTTTGTTAGTTTTACAGACAGAGCCTATGCACAAGTTTAGTATACCAATTAAATCGGAAGAATATGATGATGGAGAGGGCTTAGCTTGCGAATTAGTCTTCACATACACATCGAAGTATCCAGATGATTTACCCTTGTTGGAAATAAATACTGATGAAAGTTTTGATGAAATAGTAGATAAAAATGAACTCTATAAACACCTTATGGAGCAGGTATGTCCATCTTTTCGTATATTTATGTCTTTAAACATATTGTTATAAAATAAAGGTTTAAAATACCCAACAACAAATACAAATATTAACACAGTTATTAAGTTCAGTTTGTTAAATTTGTAACTAGGATTATGTCTATGAAGACTAGTGCTATTTGCAATTAAATTGACTGGACGTACACAAATTTTCAGGCCAATGAAAATCTAGGAATGGTTATGATATTCACCCTGGTATCAGCCGGTCAAGAATGGCTTAATGAAAAATGGGATAGCATTAAAAAAGAAAGGGAAGAAAAGGTCCTTCAAAAGAAAAAGGCGGAAGAAGAGGCAGAAATGGTAAATTGCAAAGAAATTATAAAATGCACTGTCATAATAAATCTTTTTTGAATGTTACATATCTATAAACTTCTATCTATGAACACTATATTTATTCTTTTTAATAAAAGAAATATTTGCTAGTGTTAAATATTGTTATTATTGTTTTTAAATATAAGAAGATGTGTTTCTTAATTAACTTTTGTTGTGATGTTCACAGAAAAGGTTTGAAGGTACTAGAGTCACAGTAGAATCATTCCTCGCATGGAGAAAGCAGTTTGAAATAGATATGGGTATTCCTGCAAAAAGAGAAAAAGAGGGCAAAGACAAAAATAAATTAACAGGCAAAGAATTATTCCTTATTGATACCACTCTTAATGAATCTGATCTTAAATTCCTGGATGATGGTGAGTTGTTGGCACTTTTAACTTTTTTTTTAAATTTAATATGGTCTGAATTGAAATATATAGAAAAACAAATTTATATAATAATATATTTTAAAAAATATTACATTTCAGGAGACGCTGTGAAAGTAGATGAGTCTCTCTTCCAAGATTTAGACGATCTGGAAATATCGGACGAAGATGATGAAGATTATATCCCGGGGCAAAGCAGTGACAGTGAATAACAAAAAGCTCACTGGATACAGAAAATAATTATTTTGCCTTACATCCTTCATTGTAGTATATAAGGTTTGTTGCAGTTAATATTATTTATTTTAATAAAAAATCACTAAATACCTGATTCAAATATTTGATTTAACACTAAACCTACCAAGTACTGGTCAAATTGACCGTTCTTAAACTTTTGTAAAAGTTACACATTTTTCAACATTACAATATTGTTATCAAACTACAGGACAATTCTTAGAATATGCATATAATATATTCTACTTTTAGTTATTTCCATTATTAAATGCGTTATATAATAACTTTTAATTACCAGTCAATTTGACGGCGTGCGGTAGGAACAGGTATAGAAGAATTGTCGATAGGTTTAGTGTTAACTTAATAAATAGTTTTATTGTTAGAAAAAGTATATTCAGCGAATCTTTACAATTATTGAGCAAATATTAAAACTATTACAATGAAGGATTGGACTGACCACAGATAGTGTTAATGTTTTATATTTGTCTATCTTTTGATCACATATTATTGTTTAGAAGATATAAATAAGGGAATGAGGACAAACTACACAATAATATTAGATGAAATGTAAAAAAGACGAGTGAATGCTTGGATAAAAATATTTTGATTACATTTTCAATTATTACGTTAAACATTATAGAGCTGCATTAAAACATGATAGAAATATATAAAAATAATTTTATTTGAATGGTTCAATTTGCAAATGTTCATATTTGTGCCTTGTATAATTTGATGTAATAAACAGAATGCAGTGTTATTGAAATTTTTCATATTTTTACCGCAAAATAGCAATAATAGATAATCTAGAAATAAGTATTGAATTTAAGAATTTTACATTGATATATATTTATATATATAAAAATCCTGTCATAATGTTTGCTTGTAATCTTTGAAACCGCTGAAACGATTCAATGAAATGTTGTACATTTTTATTTTTATTTTTTTTGTGATTTGTGTTTTTTACACATTCACTTCCATTCTATAAGTTTCCAATAAACATTACTAATAAAATTTTAATTTATGTAAAATATTTTATGAAGCAACAGACAAAGTAGCAGGTAACAACTAGTATTTTATTGGTGGATATGTCCTCTTTACCTTTGTTTTGTTTTGAAATAAAACAAATTGTTTTTATTCAGAGAATAGTTATTTTATTTACACTTTCTCTATTTACAACTGACATTAAACAATAAGCATACAGTCAAATAACTTAAAGAGCAACAGAATCAAGAAACTAGCTTTTATTATTTATAAAGTTAATTTTTAATTTAATTTAACAATAATTGGCCAAATTAATACAAACTTAGTATATTTACAACTTAGTGCAGTCTTGAAATTAATGGTGAAAATCAAGGTTCATATTACTATTTTTTTTTATAATTAACCACAGATATGTATCTATAATTATTTAACTTATATTTGTTTAAATGTATTATTAAAAAGATTTTTATTATAATATATTTGAAAATAAATTTAAAATATTAATAGCAAATGTTTAGTTAAAAGTTTTTCTTCTTTCACAACTAAGTTACTTTTTAATTTGATCAATAGGACATAAATAACTGAGCAATATTTTTTAGTTTTGTTAAGAAATAATGTATAAGTTATATAAGAAGCACTGGCTTCCAATAAAGTATTAAATTAATTTAGATATTGATCAACATAGTACACAATTGTAAAATGTTACTATGAAGTAAACAAGGTATAAATTGAACAGTTTAGTCTTCAAGGTCTTAAATATTGTAAATAATTACTAACATTTATATTATAATAGTAATAAAAATACAAGACAACAATGAATTGCAAAACAAAATCACAATATTGCAATTACCCAAACACGAACTGTCAAATTATAAATGCCATAATTGACAGATGAAAACCGCCATCTTGTCAACTAAATAAATCAATGACTGCGAATAACCGAGTCTAAAAATAACGACACAATTGCATATAAACAATGAACACGGTGTATATAATTTAATTTGGTGCAACAACACTTATTAAAAACATTATATGAACAGAGGGCCTAGACAAGTGACAAGTGACGCTATTCGAATAGACAATTAATGTTCTTATCGTTTATGTCCACAGATTTTAAAATAATCAGTGACGAACGCTTGCCACTTGTCTAAAGGCACTGCAGGTACCAATCAAGTCAATTATAAATTACTAATTACAACAATCTGTGGCCGCTATTCATATTATAACATAACCTACTTTTACCTAACAGAGAAGGCCACATTAAATAAATTTATAACAACATAATTCACCCCCTAGCTAATACTAAATAGGGTCATATTAATGACCTTTGAGAATCTGCTATGTGAAAATAGGTCGGGAATCTATAACTATTCGTGTATTCTATAAAAAATAAAGCCAGCTAGATAACTCGATGGTCCCAAGGGCGCCAAACTATTATTTGTCTTATCCGCATTGGAATGTATATATTGGGTAAGCCTTCTATAGTTGGTGTAAAAATATCTTAGAACGCTGAAATATGTTCTTTCACACATGTAAGAAATCATCCTTATATTTATAACAGCTGTATATCCGACGTCGAAATACATCTTAGTATTCGAATTAGCGAACTGTAATCTATTGTAGGTTAATTAAATTTTACTTATCCTGTAATAATCTTAAACGTTCAATTACATTTATAGGAGACGGCAAACATCGATAGGGTAGTATTGAATACGAAAAACTAAAAGTTCACATTATCTCGTCCACCGTCACAGCTCACGCTCCGCAGCGGTTATAGAAGCCGTACGAGCGCAGGCGCTTGCTGTACGTGACGGACAGAGCTCATTTCAGCCGCTGCGTCACGTTCGCTAGGGCCACGGCGAAGGCCTGCAGTGACGAGAACGGATACTGGAAGTCCAACGTGTACGCGTTCCCGTCGATACGACCGAACTGCATCACCTTATAAACACGTCATTTGTAGATGATACTCAAACGAGAATTATTAATTACATCAGAAGCGTAAACACTTCGAAGTTTACCTGTTTTCCGTGATACTCAATCTGGAAGTTTTTAGCGGACTCCTGTGTGACGCGTCCGCCGAAGTCTAGCTGGTAGACCTGGCTGTTCTCGTTCCACATAGGTGCCTTGTTGTGCATCAGCAACTGCCTCCTCTCACGTCCCTCCCCCGCGCTCCCAGACACACCTCCCGCAACTCCCGTTCCCATACTACCTCCCGCACGCTTCAGCTGACAGTATACCGACATTACAATTGGTCTTCGTTGAAACTAATCACTAATTATAAACTTTTGAATACAACTTCAAATACCTTATTCCTAAGTTGAGCCTTCTGGAAACTTTCAAGATCTCTATAGTTCTTGCTGTTGACCTCATTGTATCCATTGGAGCATTCGTCGTCCGAGCTCTCGGATAGCTTCTTGTTCCTTCTTCTATTTAATAGAGGTGAGTTGAGCAGTTGTCTGTGAAGTATATAAATAACATAATATGAATGAATGAATGTTTTAAAATATATTTTTGTTTTTTTTTTTAATGTAGACTTTTGAGAATCTCCCAAGATAGGGCATTGATAAGGCATTGAACGCTATCAAAGAGCCATAGCCAAATATAAGGTATTACCGAATAGAAGCACATCGGCCATCTAAAAAAATTATGAGTCCACAGTGGACATTAAACTTGTTTATTGGTTTTTTACAACTCCTAAATTGTTTGTAATTATCAAATTAATTACAATAATTTGTCGGAACAATCCAACTCGGTGGTAAAAAGTTGTTAAAATAAAATAAAAAAACTATTACAGTTTTTCTGGTGATGTCCCTTCTTGAAACTGTTTTTAATACAGCGCTTCTTATAAGATTCCCTTTGCAGTCGCAACTCACTAGAAGTTTTGAAATCCGACTCCTCAGAAATGTGCTACAATTTGATTTTTCTTTCATTTTTACTCTATGGCTTTCACATTTTTTTAATTTTAATATGCCTGTTACACAATCTATCGAATTTTTGAGTATCCACTTTCCACGGGGATTTAGGAATTAACACTTTAACGACCGGGCAGTTAACTTTAGTATTGGTTAGGACGCCAATTGGCGTGCCTGGTCGTTAAAGTGTTAAAGCTTTGAATACTGGTCGCACGCAATACTGAATAAATCCTTTGCTCTTTTGAATATGAATATAAATATTAAGATAATATGCGAGGCGTACCTAATAGGCGAGGCGGAGGAGTATCTCTGGCGGCGTGTGCGGGGCGCAGGGGAGGCGGGGGCGGGGGAGGCGGCGCGCTCCGGGCGCGGAGACGCCGGCGCCGAGCTGCTCTCTCGGGACACGGCCCCCAAACCCGCGCCCGAACCACCGCCCGCGCCCCCACCCGCACTTTCCTCGCCCCCGCGCTTCGAAGACCGCGACGCCAGCAGTCGCAACGCCAGCTGCTCCAGTGAACCTGGCCAGCGTTTGATCATACATTATCCATCGGCGATTAACTATATATATATTAGAACGTGTCGGAAGAGTTATCAAGTGTATTTTGTATGTCACTTTAAACTAATTATGAGGTGAAGTAATTTTTGTAAGCGTTGTGTTTTCATTCCTCTACTTGGCGTGTACGGGCTGTTCGATATTATCAGTAACGTGTGGAATCTTTCGGCCTACCCCTGGGGAACTACATAGCGGTTACTTTACTGAGGTGTATCAAGAGACTAGCTCGCAAAGAATTAAGCCGCATGCGTTTGAGCGAAGCGCGGTGCCCGTTTCTAATTCGCTATCGCATCGGTCTCACCTGTGAAGTAGTCGGTGGGCGGGTGAGAAAAAGCATCTACTACTAACTATAATACTTGCTGTAGTCGGAATCACTGTCGGTGAGAAGGGGCGCGGGGGGGCGCGGACGCGGCGTAGGGCCGGGCCCGGGGCGGCGCACCCGCGCGCGGCTCTCCTCTGTGCTGGTTGCGCTGCCCTCTTCCCCTGTGCTGTTGCAACGGCTGCTGGAGTTTGCAGACACGTTGTCGTGCTTCACTACCTCCGCCTTCAACTGCCGTTTGCTTTTCTCGGCAGTGATTGTCAATTCCCCCGAATCTAAACTTCGGGACTTCCCACATTTCTTTAGACTCGGTGTTTTGATGCAATCCATTTGTTTCATATCGTGGGATTTGAGATATCTTCTCGGTCGTCGTTGTCGTTTGGTGTTGACTAGCACTAGACGTCGCGGTGGTTCCCCGCGCAGGGCGGTCAGACTGACCTGTGCGTGGAGTACCTGCGGGTCCACCAGGTCGAGGTAGCCCACACTGCAGCTGCGAGTCATGGTGTCGTAAACGGGAACACTCGCGCACACCGGACTGATCGGTACCACGGTGGTTGTCCTCTGAACTCTTCCTTCCCGAACTTTATCCGTTAAATTGTTTATATTGGTATCGACTGGAGTTTCCTCATCGATATACTTGAGATCTTCGCCCTTTTGTAAATTTTTAAGAGTTTCTGTTCTTTTGCTCATGGCGTCAGGGTGCACCTCGTGTTCGTAATTCTTGTTACAGAGCGATTTCAATATTCTATTTGTGTTAATTTCATATGACGATTCGCCTCTGCTGCAAATATTTTTTCTTAACTTAGACAAACAGTTGTCTGCGACACTGGTGTCGCACTTCTTTATGGTCACCTGTCTACTAGGTTCTAAGCTGAGATTCAAACTAAACGACTGCTGCTCCACGCTGGGTAGATTTCCCTTAATCTGTACGTTATCCCTGACACCGTACTCTGTGCGTCCTCCGCAGAAGTCGCCTCTCCCGCCGCAAGCCACCGTCTGCGGCGAGGGCCGCTCGAATATAATATCCGTGGGGGCGACCGCGTTTTTGGGGGACTGCAGCGCGGGCACGGAGCCCTCGCACCGCAACGGAGAAATGGCGTGCCTGCTGGCGGCGGGGGGCGGCGCGCGGCGCTCAGTCGCCGCGTGTCGTTCACCGGATGTATGTCGGTCGCCAGCCGTATGTCTGTCGCCCGGCGCATGTCTCTCGCCTGCCGCGTGTCGCACGCTCGCCGTGAACGCTCCGTCAGGAACTCCATTCACGGTGTCGTTCGTGTCTATGAAAGGAAATTCATCGTAGGACTCGGCCCGCGCCAGTGCGGGGTTTGAGTTATTATTAGGTGAGTATATTTCCGATTGATTGATTATATTGTTTGATACAGTGGTCCTGTCGGCCATGATTATAGGATTAAACTTTTTTCTTATATTATTATTTGTGTGCGACGGTGAATTAGTTTGGCTCGGCTGGAAAGCTTCCTCCTCGTCCTCGGAGAAAATGTTCGGATTAAAATTTGGGTCGGGCCCCACTGGATAGTCATCCCTGAGTTCTGTTATAGTCAACGTCATCTGTCTCGGTTGTAAATGTAGTAACGAGGTTTTGTACGTCACTTGTCCGAGGTTGGCGGGCACGTTTTTGGCCAACCCGTGCATCTTAAACTTCGTGCCCCAGATATTTGAAGTCACTTCCACCAGACGGACATCCTGTAATTATAAGTTAAATAATTAATTATTTGTTCATCTTTAAGAAAAAAGTAATTTTCATAAAAAATATCATACTTCTGGTAACGAATCTATGTAAGCCAATTCATCAGGAGTATCATCTTTTTCACTAGCATTTCGAGCTTTCCTTCTTTCACGAGCACGTCTACGCCTTTGCAGGCGCGGGGAGCCGGAACAACCTGTAATAAATTTAAAACTTTTTCTTATTCAAACACACACACGATAAATATATTTTGAAATATTTTTCTTGATTCATCTCTTCTTTAAGGATCTTAATGCCAAGGAGTACCATCGCGCTCTTATGCATACAGGACAAAGGATATACAGTAAACTTTATAGAGAACAGATAATTTATAATAATTAATATAGAATTATAGGAGCTAAAAATACATCTAACTGTGATCTTAACAATATTATCTTAACGTTTGAGCCAAGGTATCGAAAGTTGAAACAAACTCCTAAGGAACATGTGAAGAGTACAGATTAAATTTTTCTCATTATTAGGACGAACCTTCACGGTTTTTATTTTCATTGTCGATAATAAACAAAAATAAAATCATCTAGTCTTTTATTTGGCTTAACTTTTGTTTTTTTTTTTATATATTACTGTGAACCGATACCAGATTAGAATAGAGATAGATAATAAGGGAATAACTTGATAAATGAACCGGCAGCACAATTTAATTACGAAATAAAAAGTATACTAGGTCCTTCTTTGGATATAAAAATATTTTTGTACAAAATGTCATCAAAATACGTTCTAATTAGGTGTGAAGGCATAAAAGACGGAGTTCTTAATTTATAATAAGTATTAATAACATGGCCTTTGTTGAGTCGCTTTATTAATTAAGATGTAACGCAATATTTAAACTTGAATTTCTTAAAAGTTATGTTTTTGATAGGGTTTTGTCAATCGCGCGTCGTCTCTGCAGACCATAATCAATATGTTTTCTACCCCTCTCTTTCTGTTCAAATTCTTAACTATGTACATCTATAAAATGTTAGTATAGATACCATACTTATAGTCAGTTTTACGACGATACTTTCAAATACTTTTTAGACAAGTTACCTGTAAGTGTCCACTCACCTTCCTCCCGCTCGGTGTCGGAGGAGCAGGAGTCGTGTTGCGCGGCGGGGCGAGGGCGGGGGGCCCGCGGACGGGGAGAGGCGGGAAGGCGGGGAGAGCCGCGCGCACCGCCGCTACTGCTGGACGCACTCGTGCTGCTGCTACTGCTGGACTCGCGGGGAGCAGGGGGGCTGCCTCCTGAAATGGGTTGTAGATAGAGTTTATAAAGAGAAAATAATAGTAAAAGTAGGCTTAAATAGTTGTTGCTTCAGTTTGTTTTTTGAAAATTATTTGAAATATTTACCTTCCCCTTGTGGATCAAATATCACAAATTCGGGTCTTATCTTGCTAGTCCTCCGCCCTTTGAGCAGCGGCACGAGTCCCCCGAGGTGCTCCAAGTACAGCGTGTAGGCACCCGCCTCCTCGTCGTCGTGACGCAGCATCGTGCAATGCAGACGGCCACCAGACGCCGGCGGCCGAGACACGAAGCGACGCAATTCGTTCGCCTCGGGGACGTTACACTGAGCCGCCACAAACATTGATATTGCACAATGATGTCCTCAAAGATGTCGATTACAAATCCATTTGTCTCACCCGTATAGTATGAGCGAACAGACTGGCCAGCGCGGGTTGTAAACGAGGCGGCAGTGGCAGCCTGGAAGCAAGGCGCGGATGCCTCAGCGCTGCAGCTGCGCGGACCCGGGCCAGTAGCTGCAGCGGTGCCACCACGCGCCACACGCGCGCCGTACACACCGCGCCGCCCACGCCCACGAACAGGCGCCGCGCCGCGTGGCCCCACGTGAGCGCCGTCACACGCGCCTGCCCACAATCACCCTCGTTAACTTACTTTCCGATACACATATACTATACACGGGTGTTGTGGTCGCACTATGTCTTTATGGTTTTATTCGATTATGATATAATAAAATATTGTAGGTTGCTATTACGTCGCAAAACATTATTGATATTAAATTGCTGTTTTAAGTTTCGTATTAAATGACGAACAAGACGAAATTGCCAAATTAGTTTAAATAAAACTTTAGATGAAATTTTATCAATATAATATACAGAAAGAGCTTTGCTCAGCTCAGATCAGTTCCTGTCACAGAGCCTCGTACCATTAGTATCATAAGATTCGAATTTACGAAACCTGTTAAGATTAATATTAAAAAGAAATGTATAAAGAATAAAGAAATAAATTTAGCTTGTATTATGATTTAATTTAAAATAATTATTTGTATACACTCGTACATATGAAACTTTAAAACTTACTTGAGTGTATGGCACCGGTACCGTGTATATAAGTGCTCCGGTGTCCGCGTAAAATTTGACTATATTCTTATAAGGTGGTTCATCTTCGGGTTCGTTTGGTTCTAGAAAACATAAAATATCTTATAACGCAACTCTCAAATTTTAGGGGATCAAGATGTCACATTCTTTTTCTTAAAATATGTTTCAAAGTAATATAATAACATATCCACAGCTGGACCGAAGCCTACATTTCAGGGACAAACTTCTACCCAGAGTAAGCGAGTTATAAATCATAAAAGTTTTTGGACATGTCACTTTTCTAGGCATATTTGCTAACCTACCAGACTAGGAAATACATGAGATAAATTTACCCGCAACTAAAGTGCCAGCAACAGCCAATAACTCCCTCGAATTTGCCCACTCCATGGCCAGAGTGGTTCCTCTCACTCCAGTGTTTATTCTAACTGGACTAATATCATCGTGGCCTCGTAACAACACGATCTCTCCGTTACCGAGTGCCACAGCGAGTACATGGCCACCATTATTCTCCCCGATCTCCTCCCCTTCCTCCATATTAAATTTTTCGCATGACCATGCCATCGACGTTATTCCACCTTCAGCTACTAACTGTACCTATTATAAGTATAACATTTGTAAGTCTTATTTAAAATCAACTAATTAGAAAACGTACAAAACTTTCATTATCTTCTAATTTTCCATATTTATAAGGTAAAATTGTAATAAAATTAAATAAAAAGATGGAAATTTGTGGATTGCTGGTTATATTTTTGCATCAGGTTTTGAATGTTAATATATAACAATAATATTCGTGTGTAATTAATGATATATCCATATAAATTCAACCACTGAGTTTAGGCATTCACCCAAAAACTATTGTCCATTGGTTGTAATTCAAAGGAAGTTTGGCAACGATTCAAAAGTTACACACCAGATAGCGATAGTTAGTTTTAATGTGCGTTCAAATTTAAAGCCGTTACGTGTAATAAAATTTATATGTTTATGTAAAAATATTTTATTGAGAACATTGTATTACAACAGTGTGGTTTAGTGATGTGCAGTTTGTAAAAACTTTTTATGCCACACTTGTGTCGCAACTAGTCCCCTTGGAAACAAACCCTCGAAGACCTCTAAACACTTAAACACGTTCTCGTATATGGATTTTAAGTTCAAGCACTATCATACGAATGCAAAAAAAACTTTTATAGCATCTGTATTTCGATTGGTGTCAATTAAAACCTATAACTCTTAATTCAATTTAAAATTATTGAATATCTTTAACCTCCTATAACTGTGTGAATTTTTCGTGTCAATAATCCCAGATTAATTGTACAATCTGCGAAATAGCCATTCAATTAATCCCTTACTTGGAGAGTATGGAATGAAACCTATTATTATTAATCCTTCGATAATCATTCGTGCGTTTCTACAAGGCTTCAAGATAACTGTTATTCAACTATATTTGTCATGTAATTCTAGAATCAATTATTCCTTAATAACAAAAGATTTACAAGTATTTTAATATATCAGATTAAAATCTAAAAATGTTATCCTCTGTTCCGACAAACGCTAATCAGGTTTATAAGAGTGGCACTAGGTATATAAAATAAAAGAAAAAAATATGCACAAATCTCCAATGTAGCGAAAACAAAGTTATTATTAACGACATAAAAAAATGGTAAAAAGAAAAAATGTATATCCTTTGTGTAAAGATAAATAAATTAATAACCTACATCGCAAATGATCTGAGGGTGTTGAATATTTAAAAAAATAAAATTATACAGCAAAATAAAGAAAAAAATCTAAATTCACCTGCGACACCATAGCACCATGTACGTCCATGACGACGAGCTGTGCTGAAGCAGTCCCGAGATACACCTGGCTGTCGTCAGGAGTCCAGCACCCACAGGTGATCCTGGCGTCAAGAGACAACATCGATGACCAGTACCTTTGGCCGGCCACTGACCCCACCAGGACGAAACCGTCCTGAAAAAAAGCACCCCATTACTTTCAAAGTTTAGATTTATAATTCAGTGGAATTTAAAAATTAATTGTTCAATAAAGTTACTAAAATTAACGGTAAGTACATGTTATTTAAGTATTCACTACAACAGTGGATAGATCATAGAATCATTTATTGAGTATTGAATTAAAATCATATCACAACATTTATTACTTTCTCTATAAAACAATATTATACATGCATTATATAAAGTGAAAATAATGGTTTCAACATGACTTTAATTTTCAAACCGCAAAATAATTGCAGTTAGCCTAATAGCTTTTATTAAGGTGTTGCTCGCAGTGTTATCCCGTGCTTCTTCATTATCTAATGATTGTATAGTTCAATATGAACATTTAATTGATTATTTTAATAATATAATTTTATGTTAATTATATATGCCTTGCCTATATCGAAACCCCAAATCTGTTTCATCTCTTATATTTACATATTTTAACGAAAACATTGAACAAATTTTATTTCCAACTAGAGTACCAAATGTTATTCTTACTATTTCCATTAATTATGACGAGTTTTCGTACAAATTAATTCCCAGAACATTAACCTCAGAAATTTGACCCTTATCTTTGTTAACATCAAAGAGGAAAACTATCACAAATTTTCAAATTTTGAGGTTCATTTGGGGCTTCTCTCATAAATCAAACAAGTCCTTTTATTAATATATTAATGTAGATACAGCTTTATATATTGGTTCATCGGATTGAAGTCATGGATGGGTCTTTGTCTATATATATAATAAAAAGAATGTAACATTGTTTGAGACTGTTGGTAGTGTGTTGTAGAGTTCAATCATTGCTATGCTGCGTGTTTATTGAACGTCACACAGACTTGCCCTTCTTTTCTTTTTGGTGAGTTCTAGAAAATAGTTCTTAGTTGTTTCTTATTTTGAGAGTATTATTAAAAAAGGTGGTATTAATACTTTTTTTGACCTTAAAGATTGCAAATACCGACCACATTGTGTTTAAACTTTATTTTTATACTCGTTTTTTCAGCAACTTAATTAAGGCTCTGTTTTTCAAGGATAACGTTTATATCTAATGTGGCCATGAGTTCTGTTATAGTCGTAAATGCAAATGCATATATTCTGATATAATTAGATTGCCAGCGACCGTACGCTCTTGTTTTCCGGAATGAAAAGTAACATATATTTATATTGATAATAAGCTAAGCCGAAGACTTCTCAAAAAATATATTATGTACAGTATTTCTTCGATACTATTTTATTATATTAATAAGTGTTAAGGTACTGAATGTGGACGTATCGTTTAGAGCATGTTTTATGACCACAATAAGGGAACTATAATTACAAAGAAATCTCATGAGAATCAGGTTACGTTAGTCCGCCGCTATATATATTTTTCAATATATTGCTGAGACGTTGCACAAGTTTATCCAAAATAATCTATCGAAGTCTTTATTATTTTTTTCCAATAATAAAGTTTTGTCCTCTCTCTGCTTCTTCTCCTTCTTAGAAAAACCCCTCAAAATTACGCAGGATGATAATCACGTCGCACCTTTACAATCACTTGCGTAGATTTTTAGAGTTGCAAACGTAATCGAAGAGGGTCCCTAAAATGCTAATCTGACCTGATTCACAGCGACTCGGTCCGCCTTTATTACAGAAGATATATTTTGGAAACATTAGTTCAGAGCTAATATTTGATCCTCAGAAGGAGACTTGTAGAAAGAATCACCTATACTTTGCCACATTTCTTAGGGAAATTATAATTTTTCTTGTCGAGAATTGCTTAGATTTCGAATGGTAGGTTCAGAGATTACTACAATCGAACAAAGAGAAATAAAAATCTAACTTTTCAGCAATATAAAACACAAAGATATCAGTAAGTTTAAAACAAGTTATCTTTAAAGTTTCCTGTTAAGTCACCTTGATGTTTTGACTTCAGTGTTACGTGTCTCGACTCGCGTGTCTTCGGTTTGCAGTTTTCAAGGCTCTGTTTCTCTTCACATGCAGTAATGTTATTCATGTACATTGGAATTTCTATGAAGGTTATTTTATACAGATTTTATCATATAACTTTAATAATAACTGAGATAATCCGTTATTCTGGGTTATAATAATATGTATGTTATGTCTATTTTGTATAAAGAAAAAAACATATTTTTACCGCTTTATTTTTCAACAATTACACTGACATTGAATCATGATGAATTCAATCTATAACATTTATTTTAATCTTATAATTTATTTAACCGACAATATTTAGATAATCAAATAGTTTTACGACAAATATATTTGTTAAATTTCTTATCGCACGAAATAAAAGTGGATAATATGTAGAAACCGGGCTTAACGCTAATGCGTTCTCTACATAAAATACAGAGTATATTATTTATAGAGTATTCACCTACTAGTGGTACTACAATTAAGTACTAAGGTGTTGATATTAACACACGAAAAGCTCTGCCTATACGTATACTGTAAACCAAAACCACTGCATAAAATATGCGAAATGTGTTTATGTGACAAACTCCTTTACTCGACTGAGTTAACGCAAAACCTTTTAAGCAAATTGAAACGACGTATTTCTTGAAAGAGGACGTCGTATTAAAGTACAAGGTACAAACGACTTTATAAATACTATTTATAGTGGACCGTTGATTATTTAATGTGTTTTTAATTTCTTTATACTCCTGAGCGTGTTTTGTTTTTTAATTAACTTCGATCGCACAATAATATCTTACAGGTCGCGGATTTCGCAGTTTAGACTTCTTATTATCTCTGAATAGGGTCATGTTATTAAATTATAATAGATACGAGAGTTACATCAAAAATAGTTTAATTATAATGTACTATTCGAGAAGATTAAAAAAAACATAAATTTAATATTTTATTAATTAATTACATCGATTCTTATATTTGTGAATTCAGATTGAGTATAGATGTTATATTTTTAAACAAAACTGAATTAATTGTATTATTTTAATATAACATTCACCACCTACAAAACCATTTAAAATAGATATAATTTGTAAGTCTGATAATTAATAATATGTATATAATATTTTAATTAATAAAAGTAGTTCGCTCAATTAATATATATAATAAAGACATTATTTTTGATACATTAAAATGAATAATATGAAAGAATTTATATATATTTAGCAAACACACTAGCAAACAACTAGCAAAATCCCTTTTTATTTTAGAACTAGTTGTTGCCAGCGACCCCGTCTGCTGCATCAGTAACTATTTTAATGAAGCACCATTATTATTATTTTTTAATTAGTCAAAATCTTGAATAATTGCTAAGTTATTAACTTAGATGTGAGTTAAACTCATATGTATAAAAAAGTTCAAATGCGTACTATCTTTTAAATTGGACCAAACAATAAATATTTACAAAATTTTATTGAAATCGGTTCAGTAATTTCGGAGATTAGCGCAAACGAACATCGTGATCCGTTTCATTCATCAACGAAGTGAGCGGAGCGTTTTACTGGAGACTTTTTACATTCTTTGTCACGAATTGGCTCGAAAACTACTTCACGGAAAATTATGAAACTTTGCAATCAAAAAGACCCACATTAGGTGATGGTTTAAAAATAAAATTTTGAAAAAAGTCTTCCAAAAAAATTTTTTTTTTTAATGTCATGTCAAAAAACTGAAATCCCGTTGAAGTCAATGGGAAACGATGACTCAATACACTGGGCTCGCTTCGCTCAATATGCAAACGGCATATTGAGGGTTTGTTGGCGCCCCTAGTATATATACTAGCTAATTCCCGCTCTACTAATTTGGATGTGAACTTAGACTTCTTGTATTGATAAAATGTTAAATTTTTTATTTTATATTTAGCGTAAACTTTTAAAATTTAAAATAGATAAATATAATGCCAGTCAGTGAATATACAGATTTCCACATCACCTATGAGGTACTGTGTATTGGGATGCCTCCCCGTTATGTAATGTAGCGAGATCCCTAGTCCTACACCACGAAAAAGTCCCAGCATGTAACTAAGGACTTTTTAAAAAAAATAATATATATTTTTTTTCATAATCAAATTGTATTTTTACGTCCTTGATTTTTTATTTATGACAATTATTAATTTTACAAATTTCAACTTTTTGGACCCCTCCTCCAACCTCATCTAAACTCTGGTTGCTATGTTAAACGTTTTCATAGGTTCCTACAGATTTAAAACTTGGCGAAATGCAAAAAGCAATACGTTGGTATAGGAATTCCATTAAATCCGCTCTTAGTGGACGTCTACGTCACAAAAGAAGTAACTATGTCTATTAAGTTAATAGGACAGATAGTTTCGGAGATTTCGTGATGAGTCAGTGAGTGGGAAATCGCTTATATATATATATATATATATATATATAGACAAGATAAAATATAAATTATGTCAAACGTATAATCGTGTAATATGCAGATAACTATTGTCGTTTTTTCCCTTTTTCCAACTTTATACGGATTCAGCGAATTATTTGGGTAAATTAAACCCGTTATGTCAAAGTTCATGAAGATCCACTTACCATTGCATAACAGAGAACCAATTACATGTAACATGCCTCTCCGTTTTTCATTAACTTTATAAAACATTTACGTCCTAAAGAAACGAGACGAAATGTTGAAAATCCTCCTCAGAATAAAATAAATGTAAGTTAATTAATTTATTACCGAAAATGTATTTTTAAGACACAAATTGTTTTCAGCAACTTTTGTGTAATAATTCATATTATATTTGAAATTTATATATATAAGATTTTTCAACATGAACCTGATAACATATGAGAGCCATCCGTCCATCGTGAGACCAGGAGAAGTGGGTGACGGGGGTGCTGCGGTCGTTGATCAGCTCGATGCTCCACCGACCCTCATACTTGATCCACACGAAGATAACTCCGGAACTGTCACACGACGCCAGCTTCTGGTACGGCTCGTTCCATTTCACTAAAATCACCTGGACGGAGATAAAAACTTGTGAACACTAAGAATAATTGACAATTATATCTTAATTCATAAATGTTTTTAATATTATAGTCACTATTAATAAATAACGCTGTTAGTTTACGAATGCACGTTCGCCACATGTTTATTTAGTACAAATATCATTAATGCTTCGTTTTTAATTGATTAATAAAAATGTTATGAACACTACCATAGAACGATTAATTATTCTAAACTACATACAGACCATGTTTTTATATTTACATATAATAAATAAATAATAAATGTGTAAGTGATCGTTGCATATTGAAGATATTTTGTAAAAAACATTACTGGAGGTATTTAGTAAAGAATTGCAGTAACAAGTTAAGCTCTAAAAAAGGGAAAAGAATTCCCGATTGAAATCAATCAATCAAAGTGACCCCGTATAACCGTAAATAGTCTCAGTTGTCCTAGAGATGATCTTTAGAAATTTGGAATAGGGAAAACATGGACTTAATATCATTGGAAGTAAATGCAATGATCTACGCTTTACAGGCGAAATTATCATGTTTTCTGAAACTCAAATAATCTATGACTACGTCTATGAATAAACACACCAAAGATGAAGATAATGACAAACTCATCCAGAACGGACATTAGAGTAATCGACAGTCAAATTAAAATAGAATATCTTAATGAGTACAGTACATACATACATATATCAACCAATATCGCAAGAGGACACAATACAGAAGGAAATAGATAGAAGGATAACAAACAGCCGGAAACGGTTTCGGTCTCTGAGCGAGGTCACTAAGAACGAGGACATGGCCTTAAGAGAAAAAATAAAAATGTATAAAATCTGGTTTCTTCCATGTTTAACGGATGGATGTTAAACATGGGAACTAAATTAGAGATAACTTTTAAAAATCCAGGATTTTCAGAATGGGGTGGAAATAAGCGTTACTGGAACGAAAAGAAGAGACAAAAATAAAGTGCAAAGCAAAATTTAAAATGTACAAATGGTAAGAGAGAAAGAGGAAGACAATACAAACATTGGGCAGATGTCTTGAAAAAGCTTGAAAAATCATGTATTATGTATGACAAATCATGTATCGCAAAGGACAGGAAAAAATGGAAAGTCGAAAGACAAACTAAAAGCGAAAAACAATTAAACCTTTTTTTTTGAGCGAAGTGAGCGGAGCTATGTGAGACTTTTTGCATCCCATGTCCGGGGTTGGTATGAAAACGATCTTCATGAAATTTTGCACATTTATAGCGATGGTTTATAAAAAAAAAGTGAAAAAAACCTCATGTCGTTGAGGAATAATCACCAAAATTTTACAGTCCCATACTTCAATTGTCAGTTTCAGCTTTGAATGCTGTCTTGAAGATGGGTTACTCGCTTCGCTCAATGAATGAATTTATTTTAATTTTATTAGTTACGAATAGGAGCCAATTTGTTATCTGTTTATGTCTTTTTTTCTGCGATCTAATCTCTGGAATGCCTTTTCCGATTTCAATGCGGTTTTCACGAATGTTTTGTTCAATGTTCATTTGAAATTTAGTGTTTGTTTTATTTAAATCTAAAATTCAAATAAATTATTTTTTAAAATTTAAATATTAAAAGCAAAAGAAGAACCGCGGACGGAGTCGAGGGTGCTACTAGTATGTAGTATATAAATATATGTATAAACATAATCTCATATTGACCCAATAAATCTTTTATTTTCTTAGATTAATATCAATCTAAGCAGGTAATAGAATATTAATTTTGTTATATAATTAACGAAATTCAGTAATATGCGAGTATTTATTACTCTACAATAACTACATTCAGAGAGTATTAAGATTGCTTTTAGTACCATTATTGCTAGAGTCAGAACAGTAATTAGCCTAGAGTGGGTGGGTGGAGACAGCTCTATATCTACATCTTCTTCCCTTATCAAACAAAAATATTTTGAGGCACTCTACCATTTTAAGAAGCAGTTATTAAACAGATAACGGTGTGAAATTTTAAGATATATCGATTTTTTTTTAAAGAAAGATATTTGGAAATTTACTTGTCTAAGTAATTATAAAATAAACTAGGGGCGCCAACAAACCCTCAATTTCGACTCGCTACGCTCGCGAAATCTCGGTTGCCGTTTGCATATTGAGCGAAGCGAGCCCAGTGTATTGACTCATCGTTTTCCATTGACTTCAATGGGATATCAGTTTTTTGACATGATAATAAATTATTATTATTTTTTTAAGACATTTTTCAATTTTTTTTTTTAAACCATCACCTAATTTGTGTCTTTTTGATTGCAAAGTTTCATAATTTTCCGTCAAGTAGTTTTCGAGCTAATTCGTGGCAAAGAATGTAAAAAGTCTCCAGTAAAACGCTCCGCTCACTTCGTTCGCTTCGCTCAAATAAGATAGTTTTAACAATAGTATACATTATTTCCAAAGTTCATGGTAGATGACTTGTCAGCTCGTTAGAACGTTGTGTGGAGGTGCTTCAGTAAGTATGGTGTAAGTGTGACGTAAATAACGAGTTCTATTTTAGGATATTTAAATTTTAGAATTTAGGTTAATAAGTATATAAGACATAAAATAATATAATAATCACGTTTGATCTAACTCAAAAACACAAAATTTCCATGTGTCTTTACCCTGTGTTGAGGTTATATGATAAAAAGAGACAGGGACAGAGAGAGAGAGAGAGAGACAGAGAGAGAAAGATACACGCACATATACTATAAGGCATTTCGTTACGTGTCATTTTCTACTAAATGATTTATTTTTTACTTCTATTCTTGAGAATACTACTATGATTTTAATTATTATAATACAACAAGTTTGGACCTGGCCATTTTATAGTATAAAATGATTTTTGTAAATAGCGTTTATAAAAAACAATCTTGATAACATTCTAAAATCAAGTCGTAGGTTTTATAAACCGCTCTTAAAAATATTATTAAAGTTAATAAATCCCGCCGGGACGAGTAAGAACAAGGGAGGCTCATTAAGAAGGGCATAATTTTACCGCCAGCCGCCTTATTTTAATTAAGCCGAAGGGAAAAATATATCATACAAAAACTACTTTTACTTACACTTTACTCTTGGTGACATATTGACATTTATTTCATAATTTACAACATTCTTTACAATTATTGATCTGAGCGTAAGCGAAGCTCCTAACCGTTTGGGAGATCTTTTTTTGTGTTTAGTTGTCTCCAGAATGTGAAGAGATAATTAGCTAAAAATTTTCTCATGTATGTTTGAGCCGAACGCGGATGTTAAAGCGAAAACCGATTGAAAAAATGTTTAGCCATTCAAAAGTTATCAAGTAAAGAAGAAAGGAGAGGGACTCAGCTCAACATCCGCCGCGCACGGATGGCGGATCCTAGTTATTTTAAAAGAAACGGGCGTTGTACAACATTTTGCATATAATGATTTCTATAACTTTATATAATACCATTTTTATTGTTATTTATAACTTTTAAAAATACCTTGTTATTAAAATGTTATAATTATTTATAATAAGCTTTTATATATAAGATGAAAGAAACTATATATATATATATATTTAATAAAAAGGAATATTCCTTTCTTTTATCTTTTTAATGATATCAAAAATTAAGAACAACTGTTTGTGTTACAATTCATTGTAATATTTTTCCAACATCAATGGTTAATTCAAGTGTTCCTAGTTAATTACATCTATGAGTATACTCTCTTCAAATCATTAATTAATTGAACCTATATTAAATTGATTTTATAACAAATTCATTATAAAAACCAAATTTAATAACAAACTTTAACAATTCATCTTATATGAAGAAAGTTAATATTCATAATATGAAACTTCTCGATATTTTACTTTGTATGAAAATTAAAGATCACAAAGAAAATATTGTTATATAATATTTGTTTTATTTATTTTTCGCTTCATTAAATATTAATAAATCTAATCGAACTTTCGCATACTTATATATCAGAAAACTTTATATAAGTAATTAATATTTTACTTCAAAACTTACATTACTACAATGGATAGCTTATTTTGTATTAATATTGTACCTTGGTGGTATGCATCCATTTTTATGGATAACAATGGATGTATATCCACATATGCACCCATTTTACACCCATGTGAAAGTGTGTCGTATTTTTTTATTTGTTTATTTATATATTTTCCACTTTGAATCCATACCAGTGATCACTTGTGTATCAAATGGAAGTGACAGGAGAGCCTATTTTGATATCGTATGTATCAAAATAAGCCCTTTCCAAATAAAGACACTTTCCAACTTAAAATAAGGCTACGAGGGTTCCAAACGGTTAATGGCGGTAAGAAAATCGAAAATCGAAAATATTGTCTAAATCGGAAATTCAATCTCGAACCTCACATTTACGATAAAAACATTTTAGCGACTTTACCAAGATGTCTTAAACTAATCTAATCTAAAAGTGTTATATTAACAGCTGTTAGATATATATCATAGTATTTTGGGGACTAAATACATTATTAAACTACAAAGTAGATAACTTTATACTTTGAAAGCTTTTATGGTTTGAATCCTAAAAGGATGCACATATTATTAAGTAATAGGCTTTTTTATATATTAACTCGTTTTTTTATAAGGATATGAACTTATGTTAATTAGATAAAAAGTTCAACGTGATTTTATACACTTTATATAATTATATTCAATTAATTTTTAAAGATTAAAGAGAGCTTTCGTGCCCGTAATATGAATGGATATCTCTTTCAAATGAATTCCAGTAATAGCATAGAGAAATATCATGCGTATTTTTTTATATAATATTAAATTTAATTAATTTATTCATATATGCATAATTTTTATATTTCACTTTAAAAATAAATCTTTATATAATATCGACGTAGCAAGTCTGATACATCAAAACTTCGTAGCAGGCTACGAGCTAGCTTCGAAAATATTTGTAAACTTTTCAAATCTTACCTGAGAAGAACCTTAAAATCAAGATGAAAGTAAAACCAGATCCAGTGTGTATATAGCTTTATTTTAAATATAACTCACGTCAGAGCGGTGTCCACGCAGATTGTAGTTCGTGCGTAGTGGCAGCTCGTGGGGTCGACGGGCGTGTGAGGAGGTGAAGGTGACTCCGACCACACCACGGACGTTCCCCGTCGCCAACCAACCTTCTTGGTAGTAATTGTTGCGGTTTAGCTTCCAACCTTCTTCCTGTTGGCAGAAAAGGTCGATTAAACTCCTTGGTAAATTACAAAAAATAAAAAAAGTCAAAAGTCAATGAAGTGTTTTTGTCGGTTCTTCTCCATGGATCTATCCTTTTTAACTGTGTAACTAGAGTCTATTTTTTTATTTTTTTAATGATTTTGACTATGACATTGTGATAATTAAAGATAAGTAAATTATCAAACATTTACTAACATTATTATCGCTTATTATAAAAAGATTAATTAATAAATCTTGTTTAAAACTGTCAGTATTGTAACTTTTTTTGTAAAATTAACTACACTCGAAAAGCGAGGTAGTTGAGAGTCCACAGTGTAAATTGCAAGAAGTTTGACATTAATTTGGTCCACTTACAGAGACCTTTTAATCGTGAACAAAGCATAGGCCCGAGGGTTTATAAGGGGTTATTCTGAAGCTTGGTTTAACTGCCATCTATTTGTTGGTTGTTTTAGTCGAAAATATATTTTACGGAAAAATTATATATTAAAATTTTGTATAAAAATAAATTTATAGCATAATAATAAAGCCTAACGTTTGCAAGATAAATATGATGATGAGGGAAAATCTACATTAAATACGTGGAATTTAAGAAATATAAAAAAAATTCGAACTTTACAAAAAATACATTTGCTAAAGTTTTTTATTTTAATTTGTTTATTTAACTAATTAGTTTAACATGTATTGTTTGTAACTATTATCATATAGGCTGTTCTTATAAATATATGTATAAATATGTGTGTATATATATGTATATATGTATATATATATACATATTTATATGTAATAAATAGTGTAACTAGATAGTGTAATATAAATTATCGAAAAGGGTCTGGGTAAAAGTGAATCATTAAGGTCATTAATCTTCCAACCACAAAAAGGTATACAGAAATGTAAACGAGCAATGTATGTAGTATATTGTGACCTAGTATGTAAGAAGCATAGCTAATCACAAGAATTTCTTTTTTTTTTAATGGAAAACTTCTTGAGGACGCCATGTTTGTTTTCAAAGTTGAAGTAAGAGGTTTTTTTTAAATTAATACACTGTATCCGACTCTAGTTAATATAAATGTTGTTAATTAAACAAAAATTTGAAATGGAAGTTGTCTTAGTCCGATAATATTAATTAATTCTAGGTGATCGCTTTTGAGTTAGGTCAGGATGCGATAGAAATGTTTTATTAGGAATCCATATTGAACTCCAATAACATATCCTGGCGCAGACACACCGGAGATGAAAGAGAGATTGATTATTAGTAGCATTTGAGATCGCCGGCAGGACTATTAGGGCATATCCAATCCAATCCAATCCAATCGGTAGTCATTAATCCAATTTCTGACAACTTATATCCGACACTAACTTAATTTTTAACAAATTTCTTTTATTTAAATAAAGTCGATACAATCTCAATATAAATTTGGTTACAAATCTTGTTTGTGTATCCCAATACAGATTTCCGAACTGCATATAACAAAGAAAATTGCTAAAATGTAAATTGGACAACCCTAGACTCGGATCAAACGGACGAATTACATATATAAAACTCATTTTGTCCTTTGCCACTGAGCTTGGAACAGATTCCATCAGACTGCGGGACTTTACACTGTTTCATCAGATTCAAGATGATTGTCTCAACCCTTTCAGCAATAAACTCCATTAACAATCTGAAATGATCTCGTTTTATTTTGATGTTTTGTTTATTGTTTTATAGCATTATTTCACATAATGAAATAAATAAAATAAAAAATTGTTGACCGCGTTTGTGTATATATTTTAACACTAAACCTACCAAGTACCGGTCAAATTGACCGTTCTTAAACTTTTGTAAAACTTACACATTTTTTAACGTTATAATATCGTTATCAAACTGCATGACAATTCTTAGAATATGCATATAATATTTTCTACACTCTTATTTTTAGTTATTTCTATTATTACCTGCGTTATATAATAAAATAACTTTTAATTATCGGTCAATTTGACGGCGTGCGGTAGGAATAGGTGTACAAGAATTGTCGGTAGGTTTAGTGTTAATGTACATTTTTAAATAGTTATAGTTAATAATAAAGTACTATAATTGTATTATTTATTACTCCACAGCGTGGATTCTACAATAAAATATCATGAAGAGCTTGACAACACCATACTGATTATAACACTCGAATAACTAGTAGGATCCGCCAACCGTGCGTGCCGGGTGTTGAGCTGAGCCCCTTTCTCTTCTTCTTTACTTGATATCTTTTGAATGCCTAAACATTTTTTCAATCTGTTTTCGCTATAACATCCGCGTTCAGCTCAAACATACATGAGAAAATGTTTAGCTAATTATCTCGTCGCATTAAGAGCTTCGCTTACGCTCAGCTCAATTATAGTTTATTAACTTATTTTTTGTATATAAAATACAATTATTTTCAATATTTCGGACTGAGAATAAAATAATAACGAATTAACTATAATATATAAGATTCATATTCATTTGATTATAAATAAAAATTATGCTTCGTAAATGCTCTTTCATATGAAACTTGGGCTAGCCTCAATTTGACATTTCGAACCCTATAAAACTATATTTTTTATAATTTAATTACAAATATATAATTTTCAGATTTCTTCTGGAACTTGTACTAAGTATAGGATGTTACTTGCCAAATTTAATATTTATAGGTCAACGGGAAGATACCTATTAATTTTAATTCCCTTGAGTGTGTCGAAATAGGTTTATATAGCCGTATCTATTTCACTTTAATATTATAGTTTTAATTTAAACTCGATATCCTTAAATAAAGGCTTGACAGACAGACGGACGGACGGACAGACAAACAACAAAGGGATATAAGGGTACCGTTTTCCCTTTAAAGTAAGGAACCTAAAAATATAATCTGTGTAGAATTTGTTGTATGTTGTATGCTACTGTTTTTATTTATGTCATGTCGAATATACCAAATACTATATGATATTTTATGATTCTTTAAAGGCAAGATTATTTTGTTACATCATGCTATCGGATTGATCATATTGAGTATTATTGAAGTAAAATTGTTTTCTTATATAGAAATAACTACTTATTAGTAATATTTTTTCGTTATTACATAATATATAATTGTTTTAACTTAACGTTCGAATCTTGCTCTTACATATGAACTAAGATGCATAATTTATTTGTTATTCTGAAAATAGAATTTGTCAGACTTCGTAGGCTATATGTTGATTAAGCTGGTCAATTACTTCAAAATCGATCCACAGATTGGCAAATAGACAAATATTTTATTACTACAAATGATTTTAGGTCTCTTTTGAAAAGAATTCGATTTTTTTATATTTAATAGACTACACAACTATCATTAACATTAACTATTTGATATGTTACTACATTTAACTGTAAAATAACAATTTAACAGATAATAATAACTTATGTTTACAAACGAACTACAAATTGATTAAAACATACTTATATATAGTAGAATTTAAAAAAACTAAATCTTTATTGAAAATAAGTTTTATAAAAAAAAATTTCATTGTCAAAGCTACCACTAGCTCTGAAAGTTATTTGCTAAGCCTGAGAACAGCTGGTGACAGAAACTCAGCTTGTCTTGATTTTTTTAAAGTCACAATTAAGCCCTAAATTACACTAATAATATGTTTGAAGTAGCCTGGTAGAGAGCGCTACACATGGTTCAACATGTTCTAGATATTCGGAAACACTGTAGTATAACACACACAAATAACACTTAAATGAATAATTTAATTATTATTCATTAAAGTTATATCAAACACACTCAGTGCTAACATTTAGATAGTAATTCTAATCATCGTCTGCAGACAGACATACAAATGACAGCGGGTGAACGTAACGGTACGTTTATTAAAATGGATATTTAATAGCGGGTGTGTAAATAAAGGGTTTGCCCTTCTAAAGCCTTCTAAACGAGGGTCGTCGCTCAGAGCAATAAGCCTTTTTAAACGGGCTTCACGTCATCCTCCTCAGCATCAGGATATTAGAGTAGCTTCGCTGTTATTAGAGGTATCTGAAGACCAGTTCGGAGTTATTATTATTTAATTAATGATTTGTTTTGATCAACCTTTGCCCATTTGTTCAGAATATATAAAAAAAATCAATACATTTCAAGTGAAATATTATTGTTTTATTATTATATAAGGTTATCAAATGATATTTTTCATTTAAAATGTCGAAACAATTCCAAAGGATATAAAAACAGCAAATAAATTGTTACTCAACAATCCATATTACACTCTGTTTCTGTCTGTTTGTAGTTTATTGCCCGGGCTTATTACAAAAAATATCAAACACTCATGAGTTTTTAAACAATGATACTTATTTACTAGAAGTATCTTTTTTTCTAAAGTACTTAGGATTTTTTTTATATAATTATTTTTTTAAACGACTCTAAATTGGAATTAACATAAGCTATTTTATTTATCATTATAACAACAACTTATTAATGGTTTGAATTTTATTTGCACATTTTGGAGCATGGAAAAGTTATTTGATAAATAATATGCTGAAATATCATTGCCTGATTTCATTTATCATTTTATCAACTTCGTTATTACGTTATCCATTAGTGACATTATGAATATGATATCAGGAAATTCAAATAACACCAAATAATAATGAAAATCTTCATTTCATATATGCCTACGAAATTTTTATTTTATATTAACTGAACTGAAAGAAATTGTATTACTATTGGTCTCATTTTTAATTTACTATAATGGGTTCGCAACATTGTCCAATAACATGATTTATATTTCAGATATTTTAAATAATTAAGGTCCTTGAAACAGTGTCCAGAGTAGTCCATTCTGTGACGACTTGTAAGTATTGGTTAACACTAAACCTACCGACAATTTTTGTATACCTGTTCCTACCGCACGCAGTCAAATTGACCGGTAATTAAAAGTTATTTTATTATATAACACAGGCAATAATGGAAATAACTAAAAGTAAAGAGTGTAGAAAATATTATATGCATATTCGAAAAATTGATAACGATATTATAACGTTTAAAAATGTGTAAGTTTTACAAAAGTTTAAGAACGGTAAATTTGACCTGTACTTGGTAGGTTTAGTGTTAAGTCGGGTTTTTATTTGTTGGAAGAAAACTAACATTACCCAATGACAAATAACTAGAATAAACAAATTTTCGAGATTTTACGAGATTGTATAATAAGTTTTTTTAATAACTATAAATGTTTTAATTAACATTGTTGAAACAATTACAACAAGAATTATGTTCTGTTCTAAATCTGCGAATTTTACCTTAGTGATATACGCCCATGGAGTAGGTTTAACGAGCATTAAGGAGCTAAAGTCAGTCATCAGACCCTCGTCTGACGTAAAGGCCAAATTTATTAACAGATTAAAAACCATATTAGAACAGATTAAATATTAGACAAAGGTTTTCTTATATTATGACTGCAACATATTTTAATTTAAACTATATAGAATATGAAACACAAATTATGATTTAAGTTAATCGAAAGCTTGTACAAATACTTTCTATGTCTATTAACAAAGATATATAAATTATTATTGGATATTTTAAATATTTAAATACGAAACATAATTGCAATGCTACTGAACTTAACTGCAATGTAATAAAAGCTGACGCAACAATATACGGCTTACCTCCTACTTAGAAACCCTTGGAAACGCATCAATCCACGTCGTTGTTTTATAGATTCTGTACAATTTATACACTAACACCACTAGACGTAAGAAATGTGTTTCGTTTATTAAAAACTGTAATGCTTCAAAGAACAAGCAATCCCGTTGTTTCAATCTACACATATAAATTAAATTGAAGTGCCCGTTTGTAGATCCAAATTAACAGCTTTTCAGTAAATGCATATGAAAGTATATATGTATACTTTTCTGTTTTCTATCTGTCTGTTTAGTCAGGCTAATTTCTAAAACGGCTGGATCGATTTTAACAGGACTTTCACTGACGGATAGATGATGTTATAAGGAATAACAGAAACTAATTTTATTTAAAAAAACATTCCGCAGATATTGGGTAGAGCTATTTAAATTATAAACTTCAAATGTTTTTCGAAATCTAAAACCTCTAGATATGGGTTATTTTATATTGTTTTCGTCAAAAAACAGTAAATATTAGATTGAAAAATTTTAAATAAAATGTTAATTTAGAAACTGTGGGGTTACTTTTGGATATAGGGTTACTCTGCCTTTGAATAGGGCTTAGTTTATAAATTGAATGTGAGTCGCAATTCCTAACTTTAGACTTGTAACTTATTTGGTTTTCGTCACAAAATAACAGATTGTTTGAAAGATATAACAATTAAAGCCTCATGCAGTGGCATTGAAGTTATTATTTACAACAACTTGTAACACTATAATATATTTCTCTTCATTAGTGTATTCACCAGCCTCTGAACAATACCCATTTTGTACCGCGCTTTGCCATTATTTCAATGGAAAATTCTTTACCCCGTTGTATTTCCTTCGATCTTTGTCAAATACTAATAGTAAAAGTATTCAAATTAAAATATGACATTGTATGCCACAATATTTTCCCTTTTTGACCCAAATCGAACTGTTTTTATAAATAGTAATTTCATAGAAGCTTTAAATTGAATTGGATTATATTAAATAACTGCCTATAACTTCGTTTGCGCGGAGATTGTTTTTTTTAAGTACCCTAAGTTACTTCTTATAACATCAAATATCCGTCAGTCAAAGTCCTGTTAAAATGGGTCAAACCGTTTTAGAGATAAGCTGGACCAAACAGACAGACGGAGAACATTTTTTTTTATGTAAGTAACATATATAGTTTCACATGTATTTTGGGAGAAGCTCTTAATTTGGAATTACAAACAGACAATTCAATTTTATTTATATGTATATATAGATATTAAAATTACCACTAACTCTTTTATAGAATGACTATAAATACTACACTATTACGACTACTGTATGAACATTTTAGAGACATCTAAGATTTACAGAGGATCAATATTAAATGTAATTTTCTGGATGAAAATCTGTGAAACTCCAGTATGAAAGGAATGTATTAAAGGAGTTTGAATGTCAAACATGTAAGGTAGTTTTGCATGAGTAATGTATCGTACTATGTAGATATATATCTACATTATATAATAATAATTTCATAATAGAAGATATATAAGATAGAGACAGGATATGTCTATTACACCCTCGTAACTTTCTACATATCTATTGAAATCTTTTTCATTCAGACTACATATTATCAAAGTAAGATTTTATTATCCCATCTCAATTGGTTCCTATATTTTATCGTCTAAGTACCTAGGACTCAAGTCACTTTTTGTGTTTTTATTTTCCCGTAAAAGACTTTTCCGGAATCATAAATAATATATATACATGTTCATACAACAATAAGCTATCACATATAAAATACCATACCAAATTTTATAAAATTGATTCAATAGTTTTGTTGTGTTAATTAATATTTTTCAGTACTTTCCCTTGAACATAGCAGTTTACTAAGTATAAGTATACCATATAATACCACTTTTAAATATACAAAGTTTCATCGAAATCCGTTTAGTCCAAGTATAGTTTAACAGGCAAAATGGTTTTTGAAACATATATGTTCTACATTATATATATATATATATATATATATATATATATATATATATATATATATATATATATATATATATATAATATACAAAATTATCCTACCGTAATTATAATATCAAATCTAATTCAGAGCTTAATAAAACACAAGTGTGCTTGTCGATAATGGGTTATATCATTGTTAGTTTTATCAAAATAACTAGATTCCACTGGAAACTAAAGATAATGACAATTTAATGTGTTCCATTAATAAAGGTTATTGTGTACTGAAATAACGTTTTAATGACTGTTCATTATTTTCCTATTTTTACACAATTTTAAAAGACTAATTAATTGTTAATAACTGAATTATTTAAAAACAAATATTTAATAGATAACTAGGTAATATCTTCATATTAAAATCATGAGACAAATTTGAAAAAGCAATGAAATTTCTATAATCGACTCACCTCTGGCAGCTCGTCAGGAACTTTCCCCATCCAAGACAGCGAGAGTATCGTACAGTCGCACTTGGCGTTAACATTTCTCTCGAAATGGAGATGCATTTTTATAAATCACAATTAATCACATCAAAACTCAACGCGTAATCCAGTCAGGAATTGAATTTTATCATTTTAGATAACCCATTTCGTAATAGGATGTGTCTGTTGGTCGTGACGGAGGGTGACAAGTGAGGCTTTCGGGCTCCGGTCCGCGCAGGTATTGATTGCGCGAACCACTCTGGCGGGGTAACACGGAAAATACCAAAATTACCCCGTACTATTGAAGATGGCGCGAAGATTAGATTTCTTCTGATTGCCTTTTGTTTAGAGGGTTGTAGTTGAATTTGCGTGATTCTCTTTGATGTTATGTGTTTTATGTGTGTGTGGGATTTTATTTAAATTGTTTTTAAATTACGGGTTTTTCATGGTAATTTGAGCATTATTTTACGAGGTTTTAGAAAACTAGCTTCATTTTACGAAGAGTTTTTTTCAAACGCATTATTTTACGAAGAGTTTTTATCAAACGCATTATTTTACGAAGAGTTTTTTTCAAACGCATTATTTTACGAAGAGTTCTCTTCAAACGAACATTATTTTACGAAGAGTTTTTTTCAAACGCATTATTTTACGAAGTTTTTTTCAAACAAGCATTATTTTACGAAGATTTTTCAAACGAGCACTATTTTTATATTACGAGGAATTTTAGTACAAAATTATTTCACATTACTTTTAAATATAATAATAATATACACATTTAGCAAAAATATTTTATTAAAACTACAAAATATCACAGACTTAAGATAATAACAATTTCATGATTAAAAAAAACATTTATTGTACATCCTCCATCGTGCCCCAAGTGTTGCCACACTTTATTTTGACCGGCAAGGGAACATTTAATTTAACAGTATCCTCCATTAATTCTCTTAATTTATTAATAAAACATCTTTTCATATTATATGGTATTTCATAAATTAATTCATCGTGCATTTGTAATATTAGACGTGGTGTTGTTATTGTATTAGTTTTATTTTGTATTGAACACATGGCGGCCTTCGCCACGTCCGCTGCGGAGCCCTGGATTGTGGTGTTCACTGCCTGTCTTTCAGCTGCACCTTGGAAAGGATACGTAATTTTATACATAATATTAAAAAAGGTACTTTTTGCTCTTCACACTCTGTAACTCCAAAAACGATCCATCTAGTTTTGTTAGTTAAAAAATATATATTTAAATATTTTTATTTTTGAGCGAAGCGAGCGGAGCGTTCTACTGGAGACTTTTTCACATTCTTTGTCACGAATAGGCTCGAAAAGTACTTGACGGGAAATTATGAAATATTGCAATCAAAAAGACACACATTAGATGATGATTAAAAAAATATATTTATGAAAAAGGGAATGTTGTTGAGAAATAATAGTCAAAAAACTGATATCCCATTCACATGAGTAATTACACTGGGCTCGCTTCGCTCAATATGCAAACGGCACCCGAGATTTCGCGAGCGCAGCGAGTCGAAATTGAGGGTCTATTGGCGCCTCTAGTAATCTACTCCTTTAAAAACATTAAAACAGAAGAATATGAAATATAAAAAAAATATGAACATTTATTGTATGAGTCTTAATATAAATTATAATTAGTTGTATATAAATACATAATATAATATTCCAAACATGCCATGGATTTAAATGCTTACTGCGTTTAGACGGCACGTGGCTGTTTATATCGGGCAAGTATCTTCTCCGTTTCATTAAAGTCTCCACGTATCCCTTTATCCTGCATTCCTCAACTATACTGGCAGTAAAAACCCTTATAGCGGGGAAGGTTTTATGAAACGATTCCATAAAATAACCCGCTTCGAGCTCCGTTACGTTTAAATGTTGGGACAAAGTCCTATTTCCCATCCCGTATAATATCCCATAGCAAAGTTGCTTTGCTTTCTGACGCAAATCATCGTCAACCTACAGTTTAATAGTAATTTACATATATAGTAATCAAATAATATTATTTGCTTGCGAAAAAATTTAATTATAAAAGACCTTGAAGTTAAAGTTACAGTAAATATGTCATTAGTCATGTAAAATTTATAACGTAATAATATAATATAATTGTTACAAAAATAAGAGAAAAAAATCAAAGAAAAATCTGTTAGGACACAATTAAAAGTTTGATTCGGAGAATTTAATCTAAATATATATATATATATATATCTATATCTATATATATAATAAAATACCTCTTCTTCACTCAAACCGCTCCAAGAGGCTGCAATGGACTTAAAAACATCAAGATCCGAACTCATAATGTTTGTCAAGACGACATCTTTGCAGAAGTGAGTCAAAATTCTCATTTCCAACTGACAATAATCAGCTGACACAAAAATAAAACCGGACGCCGCTTTGAATATCTTTCTACAATTGAACTCTATCACGTCCGTACAAGATTCATTATCCTCTGACAGATATTTAATTGGAATGGAGAATTTCCGTGGTATATTTTGCAAGTTCGGTTCGTGCATACTTATCCGACCGGTGCAAGTGTGCATAGTGTAAGAGGGAGATATTCTGAAATATCATCATAATTTTTGCTTAAATTTTGAATATTAATATATTCAAATTTTACTTGAAATGTAAATTTCATTTTATAAATTATATGAAATCACTTTACCGCGTATTCAAAATGGCGTTATATTTTTATTTTGACATATTGTTTTAGGTTATAATTATAAAACCATATAATGAATACCTGTTGGCGTCACTGTACACGCAGGCCTGTTCAGTGAGGGGGTAAAGTGATTTAGTGAGTATTGAGTTGAGTTTTCTCCAATATATTATAACACTGGACATCGGACTGTTATGCGCTGATAGAACGCTTTTCTTTGTACTTATCTTTCTTCCTTTGTACATTCCTAGAACCTAAAATGGGAAAAGAGTTATGGGGCATTTTTGTTACCCTATCAGTTCACTATTTGTCCCAAAAAAGGGTGACCAATCAAAAGCTCGCTAACTATTCATTACAATTTTCCACTATGCGATGTAGTGTGCTGCTTGTCCTAGCGCTTGATAGATTGGATAATAATGAAATAAAATTAATTTATTTTACTGATTATTTTAACAGACCTTTGCTACATCTTTGGAGGAGTTGAAATTAAAATGATATCCACATATTTTAAACGCCTTCTTTTGTAAAATATCTTGCGAACTTTTAACATCAATCAGAAATCGCGAAGCTAGATCTTTATCCACGGTGACCCCATAATATTCACAATCGCATAGAATCTTGCAAATTTCAATTTCTGTATCTGTTTCAAATATAATTGTCATCAACCATTCAATAGATTATTTACTTTTCAACAACGTAAACATTTTTCAACTCACGTAAAATTTTATCCATGAAGTTAATTTTTGATATAATTTTTTCCTGCTTTCCCGCTATATTCCACAAACACCATGCTTTAAGACAGGATAATTCTTGCATATTTAAACTTTTGTAACTTTTCGTAACATTATCGATATTTAAAACTAGATTTGAAAGATCTATATTACAATATTTTTGAGTCTAAAATGAAATTCAATTATAAAATATTATGTTAAATAAAAACAGAATTATTAATAATAATTAACGTACCAAATCATTTATTGTTGATATTTTTTCATGACTATCGAGAAGCCATTCCGCTAATGATATATCACGACAATGAGGTAAATTTAATCCAAGATATTTCTTGATATAAACGTAATATGATTTAATTGATAAAATATTTATGAATTTATTTGAAAAAATCTCGCATAATTTACTTTTAAATGTTTCAAATTTCTCTAAATACAAATCTAAATAAAAACACAATTCGTTTGTTAAACAAAATGCCATTCCTCTGATGGGCCATTCTTTTTTATTGATTCCCAAATTATTTTTAAACATATTACAGCCTATATTGCTACTAGTCTTTGTTGGGTTTATATCAATAATAACTGTAACTCGCTTTGCATTTATAAGATTGTTAATATCTTTGTCTCTTAGAACTTTACAATTTATTTTATTTGTCTCAATTTTTATAGTAAATTGAGTTGTTATGTCTTCTGATGGCGGATTTCGTTCGATTGGACTAAAATCTGTCTTTGTCTGCTTTTTTGTTCTCTTCGCTGTAAATGATTTATCTGTTTTCGCATGACGTTTAAACGGACTAATAAAATGTGGTTTTATAAAAGTTTCATTAAAATCTTGAGTATTTATAACTTCATTTTGTGATACACATATATCGATGTCTTCACAGACTTTTTTCTCGTCTTCATACACCAATTTGATATCTTCATCCTCGTCTATATCGAACACTGATTTGAAAGCATCTGAAATTGATTCAGAATTGATAGAATCTTTTGTTTTGATTGGATCTTCTTTATTATCATTTATATTTTCCAACGCAGTATTGGGTAAATCTGAAGGAAAGCTTTCCTCAAAAAGACTTGAATTGTCACCATCGGAGGAAAAAAGACTTAAATCTTTAGCAGAATTATTCTTATAAGGTGTTAAGTCATTTGTTTTATGGTTATCAAGGTTTTTAGAAACAGGAGAACAATACGCGGTTGTATTTGGTGATAAAAGATCCGATGTCCGGAGTTTAGAAATATTATCAGTGAAATTTAAAGAATCCCATTCAAAGTCATCTTTAACGGAAACACATGGACTGATTAATGGATTATTAATTGTAGTTTTTGGTATTTCGTTAATTTCAACATCATTATACTTTTTGGTCTGGTTTATATTAAAACTTTTGGAATTATTAGCATTAAAAACATTCGTTCCATTATTTATATTAGGGTCGACCAATTGATCGGACATTTTGTTTTCAATATCTTTATTCGTGTGTAATGTTTGTATTATATGTTGTTGAATAACGCGTGTTTCTTTAATACTTGTGTTTGTTTGATACGTATTTCTATCATCACTGGGTGGTCTTGCTATACCCGGGCTGTCTTTAACAATGATCTCATTTTCTGGTGTTAAATTCTTCCATTTGATTTCTGTCACACCAATTTCATTAGCTAAATAACTTCTGGCCTCAATTATTAATTTTTCAGCCGCTTCCTTAGCAGTCATACCACAGTGTCCTGTTATCCATATATTTCTTATTTTATTTCGTTTTTTGATATCGTTAAGATCGTCCTGATTGTCTCTTTGCTTTTCACTTTGAAATGGGACAGCTTTATACAGTGTATTTTCAATTATATTCACATTCGCTGATGCTATACTAGCAATACTTTCAAATCCTGCATCAAACAATGTCCTTGCTCGCACACCGTTCAATGAAGTTAATTTCATGAGTTCTAATAATTCTAAATGTATACCAAAATGTAGACGATCTTGAAATTGTGATATAAGCATTTCCATATTTTTCCAGCCGAGTTGATGGCAAAAAGCTGTGACCATTCCTATTAAATAAAATTACAGTAAATATTTATAAAACTAAAGTGTGTACAATATTAGAACTAATTATTTACCAGCAAAAGTAGCCGCTGCCTGTTGTAAGCCTTGTAAAAAGCCTCTAGCGCACTGAAATTTACCAGCAACTTCAGATAAAGGTACCTCATTGACTAAATCTCGCAACGCTAATGCTGTATAGAATCTGAAATTTTTTTATTAATTTTTCGTATTACCAATTCTCTCATGTTAACAACAAAAATTTGCTTGTGATATTGCAATATTTCGATGATATGGAATAATTTTCCTTACCTTTTATGTATGTTTAATTTATTTTGATTATTAACATTCTTATTCGTTCCCCTTAAACAACGAATTATAAAACTTTCTTGAACACCGACTAGTTCGCCCACTTTCTTCATAGCCGATGTTAGATTTTCCCAAAGAGTAAGCAAATGTAACCAGTCGATATTACTCCACTGATTACTAACACTATAAGGTGTAACTAAATATATAAGATGCAAATCTGTTTCTAAAACTAAACACTGGCGAGCTTTTTGCAATTCACAAAATAATGACAATCCGTCATTTGGAGCCATGGATGAGGACAAACAGGCCTTTCCCAACGATGTAGCTACATACCGGACCTCATCACCATCTTTCTGTATTCTAACCAGCTCGTAATTAATAAGTTCTTTCAGGGTATCTTTCAGTAGAAAGTTTTGGGACGGTGCGACATCTTGCTGGCAAAATAATAGTGTACACTTAGCATATAAGTCCAACTCCTCCTCAGTGCAAACATCTTGGCTAGCAATCATTTCAAGAAGAGCTCTCATAAATTTATCTTCACTTTCTATGCAACTTCTAACAGGATCCAGATCTCCCATCATCAACTCAAATCCAATTTTCTGTTCGCTTTGAGTACATATCAGAATACTTTCTCCTTTTGTATCTTTTCCCATTCGACCTGCTCTGCCAATCATTTGTTTGTATGTTAAAATGTTAATTGGGTGCTTTTGAAACACGGGTGACCTGATGATTACTTTTCTTGCAGGTAAATTTACACCTGAACTTAAGGTAGATGTCGCAACTAGAACTCTCACTGCCCCTGACTTAAATGCGCCTTCAATTATGTCTCTCTCATCAAATGTAAGTCCAGCATGATGATATGCAACTCCAAAAGATATAATATTTTTTAAAACAGAATCCAAACCTACGGGACAGTTATTTAATTGTTCTAAAACCTCTAAAATACTCTGTGTGTTGAGTTGTTCTCGTAAAATCAGCCCATATTCATTATTCATGCATCCCAATTTAAAAAACGAGGAAGCAATACTTTGTGCTAAATTTTCACACCTATTCTTTGTCATACAAAATATAAGAATAGAACATCCATCTTGAATAGTTTCTAAGCAGAGAAGAAGTACATTATCGCCTTCAATTTCTTTAAATGTTGACTTATTAAGCATCCCTATATCCTTACCATTTTTGTCATAATATTTATCTCCGACCAAACAATATTCACTGAGCGGAATAGGCCGAAATTTTGTTACAAACAAATGTGCCGTCAACCAATTAGCTAATATTTCTAGATTTGGTAGAGTAGCAGACATACCAATTATCTGTATTGATGTGTCTAATTTAGAGGACCTATATTTAATTTTGGTTAATAGGAGCTCTAAAATATACCCTCTGTTTGGATCTCCCAGTAAATGTAATTCATCGACAACAACCGCACCCAATTCTGATATGTTACCTTCATCTAGTAGTTTATTAATTAAACTATTTGCTTTTTCAATTGTGCATATAGCTATATGGACAGCCTGCAGACCACCGGGTGGAGACTGTGATCCCATAAATCCTTCAACTCTGATACCTGAGCTAGATAAAATATCTTGCAAATAAAACATTTTCTCCCGCACAATTGATACAAAGGGCAATATAATTATAACCTTCTTCTTACGCTCTAAAACAGTCTTAATAGTCAAAATTTCAGCAACGAGAGTCTTACCCGCAGATGTCGGGGCCGAATACAAAAGATTTTGATTTTCCAATATTACTTTTGGGTTACTAAGACACTCAACTTGCCAATCAAACATTTCAGTAATCCCCTTGTTTTCATATTTTTTAGATATTTCCGGAGGTAGGCCCCAGTTTTTTAATTTTCTCTTAAAATACTTGTTACTGTTATATAGCTGCGATAAAACCTCTCTTTTAGATGTATTTGAATGAAGATTATTTTCTGTAGATTGAGAACAGATCTTACTTTTTTGAGAAGCTAATCTTTTACTAGTTGAGGCTGGTATTGCCTCTATATCCGCAACATAACCCTTAACATAATTTAACGTACACTGTAGTGAAAAAGAATTATCAAAGCAGTCCGCTAAAAAAGACACATTTTCTGTTAGTTTCTGTAAATCAATTTCTTCAGCACCACACTTCATAACTCCTACACGATTGTTACATAAAAAGAAATCAATTGTAAAATAATTTGACTTATGTAGAATTCATTAAGTATAAAGTTAAAATATAGTTAAAATGATTTCATTTGAAAATAAACAAAATTTCAAATTGACATTTTTGACAGACAGCTGGAGGTTTTATTTTTTATCCAGTGTGTCAAAAGACAGGCAAAAGTAAATAGAAAGAGGCCTTTTGACAAAAGTCGGCGGATGTCTATAAAAGTATGGACAAACAATAAACATAAATATTCCAAACCATGCCAGTAATAAATATTATTATAAATAAATAAAAAGTATAATAAAGAATTTACATTATAGTCCAAAAAATGTTTCTTTCAGGCATTACGACTAAAAGCAAGAGAGATAAGTCAGTATAAAGTAGGGGCAATTGAGCGAAGCGAGTAACCCATCTTCAATTTAGCATTCAAAGCTGAAACCGACAGGCAAAAAATATAGAATAATCAAATATCACATAGCGAAAATTTTATACATTGAAGTCTATGGGACTAGCATTTTTTGGTGATTATTCCTCAACGACATGAGTTACTTTTTCGCTTTTTTTATAAACCATCGTTATAAATGTGCAAATTTACATGAAAATCGATAGAGCCCGTTTCATGCCAACCCTGGACATGGGATGCAGTCTCACACAGAGCGCTCCGCTCACTTCACTCAAAAAATTGCCAATTGTATTTAAGACCATTTTTAAAGATTTTATTAATTTAATTATCAGTTGTGATTTATTAATAAAAATAAAACACAGGCAATTTTATATTATACTAAACAAATTTAATAAAAAAATTATTTAAAATCAATGAACACTTTGTAACATAAAAACAAAATTAGTTTTAACATTTTATTAATCATAAGTTATTCTATATATATTATATTAAGACCACATTCACTCTATCACAGCAGAAGCACATTTTATTTATCAAAAATAAAGGCAAAATATTTATTATTATTCATGCTTTTATCACAGAGTATCATAAAGTAATTTTCGTAGCGAAAGCTTCCTTTCCCTCAGTTAAAGCTCGAGACTCGAGAATAAAAGTCGCATAAATAACACCCTGAAACAGATAAAATATTGTAAGCAATTTATTTATAACCAATGAGGTCTTTAAGGTCTTTCCGGTACAAGGTCTTATACCTTTCTATTCTTTGTTTTAAATTTAAAATTAAAAATATATTATTATAAATAAATCTCATTATAAATTCAAAAATTTTTAGTTGATTGAAATGTGTGGAACTTTGTGGGTGTATAATTTACGAGTTGATATTATAATTTATACATCAAACATTATCCGAATTTTATTTAAAGAGCAACTGTTGATTTTCTGGTCAACTCTTCTCAGCAGAGCAGCATTCGAAGCTGGTGGTAGCTTACTCACGGACTGACTACACTGATCTTTTTAATGTAATAATTGATTCAAATGTGTTTGTAAATACTTGAGTAAAGATATATTGAATTTGAATTTAAACATACCTGTTGTGCCGCTGCTCTAACAAAACCCTCATTAGCAGAAACAGTAAGAGCTTTCACCCTGTGCCCAAAATTAAAAATTATTTTAGATCTTAACCTTACATGACCTCTGACTTTTAAATTTTGTCTCGGGTAATCATCTTGACCTGAAACAGAATAGGTTTATTAGATAATAAAATTATTGTTATATTATTTATTCAATATTATTTCAAACCTCCATAATCATCTTCGTAGATTGTTAACATTTCCTTTAACTCTGCAGTACGTCGCTTCTCATTCGGACCTCCTAAAGTATTAACAATTTTCTCAAAATCATTCCATGCAGTTTCACAGCATATGAGGGTTTTATCTATAAACAAATTTAAGAATATAATCAGTGAAAGTATATTGTATAATAACATCACATTTACAACTTGTTCTGAAGGGATTTTTGAATTGATGCCTGACACCAAATTTCGTCACTGCACAGCACATCTTCCCTACCACCTGGATGAGTGACGATTTTCTACTATGCGGTTTTCAAGAACTTTTCTTCTACATACTACAAAGATGAGGAATGACCTTCCTTTGTCGGTATTTCCGGATCAATATGACATGGGTACCTCCAAAAAAGGTTTATACTCCCACCTACAAGGCCGGCAACACTCTTGAAATTCCTTTAAGGATGCAGAATTTCACGGGCAATGGTGATCACTTGACATTAGTGACCCGCACGCTGGTTTATACTCCTCTAGCATAAAAAAAAAATTAAAAATACTATTTAAAATACCAGTATGTAACCTTGAAAAAGTTTTTCCAATATAGGTTTAACAGGTCTCTCAGCCTCCCAGGCAGCTTGCTGAGTTAGGACTCCTTGTTGGAACACATAGTTGCAGGAGCCATTTGTCATGTTACTAACAAATGCCATCATTGCCGTGACATCGAGGTTTAGAGTGTTTAAATCTTTATGATCCTCTATGCATTGGGACACATCTTGTAATGTTGTTTGAGAACTATAACAAAAATAAGAAATAACAATTTATCATTTATCACAAAATGTTTTTGGAACCTGGAAACATTAAGTAAATGACACTTTTCAATTAATGTATTATTTTATTTTATATAATTTGTAAATTCATATATGGCCTCAAGCCATTTTACTCCATTAATATGGCTATGAGATGAGATGAAATGAGCTAGACTTGAAAACTAACTATTGAATAGTGTAAAAACAAAGTTATCAAAACTTGTTCTTACCGGGACATACCTAGTTTCTAATTCGTCATCCTCACTAGACTCAAAGGGATCATCAAAGTCCTCTTCTTGTTTGGAATCCGGTAGCACTTCACCTTTAACAATAACTCCTCTTGACTTAAGTTTATTGGCCAATGTTTCTTCTATGCCACTTACAAATTCAAAAACAATCTGTAAAAAGATAAGAAAACCTTTATGTGAAGTATTATTATGAAAGTTATAATAATTATGACAAATACTTAAAATATTAAATATATTGATTTTAATTAAGACTTACCTTAGGCGATTGATACATACATGGATATAATTTGGAACACTCTATGTAGTCATCGGCCTGATCCACAATTGAACGGGACCCGTATGATGAATTTCCTGAACTTAACGCTGATAACGAACGTGGATTTCTAGCTATTACTAAAAATATTATAAATAATAATTAATAACTTAGACATGTTGTAGTTTTAATTTATAAATTTATTTAGCTAGTAGATTAAGATCATTCCTTAATATATTATTAAGAGAATTGGGATAAATGTCATCACAGAACAGTTGTTACCCTTGGTCCATGTTTTTCCATCATCACTTATAACATCAACAAGTAATTTGCTTTCATTATTAATGTGAAATATTTTACACACAGACAAAACACCCTGTCTTGTAGCACAGTCAACCATTGCTTCCAAATGGCGCAAATTTGAACATGACAACTGCTCTTTTTTAACTTTCTTTGATCTTTGAAGCTAAAAAAGAATAACATTTGTTAGCCCACTTACAAATAATGATAATATTAAGTCTTAGTATATATATATAACAAATAAAACAATAAATGATTAGAAAGTATATACTCTTTTAAGGAAGTCTATTTCCTGGTTAATTTTCCTCTGAAGTTTCGTCACTCCATCAATTTCCTGCATATCTTCTAGCACCTGTATTAAGCATTTCCCATGCTTTATCTTTTCGTCTACCATAAAAAGAAGTTCTTCCGTAGTATAACTCATTTCCTTAATGCTTCAGACTTTTTTACAACTTAAAGCACATGAAACCTTATGAAGTGACGAAATGTTAAGTAAAAAATATATTAAAATAGTTTGTAAATATATTATCTTCCTTTCCTTCCTTACTATTTTAAATAAATAAATATCGTCATAAATTTTCTGTCGAAACACACAATTTTATTTAAATAAAACTAAAAATACTGTGAATAAATTCGATAACAGTTTACCGTTTATAATGACATCTATGGTTTTGACTTTTGATATTCGATACACGTCAAATTCTTCAAAATAATGTATAAAATACATTGATAGAAAGTTAGTCTGCACTACTATACGAGTTGGAAAATAACAATAATATAGTCAGAGAATGATACATTAGCTGATGAAAATACAAGCAGCTTCAGTCAAGTGTTTAGGAATTACAGGCTTCTAGAAAATGCTTGCATGATTCAAACCGCATCCCCTAAAAAAAGTTCGATAACTGGTATAGATTTTATAATATGGAAACTTTTTCCTTTTTTTACATCGAGTGTCTCATTCTCGTCAAAATTCATGTTGCGTGATATATGTTTTCTATTTTTTACCTATATAATGTTAGACTGACCTTTAATAAGGTTTATAATAACCAATATCTAAAACTTTCTACTCATACGTACATGACCTGTTTAGTCATAATTTGTTTTATATATTTAAAAATAATGTTGATTTGAAAATAATTATATATTTGTAAATAAGACTCCATATACTTAAATTATTTTATTTTTTCATCTTAATACATTCTTAAAAAATACTCATGCGTGCCTAGCCTAAACTACCCGCCATTTTTAAGCGATACGTCATGGTCACGTGACTGACAACTAAACAGCCAACCAACATCCCCATTCTTGTCTAACCAAACTACAGCTTTGAGAAATGGCTGACGATAAAGAGGTAGAAAAAACGGTCGCAGAAGACTTGGTTGTAACCAAGTATAAATTAGCTGGACAAATTGTAAACCGTAAGTTCTAGAACGCAGTTTATATAGACTTTTATCCAATTACAAATTTAGACTATTCCCCGATTGTACTTAAGACTATTGGACGCGTGTCATCGCCATGCGGACAATGTGGTACCGCTTTTATCAAATATTCAGTAACCTCTGAAATTTTCTCAACTTCTAATACTTTTACTAAAATAAAACTTAATATCCACTTCCAGGTGTTTTAGAACAAGTGATTGCTAAATGCGTTCCAGACGCGTCTGCGCGAGAGATATGTGAATTTGGTGATAAGTTACTACTTGACGAAACTTCAAAAGTCTTCAAAAAAGAAAAAGATTCAAAAAAGGGCATTGCATTTTCAACATGCGTGTCCGTAAACAATTGTATATGTCATTTTTCACCTATACCTAGCGAAACTGACTACATCCTGAAACAGGGTGATTTGGCGAAAATGTGAGTTATTTATCATATTAGATAGAATTTTCAGTTGCAGTAATGTAAGTGTATTGACTGGATTGCAAAATATTTTGAAACCTAATAAATTTGTGTTGTGCAAGCTTTCCTATCTCAAACCATCTTTTGTCTATATAAAATAAATGGCTGACTCATCTGTATAAGATAACCCTTACAGCTGAAAGCCATAATATAATAAATATTTATATTGTCTAAACAAGTTCATGGTTACTAATAAACTTTTATCTTACTTTATAACGTCTCAAACTTTTAAGACAAAGACTTGATTAAGTTACTTTAATTGAATTAAGTAGTATGTTTATATTTTTTTGCCTATAACTAGTTTTTATTTATCACTTTGATGTATTTTTTATTTCCTTTCCAATCTAGATAAATGAAATATAGACAATTTACCAAAGCTAATACTTAGTAAAAGAAGTTTAATATTAAATTGTTCATTTGTTCCAGTGACTTGGGAGCGCATATAGATGGATTCATAGCTGTAGTGGCTCACACTGTAGCAGTGGGAGGCGGAGAGATTACAGGCCGAGCTGCTGATGTTCTACTAGCAGCTCACCTAGCGAGTGAAGCAGCTTTAAGACTGCTTAGACCTGGCAATGAGGTAATTAAGTTTATATCATTTAAAAAATATATGTAAGCAATAAGCAATTATAAATAAATATTAATTCAACATGATTATACAAAAAACTGCTATGTTACAGAACTATGCTGTTACTGATGTTGTCCAAAAAATAAGTTCTGAATATGGCTGCAAACCTATAGAGGGCATGCTGTCTCATCAGCTAAAGCAGTTCCGAATTGATGGAGAAAAGAGTATTATTCAAAATCCATCGGAGGCGCAAAGGAAGGAGCATGAAAAGGCAACATTTGAAACCTATGAAGTATATGCCATGGATGTACTTATCTCTACTGGAGAAGGTGTTGTAAGTAGGCAATTGATAGACTAAGAAAATATTTAATATGAATTTTATTATCTATACTGTGATTCTTAAATATTTTAACCTACATTTTTGTTAGCTAAATAACCCTGAATTCTTTCCATGTTAATCAACATTGATCAACTTGGCAGTACTCAGGGAAAAGTACAATAGTAGAAACTCTGAATTGATATGTATTTATACATTTTGATTTTTATTTTTACTGACAAACAGCTACCTCACTATTTTTAGACACTGTTTTGTTATAAAAGTTCAAAAAATATCCATAGCATTGTTACTTAAATAGCAAAATAACTTTTTTTATAGTTAATATGCACATATTAAATGAAAATTATTTCTAGGGTCGTGAAATGGACACTAGATGTACAATATACAAGAAAACTGATGAAGTTTACCAACTCAAGTTAAAAGCATCTAGAATGTTTTACAGTGAGGTAAAGTGTATGTTTTATTTTTATTATTTGGTCCCTGATACTGTTTTTCAATATCACTGTTGATATTGTTATTATATTTTAGGGGAGATCATAGTAATGAGTTTGAGCCAATGTATTGCTTATCATATGTTGGTATATGTCATTACAACATATTTATAAAACTTAATAAAACTTTGGTTAATAAGATAGTAGTAGATGAAATACTCTGAAGTATTTAAATTCTACAAGCAAAAATGTTGTATTATCAAAATTCATTTCTCTGAACAAAATCTTATAATTATGGCTTCAGTAATTTATAGTTTTATTTTTATTTTTGCATTTTCTTTTATCAAAGATATAATAGTATTGCTACGAATACTTGTATAAATCCTTAAATATTTTTCCTAAAAATCATGATTTACTTTCTAGGTCCGTAACAAGCATGGTTCGATGCCTTTTAATTTAAGAACCTTCGACAAAGAAACAAGTGCAAGATTGGGAGTTGTTGAGTGTGTCAATCACAAACTTATTGAGCCTTTCCAGGTAATACTTTTATCATAATAGTAGTTTTTTAAATTGTCTTAATAAAATTGCACATTTTAAGTTCTCAATTAATCCTATTTGTAGGTGCTATATGAAAGACCCGGAGAATTGGTAGCCCAGTTCAAGTTCACAGTGTTGTTACTGCCCAGTGGCACCCACCGCATAACAGGCCTGCCGTTTGACAAGACCTTGTGCAAGACTGAACGCACAATTAAGGACCCTGAACTTAATGTACGTAATAACACAATATAGTGTAAAGTGACATTGTATTTTAAGCAGTCCCTGTTATCTTTCAAAACAAGGTCATCAGTGGTTTGTTTTGAACAAGCACAGGGTATAATAAAAGATATTTTTTTGAGCTAATTTGTGTTCTATTCACACTTTGGTTTGAACAATTTCGACACTAATTTAACATCAAATTTAAAATATTTATATCATTTTTAATATATAACAATAATAACTACTGTCTCTTCACAGGCCCTTCTCAATTCATCCGCAAAGTCCAATAAAAAGAAGAAAAAGAAAACTGGTGCAGAGGAGGCGATGGAAGTTGAAACAGCCGCTTAGTAATTGAATTTAATAATGCCCAAGGACTCTAAATAATTCAGCTTTCCCAATCTCAAATGGACAATATTAACAGGTCTGCCCGTACAGTGATTGAAATAAGCAATAAGATATCTTATCCTTTTTATATGGCTTACGAGTGTTTTAACTCCCGAGTGTTCACTTTAAGCTATAATTAACGAAATTGTTGTTAATAATGTTTAGATGTTTATTTACAAAATTTTTCAATCAGTAGTAGTAACAGGTTAAGAAACACTTTTTAATACATCCGAATGTATGTTGTGACGTTTTAAAATTCATTAAAGTTTATAATTATACACCCGCATTGTTAAAAAGGATAATGTTTATATAACATAATATTTTTCATTTAATTACAAGAAGATGCATAATTTATAAATAAACTAGACCATTCCCTAGAGACTTGTCGGTTTTGTTAAATACAATTTGAATGTGCACAAAATTCAATGCACATACTTCAACAGTGCAATTTAGTATGTGTATATTGATAAATACTATTATTTTGATGTTTTCAATAGTTTAAATAATTTTACGAAGGGACTACAAATTTTTGAAATTAGTATAAATGTACTTTGATGGTCGTGAGCGCTAAGAACACTTCAAAATGATAGTATGTCCAGTGTTATTGGTTCCATGATCATAATTCTAAGTGTTTTTAAGTGTAATTATGTATTTTTGGTACATTGAGAATCTTTAAGTGCTTGTGAATCTTGAGATACTTGTGGAACTAAATACATTGTGGAATATTCAATGTGTATGTGACATTGTATGAATGGAATAAAATGAACCACCACAAAGCTCTGTGGCTTGTTTTGTAATTGATTTGTTTATTTATTTACCCTTTTGAAGAAAATAATAGTGAGAATATGGTTTATAGATTAGTTTTAGATAAAGTGTTAAGAAGCATATTTAACAGTCAGAAGTTAAGGACACTCTGACTTCCAAGTTGTAGCAGTTAGTATTTTTCTTTTAAGAGTAGTAACTAATTTGAGATGTGGAATAGTAATGGACTTCTCACTAAAAAGAATCTGACGATAAATAAGTGCAATGTATGCAATATAAGTCTTTCATCAGAAATAAAATTTAACTATAATATAGAAACCATATTATGATTTTAATAAAATATATGGTTATGGCTGGCTGTAGTCATTTAAATGCAATTCACATAAGGTCTGGTTTCATTACGCTCACCAAAAATACTGAAGCAACTACCATTTCATGTTTTAAGATAACCTGAATGGAAGTTTTCTTTAAAAAAATCCATTGATTCCTACACTTCCTAGTGCAGATACCTATAACCCTTTGCACTCGATGCACTCGAGAGGTGAGTCTCGCTCACCACACAGGGTAAGTTTCACCTCTCGAGTGCAAAGGGTTAATATATACAAGATATCAACTGCTTTATAGAAAAATAATCTTTAAATTTAATACCATTATCAATTTAAAATACCACTTTATGGACTGTAAGCACATTATAATTTATTCAGCAAAATGTAGAAAAAATAAATATTTTTGTCAAGAAAAAGATTGTTATAATGAAGATCAATTTCCATTACCAGTTAAAGTGTTTCTTTTATGTTAGAAATAAGGAAAACAACTTAAAAACATAAACATATTTAATAATTTAGCATTGTTTCCTACAAGACAAATCACTTTTCTTTTACTTGACTAGAACTTGGTTCCACTGGTTCTATTGCAGTACTTATAAAATCATAGGTCTTGGTTGCGGCATTTGTGGCATGCGTGGGAAGATCAACGAGAAACCTGAATGTAGACTTTACTCCACTGTTCCAATAATATTTTAATAAGTATGTCACTCTATCATTAGAGGGCAATGGAGGCAGCTGAAATTGTTAAATTATAATTAAATAGGAGATAAATTGATAAAATTTAAATTAAAGTATCCTAATTATTAATTGAAAGTGGATAGCAATATTTAAGAGACTGCTACTTTACTATAATCCGATGCGTTAGCAATTTTTATCTTTATATTCATAAAATAAACTGTGATGTATTATTGCTTACCTCATATGGTACTTGCTTTTTCAATTCGCCTACATAAGGGGAGACACCCTGTTCAAGTTCCTCATACAGCTTAGCCGTTGTCGAACTATCTTTCCATACTCCTTTATCGATAGTATAATATACTGCGGACCCAAGTATAGCTGATTTAAAACCAAACCTAAAACAAAGATTATGTCACTAAGAATAACGGACTACAAAACTATACATATGCGGCAATAACAAATTAAGAGTCATACTTCAACATTTTGGCTGTACTAACTCAATTGTTTTACAATAATTATGTAATTTCAAGTCGATGAAAACATATCTAAATGCGAGACGATTCACGAGTTATTGTGACAAATGACAACATTGAACATAGTCAATTTTAGAAGTAGAGTATGAAGATTAGAGAAACCGATTATGAGCTCCGCATATTAAAAACGATCTTTAAAAAAATAGTTTATAATTTTTATAGACTTAATTAAGAAATAAGAATGAAAAAATACTCTTAAAGGTCGGCTGTTTCTGTTTATTGCTGTTAAGCAGACTGTCGAGAATAATGTTTAATTGAACTGTGAGTATTTTTAGTAATAGTATTAACTTTTAAACGTACCATTGATATACCTACTAGAGAACTTGTTCAATATTATAAAAATAATTAACCCATCAACGATTACAGGGCAACACTTAACAACTAACTTCAAAATCATATATATAAAAATAATACTATTGCTCGTTATAATTGACAGTTTAATAATTTAAAATAATATTGATTCAATAATTAAATACTTTTTATTTATTAATTACTCAATATTAAATATAAGAATAATATAACATTTAATATTATAATCTTAGACTATAATAATCGCGCGAAATTATTTCGCAAAAAGATAAAACTATGAAGTATATTTTGAAACTTTTAGACAGTATAAACCGCTGTTTAATACCGAAACTAGAAAAGAATTTCGACGAAAGTGAGAGCCATCCAGAGTTTGATATTCGTAATAATAATTTAGATAAAAATTTTCAGCTACTCGAACAATACTTAGGTGATTTAGATCTTGCAAACACTAAAGAAGCCGCTACAATAATATCGTGGTTGCTTATTTTATATAAAGAACTTGATTGTGAATGTCCATGGAATGGAGATAAATCGAAAGAATATTCTAAAAAATTAAACATTTACTTTGAACTTCTGTGTGGCTTACGGCTGGATAATATCTTGCATGAGACTAAAGATTATAATGTACAAGAAATATTGGATGTATGCTTAGAAAATTTACACAGTAAATTGACATTTGAAAATTTTAAAATGTATCCAGGTCAGGTTGAAGTTTATTGCTGGTTAGCAAAAGAGTTAAGGGTATGTATTAATATTGTATAGTATTAGAGTCTTTTACTCACTTCTACACAAATAACATGCAATATTTCTTTTTATATTTGCTGTTTTTAGAGATTTCAAGCTGGGGTGAAACCGTTGAAAATATTTCCAGCATCCTTACTTTTGATTGAAGATTATATAAATACAAATAAAAGCAAAGGTCTCATATGTTGTTTGTCTATATTGAGGTGTTCGGTTTGTATTCATATCTTCCCTTTTTTATGTGAAAATTCTGGAAATGCTATTACTCTTACAGCTATTAGTGGTTGGATTGGACATTTTTTGTCCTTATACTTGTAATATTATTTTAGAAGCCTGACGATTTTGAGGGTGGTAACTACTATGAAGTCATCTACAGGAGTTTGAATAAAACATTTATAGAGAAGGATGCAGACATTACAAAATTGACTCATGCTTGCCTTTTGGAATTATGTGAAATTTTTCCCTCCGATTTAAAGGTACTGTTATAATTTAAAAATGATAAGGTTTCTTTAATAATTGAATGTATTTTTATTTTTAGGCTCAAAAACTTGAAGAAATGTACTCCGGGATATTAGATCAGTTAATGATTGAAAGTAATTTATATAGAAAAGCAGAATGTTTGAATTTTACGAGATATATAATAGAGATGCATAAAGTAGAATGTGTTAGTGAAGACAGCTTTAAGTTAATAATATGTGAAAGTTTAGACGTCTGCACCAACGAGGCGGTGGCGGATATACTTTTAAATAAGACTTTGAAGGTAAATTTAAACAGGTTTACATAATATTTTATATGTAAATAAACATTACAATTAAATATGTTACAGTGTCTGGACGAGTGGATACAGTATTGCTGGTGTGTTTGGAAGTTTACTTCGGATTACAAGATGATATCTATCCTGTTTAAAGTATTATATGTGTGTAAGGATAACAACATGGCTCTGCACATACAGAAGCTTATAGTCACTTTTATAGCATTGTGTAAACCCGACGAAAAAAAGCAAATATTAAAAAATTTCGAAAATGTTCATAAAATACCAAGTGTGAATTTCAGGCATCAAATAGAAGCAATTAAACAAGAAATAAAGATTTAGAAATATTATTTATTTCAATAATATCAAAAATATATATTTTATCACAATATTACATGTATTTTTCCTCTTTTTTTAAAATATTATTTTATATAAAATATCACAAACTTCATCAATACTTGGCCTACTTTTTCTGTTTTGGGCCAAACAACTTTTAGCTAAACTATAAATTTCAGTGGCTTTCCCCCAATCACAAACAACGGGGTCCAATAAAGGTCTTATGTCATTGTTAACAGTGTTCTCTTCAACAAAATGTTTTATATTTAAATTTTCTCCATTATGTGTCACAATAGGTTTTAAACCTGTTAGTAGTTCTAAGAGCACAATTCCAAAGCTGAAAATGTCTATTTTTTGAGTTATAGTCCCGTGCAATCCCTCTGGTGCCATGTAAGCTGTTGTACCCATCGGAGCCGTTGTCATATATGTTGAGTCGTATTGCTTTGCCAAACCAAAGTCACACAGCTGAAACAAAATAAATAATTATACTTAACATACTATTGAAAGACATTCATAGATAGATAGATAGATTAATTACCTTAGGGACACAATCTTTTGTCAAGAGAATGTTGGCAGTTTTAACATCACCGTGAACAAAATTCTTTGTAGTGTTCTGAGAATCTATCTCACTATTTACACCTAGAAGTTCTCTGCTCTCTTTGCTACATAAAGGTTTTTCACTTGTGTGTAAATATTTTAAGCCCTCGGCTGTACCCATAATGATATCCATTCTCTGAGTTTCATTTAACACCTTTGCAGCAATATTTTCTTGTAATGAACCACCGTAAATGTATTCACACACAATACAAGGAACTGGACCGTCTGTTGCGAATCCAATAATAGGAACAATATTGGAATGTCTAAACTGTGAAAGATATTTAACCTCGGCATTAAATACTCTCATAGTAATGTCTGGTTTTTGATGCATTGTTACATGGCTGTGGGCCTTTTTAATAGCCAGAATGCCATGCTTTGGATGTTTACCAACAAACACGTCTCCAAAACCACCGCTGCCTATCCTACCTTTTGGTAGAGAAGGATCAATTTTTTCACAGAAGTTGTCTGTTATAGATTGTAGTTCTTCATAATTGAAATGTATTAGACTTCTATCTTGTAGAATTGTGCTGTCTATATTTGGAAAAGACATTTGGTAAGTATTAGGGTATTCGATCGGATCAGAACTAATATTGCTGACTTGGCTTACACTTGCCGATTCTAAGTACATGGAATCAATTACTGCCGGCAAGGTTGAGTCTTTGCTTATAGTTTCTGAATCATGTATCAATGCGCTCAGGTCAGGTAAATTGGGTTCTGATATTTGTGTTAGTTGATGCTCTTTAGAAAATTTTATCATGTCAGATTCAGATTTTATCTGCATTGTGGATTTTTCATTAATAGATTGTTGTAAAGTGTTAACTGATAAGTCCTCTGGGTTCAGGTTTGAAAACTTTATCATGTCGCTGGCAGACTGAAGCTGCCTAGTGGTACCATTATGCATGTTATGAGCCATAGTCGACTCATTGATACTACCTTGCACTGTGCTTTTAGCTAACATTTCTGTAACATTCATAGAGATGGGTGCTGCAGGTCCAAACATAGGACGTACCGGCATTGATTCTATAATTAAAAGGTTAATTTATAATTATTTCACATATAAATTGATTAAGATGATGGTGTAATAAATTAATAAATTAAATAATTACCTTTTAACATTGTAGCAATTACATCTGCAGCTCGAAACATTTGAGCTTTTAATAAAATATCTTTAAGAGTGTTAAGAGTTGGTCTGACTATGCCAGATGTACCCCATTCATCCAATAGAATTTCAGTACATTTTTGATTACTAGCCTTTGCCTCTTCTTCAATTAGGCTGTTTAAAAGATAATTAATAAAGTAAAGTTGAATATTCAAGAGATTTCTTATTATATTCTACATTTCGTTACATAAATGAAATACAATATGTATGCATATTATTTATTAAAAGTGTTTTGATTTTAGTAGATAATAGAAAGGTTTTATGAAAACACACCAACAATTTTTTTAAATATTTTATTTATAACACTTTATTGCACACCATATACATATAAAAGATGAACAGTAAATTTATTGCTATGTATAATTGGCACAAAGGTGGCCTTATCACTTTGAGTGATCTCTTACAGGCAATCTATAACTATAAGGACATTTATTTAAAATTAAAATTGCAGTAGTTGGTGCATGAAATCCATTCAACAATTCTAGTATTTAAATAACAGCTTACCGTATATGTTCGTTGTTGTACTTCGGTTCAAAATAGTCACTTTCCAAGTTTTTTGGTATGATAGACATAACTCTTTTCCAATCATTGTCAATTTCTAATATATTGATAATATTACAAAGTTCATCAACAGGAAGCTTCCGGATCTCTACGTATTTATTCATCTCCATATTTCACTTTTACTAGTAGTAACTTAAGTAGAAACAAAGTGGTGAAATATAGTATACTTGGTGAACAATACACCAACAATAAAATAAAATTATGACCCTTCACCTACTTCGATAAGAATTCTCTCAACAACCTATTCCAGCTTTTATGTTCGTGGTTTTCCCAATTACGTCAGATTTTAAAATATAAGTTAAATAATATGAAATAAAAACATTAAACAATAAAATAGCTATGCTATTGACATTTAAAACAGTAATGACTTTTGACAGTTAAGTTGGTGTATTTTTAGATGTATCAACTGTCAAAACTTTGTTGAGACGGTAACAAAAACACGTTGAAACCAACATACATTATGTTTTTGACGTTGAAGCCAAAAGAGTAATTGGCTGATTTTAGTATAGAAACAGACGCAGCACTGTATAAGTAAAACAAACCAATATAAACTGAGGAAGATTATTTGAATTGCCGTGGTCTCCTCAACGTGCCAATTTCATGTCAGAAACCCAGAAAAAAATGGAAAACAAAAACCAGAAACACAAACAGAACTGAAAACTTTTGATGGTCTAATATTTTTAATGACATTTTAACCTGTTAACAGGAGAATAAACTTTTGTTCAACTCGTTTCACAATGGCTACTTTTTTTTTATACTTATAAGCAGCAGCGGCGTTAGGGCTACTGACACCCTGGGCAAAAATATTTAGGCGCCCACTTAAGGAAGTCAATATCGAGTATTTATTTTTTGCCGAACCAAATCATCTGACAGCTGAACATAGTTGTGAATACGGCACATAGAGCACAGTGTTGAGGGTACACAGCGCGGAAGGCAGAAGGCCGAGGCCCCAGACCTCAGCGCCCCGGGCCGTTACCCCATCACGCGCCCCCCTAACGCCGGCACTGGTTATAAGTAATATCATCAACATCACCTCACATAATAACTGAATATCGTTATTAATGGATTAGAACAACGTAAAACGTAATGCGTTCAATATATTACGATTAATTTCCATGACGAAAAATGTCGCCATGCCCATTGCAGAAGGCTTTTATATTTCGTCATACCCCGTTATCAAGTATATGAATGAAGTATATGAATGAGTATATGAATTTACTAATTATTTTTACCTTCGATCCGTTTGTTGGACCATATTTTAATGAATAATTTGATATTCTCGTCATATGATAGTCATTTTCCGAAATTGGAATGAATAAACTATTTTGCTTAATAGTTTACTGAGTAGATTGATTATTTATCATATTATTGCGGTCATGTTGGTTTCAAAGTTATTTACGTTGACATTTTATATAGCTACTTTTATACTTGGGGGGGAAATATCTTTTTTTTTAAACCATCAAAGTAATTGTTCAAGTATAGTTTTTACATGTGCTAACCTGCGCGATATATTTGGATATTATTATTGTGGAGAAAACATGCAGGAAACGTCGGTTAATAAAATTGTATTGGCCACAGTTCTTCACAGGAATCTTTACTTTACCTATAAATTATATTAAGAAGGCCGAAGGTATTTTTTTTATCTAGCCAACGAAATATCACACGAACACTAGAATTTATTGCCATTCGATAGAAATCGTAAGACAGCCGTATTTATAAATAATAAACTGGTTAAGTGTTACCGACTACATCGTAATTTATAGAATTAAATAATAAAAGTAATAAAATCATTTAATAATTAAATTAAAAAATATATTCCATGATAACAATATATGATTTAAAAATCAAACGCTTGATCTGTGTATAGAGGTGGCAGATTGGTTGTAATGTCGCATATTTGTTGCAGTTTAATCCCAGCCGCGGCCCTCCGCCATAAGAGGGGACACTCCACGTTCTCACACTCAGAGAACTCCCGGTGCCCGCAGCACGACCTACATATCTATTACACAACATTCATTATCAATTGTATTTCCTTAATTATTAAATTACAATAAGATTTAATTACCTGATCACAGTATTTTTGGTGTGTCTGTGCACGTGATAGTCTAACAGCAAGTAAAGCTGCGGAGTCTCTCGTCCTTGTCGCGCACGTGTCGCACAGAGCGCGCCGTCCCTTTCTCCCGCACAGCACGCACCGCCCCCTCGACATGTATCGCGCGATGCCGCCGCGGGCGTCCGAGCGCTCCAGGAGGGATTCTCGATTCCAACCGATTTCTTTCCACCTGATCAATTAATATACATATATTTATTTGTCTTTTCCACTTTGAATCAATAACAGTTATTACTTGTGTATCCAATGGGATTGTCAGGACTATTTTGGATAAGTATATCCAAATAAGACCTTCTGTAAAGAACTTAAAATTAAGGCTACAAGGGTACCAAACGCGCCCTGCTCCGAGAAGAACCACACAACAAACTTAACCGGATATTTCTTTATTGCGCTCACTGTTTTAGAAGCACTAATATTTAGTGAGCAATGATAAGCCGACCTTGTAATTAGTTAAAAATAAGAAGAGAGAAAAAAGAAATCCGTGGCTAGCGAGACGGCCAGACACCATAAGCAGCACTTATATATATTTATTTGACGTCAACAGAATTCTGTATCAAATAACTCACCACTTAAAAACGTCGACCCCCAGCAGCGACAGACATCTGTGCAGCGGAGGGAGCAGCACCCGGGTCGCGTAGTACGGCACGTGCGGCGCCAGGGCGGGGTCGCGCAGCAACTCTTGTGGGGAATGAGACAACCGCACGAGCGGCGTCTGGGGCGGCCCCGCGCACACTAACCACGACACGCGGGCGCCCTTGCGGGGGACGCTGCGGCGGTCCCGGGACCACAGACGTCTAAGGGGAGAGGGGGGAAGGTATAGTTAGACTGATCCTTTGATGACATCACTACTTTGAATACTCACTTAGCGATCTCGTTGGGCGGGGCGACGGCCCCCGGTCGGTACCCCGCAGCGCCGTGGTACTCCCTCGTGAAGAATAGCTCCTGAGGGGGCAGAGTCCCATCTGCCAGCCTAGACAGCAGGTCGCACACGAGACGCTTTACTCGAGACATGTCTCCGGTATCGAATAGCTCGCAGAGAGATTTTTGAAGAAGCTAATAAGTTGAAATTCAAATTGTAAATATCTTTATTCAAGTAGGCGGTTACACGCGCTTTTGAATTGTCAATTATTACATTGAAAAAGTCAGTATAGTCAGTCTGAATAAGCTACCACCGGAACGTTGCTCTGCTATTAAGAGCCACCGAGAGCCGAAATATAATATGAGGGACATTTTTATTCACCTTGACCCCAGCGGGACAGCCGTCCCGTCGGACCGTCTCGATCCCTTTAGCTTCATACACCGGCTTCTCTTGATCCGCACTCTCATACATATAACCGACGTACCGTTTCTTTGTCTGTAATATGCACGGCTGGTATACCTGTTCATTATATTTAAAATTATACTTGTGATTACATAAAAATATGTTTTTAAATTATTAATAACAATAATAATAATAATAATAATACTAAAGTGAGCGGTGAGAGAGATAGAGAGAGATAGGGGGAGGCCTCGAGTGACCTTCGAAAACACAGTATCTATGATACTGGAGGAAGGTCACGTAAAAAGCATGAGGACCCCCCGGAGAGCATGTATGAAGAGGTTGATGTCTGTTACCGAGGCGAAAGAGGTATGCAGGGACCGTAGCCTTTGGCGCTCCATAATCTCTGGCTACCCCGCAAGGGATATGGCGTGAAGATAAATAAATAAATAAATATATAAATAAATAAATAACACTAAATTGTGAATTAAAAACTATATTAAACTTTGGAATATCATATATATATATATATATATACATATATTGTCTAAAATTGCAAGCAATCATACAGTTATGGAAAGATATAACGGCGGAGATAAGATAGAACGATGGCCATCGTCACACACTTTATTCAGAAATAACATTCTTGCCATTCTCAATACATAAACCATTTTGGAAATTCGTATCTAAAGCATGGCGTTTAAGAAGCATTCTTAAGAAAAATATTACTTGAAAATTAAATAAATTGGATGAAGACCTTGGGTTTAACCAGGGCAGATTTGGAAGTCGGTAGGCCAAGGAGCAACGAAGCAGCGGCATGCCCTCATTATTATTTTCCTTTTTTTTTGTCGTCTTTTATTGTCAGCAAATATAATTATTTTAACAAAGGATATAGTGATTTGTTAAAGTCGAATACAATTTATTAAAAACTAAATTAACGAATGGAACCTTGCAAATCTGATGAATTGAATACAATAGTAAAAATTAAAAAATATTGGTAAGAAAAACCTAAAAGTTGTTCTGTTAAAATTTGGATTTTTTTTCTTTATTGTGGAGCACCTCTCCTGTAGGCCTCGCCGGCCCTCCCCTAAATACAACCCTAGGCTGAATAGACTGAATTGTAGTCTTAGGCTGAATGCATCGGATCATAGTCTTATTATTTAAAATAGAAAAAAATCAATACGTCACCTTCTCCAGTTTGAGCGCGACGGGTGAGGGGTTGTCGTTGGTGACGGCGTCTGCTATCTGCTGTCCGATGAGGAAGGCGTCCCGTCGACTCCCGCCCGCCACCTGCACGAACATGGAGTCCGTGTCGCCGTATATCACCTTATAAATAACATTAAACATGTCATTGTATATATCACTTGCTATAGTTTTCTATATTAATATTTATTATCATTCCCATTAAATTAGCCCTTGAAAGTTAAAGATAAAGATTTGTGTCGTGTTTTGTAAGAAAATATGTAGAATTAGGTATTGACTTCCCAGTCGTTACACATTATTCGAAACAACGTTTTATGTGATATTGGCAATAAACGTGTAAAATTATCTAAATAATGAAAATAATCTCACAGGTTCGAGTCCTGCTCGTGTTGATGAATTTTTTCATTCTATATTTATTTTACATTAACTTACCTTAGCATTCCACCCCCCATTCCTAACCAGTTTGATAGCACGTTCCAGGGTCTCCCTGGCCTTGGACAGCACGCTGTCTCCGACCTCCACGCACGGCATGCGACCGCTGAAGTTAGCGGCCGTGTATCCGTAGGTAACGTTCGCTATTAGCTTTAAACCTGGAATATATATTCTTTAATTTATACAATGCGTAAAGCAGCACACCTATAGCGAAATTGCGTATGCGGCTCAATATACAAGACGCCTATGCGGCTTAACACTAATATTGTGAAAAGTATACTAGGGGCGCCAACAAACCCAAAATTACGACTCGCTGCGCTCGCGAAATCTCGGGTGACGTTTGCATATTGAGCGAAGCGAGCCCAGTGTATTGACTCATCGTTTCCCATTGACTTCGATGGGATATCAGTTTTTTGACATATTAAAAAAAAAATTTTAAGGACATTTTTCAAATTTTTTTTAAGAACCATCACCTAATGTCTGTCTTTTTGATTGCAAAGTTTCATAATTATCCGTCAAGTAGTTTTCGAGCCAATTCGTGACAAAGAATGTAAAAAGTCTCCAGTAAAACGCTCCGCTCAATTCGTTCGCTTCGCTCAATTAGTATTGTGGCTATTTTACGTCGCATCCTTTTATATTTATCACACACAATACTTGTGTTTGAGCCGCATACGCATTGCATTAAAAACTACACACACGATGTGTGGTACAGTTAAACAAGTAACAGACCCAATTGTCTGGAATGCATAGATTTCTTGACTGCCTCATCAGTCTGTAGTTTCATTCCTTTCTTGACTGCTTGTCTCGCTGCTAGTATCCGTCGTAGTAGGGCCGGTAAGACTCCTCTCCGTACTGACTGCTTGACAAACCCGACCCCCACTGGGGACCAGTTGATGAGGTTGTTCCTTGAGAGCGTCTCCAGTCTAGATTTTGGTACCTTGAGGCGCCATGCTCCGAATTCGTAAGGTTCTTCACTTAACACAATTTAGATAGATTTAGTTACAAATAATAAGCAAGACTAATCTAATCTAATCTAACGACGTTCATTTGTCTGTCTGTCCATAGATTAATAGATTATTTTATTAATAATATATATATACATATTTGACCTCACCCATTAATATTCTGCACTCGTCCTATGCACGTTGAGAAGCAGTAGTTGTAAGCGATCATCATTGAGGGATACAGACTTTGGAAATCCAAAACTATCACTGGGTCGGTGTAGAAACGAGATTCTAGAATAACAATATCTTTTTTTAATAACTATCCGACATTTGCATGAATTTTATATCATAATGCAGTGCTAAGAACTTTTATAACAAATGTATATATATATATATATATAATACCTGGTTCAAATATAAGCGGCAGACACTCCGGCGCTCTCATAGCAGCCCTCTGCCTAACGGAGGGAGACAACGCGACCAAATTAAGAGGTCTCGCCGCTCTAAGCATAAGAGACTCCACTCGGAACTGAGACCCCCGGGACAACACCTCCCACCACTGGAGACCGAACAGACGAGCTAACTCCGATGTACGATCTACAGATTAAAAATATTAAATTTAATACAGATTGAAAAATTAAATTAAATATAGATTAAAATAATAAATTGAATACATATCAAAAATAGTAAATTAAACAGTTTAAAAATAATAAAATAAATAATGAATTAAATACAGATAAAAAAAATATATCAAAATTTCTTAACCAAACAGGTTTTGTGTTATTAAAATCAAATATCCAGTTAAATTTAATTATGAACTTACTTATAATATCAAGTTTATCCAACATCCTAACGGTACCAGATAATCTCGTCAAATAATATTCAACAGGTATCCATCTCAGCATCCTGGTTTCCTGGTTCCACCATTCGGATAACTGTTTATAACTGTATGTGGGGACACGTTCATTTAATACCACATACATGCAATTCTCGAAGCTGTAGCTGGATAAGGCCAGCTCGTGTCTAAAGAGTCGCCATACATTGAAAGTGATTCTACCGATAACTCCCTCCAAGTCACTCTCATGTTTGTAACGTTTCTGATACCTTTCTGTTATTCTAGAAAGTTCCTTGACTATTTCTATACCGAGCACAATAGATCTTTCTATAACATAACCCCACGAATTCATCTCAACCTCATACCCACAGATGATATCTGGATCATGTTTTTTTACTGTTTCTATTATTTTTTCTATCAAATCTATTTCTTTATTAACGTAATTTATTTTAAAATTAAAGATGCATCTATCCAAATATTTATATTCTGTATCAACAATGATAACTTCAGTTATGTTCCTTTCCAAATAGTGATTGGATGGGCTATTATTGACTGTTGTGATAAAGACGGCTCTTATATCGTCATGTTCGGGATCTGGGTGACACTCTCCACGTATTGAAGTATGTACCTCTAAGAGCATTATTGTGAGGAAATCTGCCTGAAAGAATAACTTGGATATAAATATAGATTTATTTACTAGGGGCGCCAACAGACAATCAATTTTGACTAGCTGCGCTCGCGAAATCTCGGGTGCCGTTTGCACATTGAACGAAGCGAGCCCAGTGTAATGACTCATCGTTTATTTTTTTTGTCATTTTTCAATATTTTTTTTTGTCATTTTTCAAACAAATAATATTATACCATCACCTAATGTCTTTTTGATTGCAAAATTTCATAATTTTCTGTCAAGTAGTTTTCGAGCCTATTCGTGACAAAGAATATGAAGAAGTCTGCAGTAGAACGCTAAGCTCGTACGGTCGCTTTGCTCAATAACTACAGCTGATTTTGCGGTTGAATAAATGGGCGAATGTATATATGAAATTAAGCTAAATTTATTAGTAATCAGAGCTTATCTTGTGAATGAATGAATGAAAATAACAGCCTACAAAAAAGGTTTACATTTATTACCTCAACTGTTGGAGTATTTAAAATGTCCATTCTAGATTCACTATTTCCAAAACACAGAAATGATCCGTCCGGTTGCATCGTGAACTGAAGAGACGTGCTCAGTTCAGTTTGTTCCTGTGAAACAAGTTTTAATAAATTATTAACCAAATGATTTTCGTATTTAAAATTACTTAGTATTTATTCTGGCTTACTTTATCCGTTTCACTTATACTATTGTTTATTTCATTTAAACCTATAGCTTGAGAATTTTCTAAATCGTCTATATTTATATGAATTTCTTCAATTTTATCTGTTTTATCTTCAAAATCATTTTGATTATTTATCAACCATTGTTCAATATCACTTCGTAACGGCGCTAGTCTCACCGGTTGCAATACACACTGCTGGTTACCGGCCAATAATAATTTCAATTTATCTGGTTTAGAAGATTCCTGGGATAACTCGTGTGTTTGTAGAAATATTAACTGTCTCCATTCCTCGATACTCGTCGTGTTCAAGACCTGTTCAAATGGTTTCTGATCTAGAGACAACTTGCTTTGCAATTTGAGTATCATCTGACCGATTTCAACTTTTTCACCGACATCTCTATGATTGGAGAAGTAAGGTTCAGGGTTTATAGTTTTTGGTATTGAATATTTATCGAGTGTTGATATTATATATTCTTTGGATGGAGGTCTGAATTTTGGAATTAGAATTTTCACGTTTGAACCATTCTCTGATTCTATTTGGGTTATTTCATTTAATTCACTTTGTCTTTGTTCTTGTGTATTTTTATAATTTCTAAGGATGCTTACAGATTCTTGAGGTGAGTCTTCAAGAGAGAGATCAAAAAATATAGTTTTGTCATAAAAACTCTGTATACCATTCTCATTATCGGGTGATGATTCTAAATCACTATGAGAATCAAACACTAGATCTTCTTTAAAACTATTATTCATATTAGATGGTCCAGCTACTGGCTCGTAATCTTCTTTTTTACTTTCATTTGTTGTAAGTTTTTCAACTAATTTCACAATTGATTGCTCATTATTAATTTCACGTTCCGTAGATTTGCAGCTTCTTTTTAGATGCAAATCTGATATATTTTCTATTGTTTCTATTGAAACATTGATTTCGTCTGATTCACCACTATCATTTATAACTGGAACAGTTTTCTTGCTTTTGGGTTTCGACAAACCCAATTTGAAGGGTCTCATCTTCCTTTTTCTTACTTTCTTCACATCTATCATAAATATATTATATTTATTTGATTAAACGATTAAATTAAATAAATATACACTTACGCTCATCATCACAAGTTCCATCCAACTGTGGGATGATCGCGTCATCCCAAGAGTCGCAGGACCAGCCATCTTTATCCTTATCGCTGTAATATATCATGCTTACTTTAAATCTATGTAAAATCAGTTATTTATAGACTATATATATACCTTTTAGGTTCTAGTACGATGGTTTCATCGTTGAACGCTTGTGAGTAGTCCTCGCTGTCGGAGTCTGTTTCGTTGACTCCGTTATCTTCTGCTGGTGTTCTCATCACACTATCATCGTCCTCTGGCTTTTCTTCTAAATCTTGTAACATGTCCACCAATTCTAAATCTTCGTTGTCCACTTTAAGAAACAATATATATGACACGGGGATTATCATTTATATATTTTTTGTTATTAAATATTGGGTCTAGATAGCTGAAATTTAGACCATACTTTTTTTAAACGTAAAAATTCGTTGCAAAATTACTTTTGAAAATTACTCTTTAATAGGAAATATTATATTATATATATTTAAATTGCTATTTGAATCCACAATTAAAAATTAATACATTTAAGTAAATTTTGAAATTCTCCGTCTTAAAATGGGGGGATAGAGAGGAGAGTAAGGGACGTTCAGCTGCTATCACATATGCATTTGATAAATTCCAATTATTACGGTATTGAATTACCTAAATCGTATGGAAGAGTAAACAAAGAACTAAGACTCACACGTAATTTGACTATAATGAAGAGAAAAGCTGCTATTGAGTGCTATGTCTTCATTAACTAAAGTATCATCAAATTCATCATCTCTTACTCCTCTCAGCGTATTATTCAGAGATTCATTATATGTGGCATTTTGGTCGTGATGGCTGATGTCTGTGGCATTTTGGCATGTTGTGACATGTTGAGAACCTCGTGCCATTTCAGCTGGATAATGTACTAGTTCAGTTGGTTTATCAATCTCAGCTTTATTTATAATATTTGTAAGTTTAACCGTAATCATATTTTCATATTTTTTATGTGTCTCAGTTTCTTCGTTTAATCTTGCTTGGGATAACGTTTTTGATGGTATGGACACATTCAACTGTTTCCGTCTCTCGAGCTCTTGATTCCAAACTTCCTCGAGTCCTGGATTTTCTATCCCGTCCCCTCTGCCCACGTAACGACGATTCAAAATCTGGGACGCCACACAATCCGCTTCATAATAGCAGACACTTTCAGCTTTTAAACCAAAGTCATTACTTTTAACTGGGTCATCGCTGTGCTGAGAGAACCTTGTATTTCTAAACTTTACGGATTGCAAATCAATGTTGCTCATTCCAAATAAATTGAAATCAATGAAAAATTGTAAGGTGAAATTGAGGTGGGCCTCGTGTGGTTGGAGCGCTTGGCCCAATATGGCGCCGTTGCTACACAACTCAACCGCTTGCTTGATGAGACCGGGACTGTATAGAAATATTTTCAAAAACAGATGCTCTTTATCGTGAAACCCATAAAATGGTCTGAAAAAAAATGAATACAGGAAGTTTTAAAAATTATATTTTTAAGTACAAAATAATATTTCCTGAATAGTTATTTACACTTACAATCCCTTGACCAATGTTATTTTATAAACATGTTGGTTTCCCGACGATGCCTGTTTAAGAGCAATATTTAAGGCTTTGTCAAGACTTGCTGCTATCTGAAACATAACATATTTTCAAATTCTTATATAATATAAATATAGATAATTAATTATTATATAAAAAAATATAACTTTGATATATGAAGGAATGATTTCTTGTGCATTTACCATGTCTATAATACAAACTTCAATTATTTATATATTTGAGGTGCTGAAATAGTAATTGGTATCGATAATTACTTCACCTACAGCCAATATACCTGATATAAAAACTGTGGTTCTGGATTCGCATCTGGACATGGAATATAGAAATAAGGAAAAACTCCGTGTATGTGCAGACATGCTTTCTGGCCACCAGGTGTGGGCCCAAATATTCTTAATACTGGCACCTGGAATAGTTTAACACTTTTAAGTTCATACCAAGACTCCATGTGATTAAAGAAGTTGTGAAGACAAATAACATCACATTTATATATCTATTTTAATTAACTTCATGTACACAAAAACTATGGATAATTATAAACTTTGTTTCATTGCTCGTTATATATCCAAATAAGTCAGCATTTATTTATTTATATATTTTCCACTTTCAATCCATACCAGAGATCTCTTGTGTATGTCAAAATGAAGTAACAGGAGGGCCTATTTTGATATCATATGTATCAAAATAAGCACTTCTGTAAAGATACTCTCCAACTTAAAATAAGGCTATGAGGGAGGAGGTAAGAACCACAAAACAACCTCAGCCGGGGTTTTTTTTTAATTGTGATCAATGTTTCACAAATGTCAATATATTTAGTGAGCAATGTACGAATAACTAGAACCATCGCAATCAATTCGATAAGCTGTCCTAATGATAATAAATAAAAATATATATATAATACCAAGTTATACAGATTTCATAATACAGGTTAAAAACTTTTAAACTTTCTTTGATAAATTAAAAGAAATGAATTCTCTTTCATTAAACTTACTTGCTTAATATCAGAGCCACGAAATTCAGAGTAAATGACATCTATCCCAGGTATGGGCTTGGTTAAATAGTGATCACAAACAACTATCCGCACAGAAAATTCAGGTTTTACCATTGACACATCTGTAAAAGTATGAATACATCGCTATAAAATGAAAATAATTATATTTTATATATTAAATATTTTTAAATTAAGCTCAAAGTTAAATATAAGTTATAATTTATTTGTTCATACTGTTTCATTAACAGACCAGATTTTTATTCATTATACATACCAGATTCAGAATATTTTTCATTGTGGCTTGCATCTTGTTGGTTACTGTGGTGTGACATTATTAATATTCTAATCCATACAGCCTCCAAGCTTCTTAGAATCTTAAATATATCTTGTAATGCTTATATTATTTAGAAAAACTTCATATCAAACTATACATATGAATAACGATATAAAAAATATTCAGTGCTATGAATTCCATGTTATTGTTTTAAATTCGAAAATTCAAAGTTTCCTTTAATATTCATATTTAGATCCTACATACAGTTTTAAAACTTGTGCTCTATCTAAATGACACTAGTTGCTACTTGAACGAACTTGATAAACGTCAAAACTTGTCAAGGTAATAAGCAAAACAAGGAACAGCTGACACATTCATTCCCTTTACCCGGATTCCGGTGTCATTAATAATTAAATGGTCCTCTCGAGAATACGCATATCAAAGACAGCTTAACAAGGTACGTTGAAACCAACATAAAGCGTTTGTGACGTCATATTCAGGCAAAAAGAAAATGAAAGACTGGTAAAGTAAACAAATGTATGAATGTTTAGGCGATATTTTCCTCTTTTTTGCTTGAACTATAACATTATGTTCAGAAAAAACATAAAAGCAATGATGGTTTCGAAGGATAACAAATTGAATGGTCGCGATGGCATCTTTATGTTTTGTATGTGGATACTCGAGTCTCGAAACATTGAATTGATAAAGTTAGGGAGTAGATTAAGTTTAATAATATTTATTTTGAAATTAAATTTTAAAACACCAATAATTAAAAAAATAACGATAAGACACTTAATAAAAAAAAATTGATAGCATTTTTTAGCTTCTATAGTAATTGTCATAAATTCTAATTCCAGACTTCTAAGTTTTCCTTTTCTTTAAAGTATAGCGATTTAATCTATCGTTTCTATTACTCTGTTATGTATATGGAGTCTGTGGTGACTATTGTTATCCTGTTCTTGTTTCTCTGTCTCTTCAGCTGATTCCAAAAATTAGTCGTGTTTCCAATCTTTCGTCCGTGTGTTAATATATATTTTTTAAATATTTAAAATCGTAAAAGACAAAAACTAAACAATCTAATTGTGCATTTGCAATGATTCAAGGAATTTAAAGAACTATAAATAAATAAAGGGAACTTTCCGTGTTTTGTGGCATTGTGTTTAATGAAGATGAGAGTTTAATTTGAAAAATGAAGTGCAATTTCAATGTTATAAATAAAAAAAGAATATCTATACAAAGATAATAAAACTAAAGGTAGGCGATGGATGATGAGGAGGCGGACTTGCGTGAGCAGATATTCCACAATAATGTTAGAGAGCAGATCGTAAGTTTGTCTACACTTTTTATTAATTTGTCAATTAATATTGAACTTTGGGACTAATTTATTATACGTTTCAGATTTTTCTCCTCCTCTTTATATTACTATACCTCTTCTCGTTTATGCTAATCGAGAAGTTCCGTCGCCGCGATAGTGAGGACTACTTCACAGCAGATGAAGATGAAGTAAAGGTGTACAGGATTAGCTTGTGGCTGTGCACGTTTGCACTGGCCGTGTCTCTTGGCTCCGCACTCCTGCTGCCCGTGTCAATAGTCAGCAATGAAGTGCTTATATTGTACCCAAACAGCTATTACGTTAAGTGGCTAAATAGCTCTCTAATACAAGGTATATAATTTTTTTGTAATTAATTTAAATATATTTTATATATTAATGGACTTCATAATGATATTTTTTGTTTTGTTTTAGGGCTATGGAACCATGTATTTTTATTCTCTAATTTATCACTGTTTGTGTTCCTGCCATTTGCCTATCTATTTTCGGAATCTACAGGATTTCCTGGTTGCAGAGGTCTTAAAGGCCGAGTGTATGAGACCTTTATAGTGCTAGGGCTCTTAGGGGTGGCTATGTTGGGTCTGGCTTACGTTATCTCCGCTTGGTTGGAAGGTGATAGATCCAGTATAGATGCTCTGTTGAGTAAGTATTAAAAACATATTATTTATTTTGTCTGTTTGATACAATAGAACAGATATATAGTTTTTGTCATAATACTGTTAGATTTGAAGATTGTCTTTTATTTGTATTAACATATGTAATTTGAGATATAAATTGTGCAATGATCCATCCATTATTAAAATTATAATTTTTTTAAGATATATCATAAAATTTTGCAGTTTCCTTTATGAATTATTTCCTTATAACATTAATGTTATAAGGGTAGATAAAATGTATATTATTATTGACTATATCAGTAAATAAGGAAACCAATTAATGCTTGTACCACAACAAATTCAAACCTCTTCTTCTTCATTCTTTAATTAGTTTTATTGGTAATTAGATCACACAACTACAAGTCATTTTAAAAGTAGAATAATTCCAAGATTTACATTATATATCTAGAAAGTGCTAAAATTATTTATAATACTCCTACTTATCTCCTTTACTTTGTTAGCCATGTTTTTCTTTATTTTCATGCTATTAATTTATTTCTCATATTACTTAAAATATTTAACAGTTATGTTATTTAATATGAAATTAGTTATCCTACAATTAGAATTTATATATATATATATTTTATTATATTGTCTGTTTGTATTTGGATGTCATTGTTAATATAAATAATTTGAGTCTCATGTAAATGTTTCCAATTATATACAATGCTTTAAAAGTTAATGAACTGTATGTAGTCTAAAAACTCATTATTTACTTTGTGCATATGCATATATATACAATTCATTAAAATTGTAGGGTCGTAGCACTTATAAGTTGGATCTAAACTAAAGAGGCTGATTTAATAATAAATAAATATAGTATGTATAGTATAATATCTCGGTAATGTGAACTAAATGATTATTATGTACCTAATTGACCGTGCAGTCGGATTGTTATGAGTGCTTTGTTCCAGCTGCACCCATTATTGTCTCGCTATTCATATATTTCCCCCAACAAAGGTTTTATATATACTAATATATTTATATACAAAAGAAGTTTGTTTTCTATTACAGTTTTTTATGTTGCTAGTTATATTAGTTTTTTTTAAGTATGCATAAAAAACAAATTAAACTATTTGTTGGAATTTAATGATATGAATAATTGAGTGTATAAATAAAAAAACAGCATATATTCAAAATAGTATTGTTGTATTACTAAAGTATTTGATGTATATTGTTTGTCTTATACGAAACCAAGTATGAAAACTGAAAACATTTAATAATGGTTTTGGTATTTGGTATTTGGATGTTATTGTTTATGACAACAGTTTAGTGATGGGCACTGAATATCAAATAACTAGTATCCGTCAACCGTGCCGGCGGGTGTTGAGCTGAGCCCCTCTCCTTTCTTCTTTACTTGATAACTTTTGAATGGCTAAACATTTTTTCAATCTGTTTTCGCTATAACATCCGCGTTCGGCTCAAACATACATGAGGAAATTTTTAGATAATTATCTCGTCGCATTCTGGATACAACTAAATACAAAAAAAGGTCTCCCAAACGGTTAAGAGCTTCGCTTATGCTCAACTCAACAATTGAATATATATATATAACAGTATTATTACTTGTATACTGAATGTAATTAAACATTCAACAAGTGTTTTTGTTCAAGATATTAAATGAAAAACATTGAAACTATAGGTTGGATGTTTTTTGTTTTATTGATTGATCGGTCAGAGAGACTTGTTTCTAAACAAAAACTATAATGGCCGTAGACAATGAAAAAATTAATTAAAAAAGAACATCACTGGTCATGGAGTCTGTATTTCTTAATAAAATAAATTAATTGCAACAAATTATTATAAATGGAAATATATATTTGTGTGTGTGTGTGTGTGTGTGTGTGTGTGTGTGTGTGTGTATTGTACTATTATGATTACATCCCTTTAAATGTCTGTCTGTATACAGTATAAATTAATGTTAATTTTGATTTTCACAGATCTGTGGACGTATCTTCCATTTCTATACTCTTGCGTGTCGTTCGTCGGTGTTCTTATGTTGCTAGGTGAGTGTATTTTATTTAATATTATTATTGAATTAGGTTTCATATCTATATATATAATAAATGTGTAACTGATCTATGTCTGTATAAAGAAGAACTTAAACCAAATTATTTAAAAAAAAATTGTCTTTGTTTATGATCATTCTTTGAATATGTTAATGTCATTTCACGGACGCATTGTTGTAATCTTAAAATTATGTTTTTTTACCGATTTAATGGTCTATAAAATGAAAGTTGTCAATTTAAAATAATGTTAACACTACCACTGTTTTTCATTCGATAAAAATATAAAAAAAACCGTTTTGCATAATTGCTGAATTTTTAACTAACTTTTTAATAATGGTCTGTAAAAATTTAATTTTAAAAAGTCTGCTACAAAAAAAAATACGTGCAAACGGAGTCGCAGGCACAACTAGTTACTAAAAATGTAATCGTTCATATATCGGTGAATAGATCAAGAAAATAATATAAAAATATATTTTTTTATTATATTTCATTAAGAGTCGGTAAAAATTTTGAAAATTTAAGGTTATATTAGTACTTAACGAGTACTAAAATTTCCGAACTAGGTTCATTGCAAGTATTTATCATATTAAGCAATACCATTCGATTGGATTATCAATAAATAAATGCAATTATCATTATCAAAGTGATGATAAAAATTTAATATATTTCATTTATTACAAGAAAAAATGGCTAACATTAAATGTACGTTTCAAACAATATTTTTATCAAGTTTAAAACAATTTCGAGTTAATCGTCTTCTTCCTCATAGTTATCACTCTTATCTAGAAAGTATTTAACAAGATGGTCGTGTTCCGGAAACTTTTCCTCCAGCTCTTTCCTGCATTCTTCAAACTTTTCAATTTCCTCCAATTGTAAATGAGCTTTCGCTCTGTATAGACGCGCTTTGAAGCTGTTCTCGTTAATACGAAGCGCCCACTCGCAGTCGCTAAAAACCTTTAAATAATATAATATATATATATATATAAATAATATAATATATATATATATATATTTATGTTAATTCGCTAGTGCATTAACCTCACCTGCCCCGTATTTAATACCTGTTCTTATCTCTTATCAGTATTGGTCTTGACATGCTTCTAATAATATATTATTGGTTCATTAAAAATAGTATTGTAATATTTATATATATATATAATACTGACTTTTGCCGGCGGATTTGTCCGCGCTGTATAATGAGTCTATGTCGGATTGTCTAAATGTTTTAATGTAACCTATGTCCTCTTTTGTATCCTTGAGATGTGATTTCTTTATCGGTTGAGTAGTTAATGCGTGAAAGCGTAACAAACAAACTCACATTTATATTAGGTTTGTTATAGGTTTACGTCTTACACTTTGATCTATATAAAATATAGCTGTATTAATTCTGTCTGTATGTCGCATTTAAGTTTTTTCCGATCGCGATTAACACGACACTTCGAAGTGTATCGATGCAAAAACACTAAACATATATTTGGCTCATCGGAATTATCAAATTTATTATATATATATTTTATTAAAGCAATCTTCTCTATACCCTGTATAGAATACTATAAGTAATACTGGCTGGTACTTATATATAACTGTTCTTCTAATAATAGATTCGTTGTTTATAGTTCTAAACCTGTCTGAACCACACGAATATAATAACATCGCTTGGAAACGTTGACCTCTACGTAATTGTTACTTCTATTCAAAATTGAGCAAAAATCCGGTCAAGTGTGAGACGCATTGGTGCTAAATTGTACCTCATTTTAATTAGGACTTTCCCTTAAAAGATAGATATTAAAAATTATGAAGTATTATACATACCTTTTCATAATTACCAAGTTTGATATTAGTTAAGGCGCGGTCACAGTACAACATGACGTTGTCTTTGACATGTTCTATGGCTCTGTTGTAGCAGGATAGGGCTCTGTCGTAATCCTCTCGTCTAAACGCTTTGATGGCCTGAGTCTTGAGGGTGTCAGCCTTCTCTTTACGTATCTTTCTATCGAGTGCTCGTTTTTCAGCGTCCTTGCTGACTTCTGCCATCCACGCATCTTTATCCATCTCTCCCTGTTATAATTAATTCATATTATTCAATTAAATACGTATTATTCTATTGTGGTGTATTTGTGTCATGCTTTGTTTGATGTAGAAATAACCGCTTATCTATATTTATTTATATAAATTTAATAGTAATGCTACAATAAAAGACAAGTACCGGATCAGCATAGCAATGGAACCGGAATAACTGTGACTAAAACATCAATACTGTCTGTTATTCGGTTTACTCTTAGCGGTATTCAAATTATTATAATACTCAAGCAACAACACTCTTATTTACATATATATATATATATATATATATATATATATATATATATATATATATATATACATATATATGTGTGTGTGTGTGTGTGTTTAAAATATCTCACAGGGTGTTTTATTTTTGTAACACTCAAATTAATAGCAGTCGATAATATATTTATTATATCGATTACTCCAAAGATAATTAACTGTTGTAATAAAAAGCTATTCTATCTATCAAAATATTTATAATATGTAGTGCCAAGACGCTCTTAACAATAGTTCACGTAACGATAAAGAATTTACAATTTATTTCAAGACCAAAACTAGACAAGATATATTAATAGTATCGTTCGAGCCAAATTGCTTTCACTCTTCGATAATTTAAAAGCTATTTATGAAAGATAACGTTAGTAATATACGCATTTACACTAAACAGTCTTATCAGTCTCATTGTGCGAGTACTGAATGTGAATGAACTATATACTAGAAATAAATACAAGATATGCCTCGCTTCTCTATTTTATTAATAAGATCTTCGAACCGTGCGCGGCGGGTGTTGAGCTGAGCCCCTCACCTTTCTTCTTTTCTTGATAACTTTTGAATGGCTAAACATTTTTTCAATCTGTTTTCGCTATAACATCCGCGTTCGGCTCAAACATACATGATATTTTTTTTAGATAATTATCACGTCGCATTCTGAAGATAACTAAACACAAAAAAGGTCTCCCAAAAGGTTAAGAGCTTCGCTTACGCTCAGCTCAATAACCGATACAAACGTCTTTTTCTATATGTATATATAATTCGATATTCGTCTGTTTATTCTTTATTGTTTGTTTACGTTAAAAAGTATTTCAATGGAAATGGATCTTGATCTACTTACCGTATCTCTCTTATCTAGTTCCTTGAATGCCTTCTCATTTATCAGAGTACGATCCTCTTTAATAGTCATTTTGATGTCCTCATCCAAAATAACTTTGCCCTCGAGGTATTGATCTGCTATGGTCTTGGCCGCGTCCGCCCTCGCCCTGTCACCGCTGGCCATGTCCCTCACTAGACCAGATACTTCACCTATTCTCATCATGAAGTTGTTCCACTCCTCGTTCAGTTCGATAGTTTTATTATTCATTGTTTAATTGTAAATGTTTCGTTGTACGTACGTATGTATGTATAGATGTTATGGTAAACACTCCGTTGCCTAGCATTGTTGGATCTATGTCACTGGTTGATGTCAAACGTTCATTTGAAAGGAATGCGTTGTTATTATTATAATAATACAGGTTTTATATTTATATTTTAATATCAATAATATTAATTATTGATTTTGATATTAATATCTACCACAATGACATTGTGGTTGACTAAAGTAATCCCATCTGATATTACAGCTGTGAAAGTCAATTCACAAGGTTCATTTTAAGGGAAAACATGAATCGATTTTGATGAAATTTATATTACAGGGACAGCTCAAATTTTAAGGAAGGACAGTTTAAGTGTAATATATATATATATATATATATATATATATATTTACGATTTATCCTTAATAGATTATTATGACTTGTATGTATACAATATTGGTAAATCAGAAATCATTTGATGTTTAGAGTATTCTTATATGTAAAGATTATATTCAGAGTTACTTTAATAATTTAACATATATATATATATATATTTATATATGTGTAACGACAGTTTGTACATGACGCAATGTTAAATCGATCTTTCGTAATTATGTTGAAATTAACAAACCAGTGTATTTACTCTGCAAATATTATTTGCTCTTTGGTTGACATAGTTTATACAGATGACAATATTTAATTACTATATTGTGTATATAAAAAATATGTAATATAATTTAATATTTATATATATATATATATGTAAATTTAATAATATAACAGTCGTATGAAACTTTTTTCTTTCTTTCGTTCTTTTTAATTTATGAAGAATTGTTAAATTTTAGTTATCTTTATATATATATATATGCGCAGTGTTCACGCCGTTGGGTTTCGTCCGTCTGTTCGGTGTGGTCGGAGGTGTTCTGGTTAAGCCGCAGTTCCTGAGGGATCTCAACGAAGAGTACTATGTATATACATTTGAAGAGGACACAATACGCCGACGCATCAACAATTCCATATCTACAGGTATGTGTGTGTGTGTGTGTATTATTACTACGAAACTTAATAAAATCGATTGCGATAAAATTTTGTTCAAAATTTAATTACTAACTTCATTAACAGACAGTAATTTGAAATAATATTGGTGTGTGTGCGTGAGTGTGTGTACGTTTGTACATAACTAAGTATGTGTTATATCCGACTCTAAACAATTTATTGGTTTCATAATAAATGAGTTATTTAATATATATTTATATGTTGCCATGGAAATAGTAAAAAATAATCGTAACCTTTGAAGCAATACTCGTCATTAATTATATATTTATCTTATTCTTACGTTATATCTTAACCAATTAACTTGATAACACATATAGTAAGTACATTTTCATTTATTGTGATAATAACAACATGCTGTATATATTGTAAATGTTCTATTGATGTATAAAATTCCAAACCAGTAGGCCGGTGGTATTATACACAGCGTGTGCTTATTACCATGGTATGGTGACCTCCATACTAACGCGACCTTCACTGTGCTCTTTGCGGCTACGTGACGGATATTGTTAATTTAAATTTATATATATATATATATATATATATATATATATATATATATATATATATATATATATATATATTTATATATAAGCCATTTACCACTCACTGACTCATCACGAAACCTCCCATACTATCTTTCCGATTAACTTAAAATTTTACATAATTACTTCTTTTGTGACGTGGACGTCCAGTGAGAACGGATTTTATGGAATTCCTATTTCAACATTTTGCATTTCGTCAAATTTTAAACCTGTAGGAGATATACACTTAAGGCGGGGGTAAGAGTTACCATAGCAACTATTACAATGACAACGGATAATATGACAAAGGTTACCATAGCAACCTAACTTCACATCCAAATTAATAGCGTGCCCAGCGAAGTGGGAGCGAATAAGCTAGTATATATATACCTATAAACATACAAACTGAAATACACTCATACATAGTCCTAAATTATTGGTATGGCGTATCCTAACATGCGCACGCGCATCGCTAGATCTTGGTCAATGTCATAATGATTAGTTTTGAGATTAAATATTGTGAACAATAAAAATATATAGTATAAATTTTACTTCATATTTTAGTTTACTATTTGTAAATTTACCTAATTTAGGTTAGTATATGTGAAAGTCTTTGACTAGTGTTATTTTATGGAGGATAGAAAAGAAAGTACACAATTGTTTTTATCTTTTATTGTTTTTAAGCAAGCACCGTCACAATAGACAGATGACACAAGTATATATATATATATATATTAGTTCATTTAAGGTTAGAATCGTTACTCTCACTGTAAGTCTATCTCTTTGATAAGTTTCGATTTGAGTTCAATTATCTTTCAAATCAATTAATTTTGATATTATTTTTCAGTCCTTATTTACTTTATAAATTTAGTAATTGTTTGGTGTGGCGTGAATCAAGTATCATGACTTGTTTGTTGAAGTTTATTGTACGATTGTGAGTCAATAGCTATCGTATTTTGATTTGCATCTCTACATTATGATAACAATGATTCGGTTGTTATTTTATAACAAACTAGCAGATTACCCATGCTTCGCAACGGACGGCGAAAGTGATCAAACATTTTGTTTGAATTTCCACACCACATATTAGGTATCAAACAGGCGCGTTATATTTTTTGCAGTTTTTTAGCTGTAATTTTGGAACGGTTTGGACCTTTGCAAAATCCTTTCTTATTGCACCTATTCAATATGTCAGGAGTCTTGTGTCCAAATTTCGGCATTCTAGGTATTACGGTTTGGGCTGTAGAGCGATGAATGAGTTAATGAATCAGTGAGTGTCTTTGTGTTTTATATATTGAGATTACATTAATATATCTGATATATAAATTTTTTGTTTGTTTGTTTGTACGGCTCAAAAATTATTGTACCGATTGAGATAAAATTTTGACACATTTCAGTAATGGTTGTTATCTATCTTATCTTATCTATTTTCTTATAATTGTAAGCCATTAATTTACCCTCTCTGACGAAATTTAAAAAATGTAACGTATTTGGAATGCTGTACAATAATTTTGAAATTCGAACGTTTTGAATAATTTTATCGATTTTGTTTGTGTTTTTGAAATAGACGCAATACTATCTAACGACAACTGGTACAAATGTAACCAAATGTATTTAGGTACAGCAAGTATATTTAATACAGAGATAAATGCAATTATTGTCTGTTTATATATGATTATATCCCGGTTAAATTGTTCAATCCTTTCAATTGCACAACAAGGTACAAAGGGTGGGCTTAACGCTAAAGCATTTTCTATCAGCCAATCCAAAACGTGCAAAAATATACGTACAAGGGCTACTTATTAACACTAAACCTACCAAATACCGGTCAAATTGACCGTTCTTAAACTTTTGTAAAACTTACACATTTTTAAGCGTTATAATATCGTTATTAAACTACATGACAATTTTTAGAATATGCATATAATATTTTCTTCACTCTTTACTTTTAGTTCTTTCCATTATTACCTGCGTTATATAATAAAATAACTTTTAATTATCGTTCAATTTGACGGCGTGCGGTAGGAACAGGTATACAAGAATTGTCGGTAGGTTTAGTGTTAATATAAGAAAATATGTTGATAAATATTCAATAGAAAAATAATCACTTTATTGGAATTTAAAATTGTCCCTTCTAACATAATCGTAATAAAAGTTTATAAACAAATATGTTTCTAATATTTTATATCAGGTGTAGGATACATATCACCGGAGCCGATGTACCCCGACCGTGGTGATATATCGGCACCAGTCAACCCGGACGTGTCCATGAAGTCCAGCTCAGTCAAGACCAAGGATACACCTTTATTAAGACTCAGCAACGGGGCCTTACAAGCCGGCCTCAACGAGAGACTCCAGCAAGTTGTATGTAAGAGAAAGGTGAGTCCAAATAGTGTCTCCCGAGTAATTGGTTACGTCAAATAGGATTTATTCAGATATATTCATACTAATATTAATAAGGACTAAAATTCGTTTTTAAACAGTTATCAAATCCTCCATACCCTTGAATGTAATAACATTTCACAAGATATATCTTAGATTTTCCTTTTATTACTATTAAAATTAAAAACAAAAGTGTAGGTATTATTAAATCATATTCAAGAATTTTTATTTTAGTTCATCGAAATGTGTGGAAGTTAGGTTGTTGACTGATTTGCAGAGAAATTATAATTTATATAATTGGACATCAAATATTGTTAAATTTCATTAAAAAATAGCAACTGTTAAGTTTCTGGCCGGCTCTTAAGCAGAACAGCATTCCGAGCTGATGGTACCCACATACTGACTACTCTGACCTTTTAAATTGATTCAAAGGTGCGTTGAAATGTCTACTTGAATAAAGTTATTTTGAATTTGAACTACTGGATCGATAAAAAAATTCCTTCACCATTGAAATGTTACATTACAAAATAACTGACTGCTTATTATTCCTATATTTTGATTGATTGGATTGGATTTAGGATTGATTGGATTCGATTAGGAATTGGAATCTACGGCAATGAAATCTCTGAAACGGGCTGAATTTTAACTAGACTTTGACTGGCGGATAATTTATGTTATAAGGAGTAACTTAGACTACTTAAAAAAAAAAACTTATATCTCGAACGGAGTCGCGGACAACGCTAGTGTGTAATATAATTGGTTTAGTAACATGATAAGTATCTATAATATTTTAAGTTATACAATTGTGATAACGTTTCTACACTGAATATATTGAATTAAGTCACAGAAATCGATAATATTTTATTATAATAACCTTGGAAGGGAAAGCGTTTTAAAATACATACACTCTTATCTACTAATTACAATATGTGTCAACTATTATTGTATTCTCTTTTATATTTTATGTAAAATTTTTGTAGAAAAATTTGGTAAATTTACTACCGTGAAATTTGGGTATGTTTTTAGGACTATTTTTCTGCTGTTATGAAGCATATTTACTGGAGCAAATCTTCTCTATTCTAGACGATAAAAAAATTAGACATGATTTTTTTTTAATAGATATTTTTAATAAGTGGCGAGTTTTATAGCAGAAGATAAAATGCTTATTCTCAAATTCTACTTTCAGGAAGTGGAGAGCCAGCGCAAGAAGTCGTCCTTCCAGCGCAACGTGGTGTACCCGCTGGCCATGCTGCTGCTGCTGGCGCTCACCACCATCACCGTGCTCATGGTGCTGCAGAACACGCTGGAGCTGCTCATAGGGATTAAGGCCGTGCCGCTCAGCACACGGGTGAGTGCCTGACAATATACTGCTGTTGCTTTCCAGAATAAAAGAATTGAAAGACCAACGACTCGTCTTTTCTCTCGTTAACTCTTCACCATTATCTTGTTTATAAACGGCAATAATCGTATGGTCTTTTCTATATTTATAGCAATTCACCCTGGGCATCGCGTCGCTGTCAAAGCTGGGTTGCGCGGGAGCGTCTCTGGAGGCGGGTCTGATCCTGTACCTGCACGCGGCGTCGCTGACGGGGCTGGGCACGCCGCTGCGGGCGCTGCGCGTGCTGCCCCGCGCGCGCCGCACGCCCCTCGCCCGCATCATCGCGCTCAGCGCCGTGCTCCTCGCGCACTCCACCGCGCAGCCGTTGCTAGCTAAGATATTGGGTGAGGACACGCCTCCAGATTTGGGTCAATAACGTGTTGGGAGTTCATGTTTTTACATAATAACATTCATAGACCTCTCCACTGTTAAGTGTGATTGTGCTGTATCCTTCTAATTTCTCTTTCTTTTCAATATGAAAGAAAACGTAAGATTGTTAACAACCTTGTCTACATTAGAATTTTTGATCTCCAACCATTTCTTCCAATCTTGTATACAAAATCCAATAACCAATTCTTCTTTAACTCGCTATAAGGCCGAGCCACATCCTCCACTCACGTTTAATCATCTGTTTATTTATTTTTACATCGGAAGGAGTCCACCCCCCTCCCTATCCTTTCTCCCCAAATCTTCTATCTTCAGACCCCACTTTTTTTGAACCAATCAATCTTATACCATAATAGGTATAACGAACTTCGACCTGCTGGGTGAGTTCGGTCGCATCGAGTGGCTCGGTAACTTCAAGCTGGTACTGCTGTACAACGCCATCTTCGCGGCCACCGTGACCCTCTGCCTCATCAGCAAGTTCACGGCCAGCGTGAGGAGGGAGCTGTACAACAGGTTGGTGGAGAACGTTAACATGCTGGCGCACTGCGTCTCCTTCCTCAACAACTAGGGCTGCCGCCCCTTGATATACACCTTACCAGGAGCACCCTTTGTCATGGCATTACATGATACTATCCTGATACCTCTATTCAGTATGGGATGAAATGTCGTGTGTCATAATAATAAAATTGAATTAAAAAATTGTAAATATAAAAAAAAAAGAAAAATATGTTGAAATTAATAATATTATACTTTTGTAATATAATAATAAATTAAATAAATAAAATTTGAAGTCGGTGTCCGTGATTGCTATATCAAGAGTCTGCAATCCAATAATAATCAACCAATGTATATAATATAATGTGGCATATAGTATATAGATAGTGTTATGCCGTGTACATTAGAATTTTTATCCTCGGACCAATCCAGCTTACATTATGTAAGCATCCCCGATATTAATTAATAATATTTTAATATAATATAATTTTGCATTTATTTTGAATAAATAGATATTGACCATGTGTTCTTGAGGAGCAGATTTTAATTTAAGGATTTTTTTTTTTTTTTTACCGATGAGACTGAATTTTGTTAACTATTTGAATTTATGTCGGGAGATTATTTATTTATTGTGTGTAATATTAGTATATTTTAGTGTTTTTTGTGAAATATCTGCTGCAATGTGTTTCTGATTGATCGTATTGAATTTTTTGTAATAATTTAAAAATCCAAAATATTGATAATTTAAAAGAAGCAAAGACTGTTTTATGTTAAGATAATTTTGTTACGAGGAGGTTACACTTTACAAAATGATAATAAATTTGTTTTAATGTATTCAATATAATTTAGTAAAAGTGCAACCTCTTTTAGGACTTTTTTTGCTCAAATGTCACTAAAAATAACTAATCTAAAGAGTAGTGCTCCGTTAAAATTAAATCTTAGAATATCAATACCGTTGTGCTGTTCTTGTGCTAAATAATAATTTGTCAAAATTTTCCATAACTAATATTTTATCTGTATTAATATTATTAATAATTATTGTCAATCTGTCAACCTGCAATGGCTAGCAATGAATGGATAAAAAATTATGTGAAAATTGAGGCTCTATTGAAATTTTCTAGTCGTTAACGGATCTCTAAAGTTATTGCAGCTTGAAATAACTGCCATCATTACAATTAACGTCACACAACACAATCATATATTAATATTGTATTGGTACATATATCACAAATAGATATTTTCAATAAATAGTAATGTTAAAGAGGATATAGTAGACGGTGGGGTCCTAAGACCTCCATGACCTTGGTTTAAATCAATGGAGACAGGACGGGGGCCTGATGGGTAAATGTAGTATCTAAAGCTGGTACATACACATGTACATATATTTTCATGTGTCATGACTATAAAATATAGCATGTAATATATAATATAATATATTTTGTCTTTAAAATATTGTTTTCTTTTTTAATATAAAAATGTCAGCCGTTTAATAAATTAATTTTATATGTACAATTTAAAATGGCTGAAAGTTAATATATTATAAGAAATGGAAACTGAAAATATAAAACCAGCTTTAGTTAACCAAGATACAACTATACTATACTATACTATACTTTAGATTAAAACTTAAAATTTATATAAACAATAAGTCCTCGATAGATTAATGAATATTCCCTGTAGATAACGTAGATATTATATCATAGACATATATTGCGTTTTATTATTAGCGGTGCTAAAATTGGAGTTTTGATAATACCACAATACTAAGTGTTAGTATTGTTGCTTAAATAAGTCCTGTGTGAATAATGTATGATTTAATTAATATATAATAATAATAATACGAGTTTTATACATTTTGTATTATCTGTACCAAACGTTGAGATTGCATTGGAAAATATATATGAAAAATTAAAGGTTCTTTTTATTTCATCCCATTTAAGGTTATAATTTATTAACAGTCCATTTTAACATTCATTTGCTTATTTCGCTTACTTTAAGTAACCGTATATTAAAAAGCAGGTAAGAATAAAATAGATATTACAATTTCATTATTTTGGAATTTTAAATCAATAACTATAAAGTAAATCAAATAATTTAATATGTTCGATTTGTAGCAGTTATATTTTATCATACAATCACAATTTGTTATAATATTAAAACTTTATATATCCAGTTTTAAATGGGTGGCCAATATGTTTACTGTACCTGAAGAGGCGAGACGAAATGTTACAACCGCACCTAAAGCATCCTCAGTTGACCGCACCTTACATGTTGAGAAGACTGAATCTTCAGATCACTTGATAAATGAACACTTGAAAGCCGAATAAAACTTTATATCAACTTAATAAAAAAATAATTAATATTTGATTTCATTCTCATATTGTAGTCAATAATGTCCATATATTTTGTCGAATATACCTTGAAAAAGTTTTAATACTAAAATAAACCGCCAAAACATTTTCACAGATAATTTTTTTTTAAATAGATTATATTATTTTATCTTTAGACACATGCGTTTTATAAAAATACAATTATAAGTTAAATATTATTGGCATTTTTTAGACTGCTAGGTAATATTTTAGTAAGTTTATTTTTTGTTTAAATATAAACGAAAGTAATCGTCCTTGTAAAACCAAAAATTGATTCGATTGATAGAAGTAATTACGAATCTATTTACCGTTACTCTTCCATCTACCTGTCATTTTAACAGCAATAGTTATTTAAAAAATATTTTTTCTATTAAAAGATTTATCTGCTTTAAAACACTATAAATTAGTGCGATGTTTAGAAATGTTGTTAATTTTTATTAATACTGCTAGCTTGATTATTCTGTAAATTATTTGTATTGAGACTTGTACCTTGAATAATAAAAATATGCTTATATATAAGAATATACATTTGTGTTCCTATATCTGTAAGATTTTTTTAAATAAAATTTACTTTATAAATTACATGTACTATTATATCCAAAATAACTAAAAATAGAAAGAAACATTTTAAATAGTACATTATAAGTATAATTAAGAGAATTTATTTTTTGTATATTATAATTCTAAATATAAAATATTTATTCTTTAGCTGTGATTTGTATTAAATATGAAAAATTGTGCTATTGTGTGAAGTGATGTTATCACAGTTATGATCTGATTTACTTGTAACCAAAATTTTAAATAAATATATATATCTAAAAAAAATTTGTGTAAGAAAATTATAAATAAAAAATATTTATTCTTCAGGTATTTTATTTTCATTAAGTCCTAGTGGAAACACTTCCATGTAATGTTTCCCACATCTTCTCCCTTGGGCTTTAAGAAGAAGCTTCCAAGCATTATTTCTTATGACTTGAAGGCTCTCATTACTGTTTAATCCTAAAATAAATCCAATGTTGATGACGTCATGGACGTCTCGGACATGCATGAAATTTGCTGCTCCACTTGAAACAACAATATTTTTTGATCTCCCAACAGCGTGATAATTATGAGCTGTAGTTATAATATTTTTTCTTGAGGTTGAATCCCTTATTGCCGGAGAATACATCAACTCGAAAAATATGCCTCTTTCAACAGCTTGTCTGTATAATTTACGTGTAACTTTAAAGGGCAACCTTGATTGCGGCTCAAATGTTATCAAGTCCATATCAAAAGTGCTGCATGCGTATTGAAATGCTTGTGCTGTTTTAGGTAAAACAGAAATAAGATCATATTTTTTTATATTTTCTGATTGGTTTATTTTATGGGCTACAGCTGTTTCGGAAAATTCTATTGTAACTCTTTGTAATATATTTAGTTTATAGTTTCGCTGTATGTCGGCCGGAATTTCGAGGGGCGCTGGTATGTAATCTTTTTTTTCTTTAGGGTCATTCTTTTTCTTTTTCTTTTTGGGCTCATCTTCAGGTTCTTCCACATGAGTGTTCAGAGCGATTGTGTTAAAGTTAAGTTTTTTAATATGACTAAGCGTAGTTAAATCAAAATTCCTATCTAGCGAAAGATCACAAAATCCCCAGTTTTGTCTTTCAATACTTTCCATTATAGGAAACAAATAATGGAACGGTAATGATGAGGTTATAATTAAATTTTACATAAATTTAAATTATGTCAATGCGGGATAAGTTTAATGGTGAAATAATTATATTTTCAATTATGAATTGTGATTCAATCTAATATATTCAATCTAATAATGAAAGTAAAAAACGACGTAAATATAGCCACTACTTTGAAAAAGTTTACTCAGTTGTAATACTAACTGTCAAGTGACATGTCAATTAATATTTAATTGACAACAGAATTTGCGTTTAAAAACAGAAATAGATATTTTTTAATTTATTTGGTTTTCTTTAAATCGACTCCTGATGTCAAGTAGATGAATTCAAAAGTTAAATCGTAAAATATAGTTTGCCACAAAATCGCCTTTCAGATTTAAAAATGAGGTATATGATAAAAAATGTAACTAGTTTTAAGATAACAGTAGTTACTAATTTTACGTTATGTAAAGAAATTACTTAACTAATAATAAAATAAGATAATAATAAGCCATTAAAATTCGATTACAAAACAGCTCAAATACTTATATTTTATATATTGGAATTTTTACTATAATAATTTAATATATGCGAAAACTTTTTATATAACTTTTTTTGACATAATTTAAATCAATAAAATTTTCAATTTTGTCAGTAGTATTTATTTTTTATTGTATGTGTAGAAAATATTTACTGGAAATAAATATTTGAAGACTAAAATGGTTTTTCGCATTGTTATAGCGGGGGAATCACAATGCCCTATATTTGCAGAAATATGTTTAGTGGCTGATCATATATCTCAAAACTTGCCGAATTTTTGTTATAAATGCATTGAGAAGCCAGTTGCCGAATGGAAGGTTGTGTTAATAATCATAATGACAAAGTTGTTATCTCCTTTAATTAGTATTAATAACTAATAGAATTTTTATTATTTTGTTTTCAGTCTTGGCTTTTCAAAATGAATCAAAGAAATAAGTGGCATCATATCAAATCACCAATTATATGGAAAGAACTTTTGATGATGGGCAGTAAACCATTTTACATTGGAGGCGCTTGCGAGTTTTTAGAATATTGTCATTCGTATTATCACTTCGATGCATACTTGGCGCCAAAAATCTTTGAAAATTTGGTAGAAAATTTTGGTCAATATAAGAAAAAAATTAAAGAAGAGAAACGTTATCTCCTAACATCGGAAGATCTTGTGATACCAAATAATGTCAAAAACGAATATGTAATATGTATATCCGGTGCAGGAAATCCTCTGGCTATGTTTATAATATCTGGATTATTCGAAATAACATTTGGAAATAAAATTGTATCAAAGATTTATATTTACGATGATGAATGCTCTCCTAGTTTAATGGAATATATAGAATGTGAATGTAATTTTATTGGTGGTGACCTGTCAGGAAAGATAGTGAAATACATTGACAAAATTGGAGTTGCTCTCACTAGCTCAGATTTATTAATTATTTTAGATTATGTGGCTTTTAGGTTGGTTAATAATGTATAACCTATAAAAGATCGCTCTTTTTCAATTATTACATTAGTACTTTGTGTTTTTTTTTTTGCTTTACTATTACTGTTATTTTTACCATTATTTTATTACATAAAATAGTTTAGCGTAAAATCTTTTTTTTACAGACCACCTTATTCCATTGGGGAATGGTTGTACAAAAATAAAAAGCTTATGGAAAAAATTGCGATGAAAATCAATGCTTCAGCGTTACAAACAATGCGCGTTGTTATTCCTAATTTGGGACCATCATGCTATAATGCAACCATTCTAGCTAACGCTATAACAAGTATAAATAAAAATGATATCGTCGTAGTGACGTCAGATGTTGGATTAGATATTGCACCAGTTGCTGCCGATATTGCTGCTGTTCCACTTAAGAACATGTTTTGTCCACCAGTTTGGGGATTTGTAGGAATAAACCATCTTACGGATATTCGGACTACAATCCATAAATACGAATCATTCCAGCCGCATGAGAGGTTCACCAAAGTTGGTCAATCTACACTTTGCATTGGCACTGTAACACCAGAATTACGAACCATGGAATATCTTATTTATTTTGATGAAACTTTATGGGCAAAAGTTGCTGAACGAAGAGTAAGCTTATCACATCCATAAATTTTCATTAAATAGCATTATAATTATAGGCTAAATTTATTGTTTAGGCACTGAAGAAGTCAGCTGACAGGCATATTTGCATAAACAAAGCGGTTGCTGTTTTAAATCTAGTCAAATTATGGCTTTTTAATCCTGATTCTAATAATATTGTAAACTTAGGAATTCGATGCAATGGTAAGATTTAGCAAAGAAACAATTTCGCGGTAGCATTATAGAGTACTTAGAACTAATTTGTTATTAATTATCTCCTACATTTTTAATATGCCACTAGACCATAAAACTGCTCCGTATTTTTGCAGGAGCGTTTGGCTTAACATTTGATGGATTTTTTTCACAACCTGCAAAGTTAATAAACAATGAATGGAAACCAGCTAGAGATTATGAAATGCCTAGAGATCCTAACATGAAAATTTCATATTTAGAAGACATGGCTAAAATAGTTATGAAACTATCCAGGAATGATTTACCACAATTAGTTCCTTATTATCCCTGTATATGTAAACGCCAACCCGTTAAAAAGCAAACAAACTGGATTTAATTTGTATTGTTATATTATATTATATGCACTATAGCTACGTCAATAAAAAAATAAAATAGTTTATAACAAAAGGTTGATTTTAATAAAATCGTAATGTTTCCGAACGTACAATGTGAACGTCACTGAAGCATATATGACAGTGAGATGTAAACTAGCAAGGTTCGAGTGGTCGTTGTAGATAGTGAATGTACTCTGAAGTTAAGCGGTGAAATGTTATGACGTGCAGCTGTCTTTGTTTCAACATTATTCGAACACTTCTTCAGAATCTTATTTATTATAATGTAATAGTGTCGTATGAAATTATAATTGTATTACAATGATTTCCAAAGTATGATCGTGCCACAAGGAATTAGCATAGTTAGGTGTTCACATTGGATAAGTTCTGTGAATGTTGTGCCAATAATGAGATAGTGGAGTGTTGTGATGCGGCTGTGGGACATGTGGGGGGTTCTGTGGACCGTCGAGGCGCTGGTACAACTCCTGGGGGTGCTCGCGACGCCTTTGGATCCTGCGCCACAGACTGTGCCAGGTAAGAGGAGAACCTTGCCTCCTACGCGCTCTTTTTTTGCTATTAACACTTCATGCGTTTTGCCATTACATTCTTTCTACGACTTGATTATATTTGTTGTTTTAAAGTAAATAAAAAATTAAAAACTTCGTCCTTTAATTAATTAATTATTAAAAAAAAATAACCATTTGTTATTTTATACTTAATTTAATAAAACATTACTTAATGCCAATCTAATACAATAAATAAAGTTTTTTTTATTTGATATTATATCTTATATTATTTCATTGATCAACATAAAAATATAAAAGTTTTTGTAAAACAAAAAATAAACTTTGTTGTATAGTGCCAGAAACTAAATTAAATTTTAACAAAACTTAGAAATGTAACTTTTATTCTCTAATTAAATGTAAACATTGCTAATAAGAAATTTTATAAAAATATACAATCTTAAAAAGTTTAATAACTAATAATCATACAGACTCACCATATGATTATTTATGTAATAACATAATCATGTATTATATAATCAAGTAAACTAACTGAATTAAAATTTATTATATTTGAAATATTTTACTTTTGTCTTTAGGATCAATAAGTTAGTATATAGCTCAAACTCTTCTCAATGATGTATGAATTGACCAAAATTGTTATGTGTATTATCATAATAGTTCTGTCTATTAATTTAAATTGTATCGGCATCTGTCTTCAGATGTTTGTAACTGAATGTGGAAATTGATGAGTAGATCTGATTTCGCTTTTTTATTACACTTAATTTATATATAATCAACCTCATTTTAGAGTATTTTAGAGATTGTGACAACTTAATAATAACCTGATCTGCACCTCGCTTGGTATTTAACACTAAACCTACCGACAATTCTTGTATACCTGTTCCTACCACACACCGTCAAATTGACCAGCAATTAAAAGTTATTTTATTATATAACGCAGGTAATAATGGAAATAACTAAAAGTAAAGAGTTAAGAAAATATTATATGCATATTCTAAGAATTGTCATGTAGTTTGATAACGATATTATAACGTTTAAAAATGTGTAAGTTTTAAAAAAGTTTAAGAACGGTCAATTTGACCGGTACTTGGTAGGTTTAGTGTTAACGAGTACTAAATGAAGACGGTATATGTTTTATACACGGTAATATATCGTTGTTATTGTTATTTTTCTTGCTATACTATTGTTTTTGTATATTAACTATTGACAACTCTGTTTTTCTTAACAAATTATCTATGCTAATAGTTTTTGTTATAACATTTTGACAATTATTTATTATTATAGTTCAACTGTTATTGTAGTTGAAACTACTGTCAAGTTTCCACGAATTGATAAATGTTACTGCAAAAGATCTTTTTTTTTGCAAGGAATTAAACTAATATTAAAAACGTAACAATAATTTTGTAATATTTCAATTAACTATTAAAAGATAATTCCAGTCGTAAGGGCAGTGGGACAGTTGAAGCTTTGTTCTAGTAGACCTCGTTCGCATGATGTTAATAATCACGTTCGCATCAAACGTAAGTAGTTTTACAAACATTAGTAAATGCTTCGTAATGTCACTTGTGATTCTTCTCGCATCTAGAACATGTGACACCATGTAGCTATTAAAAGTGAGTTCCGCAACATCGAGGCAAGTTGGTAGAAAGAAAACGATCAAAAATTTAACAGCATTCGTGACATACGATTGGCGTATTATTTTATTTAATATTTTGAAATGGGAAAAGTTTTACGAACTGTTATTAGAATTTATAGTATCCGCAGAAATGCATTGATAGATTTACATTTTATATATTTTAATATGTACTTATTACTATTTGTTGTTTGTTGTTTTCATATATATCTATAAATATATTTTTAAATTTCCGTGAAATGATATATTTTTGCAATAGACGTATTCTATATTGTAAGTCGACTCGGACAAAAAGCTATGACCATGCAAAATTTCTTTAAAATACATAAATTAGTTGTTTCTGGATGTGCGTACAAACGAATAGATAAACATACAAAAATATTATATATACATAAAACGCAATATATACTTTACTAAATCTCTAACATAACGATTCGGCCTTTCTAATATTTTATTGTAATGTTCAATCAGTGTTAAGGCTGTAGGTAGTAAATGTTCATTTGATGGTTTCATTAGCACTCAACAGGAAGTCAATCAAGCGTTTAATACATTGGAATGGCTCAAAGGTCAACCACAAATCTCTGCAAATCGCTACGAGGAGCGATAATCAGAGTCCAGGCCCAGGTCAGGGAGGCCTCCACCGAGTATTGGACCGCCCAACCCTATGGAATTTTCTAATTTTCTTTTAATGGAATCACACTTTGTATACTATCAATACTTTTTTGGTCTATAAATTCTTGGTATTCTGTATTCAATTAAATAGTCGCTTGTATATATTATTTAATGTATAATTCTGTAACGATTATCTTGAAGGAAATTAACCACCATTAATAATAAGTAACTCAATCTGAGATGAGGCGTATCAAGACGGACAAGACGTTCCCATGGCTCTAATTAACGTGGAATACGAGAAGGTAGCGTAGGTAGGTAGTGCCTAAGCCGAGATATACATAACATCTGCTATTAAGGTAGGTTGATTTAAACTTGATGTCCGTCAATATCTTCATGGTGTGTGACAGAATAGTGTAAAAGTATATACCTACAGCCTACCTTTTGTATCATTAAAAATGTTTAATTAACACTAAACCTACCAAGTACCGGTCAAATTGACCGTTTCTTAAACTTTTTGTAAAACTTACACATTTTTAATTAAACGTTGTAATATCGTTATCAAACTACATGACAATTCTTAGAATATGCATATAATATTTTCTACACTCTTTACTTTTATGTATTTCCATTATTACCTGCGTTATATAATAAAATAACTTTTAATTACCGGTCAATTTGATGGCGTGCGGTAGGAACAGGTACATAAGAATTGTCGGTAGATTTAGTGTTAATTCTACTTATAAATTGTAATGAATCTTATCTAAATAAATTTGTATTATATTAATAATTAGAACACAATATTCCTAAACTTATCTATATAAATATAAATATGTATGTAGCTTGTACAAACGTAAATACAAAGCGAAAGTTTTTGTAAGGTCTATCTGTCAATGTAAATAAAATCAATTATGTTTCGTTTTTTAGTAATAGAAATGTTTTTTCCCGACATGTTTGCTTTCATCGACTGAACCCAAACAAATATTCACATGTCACTACCATGGTATTGGACATTAGGTTTGATCGAACTGTAACAAGATTTATTTATAATATTAACACTAAACCTACCGACAATTCTTGTGTACCTGTTGCTACCGCACGCCGTCAAATTGACCGGTAATTATAAGTTATTTTATTATATAACGCAGGTAATAATGGAAATAACTAAAAGTAAAGAGTGTAGAAAATATTATATGCATATTCTAAGAATTGTCATGTAGTTTGATAACGATATTATAACGTTTAAAAATGTGTAAGTTTTACAAAAGTTTAAGAACGGTCAATTTGATCAATACTTGGTAGGTTTAGTGTTAAAAGTTCCACCATATTTGAAATGTACAACAATAATACGAGGGAAATTAAAAGATGCATATTATTCTCAAACATGGTGATGTAATGTGTTGCGTCTATCTGAATGACTTGCCGAATATATTGATACTTATACGGATGATTTAACATAAATTAAAATAATATATTTTTATATTTGAGAAAAGAAATCATCCTTTTCTGAGAGGGCAAAAGTTTTTTTTCTTGTAAGTTGTTTAATATTTCCTTCTAAACGTATAATAAAAATGTAGGAGTAGAATTAAATAGACCACTTATATTCATAATTCTCAGCACACTGGTCGTGAATGCTGGCAAGAAATAAAAAATAACAAAGTTATCCGTCGCGTAACTAATTCTGCATTATCTCCTAGGCTATACCAGTAAATTGCTTGCTGTGAACTGTGGGATTTTTTTTTTATCTTTTAATATCTTATAAATAAGAAGCCCACTTAAATATTACCTGATAAATTTATAATGATTTCGAGATTATATGGATAGAGGAATTTTAATATAAATTCAACCGGCCACCCGTTTTTATTTTTTATATATTTGCGTTTTATAATTTTTGTTTAATGCTTTGATAGATATCTGAGGTTAATTTATTGTTTTTATCTGGCAGAGCTCCCGACACGTTTGTCCTCCACGATTGCCTTATTTGCGTGTCGGTAAGACGTATTCTTACTTACTTTTTATAAAGCATCTAATTGTATAGTTGTCCGTGCGTTTGGCGTCGCGATGATCGCAGGACGCATCGGTTGCATAACAAGCGAGTCGCGTCCAACTAACGGGACCAACCGGCATTCAATACAGCTATATTGACCGGTCATTTGCATTCGCCCAATTTTACTAAATCCCACGGAAGGATCCCGTTCCGTCATCTCTGATCACGAAATATTGTTTAATACTATGGTCGGTTTGGTTCGTGCGATCGTGAACGCGTCCGTCACTGATTGGTCGAATGCCCCCGTCGAATGCAGATAGTTGTTTTTAATAAACACTCGTCGGATGTGCTCTACGCCCCGCAATGTTACGCAGTTCAATGTAATTAAATAATAATAATAACAAGGGGAAGAGGCGAACCGCGATTCCTGTTCGTGTCTCGGGCGCGCTTCGAACTGGTTTGTTGTAAGGGCATTGGCGGATGACTACATTTGCAAATAACTATGACACTGGGAGCCATAAATAAATTAATATATATAATAAATAATAAATTTAAGCTAACGTATATTCTAGGAACCTTTACGTTAATTAATTTATAATCCCCAGTTATTATGGACGAATTATACAGAGTTAGCTAGCTCTGGCAGCTCAACCGGTATACAAAAACACGATACAGACAACAGTAAAAACAATATGAACATTAACAATTTTGTCTAATCCATTGATGATGTAGAATAGAATAAAGGATTCAATTATTATTAGTCTTTTATATTCAAAAATATTTGTGTGGGTATCATTTTTTCTATTATTATTATTCTCCATTGTTAATTTTAGTCACTTTTATTTAATGTATTTTGAGAAAGTTTCAAATCAGTTTTAAACAAATTGATATTTAATATTGTTACAAACACATATTTACCCCGGACTCACTCTCAATTTATATTCAATAATACTAATAATAACCCAAAAATTTAAAACATTTCTATTAGGTCATAATTTCAACTAGTGTCCGGCTACTTTATGAGTCAGAGAGAAAGGAATCTTTTTGTTAAAGAATAATCAATTAACATTTTATCAAGAACAAATAAGATAAAAATAGGTTTAATTAATTACGAAACAGTGCATATTCGAATCCTAAGTAGATTCCAGAGGCTTAACTCGATGGCCGTGAAATCCGTTTGAAAGCCTTTGCTTTTTCCGCGTATTCCAGGTCAATTTACTGCATCGCCTGTACCGGTATACGATTGGTTGAGTTACACTTTCATATGTTTATCGTAATGCCAATATACACATACATTTTATAGATATAGATTTGTAGTAGTAGTAGAAGAGCACTTCTATTTGAATTGAAATTTATTCCTACATTGTTATTTTCAATTTGTTTCGCTTAAAAACTTTCCATTTCAATAATAATAGATATAACGAAAATATTATGTCATAAAAAATTCGATAAATAATTAAATTATGTTAATTAAGTTAAGTTATGAAGTAACGAGTATCATAATTGGTAACAGTTCGTAAAGTTGGGGACATTTTGAATCAGTATAAATGTTGTATGAAGAAATAAGCACTCAACTTGTCTGACGTCCTTTGTTCCCAACGAGTCGGGAGTTCCACGCTCACTGACTCCACTGCAAAAGGCCTTTACATGTTACATATCGAGGTATCTGTAGCTCGAAAACTAATTTTGACCTTATACATTAACCATTCATTTAAATAAGAACAAAGACTCATAATACAAAAATAATATTAAAGGTCTAAATAAGATGTAATTTCAAAGTGGTCAAAGGTCATCAAAAAATCTTACACAAAAATTTTATAAATCAATTAGTTTATTGTCCTATGTTATATACATTATATATATTAACATGACTGATTAAAAAACACGTAAAAATTTTTCTATATACATATATTGTAATTAACGCGAAAGTTTGAAAAAAACACGTAAAAATTGTTCTAACTGGTTTTAATATTCAAGGTCGCGTCGATCTAAACCCGTTGGTTCATTAAATTCACATCCAATTGTTACGTGATTTAATTAAAAACAATATACACAAGAAAATCTTGATAAGGCAAGCCTGTGGGTAAAAAGAATAATGGTGTTACAACACCTCGGTTATGGGAACGTTGCGACAAGACCATTGCGATTCGATTGTATCAGATATGATAGTGTTTGCACATTACGTATTTTTTTTATTTATTTGATAATTAAGTTAACACAAAATTATTATTATATTATATATTATTATTATGGTATCAAGAAGGTTTTGTAAATATCATTGTAGAGATTGTTTAAATTGATGTTAGAATTGAAGAAACCAAAGTAAATTGATGTAACACTATCGTAAATCATCTTCTATGCGAGTAAGGTGGGAAAATATAACTAGTTTAAAATAGATATAAAAAAAAAATGGTAAAAGTAGTTCATATATATTTTAAATAAGTTATAATTGTGAGTATATAACTGACTAACTAATAAACTTAATTTATTAAACTATGTGAAGTTAGAGATGATTTATTATTGAGTACCCGCACAATGGGTCGTTAGTACCAACTATGCGGTCTGTCAGCCGTACTACTCTATTATACAACTCATATATTTGATAACAATGCAGAGTGTTCATGTTAAAGTAATTTTTAATTATATTCCCAATTAGTTTTATTAATTGTTAAACAAAGATTCAACGAAAGACAGTTAAGTGTAAACTTACTCGCAATGAATTAACTTCAACTTAACACTAAACCTACCGACAATTCTTGTATACCTGTTCCTACCGCACGCCGTCAAATTGACCGGTAATTAAAAGTTATTTTATTATATAACGCAGGTAATAATGGAAATAACTAAAAAAAAAAGTGAAGAAAATATTATATGCATACTAGCCGTAGGGCTCGCTTCGCTCGCCTTTTTTTTATTTTTTAATTTGGTGACCTTATTGACCTTACAGCCTCGCCAAAACATAACCCTGGCATCGTTAAACTATAAACTTTCATTTGATACCCTGTTTATAAAAATCGGATAAGCGGTTTAGGAGGAGTAGTGCAAGAAAGATAAAAAGTAATCGATTTTATTATGACAGATTCTAAGAATTATCATGTAGTTTGATAACGATATTATAACGTTTAAAAATGTGTAAGTTTTACAAAAGTTTAAGAACGGTCAATTTGACCGGTACTTGGTAGGTTTAGTGTTAATCAAAGACTTACAGTTACACTACTAATAGATGGGACCGGTTTCCATGTAATGTTACTTCACTATATAATCCACCCTGAAGCGTTTACAGACTGACCTTTACCAATTATGCACGCAGTTTTAACTGTTTCTACGTCCGCAGCTCGCCTCCGGTCGCCTGTACTTGAATTGTATTAATAAAACAAGTTTTGTTATGGTGTTTGTGCGTTAATAAATATATTATGATCTGTTTAATCAATGCCAATGAGCGCATCTCTTGACAAGACTTGACTTGACTTCATTTTTTTAATTAATTAACAAGTTACCTAATCTTGCACTTCATAAGAACTTAAACATAATCCTGTCTGATCGATTCTTTGTTAGCGTGAGACGTGCGGTTTGAACTGATTTATAAATAGAATTATATTGTAACGGTTATTTTTGGAATCATATTTAAAAGTACCTACGTTAGAATTATTTTGAATTTCGAATAGTATTTTAAATGTAAATAATCCTGGTTCACACGCAACGTACACACACACGCATATCAAGCATAAATGTGTGTGTGTGTGTACTTACTCACACACACACACACGCCATCTCTATATTTGATATGCAATTACGTTTTCTCGGTGGCTTTCATTAAATTTACCGTCGTGTTTTGATTACTTATGAACTATTTACGTAATTGGATACGTAATTAAATTATTATCTTCTATAATAAAGCTATAAATATTGCATTATATAGGTATTACGTTATACCAATATTTGATGGTATGGAAAATGTATATATATATATTGTATTATTATAATATTAAAGATTTTCGTTGTACGCGGACGGAGTCGGGTGTAACAAGCTAGTCTATTAAGATTTAAATCATTATATTTTCTTATAACAATATAGCTGAAAGATTTCTTACCACAGCGGAAGCTGCAGGCGTCTGGTTTATATTTTGGTGTTACAATGTTCCCTATACGTAATATTTTATTCCGTGTTAATGAATGCAAACTACGTCTGCGAATAGAAATAAGAGTCCTGGGGGAATTCTCTAGTGTAAGTCTTAAAATTTATCCCAGTCTCAACGAGATATTGTAGATTTATAAACAAACTTACTGTTTTGACAAATTTAGTCGTATATAATTGAAGATTATTTTAGCTGTGATTTTTGTTTTTAATTAACACTAAACCTACCGACGATTCTTGTGTACCTGTTCCTACCGCACGCCGTCAAATTGACCGGTAATTAAAAGTTATTTTATTATATAACTCAGGTAATAATGGAAATAACTAAAAGTAAAGAGTGAAGACAATATTATATGCATATTCTAAGAATTGTAATATAGTTTGATAACGATATTATGTTGTTTAAAAATGTGTAAGTTTTACAAAAGTTTAAGAACGGTCAATTTGACCGGTACTTGGTAGGTTTAGTGTTAAATTGAAATTTAAAACAGCACGCATAAGTGACGTTTAAATATTTCTGTTGCCTTGTATTTTTCGCTAAAGTCAGAAAATGTTGAAAAGAACGCAGTTAACAGTTTCAGAAGTTATTTATATATAAATAAAATTTTCTAGACCGTAAAATCAAAGAGGTCTGGAACGGATGAAAATTTTAGCTTTTTTTTTCTTCTAATATGTTAGTTGTTGTTTTTTTTAATAATATTGTAAAAAAATTTTGTTGTTATGTTAAAAACATTTTGTCTGAAGCAAAGGGCGTCATGTTCTGCGTTACACCGGTGACGCTGTCATGGCCAGTAGGGCTAACAGCAGAGACAAACAGGAAAAAAAAAAATGTTCTGCGTTAAGAGTTGGAACTTTATCGAAGCTCAACTTCTCCAATACCATAAGTTCGTCAACGACCATCTTATTTCGATACTGGCGTGTTTAGGAATATTTTTTTTAAATAATTTTGTTATTTCTCGTGTTTCTTTTATTGAAGTCCTTTCAGACTTGAAATTTGAAATGTATGTGATATAGATTACACAAAGGAATAAATATTTTTTTGATTATTCTTCTTATTATGAATTTTTAAATTTTTTAAGTTTAGTTATTTATTAGATTTGATACTTTTTATTCTATTAATTTTTTTGAAATGGATTAAAATGTTTTATAATAATAATATTAATTAGTTTAAATTCCATTTAGGTTTTCGACATATGAAGGAAGGAAGGTAGAAGCAAGGTCGGAGATACTAATTAACACATTACCTAATCTATTATATTATGTTTATTTAATTAATTATAATAATAATGTTATATTTTTCATTTATTTTAGTATTATTATATATATACCTAAATTCAGCCAAGTCTTGACATGTCAAGTTTTGATATGGGTACCTTCAAAAAAGGCGTTTACTCCTACCTTCAAGGTTGTAAATGTAAACCCTTGGATGTTGCAGGAGTTCATGGGCGGCGGTGACCCGTCAGCTCGTTTGTCCTCCTCTTATAAAAAAAAAAGTTTCAAATATGTTAAAATCGTAAAATATAGTTTATTTAGTGATAAAATTAATAAGTGATATTCTCAAGATAAGGATATTCAAAGTATTTTCCACAGTTTCCAATATATTAGAATCTGATGATTCATTGCGCATCGATATGCAAACTCATCAGAGGATGCCACGTAGCGATGCGAGCTAGATAGTTCTAACAGGATATATATATATAGATGTGAATTATCAAGAGAATAGGATCCTTATGTGTCTTAGAATTATTGATATAATAAACTGTTAGATATAGTTTAATATGTAAATGTAATATGTATCATCTTAGTTACAATATAATGATCTATAGAAAACCTACCTACCTACCTATCTACCTACCTACCTACCTACCTACCTTTGAAAACCTTATAACAATTAAACCTTACCTATTATGCTATTATAACATTAATTGTGATACTTTTTAAATCGTAATCTGATTATTTTTCAATATAATTTACCTCTTTTATTGTATTCTAAGTCCGTACTGGCTTGTGACGTCATCGCGTAACTTACCGATGATATCACGACTCTAGAAGCGGTCATGTCTGCACTAAATGGAAAAATATAATATAGATATTGTTAACCACAGGCGGTCGCCCACAGCGAATGAAAAGAAATGCTCAATCGATGCCTCATTGTGTTTTAATATCCACGTGATATCTCTAATGGGATACACGTGTACATAACGCCATATTTACAATCCAATCAAATCAAATCCAATCCCCCATAACATTTATAATTGGATCTACACTTCTGTGGATTCTGCGATATACCAAACGGAGTGCGCAGTTTTTATATGATGTAAGGCTTTGTTTTGCGTCCGTCTCAACACAAATAGATCGTCCTTGGACACACACATGGATTATAATATGTTTTATAACGAATCAACATATACAAATAAAAAATACAAACTAATAAAGTATATATATTCTGTGCATAATAAGTAAGTTACTCACAAAAAATAAATTCTCATGAAAGTAATACAACTGATTATAATTATAATCAATCAATCAAGCAATCAACATTATGGATGTGCTATAAAAAAAGTCTTTTAAATTTTGTTTTTAAGTAAGTTGATACTCCTATATGTAGTTGTAAGTTAAGATGATATCCGGTAAGGATTGCAGAGTTTATTGGCTTTGGATCGTGGAGGAGCTTAATGCGGTTTGCCAATTTACAAAGGTCACAAGGCTCTCAAGTTGAAAAGGTCACCTGTGTGACCTCAACACTCAAAATTAATACATTCATATATCATTTGAACAACCTGTGTCGATAGCATTATATTGATAATACTTACGAATATTTTGATTATTTTTATTACATAAGATTTACATTTATTACCTTATTATATCTGTATTAGATGCTTACCTAAGTTTTGTTTTCATAGCTTTGTTGCAATGGTTTTGTTTTTGTTACGCTATTGATGAATCCTTTGTTTTAAGTAGTCTTAGGTTGGTGATATTTTAATAGATATAGAAGATGAACAGAATGTAACTTTTTAAAGTTTTTTTATTAGATATTTTATTAATTAACGGTTAAATTACGGTTTTTGTATTTATTTCAAGTTTACTCTAAGGTTTATATTTTTTATACGTCAAATAGACAGACAAAACAAGTTTTTGTACATGCATCGTCTTATTAAAATTAATTTTAATGAGGTATTTTCTTATACTATAGTTCAAAACTTATGGTATACCGCAATTACCCAATCAATTTTACCTGTTCACCGAGTTTGTTACCAGTTTACGATATTTGGTAACTTGTAACATACATACATACCCAATATATTTTTTATATATTGCAAAACATTTGCATGGAAATAAGGTAAAGGAAAATTTTGTTCATAAATAGTTGTTCGTCCAGTTATAATTTTGACAAATTTTTATACATGTTTTGGTATTAATATATATATATATTTTAATTTTACGAACCTACGTTTCCTAGCATTTATTTCGTTTCTAATATTAATGTAGAATATAAAATAAAATTTCTGTAGTAATTAAAAATATACTCAAGAGTGTAATATTTTTATGTTTTTATATTTTACAACCTGTGACAAATATTTAAACTATTATTTTTAATATCTGCAAAAGTTTTATTTTCTTGTTTTACTATAAATGAAATTAGGATCGAAATCTATCTCACATTGGAAATATAGGTGAAGCAGGCAAAGTACGGTGGCAAATAGACTATAACAAAGTGCCCCTGCTCTCCTTATTACATAAAAAATATTATTTAACATATAGCCTGATTTAGTACATAATATATTTCGACAGACAACAATTCTCATCTCATCTTTTGTCTCGAAACCTTTATCATCAACAATACTTTTTTTAACATAAGTATTATGTATTGATGTTACATTCAATTTTTTTTAATAACTTTCTCACAATGCCTATACAAATATGTTAACACTAAACCTACCAAGTACCGGTCAAATTGACCGTTCTTAAACTTTTGTAAAACTTACACATTTTTTAACATTATAATATCGTTATCAAACTACATGACAATTCTTAGAATATGTATATAATATTGTCTTCACTCTTTACTTTTAGTTATTTCCATTATTACCTGCGTTATATAATAAAATAACTTTTAATTACCGGTCAATTTGACGGCGTGCGGTAGGAACAGGTATACAAGAATTGTCGGTAGGTTTAGTGTTAATATTAATAAGCTCCCTCGCTGTTGTTGAATCGATGCTCCCCTTCACGCTGGAGTTATTGGTTAAACACCAGTCCAGTCTAATAAGGTTCTTTCTATGTTGTATGTAAGCGATGTCTGAAGGAAAAGTTTTAAAGTTTGGGATCAAGTAATCTTGGAGAGTCATTCTATCAGAAATTCCATCACCAGCATCCATAATGGAGTTTCAGGACGTAATATATAATATATTTTAAAAATATAAGATTTTCGTGAAAATGTTGACATAAAAACTGTTGATCGAAAACTGCAGACGGAGTCAGAAACATTAGCTAGTAGCATATTTATTTGTAATAAATTATAATCTTAATTGTGAGAAGGCATACAAACATTTACACCTGTCCACGATAAAACTTAATTAAATGTTCAAGGCGCTAATGAATACTGTAAAAAACATTAAATTTGCCCTAGTGTGGAATGGTCCACTATTCAGTGGGTTCATAAACGAACTTCATCTGCTAAATTACGTGGCATTTAGTATTACAAAGGTAATTATTACAATCTTCTTCACTTCAATTATGATTACCAACAGAATTATAGCATTGAAATACAAAAAGACATGCAACGTTTTTGGATACAGTAATTAATGAAAGGGTGAACCTTTTGTTAAATTTGGCATTTAATTCTAACCTCATAGTCCTTTATTTTCTGTTTTAATATGTCTAACCGTACAAGTAATGACAGTACTCTCTCTCTCTCTCTCTCTCTCTCTCTCTATATATATATATATATATATATATATATATATATTTTAAAAGATCTTTTATGACTTGTTTGTGGGCTTAACAAAATATTTTTAAACTGTATTTCTATTTAAGTGGCTTACTTGAAACTTAACTAATTAGAAATTAAGTCTGTTCGTAAAGAAACTACATATATAAAAGATTTCAAGTCAGTTCTCAGTTAATGTCTGAATCAGCGATCGTTAACCCATTTCCGCCTACGTCCAATTGTCATGAATACTAAATAATATTATTGTAAGGCTACATACACAATATTGTATATTTTTTACTCTGTTACACGCTAATGTGTAGTGGATGATCCGTTGTGTCCCAGCCTTACATCGGTATGATATTGGAGCGTCAGTGACCTTTGCTATTGAAGTGTCAGCGGTCGTGATACATGTAGTGAATGGGTATCTTGTAAAAACTATCATGTGACAGTTTAATTATATTACATCCGTTTCTAAATAAGCATTTATAATATAGCATGTAATTTATATAAATATAAAATTGTTGTAAATAAGTTGGTGGTAATAAATAGTATTCGATTCAGACCGCAAAGTAGGAAGGAGAAATTTATTTATAGGAGGATATTTTTACCCTATAAATTATCCTAGCACTCAGTGTATAGCCTTCAGTTTATTTTATAATTTTGGTACAATTTATACAAATGAAGCCGGTAAAGCGACATCAAATATAGTATTAATAAATTTAGTTGAGTTCCCGTAACAGTTTATATATTTCAATTAAATGATAATTCATAGAATTGCATTGAAATATAAAATTTTGCGAGGAATTCTATTATGAAGTTAATATTAATCTAAACTTAATTAATAAAAGATATATGTTATTTGCAATAATAAAATGTGATTTTTTTTTTCCAGAAACATATGTATATAGGTATAAATACAAATTAATATTTTTAATGTTTTATGTAAAAAAACAATTCTTATGCAAAGGCTTTTTCAATTACAGATAATGATAAAAGAAATATTATCTTTAATTGAAAAAGCCTTTGCATAAATATTATGAAGCTTCTTTAAATAATAATATTAAATCAAGTGCTGTCACAGGGTGGGGGGTGGTGTGGGGGGAGAGCACCTCTTTGATACAATTTCCCTCAATTACATATTCGATACAGTAACAGTTTTATTCACTATATATAATTGAATAATATCTTTATCAAGTAGGCATTTACAAGCACTTTTAAACCAATTATTACAATAAGAAAGGTTAGTGTAGTCAGTCTGAGTAAGCTACCACCTCGGGATGCTGCTCTGAGATGAGCCGACCAGAAACTCAAGTTGCTCTTTTTAAATGAAATTGAACACTAAACCTACCGACAATTCTTGTATACCTGTTCCTACCGCACGCCGTCAAATTGACCGGTAATTAAAAGTTATTTTATTATATAACGCATTTAATAATGGAAATAACTAAAAGTAAAGAGTGTAGACAATATTATATGCATATTCTAAGAATTGTCATGTAGTTTGATAACGATATTATAACGTTCAAAAATGTGTAAGTTTTAAAAAGTTTAAGAACGGTCAATTTGACCGGTACTTGGTAGGTTTAGTGTTAACTATATTTGTTGTATACATTATTATATCAACCCTGCAAATGAGTCAACAACCTAAGTTCGAAATACTTCGATCCATTAAAAACTCTTGAATTCTATAATAAGATAATAATAAACTTTTAATTTTAATTTAAAACTAATAAAAGGTAAAACTAAGGTATCTTGTGGAACTTTATCACATTCAAGCCCGTGGAGGTTTTGATAACATATTGAAGAAGAAATTTAGGCTTTACAAGTTCGTTTTTATTTCTAGTATTTATTTTTTTCTTCAGTTTTTTATATAACTTAAAATTTTGGCGTAAATATAATATGTTGTTAAATATATATTTTCACATGCTCTCTTTCTATATCCGACATCCGTCGAGATAAACCTTGGACCTACATTGGATTAGATGTACTTACTTACTTACTTACTTATCTTCACGCCATATCCCTTGCGGGGTAGCCAGAGACGACGGAGCGCCAAACGCTACGGTCCCTGGATACCTCTTTCGCCTCGGCCACAGACATCAACCTCTTCATACACGCCCTCCAGGATGTCCTCATGCTTTTAATGATGTTATATACTATTAATTTAACATAAGTTTTATTATACAATACTTCACAAATCAACAACGAGGATGGCGAAGTTTTTAAATTATTGATAAGTTTACAAGTAACTTTTAGTTTCTTATTTAACACTAAACCTACCAAGTACCGGTCAAATTGACCGTTCTTAAACATTTGTAAAACTTACACATTTTTAAACGTTATAATATCGTTATCAAACTACATGACAATTCTTAGAATATGCATATAATATTTTCTTCACTCTTTACTTTTAGTTATTTCCATTATTACCTGCGTTATATAATAAAATAAGTTTTAATTACCGGTCAATTTGACGGCGTGCGGTAGGAACAGGTACGCAAGAATTATCGGTAGGTTTAGTGTTTTTTTTTTTTTTTTTTTTTTTTTTTTATTATAAATTTACCATAGACTTGTAGTCCATGCCATTTTTAATTTGTTTTATAATTATTATTTTGATTTCTTTTTTTTTTGAGATTTTTGCCTGTGTATTCAGGCACAAGAATTACTTTAATAAATACATAAATAAATATTCTATTCAATTGGTTAATTTTGTTATGACCTTCTGGTCTTGGTTGTGTATTGCTAATTTCAAGTTGTAATCATTTATTGTCTTGTCCGTATTAACAATGCTGTCTTTGATGAACCTCGCCAGCGCATCTCCTTGATGGTCCGTGTAGTAGACAAACGTCCTGGTGTTTCGGGAAATGGCTACTAGCGCATGAGGTACGCTGTCATGGAGTGGGAGGCTCTTTCCGGTTCTTTTTACTACTATTGTGCTTTCATAACACAAACCTTGTGCCTCATGAACGGTGAGTGTTTTGGATCCCTTCCCTTTTCCGTACCCTTTTTCTTCCAATGTTAGCTTCTCTTCTTGAGTGAAGGTCAGGTATAGGATATTTGGTTGGTCAATGGGGATCTTTTCACCTGTAAGGGATTTTATGTTCATAGATCTTGCTATGCTGCTCGAGGAATATATACCGTCATATACTTTTCTAAGGGCGTAGACTACATCCCTCGGGCATCTGTTTGAGCACATAAGTTGTGTTATGATGGCAGTTGTTATAAAGTCTGGGCGTGGTAGTAGACTTCGAACAAGTTTTCTCTTTCAATATAAGGAAGCTGATTTACGTCACCAATGAGTAGCAGTTCTGTGGCTTCGGTGAGTTGCAGGGCCATCACGATGGATCCGAAGTGGTTCATCAGTGCTTCATCGACTATAAGCCTTTGGCATTTCCCCTTTTTTTCTTTCGGTAATCCGTTTGTTAGGATCGAAGCCAGTGTGCTTACTCTGCGCGCGGCGTCAGCCCCCTCTTTTTCGGAGATTTTAATGCTAGTTCTAGTTTAGCCTCTTTAGTGGTAGTGACTATATGGTCGTCTTGGGAGTTGAAGTTGTTAATTATCCATGTAGTCTTACCGCATCCTGGTACTCCGTATATCATCTTTATTAGTGGTAACTCCCATTGTTGGCATGTTTCTGACAATTTGTCCGCTCTTTCGAGTATTTTGTCGTCTAGCCATATCTTAGTGTTCTTTGTGGTTATCACTATTGGATCAGTCGTCGGGGTTCGGTAAGTGACTACTCCTGATGTTTCTGTTTTTTCTAAATCAAGTTCAACCATGCCAATTGTCTCATTGAATGCAGCCATGTGCTGCTCTGCCTCTTCTCCCTCGATCACTTCCGCGGTCTGGTTGTTATAAATTGTTGCCTTCGCAGTCTTTATCCTTTCATCTAATAGGTCTTTGAGTTTGCTGTGACGTGCTTCCAGGATGTTTTGGCACTCTTTGATCTTTTTCGCTCTTGTTGCCTTAAGTATGGCGGTGTACTCTATGAAGGCATTTATCATGTGGTCCCGTGGTCTGACTACTGGTAGGTATTTTGGGAGTTCGGCGGGGCCTTTTGCTGCTTTCGTTGGTTTTTTCGTCGTTTTTGGTTTTGATTTGTATGTTTGTTTTCCTACTGGCTGTTCTTTTATAGGATTTTTCCTAAGGGTCTGGTTCGAGGCTATGCTGACTGCTTTAATGATAGAGGTGATGATGCTTTCCTTCGGAGATTTTCTTGCTGTTTGGTTTTTGGCATCTCTCTCCTCCTCATGTTTTTTCTGCACTCTCTCCGAGCCACTTGGATTTGCCAGGTTTCTATAGTCGGTGTCTAGAACTGCCGGGTTTTGTTGGGGTTTTGTTGGTTTGGGTTTTAAATAGCTGAGATCTTCGCCTCTATTCTCATAAGCCACGAGTTGGTGAATCTTGGAGGCTACAACTATACCCAGGTGGTCTGCAACTTCGCCTTTGTAATATCCGGCTGTCATTGTATCCACGCTGATTATTCGAGCCGGATCTTGGGGCTCGCTGACCTCAGCTATGATGTTAAGTAGTGAGCTTGCTCTTGCAAACTGTGTTAATACTTCTTCGTCTTCGAAAATAAGTACCGTTTTGTTGTCTTTGCGGTATAGACGACATTTCTGGTTTGCTATTAAAATCACGCTCATTGCCTCGAGCTTTTTCCGTTTTAATTTGCTTTTTGTGGGACTGCCTTTCATCAATGCCGCTAGTCCCGGGGACATCTCTATGCTGTTTGGGCCCGTTTTGCAGCAGAAGCTGATACCCAGTCTTTCATGTGGTGTGTTCATGAATACTACCACACTTCTGGTCTTGATGCCAGGTGGACCGACTACTCCATTCTCTAGCAGTCTTGCTAATGTCTCTCTGTGATTTTTGGTAGCAGGGAGGGTTGTTTTAGGTGTTGGTACCTGTCTTGGAATTATTAGTGCGGTAGTGCGGGTGTTTTCTCTAGTTTGCGGTGGTGTTGTGTCCTTATGCCTTTTGGCTGCTATGCGCATGATTTTTTCAGCGTAGTCCAAAAAAGGTTTTTTGGTTTTTGGGTCGTCCAGAAGTTTCGGTAGTAATTCCATTGTTAGATTGGTGTTGAAACTTTGTTCCAGGTTCATTCTCGCCCTTTGGAAGCGAGGACAGTCCAAGATCAGGTGCCACACAGACTCTATTTCGTGGGGGTCACACTCGCATCCAGGTTTAGTGTTAAGAATGTAAGTTATAAATTAAGTTCAATTAAAAACACATATTACGTAATATATCATATATATGTATGTCATCATTTGACGATGTACATCCAACAAAATATTTAAATTTGTGTACACCAAAATGACTCTTAAATTAAACAAACAGGGACTAAATTGCCGTGATATTAAAGTAACAAGTAAAATACAAATCCGACATTAAAACGGTCGTTTAAAAATCTCTTTAACTGAACGTTAACCTGGTTAGCGTGGAGTCGTATTTTCGGTTCAAAAGTATCTCCTAACAACTAAATCATATATAATATTACTAATAATAATAATAATAAGTTGTTTGAAATGTTCAAAAACCATTAAATTATTTTGTTGAAAATATAAAAGCGAATTTCACGTTTAATACTAAAATGAAAATGAATTTAAGGAGCGAGGAAATCCTCCTGAAAATCTAAGCCATCCATAAACAAAGGGAATTAATACACTTATCCTGAATTATTTCTTAATATTATACATAAAAATAAGTCATACAAAAGTTTAAAAAATGTATTTGCTGCAATATTATATATATATGTAAGTATAATTTGATTTTTTTATATGTGTTAATATAATTACAATATTTATTTACTTTATATAAAATAGTATTTTATCTCGTATTTTGTATGTGCTCGCCATTTTTGTATATTTTATTAATCGCATATTCCAGGATAGCTAGTAAAATATTTAGTGCAATGCATATGTTATAAATACCGACTAAATTTTAAACTAATAACTAGAATAAGATATGATTCTTGACATTGTGTGTGTAGTGGGCATGCACAATCTCTTATAATATTATTTTGTTATCCGATTAAATATGGAGAAGTGTGTGTCCTCCCCTAACCGACGTCACGGAGCAATTCCGCGACTTTCATTAAGTGCGCTTAAATTCGACAAAGCTTTGTGGAACTCTTACAGGTTGTAAGTAAACGGAGGTTGTGAACTGAGGTTCTGTTAAACCCACTTTAATATAATGCATATTATATATATATATATATATATATATATATAACTATAAATTAAACTAATATTGACACAAGACAAGAGACGTCGGGATACGCGCAGTGTTATATTTCTAGTTTAATAAAATTAATATATATTTTTTACTATAAACTACCACATGCTAGATCGTATACGACCTGAAGTCTGACTACATCTAGCCTCTTATAATATATAATTATATATTACATTGTTTATGTTAGAAATTTTGGTCAAGATTGTTTTTCTAATGAAAAAACTACTCTGTAATTCTTTAAGAGTTTTTGAAAAATAATATATATATATATATATTATAGTTATACAAGAAATAATCCGACGAGAAAATAATTGTTCTAATAAATGTTCTTTGATCAAACTTAAAGGACTTTTTCGTTCCATTTTTTTAGTTTATAACAATATAATAATAAATATTTAAATGCGACAGCAATATATAATTAATACAGTTACAATATCACTTTAAAAGGTTAACCCGTGGAGCTGAGCGATACGTACATACATATTGTTGTAAATAATTATAATAAAAAATCCCGGAACTATAAATCGCTCTCGTGGGAACCCTTTATATACAGCAATAATAACAGTAACCAGTTGATCGGTTTGTCCGTACGTTTTGTGGGGCGCGTACAGTTAATAGACGCTATGGATGGAGGATTCTATTAACCATATATTACAATTGATTATATCTTTTTATATCTTTTTATATCTTTTATATCTCTTATATCTTTTTATATCTTTTATATATTTTTATATCTTTTTATATCTTTTTATATCTTTTTATATCTTTTATATCTTTTTAATCGTATATCTTTTCGATGTTCAAACAGTTAATAGACGCTATGGATGGAGGATTCTATTAACCATATATCTCAATTGATTATATCTTTTTATATCTTTTTATATCTTTTATATCTTTTATATCTTTTTAATCGTATATCTTTTCGATGTTCAAAAGGTGTTCCTTACAAGTATGTAGAAATTGTTAAAGTTGTTTAGAAATTAGTTGAATCTTATGTTCTATGAACTAGTTTTCACCGCGACTTCGTTTGCAAATCTTTTTTTTTAAATAAAAGTAGCCTAAGTAGGTCCAGCCGTTTCAGAGATAAGCCGGACCAAACAGACAGAGATTTTTTTAATGTTAGTATGTATACACATACATTTAATGAAAAATTCTTAATGTGGAATTACAAACAAACATTTAAATTTATTTATATGTATCCGTTTCTTTAAACTGATCTTATTTTGATTTGTTAATTGTTTTATTAAGACTGAATTATGGTTTTTTATAACAAATTCCCTACAACGGTTTATTTCTAGATATTTTAAGGATATGTAAATAAATAAAATATAATATATATGTATTTGTATGTATTCTTTTATTTGTTTTAAAGTAAATGCAAATTTTTATGGATGCGACATCTCAAGATAATGTCAAGGTTGTTTTGTTACAAGTTTGGTAATTTAAAGATGGCCGTCGTTGTATCGACATTGAAACATGTCAACGTGCCCTTCTTGTCACTAAGTAGCATTAGTTCCAGATGTTAACCTCACAAGATGTGAAATTATCATTGAAATATATATATATATATATATATATATATATATATATATATATTATATATATATATTATATCTTAATTTACGTAACAGACAGATTTTATCACATGTATATTATATTACTACCTTATTCCCTCCCGCTTCTCTGGGCACACTATTAATTTGGATGTGAACTTAGGTTGCTATGGTAACCTTTGTCATATTATCCGTTGTCATCGTAACCGTTGCTATAGTAACTCTACTCTTACCCCCGCGTTAAGTGTATATCTTCTATAGGTTTAAAATTTGGTAAAATGCAAAAAATTGAAATCCGTTGGGATAGGAATTCCGTAAAATCCGTTCTTAGTGGACGTCGAAGTCATAAAAGAAATTATGTTAAAGTTTAAGCGAATCGGACAGATAGTAGTAGTAGTAAATCGCTTATATATATATATATATGTATGTGTGTGTGTAAGATTATAAAAATAGTGATAGGTATGTGTTTTAATGTCTTGGTTGTTAATAATAAAACGGATTATCTTTATAAAATTATATTATATTATTATTAAGATCAATAAAATACGTTTTGCTTTTAATAATATATCTGCGAGTCAGGAACAATCTGTTGTCAAAACCAATCATACATTTTTAGTATATATATATATAAACAAATAAAATAAAAAAAAATGATTTATAAGGTAAAAATAATTAAACAATTCAGTTTAAGATAACTAATTTTTTATCTTGTATGCAATCTAATTTAAAATGTTCATATACTTACAAGTATATATTAAATAGCGTAGGTAAGTCAGATTTGTTAAGATGTTGAAAGTAGTTGGAGATTTTGGTGTTTGGTTCAAATGAAGAATGAAAAAGACGGAAAATTGGAAAGTAGCGAAAATAGACTTACTTTGTGGTAAAATATATATTTATATATATATATATATATATATATATATGTACCTTTCTCTGCCCTCTTAAACCTTCTGTCCAACACTCTAAGGGTAGTTGGAAGAGATCTCTTTGTAGAGATAAGTTCATCCTATGTATATGTCTTTTTTTCTATGCTGAATAAATAAATAAATAAATAAAATGCTTGTCCATATTGTATATACGGATATGTATATAATTAATTATACATTATTAACTTATACAAATGTTTTAAAGGCTTTAGAATTACTTAACTCTCCTAATCTGTTGTATTTGCTTCTATTTTATGTCAGTTTAAATTAATATTAATATACTATCTCCATACCTATTTATATATATTTATAATAATATAAAATTCTCAAAATATACATCAAACAAACACAAAAGAATATTATAGTAAAAAAGTTTCTCATTGCAACAGACATTCCTAACATCTCATAGACTGATAAAAAGAATTGATTGAACCGTAAAACTTTGTTAGTAGATCTTAAAACGGATTCCCGAAAAGAAATCTCATTAAGTCTTGAATTGAAGACTGATTAACGACTGATCGTGAATCCGTGAATACAGATTGATCCATGTATCACAATGAGATAGTCTTTAATTAAGGTTTTCATTGATTTTGTTATCAGAAATAGATTTCTTTTCTTTACAATACTAACTTGCCCCAAACAAATCTATCTCGTTACAATGTTTAACTATTTTTATATTAGTAAATATATTATTTTTCAATGTACATTATAGTATAATAGGGTATTCTTATAACGCGTTTTCATATAACGCGATTTCAGTCCCTCGTATAAAACGTGTTTTCACGTTATATTCTATCATATACTATGTAATTTATAATTATTTTTAACAGTTCCCAATTAATTTCGCTCACCTTTGCATATTGTGTTGTTATAAAATTAACTAAAATTTTAATTTAATTGTTTTCTTTCTTAATATTATGGTCATATCAGCGCGTTATACATGTTCCTACAACGCGTTTTCCTATAACGCGGGAAGAATTTACCGTGTTATAGGGGGATTATACAGTATATTTCATTTAAATTACATTGTCGTTGTTATGAAATCTGAAGTTATATTTTTGAGGCAGATCTTTTGTTGTGAATTCAATTTTAGATATATGATAAGTAATTGGTATTGAATGTTTGCCTTAAAATCATAATGGAATAATCATTCGTGTTGGTAGTATTATAGTATATTAGCAAGTTAATCACAATAGTCACATGTTGGTCATGTTAAAATACTAGGATCCGCCAACCGTGCGCGGCGGGTGTTGAGCTGAGCCCCTCTCCTTTCTTCTTTGCTTGATAACTTTTGAATGGCTAAACATTTTTTCAATCCCTCTTCGCTATAACATCCGCGTTAGGCTCAAACATACATGAGAAAATTTTTAGCTAACTATCTCGTTGCATTCTGGAGACAACTAAACACAAAAAGGACTCCCAAACGGTTAAGAGCTTCGCTTACGCTCATCTCAATGACTTCTTTCTCTTTCATACACAATATAATTTATATTGTTTTATTTTAAACGTAATTATTAAGTAAATATATCCAATATGTACATTTAAAAGGCTGATAATTTATAAAATATTTTAAATAATAAATATAAACGTAATATGACATTTCCATTTATATCCAGGTCATAATTGAATACGTTAATACCGACCGACACACTTAATTAATAAATTTATAATAATTTTAATATTAAACAGTTTAATGAAACCATAATGTATTGTTAACTTTCATTTTGTGGATATTTATTAATGAACAAATATGAATAAAAATTTGCGTCTTATCGAGTTTAATATGAACAAGTTATTTTTTATTTCATAGTTATAGACTAATATTAAAATAACATTTTAATTTCAAGTTAGAAAAATTATAACTTTTTTCTTAAATTTTATAAATTTCAACAATCGCTTACATTTATTAAGCTGTGTCCACGACTTCTTTTGCACAGAAAATTTCTTTAAAAAAGTAGCCTTAATTAATCCTTATAACATCAGCTATCCGACAGTGAGAGTCCTGTTGAAATCGGTTTCAGAGATTACCCGGACCAAACAGATATATAGACTGAGAAAAATGTATTTTTTAAATGTAAGTATGGTACATACAAAAGCTGTTAATGTGGTATTACAAACAGACACTTAAATTTTATATATATGTATAGATTATTATAAATATAAGAGAATAGTGAAAAGAAAATTATTTTATAACGAATTCACTTTGTGGTTAAGATGTCTTTTAAATTAACTATTAATAACACTAGCTAACACGGAGTGAATGAAGATTTTAATAATTGTTCGATCGAAACTGCAGATGAACCAAATATGTATGTACGTCGAATATAATTTTAGTTTAAACTTTGGTTTCTGAAGGTTTATATACATATATATATAAACATACACACACACATACATATATACATTACTCTTTTGAATAATTGAAGCGTTTTGATTATAATGTAGTTTGGTGGCATTAACGACAAGATCGACATATATATATATGTAATATGATGGATGATACCGGAGTAAAAAAACACACAATTGCATTTATCTAAAACGGAAATTTAATAGTATTATAAAATTAAACATTAAAATTAATTAAAAACAAATGTTATCTACTAACCTAAAACAGAAAAATCGACAATTAAAGGTTTTAACTTCCAAGATTGTCCAGGCAATGAGATATAACAATTATATTACTTGATGAGCAGGATTAAAATCTCCATGTGAAGTCCGCTGTCATTGTCATTTGTTAATTGCCATATCATAGATATTAGGCAGCGTTCAGATACTCGTACATGTACACAACATATAATATACAAAGCTTACATATATATATATATATATATATGGTTTTCTCTTTCAAATAATTGAAGAATATTCTGATTATAATTGTCCTGAATTAATTTGATTATGATACACATATTGTTATCTTAGTGATTATAGAATGAGCGTTTGAATTTAAATATATTGTTTATTAAATAAAATCTATCTAGACACGATCTAGTCTTCTAAACCCTGATTTATGTTGAGCTTCTTAGTAAGAGTACCGGGTATTTTGTGTTACTATATTATATTTTTGGTAGAACGATTTGCAGTTTAAATAATATATCGTAAAGCTTTCATAAAATAATACAGATACTTCAAAAGTAGTTTGTTCTTTAGTAAGACTATAAGCTAAATAAAAATTGTTTGTGAATGGTTTCCCCAAATACTTAAATGTAATTTTTGATACTAAATGTTTTGTTATCTAACCGATGGCTCTTTTTGGGACTTTTAAATTACATATTTCCCCGTAAACAAGAAGCTTTTTAAATAGTTCAAAAAGTACTTTTACAATGTGTTCATAATGTAAAAGACAATTTAACTTTTAACAAGCTTTCATCACGGAAAGATTACTATTGATATTGATAACATAAAACAGGAAGAATTACCGATAATTTGTATTCGTCTCAATTAGTTAATTACAGGAAGTTTAAAAAACTCCCTCGGGAGCAATGAACGGACACAGCTTTGTCCCCTAGGATAACGTGTTCTTTGATAAAATTAGTTTTCTATTACGACATTGTCTCGGTTCATTTTAGCGTTCTACAGAAATCAGCTTACTCACAGGCAATGGATAACATTAAAATGATGCCAATATTAACACTGTGAAGAGTTCTTAGACTATCAATTTTTTTTTCTTTTTTTTTGTATATACCGACAGGGCAAGACCCTTTGTTAATATTCCTTCTACAAAACATGCCTTAATTTTTAAACGTCCTATTAGTATTATAACAGTAAAGTAACAAATTAAATATTTTAGTTAATTTTTTTTTATTTGATTTGATTCCAATTGCTTGTAGTAGTAGTAGTAGTAAATATTGTTATGTCATATTATGATAATTTACATACATATAATGAAGCACGGAGGCTGCTATTAAGTTGTGCAACCTCCCCTTGAAATGCACGGAGTGTGGTCACGGTCGTGTGGGACACGCTATGTGGCTGCAAAGATGTCTGCTACAAGACAATACACAACACATTATATTAAATTCAAATTTAAAATATCTTTATTCAAGTAGGCATTTACAAGCACTTTTGAATCGTCAATTATTACTATACAAAAAAGGTCAGTGTTGTCAGTCTGAGTAAGCTACCACAACCTCGGAATGCTGCTCTGTTGAGAAGAGCCGGCCAGAAACTCAACAGTTGCTCTGTTTTTTTTAATATTAAAATACTAATCCGTAATTATAACTTCATAAAACATCGCTTTAGGGTCGTTTGTAAGTTACGTAAGACGTTTAAGGGAGGCTGTAGGCGAAATAGGAAATCTCATCTTACGTAAAAAATTTAATTGATAATTATCTTTATTCAATACATTACGATATTAAACTGATTCTCATCAATATTGTGTTGAGTTAAATCTAACCATAAAAAATCGATTACTTTTTATCTTTCTTGCACTACTCCTCCTAAACCGCTTATCCGATTTTTATAAACAGGGTATCAAATGAAAGCTTATAGTCTAACGATGCCAGGGTTATGTTTTGGCGACACTGTAAGGTCAATAAGGTCACCAAATTAAAAAATAAAAAAAACGGCGAGCGGAGCGAGCCCTACGGCTAGTATTATTAATAAGATTTGTAATGGTAGGCGTAATTTAAGAGGAATATTTGACGAAGTTGCATTTTAAATACTATAACGTTAGAATGGTGTGCAGTGACAAATGCTGGTAGTTAATATTGCTTATAATAGTATTATTGTTGTAATGAAATGTCTGATGTTGCGAAGCCGTACGGCGCCTCATGATTTATTGACTTTTGCTCCCGTTTTAGGGTTCCGCAACGGTAGAACCATTCATATACATCATAATTTAATGTTTTACTTTAATTATGTTATCTATACGATTGTATATAAACTATCAGTGATGTTTGTCCATTTGTAATTTTTGTCTGTCTTTCTATAATTCAAGATCGTATGATAGATCTGTATAATAATATATAATAGATAGAAGAACCCTATAGTATTTTGTATAAAATTATAATCGAAAATTATGTATTTCTATGGACGGACTGCGCAGGGCGATTAGACCCTTTAGGAGCGTTGGAAGAAAAAAGATTTAAACCTTGATAAATTGGCTAAAGCCGCACTAGGTGCGAGTGAAGTCGGGAGCAAAAGCTAATTTATAAAAATATTAATATTTTTTAATCGTTATAATTGATTTAAACTGAATTATATCCACTTCTTAACATAAACCAATTATTGGTAGTACTTCCTTTTCTTAAATACATAGATCTCTAACAAAGCTTCTAACGTCAGTAAAGTTGTTTTTCAAAGGCATTGTTAGGGGCACGTCAGAAACGCCCCATTAATAAGGGTCTCGGCGTTCTCTGGAACGAACGTCTAACGTCGAACGTCGGGCTGGGACTCGTTATGGACACAGGCATGCCTCGAACAATCGTGAAGGTCGAATAAACAATTTAACTCAGACAATACAAAAATATAACAGTTGGCATTATTAACACTAAACCTACCGACAATTCTTGTATACATGTTGCCACCACACGTCGTCAAATTGACCCGTAATTAAAAGTTATTTTATTATATAACGCAGGTAATAATGGAAATAACTAAAAGTAAAGAGTGTAGAAAATATTATATGCATATTCCAAGAATTGTCTAGTAATTTGTTAACGATATTATATTGTTTAAAAATGTGTAAGTTTTACAAAAGTTTAAGAACGGTCAATTTGACCGGTACTTGGTAGGTTTAGTGTTAAGAAAACATGTATTCGTATTCGTATTGTAAAGTTATATTCGGTACATAACAAATTGTACACAAGAGTATTTGGAGCAGTCAACATTTATTTAGAACATCTCGTTATACTGACTGAGGACGGCTCGTTTCCGACTCACAATGGCCGAAAGACCGAGTCTTTCGTGCCAACTCGTTAGCGTCTTCTTCCACCTCGACGCACCCGCTCCCGTGTTTGTCCAACTACTACCAAGGTATTGTAATTTCCATGTGTTGACGGTGATGTTTGTGGAGTAGGATATTTGGATATTAAATTATGGACATTTGTTTTTACACTTGTGAATAATATATTTCGTAATCTCTATAATCTTATTGGTCAAGTAAGAAAGAAGTAAATTAAGGTAGAATTCTCTGCATTTTCAGTAATTAAATCTACGAACAACTCAATAAAGCTTAAGTAGTATTGGTAAATGCCCTCTATACAATATATATGAAGTTAATATAATATGCAATATATATAACACTATAATATAGCAGTATTATGTAAGTAATTATGAAAGTTAAAAACCTTAATAGATGAGAAAAGGTTTCGGTCAAAGTCTAAAACGATTAAAAATACGGAAGGTTTCTGTTTCACGGTCGAGTATAAATCAAGGTTTTTTAAACTAAATATTTATTAGGAATAAAGGTCTCCCTAAAGATTTATTATTTTGTCAGATTAGTCAAATTATGTTAACTTCAATACTTGATAAGCATGGATTGGGTTGGATTGGATTGCGATAGATAACTTACAATAACTTAGCGATTACATTAATTAATAAATAATCTTAAAAACTGACAGTTTGGTGTTAATTAATATATATTTTCATTTCAGGTAACACATCTACAGTTGAATGGAAAAATTTAATATTTCGGACAAATATATAGAAAGGTATTTATTGTTTGTTTTAAACGTATATTGTATATATGTAATATTTTCAATAATCCCAGGGGACTGAAGTGGTTATTCTGTAAATTATATTCGTTAGGAGCGACCTCGAGCTCAGTGAGAGGGAAGCCGAGTCGTAAACATAACATATTAATACTCTGAATGAAAATAATAATATTGTGCTGATTTTAAGTTCGAAATACGTGACCTACTTCATATATATATATATATATGTGTGTGTATGTATGTATATATATATATGTTGTATTTTTTAAGCATTATCAAAATTTGAAAGTAGTGTTTGAGTTTTTAATTTTTGTAATAAATGTGTAAAAATTTTTTTTTGTTTCTGTACATACTTTAATTTAAAATCCAGACTTTAATTAGCTTCGTGTCTGTTTCAAGAACGGACGTTGGTATAAAAATATTTGTATTATAAATTAATGTCTCCAAGCCTTAATCTTAATTAAATTATCATTTATAGTATGGTATTTCTGTATATATTTATTGTACTATATCTATAGATAAAAATATATCCTAAATAACAATAAAACTATGATATACAACAAAGAAATAGTTTGCGTGCAGTAAATTAAATAATTTGACTCCTCTGAGATGTGATCTCGGTTACGTGTCTCCACGTGTCTCCACGTAACCGAGATGAGAAAGTTCTGACAACTACTAAACTTTCCTGATCACAGTGCCACAGTGCCACAATGCCACAATGCCACAGTGTCACAGTGCCGTGGCGCCGGTGACAGATCACTCCATTGTTCTCAATCCTGTTCCTAAGTTGACGCAATCTGCAAACGAAAGCAGACTTTTAGTAATTGTTGTCAGATTATTATATATATTGAGTTAAGTCCTAGATACTTGCAATTTAGTAAGTAGAGGACAGTTAAGGACGGATTTCACGAAATGTAATCCTCACAGAAGGTTGCGGGGGCGTTAATTAAAAAGACACATTTCCAAACTTTACATATATATATTTATGCCAAACCAATGTTGAATTGATTATAATAGCAAATTAGTTTTACAGTATACATAATATTATTAGTAATAGAGAACAGTTATTAATCTAAAAGACTTCAAAATACTAAACCATGACCCTCAGCATGTATTACAGTATTGATTGATTGATTGATTGATTCAAATAAGTATACACACATTTTTATTATTAATATATATATCGAGGGATAGAAATCGAAATCAATTATCGTCCACGTTAGCCGGTGTTACATGTTGACTTTCTCCATCCACCGCGCTGGACGCGAGCGCTCCACAATCAATATATGTTAATGTTTTCACAGAAACATCTTCTCTATATAAATTACTGCTGTTTGTGAGAATGTGCATCGATGCGTTGCATTTCAATATGTAATCGGTTTGATGCGATTATATTGAATTAAGTTTGTTATTATAATAATATTAACTGATATATAGGTGGAAAAAGATGTTATTATTGTAAATTGAATTGTAAATAAATATAGATAATTTTATAGATGTGACGGGACTCGAATTTGAGACCGCTTTGAGTTCGTCTCGGTCGCCCTTCCAACTGAGCTACCGAGTCTATATATATATATATATATATATATATATATATATATATATATATATATATATATATATATATATATATATATATATATATATATATCATCTCTTTTATCAGGACAAACGCGATATCTATTAAACTTCTATTGATAATCCTAATAATTATAGCTAACTTTGCAGTATAGAATAACATAGAAAATTACGTATTTTTTGTCAGTATCTTCGCTCGTGTAGATAACAAAAAATCATCTCCACTTAAACTGCAAGGTCTTTAAAGTAAGACTAGTTATACAGACAAACCATTTCATAGATACAGATATATCAAAATAACCTGAATGAGTTTGCATCTCCTAAATGATAATAAAAACTTAATACGATTTTCATTGAATATGTGTTTATAATTACTATCATTTCTAGTGACTTCAATATATTTACTACTAGCTGACCCGGCGAACTCTGTTCCGCCTTTCCAGTTAAATTTTTTACCATACTTAACCAAAGACAAAATTACGTTTAGCTGTCATTTGCGTTTTGTTATTCCCTGTCAGATGCGTTTTTGTTATACCACGTTTTATAGTGACTTGACGGAAACGTGGTCGAACGGGATAAAAAGTATCCTATGTCTCCTGGTTCCAAGCAACCTCTCCACCAATTTTCAGCCAAATTGGTTCATCCGTTCTTGAGTTATAAATAGTGTAACTAACACCACTTTCTTTTATATATATAGATTAAACGGGTTATTATATATTTTAAGTAATCAATGTTATCAACACGTATGACCTAATTCCGAAGGTGTCCCTTGGATAGAAGGTCAAGTTGTATCTTATTTTAGTTCGTCATCCCTTAGGAAATCCTTATTTCAGGTCGCCGGGCATTATCGAGGTATCAGTTACTAGAATACTGTCCGTATGTTGATAGAATACTATATATGTATATAAATATTTGATACGTGTTATTCTTTTTACTTATTCATAAAGTGTCGTTTACACGTTATTTTAGGTAAGACTGATGTGTGAAGCTCGTGAATATTATAAGAGTTCTTCACACGTCTTGGAGGCAGTAAAACAACCTTGTATCCTCACTGACTTTATTGCTATCTTTTTTTTTACTTTTACAATCTCAAAGATCCCGAAGATGTACAGCGCGACCTGGCTTTAATCGTTAACCCTTTAAGTGTTAGCGAGGATAACTTTTTTTGTTATTACAAGCTGTAAATTATTTCTTGAAATACTTTAAGAGAATACTTTTTTTACTGTATTACTTTTTTTTAGATAAAAACTTAATTACGAGTACATAAATATTAGTATTAAAATGCTATATCAATAACTTTATAGACGAAAACACTAAGTTAGTGACTTGTGAATCTTAAACGTAAACATTGTGTGTGTGTTTGTGTGTGTTTGTGCGTGTTAGTGCGTGTTTGTGCGTGTTTGTGTGTGTGTTTGTGTGTGTGTTTGTGCGTGTTTGTGCGTATGTGTGTTTGTGCGTGTGTGTGTATGTGTGTGTTTGTGCGTGTGTGTTTGCGTCTGAGTGTTTGTGCGTCTTTGGGCGTGCGTGTGTATGTGTTTTAAAAATTGCAAAAAAAATATCAACATATTAGGGCTTCCAAAATATATTTCTTCTACAAATTTTAAAATATCTTTTAAATTATATAAAATTTCAAAGTAAAGCTAAATATTGTGATATGGAAATTTTTAACAGCATGAAGCTCATGAACTAGTTATCCCACCCTGTGGCAGTCCCACCCTATAATTATCGTTTCAACCATAATCGCAACATTGAAAACATCCAGATGACGTGCCCAGATAGTCATTTATTTAGCATTTAATGATGAAAGCTGTTATTATCTTTTAACCAGTGCTTCTCAAAGTCACTAGCTAATAGAAAAATATTATTATTATGTAAAAAATCCTTAGTGATATTACGAGTTCCTAATTAGTTTTTTACTATATATTTTTCTGCTCATTACTTGTAAATTGATATGTCATTGACTTCAATAGTATTTAACATTAATAATAAGTAAGTGTTAAGTTATTGTTGCTACAACTTGGCTCTATTTAATTGTCTCAAAATCTTCTTTTCTTGTATCATTCGTTGAAGAGTGTAAATGACGGTCGAGTAGTAATAAGGGTCTTGCTTGATTGGTTATACTGTATTTTAGAGACGGCTACCAGTTATTTTAGTGAAATGATCCTTGAACCCCGTTAACTACGGTTAAGCTTCCACGAAAACATGAAGTATCCAGTGGTTTGTATTCACTTGTACGATCATACGAATAAACCATTTGATTATTTTTTTCTAGATAGAGTTGTGTTTAATTTTCGTTCTTTAAACCTTTTTTCGCTGACCAAGTTTGTTTTTCCCTTAAAAAAAAAATCATAATCTAAGTTATCATAAGAGATTTCAAGTTATCTTCATCTCCAAATTTCCATAACCGGCTATGTAAGTAATCTTAATAAGTAAACCAAAATTATTATTAGATGTTATATATGCCGGAGATTCAGAGCATTAGATTCAATGCTTCAGGGATTTTTATTTATATTCTACATCTCTGATGTTGTGCTAATATATTACCATATGCAAAGTTGGTCCAATTACTCCAGTTGTTTAATAGTGGTATATTTCTTATATCTATTCTATTTATAAAACTTTTGAGGCTGTTTTTTCATATAAAAACTACCATCGTCTATTAGTATTTGAACTATAACTAACAGTATTGAATAAAGAAAACCTAACCACTAAAAGTAATTGAGTTTTGCGCTCCACGAGCACTTACGTTAGATGGTAGTATGGTTGTAACAAGATGAATGCTTAGGCTTATTATATGTACATTATATGCTGTATGTATGTAAGTTTATTTTACTTATTAAATTCAGCTGAAGTAAGGTTCCCTACCCTAATGTCGCATCTAACAACCTGCTCTAATTCAATCCCAGCACCAAGCTACATTCTTACGTCAACACGACATCAAGCCCTGCCATAAAACAATAAACCACAGAGAAAATAACTACACAGTACACTGAAATAGAAAATACTTTACTAGAATTAATGTTAAGAAATTTACTACGTAAAATAAAATTTTAAGAAATAGTAGTTTGGAATTCGTTAAAAAAACATTTTTTTATATATCAATTGATATTATAGAAAAAAAGCGTTGTTTAATGTATTAAATAATTAAGATCCATTTTGATTTTTTTTTTCATTCGTGTCTAATATTATTATTCGTACCACTTCCATTACTAACCATGTTTGTTTATTATTTCATTGTAGTTACCCTTATAAATACTTTTGTATCTAAATAGAAGTAAATCTTATTAAATATTTGTGCTCAAGGAAATATAAAACATTAATTTAATTTAGATTCAAAAGGTATTTTTTGTTCCTGACCTGCTGCGGACTGTACTTGACATTGTAATTTCATTTTCAATTACAAACATATATTATAAACACAAAAACGAACGAAGAAATATCTTTAAAGAGGTATATAATTCATAAAAAAAAACATTTTTTAAAGGACAATCACATTGCAATAATTTTTTCTTTCAATTCCTTAAGTTCCTTTGCGTGAATCCACTTGATGCCAGTAGCCGAAGCCGCGCTGGGCGGTCTTGTTATGCATCTACATAATAAACTAACATTAAAATTAAGTTTTTATGGAACTAATTCATGTTATATTTATTATACTAGCTTTTGCTAGCGACTTCACCCGCGCTGTATTGTTAAAAAAATGTCATGGAAGATAACATGTATTCAGATGTTCTGTTGAGTAGTTATATCTTCAAAGCGTTAATAAACAAACATAAACTCATATTCTCATATATTCGTTGGGATAACTTTTATAATTATTACATTTTTATACTCACTCAATTTTCTTCCCTATAAGATTTTCAAGGCGTACTCTAACAAAGTGCCAGGGTCCTTGATTCTTGTGCTCCTCCTGACAGAACGCCACCTTGGCCTTGTCGTATTTACAAAACTCCTTGAGTACGAGGTCGTATGGGAATGGATACAATTGTTCGATGCGACACAGAGCGATCTTGTCTTCCAGCTTCTTCTCCTTCCTCAGCTCGTCAATTGTTATGGCTACTTTACCGGAGCAGAATATTAACTTTTTAACCTCTTTCGGCTTCTTACTTGCTGGCCCACTTTCGCTTATTAACCTTGACAATGCGATAATTAATTTAATATTTTCATTACAACAATTCATAAATACAATAAATACATACCTTTGAAAGCATGTACCGGGAAGAAAATCTTTAAAAGGCGAAGTGTAGTATGGATGTTTGAGTCCGACTTTCGGCGTCATAAGTATGAGGGGCTTGCGGAAGGGCATCGCGATCTGACGCCGTATCATATGGAAATAGTTGGCGGGTGTCGTCACGTTGCAAACTAGCCAGTTTGCGGCACGAAGTTGTTTTACTGCCGGCGTATAAGGTAAATACTTGAGGCAATAATTTACATCCCGGCACAGACACGTCTGGTAGTTGGTAAATGTTTATATGGGGGGAAAATATTTCAAAATGTTAGTTGGTTTGTCGTCACAATACTTACAGACCATATCCTTGTCATCGAGATCTGGTATATTGTCCTCGTCGTCGTCCGCCTGCTGCAGGTAGCGCTCCACTCGCGCTGAAGAATGCTCCGGACCCTACGTTATTGTGCAATAACAATAGACAACCTTCAATACAATCACATTTTATTTTTATCATTGATGATTTCTGTTACAATATTGCATTGTATTTTTGTAACGCTCAGAAATATTTGTACGAGGTATTTTTCATATTTAATTGATATATTTATAGATTGGATTTAAATATTTTCATATCTTTCATCTTCTGTTTTAAAATAATATTAAAATGTAATGTCTTCTGTGCTTTGAAATATGATTATCTTAACGTACCGCTCCATCTATACCGTGCGGCAGCTGCACCACAATACCAGACTGGGCCACCCACTTGCTCTCTCCGTTAACAATAAAGGTGTCGAACACGGGCTGTGCCGTGTCCGCAAAATCGCCATACTGGGCCTCCCAAATCGTGAGCAGATACGGACTCGAGTAGGAATACCCCACTTCGAAGCCCAGGATACCTTGTGGGTTAAATGATTTAGGAGTCAAGTTTTTTTAACGGTATTATACTATAAAAATAACGGGTTCGAAATCAACCCTTATAGAGCTTTTATAATTAAGAAATATTACTCAAGTTTCAAAGTTATTTTAAGCTGTAAATTGGATATACTTTCTTTACTTTTTAGGAGTCTTTAAAGTTAAACACAAAGGCTGTATCGTGAATTGAATTATAATATCGAAAAGTGAAATATTTTAATATATTATAATTAATGTAAAACAATTAAATGTTCGTAAATGTAATTTAAAAGGCACTTCTCGATAGTTACATTGGTTTAGAGGACTTAATACGTTTGCAACCAATATATAACGTCCACCCAACACTAGTAGGAGGCTAATGTTATCTTGATAAATAAATACTCTACGAACAAGACAGACATTGAATTCTAACGTGTAATGTGACTTCTATCACTGAATTAAATTAAACTACTCGAAAGCTTTTACACGCTCGAGGAAAAAACAAAATAAACATTTGGTAGAATTTAAGTATATCCATGCAGTATTTTGTTTATATTTTGAAATTATTCAACTTACCGAATTCACACAAAGAGCTATTGTGAAGACTGTATAGCGATTGATCAGGATACAACGTGTCAAAGACTCGATAGGTGGCGCCGTCGACGCCTTGGTGATGATATACATGGTGTCTGTTAACAACAGATCACATTTGATCACACACAATAATTAATACATAAACTTTGATCATGTCACCTCATAAACCTTTATTTTATATGAAATATATCAATAATGTTCATAGATTTACCGATATTGTATTCAGCTCCGTACGAAGCTACCTAATCAAAGCACAAAAGAAAGGTAAAATAAAAGCGTAACAATTGTCCTGCAGCGGAAATTGAAGCCTTTTCGGTAAAACCTAGAACAGTTAAGCCATTGTGGGTTAAATTGTGAATGAGGTTTAGTCGTCCGATACACGGGAAGTCGGTCCCCGGTCGATTAGTCCGGGCTGCGGTGAAATGATCAATTTAGCGAGAAGAATAAAAATGCGCCACTTTGTTGCAGATCTTTGTTGGACTTTTGTTCCATTTTGCAATTCCTTTGGTACGGTTCTCGTAACCTTCGTTATAAAACTGCTTTCAGCAGGCTCTAATGGCCTTATTGATCGTCTCAAAGCTATTTCTTTTTTACACAATGCTCCAATTACTTTCGTATAACAACGTGCTTCTGTTTCACAAATTGACAAAAATACTGACTACTCTTTTGTGAATCGTAATTGTATTTTTCTTAAAAACTTTAGTTATACTTTTCATTTTATACATAATAATACATTTATTAAATTACCTGTGAGCCATAGTCCCTCTCTCGACGTCTTCACCCGTCAGTCTTATATGTATTTTGTCTCTCAACAGTGACCCGTACGCGAGGGCTTCTCCCATCGCCCAATCTGCAATTCCGTCCTTCACCTAAAAGATAAATAACTTTCTATTAGGATTAATAAAATATTAGCGCTCCTTGGCAAAACAGATTGGTCCTTTTGTGTAACAGTTGGTGCTATCTCGGGCTAAGTCACCGTAGATCGATTCTCAGACGACAATTTATATATTTGTTTCAATGGGATGAGTGACTATTGTATTTCATTTATACGTCTATTTTTATAACTACAATATACTCTTGTGATTCTGTTCATGTGTTTTTAAACATATTTTCTGTTTGACATTTCTAGCTGCCAGACCGATTTCTCATATAAGAATTATTATGTACAATAAAAATAGCATGAGGATGCTTTCAAAAATCTCTTAGTTCTAAAACCCATATCAAAAAAGGCGTTTTTATAGATAATTCTGATATAATATTTATTTAGATATTTTTTATAGATTATACAAACCTATATGTTTATGTTGTAAAGAGATAATTACAAGATTTATTTTAATTCAAATGTCAATGACCAAAAATTTATAGAAAAAATGCGAGTTGGTTTAATAAAATGTAAAATAATCTGAACCATTTTAGTTCTTCTTTCCAAAATCTTGAGTATTCCTTTATGGACTTCGAAAGCCCAGGGCTCCGGTGGTTTACAGAAGTGCTGGGATATGGTTGCAATGGACGCTTCACAAATTCCGGTATCGCTAATCTGGTGACAAAATAGATGTTATTATATTAAATATATTGACAGTAAATTGAAATTCGATTTCGAATTCAGACAAGATAAAACCATTTTCATTGTTAGTATCGATACAAAAACCTTTTTCGGGTCAGAGGATTCGAAGAATCCCGTCCAGGGCGTATCAATCCAATCCATTATACTCAGTTTGGTGACCTTCTTCGCTAGTTCGAAATGTTTGTTCAAAGTGTCCATGTATTCTTTCTCCCACCCTTTTATATCGTTCTGCGTAATGGCGCCCTCCGCTAGTAATTTTTCGGAATATATTTTGTCAACTGCACAAAAATAGTTATGTCATAGTTTTTACCTAATAATTTTTTTTAATATTCAGTAAAATACTTAAAAGTTTGTCAGTAAGAGATCTATCTTCATACACATTATGCTAAATTACTAACCGGTCTTCATACTCCGTATCTTCTTGTACATGAAGGGTTGTGTGAACATGGGCTCGTCTTCTTCACTGTGTCCAAAGCGTCGGTAGCACACGAGGTCCAGCACAACGTCTTTCTTGAACTTGCACCGAAACTCAATAGCTACCCTCGCCACGTGCGCCACAGCCTCCGCGTCATCTGCGTTCACGTGCAACACCGGCGCGTCCACGCACTTGGCTACGTCTAATTTTAATGTTATAAGCAAATATATAAATATTATATAACTAACTGAAACTATTCATCTAAGACTTACAGTTTACAAATATCGACATTCTTATAACTAGACGAATGCATTTATTAATATTTTGACCCTCGTTCCACTGACTTAGTTTATGATATAAGTAATAAAAAATAGAAAAAAGAACCTATAACACTTATGGTCTAAATTGGAATATATTATACAAATTAGTTTCGCCGTTCAAACACTGACAGAAGGTTTATATGTAGGTATATACATAGTCAATTATAATTACCGGAACAATACGGAGAGCTCCTAGCAAACCTAGGGTCCGTGGTGTATCCGATTTGGTTGTTGCATACAATGTGTATGGAGCCGTGCGTGGTGAAGCTGGGCAGGTTGCCGAACTGCATGGTCTCGTACACCACACCCTGGCCGGAGAAGGCGGCGTCACCGTGCATTATAATAGCCATTACCTGAAAACATGTTGCTTATTGATAATGATATAGTATACCTTTACTATTTTTATGTTGAAACGTGTGGAACTTAGTTTGTTTATTCATTTGCAGGGTTGATATTATAATGTTGAGCAACTGTTGAATTTCTGGCTGAATCCTCTCAGCAGAGCAGCATTTAGAGATGGTAGCTTACGGACTGACTACACTGACCTTTAGAATGTAATGAGTGATTCAAAACAGCGTGTAAATAATGCCTACTTCAATAAAGATATTTTGTATTTGAATTTAGTATAGCTTACGTAAGAAAGATTACAAATTAAATTTAATCATTTTAAATAACTATAGGAATTGTTTATAATTTTCACATACATACGTAGCTCATGTTATCATTTCTTAATCTAACCATCCATCTACGGGTCTATAAAAGTCTAATAGAAATCGGTTCAGACGTTTTGATGTTTTGAGGATTTTGTTACTTAGAATTATTTCTAGGTATAGAACCATTATTTTATTTATTATTATTAAAAACTTAAGTTGAATGTTACCAATACATTATCCAAGCACAATGCTAAGACAATAATAATACATTTAGTTATATAATTAATTGTAATAAATTCACTTGTGCGAAATTTATCTATTATTCCATCATCATTTTAAAGCCAACATATTCGCTAGTGTTATTTTGTAAATTTAATCTGATATTAAACTTCTCCTCATTATTGCGATTAATTTAAATAATGTATGCAAATTAATTCGTTCGAACTTAATAAAAATGTTCTCGTCATATTAATTTGGTAGGACTAATAAAAGATTAAAAGGAAATTAACCTTGTCACCACTACTGTCCCCTCGCCAGTGTTGCTCCGCCCGGGCCTTCCCGACCACCACCGGTGATACCACCTCCAAGTGTGAAGGGTTGCAGCTCATAGACACCTTAATATACTTATTCGTCCTTCGAATAAAACGATGAATGAATGTACCGAGATGATACTTAATGTCCCCTGAACCCTATAAATAATATTAAAAATTAAAATAATTCATGATTTAAAGTTGATAGAAAAAATACATATATATTTCGTGTATTGTTCTTTTGTATTATTTTTCTATCGATATTTTGTTGTTAGTAAAATAATATTAACAACAAAAATAGTTATATTTTATTTTTGATATTGGTATTATTCGTTTCTATTTTCGTGTATAAAATGTATTATTTTTACCGGCTCTTTGGGTTCCATTGGCTTAAACTGAGCGAATATATCCGTCAACTGCTTTCGACACACATTCACCAACATATTAAGACGACCTAAAAATGATTCAACTTTAATTAAATTATATTTTAGAGGACACGGTTTTCGTTTTAAAGCTAATTAATTAATTTCATAGAATGTAGAGCTGTCAGCTTTATCAGACATTCCGTTTATATAATTGGGATTATTTTTTTTACTTTAATATAAAAAATAAATTTACCTTGACACTTTGGCATAACGACAACAAAATCACCATAAAAAAAAATTACATGTCTAAACAAAAAGTGAAATATTCTACTACTTCTAAAATTTCTGGTCCTGGCAACTATGCTGCATCTACTGCAATTACCTCGGTGCTGCATCGCCATCACTATGGACTCCACTCCCAGCTGCGTGCTGCTGTCAACTATCTCCTCCAGCATCACGATCATACTCTCCCCTCCTTCCAGACCGAATCGTTTCTCTGCCGGCCACTTCGTTGCAAAGTATTTTTCTAAACTGAAATTTTTTTTTCCATGTTTAATAAATAATGATATCTTTTTAGGTGATAACTTTTTCGTTAGATATATTAACAAAATTTAGATTAGATTTTGTAATATCGAAATAAGGGATTTATTGTTATTGAACTCCATTTTCAAGTATTCGCACAAACGAGCATATCCAGGTTTTGAGGGCTTTAGGTTATTTTAAGTAAGTAATATATGTAAAGAAAAAAATTTTTTTTATATTTTTTTTTATTATGGCATACCGTCAGAAACAAAATTCTATGTACTAACTAAACCGCTTTGGTCAGACGGCGCATGATAAGCTTCTTTTCGTCGACCGTCTTGTCAAAGCAGCCGGGTGTTTCCATACGCTCACGGATGAACTGCAGACAGTCCAGGTCAAAGAGATGCATGTACTCCACCCCAATGGGACCGCAGTACACAGTCTCTAAGCGGCTTATGATGTCCCTAAATAAACCGATATAGTAAACAAGTGTTAGTTCCATCGAGTTGTCGATAGTCAAATATTATCTTATACCTAAGACTCAGAGCCGTCTCTTTACCACCGATGCAAGTTCTTTCTGGTAGTTCGAAGACGGTATCCATGTGCTCCTCGCCTGTAATATTTTCAGAATCGATCATGTCAAATTACCAGTCTTTATTCCGAAAGTTTCATCATGTATGTATATATCGAAGTACACACATAAAATAGTGCCGAGTTCTCTGGACACAACGCGACATTCCACTCCCTTCAAATCCATGGATGCCTGGTGTGATTTGAGCAGCCACCTGGCACCTATCGTCAACATCAGGGGATCCGTCTTAGCCAAGAGATGTCCGCGTGCCTATTGCGTATCAAACGAAGACCAGTAATTAATAATTACGAATTGATAGTTTCATTTTAAATTAATAAAAAAAGTTAAAATATGACTGACTGACTGACTATAAACTGACTTGAAGTACAAATCCCAATCTTTAAAACCATTATACAAATCTATAAATACCTGATAACTCCGAATGAGATTCTGTACGGCCAGGTGGAGCTTTATGCGCTCTTTGGCATCTTTATCGTCATCTTTATTGGATTTTGATTTACGCTCTGAAAGGATTGAGGATTGTATTAAATCTTTTTTGTTTTTAAAGTCTTTGTGACAGCGTTAAACAAGACAATTCTTTTGTTTTATTAATACAATAGTAACTCACTGACTGTAGTAGGACTGAACTCGTCCTCAAATTCTTCTATTTTCAATGTGGGTCCGCTGACGCTCTCATAAAAACGATCCCACGACTGGAAAATGTAAAATATATAAAAAGTTATATTTTAAATAAATTTTCAAGAATACCCTTTTTCCACTTACAGCATCGATACCTCCTTTGGATTTCGACCAGTCCAAATACTGAGCCTCTAAGTAGTTAGCGTTGGTACCACTAAGAAATGCCTCCGCCTTTGATGATACCAATTTTTCGGATAGCATTAAATACTGGAAAATAATTATTTTTATACACGAACTGAATCAAAAATAAACAAGAAATGTATAATTTTTATATGCATAATATTTCGTGTTCATTATAACTCACCGCTGTCTGCGTTACCCGCATTGGCGGAACAAATTTTTGTATAGTACGAATTAAAGCCATTACTATCCTCCAATAGTATAATGAACAAAGTAAAAGTAAATAGAATAAATATATTTTCAAATAAAATTTTAAAATATCATTAAAATGTTATCAGAAATGGTATAAATCTTTTTTATTGACTGACAGCAGAGTATGTCATATTCAGGGCCAGAATACGGCGTGCCAGCAATAAAATGATATGTGATGTAAGGTTTAATTAAATGACACGATCACTGATAGATGGATAAGTGGAATGAGCTATTAACGTCACTTTAATCTAAGTTGTAGTGTATTCCGTGTTTGCGTGTTACTAAAAGGGTACAAAAAATGTAAAGAACGTTAACTTAATATAAGTTGGAAATGAGAATTTTCCATCAAAATATAAGGGTGTAAGATAGGACATCAAAATGAGGGGAGGATTTGAGGCGCCATGGGGGAAGACGCGGCGCCACTTAGAGGAAAACTCTTGACAGTCCTGACGTATGTGGAGTATTCAGTTTAATTTACTTATCTGATAAGCCCCGGCCTCTGCTCGCCTCGTGTTTACCTCAAAGTTTTATATTTACTCGGCTAGATAGGGGAGTAATGATCCTTTTATACCATGTTTATATACGATAAAATTTTATTTATTTTTTCTTGACTATTCATAGATTTGGAGCTTTTATATGTATATATATAAGATGTTTTTATTTAGTCACCCGTTAATTGGATTTAATCATTAATATGTGGTGTAATTTATCCAGTCGTTAATTAGACTTAATCTCCAGTGCACAGGTTTAAAGTTATATAATCAGGGGTCAGGCGGGGTTTGGGCGCTCGTCAACCCCTCGTCGTGAAGCATGACTGATAACCGCGGGCGTGATTAAACGTCCAATAGGTCCCTAATGTTAGAGGCATTATTAGTAATTAATGTGGTGCTGGTGATCTCAAACTAATTTACAATATTACTATATTAGATAATTAAGTTTACCTAATATTAATATATTTTACTTAATTTGAAATCATAACAGATGCGATTCTAGCATTTTTTTTATTTTTTTGTTAAAAAAGTTAGGTGTACAGTTTTTTATGTTATAAAATCGATTAAAAATTAATTTTAAACTTAATGTTTTGTGTGATTTGTATTTTCCTCCAGCGTTGTGCAAAGCCTGAGATGGGTTCAAAAGTCAAGTGAGGCCCGAGGGCTTATTGTCTCTAGTATGTAATGAGACCCTCGGCGTCCCGATAGACATTGACCTCTGGATACTACGAACGTGTTTTTATAAACTATATAAGTTTATTTATAATAAATTCATATTATTTTAGTGTTTTAATATTAGGTGACGAAAACTAAACCAGTTTTTTTTGTCACAAATAAACTAAGCTAAAAGTTTAATATATGTTATTTACTTGTAAATACACAATTGTACAGCAAAAGGTTGAATTATTTATTATTTAATATTAATATAATAGCTTAGTAGTATTCGATGGACGGACAATAACACATTCGTGTCCGATATAACACAAACCAATTAACGTTAAAAGTCATCAAACTTACATGTGTCGTTAATTACTTTAACTGAAAGGTTTAATTACATTATCCTTAACGAAATGTTATGTTATATACAGATAGACATTTTGTTTTTAATATATATATGTATATGTACATATATGAACTTATTATTATATATACTTTTTCGTCCCGTTGTCTAATTTTATGAGCTTAGAACACAAGTATCTCAAACGAAATGCGAATATTATGCGGGTTTCGTTCACATAAACATTTGCTTCATTTCTATTCAACATATAACAATATATAAAAGTTCTACATACATTTAAATATGAAAAAAAATACCCCGCAATAAGCATTGTTATTATATTTTTAACTATTTTAAAATAAATCCTTACTTATTTTGTGACGTAGACGTCCGCTGAGAACGGATTTCAACTTTTTGCATTTCGCCAAGTTTTAAACCTGTAGGAGCTATTAACGCGGGGGTAAAAGTTACCATAGCAACGGTTACGATGACAACGGATAATATAACAAAGGTCACCATAGCAACCTAAGTTCACATCCAAATTAATAGTGTGCCCAGAGAAGCGGGAGGGAATAAGCTAGTGTATATATATATATATATATCTATATATATATATATATACACTGGTGTATATATATATATATATATATATATCTATATATATATATATACACTAGTGTATATATATATATATATATCTATATATATATATATATACACTAGCTTATTCCCTCCCGCTCCCGCTTCTCTGGGCACACTATTAATTTGGATGTGAACTTAGGTTGCTATATATATATATATATATATATACACTAACTATTTATTATATTAAATAAGATTTTTATAGAATTATACATCATAATGTTACCTTGAAGGTGTTATGAGTTTGGCAAATTGTATTTATGTTAAAAGTTCGGTGCGGTGAAGCAATCCGCAGCATGTGTTGCGAAACTTTACACCTATATACTTTGCTAATATAAGTTTTACATCTTACAGTTTTGAAAACTGATTTCACTCACAAAGACTTCATCTTTGATCATACTTATAAAGGTACGAAAGACATATTACACTATATATTTTAAAGTTTTAGTTAAGACAAGAAAGTAAGTAACTTTCATCTTTCTTCTCTGTCCTGTAATCAAAAATAATTATTAAATTGTTTTAGACTTACATATTATTTATGTAATACAGATTCAGTTATAAAAAGAAAATAGGTGTCTCAAGTTTAAAATCATAGTTATTTTTATTTTCATATCAGTTTGTTAATGTATACAAGTAACATTGACTATATAAGCTTTGAAATCTTTGTAAATGTTAAAAATAGTAGTGTATTAATTTTAGTTGAATTATTATTTAATTATTATGAAGGGACACCACTTGAACTGTGGTTTAGTGATGAGGAAGATGTAATTGAAAGTATTATGAAAGCCTTTTTTAATCAAAAAAACGTACAGGAGCAGATTGTCCACCTTTTCAATCAAAAAAGTCGTTTTAAAGTCGAATTACTCTAAACGTACAGGATAAAATTTTTCAGTAGGTAATATGTATTTCAATTATTATTTAAAATTAGTTTCAACACTAACCCTCTTGGTTTATTTACTTTGTACTAATATAAACACTAGCTCCGCAATATTTTCTCTCCTCGATGCTAAGTTTTATTTACAAAAATATTCCTTTGAGAATATTTATTGTCTTACCTTTGAACCTCTTTTGAGATTACTCGCCTTTATTTACACAGTCTGCTCCAGTAATGTATTGTTCAGTTTTAAAACTTATAAAAGAAATAAAGATAAAAATCATTCTTAAGCTTTCTTATGTATCTTTTAAGGTTATTTAAAATATAATTTTTTATTACAATAAAAAGTATTGTCATGTTATTTTAAATGGAAAACTCTTATCACAATAATAATGATATGAAAAGCACTTAATTTGTATATAAATCTTAATATATATAACACAAAGACACTCACTCACTGACTCATTCATCGCTGTACAGCCCAAACCGTAATACCTAGAAAGCTGAAATTTGGACACAAGACTCCTGACATATTGAATAGGTGCAATAAGAAAGGATTTTGCAAAGGTCTAAACCATTCCAAAGTTACAGTTAAAAAGTCCCTGTTTGATACATACTAGGGGTGTGGAAATTCAAACAAAATGTTTGATCACTTTCGCCGTCCGTCGCGGAGCACGGGTAACCTGCTAGTACATATTATATGATTGTTCATACACTCGCAGCAAACTTCCAAAGTTAATACATGAGGCAGTTGTTTACACATAATGTATTATGCTAACTTCTGTCATCTGTCTCCATTGTGTCTAACTTAAAATATTACTTATAATTGGATGTTTGGTAATTGAGCTAAGCGTAAGCGTAGCTCTTAACCGTTTGGAAGTAGTGTTGCCCAAATTCAGTCTTGGTCTTGCAGTCTTGGTCTTGTTCTTGCGTTTTTGCAAGACCAAGACCAAGAACAAGACCGCGTATTTTTAGCAAGACCGAGACCAAGACTGACCGTGCAAGATTTGAGCAAGAACAAGACATAGCCTGCAAGACTCTTGCGTCTTGCAGCTAGGACTTAGCGCTATTTCACTGAGTAGTTAGGTGTAACAGTTCGGTGTATAGGTAGGTACGCTTAGGAATTCTATGAGACGCAAAAAACTGTATCAAAGAATATGAAAAACTGGACCTATCTATTAAAATCAAACTGAGTGCATGCATAGTTATGTTTTAACCATCGGCACTTTGATAATGCGGCATCAAAGGTTTTGTACTTACTTCTCAAAGAAATTTGCCGCTTTTCGGAAGTACATGGTTATGATACACGCGCCGGCGGCTTCTTTTGAAATCTAAAACAATCGTTGCCGCCACGCCGAAATCATAACATTTGACACTATTTGATTGCCGCCATAGGGCGTAGGCGTAGGTATACTCATGCAAAATAATTTCGAAATTTAAGAGTACCTACAGGTGTTCCAAAGAATAAATAAGTTTCAGAGTGCTTAGAATGAAAATGAATACATTATACTGATCACGCAAGTAGTATTATGATTGGTCTTTACTATGGCTATGTTAATTCAAGCTCACAATGTTCCAATTCTAATACGTTTTTTAAGATTTAAAGTAAACTTTAATAAATAGTAATAGACTAATAGGTAATTGCAAGACTTGCAAGACTCTTGCTGCAAGACCAAGACCAAGACCAAGACTGGGAGCGCAAGACCAAGACCAAGACCAAGACCAGGTGTATTGGCGCAAGACCAAGACCAAGACTGGCTAAGTCTCGTCTTGTTCTTGCATTTGGGCAACACTATTTGGAAGAAGACTTGTCTCCAGAATGCGACGAAATAATTAGCTAAAAATTTTCTCATGTATGTTTGAGCCGAACGCGGATGTTATAGCGAAAACAGATTGAAAAAATGTTTAGCCATTCAAAAGTTATCAAGAAAAGAAGAAAGGAGCGGGTCTCACCTCAACACCCGCACAGCACGGTTGGCGGATCCTAGTATTTTTGCCGTTTAAGGTCTTTTTATTTGTGTTTTAGTAAATCAATTTAAAAATAAAAGCCTATTTCGCATTAAAATTATAAAGTGTCCCGAAATAAAAGAAAACATCCCTCCGTAACATAATCACATTTTATCTTTTAACTTTTCGATTTTCTTTTTTTAGATTAGGTTTCCCTCGCTATTGTTATTTAAACACGAATAATGCTGATGGGAATCTCCAAGGAGCTTTGCTAGTGTGTAGAGCGTTTGTATGTGTGTGTGTGCGTGCGTGTGTGTGTCTTTGTGTGGTTGTGTGTGTGTGTGTTATATTGGTTTCCACTTAATTCACTTGCACTTGTTATTGATTTAATAAAAGCTGAATAATTTAATGAAATATTTCTTATGAATTATTGAATATTATGTATGAATATTGATGTAAGAGCACAACAATGATACAATTTTATTACTAGTTGTATGTTCCTATTTTTCACAACAACAAATACAAACCTACCAAGTACCGGTCAAATTGACCGTTCTTAAACTTTTGTAAAACTTACACATTTTTAAAAGTTATAATATCGTTATCAAACTACATGACAATACAGAATATGCATATAATATTTTCTACACTCTTTACTTTTAGTTATTTCCATTATTACCTGCGTTATATAATAAAATAACTTATAATTACCGGTCAATTTGACGGCGTGCGGTAGGAACAGTCATTATAATTATCATAATATTTTTTATATCTTCAATACATATAATTTATTTCATATAATATATATACATATATATGCCAGTTAACCTAAATTATGATAGTTCGTACAATCAGTTCAAGGTAAGGATAATAAAAATGATTAAATTAAATCTTGAGGTTTGCTCATTATGTTACATTCACCTCACCTTGAATTATTCAGTTCAATCAATCATTCACTCGTTCACTCGATCGAATTAACGAATTTGGTAGTTTTAACAAAATTGTGGAGAATATGCGTAAATAAAAAAAACTTTATGACATTTTTTTTTGCCATAAATAAAGTTAGGCTTTGGGATTTAGTTTATTTAAGTTAAATTATTTTTATTCAAAATATATTATATATATATATGTTGCCTTATAGCCCTTGCATTGTGTGATGTCTTTTATATATATTAATAATGTGGTATATTTATAAAAAGTATACCCTATATATGTTATTAATCCTCGTATAAACAGACGCGGTGTCCCTCCGGTGTTGTTTACACCTCCCGGTCTGCTCCGGTCTGCACCGGTCTGTACCGGTCGATACCTAACTCTCATTTGTGTTAAATTTTAATGAAAACAAGCCTTCCTCAGCGATTAATCAACACACATCGTTACTCCATGTGTGTATGAAAGTATTATACAATAATGATACTAAAATATCTTCTTACTCCAGAAATGTACTCCCTATTATGAAAGAGATAGCAATAAAGTGGGTATTGCTATCTCTTTCATAACACCAAAATGATACAACTATAACTTAGGTATTATCTTACATGCTTAAAACATGTATTATTTTGTTAAAAAAGCTCAAAGGGTAATTTAAATGTTTACACCACTCGGGCGGATCCTTCAAGGTATAACTTTCATAGCGGAGTGCATAATATGAAGTAAATAAATTTGAAGGCAGACGAGAAAATGTTCTAAAATAATTTGGTAAAGTTGAAAAAGTTGAAGAAGAATGTGCTCACAAAGCGGACGTGCTCACGAGAAATATACGCCTCCAGAATTATACTTATATTTCTTTTACAAACTTATCTTTTCATTCAAGGTAATATAATTTATGAAGGTTTACGTATATTAATTACTTATAAATATATATTTTTTTGTCAATTCAGGTAAAGACAAATGGTGTTTTTATATAATAATATTTCAAATTATAATAATATAATGTTTAAGGTATTAACGTTTACACCTTGAGAATGTGTAGAATATACCGGGTAGAGGTGTTATACCCGGTATCAGGTATTAGGAAATATTATTTTCAAAACTACATAAGTTATGAATACTAATTAATATCCACTGTAATATACTGAGTGACTTAGTTTAATCTAAATTCTGTCAAGTTAAAAGCTTAGTGCAAAATTATGCTAAAAATTTAAATCCATCTTTTAATTCGGCTGTGCCCTCCGGCGGGTACCTACTCGTTAATAATTAAAATGTTTACCCTTTCTTAACGCACTCACTGACTTACGGAATTTTAAATTAAAATTAGTACCTACTAGTATTTTAGAAATTTTAATGATTATTATTAAATTGTTAACAATATATAGCTATTGGGTTGATTTAATAAATGATAGGAAATTTAAAGGATAGTTTTTTATCAACAGCGCCATCTATTGGGAAACTTAATTTGGAACTGAATAAGTAACTCAATATAAACAAATCAGATCAAAACTGTTGGAGTTAATAATAAAAATTCTAAAGAACCAAACTTATTCGTACATTTATAACGAATTCTGACAATTGTCATCGTGTATGTATGTATGTGTAGCGTTGGTATGTAACTCCTAAACTTATTTCCGTCGGAGTAGATTGTTGGAAAACATACGTGTCTTAGTTTTAAAGTCAAAATAATATTTTATGCATATAACCACGGTACAAATAACTTTATACAAATTATCCCAGTTTCTGCTCTTTGTTATCTAATAGTTTATCTTTTATCTTTTTTTCGTGATAAAAGATATCCTGTCCTTTTCTTTACCTTATACAATGTGTACTAAATTGTATGATAATCGGTTGAACAGTTAAGTCATGAAAGCGTAACAAACAAACTAACGAAATAGTAATGCCGTATATATGGTATATATACACAAAAGACTTCAAGTTTAAGCAAAATAAAGCAAAAATTTTGTCCTTATTCTGACAGTAATATCGAAGACAATGCGATCGCAATAACCAGTTAAATAACGGGGAGGCGTGACATAAAGATTCCTTTCCGAATACGCTTTATTTACTAAATATATTGAATATATTGAACGAATAAATTCGCTGTAACTCGTTTCTTTTTATCGAAGATCAAAGAACAGATGCCTTTTACTCAAATGTTATAAAAGGCTTCCTTATTCAAAATAAACAGTTCTATAAATTAATTGGCTATAATTCCTCTCGTTTCATTGGTTGTTTAGATTGAGGGTGTCGTCTCATTGGTTGTTTGATTCGAATTCGAAATTCAAAAATTCAAAATTTAGCATGAGTTCAGTTGATACGACCGAGACGCAATCATTTATCAACACAATAATCACTCGCTGGGGAACAAATTCTTTTGCAGTTGCCAAGCGTAATATTACTAAAAGCGGTCCGGGTGAACCCTTTTTTTTGTGCAAAATTCCCTTTTTCAGTAGAACGACAACGAATGGAACGTAATTTGTATAACTCAAGCATTCAGTCCGCTCCTTTCGTTGCCGCTCGCGCCGCGTCCAGTCTGACACACAAATATTTCTTCCATATTGACGCTCGTAAAGTCCAGCCATGCGTGAAATTGTACAGAAATGCAATGTGAACATTTAATTTAGGAAGCACTCTGAAATATGTCTTCCTATTTAGAATTTGAAATATTTTACCATTTCAAATTTAAAGCAAGTAGTATTTAGTTTTTATTATAAGCAAATATTTAATGGAAAATATTAAATGAAATGTATTTGAATTTCTTCTCCTTTACATCGTAGTCGTTGCTAACATCTTACCATATAAAATCGATTACTTTTTATCTTTCTTGCACTACTCCTCCTAAACCGCTTATCCGATTTTTATAAACAGGGTATCAAATGAAAGCTTATAGTCTAACGATGCCAGGGTTATGTTTTGGCGACGCTGTAAGGTCAATAAGGTCACCAAATTAAAAAATAAAAATAACGGCGAGCGAAGCGAGCCCTACGACTAGTTTGTAAATAACTATAATGGGTCGACATTCGACAAATTGTACCTAGTATAATACATTATGTTGGATATAGACGGTCCGATTCCGTTCAGACACTGACAGGCCCATGACAATGACATATGTACACTATACTCCTAAATTAGTTGTCAGTAATTAAAGATAAAGATATGTCTGTACTTATCTTTTTTTTAATAAATATGTACGTTAGTCATAGTCATAATACGTGATATACAATATAAGATAAAAAAGATATATATACTTATCTTTTTTTAAATAATATAACCAAAATATAATCAACATTTAAAGAAAAAATAAGTTGTCTGTACGTTTCTTTTTTTAAATTATCTTGTGTTCGGTTCAAACCGTAGATAGCCTAAACCAAGCCGGGTGTTAAATATAGTTAGATAGTGACCGTGATCGTGTTAGCGGTCCAGCAGCTGATCGAATCTGTCGGACGCAGGACACGCCGCAACAAACAGACCAACGGTATAACACATGTATTGATTTGAGAAATTTACAACAATTGTATTGTATTGAGGATTTTGATTATTTTTTTTTGTCTTGAAAAAAATCTTGTTATGTCTCTTTATATAGAGTTTAACACTAAACCTACGTACAATTTTTGTGTACCCGATCCTACCGCACGCCGTCAAATTGAACGGTAATTAAAAGTTATTTTATTATATAACGCAGGTAATAATGGAAATAACTAAAAGTAAAGAGTGAACAAAATATTATATGCATATTCTATGAATTGTCATGTAGTTTGATAACGATATTATAACGTTTAAAAATGTGCAAGTTTTACAAAAGTTTAAGAACGGTCAATTTGACCGGTACTTGGTAGGTTTAGTGTTAAGTCACTTTTTAAGTTTAAAAAACTTTTTTACAAAATATTATAAATTTTTTTTTACATATTTCAAATATATTCCTGTATTTTAATAATATTTAAGTAATATTCTTCTCGGTAAGAATAAAGTATATTGAATCGTATTCGAAATCCTGAGGCTGATACATTCAGACGAGGAGTAAGGAGAAACGCAAATTGCTGAATCTAGTTATTGGGGAGCGCCTCGTCGTGACACCAGGAGATGCTCGGGAATATCATAACATTAAGTTGCCACCAGTTGTACTAAACAAATAGAATCAGAATGACTGAAGGGAAGATTTAATAACATATTAATTTATATTAACGTTCGGATTATCTTTTTTTATTATATTTGTTATTTAGTTTTAGTAGTTTAGTTTTACTATCTATAGCTATCTAGATACGTCATATCTAAGTGCCTCTTACACGGCATGTTTTCTCGGTCTAGTCAAATATTCCAACTAAAATTGTCTGGGAAGGCTCGTAAAGGCTCTTAACGTTTTTCATACCCTGAATATATTAAGGCGATGCATCAGCGGGGTTATCTTCAAACAACTAATATTAAGAGTGTGTTTGTATGAATGTATATATATATATGTATATACTTTTATAAAATATTACTTAATTATAATAAATATTATTAAAAAAACTTAAATCTATGTAAGTACTAAAGTAAATAGTTTTTATTAAACCTGTACTAATGAATGTCACGTCTACTCGATAAGGCTGTGGACTTGGGCAAAAATTTACTTTTTTCTTTTGTACTATTATATATTTTAATCTATCAAAAAGAAACTATTCTATTTCATATATATATATATATATATATATATATATATATATATATATATATATATATATATATATATATTATATTTACATATTTTTATGATATAGTTATTTACGTTTCTGGGCATCATATTTTATTGATAGTTTTTTTTTATTACGCATTAAAGACATAGATATAGATATATAGATTAAGGTTACACATTTAAATATTATTTTTAATTATACATAATATTAATATTATACAAATAATATTGGATATTAAATAATGTGTTGCGTGTGTGTTCATGTCTATTACATTCCTAGCTCTCATTACATATAATATATTAATATTTCCTTGAGAAAAATAATTAAGAAATCCTTTATTCAGCTGAATACATTGAGGGAACCATAATGAAATTGATTAAGAGGTTTGGGAACGAACTTTGATTAGACCATTGACGAGGCAAGGGACTTATATATAACTAGGGGCGCCAACAAACCCTCAATTTCGACTCGCTGTGCTCGCGAAATCTCGTGTGCTGTTTGCATATTGAGCGAAGCGAGCCCAGTGTATTGACTCATTGTTTCCTATTGATTTCAATGGGATATCAGTTTTTTGACACGACATAAAAAAAAAATTTTTTTTGAGGATATTTTTCCATTTCTTTTTAAGAACCATCATCTAATATGTGTCTTTTTGATTGCAAAGTTTCACAATTTTCCGTCAAGTATTTTTCGTCCCAATTCGTGACAAAGAATGTAAAAAGCCACCAGTAAAACGCTCCGCTCACTTCGTTCGCTTCGCTCAATAAATAGGACTTATTATTATTATTTATTTTTTGTTTGGAAAACATATCTATTATGTCAGTGACTTTCTTATTATATTTGATGTCAGTATTGATATAAACAATTAATCCTGCTTACTGCTTCCATCTACTTAATTCTGGATATAAACCATTCAGAGACAAGGGATAAACATACTTGAAAATTGTATCAGGTAATATTGTCAAAAAACTGAATTATAGAGCTATCCAATATATGCCTATTTATTATCTTGGCGTTGATACCGTATTTACAAGCACTCTTCCACGTAATTACCAATTTTGACGATTGATTGAACATAATAATATACATCAGCGCCATCTGGTGGCGACTTATAAGAAGGAATATCACAAGTAGGTTTTTAATGTTTTGGTTTTATTATAAATCGATTTGAGCTACTATTTTTGTCTAGATAATTTGACAACGTTAGAAAACGCAAAAATATTGCGTTTAGGGTTCAAATGTTGACTTAATGGAGTGATATGCGTAATTTCTTTAAAATAAATTATAATTAAAAAAATCAATTACCCAAAAAAACTACAGAAAAATACAGAAAACATCACTATAGTGTACATTTTTTCTTCAAATTTAGCTACAGTAACAAACAAAAATTATAAATATATATGATTCTACTAGAGAGAAGAACATATTTTCTATAAAAAAAACTATATTTTTGTAAGGTAATTTCAAGTGTTAAATATTGAAAATTAATACAGACTAATGAATCATAATCGCTTCGAAGAGTTATTTTTGTAAAGCATTATCTCGTCTAAACTCACCACACCCAGGTCTCTCATGCATACTTTGAGAAATCTCTCGCAAATGCGTTAACATAAAATTGTGGATCGCCCCCAGGGGGGACTCTTCACTTTTATATACCTTCGGAAATATATTTGTTAAACAAATTGGTATGGGTTATAGAAATAGTATAAAAAATCCATGTTTGATAGAATATGTCTTGGCATCTTAGTATTTATTGTTTTGTGTGTGTGTGTGTGTGTGTGTGTGTGTGTGCGTGCGTGCGTGCGTGCGTGCGTGCGTGCGTGCGTGCGTGCGTGCGTGCGTGCGTGCGTGCGTGCGTGCGTGCGTGCGTGCGTGCGTGCGTGCGTGCGTGCGTGCGTGCGTGCGTGCGTGCGTGCGTGTGTGTGTGTGTGTGTGTGTGTGTGTGTGTGTGTGTGTTGTGTGTGTGTGTAAAAGCTGTTTAGTAGAAAAATGTACATCTTAAAATATACAATTTTATTTTATTTAAAGTTAATCTAAGATCACATTTAAAAGTAGTATTATATTAATTATTATAATTATTACACACACATCCGAAGTTACATGAAACCTTTCTCCTAATGGTCTTATTAATAACCAATTAATAATCCTCATAATATAAAGAAAAGATATATAATTACAAAGACGAATCTGTTGTTTGTTTGTGATTCCAAATTAACAGCTTTTCATTTAATACATATGACATTATATATGGTATTTATATAAAAAAAAAATTCTCTGTCTGTCTGTTTGTTCCAGCTAATCTTTGAAATGGTTGGACCGATTTTAAAAGGTCTTTAACTGGCGGATAGCTAATATTGTAAGAGTAAATCAGGCTACTTTTATTTTTAAAGTATTAGGCGCGAACGGAGTCGTGGTCACAGCTAGTATTGATATAATAATAGACTAAAAATATATTGTTGTAGTTTAAAAAAATCACAACGCTTTTATCAAACCGAACCAGAAGACTTTATTCCACTTTACATACAGGATAGAAAAATACACAAAAAAATATATTAACACTAAACCTACCGACAATTCTTGTATACCTGTTCCTACCGCACGCGGTTAAATTGACCGGTAATTAAAAGTTATTTTATTATATAACGCAGGTAATAATGGAAATAACTAAAAGTAAAGAGTGTAGAAAATATTATATGCATATTCTAAGAATTATCATGTAGTTTGATAACGATATTATAACGTTTAGAAATGTGTAAGTTTTACAAAAGTTTAAGAACGGTCAATTTGACCGGTACTTGGTAGGTTTAGTGTTAATAACAAAAAAGGGACAAGAAGTAACTTCAAGTTCCAAAACTGATATATTCTTACAATTTTACATCCTTAAGTTTTGATGTAAAAAAACTACATTGACATTTAAGTAAAAAATATTCATTACGGAATACAAAAACTGTTGAAGATAACAAAAGATGGTTATCATATAAGAAAAGAGGCACTTTAGTTTTGCACAATATTATTGTTGAATTAATCATTAATATAAATTATTAAACCATTAGTATTTAAGAATAAAATGGTAATTGTATTTTAACAAAGTAAAATAAATATTTTAATAGTTAAATAATTTTGAAACATCACGTCGTTGATTCATAGTTCACTTTAACAAGGCGTGTAAAATAACAAAGTACTTTTGTTTTTTTTATATCACAAAAAGTATTGATTAATTGTGTTCAAGATACGGTCGGTTCATCAGCAAAAAATACAATAGTTATTGTAACAAAGGTTCAATAAATGATAGATGAAACTTATTTATTTATTTATCTTCACGCCATATCCCTTGCGGGGTAGCCAGATATTATGGAGCGCCAAACGCTACGGTCCCTGCATACCTCTTTCCTCGGCCACAGACATCAACCTCTTCATACATGCCCTCCAGGATGTCTTCATGCTTTTTACGTGACCTTCCTCCAGTATCATAGATACTGTGTTTTCGAGTATCTATGGTACTGGAGGAAGGTCACTCAAGGCCTCCTCCAGTCTCTCTTAATCTGTTTTAACATTTAAGTTATATTAGTTTCTATAAAAACTTTGTCAAATAATCTAAAATGAAGACAAAGTAACTGAATATTGAATACAGTAATAAATAAGTCCTCAGCATTTCATTATATGTATTAGTGTGAGGTCAAAGCCTCGTAAAGGTAACCCGTGAACTAAAAAGGAATAAACAGCGTGGGTTAGGAGTGAACGAACTCTCACCTATGCATTGTCCTCCCACCAGACAATATTTATATTTATCGCGTACATTTTTTATATCATATATAATTTGTTAAGTTCGCCATAACCTAACAGTTACTCATTAATCAGTAATATTCACTGAGTTAATTAGTAATAAATAAAGCTGCTGTGTATATTAAATAGCAGCTCGTCCGTATAAACAAACAATTCCCAAACTATAGCAGCTCTTGATGACACAAAAGATTCGCTAAGTCAATGTACAAACTTTAGTTTAAGTTCAGTATAACCTTAAGATTGTCGCTGATTATTGTGAGAATATAATTAAATAACTATTCACAATCAAAGACATAAAACTTCAAGTCATTTACAATGAGCAAAAGATAACGAACTAATGCAATTACAGGTATCTTTTTGTATTAAAGAACCAATTAGATAAAGGAAAAAGTGAATCTTATCTTTGTAAAGGTAAACTTAATATCTTTTATCCGTTAAATTCGTTAAGTCGGTTAAATGTTTAACTGGTATTTTAATGTTTTAATCTCATTTTAACTGCTAAATTAATTAATATCTGATAACATATAATAAATGCTTAAACATTCATGTCTCAAAATATTTTAAGAAGACTCAATGATTCACTAAATATGTATACAAGTTTGTTTGTCCGTTGAACAGTATTGAAATGAAGTATTGTGTATATATAAATTAATATCCTAGGTAACTTTTTGTCCCAAAAAAGTCAGCTATTGTGTTAAAAAATGCTTCATCACTTGGTACAGTGGACTAGAGGGAGCTGTATAAGCTTAAATTATCATCATTTTAAAAGTACTTTTGTGTCTATTCCTAAAGCGAAGCTGCGGACAAAAGCTTGTATAACAGTATTTTATTGTAATGACATAATATGTCTAAGTATTTTTTTAATTTTTTGTGTTATTAATATATATTTTTATAGTTCCAGGTAAAGTTCTTATGTGGAGTTCATCTCATCTCATCTCTCCTCATCTCGCTCTATGTAAGACAAAAATATTATATATATATATATATATATATATATATATATATATATACATACAGACATAACTTTAACAAGTTATTACTAAAATTAAATTTTTGTCGTAATATTTTATATAATATTAATATTTATCGATTCCTTTTCCTTAAGAGTTGTATCAAAAGAAAATTATTACCGCATTTCTTAGAATCAAAAGATACGATTCCAGTTAAACGAACCGAGCATCAAACACCAATCAATTATATGAAAAGCTTCCAATATTTTAATTATAATTTAATATTTATACCTTAACGGACTGTTGTATATTTGCTTATATATATATATTTAATAACTTCCCTACTTGATTTATAGATAATAAAAAACGGGTCACACACATGTATTATTTAGTGTTAGTGTGCGTTGTCTTTTTAGTGTTTATATAAATATATCTTAGTGTGCACCAAATTATATAATATTAAAAAATTTAACGTGAACCGGTATACGATAAATACCTATATTAAAGTAATTACCAGATATTTAACGCATTCTTGAATGTTGCTTCATATATATATATATATATATATATATACATATAAATAAAATTGAAGTGTCTGTTTGTAAAACCGAATTAAATTGGTAGTTTTGTTGTATTTTTTCGGTAATTTATTGTCTGGGTGTGCAGTGCTAAAGTAAAACGTCCGGTGACTTGATTGATTGAAGCTTAAGTAACTGTTATCACAAACCATTTTAAAATATGTACATATATGTATATATATATATATATATATATATATATATATATATATATATATATATATATAATATATATAGTAATTAATTATATAGAATCAAATATTAGCTTCGTGTTACAAATCGCTTAGAGTTTTGTGTTTGTAGGATAATTGAACATAATAACTACAAAATCTCTTAAATTCATACTAATAAAAATAATTACATTTTTATATATTTATGTTAAAGAGAGATAGATAGAAGATTAGTCCTCTCTTTTTACATATTTACAAATCACAACGCGTTTATATTTTGTGTTTAATTTTATAACAACATATTGATATTTGATATAATAGATAAATTCAGGACAGACCGACAAGTGATATCGTATTAATATATATAATACATGAGGTCAGGGTCGTACGTGTGGGATAATAATTAATTAAATTTAATATAACCTTAATCAGGTCGCCTTTTCTGATATTACCTCATTATAACAAATGTTTATTTTGCATTTTTTTTCTAATCATATTTTTATATCGAATTATATTATAAATGAGTTTGGAATGCAGTATTTATTAAGGTTAAGTAAGAGAGTAAGTGAGAGAGAATTATCATACTATCTCCCTCTCTCTTCATAGTCTTCTAACTAATAACTAATCAAACTAGATTATAAAAGAGATTGCACTGCCTACTTAAGTATAGCAAGGTTACGTAAGAAATTGAGTGAGAGAGAGTTCTCATACTTCCTCTCTCTCCATTCGTAGTCTCTTCTCTTTCTAATTACTCATGGGCAGTACATATATATATATATAAATGACTGTATTGTTGTATTTTGATAATTTAACAATAAATTAATATACAAAAAAAATATATTGAAAGTTACTTAATATTTTATATAAATTTCTTATCAATGAACTGATAACAATCAATGTAACCCTAATTAAATCAAAGATCATGAAAAAATAATATCAATTATGATAATGAAGTCCCAAAACTAATTACCTGTTAATGGTAATTTACCTCAAGGTAATACCCTAATATGATTGTTTAGGACCGAATTATATTTAATAGAACCGGGAGATAACAAAGGGATCTCCGAATTTAATGATTTTATTAACACTAAACCTACCAAGTACCGGTCAAATTGACCGTTCTTAAACTTTTGTAAAACTTACACATTTTTAAACGTTATAATATCGTTATCAAACTACATGACAATTCTTAGAATATGCATATAATATTTTCTACACTCTTTACTTTTAGTTATTTCCATTATTACCTGCGTTATATAACAAAATAACTTTTAATTATCGGTCAATATGACCGCGTGCGGTAGAAACAGGTATACAAGAATTGTCGGTAGATTTAGTGTTAAAATAATCTTCTCTCATAATATGCCCGATTTTTACGAATGAGCTTCGTTCCGTACTGTTTTCACTTTTCTCGGATGAATGTATGGATGGGCAGGAAAAATGTTTATTACTGTCGAGAGATGGCGCTGTTTATAATTTACTGATTTAATTTATTTCCATATTTATTTATATTATTGTTTTGTATTGTTATTAATCACACTTTATTGTAATTATTTTAGTAATTATAAATAAATATGTATTTAACATTTTCTTTTCTTCAAATCCATTGTTTTTTTTTAACATTTGTAATTTCGTCAGAGTTCCTTCGGGAAATACCCTGGGTCTGCATCTTCACCGGTTTAATGTTATTATAGGGTATTATTAATTTAGTTTCAAATCACATTTAACTATGAAACTTATACAGTTCATAGTTTAAACTTATAGTTTAATTCTATAATTTATGATATTAAAGTAAAAGTAAGTAAAGAAATATACTTTTTTTTTAATATTTTAGATAAAATCAAAATAATTACTAATAAATTGTCTGTTCTAAATATAAACTTCGATGTTAATATCACTCAAAATTAAATCAAAATAAGTATAGAATGGTATAGTCTAAATATTAGTTATACTAAATTTGATATGATGTGCCATGATATTATTAGTAAGTATAGCACCATTTTAGACTGTGGTGTGGGGTAAGTCAAGACAAGTAGCTTGGGCTGGTGCAGGTGCAGCCGGGACTGCGGTCAGCTAGTGTTACAAAATGTACCTACTGAGACTTGATATTATATAACAAAAAAAATACCAACATAACAAAAAATAATCTCGACATTGTAAGGTTATTTTACAATAATATTGTATATAGTTTGTTGTACTGTTTGAATGTTAATTTTGTTTTTTTTTGTTGTGTTATTTTTGTTTCGTTCTTTAATTTTTTTTCTGTTAATGCCAGTTACAAATTATATATTTTATATTGATAATATGACGTAAAAAGTAATCTTTAAATTGACGTCTGTGTGAAACTTATGATAATGCCTGTATTTATATCAATATAATATATTTGTAATGCATTAAGTTTGTTCATTCCTCCATATAACTATAACTGCTAAATTTTAAATTCCTCCAAACGCATAACTTTCGTTTTCGGGGTACAAAGTTTTTCTTTCACATATTAACATAATTATCTCAGTAACTCGTAAAGCGTTTTAAACGGCTTTAATATGATTGTATATTAAAAACTTTAAGCACACTAAGCGCTAAAATAGCTTAGCATAACCGAGAATGAAATGATGGTAGTACTTTAAACCTATCGATATTTGAGTGTCCATTATATAGCAGGAAATAGTAGAATTTTTTGAGCGAAGCAAGCGGAGCTTTGTACTGGAGACTTTTCACATTCTTTGTCACGACTAAGCTCGAAAACTACTTGACAGAAAATTATGAAATTTTGCAATCAAAAAGAAACATTTTTTTAGGGTTTAAAAAAAAATTGAAAAATGTCATGTCGTTTAGGAATAATCCTCAAAAAACTCATATGATACTGATACTGATATGAGTCATTACACTGGGCTCGCTTCGCTCAATATGCAAACGGCACCAGAGCGAGTCGAAATCGAGGGTCTGTTGGCGCCTAGTATATTTTAGTTAAGAGTAGAAAACAAAGATTACTATTTAAAGCACATGATAAAGAGTAATGTTGCATGTGAGCGGGATATCAAAACGAAATGGCGTTTATCAAAGCACTTCAAGACTTACGAACATTACATAAAATCAGATGGCTTATTACGACTAAATCATAAGTTTGCCCCTGACTTTGTCCGTGTTTTTAAATTTTTGAAACTTTTCATTTGTATATTTTTCACTTTGAATCAATATATCACTTGTGTATAAAATGGAAGAGTCAGGACTATTTTGATATTAAACATATCGAAATACCAAAAATCCAATATATTATTATAAATATATTATATATTTAATTAATTTTGTATGTTGTATGTATGTTTAGCACTTATTAAACAGATGCACAATAATCAAACACATAACGTCGTCCGTGAACGCAACTTCTGCTTTAGTGAAGTGATGATTAAAATGTAATTAATAAATTGACAAAAGATTAAAAGTTATCAAGAGATATATGTATCGGACCTGCTGTATACCTTATCCTTTACGACCTCTGGACACCCGGGATGAGAACCGGGACATAAGAAACGATGCATTATGTAGGGGAACCTGTTGTACCTAGGCCGGTTTTTTAGAAATATATTTTTTATTGTGATTTGACGTGCAGCACACAAATGATATTTGCATATTTTGAAATGTCAATTATTTGGGTACTCACCAAAAAAATATCAGAAATGTATATTTAATACTTACATAATATTTTTAAATTTAAAAAAAATTGGGAATGAGGCCAAGGTACAACATACCCTATGTACCTAGGCCAGTAGTACGTTGTACCTAGGACACATTGAAATTTGGGGGTAATTTAAGCAAATTATCAAGTTTTGTTAACTAAAATCATTTTATTTGATTTATTACAGTACACAGTATTATTACAGTATACAGTATTTAACAAAACATTTTAAAAATTCTCAAATGATCAAAATTTAGAAATGATCAAAATTAAAATAATATTCATAGCTTTTTTTATGCTTTTCAAACAAAATATTTAAACAAAAACAACTAACTTTGGCCACCGTTTCGTTACATCACATCGCTGCGCCAAACTCCATATGTGTATTTTGATGTTAAAAAAAATGAATCTTGTGTCCCAAATAAAAAAAAAAGTTTTCCAAAATCTCACAAAAGACACATGTGGAACTTGGCAGGCGCAGCGACGATATCACATAATATAATATAGCAAATCAATATACCTATATAGCATAGCAAATGGAAAACAAAATATTGAAACAATTATCTTTACCTATATATAAATTATTATTACTGTCTTAAATTTTAATCAGTCATTTGGACTAGCTATTATAAAAACACTATCAATAATGTAGATATATTATTCAGCCTTAAGCATTTAGTAGAAATCCCAGTACTTCTGTATCTCTGGAACATAATAAATTTCTCTGTTCTTGTTAACTTTTTGCGGGGTTTTAATTTTTTCGACAATGTCACTCGTCGGGTACAGATTTAAATCCTCTTTTTCAGGCCATTTCCAGTTTTTAAGTGATTTTTGCATCGATTTCAGTAATACACCCTCTTCAGATATTGATTCTACCTTTCCGACAAAATAGGAACCTTCATATACAAATATAACATAGTCTTCCATATTGTAATTTTCTTTATTAACATGTTCAGCCTGCAGATTCTCATCTTCGCTGTCATTGTCGGAGGCACCTTCAGATGTGTCACTCGGAGAATAGTTGGTAGAATCTTCACTGGTTTCTGTTTCGCATAGAATTCTTCTTTTTATCTTTTTTGCATTATTGAATCTGTTTTTATTCACAAACCTATTTTTTTTCAAAAGATTGATGGACTCTGTTTGATTAAATTTAGTTGAAACATGTTTTTTAGCTTTTATATTTTCTATTTCTTGCTTTTCTGGTGTATCGGTCAAAATTCTGGATCTTCCTTTTTGTCTTCCTCTTCGTGTTTCTTTACGAGGTTCGGCTTTTGGGTGAGGGCGTATTATAGCCGGCGATATCAAAGTTGGCGATGTTCCGTCTATAACTTCGGAACCTGAAGCTGTCGGCTGACTAATAGCCACCTGATCAATTCTGGTAGGTGATTTTTCGGTAAGTGGACGATCAGAATAGCATGCGGGCATAAAATCAGCGTCTGTGTAGATGTTTTCATTTAAAGGATGGAAACCAGTTGAACTAAAACCTTTGCAAATATTGTTTGGTGTGAAGGCAAGAGGAAAAGCTTTTCCCACCAAGCCAGCAATATCATATATAGTTAATGGTTTTCCCACATGTCCTGGAGACATTAGTAACTCGTTAGCCGCTGTATTAAAATAAGTCTTGAAAGGCCCAAAAACTGACTTGTCTAGTGGTTGCATATGGTTACTAGTATGGATGTAGAGTAATAAGCTTTACACCATTATCTTTGGCCAATTGTATTGCCGATACTGAAATATGACTTTCATGATTGTCCATTAAGAGAATGACAGGTCGTTCTTTGGTAGGCTTTGCATATTTGATAAAATGCTGGAGAAATATCACAAACATGGACTCATTTGACCAACCGGATGGATTGGCGCTTCCAATACTGCCTTCAGGAGCTCCAGTTATCATAAAATCTTTAAAGTTTACACGAGGGAATATCAACATGGGTGGAATAAAACCACCACCTGCATTAATAGCCGCTATCATTGTAACCGTCGTTCCTCTTTCAGCGCTAATCATTGACCAAACTTGTTTTACGCCAAGAGGTGCTAATATCTTTGGAGGTACATGGACAGTGGACAATCCAGTTTCGTCTAAATTCCTGATGTCAGTCGCATTTATGTCAGAGGGACATTGAGAAAGGACTTTCTTAAAATTGTCGAATGTTAAACTCACAGTATGTTTATTAAACGCCGAAGAGCGAGCCAAACTAGTAGCTTCAGGCTTTCTCAAAGACAATTCGTTTTGGTATCGCTGCCTAAATAATCGCAGCCAATAATCTCCAGCCATTTTTTTTGTATCCCAACTCTTTGGGTACTTTTTTCCATTCGCTTTTGCAAATTGGTATGCAAGTATTTTCACGTCTTTTAGCGTCAATCCAAATTGCAATTGGGCTGCGTCTTTAATATAGTCAACCAGAGTACGTTCTTCGGTGCGATCAAAAACTTGATTAACTAAAAGCTTTTGGTGTAACTCGCTTACATCCTTACCTATTTCCAAACAGTGCTTTAAATGACGACGCAAAGTTGTTCTTGGTAATCCAAAATGTTTAGAAGCACCGAAAGTGGAGATTTTTTTCTCCTTAATCATTTTAATGGCATTTGTCAGATCATCCATATTAATAGATGTCCTTTCTTGTTCTCTTTACTTCTCGGCATGATTTCTGAAATAATAAAGATATTTAATTAGGAATATTATTACGTAAATGTGAAATAATTTAATAAAATATTCTCCTGGCCAAAGTACAACATCCAGGTTGTACCTTGGCCACTGGCCAAGGTACAGCTGATCTACAGTGACCGAGGTACAACACTACTCCAACTTCACTAAAACGGTGGATTTTATATAGTTTAGAGGTTAAGTATCTCGTAAGTTTTTTATTGTGTTGAGACTTGTTAAATCAAAGAACCGATAGCATATAACAGTTAAGTGACTATTAGAAAACTTTTAAAACTATTAGACTTCAAAATATATTAGAAATACTTACTTTTTCACACAAAAAAGTTTCAGCGTCGATAACACCAAACACCAGCTTAATGGCGGTATGCGACTAACTTCACATTGAATAGTCTGTAGTGACGTATCGAATACCAGTAGAATTTAGTATCGCGCGAATATTTGAAAACGAGCCCAGTGGCCTAGGTACACATAGTGCCAAGGTACAACAGGTTCCCCTACATACCTTTTATATTTTATAACAAATTTATTAGTTATTTATGTATTATTATTATTATTGTTTATAATTAATAATATTTTAAAACTTTGTTGTTAAACCGTCGTAAATTAAGGATCGTAAACCAATAATTCCGAGTCCTTTTCTTTTCATATCTGTTATAGTTATTTGTTATTTCAGTGGCCCCGTATAAGTGTGTTTAGGACTGAGTCCTCACGAGGCACGTGATTGGGCACGAGGTCTGTTTATTGTGCAAATAAATCTATAAGAAGATAAACACTAACTTAAGATATTTCCCATCCCGCAGGATACTTTTATCATAATGTAATTTGATACTCATATAAAAATAGATAAATTCGATTACAATTATCGATAATAATATTTCTGTAATGTAATATTAAATCAATTCAAAGATGGCGTCGAAACGAAATTGTTAATTGTTATATTATATTTTGAAATTTGTTAGACGAAGTTTCTCACGGGCCGTCGGTTTTGGTAGCTGTTATAAATTAATTAGCAATCACCTCACCTCACCTCACCTCACCTCACCTCACCTCACTCGGTGCAGAAGTTGTAGGAACAATGAAATATACAAGGAATGATTTTGTTGACTAACTACATTTGTTTGTTACACTCAAATGAACACAAATGTATTGGATGGAGGCTGGGGATTTCATGTCATTCGTTTAAGCACTCATTACAATATATATATAAATAAGTGTCTGTTTGTAGTTCAAAATTAACGGATCACTTAAATGGTATTTATATAAAAATAATTAAAATTTGTTTCTGTCTGTCCGTCTGTTTGTTTGGTCCGACTAAATTAAATGCATGGACCGATTTTAACGGAACTTTCACTGATGTTATAAGTTAAAAATCGCACCAGAGAATCAGCGGGGTCGTTCTTATGTTATGTTTTTTGCATATATAATTATTATTATCAATAGTTTTTTAATGTTTCTTTCGTTCATACCGAAACGCCGAACTCGTGAATAGGAATTATCTAAAAAATGGCGGACAAAATCCAACTTGAGTAATCTTTTGACAACAGTAATAATATTGTTAAACATGAATATAATATTTAATGTCCTTAATCAAGGTCACGAGAGCTCTGAAGGGTTTTTTATTGAAAGCCAAAAATAGTCCGAAGGATTTGAACATATTGTTGTATCGCCAGGTGTCCCGAGGGAAATAACCCAATGAGAGTGTGAATTCATTGCGATACTACACCCAACCTTTGGCTCGATCAAATATACCAGAATTATTTGTTAAAACCATTCTATTCTATTGTAGATACTATTATATATGAATTGTTTTATTAATGTGTATGTGTGTGTGTGTGTGTGTGTGTGTGTGTTTATATATATATATTAATTTAAATGTATTTTTGTTAGTCTCACTTAAACAAAATTATAATATTAAAGTAATAACTTCGCTCAAACTTGTTAGAGTTGAAACTTAAACGCTGAAACTTAAAACCGGTTTTTGCTAAAGATATAAATTATTGAAATAAAATGTCCCTCGGATCTCGAATTTAACCATTTAATTCAGCACTTTGAGTTATAGAGAACGCTTTGCTCAAAGTTTATTAAATAAAGTCAAAATCAAAGTTTTTAATTCAATTAGACTTAGGTATTGCATTTTCAAAGAGCAGTATTTACATAGAAACTACATGTTACTTTAGGTTTATGAGTTTACAATAAAGTATTGACTAAGTCGTAGTTGATGTGAGAATAAAAAAAAAATAAGTATGGTAGCAAAATGATACCAGATGAAATAACCACAACAATAGTTTTCATAAAATATATTTAGTAGTATATACATATATATGTGCATGTGTGTCTCTCTCTCTCTCTCTCTCTCTCTCTCTCTCTCTCTCTCTCTCTCTCTCTCTCTGTGTGTGTGTGTGTGTGTGTGTGTGTGTGTGTGCGTGTGTGCGTGTGTGTGTGTGTGTGTGTGTGTGGTTAACAAAGTACGTCGACCTCCTCCTGTGATGTGGGTAATTTATAACAATTTGTAAATATACTTACAATGTGGCTAAGTGTGTAATTTCACGGCTGCGCGGTCAAAGCTGTGACGGAGCGGGAGAGAATTTAAAAAAAACATTTGAGTTTAAATTCAGTTAAGAAAACAAGGTTTATTTTACCTGAGATGAGTTTGAAGGATAATGAAAGAAATGTATTCAGATGTAAGAAAAACCTATTTGATATTTGTATTATAGGGACCCATCGGTTTGTTTTATTTAATATATTATGTTTAGACCTTATATGTAACGAATTTTTTTTTATATGTCAAATGTGTCTAAAAGAATCATTATCTATATATTATATAATAATTATAGTAAAGTACTTGTACTTTACACAAGGATCATTCAAACAGGAAACCAATGTCACAGGAAATAAAACCCATGCCCCTTGGACTCACCAGGCAGGGCCACTTACCACTAAACCACCAGGTCGATATGACTAGAATTTATAAATCATTCCCTGTGTCACTTGAGTGATAAATTCGCAATTAGGGTGATTTTTTAATATCTTATGAAAAGATGAAAATTAATTCTTTATAGGGTATAAATTCAGAATTGGTATTCCAATAATGTTAATACACTTATTCTCCTGGAAATTACGAGAACAGACAAATCCTTTGAACCTATGCATATATGAAACTTGAATTAGAATGTAAGTTAGTTTGTCCACGGCTTTAAAGGCTCAGGTAATAAGTTTAAAAAAGATTTACCCAATACTACATAAATAGAAATGTAGTATTAAAGCCAGTGAAAGAGTAGTAGAGATAAGCCTCCGTGTGACTGGAAGAGACTAAACGAATAAGCTTTGAAGTGCCAACCCTTGTTAACTGAACGTTTCTCTATCCTTGCTTTATCTTGCTTGTCTTATCCGAATACGAGTATCGGGAGGCAGGGGCAGAGGAGGGAAGGGGGGGGGGGGTACAAATAATGTACAACAAAAAATACCAAACCAAAGTTTAAGGAAATCGAACCCACTTTCTCTGCCTCTGCATGCAGGGAAAGTAACCACTTCACTCAAACCCCATCTATATATGTAATCTATTGTTAATATAAACAATTATTTAAATGAAATTATTTTTATTTTTGTTGCATTTTATTTATATAATGTAGTTAATTAATTTCTTTAACGTTATATTTATGTTAAGTTGAACTTAACTGCATATATTTGCATATAATCTACAAGGACTCTTGAATATATAATGCAATGGTATTGTGTTATACGTAAAGTGCACGAGGGATCAAACTTATTACTATATATATATATTATGTAATAAAAATATTTCTGTCTGTCTATTTATCATGCAAAAAATACATTACAAATATCTTCGTCTCGTTAATATGTTATCAGAGATATTTTATGGTAAAATATAAAAAGTAGTTAAACTACAGTAGTTAAACTAAAGTAGTTAAACTAGAATAACAATTTTATAATAGTATCACATTATAATTAATAGTCTAATTAACAGACGGAGTCACTGGACACAACTTGTATATGAAATACAAGTAATGCAACCTAAGATGTATAAATTAACATTGTTTATTTTTCAATATACTATGCATATACATGGATCGGTACTTAGCGTTCAATACTCGCATCTGGCTCGTAAATATTACGATCCATAAAAGTAAATTCCGGTATATATAACAAAGAAAAATACAAATTTTAGGAGCGATATCTACATCAGGGCCTATCTAGTGCTGGAGGTAAAGTATGAGAATGTGTTTACTGCGCGTAAACCTTTTACAGCTCAACAAAATCACGAATGCTTTCAGAGCGGACCACTCAAGGGACCTCGTAAAACCACTACAAGTGCCCTCATACCACTAATTTTATTGTCATTTTTATAAAAAACAGATTTTAATGAATATTTCATATTAATATTACAATTTGATGAGAATTATTTAATTTTATTTTTGAGGTATATATCAGTGAAGCGTCAAGGTGTCGGGCCCTTTGCACGGGACCGTGAAACCTTTTAGGGATTTAAATTCTTTTAACGTTAGAGGAATTTAATAAAAGTAATATCTTTTTATATTAATTTGTGATTTGTTATAGAAATAATTTAATTTTAAACATTCAACTTTGTAACGACCGCAAGGTATGAATATAATAATTTTATTATTGTTCTCAAAGTCACATTCAGGTTATATACATATAAATAAAATTTAAGTGTCTGTTTGTTTCGAATTAACAGGTTTTCACTAAACACATATAAATGGTATGTGTAAGTACAAGTATTTTTTTTTTTAATTTGGCTGGACCGATTTTAACAGGATTTTCACTAACGGATAGTTGTTCACTAAATCGTGGGCATGATGTAAACGATGAATTATTATTTTTGCAAAAAAAATCTACATAATATAAAAAAAAGGTCAAAATATAATTGCACCAAGAAAGGTAAGTTCAAAAAATAACATTTCTAAATTTTTAAATTTTGGGTAAAAATGGTATCGGTATCTCGACGTGGGGGAAATTTAGAGCGTTTTGTTCAAACATTTTTGTTTTAAGGAAAAATTCGCGTGAAAAGAAGATTCATTACGACACCAGTTTTAGAATTCGGCTTTAATATCATCAGACGCTCCGTGTAGAGACATTTTGGTAGAGATTTTTACCGTAACTAGTTTGAGATGTAGAGACAGGAATTTTTTTTTTATTGTTAAGATTTTATACATATATATTAGTATACCTCTTTCTCTTATAAATAAATAAATAAATCATGAAATAATCATTTTTTATTGAGTAAATTATATACAATCATATATTTGTAAATAAATTAAACATTGTGTTCTTGTCTTTTAGTAGAATTATATCATTTATGGCATAGTGACTTTACTGAGTATGATAACTCAAAAAATATCATTTTAAGTTATTATCACAATGATATGTACTATATAAATAACATCCCGTGGGTTTTAAGAGTTGAATTCCAGACTCAGTAAGCTTTTTTATTAAAATAATGTTAAATAATACAACTCAATTTGCTTGGGTTAGTGTATAGAGATAAGGTTGTGCAGGAAGGCAGCTATAAAGGTTTAAAGGGAAAACGTTTGTATATCTATTAAAAATAATAAAATTACTCTTACCAAAACTATTTAAAAAAAACAGCCTATTATAGTGATATGGCAATGAAATCTTGAATTTATTTTGATATATATACAATTTAGGTATAGTATTAACACTAAACCTACCAAGTGCCGGTCAAATTGACCGTTCTTAAACTTTTGTAAAACTTACACATTTTTAAACGTTATAATATCGTTATCAAACTACATGACAATTCTTAGAATATGCATATAATATTTTCTACACTCTTTACTTTTAGTTATTTCCGTTATTAAATGCGTTATATAATAAAATAACTTTTAATTACCGGTCAATTTGACGGCGTGCGGTAGGAACAGGTATACAAGAATTGTCGGTAGGTTTAGTGTTAACAAAACTTGCTAAGGATATTTTAACAATACCTTACCAAAAAATATATTACAATATATAATATATTGTCCCATTGCTGTTATGTAATTGCCGCAGGTGGGGGGAGGGGGGGGCAGCTCCTCGTTAAGGTGCTGTCATCTCCATCCTCACACCCCAGTCCTCCAGCTTTATTGGATCTTTGTAATATTCCTTATGGCTGATAAACGATACCTCCAGACTTTCAACTTATATAGGGATGAAGGGATACAGAAACGGATAAGGAAGCTTAATGTATTGGATATTTTGTTCCTTCTTTTTTTGAGCGAAGCGAACGAAGTGAGCGGAGCGTTTTACTGGAGACTTTTGACATTCTTTGTCACGAATTGGCTCGAAAACTACTTGACGGAAAATTATGAATCTTTGCAATCAAAAAGACACACACATTAGACGACAGTTTAAAAAAAATGAAAAATGTCCTCAATTTTTTTTTTTTATATCTTGTCAAAAACTTATATCTCATTGAAGTCAATGGGAAACGATGAGTCAATACACTGGGTTCGCTTCGCTCAATACGCAAACGGCACCCGAGATTTCGCGAGCGCAGCGAGTTGAAATTGAGAGTTTGTTGGCGCCCCTAGTTATTTATATATAATTTACATTATTTTAAAGTTCTTTTAAAAATATATAAGTACATACATAGTTTATTAGCAGAACGACATAAGCATTAGTATTCAAACATCTAGTGACAAACAAACACAACACATATATAATGAATAAGGTTGATCAAATACATATACAAATTAACTAAAAATCTCTTTCCTCTATTCAAAGTTCGTTAAGACAAAGAGACCAGTTATTAAGTAATTGGATACAAAAGTCACTACACTGACATATATATGACATACGTGTGAAATAAAAAAATATTTCATACAAATTGATAATATTTTTTTAAGTGAATAAATAATTCAACATTTATTATATTATATCCCGTTGTTTATTATCCCGTCCGTTTGAGATTCAAGTCAATCCTTAGCTTAGCTTAAAGGAAAATAAAACAGAATCCATCCCTCCTTCGGATTGTCATTTGAATTAAGCGTCCCGTGAATCTTAATCACTGACAGTTGTCAATTTAAATGGACGTGTTACGAATATTTAACACACACACACACACACACACACACAGAAACAATATGGATAATATTATGACATTTATAACACGTTAACCTAACCCCTCATTCCTGTGCTTAATTTGTGTTTTGAAGATCAAACGTGGATGGGGAGGGGTATTTTCCCTCCCCCCATTTTGACACCATCCTTATTATACTATATATTACAGTTATTAAAATGGACGATTTTCCCATCGAAGATATTATATATTCACAATATTTATTTTTTGTACATTAATTATTTATATATTCTATACAAAGAATTTTATAAAACGTATTTTTAATCTCATTATAAACATCCCGACCACAATGCTCCCCCTTCTACCCCCCCTCCCTATATCAATAGTCCCTGGATCCGCGCGTATTGAAGATATTTGTTTTATATAGAATACTTTATTTCCAAATATTTGTGGCCGTGGCTGGTAATCCCGCATCCTGTGCTGACCTGAACCTGATGATGGAATCGGAACATCAAATCAAGGGTACTTACAATGTTTTGAATTTAGAACACTTATCATTTTAATATCATACTGCTCCATAGATTTCATCGTCACTTGTCAATTCGAAATGCTTCCGACGTTAATGGCGGACGTGAATGATGATGTTGAAATAAAATATTGGATTAAAATGGAATGCTCTTTCTATAAAAATAATTTATTTTATTTACTTCATTTACTTTTTATGTCTTTCTTTTATATGTAAATAAAATTAAATCATTTATAATGAAACTAGCTTTTGCTAGCGACATTGCCTTGCATTTCTTATATATATAATGTAGCCGAACACTGGTTATTACATTTTTTAATATATAATATGCATTATTAAGATCGGTCAAAACGGTTCTCGAGTTATAAAGACGTACAGACAGACAGACAAAAAAAATGCAATTCAAATCAGTGCATCTATAGACTATTAATCACAATATTTAGAATAAATCAAATGTACAAACAAACAATAAATGTATATATTTTAATGTATAGAGTTTTAGTTCACAATATTATATTTTATATATATATATATATAGCTTTCTTATGCAATCTCGTCTGTTCGTAAGCTAGTTTAATGAGATGTTTTATATCATCAAATGTATTTAACTACTTCGTTGGACTTTTAAGTTTATTTTTAAACATACTAAAAGCTCTTCCATATTAAGTAAGCTCTTAAATTAGTTTCAGACTGAGTTTTGGAGATCATTGAATAATATAACACACTTATTTGTCAGACTTTATTAAGAATAAGGCGTTTTAATTCTAACTAAATATCAAATATAATAATATTGTAATTAGAGGTAGCCGTCTGTCATGGTATGGGCATGTTATGAGGAGGGATGAAAGGCACGTGACCATATGAGTGCTGGGTAGGTGGTAGTGGAGGGATGGACAGGTAGAGGACGGCCGAAGAAAAGATGGATGGATTGCGTGAAAGACGATATGGAGAAGAAGGGAGTGTACAGAGATGACGAGTAACAGGAGAGTATGGAAGGAAAAAACATACTGTGCCGACCCCAAAATGGGATAAGGGCAGGAAGATGATGATAGTATAAAATGCCACGAAATAATGTGAATAAAGACACGGGATGTATTCTGTATGTATTCATTTAAATGTAGATGTGATTACGGGAACCGAGGACTCAGTATCCCTCGTTTAATAAACCATTAATTCGTCTGGAATATGCTACAATATTTTAATTTCTATCTGTCATCAGTTTCAAACTGTGTGTAAATTCCTTGTGCCGGACGATCATCTTAAAGTATTTTTCTATCCAGATAAAAACTTTTTGGGATAAGGATACACTTGTTACTCCTGACAATGTTTGCAAAATTATATCAGTTGAGTAGTTACAGGTGGAGAGGGTAACAAACAAACAAACTATCATTTGTAATATATAAGTTAATCCATAATTTATTTACATTTCCAATAGAATAGTAAGTAGTGTTTAAATAATTTAGTTCATTAGTTTGTGAATCACATTGTATTGATTCAATATTATGCGTCCTCATACACTGTAGGGAAAGGGTTTATTAGTTCAGCTTATAGAATTAAACTATTATTACGGAACTATGGATTTAAATCATATGATTTTGCGGTTCAATAAAGTGCGTAATCAATGACAGTTAGTTAGTTTTGGATAAAACGCAAGTTGATAGTGTGAAAGTTATTCATGATTTCATGTAAAATCAATCCGACTATTAAGTAGCCACTTGTATTAAATAAACTTTAGAATTATATAACAAAAAATAATATAAATTATATCAAAAGTAAAAGACGGACAGACAAATAATATACAGACATACAAAAATGAAATTTATATAATAATTCTATTGGATCAAATTCCAAAATGCAAGTAAGGTTTTTAAAACATCTTAATTGGTTAAATCCAAAATGGCGAACGTGTATTATAAAAAGGGGAGACTTGACTTATTATATCCAATAAAAACTATTTGTAGTTTAATTTAAGGGTAGTATTCACTGAAAGCATACGCGTGTAACACCTCAGTGTTGGAGTGTTAGATGACAACACATAGTGTTAGCACTTGTACTACAACTACACTGTTAAGCACGGAGCAACGTGTTGATGGAACTAATTAATTCGTATAATACAAACACATATATGTGTGTTTTAAGCCTAATGTGCAGAATATTCCAATATACTTATTTATTTATATATTTTCCACTTTGAATCCATACCAGTGATCACTTGTGTATCAAATGGAAGTGACAGTAGGGCTTATTTTGATATCGTATGTATCAAAATAAGCCCTTCTGTAAAGACAGTCCAAACTTAAAATAAGGCTACGAGGGTTCCAAACGCGCCCTGGCTTTTTATTGTGATCACAAACGTCAATATATTTAGTTAGCAATACAATTAATCACGCTAAAAAACTATATATAAAAAAAAACTATTTAGTTTTTGATGCTTTTAAAGGGGAATTAATATCCGAATAGAGCAATGCAGAGAATTAGAGCAGGTACAAAGATTATAGATGACATCTGCTAGACGACAGCCCCTTGACCTGCCCCACTGAAAGGGCTTTTGGCGCAGCGTCACCGGATACTTGGGATGCTGAAAGGCTTTTCATAAATGCAATGCGTGGACGTAGCTCCGTTCTGACGTTCGTTACAGAAATCTTTGCGTCTTGCTTGCTTGCTTGCTTGATAACTTCTAATTTTTTTATTGTTCTCGTATGAAATATTGATTTTCTATAATTATGGGGGGGGGGGCATAATTATAGTCTGTATTTTAGTATACTTTAGCGTCCATTATAATAATTTTTAATATATAAGCTATTTTATTGTAAATGTTTGTTGGTGTGGTTCTTATTCTTAAAATAGATTAAAAATGTAGGATACTATTAGTATTATTGTCAATGGGTTAGTGGAAGAAGTTAATTCAAACTTTTAATATCAATTGAAATGCATTTTAAGTAATATATACATGTTTATAAACTTTTGTACATGATAAGCCGAAGTCTGTCGGTAGAGCCAAGGAGCTTATTTAATCAGCAAAAACTAAACAAATTCTTGGCGATACAGCGATTGAAAGCGATCTCTTGAAGGTTAAACCGTAACCTTGGGTTTGAAAAAGTAAGATCTGCTGCCAAAAGAACGCTTTCTGCAGCACATTTATTTATTACAGCAGTTTTGGCAAGATTTTCAAGGACTACGAATAAAAGTTTTTGAATTTTAAATTATTGTAATATTGCCAGATAGTGACAGTTATTGCTGAAATAAATAACAAATTTTCCTTTTCATCTTAAATTTATTGTTTATTGAATGAGTTATTTAAGTAAATAAGTAATTATGACGTCACTATGTCTCTGTGATTACCTAAAGGCATCTTCTCGTCTTACGAGGACAAGGCCGATACTTGGATGTACGCCAGGTCTCGGATATAAGATTTCGCCTTATTGGGATGTATTAGGAACAGGTCTAATGAGGCGTATTTATATAATAGTTATATAAAGTATTCATTTTAATATTATATTTAATGAAGTAAATATTATAATCTTAATAAATAAATATTATGTTCTAGTATTTTATGTGAGTATTCTCGGACAATTTTGACTGTCATCAGGACAGAAAAGTGACCTTGTAGTGACCATGTACTAACCTGATTATCTGACAGCACATATTACATAACAACTCCAAAAATTTAATATTTAAATTAACTTTTTCTAAATTATTATATATAGTTAATTAAATTCGCTATCATAACATAACATAATCAAAACAATTATATCAATAAAATGTTAATACCTCTAACACTTTCTACAGCCGTGTTTACAAATGACTATTACGCAACACAACCTTATTGCCCACTGACACAGCATTTGGTGCGTGAACTGTGAAAGTAGACTCGCAAACTTATCAATGCGGTTACACTACCCTTATTATAAAAGTAGTAAAGATTAGATTTGATTGATTTTAAATTTATTATCATTTTTTAAAAGTATGACTCGCAAACTTATCAATGCGGTTACACTACCCTTATTATAAAGTAATACAGATTAGATTTGATTGATTTTAAATTTATTATAATTTTTAAAAACATTAATCTCATTCACGTACTCGTTGGATATTAATAGTTATAAAGATGTAAATCTACTTACGCATTTTGCTCTGAACGTTGCTTTTAAAAATCTATATTTTTAAATTAAAAATTTCAAAGGATTGCTTGTATTCCGAAAAATACAAATATATGGGAGTATAAAATCTGAGGGATACGTAAATGTTTTCATTTTATACTAAAAATACGAATGTAAAATACTTTTTACAATGAAATTGAAATACGAAATCCAAATGAACAAAAAGGATCGGCTCGGACGTCCAACGCAAATGTTTCGAGTGCGAACCGGTAGATATGTCGCATGCGGAGTTATAGAGTACTTGCGGAATACGTAATCGGTGAGGCGATTTGTAAATGTTGCAAGTGCAAGTTTAAGCGTCTCCCTGAATTCTGATTCTAGGGTAATTTGCTAACATTCCGACGTTGGGGAACATAGAGATTCTCAGGATTGTAGTTGTGTCGATTAGATCTACGTAAAGACTGAGCGTTATTCAAATAACGCTCAGTCTTTACGTAGATCTAAATGTGAACACTAGAATCAATTCTAGTGTTCACATTTAAGCGAATATTGTGTAAAAAAATATTTTTATAGTTTGTATAGCAAGTACATATGACCCTTATTGGGAAAGAAATAACTAATACCATATATTAGTTATTTCTCACAATATATTATTATATTCTTTACAATAAATTATAAAATAATAATATATTTATTTAGATTTTCCGTTTTCAGATAACATAAAATTGCAAAATCAACCGTGCTATAAATACACAAGGCAGTAGTTTATAAACAATTTGATTAACAATAAAATAGGTCACTGACAATGAAATTAAAATGTACCAAAAAAATATAAATTCCATACAAATATTACCTCTGCATTTCAGCTCCAGTCGCCCTACATTTTATAATCAGAGTTTTATTTTATTCAATTAATCTGACGCGGCAGGAATGTTTACCGACTGTTTGGTCAAAGTTTTTTTTCGTTTCAATGAAACCAAACGATCGCTTTATTTTAAAACGTTCAAATAACTTCTTCCGCTTATAACCATAACCATATTATCGAGTTTCATTGACTTTCATATTTCAGAGTATAATAATTAAAGCTTATAACTCAAATATCAATGAAATCATAACTTATAATAGATTAGACCAATTACACCAAAACATTTCAGACTCCTGACGTATTGAACTGAATGCACGGAGTTTGTAGTGGGATCAGCTCGAAGTTCAGTAATTAGCATCCGGCTCCGTCCGGTCCGGTCCGGAAATGTAAAGTTTGTAGACAGGTACTTAAAGTCCAGCACGACCACTTCACAATTAGGCTCTAAAGGCTTTTAAGATTTATTAAATAAAACTTTTTATAAGAACTATGTGTTTATATGCAATTTATACATTTCTTATACAACAACTATTCAAGATATAAATTTTGAATCGTTTGAAGTGATATAGAATATTTCGCTGGCTCTCAAGTATGAATTCTTCGGATTCACAAACACGTATACGGGAGAGGACCTCAATATCCCGAGGATGGGATGAATAAACAACAGCTGTTACATCGGGATCGGAGTTTCTAAATATTCAGTAGACGCAGGTAACAGACAGATTTGCATATTATATATAGATACTTTATTTATATTAATATTATATTATATTACTATCGGTAACTAGATATCTTTCATATCCAATGTAAAAAAGTGTCATTTTTGACAGTAATTATAACCTATAAATAAATTTGGTTACAAATGGCGTAGTGTATATATTATACAAAATCAATGTTAAATATAATAGAATTGTTCTGTAAGGCTTTGTTTAGAAAAAGTAGGTACATAAAGTTGCACAATGGAGTCCATAATCTCGTCCGGGTGCAGACAGGAGCAGTGCTGTAATTACACCGAGCGAGCCCAACTCTCCCGTAATTGGATTAAGGCATGGAACAAGGGAGAGCAATAAAAAACATACCACTGATGTTTTTCAACATTGAAAGTGAAGAGCCCTTTGGAACTACTCATTATTTAGGGGCGTATCGGGGCGAATAATTATATAATTGTCGACCCTAAACATTTTATGGGATGATAGAAAAAATATAGACCTGTTTGATATACTACCTTATATATATCGTATTTTAATTGTTATATGAAAGGGAATAATTAATTAAAATATTATAATTTTCACCTTGGTGACGGTAAAGCGTGATCTTTTGCTTCAGTTTAGATTTATGAAGTACTGAATAGTTTAATGAGAGCGAAGCATCAAGACACCAACCACAAACAGACACGATACCAACACTAATACGAGTGTTAATATGGCTTCTGCGTTATATTAATAACTTTATATGATGTATTACATCTGTGTGTGTGTGTGTGTGTGTGTGTGTGTGTGTCTAATAGCTGTGCCCATGACTTCGTTCGCGTTGAGTTGATTTTAAAATAAAACTACCGTAAGTTACTCTTTTTTTTTATGGAAGAGGTGGGCAAACGAGCTGGCGGGTCACAGATGATTTGTGATCACCGCCGCCCATGAACTCTAACAACATCCGAGGATTTACAAGAGCGTTGCCGGGCCTTGGAGGTGGGAGGAAACGCCTATAACATCAGCTATCAGCTCTCAAAATCCTGTTAAAATCGGTTTAGCCGTTTCAAAAATTTGCAAAAACAAACAGACAAACAGATGGACATAAATAAAAATGTACCGTAAATACCTACTATGTATATTTAATGTGCATTTAGTAAAAAGATGTTAATTTGAAATTACAAACAAACAGTACATTTTTATTTATATGTATAGATGTATTTTTGAATTCAAATAGTACTTGATATTATTGAAACTAAATACATGATTTTTATACTTAAATTCAGTCAATAATATAAAGATTTGGTTATAAAGTTGTATGTAAAATATTTGAATCTCTAATTAATATGAAATTCCTTTGTACCTTAGGAGAATATGCTCTCCAGCCTGAGTAGGTAACATCAGGGTATAGACCAACTCAGTCCGATAGCATCGTATTCACTATCCGACTCATACACAGTTCAATATCGCTCTTAAAAGCAATTAGTGGCTTATTAGTCGGTAACAGATACACTTGGCAAGCTTGCAAGAGCACTTTGTTACTGCTATTCCTTGTTTTAGTTGTGCCGAGTCTTGCCATCTTGCTTATTATTGCTTAGGTAATAAATTATTTGTTTGCAAGTTTGCGATATTAATAATTTTTATTGATAAAATGCTAGTAATTGAAGTGAGTATATAAAAATAAATTATCCCAAGAAATCCCAAGTTGAAGATAAAGTTCCGAATACTAGCAAAATCCTGTCGTAGTTCCAGGAACTTTATCACTATTCTTACAGACTTCAAACCCTCTTCATAGCGTATAAAATTTAACATTTTGAAGCACAAATCCACAATAAATATAAAGTACAAATCACATCTCGAGAAAATTTTATTCCTTACTGTCAGCATTGTCACAATAGAAGCATCTCTAAAGTACTTTGGAAGAAAATTAGAATCTAAAATTTATTGTAAAATAAATATCGAGTTTCTATTCAGTGTAATGTGATCAGCTCGACCTTGTTAGTGCCAAAGACTGACCTCATTTATTTAACACTAAACCTACCGACAATTCTTGTATACCTGTTTCTACCGCACGCGGTCAAATTGACAGTAATTAAAAGTTATTTTATTATATAACGCATTTAATAATGGAAATAACTAGAAGTAAAGAGTGAAGAAAATATTATATGCATATTCTAAGTATTGTCATGTAGTTTGATAACGATATTATAACGTTTAAAAATGTGTAAGTTTTATAAAAGTTTAAGAACGGTCAATTTGACCGGTACTTGGTAGGTTTAGTGTTAAGACGATATAAAAATCAAGACAACTGAGACGCGACCTGGATATTATCAGATTTCATCCAGCATCCCGACGAGCGTCCCGTCTAATGGGAAAACCATTTGTACGGAGCGCAACTCGGACTTGCTCTCTCCTCTAATAAGATTTCTTCGCTCGTCGTCCTTTTACTATTAACGTCATACAACTACTTGATACTAAATTTTGATATAATGTAACAAGATTTAACATTAACTGTAACTGGACTTGTTCTATATCTTAGATGTTAACTGTGACGTATAATGCAAATTAAAAGATAACGACAAAATTATATTTATAATGGACGAGTCTAGACGGGGGTAAAGCAGTGTTAATTAGGAGTAATCTTGATAATATCTCGTTAAGCTGACAGCTCGTCCCTCGGGTCTATTAAATCTTTTACTCTTAGTCAGCGGTTAATAAACAGTCGAGCCTTCGTTGAGATGGAACTTATTGATTTTCAACTAACACAGCCTTCAGGAAGATCCCAATTAATATCATATTTCTTTTAAACCTCAGCCAGCACTACCCCAATTTATATATTCCGTTTGGTTTTAAAACGAATTGAAAATGAAAAACATGTTTCATATAAACCAGAACGTTTCAACATTCGTTATAAAATTTTGAAGAGCGGCCGATTTCTGCGAGCGCTCAAACTCAATTCGCTCGGTTGGGTGGAGAGGTATTTATTTAGCAATAAATAGGCTAAATCGTATCGCTACAGCGCACCAGCGGTGTGTATTTCATCGAACTTGTATATCCATACCGGCCATTGCCTTCTGGAACGTATCGGAAAACTCGAGTGCTTCGGAAAAATGTGATTTCTTTATCCAATTTGCAATCCGCCATTTTGCGAATTTCTTGGTAACTTCGTACTTACCGGTCCGTGCTTCTTGAGCCCATTCAAACTGTATGCAACGTACAGACAACGCGGACAAGTAGATAATATGTTGCTATGTTTATTATTATATAGTGAATATGTAATCTGAGGAGAACAGTAAAGAGCAATGAATCCAATAAACAATTTATAATAGAAATTAAATATGCAAATAAAGGAAAAAAGATATCATATGGGTAATATGACTCGGATGTTGCCTTTTTAAAAAATTAAATGAAAGTTTTATGTTTTTGGCATGTTAAAATGGTGGTTAAATAAAATACTTACCTTTAATCAATCTCTGAATGAAGAAGTAAATAAAGTCTCAAGTGATATAAAGTCATAATTACATCATCACTACGTAACGAATAGTTTATATTATATTTGGTCTTAGACCTCGTTTAGATTACTTTACATTTTCATTATTATTTGATCACGACATATCGTAAATGATTTCGTTATTATAAATTTGTTTTGGGTAATAGCCTCATGATATTTTGTAATTTTACCAAAATAAACCGTAACCGAATGTAGTAAGGTAGAAAATTGTGCAAGCTTGAGCAATTTTAGCCCAAGATATTTGAGGCGCAAAATCACGTCTCCACACGCTGACGCCGCGTCCGACAAACGGCGCGAAAAATTACACACTTTGATTCACTTTGCTCCCGCTCGAACCACGGATATTATTAGATATATTGGACTTGTTCTTAATGTTATTTTATTATGCAACTTATCAAGCGCTACTTCAACTAGCACACTACCATCGTATCTTAAAATTTCTTAGTGAGTTGTTAGCGAGCTGATGGGACCTTTAAGTGGCTAATTGTGAGGTCCAATAGTGCCGTAAAAATTATATCATGAAATGGATCCATGGGTATTCCATTTCCAGAGTTCCAATGGATAGGTCCATGAAGAAGACATTTTTTCTCACATCCTGACATCCGAATCGATTAATCCTCATTCCCAACATTATTATTATATACAATTATGTATATATGTTTTGTTATTCTTAAAATTAATATACAATTTAATCCACATAAAAATCAATATTCAACCCGTATAAAGTCTACTTGAAAGTTACAACAGCGAGGTATGCTAATCTGAAGTACCTCCATATAAATCCTAGGACGCTCCAGAGACCGTCCGCGGTGATATATGGGTCTCGATTTACCAATTAGGTTAAGTTGGAGCTCATATTATCGTGGTTGGATTATGTTCCAACCCTCGAGACCGAAGGAAATGACTGCTATACGTGGGCATACATTTTTCAAGTATATCATTTTGAATATTTGGAACATATTTTAAGCCAATATTACTCAGAAATGATTCTTAAACTAGTTATTGCCGGAGACTCCATTCAAGTGGACAATGACTGCGTTCGCAAGTGACGACTCGATCCGTTTTTTAGTTAACTTATTTTGCAACCAACGTGCGGTTTGTATTGAATATAATATTATACTGAAATGTAGTAAACGGGCGTTGCTTGGTGACTGATGGTGTTGCTATCCACGGATTTATTTTTATTTATTATTAACAAATTAGGTCGGCTTATCGAATTGATTGTGATGGTTCTAGTTGCTCGTACATTGCTCAATAAATGCCGTTAAAAGTGATCACAATAGAAATAAACTCGGTTAAATTTGTCGTGTGGTTCTTCTTGGCAGGGCGTATGAAACCCTCGTAGCCTTATTTTAAGTTGGAGTGTCTTTACCGAAAGGCTTATTTCGATGTGTCAAATATCCTACCACTCTCGTTTGATACAAAAGTTATTACTGGTATTGATTCAAGTAGAGAAGATAAAAATAGATAAAAAAATATATATTAATATACAGCGTATTATCTCTCTATAACAGACAGATGTCTGGGGTTTTATAGTTTATGAACAAAATAAAAACAGTTACCACTAAAACAGTTACTCACTCTGCCATTCAATAAAATAGCACCGATACAGATATGTTTGGAAGCTATCGACAACTTTGATTAAAACCCGCAGAAGGGTGATCACGCAAATTGACCTCCAAAGAGCCGCCAATAACGCCATGGCCGCCAATATCTTCAAATACTGTATTTATACTTGGACACATATTTATGTGCACTGTATCCCAAAACATCTCTGATATATTAATTATATATGTTACATATTAAACCGGAAGAAACGTCCGTCTGTATGAAGCTATAATGAGTTGTTTAATGGACCAGTAATTTACCTTTTGATATAGAATATTAATCAAGAATATACACATTTTTCATTCATTATCATAATCATTATTTAATTAATACAACGTTACACATAAAGCTATAATATATTACACAATATAATGTCATTAGTGGTAATTAATATGCAGTAATCCCAAGATTACTGTAATTATTACTAAAACGCTACCACAAAATACTCTCGATACATCCGCATAATGCTAGGATATAATTGATACGATCGATTAATTAAATCGAATATGTAATCGCCAAAGCCGCGATTAAATTAAACCTGCCGTTATTAATTAACTCTTGTTAGGTGTTGTTATATCGAGCGAAGTGAGCAAAGCGAGCGAAGCGTTCTACTGGAGACTTTTTCACATTCGTTGTCACGAATAGGCTCGAAAACTTGATGGAAAATTATAAAATTTTGTAATCAAAAAGACACACAATAGGTAATGGTTTTTTTAAAAAAATGTCATGTATCCCAATGTATCCCATTGAAGTCAATGGGAAAACAAATTCGCACATAAAATTTGCTTTACAATGAAATCTCCTACATTACCAACATTGTCAACAGCGATGAGTGATTACACTGGGCTCGCTTCGCTCAATATGCAAACGGGACCCGAGATTTCGCGAGCGCAGCGAGTTCAAATTGAGGGTCTGTTGGCGCCCCTAGTTGTACATTGAATATAATTAAAACACCAAACCACTACACAATGATTGTATTCGTAGTTAAAAAGTGTTGTTATTCATGTAAAAAGTTTGTAAAATCTCTAAAGTTCAGTAACCAGTCGTCGTCGGAGGTGAATTAAAGTTCCTTTTGTTTTAAAAAAACGCTTTGTGAAACCGCTGAGTTTATAACGTTGTTGGTTTTTTATTTTATTTTAAAAACCTTAATGAATGTGTATTAGGTAATTAGATGTGGGGGAGAAGTTTAATACTTTTACAATAAACCTATTGTTCAGCTGGTATAATAATGAAGAACATACCATTTATAAAGCGCATATATGTGCATATTGTTTAGTTACTGCGAAACAATATACATTATTGGATTTTAATTTTTCCGTTGCGTATATATGGATACAGAATAATGATAGAACAGTAAAACTATTTTTAACTAAAATAGTTTTTTATTATCAGTATACATATAGTATTTTTAATTAAAAGTATAATCATTTATTAATATTTAAAAAGAGATGAAAAATTTATAATTTAACGATCACAATAACCGTATGATTGATGACATAAAACACACACATACACATATAAACACAAGAGAAATATATATTCAGGTAACTAACATCTGACTATATAATATTTATCCACAGAGCTATCCCCATTCGTGCGTCACTGGCAGCCCGCGCGCTACGAGCCGACCCGGCGCCGCACGCGCAGGCATGTCTCTACCACCACCTCCACCACTACCACCATACAGTTCTACTTCACAGCACACAACAGGTATGTTTTTAGATCATACACCATACAACATACGCACTAATCTCCACAACTGTGGAATAACCTGAGTTGAATAATATGATTTTAATTATTAATATAAATGTACTTATAACAGTACCTATGCTAAGACCATATTAGGAAAATGTTTGTTTTTTTATGTAAGAGGAGAGCAAACGAGTGTGTGTGTCACTGATGACAAGTGATCACCATCGTCCACAAACTCTTGCAACATCCGGGGAATCGCAACAGCATTTCCGGCTTTGGAGGTGGGCGTATACGTCGTTTTTAAAGATACCTATGTCGTATCGATCAGCAAAAACTGCTTGAAGGGAGTTCGTTCCACATCTTAGTGGTATGTTTCCTCATATAAAAGTCCTTGAAAATTGCATAGTACAAAATCGCACGCATCTACCCTAGGTGGTACGGATAGTATTGCAAGCGATGAAATGCTGTGCGGTGATGAAAATAGACGGCAGGCATCAGATCAAAATGCTCTTCGGCACACCCCGTTGTAAATGCGATAAAAGACGTCTCTACGCAATACCAGAGAATCCAGCCACCGTATCCCCGACAATCCAAAGGGTTCTCCGTTGTACGCGGCCAAAAAGTTGAAGTTGATATGTGAGGGATTCGGACCAGAGATGAGAATAGTATGTGTGGCCTGTGGCATGTGTGGTCGTCCACACACATGAAGTACTGCGCTTTATAGAGTGCCGTTTAGCGATCTTGAAATACTGCCTCGCTCTGTAGATCACTCCCAATTTCATCGAGGCCAACGTGGCCTTGCTCTCCAAAGGACCACAAAACCAACAGTCGTCAGAAATCTCAAGGTCCAGTATTCTGATACTTGGCGAGGCATCGAGAGGAGTGTTCTAGAAGAGCGGCGGTACGACAAACAGGTTTATTTTACTGGTAAACGCGCAAACTTGTGTGTTATAGTGATTAAACTGAACGAGTTTCAGTTCACTCCATTCTAGCATCATACCCCAGGAGGTCTCTTTTGGCACTTGTCGTCGATTTCCAGATTATACCGCATCCAGTACTCTCATTCGCATTCGCATAACAATGTTGAAAATATCCAAGGTATCATTGATGTGCAAGAGGAATATAGTTGAGGCTAACAGGCAGCCTTGGCGTACACCAGCTTTCACGAGTTTGAGATTTGAACAAAACCCTGTGAAAGCTGATGGTACACTTGCATAAACTCTCAGGAAAGAAGAAGCCCTTTTTACCATATACGGCCAAAAGCTTTCGCCATATCGAGAGACTAACTTCCAGAATAAAAGCTGCGGTGGCTAAATATAACAGAAGATCACCAGCCGATCAAACATAGCGAAAAAAGTGCGAAAAACAGATCAGCTTTCTCTTACCGTGTGGGCCAGAGAGTCATTCCCCGTCTGAAATGGATAGGATGCAATAAACGATCTCATTCCATCCTAACCCACTGACTTGTACCAAACGCGTCGGGTCACAGGTCTTGTCCGAGCCGGACGTTGAATGGACACTACACTCCGCAGTATCAGAGGACCTAAGAGGAGACCAAACAGTGACCTTGTATTTTCTTGGATGTGTAGTCAGCAGAAGAACCAACAAAGAGGCCATGTGGCTGTCCACGTTCGGTAGACCGGCAGACCATTTGCCAGAGAAAAGTTAAACACAGATCGCCCCTCGTAGTCAGTGGCAGAGGTAGTCTTAATCTTACAATATATCCACAGTTAATAAAACTCAATAGTTTAATTATTACAAATAGAAGCTAATATATAAAACAGACCAATACCATTTGATGTGGGCCAATAATTATTGAATAGAAACATCGCGTGACCAGTCCTCATACTCATATAACTTTATCTACTGTAGCTTTGATGTGACTGATGCATTAATTTGTTTAAAATACTTTTTATAGCAATACTATTAAATGAAATTTACAATGTACTTTTTTATATTTATTACTTCATAGTAACTGAATTCTAATAAACCTTTTAAATGTTATATCGTTTCTAAATTTGAAAAAACTAATAACCGTTTTTAAAATATACATTCTTAATTTAAATTTAAATTACATTCCATGTTCCTTTTTTAAATACTAATCAGGGCGAATGTAATTACAAAGTAAGAGTACGTATCTTGTGGGAGATGTTTCGCATGAGATGCGAGCAATTATATGAATAATATTGGATTAATATAATTATTATTCAAGAGGCAATATAATTTTAGTTCATTATTAAACTACGTTGTATGTATTAATAATTAAGTGAGTTATAAATTTCAATTATTTTATTGAAGGATATATTTTTGAATATAAACATTAATATGCTAATAATTAATTAAAAAATAACAATAATAATCCAATCCAATCCATTAATAACGATTTAGATTAAATTATAATCTTCTTATAACATTGTTTTATTTAATTTTAATGTTATTTAAATGATTATTAAATGATGTGTGATTTGTTTGAAATTAACTGAACTTTGTAAGTTAATAACTAAAATGGTCGCTCGGACTCTAATAGGGTAAAAATAGAAAAAAGATAAAAAAAGATATCCGATCAAAGTCTGATACAGACCAATCCATTTGTAAGTCGAATCAACGGAACCGCAACCTCCCATTCCCTTAATTAAAAGATTTCTAATCGAATGTACTTTCGCCCTTAGAAAATAGATCGTCTGAACTAGCCTTTATATCTCTATTTCATTTCCGGTATTACTATATGGAAAAACTGCTAAAATAAACCTGTTAACTTATTAGTTTTAAAATCGTATAGAAGTACATACAATGTATATTTATTCTTAAGGTACGACCGATTTAATCTATGCAGCTTATAGATAAAATAGAATAGTTATAGGTACTACGTGACCTTTAGCTTTGCTTGTAATATTTTGTCTATAACTATCGTTACAATTAAGTATTATCTACTAAACTTTATCGATATATTTTATTTCAATAATTTTTTATAGATATTTTCTTAGTATTCTAAGACCTCAAACCTCAAAGAACATAATATTTGAGTATCCGAGTAGAGGACGAGTTGAAAGTTCGCACAGCATTCGCTCTATATGTAAATCGAAGGTAAACTTAAAAAGCAGATCCATGTTATTCATATATCGAAAAAGTTTTGTATATCTTAAGATATTTTAAAATACATGTTCATATAAACAAAATACTTTACTACTAGCCTTCTGACTATGTATGCAAGTGTTTTACAGACAAACAAACTATCCCGACTTACATTAGAAAAACAATAATAAATTCAGATCCATCCATCCATCCATCCATCCATCCATCCATCCACCCATCCATCCATCCATCCATCCATCTATCCATCCATCCATCCATCCATCCATCCATCCATCGATTGCTCTATACTATTGAACAATCAAGCTATATATATATATATATCTATATAGAAGTGTGTTGTCTGCATAAACGCACCATCGCTGTAAAAACACTGAATCCATTAAACCTAAGTTAAAGCTATTGGACCAGCAGAACAATGTTGTGTTAGTTGGAGTTTTCACAGTGGGTTAAACATTCTTACGCTCAGTTGATTGGAGTTGTACGTTTTATTTGTATATATGTTGCAACAAAGTATGTACAAGACATGTCCATACATGTCCATACATAAAGAGAAATCATCAATAACCATACCTTGTAGGTTTTATCTTTTTCCTTTACATTATAAGGTAAATAAAAAAATATGTTGTTATGTTCGGATTAGTCATTAATTCTCGTGTTCGCGTGGACAGATTTATGTAAAAGTGAGCTAAGTTTAATCGTGTTTTCGCTTCGTGTTTGATGACAGACCTCACAAAACTCACAACAACATCAGCGCTGGAATTTTCCTCCATCGAAGGTTAATCTCATATACGGACCGAAGTTTCGGTAACAAATTGTAAAAATATTTCCAAAGGATAAAGGACTTTGCGAACGGCGAAAATGGTGAAGTTACCCGAATACCGGCGTCGGTTACATTATCAATGGACAATGTTTGCTGCAAATGTTTTTATTGGATACAAATAATTAATTTTGTTTGGATTGTTTAAATTTCAAATTAAGGTTAACCGTAATACCGGGTTAGAACTTTATATTACCTAATTGTTAATTAATTTTAGGTAATTATTTTGTAAATATATTAAAAAAACATCTATTAACTAAAATATATAGCAATCTGAGAGAATTAAACTTTAAGAACGTTTTATTTCAGTATTTTCAGCTTTAAGTCAGCGTTATGACAGGTCTTTTATGAGGTGGCTCTAATATTGCCTTAAAAGTCGGAACGTTCCGTCCCGGGACGAGCTAAAAGCCCGGCTTGTTACCAGAAATGAGTAATGGCTTTGGTAAATTGCGTTCCCTAATAACTTCTTTCTGGACTTTTCAGCTCACAGTCAGACGGGGGAACGTCGGCCGACCTCTTAATAAAAGTTGATAATTTATTTTGTCACTTTTACTTTTGATTTAAAGACCCATATTAATCATTGTCTACATTATATACATTGTATTTCAACATTCGCCTGAAATTCCGTAAAGAAATTTAATAAAAATTCAGTAAATACGATTACATTATTTATAATTATTATTATTTAGCTTCACGCCATATCCCTTGCGGGGTAGCCAGAGACGACGGAGCGCCAAACGCTACGGTCCCTGCATACCTCTTACACCAACACCAGAGACATCAACCTCTTCATACATGCCCTCCGAGGGGTCCTCATGCTTTTCTCATTATTTATAATTATCAAAAAAAAAACGAAAATAATTTCTCCTCCAAAAAAAAATGAAACTAAAATGGTAAACAATTTAGAAAATGTTTAGTAAATCTTGTATTAATTATTAAGTCTAGCCCGATGTTAAGGTATACTTATTTAAAGGGGTGCTATCGGTGTTACAGAGACAAAGATGCAGTGAACTGTTATATGTCAAAATATTTAATATCTTATAGGATATCTCGTCTCAAAGTGAATATTATTTACTGTGTTCCATCATCTCTAATGAGAAAGTAAATCCGTATCATTAATCTAATTCCTTTTCAAAATCAAAATCGCATTATTAATATTTATACAATGATAACGGAGTGTGTCAGGGAGTTCAGAGTTCGATGCTCAGATAGTTAACACTAAACCTACCAAGTACCGGTCAAATTGACCGTTCTTAAACTTTTGTAAAACTTACACATTTTTAAACGTTATAATAATATCGTTATCAAACTACATGACAATTCTTAGAATATGCATATAATATTTTCTACACTCTTTACTTTTAGTTATTTCCATTATTACCTGCGTTATATAACAAAATAACTTTTAATTACCGGTCAATTTGTCAGCGTGCGGTAGGAACAGGTATACAAGAATTGTCGGTAGGTTTAGTGTTAATACGGTCGAGTTTGATATTCGTTTATAAATGCAATTACACTGCACATTCAGTTAATTTAATTGAATTAACAAATATAATAGTTTGGTTGATTGGTTGATTAGATTTAATTATATAATATAACATATTTGCACATGTACATAATGTAAATAATATCAAATTTAGAAAGGTCCGAATAGTTCTTTTAAATTTTACACGTTTAGGTTTTTATTGAGCTGAGCGTAAGTGAAGCTCTTAACCGTTTGGGAGACCTTTTTTTGTGTTTAGTTTGTCTCCAGAATGCGACGAGACATTTAGCCAAAAATTGTCTCTTGTATGTTTGAGCCGAACGCGAATGTTATAGCGAAAACAGATTGAAAAAATGTTTAGCCATTGAAAAGTTATCAAGTAAAGAAGAAAGGAGAGGGTCTCAGCTGAACACCCGCCGCGCACGGTTGGCGGATCCTAGTATTATATAGGTGTTGGAGTAGTATAAAGCCAGTACTAACGCCATCTTGTTTTCAAAAACTGCAACAAACAACAACCAACAACAATTTACGTTAATTAATATAAGTAAGTAATTTATTTAATTTATTGACGTATTCCTGTCTGACCTGGTGTATATTTCATCTAGATCTACAAATGTAATATGTCAATATTTATTATGTATACTTATCTCCTGCAGATAAAGCAAATCACTAAATCCGTCCTAATTTTTCACATCATTGCGGTTGCTATATCTTCTGTAACGACCCCAATTGAACGCGAGTCGGACTGGGACTGGGACAGTGACTCACGTCGGCCTTGGCTTTAGGAGAAATTGGATGAAAACTATTTTTCCCGTTACGTATTTTAACCGATACGGGAAATATTTATTCTATTTATTCAATTTATCATGTAATTTCTTATCTTATTTACTCGGAACCATTCAACCTTAGTAAAAGAAAAAATATAAGTTATAAATAAAAATGTAATATTGCCTCGTTATATATAAGCTAACATAACTAAAATAAATCTTTCAAAAATATTATAATTCAGTGCAAACTCCGAAAGAACAATATGGCAAAGAGACAAAGAATAAGCCAAGTCACAAGTTCTCAATAACAAAGTTAGGACAAACAGTTGAGTTGAACGTCATTATGTGCTGCTCGTTACGTTACTCCGGATCCGACCGGTCCGGGTGACTTGTGAACATTCTATTGTAAAACAATTCTTACATTCGCTATACTACACCTAATATTAAGGTTTTTTTTAAATATATAATTAGATTATCTTATTAACACTAAACCTATCAAGTACCGGTCAAATTGACCGTTCTTAAACTTTTGTAAAACTTACACACTTTCAAACGTTATAATGTCGTTATCAAACTACATGACAATTCTTAGAATATGCATATAATATTTTCCACACTCTTTACTTTTAGTTATTTCCATTATTACCTGCGTCATATAATAAAATAACTTTTAATTACCGGTCAATTTGACGGCGTGCAGTAGGAACAGGTATACAAGAATTGTCGGTAGGTTTAGTGTTAATATTGTAAAGAAAGCTTAAAAGTGATAGTGTAATATCAATAAATCTTTAGTGTAACATTGTAAGACTGATTTAGAACCGACACGTGAAAACTTCATGATATTGCATGAGATTTTAGAACTTTAGTTCGCAAGTCAAAGTTTCCTGACCATATTCAATGAATAATGTACATAGCGTGGAACAGAACCGGTCAGAACTGTTAATAAAGTCATAGGATAAAATTATATTACTTAAAATATATAAATAATTTTTAGGGAATTTAGTACTAATTAATAACATTTATTGAGCGAAGCGAACGAAGTGAGCGGAGCGTTTTACTGGAGAATTTTTACATTCTTTGTCACGAATTGGCTCGAAAACTACTTGATGCAAAGTTATGAAACTTTGCAATCAAAAAGATAAACATTAGGTGATGGTTTAAAAAAAAATTGAAAAATGTCCTCAATTTTTTTTTTTCTAAAAACTGATATCCCATTGAAGTTAATGGGAAACGATGAGTCAATACACTGGGCTCGCTTCGCTCAATATGCAAACGGCACCCGAGATTTCGCGAGCGCAGCAAGTCGAAATTGAGGGTTTGTTGGCGCCTCTAGTATATAAGACTATAAAACAAGTTATATGTTAAAGGAAAGAAGTGATAAAATATGGTATATAACAGCGCTCCAGCGGCCATAAATCAAGTAATACTTGTGTAACAGTGACGTAGTGCCTGTACGTGCGTACTTATGATACCTTAAGATTTTATAGATCACACTGATAACGTATATACCCTTAATGGAATGGGGAAGTCCCGTTTATTTTTATTTTATGTTTAAACAAGATATATACATATTAAAATAACATTGGATGCTGTCAAACTTGTTTGAGATTAATCAAGATAATGACATGAATAGAGTTTTATATAAATAGTGTTGTTCGTTGTTTTATATTAGTTAAGTAATTAGACAAATTCAAATTAAAATATCTTTATTCAAGTAGATCAATTATTGCATTATAAGGTCAGTGTAGTCAGACCGTGAGACTACCAACTCGGACTGCTTTGAGTAGAGCCGGTCAGAATCTTAACAGTAGCTCTTTTTAAATAAAATTTAACAATGTATGATATACATTATAATATCAATTCAAATGAGTCAACAACTTAATTTCGATCAACTGAAAACTACTAAATGTTATAATAACATTTAATAATACACTTAATTTTAGATTTAAATCTAAAGGGAGGGTCTAAGATATATTTTATTGTAAATACGCACACTGAATATTTAATGTATTTGTCTGTTGCAGGGAGTTCCGCCTGGTACTGCAGCCCGACCCCAGCTCCGTGTTCTCTGAGGACGTGCAGTTCCACTCCTCGGCCGGACCCATCCACTACAACACGGCAAACGTATACTCGGGGAAATTAGAAGGTATTGTGAATATTATATATATATATATATATATATATATATATATATATATATATATATATATAGTGAATTCGTTTTTATATAGAAAGAAGCCTTCTAAATTATTTCCTCGCAACTCTTGATATATATACATATTAGTATACGTTAATTATACAAACATTTGTATTTAATAGTGAAATTTGTTGGATAATCCGCGCATCACTACAGTCATATTCAAAGTAATTATTTAACTAATACGCCCGCGTGCCCTGAACAAACAGATTGATTGACAGACACGCCAATTATAACAACGATGACGCGAATTAGTGATGACTTACTTACATTTGTAGCCCGTAGTGATAGAATTGTTATATAAGTTATTCAGGCGCCATTATGTTGATTTACAGATTAATTAGAGCCAATGTATTGTTGATTACATAATTAGTGGATCTCGTGAGGTTCGATAACTGCTGTCATTTAACACTAAACCTACCAAGTACCGGTCAAATTGACCGTTCTTAAACTTTTGTAAAACTTACACATTTTTAAACGTTATAATATCGTTATCAAACTACATTACAATTCTTAGAATATGCATATAATATTTTCTACACTATTTACTTTTAGTTATTTCCATTATTACCTGCGTTATATAATAAGATAACTTTTAATTACCGGTCAATTTGACGGCGTGCGGTAGGAACAGGTTTACAAGAATTGTCGGTAGGTTTAGTGTTAATATCACTCAAAGGTTTATTAGACAAGGCTTAAGATTTAAATATTTACTTCAGTTTTTTCTTTAATCAAAACTTATTTTTATATTTTATATAATTAATCTACATAATTCGTTTATTCTAAAATGCTTAAAATATATATTTTTTTAAATACTTGAAGCCTCGTTTACATTTTCGTGTATATTACTTTTTTTTATCAATTATTTTGTAATTAAATTGCAACCTCAGTGTTATAAGTGACATTGTCACTAACTTGCAATGATTTTTCATACAACACAAGCCTTATCTTTAAGCCTCACCGATATGGGAGATAATTCACATTAAGTTTTCTTCTCCCACCAATTGCATTTCATCGCAATGCCTTTATGTTTCCAATCCTGTAAGTACTCTTTCCAGTTTATTTAGGGTAGTTAGTTCTGATTTCTGTGATGATAGAAAAAGTGTTTGAATGAGGCATGTTTGATATGCAGGCACTAGATGTTCTAAAACTACCAGTAACTTAGATTAGATGAAGATAGTGGAAAAACGATTTATTATGTCATAATTGAGGATATACCTTCAGATAGTAATTATACTTGAAATAAGTTGGCGTAATTGTCTTCAGAGTTGTTAATAAATCCAACCCTCATCGAGTTGTCACTATAATAAATTAAACAGAAGAATAAACTTCAATATTGCGTAACAAAGTTAATAAAATTAAATTAGAAGGTGCGACCCATCTGGTACATTCGAGACAAAGTGAATTTTGATGAAATTACTTCACAACTTTAATGGAGTATGCTTCTTGGGAGTTTGACTTTCGCTGTCTCCCGACGCAACACACCGCCTCATTTGAATAACAAATACAATTATAATTATACTGGAAGTGTGTTTAACAATTGATAAATCACGTTTTTTTATAATTTATATTATTTATTTTAATTATCAACAATGGACGAGTACTTAACAAACAATAAACATTTAAACTGAATCCATAAGTACATAAGTTACATAAAGTTATCATTCAATAAAAAACTAAATGTTCAAGAGCTATTTCGTTTCCGCTTTGCCGGTTTTATCAATAAAATAAATGTAAAGGAGCTCGCGAGTAGTAATTATGGTTATTTGTGGGCGGCCTCCGACCCTCCCACCGCCATTGGAGTTGTGATTTTAATTCATTGAACCCGGGGCCTCTTTGCGCCAACGATTTGTTTGTATAAAATATTATACCCATTTAATTAAATAACTCTTAAGTTGCCGCGATTGAAAGATTCATTTACGGTATTTTATATTTTAACGATACTTCGGTTATTAACGATCTACTTTTTCATGTGTTCAGGTTTTAAATGATGTTAATATTGTTCCAGGCGATGATACCTCCCACGTGTACGGTGTGATTACTAGTGATGGTCTTTTTGACGGGACGATATGGACACAAAATGAAGAATATTACGTGGAGCCCCTGTCCCGGTATAAAGTTGATCATCCCTCAATGCACAGCGTCATATACAGGAGATCAGACGTCCAGCATCCGAACTTAAACAATGAAACGTCACACTGCGCTTCACATTTACTTCACGTGAAGACCAAGCACGGGTACCAGGGGGAGATATTTAACTTCACCGATAACTTTTCAATTAAAAAAGTACCTTCCAACAACAACACGGAGGACTTGAAAACAGAAATCAACAGACGAAAGAAGCGCTGGCTTCCCGAAGACGAAATGCAGGACGACGAGCCAAAGAAGAATCCCGAATTACCTTTAGATTTAGACGTACCGTACACGAGTAATAGCGACCCGTTCGATAAGTTTAGTACGAGAAAGCCAAAAACTAAAATTGATAAAAGTAACCTAATAACAAAGGTGCGACTCGATTCAGAGGAGTCCAGACCGAAGCCAAAGACGCACGTAGAAGTTATAAAAACAAAGGCAGGCGTAGTAACTGTAAGTAAAGATGTGGTTAAAAAGGAACCGGTGGGCTACACTATTCTCTCAGCGAACGCTACTGATGATAACAGGCATGTTAACAAAAGAGCCACAGTGGATCCGAGAAAGACTACATGTTTGGTTTACTTGCAAGCCGACCACATGTTCTATCAAAGATACGGATCTGAAGAAGCGTGCATCGAAGTTATGACCAGACATGTCCAAAAAGTGAACGCGATATACAAAGTGACAGGTAGTTATTGTGTAATATTAAAAGTAAATATTTCATTTTTATTTCTAACATTATAAAAAATGAATTGCTTTTATATTGTTTTAGATTTTAATCAAGACGGTAAGCCCGATAACATCACGTTCATGATTAAAAGGATTAAGGTCCACACGCTAGACTCTCTTAAAGATCCAGCTTACAGATTTCCTAATAACTATGGCGTGGAAAAGTATTTGGAACTTTTTTCAGGTAAATAAACATGGATTTTTAATTTTTTAAGTGTTATATATTACATTTTATTGGTATTTTTTCAGAGGAGGATTACGATGCGTTTTGTTTGGCGTACATGTTCACTTACCGTGACTTTGAGATGGGTACTCTCGGCCTAGCGTGGACTGGAGACCTCAAAAATGCGGGTGGAGTCTGTGAAAAGAATGGAGTATGTATCTGATAGCATTCGTCCCATAGTTAAACAAGGTGAGCAATATTATATGGAATGAAAGTTTTATTAAAAAATAAATATTATCCCGCAGCACTACCGCGGCAGTATGAAGTCCCTCAACACTGGGATAGTGACATTACTGAACTACGGGAAGCACGTCCCGCCCGCCGTCTCGCACGTCACGCTCGCGCACGAGATCGGACACAACTTCGGATCACCGGTAAAGCTCCAATCTTTTCTTCTTCTTTCTCTTTCCCCTTTATTTGGTATCTTTTTGCGCCAGGTTGGTCTTCCTAAGTTCTGTCTGCGTTTAAATGAAGGACTTCCACTTCTCTTCTGATATTAAAGCACCACGTAGTTCAGGGAGGTCACCATCGCAGTCTACTTTTAAATTTCCGGAGATCGGCTACCTTAAGCGAACCTCGGAGATACTTGTTCCGTATTCTGTCCATTCTGGTGACACGACCAGACCACCAGCATCTTCAACTAATCTGTCCAAAATACAGCCCAGCTCTAATCTTTTACGGCTTAAGAACTTAGACAACATTAAAAATAATTATATAGCTTAATATTTCTTTGGTTCCAGCACGATCCAGAGATGTGCACTCCGTTCGGTGAGGATGGTAACTACATAATGTTCGCGCGCGCGACCAGCGGGGACCGGAAGAACAACAATAAGTTCTCACCCTGCTCCCTGCGAGCCATCGACCCCGTGCTCAACAATAAGGCGCGCTCGCCGAAGGGCTGCTTCACAGGTAATCTCGACAAGGTCACCAACAATGAGTAAGATTACTAGTACTTGAGACTTTCATTCCAATTATTAGAAGAAGAATATTCATAAATTTGTAAATCCGCTCGACCAGAATTCGTATAAGTACGAATTGTGCTCCCAGGATGTGATGTAAACTACTAAATAATGGTATTCGGTGTCAAATCGAAGGCAAATCATAGATTTTCTAAAACTAATTTCTTAATTTGCCGTACGATTATTACCACTAAGATGAAATATCTATCATAAATATCCCATACATTGAAAGTGTATATAATCTGTCTCCAGAGCCGCAGCCTGCTATCTGCGGCAACGGTGTGGTGGAGGAGGGCGAGGAGTGCGACTGCGGGTGGGCGGCGGAGTGCACGGACGTGTGCTGCCGCCCGCAGGCCGCCCGCCCCCACTACAAGCCCTGCACCCTCACCGAGCACAGCGTCTGCAGCCCCAGCCAGGTCAGACATCCTCTTATCAACCCATGTGACTACGAGAACACACTAATTTCAATCAGCTCATGTCGATATGCACCTGCAAATATCCTTCCAATGACTATGAAGGATGAGCAATCAGCTCGTTTTCCATACTATAATAAAAAAGAGAAGGGTTTTATATATATACTACGTGTCTTCCAGGGTCCATGCTGCACCGCGTCCTGCACCCTCAAGTTCGGAGACAAGTGTCGCTCAGACAACGGGTGCCGGGACGCCGCCCACTGCGACGGGAGGAGAGCCGCCTGCCCCGACAGCAGACATAAACCCAACAGGACGCGCTGCGACAAGGAACTCGTCTGCTTTATGGGGGTCCGTTATTGTTATCTCTTATCACTAATTAACATTGGCAATTATAAATTATTATATAATTCCAGGAGTGCACCGGTTCCATCTGCCTGGCCTATGGCCTGGAGTCGTGTCAGTGCGCGTCCCGCAAGGAGGACCCCCGCTCCGCCTGCGAGCTGTGCTGCCGGAGAGCGGGCGGGCCCTGCGTCTCCTCCTTCCACTGGAACACCCCGCCCTACGACGTGCCCGATATGTACGCCAAGCCCGGCACGCCCTGCAACGATTACAACGGGTAACATACATACACACAAACACACAAAAGAACAAAAATGTTACACACATTATTTAATATATCATACACAAATTTTAGATGAAATATGTTATTATAAAGTTTTGTTTATATCCATTCATAAGTTTCTACGGAAGGATTAATAGACATACACACGGACTAGCATATTTTATATGGTTAGGATTTAAAACTAGCCCAATATTAATATTTTCCCCCCTCCTCCCAGGTACTGCGACGTGTTCCAAAGGTGCCGCGAGGTGGACCCGTCAGGACCGCTGGCGACGCTGCGGCGACTGCTGCTGTCAGACGAATCCCTGGCCGGCTTCAGGCGCTGGGTGCTGCGCCACTGGTACGCGGTGCTGCTCATCCTGCTTGCCGTCATCGCGCTCCTGGTGAGACACCACCTCATACATAATATTATATATATGTATACATATTATAATTAATGTTTCCCTCAGCGCTGCCGCAGAGCCCTCGAGGTTCTCGATTCCGCGATAGAGCGAGACAAAAACTAATCATTTGTATTCGACGCTTCATTTAATTATAGTTCAGAGGTACTTTTTATAAGGGGTAGGCTACACAACGCTAGCTAGCTCGTGTATTGTACCGCTAAAAGTATAATGCTAGAAAGTTGGTGTAGTACGAGTATTAAGTGTCTCTGGTTCCGAAGGTGGCCAGCACGCGCTTCTTCGGTCGGAATGTGAAGAAGATGAAGTCTGTCACCATCATCCACTCCTCCACCACCGAGACCGTCCGCCTCCCGGACACCGACCAGGGACTCATCGTACACACTGCTGTCAGGTGAGATGTAACTATGTAACAGACATACATATATTTTTATTCCAGTAGGCATTTAAACGTACCTTTGAATCAATTTTTATGTTAAAAGTCAAATTAGTCAGTCCGTGAGTAAGCTACCACTGGAATACTGCTCTGATAAGAGCCGTCAGAAACTCAACAGTTGCCCTTTTTAAATGAAATTTAACAATGTTGATGGGAAGGTTATACATGCGTACACTCAAGCCCAGGAAGGATTTTAAGAGAAAATTTGTCGTTACAAGATTATTTTTATTACTTGTATAAAATCCATATTTTATTCTTCCTACAGATCTAAAGTCCCTCTGAAAAAGAAAGTAGCTCTTAGAACTCGCGGCTACAGAGGCAAGAAGGAAACACAGAAGCAAGGAGACAAAGCATCTCCAGCACACAACGTCAAGAAGAGAGTGAGTTAAAATAATAAAACACTCTTCATTGTCCACTTGCTACAGATTTCGTACTAATGTTGTAATGTTTTCAGAAGCCGAGCACCGCACCCAAGAATGACGAATCAAACAAAGAAACAACTGCAGTTGTGACAAACGCTGAAGGAAAATCACCAAAACACATAATTTTATCAAAACATAAAAATAAAGTTAAAAAACGCAAAGTGAAAGTTAAAAAGGAAACTATTGACTACAGCTCCATGCAGAAACATTCCTCCGCCACTCCCCCCAAGGACACCGAGGCGCTGACTAAAGTGCAGAAGTGGCTTCTGAGTTCACCGCAACCCGCCGCGATACCCAAATCTAAGTCAATACCCGTCAGCCTCACAGAGAGGACTCACAGGCAACTACCGAAAGGTAGAAAAGCCCGACCGTCCAAAAGTGCAACGAACCTCCTCTCGGGCGAAAAGGCGAGGCTACAAGTTGTTTTCAAACCTCCGTTTAGATTCAGTGTTAAAATATGTAAAAGCGATAAAACTAAAGTGGTGCTCGACAAGTCATCCAAGTCCGAAGTGGACCGGAAGCGCCAGGACGCTCCGCCCCACGCCGCCGGAGCCCCCGACCTCGCCACGGGCAACCCGAAGGCTCTCAAACCGGCGAAGACTACAGACAATACTATCTCTAACACAGAAAAGGGTAGTCAAGAGAAAGACAGTCACGGATACGAGAATTTACTGCCGCGAAGCGCGAGCGACTGCAGAGTAGCAAAGGTGCCGGATGTGAAGGTCCGCTCCGGACATAAGAAAAGTAATTCCGTGGGTCAGAAACGAGAAACCACCGAGAGCCGACAGAATCTCATCACACACGAGGACTGCGATAACGCCCACGTCTACGAGAACGTGCTGCTGACGGAGGACGCCTTCGTGCCGAGGAGCTGCAGCATGCCGCGCCGCCAGACCGGCCACGCACAGCTACCGCGGGCACAGATCCGCCCTCACAGACACAGCACCACCAACGTCAGCTCCAGGAACACCACCGACGACCAGGAACACTTTTATAACGTTATAGAGACGCTGAGGAGAGACGACCCCGGCGCGTCACACACTAACACCAGCAGCTCCTCGGGGAGCAGTCGAGAGGGGGCACCGAGGGGGGCGAGCGGGGCGACGCGACAGAGCAGTCTAGTCGACAGGCCGTCTCGCTCTAGCGGAAGCGAAGCTCCGAAACTATCTCGCCAGGCGAGCGAGGCGGAGCTCGGAAACCAGAGCGGCGACAAGAACTTCCGGGGCTTCCGGGCGGCGGGAAGGGACGAGCTGAGGCGGCAGCTCAGCGACAACGAGCTGGGGCGCTCTCGGCCGCGGCTGGTCACGCCACTGTCGGCGGGGGCGGAGCCGCGCCGGGCCTTCTGCTGGAGCAAGCGGGCCAGCCTCGACTGCGAGGCCTCGCTGTCATCCCGGCGACCCCACAGGAGAACCTACACCTTCGGCGACCTCAAAAACACCGTCCCCAACTCGACCGAGAGCCCCGCGCCCGAGGGGGCCCGCATCTCGCCCGAAGACTTCCTCAAAATAATAGACAATTAATCGAGTTGCGAGTTAGTGTGTGTCGCCTGTACCGCCCCGCGCTCCCCGCGCCCCTCGCGCTCCCCGAGCCGACTCGCGCCATTGAAACAGACCATTGCTCAGTTCATTTTCATGTGTTGGGATTTAATTTATCATTTCATTGTAATATTAACATGTCATACATACATACTTTGTTAAAAATGTAAGCATGATTTATTATAATAAAAAAGCTTCCAAATAAAATATTTTTGTAGTCTAACATAGATACTAAGGTATTTATTAATTATATCTTGAATAATCGCAATTTCGAACAAAAAAATAAACATTTTAATCTAACTAACAAATATATAAATATTTCAAAATGTAATATTTAACTGAACGATAACGCTGGCAATGGTTTAGTTTCACTGTTCGTGTTGAAAGGAATCTATTTTTTCTACCTGCTATGTACCTTTTGTACAAACGTACTAACGCTATGAACTATATATATATATATATATATAATATATAATAAACTGTTTGTCCTAAAATAATTGAATCTCGTCTCACTGTAAGTGCTTTGTACAATAAATAAAGTATTTTATTTAAATATTTGCCGTCAATTATAATGTCAATGTGGATCTATAGTGTATGTATGATTTAATACCAATATCTCACAAACTAAATAATAACTATTTACATAATTACAGGATTCCTTGCATTGAAAATTAATTGTTTATTTGCGTTTTTTCTTTATATATTTTGTAAATGGTTGTGAAATGTGAGTTTAGTTTTTGTTTAATGTAATGAATCCTGTGTTTATGTGAGTTATATTAATAAATAATTTTAAATAATGATATTTTTCTATTAAAATTCGATTAACCAAAACTAAGTCTCGAGTTGATCTGTTCTGCATCCCGTCCTCTCCGGGACGGGAGTATGTAATATATGTATTAGAGTGACAATATTATGATACATGCTGTAATTAATAATAAATATAATGTAAATACGCTATAAGTACAATAATCACTTTATAAAATATTATTTTTTATCGAATCTGTAATGTTAGATATTCTTGACTAGTGCCAACGCAGCTCCGCTCGGCGACAGGACATCTATGATTTATATAAAATCTAAAGTACAATGTTAGTTTAATGAAAATGGCAGATCTTGAACTATCTAGAAGTTCTATTTCAGACGGAATGTGTTATTTTGGTGTGTAAAGAGCGCTTCACCGCAGTCTACGAGCTTCGTCGTAAGGTAAGGGTACGTACGCTATATATTGTATAGAAATTTATTTCTAAGATACTGAGAGTATTGGAAGTGTTACAAATTTGTATTTTCATTCTTTGTAATATATTAAGATAGATGATGTATCGCCTCGGTGTGTAGCTCCGTGTCTTATGATAGAGTACGCGTTGTATGTTCTTCTGTCCGGTAATAACTTGTTAATTGATTCCATTGTAATTGAGTTTCAAAGACCAATTAAAACGATATACAACTTCTTAATTGATTAATTGTATAATGGATTCTGGTTATTATGTTTATGGAAATATCTTTTAAAGATTCATTTTGCTTAATAACAAAAGTACATTTAAAATATTTATAAAAGTTTTTTTTTTATTCATTAATTTGTATAATGGCGTTAGTCCAACGCATTAATCTATTCGAAATAGATTTTTCGTTATACGTTTGCATTTGTTTTGGAGACAAATAATTGTAATATACAATCTAGCGACAGGTTCCACGAGCCTGCCCTGATCTCAGCATTTGTTCCAAGTGCCTTATGAACAAAGCGATCCATTCCCGCAGACATTCCATTTAACTTTCTTATTTCACGTGTTTCAAACTAAACTAAACTATTGTTTCATTGTAATGTATAAGTATTAAGATACGTATTTTTCCCAGTACTTAATAATTAATCTGTGATAGGATAACGTCAACATTGTTTTTCAGATTTTTTTTTTACAATCGATGAAATTAAATTAATGTTATTATTAAAATAAATGCAAATTTGTAATAAATTCATTTCCTAACATTTACTATTTTTTCTGTATTTTTTAAAAATAAAAGAATCCAACACTTTTGTTTGTTTTATTTGAACGCATGTTTCAATTAACAACAACTCCATAACAGACATTAGCAGACACAACGTACATCCTAATTCAAAATAACAATTTGTAGATTGAACTAACAATTATCACGTGTATAACCTACACTAAATAAGTCCAACTATTGGTTCATTTATTTATATCTTTTCCAAATTGAATCCATCCATAGTGACCACTTTTGTACGCCAAATGGGAGTAACAGGAGGGCCTTCTTTGATACCACACATCGAAATAAGCCCTTCTGCACGTCTGTACAGTGTAAACCCTTTCGGACAGTCTGTAGAGTGTCCAATCTCCAACTAAAAATAAGGCTACGAGTGTTCCAAATGTGTTCTTTGAGAACCACACAACAAACTCAGCCGGGTTTATTTAAATTGTGATCACTGTTACACAAACATAAATATATTTAGTGAGCAATATACGAACAACTAGAACCATCGCAATCAAATCTAACGAAAGTAACAAACAGCGTCAGAAGAAAATTGCGTAGGCTACTAGTTAATCGCTTAAATACAGTTACTTCCCAGACCATAACGCCGTTAATGTAATCCTTTACACGATAATAACTTTTTTTGTCAAGTTAATGAATATTTTGAATTAAGTTATTATAAAATTAACCCCAAAAGGAATCACCTATTTTATGGTGACTAGTGATGGATGGGCATATCTCGTTTATTTTTATTTCTAGTATTAATTTTGTGTACATAAATTAAATTTTCATAAATATGTTGGGTAAGATAAATTTTGATACATTTTGTTTTTTTCGTTCAGTAAGAGATTATTACCTCTATACTCTACTATTGGCTTTAAACAATTGCAAAAAAGAGAAGAAGAACAATTGCAAAAAAGAGAAGAGCATTGTTTACATTTTTCATTATTGATTGTCGCCCATTGATTTTAAAAGTAAGAGAAGTATCATCAGCAAACAACACTGTCCCAAGTTTTGTCTTATAAGGTAAGGCAAGGCATTTATGTAAATGAGGATTAAAAAAGGTCCTAATATAGAACCTTGTGGCACTCCCGTTTTGACAAGTTAATTAGGGGAACATTTTTCAATTACATCTACTTTTTAACTTCTCTCAATAAGATATAATCTAATCAAATGAAGGACCTTGTTTCTAATTCCATAATGATGTAATTTTCTTATTAGAGCTTCATGCTGTACACAATCAAATGCATTCGATAAATTACAGAAAATATTCAACAATAACTCAACACCTACATCTGTTGTTGAGCGACCAGGACTGAAGCCAAATTATTTATTCAGCCAAACGTTGTTTTTGTTAATTGAGAGAGAATATTTATTTCAAAGAATATTAAAATAGGTCTACAGTTAGTTGGATCTAATGTACTGTCGGATTTAAATAATGATGTTATTTTACAACGTTTCTTTAGATCAGAAAATATACCACAATCAATACAGTTATTGAAAATTATTGCGAGTTGTGGTGCAACGATGTTTGGTAGTGGCCTCAGTATGTTAACCGATATTTCCCATAGATCACTTGTCTTCTTAACACTGATTGATTTTAAAAACACTTATTATTTCTTGAGTATTAACTTTTTTTTAATTAATATTAATATCACATTGATTGAAATTTTACTAAATGCTAAACTAAAAGCTTCCTGTATTGAGATAGGTGTCGTTTAGACGCACCTTTTGATAACAAAATCGTCCATATCGGATCATGGATCATGCATTAGGATGATATTAAGGATATTTCATCAATTTTTATGGTTTTTCTTAAAAAAACATTAATGTTAAGGTTTAAAAAATATATTTTTTGCCATATTTTAGGCCTAAATTTAAGTAAATTTTGACATACCTTTAATAAGATATATAGAATCAGTCTAAAATAATATGTTTTCCTTTAATTTTTTTGTATTATTTTTTCTAATTAGATACCGACATCCTAAGATAGCTGCCGTTTCGAAGAACGTTTTGATACAGGGACGTCCATATCGAATCATACTTTAGGATCATCCTATTAAGAATTTTTCATCGGTTTTTAACGTTTTTCTTAAGTTAATTATTAAATTTTAACGTTTCAAAAAATATTTAAATGCCATATTTTACGCCAAATGTGTCGTAAAATTTTGACACTCCTATAATAAGAGATATTATAGAATTCCTTAATTGTAATTTTTTCTTATGGTGTTTTTTATACAATTTTAGTCCATAGCTACCTACATTTTCAAATAGGTGTCGTTTAGTTAATTAAGTAATGTAATGTTAATTAAATTAAGTAATGACGCAATGGCAATCAAGTATTTCACATCCACTTTTTATATACTTCGTTAGTTATGAGTGTTTTTGTCTGGACTTTTTTATAATTTTAACTTTTTGACTACTTATATTATTCTAGTTTTTTTATGGACCTTATATTTTTTTTTCAGGTCTTCGGTTAACATAATTTCTTCTCGTTTTTTTATTTTGTTCGTTTTGTGGTCGCATAAAAGTTTTTATATAAATCTCTAACAATGTTAACTATTTCTCGACGGTTGTGTGTTAATCGTCTCGATTGATCTTCTCATTCGATCCAAGTCTTATTTGTTCGGAGTTCTTTTAACTGTATTTTGCAACTTTTCCTTAAAATGTAATTCTGTATTTTTTCATTCCTTTAATTGTTATAGTCATGTCTGATGTATTTGCTCGTTAACTGTTATAGAGCGTTAAGTTCTATTTTTTGTGAACGAGACTTACCCGGCATTTTTAGTAATGTTGGTCTTCTATAATGTAATAGTACGATTTGAAACAATTCCTTATTTATTAGAGATGCTCTTGAGTTGTTTGCTTGTCGTAGGCTGACGTTGATGGTGTGGAGTAGCGTATATTCCTGCACTGTCAACTTCTTTTGTTATTCCATCACTCCTGCATTGAATTTTGCCTGTAGGCTCCTAATTCTCTCGTTTTTAAAGTACTATTTAGGTTTGCGGTGAATTTATTCGACTTTTCTTTGCAACTTTTAAAGTAGTTGCAGCACTTATTATTCTGTGGTCTGTATAAAAGTTTAAGTTTAATGTTTCTATATTTAGGAATAACTTAGGTTGATTGTACGGTATATATAGTATGTCGCTGTATACAGCTAGTTTGATGAGAAACTTCTGGATATTCCTCTGGATTTTAACGGTTTCTTGGAGGGTTGTAGTCGTGTCTGGTGGTAGTCGTTATTCTCTTCCACGATGACCTTCTTCTTGGAAGATTATTTTCTTTATGATATTCTATATTTGATTCGTTTTGTACAGAGGCTTCTAATTGCTTCTGGTTCAGATAACTTTGTGAAAAAAATATAAATTAAAAATAAGTATTAGTTTCCTAAAAATATGTAGGATCGTCTTTGGTATGAAAACTCATTATAATTTCAGGACACTGGCCGTGCAGACGTATTCTAATGTATTCTTAAAAAGTTTCTTTTTTAAAAACCTCTTTTGTTTTAACCTATAATGCTTGTAAATAACTTTGACGTTTACAATTATATTAAAATTGCACGTATGGTTGGTTTATTGCATTATATTTGCAAGGGATGGCACCTATACGTTACAGCTTACACTATGAAGATTATTCCGAACACTTGATGTCTCGATTCGGAAAACTTTTACAAATGCAATCATTGGTGGATATGACGCTCATGTGTAGTTCCCACACTCTTCGTGTCCATAAAGCCGTATTAGCGGCTAGTAGTGCATATTTTCAAGTAAGTGTTTAATTTATATATTAAGTATAATATAATATAGAGCAATAAAAAATAAATGATGATCAGTTTTGTACTTACGCAAAACGATTTTTACTTTCTTTATCTCTTAAAGGAAGTTTTACAAAAACAAACCGGAGAACCACTAATTATTCTAAAAATGAGATTCAGTGTACTAAAATGCCTGGTGGAGTTCATGTACTGCGGTAAGACTCAGTGTTTAGAAGAGAATCTGGACGAGCTGGTATCCGCTGCACAATTCCTCAAAATAAAAGGTTTATCCAAAGTAACCAAAGAAGGCCTCGGAATCACAAATCATAGTAGGTTTTTTAATCATTGTTTAAGCAGTCCTATAGATTCGTTTTTTTTTAACATTTAAAAAATAATTAACGATGAAATGAATGAGGCAGAGGATCAGAAAATAAAATATCAATATACAAATAATAATACCTAGAATCTTATCTAAATATATTTGATTTAAAAGGTGAGTTACCGGTGTTTACTCCGCCCGTCGTTATTAACCGGCCGCCCCAGTCACTGATCGACTTACATACACAGGTAGATGCTTAGATTCACCAAAAATTATGTATAAACCATTTATTACTAACAAGGGTAAGTTATAAAATATTTAAATTTAAGGAGAATGTGGATCCTAAACCGCAGTCGGCTCTGACCTCCACTCCCAATCAGGCCGTGGACAACATGAACAGAACTAACAAGGTATTTTAGTTCACACTTGATAACAAATTAAGTATAGATTCAATACTTTATGGCCCATTGCTCTAGTGGTTAGCGACGCTGCCTGCGTCGTGAGTTCGATTCCCAGACGGGACAATTGTTTGTGTAATCCACTGATGGTTGTATTTTGTATTCATTATTTTGTTTGAGAAACCCACGACACGGGCATTACACTTAATCTGTAATGTGGGAAATGTTTTTTTAATAATGAAGAAAACTGCCATACAGAGTCTTGTAATCTCGATATACTTTTTCTCTTGGGTATTTTGAATAGTTATTGAATTATTTTTAGCATATTAATGTAAGTAGAGTGAAAATATATAGTTGAAATATTAAATGTGATGATCAAAACATATCCTTCTTGTAGGACATGGTAGTTCGTATTCCTTTCGACATCGAGGGCGGCGCGGGCGCAGACTACAGCGACCCGCGCGCCCGCCCGAGACGAGGGAGACCTAGCTTTAAAGTAATCACAAACATTGTATAAAAACATCGATCAGTACCACTACTTTCTTTATTACAATTGTATTATAATTATTTTATTAGTTTCATTCATACAAGCGACCACAATTTCACCTAAAAACTTAACAGCCATCTTTATAGATCTTCTAAACATTCAACATCAGTACCAATTCGAAATGTAAAAAACATTTGGCTACTACAAATAATACATATTACATATCCAGCGCCCTCTGTCATGGGAGGGGTCGGGAGGGGCGGGACTGGGCCGAGCGGCGGAGCGGGCGCTGCTGCGGCGGGAACAGGACTCGCGCAAAGCCATACACCACCTCAAGCATCTCCAGACTAGACACATGCAGGTATGAACATTTTGAAATTTAATGTTTTACTTCTATTAAACTATTATCAATATTTTTGTATTAGGATTACATGGACCGGGTGACATTGTCCCAGGCCGTCAACAGCATTTGCAACGACGGCTCCTCCAGTTATCTTAACATGGATAGCGATCTTCTATACATGGATCAGACGGTGTCTTCAAATTCCCTCGATACGATACCCTACTCCAAAGATCATTCGCTGGGAAACGAAACGATAACATCAAACTATTCCTCCGCCGTCACCACTACCGCTAACAACACAAACAGTGGAATTAACACTGCCATGTCTCAATACGTAAATGCTTTGAAGAATGCCGGCCTACCCACTGACTTACCGATACTATTCGAATCCGGCGACGGATCTTATATCAACGTCAATGAACAAGTCCTCCTCGATATGGTTCAGAGCAGCGAAATACAGTACGAAGTTATAGAACAGCCAAATATTATTGAGAAAGTCGCAGATCCAAGCGAAATCAAGAGCATAGACGACCTCTCAAAGTCTATAGAGCGTGGGGAAATGTTAATGGGATCCAAAAGCTATCCGACTTGTAGTGATTATGACAAGGAAAGCAGCGTGCACGAGGACACAATAAATAGCTTGAATGCTATATTACCTGATAATTTGGAATCATTTGGAGATCAACAAAATTATGTAGTTTTGGACAAGTCTCTTCAAGACACTCGGAACACAATCGATCATGACAATGCTAATGATTTTTCGTGTATCGAAAACGACATGCAGTTTTTTACCAAATCGATGAGTGACGACGTTAAAAAATACTACGAGGAACAGCAATTGAACGATGCGACCACGTCCTTGGACACGAGTTTTAATATGTCACTTCTAGATCCAAAACCATCGCATTTGAGCGACAACATCAATCAATCATATAATTCTCTAAATGCCGATGAAATTAAAAGAAACGTCGATTGCTATGACTTTAGCCTACAACTACCAAACACGACCGACTTTAAGGAGGACGCTCTGGACTGCTTAATGTCCACTCCGAGACGAACCGACAATCAGGATAGTTACATTGAAGATACTTTAGATAAAAGAGTGCAAGAGAGAGATGAAATTATTAAAGACTTGATGAATATTGAGAGCAAAATTGCAAGTGAACAGGTGGATAGTATCAAAAATAATGAAAACAAGGACACACAAAACATTGATTTTGATAATAACAATTGTATAAAAGAGAGCAGAGACTTTTCGGAAGTTGCGGCTAATGATTTACATTGGAATTTAAGAAACGATGCAAGCGACGATGACAAGAATAGTAATTTCATACCCACAGATTTTATGGCTCCTCCGCAACAGGAATCAGAGTCGATGGAGAATTTGACCGAACCTCTAGACGCTGTAAAATGGAAAGTGACGAACGAAGAAGGGATAACAGAAAAAAGTAATTTGGATAATAATGATCTGCAACAGACCCTTGATTCAGCGGAGGACGATATACCATTCGCAGTTGGGTTACTGCCTTTGAAGCAACTGCAGGCGTCAGAGGACAGTGCACTGAAGAGAAAAAACGTTCAAGATATGGATGCTTTGGACAATGGCGACGCCAATTGTTTGAAACGCAAATTAAAATATAAAAAGCATAGATATTAATTTTTGCATGTAGAGGAATTAAAATGAATTAAATAATCTTATAAATTGTTTATTTTTATTATCCTCCCTTATCATTAAACAAGATTCTATGATTGTATCAATAATATAGAAAATAAAATAGGAATGTAATGTTGAATCGTTTAATAAAACAGTAGTTCTTTACAAAAACTAACTTAAGGATACTATTAAGGCCTTATTTAATTTGCTACCATTTTGTACCCTTGGGCGTACATACATCAAACAGTAATTAAATATATATCCACATTGCAATATTAAAACATTCACTTTAGTTGATACCTGATGTTCAAAACTACCACCACTGGCCGGTATTTCACATTTCAATTTAAACGAACAAAAACATAAAATATTCAGCAAAAAAAAAGTACCTTATCTATATAAAATGGCTCGGATTGTCAGTTTGTCACTTTAAACAATTACAAAAATAAAAAACATTTTTATTCTTATATCTAAAACTTATCAGAAATATACATGAGAAAACTAGAGATTCATTTATTTTGTTTAAAAGTTACACTTATTGTCGACATTTATAAATATAAAGTAAATTAATGATTTAAAACAAAGTAAGAATAGCGGCCGGATGATTATCACAACATAATGTAATAATATCAATAATAATATCAAAATAAATTGTATAACTTCGAGACATAAATATTTTAGGTAAATGTAAAGTAAGGAGTATCACTTGTACAGTTAAATGAAACTAGAAAGTAAACTGCAAAATACAATTGATATAATAAAATATTCCTTTGAGACTCTTTGAGGTGTTGAAGCTGCACTTTTAACGTAATATCCGTATGCATCACTGTGGTAGTCCCCCATTTGGAATGTGATGGGGGGAGAGGACATCCTCCCATCCCCACCATTGGAATAGGCCAAAACCCTCAGATTGTAGGACTTCCCTGGAGTTAAATTATTGACATATGCTTCAAGTTTATGTTCCACTGGTATTAAAGTGTCGTTGGCCGTGCTCATGTCCTGATCGATCTCCCACACTCTGACCTAAAATCAAAAACATATAAAATATAATTTGGAACTATTACTAACAATTTAAGATATACTCGTGAATAATATATATGTTAAATTGTTATATACATACCTTATAACCAATAAGCGGCTCCTCCTCTTCCGTGGGCTGCACGTATCTCCACACGACGCGTACCGTGCTGGGGTTCACGGCCCACACGTTGACAGACGCAGGGGGCTTCTGTGGCGCCTTACGGTAAGTGCGCTCCAGGTGCCGCTCGCTCTCTGGGCCTTCGCCCGCCGAATTGAATGCCATTACCTAAAAAGTACCAATAAAGGTCAGTAATAGTATGAAGTTTCACCAACACTACATCAGCAAAAAGAAATAAATCCTCATCCTCACCTTTACGTAGTAATACGTGTCCGGTTGTAATCCAACAATAAGGGCCCAGTTGCGTGTTGTTCTCGATAGATAGTATATGCATTCCTCTTCTGGGTTAACTTCCTTCCAATATTTAAGTCGGTAGCCTATAAGCTTGCCCCTCAGCCTCTCCCGCGACTGGTCGACGGGATTCCAGGTGGCGTTGAGAGAGGTGGAGTTGAACGACCGCGAGAACATTTGCTGAGGAGCCACGTGAGGCATGTCCTCTGCGGAGTATATTGTAACCACCTCGCTCTCTGGACCGGCGCCAATATCGTTAAAAGCTTGCACTTTTACGTTATATGGAGTAAAAAAATACTCTATGGGTATATGGACCACATGCATTCCAACATTTCCATATTCCTTCAGTGATAATGATTGAAATTCAACTTCCGTATTGTTACGGCGCCAAAATATCTTGTAATAAATGCCCGGACCGTTTTGCAAGGACCGCGGCAGCGGGGTCCATTTGATAGTGAGATCACCAATTTTCCCACCGCCACCTCCAATGTTGTATGGAGCTTGATAAGGCTTATCGGGTTGGGTGGAGAATTGTGGACTCGGTGAGGAGGGTTCTCCTATTCCTAAACTGTTAACCGCTTGCACTCTAAACTCGTATACGGACCAGGGCATTAATGTCGTGGTTACAGAAGCTCGTTTTCGGCCATTGTATCTATCGATTTCAAAAACATTTGTAACGCTCTCGCTCAGTGTGTACCAAGTCGAGTTCCATTGAGTGCGCCCCGTGATAACATAATTTGTGATGGGACGACCGTTTGGATTGCTGTCTGTCCATTCTAGTGTGACCGAGGATTGTTGAATATTGGAGACTTGGACGCCGCCTGGAGAACCGGGCGGCCCCTCTACACGTAATTGGGTACGAGTGGAGATGCGTCCGATTGCTGATTTAACAATGCATTCGTACTCCCCTACGTCTGAGAGGCTCACGTCAAATATCGTCAATTCGCCTCCGTCAATTTTTATTCGTTTATCCGCGTAAAGGTCGGCAGCTTCTTTCATTCTTATTCCATTGTGGTTCCACAAGTAAGCCGTGTCCAACAGCGAGTCGACTTCGGCATTACAATGTAGAAAAATAACTTGTCCAACTTGTGCCGTCATTCGTGGAGGTAATCGTTCAATAAATCGCGGTGCGCGCAAAACTATTAGCCGGCCCCGACTTTCATCGGTGCCATACTGATTCTTGGCAACGCAAGTGTACACACCCTCGTCATCTCGAGAAATTTGTCTTATGATAAGATTACCATTCTCAGTTATGAACCTCTTCCCTCCGGCTCCTATAACGATATTATCTTTTTTCCAAGTAAATGTTGGCTTGGGAGCGGCCTCAGGATTACATCTGAGAGTTACGTTTCCACCTTCCGATCCATAGGTCTCAGATTCCAGGGGATGCTTTTTAAATGATGGTTTGAGTGATAATACCCTCAGCTGACCGGTTGAATACCTTGCTTTTAACTGGTTCTTGGCCTCACACTGATACATCCCTGGGTCTCTAGTTGGATCTAAATATTTTATTATCAAAACATTATCTTGTATCACATATCTGTCTCTATCTTCATTCTGTAATGAATCCATGGAAAGTTTCTGACTATTCTTCCACCAAGTGTAATTGACGTCAGGAATACCAAATGCTTCACAATTCCAATGCAAATTGCCCTTGTTGTCCATATGTTTATCACTTAATGGAATAGTAAAATTAGGTTCGGCTTGTACTTTAAGGTAGACATTATTTGATATATGAGCTCTGTCGTTACGAACATCACAGATGTACTCGCCTTCATCTTCTACATTTACATTAGCAATAGTCAGCACACGGTTAAAATTACTCAAGTACGCTTTTTTAGGAATACCACCATTTTTTCTTGTCCAATTGTAGGAAGGAACGGGATATCCAAATGAAACACATTCCAACCTCACTTCCTGCCCAACTACCGGAGCCTCTGGAAATACTTTAGGAAAATTGTTTGGAAATTTCAGCTGTTGATAATCTGAATGTGGGTAAACCTTGAGGGAAAAGAAAGGACCATTTCTTCCCGCATCAGATACTTTACTCATAACATTACAACTGTAATTACCTCTATCTATTGTCTCCAGGGCAGAAAAGTATAGACCGCCATCATAAGACACAAATACACGTTTATCCTCTTCAACAAGGTTAGGAAAATAGTTACGTGCCCACAAAAAGTTTACGGATGGGTAATAAGAAGGTGGATCACAGTACATAACCATACCCCAATATTGCTTACCACTCTCGGCTGAACGTTTTTGATTAAATTCTCTTATGAATCCAAAAGATAATCTTACAGATTCTGACCTGATTGTACCAAATTTGTTTGTAGCTGTGCAATGGTACTTTGCATTATCCTTATCCGCATCTGGGTTGTATATCATTAGAGATCCTCCACTTAATATAAATCTCTCATCTGCAAGTGGATCAATTTCTGTGAACACTGGACTGTCTACTTGGTAATCCTCTCTGAACCATTTGTATGTTGGAGCTGGATAACCTCCCGCTATGCATGTCAACTGAACATAATGATTCCTTAAAGGATCATAAATAGTGTCCACAGGTTCCTTCATGAAAAATGGGCCTCTGGGTATTCTTTCTGGGTCAAATGTATCCAAACCATATGTGAAGGACCTTGGTTCTTCTATTAAATAATGCAATCTCTGGGTTTGTCCTTCACAAATAAAATGAAAGTATTGTGTTCCTTCAACAGCTGCCAAACCCCAGCGGCCATCATCATGTGAATATCTATACACTAAGTAGTCACGAGGTAATATATTGTAACTGGTATAAATTAGTTTTCTGTCATCAAAGAAAGCATTCTCCAATCCTGTTAGTTGTGAACCATCAGCATCATTTGCCCAATAACCTGGGGACTGCTGATGAGCTCCTACATACCAAGAACCTTTCTGTGGATCCAAAACCATCAAATTTGTTATTATAAAACCATGCTCCTCTGGACTGTTTACGGATACTAAATCTGCCTCGTAAGCTTGGCAAATTTTACGAGCTTCGTTTCGGGGACGGTCTGGTGATTTTGTAAAACGATAACATGATTCTCTAAATCGAATCCAATTAGGAGGGCACCGGTAGCGTTCCTCGTAGTCTAAACCGGCGTAGTAAGTGGCCGTATTCTGCGGATCCACCTCGTCTCCTTCACCGTAAACATCAGAATTTAAATTGTCTTGATAAAAAGAACTTTGAACTGTTTGCTGTCTGTTAATGTAATCATTCCCGTTGACTGGAAAACTGCCATAGGGAACTTGGGAATTTGGGCGATACGAAGTTCCATTCTGGTTACTGTCTGGTTGATACGTTTGCTGGTAATTAGGATTAAAAGCAACAGACTGCTCTAATCCTTGGCCGTAAACACAACTAAATATAACTAAAACAAAAAGTAAAAATTCCTTCATGTTTTGTTCATACACTGACACTTAGTTTGCCCTTAACAAACATATAGGACTTTTATAATCATTTGCACTTTATCCTATCAATACAATTTTGAAAAAGTTATTCAAAAAATACAAAATAAATATACATATTCGTTTGAATACAATACGTTAGGTCTTTACAGTTAAGAACCCGCCTCGCCCAAATATTGTCATAGAATTTTTTATGTATATTTATTTGACTTTGTCTGTGGTCTAGCACAATAATATATTATTGTGTATAGTGTAGTCTGTGTCATACTCCACATTAGCGTCTACAGATATCATCATATTAAATATTAAAATTTTATTATAAATAATAATGATTTTCTAGCTTCACCATCCTGTAGTACCATTTAGGGGCAATAAATTTTAATATTTGTTACTACCACTATTCTTCGTGGGGGCTATTTTTTGACATCCATATTACTATAAATTATCTCAATAAGGCCAGTATACATCGATAACGTGTCTTAATAGCGTTATATTCTTCTAAAAGATGATTATAAAAGACAAATATCGAGATTTCCTAAATAAAAAAATATATAACATATTATTAATAAGATTAAGTAACGTTTTAATTTAGAAAGAATTATAAAAAAAGATTAAAACAGTTTAGGACATATAAGAAGTATAGCCTTGAATATATAACCTTCGAAATGTAACCTGGCCTGGTCCCTCGGTAGCATAATATATATAAGTGAAAGAGGTGGTTATTCTACAATAGGTGTACCCAAAAAGGTGTTCGAAGACTATTTATCTTACCCATATTAAACCATGGTGCATCAATCTGGCTAGCGGAATATCTTCGTTGTATTATTATTTAAGATATTAGATCCTAACTCGAACTCAAGACTTTCATGTATTTTATCCATAAAATATTTGCAAACACAGCATCTTGCACTGCTTCGAAGACGTCCTAGGGATTTTGAGCACTTGGTTAACTTTCGAGACATTCAAAGTATTTACGATAATACACTAATGAAGGCACATTCTACAGTTTTGGCATTTGGCATTCTAGACTTTTTAATTTAGACCTAAGGACCGACAACGAAAACAGTCTGACCTCCCTAATAACAGAATTCCAATAACCCAGTAATGTAGCAATTAATAAGACTACTATACTGCCTACATCGTCTTTAGCTCGTTCGGCCGTATCGTCCTTTAAATGTCGTCATATGCAGCTCATTTTACCCATTGCTAGAGATAATATCTTCTCTGCTGCGGCATTAATATACCGACACCATACATAACCGGGACGAATGCTTAAGTAATAGGGCCCTAAATTTTGTGTTTGTCTTGGAGAAAAATGCCCGTCCTCACGCTCTGATTTAGCGACTTCATTTGAACAAAACAAAACTATTTTAAAATAAAAACGTTGTTATAAGGTGTCCAACAATTAATTTGGGTATAAATGAGATTAGACGACAAAAACTAAAGTTATATCTAAAAATTAACTGAAATATTCACAATAAATTGAAACCAGTGTGAGAAAAAAGGCTATTTTGTCTTTGTGCTTTTAATATTGCGGCAATTGGAATGTCAGTTTTTTAGTTTAAATTGTAGTTGTCGGATTTGTCACTTGTCAAAATAACTTAACTGTAGATATCCATATAAGAATGCTTTAACATATGAACGAAAACTAAATTAATTGATCACTTTCTTTATTTACCAGTTCATCAACAAGTGTGTCAATATTAATAATACTTACACTGAAGTTACACTTACAACGGACAGTATTACACAGTTGAATTTTCAAAGCTACAGTTCTTTAAAACTCCTCCATTATTTCCCTTTAACTTTTCTGATTATCATCCGCAGACAAGATTATTCTTCTAATATTATTTCATCACAGATTGATCATGTACTTCTTTGTTTAAATCTCCATAAAGAAATGAGACGGGGCGGAATAGTTTAATAATGGAATAAAAAAACTGCTTTACACTTGAAATGCTTAGACATACTATTCAGGCAGCAGATTCAAAATAAGTTAAAAAAAAATTGTTACAATTTATTATATTTATGTACAGAAATTATTTTTTGATATAAAACTACATTTTTAATAAAATTTTCTAATACCATAAGGGACTGTATAAATAACAACATAACTTTAAAAAATAATAAAAGAATAAATTGTACAATAAAATATTTAAGGCAGATATAACAAAAAACAAAATATTTTTTTAGTTCCTAAAATACAATTCAGGAGACATCCTATCAACTTAGCAACAGCATAATCTCAGATGGAAAAATAAAACTTATTTAGAAAAGACAGCGCATACAACAAGATTGTACCAAAATATATATATATAATTTAATTTGTTATTTTTATTTAATTTATAGGAAAGATTTAATAAATAATCTTATTAAATTTTGGGACGCGTCATAGTATATAAATGACTGACACTTAAGTTTCAACCATGTTTTATAATCTGCAGACGGTGCGCTGTCAGGACGTACACTATTGCACACTAACTAAGATTATGCTTCTCGATTACGTTATGGTAACTATAGCTCCTTATTATCTATCATTACACTATAATTGCAGTATATTAATTACATCTAACTTACACCGAACACCGTACACCATGTTAAATAGCACCCATGAAAATAATTATAATACATTAAAAGCGATTTTTATTTTACATTAGCAATACATACAATATATTTACACTATTTACATTACAGTCATCGCAATACACAAATAAACTGAACGCGAAGATGGCTGCCTCAGTACAAATATATTATTTTGTTCCTAGATTTCTTTATTACAATAAATCAGTCGAAGTAGATTTAAAGATCGCTTCGTTTATCTTATACTCTTAAAATAATATGTATTTTAATATAGTCAGAGATCATATACTGTGACTTAATCGATTCCTGGTGATCTCAGCGGTCATCTCGTTGTGATGTGTTGATCAGGTCTCTCCGGGTGCTGGTCTAATGTCAGCTAACAAGGACGGTCTCTATCTTGAGCAGCTGTCTGAGCTTGTCGGTGACTCGTATGAGCGCGACCTTGGAGGCCCGCACGTTGACCTTCTCCCCCGCGCACAACAGTTGGTGGCACTGCGCGCGCTCCAGGAACTCCTGGGTCCGGATTTCGCGCAGCAGCTCTCGCGGTGAACCCGAGCCGCAGTGAATTTGCTTCAGCAGGCTGTCTTTAGACTTTATCTGTATACCATATAGAAACTAATTATATTGTGACGGAATATTTAATAATAACAATTTAGTATTTTTTAATTTTTGTAATGTTACCTGTAATACATTGGTGATGTCCTGCAGCAGGCACCACAGTCCGTCGGCGGGCTGGCCGCTGGCACTCCGCAGGCTATAGAAGGGCGGCAGGGGAGTCTCCGTGCACTGTATCTCGATGGTCGAGTCCGGGGGGGGCGGTGGGGACGCAGGCGGTGGAGACGACAGCGGGTCGCAGCCCAGCTCCTCGTGGTCTATTAACAAAATATATTAATTGTTTTATGTAAATAAAATTATTTCCATATTTTAAGTGTTATATCTTACCGGTTATCTTGGCAGGTGTTGGGAACTTCCAAGGCTCAATGGCGCGTCCTTGGACGTCGGCTATGTATAGATGAAGCAACATGGCGGACTGTCCCTCCGCTAGCTCCTCTGGCGTTTGTCCGGCGTACGTTCCTAAAAGTGGATCCGCGCCGTATGCCAGTAGCAACCTTATTACTTCTACGTGGCAATTCTCACAGGCTTCGTGCAGTGGTCTGTAATACACATATTTATTTTTAATACACTGAAATACAATATCTATAGAGCATGTTTTCAAATATTAAATGACTGTACCTTATTCCTCCCTGTGCCGCGGCGGATACATTTGCACCGTATTGCAAAAGAAGTCTAGCTATAAGAACGTGACCTCTAGCTGATGCCACGTGTAGAGGAGTGAAACCGGCGTTGTCTTTCGCCGATGGATTCACTTCCATTTTCTCTAAACAGTATGCTACACAATCCTGTAAAATAATAATAATAATGTTTACTATTTAAATTAATTTCGATTAGATTTTATAACAATAAAGAAATCATACTCACGGTGAACCCAAGTCTCGCAGCTCGATGCAAATGAGTTTCCCCGATACTTTTATTAATAAACCAGCTCTTGATTTCTTTTTGAATGTCGTGGACGGACTCCGGGCTCGGTTTTGGTGCAGTTCGGCGAATTTTAGGAGCGTTATCTTCACGTCTTATTATCTTTTTTTTCTTTCGTATATAATCGAAACCTGAACTAAATTTTCTTCTGCCGAAAAGGCGTTTTAATCGCCTTTTGGTGCTCACTTCTGTTGTGCCCGGTGTACTTGGTTCTTCCTTACTGTTGTCTTTTTCATCAGTCGGGGAAGAAACATCTTTTTTTAATTTGTTGTTAGATATTTCTTTTCTTCTTTTGTGAGCAAAGGTTTTCATTAAGCTATTTCTTTTCTTTAAGCGCATAAGTCTTCCTTTAGCATCATTAGTTTTTAGAGATTTAGTGCTTCTAAGGCCATCTCTAATGGAGCTGGACCTTCGTTTCATTTTATCTTTTATAACTTTCTTGGGCTTTAAATTGTTCTTGCATTCCGGCTCTTGTTTTATTGAAATGCTTTGCTCTTCCTCTTTACCCAGTATCATGTCATCTCTGCAAGATGTCGGTGGAGCCGATGCCGGTCTATCATCACCAAAAATTTCTTTAATGGTAGCTCGTTGCTTTAATACTCTACTTTCAGTACGCGTTCTAGACTTTAATACAACTGGAGCAAATTCTTCAGTAGCACCTATCAGTCCATCTGTGTCTTTAATAAATGCCGTTCTAAACATAGTGACTGTCTCTTTTCTAAAAGCACCTAAATAAAAAATCTCTTCCATAAATTTTTCTTTTTTTGCACTCAGGCTGTTTTTACTTCCATGTTTTAGAAGGCCTAAACTGGGAGTAGGAAGGAGTTCTGCAACATTAGATGTTTTAGGTATAAGTTTTGGTGTTTTGTCATGATTATCCTTATTTTTTTTTTTAGATTCTTCTCTCTTCCCACATTTTTGTATGAGAACGTCAACGATAGAATTCCTTTTTTTATTGGCCTTAGTCGCAGAAAAAACTGTGGATGTTGAAGCTTCGGAATCGTAATGCAATTTATTGAAAGCTGAACAGCTGGAGTTTGAATCGAGATCGCTATCAATTTTATCCGGTCTCCTATATAAGTCATCCGTTGCCGTTGAAGGTGCTGACGATGGAGCGGGAGAGAGAGGAACAGGATCCAAATCAGGAAGAGAAGTAGAACCACGTTGCAATTGTGTCACGCATCCCTTAACAAAGGGACCGCCAGAACGACCTCTTGGAATTGCAATGAGTCTAGTAGGCATTCGAAGAGATCTCTTATATCTGTATAACTCTTCTTCCCAACCCGGATGAAAATCTGATCCATCACCAAATGGTTTGCGCATTGGTGAACTATGTCTACTGCAATTATCAAGTTTTTTTGTAGGGGTTGATTTTGCACATACTTTTTGTTCAGGGGACTTTTTGCTGTCTTCATTCTTTACGTTTTTTCGTACTCGTAGTCTGTTTGCTACGCTTAAAGCGTCGTCGCTGTCAGAACTATAATCATCATTTACTTTAGTTTTTTTCACGTTATCAGATAACAAAGATTTTCCCTTGGATCTTGATGTTTGGCGGGTTAGCTTAGCTTTAGCTGCCTTTTCTTCTTTCGGCGATGAATCTAACGAATTTCGGGTGCTAGAAGTCATTTGTTCATCACAACACTCCAACTTAACATAAGCCGATTTTTCGGATAAATCTTTTAATAATTGGTATTTCAAGCGATCACTTTGCTCCAGTTGTTTTTGTTTAAATAATTTACTCTTAATTAGTGGCTCATCGTCATCGGTGGATTCTAATTCTTCCTTAATAATCGTTTTTATCGGCACTTCTTCTTCTTCTGTTTCTCTTTTTATAGATACGGTATCAGTAGATGATCTTTCATTATTAAAAGATTTATTTTTCGTTCTTTGATTACTTTTTTGCTTGTTTGGTTTATCACCGTCTTTTTCGGTTCTCTTTTCATTTTTACTCTTTTGTTTTATTTTAATAGAGGCATCTTGTTTGCTTAACATTTCATCCTCTAATTGATTTTCTTCTTCATCTACTGGTTCTGTTTTAATGTGAATAACAGGTGATTCCTGTAATGGCGATTCTGTTACCGGGTTGAAAGATGAAAGTGCCATATCATCTGCTAATAGTTGTTCTGGTTTATTTTCATTTCCAGATTCTAAAGTATTATTACGTTTTCTACAATTTTTTTTCTTATGGCAGCCTACTTTTAGTTGCTCCATAAAATTATCGCAAGCGTTTGCCCAATCAATATCTATTTCTTCTACACGAATGCCTGCTTCTAATGATATTGGATCGATTACTGGTACATCGTTTTCTGATTTAATTTGCATTATGGCATCTTTCTCGATTTCATCAATATTCATTGGCTCTGATTTCACTTCGGGAAGTTTTAATTCAAGTGACTTTTCATTTTTAATTACCGATTCTAAACGTAAATTTTCTTCACGTATTTGATTAAAGAGATGCTGTTTTTGTGATTTCGGTAAAGGTTTAACTTTTTCATCAGGGAGTGCTAAGGCATCTTTAATGTCCATTTTTGAAGAGCCGTCATGGGATGGTGGCATCACTTTAAGTTCAGCTTTAGTTCTTATTCTAGAGGCAACATCATTTTCAGGCGATCTCGTTTTTGAATCTGGGCTATCAAATTGTTGGTAATCTGAATCTTTTGGTATTGAATCTACAGCTTTGGGCATTTTTATATGATATCCTAAACTAGCAGACGACGAAGTGGAATTAGTTATATTATTTGAATGAATTGCAGGATCTGGATCATTCTCTCTAGTCAAATCAGTGACTTCTATTACCGAATCATCAACATCGTCTATTACAATGAGATCAGGTACACTTTTTGTTAATTTACTTGTGTCAAGCAGCCCAGTATTCTTTGTTTCTAAACTATTTCTTAATATGCTTAGGACCTTTTTCTTGTCGGGATGCTGTGAACTATTATGGGGCTCTATATTGTGTGCATGAAAATCTCTATGAGTTTGGCTCGGAATCTTTTGTATTATATGGCGATTACCAGGTATCCTTTCATGATAATGTGTATGGTAATCATTACTGTCCCTGTTATTTGGCTCAGGAAACGAGTTACTCGGATAACGTTGGTGAGATTGATGTTCACGATACACACTAGACGACATGGATCTCTTTTGATCATTTTGATAAGCTTCAAATCTTTTATGACTAGCATAACTATAGACTGGTCGACTCATCAGCTCGTGTTGTTCTCTTGCTGATTGGCTCATCCGCTCCATGCGATCAGTCTGAGGCCAAGCGTCGTATCGGACTGTTTTTTCGGGAATGTTACTGACAATAGGTCCAGATGGTCGTTTTCTTTCTTCTATTATCAAATGTCTGTCATCACGTATTCTGCTTTCAGGATATCGATCTGCACTACTAGGTCTAGTGAGATCTATTCTAGGAACATAGTCCGGTCTACCAACTGAGCCGTTGTATTTAATTCGCTCATATACCTGATGACGAGGTTCGACAGAATACAAATCTGGAGCAGATTGAGGCGGTTCATTTGCACCGTTATACCGCATCTGAGGAGGAATATTCTGTACTGTTGGATTATATCCTTGACTTGAACTTGAAGTTCTTTCCCTATATTGAGCAAAATCAGGTGAAAAATCTACTTTATGAGATGCTATGTAACCGACAGAGCTATTTCGAGTACTTGAAGGTGGTCTAGGTTGCAACGTTAAGTTATCATTTTTTAAAGATACAGAATCAATGACCTCATCTTGAGTGGTCGAAGAATCCGCAGAATTTTTAACAGTTTTGACCGATAAATCCAGTGGTGATTCTCGTTTTTGTTTAGTTTGATTCATTTGATTTACTAAAGATGTAACTGAGACAGTCATTCTTGCTTGTTGACTAGGATATCCGGGCTTAGCAGTAGAACGAGATGGGGAGATTTGTACGTGATTAGAGGTCCCAAAATCATAATTTGACTTCGGAGCAGCTGCCGTACGATAAGAAGATCTCGACTGCAATGTACAATTATTTGGAATTGGTGGAATATTTCCGTTTTGTGCATATCTGACTAAAGATGTGGAAGGTGATGCTGAAGTGTAGTGGTAGTTTTTCCTATCCGCAGTTCTATTTTTGCCAACGTAATCAACCCGCGGTGGAGGTCTAGCAATTTCGTGACTTTGTGGTTGTGACGTTCCCTGAACTCGATCCTGAGGACGATTCGCGTAATGCGAATTAACAACATCTACATTCGCGTGTTTATACACCTGATGCGTTTCTATCCTGTGATTGGGAATGTGCTGACCTCCTGAAGACGTCGGTCGATATCCCGAATATACTTGTTGTGAGTCATATTTACGTTGTGGGAGAACCGCTTGTCTTTCATATTGGGAAGTCGGTCGCACACAGGAGGAGGATTCTCGACGTTGCGGTAACGAAGAATAAACTTGTGCACCTCGGCCTTCCAATGCGGTAAGCCTTTTAGTTGGTGGTAAATGTGGATGATGGATTGGGGGCACCCGGTCGTTATGTGGAGCGGGAGCTTGCGCTGGTACAGTATAACGCTGCGTTTGTAAATGATGCGTGGAAGATTCACTAAAACGGCTTACAGCGTGCTGCGGCAGTTTATTAGAAATCCTCGCATATGTCTGAGGACTTTGACGAGGGCCCGAGGGTTGTGTGATGGCAATTGGTGTTCCATGTGAATTTCGTCCAGATTCAACTAAACTTGACTCATATTGATAACGTGAGTAAGATTCTGGGGGATGAGGCATGGGGTGGTGATCTGGAGGACGGTTGTTCGTAAACTGCTCAGGAGTCCTAGCTGTCGGTGTTTGTACCCGGTGATTAGAAGATCGGTATTGAGTTGGATCTATTTGTTCGGATGCCGTCGTGGCAAGATGAGAAACGACAGAAGGTGGACGAACGGGGGACGGACTTGGCACTGCGGAACCTGGTGCTGGTGACGTCAAATTATGGTTGGATGGTTTTCGTATAATATGCGATGGTGGTGACAGACCTCCAACGTTTTCTTCTTCATCTTCTATCTCGTTTCGCTCGCGGCGTTTTTCTGCAGCTTCGCGCATTACTGTGGCTTTATGGATAATATGTGGCTCGGGTTCGAGTGGTTCCGAAGGTGGTCGTGGCGGAACAGCAATGATCGTGGGCGCGGGCGTTAGCGGCGGTGCTGCAGCCGCTGAAGGTGGTCTCGAGCTAGGCGCTGGAGCCCCCGACAGAGCAGGAGTTCCCTCCTCAGTTGAGGCTCCCGAAGGCCACATTTGTTGCCCGGTACCTTCCTGTACCGGCTTTGGTAATCCCATGAAGTACTGGCGCACGGTCCCTTCCAGCACATTGTTGAAACTGACATCCATACTATGCAGCCCGGTCCAGAAACCACCACCTAAAAAACAATTATTTAAAATAAATTCTACTGTAAAAATAAAATCTAATAAGAAATACTTAAATTTATACTGAATTTAATTTTAAACAAAAAAGTAATAATTTATGGACAGAGACAGATGGTACAGATAAAAATAAATCAGACATTCGATCTGTACACAGTAATTATGCAAAGCGAAACTAATATAGACACCTGAATATACCCGTCCGCAAAATTAATATAATGTGATCTTAACACTAAACCCACCGACAATTCTTGTATACCTGTTCCTACCGCACGCCGTCAAATTGATCGGTAATTAAAAGTTATTTTATTATATAACACAGGTAATAATGGGAATAACTAAAAGTAAAGAGTTTAGAAAATATTATATGCATATTCTAAGAATTGTCATGTAGTTTGATAACGACATTATAACGCTTAAAAATGTGTAAGTTTTACAAAAGTTTAAGAACGGTCAATTTGACCGGTACTTGGTAGGTAGTGTTAAGTAGATTCATGCCACAATATACAAAAAATATATTTAAAGCATTCATTAAAATAACATATAAATAATATATACTTTAATATATTAGTTTTATGGCACATAAAATACGAGTTAAGCGATGTTAGGGTCGATACCCGGGGGTCGCCCTTGAGCGGTCCTCGCCCCCGAACATTACGCAAAGACAGACAGACACGTTAACGTACTATACAGATAAAATTTCCGCAACACCAAAAGTTATTATTATTTCATTATAAAATTTTCAGCGTACAATTTCATTCTAAATAGCGCATCAAATTCCACCAATCACAAGCTCGCTAATATTTATATATATATATATATATATATATATATATATATATATGTATATATATATTTCCCACTTTGAATCCAAGTCAAATGGAAGTGACAGGAGGGCCTATTTTGATATCGTATGTATCGAAATAAGCCCTTCTCTAAAGACTCTCTTAACTTAAAATAAGGCTACCAGGGTTCCAAAGGCGCCCTGGTCTGAGAAAAACCACAATACAAACTCAGCCAGGTTTTCTTTTTCACTGTTTCACAAACGTCAATATATTTAGTGAGCACTAACAGCTCACTATCCAGTGTTAGTGCGCTAACTAATCTAGTGCTTGGTAGATTGGATCCTGAATTGTATATTGGTATTATACCTAAACATCTAATTTGCATAGTAGTGTTCTTATACAATCCCGAAATAAATTCTCAAAAACAAATTATTCTTTTTAGTAACTACTAGCAGGTTACCCGTGCCTCGCGACGGACGGTGAAAATGAAGAAGAGAGGAAGCGGGGGGTTAACTTTGCAGTTTTATAGTTATAACTTTGGAGCGGTTTGGACCTTTGGAAAATCCTTTCTTATTGCACCTATTCAATATGTCAGGAGTCTTGTGTCCAAATTTCAGCTTTCTAGGTATAACGGTTTGGGATGTAGAGCGATGAATGAGTCAGTGAGTGAGTGTCTTTGTGTTTTATATATTATAACTATTTATATATTTAGAAGGATATTCGAGGATGGTATGTCTGTGTGAACCGCAAACCCTATAATATATATCACCCGCTCTGTTTAATATTCACTTTGTAGCGAGGCGTTACTGAAGGTTTACTGACCTCATTTTGCGCGTCCATAATAAAAGTACTTGAGTTAACCGAAAATAAATATTATGTAAGAACAGAAATAAATTTATAATAATATTAATTTGAATTTATCAAAATTTATGATTAATGTTTCTCGCTAAATCCAAATATGAATCGAATCAAATATCAAAATCGCTTAAAAAGTAATTTTAATTCAAAAGTAGGCGCGATTGTTTGAACGAACTTTAAACTACATTTTTAATAATATTTTATCTTCGGATAAGACTAATACTTCAAAGAAACTGCGATACTCGAATGAAAGTCGATCTTGGGGCAACTGTTAGCAAGTAAAGGTAGTGATTCCTAGATGAGCACGTGAAAGGTCTCCCTGACTACGGCAATCGATTTCTACTATCGCTGGAGGTATGAATACATTATACAAAGGGTTCAGGCGTAAATGAACATGCCATGCTAAAATAACAGACAAATTAGAACGTTTTGAAATTTTGAATTTCGAAATTGAAACGAATTTTTGAATTTCGAATCATAAGATATTGTATTGGATAATAATTGAGACAGTTTGTATTTATACAAGTGGGTAATAAAACAGAATATTGCGCTTAATAGTTTATAAACAACCGGCGAGTGACGTCACAGACTATTTAGTATACAAGCGAGATTTAACGCATATTCGCATAGAATAACTCGTTTGACGTAAATTAATTTAATTACTATATATATAGAAATATTTAACATTTATTTAACATAAGAAACATGTTCATTATTATATAGTAGGATATTATTTAGTTGCAAGTGAACCCATACAACGTGTGTGTATTGTTTGAATATGCATTTGTATGGTATAACTAAGCTAAGATTACAATTAAGCGATGTCAGCGCTTTAACGTTTTTAAAAAGCGATGTTTTCCATCATTTTAATGTCATTTCTATACTATAATGAAAGTGTTTTCTTCGTAATATTTTTCTATATTAATTAAATTTTACAAACCAGATAATTTGACAATGACTTTTTTGACGTTTTTGTCATTTTTAACATTTGTAACAAAAATACTTAAATTACACCAACGGAGCCCCAAACGCTACGGTCCCTGCATACCCCTTTCGCCTCGGCCACAGACATCAACCTCTTCATACACGCCCTCCGGGGGGTCCTCGTGCTTTTTACGTGACCTTCCAGTATCATAGCTACTGTTTTCGAAGATCACTCGATACCTCCCCCTCTTACCGCTCACTTATTACTTTTCACTAATTGACTTTATTTACTATATTAAAAACATTGTGATTGATATTAAATGTAGTTTAACTTATTACTTCGAACAATTTAACAATTGAATGAAATTAGTTGTAAGTTATAGCCATTGTCTATGGTTTTACCAACACGTGTAATCATAACAACAATTAATTAAGGTTTTATATACAAAACTTTTTTTTAACTTATTATTTAGAATATGTAAACAAACATGTTTTTAAAACGCAATAATCTCGATAGTTTTTATTAATTTTGTTATATATACAAATAAGATTAATTTCTACCGACTGTTGACGCTAAGTTATAGTAAAATAGTAATAAAAAACTAATTTGAGTACTCTTATTTTTGTTTATAGCCGCCTTACAGTTTATAGAGAAAAAAAAATATTAGTGGCGCCAACAAACCCTCAATTTAGACTCGCTGCGCTCGCGAAATCTCGGTTGCCGTTTGCATATTGAGCGAAGCGAGCCCAGTGTATTGACTTATCGTTGCCCATTGACTTAAATGGGATAACCTTGTTTTTGACATGATATGAAAAAAAATTTTTTTTTTTTTTTAAAGGCCTTTTTGAAATTTTTGTTTTTTTAAACCATCACCTAATGTGTGTCTCTTTGATTGCAAAGTTTCATAATTTTCCGTCAAGGAGTTTTCGAGCCAATTGGTGACAAAAAATGTAAAAAGTCTCCAGTAAAACGCTCCGCTCACTTCGTTCGCTTCGCTCAACAAAATACTTTTATTATTTCAATCATCATTTATATATCTCTATAAAACAAAGCGTGAACCCACCCGCACATCACTATTTATTATGAATTAATGTATTATTCTTATTATATTATGAAAATAAATGTGGCTTGGCTATACACGTCCCGTATTATAAGGTATTGATTTTGTGGTTTTAATATTATTACACTATGATTGATACAAACAATAAGAAAAGTATTAGAATTATAATTATTATATATTAATGTTAACACTAAACCTACTAAGTACCGGTCAAATTGACCGTTCTAAAACTTTTGTAAAACTTACACATTTTTAAACGTTATAATATCGTTATCAAACTACATGACAATTCTTAGAATATGCAAATAATATTTTCATCACTCTTTACTTTTAGTTATTTCCATTATTACCTGCGTTATATAACAAAATAACTTTTAATTACCGGTCAATTTGACGGCGTGCGGTAGGAACAGGTATACGAGAAGTGTCGGTAGGTTTAGTGTTAAATAAATAAAAATATGGCGACTACAAAAATATCAAAGATAATGCTGGATCGATCGGTTACAAATGAAAACTACTAAGGAATAAGATTTTCTAGTCTGAACCAGCTAACCTATGCTATTTCAGTGTCCAATTAAACGAGCGCTATATAATAATTACCTGCTGACAGCTATCCTGCTTGAAGTGAATGACAATTCCCGTTCGCGTTCATCTCTCCTGCTTTCCAGCGTGCGTTATCTGAAAAGATATAAAGATAAATGAAAAAGGAGATTATTTTCTTTATTGAGCGAAGCGAGCGGAGCGTTCTACTGGAGACTTTTTCACATTCTTTGTCACGAATAGTTTCAAAAACTACTTGACGGAAAATTATGAAATTTTGCAATCAAAAAGACACACATTAGGTGACGGTTTAAAAAAATTTTTTTTTTTTTAAATGTCAAATTTTTTTTTAATGTCATGTAAAAAAACTGATATCCCATTGAAGTCAACGGGAAAATGAGTTATTACATTTAGCTCGCTTCGCTCAATATGCAAACGGCATCTGAGATTTCGCGAGCGTAGCGAGTCGAAATCGAGGGTCTGTTAGCGCCCTAGTATATTTGTTATGTAGACCCTGATGATTGTCTAGACAGTATTATTTATTCTCAATTTCTTATTACTTATTGTCCTTGAGATGATTTACCGATACTCGTATCATAGAAGACAAGGTTACTTAGAGATCATATTTAACACTAAACCTACCAGTACCGGTCAAATTGACCGTTCTTAAACTTTTGTAAGACTTACACATTTTTAAACGTTATAATATCGTTATCAAACTACATGACAATTCTTAGAATATGCATATAATATTGTCTACACTCTTTACTTTTAATTATTTCCATTATTACCTGCATTATATAATAAAATAACTTTTAATTACCGGTCAATTTGACAGCGTGCGGTAGGAACAGGTATACAAGAATTGTCGGTAGGTTTAGTGTTAAAAATATTATAAAATATATATATGTATAAATACAGGATGTCTTTTGACGTACATACTAATAAATGGAACCACTATATATATAAATAATTTTACATATAAATTATATAAATTCATATTAAATATCACGCAAATAATGTGTTCAGAAATAATCTAAATGTATATACATTACGCACACAAACAAACGGACCGTATCTTTGTGTGTGTGTGCTATTAATACCAGCTACAGCTGGCAGGTCATTCCCCTTCGAAACAAGGTGAATCGAAAGATACGTTTTTTTTTTATTGTTACTGAAATGTGACTCTCATATATAATTATATTAAGAATATTATATTATATCGATGTTTATATATAATCGATATTAATCGAATCGATTAATAATGTCCGATTAATATATCGATACACATGCTCGTCTCTCGCACACATAGTAATGTTTATACTAATGATGACTTCACCAGAATTCTTGAATATTATTTATTTTTGGAAAATATATTAAATGGACGATTTATTTTTTTACATTTTCGTGTAACATTAAAATCGATTAATTACTCGACTAATACAAAGTCGATTCACATTTAAAAACCTTTACAAATTTTCTTGAAATGATCAGTTAGAACAAGTTATTATTAAATATATGATAAAGATAAAATAGATATAAATATCTTTTTAATAATAAACAATTGTCATTAGATTGGAATAGACAACAAACTAATCATTATATATATATATATATATAAATAATATATAATCTAATGATAATAATAGGTGCAAAATATCGGTGCCAAAAACTACTCAAAGAAATGAGTGTAAGTGTATATGTGGAAGTGTTGATGTGTGTGTGTCTGTATATACACACATGTTTATCATTAATATTAAAATAATAATTTACAATTAAATGAATCATATATCCCTAATTATTTGAGCAATGTCACTTCATTAATTAATTAATAATAAAAATAATCAACTTTCAAATCATTTCACGTGAATAATACAGAATAGTTGGCAAAACACAATTTTAAAGTTCGTTAATCTTATCAGATATGTAAATTAAGGGCGAAAATACCGCCCTATCGAGGGCCTGATAACGAGATAAGGCGGGGGGTGCAAATGTATTATATACATAACAATACACAGTGAAAACTGACCCTTATAATATAAATGTTATAATTAATAGTGAGGGAGACTGTTCGTTTTTTTATAATTATTATAATATTATAAATGATAATTTAATCTGTTAAAATTCCATAATTAACTTTAAAAAAATATATAGAAAATATCCGTAAAATAAACAGCTGACTGTATCCTAAACAATAATTAATGTAACTTTTCAAATATCCACACAGATATCATTATATAGAATAAGGACATTCTAAAAATAGATTTCAAGGAATTATGAAATGATTTCAAGGAAAAAAAAATGGCGGAAGAAATTTTTTAGATAACGATGCAAAATAACCTTATAATAACACAAATGTTAATATTAATGCGTATTTAGTGAAAGATATGAAGGAATGTCTGTCTGTACGAGCGGTGTCCCACATATCGAGATCTATTTTTCGACCAACTATATATATATATGTATATGTATATAAATCCGCATTGTTTATGACCGACTTACAGAATTCTACTTCCTGTTATAATATCATTTATTCATTATATATCAAACAGAATATATATATATGATAATATATATTACAAATTATTATTATTATTGTAAGAACCATATAACGTGTTATTTTTTATATAAATAAATCCTTAAAATCATATATTAATTAGTAATTTTAAGGACCCGTGATCCGTCTTACAAATAGGTCGATGAAATACCTGACTCTATTTTAGGAGACAACTAACACTGTACGATTGGAATCCGTCCAACTTATATATAATATCAAACTATTAGTGCGTTTGTGTTATTTTTGTTTACATTTTAATTCAATTATATATTTTATGATTTAATTCAATTAACTTACAAATTGCCGACGTTTTGACCTCAATTTTCTGATAATATTTAAAAAATAAAATATGAAACGTTTTAAAACGAAACAGAACGTTATGGAATATTTAAAACAGTACAGAAAGTGCATCGTTTTGAAACGAAATAGAACGTTATGGAACATTATTTAAAAAAGACAGAAAGTGCATCGTTTTGAAACGAAATAGAACGTTATGGAACATTATTTAAAAAAGACAGAAAGTGCATCGTTTTGAAACGAAATAGAACGTTATGGAACATTATTTAAAAAAGACAGAAAGTGCATCGTTTTGAAACGAAATAGAACGAAATGGAACATTATTTAAAAAAACAGAAATAGCACCGTTTTGAAACTAAATAGAAAGTTATGGAACCTTATTTAACAAAAGACAGAAAGTGCACCGTTTTGAAACGAAATAGAACGTTATGGAACATTATTTAAAAAAAACAGAAATAGCACCGTTTTGAAACGAAATAGAACGTTATGGAACACTGTTTAAAAAAGTGAGAAAGTGCACCGTTTTAAAACAAAATAGAACGTTATGGAACATTATTTAAAAAAGACAGTAAGTGCACAGTTTTGAAACGAAATAGAACGTTATGGAACATTATTTAAAAAAGACAAAAAGTGCACCGTTTTGAAACGAAATAGAACGAAATGGAACAATATTTAAAAAAGACAGAAAGTGCACCGTTTTGAAACGAAATGGAACATTATTTAAAAAAGACAAACAGTGCACCATCGAGAAACGAAATAGAACGTTATGGAACATTATTTAAAAAAGACAAAAAGTGCACCGTTTTGAAACGAAATAAAAAATTATGGGACATTATTTAAAAAAGACACAAAGTGTACCGTTTTGAAACGAAATAGAACGTTATGGAACATTATTTAAAAAAGACAAAAAGTGCACCGTTTTGAAACGAAATAAAAAATTATGGGACATTATTTAAAAAAGACACAAAGTGTACCGTTTTGAAACGAAATAGAACGTTATGGAACACTGTTTAAAAAAGTGAGAAAGTGCACCGTTTTAAAACAAAATAGAACGTTATGGAACATTATTTAAATTGACCGCTTTTTTATTGGCTAACATTATTTCGTGGTAAATCGCCGTGACAATTAAAATTGCACAGAATACGACTTCCTCTTCCTTCAGTGTCGTTCTGTGTCGGATCACGAGCACTGCAGATAGCGAGGTGAGTTGTGACACGCAACCGAGTCGTTTTCCTTCTACGTTTAGTGTGTCAGTGGGTCAATAGCTGGTTACTTTGGTATGATTTTGAAGCAACAAACCGGTTTGTGTATTACACTAACTCGAATTATGATTGAAAGCGAAATTTTATCAAGGTTTTAAATTTTTTTTTTCTATGCTAAAATTTTTGACCTTTAAGGTTACAAATTTATTAATTTATTAAGAAAGAGCAGTTCTCTGATTGATCAATATTTTTATATTGAGAAGTTAATATTTTTCTACTTGGACTGATTTTTGCAATAACGGAATAAAAAGTATCATATAAACTAGGAACCGCCAACCGGCGGGTGTTGAGCTGAACCCTCTCCTTTCTTCTTTTCTTGATAACTTTTGAATGGCTAAACATTTTTTCAATCTGTTTTCGCTATAACATCCGCGTTCGGCTCACACATACATAAGAAATTTTTTAGCTAAATCTCGTCACATTCTGGAGTCAACTAAACACAAAAAAGGTCTCCCAAACGGTTAAGAGCTTAGCTTACGCTCAGCTCAATGATTTATTAAACATTTTAGTATTTTTTGTATTCACAAATAACACTAGTATAGATCGTGTGAGTCAAACACACTATTAGGGTCGGGTCGTATTCAAATCTATGAAATTACGTCAAGGAGCTGGTAAACTTGTGTATTATGAATAAAAGATATCATGTTCCGTTGTCTGTGTTACGTTGAGTATATTAAAATTGATATACCATTGGTATTGAGAATAACATTATGAAAACGACTGGCAAAATAGTATTGGGTCAGCGGGCCAATGCTGAGCGACTCGACGCTCTAAATATATTATATCACTACGATAAATGATTGATGTTTAATTTCATTAATGTTTTTAATTTCAAAACACCATAGAATATTTTTATTGAGTTTTTTTTTTTTAAAGAATTTGGAATACGAAACCACAAAAAAAATATTATTTTGTCTTGTATACGTAATATGAGTTAAATTATTTAAAAAGTTGTATTTTGTTTGAACTGTTTTATGCTATTATAAAAATATATTATAATATATATAATAGAAAATATTATTGCAAATCGTAAATTTGCACAAAAATGTGGTTCAGAGCTGGCAACACTACGCGGAAGTGGTGAAAGTGAGCGGTGAAAGCGCGTTTACCTAATAGCAACACTTACATCACCTAGTCGTGAAAGTCAATGTTAGACACTGACGACCATTTTAACATACCGCTATGTGCTATTTATTATCAATTGTGGGGCTTTTTAGTTTAAATATGATAACTCCTTTAAAATACTTTGTTTTTTATTATTATTATTATATATATTAGTTATTTTATTGAATCAAAGTTATAGGTTTATAATTAATTTAATAATAAAATAATTTTACAGCTGATTTAACGATATAATTACTGAGATACGACTCGACAACTTAGAAATTAATTTCAATATAGTTTAAGCTACAGGTCTCGAGAGGAGATGTGTAAATCAATATTCTATACCTCCTCTATCATATATTATTCAAGCCTGTACACGACCTGTTATATAAATGTAAAGATAAATAACAATTATATATTACGTAATACGATACGTACTTCATACATAACACCTCCACTTACCTAATAGTATTAATGTATAGAAAACTTCATACATCGTGTATTTTTCCTTCAAAACTGATATATATATATATTATTGGACACACAGAAAAATGTAAAAGTGGAAATTCTATTAGTTTTATATATATAGACTAAATGGTTTAATGGACTAAATGGTTTAATGAATGTTGTATTCTCTAAAATTCGCGGCAAACCGTAGCGTCCTCCATTTTGTTTTTTTTGACACTTCGTTAACTGTTACAGTTGAGTCATCTCTTACTAATAATTTACTTAGTAATAGTAAGTAATAGTAATATTGCATTATATATATAAAATTATTTATTATAACACGTTTAATATACTATAACTATTTTGTAATCAATTATATATATATAATTACTCAAAATTTTAGAATCAAAAATAATATTACTATTAAATTTATCTTTTAATATAATAAATTAATAAATAATTAATAAAGAGAAAGTGGTGGGGCGTTATCATAATGATAGCTTATCAAAGTGGGTCACATAAAACCGTTCTAAAGTAGATCACGACGTTATATTAGTTTGCTATTAACAATATAAGTATAACTGTTCCGGGAGATAAATACTTCTAAGTATTATTTATATATATATGTGATAAAATTATTATATCTTTACCCTTGACCTGAAATTATATATTGGTTATCTTATAAGCGTTTAAATATTACATATATGTTCACTTTCATTTATATATATATATATATATAATTCGCGTTATTTATTTATGACAGACAGACACGGGAGTAATAACAATAGATAGTACTAGAGATATTGCTAATACATTCATCGTCCCAACAGGTAAAATCTGTTAATATTTAAATAGTTACATACTATTATGTGTTATTGAAGTAATTTTCTAAGAAATACGACAATATCCAAGATAAGTTTACGTTTTAACCGAATAAAATTACATTTTTTCATAAATTATGAGTCAATAAGGAAATATCACTTCCAAGATTTGATATTTATATTAAAAAGAATTCAGTTTGTTTATTTTTCCGTTATCATCAACTAATTACGATGACGTATTCATTACTTCAACTAGATACATTACTATTATCTATAAAACTAATTAAATAATTAAATAAACATAATATTAACGCTTCAGACTTTCACTGTCTTTAAGTATAATAAAAAAAAGGGGGCGATTAAACGAGCGAGCAAGCGAGCCAGCGAGAGAGAGGGAGAGAGAGAAGACAAATAGATCGAAAATTATTTAACATAATCTAAAAACAAATAATACTCGTCAATCCATTCCATTGTTTAAAATGTTTATTAAGATCGTCAATACCCAAGTGTAGTTAACGAGTGTCTTCCTCGCAGTAGGAAACGTGAACCGCGCCTTGACCCACTTCACCACTTGGTAGTGGTGCCTCTCGCGATAGCGCAACCACCAGATCAGATATGCAATCGATCTTACTTTGACATCGAGATAGCTAGCGGAGAGTATTATAAAAAACTATATTTAGGTACGCTGATAGATTTTTTGTTGAAAATTTGTATATTTCTTGGATGTCATACGTACAAACATACATTCGACAAATAATTGATTCATGATTCGATATGACATATATATATATATGTATATATATATTAATTTATTTACATACACAATATCAATGGCGTTCTAAATTAATCGAGGTCACATTAAGTTTCAATGTCCTCACTTCCTGAAGATGGCGCCGCGTGATGCCAACTGCAGCCTCGGAGAGCTATTCATACGAGATAAAGGAAGGTCGCTACTATGAATATTAGCGCCGAGAACACTCGTGAGAACTCATAGCACGGGCTTTACGAAACACCTGCGCGGACGCATCCAAAAAAAAACAATATTTATCACCGCATACCTAGATTTTGAGGACCCTGACTTTTTATTGACACAAAAAATACGATATACCTTAAAAAGTTTTTAGAGATATATTCTTTTTTACTAGGTTTTTATATAAACATATTCGTATTATTTCATCATTGACATATAACACTATTATTAATATGAATTTAATTAATATTTTGAAACACGTTTTTAATACTCTTAACCATAATAATTAACGCTATAATGTGTTAAATTGCTAACCTCGTTTGGAAGGACACGTATATGTGATAAAAATTTAAAACTCAAGTATAATATGTATTGAAATATGTACTTACAATTGCCATTGGGCTGGTTGAAATCCGAGTTATTAACAATCCATTAATTAATGACACAAATCACTTATTTTAAACACGATAGATTTGTTATACACAACACTATAATAACTTAGTTCACTCGCACTATTGTTTTTAATAAGTTTATAATATTATATAAAACTACACACACAGTATCTGGGATCACACCCAGCTCCAAGTACCTGTAACAAGACAAAGCCGTGAATTTACAACTATACAACGTAATAGTAAACAATTATTACTATCACAAACATATAATGTTTGTCCAGTAACTCACTTTAATACAGACGTAAAGAAAGGAACACTAAATTAACTAGGACGTAAAGAATTTCGTCTTAACGAGAACGTAGCACGTCTTATCTAAACGCTGACCAAACGATGACTGGCTGGCACAAGGGGAAATCGGAGGGAGGGGAGTGCAGACGGAGGACGGAGATCGAGGGAGGGAGACCGTCTGGTCGACTGGTTGGTCGACCTATTGCCACGACACACAAATATGCTGTCAGTAGAGTTTCTAGGCTGATTTGTTTGACGCCTACTAACAAAGATTATAATACAAGAATAATTAACTGACGCTGCCTTTAGTATTATCACATGAGTACTGTACAGAATTATAAGATTAATCCCCGGAACCTGAACATTGTTATCAGTATATCGGCAACCTTCAGGAGCTCTCACGGCCACGCGCTCGAGCGTAAAGGTCATACTAGCAAATAATACTCAGATTAAATCTATGATTCCTTAAGAGAAATAACACAGACACGACATAAACGATGTACTTAATAAGACGAGTAATTATCCAATTGTAAATTAAGGAAACTGTAGATAAACTAAATACCAAAGTTAATTTAAACATTGAAGGTCACGGAAATAATCAATTTATAAACGGCAGATCTATATTACTTTTAAGAAACGCAAACAACTTGTTACCTTCTTGCTCTATTTTGCAGATTTTTTTTTTCTAGTGTGGAAGAATCGTAAAAAATGTCATTGTGTGAAAAACGTAAAATTATTTTTAAACTGTTCCGAAATAACTCGTAAGTAGATAACAGATTACAAACAAAAAAATGGCTACAATAGTAATAATCATTGAAACGAATATTTTTTATAATTTTATTTAAAATATGTACCTATTAAAATATAGTGCAATCTTAACTTTATAATGGCGGCAAAATAACTATTTTGTCACTTGACATCTGTCAGTTAATAAATTTAAAATTTAATTCTATTACGAATTACACGGAATGCAGCTTAGGTGAATTACCGGATGATAATTTAATAGTATAATAAAATGTATATTATATTTAATAAACAATTAGTCAGCTAATTCATATGTATAGTGCTAGTTACATTTGAACCGCTATCCGTAGAGATAAATAAAAATAAATAAGCCAGTAATCTTCGCGGGGGTATCGTACTTGTTGGGTTCTCTCCGTCTCTCTCGCACTCAACTGTTCAAGTTTTTTTGCATTGCCGAGTCATCGTCTTGGCGATTCTTTATTTTTAATGGCTGCTCGCAAATGCGGACCTTTCACTGACGAGCGTCAGGTTTCATCAAATTCATTTAAATATATTTAACGTGAGGCAACTGTCTTTTTTATTTGACAGCTGTCACAAATATATATTAAAAAAAAAAAAAGAAAAACAGTTCACCTCGGTTGAATCCTACACAGCCCACCGATGACATTGCAAAACCTTAATCTACAAGGTTGAATGGAAATAAAGCGCAATGGCAACGCTTGAGGAATATTTTTTTAAAAACGTTGCTGTTGCGTTGGCATTGAAATACTTCGTTATATTGTTATAATGAGCGGAGCACGTTCTGGCGCGCCCGCACGTCGCTGACTGAGACCTGTTTAAGAGAAAGTGACCAAGCGATTACTTTCCAGTCGTCCAGTTCGCTCCGCGGTCTCCACACTATGGAGGCTACCGTTATCCCATTTTTGCGCAACGAGGTCGTAAGTAAAGTTCACAAGCACCTAGCAACCACTTTGATTATGCAAAAGAGTTGGTTTCGAATATTACTATACTGAAACCTTCAAACGGTTGCATAATATTAAAGATACTTTAAAGCGCTTAATGTTAGAAAATTAAAGACGTCGTAGACTAGACAGTTAATTGAAAGTTTACAAAACATTACAACGATAATAATTATCAATATAAAATATACAACAACATACATACACATTATTGTTGGTTAAATAATTAATTACAAAATAAGTAACTAACGATCTTAATATAAATAACTCTATACTATAATAAATACAATAAACAGTCGGTCAGAAAGTTAAATATTTATAATGCATCATAAATCAAACGAGACGCTTATTTTCGCACGAAACTCAATAAAATACGCCGATAATGACAAGTCAACGTCCTATTCAAGGAGGGGGAGGGGGGGATGAAGGGAATGCCCTCCAAACGGATCGCCCGTAAATAGCCTTTTTATTAATCCACTTTCGTATGTCTGTATGAAATTATTATTAACAGAAAGTTTTTGAGAACAAAATTATAAGTACATATAATTCATTCATTCATTCGTTCGTTTTATTAATAATTCATTAGTGTCGATCCCATAAATAGAATATTTTTTATAAAAAATGTCTTGATAATATTTGTTTTGTGATAATTTATTCATTATAATAAAATAATAATATGTAATAAAGTTTAGAGAAATTAATTAATTAAGTGTAAATATTTTTTATAATGGTTTCATATTTGATTAACATACAAAGTTAGTTTAATGTATTATTTACCGTCATATTAATGAATAAACCTCATTAAATACAATTAAAATGGCGGTATATCAATTACTAACAAGATTGTACTTAGAATATAATCGAAATTAGAGTTTAGAGTTACTTTTACTAAGTATGTATAGTTGAAATATTGCAAAATCCAATCAGATAAATACAAATGGAGCCTGCACCGGCCTGACCTTGTCTCTCACGGACATCACAATTGGGTCACTCGGTCAACAATTTCGCACTTTTTTTTCGCTGACACTCTTAATGTTTTCACATTGCAAAACAATAAATATTTATTATACTGTATTATTAAAGACCTAATATTAAAGTTGAATGGACTAAACTTTTGCGTGTTTACACATTTTCAAATTAAAAAAAATACTGTCAATAAAAAAAAAAAATTATATATTGAATTGTATGTCCTAGAGATTGCTATCTTATGATGTGCTTATTAATAATGTAATCAATGTTATAAAAATAGGACAACAAACAGTGTAGCCAATAAAGTATTAGCGAGTGCCGAAACACGACTTGGGAAACATTCGATCAATACCTACTTCGTAATAATAGCGCGATAAATCTATATTGATTTAGAATCATAAAGTCAATGTTATTTAAACCGAAAAGGCAATAAAAATGTCATTCTGTATCTATAGTTTTTTTGTGTTTCCACGTGCATGTGAACCATCCTCAATAAATAAAAATCATAGACTAGAGAATGACGAAAAAACCTGTCCCATGTCCTTTCTATCGCAGGTAGACGGGATACGGACAAGGATAGAATACTTTTTTTAATATTTGTCCTTTGTCAGTGTACAATTGTGATAACACCGATGGTTCACGGTTCATACCGGATACATATTTCACTTTTAATTTTTAATGTCATTGATAAAACTACTTTTTTTTGAAGTTTTATAACCTGTGGTATTTCACGGTGTTTTATTATTATTATTATAATAATAATATAAAATAAAAGTGTATTTAGTAATAATGCACATCGACTGGATTGCCACAGATGTTGCGCAAGCGTGGAGCGGACAATGTCGTACTGATGAAGCACCGCGCGTATCCATTATATTATTTTAATCTTTGACATTATCGTAGACGGTTATAATGGATAAAAATTACGATAAGAATTAACATTGGAAAGTAATGGAGCTTGAAGACATTACTATGTGCAAGAGCGAAACCAAAAGCTAAATAATAGTATTAACACTAAACCTACCAAGTACCGGTCAAATTGACCGTTCTTAAACTTTTGTAAAACTTACACATTTTTAAACGTTATAATATCGTTATCAAACTACAAGACAACTCTTAGAATACGCATATAATATTTTCTACACTCTTTACTTTTAGTTATTTCCATTATTACCTGCGTTATATAATAAAATAACTTTTAATTACCGGTCAATTTGACGTCGTGCGGTAGGAACAGGTATACAAGAATTGTCGGCAGGTTTAGTGTTAAAGCTTTCTCAATTCGTCTCTACAATTTAATTATATAGAATAAGTTATATATAAAAATAAAGATATTTATAATGTGTACAATACAAGTTAAGAATTTAAAATCTACGGCCGTCGGTCGCGTCGTGAGTCTATAAAATAATAATACCTCGCAGCGATTACTAACGAGTCATCGACCTTCGAAATATCTGACCCGAGCAGCGCTCCGCAAGGTTGCCCACCGCCTCTAAATATATTTCATATACAATTATTTCCTTATTATAATATTAATATAATAATATCATTACATGATATACTTTGTTGTTAAGGAGTAGTACATTTATATGTATTAAAATATATGGTAAAAATTCGCGTTTATTTTCGTACGAAATTATATGTAGCTACCTACATACATAATTTATTAAATAGTTTTATTAAAAATGTTTGAAAATATGTAATTTTTACTAATTATAATAATCTTTTAACGATAATTACCGTAATAATTAACGAAAATTACAAAAAATTACATTAATAATATTTTTATTATTGTCATTATCACAATTGTTTAGAAAGTTATCTATATCTAATAAAAAAAGATAAACGAGTTATGTTATTGATGAAGTCAATTTAATACAAGAGTGAAATTTGTATAAAATTATAAGATATAAAAAAGCTTCTAAACAGCATAAATGTAATCACATGTTGTTGCGAAATCTTTATCGTACGTTCACCGATAATTATATCTGATTTGATTGGGTCGTTTTGTGTTTGAGTTTATTTAATCCCCTTGACCTTTTGTTTGAGACTTCAATGCCTGTTTTTGCAAAACCCGTCTTTCTTGAAAACAAATGTTCCGATACAACGAAGGTCGATCATGTAAACGTTAACGATCTCGTCTAGAAGATTCTAAGGATGTAAAAAATTTAATATATATATTTTTTTATCGTACATAGTGTTGTTATAATTATCGTAAATCCTTAATTAAGCTACGTTTTATATTTAAGTATGTTAAATTAGTCTATACAGTTTCCAGCTTTCCATTCCTTTGTTTTTATTGTCAAAATAATATTAATTAATATTGTAATATATAAAAAGTAATACGAGGAAAAAGATATATTAAAACTGAAGGTATTTTGTAGGTTGTTTTGTTTATTACGGGTCATTGACTCGCTAAATTGTCGTATGTCTTGTACGAGTAGGTATTGTAGCTACAAGGACGCGGTATTAAATTGTATTATGTACATATATTTACAGAATATTAACGATCGGTGAAGTGGTGACATTTTAGTTGAACGTCCTTCATTTAGTATTATAATTAATTATATATATATATTTAAAAATACATTATTCTGGACAATTTAATCGTGGATTGTCTGAGAACATAATATTTATATACCATTTATTTTAATGTTTTATACTTAAGATTTCTTTATCCAATACCTATTCTTGTATTTAAACACGATACAGCATTTTTTACAAGTCGTATTATTATTTCTACCGCCATCTTTTAATTATTTATAATAATCAGTTAAAATGATTATTAATACACATACAATATTTGTATTACCTAATTTTTTATAGAATATTAATAATATAATAAAATTAATTGATACATTTTAATAGTACTCAAATTATATTATGGTGGGTGATATTTGTCGTTTTATCAAGGTGAATACCCTATCAAGGAGAACCGATGACCCCCGACCATATCCGTGTAGGCTTGAGGCTTTCTGGGTATTAAAATACATACATTTGCGATACTTCAACCTTCAATAATATCAGCAACTTCATTTAATCTCATATTATTATATAGAAATATTTGTTTGGGAAATTCCAAAAAGTGCTAGTAGAGCTAGTTACAGGTTAATGTATCCCCTAATGGAGCGGTATCCTGTGTTTAAATCAGAGTAAGGAAGAAAAAAATCCAACCAATGAAATATACATGTGGTAGGTACGGTGGGTTAGTGTAAAAAAAGTAATAAAATATTGCAAAAAGATTGCATAATGTGTGCCTACGTTTCCCGTGACACGGCGTGTCAGTGGCCTGTCCCGTGATGCATCAGTGCAGTCAACGATTCAAACACGAGGTACCGTTGGTACGGTGGGGGGGGGGCTATAAAGTTATCCTTCCGCCTTCGTAAAACACTCAAATAAAACATGATGTCTGTTTTACGGTAATTTCTGAATTTCCTATTAACCTCTAAAATTTTATTACCAATCGTAATTAGTAATTATTCTACTCCTAACCTATATTTTGCTAGTAATAGAAAGTGAACACTTTATTGCCATGTCCATGTAGGTGTATCTTTATACGGTCACAATCTACGCTATTCAATCTATACTCAATTACTATATATATATTGATGGTATACTTTTCTTGTTATATTTTGGACTTTGTACGAACGTGTTTTATATTTTTTAATATTTACAATAGTTAACTAATTCAAGGTTCTCGAATACAGTACATACTTTTTTCCAATAGTCAATCGTTTAAAGATTTGAAAGTCGATTCAAGTAGGAGTGATAGCAGTGGGCGCTCAAGATTTAATCTACCATGATTGTATCCTACTTTCCTTTTAATTAAATACTTATACAAATTGTGAATCACTAGAGAGTAAGCTTCATTGTTAGCTCATTGTAAAAGTTGACGCACAAGTTCCTAAAGTTGATGACGAAGAAGTAAACTTTCGACTATTTTCGTTTTAATTACGACACGACTTGCGAAAGCAACTGTTGCGCCGGTGCGTCTAGTCTACGTTACATTTTAACACCCCTCGATATATAAACCGGTGTATCCTTATCTGGACGTCGTGGGGGTTCTCATCCTATCCTGCGAGGGAAATTTCATAGCAGCATGTGAGAATGTTTGGCAGGTAGTACTGTACCTCGGTGTAAGCTAGATAGAGGTATATGAGTCGGCCTGGAACTGGTTCAGCGGGAGGGGGTGCGGGCCCCAGACGGAGGGACGTCATTGACCTGCGCCCCCCCCGCCCACACCCGCGCTAACCGTAACTTCATTGTATTGCTGCACTGCGAATCAAATTCGGTGTAGCGGAGACGTTTTTGCTAACGTCGGTGAACTGAACTCGATTATGCTTTTAGGAAGTGAGGAAACACCACAGTGTATGTACATTGTACTCCATGTTAATTAGACACCGGATGTTTGTCAAGACTTCCTTTACATTTACGAATATATAGAGGGAACGCGAATTACAGTTATCAAGGTTTTGAATAACTCGGTTATAATTTAACAAAGTAGGACAGAGGTATCAATTTTCAAGTATCCAACTGCACTGGGTCAAGTTCATTATCATTATCACTATTCAATAATTCTTTAATAATACGTGTACATCGAGATCCGTAATATCAAAAATTATATGATATTTTTAATAAGTAGCATTTTCCCGCAGGTTCACATGGACTTAGTTTCACATTAGTAAGAAGCAACTTTACCCGCGTTTTTATCGGCTCATATATCTTTTTTTCTTCCATCTCAAGTTAAACCCGAACGCCAAGGAAAATGGCAGGAATTTTCCGTCTTACACAAAATCTTTCATCATCACTCGAAGTTACATCTAAAACTGTTCAGGAGTTTCATGTAACAAAGTACATAAATACTGACAAACTAGTTAATAATTATGACCAAAATGTGATGGCGCAGTCCCAATTATCCCATCATGTTTAATACCACTCAACACTTGACAGGGTTCAATGTATACCATCGCGTTCAAGCCTCGATGACAACTTAACAGCACATGTGCATAAGAGATAAATATTAATATTTAACTGAGATATTTTTTATCATAAAATTCATTTATTTATTTATATGTTTTCCACTTTGAATAATCACTTGTGTGTGTGTGTCCGGACTATTTTGATACCATACTTAGCTTGTGATTTTTATGAATATTTTATGATCAATTCACTAACAAACAATTTTGTACCGATTTTCTTTTATACTTTAAAGGAATGTTTAATATTATTACCATATTTTAAAATACCAATCCCTAATATAACGAACTGTGATCAGCCCTTACGATGTCACTAAGTGGTTTGTGTACTAAGAGTCAGATACATTTCATAGACAAGCTTAATTCTAATAAACGTTAGTAAAATTATAATAAATTAAATAAATTAATAAGTAAAAATATAAAAAACATGTATGTACTTAACATTTGTATAAGATCTTATGAATTAGTAGTTATTAGTTGACGTAAATGTGTTACTATTGACAGTTCATTAAAACTTACACTTTCTATAATAACCACAGGAATTTACTGCTGTCTTCCTCTCGAATATTAACTGTAAATAAATTAATAAAACTCAATTAGATAATACATTACAAATACACTTACGTATAATATAATAGATAAATAAATAACTGTATCATTAAAATAATGATAAGAAAATAAGTTTTTAGGTTAATCAAACATAGAACGATGTCACTAGAACGCGAGCGGCGAATCGCTACACCTGTGGATACTGCACTGGTACAATTTACTTGTATACACACAGTATTTATAGCAAATTTTATTATATATTTAACACCATCTAAACAAATATACCAACATTAGTCACATATAATAGAATACATTCAACAAAATGGAGATCATTCGTTTCATAGCTCACTACGACTAATGCTTTGTAGTTCGGTATTAACAAAACAAAATAGATTTAGACATTTTTTGCCGCCATTATATTATTTAAACCCGTGCTTGCGTCATGTGAGCACAAAGTAACAATAATCGTGCCAATTCCTCGAGGTGCGCGCGCGACACGGCCGTCGACAAGATGGCGGCTGGTGAAAGTGGATGTGAACGATTTCCGATCGCGAAGTTAACAGATGATATGCTTAAAATATAAACTATTTGTAATAAGTTAACCCAAAACACGATATGGCAGAAAATGTTTCTTTGTTATAATATTGACAGCCCTTCGCTTTAATAGAATAATATATTTAAAAATAAAAGAATTTAACTCGAAAACACAAAATTAAAACTTTATCGTCGTCAAAGGTTGGTTGGCCAGGGGACGGTGAAGGAGCACAGATTTTCCAGATTCATTTTTATTTTGAAGTGATACGGAATGAACTACGTACTTTAATCGTAGATAATTCCTGGTGCTAATATTTTTTTAACTATAATTTTTAAAACGGATGATATCGTGAGATATTTCAGACCACAGTCGGCAACTATTCAAAAATGTTAGTTTTTTAACTCTTATATCGGTCTGTAGATTTGTTACAAGAAAAGGATAATAAGTAATCGACTTCGAAGATGTAAAAAAACTAAGTATTAATCATTATATTCTTTAACTCAGAAACAGTATATATTATAATAAAAAACTTGGGATCGCAATTAGAATTAAATATGTATATTATTTTTAATCAAACCTTTTTATATATTACTCACTCAATAAGACGCGATATATTATTATAAAAATAAATAAATACCAATCAACTTGCGAGGCCAGGGGTACTGTTTTTTCGAATTCTACTTCTGCTATATATTAATAATTATACATAACATATATAACTTTTAAATGTGATTAAATTGAATACTTAAGAATAGAGACGAAAGAGAGAAGAGATAGAAGTTGTAAGAAACATATGTTTAATAGATAATTAATTAATATATACATATATAGGTATTTAATTTGCTGTATTGCATATAAAAATGAGTATCGGTATACCAATTACGAGTGAATACTTTAACGTAATCGAAAAACATTATATTTTATGTACCATCGGTACCATGTATTGGATTACGATAAACAGATAATTAAAAATAATAAAATATATAAAATAATTATTTTTAACATAATTAAAACCGAGCACTTTCCCCTTCGAGCACTTTTGAACACGTAACTTAATTTCCGTATTATTAAAATGTACGTTAGAGGCGGAAGAAAATAATGCTTCAGCGGGTTCGAGGCGCTCGTGAACAAAGGTCCTTTGTTGAATGTTACACAACTATGTCCTATAGATTATTATATAATTATATAAATTGAATCCTAACTTCGTTAAGTAACTAAGATTATTTAATAATTACTATTCTCAAATCAGATGTATAAAATGCACCCCACACACACACACACACACACACACACATTTGTATAATCACATTGCTATTTATTGTCCAGTTTACAAAAGTATGGTTATAAGATGTTAAAATTGCATGATAAGTTATAGATGTTAATGATAAGTGTTCTCGATAAATGATCGTAAATCTGTCGGGTGTGAGACGTTGAATTATGAATCATAATGGCGAGGAGTAATCTTGGTCAATTACCTGCCGCCCAACTGCGACCTTGGGGCGCGATGCCATGACGTCACTCGCCAAATTATCTCTTTTCACACAATATTCTATTGATATTTGTAAATCTATGTTAATTAAATAAAGTTGTAATTTTACAAAAAAATATTTATTTGGATGTCGATATTAGGATAAAATTTTGCGAAATTCTACTCCATAAAGGATTTAAATAAAATAATTCATTACAAAAAAAAACATTATTTTATATGAGAAGACGGAGCAGATAGCTAGTATTATTATATAAACATTGCTAACAATAAATTAATTAATATAAATCAAGTCATAAATATGTATGTATGTATATCCCAATAGAAGGATGTTTGCTATGGATAGTTATATACATAAATCGTTTTAGTTAAGTTGGGTTCACTTCGACAAGTATCAAAATAGTCCTGACATTCCCATTTGACAACAAATGATTATTATTGATTTAAAGTGGAAAATATATAAATAATATATATATATAGAAACAATTCTAAAAGTTCGTTAAATTCAAGATAACATTCATGGTATATTAATAATAATAAGACTTAATTATTGACATACAATATAACCTTAACGAATATCCCAATATATTCCAGAGTAAGTATTCGTAACATTACACGTATCCTCCCAACCGTATCCTCAACAAATCATGAAAACAATGAAGAGATAATAAAATAATATTTGATTATTGCCGCTAACATTTATTTAACCTTGACTGATTTAATCTTTATAACATTCATCGAATTCTGTGTAATTTATATTATATATAAAACAGAAAGCAACGCAACGCAACGGTGATAACGCTAACGTCTTATACAAACATATAATTCAATACATTTAATATGTTATAATAATTAATTATTATCTAAAACTATTGTTGTATGAATGACCTAAATTATAATCTTGCCTAAATAAATTTTAAAGTGACGCCCCAATTTAGTGGCATGTTTTTAATCACAAAAACCGAATCGGATTTATAATTGTCCCGATAACCCCGCGACCCCGCGACCCCGCTCCCGTACGTTACATACCAAATGTACGATAAGTACGGACATCGAGACAAAGTCGAGGTCATTAACCCCGGCTATCAGCTGACGACATCACTCAACTGCGGGCTAAATTATCTTTGATGCAATATTTCGGTCGTTCACTACCGCCCTTTCTTTATATATTTTATTGTTCGGACTAGACTTCTGCCTGTAGATCTGCATGGTTATATAATATTATTTACGTATATGAAGAGTATTATGAAGAATTTATATTTAATAATTGAATTATATGCATGCGCAAACAAAAAGTATAAATAAGATACACGAAACAAAATTCAAACGATTAAGAAATTCCAATCTTGTTTTTCGATGTAAAAGTAGAGAATGATCATTCACAATCACAAAAATTGAGAATAAAACTTTCAAAAATGTCAATTATTGTAATATATTAAGAGAAGGTTATGTAATATGTTTTTTATTTGTAATAAAAGACGTTTCTGTCCAAAGAAGCGTTAGCTGGTGGCATCGCGTCGCGGGCGAGCGCGCCTAGCGAGTAGCGACCTACTTGATACGCGTCGCCCGAGCACTTCACACCGCTAAATATAGTCGAATTGGGAAAGCCACGCTAATTGATATTTTATTATTATTATCTATCTACAATATAATAAGTTATTTACATTTATTCAATTAGAATTTTGGCCTATTACAAATGTAATCCATTATATTAATTAGTATTATGTTTTCATGTTTAAAATGTATGTATGATTGAAATTTAGTATAAACAGTGTCGTTGCGTTTTAAAGTATTGTAGTATATCGATACATCGGTACCTGTACACTACAATGAGACTAACTAAAAAGCACAATTGAATTGAATTGCGCCAATTCTTTATAATATGATAGAAGAGAAGATTACTTTTTGATGAATCCTTGTTAGTGTTTTTGGTGATATTATTTGTGTCAGCGTCAAGTCCCCAGCCTGGTGATGTTGGCTCACGATTTTGTAATCAGTCAAATGGCAGCTTGTGGTGAACGATTTAAAAACTCGTCCCCGCGGACCTTGGACATACTTGGCCACTTGCCACGCCCCTCAACACTGGAAAGCAGTTTACCAAATTGCAATCTTAATAGAATCCCTAATTGATATGTCTTTGTATTACGCCGCCTAACTTACAGCTGTCGAACTATGTGTGCCCAAAAATGATAATTTGATAACGCAGATATCAACTATAAACAAGCCCGCTGGTCTACAAATTGTTGCTGGGAAGCACAATAAACCATACTTCCGCATACGTCACTCTCCGTAGATAGAGTGACATTGAAATATGTTAACTGCTCATTTCCTTACTCAATTATCAAAATTTACTAAACTGCTGTTTAAATAAGGTGACAGTGTACAGATTAAATTATATATAAACTTTTGACGAGAACACGTCATATAACGGTAAAAAATATATCATCGCGTAACGGGGATAGAGTCCTCACTAATTTTCTTGATACTTATTTAGCAATAATGTACATACTTTACAAGTTTTGGTGTCGTAATCAACTCCTACCAAGAACGCGCTCACAAACAAGTAGAAGTTTCTGTATTTACCTCGAGACCAAAGGATCCACGACGACTTGTTCAGTACGACAACGTCGCGCACTCACAGGCACTCACAAACAACACAACACCTGCACAGCACCAGGTTGGCAATGGAGCGAATTATCCAGTTTTTGCTCCAAAGTCCAACTTCTCAGTGTGGTCACAAAGAGCGTGCGAATTAAAAGTCTGGTAAATTTAATTTTAAGAAGCGCAACAAGCACTCACGGATATGTCTCGCTGAAAACTGAAGTCTGAACGGTGAACCGTCTTGCAGCGACGATAGAGCGAGAGAGACGGACTGAGGGCCGATTGGCCCTGGCGGGTGGGGGGCAGAGAGGTCTCGTTCACTCTCGCGAGGCTCACGTAATCATGTCCGAGGGATACGACGAAACGAAATATTCCGATGTTCGACGACAAAACGGCGAACTAATCCCGCTATCATAGTCTCTCCGTGCCCCGTGGACAACAACACTGATACGTACATACAGAATACTGTATTTTTTTGTTTTGTTCACTTTTACTTGATAAGATTGTTTTTTAAAATATTTTCTTCAAATATTCACGACTATTTTCCAGGCGGTTTGGACTACTTCAACGAGGACTTGTGAAATGAGTTTATTATAAAACTACGGAAAATAATTGTTGTCAAAAGATTTATAAAACAAGTTTTTATATAAATATTTAATGAAAAAAAACTTGATTTAATATCAACATTAACTTTAAAATTTTATATTATATGTTTTTTTTTATTACAAGAACATTGACTTGCTGAAAATTATAAGATTTTTATTTCCTCGCCAAACCTGTTTCACAACAGATTCGTATTTTGTTGCCATTTAAAAATGTAGTAAAAATTTTAAAAAACATTTTCTAAAATAATATTCTTGACATAATAATAAAAAGCGTTACTTTCATCAATAGATCGATATAATTCCGTTATAAACGATTTGCATGCTAAAGAACTGTATGAGGAAATTTCACCGCGGGAATTTTTTCGTGCGTTTCATGCTCGACGCGTTTCGTGCCGAAGAGGGAGAGATCAGAGAAAACTATGGACTTCGTCTCGCTCTCTCTGCATCGCTTGAATGGCTCTTGGATGCGTTTGGATTCGCTTGACTTTTCTCTGCAACACGTTCGCACAACTTTCCGAGGCATTGTTAAGGCACGTGGGAAGCCTGTTTTTGTTTTGTTTCCTAGATTTTCTACAAAACACGCTCTATAGATGTTTCATACACAATAAGGAAATAAATTATTATAATCGCGTTACGGATTCGATTTATATTTTAATAAATCTTCAATTTATTAATCTAAAGTTATTGCATCATTTACAATTGTTAAATAAACATTAAACACCAAGAATTAATGAAATAGTTATACAGATAATTATGTTTTTACGAAACATAAAATAACAATAATATTTTTAACACTATAATGGAATAATTAACATCTGACAGAAAACTAGAAAATACTAAGGACATTTTATCCTATGTTCTTTATTCCTAAACGAATTTAACATTGTCATAATGGATATTAAGTAATATTGTTGGTACATCCTAAATTAATAGCCTCAAAATCAAAGTGTTTTATTTTATGTATTTTATTTTTCAAATTACTTTAATTTGATGCCAAATAGTATCAGTGCGAAAAGTCATACGAAGGACACACGATGCTTAATGATGAATAGTTTTTAAAATTTTTGTTCTTTACCTGCGAATATTCATATATATACTAGCTGATTCCCGCCAGCTTCGCTGGGCACACTATTATTTTGGATGTGAACTTAGGTTGCTATGGTAACTGTTGTCATAGTATCCGTTGTGATCGTAACCGTTGCTATGGTATCCGCGTTAATAGTATGTTGCTCCCACAGGTTTAAAACTTGGCGAAATGCAAAAAGTTTAAATCCGTTGGATAGGAATTCCTTACAATCTTAGTGGACGTCTACGTCACAGAAGAAGTAACTATGTAAAATAATAAGTTAATCGGACAGATAGTTTCGGAGATTTCATGATAAGTCAGTGAGTGGTAAATCCTTTATATATATATATATATATATACTTACACAAAAAAGTTTATTTTGAGGCTGATTATAATCTAAAAACAACTCAGCACCCCGAGAAACATTATAAAGCGGCGGATGACTCGTTCTATACTCGGGGATAGGGAAGTTGGTTACCTTGTAATAACCTAGATAGAATAGGATGAACTTCCATAGAAAAAACCTACCGACGTAAGGTGTCCGTTGTCCTTTAACCCACGGAAGCCACAAAGAAAGGATATTCCGCCGGATCCCGTGACACCCCATTATGACCATGATCGTTCGGGTTTCAGGTCTTAAAGCTGACAATATCCATTATATTTCCGGATACACCCATATAACCAGTATCGCCCGCCCTAGGTAGAGATCCATTAAGATTTCATAAGAAATCACGTGTAATAGCTAGTTTAGAATTTAGAAGTTTTAATTTTATGATTTGCATACTAAAATTAAAAACGCACTGCTTTTTATAGAAATTTAAAAATGTATTAAAATTCGTTCAGAATAAATAAAATAAATAGATAGAAAATGTTGTATTTTCTTAGATTTTCTACAAAAGTGGTAATTTTAACTAGTTATATTTTTATTTAAAAGATAAAATTTTCAATCTGTAATAACAAAAAATTTATGAATAACAGACACATAAGTAAACAGACACTAAAAATACTGATCAATAAATAAAAGAATAAAACCAATTTAAGTAAAAAAAATATATATTTTGTTCCCGCCATAAATAATACTTAATTATTTATAGTAACAAGACTGACAAAATTTATTTATTACAGAAGACGACCTTTCATTTTCAAACGATTGATTTACAATATTATTAATATATATTATGAAGTGAACATATTCTATACACAATCTATGAAGTTGGTTATATAAAAAAAAAACTACACATGTCTACTTACACGCCAAATTATAATAAAATAAGAATTTCAACAAGATGCCTCTAATCTCCAACCAGAAAATGTGTTATGTCAACATTAGCTTCCTCTTACAAATAAAATTGTTATTTTAAAACGAGTTTTTAATAAAATATATCACGAGTAACAGATATTAATGTAATTCTAAGAGACCAGTAGTTTTAATGTCTGTGACTTTTGACAGCTACGCTGGCAGTGACGGATGTCATTTTCGAAAATGACATATAGGTCGATATAAAAAAACACCAATTTAATCCTTTATTTTAAATATATTTCGTTATTTTAGTCGTAATATTCACCATTCTAAATATATAATAATTTAATTAATATTACTATGAACCTAAATTTCCAGTCATTTCCGATTTATATGGATTGACTAAATCTGACATTTATTTCCACTTATGTGTTAAAATTACGCATGCAATGAATATGATTGATCCATTGAACTAGCAATTCTTAACGTTCCAAAAATATTGTCAGCACGTGCTGCGGTCAATGTCTGTATAGTGTATACATAGCTTTATAACTGACAGCTTGGCAAGCGTTCCCGCGTTTGACTCTGTAATGACGACTTATCTTGACCTAGAAAACGAGTCTCGGAAAGCGATACATATTAAACATAGCGCTCGCGTTTTCACGAAATTGCTATTGTAGTTGTACCTGCTTGTTCAAAATAAATAAAAGCAAAACAATACAGTAACTACCAGCGTGGGTTTTTTGGTAATATAATTTGCTATAGTAATTTATGCATTAAAAGTATTATGGTCATTTTGTTATATATTACTAAATATACGGAAGATAAACGATGTTAAAAATAATGTTTGAAGACAGCAATGTTGCTATAAATATAATTGTAATAAAAAAAAGTATAATGTCAATGTCAACAATATTCTAAATAATAATTATATATAAACTGAAAAGACTTATTTAATAACGAAATTAATCGTGAACACGCCTTATTAAGAGGAAGTTTTATTACATAATATTATAAGATCTCAGTGACGCAATTGTGAAAGCTGATAGCGCCAGGAATTGGGTTAGCGTGAGACGTGCGCACACACTGACCATTTTATTTTTATTTAACTCGATTTTACTGTTACATGTTACGGTTATCTACTCCATTGTTTTACTTTTGAGGTTTTATAACGAGCCTCTGCAATATTGTACTTAAAAATCTCACTTTATATGTAATTAACTACTTATTTTATATTATTGTAAAATTATGATTACAATAAATGAAAATTAAAGACTACAATTTAATTGATTTTTATCCACATTTTATTCTAATCACCTTAGTCTTGTCATTTTAGTTAAAGACATTAATTCGAATAACTATAAGCGATAAAGAAATAAACAGAAATAAATTAAAACTATTTATTTGGCACGCCCCAAAGAACAGAGTAACGGGTCGACCTTTTTTACGCAAGATGTGGAAGAAACGAGATTTTTATTTTAAACAACCTTATTATTTCGCAGAAAAATGTTATCCCGGAATAGCTATTCCAATGAATACGCGATTTGAGGTTAGTAAACCAATATAATCAGATCTGCGGATATTATAATGTACGCTAAGTCACCAAACATTGCTCCAGCCGTGACATGGCTTTGACCCATCGGATATAGGTCAAGAGGAATCGATTTATTACATTTACGTTTTGTCTAGTTTTTGCTCTTGCGAACTTGAACTAACTGACGGATCCCAGGGGAGTGTTTGTCTGCTGTTGATTTGAAACAGGACTTATCCATTTCATAATTATTACGATGTTTAATAAATTACAATTATATGGAAATTTCTGGAACATTTTGTAACTTAACATTGTATATTTATTTGTTTTGTGAACCTGTTTTTCTTTTGTATATCAAATGAATATCATATGTGGACCTTATTAAGCGTTTGAATTAAACTAAACTTAAGTTATCAAGAGGTTATCTGTATACTTGAATGTCGTTAGTCATCTAACGGAACGGGACGGATGGTTAACACTCACCTTTGCCATTTCGCCGATATTAATTACTCAGAACTGATTCTATTATAATGTAAAGTTGAATTTATTATTATGTTTGGATTATATTATATGTAAGATATTTATACATATATATATATATATATATCTTAGTGAAAATTAAACAAAAATAATGTGAAGCATTTGTATATAGATATTTTGTTAAAACTACTCTATCAGAAAAGATTATTAATTAAAATATCATTAAGTGATTTATTTAAGCGTTAAATGATGTTAAAGATTTAATAGATAATCTATACTTAGTAGTATTACATAAAACGTTTTGATTCAATGTCTGTATCTATAGTGGATTTAACCAAATTATCAGCCAGTAAAATAGGTTACTATTTAATATATATATATTTAATGGGAAATAAGAGGGATTTCATGGAGAATAATTGAAAAAAAATCTTACAAACGTTTTACGTCAACGCGAACAAAGTCGCGACAAACAGCTTGTATTTGAAATATACTACAGTTGTAGGTTTGCAACACAGACTGGTCTCTGATTATTAAAGATGAGGAAACTCGATGTCCCCATTCCGTCGGTCCGGCAGCGCCAGTGCTAGTGCTCAGTGCTCAGTGCTCAATGCTCAGTGCTCAGCTCAATGTTCAGTGCTCAGTTGCGCAAGCGCATTAGAGGTCGCTCGCCGCGCTCTCATTCTCTTCGAATCTAATGCCAGGATCAAGGCCGATTGTACTTTGTTGCTGAAGTTATTGGAACTGATCTTTATAATATATACGATACATATATAATAATATAACATAGAATTAAATTATAATGCATTTTGTTTATAATCAATTCCTTATGTATATATTGTAAAAGACATAGGATTCATTGTTATATATACCTAACTATAATTCATGTGATATTTACAACATGGATCCTCAAAACTGATTTTAAACACGCTAGAATACTTTACTTACTGCTAATTTTCTTGTTATTAACACTAAACCTACAAAGTACCGGTCAAATTGACCGTTCTTCAACTTTTGTGAACCTTACACATTTTTAAACGTTATAATATCGTTATCAAACTACATGACGATTCTTAAAGTATGCATATAATATTTTCTTCACTCTTTACTTTTAGTTATTTCCATTAGTACCTGCGTTATATAATAAAATAACTTTTAATTATTTGACGGCGTGCGGTAGGAACAGCTTTACAAGAATTGTCGGTAGGTTTAGTGTTAAAGATTCCTTAACTTGGATTGGGTAAGATAATATCGTTGAACAATGTAGTTCGTTTTTAAATTGCCTAAATATATCACCCAGGTATTGACAAAATATTTTAAGTTTCAGACAAACGCCATCTTATATCCAAAGTTTATTTACCTACAATGATTGTGTTGGTTATTGGGATTTAACAAGTAAGCTTATATTGCTTCACTGAAACTTTAATAATGTTAAAGATTAGCTTGACTGGACTGACTCAAGAACTAATACTAAATTGTAAATTAATAATAAGTTAAAACAGAATCCAATTAGTTTTTTGCCGGTTTTTCTTAACAAACTTTGACTTTTATTAATGAAGAAATGTGTTAACTTCAGTTAACAATTGACAGTTGCTGGTCTATTTTCAGTTAATTCGGTTTCTCTCAAAGCCATTATGAATTCCGCCATGCCTCCACGTGTGACACGAGGGACACATAAAGCACCGTTAAGATTATTATCGCTGAGAAAGCGGTATTCTTATAAGATCCTAATTTGAATTATATATATATATATATATACTCTAAATTGCTTGTCACTACACCCTAGTTCTAAGATTTACACAATATAGGTAAGGTACCTGCGCTTAAGATGGCCCACTTTCAAAATTTTATACTTTTATAAATGCGAATTAACTTAAATTTCGCTCCCAAGTTACAGTCTGTGCCAAAGTCTAAACCGGAAATTCAGATTAAAAGAAGAGAGCCGCTACCTTCACAATGCTTGATAGTTTTTCAGTGACGTTGCAAATTTCTTACGGTTTATAACATCACGCTAAAATTTTTTAGTGTTTCTTTAGAAAAACAAACTCTTCGTATTATTTTTTAATTATTCAGTTATTTAATTTAAAAGATTTTTTTGTAACCGTTATTTAGTTTAAAAGTAGTTTTTGTAACCGGGTGAAGTCCCACTACAGAGTTTCAAAGGATTGACCAGGCTTTATTAAGACTATGGACATCTTGTCTTAAATTGCAGCATAAATTTACTTTTAGATTTTACAAAATATAAACTAACAATACGAAGCGTTGTGATGAATGGACTGAGCAATAGTTTAAAACAGCTGTTAAGAGTAAAAAGTCGGCAAATATCACAATAAAAGTAAACTGCAACATCTGTATCTCTATAAACTAAGAAATAATTAAAAAATCTGGCAGTGAGGAAATGATAACTGGTCGATCAACACTAATAACCAAGAAAAAAATTTTCTATACTTCTAATAAGGTCCACCGAAATTGTGAAGCACAATTGTTTGTTAAAAATGTGAACTTTTTTTACCAAAACTTATTATTAAGATAAACGATAGAAAGTGTCATTTATTGATTTAATCTGATTATTTTAGTTTTGTTTATGCTTACTTTTGCTAACCTTAAGATGGTCCACTGTACAATTTATGATAAAAAAATGTTATAAAAGACTGAGAATCTCTTGTGTATAAACTTTACGTCTTGTTGTTACGATACCATTCATAAAATGAATTATTAATATCGGGCCATGATAAGCCATTATCCTAAAAAGGTCCAATTTAAAGGTTTAAAAAACAATAGTTTTCCTAAAGAAATTTCATACAATATATTGATAGTCTATATTGATTTTATTCACAAATAAATAAGTATAATTTTGATATAGTTTACTTTCGTAAATTATTTAAGTTAGATATCATTAAGACAAAATCTTAAATTCTTTCGTAGCCATTTTATTATAATAAGAATTTTATAAATAAAATTAATTTCATAATACATCAAATTTAATTTCACCTCGTACCTAAGACTAGATTTTTTTTTACTTTCAAGATAAACTCAATTCACACATACAAACATATAAGAGAACAAAATCGAATAATATTAATTAATAATATAATGACACGAAACAAGATTCAAATAGTGAAAAAACAAAAAGCTATAAAAGATTTTATATAAGAAAAGAATTAATAAAATGTTCTGGTGATTTCGGGTAACATTTATTTGAGTTTATACAAAAATAATCGAATAGTTTATGATACTTGTAACTATAATAATGCAAACTTACATACAGACAAGCAAAAGCCTGATAACATCGTTCTAACAAACAATTTCATTCAGAAATAGATGCAACGACTTAAGAATAAAGATATATAAACATTCATTACAATTTGAATGTTTCCATCTTAACAATATTATTGTATTATTGTTGAGATATTAAAACTCATAAATTGTACGAGAATTCAAATATGAGACGGAGACGAGGCAACAATAAAAACTAATATATAACTAGTATTATTTACCTGTCTTGTCTCGATGAATTGTAATGAAATGTAAATGATAAACTGCTACAAATAGTTCACAATGTATAATTACGTACTTAAACAATTTAAGTTTCTTTTGTTTAGCAAAACTTAGTCGTTTATTTTTATTGTACAAAGAGTAGGTATAAGATACCTCCTTTTATATTTAATCTTTTGGTAAGTATATATTTTCCAGCCATGAGCATCTGATGTCTATAAGTATAACAAACAACATAAACAATTCAACTATACTAAATAATTACTAATCATTGCACAACACATTCAGTTTAATACGTTTGGGAAGTTTATTAAAATTTATTTTTAACTTGTTCTTTGCATTCCAAGATTGACTACGTATCTTTAATAAACCTCAATTTTTAAATTAAAAAAAACATCTACATTGCAAATAAAAAACTTATTAAAATATTGCACAATACCGTTAACGTAAAAAAAGCTTGTTGTTGGAAGCCTTTTAATTAGAACTGTATGCGGTAGTGGTGTGTTCTCTTGTTGTCCTTGGCGGACTCGGCTGAACGTCGTCTGGCGGCCGCGTACACCGCCAGCTTGGAGGGAGACGGCAGGCTGGAGTCCCGCGGCCTCACCAGGGACTCCCGGGACTCGGCCGCCGGGAGCGACGCCGACGTCGGCACTGACGGCAACTTACGCACCGTGTCGTACGGCGACGGACTGCTGCGAGACGTAGTGGACGCGATGGACCCCGACCCGTCCGAGTCCTAACAAATACGTTTTAACATTGATTCAAAGCGAAAAGAGCGAAAAAAAAGATTAAGATGCATTATAATTTGAATCTTCAGATTGCTCATTAAGTATTTTAATGGTTGAATTTTCTTCCATTGCATTCTATTATTAAATATTTTAATAAAAGATTTGAAAGGAATTTCAATTTGATAAATCACTTCCACATTCTAAAACTGTCTGCAGCACATCTGCATCATATATATAAAGGTAAATAATGCTCGGACGCATTTTTTAAACATAAGTTACAGTGGTAACATTTTCACATTCTAAGTTAATTTGTTATCAACTATATAACTCTATTCCCTTGATGAAACTTTCACGAATATAAAATTAACTAGTCATCACGATGAGGATACATAACATTATAAAACGACTTACTTTCCGTGCGTCCCTGTGTTCCATCCTCTCGTAGCGCGTGTTCCTGGCGGAGGGCTTCCTCGGAGGGCGGGGTAGGGCAGAGGGCGGCGGCGGCAGGCTGGATGAGCGCGTCTGCTGCGAGGCGCGGCCCTGGCGCTCCAACAGCAGCGCCTCCTCGCCGCGCCCGCGCGATCCCGCCGCAGACAGACCCGGGAAGCAGCACAAACCGCGCTGTACGTAAAAGTAACGCGCAATGTACTCACGGAACCTAATAACTTATAACCTTTTACTATTTATAAACATTCATTATTTGATAAATATAAAAAATATTTTAAAACAAACATTTTATTTCTTTTAAGATTCATTAACAGTTCGATTAACCTCATCGTCGTTAGAAAAATAAATTGGAAAAACTTTTTACGACTTTGAAGGAATTTACATAAAAATAGAAATGTTCAAGAAAGTATTGAGCAATGTTCACTTTGTTATTGAGTTAATGAACCGGCGCAACAGAACAATACAGACTGTAACTCACCTTCCCGTGTTGTGAAACAAGTTCTCTGGAAAGTACGTAAATGAACTTTAATTCTTCTAAAGGGAATATTTTAATTTCCTTTCATATCGGACTTCAGTTCTATCTCCAGAAGACTCCTGACGTTCTCTAGGTCAAATAAATGCAAAATGTCCCGTAGTTCGCATTTGCCTTTGCAGTTTTTCCATTGAGATAATATTGTTTTTTTTTATTTTACTATTATTTTTTTAAGATTGCACTAAGAATTCCGTCGACTAAAAGTAAAATCTGAAGACACTTTAACCAAAAAAAAACTTTCTGCACCCCATTCAAACAAAGTAGCCACGTTTGAAATAACTAACCAGGAAGTTCCTAGTACTGATATAAAGTAGTAACCAAATCTTGTGATCAGAGCCACATTTGGAAGTCTTGGAGCAACAAATAGTGGAAGCCCCTAATTTAAAAAATACCTTAAATAAACTATTTCCACTGAAATGCTGGATCAAATCAAATATTGAAAGGAAATGGAAACTTGCAATCAGGGTTTTCTGATATAACGATAACAATATAATTATTTGTACAAGTATTATTGGTAAAAATGCAAAACAGATAGGAAAAACGTAAAATTTACTGACTCGTCAAAATATGGATATTTTTTATCTTTATTTTATTCAAACTAAATTTGTCAGTGTCACCAAGTGGTGACTAAGTAATATAACCCCGTGAAAAAACGTGCATATAACCCGGGGATGCACGTGGACGGTTCCTATTAATTCCTCTGATCAAAAATTACTCAAATATTAAAAAAATATCCATTGATTTCAGATACTAACGACATCTAGTAGACTAAAATAAAACTCAGTTGCATCGGCCGCATGGCACATGTTGTTTTGTTTAATAACTTTCGTCACTAGAAAATTTCCAATAAAATAACAAAAATAATGTATATTTCGAGAGCTTCACAAGCGAATAACAAAAAGTGCAGTCCAGTTTACTTTATCCGTTCGTCCAAACTCAACCGATATATTGATTTTTCCTTACTTTGGGCCTTTTCCTCACCTTGGGCACAATCTTCAGGGTGACTAACTAGAGGTCAGACCCATTAGTCTGGGCTCTAGCCATCTTTTTACCTAGCTTGACTATCTTTCACAAAATAATTCTAAACAAAAACAACTTTCTTACATTGATATCCTTTTCCACAGTCCAAGCCCGGAGTACTTACTACGGCCTTGGACTGTGGAAAAGGATATACAGCTAAGTTAATTTTAATGTTATTCAAGCGAAAAACATTTTTATATAAAAAACTTGGAATCCCGAAATAATAAGACATTCCCCATTAATAAGAATAAAGTCTTAATAATTGTCTAAATATTTCGTGATTCCGGGTACATGTTAATATCAACTCAAAGCGTCTATTAGGAACAATTAAAACCACAACAAACAAAACATGTTTTTATTATGGACATGCCAGTTATAAATATCCAATACAAAATTCCTTACAAAAATATTGTGTACACATCCACACTAACCTAAAGCCTCGATATGTCAGCTTTTAGTAAAACAAAAAAAAACACTAATATATCGATTTTATCATTATCATCTTTAATTAAAAAGTTAAAAAGATATTAATCGAGAACTTAGTTCATAATACATACATACTATTGTACTAAAATTAAAATAAATATAAAAATAACACATATTTACCAAAAAAAATATATTACAATTAGAATCTCGAGACTATAGTTATTAACTTTGGCGTTCATTTGTGACCAGTCACCGGCCGCCGTCGCTTCGATACATTTAACACTAAACCCACCAAGTACCGGTCAAATTGACCGTTCTTAAAAAACTTTTGTAAAACTTACACATTTTTAAGCGTTATAATATCGTTATCAAACTACATGACAATTCTTAGAACATGCATATAATATTTTCTTCACTCTTTACTTTTAGTTACTTCCATTATTACCTGCGTTATATAATAAAATAATTTTTAATTACCGGTCAATTTGACGGCGCGCGGTAGGAACAGGTACACAAGAATTGTCGGTAGGTTTAGTGTTAAACAATCAACATTTAAAACAATACAATAAGATCATTTCAGTATTCCTACCTATAGTGGAGTCAAATTAATTAAATCAGAGATTCTTATATATATTGGCACCGTTTTTTTATATGTACTACTACTGTTACAATTTGATGACAGACGTACATACACCAATCCTGTTAGAAAGCTGAGGTTAAAGTGAACTCTAAAACACACAAAGCTACACTCCATATAACACTGTTATAATATCGGTTCAAGGAATGTTAAGGCACCGCTGCAGACCATCGGAATGTCTTCATCTATATATATTAATTAGTATTTTTTTTTTATATAACTTTAATAGGATCCTTCTTATGTGTATATAAGTATTAATACAATATTTATCAAGTGTAAATATATTTTTTTTATCTATTAAGAAAACTTTCGATTTAAATTAATACAATGGTCAGTAGTATCCGGCGTGTGGTCGAGGAAGCGGCGAGTGGGAGGAGTGGGATGAGTGGGGAGAGTGTGAGGAGTGGGAAGAGTGCGGGGAGTGCGGCGCGTCGGAGAGGTAACTCACGGCGGGCACGGGCGGGCGCTCCAGGCGGGATTCCAGCGCCGCAAGCTGCTCCTCCAGCCGCAGGGACGAGCTGTCGAAGCCGCAACCTGTACCATGTGAACTTGTTTACTATCGATGTATATAAAACTTCACAATCCAAGTTTTGAAATACTTTTATTCCGAAGTTCGTACCGGAAATGCTGGTATTCCGTACGGACACTGTCACGGGACATAGTTGTATTATAAAGCATACCGCGTTAGGTTTTTGGTAAGGTTTGTAATCCCTTTAAATTTGTAAGTATGCCTCAAACATGTTATATAAGAATTCTTTTCTTTACACATTTATATATAAATACCGCTAGCGTTATCGTTATGGGGCGAGTAGTTGCGCCTGGCGAGGTGTCTGTATCGGTTGGCGACGCCGCCGCCGCCCACGCCCACGCCGCCCACGCCCTCCGCGCTGGAGAACGACGCGCCCGAAGAGAGACCCACTGGAAACAGAGAAAGTATTCGTTATCATATTATATTATACAATTAATAAGTGTTATCTAAAGCACCCACCGAGTTCCTCTCGGCTCGAGTTGTTCCTGAGCGAGGCGGCGCTGGTGTGCTTCTGAAGCACCTTGATCATGGCGTCGCGCTCCGCCACCTTGGATTCGAGCTCTTTCACCCTGAACAATGTAAAATAACGCTATCGACTTCCCAATGTTTGTGTTGTTATAAAAGGTTATCTCCAAATATGTAATGCCCAGCCTGACCTGCTCTCGAGGTCAGCGACCTTCTTCTGCGCGGAGTGCAGCTCGTCCATGTGACGGATCTTCTCGCTGCGAGCCTCCGCCATCAGACGCTCCGAGTCCGCGGACGTCTTCTCTAACGCTGCGATCTTGGCGTCTCTGGAACACAAGGCAACAATAAACTCTATGATTAAAAAGATTTAATAAGATTTCATTTTATTAACAACAATTGGTGTACACACTTCGGTATGGAGGCGGCGGATACGGCGGCTTGTCGCAGCGCGGCCTCCTCCAGGTAGCGCTGCTCCCACTTGGCACACTCCCCCTCCAGCGCCAACAGCCGCTCGTCCCGCGCCCGCAGCGCACGTCGCAGCTCGGCCTCCCCCCCGCCACCCTCTCCGCCCCCGCCCCCGCCTGCACCTCCCCCTCCGCCACACGCGCCCTCCACCCCCCCGCAAACGCACTCGCGCTTTCTGCGGACGGAAATGCATCGTGGAAAACATACATATATATTATATTTTTAAACATTAAACTTAAACCGTGATGTATTATAAGCGGTGGTCACCTGAGAGCCTGCAGCTCCGTCTCCAACTGCGCCCGCAGCTTCCGCTCGGTGTGCTCGCGGCGGTCGGAGGCCTGCTGCAGCGACGCCAGCGCGCGCTGCAGCCCCAGCACGCGCTCAACGTACCCGCTGGCGTGGCGGCACTGCGGGGTGAGTGGAATGTATTATTGTTAATGTACTAAGTCGATGTCCGAGTGTATGACAAGGTCAGCGCGGTCACCTCGTCCTCGAGCCGCACGACGTTGGCCTGCGCGTTGGTGAGCGCGGTGTCCAGGATGTCGATGTGCGTGCGCTGCTCCTGCAGCGTGGCGCGCTGAGCGGACATCTCTATCTCCTGACGCTCCTTGCCACACGCCAGCTCCTTATCTACAGTTACGGACAATCAAAGTTAATATATCGCTTATTATATCTCCAAATTTCAAACGAACAGATTTATCATTTCGTTGTGAAATTATATTAGTTCCACACAAACCTTTTATCGATCAAATATATCGGTGGAGTAGTTAAGTAAGACTCGAAACAAAAACACTTCAACGTTGATTATTTTTTATAAGACAATGTGAGAGACGAACAGACAGTCCAACAGGCCATGGACACTTACAAACAGATGCTATTGAGTTGTCATCCTTTAGAAAGAGATAGAATATAGAGGTAAAACTAGTATTAGGAACTCTTATATATAAGGAACCCACTCTGCGTGATGAGCTGTGCGATGAGCATCTCCCGTCCCTGCAGCTCCTTGCGTAGAGCGTCCGCCCCCGCGCCCGCAGACAACACCTCCGTCTGAGGAATTGTATGATAAAATTCAACACATTTTGATAATATTAAAAATTTTTAGTAACAGAGCTAAAAAACCGAAATAGTAAGTTCATTGGACCTGTTAGACCTCAGAGGTTAGTTTAGCGAGGGTATAGTGACCTGGTGTTTGAGTGCTCTGTTGAGTTCGTGCAGTCGCCTGCAGTCGGCCTGCAGCCTGACGCGCGCCGCCCGCTCCAGGCGCTCCCTTCGCTCGCACGACCCCACCAGCTCCTCGTGCGCCGTGCGGACCTTCTCCACCTCCTCCTCCAGCTGCACACGCAGTTCAATTGATCATTACTCGTATATTTGTATATGATTGACGATTAATCTCTTAATGAGAGAATTCAAAAAGTAGACGTAAATGGAAAGCATTCCCCTGGTTAATTATGAGCGTGCCACAGGGCTCTATGTTAGGACATTTCTTGTTCCTCATTTACATCAATGACTTGCCGTACCTTGTGAGACAAAAACATGATATAGTGTTGTTTGCTGGTGATACTTCTCTTAATTTTAAAATTAATAGACCACAATCCGTAATAGACGATGTAGCCAATGCTCTCTCGGATGTACAATGGTTTAACGCCAATAATCTAATTTATAATTTAATTTATGTACACAAAAATATTACAAAATTCAATAAAAATTGTAACGTACACAAAATTAATAGCAGAAATAATAATAAACTTGCTATGCCCATCACTAGTCTCCATAAAATAGGTAATTCCTTTAGGGTTAATTGTATACGCTTTTAAAATACTCTCCCGAGGCTTTACGCCTTAAATTTGTCACTTAATAACTTCAAAACATTCATTAAAAGGAACTTGATAAAAAAGTTATTAGTGATTTTTTTTCTGGTGCTGTTTAGTCTACTGCTATGCTGTCTTGTTATGTCTACTGCTGCATCACACCGCTCCCTTAGAAGTCATTAATTGGGGTAGCGGTGGGAGCGTCCTTCCCTCAATTATAGCGAAGGAGGTGATGGCTGATCCTTGCATTATGCTTGTGAACGGATGCTGCTTGCTGTGACTGGTCGTATTACTATCCAAGGCTTTCTTTTTTCTTATTATTAACTAATCATTAGGACGGCTTATCGAATTGAATGCGATGGTTCTTAGTATATTCTTTACTAAATATGTAGTCGTTTGTGAAAGAGTAATCACAATAAAGAAAAAATGAACCTGGCAGAGTTTGTGGTGTGTTTCTTCTCCGAGCGGGGAACGTTTGGAACCCTCGTAGCCTTATTTTAAGTTGGGGTGTCTTTACTGAAGGGCTAATTTCGACAAGTATGTTATAAAAATAGTCCCCCTGTTACTCCCATTTGACGTACACAAGTGATCAGTATGGATTCAAAGTGGAGAATATATGAGTAAATAAAACAAAAAGATGGCGATTCGTCAAACATAGTCATAGTGGGCTACGTTGGAATTTGAACGGCGTGTATGTATAATCATCATAACTAATAATATTAAAGACAAGGCGCAAGGTTATCTGAATCATAATATAAAATAGAGCAGCGCCCAGTGCAATGTACTTTGAGGAGGTATTCCTTGAAACCGAGTGAATGACGTCACGGGAGCGTCGAAATAAACTTTACTCACGATCACGTATAAAAATACGAGGTATAAAATACTCACGTCATGTTCTCACATGAGCTCAATATTGACATTGTATCCCAAATAATATAAAATATATCTTTTAGAGGACATTTTTAACATTAAACCTACCAAGTACCGGTTAAATAGACCGTTCTTAAACTTTTGTAAAACTTACACATTTTTAAACGTTATAATATCGTTATCAAACTACATGACAATTCTTAGAATATGCAAATACTCTTTACTTTTAGTTACTTCCATTATTACCTGCGTTATATAATAAAATAACTTTTAATTACCGGTCATTTTGACGGCGTGCGGTAGCAACAGCTATACAAGAATTGTCGGTAGGTTTAGTGTTAACATACATCAAATGTTCCAAAATGATCTTAGGCCAAAGATGAACTCCAATCTGGAACTTGTATACGGATTCACCTGATAGTGGTTATAGCTTTACAACCATCTCATGACTGCGAGATCAATTATATCAAAATTTCGTTAAGACGATTCCTGTCTTATGTATGTTATTATCTAAATTCACAGGAGGCGACACCGCTCCTTAAGTTTCAAAATATCACAGTGAGCCCGCACCTTATCCGTCTTGGCGACCCGCTCGCAGGCATCCGCCAGCTGCCTCTTGAGAGCGTGGTTCTCCGCGGCGAGTGCGTCGAGGACGGCGGCGAAGGCGTCGTCGGCCTCCTCCAGCGACCCCTCCCCCCCGCTGCACCACCCGCTGGATTCCGAACCCCCCGGCACCGCGCGCACCCCCACGCTGTACAAAACAAATATTAGTCAACACAAAAATGTATATTATTGTATATACGAGTAATTACAAATGTCTGTATTTATATGTACCTCGTTAGATCAGGTTGAGACCTTGATAAGTTCAGCTTCTCTTTGCTCAGTTTGGCTTTAGAGCCCTTGCCTTTCCTTTCTTCCCTGGGCTTGGAGGGTGCTCGGGTGGAGTGCGGGGAGTGGGGGGACGCGGGAGGGGTGAGGCCGCGGGGGGTCGGCGACTGAGTTACCTCCTTCGCGAGGTGCTTCAGAACAGACGATTGGTTTAAAAAGTCATCCGGTATCTCGGTAATTTCCTGTATTATAAAAAAAAAAATAACAATAATTAATTTTAAAATAATAATAACTGATAGGTATTTTCTTTAATATTAACACATTAACCTGTACTCCATGGTCTGGTGGGCTGGTGTATATCCTCTGCCCCCCAATATCTATGTAATTGGCAGTTGCTGTGACCGTCTGTTCTTTGTGCATTTTCGGTAAAGGTATGCCACTGGGTTTCTTCACTGCCTCGTTCTTCTTCAGGGTGTGATACGGCGATGATTGAGTGTTAGAATGCTTCACTTCACTGTTCGTTCTTTCATGTTCCCTATACATTATTTATTTTAGTAACCACTACAACTAAATCTCATTTTCAAATATGTATTATATTCATATTATATAAATCATTTAACACAAACTTCTTTCAATTAATAAGTTACCTTATCGGTGTAGGCCTCGATGACCAGGAGTCATCTTGATTGTGAATAATGAGAGTGTTGTATGAAGATGAAGATACATCCAGAGAACTACGATTACTGTTGCCGCCACCTACTGAATCTTTCAATGAGTTGCGATTGCTGCCCGTTACATTATCCTGTGGATTATTTAATATGAAATATAGAAACACCAGTGTTTTGAGAATAGAACATCTGTTATGCAAGCTTAATTGCGATCAGATTCATAAATGTTCTTACCTTATGAGTGTTCCTATTGTTATTATTATTAGACTGGCTCTGATTCTCCTGTCCTTGAGGTTCAACCCGAGCTGTGTGTCGTACAACATACCTTTCCTCTCTGGATAGATTCTCATTTGAAGTGGACACATCTGTCTCACTGCCTGATAAACTTTGAGGAAATCCACTTGGCACTGGTGAAAAAGTATTGATTCTATTTATTTTAACAGAATAATTCCAAAAGACACAATACAATACATTTTTTTTTGTAGACCCTTAATATAAATCTCTTTAGAATGTAAAATTCATATGCATTATAATAATTTTCGAATAAGTATTACATTTGATAAAATATGTTCTATTAGGCAATACAAGGCACTATGTTTAGTCCAAAATAATATAATCTCTTGCCACATACCAGTTTGCTTCTGTGTTCTCTGAATATTATTAGCGAATGAAAGGAAACGTCCTGTCGGTCGCATGGACCCCATTTTTTATGTGACCTTAAAATTTCAACTGCAAATCATTTCACAATACATATATGGCACATATGTTGCTGCAAATTTTGTTATGTTATTCCATCTGAAAATACATTTAATTTCTCTTGTTTATTAACATCATACATATTAATAGAAATAGTCTGCAATAAGAAAAACGAGAAGTAAACTATGTCGCGAATACATCCATGTAACGTGACAGAATATAAGTTACATGGAACACTAATAATCACGTTTGAATCATAAAACTTACAACTTAAAGAGCATAAATTAAAATTACTGAAAAATATTTTTAATCACATATAAAACTAATAAAATTCAACAATAGTTGATGGATGGGGTCAGCCAGCTGTCGAGATCTATGTTTATAAATTTTGTCTATAATTATTACCATAGCTTTATATTAGTCACTTATTTATGCGGCCATACACATTCCGTTTACGACACAGATTAAGTGCTTAAGCAATTACTATTTTATAATATCATATCATATACGTTCCTGTTAATGTGTATAATATATCTTACTTACATTTTTTTTTATTCATTGTGTGTGTGATGACCTTTAAACTATTCAATACTCAATAGTGAGTACTACAAACTACAAAGTATTCATGCATATCCTTGTGCCTATTACCTACAATAATGTGTCCCCAAAAACTATAAATATAAATATTGATTTTTAACTTTATACATTTCTGTCATTATAATACATATAAAAAGATTAAGATAGGAACAAAAATAAATAAAATATAAACTTTTATTTAATAAAGTGACAGGTAATGGTTTAGTTTATTAATTTTATAAAAAATAATTAATTATATACTTTCATTCCAAAATGTATTTGAAGTCAATTTTAATCAATTAATTATATAACTTCTAGGGAAGCCACACTGACAACTGTGGCAACACATTTAACAAAAATCATAATCGCGAAGCGGTATTTACTTATCACTATAAATTTTAAATTAAGATGTATTTTTTTCTGATTGCTGATAACGAAGTGAATATTAATTAGGTATTTACTATTTGTTTTGCTTACAATTGACATCGATCAGGATAACATTTTTACCCTTTGTCTAATCGTATGTATGTATTTAGTTTTTCTTAAAATTAATATTACTTGTTAAAACGATATCTTTGATTATAGGTATAAAAACTAATCCGTCATACTGGTTTATTTCGTCACAAACTATAATATATTATAATAAAATGTCGGCTAGAATATTGTGCAGGTTTTTATGTGCACCTGTGGTGCAAATTCGAGCAATATGCACACCTACAACATTAAAGTCATCCTACTTAGGAACATCTCTTAAAAATATTCCTTATACAGGTGAGTGGAAGAGTTTTATTTATTTGTTAATTTAAACACTATCAAAACTACTGCCATCAAAATAATACTATGTAAGAGACCTAAGTTTAATATTGATATAAGTTATACAATTCCATAAGAAACAATTTATTTAAATATTTTTTTACAGAAAAGCCATATTCTATATGATTGTATAAAACTTATTTATCCTCATTTTCTTGAATAAATATATATTCACTTTAATGGAGCCTCCATTTTTATTTTATTGATGTTTAATTAGATAATAATAAGAAATTAAACATATTTTAAATTACATTGGGAATATGAAAAATATACACCTTCTTAATGTAATGTAATAGACATTATATGTTTTAAATTGTTTTACAATTAATTTATATTTTCTGCTAATAAAACTTTTTTTTACTTATTTTTTATGTTCATGAAGAAGTAAAAACTCCATTGTGGGCCACTCATCGATTCTTTTCACAAAAACCTGAAGAGATGATTGTTGATTTTGAGCATGTTAAAAAGGCAACTTTGAATGATGACATTTACATAGTTGATGTCAGAGAGCCGGAAGAAATTAAAGAACATGGAAAAATACCAAACAGTGTCAATATTCCATGTAAGTGGAGGACTCACAAATGAATATAGTCAATCTTATATAATTGATAAAAGTCATTTATACAAAGATCATATATTTTTAATTATAGTGGGTAGTGTTTCCACTGTCTTGGGTCCTATGGCAGACGGTGACTTTGAGAAAACATACAAAAGATCAAAACCAGCAGAGGAAGATGAAATTATATTCTACTGTATGATGGGAAAAAGAGCTGGGATGGCACAACAGAATGCTTTAAACCTTGGTTACAAAAAGTGAGTATTTTAGCAGTAAATTATATTTTACAATCAATTGAATGAAATATTTTTTATTTCAGTGTAAAAAATTATGTAGGCAGTTGGACAGATTGGGTGACCAAGTTGCAATAATATTTATAAAGGATCATCAACATACCCTAGTCAATAAAATATGTTGTTACTTTGTATAATACTGTATCTATTAGAGTTCTGTTAGTATTTTAAATTTCTTATATATAATCAATGTTAAATGCTTGTATTTATGCAATAAAAACAACAAATTATTTACAAATAGTTTTAATACTCTGCCATATACAATATTTATCATTTAAAACAACAAAATATTTTTATTATTTTTGTCTGCTAGACCAGTCATTCCAGCTTCCCAAGTAGGTTTTAGACCTAAAATATTTATATTTTGTATTAACCACAATAGTATGATGAATTATAAATAATTTTATTTATATACTATATAGAAACTACAAATTACTTTGTATATCCAAGTTTAAGTGCTCTATCCAGTGCCTCAGAGGAACGACGACCTGATTGACAGTAGAAAATAAGCTCATCAGAAGAAGATGGCTTAGATCGCTGAAATTGTTTCTTAAATTCCTCTTCCGACATTGTAGCTAGTGCATCTTGAACATTGTTTACTGGAACAATTATAAAGAAGTTAAAATACTCTTAAATCATAAATATAAAAAGTAAATAGCATAAAATGAATATTCAGACTTATCAAGATGAAAAATGATATATTGTCTGGCAAGTATTATTTGCCATTTGAAAGTTATGATCCTCTAATTCTCACATGGTATGTTAATGCTGGAGGGTATCTTGCCAGTAGATTGGACTTCATCAGGATTTCTGACATCAATTATTACTTTCTCAGGTTGTTGAATTACTTGTAGCATATCTTCATAACTTACTACTCTTTTAGGATCAACCATTTTGGAAAATGGATGTTTTGTTACTAGATTGATGTTTGTTATTATTTTGTTACCTAAGACAATAGTGTTTAGAAATTATATTATAATACTTAGCATATAGTTATCTCTGAAACATCACTATCAATTATATATGGAATATGTAAATGTACTGGGACTTGAACATTTATTTATACAGCTTATATGGCTAAAATTTTTATTTAACATTTTTAACTAAAGAACATAATTAACATTTTTAAAAGTATGTAAAGTCATGTTAGACACAATAATACAATTGAACTTCTGTGCTAAATTTATCACTGATTTATGAAGCTAAAACATATTAAATAATCAGACTTAAGAAATATTTCAAAAACATATCAAAACTCTTGTAGCTTACTGTGTGAAATTTGACTATAAGTTCCAAATCTCGAAGCTTACTCGATGTGACTTTTTCACCATATTAATAAAAAAAACAATTGTTTAACACTGAATCTTGATAAATTGTTTTCGTAGCATATATGACATCAGTAATCAAATATTTATGAAGGCCAGAGATAAGAAGTGTTATTTTCGAGTGTTAAAGAGTTCGCTTATTGCAATTATTTGTGCTACTGTGAAATGGCGCTAGTTCCATTAAGGTATATAATTAAAAAGAAATTCTAGAACAACAGACAATTAATTAATTGTTTTTTTTATTTCGTTCAGGGGGATTTACTAAAATAATATTTAAATGGCATCAATAAACACAGCATTGAAATAAGTGAAAAGTTTACTTAATATTTCAGCCAGTCACAAGTACTAATTTAGTTTATAAATGGTAATTTTATTAACTGGTGAGACACTTATTTAGTGTTTCTTTCTATTTTATTTAAATCTTCACTATGTTTTTCTATCGAATTCATACAAAAATGGGAATAAGATGTCCTAATAATTCGTATATTGTATAAACTAGGGGCACTCGCACTAGGGACTCGCTGCGCTCGCGAAATCTCGGGTGCCGTTTGCATACTGAGCCAAGCGAGCCCAATGTAATGACTCATCGTTTTCCATTGACTTTAATGGGATATTAGTTTTTTGACGATTATTCCTCAACGACATGACATTTTCAAATGTATTTTTTTAAACCATTACCTAATATGTGTCTTTTTGATTGCAAAATTTCATAATTTTCCGTCAAGTAGTTTTCGAGCCTATTCGTGACAAGGAATGTTAGAAAATAAAGTATATAAGCAAATTTCATATCTATGTCCTTTTTTAATATTTAGATAAAATGTTTTGATCTAGTTCATTAGGATGTAAAAGTTTAATGACATGCGAGTTTTTATTTTGACTTAATATTTGAAATGGCTATGCTTTTTGCTAGAAAATATTTTCCAAATTAGGTATTTGATATTTATGTAAATTTTGTAGTTATGTTAAATATGCCTTTTTTTTTAAATTATCCTAAATTTTAAACTACATTAGAATTCATAAATCATAATTCTTTAGTGGCAACCATTTGATTTTAAAAATCCTCGCTAACTGTTTTAATATACAAACTAACATTTTCGTGATCCTTAAGATACAATAACCAACTATTAAAAATGATATTGCCATCCGATTAATACAATTAAATTGTATGTATATCTTCAGGCTTGATGGTTAATAACTGTAACATTGCCTAATATGTGTGCGTGATTCAGTGACTACAGCAACAAGAGATGAAGACACAGGGAAAGAGGTGGTTCATACTTCATATGGCACTCACATTCACCATATGAAACCCAGTTATAGTAATAGCTAATCATAAAACTACAAACGAATATTAATCATTAAGAAAATTTTTTATCTAACAATTCCTAACGAATATTTCTTGGTTTATAGGTAACCCTCAACAATCATTTTTATCTGGCTACGGTAGCTTTCATGTAAAACGGTCTCTCTAGGACCTTCATAATTATCGTCAGCATTCTACTAAAATAACAGAAAATGGACTTCGTTTTTTGTATAGTCTGATCAAAATAATAATTTTAATAATAGTGCAAGTAATTTTAGTACGAAAATTCAAGTAGATTCTATTTCCTTGTGTCAAAATGTCGTAATGTTTTAGCTTTTATTATAATCTTCTCTATAATCATTAAGTTGAGAAATATTGGAAAAATTCATGATTATAATTGAAAAAAATACTAAACATTCTTTAATGAAAGAAAACACTAACAAAATCCATTTATTAATATAAAATACGTATTAAAAACTACATGCACTAAACATCAGTCTCATCACTGAAATTCATAAAAAAAAAATTGTGGATGTCGCCGAGTATTAATTTTTAACTTGTAAATATCTGAATAGAAATAGGAAGGGTTTCACTTTATAATCTATAGTTATATTATATCAATAAGAATTATCAGTAATTGAAAATATTGTTAACACAATATATACAGTATATAACTTATCATACAAAATAGTTATCAAAAATGTTATCAATTAATTATCTACTAATAAGTATGTATTATCAAAACCTTGGAATCTATATTTAAAAATTTATTGCTTATTATAGCATAAATGTTAGTTTTATCTCTTTAGCAGTTAATTAGTATTATAAATCTGCTATTTTTTCAAAATATTTCTTCTTTTCAGCGGGATTAGGAATAATCTGTAACCAAAAAAATATTAGAAAAAAAAAAAGAAAAATTGCAAAAACATTGAAGCATCTTTAAAATAATAGCCAAATTATCTTACAGTGTCTTGTCCTGGTTTCCATCCAGCAGGACAGACTTCACCATGATTGTCTGTATACTGGAATGCTTGCAACAATCTCAAAGTTTCATCCACTGATCTACCAACTGGCAGATCGTTCATTGTGATTTGACGTAAAATTCCTTTACCATCAATTATGAATAAACCTCTTAATGTATGACCTAAATCTTCTAAATAGACACCGTAGTCTTTAGCAATGGAATGTGTAAGGTCACTCAATAGTGGTATGTTAATCTTTCCTAGACCACCCTCTTTACGTGGTGTGTTGATCCAAGCGAGGTGTGTAAAGTGGGAGTCCACAGAACATGCCACCACTTCTGCATTAAGCTTCTTAAATTCTTCAATTCTTTCCGAAAATGCTAAAATTTCAGTAGGACATACAAAGGTGCTGTAAGAAAAAGAACAAGTCAGAGTTGTTTTACAATTTTATATAAAAATATAGATATAAATAAATATATATGTAAAGGTGATTGTGACCTTTTTTTTTGTTCACATTATAAGCTATTTTTTATGGAAGTACATAAAATTAATAACTCACAAATCTAGGGGGTAAAAGAAGAAGACTAGATATTTTCCTTTAAAACTAGATAACGAAAGCTGCGTTATCTCTCCATTCACAACAGCGGTCGCCTCCCACTCAGGGGCAGGTTTTGAGACTAAAAAAATAAGTGATATATATATAAAATTTATTTAAGTCAAATTTGAATTTAAATATTAGTTATTGTGGGACTTACTCATTGCCTTCGTAAATTGTAATTTATGATCAATTTTTCTTGCACCACCTGGAAAAACATTGCCGCTTCCAAAAGAATAACACGAATCAGTTTCAAATAATGTTGAAGTAGAACGCGTAATTAAACCTAATAGAAGAATTAACTTAGTCGGCAAAAACATTATAGAAACTAAAATTAAAGTAAATAAATATAAATTACAAAAAATATATAAGTCAACGGAAGTGTGAATACGTAGTAAAACGTTAAAAAATAGAGGTCTATAAATTGCAGTCTGCCGACGTATAAACATCAACCGGTCAAACGCGTCAGTTTTGACATTTAACAGTGACGTCTTGTCACCAATAATGTCAATTTATTAATAATGAACGTTCAAACTGTAATTAAAAACAAGAGTTTATTTTTGTTGTGGTGTTTTACTTTAATGGAAATTGCTGCAATAATAAAAATATAAAATATATATTTTGCAGTTACATTTCATACTCAATTTATACGTCAGTTATTGTTTTCACATTTTTACATTTTCACTTTTTTATAAATATCCTCTCCTATATTTAAAAATTGGTTAAATATATATTTTGCTTTTTTTTTTTTATTATTATAGGCGCAATAAATTATTATTAATGCTAGAACTTGGCTTTAATCATCCTACAGACAATACGAACTTTATCATACGGGCTATCCCACTACGGAAAATGCTAAAAAATAGATTTTTTAAGGATAATTTTTTTCGGTATTCGGACCAGATGCATATATCAATATTGTTTGTTGCACAGCACAGCACTATAGTGTTTGTCATGTGGTATCAAAATTACTTATTCAAACTTTACGAATAATATATATTCGTCCCTTAACTCCGTTTTTTTTTTTTATTTAAAACGCATTAACGACCTCTATTTACGCATGAAGTCATCACATCACAAGTATCCATTTTATAAATTAAATTTAAAAATATATTCAATACATACAATATATATTCAAGTACATATTTATACGCAGTTTTGAATCGTAACCTTGATCAAAGTTGTGATGAATAAGGGCTATTTTTTTAACTTTTGTAATTATATTTGTACCTTGGATTCCATTTACCCTTTCTGTTATCTAGTATTCTATAGAAATTGGAATTTATTATATTTATATTTATTTTTCAAAACCAATTTATTATTTACAAATATCTTTTATATTATATTTAATGTATATATTTTAGCCTCATGTTATACATAAAAACTCTAGCATAGCATATGTACCTATTCAACAAAACTGAATTAAATCAACTAATTAAATGACGCTTGTCGCTTTGTAAAGTTTTGTTATTATCTGTTGTGCACCGTTCGTTCGCAATCGCAGCGAATGCTGTATTTCTTCTTTCGTAATTTATTTGTGTTTGCATGAAATAAATCAAAAATGCGTTTATTTAAGTATTTTAAATCATTGTTATAAGTTTAGTTATATTCAAGTCCATCGCAACTTTTTGCGGTAAGTTTTTAAGCTTACTTTACTAGTATCCACTTGTCGTTCATTATGGCGGTCTGATTATTATAATAAGTTTTATGAATTGTGTTTGTTCTTCTGTCTCTAGAATCTTGCAACTATATATATTAAAGAGTGCTTTGCGTCTGTTCTTAGAATTTATATATGGTGTCGTTAATTAGGTGTATATTATAGATGGACGTACAAGACGAGGGGGTTCTAGATGTGGATTTATTAGCTGACGATGGATCAGATGAAGATGGCGAAGTCCCGCAGTCGTCAGGTACGGGCAATATGCTTTACTGCATATGTTGCGTTTTATATCACAATCACAATTGTAAAATATCAAATAACAACAAGGACATGTTTTCATTTTTTTCATTTGGAATTTCTAAATAAATTTTTAATAGAACTTTAAAAAGTAATTATTCCTATTGAGATTTTGTTTCTTTCAGATTTCTATGCTGGACCTGCATCCACACCAACTTCTTGTGCGTCATCGCCACGGGGCGAAGAACCTGCCTCTCCTCTTGCAGTTGTGTCACAACCAGCTTTTTTTCACCACCAAACATACACTCGCCCATTCTTTACGTCAGGGAGACGTGGTCCTGGCAGGCCGCGGAAGGAAGGAGCTAAACTAGCCCGAGAAGGAAAAATTGTTAGACGGTAAATATTTAACTTTAAACTATAAATTAGATGCTCCAGATAAGGACATTATATGGATTACAAAAAAAATTACAGATATAGAGGCAATGCAGGATCAGTCAGAGGAGCTAAAAGGCATCGCACTAGTAGAGATGAAGCACTTGATGATATGATGGATGAAGATGACTTTACAATGCCTGCTCCTGATGAACCACCATATACTCCAGAAAAATGGTAAATATATTATTTGTATTTCTTAATTAACAATTTTGATGAATAAATTACCATTTTTTTAAATTGTTATTCTTGTGAAATATATATATATATATATATATATATATACATATACATATACAAACATACATATATATACATTTTAGTTTAAGCATCTTAAATATTACAGGCCAGGAAAGGTTTGTGCCTTATGCAACTTAAGTGAACGTAGTCAACTCGGCCAAGGGGAGATGAGGCAAATAATTTGCAATATTGAAGGTGAAGGAAATACAACACCAAGTATCACAAATTCAGGAGGAGCCACCCCCACCAGCTTGAGCACCCTTGGGACTCCAACATTTCCTTTACCAGCTGGGCTCACCTCACCATCACCAGAAATGCTTGATTCAAACCAACAACAACAAGCTCTACCCTTAAGTAGACGTCAAAAAGCATTCAATAAGTGCAAGTAAGCACAATTTATCAACATTGTATGTAATTTTTATTGTCAGAGTTACTAAAATTTTGATTTATTTTCTTTTAAGAACCCCACTTTATAATATGGAGCATACGGATGAGCTATCCATAATTGGTTGGATTGAATCTATTGAACTTCCTGCAGTAGTATCATCAGGGATGTTTTATGTCCATCGTTGCTGCCTTGAATTCAGTCCCCCATTTCAAGATCAAGTGGCGGCTGCATGTAATAATGATGAAGAAAAAGAGCAATTAGAGGAGGCAAGGACTAGGGGGATTGCAAATGCTGCATTTGGACGGAAATGTGCTTTCTGTCAAAGATATGGCGCTAGTATTCCTTGCAAGGTAAGTGTGACAATTGACATATTTCTTAATATTAATAGAAGCAGGTCATATGATAATAACAAATTATTTACAGATGAGTTGCAGTAAATATTTTCATCTACCCTGTATCCTTGCCTCTGGTGGTTTTATGGATTTTCAAACTAAATCATCTTTTTGTAAGGACCATTTATATCAAGCTCCACTAATATGTAAGTACACAAGACCATTCCAAAAATTTAGGGTTGTATAGTATGTTATAAATAATTACTGTTTGCTATAATGAGATTCTCACCCAAAACAGGTACAGCAGATATAGACTGTCGGACTTGTCGCACCATCGGAGACATGGCTAATCTGATGACGTGCGTCACGTGCGGCGCGCACTACCATGGGACGTGCGTCGGCCTCGCTCAATTGCCCGGTGAGTGTAATTGTGTCTGATTTTATCATTTAACTTTTGAAATGAAAAAGTGTGCACTACAATGTTTATTGCTGGCTGTGTGTCTAGGAGTGCGCGCGGGCTGGTCGTGCCGGTCTTGCCGCGTCTGTCAAGTGTGTCGCGGGGAGGCCGGCAGCGGCGGGGCGGCGGGCGAGGCGCGGGCCGTGGCGTGCGAGCATTGTGACAAGCTGTACCACGCGGCTTGCCTGCGCCCCGTCATGGCCACCGTGCCCAAGTACGGGTGGAAGTGCAAGTGCTGTCGCGTGTGCTCGGATTGCGGCGCGCGCTCGCCCGGAGCGGGGCCGTCGTCCCGCTGGCATGCGCATTACACCGTGTGCGACTCGTGCTACCAGCAGCGCAATAAGGGTTCGTGCTGCCCGCTGTGCCGCCGCGCGTACCGCGCCGCCGCCTACCGGGACATGATACGCTGCTCTGCGTGTCGGAGGTATTACCGCTTCAGTGTCCTCTGTTTATTAGTATGTAATTTTTTTTAAAATCTTTAATTTTGTTTTATCGTTGTAGATATGTACATGGCATGTGCGATCCTGACGCGGAACCCCAGCAATATAGACAGAAGAAAGAACAAAATTCGTCCTATGAATACACATGTCCTATATGTAAAACTAATCAGCAGATGGCAGGATCAAAATCTGGTTGTAAGTTTTTTAAAATTTTATTGACATACAAGAATAATCTAAGTTTTACCATGGTGTTTACCATGAAATAATCATATAAATATAAAATTGTATTACACATTTTGCTACATGCAATATAACTATTTTCAGCATTTGATGAAGACACCATGGCGTCAACATCCCAAGATTCTTCTTTTGGTGATGAAAACACACAAGAGCAGGATCCTCTTGCTATAGAATGCAAGGTAAAATAACTGACACTTTTTATTTGAATAAGATAAATTGTTAAGAATTGTAATCTTATTGAAATATATTTTAGCCTGATGTAGGTCTCGGTAAAGGAAAACCTTATACGGTATCTTCAAAAGTTGCAAAGAAGAAGATAGGAGGTTACAAGCTCAAAGGAGGTTTTCCTCCAGCGGGCAAAATTGGTTTCCAAAAACGACAGAGATCAGTCTTAGACTTTGGAAGGAAGAGAGGGGCCAAACCAAAGATGAGAGGTGTGTTTGGTGTCCCCGGCCTCGGTCTGCAGAGACCTCAAGCTCCAGATACTAAAACCTCAGAAGATGATCCAGGTAGAATTTGAATCATCAATCAGTATGTTTTAATAAGAAAATCTTTATAAAAGTAAACTATTTTGACATTATATCCTTTTCTATTTTTATTTTAGGAGTAGAAAACAAATTGGTGTTATGTTCAAGCAAAGATAAATTTGTGCTGACCCAAGATCTCTGCGTGATGTGTGGAGCCGTTGGTACTGACTCAGAAGGATGTCTCATAGCTTGTTCTCAGTGTGGCCAGACTTATCATCCATATTGTGTCAATATTAAGGTAATAAATATAATATAACTTAAATTTGGTTAATCTTGTTTCAAATTTAAAAAGTATGATATTGATAAATAGATTAAAAATATGTAAATCTACTAGTAGTACTACTGTAGTACTAGCCTCTAAATGACCTACTGCTGGGCGGCACATCCTTTTAGTTACCAAATTGTCTTTTTTTACTTTTACTCCCTGTTATTGTCATAGTTCCACTACAGGGCTTCTAATAGTAGCCACATGCGTAGCGATTTAATTGCCCAAGTATGGACTTAAACAAGTAAATTTTAAGGTGTGTTGCAAAATACTTGCGCAAATTACCGCAAACCTTCGTAGACCGTTCGTATAAGTCTAAACTTGCGTAATAAATCGTTACATGTATGGCTACCGTAATATTCCACACCTAAAGGTGTAAAAGGAGATATGAGAAGCTAGTACATATGTCCCCGTGTCCTGTGCAGGTGTCGCAAGTGATAGTGAGCTTGGGTTGGCGCTGCCTGGACTGCACGGTGTGCGAGGGGTGCGGGTCGCGGGGGGACGAGCCGCTGCTGGTGCTGTGCGACGACTGTGACACTGCGTGGCACACGTACTGCGCACGCCCCGCGCTGGCGGAGGTCCCGCGGGGCGCCTGGCGCTGTGCGCGCTGCCGCCGCTGCCTAGTCTGCGGTACCAGGGACACGCCGCTGTGGTGCGATAACTACACCGGTACGTTAATAATGCTAATGCTAAACGTAGACTACGTAGTACAAGTAGATAAAAATATATAATATAATAGTCTTCTTAAATTATGTGGGTTCACTCTACCTACCTCTAAAAATTGGCGTGCATTGATATAGCATCCACAGCCGCATTTTGATTCTACTAGAAGTTACTTTTTGAACAGAATGTGCTCCATGTGCGTCGCTAGTGATGTGCTGCGTCTGCTCGGAGCCCTATTCCGACGGCGAACTCATAATACAGTGCACGGCGTGTTCGCGCTGGCTACACGCCGCCTGCGACTCCATACGCTCCGAGTCCGACGCCGAGACATGCTGCCGCGCCGGGTACAAGTGTACATGGTGCCGCGGGCGCGAGGTGCCGCCGCCGCACGCGCTGGCGGGCGCGCGCTCGTGCAGCCCGCGGCCGCGCCTCACGGCGCACGCTCTGGGGCTGGCGGGCGAGTACTACGTGGACGATGTGTGCCTGTCGCAGCGCGGCGCGCACCACATGAAGCAACTGGAGGCCGACATGGGCGTCACGCACACGCGCCGCAAGAGGCGCTTCAAGAACGAAAACACCGAGAAGGACGCCGGTGAGACGTCCTTTCTCATTATTTAATAATATGTCTAGAATGCATCTGATTGGTAAATATTAACATTAACAACATTGTATGCTTTTAAATTGATGATACATGAATTTTGGGTACTTTTTTATATAACGTATAAAGATGACGTTAAAAAATTATTTAAATTATAATTTCATGTATCTAACATGATTTTTTGTATGTTGAATGCTGGCATATTGGAATAGAAATAATGGCATCTATTGAAACAGTGGTTCAGAACGTAGAAGGCGAGATGGGAGACGACACCAAGCCCGACAGCACCGCAGACATTAAAGAAGAACCCGGTAAGTAGCTTTACTTTTCAACCACATGTTATCTGATAACTTCATACTATATTGAATAAGTAGTAAATAGTAATTGTATGTAAATTATGTTGATAGGGCTGTCCTCTACAAGTCTTAAGGAAGGTATCCTGTGGAATGTGGCCAATGATGGGCCAGTACCGGAAGGCTTTACTATATATACAACTGATCTCGGCCTGACAGTGCTTCGTCGAAAACGACAAAGAAATCTCAACAAGCTCGGCATTGGAGGTTTTGTCGTGCGACAGAGACAGACAACGAAGACTCAAGCTGATGACGAAAAGGATGGAGATGGAGTCCAGGGATCTGGAGGTCAGATGGCCCAAAAAATATGATAATACTATATACATTCTTTTTATTAAATTGACAATATTTTAAAATAAATACTGGTAATTTATTGATCCAGAGTCACCAGGTAACAAACGTAAGCCTCGTCGGAAACCGCGTTCCAAGTTAATGGAACAGTTCCCTTCATATATGCAAGAGGCATTTTTCGGCAAAGATCTGCTCGAGCCTATCAAGCCTTCCATAAATGCTGGTAAGATTTAAAACATATTTCAACTATGACATAATAATTAAATTATTATGACTATTATTAGCAAATTATTTTAAAGTGTTCAAACATATTATGTAAATATTTTTTTACATATAAGTTGATGTCTATAATTGTTAATTTTTTTACAATGGCTTAGGATGGCCCAACATAATTTTATCCTTTCAAGATTTTCATTATATTGATGAGTTAAATGTAATAATGTAACGTTATCAGGTGGCGATAGCGAGGCGCTGCTGGCAGATCGCGACAACTCGGATAGCGAGCCCGAGGACGTGCTGGCAGCCCTGCACCCCTTCAACGAGCACGACTCCACTGTCTACATCACACTCAACACTGTATGTACAGCCTTGCAAACTAATAATTACTACTGAATATATTGTTTTAATACTAAATGGTAACACATATAAAATTTCAAATATATAGGTCCATTCTGGATATATGGGGATGCCTCGTATTTTACTTATACTATTTATTATGCAGGAGGAAAATGAGCTCCTACAGTCCCTTAAACCAAAAGAAGAGAAAGACGACCCGTCCACGCTCAGCCTGGATCACATGAAGATAAAAACTGAAAGTGAGGAGGGCATCCTAAAGCACACGGAGGATTCTACGGCGCTGAAGAACGCCATCCTCGGGCCACAGCCGAGCCCCGACCGCGCAGCCGACCTCGCGCCCCACGCCACCAACGAACCTCCTGCTAACGGTACCGTGTATATCAATTGGCTAATTGGCTGACTCTTATGATTTCTAGTCCATTATATTTCTTTTACATTGTAGTAGTAATTTGAATAGTTCTGTATCGTGACACTCGTAGAGAGCGGTCCGCAGTCCGCGGTGATGTCCGCCAAGGAGGAGCTATCGCTGCTGGGCGTTTCGCTCGACGCGCTGCCCGACATGGACAGCAACGACGTGGACGAAATATTTAAGGGCGTGCTCACCGACGACTCGCAGGTGTTTTACTGTTCATACATTTATTAAATAAATATTTTTTATTATTGGTGACTAATATTTTCTTTGCCTCAAGGAATCCCAGGAGTCGTCAGTGTCATACGTAAACTCGATGGCGGGTACCCCGTACTCGCAGCAGCGCCAGCAACTCCAGAGCCCCATGGACTATGCCTCGCCCTATCATACCGAGTTCGGCAGTAGGTAAGCGAAACCTATAATTTATTTATTTCTAATTGTCTATCGTGTTGTTTCGTTTCGATATGTTTATTGCAATATGCGGTGTACGGTTGCAGCAGCTCGCTGAGTCCCCTCTACGAGTGCGGGTCGGGCGGCGGGTCCTGGGCGGAGCAGCCCGCGCCGCCGCCCTCTTACAACCAGCGCAGCGCCGATAAGATGCGCGCCGACGAGAGTACGTACATACACACCACACCTCACTCCAACCATTATTATATGGTAAGCGGCTCACTCTGCATTATCCCCGTCCAGGTCTAGGGTCGGCGGCTACCATATCGGCGGTCCTGTACGCGAACACCAACCACCCGGAGTGGAAGACGGAGTTCCCGAACTGGGTGGATCGCTGCAAGCAGATTTTGAAAAAGTGGCGAGCGCTGCCCTCCGAACAGAAGGCTCCGTACCTCCAGCGCGCCAGGGACAACCGCAGCGCCATCCGCATGAAGAAGGCGCAGCAGGTACGCGTCAGTCCGTCCGCCCGTGTGTGCTAACCACTACTCACTCACTGTGTTGACTCGTACTCACCCGTGTGCCCTCCGCCATCCGCCCTCCGCCCCCGCGCCGCCCGCCCGCGAATACTGTCCGCTCCACTCACCGCGCTCATCAATCAACTCTCAACTCTTATTTTTATAATTGTTTGTGGACATAAGCTGACAGATATTTATGGGCGGGCGTATTCGGTGCGAAATTTATGGCTAGTGACGTACGTAACGTATTATTAACGACATTGTTGTTATAAACCGTTACGTACGTCGAAAGAAAAATTTAGACAAAAAAGGTAAATGCCGTGGAGTAATAACGAGTTAGTTCCTCGCACGCTTCTCCGTCACCCAATGCCGTGCTGTAGATCCTAACGCTTGTTTAGAGACGGCACAGCTGTACATATATTGCATTACCGTGCTACGGTCACTTACAAATAAATATTAAAGATTCTAATCGGTCTTTTCGAAAAGATATTCTAATCGGTCTTTTTACCGTAAATCCAATTTGACATATTTCATTCAAAACGCCATAAAATTCGAAGCTTTAGTACAATCAACATTCTAATTTAAGAAAAATAAGTAATCAAAAATACAAGTTATAATAAATTTCTGGTTGTTCTCATCGCTTAATATGTTCCATTGCAGTTTATTTCAATTAATAATTATTTGATTCATTGTCATGCTAAACTTGATTCAACGTAACCTTCATAAAAATTGAATCAACATACCCTTTATTAAAATTGAATCAACATAACCTTTATTAAAATTGAATTAACATAACCTTTATTAAAATTGATTCAACATAACCTTTATTAAAATTGAATCAACATAACCTTCATTAAAATTGATGCAACAACCTTTATTAAAATTGATTCAAAATAACCTTTATTAAAATTGAATCTACATAATCTTTATTCAAATTGAATCAACATAACCTTTGTTACAATTGAATCAACAACCTTTATTAAATTGAATCAACATAACCTTTATTAAAATTGAATTAACATAACCTTTATTAAAATTGATTGAACATAACCTTTATTAAAATTAATTCAACATAATCTTTATTAAAATTGATTCAAGCACCTTTATTAAAATTGATTCAATATAACCCTCATTAAAATTGAATCAACATAAAATTTATTGTTATTATGAAATGTGTCAAAAAGGTTAAAAGTCTTAAACTACTTTTTTATAAATCTCATCTTTGTGTGATTGATGTTTGCAATCAATCAATCAATCAAAGCGGATGGATCTGCAGCTATATTGGTGAAATGTTATTCATTAATACATTTATTTTATGTTTTATTCATCCTATTATTATTATAAGATTATAGTACCGTGATAATAAAATAAGTACAAGTGTTTTTAACTGCATACTAAAATAACAGGTCGATAATTTATTTTATGTGTATTGATTACAATACTGTACCACGTGGTGTACTCATTGGGTCTGAATTGTTGATATTATAATTAAATTGTACGCCCTTCTGTTGTACGCGTACGAAGACGCAGTCGTCAGTGCTTAGGTAACATTGTATGTGTAGCGAGGGGTATTATTAAACGGTCATTCAATTGTCACCGTCCAAGTTCGAGGTGGTAGCTCTCTCGACCGATTTTGCGATCGGCCGATCTAAACGGGTCGAGTACGAGAGCGCGCTAACGCCGTCCGTAATAAAATCGACCGTCGGCCGCTCGGAAAATCGACCGAGGCGCACGAGTCTAAGCGTGAGTTGGCGCGGCAGAGCTCGAGCGGCGCAGTCGGCGAGGAGGGTGGGCGCTCCCCCGCCGCGCCGCCGCCCAGCGCCTCGCCCGCGCCGCAGCCGCCGCCCCCGCCCGCGCCCCCTCCCCCGCCGCCCGTCCACGCGCCGCCCCCGCCCGCGCAGCCCGCGCCCACCCCGGTCCGCGCGCCCAACGTGACGGTGACGGCGGGCGGGCTCCTGGAGGCGGACGCGCACATCCGCGTGCTCACCCCCTCCGAGATCATGCGCACGCTGCCGCGCCTCGCGCCCCCCCCCGCGCCCCCCACACACCACGCCGACACGGTACTCCCCGCGCTGCCCTCGCACACGCACACGCACACCAACACGCGCACCCACACTCACACCAACTACACGGGACAACTTTCACGAACTATCGATGCAACAGTCGACTTTATCGGCAACTTTAAAATGAAGCCAATTACAATGTCGTTGATTTCATTAATTTTACTCTTATATTAAATAAAAATAGAGTAAAACAACTTTGAAAGATTGAAGATAGAACATTGAAATATTCACGTTATTAACATAAACACGTCTAACTGTAACACATACCCACACACACTCACACACACCCACACACATGACAGTCTGTGTGTATGCGAGTTGCTTCCGTCAATTGTTGGGTGATCGCGCGCCTCTGCACTCGTCCCCTGCATCACCCAACAACCCCTGTCTGTTCGATGGCGTCGTAGGCTGTGTGATTATTTTGTTTATTTTCTTTTAGCTTTATGTATATCGAGATCACGCTCTGTCCCGCCTCCCGGACTCGCGTGCTCTGTACCCGTAACGTTGTTTGATTTCATTTAAGCTTTGTCTTGGTAGTGTTGGCTTTAACATTGGTATGGTGGTATCGGTGTGCTAACATCTCTAACACTAGATTATAATTATTATTTTTTTTAATTAATAATTTATTTTGCATTTTTGTGCCCTCAAAAGTCTTGTATAGATTTTAAGTTTACAGGATTTTAATGTAACATCTCATAGTGTTAGTGTAAAATAATAATAATCATAGAAATTTTTAAAGGTTTTTGGATATTTTTGAGCACTGTATATATAGAGTCTTGTATACCATATATATATATATATATATATATATTGTATTTTCACTTAATATTTACTGTTCAGTTATCTTCGTTTTGTTTAAGACATTTTTTTAATAGGACACACACATTTGAATAATTTATTAATTTTTTTCTTTAACTAACTACACTGTCACTTTTAAGAAGCTAATGTTAAAATTGAATTAATAAATGAAAATTAACTCGGCATGTTAAATATTTTATGTGTTTACATACATACATACATAACAACCATAATATTTATATAATACACAAGGTTTGAGGCAACTTTATTAAAATTAAATTTATTGTTAATAAGAGCAATGGTTTAAGTTCGTTAAATATGTCAGTGTCGGAAATCTTTCATCATATAATAATATGTATCAGTATTTTTATTATTTAACGTTAAAACCAAGTTTTGGTATTTTAGGCCTTGCTTTAAAATATTTAGAATTGTTTAAAATAAAAGAAATGCAAAAAAAATATTTATTTTTATTTTTGCATGGTAAAATACTTTAGTTTGTTGTATGATTGTAAATATGTTTTATGAATAGGCATCTAATAAGAAATAATAATTTGCATTTATTGCTGATAAAGAGATATTTGATTACGAGCTCCGTCTTTTATGACGTGATAGTAACGAATGCCTCGTGTACAGGAGCAGGAGCGCGCGTGCGGGCAGCAGCGGAGCGCCCGGGAGGCGGAGCAGGAGCGCCAGTGGAAGCAGCTTCAGCAGCTGCGGCAGCAGCAGACGCAGCAGCAGCAGCAGATCATACACGACCAGCGCATACAAGGTACCACATGTACATGTAAGGACGAACTCATTTTGATAGCTCTAATTATAAACTGCAACCTCGATATAACGATTCTGAAGGGAATTGCAAAATTATATCAAAAATATGTTCCAAAAAGGTAAAAAACAAGTTGCTCTTGATGTTGTGATACTCAGTATAATCATATTTATCCGTTGTTGGATCAGCGGCAGGATTGTATAGTCCAAACCCGAGGTGATGAGAGTCGTCGGGAATTTCTACGGGCAGTCATATTCTTCGGTACACGAATCTGTTACCAATCTGGCTAAAGACTACGTTCAAGGTTGACTCAACGCTATAACAAAGATCTTCCGGAAAACAGCCAGTTCGTGATTAGTTTGGCCCTCAAACAAATCAGGAACAACGAGTCACCGGGTTAATTACGGGTGAACTTCTGAAGACAGGTGGACGACCAACCAGTCTTGAAACACATTCAGAAGATATTTAATACCGTGCTTCACGAAGGCAGGATGCCACATGCATGGAACAGGATTGTGGTGGTGCTGTTTTAGAAAAGAGCTAAAAAATGACATTGGTGACCATGAGCATGTAGACGCAGCGAAGCTAGTGGGCCCTCCACCAGCCGGACCGACGACATAGTCAAGGTCGCAAGAAGTCGCTGGATGAGGGCAGCGCAAGACCGGTCATTGTGGCAATCTCACTTCTGATCCATGTTACAAGTTATTCTCAAGGTTTGATGGCTTCCGGCCTCCCGAACAAGCTGGTTTCCGTAAAAGCTTTACCACCATCGACCACATACATACGCTGCAGCATATGTTATAGAAGACTGAAGAGTGTAATCGACCACTATGTTTGGCATTTGTGGACTGTGAGAAAGTCTTCGATTCGGTGCAGATTTGGGAAGTACTGAAGTCTCTTCACTAACTATCGTTGAAAAGATATACCATCTTAGCGCGAACATCATCAGTCCATGTCGTACCGACCCGAAAACATTATCTAAGTCTATTCAACATAGCGTAATTTGTCTCTCACTAGTTCTGGCATCTTTAAGGCTTTCCGATATTAATGTATTATGTTCCAGGCATCTAGAAATGCCAGGCAAAAACCCTTTCTAGTGATTAGGCCCGAAATATTTATTATTAATCATGAATTGCATTATTTTCGTTTGTATCGGTCTAATGTAACTAGGATCCGTCACATTGTCACTTAGGAATGAGGATAAAAAGAGATTTTCCGAAGACCAGATTTTACAGAATATATACAAAAGATGTTTATGGATCGACGGACATTTTTTTATAAACAATATAAGGACCATACCATCCGGACCTGGTGCTGACTTTGATGGTTTCTTTTTAATTATTTTATTGATTTCCTCCAAAATTAGTGGGTTGGCTTGAAACTCTGTGGAAGGACTCTCAGGTTTTCGTTTATACAGCATTTTATATTTAGGCACTTCATATGTGCTTTTATAGGGATCAAAAATTTGCTCGTTGGTCAAGAGAAGCTTACCTTTTTCGTCTTTGAAAATACTCTAAAAAGTACTTAAAAGGATTTTTATCAAAGTCTACTTCGTGTTTTGTTCGGTCAAAGCTATCACGTTTTTGGGTAGACCTCGAAGAATTCGGTCTGCCCATTCATTTGTACCCGACTTTTGAATTTTGGAAAAATTTCTTCACTCCTGTGAAGAAATTTTTCCATGGTCTTCTTATGACCCCCTGAGTGCGAAATGACCATTGGTCAAAAAGTTTATATATATATATACGCGTACGTGCGTCCAGATTCGACTTTTGTCAGCACGATAGCGGCCGCGGTTTCGTTCGGATCGCTTTCAAACTTTGCACAAAAATCAACCATCCAAAAATGAAGGTCAAGTTCGTTAACCAGAGAAATCCGACCACAGGGGGCGCTAGGGCCTCGCTTTTTCTGATTTCAGTTTTTCGACCATGACTTTTTCCCAATACAAAGTAGATCAATCGCGTTCATATTATATGATGTCTTTGATGAATAACTAATGTAGATAAACCGAAAACCTAACTTCAAAAACTTAGGGGTGGGGGTAAAAAAAAACCGAAAATAACTTTTTTCTGGTAAACATTCTTACATCACAAGTATTTTTAATAGAAAGGTTATTTTTTACTCAAAATTTAGGTACCAAAAGTTTTTCCGTAAATAGTACCGTTTCCGAGAAAAAAAATAAAAACCGCTTTTAGCTTGAAAATCTTAGGTAGGTAAAACCACGGCAACTTTTTTCTGGTAAACATTCCCTCCTCGCAAATATTTTTTAATAGAAAAGTTATTTTTTACTCTAAATTTAAGGTAACGCACTAGGTACTACTTTGACTAAGCCAAATAAAATTATCACAGTTTATTCTCGCAAGGGGTGTTATTCTTAGATAGTGAGTTATATTTTAAACGAGTTACACACGAGGTCTACCCACGCGTGTCCCCTTGCGGGCACGGATTTTTTTGTCATTTGTTGTATTAATTTAAGAATTGACCCTAATGCCCTAGACAGTTGGTGACTAAGTTGGCTATCGTCCATGGCTTTGGCCCTACAAATTTCCTTTATGAGGTCTCTTTTTTTCCTTCTCATTTTTGAAGCAAAGCTATATATTTTGGGGATTTATAAGAAATGTGTTATATCGAGAAAATCGTTATATTGAGGTTCGTTATATTAAGGTTACAATAAATTGAATTTTTATAATAAATGTGTTAAGATGCTAAAGTTTAACAAAGGATTGCTCTTAATCATAAACACGTATTACTGTAACAACGGCATGTAAGAACTCGTGATCGTTAAAGCGGCGATGCAACGGCTCCGCACGGAGGGCAGCCCGCCGGGCGCCGCGCCCTCCCCCGCGCAACCCCCGCCGCCCACCCCTCACCCCCCGCCGCACCCTCCGCACCGCTTCCCGCTGTACTCCACCAACGAGGATATCAACCGACAGCTCAGAGACCTCCTGCAGCGACACCCGGAGAAGATGTGGCCGGGACGTTAGTATCGATAGCAAATATGATGTAATAGACGCGGTGATTAAATTATTAATCGTGTACCTGGCGTCCCTCCAGCGGCGCCGAGCGAGGAGTCCCCGGGCGGGCCGGGTGAGGGCGGCGCCGCGTCGTTCCGCCCGCCGCTGCCCGTGGCCATGAGACCCCGCGCGCCGCTGCACCACCTGCAGCACCGACCAGAGCACAGTACTATATTTCAATATTTAGTTCTACTACTACTACTAACTTTAAAAATCCATAGATAAATACTACAAGTAATATCCTCCATCAATGTTATTTTAGTATCATATAGTGTTTATGAAAACGACCGTTATCAGTTTCGGAATAAACGTTCATTATTTCTTACAGTGATCATTCAGCACCGGCTGGTTTCTGCGGACAGTGTGCAGATGCAGCAGAACATCACCAACGCCGCGGTGCAGCATATGGTGGAGCAAAAACAACTGTCCTCCCAGGGAAACGGTACCTATCTCGTATATATTTTCCTATAAATACCTCCAACTTCGTTCTTCAAGCTGACTCAAGACATGATTAGTTTGATTTTAGGTTGGAGAATATTAACTGGTATTTTGCAAATTCAGTATTTTTTTTACAACACTATCAAAATGTTGCATGTTAAAATAAATAAAGATGCACGTGCCAAACAAATGTATAAAAAAATATTATTAATTTAATATTATTAATATAAATGTAAATGAATGTATGCCTAAGGTCATTTTACTTTACAGTATCCAGTAATGACAAACAAGATGGTGGAGCTGACCAAGGGACCGATGACATGGACATCGGTGACATGGACAAACTGGAACAGGACACTGGCAACATTGGCGAGGTACTACATATATATACTACCTTCAAAGTCTCTGAATTGGTGGCAACACTTTAAAATTAATTTAATAGTCCTATAATATATAGTATAGTCTTAGTATTAAAATTTAGCTTTCAATTGACGATCATAGATGTGACACGGCAGGTCGTGATAATTTAGTTTGAACGGAGCTGTTCAATATCGGTGTGCGTCTCAGGTGGACATTCTGACGGGTCTGGGCGCGGAGGACGATGAGGAGTTGCTGGAGTCGCTGACGGCGGAAATCGGGGAGCAGTTCAACATACTGGAGTACGCGGACCCCGAGTTGGCGGCGCTCAACGACGAGACGCTGCTGGACGGGCTCGACCTGCCCGACGACGTGCACCACCACAAGCGCACGCAGCCGTACGCACCACGCACACTTACGTAAGAAAATAGAAATACTAAATTTGTGTACTATATAACAATTTATTCAAACAGCGAGGAGTCGGACCACAAGGGAGACAATAAACTAGACGGAGACCTGCGGGCGGCCGTCAAGAACTTGGAACCAAAGTCGGAAATGAAAAGTGAACCGGAAGTTAAAACGGAGTTGCAGGACACCAAGCCCGAGGTGCCGGTGTCGTCTGCTATGGGACAGATGTTCCCTGACGGCGTGCCGAGGGTCATCACGCAGAATCAACAGATTGCATTACATGTTAGTTATTTTTACGAATTATTTGTATTACGAGGACGAAATATCCATATTAATGTTTTCATATATTTGCATCACGCAGTCGGCAATGCAAGCCATGCAAGCCATGCAGGCGGTGAAGGCCGAAGTGAAGGCGGAGGGCGAGGACAAGAACGACGGCGACTGGCCGCGCCCCGTGTTCTCACACATGTACGGGCTGCAGCTGCCCTCCGCGCCGCAGGTACGAAATCGAATAGAAGATAGCTCCGTAATCTAGTAAATCTGCATGATATTGGATTCCCAAATATAAAACGTTTCCGTCGGCAGCAGGTACAGAACGTGCGCGCGGGACCCCCCAGCGCGCCGCCACGACCCCAGGGACAGTTCATCAACCAGCATGTGCAGTTCTCGCAAGTAAGTAATTTTTTTTTTTCTTGTAATACAGATGCTTAAATAGTCTTTAATGTTATAAAAATTGAGTAAATTTTTTCGAAAAAAGCCTAACAGGCTTTGTATATAAAGTGTAATTCTTATATATCGTTCGCCCTCTCCCCCCTCTTCTCCCGTAGGGCGCAGTTAACGTGTCGGCGAGTGCGAGCACGCAGAGCATCGTGAGCGCAATGACGGCGCAAGTGCAGGCGGCGCTGGCGGCGGGCCGCGCTATTGCGCCCGGCACCAGGTTGCTGGGCGCCGACGGTGCCGTGGGCGTCGTCCGCCACGACCGCTCCGTGGCGCTGGCCGTGCTGCCTCACTCCGGTCAGCTGCTTTGCTTTACAGTTATCTCCTCCGACCCGCGAGATTTTCATTATTTAAACTTATATATAGCGTCACATTGAACAATTTATTTGTCGATATCATTAGTAGTATAAATATATAATGTAAAAAACTACCTAAATAACCTTGATAAACTTGCTGCAGCCGCCCGCGGCATGGTGAGCGCGGCTCGACCGCACGCGCCGCCGCCGCTGCGACAGGACGCCCCGCCTGCCGGTGAGTAGCATGTCGCTCAGTAATAACACTCGTACTATTCAATTGGGAATTACGAACCGCATCATTTTAAGTTATCATCCAAAACCCAAACATCACTACTCTTTTTATAGTCATACATATTTTGCACCTTACCGAGTGCGTTACTCCTACTCCAATAATATCTCGCAACACATTGTGCGATATTCAAACTACAAGTATATCTGTCTTTGCAGGCGGTGCGGGCGCGGGTCGCAGCGCTCCGCCCCCGCCGTACCCCGGGCTGCGCGCTCCGCCGCCGCCGCCCTACCCGCAGCTACAGGTGCGTACCGTGCCGTACACGTACACCTTCCGACCGATCCGATTGGGGTTAATATAATATTCCAATTCAGAGAAGAAGTACGATTAAAACTATGCGATTATATTATCATCGACTTTAGTACGACGCCTCCTACTCGGAAGGTGTACAGTTTCTCTGTAATTAAATCAAAGAAATATTACTATATCAATGTTCCATATATCCGATTATAATGAATACATTTGAACATCTGTCTTGGTATTATTTTTATTTAAATGTTGTGCATGTCGTAATATTTTTTATCTAATTGTTTTGGTGTAATTTCGTTTTACCTCGAAGACGAGGGAGGACGATTGTCGAGCTTTACATGTATGCTACGGAGCGATGGTTCATATTTATGGTCCCAGTGTTCAAAAAATGTGAACCAGTGATGTTTGATCGTTAATCCGCTTAAAACGTGACCGCATACCATTATACCATCACGTGTGGCGGCCTGACGTATCCAGAGCAATATTAATTCATCCAGCGGTGAAGGAGTAATATGGAAACGAGCGATAAAAAACCCTCGTTTAACTCATAAAAGGCTTCATAAACTAATATTGCATGGGAATATTCAACCCGCGCCCCCTTTTCACGCATTGTTAAAAATATTTCTGTTACCGTACGTGAAGTGGCGTGTGAGGGGGGGTGAGGGGGCGTGGTAACGCGGAGGATGGATACAGGCGTGTTGTTGCATGTCGGTGATTGGTTGTCGGCAGGCGCCCTTTGACGCGGAGGCGTGGGGCGACTGGCTGCACCGCCGCCCGCTGCTGCTGCAGGTACACCCCCATGTCACACTCCACGATCGACTCCCACGGCTCTCTATCTTTTGATTCACTCCTCGAATAAGTGTCGAACGCCGATCGGTGTTCCTAATCCTGTTTAATAAATCGCACGAGAGAGACCGCACCTAGAACACTGCCTTCTAAAGAGAGTAGTCTATTCGACATTAGCGTTCTCCAACTTTTAGTACATAATAGATTAGCTGATACACGATTTGCATGAAAGAATTCCTCGACTGAGTCGGTCCATTTTCTATAAGCTACTGTCGCCTCCCGTCTCCGTTTAAACTGAACAGACGTTCGAGGCTCTTGTATCCTTTCCGTTTCCGGCATGTCCCTGACCGGACGTCGCCGGTTCCCCGTGACCTGTATCAGAGGGGTACACTGAATGTTCCACGTAGAGGGCCTTGTCACTACTGATCACCTCGTAGTTAGCGCTTGTTCTCCGCTTGCTGTAGCACGCATGCGTAATTACTAACCTTGGTTCCTTTTCAGCATCTTTTCTAACATAACACTAATATATAAGAGGACTTTAACAATTTATTATTAATATTAATTTAAAATGTGTAATCAGTGATAGGATTTGCTTTTTATTAAACTGCTCGGTGAGGGACAGTCGTCTGTTTTCGGGCTATTGTGATCGTCGTTCACGGGAATGTTTAAGTTTACGTACCTAAGATTTATGGTTGACTCTCCTTTTTTTTATATTTCAGAATACTTCTTGTTAAACATTTTTTTCTAAATCAGGAAAATGTCTACCTTATGGTACAATTTAAAATAAAATGGCTAAAGTTATGTACACCGTAATGCCACGGGCTTAAAATTTATATTATTTTGCCATAGAAACTTTTGATATGCAAGATTTGTCACCTAAAGTAGTATTAGATTTATTGGACAACTACACTGCACTTTCTATTCTCTTAAAAAGTAATAACACCGATGCGGCTCTTAATTTTTATTATTTTTTTTAGATAATCAGTACTAGTAGTTATTGTTATAGTATTCGATAATTAATAAATATAGGTCATTTTTTTTTAATTTGAAATGTGGAAATGTAGTTGAGAAGATAATGTAACGCATCGCTCCCTCAACGACTTTGACAACGGAAAACAGTAACCGAGCCGCGGAACGGATCGCGACCGACGACGAGACGGTCGGCGGCGCGAGCGTCGAGGAGCGATGTGAAAACAGACATTTAACCGTCAGAACGTAAACCAGGAGCAACCGTTGCTTCTGGAGGAGCTGTTGGAGCAGGAGAAGCGCGAGCAGGAGCGCGAGGGCGGAGAGTGGGGCGGCGGCGCGGCGGCCGGGCCCGCGCCCCCCGCGCCCGCACCCGCCCCCGCCGTGCCGCTGTTCGCGGGCGCCGCGCCTCCTGCCCCCCCCGCGCCGCCCGACCGCGCGCTCTCCGACGCCGACCACCACGCGCGCCTGCTGTACGAGCAGTGGCTCAAGCAGTACAACACGTTCGCGGCCGACCAGCTGCGCTACTATGAGCAGGAGGTGCAGAAGCTGCGTAAGATCCGCAAGGTGAGTGTCGAGTAGAGTGCTTCTGTGTTCGTGCGCTTTCGTAGTCGCGTGTTGCGTCCTCCGGTCCGCGGTCACTCTTCCCTTGCAGGTGGTCGTCGGGGGTGTCGGCGGGAGTGTTAACCGAATGTTGATGTGTACTAACCGGGGCTACGGTGCCGCTCTCCCTCTATTACTCCCTACACTCTTGACGTTCTTCTTCCAGTCGCTGAATAGCAAACAGCGTCAGTTGAGAAAGTCCGGGAACGAGTTGATGCCCAACGATGCCGCCGAGCTTCAACGAGTTTCGACGGAGCAACAGGCGTTGCAAAAACATTTAGAAGCTGCTAGAAAACAAGCTAGACAGCACAGTATGCTTATACAGGTACTATAACTTCATGCATTTTTTTCTAAAATAATATTATTGTTAGTAAAATAAACAATGACTAACAAATTTACAGGAGTACGAGACCAAACAACGTCAACAGAATCCTCAATTAGGTCAACAGACGATAATAAACCAGCAACAAATCGGTAATCAAACCGTATTTGCACAAAATCAAAATATTGCTCAAAATCAACAAATGCAACAGCAGGGCACGATCAATCGAACTATGCAAATCGGCCTCCAGGGCACTCAAATACAACAGCAAACGTTAATTAGAACACAACAGACGGTACTCGGATCCGACGGTCAGCCGATGTCCCAGCAGAGGATCGGCTTGGTGACGTCACCGATGAACACCCAGGGTAGAATACTACAGGGTGGTCGCACGTTGGTGATCGAGCAGGCGGGCGCCCCGCAGCAGCAGCTAGTCCGCCAACTGTCGGGAGTGCAGGAGCGGCCGCAGTCGGTGGGTGGCATCGTGCAATTCAGTCAGCAGCAGCTGGGCGGCGTGCGGGGCGGTATGACGGCGGGTGGTCCGACGCCGCGGCCCCCAGCGCGACCGTCTATGTCGCCACTGCACGTGCAGTCGCCACACGCGCAGTCGCCGCACCACGCTCTCGCGCCGCAGTCACCGTTGCACCCAATGCAGTCGCCCATGCAATCGCCGCTGCACTCGCAGCAGTCGCCGCTCCACCACACCTCGCAGTCCCCGCTACATCCGTCGACGCAGTCGCCACACCACTCACAGCAGTCGCCGATGCATGTGCAGCAGAATTCCAATATGCCGCAACAGAGTCCAATGCATCCTCAACAGAGTCCGATGCACCCGCAGCAGAGTCCGATGCATCCTCAACAGAGTCCGATGCATCCGCAGCAGTCTCCTATTCACCAGCAATCGCCGATGCATTCGCAAAATCAAATGTCCACGCAACATTCTCCTATGCATCCGCAGCAGAGCCCGATGCATCCGCAGCAAAGTCCGATGCATCCGCAGCAGAGTCCTATGCATCCGCAGCAGAGTCCGATGCATCCGCAACAAAGTCCGATGCATCCGCAGCAGAGTCCCATGCATTCGCAGCAATCGCCAATGCACATGCAACAGTCACCTATGCACACGCAACAATCTCCGATGCAATCTTCCATGTCCCCACAGCACTTCTTGCAACAACTACAAGCTCAAAGAACGAGCCCTCAGCTGCCTACGCCCAGTCGCAGTCCGCAGGTATGTTTTATTGTCATTTGATATTTTATTTACATATGTATCCTTTGTGAATATTATATTGTTTGTATATATTAATAATATTCCTTTCAGATATACCAGCAATCCCAAATTCAAAGTCCAGTTGCATCGCACTCCCCGCAAATGCAAAACGTGAGTTACTGTAGCCATAAATAATGTTGTGAGCTTGTGACCTCCTTTATGTAGTATTTATATATACATTTTATTCCGCAGAATGATTATACATCAGGAAGATTTCCTCGACCGACATCCGGTTGCTCTTCGTTACAGACACGTTTTGCTAGACCGCCGCACCAACAAGGTATTGTTAATAGACGCGGTCCAAATTAAGGCCCTTATTTACTAATAATGAATTAAACAACACGATTAACGAATATTATATTTTAAGGGATGAGAGTCGGCGTACCTTTTGTCAATCGCCAGCAGACCTCGCCGCTCGGCAGTCCACAACCCTCGCCGGGAAATAACAGCAACGAAATGACAGTAAGCGTCATAATAAATAACTTAAAAGGTCACGTTACGTAAAAGGCATGTATGTCACAGTGACGGTACTTTTCCAGCGCCAACAGTTGCTGCAGCGGCAGCAGTACAGTCCGATGGGCGGCGCGCCGTCGTCTCCGTCACTGTCCCGCTCGCCGCACGTGGCGCGCACGCCCACGCCGAGCGCCTCGCCTGCCGCCTCGCCCGCGCCGCACCATGACCACGGCGGCGGGCACCACCACCACGCGGCGCCCATCCCGCCCGGCTATAGGTACTCCAAGCCCGGCCTGCTCGGCGGCGCGCCCGTCTGGCCCGCCAAGGACGACGAGAGGCGCCGGGCCACCCACATCAACAAGGTCTCCATCCTGAAGCGGCGAACGCCCCCGCGCCCGAGATTCTCGGGAAAAACGGCCCCCTGCGCCGAGCGCTCGGACGACGCGGGGGACTCTGTGGACACCAGGAAGTACGTTCTATACTCCTCGGACGGCGTCGACTACGCGAGTGCGTCGGATGACTCCGCGCGCATGAGCTTTTCCAAAGACGACGACGACGACGACGATATCCAGGAGTTTGTCGAACATTTGGACGACGACGACATCGTCGTGGTGGAGCCGGGCGCCGTCTCACCGGAGGAGCGGATAGCTACGGAGGAGGACTTTGAAGAACTGATCGACGGCGAGAAGCCGGAAGACGAGACGGAGGAGGAAGTTATTCAGGAGAAGCCCATTACGCGAACGGAAACTACGACTAAAACAGTCGCAGTAATCAGTTTGACCGCAGCGAAGCAGCCGTCATCCAACATGCAACAATATAAACTGGTAAACCCATCACAAAACTCGGCACTGTCGCGCCTGCCCGTCTTGAGCGCTACAGTGATATCACCTCATTCTAACGCGAAGATACTAAACGAAGTCTCGCAGGCCACTGTTGCATCCGTTTCCATCGCTAATCACACTATATCTGTGCCGGTACTGAAAAGTCTCTCGGTCCCCATCGCCAACGTCACGGGACACGCTAGCGGCATGGCGAAATCACAAATGAAAAAGGTACCACTGAATATGAGCAATTCTCCTATGTCAGTCAACATGTCATCCTGTCTCTCTAAACCGATAAGCTCAGTCATAAGTGTCATATCCTCCAACGTGGCCAAGACCGCGTCTATGAATCCGGTTATCACATTGGCGACTCCGAACACGGCCGGCGCGTCTAGAGTCCCAGTATCACTGTTAACACAGCATCAAGTGAAACAGAAAATAGTAAAAACCATAGAGAAGCCAATGGCTCTATCGCTAGCTAACACTAAGCTATCAAGTCTGTCCGTGACTCACGACGCGACACTACCGGCTAAGATCTTCCAAGACGACGTCGCGTCGCCCGACAGCACGGTCGTCTCAGATAGTAATATAGATTTACAGAATCCTTCGTCGACCCGGCACCTGTTGATATCACAAGATCATTCACAGAAGGAGCAAAAGTCCATTATAAAAGAGACAAATAGGGACATTGACATTGAATCTGAAATTAGTCAACAAACCGAACTGCCGCATACGATCTGTTTATCGGATAGGACTCCGCTCCTACTGGGCAAGGCGGACATTAAGAGCCCCGACCCCATCCCCGAGAAAATACCAGATAACATAATGGAAGGCGACGACGACGATAAACCCGAAGATAATATTCAAAGTCATCTGTTACTATCATATAATAAGACGATCCAGGACCAATCTGCTGCTAATCCGCCCTCCGTAGACAAAAAGACCGAAGAAAATGTCGTAAAAACGATAAAAGCTATCGCGAACCAGACTAAAGAAATGGTAATAGATTCAAATATGCAAATAACATCAGACTTAACTCAAGACTCGGTGCAGATATCCATCCCCTCTCCGACACCATCACAGGAGAGATATCTGAACGACATGACGATGCGCGAGCATTCTGAAACCGTGGAAGGGAATCAAAAGCACGTAGAGTCCTTCGAGGACATGCTGTGTATGCTCGAAAATATAACAGACGACACCAAAACATTCGGCATGAAACAATCAACTAAAACGAACCAACCCGTTCAAAATAATCCGGTTCCCAATAAGAATCGTACAACAAAACAAGAAGTCAAAGAGCCAGAACAGCACGCTTTTCCGCCTAGAGAGGTCGAAAGACTGAACCTGCAGTCGGCCACGGTGCCCCAACTATCTCCATTGTCTCAACCGGCGGAGTTGACGTCCAACATGGCTAACGTCTCGCAACAGCTGCGAACGATCATGTCTTCGCTAAACAGTAACACTTCTAAAATTGAAACGCAGCCAGTTATGAGAAAGAACAGCGAACCGACTACACCGACGCAGGTAAATTTCGAAACACTTCTGCCGTCATCTAAGGTGGAAATAGCCGTTTCCAGACCATCGGCAGTTCAAAGAATAGAAAAGCCTCAAACGTCCACTCCTTGCTCCGACCCAGTGCCAATGAGCGCGGCGCAAGTGATAGGGTCCCGAGTCAACGCGCTATCCTCTGTAGGACAAATACGAAAATCACCTACAGTATCCCCTATAAACTCGCCAGTTGGAATGCCAAATCCAAATCTCATGAAATCTCCGGCGCAGTCGTCCTTAATAAATAATCAATCATATAATTTAAGTGATGAACCTCAAAACACATCATTGTCGGCTCAAATATTACAAATGCCGGCGCTATCAAAAATACATAGCAATTCTTCAGTACCCACTTCAATTATGCACGGGAATAACATTATAACGACAAGCGTGAGTAATTTTCAAAAGTCGCAGACCTTACCTACGAGTATTCTAGGGCACACTTTACTACAGCCCACGAGACAAATTAACACAAGCAATTTACAGTTTAACCCACAAAGTATAAGTTCAAGTCAGCCACCCGCCTTGGTCATGACGTCCAGGACGATAATAGGTAACAAGGAACCCCCTCCGAACGTTACTGTTCGCACCCACAGCATAGTGAGCACCGGCATGAGTCAGATGCAATCAAAACCCCCCCAAGGATCCATTAACTTTATCACATCTTCGAAACTCCTACACACGCAACTGACGTCCCCGTTAAAAAGATCAAAATCAACAGACGAACCAAAAAGTGAAGTGATCGTGGGTCACATACAACCCACCAAACGACACAGCGTAGAGTCGGTGACTGTTAAATCTGAACCCATGGAAACCGAAGAATCTAACAACGCATCGGCAGTCCAAGCCGACAACTCCGTGAATAAAATAATACAACAAAACATCGTCAATCAAAGAAATGACGAGTCGCAGAATGTGTTATTAAAACAATTACTACAGACAACTACTACTTCATCAAGTGTAGTTCCTCAAAGAACCATGTCGATGCAGAGGACGGCTCCGGCGCTTGGCACTATACCCTCATTGGAAGCTCAACTAGCCAGACCTTCGATACCTCCTCCAACATTGGCTTTATCGCAGGAAGTCGACATACCTAAGAATTCTCCACGACATATAACTTCTGTTAGTTCGCACTTTACAAATCGTCCCATACAGGCAACCATACCGACGTCGTCTATATCTCCTCTCATACACACTTCAACACAGTCTTTAATGGACGTCAGAAAGCAACCGATGAAGCTCATGAATAAGGATGAGACCATACCAATGCCGGAGTGTTCGCCGACGATTAAAACCTTGCCAATGTATCCTATGAGTATTGATAGTCAGCAATTACATCAACCTATAAAGAAAGAGGTGGCTCCGCCACAACAGAGCCCGGTGCATCGTCCTTTTACGCCATTAGATGTTAAAAAAGAACTACTCGATGAAAGCTCTCAACAGTCTGCAACATCCGGGGTATCGACCGCTTCGGATCAAGGAAAATTAGAACAACCTATGAAAGAAGAATATCCCGAAAGCGTCCATATGGAACATTCGTCCGATATAAATCCGTCAGAAACGCCATCTGAAGCAAAAAAACGGAAGCGCCGTGAGTATCAACAAAAGAAACGTAAACAAATGCAATTAAACATGAAAGCCGCCGCTGAAAATAATATGAGTGCTGTTAATGCTAAAAAAAGACCTCGTAAGGGATCTAGATATGAAGAAGATTATGATACATTTATAGACAACTTAATGGCCCAATTAAGACTATTGCCGCCAATGCAGATTCAAGAACCATCCCTTACAACTAATTTCGCTGTGTGTCCATTGTTTGGTTCCGGTGATTTGACTAAACTTAAAAATAAAGACTACGACATTCTAAAGGGAGACTTACTGGGAGAATTTGGTAATGCCAAAATCCCAAATGTAGCCGATTATTACAACACTAAACCGTTTGGTGATGAGGAACCCTTGCCGGAGAAACTGGCGGCATCCACTCAAAGAGGTTTTTACGACCAGGAGTTTGTGCCTATCGTATTTGATGAAGATCCAGAAGATAAGAAACTTGATTTTATTTGTAAAGAACGAGATACAGACACACCGGATACCATTGTCAGTTGTTCGAGTCCCGAGGGGTACGAGATCGAGTTGGACGACAATTTTCCCTATCTTAAACCTATCGACGATGATGATGACGAGGAAGACGAAGAATCATCATTGTCGGGTCGAGTTTCACCAATTATTCCTCTCATAACACCTATTCCGATTAGAGTTAAACCGTGTTCATTATATCAACTTAAAGATGAAGACGATAATCATAAGTCACTCAAGTGTACAGACGCCGACGCTCCTCTCAAGACTAAAATGGAGGACTCACCGAGTAGCACGGAGAGCAATGAGAACGTTACAGTCACTCTCACTCTGACTTCTGGTGCTGCGGAAGATATATTGGGAGTCTTAAAAGAATTAGCGGGCATATTACATATTCCTCCGCCTACATCTTATCAAATAATTGAACGTACGGCTACACCACCGTCCCATAAACTAGGACTTTATAGGTCTAAAGGAAAAGATGGCAAAGAAGGAACACCTATAGACATTCAGAGCATACTAAATGGCGCAGCTAAGTTCTGTCGCCATTGTGATGTTGTTATTTTAGATTCAGTCGTTAGAGCGAAAGCATCAGAGTTCCCTCTCTTGGCAGCAAATAAAGGAAATGCGGAGGAAATTCTTTGCGATAGTGACTCGGAATTGTATTTCTGCAGTACGCAGTGTTATGAGAGGTTTGCTTGGCGTCCAACTAACATTATCCTGGATGGAAAATCGAAAGCAGGCATAAAAGAGGATAGTAAATCAGATATTGAAACTAATCTATCCAAGGACAGAGACGATTTCGACACCGCATCCACAGAAAGTATGGAAACGGACGATCTAGATATGAAACCGGACATCAAAGACGAAAAAATGGATCTGTCTTTCATAGATTCCTTAGATAACGATGAATTAATGAAAGAAGTGGGTGACGACGTGAGCGCTCTGGACGAGGACCTAAAGAGTATAGAGCAGGATGAAAAGAGTAACCAAAGCATCATCGAAAAGGAGAGGTTCAAAGGTATTCGGTATAAAACGTGGTCGCCCGGGTGCATAGGACCGCCGATCAAATATAAACGACCCACCGACCGTGAGCTCACCGAACTAGTTTTTAGAACTGGTGTCGCGATCATGCCGGTAACCAATGAAGATACGCGGAAGTGCGAGCTGTGCGGTATACAGGGGGACGGCGTGGCCGACGGCGTGTCTCGTTTGCTCAATTGCGATGTAGATAGGTGGGTGCACCTGAACTGCGCTCTGTGGTCGGAGGGCGTGTACGAGACCGTGAGCGGCGCACTCATGAACGTGGACACGGCGCTGGTGGCCGGCTCCAGCGCGACCTGCGCCGTGTGCCGCCGGCTCGGCGCCACCGTGCGCTGCTTCAAGGTGCGCTGCGGCAGCGTGTACCATCTCGGGTGCGCCGTAAAGGACAACTGCGTGTTTTACAAGAACAAAACTGCCTTCTGCGCCTCTCACGCACCTAAGGTAAATTTAAGCGTTCTCATATACATTTTTATTATAACATTTCTAAAATAAATAATGTCAGTAGTCTTATCGTATAAACCTAGAGCTTTATATTAAAAAAGGTCAACATGTTAGACTTTTTTTATATATATTCAAATTCATTTCAAATATTTGATATACATTAAAATTTTATAGAACGAGAAGGATAACGAGCTGACAACTCTGAGCGTCGGTCGACGCGTGTACGTCTGCCGCGACGAGCAGCGTCAGGTGGCGTCCGTGATGCTGCACTCCGACACCAACCACCTCATCCGCGTCGGCGGCCTCATCTTCCTCAGTCCCGGACATCTCTTGTCGCACCAGCTGGCCGCCTTCCACACGCCGAACTACATCTATCCCATCGGTTACAAGATTGTAAGACTCCCTTATCTTTATAGCTACTGAAATATGAAATGCGAGGGTATTAATTTATTTTTTGGACATAGGTTCGCTTCTACTGGTCGATGCGTCGGGCGAATAGCCGCTGTCGCTATGTGTGCTGGATCTCTGAGGACGACGGGCGACCGCGCTTCCACGTGCGCGTCCAGGACGACACCAGGCACGAAATGAGCGCGCCCACGCCCCGCGCCGCCTGGGCTGCCGTGAGTATACACACACACACACACACAATGTGTAGTGTATAATAGTAATAGTGTAGTAGTATATAACTATAACCGTCTATAATAATTATTCAAAAGTTTCTTGGATTATTATACACATTTATTTACGATGAAGAATATAATAGATCACGAAATCTATGTCGTAGGTTTTGGACGCCGTTGCGGCTCTGAGGGAGGGACGAGGGGAGGAGGGGGTGCTAAAACTGTGGCCCAACTATGTGACTGGAGAAGATCTGTTCGGACTCACCGAACCCGCAGTCGTCAGAGTTCTAGAGAGCTTGCCAGGTATTTCAAACCGTTTGTTTCACTGAATTAAAGGCATCATTCCGGATCTCGGATATATCACGTCCATAGCTAAATTATACTATATAATATTGTAATAGCCGAATTCTCGCTCTGCAGGTATCGAGACGCTGACGGACTACCGTTTCAAGTTCGGTCGGTCGGCGCTGCTGGAGGGCGGGCTGGCCGTAAACCCGTCGGGTTGCGCGCGCGGCGAGCCCCGCTGCGCGCGCTCGTGGCGGCGTCCCGCGCGCTCACTGCTGCCCGCACCGCCCGCTCCGGCCGCTTCGCCCGCGCCTCCCGCGCCTCACGACCCCACACACCCCGCTTGCCCCTACTCTAAGCAGTTTGTGCACACCAAGAGCAGCCAGTACAAGAAGATGAAGCTCGAGTGGCGCAACAACGTGTACCTCGCCAGGTGAGCGTCGCCGATCCTTTCGCGATGGATCCCCCGACCAGTTGCTCAGCATTAGCTCGGCTTGCAGGTCTAAGATACAGGGGCTGGGGTTGTACGCCGCTCGTGACCTCGAGAAGCACACAATGGTGATTGAGTACATAGGCGAGATCATCCGCTCGGAGCTCTCCGAGATCCGCGAGAAGAAGTACGAAGCCAAGGTAAACTAGAGTTTACTCATCGAGACACTCCTAACTCGGTCCTTCCTCATTGACTAATCTCACCCTTTGCGCAGAACCGCGGCATCTACATGTTCCGTCTGGACGAGCGGCGCGTGGTGGACGCCACGCTGTGCGGGGGCCTGGCGCGGTACATCAACCACTCGTGCCAGCCCAACTGCGTGGCTGAGACCGTGGAGGTGGATCGGCACCTGCGCATCATCATCTTTGCCAAGAGACGCATCGCGCGCGGGGAGGAGGTGCGTATGCATAGTGTAACCGTAGTGTGAGGGCGAGATCGGTGTACTTGAGCACGTCGGTGTTGTTGCAGTTGGCGTACGACTACAAGTTCGACATCGAGGACGACGCGCACAAGATAATGTGCATGTGCGGCGCGCCCAGCTGCCGCAAGTGGATGAACTGAGCACGTCGCACACTCGGACCCGCCCAGCTGCCGCAAGTGGATGAACTGAGCACGTCGCACACTCGGATCCGCCCAGCTGCCGCAAGTGGCTGAAGTGAGCCGCCGCGCACTCGGACCCGCCAAACGGATTTTACAACTTAGCCGATTGATACCGGTCTTATTTATTAGGTAATGGATTTTACTTTAAGCTGAAGTGTGATTTAACTTCTAATAAGACAATATCGACAGAATTTTACAGATGACATTCTTTTTACGGTAATTTTGTATTACAGCTATTAAATATTAAATATTAGGAGAAATGAGAACTCTGTACATAGTATATTGATTGATAAATCATTGTTATTGATATTGATGTTTTAGATATGAATGTTTGTATGTACGTAGTAGGGTTAGATTAATTTAATCTTAATGTATTCTATTATAAATGTTTTGTCGCCGCTTTATCTCTTTGGATGTAATTATTTTGTTATTTAAGAAACTTTATTTTATGTTGGTATCGATCGATTTTTCTAATATTTTTCATAAAAAATTAACTATAATCACCACGTCTCTATTGGTGCGTACAATCATTATTTATTGCTCGGTGTTTTGAGTGAAATTAATATTTTAAATGTTGATGTGTGTTAAGTTAGTTAGTGAGTCTGCATTTAGTGAGCCCGCGTCGGTGTGTAGTGTATCGTAAGCCGCATCGTGCCTCCGGTCTCCTCCCGCACTCTACTATTATTAGATATCATAATTAAATCATTTCAATCTAGATTAGACGGCTATCAAACTGAATCTCGATATATTTTTTCTTCCAAAAGCGACAAGAACGTTTCAGTTTTTAAAGATCTGTTAAAATGTGCGCGATTTGTATCCAGTGTGAATTGTGTTCTCGTTATGTGAGTGACCATTGTTGCCGTCGCGTTATGTGTAGAAGACACACTCCACGTAGAGTCGGGTGTAAGAATAGTGAAAAATATTAAAAATACGAACAACACACATAGTCTTGAAGCGAATAGATCGACTATATTACGAATATATATTAGGAGGATTATTTGAATAATTTTGGACATTTTTCTTGTGATATTTCCGTGTAATATACGATGATTACCAGTTTATACATTTTTTTTACTAAAATATATTATAAAGCACGCGGCGTCGATGTGAGAGTAGATATACGTAGTTAAGTTTGAAGGTCGTGCGTAATTATAAGTCAAATGTGCAATATGAGTCGGTACTGATTGTAAATAATATCCACTTTCGCGAGTCGGCGAGTCGGCGAGTCGTCGAGTCGGCCAGTCGGCCAGTCGTCGATGAATCATGTATTTATGCCGAATGCATTAAACTGCTTTTCCATCAATTATTTATTGAAAGCATTCCCTATTTATCCTCTTTGAGAACTGGCTGTCGTTTTACAGAAAAGATTTTTTGAGAATAGTAAAAATATATCTTTTAGAAATATTCTATAATTATTTTTTATCACATTATTTTCCTTTCATTAAAAGTTTTAAGTAATACTTGGTTTTTTATTTATATTTAATGTTATCTGTGTGCTGTGAACTTTAATTTGACTAAAAATAGTACTATTTATTACATGGAGATGGTTTGACCGTTAAGAAAAATTAAATTATTATATATATTAATGTTATATAACAAAAATCAATGTCAATTTGTAATGTGTACATTCCCATACTCAACATCATCTTATTCGGACAAACAAAACAAATACATATACAATTACAATTTGACATAGTATAATCTTTTATTTTGATTTAAATAAATTTATTTATAATAGTTTTAAGATGACAAAAGGTACAATGTCTATAGTACAGAGGTACTATAAGAATAAAATTGCTCTTTGGTAGCATTTAATGTCCCTACAAAGGGATATAACCAAAAATAACTGCAATCAAAATAATATGGCTGTGATAATGATATGGTAAAATAATATGATAAAAAACAATCGCTCCACTTTAATCTGAATAATAAGAAGCAAGGAATCAGAAGTGGATCTTTTTGTTACAAAATTCTATATTAGTTTATTGTGCATTAAAGAGCACTGGTTGTCAAAGAGCAACAATATTATAAATAAATATAGAAAATTACAGATTGTCAAGTTCGTTCTAAAGAGAGAAAACTCTTATCTTAGCTCGTAGTGATGTAGTTTTAAAGTCTCGATCAGACATAGTGGCGCACTCTGCCGAGCGAATTATTGAACTGTCCTGCATTGAGCTCAATGAATATATTATCTTATGCGTGTATCGACCCCCCTCTGGTGACTTTGATGAATTCGAAAATAAAATGGAGGATTTGTCATAAAAACTAGTCGGTGATAGTGTGCGGTGAATTTAATGTAGATATATATGTAACTTCGTTTAGTGAACATTTGTTAAATTTGTTTATATCTTATAACTTGTTGAACGTCATTTCTGAACCTACTCGCATTACTAGTGTTTCCGAGACTTGTATTGATAATGTGTTCTGTTACTGTAACGTTTATGAAGAGATGATAATATCGAATTTAAGTTCAGACCACTGTTGTCAACAATTTTCTCTCTTTATTATCATAAAATTGAAAGGCCCCAAAAATTTCCTTTTTTACCGATACATAGCACATTTACGACGCAGGGAAGAAGTCGCAGAATACAATCAGGGTGTTTTGCGATTTATCAAAATCCTTTAATTGCGTGGACCATCAAACGTTGCTTGCAAGCTTAATCACTATAGTGTACGTAGCGCTGCAATTGATCTTATTGCTTATTACCTGAATCAAGGAGCCCAAACGGTTTACGTAAATAATTCTAAATCGGCTGGTTATAATCTAATGATGGGTGTTCCACAGAGATCTATTCTTGGCCCCTTTTTATTTTTACTTTATATTAATGACTTGCTCTTTTTCGTTAAAGGTCTATGTGACATTGTACTTTTTGGTGAAAACTCGCTTATTTTTAAAGTTGAGGACTAATTTTGATGAAGTAAACAGTACTCTGTCACGTGTTCTTCATTGGTTCGAAGTTAATAATTTAGTCTTAAATGCTAAGAAAACTAAATGCATAGAGTGAATCTTCCTAATGTAAAAGTAAAAATTTTAGCTTGCTTCCTAATATTGAACTGTTAGAACTGAATGGCTCAACAAATTTCTTAGGTATAACTTTAGATAAAAAGCTCCAGTGGAACCCCCATCTCTCAACATTTGCAAGCAAACTCAGCTCGGCCGGACGTTAATACGGTTTGACTTGTTTATTTTAGTTATTTTCATTGTGTTATGGTATTTTATTATGGGTCACTGCATCCGAAATTAATTCTATATTTATTTTACAAAAAGGATCTGTGCGGAGTAATTTTAACTTAAAAGCTACCGATTCTCTGACTGACTGACTACACTGACGTTTTTTATTGTAATAATTGGCGATTCACAAGTGCTTGTAAATGCCTACTTGAATAAAGATATTTTGAATTTGTTCCCTACAATGTGTTTAATAAAAACTATGGTATTTATAAAAATGACCAAGCTATCTTTAAATAATTGTTTCACTAAATTTTCAAGTTTAAATATATATATATGTTTTATTTTAATATATATATATATTAAAATAAAACTACGTATCTTTATATTAGGAAAAAATAAATTCCCAAAGCCCATTTTAACTGGCAACTTCTGGTATCAGTTTGATTTTAGTTGTAATTTTCTCATTAAATTAAAAACGTTTATTGGTATCCCAAATTCAATAGACGTTGTGTTGCTCCAGGCACAGGTACATACTCCAGGTTTTTGAGACAAAGGAGAGCTTATGTTCTTTCTTATAATTTTATCTAAAAATTCTTAAACATTTTAATATATTCAGCAGTTTAGCCAAAAGATGGAATAGGTAGTTTAGTATTTGAATAAATAACCATAGACTTACCTTTTGCCAAAATCTACTAAGGCGCCCAAAGACAATATAGAGAAAACGGAACCGGATATAAATTAAAACAAATTATTTCTTCCATATAAATTTTATTACAAACTGTTTTCTGGACTTAACGCAGTGTTTCGGAAACGGCCTGTCGCTGTTACTAGAGTTTATTTAATCATTCATTTTATAATTCACAAATCATTATTATGTAAGAAAAATAAATATCTAATGAAACGGAAATGTATTGTGCAATCAATATTAATTGGGGTTAAAGTAAGTCTTCATAGACCATCTCCATGTAGTGTAGAACTAGCCTTACTCTATAAGCCGTATCAAAATATACCAGTACTTGAACCAACTCCAAATACACAAAGTAAATGACAGAAATATATTACAAAAATATAATAAACATGTCCGTTAACAAACATACAACACAATGAGCCCTATAAAGATAAAATATTACTGAGTTGGAATGAAAAAATAATATATAATAATGTGAGGGGAAAGATAAATATAATTTAAGAAATTAATAACAGATAGACAATTGTAACCATAATGTAATGATCCAGAGACAATGTAACATGTCCGTCCGTGCACCGTTACCTACTTACAATTATTGAAAATACACTGAAGGTTTTACAAACCAAAGACTGACTGATGAAATCAAATTAATTAATACAATATTTAATATAATAAAATTAAAAGTACATACTCTAGTATATATATAGAGTGTATCAACAAATCTAAGCTGAAAATCTGCCCGATTTGGTTATTTTATTTTGAACCATTTATCAAAAGGACGAGATACTAAATAAAGCATGGAATCAAGCCCTTCAGCAAGACAAGGGCGGGTTCTAACTCTGATTTATGAACACAAAAACCCTTTGAAGCTCCAAACAACAGTACATACAGTGAAAGCGATCTGAGGCAGAGCTATTTTAAAAACCGCTTTGAGACATCTCGCCGGCTAGCACCGCCTGGCTCACTACCAAATTAATTAATTTATGTATTCCGATGTCTGTAAGTACATAAGACATTTAAAAATATATAGCGATGACTGCTTTACAATTTTTGATTGAATTTCATTATTTTGTAATGAAAAAAAGACTTTGAGAATTAAATGTATATATTAATGTATGCGGCCAGACTTTAGGTTACTAGCAAACGAGAATTAGATTCGTTACAAACAAATGCAACCCCGGGACACATCACAACAATCCATTTATCAACTTCTGACACATGGATACTTTATAGGATTGTTGAGCAACGGATTTGGATCACCAATAATGAAATGAGTTTATTAAGTATAACTAAAGTAAAACATTCAATAATCATGTAGACATTTGTATTAAATGTAAATAATAAATGTGATGTGTGTTGTCAGCATGTAACAAACGGGGTATAGAGAAGACTCGATCACATTGTTGGCCCCTGTAAGTGGAAATACGGTTTGGGCCACGAATGAGGAAATTTGAGGGAAGGCGGGGCTACAAGCGGACCGGGGGGCGAGGGCCGGGGGAGGGGAGGGTGCGGCTGAACTCAGTCGATGTACTGCGCGAGCCAACGGAAGCCCTCTCCGTAACCTTGGCGCTTCAGCACCGAGCACATGAACAGCTCCAGCGGCCGTCCCGGGAGCTCCGACCGAGACACCTTCCCCTGGACATACAGCGCAATGTTTATTATAATTTACACATAAGGATAATGTTAAAGTAATTCAAATCGATTTAATGGCTTTAAGTTTGTAATAATTGTATAAAATGGTACCTTGCCAGTAGTTTGCTGGTAGAGGTTGAAGAACTGTCGCAGCTCGTCCTCGCTGGCCGCTCCGGGCTTGTCTATTTTATTGCCGAGTATGAGCACGGGGCAGTTGCTAAGGGTCTCGTCGGTGAGTAGCAGGTCCAACTCGTTCTTGGACTCCACAAGGCGCGCGCGATCGCAGGCGTCCACCAGGAACACGATGGCGTCCACAGCCGGGAAGTAGTCGCGCCACACGCGCCGCGCCTGCTGATGCCCGCCCAGGTCGAACGTCGTGAACCGCATACTGCCTATCGACAGCTCCTCCGATGCTGCACAGGGTTATATTGTTATGCTGTTTTCTATAAACTGATTACAGTATACAGGAAAGATGTAGATGTGTTCAGTGTACCGTGAATCGTGTGACCTCAATTAAAATTCCACTATTAAAGAAACTTTAAAGTTACCAGTAGGTAACTTGTAAAGTTAAGCAGATATGAAGTTGGAAGACTATTGTCCGTATTACTTGATCATTATTAGTCAATTTTGTCTAAATTTTATTCAATATAAGATATAAAAATGAATGAATGTCGAAACATTTTACATAAGACATTGAATAATAAATTTATTCAACATAATTTAGGTGTTAAGTTTAAAATTACATTATACAACAGTTTTGGAGAGGAGGAGGAGGAGATGAATTAATTGCATATTTGTAAAGAATATATTACGCTCCTCAATTAATTTAATAATAAGTTGCAAAACCAAAATTCATGTCAAAAATAATGTTGGAAATTTTATAATTTTTAAAAATGTTAATTAAAAGACAACTTACTAGGATGCAGTGTGGGCACATGTTGAGCTAGTCTGTCGTCCTTCAACATATGAAGCAACGTAGTTTTGCCCGCATTATCCAGTCCCAAGAACAGAAGCTTTCCAGATTTCTTGTACAATCCTGTTTTTTTAAATAGATATTTTATATAGGTTATAGTGAATAATGTAATAAAATGATCAGTATATATATAATCACAAGCAAAACACACAGTTGATAATAAAATACTTTATGTACTGTTCTTAAATTTAATAATAATAATAATCATGACATACATAACTGTACTGATATCTCAGCCCCAATAAAAATAAAGACTATCTGATACAGGATATTTATTGTGGCATAAATTTAATTTATTGTAAAACTCTTTAATGTTATGACAAAAATATTTGTAACAGACTGTTGACTTAGTAGTCTGCGACCCTGACTCTTGATCCAAGACTTGTTGGTTTGATTTTGCCGTGGGAAAATTCTTCATGTAATCCACATTGTTTTGTTGAGTATGGGTGTAGTTTTTGTACATTATTTATGTTTGTAAAGCAACCCATGAAATTATATTACAAATAATAATATATATACAAATATATATATATAAATATGTCTCATTAAAAATACTAAGATGAAATAAATATAGTTACATTGATCTATCAGAGCAGTTCATACAAAATTAAAAATAGAGTAATATAATATGAAACTAGTAATAGTAATTGGATTGCTGTTTATATTTAATACATAACATTTCTTATTTCTAACTTGCTATTGGATTTTAAAATGCCAGTAAGAATTTATAAATGTTTGGTACATTACTTGAGGAAATCTTTTGTAAGAGCTCAGTGACAGTTATATTAATATTTAACTAAAACTTACCTAGAAATCCTAAGACACCAGTGAACCAATCCCAGATAAACATCTCGAATCTGTAAAGTTTGTTATAATTATAAACTTGTGACACCCTAATTCTTTTCACAAAGACTTATTATTCATGATGACTTGCTTATTGTAAGAAATTAAGCGGTAACTGTTGCAAGTAAGCTTCTGATTGTTTTTTTAAAGCTTATGCTTTGTGAGTCTTTAGAGGTCCATTGCCAATCCTGTATCGCGATAATGAATTGAGTAATATCAATGACAAGACGTCATTTGCGTAGTTGAAACTTCATAGTGAAATTCCTTAAATATAAAAATGAAATACTCACTTATTATAATTGTACTAAATTATCTAACACTAAAGGTAGTTTATCACAATGTTTCGCACTTATTAGCAATATGTTTCGTCGTTAAAATCGACGATATTCCTAATGTTCACATACGACGAAATATCAAACTGTTGGCAATGAATGACGTGCACTGACTTATGTCTTTAGTACTTCCGGAATTGGGGATTTGTCATTCTGCCCGATCAATGTTTTAATGATTGTTAAACATGTTTGCCTTTATTATATAAAAACAGTTTTGTATTTATTATATAAAGATAATTTAAATTTGATACATTTTCAGTTATAAGTACACTTTATAAGAAAGAAAAAGATAGTTTACTCATTCTATTTATTTTACTATTTTCTAATTCAACGTATTTGTGTTTGTACCTAATAAAATACGGAATAAAGGTTAAGGACCCCTTTTATTATCTAATTTTAGACGACACAGACTGAAAAATTTGATACAAGAAATAGTGAGTTAAAGAGTGCTCATCATTTATACTTCACGAAACAAATATTCTCTTTGAGAAACCTCGATCTCCACTTCCCTCTGTATTCAATAGAAAAAGTTCCTTATGTTCTAAACAAAAGGGTCCTTTTAGTGATGCGGTCTGTCTTTTAAACCAGAATAGTAGACGAGTAAGCATGATAGTGTCCATATCATCGCACCAGATAGTAACATTAGCTCACTAACAGCCTTTTCATTATGCGATTTCATTACATTAGTTAACCTAATGCTTGATAGATTGGATAATGAAATGCCTGCGTCAATTATATTTTAGGTATATTATTTTATTCATCTTCAATAATATAAATTAAATGTAATAATAGTTTTAAATTACATGTAGATTATAAAACATTAAAAAATATCTGAGCTATAAAATCATAAGCTGGTAACACCATTCAACATCCGGAAATGTTTCTGTCTTTTTAGTGTTTGACAGCTTTCAAAGCTAAAGGTATAGAAATGTTTTATGCTTAAAAGTTTGTGAAATATGTGAATATTAACGGAATATAAGGAATAATGTCTAGATTAAACATTCATTAATATTAGTGCATATTTTTTTTGTTACAAAGTTTACGGATTGCTGTGATTTTTTAAGGTTATTTGAGTGCTCAGAAGTGTTGTTATTTGCAGGCTAACCATGGCACCCAGGAAAAACAAAGTAGCCAAAGAGGAGGTACAAGTAACTCTTGGGCCTCAACATTTGGTAGGAGAAACCGTATTTGGAGTAGCTCATATCTTTGCCTCTTTCAATGACACATTTGTCCATGTTACCGACTTGTCTGGCCGGGAAACTATTGCCAGGGTAACTGGAGGCATGAAGGTAAAAGCTGATCGTGATGAAGCTTCTCCCTACGCTGCTATGTTGGCCGCCCAGGTATATTATTTTTTGCAGTAATAAACAAATAATATTTGAACTTATACCACTAAGCATAACCCTACTTTTGAAACAATTTGTTTTTATATTAAAGATAAAGAAACAATCAAAGTTAATTTACTATTACTTAAAATAACAAATATTTCAATGTTTTTGAATTATTGCTCCTTGTTTATCTGACGAACATTTATATTATGCTTCAAAATACTTATTTTATTACTCTCCTTTTTTTGCTGATTGCAGTAATTCTTATTGTATCATTATATTTTATATTTATAGGACGTCGCTGAAAAATGTAAGACTCTCGGCATCACAGCTCTGCACATCAAACTCCGTGCCACTGGTGGAAACAAGACTAAGACCCCCGGCCCCGGCGCACAATCCGCTCTCCGAGCCCTGGCGCGTTCAAACATGAAGATCGGCCGCATTGAGGATGTCACCCCAGTGCCTTCTGACTCTACTCGCAGGAAGGGAGGTAGACGAGGACGCAGGCTGTAATTTCTTAGTATAAGTGAACTGTGGATTCAATATAATGATTTACAGTTAAATAGATTTTTATTTAATCACCTATAGATAAGTTCTACAATAACTTTCATTTATACAATTTAAATTTCAAATTTCTTTTTACAAGTAGGCATTTTCATACTTGAATCAATTATTATATTAAAAAGGTCAGTGTAGTCAGTCAGTGAGTAAGCTACTTGGCTTGGTATGCTGGTCTGCTGAGAAGAACCAGCCTGAAACTCAACAGTTGCTCTTTTTACATAAAATTTAACAATGTTTTATGTATACATTACTTATCAACCCACAAATTAGTCTAAAAAGCAAGTTCCATACATTTTGATCAATGAAAGACCTCGGCAAATGTTATAATAAGATTTATTTATTTTTTATTCTAGATTTAAAACCCAGGATTTAAAGGTCTAAGATATCTTGTGGAATTTTATTGTATATATGCTCATGATGAATTTGTTACTTTTTTTTAATTTGTTTGCAAAATTTGTTTTTATTTCCTGTATTTATACTGTGTCTGAAACGGAATTTGATATAAGTATTAAAAATTTTATACAAGTACAAAAAAATTTTATACAATTTTATTAAAAATTTTATACAAGTACAAAAAAGCGCTGTTGAGTTTTAAATAAAAACTCAACAGCGCTTTTTTATAACAAATATAGATTTAATTTCAAAAGCACTTGTAAGCCTATAGACCTCCACTACAAGCCATAGGCTTGTCAAGCCATAGGCTCGAGAACCTTTGGACCTCATCGGCTGTCGGTTCCACCAGCGACGTGCGGCGGCCACTGCGACTTCAGACGAGCAGTTCTTATAGCTATGTCGGTGATTTTGGTTCTTCTGCAGATCTCGTTTCTTATTCGATCTCACAGCGAAACTACTAACATAGCCCTTTCGACCTTGACCTTTCGTATAAGATCCATCGTAAACGACCACATCTCAAAGCCACAAGTCCACACTGGCAACACACACTGGTGGGATATCTTCGTCTTTAGACATTGCGATATTTCGGACGTGAAGATGTTTCGGGGCTTCCTAACGCTGTCTATCCGAGTTGGATCCGGGAGTGATCTCTTTCTCGAAGTTGGCCCTATCTAGCTGGACGGTGTGTGCCAAGTATATGTAATCGTCTACAACTACGAGCGTAGCATCTCCGACAACTACTTGAGTAGGCACGACATGAGCTTTAGACATCAGCTTCGTCTTATCCCTGTTCATTTTAAGGCCTAATATAATAAAATACCATAAGACAAAATACTATGAATATACCTGAAATAAACGAGTCGAGCCGTATTAACGTCCGTTAATTTTCTTACTTTTTAATAGCAAAGACGGTTGAACTGAGTTTCCTTGCGGGTGTTGAGAGTTGTCGGTCTCACTAGAATTTTTTATCTATACCTAAGAAAGTTGTTCAGAATCAGTCAGTTCTAACATTTCGTTGTTAAAGAGTAACCTATAATTTTGACTTTACATTAGGAACTGTAAACTCCATGCATTTAGTTTTCTTAGCATTTTTAATTATTATTAACACTAAACCTACCGACAATTCTTGTATACCTGTTCCTACCGCGCGCCGTCAAATTGACTGGTAATTAGAAGTTATTTTATTATATAACGAAGGTAATAATGAAAATTACTAAAAGTAAAGAGTGTAGAAAATATTATATGCATATTCTAAGAATTGTCATGTAGTTTGATAACGATATTATAACGTTTAAAAATGTGTAATTTTTACAAAAGTTTAAGAACGATCAATTTGACCGGTACTTGGTAGGTTTAGTGTTAATTTCGAAACAATAAAAAAACACGTGATTGAACACTGTTTACTTCGTCATAATTTGTCTTATTACTCTCAACGCATCACCAATAACTTATCAATTAACTTATTTGTATAATAACCTGTTATTGAATAAAAAAAATAGAGTTTAATACTTCGGACGGGATACTTCATTCCATGGTCATAGAGGAGTTCTTGTAATAGTATTTAGTAAAATTTGAATCAAAATCTAAATAAAATATAAGAAAAAATCATTTTAATATAAACTAAAACTTTTATTACGGATTGATCTGCAATATTCTATATGGCATAAATATTTTGATTCTCAACTAACTACACTTATATAAATATAGATGTCACGATATAATTCCAGCTAATATAGTGGCAAAACGAAATGTGAATATGATAATAATTTCCCTCTTTAAAATGTATGGAAGTAAATCAGCTTGCTATTTTAACTAAAAAATATTTATCGCCATTTAAAGAATAAAAAAAATATACCCCAAGAAATTACCGGCTTCGAAGCCGGAGAAGCCCCTCCCCGAGCAAATTCGGGGCAATAATTCTAGGATTTCGGTCATTCGTCGTATCTAAAGCAAAGTATCGCATTTTGTGTTTTTTAAAGGCAAACGACCAGTCAACCACACAGCGTAGGTACCTATCATACCCCGGGTTTATATCACAACATCTGTGTTCATAAGGATGAATATGTGCTACCGCCGTCTCTAGAATTTTAAAGGTCGGGACCTGTCTGTACTCTGGCTGTGCGTAAACTTGTCAGAGTCTACGCGTGCCTATACAGGTCCCATAGTGGTAATGCAGAAACGGATCAACTCTTGGGCCATGTTCAAGCGAAGATTGACTACCTACCTGATTTCACATGCTCCCTCAGCCAAAGTAGTAATCCTCGGGGAATTTACGCACACAATACCAATTGGCTAAGGTTACGAGCCAGGGATATCTGTGTTTAACTTTGCTCTATCAAATGGTCTGTCCCAGTGCTTGATACAGAGTGTAGTACCCATTCCACGTACGGCACAAGACCTGCGACCCGATATGTTTGACACTACAAGTCAAAGGATTGCGATATAATACGGTCTCTTTTTGGATCCTACTCATGGGAACCGATGTGTTTGGCTGTCGCTAATGTGATATTATAGGGTAAGGAACTATTTGTACCAAATTCTGTGGTACCAATTGGTGGCAAATCGCGATCTTGGTCACAAACTCGAATTTGTACAACCAAGGAAAAACCACCTGTGATCCCGCGGTGTCAGAGCTTAAAATTGAAAATAATATTAATAATAGATTTTCGACAAAAAACATCCGTCTCTGTTTAAAAAAAAACACTCGCAGTGCCTTGCAGAATAAAAGAATACTGGGATACTGGGCCTCGACATTTTTAACGACTATCTGTTTCGTGTTTTTGTTGTTTGTAGAGCAAGGGCAAGTAGGCCTCGATTAAATTAAGAGTGATCAATAGAGCGAGGCAGTATATCAAACCTGTGATCGGCGTCGGTTATCATTTGTCATCAGCGACTCGCACGCTCGTTTTCGAAGAGTTGTTTATTGTGATAAGAATAGTGGTTAAGCGCCATGTTCCTAAACAGTGGGAAGATGACTAGGATGTATTGAAATGATAGGAAATAATAGTATATTTAGATCAAACAGTTCTTTTACAGCACGTGGGAGTAATCGTCGTGTCGAGTGTCGTCATAACGCCAATGAGAAATCATTCGCACAGTACTTTTCTTCAAATGGTACACAAGGTAGGGAAGTTTTGGCAATGTAGATCAGAGATAAGAACAGAACTCCGTCTATAAAATAAACTATCTGGTGCCAGCGCCTCAGTTCTCACTCCTCCCCTTCAAATCTTTTTTTTTTTATTAAACTCATCCGTAGCTATGTTCTAATTATAGCACAGATCAGTTTTTGTATCTTCTCAAACTTATGAGTTTTTATATAAATTCAGAGTAAAAGGACACCTGTATGTTAATTATGGAAATAGAAAATAAAAATTTTCAAAAATCTATATTTTTTATATAAAATTCATCGTTAATGATGTTCTTTAAATTACAGCATGTTCTACTGGAGACTTTTTCACATTCTTTGTCACGAAATGGCTTGAAAACTACTCGGTCAACCGAAAATTATGAAATTTTGAAATACAAAAAACACAAATTAGGAGATGGTTTAAAAAAAAAATATTTGAAAAATGTCATGTCTTGGAGGAATAATCGTCAAAAAAACTAATATCCCTTTGAAGTCAATGGAGAAAAGAAAATACGCGCGAAAAATTTGCTTTACAATAAAAAGCGCGTGAAGAATTTTTTTTATCGAATTGTACGGTCCCCTGTTCGATTTATTTTCGCGCGGCGTCGCTTCGCTCAATATGCAAACGGCACTCGAGATTTCGTGAGCGCACCGAGTTGAAATTGAGGGTCTGTTGGCGCTCCTAGTTTTAAAAATTAAAGCTATAGCTTTAATTTCACCGTTCTGTCATATACTGAACAGCCAGGGGCGGCTTAACCTATAGTGCAGGGTGTGCAATGCACACGGGCGCCGCGGCACTCCCTGAGTCGGCTAAGAGCATCGTCTTGGACCATCATGCTTGAGGGGCGCCAGGGTTTCTTTGCACACGGGCGCTACACCAGCTAGAGCCGCCCCTGCGCGTAGCAATCGGTTGTGACAAAAAAATATCTCACGTACAAATCTTGTCTCGTTAATGTTTTATTATACGGAGTAATTGCTTTGTCACATATCAATATGACATTTTTTTTTTGACAAGTTATTTTTAAAGAATACATGAAATATAATTTATTTTATATATTTAAAAGTACAAGGTCATAAGTATGCAAGTTTAGAATTATTCATATTTAAGGACCTAGGAAACATAAAAATATAACAAAAATTGCCTGTTTAATATCAGAATGGGTCCTGCTATAACCCTGATAGATAGTAAGATATATGTGAGGTTTGTCTATTAAATTATTCAGCAATACATGAAAATTTTTTTTGAAGCTTTTTTGCTGATTTATGCATTTTTTCCCAATTTTTCTTAGTCGGCACATTTGGAATACTAGCAGCCTTCTTTTATGTCGGCGAGTGTCTTTACTGAAGAGCTTATTTCCATAGCTTAGTTCCATAAGTAATAAAGTATTGATTCAAAGTGAAAAAAATTAAAAAAGATTGACCACGAGTTAAAATAAGTTTATAGAAAACTGATATAAAATAAAAAAAATATAACATCGGATGTTGTTATTTTTAATATATTAATATTTGTGATAAATAAATAGTTATTTAATAACATACAGGCTGCGCTCTCCGTCTTTAAACATTTATTTTATACACAACGGTAATTTTAAAAAGTTACATACATTTAATAGTTACATTACAACAATATTGCACTCCGAGTGTTTCATTATAATTGTTAATTAACACTAGTCAATAGTCAATAGTCAATAATCAATAGCCGCGCACCGAAACCTATTTTTAACATTATTAATATAAAATAAAAAAAATGTTTGCCGTTTTTTTTTACACAAAATTTCTCGTATTATAATATATAAATTTAATTTTCCAAAATTACTTCAATGAGATCATTCGGTTTATTTTTCAATACAATTAATAATTATTTTACAATTTCATTTATATATTCTACCAACACTTTGCCCTCCCGTCCTTCGAAGCCTTACTTTAATTACAATAATAACTAACGACTATCTAAACCTCGATTACGAGCAACGAACGATTACGCTATGACACAGTTCTGTGAAACCAAGAGACGGTTATTAAATATTAAATTGTAAATTAATATAAGAAACGATACGCTAGAGACAAAGGAAAATATGATATAGTCTTAAAGTGTTCTCCGTTAACACTTTAGCAAATGCTTATATGGATGTACTACGGCGGCAGGTCACCGCCTTACCGGGCTAACAGTACCAGCAGACGGACATAAATTACAATAAACTTTCCTAATTATACTACATATTATGAAACAGAGGATGTATACATTTAAATAACAGTTTATTCACCGACTGTAAATTTGTACAGAGGTCTGGCGGGCGGGGATGGCGCGGGCGCGGGGGGCGGAGTCGCGCGAGGCGTGGGCGGCGCCGAGGGAGCGCGGCGGCCGCTACAAGCCGCTCTTGAGGCGAATCTTCTTGAGATGGGCGGGCGCGGGGTTGGGGAAGGGGCGTCTCTTGGCGGCCAGTGCGGCGTCGCGGGCGGCGTCCCAGGAGCTCGAGCCGCTCGCACCGCCCGCCGCGGTTGTTTCTTCCGAGGACGACGAGGCGGCGGGGCGGCGCCCCCGCAGCGAGCGCGCGAAGCCCCGCTTGGCCAGCTTGGCCGAGGAGGCAGAGCGCGGATTGTCGGCGTCGTCGGCGGCGCGGCGACTCGTCTTGGCCTTCGCGACGCCGCCCAGTTGCGCTTTGGCGGCATTCGGCTTGCGAATGGCGAGGATGTTCCGTCGCTTGGCGGCCAGCGTCCTGGGCTTGGGCTCGCCGTCGGCGAGGTAGCGCGTGCGGGAGGCGGACTTGGCGGGCTCGTTCTTTTTGGCGAACTTGGCGTTGAGGTTGGCGAGGTCGAGGCCGGAGCGAGGTGCCAGCGCGGGCGGGCTGCGGCGCCGCTCGGAGTCGCTCTTGGCGCCCAGGTAGGCGTTCTCCTTGCGCTCGTCCGTGGCTTTGCCCTTGGAGCGCGCGAACAGAGGCACGCGCGTCGGGGACGACGTCTTGGGCCTCAGCCGGGACATGGTCAGCTGAAATATCCAATAATGCGTTTCATGGCGGCCCCGCGGTACACAGACGAGCGATACTATTTAGCGTTAGTCTGAGTGAACGGTAAGCGTAACGTTATAGTGCGAGTGCCCATACAGCGGCCACTCTTATTAGTTTCTTACCCAATATATTTAGTATTAGGCTGGTGATTGTTTTTTATCTAGAAGTTTGGGGGTGTTTAAGCACTGAAAATTAAAGAGATCCGTTAAGAACAAAAAAATTATAAAGAAAATTTAAAAATATATAACACATGTGGAAACTAAAATATTAAACGTTAATAATGTTAAGTAAATTATTAAAATGACAAAGAAATTAAAAATTATTAAAATACCTTATAATTGTGGTAAAAAATACGAAAAAACAGTTTAACAGATGAGTTAAAAAAGTTTTGAGAAATCCTAAGAGTATAAGAGAGATATCTCAATGAACGCTATGTTATCAAAAGTCGTATGTTACTCTATTCGACTAAAAGAGACAGATACCTTATTAAAGTGAACGGTACAAGAAATAGCAATATTTACTGTTGGAATTTAATGTTCTTATATTTAGAATATAATAACATTGCCGGAGAGTAGATGGATGGAAAATAATACAGTGAGTCTGTTCTGTGCTTTCTTGTGTATAACTGCGGGTGCGGAGTGCTAGAATGCGTGCGTGCGAGCGTGTGTGTGTGTGTATGTTTGTCCTCGCGTGTGTGTGCGTACCTGTGGTCTGGCGGTTCGGGAGTGTGTCCTTAGCCAGTCGCGCACGGCGGCCAGGGTGCGGTGTTCGGAGCACGGGATGCGCGAGTTGGGATGCTGCGCCGTCAGGTCCAAGATAGAAGCACCCAGAGACCGCCCCACCTGTGGAGTCGCGAGGGATGCTCACATTGAATTTAGAGTGAGTTCGGTGCCCTCTTACGAGGTGTGCTGGCAAAACACTACTGAGAGAAAACAACTTATTGCCAGTGTATTTACATTTTGATACATTTATTTGTACCCTGCCTGTGCACGACGGTTGCTGCCCGCTTTAAATAGTTTGATCTCTTTAATTATTCCAGTTTAGGTTTAAATAATCACGGAAGCATTATAAGCTGTAATATATATGACACTATATAGCAGAACATTAAAAATGTGTATTATATTATATTGCAACTATATTTGACAATACCAACTACACATACACGGTGTAAAACCGGGAGGGATGTCACCAAGGTACGGTATCATTATTACTGGAATGTTACTATTGGGTGGCGCCAAAAACACAATTATATAATCTAATCATTGATTTGTAAATAAGATTTTTTAGAAGAACCTAAAGTATTTCAAAAAGTATTCGTCTAAAACACTACGAACGTATTATTATTAAAATATTTTATTATCATGGAAAACTTAATTTTAATTCATATAATTTTATCATACAAGAAGAAAATTGAAATTTAATATTTATGACACAAAAACGTATTCTGTAAGATAATATGTACGTTAAACGAAAGGACGTAAAAGGAGAGACAATTTTTTATACACATATTTTTGTTAGGTTTTGTTAGGTATCTATTTTATAAAATATACGGTAAAAGAAAATAAATCATTTATATATGAAGTAAACGACATACTGTTATAATAATACGTACGAATAGAAAATGTACATATTTAAAAAAACGCTCTACACGCATTTGCTTTGCTTTCTTCTTTCTGTTTCTTTGAGTTTCTCGATGGCATGTTTATCTTCTAGCATACACATACTAGAGATGCCATTGTGTGCTTTCAACATACTTACCATTGAAACCAACATTGATTTTTTGTGCCTGATTGTGACGTCACAGTTCCAGCAAAAAAGCGGGTTTCAAATTATTATAGTATATCAGGGTATAAAAACCTATAATTTCCAATATTATTTCTCACTTATATCTTCTCCACTTTGAATCAATCAGATTACTTGTATATTTCAGGACTATTTTGATACCATAGTTATTGAAGTGAACCCTTTGAAGACACTTTCCAACTTAAAATTAAGCCTGAGAAGAACCACAACAAACTCAGTCGGGTATTTCTTTATTGTGATCGCTGTTTCATAAATTTCAATATATTTAGTGAGCAATTTAGGAACTCCTAAAACCATAAACTGGCCTTATGGTTAGTTAAAAATATTTTTTGCCTGAATGTTACGTCACAAACGTTATTTATCTCGGTTTCAGGGTATTCATTGATATTCCGCTATGGTGTCCTTAGTAAGTATATGCTCGAAAAACGCGTACAATTCGAAATAGAATGTTTGTTAAAAAGAGAAATGGTGTCAAAAATTTGACTTCCATAAACCAAAACACTAAATCTAAGACAAGACAACGAAGTTTGAAACCTTGAAATTTATTATATTTTATTCTGCTATAACGAAAGTTATAGACGTGGTTTGAATGAGAATGCAACCCTCCCGGTTTTATTCAACCAACAATGAAACACGAACCTCAACGGGGCGCATCTCTCCGATATAATGCAAATTCTTAGCGCGACAGTGTCTTACCTGAAAGCGTCGCAGTCCTTAGGTTCCGTTCAAACATGACTTTGTTTAATCAACTTACACGTACTCTACTATTACTGATGTAATGAGAACCATTAATATATGTTACTTTATCAATCGACGTAATGAGAACCATTAATATATGTTACTTTATCAACCGGGAAACAAATCCACTCTAAAATTTCAATACAGTTACCAACACGACAATGAGACAACATGGCCTAGGTCAAGAAATACTCCACATCTACCCACAGCATGCATCCACAAACCTGGAAGGGGTTTACCTCCTCAAAGATGTGCGGCGTGTATTTGGGCGGCAGGGGGGGCAGGGAGGGCGCGGTGCCACCGGGGGCGTGGGCGGCGGGGGGACCGGCGAGGGACTCGCGGCAGGGGGGCGGCAGCGCGTTGACGAGTCGGCCCGTGTTGTAGTTGCACTCCAGCGTGTAAGATCGCACAAGACCGGTTGCCTTCAGCACGGCCACGCGACCGGAGCCCTCGCGGGACATGCCGTCGCGACGGTCTCTGGGGATAAAACTCGCCACGTTCAGAAAAAGAGAGAGAGAGAGATTTTATATTTTTTTTATAGCAGTCTGTTAATATAAATAAAGAGCGGCCTACTTGAGGTACATGTTCCGCTCGGTGAAGTTGCACGAGGAGAAGTGGAAGTGCAGGTTGTTGAGGGACATGATGCGGGGCAGCAACATGCACTCCACGGAGGACTCCAGGTCCTCGAAGTGGTTGCCGTACATGAAGATACCTGGGAGACAAGCATAATTAAGCGATCACAGAGACTTTGAGGGGCAGACCTGCAGATTCTAGTTATTTTAAACTCAAGGAATTCTTTATTTCTTACAAAAAACAATATCATTTTTCATATATCCCTTCTACGTAATCTTGGCTTTGTAATATTTCATATTCTAATTTCTTCGTCACTTTTCTTCTTAACAAAATTTATTTTCGTCCTTTCTCCAAAAACTATTACTTTTGAACTTTAATTTTTTGAAAAATCGACGTGTTTCGCACATGTAGTATTATTCTCTAATGAAATCAATAATACCTTTCTTGGAGGCGTGTCCGTGAAGATCTATGTACAGGTACAGTCCAGATTCCGGGTCCTTGTGCGGTCGCGGGGGCGGCGAGGAGGCGGTGGGGGGCCCGGGAGTGGGGGCGGGGCCCGGGGGGGACTTCTTCTTAACCGACTTACTCGCGGACTTCGGCTTGTCAATTTTGACATTTACAATCGGCTGGTGAGAGAGATTATTGACACTATAATGTTATGATTAAAATTTAATGACTCAAACCGGAAGTCCTGCTTCAATCTTGTTACGCACAGACACACCGATTTCATGTTTCCCATTGGTACCTACCGGTAGCGAGTCCCCCGTGCTGCCGGCAGAGCGCGGCGGGGAGTGCAGGGGCACGGGAGCTTCGGGAGCCCGGGTGGGACGCGCCGTCGCCTCCGCGCCGTCACCCGACGACGATGCTGGGGCCTGCAAGGGGGGAGGGGGCCTCGCTGAACAACCTTCTTTTTTTAATATTACTCTCACTACTAAGATAACACTCACGAGTTCTTCGTTGTAGTCTGTTATGATGTATCGTTTGAAGCAGTTCGTACAGAAGTAAACATTCTCGGCGTCCTCCGCGGACTCCACGTCGTTGAGCTTTAACAAATAGGTAATATGTTTAACTTTGAAGCTACTTTATATAAAGATACTCAAGCTAGATGTTACTTTTACCTTCTGTTCTTGTTCGTCCATCTGTTGTCTCTGGTACTCCCCGTACTCTTCTATATTCCTGTAAGCCGGTGAGTCGGAAAGCATCTGATAATAAATCAAATACATAACTGTTAACAAACGGCATAAAAGATTATCACATGTTACATCATATATATGTGTGTGTGTTTGCGTGTGTGTGTGTGTGTGTGTGTTGTGCGTGCGTGTGCGTGTGTATGTGTGTGTGTGTTTGTGTGTTGTGCGTGTGCGTGTGTGTATGCGTGTGTGTGTGCGCGTGTGTGTGCGCGTGTGTGTGTGTGTGTACACATACCAGTGCGTCGCGGTCGAGGCGGCATGACCGACACCACCCCATCCTCACCGCCCGCGGCTCCAGCGCTATACTCTCGCTGCGTAAGTATGTGTATAATTTACTACAACATAAATATACATAACAATAGTGACTTCAAGTAGATTAGCTTAGTTTTGCTTACACCGCGGCGGATGAATTGGACTCCATGAGCAGACTGATGCTATTCTTCAGAGTGTCCCTCAGAGGTTTGAGGGGATTGAGGCCGTGTATGTTGAGCTCCTGGCTGGTACTGAGGTGGACGGTGGATCCCAGGCACGAGCGGAGGACGGTGTCGTTAAGAAGAGACGAGCTGTCGTCCAAGTTGGCGTTTGATGGATTCGATGATATCTCGCTGGTCTGAGACGGCATCTCTTGGAGCTTCATGTCGCATACCTGCAGTTTCAAATCGGAAATTGAAGGACTTTTCAATAAATTATGTATACTCAATTAATTAATTTTACTCTTTTTGAGGCGACTTCTTACTTTCCTAATTCTAATTTTAAACCTACGAGCTTCGTAAAGGGACTATTGGCTCCAGTATAACTCTGATTGGACCTACATTTTCATTTCAAACAGAATCCATAATAACAAATAAATATTCAATGTCAAGGCTGGATTATTGATCGCTGCATGATGGCTTTAGATAAAACGTTACACCTCAGTACACAATCAATTACGAAGGAACACTCTACTGGAAATGTTGAAGTGGAATATTGCTAATTTACAAAATTACTGAACGTTTATTGATTATAGATTAAATATTTCGATATACACCCTTTACAGATAGACAGAATATGCTTTATTGTATACCACACATAAGAATAACATGGAATGATATTAAGAACGGAATGTATAGGGGTACAAACGCGGTTTTACCGCTAAGTTACGATTTCTTTGAGACAACTTCTGAGAATGAAGGAATGAAAGCGTGGGGCAAAAATAAATAAATAAATATATATATAGAAGGATGAAAGTAAGATAAATGCTGTTGAAATGAGAGTTATAATATATGTATACAGCTTTAAAGATAATACGAGTTTAATTTTGATGTAAATGAAGCCATTGATGGCGATGTCTAAGGCATTTTATTCCAATTATATTGACTGAATCGTTAGAGATTTGTTAAAGAATTTAGTTTCTGAACTGGTCAAGTTTTCAAGGGATATTAAAAATGTTATGAGTACCTAAGAATTGGAATCTATTATTTAAAAAGGGTGAAGAAGAGAATGAGAAATGAGAGTAAATGCATGTTACGGCGAAAGCTACTTGGTAGACTTGAGCTGTGAACGAAAGTAAAAAATACGATCAAATTTGCGTAATTCAAATATAAATCGCATGGAAAGATTATGTTTGGTTTCTCAGGCTTGTTAAGTTGATCTTCGGTTAAATTGGTATAGCTTGCGCCTTCATAATCCAGAATAGGTGGAATTAAGAACTGTGCGAACATGTATCACCTGATCAGTGCTGCATATACCCACGATTCAGCTGCGATGCAAACACTATTCGCCGTGGGCGAGAGGCCTGAATCGCCATGAGAGTAAATTTCTACGTCCTCTACCTACTTTTAGTAGGGAGCGAAATTTTATGAGTAATCCTATTGATGAAATTTGTAAACAGCAATGGAACCAGCACTTCACCCTGAGGTACTCCAGCACGCATCACGGAAATTTATCAGCATTTTAACATAACATTCAGTGAATTGCAGAAAAGTAAATGAAGGAAAGTAAAGTCGGCGAGACAATGGTAATGTTCAGTGTCTCCCTCCCGGTATGGATCGTGGGTTGAAAAAAATATATTGTGAGAATTAACATCAATATTATTTTAAAACTGTGCAGAAGTGGATTTCCAGCTCCAGGAGGTCCAGCTTTACAGAAGCTCCAAATTACTCCAGAAATTTCTATTTTTAAGACGCGTAGTAATTATTTACTTTAACAATGCTGATGTTAAAAAGTGTAGAAAATGCTATAAGTTTGGAATATTTGATTCTCTCGGATAAATTCTGGGACATACCCTTCCTTTAACACGCAATTGCACCTGTTTTATAATTCAGTTACATTTATATTATATATATGATAATATGATAAGGACCTGTTCTGCGAGATGAGTGGCGTCTCCGCCCAGCCGCTCGTCGGAGGCGGCTTTCAGCACCAACGTCTTCACTTTCGATTTGTCACGCTTTAGAGAGTCCTTTTGATTTGGGGACCCCGGTGCCTTCTTCTTCTTTATATCACTCAGCTGGGGACGGACGGACAGGTTTATATCATTATTGTATGCAAAATTACAATTATATGCAACAAGATCGTTATTTTTGTTACTTATGACATCTAATTTAATGTTAATAACTCACCTCTGCACTTTCACTGATATTTTGTATGCTACGGGATGCAAAACTTTTAGTCTCCTCGCAAATATCTTCCTCCTTTTCAAACCCAAAGTGATGGTATCTTATAAGCGACCTCGAGGCGTACACGGTGGGGTGGTAGGTCAAGGATGGGTTTAGATACACCCTATTCAAGTTGACCCCCCTGGTATCCGTCCGGTAGTGACCCCGAGCTACCCCATCGGGATTTAAAAATGGAATCATCTTGAACACGTATAGCTTTCTCAACTGAATAGCGATCGGGTCGTTCCGGGTCAGTAATAAATTAAGGAAGCCATTGAATACAAAGCTCGATGGAGTTTCTCCGGGATGCACTCGTGCTGATATAAAGATCACCTGAAATGGATAATTATATTTATATGTGCTTTCTAATTATTACTTTTCATAGTTGCTTTCCATTCATTACCTTCTTATTTTGAAATTTCAAAGGTCTCTCCTGATTTTCCGGAAACAAGTTTTTTAGTCTGTCCTCCCTCTCTGAGGTTATGCCGTGATGTGATGATATTGTCAATAAATCGACACGCCTTCCTAAAAAAATAATTTATAATGAAAATTTTTAATCACATAAAAATGAATATTAGATAATATTTTAATTACCTTCTAAGGAATAAATTAAACACTCCCTGCAATAATATATGTCGTCGGGTGACTGTGGCGGGGGCAGTGGCAACATTTTAAGATCTATAGAGTTCAGAGCTATCTGGAGCTCCGCAAAAGAATACGGATATGTAAATGCAAAGAAGGTTGTCGCTTTTGGATTCTCTGATGTCCGATATCGGAAGGACAATGTGAATGTGTTGTCATCTGTCTGAAGAAACATTATATTGTTATTTTTATACAATTTGCAGATAGATATACACAATCTAAATTATTAACAAATTCTTACTGAGTGCACCGGGCGATCTCTGATCCTCTCCCACTGTGGCTTCCCAGGCAAAGTACGGGTAACAGGGGCCATACCCTGGTTATACATCTTGCCTTGTTTGTTTAGGTTTATCAAGTTAAGCCGCACCTGTTTATTATATTAATAGTAAATGGACAATAGTTTTTAAATAGCTGTTTCTAAAAAATTATTACTTTTTGAAACTACTATTTTTATAAAATGTAACTAAGTAAAATAATAAAATTACATATATATCACCTCATACCTGAACATTGGGCTCGCTGGCTTGTACACCAAAATAAAACCAGGTACGATTCCCATTTTCGAATTCAGTGCCAGCGCAATCTGGTCGTGTCCATAAATTAAACTCATAATCTGGGGTCTCTGAAGCATTTGTCTTCGGATTTACTGTTGATGCTGCGAAATTATATACCAAAAACTATATAACTCGCCTTAACATAAATTATTTACAATTTAATATCTGCAACTGTTTATTTAGTTTCTTTTCTTATTGTCTAATGAATCGTGGTAATTACGATTAATGACAAAGAAAGATTGGAATAAAGGATACTCACCAATAAACTCTGTGGGCACTCGTTCAACGTGCCCTAAGTTTCCAGAGTCAAAATTATGAATAAAATAAAAACCTCCGCATTCTATTATATTGCTGCGATCCATAACTAGTTTTGTTTGACTACATTCTAAGAAAAATCACAAAAAATACACGAATGGAATCCACTTTTTGAACACATTTACTTTATTAATTTTAATGTTGAAGCATAACATTCATTAAACATGTTTGAAATTTTCAAAATGACGCTAAAAAATAATAACTACACTGTTTTTCCAAACAAAATTATGTAATTTTGTTGACATCGATTGACGGATAACAGCTGATTTAATTTATTGGTGATCTTTTTATAATAAAAAAGTAATAAATTAAAATTATTTAAAGTTCTTAGCACTTCAAAAATGTTTACTAAAATTTAGAAAATGTTATTTAGTTTAAAAATTTATTTAAATGCATTTATTGTTTATTTGAAACACCACTTTTTGCCACTATCAAATTTTATTTAAGATGGCTGACATGCAATTCTACACAAAGGATATGTGAGCTGCCAGTTCTAAAAATCTAAAGGTATGTATACACGTTACAAAAGATAAGGGTATGTATAATTTTATTTAAATCTTTAGTCCAATTTCAATTTTGGTAAGATTTGAAACTTATATTTTGATAGGGAGACTGAGCCTAGACGGATTGACATACAAAAATATTTTAAACAGTTGTTTTGTATTTTACTGTCACCCCCTTGGGACAGAGATTAAAATAGCCACAGGACCCTCGGCGCATCTAATGCAATGCAGTTTTGATCATTAATTTATTAAGAATTTTACACTTATACTGTATAAATTTTGTATCTTCGAAATTATCTACCTGATTTAAAACAATTGGTTTAATTACATTTATATTAAATATGAACATATTATCCTAGGTAAATAAATGATATTTTCGTATAAATCACAGTTGGACCGCATTACTATTAGATGGAGGTCTTCTTGTCATCTCTAATTTTACCTCTTCTATGATGCATGTTTCTATAATAATAATATTATAAAAATAATTATTTCGGACAAGATCATCCATATAGCGTTAGTATGTTAGTAACAATGTTTACTTATAAATTAAGTTAGTTATTGTTAGTTACTCTATAAAAATATTTTATTTTATTTTATTTGGCCCGTCATTGTTTCTATCCAATGTTTCTGTATAGAACAATGAGGCGAACCATGATTGTCTTCAGAATGCTGTTGCTGCTGGCCCTCATGCGCCGCAATAGAGACGATGCTTTTTTACGCATATTTGCTTGAAATCCGTCAACCCGTGCGTCTGTGAACATTGCTGAGGCGCTGCAGAACCGTGGTAGTCGCAACAGCATTCTGAAGGCATTGTTATACTGCACTCGTAGAGTGCTGTGGGCTCGACGCGTGTAGCTCACCCACAGGCCACCCAAATAAAACGACTGACAAAAAGCCCGAAAAAGGGTATTCTTGACATCCGCAGTACCACGAGCAAACCTGCGTGCGAGCAATATTGCTTCTTACCGCCAGCGCCCTACGCTCCCTCTCAATATCCTCATCATCACAAATCAGCAGTAATTATATGGCCCAGATATTTAAAATTGTCAACTCTCTTTAATGTTGACCCATTTATAGTTATTATTGACCCACGACCTGGTAACCGTTTACCAGCCTTAAACACGAGGATCTTACTTTTTGTGGCATTGTATACCAGGCCATGGTTCCTCGCGTACGACTCGCAGATCCCTATCAATTTTCTTAACCCCCCGATCGAGGGGCTCAGCAGAACCATGTCGTCAGCGTAACTCAAGTTATAACATCCCCAATGAACGCTGCTGAGCTTCTCAACCAGCTCATTCACTTATAGGTTAAAGAGAGTAGGAGAGCTAAGTCCACTCTGTCTCACGCCACACGTGGGGGTATACTCATCTGACAAGACCCCTGCCCACCTAACCTGATTTTTTTGGTGCTTATATCAAAATTTTAATAATTCAGTACATTCCGTCGGCATACCCGTGCCTCTTAGCTTCTCCCACAGGAACTCATAATTTACAAGATCAAAGGCCTTGGACAAGTCCAAAAAACACGTATACAGGCGTTTTATTCATAGTGTAATACTTAAAAGTATGCTTAAGACAGAAAATAGCGAATATACGATATGATAGGAAATTTGCGCTATAACCTCATTACTGTATAAATACCTATTAAGTATCTTGACTGTAATATAATATATACTGTATAATAATTTAGTTAAAGTACCGACACTTATATTACTTGGTAACACGGAAGTATGTTTCGCGAAAATCATACCTTGTCAGTAGCAGATTACGTACAGGCCATTCTAGTTAAACGTATTATAAGCTAATTTTGTTATTTTAAATCAGGGAGCAGTGTCGTGCAAAATGTATCGGTTATAAAAGTCGATAAATAGTTGTTAACAGACTTCATTCAATTAATGTAGGCAATGACTGAAGGTATGTTCAACATTATTGTTGAATCTCATTTCTCAGAAACGGTTCTATTTCACTAAATAGTCAGCCATACAGTGTAATTAATCATTTGAGATTGGAAAAATTGTTTATTACTTAAAATAAACTTTTTAAGGACATTATTGTATAGTCTTATTTCTAAAAATATAAAATAAAATAAAACAAATCAATTTTATTACATAATTTACTTTGAATCACATACATTTGTTATCTAGTTTTGCATAAATAAATATAATATAATTATATCTTAGTATTAAGTGTATAATTTTGAGAATCATTTACAGCTGATAAATCTATATCACTGAGAGTGCTTTGATAGATTATACAATCTCTAAACTTGACCACTCTTGCGCTAATACTTTGAAAATATCTTCATTCCTCCAGGTTTATTCCACTTGACTGAAAAATAAAAAAAAAGTTATAAAATACAAAAAAAAAATATGCCATCATAATATAGATAAAAAATACTATTTACATTTTTTGTTGACCATAACATTGTCACAGGTGTGAAAATACTATATGACACTTACATGATTCGCATGGTGTTGGTGAAGCCGGAGCCCTTCCTCCAGCCGGTGACCACCACCACGTTGTCACCGGTGTTGAGGAAGCCCCGGGCGCGACCGAACTTCAGCCCGTACTGCACGCGGTTATCCACGTCCTTCAACCAGTCACTCGCCACGCCCTCTGAACGCAAATTATGTTCATTTATATGGTATTATTGAAATACGTAATATACTCTTTTTAGGCTAACGATTTTCTTGTCTTTGTTAAAATAACTCTTAAGAATTTTCCTACTCCTATCTCTTTGAAGTATTATTATATTTTCATCTAGCATGTCTTGAAAGGGTTTAACTATAGAATGTAATTTAAATCTATATTCTCATCTCGCTCACCCTCGTACACAATTGGTAGGACGCCCCTGAAGAGATGTGCCTGACGCGCCGTCTGCGGCTGGCGGGTGACGGCAATGATGGGGCAGCGCGGGCGGTATTTGCTAAGCAGGTGCGCCGAGCGCCCGCTCGTGGTGATCACCACCACCGCCGACGCCATGCATTTGGTGGCCGCCTCCACCGCCGCTATGGCCACCGAGTGGGCGGGGTCGATTTGCGTCTTCACCTTTACATTTCGTCAAATCATATATAGAAATTAGTTTAAAAGTATTCTTGATACAGTTTGATAAATAATTTATCAAATCCTTGCCTGCTGCACCAGGTCGTTGAACAGCTGCTTGTGCCAGATGGCCGCTTCGGCCTCCTTGCAGATGTTGGCCATGGTGAGCACGCACTCCAGAGGGTAGTCGCCCTTGGCGGTCTCTCCCGACAGCATGACGCAGTCCGCGCCGTCCAGTATGGCGTTGGCGACGTCCGAGGTCTCGGCGCGGGTAGGGCGCGGCTTCTTCACCATGGACTCTAACATTTGAGTGGCGCAAATCACCGGCTTACCGACCTGACCAAATACAAATGTATACGATTATTCTATTTATACCTTTTTCTACAATAAAGTTTATTAAGTCACATTATTTATTTTACCTGGTTGCAGCGAGCAATCATAGTCTTCTGCGCTAGGAACACTTTCTCTGGTGGGATCTCAATACCCAAATCACCACGAGCCACCATGATTCCGTCGGATTCCTATAAATTAATATATACATTATATGAAAAATATATAATCTTGACATTTTAACATAACAATTACTGACTCATAAAAGCTTTTATTTGTATTTCCTCATAGTATTATCAGGTATAAATATATAAACACTGGAGAATAAAATCTCAACAGAATGATGTCATAGCTCAATGCAATGTATGATTGAGCAAATTGATGCATCCGCTCTAGTACTTAGCAAACAAATAAATGCAAACTAGTTGCAACTAGATACAATAGAGCAGACTGTGGACTAATTTATTTCTATTAGAATAACCCTGACCAGAGGTCACATAGATAATGTATTTATTTACAAATATTTAAAAACTCTTTTTAATTTATGTAAATAAAAAATGTCTTGATTCTGCTTCACGCCATATCCCTTGCAGGGTAGCCAGAGAAGACCTAGTACCTGCCATTCTGGCAGCATTCCAACAACCAAATATACAATATTTATAAAGTGGTTACCGCAATGATCTCATCAAGGTTGACCATCCCCTGGTGGTTCTCTATCTTGGAGATGATCTGTATGTGTCGCCCCCCCTCCCCCAGGATGCCGCGGATCTCCTTAAGCGCCGCTCCGTTGCGAATGAACGACGCGAAGATCATATCCACCTGGACATCATTATAAATTATCATTGCTTTATTAATCATAAACAACCAAAGTTGACATTCTTGTCTATTAAAATAAAAACTATCCAAAAAAAGACATGTGTCTGTGGTGTTGGAAATTACCATAGATAAAAAATCTTGTGAAGTGGTTGTTGTATTTATCAGAAACAAAGGTGATAAACAAACAGACAATTTGATAAAATTTTTAAATAACATTGCAGCTTCAATAATTTACAAATTTTCTAAATTTAAATCATGGTATGTTATGCAATGATATAATAAAAAAATATAGAATATTTAATTATAATTTCATATCTATTTAACTAGATCTATAATAATTTATATAATCTATATAATAATTGTTTATAAACATAATAAATTGTATGAGCATGTTTATCACAAGCTTAGCTGTGATAACGCTGACTGCGTATTACTGATACTGCTCTGGATCACGGTCATGAACGCTGATACAAGCCTAGTTATAAGATGTTTATTTAAAGTTATTATTAACACTAAACCTACCAAGTACCGGTCAAATTGACCGTTCTTAAACTTTTGTAAAACTTACACATTTTTAAACGTTATAATATCATTATCAAACTACATGACAATTTTTAGAATATGCATATAATATTGTCTACACTCTTTACTTTTAGTTATTTCCATTATTACCTGCGTTATATAATAAAATAACTATTAATTACCGGTCAATTTGACCGCGTGCGGTAGGAACAGATATACAAGAATTGTTGGTAGGTTTAGTGTTAAATAGCCTATCTTGTAGTCATTTCTCTTTGTATATACACTGAATTAACCGAGCACCCTCAACATTAAATGCCTTGTAATCTTTGATGTGTAATCATTTGTTAATCTTAATTTTTGCAAATGTTCAGGACGGTACCATCTTACCATCAGATAGACAGTTATATATATAATACATACCCCCTGTTCAACTCCAAACAGTAAGTCAGATTTGTCCTTCTCTGAGACCGCGGGGAGGTCCACAGGCAGCCCCGGGAGGTTCACCCCCTTACGAGACCCCAGCATGCCTGGAAACATGGTAATACTAGCTCATCAGTAAAGTTTATATTATAAAAGTTTTTATCTGTCTGGCTTTTATTAGGGTCCTTAAAATTTTACTTTAAATTTTTAAAGATATAAAGTAAAGTAGTTTCCTTTTTAAAAATTATAAGAATATGGAACCTATACATACAAATTGTATCATAGAATAAAATAATAGTTTGATAAAGTTTTAAGAAATGGCATTGTTGTGTATGTGTTACAAATAATAGATAACTTCATTTATTTTTTTTTATTTTTTTATACTGTCTAGGTTAGTGCTTGATTATATTCCACCTGATAGAAAGTGGAAATGTAGTCATAGGTGGTAAGGTGGTAAGGTGATAATTTTTTGATACATTTGTATGAACACAAATAGAGACAAGTTGACAGAATTATTAGGATTTTGGATTCAAGCTGATCGCATCATCTTAATGGTTGCAGTGCTATCTACTGCTATGTATTAATATAATCAAAGACTATTTCACATAACCCCTACCTCCGTTCTCAATAGTGCACACCAAGGTATCAGTTGTTGCAGACTGGCAGATAACGGAGATGAGGCCATCATCAATAAAGATCCGGTTGCCGGGCTTCACTACATTCGTGATGTTTTTGTAGTCTAAATATATGACATTGGCCGAACCCTTCTCCTGGAGCGAAGGGTCCGTGGTTAGCTTGATGGTCTCGCCTTTCTTCAGTTCAACTTCTGCTGAACCACCCTGAGGGAATGAGGCATAGTTATTTAAGCATATCTTTATTGCATTATATAATGCTGACACTATAGCTCGGTTGCCAGAGCTACAATGACAGTTATTTCTTAGGTCATGGGTTTGATTCACATTGGTATTAATAAATGATTATTCTCTATTTATTCATAATACGTGACATTTATCTCATCAATGCCAAAGTTAGAAATGAATGCAACATAAATACTTACTCCTTCCAAAAGGCCAGTCCTGATCTCGGGTCCCTTAGTGTCCAAGGCGATGGCCAGTGAGAAGGGCACTCCGAGTCTCTTGCTATAGTTCTCCTCAGCAATGCGGCAGTTCTTGATGGTTTCCGCGTGGTACTCGTGGGAGCCGTGAGAGAAGTTCATTCGGGCCACGTTCATTCCCGTCTCCATCATCTTCTCTAGCATTGCTACATCACGGGAAGCCGGCCCTGGAAAATATTTATATATATCCCTTAAATCTGCATACATCTATCATATTTTAAATATAAAAATAACAATCATTCGCGTTATTCGTGTAGGTAATTCTTATGTGTTTAGTTACTGTAAACATATGAAGGTCATATTTCAGTATTGTGTATTATGATGGCTTCTGTTTGTAGTTCATTTTGTCGCTTTTTGTTACTAATTACTCAGTATTATAAGCAATACATGATTTTAAATCTTTGTAAAATAACTAAAGCTGTTAAAAACGCAATACAAAGTCGTATGAAAGAGCTAGTACAAGAGTCTTCAATAAATGGGCGCCCACCCCACACAGCTATAGAAAATTATCGATTTTCGTTTGGGATGTGTAATGGAAAAGTAGGAACATATTTGCGATAGCTTGAATTAATTCTTTCTTTTTAGAACAGTTGTATGTATGTAAAGTCGACATTTCACTTTCATAATACAATTTTATATCTATAATTCAGATTGTACTAAATATAAAGAACACCTCACATTGTCTATAACACTTTGTGTTGCAGCATTACTAATGTAATATTTACGAGTTTTTAATATATATTTACCAATAGTACAGATGATGCCGGACAGACGGACGTATGAGGCCTTGGAATCGATGTCGAGGGTGCACATGTGCTGCAGGTGGGAGCCCGCGTCTGCTGCCACCAGCTGCATGGCTGGCTTGTCTGCTGAACCCGTCTGCATAACGTATATTATATAATTATTAAATTATAATCCAACAGATATGAGATATATAATAAAAATTTTGCTGTGTTATGACGTTTACATCAGTTTTTCCCGCGCACTTTTTGTAAAGACAAATTTAAAAATGCTTAATCATGTGCAAGTATTCCGTAAATTCTTGAATTCCAAGAAGACAATAGTGTCTAATAGGAATACGTGCTTAGGCACGTTCAAACATTATTAGATTATTATATAATAAGCTCAAATAGATAACCTACATTAATTATTATTCATGTAAATAGCAGGTGATAATAAACTTGGCAATAAAGTATTATTTAAAATAGATTTATTGTACTAAATATTTTTCAACACTTATACTTACATTGTTTTATTATCACATTACAAAAGGAAATATAGTACTATGTAACTTACTAATGCATTGGCAACTAGCACTATTCAGAACTGGAGTATCCTGTTGGCCCACAAACACACGAAGGGAAAGGAAACGAGAAAAAAAATATTGAAATAAAAAGGTATAAAAGTAAGTTTTATATTCACTGTTCAAAATCAGTATGTCAAAAGTGGTTAACAATACTTAGACGTTAAAATTACAACTGCAATTACTCGTTTTGAATAACGTATCAACAAACACTATATAAAATAAATTATTTTTATTGAATATTTAACAATATTATACTCCTTACATATACTCGAATTAAGTATTATATTGACAAATGCAGCACCAATAATTGTTACAGCTACTTCAGTATTATCTTTCACTAAATATAGAAATAATATAGAACATAATATGCTTATTTATGCAAATGGTTATTTTAAACTTTGTTATTTATATACTAAGGTAGAAAATTAATGTGTTACAGTTTAAATTGAATGTCGCTAAGTGCAAAATAAAACGTAAATCACCATAGCATGCATTATTTATGACATCATTTACAATATTAAAAAGTGACATATTTGAATTAGACGTATTTTTTTAGTAAACTAAATTTTGCACTCTTGTATAGTAATTTATTTGTATTAAATGAAAAAAGTTACAAAAAATTATTGTATATATGTATAAATATATATACAATATTTTTTTGTACAAATCTATACAATTCGATTGATAAATCATTCTATATTTAATTTGCTGAAGTGTAAAGAAATCGAGCATATATTTTAAATTATACAACAATAATAATTGTGTTAAAAAAGTGTGATCCGAAATAACGTCAATATCTATGCGTAGCACGAAAATAGAAATCGTTTACCTCAGTTTTTCCATCGTAGATTGTTGACCAAACCATAGTAGTAACACTAGTAAAATTAAAGGATTTTTTAGATATATTATCAAGTAAAACTGGCCGAGCTAGTGATCTTGAACTGCCCTTCAGTGTGGAAAACTTCTCTCGGCTGCAACGAAATGCGGACTTGCGTATTGGACATCGAATCGCAAACGTCGGCGCGCGCATCAACTTCGCGCGGGGTGAGTATTGTTAGAAAAAACTAGGGTGAATATTACAAGACATTATTCTTTTGACAAAAACCGGTTGTAGCAATCGACCCTATATTTAATTATGAATTGTATACAGTGCCTTCATGATAAACGAAGGTAAGATTAAGGTCTTGGGCTGACAGCTTACTCTAAATTTAAACATTTGAATATGGGCCAATCTATTTGCCAAGGAGTCCATACTATATGCAACAAATTTTGATTATTCAATGTCAAGTGTTTTTATTGAATTACTTTTTATATATGATATGATAATATTTGTGGATATTATATAGTAATATCTCTTTTAATTCCTAACATTATCATAATACACACTTCCGCGTGTGTATGACGCGCGTTATATCGGGAATACTAAACCTGTCTGTATTTGTTACCACAATTTATTTAGACTAACCCAATTCTATTAACATTTCATGTTTTAACATGTAGGTAGATTGTAAACTTTCCAATATTATGAAGATGTACAATTATTATTTATTTAACATTTATGGTATTGATAAAATTATATAATATCATATGTATTTTTTGTTAAAGAAAAACAAAGCAATTCACTATAAAATTGTTAATTCAATTAAGTATTTTGCTCTTTATTGATATGAATATCCCATTTGGTACATCCTGTTGCATGTTATGTTTGATGTTTTAGGAATACAAAAGATATTATTATTATAATATTTACCTTAAACCCTTTCACCGTTATCATTTTATGAAAATTCACATTTTATTTGATTCTGAAAAAGATTTTGTCATATTCTTTTTCAACAGTGTCACCGACATAGTACTCCTTAAAAAATTAAGACATCTATTAAAAGTCAATATTCAATATCAAAATTAAAATCAATAATTCAATTTCATCATGTTCTCACATATATGTATAATTTATAATACAGCATTTTATACATATTACAATAAATAGGTAGCAGTACACATTGTTCCTTGTGTTTACCATATTTTGTATAGTTTACTTGTTTACTCGTAATTTAAAACTTAGGAAACTAATTATGACTTGACAACTGTTAAGTACTTGTTATGGCTGAAATGACAGTTTCATGAAATTCAGAGGTCAGTCACTTTGAGCTATGATATAAGAGATAAGGTTAACAATGCATAACAACATGGATATTGTAGGAAATATATTTACAACTTTGTAAATCGTAATATGAATGATAATTTAGTAAGTATAAAATATTGTAGAATATTCTACGCCGGTATGTTAAAAATTATTAAAATACCTATTTGTAAACTTATACTGAGCAAAATAATTATATGCTTAACAATAATTATGTGCTTTTATTTACTTACATATGCCATTTCAGTAAAAAAATCACGAATGTATAACCAGAGTTAAATAAAAAGTAAAGTTTAATGGCAATGAAACTTGTAGGTTTGACAGCGTATCATTAAGGACTTGAGGTCATTGCAATGTCACAGGTACAATTTTTGTTATAGCCACATTATATAGATAACTGATATTAATATAATTTTATGAGTTTTAACTGATATTAATTATTATATTTTTATATATTGGCAATTATTTTATAAATATTATTTTCTAAAATAATAAAACAGAAATTTATAGTTAAAAAATATATATATATATAACAAAAATGTTAAAGCGACAGCAAACAGAATGTGACTATAACCAAACTAAATATAATATAATACTGTCAATAAATAACTAGCCATCAAATAAATTTACTTACTTTTGACAATAAATTTCTTCGATCTACTGCTTTTATTTCAGATTTCCAATATTAACACGTCCGAACGAATCACTGTAAAATATTTTCTGGTAGTCTTGTATGATCGGTCGGTGTTGATGATATAAAATCGATTCCTGTTATCTTTATCTGTTGTCAATAAACTTTACCCTTATATGATTAATTAATACTTATAATAATCGTTATCGCATAATCCGCTATATTATGACTATATTTTAGAATAATACTACCGGGTTCCCGCTAATATTTACTTATTTGTCTTTTCCACTTTGAACCAATACCAGTGATCAAATGTGTTCGTCAAATGGGAGTGGCACAGGGTCTTATGTGATACTTACTGAAATGACTCCTATAAAGACACTTTCCAACTTAAAATTAAGGCCACAACGGTATCAAAAGCACCGCACCGCAGAGGATATCAAAAGAACCGCAAAACAACTCAGCCAGGTTTAATAATATATTACAGGGTTCCTATAAAAAAGACGTAAAAAATTCTTAAATCATATTTATTCCAATCCAATTTACAATGAAAACCATAACATGTGTCATAATAAAATTATATCATTAGGTATATCTACTGACAAGAATTTTACCTTTTTTAAAGGTTTTTGGAATGGCATCCACAACAAATATACACCTTATAAATACAAAAGCAATTACTTTAGGGTGAAAAAAAACAAAATCTCAAAACTGGAAAGTGGTCACAGGCATGAGGTATTTTAACAGACTTATTAGACACTGGGTATAATTCACATATTTTTAATGAGTGCACACAACACACGTGGAACACTCCTAACACCATATTCAATAATAATACCGGCATTAAAAATAATTACATTGACGGACAATCAATATTGTATATACATACATCTTAAATATATATTCTTATTACATTTACACTCCAAAATATTGTGGTTATAATAAGTGTTTAATACCAGCAACAGAACATGTTAAAACTTTATAGTTTTTAATAAAAATAATTCGAGTTTGTATTTCTATTATCTTCATAAAATATTTGACAAGTAGTCAAAGTGTAAATGATTTATATTTAATGCGGTCGTCTTCTTAATTACATCTTCGAGACTTATTTAAAAACAAAATCTTCAGTGATTAAATATCTATCGAAAGAAGTATATACACACAAGTAGAAAAATAATCTGTGGGAAGGCAAGTCTTACAAATTTGTATATTTGTTGAATATAAAGAAAGCAGTCGTTTAAGCAAGCAATTAAAATATCGTTGTAGTCCCAATGTTGTTTTATATAAAAATAAGTAAACGAGTCTATATCTGAGAATTTTAAATTACATTACGAGTGAATTTGATTATATTAAACTAACGAGATGAACAATTGAACATATTTGGTGTTCAAAACAGTGCTACCACGAAAACAAGTGGAGGGGATTTATACATTTTGTTTAGGCTACGTTTCATATATTCTCTCTTATTTTAAAATTATCTAATAGGACAAAGTGCACTTATAATATTCGTGGTAATACTGCAAATGTTTTGCTTTTATATTAAATATATTTACTTTTGAATATTTCAGTAATAAATAAGGCCAAATAATATTAAACATAAACACTCGACTGGTCAATCAATAATATTCTTTATATTATATTAAACATTTAATATTGAATTACATGTTTATAATTTTTAATTATATTTAGGCCTATATTGTCATTTGTATTTGAGTAGCATAAAATTGTACATTTGTTCAACATTGTTTAATACGTTTTTATACTTTGATAAACCATCATTACAATGAACTGTATAAATCTTAGAAAATTATATAGGTATTCCTTTAAACTTTAGATAATATTGTCCAATTGTAACAATGTTATAAGAGTGAAATTGCTCTATATCTATATTTTACAATATACTTGTTGATATTGTGATATCCTAGTTTTCAATACATCTCGCTACACTCATAATATCACGCGGGCAGACATTCGTTACGTATCTACCCTAATTGTCTTTTTAAGCATAAAAATCAATATAACATTACAATAATGTTAATGAGTTAAACAAATCGGAACGGGCGAGCTACTGAACGTGCATTACACATCTCGACTGAAGCCTATTGGTAATATACCAATACCCAACTACACAACTATTTGTTCGAAGCTGCCACGCGAGTGCAAGTCCTAGTATGATCTAGCCGACCTCGCTTTTAACGTAAAAGAGTAAATATGGCGTGGCGGCCGATCGCATCTTGGGCTCGGCGGAGAGCAGGTCCTCGAATTCCTCGTTGGAGATGGGCTTGACGAGGTCGTCGTCGCAAGCTAGCCAGCAGGCGTCTAGGCGGGGCCGTGGCACGCAGCACTCGTTAGCGGCACAACCCACCGGGGGAGCGCGTGGCCGGTTGAACAGAGTGCGCATGAAGCTGGAGCCGCTGTTGTTGGCGGCGGCGTCCCCACCCCCCGCGCGCTCGCACTTGGTGCCACCCGTGGGGGCGGAGTCGCCGCTCTCGCCGTGGGAGCGGTCGCGCGCGTATGCCACGTAATGGCCGCCCGTGAGCGTCTGGCCTAGGTGCATTATCACTGCCCATAGGATGTATCTGCAATATTGTTTGTTGCGTTATTAGAACTTATGTATATTAAAACATAATAAATATTACAACTAGACTATATTCCGTCTTCTACCTATCGGAACATTATATATACAAAACGATTCTATCTATATAGATATTTATAGTCAAGGTGTTATACTACTGGTAATTGACTATGTTTTTTGTTATGTTATGGTTAGTAAAGTTGTTACAAACGTTCACCTATGTGTAGGAGGGTGTTCGGGAGGTCTCCTGGCACAGGGTTCGCAGAAGCAAGGCATGAGCAGGGGCGTGGGTGCGTGGCGCGTGATCTTCTCCATGCCGCCGCTGAAGCGCTTCAGCTGCAGCACGAGCAACCGCGGCAGCCGCGAGTAGGCCACGCTGCGCCTCGCCTCGTTGTAGCGCAGGCAGCGCTCGCACCAATACTATCACATTATAATAATACAATTACAATATAAGTACAATATAAAATGGAATGTTGTTATTAAATAGTTCCAATGTACTTTGTTCTGATCACGTAAGTACTCGCTGGAGAGGCAGGCAGCGCGGAATGGTTCCTCGGGCGTGTCGTCGTCGCCCACGGGTACGCACAACTCGCACACGGCCTGCGCCTTCTCTGTCACCGCCTCGCACTCCAGACACATTGTACGCACTACCATCGTACCTGGAACATAGATATATATAATATCCGTAACGTTCTTTGTAGATATTTTTTAAGTTCCGATTATTCTACAATCATATATTGAAAGTTTTACATTAATGTTAAAAGTGCATACCTTCAAAGTCATCCGCAACAAAGTCCCAACCGGGTCTGGAGCGTTCATCTTTCTCCGGGTCCGGCGAGGGCGGTCGTTCTTCCGAGGGAGAACTTCGTTTATCTGTAGTTTTCACCTCCTTACGTTTCTTCCACGATTTACGCAGATGTCCGAGCGTCTTACTGCCGTCGCCGTCGAGGCTGGGTTGGCGACCGAGTCCGTTGCTGAAAGTTAATTACTTATTAAAAATAAGATTTCTTACACCATAGTATAAATGTTTACAACAATTTTAAATGGTATTTTCTTTAATTAAATGTTCAAACAGAACCAAAGAAAACAGTATAGTCAAAAGTATAATTACCTGTCTCCATTCTCGTGTAGCTGCAAGCGGGAGGCGCGCGCGCTGAGCGCTCGACACGTCTCCCGGATGCTGTCCAGGATACAGACCAGTAGCTCGTGCGCGTCCTGCTGCCGGTTGCCTGGGAACAATTATTGGTACACTGGATTAACACTCCTTATTAACCAACTATGCTGTAATAAATACTTTATCGTCCTAAGTACTTGAATGTCTTTCAGAAATAATGACTGATACATTTATAATAAAAGTAAATATTTTGTAATTTAATTTTGGGAATTATTTGATAAATGTGAACAATATTATTGAGATGTCTCAAGATATAAATAAAAATAGAGTTTGAGTAATATATAAATTCAAAAGTAACCTTCAAAGGTAGAGTTGACTTCTCTCAATGCCGCTAGAAATGCATCAGCTGCGTAGGGCTCGGGGCTGGCGTCGGCAGCGCCGCTGTTGAGACACTTGCTCTCGGCTGCTCGTAGGCTCAGGTAGGTCTCGTGCAGCTTCTCTGTAGCAATCTGTAAGAAATATGTGTACACATTTAATATTTATTAAAAGAAGAATTGGAAGAGACCTCTATTAGTTAATAATTGTATTATATCAAATTACCTATGCCTTAAATTTACTTATGCATATGTTACTTCATACTTTTAACTACTTCATATACATTGTAAAGACTGTAAAAAAAATAACATACAATAATAAAAAATCTTTTAAAGTGACAATAAATGTGTAAAAAAAATTATTAAAAAAAAATTACCAAATCTTTACCATTTTATAAATAAGTTACTTTTAAAATGTTTAATATTTTTATTGCTTGCCATTGTAAGCTATTTGCTTTATATTTAATTTATTATATATATCATTGAATCATGGGCCCCGTAAATAGTTACAATAGTCAATACTTTGATATCTTGTTACATGTTATCATTAAAGGTTTTTTATTATTCTAGTGAATCATTAGAAAATGGAAATTGCGTAAAGATACAAAATTATTATATATTTTTTTTTTGTCTCATGCTTTTGTTCTGTTAATCCACAAAATTCTTTTAAATTAAAAAAAATATCTGATCCATCAATTTGTTTTGATTATAGAATCTTGTTAAAATAGTATCTGTAGATTGCATTGACATTATCTTAAGGAAGAATTTAAAATTCATAAAATTCTTGGTAGCTTTATCACATGAGTAATCAATCACTTTTCAAAAACAAACATTTTTAATATTAAAAATAATTGATAATAAATAGGTTATAATTGTTTAAACTCTTTTTAGTGAATATATTATTAATTTTAACATATGTTGTACTGTGAAACCAACAGATCATGTCTCAGACGTGATTTAGCTATAAAAAGATCATGTAAGGAATAATTTATACAATTCCTAAGAGCTAGAATGCCTCGGCCTTGATAATTATGTTAATCTAATTGCTACTTATAGCCTATTTATGGAAAACTAAGGCAGTAGCCGTGTATTATATCTTACTAAATAATTTTATTTACTATTCTATTAATACCTGTATTTTGCTTTTTCCTGCATTACTGTCTGATTGCCCTAGAGATAACAAGTCTTTACTGCTCCAGGATCTAGTGCCAGAGGAAGCAAGTCCAGCGGCACTCCGACCTAAGGACGAGCTCTTTAACCTGATGCTACCAAGCTTTTGTTCCACTCGACTGAGGTCGGAAACCAAGTGGTGCAAATTGTGGACAAATTGAGGAGCATATCTAAAACATTACAATAATAATCCATATAAAATCTATGTAGCTCTATATAAGTTATTTTAAGGTGTTTAAGGGATATTTTACATTTTAATTAAATAACATCGTATTTACAATCATATACAATCCATAATCTTGAAACAACAAAACAGCAAAAAATAATAGCATAACAGAGGATAATACTGTGAGGAACTGCTATTTAATTTTGTAATTAAAAGTATTGTAAGTAAAACAAAAATAAACACTCACCGTAAAGTGTAAAGTACACTGTTCAGGAAACAAGTATTGCCGAGGTTGGAGAGAGTAGCAATAGGAGCTTTCCATTGTGTACTCCCTCCATACTGGTTGTCCGAAGGATGGTGGCCATTCAACATTTCAATGTTACTTATAGATGGTTCAAGTACAATTAGTTGTGGCTCACTTTCTAGATCTAAGAAACAAGTGTAAAATAGCATTATCTTAGCATAACAGCATAATGGAAGGAATATATGAATAATTTTAAGACTGTTGGCTCATGAAATGAATTTAATTATCAATATGATACCTTTTGGTTTAGAGGCTTCAGTCAAAGGCTTCAGCTTCTTAGCAGCATTCAATGTATTGAGGTATGTGCTTTTTAGAGGTCTCTTTACCGGTTTATTCTCTTTATTGTCATTAGATCCTTGACAAGAGCTGTCCTTTAAATCTGCAGCTCTCTTTTCATTGGTCGAATTTGTTGCATTATTTCTATTAAGTGACAGGGATAATTTAGTTCTCGCAACACCTTTTGTCGTTTCTGATAAAGAATGAACTGGCATCTTCAGTATACCTGCAAGCGTAACGTAAATTAAAAACATGAAGTATATATATATCGCCACTATAAAGTTCGGTCAAGGATGCAAGAGAAATTATCCTAGGAGTCCAATATATACAGTATACTTACGGTAATAATTTATATCATACACATTGACTTACATTATTTGTTATAAGACAATGTATTTTCGTAAGGAAAATAGCTACAATATACAGAAATTAAGAAAAAATAGCCGCAAGGAATCCCATCCGTAGTAGACAGCCATGTTGAATTTATTGTGTAATGTTATGGTCGTGTGCGTGGATCACAGATAGATAATAAATTTTAGTCGTTGTCGAGTAGTCAAGTAAGGTTAAACGTACACTTTGAATAAAATATTTGTTAGAATTTATTTAATTTGTTTTCTATTACCAAAGAACTAGTAGCATTTTCGCAAATTTTTGTTCTAATTTTCAGTATAATAATTTCATATTTTTTTTAGACTGAGCACATGCCAACAATGAAGATTTATTTTTTTATATATTTTATTAATTTTTATAAAAGGCGGGCTTAATCTTTAAAGATATTCTTTACCAGCCAACCTAAGGACGGGAAAGAGAAGAAGAAGTAGGTGCGTAAAAATGAATAAATAAAGGCTTAGTGTTAATAATTATACGGTAGCCGTGGAATTCCGAAAAAAAAATCGACTACCGATCCTCGACAAATTCTGACTACCGATCCCCGTAGTAGTGGCTTATGGTATACGGGTAAGCGACCCTGGGCTCCTTAGCTTTTACAGTGTTATTCCTATCCACCGGAGAAAGTAATATCCCGTTTTCCTAACCCTCTCACAATCAAAATATATCCTGTCTAGATCAGCCAATATAAAATAAGCTGCGACAGACAGAATTAAATGAGATGATATGCAAATCAAACAAGTAAGAAATATAAAAAAAGATAAGGATTTGTAAAAAAAGCTCTAGTGAGAAAGAAAGGAGAATACGAAAACGAGTTCCACAGAAGTCTTTCTGATGATGTCTAGAATAATAAGTTGTTCTGAAAATCCATAAGATAATATAAATTGTCATAGCCAAGTCGTAGAAATCAATCAAAATAATGTATTAAATATAATGTATTTTATAAAGATCTACAACAGGTACGTAACATACGGCTTTGTCAGGTTTTTGTTTATAATTATTTATATTTGTGCTTATTGTGTATAGTAGATCGGAACAACCAACCCAAGCATATAGCTTTTTCGTCTAATGTACGATTTGTTTTAACAGTGTAAATAAAATACTAGTAATTTGATAAATCTTAAATTTACATAGTTATTAATCTGCTTACTTTGTTACAACGAACGATTGTCAGTTATAATAAATGAAACAATTTTTCATGAGAAAACATTGTATTTTCTATCTAAAAATAGTATAAAAATAATCTGTCGCAAAATAAGTCAGAATCTGTCAATAATTATGACAATATACGTCATAACATATATTGTCATTGTCATCTTTTACATATAAAAGCTATATTTTTGTAATTTGTGAAATGGAGGTAATTGACACTTGCCATGATTGAAAATTCTATATTCATTATGAATTCTTGTGAGCAGTTCTTGAGAATTGCTAAAAAATCGTTATATTGAGGTTGGTTATGTTAAGGTTACTTTGTATGTTCCAAACATTGAAATATGAAATTATATTATTGTTACTTAAAGCTCTCGTATCGAATTTATCCTATTTGATACATCATACATCGACTGCCACGACACGTATTGTGATCGGAAGTTATAAAATTGATTAACGATACAGCGATGTGATTTGAAGATGACATACAGCATCCCTTTTCATGGCAGTTTCCTCCAAACATCAAAGGAGTTAGGCCACAACTGTTTCATTTGACAATAAATACGAATATAATTTCTGTTTTTATTTTAAACTAGCTGTGAGTGTGCTGTGTGTAATTTGTTTTTTAAAATAAAAATAGTCTAAGTTGCTCATATACACTAACCGGCACATTTAACCGCCCACGTTTATTATTCGTCGCCCTGTTTGTTTAGGTTTATTATGGTTTATCAAATGTTTTGTTTTTTGTCAATTGGCTACTCTAGCAATAAATTAAATACTTATACTAATAATTTGTTTTCTAATTTTGTGTCACCGACAGGTTTTTGGAATTTAGTCGTTATTTGACATTGTTGCGTTGTGTTCCCATTTCCGTTATTTTCTACGACAGTGTGTGAATATTGTTTAATTTAAGTTTCCAGTGTTCGCTTATTGTATGTAACTGTAAAAAATGCAACTCGATGCAACTGGTGCAGCTAGGGCAGCATTTGCTTTATCTGACGCCGGGTACAGCCTTTTTTTTTTTTTTTTTTGTGTGTCTCTGCTGTTAGCCCTGCTGGCCATGACAGCGTCACCGGTGGAATGGACGGGTGCAGAGATCCGCCCTTGAAAAAGGGGGGCCTGAAGGGCCCCAGGGGAACGCGCGTCCTGAGGGCGCCTCCTGTGAGGCTCGGACCACGGCTCAGGACGCCGTTAGGTGGGAAGCGAGGGTTGGATGTGGGTTAGGATATGACACTAACGTCCTCCGACGGCAGAACGCCGGAGCAACGTGCTTGGATGGGGGCCTCGTCTTCGCCGGCGAAGACGCTGTGTGTGTGTGTACGTGTAGTATTTATGTACGCTTTGCCGCTTTTACGTAGCATTCCCTAACGTAATCGCGTCGTCCGGATCGAAAAGTACCGACTTGGGTCTTCTCTTTCTGACTTTAGGAGTCTTACGGGCCGTGTATCCTGTGGCCTTAACCACCAGCGGGTTTGGGTGTCCCACAGCATTGTCAAAGTAGCTTTTGGAGAGCCCCTTGAAATACTGTGCGATCGTCGGTAGGTCTAAGTCTCTGTGCAAGTCGATATTGCGCATAAACCACGGCGCCCCAGTGGCGAGCCGCATGAATCTGTTCTGAAGCACCTGAAGGGGCTTCAGGTTCGCGTGAGCGAAGGCAACGCTTGCATAGGACATGACGGAGCGTATGCAGGCTTTGTAAAGTGTGACCTTATTTCTAAGGGACATTTTACTCCGCTTGCCTAACAGGGGATAAAGTCGCCCTAGGATAAAGGCCGCTCTGTTGCGAACGTCCTCGATATGTGAGGTGAATATTAGCTGTTTGTCCAGCGTCACTCCTAGGTACTTGGCCTTGTTTTTCCAAGGAATCGGTTTGTCAAAGAGTTTAATCTCCGGGCCCCTTGTGGATCGTGACAGTTCAAAGAGTACCGCGGTGCTCTTCTCCGGGTTCACCTCAATCCTCTATTTCCGAAACCAGTTCCCGAGGGAGTCGGCTGCGGATTGGAGGCGTTGAGAGATCTCATAAGGATCCCTTGAGGATGTGTAAATTGCGGTGTCATCCGCGAACATTGCTAATTCTACTTTAAAACGCGGCCTAGGAATGTCGCTGGAGTAAATTGAAAAGAGAATTGGTGAGAGGACTGAACCTTGAGGGACGCCTGCCCTGATGGGGCGGGGAGTCGACATCACGCCTTCCACTCTGTAGCGGAAGGAGCGATTCGACAGGAAGTCCCGTATGATTAGTACGAGTCTGTCCGACACCCTGAACTGGTATAGCTTGTACACCAGTCCATTGTGCCAGACCCTGTCGAATGCCTTCGCTACATCGAGGAAGAGCGCTCCTGTCCTACGCAACTTGCGGCACAAAGTGGCCCCAGAAAGAATGTGCTCCGTGAGGCGTTGCACCTGGTGGGAACTGGAATGATAGGCTCGAAAGCCAAACTGCTCATTTGGGATGATGTTCAGTCTCTCTACTTCTGACTTAAGTCTACTGAGGATAATCCTCTCATAGATTTTCCCTAGGGAACTAAGGAGACTAATTGGACGGTAACTAGTTGGAAGATTCCGGGGCTTACCCGGTTTGTGAATGCTTATCACTATTGCCTCTTTCCACTGGGCCGGAAACCGGCAACCGGCCAGTAGAGCATTAAAAATATTAACCATTAGGTAAAGTAAAGGAGGCGGAAGGAGTTTGATCACTTTGTTGGTGATCCTATCTGATCCTGGCGACTTTTTGGCGTGAAGCGCCTTAACTAGGGTCGTCACCTCTTCGAGGTTCGTTTCCTCTATGGGGGGACCTGCTGGTGGTTGAGAGCACATGACTCGAACAGTGTTGTCGACGACTTCGACATGTTCGCGTTCGACCGGCTGCGTGCTAATGCTACACTGGCTCTCTAGGCTGTCGGCTAGACATTCCGCTTTGTCTCGGTCGTCGAAGGCGGGCGTGGAGTTAGGTCTATCGAGCGGGGGCATTGCCGAGACAGTTTCGGCTTTCAGAGCTCTCTGCAATGACCAGTAAGCCTGGTGTGAAGGAGAGAGCTCTGAAAGCTTCTTGTCCCAGCCTGCATCTCTAAAGGTGTCAAGAGCTTGTCTCAACTCCCTTTGGAGGCGGCGTAGCTCCCGTCGATGTTCGTCTGTCGGATATGTGTCATGGTTCATGTCATGATCGCGGCGTTTTTACGGTTAACTAGGTGCCTAATGTCCGGAGGGAGTGCACGGCTCCCATCGAAGGTTGCGCAGACCTCCCTCGAGGACGTTCCTATTATGTCTGATAGATGGTTTGTGAATTGCGTCGCGGCTTTTTCAGCGTCCTCGACCGTTACGATCTGGTCAGGTATTTCGTCGAGGTGCACTGAGGCGGAGGAGTGGAGTTGCTCTTCTAGCTTTCTCCAGTTTATTATAGTTTTTAACGCGGGTGCCGTAGGGTGGAGGGGTCCTAGCTGGATTAGGACTGGTCGATGGTCGGAGTCTAGCTCGGATAGTGTCTCGATTGATCGCAACTGAAGCGTTACGTCTTTCAAGAGCGCTATGTCGAGCACGTCAGGTGTGTCGTGTCGGAAGTCCGAGTCAAAGTATCGCGTGGGGCTCAAGGGCGCTATGATCTCAAAGTTGAGACCAGGCGTGTTGCTTAGCCTATCAAGAAGACGTCCTCTAGTATTTACGATTCTAGAGTTCCAGCGGGGATGTTTACAATTTAGGTCGCCGGCCAGAATGGTTGCGTTACCTAATTGGAGTAGGGACTTAAGGTCCCCCTCTAGTAGGTTCTTATTCGGGGAGAGATATACTGATGCTAGTATGATCGGCTGATGGCCAGTCATACCCACCTGACATAGTGACGCCTCTATGTTAACTAGGGGGGGCGGATCGAGCGGGGTACAATGAAGAGACCTTCTGTAGGAAATGATGGTTCCCCCCATCGCGGTTGCCCTATCGTTCCTAACTGCGTTGAAGTTTGCGATGCGCGGATCGCGGTTACACGGTTTTAGAAAGGTCTCTTGGATTAGCAGTATGTCTATCTGGTGGGCAACTACGAAGTCGCGTACCTGATCTATCTGTTTGAGCAGTCCGTTCGCATTGAATGTCGCGACAGTCAGAGAGCGAGGTTTTATTCTACCGTGTGATGTCATTTAAGATGACATTGTGTGTTTGTAAATTTGACTGATTAGGACGGCGTGCTTGAGGAGCACATCCATCCGCGCGGGGGGATTCTTTTCCGTATCCCTCATTTCGTTCGAGAACGCCAGTAGCTCCTCGATGTCTATTACACCGAATAGGCTTGAGACGCACGCGAACGAGCCCGCAATTCCATCGGCGGAATTGCGTACCGGCGGCGGCGGTGTCGGTTTCGGCGCGGGCGTGGGGTTCACCCTCGGGGGTTTCACCCACGCGTTCGCGGGTGCCTGAGGGGCCTGGTTTGCCTGAGGGGCCGCGGCCCTTCCCGGGGCTAGAGGAGTCCAGGGACGCTGAACGAAGCGCGAGGGGATCCTCGCCGGCTGCGTCCTGCGTGGTGCTTTGGGGCACCCGCGGTAATTCGCGGGGTGGCCCTTCTGCTGGCACAGGACGCACCTGGGAGGATCCTCCGGGATCGGTTGTTTGCGCGGACAGTCGGCTGTCGCGTGGTCGTCTAAGCATTTAACGCACCGCGGACGCGCGTGGCAAAACCGTTGTGAGTGGCCGTAGAGTTGGCAGCGATGACACTGCCCGGGAAAACCGCGACCGCGAGGGGGTTCGACCCTAAGACCGGATAGTTGGCAGATTGCCTTAATATTAAAAATTTGCTTTCCTTCCGGGGAAAGCTCTAAGTGAACTAGCACGAGCTCGAAAGGAGCCCTAGTGGTCGGTCGGTACATACGGTTTACCGATATGACGGGATAACACTGAGACTTAAGGTCCTCGTAAATCCGCTCAGCTGGGATCTCCACGGGGAGGCCCCTGATGACCACCGTGAGGCGGCGTTCATCTTCCAACGCGAACGTGTGGTATCCGTACCCACGTTCGCGTAGGAGCTTTATCAGACCACGGTGGTCTGATGATGTCGCGGTTTGAACGCGAATGCCCTGTACCGTCGAGCGGGCCGAGGTGTAGTAGAGCTTTCGTTCCGTCATGAGGGCGGACACGGTGTCCCACTTTGACTTGTCCCTTATGTACAGCGGCGGCGGGGACTTGGCTGCTGAAGGTGCAGGCGCTGAGTGCGCAGAAGTCGCGGGCGCAGAGAGCGCAGAAGTCGCGGGCGCAGAGAGCGCAGAAGTCGCGGGCGCAGAGAGCGCAGAAATCGCGGGCGCAGAGGGCGCTGAGGGCGCGGACGGACGCTTCGCGACGTCGCGTGTCGGGTCCGGAACCGACGATCGTTCGGTTTCGGTACTTGCGGGCAGCGTGGCGCGCTTCCGCGGCAATATTGGCGAGGGTGCCTTTATCGCCTTCCTTTTAGCAGATTTGGACTGCACGGTCGTGAAACCGTCGTCCTCCTCTGCGTCCGAGGAAGAGGATGAAGTCCTCGACTCGGAGTCAGATTCCGTCCCCTCTTGTGGAGAGGCGGATTCAGTCTCCATGTCGGAGGTTCCCTGTTCCGGCTCGGGTGAGTTTGAGCTCCCCGAGTCGGTGGCTTGCACCGCGAATTCGCGGCAGAGGTCAGGGCACTTCTTCTGCATATAGCATAAGAAGGCCCTTATGTTTATCTTGTCGAGGTCCATACTGGACCCCGATAGACAATTGGTTCTCCCTGCGGAGGCAGGGAGATGGGCTCCTACTGTGAGCCTACTATGGCTCCGTCCGTAGGTGACGGAGGTTTGTGCCTAACGCCCTATCGACTGTGTACTTACTCAACGCAGACTATACGACGAAGGCTTGAATTGGGTTTCGTACCCTAGCTAGGGCGACGCCGGACTTTAGGACCCCTAAAAAGCGCAGCTGCGTTTCCAGGAATCTTGAGTCGGCTTCTTTCACTTCACTGACACTTGTACAAACACAATGTAACACAATGGGTTCTTTGGACCCGTATGGTACTGGCCGGTACTGGCCGGTACGGTACGGAGTGGTACGGACAGCGTGGGTACACGGGAGCAGGTAGTCGGGACATGTGTCCGGTCCAACTGCTCGAAGCGGAATGCCGGGTACAGCCAACGTCGAATCGTCCGTACACTCGGTGTACCTTGATCTACGGTACAGGATGCCATCAGACGATTTCGGTAGACAGGGCTCATACACGCGCAGGCCAGGTCAAGGCCGATATCGATGCATTTCAGCTCGAGATGACCGCTTTCTTTATCAGCAACGTGTTGAGAAGTCACTTTTGTACGGCTTCTGAAGTTCGTACACGTCTTTTTGAGGTGAGAAATGTCAGTGTGAGTGAACAATTAGGAGAAGACTGGCAGAAAGGAATCTGACGGTTTACGTTTAGCTCGAGCCCCACCACTGCTCCCACAACACGGTAGATCTAGACTTGCTTTTGCTCGAGAATATGCTAACTGGTCTTTTTGGGAATGGAAGGACGTACTGTTCTCAGATGAGAGCAGAATAGCCCTAAAGGGTCAATACAATATATATATATATATATATATATATATATATATATATATATATATATATATATATATATATATATATATATTGTATTTCAATAAATAAATGGTCCAATAAATATTATAAATATAATATATTATTAATAATGAAGATTATATGCTGTATTATTTTATGTATGCTAATAGTTCTAGTCTAAAATAGTGTTTTCTTCCTGGAATAAATTGTGTGAAATGTGTGATTGTTGGGTGTAAAGAAGTAATAGATGAGGTGAGGTAGTCTTTTATGGTTTTGAAAATATGTGATACGTATCGAGATACAGAGAGATGCTTTGTGGAATAAAACTATGATATATTACATATATATTTTATATGGATAAGAACCACTGTACTATATCTAAATTGATTAAATACTGTGATTTAACACGTCTGTTGTGGTGAGTCCCGGGATACTCATATGTTAGGAGACGCAACTGTGTTATTTACCCAAGACCCTATTATCGCAGCGATTTGGTTTGTCCCAAGGGTCAAGAATGTTTGTTTTAGTTTAGGGTCTGCGGAGTGAAATAGGGTGATAATTGTACAGCTCTGGATATAAATTACGAGGTTTACTTCTTGAATTTTATTATTTTTAATACAATCAAAAAGATATCTGAGCTATATATCCCAAATATAAGTTATACGAACCACGACCTTAATTTTTCAACGTTGACCATAACGTGTTGTGCTTAATAACTTTAAAAATAGAATTATTCTATTAATTTCAGGGTTTTAACAATATTATAGTAGCTTAGTTATACATTATATATAGTGCAAAGAGAGGTAACATAGTTATTTTTCTCTAAATATCGGAAATCTGAAGGATTGTTCGTGCTTCAACCTTTTTTCTAACACACAGTATAATATGATAAGGAATGCTTCACGGCTCTTCTTCTTGTCAGTATGGATAACATTTCAGTACTTCACAGGATATCGCTAAAGAAATTTATAAAGGGATCAAACACAAAAAAATTAATGACCACGACCGAAGAATGAATGTAAAGGAATGGTTCATGAAAATTTTCAAAAATTGTCTCAAACACACCTCTATGTATAACTTTGACCTTATGCAGTACAGAAATAAAGATTAATCTTGTACTGTAAATGTTGTTAAATTTGTAATTAATTTATAATTTGTGACAACGAGATCATAAGCGATACATATTAGTGTATAATTACGAGTGATCAGTACCGGTGAGGACTCGCAGGAGTGTCAAACGAGTGCAAATTGTCCTCGGAGCCAATTGCGGCAGAGTCAATATTGGTTAGGAAATTAACCCGCCTTCACCATATCTGATTACGAAAACATCCGACGATAGCTATCGACACGCGTTTATCGGTTCAATTATTTTGAAGCGTATGTAGAAAACATTTACGAATTGTTTTATTTTAATATACCATTACCTATATAATTTTATGGTCCATGCTCCATACAAGATATTATTTCAGATTATAGAGATATAGAATTGGTGTTTTTATGTTTATTTCGTATATGTTTATTTCGTATATGTTTGAAACGCAATTAAAACGCAAACGCAGGGGAAATTGAAATAATTATGAAACGAATTAATATCATATCTAATTACTCTTCACAAACATGACTCTAAGCTTATGACGTTAAACATTTGTAATCATATTAAATTAATACAAATAGGGAAAGATTTAAATAGACGTAATTTGCCAGGATCTTCTTAACGTTGTGGTAAACTAAAACTCAAATATTCAAATTTAATTTAGCGTTTAACTAAATATATAGGGTTAACAAACTGTCCTTAAACTTGTATAGTAAATAACATAGACCAAATTCAAGTTCTACTATCCAGTATGCTATGTATAATATGTGGTTTATAAATTTTATGAATACATATATTTTTATGGCCTGAACTACGTCACAACTAAAATATTTATATAATATATATGTTATTACTATTATATAATAATATATTCAATGAACAACATAATTTTTCGTTAAAGAAAAACCATTCCGAGCCTCAAAAAAATGAGTATTTTTATTCACACTCTGTTATTGTAAAGTGAGGCGAGTATTATGTAAGTCAAATTAAACAATATTTAACATTATTGTAGAGTGTCATTGGCTATGTTTTAGTATTTTTCGATCTAATGTAATTATGTTTGTATGTACAATATGTATTTTAAAGGGTTTTTATACGACTGCATTACTATTAAACTGCAGACTTGTTGTAATTGATACTGAGTTGTGACAGTTAAAGGCTTCAGGGCTTTTGATAATTTGTATCTCAGGACTGTCACAGGGTTGTCATGTCGATTATTTGTTCATAATATCCACATGTTTTTAATTAATTATCTTGGACGATAATTGTTAAAGTTAAAACATATGAAGACTAGTAATTGTTAGAAAATGATTTAAAATATAATTTATGTGAATTTTATTTTTATTATAGTGTAATTGATAGATTAGATAGATAGATAGATAGATAGATAGATATTTCATTCTGCTATAACCACCACATCGTAACAATGTCTTCTCGTATGATTCTATCTTAAAAATAATCAATGTTTTAGTAATTATATAATGCTTATTTGGTCTAGTCTTTAAGATGCTGCCAAGAGAATTAATACCCAAAGGCGTATGAACGAATGTTGAGGAGTAATACAAATTGATAGTTAATGAGCCTTTTTTAAAACTAGTCGCGTTTCATTGAACCGTCTCAGCTGAGCCAGACAATGTGATTATTGTATACCATACAATTTTATATAAATAAATAGAGGTCGAAAGATCTTTTGCTACGTTATTCTGTAAAGGGTAAGAATAATTCTTTATCGAAGTAACATATAGCTAGTAAAATATATGATAATAAAAATTGTGGTTTTCAGTATGGTTTATATTTAATTAATTTGGCATAGGTTCAGTGACCTGATCTGGTTGTAATTTATGCGGAACAAGCTGTTGCCGTCCACACTAGGGTTGGACGTATTTAGGGGTCCCTCGGGAGTGTGATTTATTGGATATAAATGTGTAAATGCGGTGTGAGACCTGTATTGGTATGAAATAATATCTTGATATATTGATTTGGGATACAACAAGTGAAGATAAATTGATCTTTGTTGAGCTGTGAAGGTTATTTATATACATAGTCAAGGTGGTTTCATGGTTTGTGTCTAATGTGTAAATGAAATTTTCTATAAACTTGTTTAGTTATTAAGCTTATAAAAACTGTTAACAACTAGATAAGGAAAAAGTTACTAACATGGTCAGGACTCGAAATTGGGATCTCTGCCATTATGAATAAAAAGAAAAGTATTAGCACAATTTAAAAGTTGAATAATGGTTCAAATACTACAGAAATAGAAGTCTTTGGTAATTATAATCTGTTTTTATATCGAAATTTGATAGGTCTTTATTTATGCTAGTGGTCGTCCAATGGCCACAAGTCGATCATAATCTTAACCAACAACGATTTGGACAAATCCTCTACTATCATTATATACATATATTGTTTTCATTCTATTACTTTACAGATGACTTTAGTAATCTGCGACTATTTGACACTGACAGACATTGACACTGTAAATAAATCAATCTGTATCTTACGGTAGTGTGTGTAATATATTATTTTATAATGATTGCATTTCTAATGCATTATTAGCTATGCATTATAAAACATAATGTTTCTGCACTCCTTCAACTGTGCTAAATTACATTTTCCTCCGTCCACGTAATTTTTGTAAAAAGGGGTACAAAGTTTTTGCTTCACGTATGAAAATATAGATTTAAAAAATCATTAATAAAGGAATTTTAAGACAAGGCCATTTTATTCACTTTAGTGAAAATAAATGGTAAAATATTATTTATCAATTAATATTAAAATATATGTTTTAATAATTTTCGTGATTCTTTTTATGATAGTGATAGTTGTTCCATAAAAACATACAAATTTTTGTGTTTTTTGTGAAATATAAACAATCTGCAGTAGACAATGTATGAGTCTGTACCATAATTCATTATAATTCATCCTTCCAGTAGATTTGTCACGCTAACAAACATCACCATCAGTCCAATTTGTCTTGTTCCAAATTATTAGCGTGGGCGAAATATATCACGCTATTCTTTCATCGCTCATCTCAGTGGGAACTTGTTTCTTTGGCCTTGTCGTTAGAATAATATATGGAATTATATTCATATATAGCATAAATTTCTGGAAAGTCTCAGTAATTCGTAACACATGTAAAGACCGATGTGGAATCTTTTAATGAATAAAGTTTCTAAAACGAATACCCGTAGGATTATAACGTCTCTAATAAAGACTGTTTTTATTGTTAATATTATGAGTACAGTAAAAACTCGATTAACCGAACTCTGACAATGGTTGTCGTTAGGCGTTCGGATAATGAAAAATCCGGATAATCGAATGTATGAAAAGAAGCGGGTTTTGTGCATATGTAGTGTGTACAATAATGTTTTACGATTATTAAAAATAACTAATACATATCAACGACATTCAATGTTTACTAATAAAGTATTAAGAGATACATTTTCTTAGATTATGAAATAAAATACTTATGTACGTACGTTTATATAATTTGTTTACAGTATGCATTTATCTTTGATCATAATAAAATAAAATAATGAGATTAATTTGGTTTCAAATATTCAGTTATTGATTGTCATTTGACGTAAGCTACTTTTTATTGCTGCTATATTATGAATTCATTTCAGGTGTAGTAAGTAAACTCACGGTGTCACTCAATGTTTGTTTTTCAATCCACTCGAGAGCTGGTTCCAGAGCATGAAGTGCTTCATCATGAGATAGTCCTGCATCTTTTCTACGTCTAGATTTTCGTCCGTTTCATTGTTCTTGCTACTATTTCTTTTGCTACTGTTTATTTATCTGCAATATGTTTTATACAATTTCGTCATTCGACATAATCCTACAGCTGATCATTACTATCACAAGTGACGCATTCTTTCATGTCGTCATCATCACAATCCAGGGATATTTGTATCTTTAACATTAGCTTATAAATATCCTCCAAATAGAATTATTCGTATTGGTTATTGGTTTTTCATTCTCCCGATTAAGTACTCTATTCCCAGCCTTGTTCCAATTCCTCCTTTCAATAAAATCCCACACATCTACATTGTTACATAAATTCGACTTGTACTTATTTGTAATAGTATAATTGGTCGGTACTCCGGACAGTTGTGAATCCTTATAACTGAGAAAAAACTGCATGGTTCTAAGAACGAATATGTAAACGAACAAGATGTTATATCATCAATGAATAATAGTTTGTATTTTCTTAAACATTGAAATGCCGACTAAAAGGTCGCTTCGATAGGTACTAATGATAAAGCAGAATAAGTTTTCTCGAGAGTGGGAAGCACTTAAGGTGTTAGAAACATTAAAGATTTTAAAAGTAGCTGCAGAGAAAACTTCTAAGTGTAATACGTACTTCAGCTTAATCTATTATGTTATTACTAGTACTAGTAGACTGTACAAAACTTCTACCGGTAAGTTTGTTGGAGATAATTATTTATTTCTTATTTATTTAATTCTTTTAATAATAATCATTTCTTATAATAATATATATATTTTTTTATATATTTAATTTTAATAATATTCCTTCCTGGTAACTTAAAGGAACTCGAATACTGCTGAACTTGTCATTAAAATGAGATAAAATAGACTACTGGGGCAGAAATATAAATAAAATGTAAATTCTGAAATGTTTTGTACAATGGGTTCAAGTATGATTTAAATATGAATGTTACGAGTGTTACATATATTTTTAATTAAATAAAATATTTCTGTTTCAGATGTATTATGTATTTAACGTGAGAAAAGTCCTAATAGTTCGACAGTTTTAAAAAGGCGCGGACAACTTTTGGGATTTTCTGTTTCGGTATAAATCGTTTTACTTTAATAAAAAAAAACTAATTGTTACAAATATGTATGTTCAATGTACTTACAGTCTTATAGAGTATATATGTATATATTTCACGCTGCTGTAAATTCTAAATTGATACACCTGTAACATATTAAGAGTATAACATTCATGTATATTAGTTAAATTAAAATAAATGTTTTTAAATTTTTATATAGTGTGAGATAAAAAATAAATTCAAACGTCGATAAAGTTGCGGGTGAAGTTCTCTAAGTTCACTATACGATATATAGTTCTTGTGTATTTTGTTTTAAATTATTATAATAATATCTCTTATCACAGCAGATGACACTTGGGTATTGGTATCATAGTAAGTAATGAAACATATTGAATTGCGTGAATGATGCTCTTCATGAGGCTTATTCTCTTATTGGGTAATACGTAATAAAAGAGGAATGTTTTGCGCTTATTGTTTTATGATGTTTTCTTTACGGTCAGCGAACCGAAAAACTGCTTTAACACTAAACCTACCAAGTACCGGTCAAATTGACCGTTCTTAAACTTTTGCAAAACAACAAAATTCTTATAATATGCATATAATATTTTCTACACTCTTTACTTTTAGTTATTTCCTAATGGAAATAATTTACCTGCGTTATATAATAAAATAACTTTTAATTACCGGTCAATTTAAAAGCGTGCGGTAGGAACAGGTATACAAGAATTGTCGGTAGGTTTAGTGTTAAGTCCCATTCTATGTTTAATATTTTTATACAATAAGAGTAAATAAATACTTTAGTTGTTGTCAATGTTTTTTGCGCTGTTGAATTAATGATGTGTAACTTATTGTACATTACTATACTAAATATAACTAATGAAGTGCAGAACCGTCCGTATGTATGAATGGTTACGTTAACATTAATGCTTATTCTGATTGTATTGAGCCTAGTGTAATGACTCATCGTTGATGACAATGTCGGATATCAGTTTTTTGACGATTAGTCCTCAACGACATGACATTCTTTTAGCCATCACTTAATGTGTGTCTTTTTGATTGCAAAATTTCATAATTTTCCATCAAGTAATTTTCGATCCTATTCGTGTCAAAGAAGGTGAAAAAGCACTCGATCATGAATATACAAAATAATTGTAACTATCTTATATGTGACATCTATAAGCTATGCAAATTACGTTAATGGATTATAAACATTGTCTAACATTGAGTGTAAAAGCTACAGTATAAGCTTGTAGATAAACGTTAATTGAGATATTAAAAACAAAGATTTCAAAAAACAAATACAATCTAGATCAAAATATTGTGTCGTGAAAATATCGATAAATATAACATTCTTAAATATTTAATTAAAATCAAAAGACAGACTTCAAATGTGGTAATAATAAAGAAGAGTAAGTTTTCTTGAGAGTGAGAAGCTCATCAGGTATTAAAAACATTAATGATTTAAAAGTAGCTTCAAGAAAGTCTTAATCTATTATGTATTACTAAGGACGTGCAAAACTTCAACCGTTATTTTGCTGCACAAAACAAATTATCTACAAAACATATAATTACTATGAATAATAATTGCTGTTTCTTAATTAAACTTCAACATTACTGTTAAACGTACAAACAGTTTCAGTAACGAAGTCAGGATATCCAATTTTCAGTTATGACATTGAAATGAGATAAAACAGAATGAACGTGAATATAAATAAATGATATATTCTGTAATATTTAGACAATGGGCTTAAGTAGGGTTTAACTCTGAATATTACGAACATTGTGACTGTTACGCGTATTTTGAATTAAACATAAATCACTTCAGTTTGAGAAATACAGTGCTTTTAGTTTGAGATGAGTCCTCATAGTTTTGACAATTTTATCGATGCAAGGTTAAATATTAAGAATCCTTTCTGTATCAATCGTTTAACATTGTAATTTTTTTAGTTTAGTATAAGATTATTCATATATTATATATATATACATATATCATATATCATATATGTACCTTCTACTAGGATATTTTTTTTATTTTTTTTTATTCAAGAGGAGGGCAAACGAGCTGGCGGGTCACAGATGGATGTGATCACCGCCGCCATTGAACTTCTGTAACATCCGAGGAACCACCCAGACCCTCTCAGATTGATAATCTTCTCCATTACTTTGGAGAGAAGAGAGATAATGGCGATAGGTCTGTAGTTAGCTGGGTCCGAGCTAGCACCTTTTTTAGGGATCGGATGGACAAGGGCACGCTTTCATGAGATCAAGACTTCGTCGTTAAGGTAGGAGTACCGAAATAGACGCGTTAGCACTGGTGTCAACTCAGGGGCACATGTTCGTAGCACAACTGGAGAGATATAATCTGGTCCACTCGACTTACGAACTTCCAAGGAAAGGAGCGCTTTTCGAACTATTTCCGGCATTAAAATTGGACACCGCGGGATGATAGGCGGTGTCTTCGCCTGGTCGTTCAAAGTCGAGTTTGAGTGCCCAAGAGATCGGCTTTCTCTTTTGCCGTGTGGGCCAAAGAGTCGTTGTTCCCAGTGTGCAATGGCGGTAGGGATGGCTGACAAAAGTTTCCCAAACTGGCTTTGGAAAGCGCCTAGAACTTGCGCGTACCAGGCGGGTACTTTGCCAGCCGATCCCTAATTTTGTCGACACGCTTGAACTTTGCTCTAGCAATTTTCTGTTTAAAGAATCGGGACGCACGATTATATTTACTTTTCAGAACTCTACAGTTCGGATCCTTAGTGACTAACGCATTAGCCCAAGCTTGATAAGCCTGCCGTTTGCTAGCTGCTGCAGCCCTGACAGATGCATCAAACCAAGGCCGTGATCTGCCATCATGAGCTTGGTACAAATAGTTCAATAGGCGCTACACTCCAAGCAATGACCAGAGGACCCTAAGGGAGCCTTGACAGTGACCTGGTACTTTCCGGGATGTGTAGTCAGCAGAAGATCCAACAAAGAGTTCATATGGCTGTCCACATCCGGTAGACGAGTGTGCGTCTTGACCAATTTTGACAGACCATTTGCCAGAGCAAAGTCAAACACAGATCTTCCCGGGTAGTCGGTGGCACGTGACCCTAGCCAATCGGCATTGTGCGCATTGTAGTCCCCAAGGACTACGATTTCGGCGGAGGGAGTCTGTGAAAGCAGACCGCTAATCTTCGCATGAACATGGCCCAAGAGTTGATCCGTTTCTGCATTACCACTATGGGACCTGTAGAGGTGCGCGTAGACTCTGACATGGTCATCTACTCGTATGTAAATGCGCAGCCAGAGTATAGACAGTTCCCGACCTTCAAATACCTGAAGGCGACGGTAACCCGGGGTATGACAGGTACGCTGTGTCGCTAGGTTGAGATATCTGCGTCTCCGTCAGAAACAATATAATGGAAACTATTTGGCTCAGCTCAGAATATGTCTTTTTCTGTACTGCAAATGATAAATGAACGATTGTAGAAATCGTCGGAATAACATCATTTAAAATTTATTTTATTCTAAAAATTTATTTTGTCAGTGTGTGTCAACCAACGACCAGTAATTAACATGGAAATAGCACACGTTAAGATTATGTCCGTTATAGTGCATGACTGCAGTCGCGTTAGTTTTCGTCCGCGCTCCTCATGTGTTATTTCAGAGATAATAAATAATATCACTACGTTCTAATTTAGATTATATAACGTTGATATCATTCCTCTACTAATTAAAAGTAAATGTATTTCAACAAATATCATTTTAAATGTATACCTTATTTACATACGAGTATGTTATTATAATTAAAGGCGTTGAATCTTCATAAAGTAATTAAAAATGTACAATGTTATAATGCTGTGGACTTAATCACTGTGGATGGTATTAATTAATATATTCTGTTTTATGTACTTAAGTTATTTAAGTATTAGTAGCATTAATAATAAGATATGTTATACGTTTAATATAGAGAACTACAAACACCGGCCTGTAAAAAGGAAAATGTATCAAATATATATTTATTAAGAAATTATCTTTAAACAATATTTATTTTGCCATTGCCATTGCAGCGATATTTATTTTGCCAGCCTCGTTGTTTCTGCCGTTCAAAGGAATAAATAAAAGAATTCACCGATGGAGTAACTGGTGTGTTTTTTAATTAAGAAAAAAAATTGTTAAATTAGTGATTTGTTTAATAAATATAAAACTTATTCAATAGATATTTATTTAGTTGAATATATTGTATAATACACTTCTTATCTATCTATTCACTACTGACACTATTCAGTAACTAATATATTACGAGTAGTGTTCTTTTCATTGTTTACAAATCCGCATTGTCATTTTAATTTTCCTTTTTGCCGAAGGATAACTGGCAGAGATCTCTTAAAGAGGTAAGTTAAAACTTTGTACACTTTTTTTGTCATTGTATATGTTTCTGTTTTTCTGTAAGTCAATGGTACATAAATAAATAAATTAAGTGATTAATTCTATTTACTTACATTTTTTATAATTGTGTAATTTAAAATGTTAATACTATGTTAGTTAAAAGTTAGTCTCGAACCTATTAGACTTTGATGAGGATAACTAGTAATAAAGTTGTTCACACCTCCTTACCTTTTACTGCTTTAAGAACCTTTTGTTTTACACAGTTTCTTATAAACTTTATGCGCCATGTTGGAAAGTTGAAATAATGGTTGAAGAGGTAGTTAATTGGTGTAATGTAATTTTGCAGGTAGTCATTAGTGACGGAAACTCATTGTTACGATTGCGAAATACGATTACGAAATAGGTTCGACCTTTATAAAATATTGGACTGTTTCACATAACACTAAAAATTTTTATTTGGTTAGGTCTTATTTAAGTATGACAAATTATACTATTATATAAGACAAATTTCCCTCAAATTGTGTCTCCAAAAGACTTGTTTTAATTTAACATTCTATATGTAAAAGTTTCTGGAAATGTGTCTCTGTTGGGACGTTCATGAGACGTCTTAGATTTTCGTAATGATTCAATAATTAGCAACTATGTTATATATGGTAACGTTGGTAACATTGGTAAAGTTTTTGATAGAAACGTAAGTGAGCTTTATCTCTATTCAACATCGCGAATTTCTACAACTCACAACAAATACATTTAAGTAAATGAACAAAATAAAACAACAAGCAAAGTTTCCAAGTAGAATAAGCACGTATAGTTTAATCTGTTATGTAATTAAAGTAGTAGCAGAAAAATTCAATATTTTAAGTGTTTTAGTTACGACATACAATGAGATAAAACAGAATGGACCATAAATATAAATAAACTTTATGTTCTAAAATGTTTTAACAATGTTGAAGGAGATTTTAACACAAAATATTACGATTATTACGCATGTAGGGTATTTGAATTAAACTTAAGATAAATAGGTTTTTTAGTCTGAGGTTAGTCCAAATAGTTTGACAATTTAATAAGAGCGAGAGACATTTTTGGGACTCTCTGTTTTGTTTAATCGTAAATTTAAACAAAAAATATATTATATTCAGTAAACACTTACTACTAAATAGGTTTAATGTTTGCTTTTATTTACCGCTTGTACATTTTAAGCTGAGAGATAATATTAAATTATCCATGTATTTTGGGTAGACCTCGAAGAATTCGATCTACCCATTCATTTGTACCCGACTTTCGAATTTTGGAAAAATTTCTTTACAGGAGGTCTTCTTATGACCCCCTGAGTCCGAAATGACCATTGGTCAAAAAGTTTATATATATATATATATGCGTGCGTGCGTCCAGTCGACTTTTGTCAGCACGATAGCGGCCGCAGTTTCGCTCGGATCGCTTTCAAACTTTGCATAAAAATCAACCATCCAAAAATGAAGGTCAAGTTCGTTAACCAGAGAAATCCAGCCATAGGGGGCGCTAGGGTCTCACTTTTTCTGATTTCTGTTTTTCGACCATAACTTTTTCCCTATACAAAGAAGATCAATCGCGTTTATATTATATGATGTCTTTGACGAATACCTATAACTAATGTACATAAACCGAAAACCTAACTTCAATAACTTAGGGGTGGGGGTAAAAAAACCGAAATTTTTTGGAAAAAAATTCATAACTTTTTTCTGGTAAGCATTCTTACATCACAAGTATTTTTAATAGAAAGGTTATTTTTTACTCTAAATTTAAGTACCAAAAGTTTTTCCGTAAAAGGTACCGTTTCCGAGAAAAAAAATAAAAACCACTTTTAGCTTGAAAATTTAAAGTAGGTAAAACCACGGCAACTTTTTCTGGTAAACGTTCCCTCCTCGCAAATATTTTTAATAGAAAGGTTATTTTTTACTCTAAGTTTAAGTACCAAAAGTATTTCCAATAAAGATATCTTTTCCGAGAAAAAAAATAAAAACCGCTTTTTGCTTGAAAATTTTTGATGTAAACAACGGCATCATGTGTTATTCTTAGGTAGTGAGTTATATTTTAAACGAGTTACACACGAGGTCTACCCACGCGTGTCCCCCTGCGGGCACGGATTTTTTATTATCATAGGACAAAATCTTTTAAATAAGTTTAAAAAAAAATTACAAATTGGATAAAGAATTAGTCAATCAAATAATTCTGTTTGCTGACGTATAAAAGAGTCAGAGTAATATGTGGTAGATGAGGATTTCCATTGCGGAGTCTAGCACGATCGTTATTTCCTAAGCTAGTTACAAAGTCCTAGTTTAGTTGTTGCTGGTGATGGAGATCGACTTAAAGCCGTTAAATACTTACAGTACTTAAGTAGTTGGATAAATTATCAACATTATGCAGTTTGGAACAACATTTTATAAAAACGATAATATTATTTTAACTGATTCTTTGAACGAAGTGTTTCTTGTCGTTACTGGTACGTTATAGTCAGTATACAAAAAGGCGACCAAGTTTATTATATATAACATACTTTTGTGACTTGTATTTATATTTGTAAATCACATCGCTTATCGACATATCCGCTGAAACACCCTTGGAGGAAGTAAATCTTTTATTGTTAATTATTAATCCAATTATAAATATCTGTTATATTTTTATACTAATTATAACTTTATTACAAAATAATTTTAAAATATTTTTGATTATTATTATATATAATTAAATTGATATAAGAAAAAAATATTTTTATAATTTGTTATAAGTAAACATTGTGATAGTAAAAGTGTTTGGCTATAATAAGTAATTCGCAAAGTCTTTAAGGTGCCGGGTTGATTCTTGTAGTTAAGCCGGTCGACGTAATTGCGATCCCCAACAAGTCCCGCTTTATATTTTTAATAAGAATTAAATTTTATTTTTATTTAAAAAAATACAAGTAGTGTTATATTGTTATATTGTGATATTAGAATAATTTTAAGAGTGATTTCAATGTGAATGAATGGTCGTGTATTAGTAACAGTTGAAAATATTAATTTATCGACATTTAGATAATTATAATTTTCCGTTGTTGTACATGGCTTTGAGATATTGTTAAATGTGATTGAGACATGTGTTATAATAGTATTTTTTGTCAGTTTATTGTATAGTCCAGGGGTGAGTTTTTGCATAAAATTAATTAGTAGATTAAGTAAGTCATTTAGTTTAAGTTAAGTGTTAAATTGTATTTATTATGTTCATATAGCCTATCGAATCGCCTTTTCTTGAAGAGGTTTCGAGGCAACCTATGAGATATCTAAGTTCGAATCAATGAAAAAACGTTTGTCACGTAAAAAGCATGAAGATCCCCCGGAGAGCATGTATGAAGAGGTTAATGTCTGTGGCCGACGCGAAAGAGGTATGTAGGGACCGTAGCGTTTGGCGCTCCGTCGTCTCTGGCTACCCCGCAAGGGATATGTCGTGAAGCTAAGTTAAGTTAAGTTGAATCAATCAATTGATGACTAGCTATGTGGAAGAGCCTCACCCACCCACCTGATACTTTGTGCATAACTCTCCTGGCGCTCAAACGTACAGACAGTAGATTTAAGCATCACAATAAGTAATTATTTAATAAATTATATGTCCTGTAATTTTAGTTTGAGTTTGATTTCTTAATACTTATTCAAAGTGTATCAATATATTTATAAAATATACATAATGTGATGTCGATTAAGAAAATTTATGACAAAAATATGATACAATCCAGATTACGGATTTGAAACAATAAATTCTCATTTGATAGGGAAATATTTATTACGATGAATGAATATATCGCAATTCAGATCTCAATAATTTGAAATAGGGAAAAACGTTAATTTCTATGGAATAGGGAACGTTATACGCATTACTTTTAATACTTCTTTCTCGTCCATTGGTTTAATTTGAATGTTATTTTAGTCTTTGACGAGATCGACACTGATTGTCAATCAATGACATGTTTATTTAATTATATTTGTTTGTATTTATTATATTCATTTATTTAATTCGTAATTCATTTTATTTTTTTCTAATAAACAAGAAATGTAACGTACACCTGTAAATAATAATAAATGTAGCAATTATCTATAGATTGTAAAGAAAACTCAACCTCGAGATAAACTCTAAACTCTGTAAAATTGTAATTTACTTAAATTCTTAAGACGTAGAGCTGACAAACTTTGTTGGACTTTTCCAATAAATAACCTGAAGTATTTGATACATACTCGACTCATGTCATTATGTAGACTGCAGTGTCTTAGCTATGTGAGATAGTTGAGTAACAATGTAGAATATTTCATAAGAGAGAACAAAGACAAATATTCTTAGAATTTTGTTAGTGAACAAAATATTTGGATGCGAAAATTGGTAATTAATGTTTCTATGTTAGATTGGGAAGTATCATTAAAGTTATCTGTGTCCTATTATATTTTGATATATATGTGACATATAAATTAATAATTAATTTAATACATTTAAGTCGTATGATAGTGTTCGTTGTAATTTTATGTTGTTTGTTTAAATTTATTTCTTAAAAGAAATAAATAATTATGTACTAAGAATTTACAAGAATATTCACTTCAAATAAAAAAAAAAACATAAAAATATATGTAAAATATGAAATATATAGCAAGGAAAATTGTAGATTTATATTAATTAAAATAAGAGTATTGTGTACTGTGTTTTAAAAGATAAGGACCAAAGCCGATAAACAAAATTAAAGGTTAAATCCTGAAGTGCGATGGACTCGAACGTGACATCTGAATTTACAAAAATACATAAATATATTTAAAATTAAACAAAAGTCCTAATAGCTTGATAGTTCTTAAAGGGCCGAGGAGACCTTTTGGGATTATATAGGTCTAATGTACTTATAGTATTATAGAGTAGAGAATATATGTACTTCAATTTACTGTGAATTCCAAGCTGAAATGTCTTACAAGAATATAAAAATAACATCCAGATCCTTGTCATCCATCACATCTAATAAATCATTAATCTTCTGTTCCATTCCTCCTCTTACATTCCACGTAGCTATTTGTAGCTCCGTTCTCCACCTCCCGCCGCTCGGAACATGGCGTGTTGGTTGGCGGTCCCCAACGCCGCGTAGCGTTTGGCACTCTGTCGTCTCTGGCTACCCCGCAAGAGATATGGCGTGAAAGTAAGTAAGTAAGTAAGTATAAAAATATCGTATAAGAGTATATAAATATTATACTACTACACAGTATACTATACTACGAATTGGTTAACTATGTACATTTGATGATTTGTGCTTAATTTCGTAATAAATAATTGTCTTATGACTCTGATTCGAATTCTAATATTGTTGTTTAATTTTTATGTATTTGTCTTAGTATGTCTTTCTATAACTCATAAAGTTGAGCGATTTTAATAAAAATTTATATGAAAATGTGATGTCCTAATGTCTTAGTGATGGAGCAATTGTTAAGCCATAAAAGTGATTTGTTAATGCTTGAGGATTCTGTTAGAATAAATTGTAAAAAGCTTTTTCTGTGTTTTTACAGTGTGAGGTAAAAAAAAACAAATACGCCGTTAAAGTCGGAAATGTCTTAACGAACTAGGATGAATTTCTCCGTGAGATTTTCTCTTGTATTGGTAATATTGAAAGAGGAAAGTTTTGTATTTATTATCTTATGTATATTTCATAAAAAAACTGTTTAACTTCTTTTCAGTCTTTGATATTTTCTTTCAAATACTTATAATAATTGAATAATTATATTCAAATACTGTATAATTGTATAATACTTATGCTTTAGAAAACTTTATACCTTTTTCATTAAATTATATCATATATATATTAGCAATAATAGTTTGAAAATGTTCCATTTATGTAACTTTAAATAAGACTATTAGAAGTGCAAAGATGTAAAACCTTTATTTTTCTATAAGTCACAACTTCTGAGTTAAGATGACTCTAATTCAGGAACTTAAAAAACACTCTTTCTACTCTCTCAGAACATAAGTAGAAGCGGATAATTAAAGAACCTTAAAGTATTTTGAAACGAAACTCGTTTTTTAATTATATATATACTTACAAGAGTAGGAGGAGGAGGAGGAAAGAGGTAAAATATACAAAACAAAATGTTTTAGAAATATATCAGATTACAAAAAAAGATCCTTCATAAGTAACACTGAAGCCTGGAGTCTTTATTATTTATTATTCTAATTATAATGTCATTTAGTATGCTGGTAGTTTATGACTTTGGGGAGTATTTTTGTTACTTTCTGCTGCGGATTGAAAATGTTTTCTCTTGTCTCGATGTTTAGTTTCATTTGAATGTAAAATTATTGTTCGTAGTATTATTTTGAACAATCAAACAAAAAGATTTCTTTATACATTGATAATTATTTTCGGGCATCTAAAATGAAGAGCTAAAGATTTTTAATACATTTATGTAATTTGAATATTGAGAAGTATCAATTATTACTGATTTGAATGGTTATCTAAGGTTTCCTGGAACACAAAATGACGTATGTACGTGTCCCTCGGGAGTGTGATATATTGGATATAACGGAATGTGTAAGTGGGTACGCGACCCGTATTGATATGAAATATGTTCGTAGTTTGTCAACTTCAATCTTGATACATTGATTTGGGATATAATAATTGAAGATAAGTAGGTAAGAAGTGAAAAAGTGGCTTTTCACATAAAATTTAAAAATAGTAAAATCTTTAAAATTATAATATGAACTAGTTGAAAACACAATTTAGGAGTTAATTTTTAAATTATAAAAATACATCATTTCTTTTGCTAATTCCCTTAAAAAAATGCTGAAATATAATATTTTGTTTTGTTCTTGATGTTCTTATTAATACTTGAACCCTAATTTTTTGGGAGAAACTAAATAAGAAAATTTACACATCCGTATGTATTTTAGAAACAACAGCACTATAAATAATACACAATTTATTCCGATTTTTCGTTGGTAAGAATGTATTTTAATACGATTTTCGAGAAAATAGAAAAAATGAATTACTGTTTCAAAAAGACTAAATGTTACGTGTACGTTACTTTGATATAACGTAATCCTAACCGGACCGGATTTACGGTCAGGTCGGTAAATCGTTAATAGTGGATTACAGAAGTATTAAGATTAAGATACACTGATAAGAAATCGTTACACAAATAACATCTGTTTAGACGTTGATATTGATCCTGGGGTCTTTATTAATAATTTAAAATTATTATTAATATTGTGGTCTTTATTATTAATTGAATTTTACTATCCAATTATAGTATAGAAGAAAAAAATTCGCGACTCACACCTATGATAATTTCTCTGTTGAAACGAAACGAAAACGAAACGAGAAACGAAATTCTTTGGTAATTTATTTATTTATTTCTTACACCACAAATGAATTTGTACAAGATGAAATTTTAAATTAAATATGTAGACATAAAACATTGATGAGAGGCTGGTGCCAGCATATAATATAGGATAATATAGAATAAGCGAGTGCACCAGGCTCCCATTACAATATCAATGACGATAAATCTAACAAACTTGGATGCAGCTAAATTAATAGAAATCACAGATATGTATATCATAACAAACATTACTATTATGTACTACTATTCAACTAATTCTTTAAACCGGTCGAAAGTAGCATTTTTACAATATAATCTATGAAGTTGATATATTGATTATGATGTGTACGAGGAAAGGGATAAAAGCAGCTTTCGAACGACGCGTTTTAGCAAATAGCTGATTTCGGCGTATATGAGGTGGATGATGAAGTAAATCCGAATGTTGTAGATAAATGACTTGATGATCAAATAATTGTTGAACTGTTATCACTCCATCGGCTTTATAAAGTTCCTTAGGAGGGAATTGAAAAGGTTCGAACAACGCTAATTATTATCTGTTCTCATAATCCTGATTGATCTTTAATTACATTTTAATTAAAATGTTTCAAATTTCAAAAGGAATTTCAAAGATAAGCCATTTTATCCGTTCGAGTGATAATAAATGTTTTAATAAAATGTAACGCGCACCAATAAAGTTTCATGGTTGAGAAAATTTTTCAGAACAATCTTAAATTAAGAAGAACAAAATGACCTATTAAAACTTTTAATTTAATTTCCTTTATATTTAATTGAAATATTTTTTTCCGCATTAGAGTTTAACATTTAATTTTGTAATTTTATTGTTATATTTTCTCTAACCATTGACGATGTTTTTCTAATAACACGATCTGGTCAAGTAACTACTACTATCTACGAAGAATTGAGAACAATTAATTGACATTGAAATTATCCAAACATTGGTTTTACATTGCTGTAAGTACCTTTTGATTTACACAATTTCTTATAAACTTTATGTGCAATGTCGGTAAGTTGAATTTAGAGATTTGAATTTAATGATTGAAACGGTGGTAAAGCACAGCTCGAGTGTAATTACAGCGAGTCATTAGTGACGCAAAATCATTGTTGCAATTGTTCTTAGAATTTATTTCAATTGCAGAATGTGAGAAATGAAATCGGGTGTTATAAGAGACTGCTCTGTATTGAAGGCAAAACTTTTGATTTGAGTAGGTAGGCCGGTACATTTTTAATAAAAAGGTAATTGTGGGCTGCATATAGAATATTCGCCCCACGTTTTAAACCATCGATGAAGTAAAATGATGTCTAAAAATAACTACATTTCAAAATTTTATGTAAATAAGAAATTCATTGACACGCCTCGGGACCTGCAATGTTTGAGAATTCAGTCCGTTTTCTGAGATGAAATGATATTAATGAACTATTGATTCTATATTTATTTAAATTTTAAATAAGCCTAATATATTTTAACATGTTTATAGACAATTGGAAATTATATTTTACATATATAAAAAATAAAGATTTTAATTGCGAAAACTAGCACGATCGCAATCTTCTAAGTTAGTTACTTAGTTTAGTTGTTGCTGGAGATGGAATCGAGTTGATGTTGATAATACCTAGTGTACTTGAATAATTGGATAAATTATCAAAGTTAATTACTACTATGTAGTTTGTAATTAGAAAACAAGCGCAGATAACGAACTCAGACCAAGGACTTATCTATTTAGTCCAGCTCTAACTTTCCAGCACGAGAAAATAATTCTACGTTCAAGTTAATAAGACAAAGCTTCTTATTATTCCATGGATTCACAGTGTGGATGTACTATGCTTAGGTAGGGGAATTACTACCTAAACAAAAATCATAAAAACCTACTAAAGCCGCCTTTGAAATACGTTCTAAAAATGAACCGATTATAGTTCTAGGAAGGTCGAGATCCTTAAGTAAGTTGTAGAGAGATTTTGCTCTCTCCACTCGCTCCTGCTTCTACAGTGTACAAATTAAATATAAATTTATTCCTGATCAGTTCGTTACATAGTTCGTAATACTTGTTAAGCTTAAATGTATATATGTATGTAAGCTTAAATCTTTGGGTATGTTGTTTTCCAGATTACAATAAGCTTCACAAGTATAACGCGCGTTAGTTGTTTTGATTACAGGAATAAGTCCAGCCTAGATGACGGAAAACAAAAATCCCCGGGGATTTTGTATTGCTTTTCATACGTGTCCATCATGAGAGTCCAATCCAAGTCCAAGGAGAAGCGTATAAATTGGGAAATCATATTTACTTTTATTAGTAACATTTAATGAAAAGTAAAGAAACTCACAAACAAAATAATAACTCCCATCAACGAAAGTCGCAGTCGCATTTTAAACTAAATGCATGAATAAATACATCTCTACTTTATGATAAATATTATGGGTTAAATAGTATTATTAAATATACATATTAGTTTTCAATCCATTGTGAAATTAGCCAAATATTGGAACTCGGTCAACATTTAAACACGAGGGTCAAACCTTACAACTAATCATTCCTAAACTTCTCTTTAGTGAATATTTACTTATAACATAACGCATAAGCACTACTCACAGATATTAAACATCTATTATTAAATTTATTATTTTTAAATTATTTTGATTCACATAATATATATAATCCATAAAACCAGGGTATTTAATAATATATTCTTATTCTTATTTGTGTGCTATTACTTTCTCGTTTATTATGCCGCCATATTCTTTGTGATACTGTGAACTTTTATGTTTGTTAATTTGAAGTATAACAAATCCCAATAATTGGGAATCACAAAACCCGTTTACAAAATAATTAAAATGTTTCAGAAACAAAACCTTTATTATTAATTGGAAACAAAAAAGGTTCTTTATTATGTTAAAACAATAAATTGAATTATATGATTACTAAAAAGTGTTTTACAATGATGTAAAAGTTACAAAGTTAAACTTCAATTGTTATTTAAATATAACATGTATGTTTGTAGTTTTCAATAAAGCTAAGTGTGTGAACTTGTATTACGTTCACATCAAAGCACCAATTTTATGAATCTATGTTCAATTTCTCTAAATTACATATTATACATTTGACACAGTTATGCTAGTGTTACTATATAGATATGTCGTTTGTTCTTATCCGATAATCTTTATTAATATTAAAAAGACATAATTGGAAAATTTTTACTTTGTGTCATATACATACAATTTATTATTTAAAAGGTATATTTTATAACACACACAGACACTAATATGAAGTATAGTAAATACACAAATCTAAGTGGTTCTGCAGAAACGTGCCAAAAGCATATAGTTCTGAACTAATGCTACTGTTCTAAATTCCACATGGATTGAGACTCGAACAAGTATTAAATATATGCCGTGGTATATCATTGTCATAGGAAAACTAATTGTTATTTTACTATTTTATAAACTCGTATAAATACAAATTGAGAAGATTATTTGTATAATATGATCTTTGAACACGATGCATCTGTGTTTTATTAAGATAGGAAATTGATAACTGAATGAAGAAAATATGTGTAATTTATTAATGAAATCTAAATTATGACTGAGTTTTCAGATCAGACGTACCGGTTTATAAGATAATATACAAGCATAATTTTATATAAAGTACATAAACTAATTAGTGAAACTAAAGATTTTCAAATTCGTAATATCTTTATTCAAATCGGCGTTTGCACGCACTTATGGATTAATTATTACGTTATAAATGTCAGTGTAGTCAGTCTGAGTAAGATACCAACTCGGAATACTGCTCTGAGAAGAGCCGACCAGAAACTCAAGTTGCGCTTTTGAAATTGTACAATAATATCACAAACGTACAATAATATCAATTCTGCAAATCAACAACTTCCAGTTCCAGTTCCAGTTCCATTTCGATCCAATAAAAACTGTTAAATGTAAAATAAGGTTTATTTAATAATGTTCAGTCTTGCAGTTTTAAAACGCCAAATCAAAACAGTAATTAAAAATAGTCACCAGGTAAAGTGCACCAATATCCACTATCGAGCCAATCTCCTTTACAGATATTCTCTTGAATCAGAAGATTTGTAGGTCCTAAAACTTTTTACAATTACAATTACAAAAATATATATTCATTATTTTTATAAAAATATGTAGTAATTTTACTAACTTTTTTCTTGAAACGATATAAAAAAACTCATGACTCAGACTATCAGTGTTTGTAATTAATACAGTATACAGTTTGTAAACCAACAAAATAAATAATAACGTAGATTATTATCTTACAATGTCTGAAACAATGCGGCGCAAATTAAATGTAGCAGCGTTACTTTATTTAAAAACCAATCTTTAAATAAAATCAAGCATAATATTGTTTAAGCAATAAATGATTTTTTAACGTTACTTTATGATTACGAGTATTTTTTTGTTTAAAAATAATTAATTTAGTCTTAAATGCATGGAGTTTACAGTACCTAATATGAAATTGTAGCTTGTTTCTTTACAATGAAGTGTTATAATTGACTGACTCAGCCAATTTCTTAGGTATAGCTTCAGGTAAAAAGCACTCGCAAGCAAACTCAGCTCGGGCGTTATTAATAATAGGCTTGACTTCCTTATTTTAGTTATTATTGTAGTACTTTGACTTGCGGCATTTTATTATGGAGAAGTGCCGCAGAAATTAATTCTATATTTATTTTACAAAAAAGAGCCCTGCTGTATAACTTAGAAGCTAGAGATTCCCTGAGAGATGTTTTTAAAGAAATTGATTTTCTTACAGTCACTTCTCAATAAATATTTAATAACATTATGTTTATGAGCTAAAATTTAAATTGTTATATAAAAAACAGTGAGAAATACAAGTACACACGATAAATACAAGAAATTAAAACAAACCTGTAACGCCTAACTTTCATCTTCACGAAGTTAACAAATCCTTCATGGGCTTAAGAGTACGCATATATAACAAAGTTTCACAAGATACCTTAGACCTTCCTTTTCTTAGTTTTAAATCTAAAATCAAAAGTTTATTGTTAAATAAAGCTTATTATAACGTTCAAGAGTTTTTAATGGATCGAAATATGTGGAACTTAAGTTGTTGAATCATTTGCAGGATTTATATTATATTATAATATACATCACCTATTGTTATATTTTTTTTGAAAAGAGCAACTGTTGAGTTTCTGGCCGGCTCTTCTCAACAGAGCAGCATTCCGAGCCGGTGGTAATTTACTTACGGACTGACTACACTGACCTTTTTTTGTATTGTAGGAATTGACGATTCAAAAGTGCGTGTGTGCGTGCCTACTTGAATAAAAAAAAAAAAAAAAAAAAAAAAGGAAAAAAAAAAAGATGAAGCGGGAAAATTCTGAGAGAGAAAGAGATGAAAGGTTGACGAACAACTTCCGGGAAAACACGAAGCTTTTCTGGCGAGAAGTTAGTAATTCCCGGGGTTGTTCGATAACCTGTAGAATGAAAGGGTTGCTTTGGAAGAGCGGTGAAATTTTAACCGAGCAAGCACACGTTTTGCAGCGGTGGGCGGAATTCTACAAGGAGACATATAAATGTGAGGACGCCTCGGCCTTGAGTACCAGCAAAATGCTGAGTCCGGATGTAGCCGATGGTGAAATCAGTTTGGAAGAAGTGGAGAGCGCGATTCGAAGTCTGAAATGTGGTAAGGCTGCGGGAGCAGATGAAGTTACTGTCGAGATGATCAAACATGGTGGGCCGAGCGTCTTGGACTTGTTCTGGTTTTTGTGCAATTTATGCTGGAAATCAGGAGAGGTCCCAGACGATTGGCGAGGTGCAGTCATCGTGCCTTTGTATATAGGCAAAGGTTCACAGATAGTCTGTGCAAGCTATAGGGCTATCAGTTTCATTAGCTTGGGAGGTAAAGTTTATGCTAAAATATTAGCGAGAAGAATACAAGAGAGATCTGAAAGGCTGTTGTGGGAAGCCCAATGAGGTTTTAGACTTGGAAGAGGTTGTATAGATCAGATCTTTTCCCTCCGCATGATCACGGAAAAGTTTTTGGCCCTAAACCAAAAGGTTTTCTGTGTTTTTGTGGATTTGGAAAAGGCGTTTGACAGGGTTGTGAGAAAGAAATTATGGGAGATACTGCCCCGATACAATGTGAGCGGACCCTTGCTACAGGCTGTAAAGTCTCTTTACGGAGATCACTCAACCTGTGTGCGAGTAGGAGCTGACATGTCGCCCTGGCTTGACATCAAATCGGGTGTTAAGAAAGGTTGCGCTATGTCAGCTTGGTTCTTCAATTTGTATTTGGATAGTTGGCTCCAAGGCGTGAAAGACAGTGATATGGGAGTGAAAGTGGGTAACCTTAAAGTCAATTGCTTGCTATACGCAGATGCTGCAGTGCTCATTGCATCACCAGAATGCGATTTGCAGACATTGGTCACCACTCTGAAAGATGGGTGTGAAAAAATGGTCTATACCTGAATGCAGACAAGACGAAGGTTCTGATATTTGAAAGAAATGAAGAAAGAACAGAATGTAAGATCAACGTGAATGGTAAGATAATAGAACAAGTGAATGAAGTGGTATATTTGGGAAGTATGATTAGGAGAGACGGAAAATACGAAGTGGATGTGGAAAGTCGTATTGCTGCCGGTAACAGAGTCAACGGTGCTCTGGCTACAATGTTGAGACGGCGAAACGTCAGCATAGCCGCACGTTTGGCGTTTGGCTGTACACAATGCGGTTTTGCTACCGACGCTGTTATACGGCAGCCAAACGTGGGTAACACAGAAGAAGAATGTAAGAAAGATGAATGCTGTGGAGATGCGATCTCTTCGCAGAATATGCGGAGTCAGCCTAGCTGATCAAATCCGCAATGAAGAGATCCACAGAATGGCAGGTATTAGTGAAGATGTTACAGTTAGAATGAAGAAGAACGTGCTCAGGTGGTTTGGGCAGGTTGAACGAATGAGTGATGAAAGAATGGTTAAAAAGATTTATGCAGGAAAAGTGAGCGGTAAGAGAGACAGGGTGAGGCCTTGAGTGACCTTCGAAAAAACGGTATCTAAGATACTGGAGGAAGGTCACGTAAAAAGCATGAGGACCCTCCGGAGGGCATGTATGAAGAGGTTGATGTCTGTGGCCGAGGCGAAAGAGGTATGCAGGGACCGTAGCGTTTCACGCTCCGTCGTCTCTGGCTACCCCGCAAGGGATATGGCGTGAAGCTAAAGTAAAGTAAAGTATATTATATGAACAGTGAAAGTGCTATAGAAAAAGCTATATATAAAACTTTTTTGAACAATTTATTAGTACAAATATTTAACAGTAGTTGACGACTTCTTATATATTCTTATTCTCTTTAACTTACGACCACATTTAGTATTATTAGAAAAGACACTAACAATTCTTGTATGTGATAGGGAACACTTCTAAACCCGTAGCCCATTCAATCTCCGAGACCGTCTTCAATGTAATTGTATAAGTCAATCTCCATCGCTTTTCGTTTTCGTTTTGGCATTTCCCCATGAACGCTTCAATTACTCCATATATTCAATCAAAACCTAACACTTCTAAAATAAACTCTACGGTAAAATGGACACAAAGGCTAGATTAATGTAATTTTGAATTTTATTAGCTTGATTAATAGTTATTGCCAAAATCGTATGAAGAAATTGTTGGCTAATTCATCTAGTGATTATTAACCTTCACTACTGAGCCAAAGTGGGTTCGATTTCAACACTTGAAAAAAAACTTGTAGGAACATCAGATTGCTGTGCCCAGTCTGGGTATATTTTGTATTCATAAATAAATACTATAAATTACTATTATATATAATTCCTTCTATAAATATCCACAACACGGGGATTACTCACTAATGGTGCAATTATATCTAAATAATAACAGAATATCATTTTTTAAGTTATTTAATAAAGTACCACCTTGATTTAAATATGTCTTATTACTTCGGTAACATTATAGTTTCAAAAAAACATTTTCTTTAACGATCAAATTAAATAAAACCCAATTTATATAGATCTTTTCATTAATTCGCTCGTATGTGTTCTAATGTGTTCTTCCATGTGTTGGACGAATGAATACTGACCTGATTTTTCCATTTGCAAACACTTTCACGAACTACATCTGAAACTAAATGGTTTATGCCTCTATAGCGGTTACCACAACTTTCTCTTTGAGAATTTGTATTAAAACACAGAAGTGAAATAGTTTGAATAAGGCTTATCTAGTATAAATATATATTTTATAAATGTAAATAAAATTTGTCTCTACTGGGATAAAGTATGATAAAAAAGCATAAAAGTAATTTACATATTTAGTTCGTCCAAATAATCGGGGTAAATACTGGATGCTCGTCAGCCATGATTTATTATTATATTGTTAAATACTATTATACCTATCTAACTATATTTTTTTAATTCGTCAGTAGCCAATAAAAAATAATACACTGTTCATTGAATATAATGTCGTAAAGTCAGTCTTGGTCTTACCAATTCTACCAATCCAACCCAACTGCGTTATAAAATCAGTACCGTTTTTTGATTAAATGGTAGTGACCTTACCGGTATAAATATCGATTTGATTGCAAGTGACGCAGCTTATCGTAATCGATAATTTATTTTAATATGTTGAGAAACTTCCAAACCTACTGGTAGTACCTATAAAGTCTATTCCCTCCACTCAATACTCATTAATCCCATAAAAGAAAACATAATAATTTATTTTGTCACATAAATTATAAAATTATCAGTAAGTGCCCTTTAATATTTAAAATTTCCCTATAATGTATACACGTGCACATTATGTTATAAGATTTTCTTAATCAATGCGGCTGGCGAGGTGGAGCAAAACCATTACTAACAAAAACGTAATAAAGTACTGCATATCAATTATATATAATTAATTTGATTATGTTGTACATATACTAGATGATTTTTTTTAATAAAAAATAAAAAATATTAAATATTTTTTTATTATTATTTCTTGTTGTACATTTTTGCCTCAAATAAAGCCTCAAAAGAAAAGTCGTATAGATTCAAGTTTTAATAGTTTCTAAAAAAGGAGTCCACATAAGCAGACATTTTATATTATAATTTTCTTATTTATTCTTTTAAAAACGATAGAAATAATATATGGTTTATCTTTTTATGGTTTCTTTTTCATTGATTTATTGAATTAAAAATACTAACAAAATAAAAGGAACTAGTAAAAGCAGATTTCAAAATGCGAATTTTAAATTAAGAAACACTCTTTAATTAATTAGTATCTTTCTTCATCCCTTTCCATTGGGCGAAATAAACATACTCGCTTAAAGTTCACATATTAAAAAAAGATGTACGTTGATGGAGTTATGTGTTTAACAAAACCATAATAATAAAATAAATGTAATCATAATTTAAGGAAGTATTTTATCAATTTAGTAAAATATATTGACGACGAAAAAGAATGTGAGGCATTTTTCATCTTCAATGCATATAAAGAGCAAAACATAAAACAATAAGCACAAAAAATCCTCTTCTATTATTACCCGATAAAAGAACAAACCTCACGAGGCGCGAATAAAAGAACATAACACATTTCGTTAGTCAGTTTGTACGACGCAGCGAAATGTGGAACAAATATTTTACTCTGTCTCTGAATGTTAAGCTTTATGTTTATCTTAACATATAGATTGGAATTTCCAAGTTCCTTACAAGCATTACCCTATAAAAACATATTAAATTATCTCTTAGTTATACCAGTCCATTATCCTGCCATGATGTAGACAGTTGCTATGGACGGTCCTCTTTACCGGCATGGTGGTGGTGGCCACAGTGGAACACCTCGTCGTAGTGTGGATAGTCCTCGCTAACACACGAATGAGAAGCCACAAATTACTTTCTAGGTAAAATCGAAATATATTAACATATAAACTAATAAGCGTAAGGACAAGTAGAATTTTTGTTTAAAATTATTTAGCAGATTTTCCATATCAAGTGTTTGTGGCCTATACATCTAGATATATATTGGAACAATTCAAAATTTTCATTTACATGTAATTTAAAGAACTTCTTATGCATTTTATTATGAAACCAATAATTTTGATTTTAAATATAAGTAAAAAAAAACAAACAAGCAGCAAATAAAGCTGACAAAATATATTTTATTTTTTTATGAAGACCTATAAAATTTTGTTTCTCGATAACAAATTGAGGTTCCATTCAATGTAACATCAAACGATATCTAATTTTGATGTTCTCCTTATTATTGGTTTATCTATTTCTCATAGCAACCAATCTGTCTTTTTGTAGATTAATCATAATATTTAAGCTTCTTCTTGAACTGGAGAACTTTATATTTGTGAAGCAGCAAGCAAAAATGAATAAAAAAAACAAATAACTTATTTGCTGTTACTAGACGTTGTAGATTATTTCGTTGACAATAAAATATAAAATTGTTTTTTCTAACTTATGACATTGATTTTACATGTAGCGATCAAATCAAAAAAATTCGTTGAATAATTTTTAAGAGCTACCAAAGTTTAGGAATATGATGATTGGGCTGTGAATAGTTACCGAAAGAAACTTAGGATTGCTTTTAATAAAGCTACTTTTATATCTGCCTTTTATATTAGGCAATAAACTTTGAAGTAGACTCGCAGCGTTGTTGTATAACATAATATCTGTTAGTACACAAATCGAATATTAAAAAGATGTTATGTTCTAGGAACATACAGAGAATTATATATTATAAATATTGAATATTTAAACTATTTATATTATTATTATTCGGAATATTGTCGCAAAACAAAATAACATGAGGCACTAAATCAAATTTAGCAGTTTAATAATTTTAACAATAAAAGTAGTATAGTATAACTTAGTTTATTACCCAGCGAAATAAAAGTCCTATTATAGTTTGGAATAAGGAAACAAGGAATCCAAATAAAAGGATGTATCCTAACACTTCAAGTAAATTAGCTTTTAGTGTATAATTCTAAATATAACATCTTATGAATTTAAATTGGTGAAACCATTATTATCAAAGAAGATAAATTGTCCCGAAATTGAGACCCAAGTTCTGACATCGCCGACCAACCTTTAGTTGACTATGAATATTACGGTTTTCGAGTTTGTAAATAAATATAACAGACTATTAAGATATATGACATTAAACTACAGCTAGAAGTCGTATTGCAAATATTTAACCACTTACAGCAGATAGAACGACAAACGTGCTGCGCTAGGAATCGCTGCCGCTATCTGGGCGGGCAGCTCTGTCATCAGCAGTCCCAACATCGTATACTTCACCACCGACGTGGACCACCAGCCCGACGGCACTATTAGGTAAGGTATATTCTAGAAGTCTTCATCTACTTATTGTTCGGCCATTTAAGCGTATAAAATTATTGTTTATTTTGTAATATTTTTAGTTGGTCCTACTTTTCAGGTCTTAGTAAAAACCACTTACATTTCTAATGTATTCGGAGAACCTACCTCGTTCTAATGAGCATTTTTATTTTTTCAAAAGTTATCATATCATATAAAGTATTAATACGTATTAATAATTAACAGTTAATGACATTACAGTTGGGGTAAAAACTTTCTTGATTAGGTATAAAAAATTTCTTCTTTGTTACATATTTTAGATGACTTGATATTTTTTTTATTTACTTTATATTAATCTCATCCTTTAAAATGTTTATATTCATTCCTAACAAATTACCCATTCCTGAATATATGTTTATTTCAAAGACCGGTGATTGACTTTATATTTGAATTGATATTAAGCGGAAAACTAAATTTTACAGGCGAGTGTGCTTGAATATATGTATGTTACCTTAAATAAATGTTGTATTATAAAATAAATATATGTTGTGTGTATATGTATATATGTATAAAATAAAGTAATGTATTTTAATGTTTTGTAAGCATTCATGGTGCTCACGTACTTCTTGCCTATCATATCTATGACGTATACTTACGCGAAAGTGGGTGTGGAACTTTGGGGGTCCAAATCTATAGGAGAGTGCACGCAGCGGCAGTTGGATAACGTTAAAAGCAAGCGCAGGGTAATCTTTTTTAATTAACATAATTTCAGATAGTTAACCGTCCAGTAAAATTGTTCAGACTTAATTGTGTAGAAGTCCTGTTTAACTCTCTATGGATCATTACATCGCTCTGTAGGTTTTATTATGAAAATGGTAATTGAAGGATTATTCTTGCAAACATTTTTTATGGTTAATTCAGTTTTATTATTGTTGTGATCCTCGCGATTTTATCAACATTTTTATCTTTTAATAATAATTATTATTATTCTCGTTATTGTAGACTGTATTTAAAGAGTAATTACAAAATTACAGTGTATTTAGCAATTCTATGTGTAATCGTATTATATACTGCTGGATGAACTGGAAGTGAGTTTTAATATCAATTATGGGCTATCAAATGTATATTAATTATTTCCTTTTTCGTAATACTATAGTGTACAAAGAGTACATGAAAACTTTTGTGTTTACTGAGGGCAAACGACGAGTCCACGCACAGGCACCCCGCTAATTTCTTTTTGCATCATTCGGGAACTATGATACATTCCAACTTAAACGCCGTCCACAGCCATTTACAGACGGCGCAGCCGGTCTTGTTGTTTTTGACGGAGACGCAGATATCGCAACTAACAAACATAGCTATTATTCCTCGGATATAAAATGTAATGCCTTAGGCTTATTTTAATAGAACAGCAACTGCGTAAACTCTTCAGTTTATATTTGTCATTACAAATATAAAGCAAAAATAAAAGGTAAAAAAAATATCGACATGAAGTATTCATAATCCTAATTACACACACACTACAAACCGTTCTTGCTGCGGACTCTTAACCTCAATTGCTGTCTTTGTTTTGTGATTTCCTTATCACGGTTGTCTAGACAAACAGAAATAATATTCATATTTACGAGTAAAGTCATAATCCTCCTATCACTTTTCTCTTAATATTGATATTTATGCTTTTTCTTCAGTAAATCTATATTTAGGTGTTATTTGCGTAATACTCCTTAATTATATATCACCTGTTTAATATTTTTACTTTTTCTAATAACAATTAATCGTTTTATTTTCCCTGGCACTGCTTGATCACAACCCTCATTTAAAATACACTCTTATCAAAGGACAATCACCAAAGAGTGTGCGTCATCAATGACTAGTTCATGCGTTTTCAGATTGTATTCGTCTCGTACAATTACACTTCTTCATTAGCTAACTCTCGTTAGTTAATGGCTAAATACATTGCTCAACCATTGAATAAACTTTCATACACGACTAAAAACAGTCTTACAACAGTAATGGTTTCTCATACATTATTTGTTGTGGTGTAACGACTAGTGTATGAAATATTCACACATAAAAACAAATTTGCATCGACTTTAGTTTCGAATAATGAGTTTAATAAAATCCAGTTACTGTATGACTATAACAGGTAAAAAATAAATATTACTTTTATAATATGTATATAATATGCAAATCTCCGCAATTTAATTGTTTATTAGACTAGTATGTATAAAAAACTGAACAAAAATCCGTAATCCTGACAGATCATAAAAAATATATCCTCACTTGTTACATCCCAAATCAGTTTAAAGATAAATTTAATACCAATAGGGAACGCGTACCGAATTCAGATATTGTGTTACATCCAATAAATCATACTCTCGAGGGACACCTTACTACGTCTGACCCCTGTGAGGGCGGCGACGGCTTCCGCCGCATAATCACCATCTGTATTTTGTTTAATGGGCGTGGACAGCAGTCCAGTCCAGTGCCAGTCGGAAGCTAAAATCCACATATCTCAGTTGCATTAAATATTATAATAATTAGTCCTCCTCACCCATATTCCTTTTTTGCTTTTACGTAATAGAAATAAATAATTATTTATAAATTAACTTTAGCTCGTGATTTCTGATATGAGGACTGGGGAAAATAAGTCTATAATAATCAGTTCCTGTGCCTATGAGAATTAATATTAAATACTTAAAATTTTAAAGTTTAATTTAAGTTTAATTTTAAAAAGTTAATATATATTCATTCAATAAGAGGGTCAATCTGTCAATCAATTAATATACGAGACGTCTTGTTTTTTGTACCTTAAAAAACATAAAATGTGTCTAAAGCAAATGATATATTAATAATATTATTTAATTTAAATAATAATGAATATTAAAACAAAGCAAAGATCGACATAAGTCTTTATGTATACTAATTATGTCTTTATGTATCTTTATTTATACTAATTAACGTTAAAATTAATAAAAGTAACAACAAGACAGACAAAAATTAATACTCCAGACTTCAGTGTAACATAGGTATGGTATTGTCTTATATTATAGTGTTACGAGCTATGTTTTTCTAAAATATATTGTTTTTTATATAAACATATATTACATGATTGATGATTGAGTTTAGTTTCAGAGCACTTTTGAGGTTAACCTTTAATCTTCCTTATAAAATTAAGTATGAAGCCCCGGATGTTGTAAAAGTCTACATTTCGAGTGGAACGAGGTGCAGCTGTGGTGACTCGTCATTTACACTATGATAATAGAAATTGAGATTCCGGTAATATCTGTGCACATGTGTTTTAAAATATACACAATTGTTAATAATTCGTAATAAATAAATTGACATTAATCTGCAAAATAAAAATTATAATTATACGCATTATTTCATAATTAAAAGCCCTCATTAAAAGAAACTACTAGAACGAAACCCGTTTTATAAGTTAAATTATCTTTTATATAACAGATAAAGACGAAACACCATTTGACGAAAATATTATTTGCAATAAGTTTATCTTGATTTGTCATCGGTATAGCGTCCTAAATATGTTAAGTTATAGATATTAAATGCGTTAGTTTCACTAATTAGTTTATGTATTTTATAAGTAAGTGTATATATTCTCTTATAAGACTGTTCGTCTTGTCTGAACACTCAGTCATAATTTATATTTCATTAATAAATAAGACAAATGAAACATGTTAATTCAATTGTAAAATGTTAATTAAAATCTTAATAAAACACAGACGCATCACGTTTCTACCAGGGCAGTGTTAAACAAATATTTTATTCATTTTGTATTTATACGAATATATAAAATAGTAATCTAATAAATTAGATTGCAATAAGAAATGATTTTTCCAAATCTGTGAATCTAGAAGTTATATAGATATATCACAAAGTTACATATTATGTCAAAAGTTACAAGTGTTAAATTTATAATATACATGAGGGAAATTGAGCTAATATTTATGAAAATGGTGCCTCTGATGTGAACGTAATACGAGTAAAACACACAGAGCAGTTACACAACAATGAATGTTTAACTTTGTAAGTTGTTCATTATTACAAAATACTTTTTGGTAATCGTACAATTCAATTTATTGTTTTAACATGAAAAAAAATCTTTTTTTATTTAGAAATAATAATAAAGGTTTTGTTTCTGCAGCATTTTATTTTTTTTATTTTTTAGAGGACCGCTCCCGCTCGAGGAGGAATCCCAATTACTGGGATTTGTTATTAGTTGTAAAATTAACAAAAACAAAGTTATTTTAAGCTATTGCATGTACATTAATAAACTTATCTGATTGTCAAACCTTCTAAGGGACTTTATTTGCTAATTTAAAGATATCAAGCAATCCTCCCTTGAATTAAATATGGAAATTCATAAACACGGCAGCCATTTACCAATATAACCTGGAATAACTAGGCAAATAGCGAGTTCATTAATGGCGTCCCGAAATTAATTTAATGACCAAATGGCGTGAGAAAGAGGCATATGTCTTTATTTTCAGAAATACGGTACCAAATTATATCCTTATCAATTTAATATCTCAAATTAATCTGCTTTATAGTTAAACAACACAGTAAAAACATAAAAATAAGTCCTAAGTTTTATAAATATGTAAACAGTCAAATTGTTTCTTCAATTGTACTGCAAAAATATATTTATATTGAAATGTTCTTTATCTTAAAATGTGTATATATATACATAAACTTACTATATATACATTGATATGTATATATGTGATATCAAAACATATAATAATTGGATTGGAAAACTGCATTATATTATATTGTAATAGGTCATTAAAACTGAACTGGTGGTTTCAAAAGTTTTAAAATGTTGATGAATTGTTGTGGAGGGTTCTAGATTTGATGAACTTTATTGTGGTAATTAATTCAAAAACATATGTAGTTAGCTGAGAAACAAATCTTTCCAGATATAAGTCATATAAGATTAAAATGCAATGATCACTCATCATCAGAGAAAAATATCCAAAATACTAATGTTAGTTTTATAAGTATTCATTTTAATTGTAATAACATTAGTTATTTGTGTAAGGATTTTCCGCATTTTGACTTGGAGAGCTGTTTCTAATAATAATAAATCCCTTTTCTGTTCGAGTCCTGGAACTGAGCGGACCACGCAATCAAGTTTCAATTATTTCATAAGAAAATACATTTTATGTTAAAGTAACTGTAGATTGTTCTTTAAATTTCCGTTTTGCTTATTTTTGATTTGTTGGGTAAATAAATTAGTAAGTATGTGAATTTATTGATTGTCTTAATTATTTCTATTAAATAAAATAAGAGTTCTAATAATAATAATGATAGACATGATAATGTCAGCTCTGCTGACATCACGTCTTTTAAAGATGCGCCTTTAAATGATGTGCTTTCTTATATAAAGAAATATGAATATTAAAAATTTTGGGGTTTCAGGTTTTGACTTCTATCAGGGAATATAACAACTGGAAATATTACATTTTAACATTATTTACCTGTCCTTAAACTAATATTACAGTATCGAAATGCTCTGAAATTATCTTAGCGTCTTTAAGTTGGATTTTTGATGTGAATCAATAAGTTTAGTAATAGGTGTGCGATATCTATAAGTAGTGTTGTCATTTCAACCAACGTACGGCATCAATATTCCTATAAGTAAATATCCACTAAGGAGAAGTTTAGGGAATCATAAGTTGCAACAGTTATCTATTGCACTATGGACTCAAAATATAAATATAAAATTGTATATAGTCATTTTATACCGTCAGAGGTATCACAAAGTAGAGGTGTATTTTTTCCATGCAACAAAAGTTAGTAGAAATTTTGATACTCCTCCATTTATTGCAATAATTATATTGTTTTAGAGTTTAAATGTTACTAATATAGTCATCTTTTATACATTTTTATTTATTAGTACATTTTCTTGGGCTAATAATTAGGTAAATAGACAAACAATATGAAGCAACTGAAATGGCGCCACGGAACAAATGTTTTTTGAATTGTACTAACACCGATCTTGATTCTTTCTACGTATAATAATTACAATGAACTGGTAAAAATATCCACTTTAATGATTGGAAGCCGAGTGATAGTTGCCATTATCTTCTCCTGAGAGGTAATGAGTTTTATCGATTGTTCTTTGGTAAATGCTTGGTTTCACCGTTTAAAAGCATTGCGATGTCAATACAATAATTAAAGGTGTTTAAAAATGTACATTTTCTTATGAATCTCTATTTTCCAGCCTCCACACCCGCACTACAGACATCGACTGACATTCAACGTAGTTATCTTGGAAACCGACATTGATATTGATATGCCTGAACGTGAAAATATATTGTACAACATATTCAACTAAATAAATATCTATTGAATAAGTTTCATTTTTATCGATAGAAAATGTAATAGAACATCTCATAAATAAGGAATTAAATTTAATGACCTCTTCTCGGACAATCATCAAAAACGTTTAAATTAAATAAATGAAACTATTAATAATAATTACATAAATGAATATTCAAATAGCATCTATATTTTAAATAATAACTTGGCTGCATAGTACTTACAGCAAGGACTAGAAAGACAAATCTTTAAGTTCGTTAAGTTAAGTTACGACATAGTAGTAGTTAACTTTGATAATTTATCCAACTATTCAAGTACTCTAGGTATTTAACAACATAAACTTGATTCCATCTCCAGCAACAACTGAACTAAGTAACTAACTTAGAGGGTTCGGATCGTGATAGGATTCGCTATTAAAATCTTTATCTTTTAGATATGTAAAAGATAAAAATTATATACATTTATATAATATATATAGTATTGATACTTAGCTCTCTTTTTCTTAACGAACAGAATTATTTGTCTGACTCATTATTTGAGTTATAAATCTTTTAAAAGTCTATTTAGAACATATTTCCAGATTATAATATAAGTATATATATTAACAATTGTAAGGCAAGTTTCATAACAGCGTTGCGTCATCTTTAAAAATAGTATATTAGTCGAAGCGAACTTTAATCAGGAATAATACTTCGTAGTTAAACTTCGCCTTGCCTAATTCACCTATTGTCTAATGACAATATTCAAAAATACCGTCACATTATTATTGACGATAACAGCAGATAACATATTTTTTTTAGTTAGAACAATTAAAACGAAAACAATAAGTACAAAACGATCCTCTTTATTATTGACCAACAAAGAACAAACTTCACGAATCACTGCATTCACGAAATACAATTTATTTTATTATTTAATATGAAATAAACATCTTTATTTGTAGCAGAATATTCGATTTCTGTTTATCTTGGGATTAATCATTAAATAATAATATTCACGTCATCCACGACGGTCAAACATTACTAATATTTACAGAAATTAACACTTTATAACTGATAGTCTGCAGCGCTTATTTTGACAACTTCCAACTTCTCTCGCAATTTTTATTAGTATATTATTAGTATTAACCTTTTTTAACTCGAACGCAATTTTCCCGATCGCTGAATGCAAAATACAGAAATAAATTTTAAAAATATATTTACAGTGTTTACAAATCTCTTATATGGTCCAAAATAAGTTTCATAAAGACCATCTTGAAGAAAGGTGTTCTTGAGGTGTTATTCGAAATACTATATCATAAGAAGATTATTAGATTGATATTTTTTTTGTTTAAATATAAATAATTTAATACAAAAACAGACAATCCTCAAAGTTTCTCTCGCCTTTATAAAATAGTCAAATTATTAGGACTAACCTCGGCACGAAAACGTAATACAATTCAAACAGAACCCACTGTCAAAACATTTCGGTTTCATTTTATAATTTATTTATTTTTATGCCCCATTGTCTATCTTGTCTATACTTTTCAATGTCATCATATCTGAAATTTTTTTGTGTGTTAATAAGCTTTATATCTCAACAAAGATCAATTTATATTCACTTCTTACATCCCAAATCTATGTATCAAATTATAATTTCTTAGGAATACAGATACAATCTGTTACATTCAATAAATTATATTCCCGAGGGACACTTAAGTACGTCAATCTCTGGTTTGGACGGCAACAGCTTGTTCTGCATAAATAACCATCAGTTCGGATCACAAAATCCATGGAAAATTAATATTATATACTTATATAAACCATATTGAGGGTTACTAAATTTTGTTTAAGTACTTTACTTAACCAACCATGTTTTATAATAAAAACTTTTTATTATAATGTTTTTTCTGTTCCAAATATTGTACTTCCTATATTTAGTGGTGTTGTTATTTTGATGAGCGAATTTTTTAACACTCTATACAGTACTATATCAAAACCTTTAGATCTTTATTTCTTTAGAAACAACTGCAAAAATCACACGTCTGATTCTGGTCTTATTTAGCTGAGAGGGTTCGACGAAACGTGACTTATTTTAAGAGTAAGTTCATTAACTAACAATTTGTATTCTTCATCAACATTCATTCACACTCCTTTGTGTATTAAATTCCTTAGACAGTATATTTAATATGAGACGTAATATGCATTACATAATTACTAAAACCTTTGCTTATTAATAAGATAAAATAAAGCACACGATAGGACAATGTTGTTTTGAGTTTTTCCTAAGACGAGTGCAAACTCTTGGCAAATTAGATCTATCCAGCATTACTTTTTACTAAATTAATCTATTTTATTCATTTATTCTGTTTATAAATGTTTAATACTATAAACATATAAGGTCATACTATAAGGTCATGTTTGTGATGAGTAATTAGATATCACGCCTTCAATCCTGCCCATCTCTGAACTAGCTTATTTAATTATTATTTATATTATAAGAATAATTCTATGAATATGTAAGTTTTTGATTGCGGTTCATATAAACGAAATAAATATAAAAACTCCAAATCCATATCTGTATAATCTGAAATGATATATTTAAATTTATATAGATAATGGTATATTAAAACAAATCGATTTGAATTTTAAATGTTTTCTAAACACATTTGAAAATAATTGAACCGATAAACGTGAGTCGATAGCTATCATCGGATGTGTTCGTAATCAGATATGGTGAAGGTGGGTTCATTTCCTAACCAATATTGACTCTGCCGCAATTGGCTCAGAGCACAATTTTCACTCGTTTAACACTCCCGCGAGTCCGCACTCGAGCTGATCACTCGTGATAATACACTAATATGTGTTGCTTATGACCTCCTAGTTATAAATTATAAATAAATTAGAAATTTAACAACAATCACAGTACAAGATTATTCTCTATTATGGGTCTATCATAGAGGTATATGAAGGTATCATGAACCATTTCTTGTCATTCCTTTTTAGGATGTTCTCATTAATTTTTATATGTTTATTTATTTATTTATTTATATATATTCCACTTTGAATCCATGCCAGTTATCACTTGTGTACGTATGTTGTTTTTAATTCTCTGCCCCCGATAGAATTGTGTTTAGAGGACATAAAGTTTCAAACCACATTCTTCACATTTTTCACAAAAATGAAGCGTTCCTTACCGTATTACACCTAGTATTAGATTAAACGGTGAGGCACAGAGCAAAGTAATTATGTTCCTTATCTTTATACTATAATATATGTACTATATATAATATATAACTAAGCTACCATGACTTGCTAAAAGCCATAGTTTAAAAAAATAAATATACATTCATAAATCTTTTTAATTGCCTTCCCCTCTATTGAGCTCGTAAGATAATAGAACGATCACTAAGTGTGTAATTAAAGTTATATATGGAAAACATAAGTGCACTCTTATTTCTTCACTAAGTATAATTTTTTTATGAGATATGAGAAGAATATTCAGCTACTAAGAATACACAGCAAGTCACCGCCTGCACTGCCATCCGTGATGCGTAATGATCTTCTACTGTGCGGTTTTTAAGGACGTTTTTTCCAAGTATGGTTAAGGTGTGGAATAAACTTTCTTCTTCCTTCCTATCGATATGATATTGGTACCTTCAAAAGGACACCCAAAGACCGGCGGCGATCATTTATCATCAGTGACCAGTCCGGTCGTTTGCCCTCCCCTTTCCATAAAAAAAATAAAGATAATACTTATATATAATATAATAATATGTATTTAATTTTTTTTAACATTTCTTAGACAATCATTTGATTGATTGATTACACTAGTATTTCGGCTCGTATCTCTTTACTTCACTAAACAATATATAGTATAAATAAAATACAAAATTCTAACCAGAGCTGTACCTACAATTATCTCCCTATTTCTCTCCGCAGACCGTAGACTAATATAATAATGACCCTTGGGACAAACCAAATCGCTGCGATAAAAGGATCTTGGATAAATAGCACAGTTACGTCTTCTAACATATGAGTATCCCGGGACTCACCAAAACAGACGTGTTAAATCACAATACTTAATAAACTCGGATATAGTGCAGAATACGTAAAACATAAATAAATACATATAGCAAAAATACTCACAATCAGAATAGAGCTATGGAAAGGTAATAAGCTAATAATGATTAAAATAATATTGTAATAATCCATATATAATAATATCGTTTGAATAACATAAAAGATTTTAATAATGTTGTCGTTTGTGAAATAATTCTGTAAATCATCTTAAGTAGGCACGTTCTATACTCAGAAGCTTCTCACATATTTTTAAAACAATATAAGAACTCTTCGCCTCATTTATTATATTTTTTATGCAACACTTAAGTGTTTATATTATTATACTAAGAGTGGTGCAATTTAGTCATGAAGAAAAATGAAAAGAAAATTTAATTAAACGAAAATTTTAATATTGACAAAAAACATGTAATATGTTAGGCTTGTTTAAAATTTAAATAAATATAGAATGAATGAATAATTAACACCATTCCCAAAGATTGCAGGTTTGAGCCCAAGTTGTGTCGATGAATTATTTATTTCATTAAAATTTTGAAATATAGTTGTTTGTAATGTTGCTTCATAGATGGTATAATACTTGGGGCTAATATAACAAGTTGCAGAACAGCTATAAAAATGTATCAAGTACCATTTAATTAAATCAATTTTTTTATCATATATGTTAAACAGAGCAATCTCTTACAAAACTCAGTCTCATTTCCTCACATGCTGTAATTGAAATAAAATTTGAGAACAATTGCAACAATGAGTTAGCGTCACTAATGACTCGCTGCAGAATTACATTCAAACTGTGCTTTACTACCGTTTCAACAATTAATTCTAAATTCTACTTGCCGATATTGCACATAAAGTTAATAAGAAATTGTGTAAATCAAAAAGTAATTACAGCAAATGTAAAAGCAATGGTTGAAAAATTTAAATTTTGATTAATGTTTCTTAATTCTTCTTCGTAAGTATTATATGTTGGTTGACCAGATCGTGCCGTTAGAGAAAATTTCCAAATTTTGTAGCAAAAATAATAAGAATTTAAAAATTTAAGTATTTCACTTAGTAAACTAAACTGAAATTAACTTGTTAATAGGTCATATGTCGAAAAAAATCTCTACCTTTTTGTCAAATCACTTATTATCACACGAATAGAAAAATGGCTTATCTTTAAATTCCTTTAAAGACCTCCCTTTCTCTCGTGTTTTGACCCTGTATTCTACTAAGAAGAAATGTACATATAAGACATTTTAAACTTTGTATTAATAAAAACAACAAAATAACTTTTATATTTTATAATATTTTAAACATTTAAAAAATAACCATATATTTTTTTATAACTTAAAAATTAACTTCTCGATTGAATACTGATTTAAACTGGAATATACTATAAATTAAAAAAGATTTTACGTATTATAAATATCGAGTGTCAATAAGAATCCATCACCCTGACACCTGGTCAAAAATAAATGTATCTTCTCTTGTTACATCCCACATCAAGATATAAAGATAAGATTTCACACCAATAGAAATCGCGTACCGAATTTAAACATTTAATTATAGCCAATAAATCACATTCCCAGTGACCCTGGTTGTGGCGGCGACAGCTTGTTCCGCAAAATTACCATCTGTACTTAGATTAATCGACGTGGATTGCACCAAAACTAAAATGTATACTTCTCAATTACCAACAATCCATAAAACATTAGTTACATATATGACAATTAAATAATAAATAATAATAATAATTAGTATTCCTCAACGATATTCCTTGTTTGGTTTTGCCTAAAAACAAATCGAATAATTATTTATAAATCAGCTTTAGTTCCTGATTTCAGACACGAGGTCGGTAGAAAAGATCTCAATAATGATCAGTTCTTGTGTCTATTAAAATTAATATTTACTTTTTAAAATTAAAGTTCAATTAAAACTAAGTTATTGTTACCTGAGATAAAATATAAAATAGAGGATAATCAATTATTTAATCAATCAATCACGGCAAGTATATTTGATTTCTTATTTTAATATACCTTAAAAATATATAAAATATGTCTATAGCAAACAATCTATAAACAATGATGTTACATTCAACGAAATTCTAAACTTCAAGGTAAAGCAGAAAGTGACAAGGACGCTTTGCAAAAATTAATAATAAATTTTCTATTGTTAAAGAGCAGAGTCTTTCTATAACATATTGTTCTTGTATATTGTACCTCTTCATTATATAAATATATATAACATTGAGAGGTGAGTTTGGTTTCAGAGCACTTTAGGGTTCGGCCTAAAGGTTTTTCTCATCGACGTTTGGTCGGAATTGAGTATAATGTTTTTTTTAAACACCAGTGCGTGAGATTGAAAAAGTTTTAAGCCAGCAGTCGAGTCCAATAGACACTTGTAGGTTTTATACCTCTTGAGTCAGAGTATACAAAAGAGTGTTATTTTAATTAATATAAATTTACAAATTTCCATGCTATACTTAATGATTTACATATATTTTTTATTATATGTGGGATATGTTGAAAGTTAGATTTCTTATAAATTCTTAGTACATATTTATTTGTTATCTGAAGGAACAAATTACAGCGTCATAAATTACATGTCGTAAAAAATATTGAAAATAATTTTTAAACTTCATAATAATGAATCTCGTTTGGAACCCTCGTAGTCTTATTTTAAGTTTGGAGTGTCTTTACAGAAGGGCTTATTTTGATACATACGATATCAAAATAGGCCCTCCTGTAACTTCCATTTGAGGTACACAAGTGATCACTGGTATGGATTCAAAGTGGAAAATGTTAAAATAAATAAATAAATATGTAATATAATAAGACTCAAATAACAAACTAAAGTAAGTTCTTCACTAACATAATTCTAAGTATTTATGTCTTAGTTCTCTCTTATGTAACATTCTCCAGCGTCACTCAACTATTTCACATAATTAAAAACTACAGTCTACACAATGACACGAGTCTAGTATTTGACACCACTTTAGGTCATTTATTGGAAAAGTCCAACAAAGTTTGTCAGCTCTACGTCTTTAGAACTTAAATAAATTAAAATTTTATACAGTTTTGAGTTTATCTGGAAGTTGAGTTTTCTTTGCGATCTTTAGAGAATTGCTGCATTTGTTATTAATTAAAGGTGTACGTTACATTTCTTGTTTAATATAAAAAAATAAAACGAATTACGAAAACTGGGAGGTAAACAAATAAAATACTATAATAACGTGCACTACATCTGCAAACCTTAATGTCATTGATTAGATTGATCAGAGTCGATCTCGTCAAAGACACAGAAATAACATTTAAATTAACCCAATAAGTATCATTTAATCTGTGCGTGTAACGTATTTCTCTATTCCATAGGAATGATACTGTTTCATATGATTGAGAACTAAACTCCGATAAATACATGCATCGTAAGTCATTTGTGCTTAGTAAAAAAGAAATTATTGTCTAAAATTCCTAATCCTGTATTTTTCATGACATTGTATTTTTTATTATAAATTTTCTTATTCAACAGCACGTCATATATTTTTTTAACAAAGTTGTAAACATCTAATTTTCTTATCTTCATTTAATTATATATTAATTTAAAAAAATAAAATAATCCTGTAATAAAGTTATAATTGGTATAAAAATATAACTAATATTTTCAACAGTTAATTAACTCAAGCCTTTTATAAAAACAAAAATAATAAAATGTATTTAAAACCAGGTAACAATTAATATTTTATTGTTATGTTAGACAATCAAAAGCTTTGATGTATGTGATGGAGAGCGAGAAAGTGATAATATATATAACAAATACATAATACCGTACCATTAAATTTCGTCACAAAATGTTAGATTTTTATGTATCGTTGGAAAATATAAAAACAATTGGATTAATAAATAAACAATGAAAGATTTACTACCTCCAAGGGTGTTTCAGCCGATATGACGATAAGAGGTATAACGTTATATAAATAGAAATAGAACTCACAAAAAGTATGTTATTTACATTAAACTTGGAAAACAATAACGTATCAGTTACGACAAATTCAAGACTCAGTTAAAAGAATATTTTCATTTTTATAAAATGTTGTTCCTAACTGCATAATATTATATAACTTTGATAATTTATCCAACTACTTAAGTATTGTAAGTATTTAACGGCATAAAGTTAGTCTTCTAACTTAACAACTAAACTACGACTTTGTAACTGGCTTAGGAAATAACGATCGTGCTAGACTCCGCAATGGAATTCCTCATCTACCACATATTACTTTGACTCTTTTATACGTCAGCAAATAGAATTATTTGATTGACTAATTCTTTATCCAATTTGTAATTTTTTAAAAACCTATTTAAAAGACTTTGTTCTATGATAATAGATGGTTAATTTAATATTATCTTTCAGCTTAATATGTACAAGAACCTTAAATAAGAGCATACATTAATACTATTTAATCGTATTTGTTTACTGAAAATAATTTTTTTTTTTGCTTAAAATTTACTATTTAAACCAAAACAGAGAGTTCCAAAAATGTCTCTCGCTCTTATTAAATTGTCCAACTATTTGGACTAACCTAAGACTTAAAATCCTATTTATCTTAAATTTAATTCAATTCACTAAATGCGTAATAATCGTAATATTTTGAGTAAATCCTCCTCCGTGAATATTGTCAAAACATTTTAGAATACAAAATGTATTTATATTTATATACCATTCTGTTTTATTTCATTTTATGTCGTAAGTGAAACAATAAAATTTTGCGTTGTCTGCTACAACTAATAATTACATAATATATTAAGCTATACGTGCTTTTGCTGCTTTTTTTTGTTTATTTATCAAAATATATTTGTTATGAGTTATAGAAATTCGCGACGTTGAATAGAGATAAAGCTCACTTACGTTTCTATCAAAAACTTTACCAATGTTACCAACATTACCATATATAACATCGTTGCTAATTATTGAATTATTACGAAAATCTAAGACGTCTCATGAACGTCCCAACAAAATTACATTTCCAGAAACTTTTACATATAGAACGCTAAATTCATCAAGATATGTCTTTTGGAGATGCAATTTGAGAGAACTTTGTCTAATGTAATAATAATTTGTCATTCTGAAATAAGACCTAAACAAATATACATTTTTAGTGTTATGTGAAACAGTTCAATGTTTTATGATGATCAAACTTATTTCGTAACAATCGTAACAATGAGTTTCCGTCACTAATGACTACCTGCATAATTACATTAGACCAATTAACTACCTCTTCAACCATTAATTCAACTTTCCAACATGACGTATAAAGTTTACAGGAAACTGTGTGAAACAAAAGGTGCTTACAGCAGCAAAAGATAAGAACGTGTGAACAACTTTAATTACTATTTATCTTCATCAAAGTCTTGTAAGTTCTACACAAACTTTTAACTAACATCGTATTAACAACGTAATCATAAGAAATGCAAGTAAATACAATTTTTATATATTTCTATAAAAAAAAATGATACAATGATACAGTGGAGTAAGTAAGTAATAAGTATTTAAATACTTCATGTTTTAAATCGTTGTAAAAAAATCCATACTTAAAATGAGAAAGTTAATGCTTTTAACAAGTTCTGATGTGTAAAAGTGCCAATGACATATTGCGAGTCTTCGTAACAATCCCGGGACGGAATAAAATCCACTTTTGCATACTTTTTATTACACGTGGGTTTTTGTACAAAGAACCTATCGCAACGTATTTGAGAGCGTTGAATAGGAATTGAAGCCTTGATACTGAAAGCGACATTGCCTTTAAAGCAAATTAATAACTTACACGAGGGAAACCCAACTTAGCTACATGTAATTGATGCCTTTGATGTGAATACAATAGAAGTTTACACAATTAGCTTTATTCAAAAATGTCAAACATACAGAGCAGTTACATAACAATTAATGTTTTACTTCCTAACTTGGTAATTATTATAAAATTATTTTTGGTAATTATACATTTCAATTACTTGTTTTGAAATTTAAACAATAATCTTTTTTTGTTTCGAATAATAATATAGTTTTTTAATGACTTAATAAATGTTTTAAATTTCGTTATTCTGTGGAAAGATTTTGTGAGATTCAATAACAGACGTCAGTTTGTTAAAACTTAAAATTAATAATATAACATTTTTTTCTTATCGTCAAGACTTCAACATTTAAATACTTTATGTCAAGTAATGTCATAAAAATGATCCTATTGTGACATTCACATATTAAGTCTAATAAGTAGATATAATAAAATAATAATTAAAGGATACTTTATAATTAATATGAACTAAGACAATTTACTTTGTGAAAAAACAACATTATTATATTATTCTAAACTAATCAAAATTTAAGTGTTTTAAAAGTTTTGAATGTGTTGTGAAGGCTTCTAGATTTGAATGATGTTTGTTTTTAGTTAGTAGAATCAGTTCAAAAACAATATTTAAATTAAATGTCATAGTGTCTTGATTAATGTCACTAAAGCGGTACTTTTTATATGATTGCTAAAAATTAAAGTTTTGCAGCAAAAGTATAAAAATCATAAATTTTATCAGTGTAAAATGTTTGCTGATACTATTAATACATTTAAAAAACTAAAAATATTTTAGTCTTAAGTGGTGTGTATATTTTTGTATAATTCATTTGAAATAAAATATTATATACACTACTACGATCCAAGCATATTTTGTAGGAGCTATCAAGTACACGTAGAATACTTTCTGAACGCTGTGACCTCGCTGTGAAGTGTGTAAGGTCTTTCACTTGTGACATAAAGTCAAGCCCCTAGGTTGTAGAACATAAGTCATGTAACTTTGGAGGTGATAAGTACGTAAGTGTGTCAATTTGTAAATATTTTAAACATTTGTCACTACTAACTTATGGTAGTTGTTTATTATGCAATTTGTAACAGCAACAACCCTATTTGTCTACTTTGTCCGTTAATCGTCTGTTTAAAAACCACGTTTAAAAAAATAAGGTTTTTTTTTATTAATTACATAATAAAATGAAATATTTTTTGAGTTTGAAATAAGAATTGAAGATTACGTAATATTATCCAATATTAAAAACGCTATTTAAATAAACACAATAAGATCATATTTCGTAGGTAAGAATATAATCGAAGATAAATTACTCCAAATGGACATAAAAATGATGGAGTGAAGACATTTGATTTTGCAACATAAAAATTTATTTCAAATCATTTCTGTAAGAAAATAATCTCACACACCAATATTTTAAGAATAATTATTCCTTTAGCAAAAATTAATATCCATTATAAAATTATAAAAATGAAAAAATAATATATATACTTTTACCACAATACAAAGAAACAATTTGAATGACACAATAATAATATATTTCGATACATCTTTATAAAATGCAATTGAGTAAATAAATGATTGTATTTATTATGTTGGAGTGTGTTGGGGCTCTCAACAGATTTAATATCGAGAAATATGAATGTATCAAACAGAACAATTGTCTGAGATGAGAAAGTTTTTAATTTATAGAGAACTATGTTATGATACTGATTTAAAATTATAGAAAAGCCTTGTACAGTAATCAATGGGAAAGTGACCAGTGAAGAAATACAAAGAATACTACTTAGTAAAACTTATTTATTATTTCTTTATTTGTTTACCTGGTGTTACTATTGTTGCTGTTATTATTGTTTCTGGTGTTAGGGAATTATTTAAATATTGAATATAGGATCTGCGAAAATAAAGGGGGTAGTCTGATATATGGTTTTTTGGTCTTCTTCATCACTGTACGAAACGCAGCATACCCTTTAAGAACCGGTTGACTTGACACTATGAAAGTAGCTAAAGTAAACTATTGTAGCTGTTTTAACGTTTGTAAACCGGTGTATTCTTGGAACTGTGTATGTGGCAGAATTAAGTCTGCTCGACAAATCCCAAAAAAACAATAGAATTAACTAAATCCAGTTCGTAATTTAGTTGTACATTCGTTTTGAATTTTTTCATTGGCTAAGGTAAATTTTATATATTTTTGTTTTTTTTTCGGAAATAGATCTGTAGTTAGTTGGATCTAATGTGCTGCCGGATTTGAATTATGGTGTTATTATACTATGTTTTATTAGATCAGGAAATATACCACGATCAATACAGTTATTGAAAATTAATGGTAATTGTGGTGTAATAACGTCTATTAGTTGCCTAAGTGCGTTAACCGTTTTCCATAGATAATTTGTCTTCTTAACACTAATTAATTTAAAAATATTTATAATTTTTTGGGTAGTCACTTATTTTAAAATTAAAATTAATATCACAATGATTTAAATTCTCCGCAAGTAATGTCAGTGCTGTAGCGGTAGAAAAGTTTAAAAATTTAGTAGTGATATCTGGAATATCTGTAAAGAAAGTTTTAAATTTGCAACCTTAAGTTCAGAACTGACATACTTATTTTTTATATTTAACTTGAAGTAGCTTCTCCGAGATTGAGCTCTTCCAGTTTCCTCATTAATTATTTTCCAAGTTGTTTTTATTTTATTATTGCTATTTAGAATTTATCTAATTATACATAATAATTTATCAATACTACATACATTCTTTTAAAGAGATTTGAAAAATAATTTTTCATTATTTTTATTGAAATATTTTTTCTTTGTTTTATTTATTCGGTCAGCGGTTACTGGTACAAAAGTTATTTTCCTTTTTAAATTTGATCTCTTGTTACTTTTGAACTTAATACATTGGCCAAAGTGGTCTATGTATGTGGTGAATGTAGTGTATTGATTAAATATTTGGAAGTTGGAATATATGAGTATATTATCAATACAGGTGGCGCCAGTGGAGGTGATTCTAGTAGGCTCCATAAATATGTATGTGTATGTATCTAGTATGTGATGTGAAAAAAATTAAAAACTTATTGAATTATTTTCGAAGATATTAATATTGAAATCTCCAAAAATAATTGGCTGTTTGTTTATACTTGATATTTAAGTAAAACCATAATTTACTCAAATTTTAAGCCGAAAACTGGCTTAAAATTTGAGTAAATTATGGTTTTAAGTATTTACAAAAAATATTAATATTGAAAGGATTCAAAAATAACTTTTTATTTCTCAATAAATATAATTTAAATTAATTTTAGGATAACATCTCCTATAACAGACAGAAAGCTTATCCTTATCCTTTTTATTTGGGGACGGAGCCATATGTCAATTCCTTCCACTCTTTTCTATCATACGTCACATCAGTGGATAGAAGTTTAATACACATTTATTTAATAAGCTTTATTAGCAGTATTTCACTTCTATATTTAAATACACATTTGCAAAGAAATTGTGATAACCCTTGGAGTGGATAAAGCATTACGTATCAGATGTGGTACGTGAACGTGTTAGCAAATGTCAAAATCAACTTAGTGTTCACTGGTTCAAGATGTGGATTAAAACACCTGTGAGCAGACAATTACTAAAAGTAGAATATATAACTTGTTTTATTCCTAAACTACTTATATATTTGCATTTTATCGTAATATTTTAGATTTTTTTTAGCTAATTTTGAGCTAATCACCGATTTTTGTGGTCTGAAAACTCAATCGCAATTTAGATTTAGATTATTAGTAATTATAAATGTTGTACTTAATATTGATATACCAGGACATATGTTCTATTTCGTACTCCATCACGTGCCTACATAACTGTGTTACTCGTAACATTAGTTCAGAACTACCCGCATTTAGTAAGTTTAGGAAGAATCACTTAGAATTTTCTATTACTATATTTTTAAATAGAACTTTACTTTATATTACTGTCTCTGTGGTCTTAGCGTGTGTGTATTACTTGTGACGGTTTGTATAAATGTACCTTTTAAATAATAAATTATTTTTCCAAATAGATCCTATGATTCCGGTGGTTGCTCTTCATGTATGACACTTAAAGTTACCTTTTACTTTATATTCCTGTCTCTAAACATCAGTCTGTGGTAATATGTATTAACATATATTATTTAACCGCCGCGGAGTTAAGATTAAGGAGGATTAAGATTAACGTCTTGAAGGTGTATGTTTTATGTGAATCAAATAATATACACTTTAATAATAAAAGTTTAATAATAATTATTTTAAGTGGCGAGATAAGATTTTATAAAATGATTAAAATGGAAAGTACACTATCTAGCGGTCATATCTTTATTGTTGTAAATTTTACTATGTAGTTTTATGAATTGAAGACTATATTTTATGTACTGGAGATAAATATTATGATAAATCATAAATAGTAGTACTATTTAAAGTATAATTTACTGATCTATATACAAAAGATAAATTTATAACAAACAAATACATGAAGCTTCAAATAGGCGAATATTAATTTTATTAAATATTATAAATAACACTAAAATATTAGTCACGGAATAGTGACAGTATTACAACATATTCAACTAACTAAATATCTATTGAATACGTTTTATAGTTATTAATTAAGCCGCTGATTTAAACAGTTGTTTCTTAATTAAAAAACACACACCAGTTTCTCCATCAGTGAATTCTTTTATTTATTCCTTTGCACGGCAGAAACAATGCTGCTCGCGAAATAAATCTCGCAGCATGGCTCTATTTAATAAATATATATTTAATTTAAATCAGCGTAATATTGTTTAAAGATAATTTCCTTATAAATATATTTTTATACATTTTCCTTTATACAGGCCGGGGTTTGTAGTTCTCTATATTAAACAATGTATAACATATCTTATTATTAATGCTACTAATACTTAAATAACTTAAGTACATAAAACAGAATATATAAATACCATCAACAGTGATTAAGTCCACAGCAATATAACATTGTACATTTTTAATTGCTTTATGAAAATTCAATGCCTTTAATAATAATACATCTTAGGTATATATTTAAAATAATGTTTGTTGAAATACATTTAATTTTAATTAGTAGAGGAATGATATCAACGTTGTATAATCTGAATTAAAACGTAGTGATATTATTTATTATCTTTGAAATAACACATGAGGAGCAGTCATGCACTATAACGGACATAATCTTTACGAGTGCTATTTCCATGTTAATTATTGGTCGTTGGTTGACACACATTAAAAGAATTAAAATTAATTATAAATTATAGTATTCCGACGATTTCTACCTTAGTTCATTTGTCATTTGCAGTACAGAATAAGACATATTTTAAACTCTGCCAAATAGAGTTTCCATAATATAATTTATTATTGTTTTACAATTTTTCCAAAACTAATAAATAGGATATGCTTATTGTGTAGTTGTGTAAATACCGTAAAAACACATTTCTAAAAACAAATAAGCAAGGTATAGACAATAATTATTATTTTATGGTTTTAAATTACAATAATTGTAATTTTTTATCATCTTGGCACAGTATTCAATAGTTACAAATGTTTAGAGACTCAGTTACATTTTTGAAATACCTTATTTTTCTAAGAAAAATTTTGTTAGTTTTCGTATAAAAGGTTCAAAGCTCTTTTATTTGAATTCTGATAAAATTTTATTTCACTTTGTTATTACTGTTAAAAATAAATTCACACAAGAATATATCAAAAATAACTTTCCTTCGTCCATGTTAAAATGTATAAAATAATTGACATATATTATTTTATTAATATTATTATTATATTATTTTTTAATAGTCAATATAAAAATATATTTCGATACACCTTTATTAAATGCAATTGAATAAATAAGTATATAGTATATATTGTATGGGGTATGTTGGAGCTCTCAAGAGATTGTATATCGTAAAATTCAATGTATCAAACAGAAATATTGTCTACGAAATAAAAATATTTATAGAGAACTGTCTTACGATACTGCATTATACATGTTGGAAGAGGTTCTACATTAAACAGTAGGAAAATATCCAATGTAGAAATAAACACAGTTACTTGTATTGATTGAAGATAATCAGAAGTATCTACTTATTTATTATATTTTCTTATTTAATTTTACTGTCTTTCATTGTCTTCCATTGGAGTGTATGTATCTTGATGTCTCTGAGGAAATCAGGGGGTAGCGTCATGTTAGGTCTTATCAAATGCAACTGTATTATAACAAATACTTGAAGCCGTTTTACTCTGAGTGTGTATCACTACTCCGAATGGACCATCATACTGCTTGTACATTTAATATAAAAAACAAGATAGGAATATAAACTATTTTCCTTCAAATTACACATTACCTTATGGGGAGTCATAGTATATAACATTTTAAAAGTGTATAAAATAAATATGATAGAATCTGATCGCAGCACACATATTTGATTGCGAGTAACTAGTTAACATTGGAGGCACACACTCACAAATCTGTGCATCCATTCTGATAAAATTTGTGTGTGTACAACAATCTTTGTTTTTTCATCATCTATTTCTTCAGGTTGCTATCTTCTGTAATGCAAATGTTCAAATTCAAACACTACTAATAAATCTCTTTGAAGCTAAAAATAGCTTTGATTTTTCTAAAAAGTTTCCTTTGTATGCACGAGCGTGCTTTATAAAAAGCGTGGCACTTTATAAGCTTATGAATAAACATATACGCTTGATACTTTAAATTCCTCTTGAGTTGTTAATCTTTATATATGAAGAAGTCTCATAAAAAGGAATATTAGTACCAACATAAATTTACAAAAAAATAAAACAACATAGCACATATTATTATACTTAAAAATATACAGGGTGGGCCATGAATTATTGCAGCCCATACAGTTACCTTAGGAGAGTGAGAGTGGCCTTTCATGTTTAGCTTTGGGATTTTCGCTGCTCCAATACCTGGAATTCTGTTTGTTTACATGTCCATTTAGGTGGAAATGGGCTTCGTCAGAGAATAAGATGTTGTCAAAATTACTGAATCGAGTTAATATTGTTTCGGCATATGACTTACGCAAATTTAAAGCATTAGGGTTTAGTTCTTGCACTATCTGGATCTTATATGGATGTAATTTCAAATCTAATTTCAAAATACGGCGTAATGATGTGCGGGATAATCCTAATTCAGCCGAACGTTTGCGCGTCGATAAATCTGGATCACGTCGAACAGAAGCGGAAACTTGCTGCACGTTTTCTTCGCTTCGAGAAGTCCGCGGGCCGCCGGTTTGTTTCACATTTAGTGTAGATCCCGTCTCTTCGAACTTCTTCACCCATTTCTTTATTAAAGGAGCACTTGGACACTGACTTAAGTCGTGTAAACCATATTCAACGCAAAATAAGCGTCTCACAGTAATGAGCGAAAAGTTGTTTAAATAAAACTGTTTCACACAGTAAGCGCGTTGTGGCCCCGTGAAGCGATCCATTGCGACTAAATTTTCAAGAAGCGAGCTATTGCCCCCGCCCGCGCCCGCGCCCCGCGCGTCAATAGTTTGCGTGGTAAGTTACATTTAAATGTTAACGAATTCTTGACCCACCCGATATTATGAATTGGAGACATTTACAAAATAGTGCTCCTAATTCCAAAATATGTATTTTAATTTTGAGAAATATATCTCGTAATTGTACTTTTTTCTTTTAATCTAGTCATTATTTTAATTTCATTATTAGCTCTAGGGTCTTCCTAGAGAAAACACTAAACGCTGATTGTAATGTTTCCGCCATTTCAATAAATAGTAAATTCGTATTGAATTTACTTCAAATGTACAATTTATTTGTATCATAATAGATTACAATAAAAAATATGTTTATGTTATCTTTATATAAAATAGAAATGTAAGATGATATTCAAGCTGGGGTAAAAATTATGGGCTAAATATAGGGAATGATTTTTTATAAACATAGATTATTTTTCATTTAATTTGATCTTTGAAGGTTTTTTTATAATATAGTATCAGAAATATATAAATCAGACTGATATGTTATTAATAATAACGATTTTCTTATTTTTGACATATAACTCTACTATACGAAAATAATGCTCATAATGTGGGGGACATTATGAGGATTATTTATTATGTTTTATAAAGATATACCTACATAACGAAAACAAGGTATACCCGGACCTGGCTAAGCGATCCACAGACGAACTGTCGAAATCGAGGTCATCGTTTTTGGCTCAGCAGTCAGGGTCACTGACGATTAATTCAGAAGATTATGGAAATTCTTAAATTATTAATAATCTAGCTAATCTGTTGTCAAAATAATAATCATTTGATCTTAGAGTTCATTTATACAAGACTATCCATGTGCACTAAAGACGTTACACGTTATACATTCGTAACATTAGTTCAGAACTATTCCGAAATGTTGACAGTTCTAGATAGACATATTGTATACTTATCATATATATTATACGTTATACATTCGTAACATTAGTTCAGAACTATTCCGAAATGTTGACAGTTCTAGATAGACATATTGTATACTTATCATATATATACCTCCTCTCTAAAATTCAATATCTAACAAAAACCACATAAAATCAACCAGTCAGTTCAGTTCACTACCGTGTAAACCAGTCCCTTATCCTTATAGATTTTTCACACTTTATTTCAGCAACACAACACACAAACAGTATGTATTATATAGCAAACTTAGAGAACTTGGTCGCTTTTTTGATGAAGTGACTATAATGTGCCAGTCATATACAAGAATTCCTTGTTTAGAACGGTCATATCATGTAGAATTTTCATTCATAATAAAGTTTTTCCCCTTGTCACTTGAAAGTAATGAATAATATTAATATAAATTATAACTTAACTGCGTCCAAAAGTCAACCGATGGATATAAAATATAACAGAACGTCTCATAAATAAGGCGTCAAATTCGATAGCCTCATCTCGGTCATTATTTTAAAAGAGATCAAATTGTCAACCAATGATAATTATAGAGAATGTCAAAACTATGAGGACTCACCTCAAACTAAAAGCACTATATCTCAAACTGAAGTGATTTATGTTTAATTCAAAATACGCGTAACAGTCACAATGTTCGTAATATTCAGAGTTAAACCCATTGTCTAAATATTTCGGAATATATCATTTATTTATATTCACGTCCATTCTGTTTTATCTCATTTCAATGTCATAACTGAATATTGGATATCCTGATTGTACATTTAACAGTAATGTTGAAGTTTAATTAAGAAACAGCAATTATTATCCAACGTTGTCATCAACGATGAGTCATTACAATAGGCTCAATACAATCAGAATAAGCATTAATGATAACGTAACCATTCGTACACACGGACGGTTATCCACTTCATTAGTTATATTATATTTAGTATAGTAATGTACAATAAGTTACACATCATTAATTCAACAGTGTTAAAAAAAATGACAATAACTGAAGTCTTTACTTTAATTGTATAAAAATATTAAACATAGAATGGGACTTAAAGCAGTTTTCCGGTTCGCTGGCCGTAAAGAAAACATCATAAAACAATAAGTGCAAAATATTCCTCTTTTATTGCGTATTACCCAATAAGAGAATAAGTCTCATGAACTGCACCATTCACGCAATTCAATGTATTCTATTACTTACTATGATACAAATACCAAGAGTCGTCTGATGTGGTAAGAGATATTATTATAACAATTCATAAGGAAATACACAAACACTATATAATTTATGCTGAACTTGGATGCTTTTTTTATTTATTTGCAATAAAGTGACAGTTATAATCATCCTCATCATTCCCTTGTAAATAATGAATATACTGATCTAACGCTTCGTCCAGGAGCAAAAGACAACCGATCGTCAGAGAACCTAACAGAACGCCTCACAAATAAGGAATCAAATTTAACGGCCTCTTCTCTGTCATTGCTCAAGAGTTAAATTTAGCCAACCGTTAGCAATACTTATAGAAATTAACATTGTTTAAAAAAGTAGTCTGAAGTTAAACTTACTAATGTTAACTTAACCCGTAACTTTATCGCCGTATTTTTTTTTACCGCACACTGTAGAAAAATAGAAAAACATTTAGGACACATTTTCATACAGTATTTTTTATCAATATCGATCAGCTTCTTGAGTTATAGAAAGTTTTTGTGTGTTAAATTCAATAAATGCTAGAATTCGATTCAGTGCATTATAAGACGACTATTTATTACAAAATTAAAAAAAAACATCAAATATGCAACAAAACCAACAGTATAACCACTGTATATAGTATGTTAATCTAGATGGACAATTTTATACAATATATTATATAAGTATGTTATAGGTGTATCAATTTAGAATTTACAGCAATGTGAAGTATATATATAATATATACTCTGTTCTATAAGACATTAGACATATATATTTGTAGCAATTAGTTTTTTTATTGAAGTTAAACGATTTATACGAAGTAAAGAATCCCAAAAGTTCTTCTCGGCCGTTTTAAACTGTCAAAATATTAGGACTTTCCTCACGTTAAATACATACATAATACATCTCAAACAGAAATATTTTATTTTAATTACAAATATACGTAAAACTCCTAATATTCAGATTTAAACCATACTCGAACACATTGTAGAAAACATTCCAAATTTACATTTTATTTATATTTCTGTCCCGTAGATAAAAGAGATTATCTCATTTCAATGACAAGTTTAGTAGTATTCAAGTCCCTTTAAGAAACCAGGAAGGATTATTACTAAAACAAATAAATAATTATCTGCAACAAACTTAGCGGTAGAAGTTTTGTACTAGTAATAACATAATAGATTAAGCTGAAGTACGTACTGCACTTAGAAGTTTTCTCTGCAGCTACTTTTAAAATCTTTAATGTTTCTAACACCTTAAGTGCTTCCCACTCTCGAGAAAACTTATTCTGCTTTATCATTAGTACCTATCGAGTCGACCTTTTAGTCGGCATTTCAATGTTTAAGAAAATACAAAATGTTATTTTTACTGTTCATTAATGACATTACATCTTGTTCGTTTACATATTCGTTCTTAGAACCGTGCAGTTTTTGTCTGTTATACGGATTTGCGGATGTCCGGAGTAAATATCTACAAGTCGAATTTATATAAGCATGCATTTATGTAAGATTTTATTGAAAGGAGGAATTGCAGCAAGGCTGGGAATAGAGTACTTAATCGGGAGAATAAAAAATAAATAACCAATATGGATAATTCTATTTTGGAGGATATTTATAAGCTAATGTTAAAGTCATGTTGATATGCCAGGATTGTGATGATGATGACATGTAATAATGTTTCACTTATGACAGTAATGATCAGCTGTTGGATTATATCAAGTGACGAAATTGTATAAAACATATTTGAAACCATATTAAAATTACTTTATTTCTTCATGACCAAAGATAAATTATATAAACGTACGTACAAAAGTATTTTATATCATGATTATGGCTGCAGTTCTTTAGTACATAACATTTACAATAACAGTCTTTATTAACGACGTTATGATTATAACTACGGGTATTTGTTTTATAAACTTTATTCATTAAAAGATTCCGCATCGATCTTTATATGTTTTACGAATTACAGAGACTTTTCAGAATATTATGCCAAATACAATTCCATATATTATAATAACGACAAGGCCAAAGAAACAAGTTCCCACTGAGATGAGCGATGAAAGAATAGCGTGATATATTTCGACGATTCCAGTAATTTGGAACAAGACAAATTGGACGGAAGGTGATGTTTGTTAGCGAGACAAATCTACTGGAAAGATGAATTATAATGTATTACGGTACCGACTCATTGTCTAATGCAGATTGTAGTTTCATTTTCACAAAAACCACAAAAACTAGTTTACGTTTTTATAGAACAAAGTATAAAAAAAATTACGAAAATTATTAAAACTTATATATTTCAATATTAATTAATAAACAATATCCTACCTAATACAACATGTATGTATTAAAAATAGTATTACCGTATCAAAATTAATTATTTAATTATAATATGAATGGTTTTAAATTATCAATACTTTTAAAAGGACTTTCTTTCTTCATATCGGCCTCTCAACCTTCAAACTTAGTATCTTTATTGATATTTTATTAAATTATTTATTTTCACTGAAATTAATAAAATGGCCTTGTCAGGTCTTAAATTCCTTTTTTTTAATGATTTTCTGAATCTATACTTTCACACGTGAAGCTAAAACTTTGTACCCCTTTTTACAAAAGTTACGTGGACGGAGGAGTGTGTAATTTGGCACAGTTGAAGGAGTACAGAAATATTATTTTTTATATTACATGGCTCATAACGCATTAGAAATACAATCACTTAATATAATAAAAATCCGTGCCCGCAGGGGGACACGCGTGGGTAGACCTCGTGTGTAACTCGTTTAAAATATAACTGACTACCTAAGAATAACACATGATGCCGTTGTTTACATCAAACATTATCAAGCAAAAAGCGGTTTTAATTTTTTTTCTCGGAAGAGGTATCTTTTTTGGAAATACTTTTGGTACTTCAATTTAGAGTAAAAAATAAAATAAAAAAAGGGAATGTTACCAGAAAAAAGTTGACGTGGTTTTATCTACCTTAAATTTTCAAGCTAAAAGTGGTTTTTATTTTTTTTCTCGGAAACGGTACCTTTTACGGGGAAAACTTCTAATACTTAAATTTAAAGTAAAAAATAACCTTTCTTTTAAAAATACTTGTGATGTAAGAATGTTTACCAGAAAAAAGTTATGAATTTTTTTCCAAAAATTTTTGTTTTTTTACCCCCACCCCTAAGTTATTGAAGTTAGGTTTTCGGTTTATCTACATTAGTTATAGGTATTCATTAAAGACATCATTTAATATGAACGCAATTGATCTTCTTTGTATAGGGAAAAAGTTATGGTCGAAAAACTGAAATCAGAAAAAGTGAGGCCCTAGCACCCTCTGTGTCCGGATTTCTCTGGTTAACGAACTTGACCTTCATTTTTGGATGGTTGATTTTTGTGCAAAGTTTGAAAGCGATCCGAGCGAAACTGCGGCCGCTATCGTGCTGACAAAAGTCGAATCTGGACGCACGCACGCATATATATATATATATATATATATAAACTTTTTGACCAATGGTCATTTCGGACTCAGGGGGTCACTAGAAGACCTCCTGTGAAGAAATTTTTCCAAAATTCGAAAGTAGGGGACAAATGAATGGGCAGACCGAATTCTTCGAGGTCTACCCAATATATTACACACACTACCATACGATACAGATTCAATGATTACGTTTACACTATCCATGTCAATTGTCAGTCAGTGTCAAACAGTCGCAGATTAGTGGTGTCAGCTTAAGTAATAGAATAAAAAAACATAATATAAATATGTAGGCAATGGTTATAAGAAGTCTTTTTGTCCAAATCGTTGTTGGGAGACCACTAGTATAAATAAAGATCTATTTAGTTTCATTATAAAACAGATAATAATTACCAAAGAGTTTTGTTTCTGCAGTATTTGAACCATTATTCAACTTTTAAATTGTGTAAATACTTTTCTCTTTATTTATAATGGCAGAGATTCCACTTTCGAATCCTGACTGTGTAAATAATTATTTCTTTCTCTATTTGTTAAAAAATTATATAAGCTTAAAATAATTAAACAAGTTTATAAACAATTTCCATCACATTTTATAATATTGAAGCCTTGAACACAGTCCATGAAACCACCATGCATACTTGAAACCACCTCGACTATGTGTATAAATAGCCTTCACAGCTTAACAAAGACCAATTTATCTTAACTTGTATCCCAAATCAATATATCAATATATTATTTCCTACCAATACAGGTCGCGTACCGCATTTACGCATTTATATCCAATAAATCACACTCCCGAGGGACCCCTAAATACGTCCAACCCTAGTGCGGACGGCAACAGCTTGTTCCGCATAAATTATCATCAGATCAGTTTCAGAGCCTGTGCCAAATTAATTAAAGTTAAACCGTACTGGAAACCACAAATTTTATTATCATATATTATTTTAATTTAATATAAAATACAAAAAAGGCAGGTATGTTTTTTTGTATCAAATCTTTTACTGCCTATATACTTACTACGATGGTCACATATTCTGAGACTATAATAAGGTTATTCAATTTAAATTAAATTAAATGACTTTTTTTTTCAGTTTACCCGACATTTTGTGTTCGTACAGTGCTCAAACTAATAACTTTTGATAAAACACGACTAGTTTTATTACTTTCTTTGGCAGAGTTTTAAAGATTAAAACAAATAAGCTTAAATTATTACCAAAATCTGTGCTTGTTTTTAGGATATAATCGAGCATACGAAAGGACATTTTTGTGTTTTTGAGACTTTCTTCAGTACCAATTTCAAGACGTCTGCCTTTTAAAATAAAAGCTTTTTATCTTTTTAGAAAGCGTAAGAGAATAAAATGTAGCCCATGACACTAAAAAATAAATAACGTTAAATATTTTTTAATGTGACTTACATACAATTCATATTTGAGAGGCTCGGCAGCGACTTTCTTTAATGCACAGTTATGTTATTTATTGAACATAGATACATTACATTGGAAAAGTTTTACTTAAAACTTAAAACTCGAGAAATATACAAAGAAGTATACAAATATAATATACTTTCATTTAACTATATATTATTTATATCTAATATTTAACATGGTCTAATAATAACATTATATGAATATTTTTAAACGTGACAATAAGACTATCATCTAATCTAAAAGAGCTGTATTAGACATATTTCAGGCGTTAAGAATGTAAGGCCATGTCGGTGGTTTATTCATCTTATCTATATAGGATTCTGGATAGTGTAAGTTGAAATTGGTATATCTTATTTAAAACACAAATATAAATTAAGTTTGTTAACTCTATTTATTTAGCAGTTACAAAATAAATTAAATTTAAATGTTTGAGTTTTCCTCAATGTCAGGAAGTTCCTTGCAAATTATTTCTATCCAGTATTAGTTTCTCTATTTGCATTTAATTTGTTTATAAATGTTTAACGTTTAACATAAATTTAGTCATGTTTTTGATGAGTAATTAGATATGACGCCTCTAATCCGGCTCTGAACAAGCTATTGGCTCGTTTAAAAATTATTGCGTTTGCGTCTTAATTGCATTTCAGACAAACGAAATAGAAACACTAATTCTATATCTTTATAATGTGAAATAATATGTTGTTTGGGGTATGGACCATAATACTATATGGGTAATGGTGTGTTAAAGCAAACCGATTTGCCTTTTAAATGTTTACTACATACATTTCAGAATATTTGAACCGATAAACGCGAATCAATAGCTATCATGGGATGTGTTCGTAATCAGATATGGTGAAGGTGGGTTCATTTCCTAACCAATATTAACTCTGCTGCAATTGGCTGCGAGGACAATCTGCACTCGTTTGACACTCCCGTGAGCCCGCGCTCGAGCTGATCACTCGTTATAATACACTACTATGTGTGGCTTATGACCTCGTTGTTATAAGTTATAAATAAACGAACGAAGAGTTATACAGAGAGTTATACAACTTAGGTTGAGGATATAGTAAATATATAGAATACCTCTTTCTTTCTGACCAGACCTGTACAATTATCACCCTTTTTCACTCCGCAGACCCTAAACTAAAACAAACATTCTTGACCCTCGGGACAAACCAAATCGCTGCGATAACAGGAACTTGAATAAATAAAACAGTTAGGTGTTTTAACATATGAGTTTTCCGGGACTCACAAACACAGACGTGTTGTATCACAATACTTAATAAATTTAGCTTAATAAATACTTAATAAATTTCGCATTTCGCCAAGTTTTAAACCTGTAGGAGATAGACACTTAACGCGGGGGTAAGAGTCATTATAACCCTTACCTACGTTAAATCTAAATAACGTACTCATTAATATTTAATCTTGTTTATATTCCTATTTTTTCTAAGCCCATTCGTATTTATTATTATACTACCTTCTAGAAAGCTTCTTTTAAAAACAGTTTCATAAAAAATCGCAACACGGTTTGTGTCATTGATGGCTCATTCGTAGGTTTACACAATGTGTTCAACTCGTACAATCACACTGATCTATGCTCGTTAAATACACTTCTGATTCATTCATTAAATTTTCCGGCGTGAAAGAAAAAGATAACTCGAGTTTATGTGATTGAAAAGGTGTCCGAGATGATTACAATAGGAATTGTTAGAATTTCCTTTTTTTCTACAGCCTTATTAAGTAGTATTATAATACAAAAAGTCGATTATTAATATAAAATATACATGTTTATTTCAATTTACTTTGAAAATAATAGTATGTCTAAAGCAATCTTTTTCTTTGATTGTTCAAAATAATACTTTGAACAATAATGTTATTTTCAAATAAAATTTAATATCAAGTCAAGAGGCGAAGACATTTTCGATCCGTCTCAGAAAGTAACAAAATTACTCCCCAAAGTCATAAGCTACCTGCATACTAAATACGATTATAATTAGAACAATAAATAAAAAAGAGAAACACAATTCAAAACTCCAGACTTCAGTATCTCTTTATAGGATTTTTTTTTGTAATCTTAAATCTTTCTAAAACATTTTGTTTTAGTACACTTTACTCTTTGATATAAGTATAAATAAAATTGAGACATGAGTTTAGTATCAAAATATTTCAGGATTCATAAGTTATTCACATTAGTTTTTGTTCCGAATTCAGTTGTTTTTTATACAGTACTTCGTGAAAATGGAATTTTAACCCAGAACTTGCATCTAATAGAAACATAAGGGTTTTGATCTCTGAATTTATTAGTGACTTATTTAAGTTAATATAAATAGAAAATGTTCATACTACACTTGGTATTTTACATATATTTTTATGAATGGATAATGGCTAAGGACATACTCGTAGATAAGTACTAGTAATCACACTTCTCCAAACTAAAATAAAATTTTAATTACATTTTTAACAGTTATATATTTCGCTACCAGGTAAAATTCAAAGAATATTTGGTGGTATCACATTTGTATGAGACTCAAGCATTATTCAAATGTTTCACATAACTAAGATGTCTACACTTACATTATTACACGACACTCTACTATTTAATACCACTATAGCTTAGTAATTGGATAAGTTTTTACAACTTTGTCACCCCTGCATCTTTTGAACTTAAATAACTTCAAATCTGTATACCCAAATTTTAAGTTTGTCGGCATAAATAATATCTTTCTATCTATCTATCTTTCTACTTGTATGCCTGAGCTAGACTGCTTGGTCTGACTGAGGGACATAACTAAATATAGGTTCCTAGTTGATTACAGAATCCTAAATATTGAAAAACAAGAATTTAGTTGACAATTATTTGTTACTTAGGTATCATCTCAATAATTTAGTTCAATGAGGAGATAAAGGTAAATTATGTTTTTTTTTTTGTATTAATCATTATCTTAATCATTTTCTTGCTTTTTAATATAATTACACTTAAAACATAATAAACATTAAAGGAAAATTTTACTGTGGATGATTTTCTTTTTCCATCAGTTACTTTTAGTATAGTCATGAATAATAATTTAGAGATAAGTAATTCACGAACACAAACTATATCGACGCTGTAACCAAAACAGTCCACAATGAAGTATTTACTGTAAATCTATAAATCAATCCGAGGCCTTTTGTTCCGATGTTTCCATGAGAGCGACTTGTTCATATGATGTTATCAAACAAAACTGAACACACCTTACGGAATAAAATCAAATATCAAATATTTGAAGACTGAATTTGTTTGTTCTGACGGCTCAACAAATAAGGGCTCATTTACAAACTGAGAACACAGTGTCGTCACTGACACTGACTAATAGGGATGGATTCATAGAAAATACGCCATTACTGTGTTGGATCGGACGGAAATTTAATTTCACTGATACTTGTGAATCGACCCTGATGTACTTAAGATGGCATCCGGCGCTAGTGATGTTTGGCTAGAGTGACCAACATGGCGACTGCGATTTATCTGTCACCATTAGAATCGAACAAAACTGCTCGAAAATCCGATTTTTTAAAATGTTTTATGATTCAATTGAGTCTAGCATTTTGAACACTATTATACAGAATGATTTGTATAATATATAGTAAACTCTAATAAAAATATTTTTTATGAATAAACGGTAAGGTTCCAACTATATCTTACAAATTAAGAGAAATTATTTCTCTACCATATATTAGTCATAAATTTTGACTTATACTTACATTATAATATATAAAGGTATTATATAATATATTTATGAAATATAATTATGAAATACTTATTAATCTTTGTGTTGTTTTCTATTTAATTCAAGATATTAAACCGTAATTTAAAATTACTTACCTAACCAAATCTAAAAAATATCATCAATTAGATTTACATTACAATTTAATGAAAGTTTTAATCAATTCAATTAAGAAAGCATAAAATTGCCCGAAAGATAAATATCATATGATTATTCAGTATTTGAATTATATTATTCAATTATTACACCGGATTTGTAAGAAAATATCAAAGATATTTAACAAGTTAAAGCAGTTTTCGGTTCGCTGCCTGTAATGAAATAAACATAAAATAATAAGCAAAAAACTTTCCTCTTTTAATATTACCAATAAAAGAACGAGCCTCACGAAGCGCATAATTCTCGCAATTCATCATATTGCGTTGCTTAATATGATACAAATATGAAACTTGTCGTAGAATTGTTGTGAGATTATAATAATAATAATAAAAATATTTATATCGACTGCACGCGATTTTCAATTAAATTAGAAATGTATGTAGAAATTCATCCATTTGTAATTAATGAACGATTTTAATTCTATAACAAATTGGTATGATTTTACTCTTCCTCCAGCGGCAAAAAATAATGCATCAATAGAAAATGTGACAAAACACATCAACAGAGCGTTTATTTGGATATTACTAATTCCAACTTTAGTGCTTCATAGAAAATTATTCATTACAAAATTTAGAAAAAAAAAACATCAAATGTACAGACAGAACTAATAGTACAAGTAATCCGTAGAATAATATACTACGTTCTACTAATATAGTATAGTAGTAGTAAACCGAGATATAGCTGCATAATTTTATACTCTTATAAGATACCCGTATTTCAGCTTGGAATGTACAGAAGCTTAAATATATATATATTCTACTGTATAAAACTTTGAGTACATTAAACCTACACATTCGTAATAATTTGGTTAATGTTAACGAAACTGAAATAGAGAATCCCAAAAGTTTTCCTCGGCCCTGTAAAACTATCGAACTATTAGGACTATCCTGTGGATCAACATCTCAAACAGAAATGTTTCAAGTTTGATTACGTTCACATACCATTCGTAACATTCAGATTTAAATCCAATGTCAAAACATTTCAGTTGTAATTTATAATTTATGTATATTTATGTGCTATTCTGTTATACTTAATTTTGAGGTCATATCTGAAATTGGATTTCATGATCCCATTCACTAGCATTATTGTAATTATATATTTTTATGACTTAACCGTTGAAGTTCTTTACGGCTTGCTACTGCTACTAATGACATGATACATTAAGATAACTACGTTTTACACTTGCAAGTTTTCTCTGCAGCCACTTTTAATATCTTTAATATTTATAACAACTTATGAGAAAGGCTATTCTACTTTATCATTAACCTATTAAGTAGATCTTTTAGTCAACAGTTCAATATTTAAGAAAGGAGAAAATGTTATTTTTACTATTTATGCTTCCATGACATAACATTTTGTTATTTTTTGTATTCGTTCTTAAAACATTATTGATTTAAAAATTTTACAAACCAAAAAAAGTTTCTTAATCTATATGTTTTAATAATATAAAGCTGAAGATTTAGTTATTAAAGTTTGTTACTACTGGTTGTTATTTTTTTCATTTAAAAGCTTAATTCACAATCAGTTTGTATTACTAATTACACTAGACCGATGCTTAATTACCTTTTCAACCATTAACTCCACTTGCCGATATTATACAAGCAATAGTGTGAATTAAAAGGCACTTACTGAGGCACTACTTACAGCAATAAAAACAATGTTTGAACAATTCAAATTTTAATTAAGGCTTCTTAATTTTTCTTCGTAGATATTACATGTTGGTTAACCAGATCGTGTCATTAGAGAAAATTTTCAATGTAAAAAATGGTAGAATAATAAAACTTTTATCGCTTATTTTGAAATAAATATTTAATGTAATATATATTCGCTTATTAATAATTTAAAATAAATGTGAAGTACCATCATACTATGTGCATGTATTAAAAATGTTGGAAAAACTATATAGCATTACATATTTATGATATAAATGGAATAAATAAATTAATTAATTGTTAATTTTATTTCTTTAAATTCGTTTTCTAACTCGAATCTTTTTAATTAAAACGTAAACAAAGATTTATCAGGATTATAGAGGCAGAGAAATACTTTAGGCGATGCAGGAACTTTCTACCTTTAAAAAAGAAAAAAACTTAGCTAACTCTTTTTCCCTGCCAATCCTAGATTATGGTGATTTTTACTATCCACATCTAAACCAAGAACTTCTAAACAAGCTTGAAAAGCTACAAATTATGTTCATTAGGTTTGTCTTCAATCTCAGAATGTTTCATCACCTATCACAGTACCGCGGTCAGTTAAAATGTCTGATAGTCAGTCCACGAAGAGTTATGTATATGCTATCCTTACTCCAACGGAAAGTACCAAAAGCTACTTTGACAATGCTGTGGGACACCCAAACCCGCTGGTGGTTAAGGCCACAGGATACACGGCCCGTAAGACTCCTAAAGTCAGAAAGAGAAGACCCAAGTCGGTACTTTTCGATCCGGACGACGCGATTACGTTAGGGAACGCTACGTAAAAGCGGCAAAGCGAACATAAATACTACACATACACACTCATACAGCGTCTTCGCCGGCGAAGACGAGGCCCCCATCCAAGCACATTGCTCTGGCGTTCTGCCGTCGGAGGACGTTAGTGTCAAATCCTAACCCACATCCAACCCTTAGGTAAGCCGGTTGAACCTAACGCTTCCCACCTAACGGCGTTCTGAGCCGTGGTCCGAGCCTCACAGGAGGCACCCTCAGGACGCGCGTTCCCCTGTCATGGCCAGTAGGGCTAACAGCAGAGACAAACAAAAAAAAAAAAAAAAAAAAACGGAAAGTACACGTTTCCTAATTAACAAAATATTTAAAAGAAAGATTTACCTTCCTTGGTAAGGATACCCAATTTTTCCTGGGTTACTTATTATCATTATAATAAGCTGACATTATTTATCATTGTAATAAGCTGCAAGCGACATGCTACTGAGATTGTGTTAACTGGTCCACAGCAAAGCGTGTAAGGGTATGAAACTCCTTTTCCGCCGAAATACGTAATTTAAAGTCCTTCGGCATGTTTTAAAAGTGTTTAAAAAGTTAATATTTAAGAAACAAAATGTAGTACATTATAAGACTATGTTTATTACTATATACTAGTATATTTTATGTATATGTGCAGTATTGGGGTGTAGGGGAGACCGGGGCTGGTTGACTATAGGGGCAGGTAGACTAATTGTCAAAAACGCGAGTTAGGCAAACTTTATGCAAAGATCGACTAGGTGAGCGTATCCATTATTCCCCCGCGCACAATCATCAGAAAAACCGCGGAGCAGACCCAAACCGTTTGTCAGCTAGAGCCTATTGTTCAAAAACAAGACACTTAAGTAACTATTTTTGCCTTAATTCTATTTGTTATAACTCTTTTCATTTTGTTCTGATTGCTTGTCAAACTGTTTAATACGAATGTTTGATTTCCGAACTTTGTATGCTTCCTTATTATTTTTAATTACGACACCATTTTAAGGTTTTGGCACGTAGTTAAAAATTACTAGGTCGTTTGGGGCTGGTTGACTCATTTATAAAGGGGTTGGTTGACTATCTAGTCAACCTGCCCCATACAATTTTGGATATACTAGATATAAATTGGTATAAAAATTATTGTTCTTCACCTAACATTTCCAGTTTAGAACGATGCAAATCTATAAACGAAAGTCAAATCGACGTAAAGACATACTGGAGAGAGTATGTCGACAAGTTATTTTCGCAGTATCAATTCCAGCAAAAGAATTTGCTATACCATATAAAATATCGCCATGTAGTAAATATGAAAAAAAAATAATGCAATCCCGGAGTGTCTAGATCTCAATTGAACTTGGAAAGCGATGGCTACATAAAAAACAGACAAATATTCAGTGACGAGGAAGAGCATGCATCAGAAAATTGCCCATAAGGGAGCTGATGATGTTTATTATGGATTAACGCCTTACGAGTCCCGAAAATTTGCATATGAATTTGAAAAAAAAAAAAAAATCTATTCCTGAATCATGGGATAAAAAACAGATTGCTGATGAAGTTAGGGTAGGGAGTTTGCTTAAACGTCATCCTATTCTCTCTATTCGATCTCCTCAAGCTACTATTTCGAGCCACTTCTTTCAACAAAAACAACGTGCAGTTGTTCTTTGATTACCTAAGAACCGTTTACCTACGTTTAAATGTAAGCCCTGGGTATATTTAGAATGTAGATGAAACAGGACTGACAACGGTTCACATTCCTGATAGAGTAATTGCTCATCTTGGCGCCAAAAAATTGGGAAAAATGACTTCTGCTGACCGAGGTTTCGCTGGTGAGAGTCGCAGTTGCTATCTCGGCCTCGGCAATATGGTCCTTCCGTTCTTCGTTTTCCCACGTGTTCACTATAAATACTATTTTGACTATTTTAGACTAAAGGACGATCAAAGACTATTTTAGACTGGAGGTGGACCGATAGGTTCTTAGCGGTGTTTAATGTTGTTGAAGATGTTCTTAAAAATGATGATTGCATTTACTTTAGTATTTAAATCTTGTTCCTTCGTAGCCTTGGTACTCATTACTTCTTAGGTCAACTTACCCCTAGTGACTAGTCAACCTGCCCCAGGCACGGGGTAGGTTGACTCGTTTTTCCCGTTCTATAAAATCGAGCCTATATACTATGTTTTAATAGGTATCAAGCTTATTGTAATTTCTTTCTAGAGCTGAATAGTGTCACTATCAATGGAATTGCTTTTCACAAAAATAATCATTAAAGCAATAAAAATATTAACTTTTAAACTGAAAATTGGTCAACTAGCCCCGGTCTCCCCTATAGCTTTGTAGTTTATTTTATAATTCTTGCCACACCAATCCCTTCTTTCTCAATACCTCTCACCAAAGATTGTTTGGAAGAGATCACTATAGCGACAAGAACGCCTTTGCCAGTTATGCTATGTATCGAAGTGTGTGCAATAAAAATAAGTAAGTAAACGGTTAATACCGTTTACTTATTTAACAAAATAATTTTATAAATAAGTAATAAAAAAGACGATAAATATTTAACACTCAAAGCTTCAGTATCTCTTATGTGTTAATTAATTTTCTAGCGTTAAAGAGCAATGCCTTGCTAAAACATTGTTCTTGTATGTTTTATCTCTTCATAATATATAACATTGATAAGTTTAGTTTCAGAGCACTTTAGGGTTCAATTTTTTATTTTAAATATTGTAACTTTTGGTTAGAATTAGGTATAATTTTTGAAATGCACGAATTTGAAAAAAATTTACTCAGCAGTCGACTTTAACAGAAAAAATATAATATATGAATATATGAATAATACTGATGAAACTTTCCCAAACTAAAATAATAATACTAATTATTATTAGCTTGCAAAATTGTAAGAATATTTGTTTTGATTCTCTTTTGTGTAAAATTCTCGAGCGCTACTTAATTATTGCAAACAGTCTGTATAATTATATGAATTAAGTATTTTATACCACTTTAGGTTATATATTGGAAAAGTTACACAAAATTTGTCAAATCTCCTTTTTTAGAACTTTAATAATAATAATAAATATTTTAAAACTTGGCCAGTTTGAGTTCACCTCGAGCCCAAGGGGTTTCCTTGACAATCTTTAAAGAATCCAAATCCTAAATATTGAAGTTAGTTCCCTATATTCCATAGGAATTATTTGTGATTGAGATCTAAATTCCGATAAATTCAATCATCATAATTCAATTTTCTTTAGCAAATAAGAATTTACTGTCTAAAATTCGTAATCCAGATTAATTTCTTGATATTAATCTTTTTATCATACATTTTTGTACTCGAAAGCATATCACATATTTAAAGATATAAGGGCCTTATAAAAAAATAAAACTTTTATTTAATTAAATATGAAAAGACATTATAAATATTTTAAAATAACGCCATTATAAAGTTTTAGTCGGTTGATGAAATGTACAAAATATTTTTAACAGTTCATAAATTTAAAATCTTATATAAAAAAACAATGTTATTTATTACGATGCAAGTATAATATATGTTTTGCTTTTATCAGAAGTTCAAAAGCCAAAAACTATCATGTCTGCTATGTAAAATGTGCTTAAAGTTTAAAAGACTTTTTGCTTTTTAACTATTATAAACCCATATGTCTAGTTTTTAAAATGTTTTACAGTTTTCCAGTAGAGTGAAGGATAAAAATTTAATGATCATATTTTTAATAAAGTACGATTAAAACACAAACATTAACAAAATCGAGACTATATGTGAACAATTCTCCTATTATATAGCTTACTTATAAGAGTACCGAGAGGCAACAGCAGAGTCAGTTTTTTGATGTTACGACGATAAGCGGTATGATGTTCCTAATTCAAAAAGGAGCACAGTAAGAGTATGTAATACATAGCAAACAAAGTAAACTTGGTTACCTTTTTGGTATAGTGGCTATGAAATGTCAGTCATGACCAAGAACATGTGAATAGGTTACTAGGTTAATGCGCCTTACCACCTATGATTAAATTTCCATCAGGTGGAATGTAGTCAAGCATTAACATAGATGGTTAAAAAAAACCCTTGTTTCTACTTATCAAATAAAATAAGTAATTTGATTTTAGAAACTGAGTTGCTCATTTCCATCACTCATTTACAAATAGTGAATTATATTATACTTTGTTATACATTTACTTTGATCTTAAACTTCTTACAGGAGCAAAAATTAACCTACCCATACACTATGTAATGGAAATCATCATAAATATGAACCGAATTTAAAAGTGGGATAATATGAGTTATAATCAGAGAAATGATCATTTAAATAGTAATTGTTTAAAATAAACTAGTATAGCCATAATAATACTCTGTTATATTATTTTGGTAGCTGCTTTACTGATAGCTGAAATGAGTAGGTAATGTAGTCATAGATATTTTTTTTGTTTGTAAAAAGATATACCTCTAAAATCATTGTATTTATCCTTTTTAATTTGATTCTGTCATGTTGGGTATAATGTACTCTGCGTCAAATTATATATTTTACATCGACAGTATTTAACGTAAACATTAAATTTTTTAATTGACTTCTGTATGTTAGTCGTATAGTAGCATGTACTATTGTTTATTAATATAATATATTTCTAATGCATAACTTAAAAAATATTAGATTTTCGCCCTCCTTCTTCACATAAACTATTACTGTGCCAAATCACATTATTTCCTTAAAAAAGTTATATATTGTTATAATGATTAAAATGTTTTAGAAAGGTAATATGCTATGATTACTTTCGAAACTCTATATTTTGTTTTAAAAGCTTCATTAATAATAAAAAGTTAAACATTCGTCTTCAATAAATTCACTTGTATGTTATTCAAGTTATTGTAAAATTTAAATTTGTATTTAAAAGTAATCTTAATACTCAAACATTATGTATTATCCGAGTATTTGGTGCTTTATAAATTTATGACGAACGTAGAAGAAGAATATTTCAAATCTATAAAATACACGCAACGACATTTAGCTATGAAATGAAAAGCAATAATTAAATAACCCTCATTTGCTAAAACCCTCGTCCAGTTAAATTGCTCGGAAGTCCTTCTCGAGTATGGATCATTGCTCTTTACATTTTATTGAGAAATCGAAATTAAAGGCTAAAAATATTTTTTACGATCAATTAAATTTTATTGTATTATCCTTGTGAATTTATTAATATTTGTATTATTTAATTACTCACTAATGTGATAGATAATTATAAGTATTATTGACTATAACAATCTCAATCCATTTATAGTGCTTAACTAGATTTTTCATTGTTATGTTCGTAAAAGTATCAGTATTGAAGCTTACAAACCATTTGTGAAGTATTTTATTTTAAGTATGGTAAATAAAGTAATATATTGTAAAGATGTTCAAAATTTTCTGAAGAAAATCGGGGCGCGTCGGCTAGCAAAGTAATAGGTCACCGTATATACATAAAAACAGTGAAGTAACGATAATAGAACCAGGGCCACAGTTACTTTATTTTAATAAAAGTTTAACATACATTTTCTTTCAACGTTTTGCTTATAAAGTTGTATATTATATCTATGTAAGGAAATCATATCAGCAGTTTTTAGAATCATTGGTTGAGACTTCGAAGAAAACCTAATAGATGTCACTTCCAACTTGACACAGACACATTTCCACACGTTCATATATAGAACAGCTAAGTTCAGTGATGGAATTCAACAGGAGTTCGGTATGTAATAGTAATTTGTCATACTCAAATAAGACCAAAACAAATATATATTTTTAGTTTGAGAAGTAGAAAAGATGAGCCACTTTTATTAAATTAATAGAGATATACGAACATTTCTTGATAAAGACTTTTAACACCATTGCGGGTTTTGTTTGTGACTTATAAGTACTAAAGGTTTTAATCATATTTGTTTTTTTATGAGCAAAGTTATAATCTTCTTATTGTTATTGGTAATTGTTTTTTCTTCATTAAACGACTCCAGAGTATAAATTTAAATGTTATATTGTGAATAGTTTCCTTTAACAGTATCATCTATTGAACACTTAGAATTCACTTAATGTTTATTTACTTTAATTCTTCCTACGTTACATCTAAATAATGAACACATCAATATTAAATCTTTTTAAAACAGTTATATTTTTCATTCATATTTTCCTTCATCCTGTTTTCTCACAAGCGTCATTTTGAAACATATTCTCACCAATGACAATTGCAGCAGAGTGTACGTCATTAACGACTCATTCGTATGACAATTACAATGCTCCATTCTCGTTCACTACAATTCTGAACCATAAATTAAAATTTCCAACGTGACACAAAATGTTATTTCGAGTTTATGTAATACCTTAAAAATATAATATTTCTTCTAAAACAAATAACTTTATCGATATCTATTGATAAATATTAAATAAATATTATTAAGTAAGCCCACAAAAGTTTTATATCTTTTATTTTTTGCTATACCCCTACTATACACTACAATAACCACTGAACAGATTTTTGTACGGTATTTACTTAAAGACTCTTTCCATGATATGCCGGGTTCAAAATCTAAGAATCAAATAGGAAACCCTGAGGTAAAAGAAAAAACTTACACAACGCGAGCGGAGCCGCGTATAAAAGCTAGCTTTTGGTCCGAATTGAGTATTAAGTTGATTTTCAAACACCAATGCGTGAAATGGAAAAAGTTTTAACCCAACATTTGTGTCGAATAGAATCGGTTTTATATCTCTTGAGTATACAATAGTCTTATTTTAATTAATATAAATGTACTATTTGCTATGCTACACTCAATATTTCACATATATTTTTATGAATATTTATTTGTAGTATGTTGTATGTTGAAGTGAAATTTCTAACGAATTCTTAGTATATATTTATTTATTTCTCTACAGAATCAAATTAAAGCGTCGTATTTCTTAAAAAATGCGTGACCGAATCGACAGATACATAAAAAAAATTAACTATAGCTTACAAAATAAGTGTATCGACAAATTTTTATAGCAAAAAGATTATGTCGTGTTTCGGTAACATTTACGAAGACGCTGTTTATAGCAGATGTGTTCGAATAGATGCATTGTGTTGGCGTATTAGCGCAACGTAACGGCAGTTATTTTTCTTACACTTATGATATATGATGTAAAGTTGATATTAATATTGTTTAAGATTTCCTTAAACTAAGTTGATTGATATGGCTTCATCTTTCACAAAATCGAAAACAGTATCGGTAAAACAATCATTAATCTGTTATTTGGCAACAAAACTTCTTTTATTTCTGTTTCTCCAATACCAATTTGACATGTTTTAGTACTTTTCTTGTATTGCAGTTTTTTTCTTGAAATTTTACTAATTCACTAATTTTTATCCGGTTCACATCACTTCTAGATTCTATAAAAATCATCATGTCAATTTTATAGATCTTAAACTTTATATAAGTAATATTTTTTCTTTTTCTAAAGTGTGAATGTTTAGAGATTTCTTTAAGTGCATTGGACTTTCTATCCCTTTATAATCAAATTCGTTATAGTGAAAACGTTTGTTGCCTTTTGTTTAAGCTGGTGGCTTTTCAGTGCCGCCTCAAATATAACATCTCTCTCATATTAGTTCACGCGATGTACTTCCTAATCAGACTTCTTAAAAATGGTAAATTCCTTCGTTCCTAAATATTAAACTTAAATGTAACTCTTAAAAAATAAGAGGATTTAAATTGAAATGTTAATCGATGGATTACACAAGGACTAGGTAGATAAATAACTACTATTTAATTAAGGAAATGGTATACTCGATCAGATTAATATGTACATACGTATAAAAAAATTAAGAGATCCACAGAATGGCAGGTACAAGCGAAGATGTTACGGTGAGAATGAAGAAGAACGTGCTCAGGAGGTTTGGGCACGTCGAACGAATGAGTGATGAAAGATGGTAAAAAAGATTAATAAAGGAAAAGTGAGCGGTAAGAGAGACAGGGGGAGGCATCGAATGACCTTCAAAAACCCAGTAGCTGTATGATACTGGAGGAAGGTCAAGCATGAGGACCCCCGGAGGGCATGTATGAAGAGGTTAATGTCTGTGGTTGAGGCGAAAGAGGTATGCAGCGTTTGGCGTTCCATCGTCTCTGGCTACCACGCAAGCGATAAGGCGTGAAGATAAAAAAACAATAATAAAAGATGATAATTATAGAAATGATTATTTAAATTGAGATTGTTTAAAATTAACACTAATCTAGCCATAACAATTGTAAAAAATAAAATCTACCTAAAAGCAAATATTAATGAAATTTCATTTGCAATAACAGTAGATAGACTAGTTTTTGAATTTGTTATTTTGACCCGTTTTATTATACGAAACTGCATAATAGTACTTAACTTTGATAATTTATCCAACCGTTTAAGTATTTAACAACATAAACTCGATTCCATCTCCAGCAACAACTACACTAAGTAATTAACTTAGAGGATTGTTACTAGTAGACTAGACGACTAGCAGACTTGATAGTCATTTCAATTAAAATCATTCATTTTGTATATCTAATTATGATCTTGGCTCTTTTATGTCTCAGCAAAACCGAATTATGTCATTGACTTATTCTTTATCTGATTTTTAAAAGCCTTTTTACAAGAAATAACTTTTGATAATAGGAATTATATGAATGATTTTATATTGTAGTAACATATTTCAGCTCAGAATTGACAGTAGTATGAAATAAAAATATATATTAAACGTATATAATCGTTTTCTTGTTTAAAATTATACGATATATAACAAAACATTGTCTTACTGGCTATTTAATGCTTAATTTGTATCAAACAGAAACATTTCGTAATATTTTGGGTTAAACCTCACTTGAAAATATTGACATAATATTTCAAAATATATATGTTATTTATGTTTATTTATGTCCCATTCTGTTTTATCTTATTTTTAAGTCGTTACAAAAAGGCTTAAAGTTTTTCGCAGTCTGCAACTACTAGTAATTATATAATACATTAAGCTTTTTTTACATATACTTACATTGTACTTGGAAACTTTCCTTGCTGCTTATTTTGAAATCTACTAAAATATATTTGTAATGAGTTATAGAAATACATGATGTGGAATAAAGATGAAGGTTATTTCCGTTTCTGACACAAGCCTTCGTAATGCAACCAACAGTACCGTGAGTAACATTATTGTTAAGAACTTACAAGAAATTAATTAGAAGGATTGGTTAACATATCGTTGAAAACTTATACATTTTACTAACGTCTCGATACGGACACATTAACAGACACGTTCAAATATAGTATGTTAAATATATCTAAACATATACACTGACAAGGCAGTGCTTATGTATTAGTATTAGTAATTTGCCATACTTAAATAAGGCCAAAAAATATATACATTTTTAGTTTTATGTGAGACAGACCAATATTTTATAAAGGTCAGACCTATTTCGTAACAATCGTAACAACGAGTTTCCGTCACTAATGACTACCTACATAATTACATTAGACCGATGCTTAACTACCTTTTTAACCATAATTCAACTTTCCAACATGGCGCATAAAGTTTATAAGAAACTGTGTGAAACAAAAGGTTCTTACAGCAGTAAAAGATAAGGACGTGCGAACAACTTTAATTACTATTTATCCTTATCAAATTCTAATAGGGTCTACACTAACGTTTAACTAATATAGCTTTAACAACATAATCATAAAAATGTTATTAAATACAATTTCTATGAATCAAGAAGTGACGGTTATCTAACCATTATGATACGAGTATGTGACTAGATCCTGACATAGAGAGAATGTCCAAGCTTTGGAGGAATGTAAGATATGAGATAGATAAAAATGGATAAAAATTACCAGACTCCTGATTTTGTAGTTTTTAGATCCTTTATTCAAATGTTAAATTATGCTAAAACTTTTTTCCATTTAACTTACTTTAAATTATTAAAGATTTTTTTCTTATATATTTACATAAAATAGAAAATATCATCTCCAAAAATACACATATCAATCATATCTTATCAACTGTTGATATTGAAAATACTCTGAAACAAAAAAAGAGAGTAAAAATAATTACTTTCTCATTAAATATTTATAATCCGAAACACACGAACAGCCCATTTTGCCAATGACTTTTAAAATCAGTTGCAGACTTTGTTTTGTGACTTCCTTATCAGAACCTCACTTATATTGTAACAATATTCATCTTTACAAGCAAAGTTATAATCCTCCAGTTAGTATTGATAATTATGCTTCTAGTTCATTAAAGGACAGGATCTATATTTAGATGTTATTTATGTAACGATATCTCAACAACAATTTGCTTAACACTTCTACAATTTAATAATATAATTTACTTACCTGAATACAAATCCTAACCTTAGACCTAAATATTAAACTGCTTTCTCGAAAGCTTCATTTAAAACATTTTCATTAACCCTAGATCATTAACATTATTTTTAACGCTTGATACTAATCTTCGTCAAACTACGGCTTTTAATCAAGGGGGTTAAAGGGTTAAATTAAAACAAATTGTAAATATTTATTATTAAGAAAAAAAATATATTTGTGATATTTTTGTTTTCTTTTTTTGATTATACGACATATTTATTAATAAAACAGTCTTACAAACGTAATTTACACATAAAGTCATCCATAGTGACCTTTTTAGAACTCTTAATTATTATTATTATATATAACAAAATTCAAATGGGTAATAAATTTAAAATATTAAAAATAATAAAATAAATAAAGGAATGAAATAAAAACTTTATTAAAAATATAGGAATCACAACATTAGTGCCATATGTCAAGTTTGTGCTTTCCACAGATTAATTGCACTTAGTTCAACTTTTTTCAGTCATCTTTGGCTTTGCAGAGGGACATAAGGCACGTATCTTTGTTTTTGTTTTGGTTTATCTGGTGAATTTTCTTTATTAATAGGTTTATTTTGAAGGCTGGAACATGAAGTGCTACTTCCTGTCATACACAAAATATGTGTAATTGAGTCCCGTAGAATAGTCTGAAGTCTGAAGGTATTTCTAATCTTTTTTGTATGTGCGGTTCGATTAGCTTGTGACGCAGAGGTCTCAGGTAATTACGCATGGATTTTCTGTCAGCCTCAAAAGTATTAGATACATTAATAACGTAACTATTAATTAATGCAATTTTTTAAATTTTAATGTACCCACCTACTTACGTCAATTACAATGCACTTACACTCTGAGGTGGCTGGAAGAGATTTCTTCTAAGACACAAGCTACATAAGGTATAATTTTACATGAATAAATAAATAAATCAAATAAATAAATGCAATGTTGAGCATCCTATAGAAATTGTACAAAGGACAGCGACGTGTTTTTGGACTGCAGGAAGCAATGGAATACATTTGATCCAACTTTTGTACTCTTCCTTTCCTTTCATTGTAAAATTATATCATTGCGGGCTTATTTACCTAGTAGGAACGCAGGGTGAGCTCATTATCATAACAAAACATAGCAGTTCCAGTTCTTCTAGTTATTTCGTTTTGTAATTCTATTGGTATTTGTCTTTTATTAGCTCTTAGAATCTCAACTAAAGTCAGCTTCTTTTACTAAAATTTTGAAAAGTGCACATTGAAGTGGACTAATTATCCATAGTATTATTCATATTAGTTGCATGAACATTGCGTGTAAATTTTTTTTACAAAATATTCACCTAGTGGTCGACTGTCTTTTTTAGTAAAAGAACCCAAGTAAGGGTGGGGCCTCCATCATGTATTTAGTAGAGTTATCTACCATCATCACGATTTTTATACTATATTTATTCGGTTTATTAGTTAAATGCGAAAGGGACATCTTCCTCTAATTCCCAGTAATTGTTCATCGATGGCAAGATAACAGTTGGGTTTGTAATTCTCTCTACATTTAGTTATAAACATATCCCAGAAATTTCGAAATGGAGCGAAAACTTCGGTCAGCCTCCGTTCATGTCGCGAGGATTTGTCATCAAATCTAAAATAATTTATTACTAGTCGTTCTGTGAACAGGAGACCTCAGTTCGTTAGACAATGTTGTGAAATTATTTATAGTGGATTTCACGCGGTGCAGTGGTTACAATATTTCACCCGTGAACCAAGTATGAGCGTCACACCAGAAACCTCCGTACACTAGACCTCGTGAAATTCAATGTGAGGTATTTTCCAAGGTGCACCCAGGAGGTAATACCTTATTCGCTATGGCTGCCATTTTGGATTTTGAAATAACAATAAAACACCTTAGATTTTGGCAAAGAATACTTAGACGAAATTTCAGCCCGCTAGCTGCCGCAAAGTCCGTTTTTGTGATACGGATCAGAAATCCGCCATTTTGAAATTTTTCGCCCAAGCAAAAAACGGCTTGACATAAAAATTTAAATAATTCAAAGAACACACCTACCAATTTTCGTATCAGTTGCATGAAAAATACGCCTGCTACGCCAAAACAAAAACTCAAATTACCGCCATTTTGGATTTTTCCTCCCAGTAATAAAAATGGCCAAACAAAAAAAAAAATAACTCAATAAACATGATCACCAATTTTTGGGGCAATCGGATGAAAATTGCTCCTGCTACGCCAAAAACAAAACTAAAACACGCCGCCATTTTTGTCTTTTTCGCCCAATCAAAAAAACGGCTCGACATCAAAATTCTAATAATTCAACAAACATGCTATAATACATACGGAAAATAGCATTAACTATATTTCCTTCTAGACCCTGTTTTTGTTCACGACCACTTGTGTTTGTTTTATCCACAAACCATGTTCGTGAAGGGCGTATTATCTAAATGCTGGATTGTATTGACGTGCTAGTTATTGGATTTTTAATAAGCTGTTGTATGGAAGATGTATCACTAATTGTCTGATCTTATTTCTCTGGTCTTGCTGCTGGGTCAAAGTAAAAACTTCTTCTTCATCACAATCTGTTTCGTATTCTGGATCGACCTTAATGTGGTTTTCTCTCTCGCTCCTGGATGAATTTTGTCATCGGTTTCATTTAATAATAATTGACCAATTGTATATAAAACAACAAATAATAAAAGGCATTAAAATAAATAAAACATATCTAAATAATAAAAAAGAACGTAAAAATACATAATCAAAATGTAATGTTATTACTAATCTTCGTCGAGTTAACGATCCAGGGTTATAGTTTTATTTTAACCCGCGTCATCGAAACGACAAGGGTTCATAATCTAGGGTTAATACATTGCTTTATGATCGTTTTATACATTTCTGAACTTTAAAATGTCACACAAAAAGTTCGAAGAGAAACACTCAAAAAGAGTTAATCAAAAGGTCTTCGAGTTGTTGACATCATTTATTATAGATAAATTATTTAGTATATTAATAAATTATTTATTGTGAGGTATTTCGGAAATATTTACACACTTTATAATTAAGTTGCTACACAAGAGTTTTAAAGGGTCAATAAACTGACTAAAGGTATGACTGCAGTAGATACAAAACAAATATGTTTTATATATTTAATCGCGTGCAAATGTGACTAAAATAAGACTTATAATAGCGACAAATTATTAAAAATAAATTTGTCTACCCTCGTTTCTGCCAAATCAATGTATCAAGATAGAATTTTATATCAATACAAATCGCATCTGAATTTAGAAATTATTTTATATTCAATAAATCATGCTCCCGAGAGAAATCTAAATACGACCGACTGGTGAGGGCGGAAACTGTTTGTTTTGCATAATTACAATTTGTATTAGGTTTTAACTGCATAGATTGAACAAGGTTCAACGAAACATGGCTTATATTAAATAATAGGAATTTCTCCTCACCATCATACACTTAAAGTGTGTATTAAACTAGGGGCGCCAATAGACCGTTTGCATATTGAGCGAAACGAACCCAGTGTAATGACTCATCGTTTCCCATTGACTTCAATAGGATATCAGTTTTTTGACGATTATTCGTCAATTTCATGACATTGTTCAAAAATTTATTTAAAAAAACCATCACCTAATGTTTCGCTTTTTGATTGTAAAATTTCATAACTTTTCGTCAAGTAGTTTTCGAGCCTGTTCATGAGAAAGCATGTGAAAAAGTCTCTAGTACAGTGCTTCGCTCAATTAATTACATTTTAAATAGTTTTAGCTCGTGATGTCTCATGAAAATTAAGTAAACTTTTTAGGATATGTCGAAAAGGTAACAAAACGCTTCCTGAAGTCATTAAAGACGTGTAAACTAAATAATATTATAAGTACTATAATAAATATAAATTAAAGACAAAATTCAACACTCCAGAATTCTGTATCACTTATGTAGTATCTTAATTTCTGTTAAACAATAACGTCTTTTAGGTAGATTCCATAGATGAATCTACCTATTGCAATCGATGCGATGACGGGACCCAGACCCCAGAGTAGGGGCGCTACGCCGTTTATGAACTGGAGATTGAGAATCCGTCGAAAAAAAAAATTTTATATATCCCTCTATATATATATGTATATATGATCCATCAGTCCAAATTCATCGTAGGCGAAATCTGACTTCACAGGTCGATAGGATAAATTAGTAGGACAAACGTACCATCTCGTTTTTTTGGAAAAAGTGAAAGGGGGTCTGGGAGGGGGGGTGAAAGTGCAAGCCTTTGGGACACGCTACAGGTCGCAAATATTGACGGAGGATTTTCAAACTCGGCATACACTTTATTAAGGACAAAATGAAGGTTAAGTTCTTGAACGGGGGAATCGGTCTAGGGGTTGAGGAGCTGGGCGGATTGAAAGTTAAAAACCGACAAAAGTCACAGAAGAAGGCAAAATTTTGGACTTGGAATAAGACTCGTAATGATCAGTAGAATACTGCTGGCTAGTTTTTCTTTGTCGATCCGACCGACGGGAATCTACCTAACACGATCGACCCTGTCGAACGAGGTATTTAAAACATATTATTCTTTTATGTTTTACCTTTTCATTATATAAATATATGTAACATTGGCTGATGAGTTTAGTTTCAGAGTAATTTAGGGTTCACCTTTTAATTTTCCTCATCGCTTTCTGGCCCGAATTGAGTATTAACTTATTTTTTAAACACCAGTGTCTGAAATTGGAACAGTTTTAAAGCAGTAGCAGAGTATAATAGAAATATAAGATTATTTACATCTCTGTAGTTACAAGAATACCCTGTTTTAAATAGTAAAAGTGGAAAACTTTCATGATATATTTCATATTATAAATATATTACAAAAAATGTAATTACATCGAAACTACGAAAACCTTAGTTACGATTTTAAACGGGTAAATTTTTTTTAACAAGGAACATTTGTAGTGGTTCCCTCTTGAAACTCTCCAACGTCACTTAAATATTTCACATAGTTCACACACTGCCGCCTACATAATTGAATGAGAGTTTAGTAATTGATATCACTATAGATGAGTTATTGGATAACTTCGAAAAAATTGGCCAGTCCTACATGTTTAGAAATTAAATAAGTTTAAACTTAAAGACCAAACTTTTCAGTTCACTTCGAGGTCAAAATGTGTTCATTACAATCTTGAGAGCAATTAACTAAAATATTATAATTAAATATATTCTAAATTTATTTCATTAACAAATTTTTAATTTTTAATTAATATATACATCTAATAAAAATATAAAAATCCTAATAAGACTTTCAATTTTTATTTTAATTTTCACTTTAATTTCTTCTCTTATAACGACACAATTAAAACAAACAATAAAGTAAAAAGTAAAGTAAGTAGTAGTATCACTCTCATCAAATTTATATATAATATTCAAATGAAGTCAATGAACTGGGAATATGTATTATGAGACCTGTGCGAATAATTTTAATTTACTTTATTTCTTATAATAACCTTACAAAAGACTTATATTATTAAATGAAATATCCCTATTCTATAGGAATGTTACTTTCATGTGAATGAGAATCTGAATTAAAATAAATCTCTTTATCTTAAATCGTTTTTTTTTGGAATATTAAATATTTTCTAAGATTTGTGATCTTAATCTTTTCTTGATAGTATTTTTTAAAAATAAATTTCTATATTCTTACATTAGAACTATTTTCGGCTCTCTATTGCTGTGACGATCAATATGAATATATTTTTCTCAAATTAATGAAGTCATTAACACCAATCTTTAATAGATTTATTTAAAAATATATTTGAAGTAGATCTAACAAAGATATAATTGGTGAGAAATCTAATAAACATTTTTGATAATAAATCAATCAAAGTCTTATAATAAAAAAAAAAATAAAAATAAAAATTTTATGGTATTTGAATTTTGTTTTCACTTATATTATAAACGTTTAACTATTTACTTTTTATTAATTTAACAATTCAAAGACAACTAAAATATGTATTACAGCGACAAGCATATTTCAACTTCCGTATATTTTGATAAGTGCAACAGGAATACAATAAGCATTAATAAAATCCTGAGTATCTTTCTTTTATCTATCATTTTTTCGGTTTGTCTGCAAGTTATTACAAAAGTAATAAATATTATCAAATACTATATACTGTTTATATGTTTTACTGATTTCTGTTTTTGAGGGTATTAGTGTATTAGAGCAGTATATAGCCTATGTTTATTTGTTATAACTAGAGTGAGGTAAACATTCAAGTATTTAAATACTTGAGGTTTAAAAATCCTTTTAAAAGTCAATCAGTAATAATAAAATTAACTTAAATTTTTTATATAGTCTGATGTATCAGTGCCATATAAAAAGTATAGTGTAGTGAGATAATGTGAAAGTCTTCGTAATCCCGGGACAGAATAGCAACCTATATTACTACGCACATACAAGGCTACGAGTTTGAGAGCATTTATAAGGAATCGGAACCTTGATACTGAAAGCGGTATTACAGTGCCATTGTGTCACATTTATAATATACATGAGAGAAAACGAGGTTAGGTTTATAAAATTGGTGACTGATGTGAATAGAAAAATAGAAAAATAGCTTACACATTAAGGTTCATTAAAAATTGACAAACATTCAGAACAGTTAGATAACCATTAATGTTCTACTTTGTAAATAGTATATTACTGTAAAATACTTCTTAGTAATTACACATTTTAAGTTACAGTTTTAACATAAAAAATATATTTGTCTTTGTTTTGAACAATAATAAAGTTTTTAAAGTTCCTTATTTTGTGGACGGGTTTTGTGCCTCCTAATAACAGGGAAAAATTTTTAAAAGTTAAAATCAATTAAAGAAAACAAAATTAACAAAAGTTATTGAATATATCATAATAATTTTTTTATAATATTTGAGACTTTTGGATGTAAATATTTTCTTACGTTATGTCATATTACGTCATGAAAATGATAATACTGTGACTTTTACATATTAAGTGTTATAAGAAAAAATAAGGAATGTAATAATTAAAGAGAATTATAGAATTATTACAATTACGGTGACTTATAACGTAAAATTACAACATTATTAGTATTATTATACTATATTAATATTGTGAAAAGTCATCAAAATTTAAGTGTTTGAAAAGTTTGAAAGGTTCATGGTTTGTTGTGAAGAAATTTTATCAAAACAACGCTTTTTGTATTTAAATAAGATTAAACAACAACTGAGATAATTAATAAATTGAAAAAATAAGAATGATAAAAAAGGAAAATGTCACACAGCTTTGTCAAACAAACGTCAAACACTCTCTCATTTTTTATTAACCTCGTATTGAAAACAGTTCAAGAAAGTTATAATGATGCTTTTACTAATAGCGTCCTTTAATTACCTTGTCTCTGACACGGACAGAATAAATAAAATATTACATTTAAGTCATAACAAGATTTCCTAACAAATTGAAAAAATAGGAATTTAAAATCCAAAGTTATTATTGCTTACAATTATATAAAATGATAAATAAACTTTCTCTAACATTGTATATATTTGTTCTGATATTTTATAAGTAATGGCGCTGTAGCTATCTACGGTGGTACCGAAATACGTGACAAATGGTGTAAACAATTTACGAGTGATGTTGGAAACGTCAACAATTTACGGCATCTCGTTATGTTATAAGTAAATATTCACTAAAGAGAAGTTTAGGGAATCATTAGTTGTATCGGTTGACCCTCGTGTTTTAGCGCAAATGTTCACCGAGTTGCATTATCTGACTGTGTACATACACAAAATTGCGTTACTAATTACGATCTCAATTTAATTGTGTTGGTTTGAGATGTAACAACCATCAACACTTAATTAAGTCAAATCGAGACGCCTCAAGTAAAACAGAGTGAAAGTCAAAGTTTTTCTTCAATTACTTCATACAATTCGCTTATGAAATCTCAAACCCTTGTTTCTATATATTACATGTCACGCGATGTCAATAAAACAATGAAAAGTGTGTGTATAAAAACCTTATTACTTAGAAAAGATATTAATGGCTTTTAAAATTACTAATTTACTTTTAGGTTTTTTATATTTTTCTGCTAGCAAATTTTTTTTTTCTTATTCTTATACTTATAATATACATCTATATACTTATAATAACTCTTAGAAGTTTTCAATATATTATTAACCTCCCCTACTGACTTTGTCACAGCTTCGCTCGATTCAGTAACAGCAGTTTTCATTCTGAAGAATAGTGATTCTGGCAAATGTATATTTAATTTCAATCATTTCCAAGGTTTAATCTTTTCATGTAGATAAAAATCTTTTTTTATTTTTTTTATGGAGGAGGAGGACAAACGAGCTGGCAGGTCACAGATGAAAAGACTTGTGTACAAATGAAGCAGGTTGTGTTACTGCTTTAACAATTTTATTAGTAATGATGCTATTCCTCTACTTATGAAGATTAAGTATATTTCAATATAGATATCTTTTAAATATTAACTTTTTTGAATTCGGTTATTTTTCTTTATTTATTTCTATAAAAAACACACACACACTAAAATATTATTAAAATCTTTTGCAATGTGCAAAAGAAAATGAATAAATATGAACAAAATAATATATTTTTTTAACTATAGTAAAAAAATATTTATATACAATTTAAATGATACGATAAAATATGTATTGAATATATCTTTATACAATACAATTGAATAATAAATATATTGTGTATATTACATAGTTGTAGGTTGGAGCTCACAAAGAATTCAATATCGTAAATACATATAAAAAATTGTCTGCGATGAGAAAAACTTTTAATTTATACAACAACCTAACTATACTGTTGTATATTAATCAGTAGGCAAGTGTCCGGTTAAGGAGCAAAGGGACCAGTGACTTGTATTGATGGAAAATATAGAGCAGTACAGAACTTTTTGACCTTTTGGTGGGAGAGAATTGTATGAATATTGAATGTAGGATCTGAGGAAAAATTCGGAATATGATGTTTGGTTTTATGGCCTTCTCCATCACTGTATAGAGCGCAGCCTTAAAGTATAATACGTACTTTATTCTGTTTTACAGCGAGAGGTTAATACTATTCCTTAAGGACCTGTTTATGATCATCATACCATTTAGGTTGTTGTTATATTTTATATTTAAAAAACCATCCAGACATCATAATATAACAAAAAGACCTCAAAAATATAACAAAAATACATCTAAATCGGTCGAGTTGTCTAGTTGTACATTAAATATTTAAATTTGTTTGACCCGTCAGTTTATGTTATTAATTAATATTTATTTAAATATTCATTACTATAATTATAATTAATGGTTGGCTAAATTTAACGCTTTTGAGCAATGGCCGAGAAGAGGCCATTAAATTTGAATCCTTATTTATGGCGTTCTATTATGTTTTATGAAGATCGTTTGCATTTTCGTTCCTTGAGGAAGCATAAGATTAATCTTATTAGTTGTATAATAAAAAATAATATAGTTCACTATTCATAAATGAGTGAGTAAGTGAGTAAAACTCGTAAACACACTCGTAAACTCGTGAAAATATTCGTTTACCTGATTTTTGGAACCAAGGGTTTCTTGGTCGTTACTGACACTTTTATAGCCACTTTTTTATATACTTTTTGTTTTACATTTCGATTTAAAATGTCATATCGGTTATCATAGCAGCTGAAACCATCGTGTATGATATTTTTATTGTTTATTTATTAATCCAACTATATTATCCAAGGATACATAATAATGTAGCATTTTATGACAAAATTGACTGATGCTACTCGTGAGTTTGTTCACGTATTGGTTAATAATAAAATAGGATCGTTTTGTACTTATTATTTTATGTTTAGTTAGTTTTGCGAACGAACTGGAAAATGCTTTAAGTATTTATTTACATTTTCTTTCCCATTCGTATAATATATCTTACTTATGAATTATATCTTACTTCGTTGAAAATCAAATTAACAATTAAATAATAGTATTTTTTAGGTTTGATTTAGTATAAATGATTGTTGTTAAATAAGAAAATCACAGTTTAATATCTGAGTATTGATATCAAAATGCTCTTAGTACGGTTACTGAAAGATATTGGTAGAACCGGAGACCCGTCAATTTATAATTGCGATTTATTTATATTTATTGTGTTTTAATTGTGCTTTAATTGAAAAATATAAAAGGCATATTAAAAAAGTTTTGAAAATAATATTTTTTTTCTTTTACTTTATTGTGCATTTGCACAACTGTGCAAATTCCTAATAACTAGAAATATAGATTAAAAAAAAAACATAAAAAGTATACAAAAGTATAAAAACTTTAAAGCCCTTAAATATAACTTTATTTTGGTCATTTTGATATCTTTTAACGTCGTTAAATTAAATAAAAATATCATAAAAAGAAGTGCTGTCATATAAGAAAACCTATAACATAAAAAATATAATATCTAGAAAAGATTTTATTTTAGAAATATTCATCGGAATTCAGAACTTCAATCAAATGAAGTAGTATCATTCCTGTGGCAATACGTTATACGCACAGATCAAATACTACTTATTTCGCTAACGTTTATTTAATTTAAATGTTGCTTATGTGAGTTTGGTGGCAATGACACTGATCGTCAATCTAATCAACAAAATTAAGGTTTGTTAATGTAATGCTTAGTTCTTATTTTTTGTAATTAATAGATGTAGAAATAACAATTTTGTCCATTTTTTCTTATAAGTATTCTTTATGTTTAAAGTGGTATCAAATACTAGACTCATGTAATTATGTAGACTGCAGTTTCTTAACAATGTGAAATAATTAAGTAACGCCGGAGAATGTGACACAAGAGAGAATCACAACCAATATTTTAGAATTTGAGTAGTTTAGACATATATAGTTCTTAACAATGGTAATTCGTGTTTTAGTTTACTTGCAGGAAGTATAATTTTTTTATTATATTCTATTATATATTCATAAAATCTATGTAAAATTTTGAGTACAACACAAAATGAGGAATATTAAAACTTGAACTCTAAAAGGCTCTGGAACTAACCTCACTTCTCAATGTTATATATATTTATATACTGAGAGGTAAAATATACAAGAACAAATGTTATAGAAAGACATTGCTCTTTAACACTAGAAAATTAGATACTTCATAAGAGATGATGAAGCCTGAAGGGTTAAATTATGTTTCCTTTTTATTACTTAGAATGTTATTTTGTTTAGTAAGTGGTTATTGTATTTGGGTTAAAATCGCTCTCGGCTTTGTTTTGATATTAAATATTATCGGAGCGTAATATTATTTGCATATCGTATGCTTTGGACAATTTTTATATTTTACAGGTACATTAAAATACAAGGTAAGTATTTGTTATTGATTGTTTGGTTAATTAATTTATCATCGTATGTAAATTATATACATGACACTAACTTTTTTTTAATTATACTTCATTTGTTTATTTATTTGTTTTATTATAATACTTTATTGCAGACACTTCGATAGGAGAATTCATATGTTTACTTAATATACAAAACAAACTGGCAGAGACGGTCTTATCGCTAAAGCGATCACTTCTGGGTAACCTTTGGTGACAGTTTTTGAGAAAGAAGGGGTTGGTGCGGCAAAAATTACCAAACATTCCCCAATACCACAGTGATATACATATTCTTATATTGTAGTACATTTTGACTCTACATATATAAAAAATTCTTTTAAAAAGTTTTTAGAAATGCTGGGAGTGTTGGGATTATCAATGATGATAGTTTGTGTTTTTAAATGATTTCTTGAAATCCCGAATGTTCAGTAATATTCTGCAAGTCTTAATTTATTTTGTTGATGGCGTTAAAAATTAAAAATACTTAGAAACGTAAGAAGAAGATCGAAGCCAACGTTATTGAAAATCGAAGATATGGAAAGATAAGGAAAGGGGATAGAATATTGTTTTTGTAAGGAAAATACGGATTTGTTTATTAACCATACCTTCTAGAACTTTAGAGACGAAGAAAAGAATGCAGATTGGTCAAAAATGTAGAATAGTTGTAGTATTAAATATTTTAGGGACGGAGACAACAAAAGCCTTTCGCTATTCTTTAGGAAAATAAGAAGAGGTTGGGGAAAAGAGCTGACAAGGATACTTGCAACAACTTTAATTTACAAAAGTAATTATTAATTCTCATGTACACAAAAATTTACTATTCTTGACTTCTTTTCCTTTTTTCTCGTATCTGAAATCAAAAATCTTATTTATAAATCATTATTTATATTTTACATTTTTTTTACAAAAACGCAACAAAATGAATATTGATAAGGATAACTAATTGAGCGAAGCGAACGTAGTGAGCGGAGTGTTCTACTGGAGACTTTTTCACATTCTTTGTCACGAATAGGCTCGAATACTACTTGACGGAAAATTATGAAATTTTGCAACCAAAAAGACACATATTAGGCGATGGTTTTAAAAAAAAAACTTTGAAAAACATCATGTCGTTGAGGAATAATCAAAAAACTGATATCCCATTGAAGTCAACGGGAAACGATGGGTCATTACACTGGTTACGCTTCGCTCAATATGCAAATGGCAACCGAGATTTTGCGAGCGCAGCGAGTCGAAATTGAGGGTCTGTTGGCGCCCCTAGTTACAGTAATATTGAAATGTATGTACATTTAATACTTAATATTGTATGGAATGTTAGTAATTGAGAAGTATAAATTTTAGTTTTGGTGCATTCCATTCGATTAAGCGAGATACAGATGTGATTACGCGGCACAAGCTGTCGCTCCCCTCACACAGTCAGACGTAGTAAGGTGTTCCTCGAGAGTACGATTTATTGGATGTAATATAATGTCTGAATTCGGTTCGCGATTTTTATTGGTATGAAATCATTTTAACGTTATATGGGATGTAAGAACTGAATATAAATTTATTTTTGACAAGGTATCAGGATTATTGATACCCGATATTTAGAATACGTAAAATCTTTTTAATTCGTTTGCGGAGTTAATATATAAGTTACATAAAAATACGTAGTTAACTTTAAAATGAATAAAAAAATGTTAATGGTTTTGTTCTTATTGAATTTATTAATATAAAGTAGTTGAAAATTTGTTATATATGTAACTATTTCAGAAATTACATCACAATAAATAATGTATGACAGACCATTGTTGTAAGCTCCTCGGAGTCCTTTTGAATCACATACGCTCTAATGAACTTTTTAGATTACATCGGAAGGCTTAATCAATGGTTGAGGAATGTAGTTAATGAACAATGAACAGTGTAATTGCAATAGAAGAATACAATCTGAAAATACATGAACGTGTCATTAATGACGCACACTCTATTGCGATTTTCCTATGATGAGAATATATTTTTAAAGAGTGCTTGTGATAAAGCAGTGTAAGGGAAAATATGAATGAAAAAATATTTGTATTTCACCAACATTAAAATTTTTTGTACTTTATTTAGATTTAAGGTAGGTTAGGATTTGTGGTTAGATAAGTCAATTGTTATTAGAAAATCTTAAAAGTATTAAGGAGATGATACATTATTGAGGAAGGAATTAAAAAGAAAAAAAGGGAAGGAATATAACCTTATCAATACTAACAGGATTATTACAGGAATTATAACTTTGCTCGTAAACATAAATATTGTTAAGACAAACGTGAAGGATAAATGTGATAAGGAAATCACAAAAGAAAGACAGCCTTGAGCTTAATTAAGAGTCTCTGCCAACAATGGCTTTGTAATTTTGATTAACTTCTATTTTTGCCTTTAATTTTACCTTTTTTTAACTTTTATTTTTTAATTTTTACAAATATAAACTGAAGAGTATATGCAGATTTATGCTATATTGATAAAGATGGATCCAAGGCCTTATATTTTCATTATTTTAATTTAACGATAGAGCAGAAAGAGACTTCGAGAAGTCAACTTTGATGTTTTGATGCTTGTGCTGCGTAAATATTCATTAAAAAATAAGAAATACTAACATGTTTAAATAGTTATTTATTTATGGTTAGAAGGAACACCTCATAAATTTTGATAGTCTGTAAAGCTATGACCAAAATCGCGGTGTAAAGAAATAATGGTACAATACTTTAGATAGAAACGACATATATTTTGAATTCATCTTTATTTAACATATACTATACAATTTTATATGGACTAAGATTAATATACAAATTACAAAATTATATACAGACAAGCGTTCACCCCAGTTTCAATAACGGTTCAATGTTATATTTTAAACGAGTAAACGAGTTTCATCAATTGTATCTGCGTCTCTGTTGCTCTGTCTCCAGGTGGTGATGGACAGGTAAGAGATTAGAGTGCAAGCCCTTGATGTTAGTGAGGTGCACTTTAAATGAGGAGGAGTGCAACCGCTGTGAACTTGTTCTTTTTATTGGACTTTTTCATTAAAAAAATTAAGAATAAAAGAGTGAATAGGTTGAGAAATGGCAGTTGAACGAGGCGGTACGTATCAAACCCGGCGCTGAAATTCGTGTTGTCATGCCACTGGGAGGCTAGTCAGGAGACTGCGGGGCGCCCGAACCCCCCCAGGGATCGCCATCGGGCCTCCTCGTCTGGTGGCCAGCCAGCACGATGGCGCCACCCTGGGATTTTACGCAGCTGGCGGGGCAGCCCTTCGTGGGTGGTAAGAACTTAAATTACTCTTACCACGGTATTATACACTTCTGAACATTAAATGCTTGTTACTATCTGTATTGCGTACATATGTGGATTGCGTACATATGTGGATTGTATGAAAATAAGCGAATCTCGCAATACAAAATAAATAAATAACTAAAACAAAACGTAGTATAAAATATTTACAATTCTTAACATATTATCCATTAATCCCACACTATTAAAATATTACCCTTAAGATTAACATTTTTATAACATACTTAATACTTAAACTTAATAAACAACAGCAAAACTTCAATTTACATTAAATACCATAAAGCCACCACCTTTTTTTAATAGTAATTTATTCTACATCAACATCAATAGGCAAGGGACATAGCTTAGAATTTGGACGTTGAATCAATGAATTTTTATATTCGTTATAAAAATTCGTTGATTCATATTGACGTCATATTGACGTCATTATCGAAATGTTTCTGACTGAAATATTAACTCGTAATATTTCATAACTTGCTTTATGAAATTTTCATGTGACTAATATTTATTTTGGAGCTTAAGTTCCAAATGAATTTTAAGAAAAAATATCAGTTCCAAGCAGAAAAATGTGCTGTTATATAAAGAATAAAATGAAAACAAATTTGGTTTATCAATTAATAAAAACACTAAACTGAAACAACAGGACATAAAATATATTGTAGGTGAATTTAATCGCAAGGGAACACGATACGTGCTGACATCATTGTTAATATGATGATCAAATGTTTGGCTTAATTATTAGACCATTAGAGACAATAGCGCGTTAGTAACATACATTTAGTATAACTTACTCGTTAGTTTGACCGTTTTTGATGATAAAAAAAATATTTTAATTATATGAAAGGGAGAACTCCCCACTCATCAATGTATTTACTCGTAGTTTTACTTTTTTCTATAGATTTCAAATGATCTTGAGTAAGAAATAAGATCGAATTTCTGTATTAAACCCCTAAATAAATATTATTACAAACATATTAACACAATTAAAAAGTCTTTTTAAAATATATTTTGATTTCTTGTTAGAATTAAAGAAACACATTTTTCAAAATTATTGTAAAATCAAAGAGAATCGATCTATATTTTCTAATAAGAACGAGCCTGAGGCTAAATCTACTCAAAATACTTTACAATTGTAACCAATTACCAATTATCTTGATCAAAGTTTTGAAGCAAGACAAAGCAAGTTGTTGAATAAGTGTCAGCTCCCGCAGCGTAAATTAAAGAACAAAGTAATATTTCACTGAAGTTATACTTGCCTTTTCGTAAATTATCTAGATATTTAGTTAATTAATTATAAATCTGAATGATTTCACAAAGAAAAGTAATATACAGAATTTAAATAAATTACAGTTTATTTAGACTTAACTCTGATTCTAATTGAATAATCATTAAAAGAATTGTATGCTTATAAAATTTATCGTATTGTAGATGACACTTATATTTATTTATTATTCGAATATGCTTTTTAGCATTGATTTCAAAATACTTTTTGTTTAAGAAATGTAACATTGACATATACGTGACATAGAAACAATCTAATGGGACGCTCCGTCGAAGGGAAGGACAAAAAAACTTTCACATTTGAACTCGTAATATTTGTCGGGATGGGTATTTTTATATAATTATATAATCGATAAACTCTCAAAGGATATTAAAAGATAGCAGTGCTCTCTGTTGGAATATATATTGTAATTGTAAACAATCTTTTTCTATTCATAAATATGTCATTTTATTTTAGTTCATCGATCAGATGATTCCATTTCCATTTCCATTGATAGAAAACATCGAGTAACAAATCAGTCACGAATTATGATGTATGAATACGAAGCACATTTTGTGAAAAACGTTCTGAAAAATGTAGAATTTAGAATGAATCATTAAAATGAATCATTAAAATCTTTAAATAATTTGATAAAAGATCTTTTTTAGAAGATATTTTGACTTTGTTTCGATTCTTTTTCATGTTTAAATGATCAAATTTATTGATCAAATCAAATTGGAATTAAAAAATGTTTGGAAAACAATTTAAAAGACTTTGCAAGTTAAATAAAAGTGGTTTTAATATGATTGAATAAAACGAATGCTTCAAACGTATTCGCAATTATCGGAATCGGTGTTAGAATAAATTTCAAGAACAGCTTGAGAACTCTTATACGAAAGCCTTAAATTACAATTTGAAAACCATGTAAAGTGGATATCTGAAGAACATTATGTTTTATAGCTTGGATTGTAAGAAATAAGTCGAATACTTTTTCAAAGTCTATCGGTTTCGATCTGCAGTTTCGATACATCTGTTAAGTTTATCTTTTAAATGGCTTATTCAAATATTTATTAGCTCTAGATAAACGTGTATTTAACAAAACACTCATATAAAGTATACAAAATATAAATAATTAATTATTAAAGCTTAAACATACATAGCTAAAAGAGAATATGGGGGTCGGTAGTAAATAGATAAATGGTGTCACCCGACGTCACGTATCCAGTTACCGGCTTCATTAGATATCGGCTATAAAGAATATCGTTTTCGATATGTTGCTTGTATTCAAGATATTTTTTTATTTTAAGGAAATAATGTTAACATTGATCGCTTACATTTTGGTATATGTATGTACTTAGGAACATATTATTATTGGTAAATATAGAAGAATTATTTAAAAAAAATATACCTTTATATATATATATAAAGGTATATATATATATATATATATATATGTTATTTTACAAAGATTTTTTTCTTTCGTATTAAAAAAAAACAAGAATGAAACATGTTATAAATTACATTGATTGTTAACATAATGAAATGCATTTTGCTATTGATTGATGAGCTCTAATGGATGACTGCTCGCTGGCTGCGGGTTTAGTGACAACCTCAATTACTTTCATTGTCACCATGTCGTGTTCATTCTACTCTTAATCTACACATATATAACAAAACAACAGTTAATTATGTGGATTGTACCATAAACTATATTTTTTTTCCTATTCCTAGTACATACGGCTACGCGTTGTTGCGACTATGGTTTTTGTTATATTAAAATACATTTTAGCAAATAATTACTCAATCTAGTCAATAGATATCGCCATTTGTTAGAATCGTTTGGAGCTAACTGAAAATTGTGACTGCCAAAAAAATTTAAAAATAATTTGCAATAAAATAATATTGCGACTATAAATGTAGATAAAACCGATCCTATCTTTTAAGTTAAGTAAAACTGCACGTTGTGAGTAAATTTTATTTAAATCGGTTAAGTAGTTTAGGAGTCCATCGCGGACAAACAACGTGACACGTAATTTATATATATTAAGATTTAATACAATAACCATACTACAACCACTAGTCACCCAATTACATCCTTACAACACATTATGATTGAATCTGACATGTCTGTACATGAGTCTGATACTTTCTTAGATCTGACTGTCAGGTTATAGAGGAATAAGGGACCACCAAAATGGATTTATATATTAAAGAATCACTATTTAAGAATGAGTTAAAGAACATAGAAATTATAATAATTGCAAGATATCTAATATAATTAAAAAAACATAATGAAAACACTTGTTTCTCCATTCTTTATTTTAAAAAACGTAGACTTGCACAAAGTGATGTCTGTTTCCGTCAATTACATTATTATTCAAATAAGTTTGAGTGTCTGTCTCCAGATTGCTTCATCTTGAGTGAATTCGAATTATTCTAAGTGTTGAAGTGTAGTAGAATTCGTATTGCGTAAACGAAAAGCATTCGTTTACGCTAATAGTTAAAAATATAAGTGGTTTATTTTTAAACATTAGTAAACAATGGACACTAAAGTCACTAGCTACGTCTCACGTTGCCTTCAGAAGTTGAAGAACGCTTTGCATAACTTAGACAGTTTACTAATATTTATTCACACTTTACGTTCAGAAAATAACAAAGATAATATTTGATGAATATTAACTTATCTTATGCAGTTTAGTGATAGTTCAAATCATTTCCAAGACATTTCAAATGCATTGGTTGCGACATTGGCTGAAAAATGGTGGATTTTAGAATCATATTTTAGTGCAAGATAATATAAGGTGACAATTTTAATTCTGCAATATAAATTTAGACCTTAGTCTAAGTTATTTATCACAAAAATAATAATAGTAATGATTTATATTTTCGACAATTGTTATTTGTTGTACATTACATTGTATATTAAACCGTAGCGTAGCGTTTCTGTTCTTTGTCTTTTTTGAAAAGTAACAGCCATGTTACTTTTATTTTTTTTTACATGTTACTTTCGTTGTTGCCAAACAACGAGCAAAATATTTACAATAATCTTTGAATACAAACATTCAAAACTATTTTATTCTCAAATTTTTAATTATTTGTCACTGCTTAAATGAAATATTTTATTTAAATTATATCTTTTAAAATTTGTGTGTACATTTTTACGGTTCATTTTAAATTCATCAGACATTCGGGTACAAATTAAGCAATTTTAATATTCTGAGTACATAGTAGACCTTAAACTCAATAAAATTAGGCCTAAATTTTCGAAACGAAATTATAATTCCGTTGCTAGTATTTCGTAAGCTCAATAAAAGGTAACATACGTGCCCACTGAGAAATGTTTATGATTCCTGATTTTGTTTATTATTATAATCTGTAATTAGATTTATAAAATTATTTCTACCTAATCTTATTAATATAATTATAGAAAATGTTCTATGTCCATTATTATAAAATATCTAGAATGTTACCGAATTTTGAAATATTTGTGTACGTTTAATCACAAAACCATCTAAATCTGATTTCAAACACAGCTGACGTAAGTCTTGAATCGTTTCTAAAGAGCTCAACTAATTGTGATAATTTTTACGCCTGTCTAAAGCAGTTACTAAACTTATAATATAACTTCACAACACAAATTATTAGGTTCTGAAATAAAAAGCCTTTAACATAAAAAGTTCAAGGATTTATCCTACAAATTTTAAGGATTTTATATAAAATAGGAATACATTTCTTTTTATTTAGAAGAAAATATATATCTACGAACATTTTATTTACTAAATAGTACATTGACTTTTATATGACCAATTCGTCTCAATTTAACAAATACACAGTCCATTAATATTTTGCTCCTTATTGATGTTCTTTCACCAGTATCTTAGAATGGGGAGTAATTTATCACAATATCTCAGACCCTTGTTATAATGTTTGCTATATGATAATCCACCAAAGAAATCACTTGAAAAGGTAGCAAATTTAAAAATACGAAGGATGGAAGTCAGGTGATTTGAATAGTCTTTTTACGTATACTTAGTTTTAATAAAACAGTGAAATGTGCGTGTCAGGTAGCGGGCTAAAATGTAGTTATGACTTTCATGTCAAGCCATAAACGCCAGGTTTATTTATTATTATACGGGTGGGTCCCGTCTTAATTGTGTCGTATATATCATAAGTCTAAGCTGGCTCAGTGTTAGTGATTCAAGTTAGTAATATATTAGGTGGCTTCTAAGTTGCACTAAGTCATGCCGTGATCCCTTAAATTACTTTAGACTATCTCTCTTGTAATGTAATAGTGATATTGTTGAATAAAGCTTCTGATGTATTTTCATTAAAGTTATGTTAAAATTAAACCTTGATAAGATATAGTGTTCAACTGTTCTCTACGTGACAGACGTCGCTGATAACGTGTGTCGCGCTCCAGTACTGTCATTTTCACAGCACTATTACAATCCTACTTTGCACCACAGTTCCCTTAGTATTAATTATTGAATAACTGTGAATATTTGATTTTTAAAAATATTACAAAAGATTGTATTTGCCGCTTTATTTCCCAAGATCTAGGTTTATGAAAGGTACGATGAAACAGCAAAAGTATTAACAAGTAAAGTTGAAGGTTTAAGTCGTTAATTTTCTCTTCTCTTAAACGTTACCGCAAACGTTGAGCATACTTGGCTGAACTGTCGGAACAAAGTTTTTAACCCAAATGGAGACACGAAATTATATACACTCTTAACGGATTTATAATAATATCCGGTAGTTTTTAAAGCCCCATACTTCTATGTGTATAACATCAAAATGAAATCAAATACTATATTTTTAGCATCAAAGTTTTATTAAATAAACATGTACCACGAGGGCATGAATACAACGATTAAATGAAAATCTTTAACCAAGGTCTAAACAAATTAATTTATTAGTACATAACATTTGAAATTATCACAACAGAAACCTTTTTAATATCTTCAATATGGGACATTAGTTCCACGGAATATTGCTATTGATTATTTAAACCCATTAACTCTAAGTTTGTGCGAACGTTCAAAGACGCTTATTTGTATATTTGTGCATTACACGATTCCGTAATCATAATAAATAAATAAAAATACACGGGTCTGGTATTTAAGTAAATACGCGAGACAACACACTAGTGTGTAAAGAGTATCTAGCACGCACCTCTAGCGGGACTTTGTTAAATATTAATAAGATACGATTATAATTAACTTAACATTAGAACATATCTCCAAATATTATACGAACAGGACAAAAACTTATGAAATGAGATATAAACAAGCAACGAATATCATCTCTAGATAAATAGTCATTCAAAAGATATGCTACTATTAATACATTTTAATATTTAAAAATAGAACTATAAATATATCGAAGGTGAATATTCTTCTCAACGTTCTCGTTTATATACGTTTCATATTAGGGTGTAGCGCAAGAGTAGAATATTTTATAAGATTACATTTGTTAAGATATATAAAGTTTTAAAGAGTTTAATGAACGAAAATGACTATGGATTTTGATATAATTGAAGGAGTTTGCAATAAACGTGACTTTTCAATGTTTACCGAGATTGTTACACTGCCAGTTTCAAAGATAAATAAAATTTTCGATCAAAAATTAATTAGTCTTTATTATAATTATATAATTAGAACATACATTTTTTGATGAAAAATTAATTATAGAGTCTTTATTATAAATATGTATCTGTTTAAATTTGTCCAGTTTTATAAGTGTATAATATACGCGTAGAGAAAAAAAACACAAGGGTCTTATAACTATTTCCCCTGAAAGATTTTTTGGTTGGTTATTTTAAAAGATGCACGACAATATAACCTTAAAAATAATTCACTTTTATGTATTAATAAAATAATTCGATTATTAAACAAAAGTAAACCGTTATTTAAGAGCAATACATAAAACAAAATATTATAAATATAACCATAAAAAAGCTGCCAGAGTACATTAATTAATTGTTTCACTTAACTTTTACTCTAAAGTGGCGACGAGACAAATATACAGCTTAACGTCTTAAGAAAAACTTTGAGCGAAGCGAATCAGAGTAAAACGTTTTGTATTAAAACCAACTGGGTTTTATTAACCGTACCTCCCCTGGTCTCTTTAAGTCTTAGTAGTAAAATTTCTCTCATTTTCTTTACAGCTTTGCGATCTTAGATCTGATACTTGACTTTGAATTTCAGCAATTTGAGATAACGAAATTAAACACACGTGACACACTATAAATAAATAAATTCATCGGTCTTATTATTTTATATATGCGTACTTTTTCCACACATTGAATTTTTCGTCACGTAAAGAAAAAATCATAAATTGCAAAAACTTTAATTGAGAGAAGATTTCTATGATAATCTATTAGCGGTGGGAGAAAAAGACAATTAATATGAACAGAATTAAATTTATTGTTAAAAAGTTCATTAAACAATATAATATTTGTTTTTATTAATAATAACGACTTGTTTGCGAGAGACAAAACCACTTTAATTTCAAGAAACAATAATTACATTCCCAAATTTATTCCTCTGTGATTGGTGTCAACCAATAAATACATAAATAGAAGTTTCACGCTCAAAGGTTATCAGAGGTGTCGTGGAATCTTAAAAGGTTTCGCACAACACACTAAATATATATAATTGGTCCTGACCAAAATGATATCTGAAATTGCTCGTAATATTGACAAAAGCGGATCATTAAATATTTTATATACTGCGACTCTTAATTAATAAATTTATTATAAACTTATAAAAAAGAAAATGCCAGCAATGACATTAATATTTAAATAAACATACGGTAATATTGTTTTAATCATCTGTACTAAATATACAGGCCTGCTTTTCTTGGTGTGTTATATGTCACTCAATATTACTAATACTAACATGTCATCAGCAGTATAACTATGTGTTCGAGCCATTGAAGCCTTAGTCAAAACGTTTTCTTCTTGGATTTATGTGATGGTAACCTTGTAATAAAAATAGTATGAATACAAATTCATTCTATTGTCTTAGCACCTCTCAGAACTCAAGAGCGACCATAGTTAAACTGAACTTCTTGACGAATTGAAGTACGGCCTAATTGTCCATAATATTGTTATAAAGCATAATTATTTATGAACTTTATACAAAAATGTACTTTGTTTTCTGTTGTTAATGACGCTATGATATGTAATAATATCGTTCCTTTTTCTGAATGTGTCAAGCATTTTTACAATTTACACAAGCCTTTTCAGAGTACACCAGATATTTTCATTTTTGATCCCGTTAAAATGTCACTTCTATAAATTTGAACATAAATTTTGATCTGTATATAGATATTTTATTGTTATACAAAATGATTACCTCGTACCACTGAAGCCCTAAATCAATGATGACAAAATAATAGATGGTACAAATGTAGGGATATCGCCGCATCGTATGCAGATTTTTGTTTGCGATAAATTCTGATAAATTTAATATTTTCTTCATTTTTATTTATGAACCTGTTGATCTCTTGTATAAAATATATTATTTCGACCAAGTCCCAAGCCAACCATCATTAGATATAGATGTTTATCTTAGTCTGACAATTCCACAAATCCCTCTATCTACAGAAGGCGTGAATTGATGATGAAGACATTTAATCGATTGTTTGACCTTAGCTGAATTCCAACGTTGGGTCGGCTAAGGTATTTGTGGATTGAAACTCCAGTCAGTTTTTCAGATCCATTGAACCTCGCGAGTATTTATAAAAAGGTTTTGAGATATTTGATTGATTCTCTCAAAGCTACTAAGCATGTAATATGTTATTCACTTTACATTAATTTGGCTAATTCATTTACCGTCATCTGAATTATAACTAGTTAATTTCTGAATCCATTTAACTAATCAACTCTTGGAATGACTAATAACATGCTAGATTAAAGTAATTGGTTTAACTGTTCATTTGATTAACATTTTCCTGTAGATTTAATAAGTTAAAAATTCATATTATTGATTTAGTTTTATAGTAATTCGATATACATCTAAATAAATATTAATACTATCTTACTGAAGAAACTAACACTATATATACCTACTTTAATTATTAAGTTATAAATCAAAGTTTTTAAAAGAAGTTCTAAAATTCTACATAGTAGTTCATTATGTTCATAACAATTAATATTTTAGGTATTTGTTGGTTTCGCTTACTCTCTCTCACTATCTATGTGAACATTTTATTTTTTTTGCATATTATTTTACAGATTTTAACAGTGCATATTATATAGGAAAAATATTTCCATCGATACCATTCCTTTGGACTTAAAACAAGACAAAGATGTTTACAGAAACTCATTCTAATATGGGAATGAAATGAAATAATTTACTAACAAAGTCGTAAAATGCTTAGAGTTTATATAAAACCAATCGCCTAGAACTAGAATATGTGAAAAACAATCTATATATCTTTGTAAAGTTACATTTACGAATACAATAAAAACTTAAAGGTTCTAAAAAGGCATTCAAATTATTAAAAGTGATCTGGTATTATAAGTGTCATAAATACTTTTCACATACAAGATTTATACATATATAAATTTCGTAAAATTCAGATGATGTGGGCGTTGAAACGAGGTCGATAATTTATCATGTTATCGTCTAAGCATTTTAACAGATATCAGACAAGACAGTAACTTAATTTACACGAATGTTCATTCGATTATTTTAAAATCTGTTGTTTAAATAATACGGTTATCAATTTTTTCTTATATATATATAGTTGTATTATTCAATTGAAGTAAATTTTAACTAAAAATTAATAAAATAACTTAAAGGATATTTATAAATGTATTTAAATGGTAAAATAGGTATTCTTTTTCCATTATTTTCCGATCTCGTGACCTGAACTTGTAGTCAATACTGTTTTTCTATTTGATTGACTAATAAGTGCAGTGACGGTCGTCTTCCTGTATCGATGAAATAAACAATTAATATCTACACTAGCCTACCAATATTATAAAAAAAGATTTTTAAGTTAGTTTGTTTATATCAAATAGACTCTAAAACTACCGAAACCAATAAAATTTAATTTTCACTAAAAGATGGCAACATTATTCTGAAAAATCATTTATGCTTATAAAACTAAGACATGTTCAATCGAACGACATTGCATCGAATATTACATTTTCTCGCATGATAGATAGGTAAAGATATAACAAAATGATGGACTAATTAATTTTAAGACTAAAAAAGATCTAGCAAGAAGTTTGCGAGGGAATATATATAGATATATAACAGAAAAAATATTATATGAAAACTACATACTTTAGTTTCATTTTTTCATCTGATAATAGGAATCCTTGTGAAATTTAAGTGTTTCGTCATCGAGATAAAATAGGTCAATTTGTTAAGTAAATATTATTTAATTATGAACATTTACTTTATTTTAAATTGTATTACTACTTCATTTTATTTTGAAACAATAGGTATGTCTAAAAGAGGAACAGCTTTGAATGAGATTTAGTACACTAATAGAATATGACATAGAATGATACATGAGTACTTTATACAACATGATAATATTATATCTCCAGGAAAAAACTAATATGTCTATATTCAGTAAATACATGGCGCCATCTATACTGTTATGTTTTACACAAAGTTTACGCGAGCAAAGTCACGAGAGTCAGCTAGTACTTTACAAAAATAATAACTTTTTAACTTTCAACGATATTTTATACAGTATTTGTAAGATATATTATAAACAGGCTTTGAGTATTTTTCATTAATAGCTTAGATGAGCTTTAAAAGATATATTACCCGTAATTAAAAAAAAACGTTAAAAAAACGCTGTGTGCCTCTCCAGTTAATTGTTTTCTACAATTATTGATACTCAGATGTACAATAGTCATTCAATATTTTAATTTGATTTCATTTTGTGACGTAATAATAATTTCAAATTTATTGCTTCCAAACTTATAAAAAAACTTCAAGAATGTGGTGGAATATTTATCTTAATATATAAAGCACAAAGACACTCACTCACTGACTCATTCATCGCTCTACAGCCTAAACCCTAATACCTAGAAAGTTGAAATTTGGACACAAGACTCCTGACACATTGAATAGGTGCAATAAGAAAGGATTTTACAAAGGTCTAAACCGTTCCAAAGTTACAGCCAAAAAACTGCAATAAGTATAAGGCACCTGTTTGATACCTCCTAGGTGGTGTGGAAATTCGAACAAAACGTTTGATCACTTTCGCCGTCGTCGCGAAGCACAGGTATCTTAATATATATAGCACGAAGACACTCACTCACTGATTCATTCATCGCTCTACAGCCCAAACCCTAATACTTAGAAAGCTAAAATTTGGACACAAGACTCCTGACCTTTCGAATAGGTTCAATAAGAAAGGATTTTGCAAAGATCCAAACTGCTCCAAAGCTACAGCTAAAAAACTGCAAAGTTTACCCCCCGCTCCCTCTTTTCTCCCATTACGTTGCAGTAGAAATTTAAATTGTTTGACCTCTCACTATGTTTATTCGTAGGATTAGGATTCCGTAACTCACGTACAGTTTGTGAATATTTGTGATTATTTTCTATTTACCTACATACAGTAAGTGATTATTTTCACTTTACCCACATACAGTTTGTGATTATATGTGATTATTTTAAATTTACCCAATATAGTTTAAGATTATTTTTGATTATTTTCAATTTACCCACATGTAGTTTAAGATTATTTGTGATTATTTTATATTTACCCACATAGAGTTTGTGATTATTTTCTATTTACCCACATAGTTTGTGATTATTTGTGATTATTTTCAATTTATCCACATACAGTTTGTGATTATATGTGATTATTTTAAAATTAACCCACATACAATTTGTGATTCTTTATTATTATTTGCCCAGCAAAGCGGGCGGGTATCAGCTAGTTAACGATAAGTTCATTTTTATAGCATCCATCTATTGATGGCATATAATATTTTTATTATTTACAAACGATATGAAATTCATTTTACACATGCTGGCTGTCTTCCAGAAGTTTGCTTGTTTGTGTGTCTGCTTCTGCACAAACCCAGTGCTCGGTTCGTCAGTTGAAGCATTGCGAAGAGATGTTGACATTCAGTTTACGAGTTATGCGAAATGGCTATCGTCATTCAACCAACATGTTTTCATAACACATACTATAAAATTTTTATTATAATGTAATGAATTCAATGATTGCGTTTGAACATGTAACACATTTTTATAGAAACATTTTGTTACCACATAATCTTTGACTTTACCAGACAATAACACAACTTTCGTAAATTCAGATATTTTTGTAAATTGTCAAATTAACCCTAAAAAATTGTCAAATTAAACATGTATTACATTTGCCTCTAACTCAGTTAGTCATTATACGCCAACAAATTTTAACTTTTCGCAGTAACTACACTAGAGAAAACTTTAAATCTAATTATATACTTATCTCGGACGAAAAAAGTTTCCGTTCTTCAAGATACGTATTCGTGTATAATACTTCTTAGCTTTAAAATTATGTTGGAACTCGAGGAATAAGAATCTTATCCTTCTTCCAATTTGATACCTTAGAAACAAAAAACTTTAAATTATATATTTATCAGACCATTCAGAGTAATACTTAATAATAAACTATTTATTTATATCTAATAATCACCAACACTATGTTAATATTAGTAATACAATTTTAAACTAATAACAAACTACAGGAAACTCTTCTGATATTTAATTCAATTTCTCCTATTCTGATTAGTGACAAACGAACGTTTAAATTTTTATTAATAGTAATATGATAGTCTTTTGATTTAATTAAGTTTTTTAAAACTCTTTTGATTTAAGAAATATTATAAAACTATATTTTAATGACCTAACTGACAACTTGAACAACCGACTTGAACAATCTATTTATGTCTAATGTATAATGTAGGTTAGTTTTTAGCGGCAAATTATTAGTTAATACTAATTAACACTACTGTATTAATAAAAAATAATAATAAAAATATGAATTTTCCAGAATTGTTATAGTCAAGAAAGTCAAAAAGATCTATAGACAAGAAAATGTTGAGAGTCTTATGTGATATTTTCTACAGTAAAGTCAATTAAAATCATTACACTCATAATAAATATTTTTTAAGAAATGTAATTTTTGTAAATATAACAAATTATTATTAAATTGACTAAACAGCGTGTTAATTAATGAACTTTCAGAAATAACAATCTCATAAACTGTGTTCATCTCACACCCACTTTGAAAACCATGTCGTGGAAAATTACCCAATGATATATACAGTAAACATTTAATTTATATATTATTCAACTGCCTGCCTGCTTAAAGTGTCACAGATACGACATTTAATAATATTCATGACATTGCGACTTGTGAGTTTTAAACTGTAATAGAAAATAACATTAATTAAAATTAATGAGAAAATGAAATTAAATAATGGAGATGGAGAATAAACAGTCTATCGGTCACGCTTGAGGAAACATGATATTGATTGTAAGCTCTAATCATATACACACTTATAATATTACTCATTAACTCGGTTACTCATTATGTTAAAAAAGTAACGATAGTAATAATAATAATAATAAGCTACAATAGCTGTGAATTAATTTATTTTATTACATCTAAGGTACTCACCCTAGACTGAACCGCGCTGGATTAAGTTCACCACTCAAAATATTGTGTCTGGGCTCTGGATTACGACCGGTACCAAATATACTTAAGTCAATAAACTGAATAGATAAAATAAGTCTAGATTAAACCAAGTATTAAAGTGTGAGTTAAGACCCACTACTATAGGGGTTTTAATCTCGAAGTTTGTTTGATCGTTGGTTTTGGATTTGATTGCCGCGGGCGTCGTAAAGTGCTCGATTGTATTGGACACGTTTTTAAAGTCCGATGAAATGGAACATAAACTTGTCAACCTTTATTAATCTGGTTTATGTATCGGGCTTCTTGTCTTTACATATCCATATATATTTAAGTTATTTTTAAAATAAGCTTAACATTTCTAAACATACAACAACAAACAAACAATTTATTCTGGTTCGGTGGGTTTGTTATATTGTGTTAATAATTAAAGCGTAGTCAGGTTTTTGTTTTTTCCAGAAAAATAACAGACTATTCCGAAATAAAAACAAATCTATATTTTAACTGTGTTATAACTACACGAAATGTAATAAATATAATAAAATAATTATTAAAATCTTTAATATATTGAATTACATACAATTAATCTATTAATCCGAAATATTTAATTCTGTGATTAGTATATTCGTAATGGAATTAGTAATATCATAATGGCAACTTCAGGTTAAAAACCCACATTCCTTGATTGGTTGGATTGTTTTCTTTATGTGCCCCATTATTAATGTATTTTAAGTATATAAACTATAGTTTGTTATAAAATTGTGTTCGTATTTATATTTCTTTTTATATGTTTTTTTCATATATAAAGATTACAAGTCATAGATAACATTTTATAGAAGTGCTCGTAAAACGACGGGAAAACTCAAGAGGAATTTAAAGTTGCAACAGTTTATCTTTATTCATAAGCTGGTAAAGTGCAATGCTTTTTATACAAGCGACGAGCATACAAAGAAAACTGTTTTAGAAAAAGCAAAGCTATTAAGGTATCGGCTCTAAAGAGATTTATTTGTTTATTTGATTTTTCAACATTTGAATTACAAAAGAAGATAAAACCTTAAAAGTTAAGCAATAAGTATATTAAAAGATTATTATACATGTGTATTAAGATAATATTTTCTATCTATACGTGTGTTTGTGACAACTTTTCCAAAACCGCTGGACACGTTTTGAGATCATTTTATAGGGTGTTTGAATGACTCCTTCGAAAGTTTAGATTTGTAATTGTACCCAGTATGCAGCGTATTAAATCAATACAACTCATAGGTCCTTTATTTCCTCACTGGACACTTTCCTATTGATTATTCTAAAACATCTTTCCACATGTATAATGCAGAATCGTAAGACAGTTCTCTATAAATGAAAACCTTTTATTATCGCAGACAGTGTTTCTGTTTGATACATAAGTGAACTTTTACGATATTAAATTTCTTGAGAGCTTCAACATACAATACATACAAAAATTATTGTTTGTTCAATTGCATTATATAAAACTGTATCAAAATGTTCTTTTATTGTGCCATTTAAATTGATTAAAATATATTAATATTTTTAGATAACATAAGGAAATTTACCTTTTACTAATAGTAGAAAAGAAAAATATTCCTAATAAGAATTAAAAGTGATAAACTGAAATTAAATTAAATATCTCACAACTTTTAATACGGAACAAAAAGTATAAATGTTAGTAAGTTTATTAGAACCTGTTATCAAGTTTTTAAAAATCTATATTTTGCATATATTATCATAGATTAAATACCACAAAATACGATACCACAATTATTTTTATTGAAATGTTTTTTACGGTATTTATACAGGTGCAAGAAAATTATGTAATGGATTTTCTATTTGAATACACTGCACGTTACTATTACTATATTTGCGTTATCATGAATGACTGTAGTTTCAGTGGTTTTAGTCCACTTTTCGCATATATATATTCTAGAGATAATAAAATATAATACCACTAAAAGCTAATATAGATATTATCACGTTTATATCACATTCCAATAACTTAAAAAAATCTTCTTCTTCCTGCCCTTATCCCATTTTGGGGTCGGCAGAGTATGTTTTTTCCTTCCATACTCTCCTGTTACTCGTCATCTCTGTGCACACTTCCTTCTTCTCCATATCGTCTTTCACGCAATCCATCCATCTTTTCTTCGGCCGTCCTCTACCTGTCCATCCCTCCACTACCATACCTAGCACTCTTTTGGTCACGTGCCTTTCATCCCTCCTCATAACATGCCCATACCATGACAATAATTTTTTCTGTCACCGGCGCTACTCCTAAGCTTCCCCTAATATATTCATTTCTTATTCTATCCCTTCTTGTCACCCCACACATCCATCTTAACATTCGCATCTCCGTTACATGCAAACGCTTTTCATCCATCACCTTCATCGCCCAGCACTCAGATCCATAAATAACGACAGGTCTAATGATGTTTTTATAAATTCTCCCCTTTAGTTTAAGGGGAATTCGGGCATCACATGTCGTCCCAGTGAATTGTCGCCATTTCATCCATCCCGTGTTGATTCTGTGCTTAAGTCAAGGTCAATATTGTAATCGCTTTGAATCAGAGAACCAAGATAGAAACTCCGAGCAGACTGGTAACGGTCGAACAAAATAGGAACAAAACTGGAGACACCGCCGAAATTGCAGAACATGTGCTCTGTTTTTGTTCTGCTTACTTTCAGGCCGACACTCTGCAGCTTTCGTTGCCATTTTACCTTTAGTCTACTCTGCATCTCAATTCCATCCTCGCCGACAAGAACAATATCATCCGCAAATAGCATGCACCAGGGTGCTTCTTCCTGTACGTCCAATGTCAGAGCATCCATTATCAACAAGAAGAGGTAGGGACTCAGAGCCGACCCTTGATGCAGACCTACTGCCACATTGAACTTGTCGGTGTTTCCAGCGGCCGACCGGACTTGTGTACTAGATTGACTGTACATTGCACGAACCAACTCCACATACTTCCCAGGTATACCCTTATCTTTCAAAGCCCACCATATCAGATTACAGGGAACCCGGTCGTATGCCTTCTCGAGATCAACGAACACTATGTGCAGGTTCTTATGGGCTCGTCTGTATTTCTCAATAACTTAAAAAAATAATAAAAAATTAAAAAAAAAAAAAAAAATAATAATACCACTATTTATCTCTTTAAAATATTTATGTATTATATAGTAGGGTTATAGTTCATAATAGTTCATATTATCTTATAGAATATGTGTATAGTTAGTATGTTTGTATGTATATATCTTATTTTATAAAATATATATTATATATATATATGTATATATTTTTTTATCTATTTTATACACCAACTACTGTAATTTAATTAATTTTAAATAAATGTCCTTATAATTGTAGGTTGCCTGTAAGAGATCACTCGAAGTGATAAGGACGCCTAAGTACCAATTTTGTAGCAATAAATTTACTGTTCATCATTTATATGTATATTGTGTGCAATAAAGTGTAATAAATATATAAATATATAAATATATATATATATATATATATATATATAGCGATTTACCACTCGTTGACTCATCACGAAATCTCCGAAACTATCTGTCCGATTAACTTAAGATTTTACAAAGTTACTTCTTTTGTGACGTAGACGTCCACTAAGAACGGATTTTATGGAATTCCTATCACAATGAATTTCAACTTTTTACATTTCGCTAAGTTTAAACCTGTAGAAGATATACACTTAACGCGGGGATAAGAGTTACTCTAGCAAGGGTGACCATAGCAACGGTTTCGATGACAACGGATAATATGATAAAAGTTACCATAACAACCTCAGTTCACATCCAAATTCATTAATTTACGTATTCGGTTTCATGTAAAAATTTTAAGAAATCATATTGCGGAAATTTTAAGGTCAGGCATTTTCTCAACTACAGTGATATTACCTCCAGATTCAAAAGCCATACCTTTTGTACTTTTTGAAACACAATGACAGATTTTAGAAATTTTTTAAAATATGAAACCCGCAGTGTATATCTTTTTCTTTTGATTATAAGTTTAAATTGTAGTTTTCATGTGGATTGTATTACTATAATCAGATTTTTCCACACGTAATCAAGAATCCAAAAAATCGTTTAAAAGAAACATCTGTGTTTCATCCATCTACAAATGATTTTATTTTTATAATATTTATAATTCCCGAAATGAAGACAGGAACTTTGTAGAAAAGTTTTTTTTTTTATTATTACATTGAAAAGTTACCGCGAATAGATCTAAGCTTTCAATTGAAATGGACACGATTTATCGGAATCATTATTTTTCACAATAAAAAGTAGCTTATATCACTATATCTAGCGAAGCTGTGAAAAAATTTCTAAGTATTATATTAAAGTCTTCTTAATGTTATTAAAAAGGATATATTCTTTCTAACTAAGAAATAGAAAACTTGTTTTGCAAAATTGCATATATCTAAGCTTTAAATAAGTAATATTTATAACCTTCAAAATTTTCTTTAAATAAATAAATTCCACTGAAAAGTATGAGTAAATAGCAATATGTGATAAAAATGGAGATTCATAACAAAACTTTATTTTATTTCAATCACGTTTGTCATTATTATATTGATATCAAAGCTGCTAACAGAATCTCGGTGAAAGTGACCATTGTACAAAGTACATTCGATAAAGCTCAGAAGCTCTCAGGAGAAGATAATGACAACTATCGCTCGGTCTGTCGTCGTTAAAGTGAATGTCTTCCACGTTCATTGTAATTATTATCGGTATAAAGAATCAGGGTCTGTGTTAGTACAATTAAGAAAATTATTCCGTTCCGTTCTGTTCAATTCAGAACTTTCTTATCTTCTTATTCATTTAGATTAAATTAACTTCCTATATATCGTAACTTCAGAATTATGAATAGACTGCATTACTATGATTCAGTGAGAATAGTTAAAAATATAGTGACTGTAATCAAACTTTATTAATGATAATCCAGTAATAATTAATTTAAGCAACGATGAAATACCCAAAATTGACATTAGGAAATCTTTCGATAAACTTTTTCGCTAAATTCAAATCAAAATTAGGGACATATTTCAGCCGCAACTTAGTAGACTTGTGTAACTTAGATCGGTTCGTGACGTTTACCAATAATCACTGGTATAGTTATTTAAACGAAAGATAAAATCTAGATACTTTACGTACTAAACAAAAGTATATATCATGACAAATAGTTTTTATTTTTTATATTTTTTGTAGCAGATTTAGAATGACACTTACAATGTATCTGCATCTGTATTACGAAAAACAAGTTGCTACTTTCGTAGCATTCATTAATAAAAAAAAACATGATACAAGTTGTAACGAAAATATAATAATCGTTCCGCGTTAAACTGGAAAATAAGACAAATCTCAGCTCAGCTTGTTTAATATAGTCCATCAAAATATAGAAAGCTTAGGCAGCAAGGACCGGCAGTGCAACCATTTGTTAGAAATATAACATTAGTTTAATATGCATTATAGAGTAGCGGTTTTTAAAAACCAACAATATTATATTATCTATAAGATGGCTCACTTATCTTAGCTCGTATGTAGTTTTAAAGTCTCTATCAGTTATAGTGGCGCTCTCTGTCGAGAAAATTGTTGAACTATCCTGCATTGAGCACATTAAATATATATTGTCGTATGCCTATACCGACCCTCCTTTGGTAACTTTGATAACTTTGGAAATAAAATGGAGGATATTTTAACAAAGCTTCGTTATAAAATCAATTCGGTTATAGTGTGCGGTGTCTTGAACGTAGATGTAACTTCCCCTAATGTATGTATATTAAATTTATTTAAATCTCATAAGTTCAACCTACTCGTATTACTAGTATTTCCGCAACTTATATTCATAATGTGTTCACTATAAAACTTATGAAGAGATGGTAATAAGGAATTTAAGTTCAGAACACTGTGCTCAAAAATTTTCCCTATTAATAATCATGAAATTAAAAGACCCTAAAGATTTCATTGCAGGCTGAGGAAAAAAAAATGCTTACTTTTAGAAATAATGCTGCGCAAGTGTTTAAAATAGATTTAACACTAATGCAATGATTTTTTATTACCTGAATATATTAAGATTTTTGAGTCAAAATACTTTAAACTTAGTATTTAGGCAACCGTATAGAAGTAGAGAAAAATTATAAGATAATATGGTCAGATGCAATGGAATCATGATCCAATGTTTTTGAATGAAGTTAAGAATTTCTCTAAAATATATAAGAACGTTTGCATACCAGCTAGATCGATTTATATTAAAAGTAAAATCTTAAATTCAGAAGATAAATTAAAGGATAAATTGATAAAAATATGTATAATAAATACAGATATAAATGTGGTGGTTTTTGGGTAGACCTCGAAGAATTCGGTCTGCCCATTCATTTGTCCCCTACTTTCGAATTTTGGAAAAATTTCTTCACAGGAGGTCTTCTTATGACCGTCTGAGTCCGAAATGACCATTGGTCAAAAAGTTTATATATATATATATATATATATATATATATATATATATATATATATATATATATATATATATGCGTGCGTGCGTCCAGATTCGACTTTTGTCAGCACGATAGCGGCCGCAGTTTCGCTCGGATCGCTTTCAAACTTTGCACAAAAATCAACCATCCAAAAGTGAAGGTCAAGTTCGTTAACCAGAGAAATCCGATCACAGGGGGCGCTAGGGCCTCACTTTTTCTGATTTCAGTTTTTCGACCATAACTTTGTCCCTATACAAAGGAGATCAATCGCGTTCATATTATATGATGTCTTTGATAAATACCTATAACTAATGTGGATAAACCGAAAACCTAAGTTTAATAACTTAGGAGTGGGGGTAAAAAAACCGAAAATTTTTGGAAAAAAATTCATAACTTTTTTCTGGTAAACATTCTTACATCACAAGTATTTTTAATAGAAAGGTTATTTTTTACTCTAAATTTAAGTACCAAAAGTTTTTCCGTAAAAGGTACCGTTTCCGAGAAAAAAAATAAAAACCACTTTTTGCTTGAAAATTTAAGGTAGGTAAAACCACGGCAACTTTTTTCGGGTAAACATTCCCTCGTCGCAAATATTTTTAATAGGAAGGTTATTTTCTACTCTACATTTAAGTACCAAAAGTATTTCCAAAAAAGATACCTTTTCCGAGAAAAAAAATAAAAACCACTTTTTGCTTGAAAATTTTTGATGTAAGCAACGGCATCATGTGTTATTCTGAGGTAGTGAGTTATATTTTAAACGAGTTACACACGAGGTCTACCCACGCGTGTCCCCCTGCGGGCACGGATTTTTTTATACTCTTTGTCATCTGATGATTTTTACTTTAAAACCACCAGATGAAATTATCAAAAAATTTAGAATCTTAAATGTGAAAAAAACCGGTGATCTTTGGGATATGTTATTTACAGTACTTAGCACTATTATAAATAATATTGCTCCACAATTATGCTTAATTTTCAATAAATATATTGAAACCGGTATATTAACATACTTAATAAAAAGTACTAAAGTGGTTCCTCTGTGTAAATGTGGCAATAGACTAGAACCCGGAAATTAGGTTCTTCTCTGTTTTACTGACCGTAAGCAAGATTTTTGAAAAAATATTTTAAACCACATGACAGAATTTGTTTATAACAATAAAATTTTGCATAGTGAAAAATATGGTGTCACTAAAGGTAAATCAATAACTCATGCAAGTTTCAAGCTTCTTAAGCACAATTACGACGCTTGGGAGAAGTTACAGAATTTAATCGGGGTGATTTGCGATTTCTCAAAAGCCTTTGATTGGGTAGACCATCAAACGTAGTACTGCGTTTGATTTCATTACCTCTTACTGAATCTGAATTAAAGAATTCAGACTGTTGATGTACCTAATTCTAAACCAGATGGTTCTTGCCTAAAGATGGGTATTGCACAAAGATCTGTTCCTATCGCCTTTTTATTTTTATTTTAGATGAATGAATTGCCCTTTTTCGTGAAAAGTCTATGTGACATTTTACATACTTAAACAGATATTATTATAGCATTCAATAGTTTTTCGTTTCGCGAAATGTATAGAACTTGGTTTGTTGAGATAGTTGCAGGGTTGATATTATCATCTTTATATCTAACATTGCTATCTTTTAAAAAGAGCAACTGTTTTGTTTCTGGCCGGCTCTGCTCAACAGACCAACATTCTGAGCTGGTGGTAGTTTACTCACAGATTGACTATACTGACAATTTTATAATGTGATAATTGACGATTCAAAAGTGTCTGTAAATCCTAATTGAAATTTTTTATTTTATTTGAATTGTATGTGTAATTGCAGAAAAACTATAACTTTAACTTAGTATTGACTTGACTATGACTCGCCTTGACTGTATTAAGTCCATATAGCTATTATGTCTCTAGCCTTTTGATTACACTGTTCATGTGACATAAACTAACAACACATTTAAATCGAAACCGTAATTAGCAATGCAATTTAAGACGGGTGGATGTTGACACAGCCAGATAGTGGGACTCGGTCAACATTTGCGTTAAAACAGGAGGGTCAACCGTTTCAATAAATGACTCTATAAATTTCTCCTTAATTAATATTTACTTATAAAGTAGCAAGATGCTGATATCTACAATGCTTCTCAAAAATTAATTATGTCATTTGTCACGTATTTCGGCACCATCGTGCTTACAGATCTATTGTATATCAAATGTGTTATATGATTACAAAATATTATACAATTATTTTCAATAAATTTTTATTCGCTTTGCTAGAAATACCTGTTATTAATTAAATGGATTTTTTTATTTATTCTATCCGTGAAATGGCAAAGTACTTTAAAGGAATCCATTAGTGCTGGTATTTTTATCTTTCTGGATTGCTCAGTTGATTTTTTTTAATACGAGGATAATTAAAAATGAGAGTGTTTTTAGCAAATTGACTCAAAACTGTGTCGCATTTTCCTTCCTTACTTATTCTTATTTTACTTCATTTCATTAATTATTTCGGTTTTTTTCTTAACGACATACATACCTTGCTTCAGTTTTTTATGTAAACAATTACTTTACACTTTAATATTCCGAAATATTCATATTGTTTTATAAACTATCATAATTAGTCAATAAAATACAATTTATAATAATAATAAACATAGTATTTTATTTGATGAGGAAGCTATAAACAAAATTTCAATACCAAGTAACATTAGTCAAAACAGAAACAGGTTTGACACAATATTAATATACCTAATATTCGGTGTATGGAGAAATTAAACAAACAGAAAAGTTAGAAATCGATAATAGTAACTAAATACGTCAGATAAATTTTATCAGTGTTTATATATACTTTAATGTTTTATCATAATAAGGTTATATTGATGAAATTGTTTAAAAACTAGAAGCATGACAGTTGTTGTAATAAAAATCTAGGTATATACAAATTAACAAACCTAAACAGCAACCGTATACACTCCTATGAAACACTACACATATCCTATCTAGAATCTTGAATTTATGTCAATAGTAAAAGACCTTACACACTTCACAGTTAGCGAGGTCACTGCATTCTGAAAGTTTTATGTGTACTTGACAGGTCGCGCAAAATATTTTTGTACCGTAAGTGTATACACTAATGATATAACATAGATTATTATATATCAGTGCAAATACATACCATACTAGACCAACATTCTTTGTTATATAGATATATTTACTTCTTTTAATTTATTACTGATATTAGCAGTTATTGCACACCTATTACTAAAATCACTATTCTTAAATTATTTTCGTTCATGTAAAAAATTCCACCTTGAAGACGTTTATCATAACCACGGCATTTATGTAATATATTTTTGGTTTAAAGACAGGTAAATAATGTTAAGCCTTTTAATGCTGTTTTTCGTTAAGATAAGTTATCTTAGTTAACATAATTTCTAATTATTAAAATCTGTAAAACTCACAACTTGGTTCTATGATTTACTATTATATAATATACTGGCATACTCATATTTTAAGAGAAACAATATTATTTTAGAAATCATGAACTAAAATATAATTTAATTAAAGAAACATAATAGAATTTTGTTACCTGTTCTAAAAACTGTTCATAATATGTTCTTAGGAGAGTTACTATTCTCCTAGTATATAGAAAGATATTTTCTTAATAAATAATTTTATTTAAAATCTGTACATCTGTATACAAAATGTTATTGAACAAACTATTACTGTTGTTGCGAGAGATTGAAGAAAGCAGCCAATTGCGAACCACGGTTCTCTTCCTAAAATCTATGGCGTCACTATTGCGTCAACGTCTGCATAGGTTATAAATATAGGTGACAAGCGCGGGGAAGGATCAAGGAGAGCTTCATTCTGCGGCCGTCGCGCGGTGTAGACGTGTCTCGCACTCTAACATCGTAAGTGGCTCGCGATGTTTCAATGGCAATAGCTATATACGAATAAAATGTTCTTTTGAGAACAATATTCTGAAGCTCTAAATGTTCTTTTGAGAACAAATAATACGGTAGCCACATGTTATAATATATTTTTACATTAAAATTAGGAAAACAATTTAACTGTTTATATATTTACTAAACTGAAATCGGAGTAAATTCCTTAATTTTGTCACTCGTTACGCTTACACTTTTTTATCTAATTAGGCCGCTATCTTCTTTGTGATATTTAATTGCAAAATAATTTTAAGGAAATATAATTTGATTCCGTGCTTCTCAAAACAAAGGCATATGCTTCCTTCTCATTTGGTGATTAAATGAATTTCGGTACGCCATTAATGAGCTCGCTATTTGAACAAATATTTCAGGTTACATCCGTATACGAGTATTGTCTCTATTGATTCTTTAATTCCTTTGAAGACAGGACACATCTTCAAATTAACAAGAAAAAGTTCCTACAGGTCTTACTATACATCCCATAGCTTTTAGATTTTTTTTTTTTTTTTTTTTAACAGAACGACCACTGACATTGGGAGGTACAAAACCCGTCCACAAAACAACAAACTTATTGCACTATCAAAACCTTTATTATTATTCAAAAAGAAAAAAAATCTATTACTAAAATTTATTTGTTATGCTCAAACCTATGCATAATTAGAAAAATCGTTTGACAATAATGAACCAGTACAAAGTTTTACATTATTTGGTATGCAACTACTCTATATGTTTGTATTTTTTTTATAAAACTAGGTGTACGACTTTCTATTACGTTCACATCAAAGGCATCAATTTCGCGAGGCTAAGCTTGGTTTACCTCGTGTTTATTATAAATTTGCCACAAGTCTGTAGTGTCGTCGTGTCGTCGTCGTTTCAAATACGTAGCGATAGGTTCTTTATGCAAAATCCCACGTGTATTAAAAAATATACTTCGTCCTAAGCTTTAACATTATCTCACTGGCAATTCATCAGATTATATAAAAGAATTTAATTTATTAACTCTTTATATATGTGTATCTTTCTGTATATATATCCTGCAAATGAGTCAACAATAAGTTCTACACATTTCGATCAACTAAAAACTTTTGAATACTACAATAAAATTTATTTAACCATCCACTTTTATTTTTAGATTTAAAACTAAGGAAAGGAAAATCTAAGATATCTTGTGGAATTTTATTATATATGTGTACATTGAAGCCCACGAAGGAATTAGTTACGTGTTATTTTCTTGTATGTATAGTGTGTCTATCACTGTTTTCATATAAACGTATTTAAATTTTGGCGTAAAATAATAATATATATAATAAATTGTTGTTAAATATGTATTGAGAGAGATTGCATCATAAGAATTTCTTTAAAAACATCTCTCAGGGAATCAATAGCTTTTAAGTTATAAATAGCCCGTACAGCTCTTTTTTGTATAATAAATATAGTATTAATTCCGGCAGCACTGCACCATTAAAGAAAGCCATTAGTCAAAATACTATGAAAATAAAAAAATAGACAAATCGAGCTAAATAAATAAACGAGCCATATTATTAACGTCCTTTAATTCTGTTGCTTTTCTGATTGCCGAGCTTGGCTGCTAGTGTTGAGAGATGAGGGTTCCACTGGAGCTTTATATCTAAAGTTATATCTAAGAAAATATAATAGTATAGTCAGTCGATTCTAACATTTCATTGTCAAGGAGTAATCTAAAATTTTTATATTAGGACACATTACAGCAAAGCTCGATTATGAAACAGGTAATTAATATTAAAATAGTGATTTTTATAAAATGTTCAATAATATTTCCACGGTTAGTTAATAGTTCTCCAGTTAATCCGTAGTGATTTTGCAATATAAAAATAAGATAAATAAACTCTCAAACAATTAAATCATTTGGAGACGTTTTCTTAAACAATTTTATACGAAAATTTATATTTACTGATAAAAAACTACCTCAATATTTATTTTCATTGAAGTGTCACAACGATCTCAAGTATTGTAACATCTAAACGTTTATACCAAAGAAAGAGAACAAATACAATCTGTACATTAGTTAAGAAAATGTATGACATTATAATTTTCCCCAGAATACTATGGGTATAACTGAGGTTTAGAATATTTTTAAATGCTTACCAAAATGAGACCTGATAATTAAAAGTAATTTTTAGGATTTTGAAAATATATTTAATAAAAATGTTTTGATCTAAAATAATACTTTAATTCGAATTACTGACCGTTACATAATTTACCATATTTCATTCTTATCTATTACATATGGCGAGTTTAGATTCTACATGGCTCCTGAAATATTTGTAATCTCCACTTATACCTTCATTATTAGTTATTTTAAATTATAGATTTTGATAAGCCCACTAGAACTTATTTGCGAATTATGATTTATAGTAAATAGTAGTTAGAGTAAGTAATATTACTTACTAATTTCCAGAATAGAAAAAATATATATAAGGTACCAACACGTTAAAATAAAAGTAGTAGAAATTGAAGAATTTTTTATTATTATTTTTTAAAGTTGGTGCTCGCTTTTGTATTTATAACTTCATATTTTAAATAGACGCGCAAAAACAGATTATTAAGTAGGAAAAAGAACTGTAGAATTTCTGTTAAATAAAAGTATGGAATGAGTAAAAAGGATATATTTATAACCAGAAACAAGAAAAGAAATAACATTTATATTTAATTATTCTTTTACAATGAGAGAAACAATGCGGCGCCACAATAAACAGCAGCACTATTTTAAATAAGAAAATCTTTAAATAAAATCAAGCGTAATAATTTTAAGGTGAATATTTTACAAATAAATTTATAAATAATTTCCCATACAAAATAACTTTTTATTAACGTTACTAATATTTAAATACACGAATGTATTTTGAAAAGTAAATAGTTACTTATAATTAGTAGAGGATTTATATGAATATTATAATATCTAAATTAGAACGTAGTGATATTATTTATTAATTCTGAAATAACACATACATAACGCGGACTAAAACTAACGCGACTGCAGTCATGCACTATAACGGAAATAATCCGGACAGGTAGAATTTCCATATTATTTACTGTTGGTTGGTTGACGTAAATATAAATTTATAGTTTGAAAAACGTACTAATAGCATGACAACATAAATTAATGTTATGTAGAAGTATGGGTACTATTTCAAATATTTATATTCAAAAATTTATCGTAATCCACATGTTAGATTTTCAAAGTTTTGATAATTTTTCCTATCAAATTTCAGCTCTCTAAGTAAACGGAAGGTATCACTTCTACTTTTATGATCGGTGAGTCAGTAAATCGGACAAAATAGAGGAAGTTTGTCTGGCATAATTCTTAAATTACTGAGCCAAATTATAAGTGTTTTGGAAATATATCTATGTAGATAATTTCTTAGTGGTTCGAACCATCTTGGTTCTTACAAAGAAATCACAGGGGTTTGAAAATGGCCCGAATAGCTTGAAAAAGAAGGATAGTACGGCCGTGCCTTTTGCGCTCGACTTGGCGGGGGCACTTCCGTGTCCCCAGATTCTAAACTGCGTCAAATTAAGCTTTTACTTTATAATTTTTCTTACTGTTTTTCAGTTTTTCACAAGTATTTAGTAAGAATTACTTACTAAGAATTCTATGCATACCATTTCAAGCCACTTCTAAGAATATATTTAAAAAAAAACAACTCGAAATTGATAAATTTATGTTACTCTTAATTGAAAAATTTATGTAACGTGCAAAATAGATAGAAAATAGATCTCCATCAATTTGTTTACAGTTTTTAATATATACAAATACTGAGTCTGTAGCTCATTTACATTTTTTCAAAAATTATAATTTTATTTTTGTTTAAGTCTGTATAAAAACACGTTTTCGCAGAAAAATATTTAAAACTTTAATATTTATTTAATTGCACATTTAAAAAATGAATAAAATAATATATGTTTGTTATCATAATAACAGAAGAATTTAAATGATACAATAACAATTTATTTCTATATTGTTATAAAATGCATTAAAAATGCGATAGGAAAAGATGAAAAGATGTAGAAAACTGTTTGACTGCATTATACGTGTGGAAAGACCTTCTAGATTAATAAGTAGGGAAGTAACCGGTACAGAAATAAATGAAAAAGTGACTTGTATTCATTGAAGATAAAGAGAAATATATAATTATTATTATTTTTTCTTTGTTACAATTTTTTTTATTGTCTTTAGTGTGCGAATATTGTATGTATATCAATGGCTCTAAGGAAAAAAGGGGTGTTGTATGATATTTGGTGTTATATCTTTGTAACTGTACAAAATGCAAATTTAAAATATAATAAAATCTTGATTTTTCTAAAAAGTATTCTTTGAATGTACAAATGCGCTTATATAAAAGCGTTGCACTTTCCAAGGTTTTGAATAAAGTGACGCAATTTTAAATTTCTCTTGAATTTTCCCGTCGATTTACGAATGATTTTCTTTATAACGATTAATCATTGTGTATGAAAAAATTGTGAGTATTAATATTTTATGTTTTTTTGGAAAATATAACTCATTAATGTAATTCGTTTTTCTATACGTCAAAATCATAATTTAAATTGTCCTATGACAGTCAAAAGAAAATTCTAGCAGAATTTAATACTTTTGGAATTTTAATAACAAGGGAATAATAAATTCATAGTATTTCGCTTTTGTGTTTTATATACATATTCTCAAAGAGAAAATTGCGGTACTCCTAAAGAGGAAAAATCATTACTCATCAGATGTAGTACGTGCAAATGTTCTTTCGGTCAACATTTTGATGAACGATTCATACACAATTATTGAAAGACTAATATATAACTGAGTTTCTTATTAAATTTCATATTTGAAGAATACTTTTTTAACCGACTTTAATGTAAATATGTAACATGTATATTTCTGATTTCTAATGTAATACTAAAGTCGATTAAAAATATATCTTCTTCAAATATCATATATATATATATGAGGTTGGTTATTCATTAGCTTGTAGGAAGCTATCTTAGTATTTTTAATCGAGGATAATAATAAATTATATTAAATTTTATTATTTAATAATTAACCTACTTACCATGTAAATTCAATTACCCTGTAAATTATAAATAAGTTATAGTTACAAACTACTTTCGAAACATCTAAACCTGTTATCAAACTCATAGTTACATTATTTTACACGTCGTATTATCTTTTGATCTTAGATCATTATTTATAAGAGTTTGGGTTAGATTGAAAACATGGAGTAAACGCAACCTTCTTATGGAAATGCTGAAATGAAAAATGCTGGAGATTGATTTAAATATTTCTATTGAATATAGTTTTCGGTTACAGTTTCAACTTTTGCAACATCCGGGGAATCGCAAAAGCCTTGCACGTCTTGCTGGGAGGTATATGGTCAGATCAGTACGAAAGCTTGTGATCCACTTGCATAAACCCTCGGAAATCCCATAGATAGTAATCTTCGAAAGAAGTCCCTTGTGCCATACAAGATCGACCAGGCTACCATGACCAAAGGTATATTGCCTGTCATTGATTAACTTGCAATCCTCGAGGTACGTTAAGGTCTGTTGATAAGGGAGACGAGAGGTAATGGCGATAGGTTGGTAGTGTGCTGGGTCCAAGCTATCACATTCTTCATTGATTAGATGGGCAAGGACACACCTCCATGACTACGGGACTACGCCTTTAAGGAGTACCGAAATTAACACTGGATTAACTCAGGAGCACATGTTCACCCCACTTGACTGCCCACTGCCCACTGCCCACTTGACTTACGAACGTCTAAGGAAAGTAGAGGTTTTCGGATGGTTTTTTGTCAAAAACTATTTCCGGCATTGAGCTGTGACACCAAGGGATAGTAGGCGATGTTTTCTCTTGGTCGTCCAAAGTCGTGTTTGAAGCAAAAACGAGTGCCCAAGAAATCGGCTTTCTTTTTTGCCGTGTGGACAAAAGAGCCATTCCCGGTGTGTAATGGTGATATGAAGAGGTTATATTTCCTCTTCAGAGCTCTACAGTTTAGATCTTAAGTTTCTAAATGTCAATCTAAAATATATATAAGAAATTATTTACAGCTACTTAATCTTTGTAACGAGTATCTTCCTGTCCTTATCCCAATTTGGGATCAGCACAGTATGTTTTTTCCTTCCATACTCTCCTGTTACTCGTCATCTCTGTACACACTCCCTTCTTCTCCATGTCGTCTGTCACGTAATCCATTCATCTTTCCTTCGGTCATCCTCAATTGTCCATTCTTCCAATACCAATACCATACCCAGCACTCTTTTCGTCACATGCCTTTCATCTCTCCTCATAACATGCCCATTCCATGACAGACGACTACCGTTTATTTTTTCTGTCACTGGCGCTACTCCCAAGCTTTCCCTAATATACTCATTTCTTATTCTATCCCTTCTTGTCACCACGAGTCATACATCCACGAATAACTACTACTACGTACTCGTACTAAATAAATAGTCAGTGTACGGTGCAACACCGCACATTTCGCCAAATCAGCTTTTTAATTGTTTCGCTATAAATCATAATTGACATACTTTTCAGTTCGCATTAAGCAAGCATCGCGCGCGTTCTCTCTATCATTTCTATCATTATTTTATTACCAAAATATATCAAATATTATCAAGCATAGCAATTATCATTTTCTATCATCAAAGACGTATGAAAACCCCATACATCTTTTTGGTCCTTCGAACCTTCTCGCATGTGTAAATTAATTTCGAATAATTTCGTAACATTTACCACGCGGGTGCGAATCAAACCAGCATAGCAAGCATTTTATAAGTGTTACGGACATTGACTCTAATACGTGTACTACGAGGATTGTATTACGTGTTATTTAATATCATCAAGAAGCATTTACATTTAAATATATTAGCAACGATTTGTGTGAACGGTGTAAGTAAGATTAAATCAAATCGGGCAGCACCGGTAAGTCAATCTTATTATCCTATTACGTCGTGATTCACCAGAAATCTTAAATATCAGCACAGCAATTTATATAAATTTTAAGCAATTAACATATAAAAAAATATAACAATGGAAGACATTTACGCTACTCAATGTCAACTTATGCAAAACATTGAGAAGCTACTTGTGAACTTCAAGAAAGATGGGCCTGAGCGCACGACCTTCTCCAATATACAGAGACGGTTAACGACGCTCAAATGCTATTGGAATGAATTCAACAGCAATCATACACAGCTTGTTGACTATCAAGACCTTGATCATGATTATTTTAAACAAAATAGTTATGAAAAGACAAAAGAATTTTACCTCAAACTTTTGTCTTACTTAGAAAACTACTCCTTGTACATAGAGAATCCAACAGCCCACGACATACCTTCGACTCCGCGACCAGGCGCTATATACTCGTTTAGGTACCACCCACTGTCAAAAGTAGGCAATTTAAAATTGATATTCCGTCGGTCGAAGTCTCTCAAATAACACCGACCCCTACGACGTCAGCCATTCGAGCTTTACCATCGCCACTCAACGGAGTTAACCTAGCATCGCAAGAAAGAGTAGGTGAGTTTTTAGACCGCAGCACCCCTAGCAAATTAGAAGAAATGCTTCGCAAGCAAAGAAGCAACTTCAAAGCGTTTTCTCGCACTATAACGAGCATAGAAGAAGATTTGACGGAAAAGTGGGAGTTTGAAGATGTTTTAAAGAACATAGAATCACGTTGGAGAACCATTGACTCTCTTCATTGGGAGATTGACAGCTTTCTTTGTGAAGAAGATGAGGAGTACATGCGTTTATTCAACAGATATGAAAAAGAGTATAATGATATCAAGAAAGTGTTGACTAAAAAGATGTGGTCATCATCATATAAGACCAAGATGACTCCAACGATGGACATTCCTACTTTTAATGGAGACTATCACAAATGGGTATCATTTAAAGATCTCTTTTCTGAAGCGATTCACAGCAACGGGTCCATATCAAAGGCACAAAAGATGCACTTCTTGATGAATAAGGTCAAAGGCGAGGCAGAAAAACTTATTCAACATTTAAAAATAAGTTCAGAAAACTATCAAGTATGTTGGGATATTCTCAACCACAGATTTAATAACGTTAGAAAAATATTCACATATCATATACAAATTCTTCTGTCTCTACCTACCATGCAACAACAATCAGCAGCGTCAATAAAGAAAATGCATGACACTACAATCGAGTGTATAAATGCCATCAAGCCACTCGGCGTAGATATATCGTCATCGGACCCTGTACTCACTCACATTTTGTCGCATAAATTAGACTCAGAGACGCACTTGGAGTATATAGAATCACTTAAGAACCCCCGAGACCTGCCGACTTTAAGCGAATTCATCCAATTTCTCGAGAATAAGTTTACATCACTGGAGGCGTCCCGCCGAAGACAAGATACCATTAATCAGAAGCCAAGTGTATCTCCTTTTTATACGAAAAAACCATGGCAATATCAGTATAGCAATAATAACAACTATAGCAAACCTCCAACTAGCAATTTGAACGCAAATTATAATCAGAAACCAAAATCATTTTACGTGTCATCAGCTAATAAATGTCCCCACTGCGATGGCGATCACGGTATTTTTATATGCAAGGAATTTCTTGATTTACCTAATGAAATGAAAGTGAAGACTGTAAATAAATTACAACTTTGTGTCAACTGTCTGTTTGACCACAAAGGTAAGAAATGTTTATCTACGAAAACCTGCCGGAAATGTTCGGGGAAACATAATACTTTGCTGCACGAAGCGTACATCAACCAACCGTCCAGCATCCCGAAGCATTCGTCAGATAACGTCTATGTCTCACAGAGTAAATTGTCTGAAATTCTTCTGGCAACAGCACTTATCAAAGTTCTGGCACTAGATGGAACCTATCATATCATGAGAGCGCTTGTGGATCAAGGGTCTCAAATCTCCTTAATTACTGAAGATGCTGCTCAGAGGTTGGGACTACCACGGCGCCATTGCAAGGGTGTCGTATTCGGGCTCGGTTCTCAACAAAACAATTGTAAAGGTGCATTACAAATTACTGCCTCGGCGATCAAGGGCGACTTCACCTTTAACACCAACGTAGTTATTATGAAGAAACTAATGCATAGCCTGCCTAATCAAACATTTGAAAAACCAATATGGCCGCATTTAAAAAATATCGATTTGGCAGATCCAGAGTTTCACATCAGCGCTCCCATAGATATACTATTGGGAGCGGAAGTTTATTCTCTCGTCATGATGGGCGGAATCATCAAGGGCGATAGCAAGACCGAACCTATTGCTCAACAAACACATCTAGGATGGTTATTGTGTGGCAAGGTCACGACTTATCATTGCAATGTGGTTCTGAACAATTTAGAAGATATTCAGAGATTTTGGACAATTGAAGACATCGCAGATAATCCGTCAGACCTAACAGCAGAGGATCACTATTGTGTGACTCAATATCAAGAGCAGACTACACGTCAAGTAGATGGGCGATACGTCGTGAGATATCGCATGAAACCCAACTTTACAGAAAAATTGGGCGATTCTAAGAATCGAGCAATAGCGCAGTTTTTACAATTAGAGAAAAAGTTTTCAAAAAATCAGAAGTTATCAGATGGTTACAAATCTTTTATAAACGAATACGTTAGTTTAGGACACATGCACCAAGTTCACAATGACTGTAATGTGAACTCGCCGGCCTCGTGCTACCTTCCGCATCACTGTGTATTGCGCTCTGACTCTACTACAACCGCGCTGCGTGTAGTAGTAAATGCATCATCGCCTACAACATCAGGTTGCAGTTTCAATGACCTTATGTACAGTGGGCCAAACTTACAACGTGACCTATTATCTTTGATAATAAATTGGAGGCAGTACGAAATAGCATTTACAGCTGACATTGAAAAAATGTTCAGGCAAATCATGGTACACCCTGAAGATCAGAATTTACAAAAGATAATCTGGAGAAACAACAGTCAGGAACCTTTACAAGAATACAATCTAGCAACTGTCACCTATGGTACAAAGGCCGCACCCTTTTTAGCCATGATGACTTTAAAACAGTTAGCAAAAGATGAAGGTCACAATTATCCATTGTCACTCGCCAGGCAAATATTAGAAGATAAATTCTACATGGATGATCTTCTCTCGGGGAGTCACAGCATCCCGGCAGCAAAGCAATTGCAATCAGACTTGTTAAAGTTGCTTAAGTCTGGTGGTTTTCATCTTCGCAAGTGGGCTTCCAATAAGCAAGAACTTTTACAAGACGTCGAAACAAATACAAAATCATTTGATTTCAAACATCCAGAGTCAACAAAAACTCTCGGCTTACAGTGGAATCCGAAAGACGATCATTTTTCGTTTAAACTCAGGCTCAGCCCGCCCTCTCAAAGGTTACTAAGTAAACGAATACTATTATCGGAAATATCCAAAATTTTTGATCCCCTAGGTTGGCTTTCCCCGGTAACCACGAAATTGAAATTGCTATTTCAAAAGGTGTGGCTACAGGACATTCAGTGGGATACTGAGTTACCAAAAGAAATAAGCAAAGAATGGCAGAGAATTCGAGATGATTTATATAACATAAATGATTTTAAAGTACAGAGATGGCTAGCAACTCAGGAAAACGATAACATCGAACTTCACGGATTTTGTGATTCATCAACCAAAGCTTTCGCCTGTGTAATTCTTTGTAGGGTGAAAAAACCACATAACACAATCAACATTGTGGCAGGAAAATCACGACTGGTACCCGTAAAGAAAACTATCACTCTACCACGACTCGAGTTAATGGCTTGTCATCTATTAGCGAAACTTATGAATACGGTACTTAAAACCTTACAAAATCATAACATTAAAATATACGGTTGGACAGACTCGACTGCAGTGCTGGGATGGCTTCAAGGAGACTCTAGTCGCTGGAAAACATTCGTAGCTAATAAAGTAAATCAAATCAAAGCAATCATGCCTTCGGAAAAATGGCACTACGTGAAATCAACAGAAAATCCCGCTGACTGTGCCAGCCGAGGTATTTCAGCCAAACAATTGAAAGAGCATCAACTGTGGTGGACGGGACCTACATGGTTAATCTCGTATGAGCCCGAAGACAATCAAAAGCGCCCTGTATACCTAACTGATCTAGAAATGAAACAATCACACCAAAGCAATGTCACGACCATAAATAATTACAATATTATAAGTGACATAGTTAACAAACATAGCGACTTCGCACGTGCAACAAGAATAGTAGCGTGGGTATTACGTGCGGTGTCACGCAGCAAATCAAAGAAAGCATTTTTATCGGTTGACGAGTTATCAAAAGCAAGAAGCACAATAATTGTTTGTTTTCAACATTTATCTTTTTCAAATGAAATTAGCAGATTAGAAGGTGGAGATAAAATAGACAGTAAAAGTAAAATACTCAGCCTAAATCCATTTTTAGGTAAAGATCAATTGCTGAGAGTTGGTGGTCGTATTAAACACGCAAACATACCTGAGGAAATGAAATACCCTTTAATCATCCCGCACGATAGTCATCTGACGAATTTGCTCATTGATCGAGCTCATAAAGACACATTCCACGGTGGAGCACGTTTAACACACGCTCGGCTTCGACAGCATTACTGGATAATAGGAGGAAACCGAGCCGTTAAGAAACGTCTTCGCAGATGTCTTATATGCAGACGTCAAGACCCTGTGAAACAAACACAACTTATGGGGGATCTACCGACGGCACGCGTTAACCCCAGTCGACCATTCCACAGTAGTGGCGTGGACCTATGTGCTTACGTTGAGGTCAAGGCAAATAAGGGAAGAGGAATTAAGACAACAAAGGCATATGTTACAGTATTTGTCTGCATGGCAACAAAAGCAGTGCATTTGGAGCTTGTTTCGGACCTCTCTTCATCAGCATTTCTAGCAGCACTAAGACATATCTATTGCGACAATGGTACAAACTTCGTGGGGGCCAATCGCATCTTAAAGCAAGGATACATCAACTTACAAGCAATATTAGACAATGAATTCCATTCCCAAGTATCTGACATGGGCATCGAGTTTCATTTCAACGCCCCAGCATGGCCAAGCGCTGGGGGACTGTGGGAAGCAGCCGTAAAGAGTCTGAAATACCATCTGCGAAGAGTGCTCGGTGATCAAAAGCTCACATACGAAGAGTTCACCACATTGTTAGCACAGCTAGAGGGATGCTTAAATTCTAGGCCTCTCGGCGCTCTGACAGAAGATCCAGAAGACATCGATTTTCTAACGCCATCACACTTTTTATCAAGTGGACCTACCTTGACAGTAACAGAGACGGAAAGGGATGGCCGGACTCGATGGCAACTTATACAAAAAATGGTTAATGACATTTGGAAGAGATGGCAGAATGAATATTTATGTAAATTATCATCACGGTGCAAATGGCAACAATATGAAAACAATCAGCGAGTTGACGATATTGTGATCATTCAAGAAGCAAACTTACCACCAGGAAAGTGGGCTCTCGGCAGGGTAGTTGAGCTGCACCCTGGTAAAGATGGTCATGTACGAGTAGCAAGTGTGAAAACCAAGAGCGGCATCATCAAACGACCGATAGTAAAGCTATCACCGCTCCCGGTACACGACGAGATAAGCCACCACGTGCCATCAAACAAACAAAACAATGTATCAAATGTCATAACTTTGAAACCAAAACATACAACAACATCGTTCAAGAATATGTTTATCACATTACTTACCTTACTATTAATCTTGCCGGTACAGGGTGCATATAATATAGCACAACTGAAGCATTATCAATCAATCTATTTTGACAAAATCTCAGATATGCATATTAGCAGAGATGAATGGAAGTTAATAGTCTATTATGATATGGATCCATTCTGGCGTGGGTCTAAAATACTCACGGAGTACGTCGACAGTCTTGAAAGCATTTGCGAAAAATCAACAAAACCCTCGCTGTGTGACATAGTACTGTTACAGCTGCATCATGCCTACAGTGAACTTGAGCACTATAACCATATCTTACTCGGTCACCAGTTTACTGGACGCAATAGTCACCGTGTGCGTCGTGGTTATATAAATGTAGTCGGTAATCTTGCAAGTACACTATTTGGAGTACTTGATGATAATTTCGCAGAAAAATATGAAAAGGACATTGATCAGATTAGAGCAAACCAGAAACACTTATCACTGTTTTGGAAAAATCAGACCTCGATCATTGAAGCACAGTACAATGTATTACAACGAGTGGAAGATAACATGAATAAACAACCTAAGCTTATCAATCAGCACATCAACAACATCGAAAATACTCTGAATTTAGCCAAAGGGGAGGTTCAGAAATTATCAAATAGCAATGACTTCGCGTTATCTACTATCGTAACACATGGACTACTTATCAATCTTCGAAACATACAGGAATACTTAATCACGGAACGTTCAACTTCCATTCCATAAACCCTGAACAACTTAAAGATGAATTGAATACGATATCTGGCCAATTACCAAAGGATTTGGATTTACTAATAATAATTTATTAATAAGGCTACGTCGCCTATCTGTCATATTCGTTTTAGTTATATTAGTTAAAATATTTAAGTCAATGACATGTAAATATTTAAGTATCATTCACCATCATAATTTGATTGTATTATCATTACCATCTTCATTACCCTACTAGCATCTTTTCCTCTCCTCTCCCGGAAGATGTACGGTGCAACACCGCACATTTCGCCAAATCAGTTTTTTAATTGTTTCGCTATAAATCATAATTGACATACTTTTCAGTTCGCATTAAGCAAGCATCGCGCGCGTTCTCTCTATCATTTCTATCATTATTTTATTACCAAAATATATCAAATATTATCAAGCATAGCAATTATCATTTTCTATCATCAAAGACGTATGAAAACCCCATACAGTCAGTATTCTACAAAACGAAAATACGAATCATATATAATTTCAAAGAGGGAAACGATGAAGGTTAAAACGATTTTATAATTATAAGGCATCATTAAAAGAAACTACGAGCTTAAAATCCGTTTTATAAACAAAATTATCTTTAATCTGTCTCTTTTATATAAAAGGTAAACACAAAAAAGGCATTTGAAAATGTTGTTTGTAATAAAATGTACAGAATTCTAAAATATGTTATAAACCCTTAGTCCTATAGTTTCACTAATTACTTTATCTACTTTATGCCTTAGATTGTTGTGGATTCTCTTATAAACCAGTCATCATCCATTAGACTTTATTCATAAATTAGACAAAGAAATTTTTTTGTGTATTCAATTACGAATTTCCTATCTTAATGAAACATAATGCATATATCTTAATAAAACATAGACGCATCACGTTTCATCCTGGATCGTATTAAAATAATAATCGTTTTATTTTCTATATATTTATATATTCAATAGTAGTACAGTATTATAAACGAGTTTTACTTAACAATGAGAGAGACGTGGACCTACTGATATTCTGTTTAATACTTGTCCATGTGTCCAAACCATGTGGACTATGGAGCTGTGTTACACGTTCGTAACATTAGTTCAGAAATACCCGCACTTGGCACGTTTCGGCAGAAGCACTTAGAATTATCTGTTACTATACTTTTTAAAAGGAATTTATATTACTGTCTGTGAGGGTCTTAGCATATGGTATATATTTTATTGCGCTAATGTACCTTCTTAAATAATGACCTATTTTTTAACAGATGCTACGATTTACACTGCTATTACATCAAATTTAATTAACTTTAATTTACAATTTAACTTAACTTTATAAAATTGGTGCTTCGATACTAACGTTATAGAAGCTCGTTAACTTTATAAAAAACGGATAAACATACAGAATATTTACAAAACATTTAATGTTTAGTTTGTAACTTGTTTGTTATTGTAAAATACTTTTTGGTAAGCATACAATTCAATTATTTGTTTCAAAAAAAAAAAAATATAGAAACTTTCTTTGTCTTTAAATAATTATAAAGGTTTTGTTTCTACAGCGTTTTTATAATTACGTGGTCGGGTTTTGTGCCTCCTAGTTATTGAGATTTGTTATAACTTAAAATTTACAAAAAACAAAGTTTTTATAAGTTATTGCATAAACATTAATAAACTTTTCTGATCGTCAAGACTTATATGGGGTTTTTGCTAATATAAAGATATCAAGTAATCCTCCCTTTAATTGAGTTTGGGAATCAATAAAGTCTACTCCCATTTACCAATATAGCCTGGAATAACTATGCAAATAGCGAGTTCATTAATGGCGTCCCGAAATTCATTTAACCACCAAATGGCGTGACAATTAGACGTATGCCATTATTTTCAAAAAAAACGAATTTATTTATTTTTTACAAGTAATATGTGTCTAATATTTCTAACAAATAAAGATAACTAATCTTACTAAAAAAGCATTATATTTTAAATATTGCAAAAATGTCATTAAAACTGAACAGAAAGTTTTTTATAATAATATAACATACAAAATATGAGTATAAATGTCTTGTCAGTACTTAAAGATCCCGATATCAGATTAATTACAAAAATACAAGTCTAAAAGGGATTTCAAATACCTGTGCGATTAACTACTTGTTTAGAACTTTAATGAAAAGTATAATTTTTAATGTAATGTATAATTGCGTTTTACTGACTGTAACATAACATCAATGTAATTGATTTTATCTCATTAGAAGTCGTGAGTTAAAATTTTATATGGTTACCGAAATAGTTGCAATGTCTAGTGGTCATATCTTTACCTATATACATTTCGATAAATCGAAAACTATACCCTTCCTGTTTTTAGATATATAGTTATTATAAATTACAATATAGGAGTCAAAGTAATAATTATAAATTACTATTCGAATCGATATTATTTTTTTAAGTAATGTGAAGAATACGAAAGTATCAGTAATTGAACAATAACAGTAGGAAATGTTAGATGGAAATATATTATACAATATATTCTACTAAATGAATATCTATTCAATAAATTTTCATATTTATTAAATAAAAAATTATGTAATGCAACGGCATAACCGTTGTTTTAGCAAAATTTTTTTCACACACTATTGATTGTATCATTATTTTTTATTTATTCTTACACAATGTCAGATACAATAAAAAGCGCAAAATACTCGCAGCATTAATTCATTCAATAAATAAATATTTTAATAAAATCAAACGTTTAATATTGTTTAAACATCTTAAATACATTTTAAATACTTTTACTGAGGCAAGGGTTTGAAGTTTTTTTGTCTTAAATTATGTTAGATATCTTATTACTAACACTATTAATACTTAAATAGCATTTTCTGATTATACATATGTTAAAACAAATGATATTGTGATAAGTATATAACACAGAATATATAAATTATTAACCACCTATAGTGATTAACTAAGTCCAAGGTTTCATAACATTATCGATTTTAATTACTTTTTGGAGTTTAAATGCATCAATAATAATTGTATACGATTTCCAAAATATCAGATATATATTTAATATTTATTAAAAAAAATGGACGTTGAAATATATTTATTTAATTAGTAAAGGAATTATTTATTTATTTATTTATTTATTTATTTATTTATTTATGCACCAGTAAATCACAATATACAATTTATTTAAAATAAAGTATACACAAAAAGGATGACTTATCTCTTAAAAGAGATCTCTACCAGAAACCCTTCGTTATCGGAAAAAATATTTTGATAATCGCGGTATAGGTACAATAAATATCGAAAAAAAATATATAAAAACATATATATTAAAAGTATTAAAAAGATATTCAAATATATATTAAATACATACAAATTACATACATACACATTTATATCTGAATATATAAACACATATTTCTTAAATATACAAAAATATACATAAAATACATACTTACATAAATATAATATATATACCGAGGACATTTTAGAGGGAGAGGAAGTAATTCTTCAGTCTAAACTTAAAGGAAGTAATAGTGGGACAGTCTTCGTACAAGTGAGGAGGTAATGAGTTCCAGAGTTGAGCAGCAAGAACAGAAAAGGATTTGCGGTAATGGGCAGTGTTATAGTGAGGCACCTCAAGAAATTTTAAGGAAACACAAGATCGCTCAGGCAATTGTCTAGGTGGACATAATTGAAAGAGATCTTGCAAGTAAGAAGGAGAAGATTTTAGAAGAATTTTATAGAGAAGTGTTAATACATGCACATTCCGGCGGAAGCGGATAGGGAGCCACTTTAACTCACGGCGGTATTCCGAAATGTGGTCAAATTTACGCAACCCGTAGATAAAACGGATGCATAAATTCTGAAGTCGATCGAATTTGTCAAGTAGCTCCTCAGTCGCATCTAAATAACAAATGTCAGCATAGTCAAGAAGAGGAAGTAGGAGAGATTGGGCAAGTATAATTTTAGTTTTAAAGGGAAGCAAATTTTGAAGACGTTTAAGTGAGTGTAGCGAACGATATAGGCGCCTGCTTATATCGCTGAAGTGAGCTACCCAAGTGAAATAGGAGTCCATGGTTAATCCCAGATTTTTTACAGTATCTAGGTACTGTATTGGAGTACCATCGTAAAGAATAGAAGGCAAGGTGGAAAAATTGATTTTATTGCGAGATTGCCTGTTATAAATTATAATAGCTTGAGACTTATTTGGATTAACTAGTAAACCATATTCTTCTGCCCATAAGTGTATGTTTTCAAGGTCGATGTTGATAGATGCTATTCCCTGTTCGATTGTAGAAAAAGTGTCGTGTCTGTAAAGCTGTAAATCATCTGCATAGAGATGGTAGGAAGAAGATATTATTTTAGAGATTTCGTTTATAAATATAGAAAAGAGTAATGGAGATAGTACGCCGCCTTGAGGTACACCAGCAGAAAGATCCATCCAATGAGAAGAACTGTCATCGGATTTCACAATCTGCCGACGCCCGTAAAGATATGATTTGAACCAGTTTAAAACGGAAGGAGATATAGAGAAAGTGGAGAGGATACCAAGCAAAATATCAAAGTCCACTGAATTAAATGCATTACTAAAATCCAGAAGAACGAGATTCGTAAGCTGTTTATTATCCATCGCATATCGGATATCATCAGTAAATGATGATATCCGATAATCCGAAATGATGTCAACGTTACAATATGTAAATTAGAACGTAATGATAATAACTTTAGAGGTGATACATTTTTATTAACTCTGATATTACACACGCGAAATGCGAAACGCGAACTAAAATCAATGACACTGCAGTAACGGAAATAACAGTAACGTGTGATATATCCATGTTATTCATTAGAATTATAAGACTAATAGAATTGAAATGTATTTTAACAGTAGTTAACATTCTGAGAGTGAATCCGTTACGTCTGTAATTCAGTGCTCCGACCTGTGTGTCAAAGGTGATGTTATGCAGTTCCTAATAAGGGGTATTCCGAAACACTCCAAATAGAGAGGTCATTGTTTCTTTTTATTCTTCAGTTTTATAGAATCATTGAATAAGATGTGTCTGTATAATATTGTGTAAATTATTAATAATATAAATGAGGTATAACAAAAATTGTAAAAAAATTGTTTCATATAAAAGTTTAAGTATCTTCAATAGGATAGTATTCTGATAAAATTTAATTTCGGTTCAACACTGTTTATCCGTATAGGGAACGTTTTAGCTCTATAATTAATAAAAAGGATATTTCACACGAAAATGTATTGAAATTTTAATATTTATTTCTTTGCATAATTTAAAAACGGATATAATATTTTTTATTTACTTTTCGTTACAGTCAACAATTTAAAAGAGACTAAAAATACATACTCTGCAATACATAAATGCGATTGGCTATATTTAAGAGGATTTTATATAAATATAAATACAAGAAGATATATGTGAATAAAAGTTAAGCTTATATTATTCTTATAACCTACATTTTAGATTCTATTATCCTTTGTAATGCAAATGTTGAAAAGTCAAATAAGTGAATAAACTCTTTAGAACTGACACGAAAAACAGTTTTGAATTTCTAAAAAAGTATTTTTGTATGCACAAGAGCCTTTTATAAAAGCCTTGCACTTTAAAAGATTATGAATAAAGATAGATTGTTGGAACTTTAAATTCCTCTTGAGTTTTCCTGTCGTTTTACGAGCACCTCTATAATAATGTTTCCTACGACAGGAAATCTTGTAATAAGAATAGCTTTTTTTTTGTCATTTGAGAAATATTTCTCAATGTTATGCGTTCCTATACGTTAAATCATTACTAGTATGAGAGTAAAGATAAAATATTAGTCGCTGAATTTATTATTTTCAGAATTTCAGAGGACCAAAGAAAAATTTTAATGAAGTAATTGCCAAAATACAATGTACTTGTATTAAAAACTTTGGATCATAATGAAATAAAATCGAAACAAATGTTGCCACATGGATTAATAACAATAGTAATAATAGGTATGTTAGTAATAAGAAAACGAGGAAACATAACTTAGCTGTGAGTCTAATTAATAAAATTTATTATAATATCCACGGAGAGATTCTTAATTGAAATTGTTTTGTTGACCTTATTTCAATTGAATCATATTGAAATAAGGTCAACAAAACTGTTCAGAGAGACAATAATGTCAGAACTAATGAAGTTCCTTGTCTCGGTAAAGAAAAAAGAATTATTTCTAAGGCAAACTTGTTACAATGTAAAGAATACGAATTAGCCATAACAAGTTTTCCTTAGAAACTGAAAAATAAAGGTTTTACAATTAAAATCCCAATTTATTCACTCTAAATTATGACCAAATTAGGTTTTGTTTGGTTAGAAATCATATAAAATAAATAAACTTTCTCAACATTGTATACATTTTATTCAGGTAATTCATTTTAGAAATAATGGTACTGAAATAAGTGTCAAAAAAACAGCTAATAATATATGAGTAGAGTTGTTAACCAATGAACAGCATCTCGTTATAAGTAAATATTCACTAATGAGAAGTTTAAATGCGAATCATTAGTTGTAACGGTTGACCCTCGTGTTTTAGCGCAAATGTTCACCGAGTTCCATTATCTGGGTATGTCAACATCCACCCGTCTTATATTGGATTGCTAATTACGGTCTCGATTTAAATATGTTGGTTTGACATCACATTGTATAGTGTAATGAATATATAGTGGAGAGAGCCTTAATACGCTATCAAGATCTAATACAGTCGAGTCTAATCAATTCAAAGTCTGTGTTTTCTCAATTAGGTACACGATTTACTTATGAAAAATTAGACTAATTGCAATATATAGTTGAGATATAAATGAACTTCTTTGCCAGGCTAGGTTCACGATACTAATACTGAAGTCCGCTCATCGGGCGTGGCGGGAATTTTGAGCTGAGTGCAGGAAAATTCATTAGAAAAGAAAAAAGGAAATAAATATTTGATAAAAATAATAAACATTAATTTAAAAAGTTTGTCGCAATAAAAGTTAGACTACGAGCGACACAATCACGAGTCTCTTGGTTTTTTCTTTATAACTTTTGATTTAATCAAAATATTCTTATTCTGTTTTTTCTGTAGATGCTTATTTATTACTTCTACATTTGTGCCAAATTTGCCTAAAATCGCTCCAGTAGTTTTCATGATGTGACTCAGCTCATTTTGAGGAAGACGATCACCAAGCGCGCACGAGAACAGTTAAGCTTAAGTCTATGGGGATTTAGTTATTCGACCGACTTTTAATCAAATCAAGACTTTATTATCAGTTTTTTTCTGTAGAAGCCCGTCAACAAGAGCTACAGCAATGCCAATTTTGATGAAGATCAACTGAGTAGTTTTTATGTAATGTGGCGACATAAAATTGATTCCCAAACGGTTATGTTAATATATAAATTTTTTTATACTATTTTATACAAAGCCACGGTAAAATGCTTAAAATTATAAAAATGTAATTTGTAGTTTTTAGTTTCAAATTATTGAAAATATGTGTAAAAATAGATTTTCAACAGTAGTATATTTTGCAAATTTTTACAGACTCAGACAAACTTTTAGAATGTATTGTTGTTCTAGAAAAATGTATTTATATTAAACGTATACTTTATTTATTAAAAGTTTAGGGCTCTTGCATTTGAAAACTGATTTATTAATTTATTTCTGTTTTTACGTATTATGATTAATTCTGCTTCTTTTGGGCAAATGTATGTTTCACATAAAAATATATGGAAATTTTTAATAATTATTTCTTAGCATCATTCAAAAAGGAATTAAATATTTTTTCAATTTATGTAAAAAAACACCAATTTAAATATTTCAATACATCTTTATAAAGTATGTTGAAGCTCTCAAGAGATTGTATATCGTAAAAGTTCTCTTATGTATTAAAGAGAAACACTGTCTAGATAATAAAAGCTTTTCATTTATAGAGAACTGTCCTATGATACTGAATAATACATGTGGAAAGACATCCTAGATTGTATCAGTAGGAAAGTGTCCAGTGAAGAAATAAAGGAATTATGACTTATATTGATGAAAGAGGAACAGAAATACATATTCATTAATTATTTATTTATTTGTGACCTTAGTTATTACTTAATGTATACTTCATTTTTAGTCTTATATTGAAGAATATTTATATTGAAGTCTCTGAGGAAACAATAGGGAATTCATACAATTAAATTCTTATGTGTTTTGTAGAATCTTCTTGCTTCCAAGTTCTAGTATTCCAAGGGTCTTAAATCGTCCTTTAAGCTTCTTTACATACTGGTGAAATCTCTCACCCTGCTCATCATTGACGGCGCCAAGATTAGATGGAAATTTAGAATAATGGGAATGAAGAATGTCGTTCACTATCAGTTCTGCATTATTGACTCTGTGGTTCAGGCCATAATATTGTAGCACAGCGCTGTTCAGTGGCTCTGCCGTCTCATACATATAAAACAATAGTATTTAGTAAGTAGTCCGAGTAAAATAGCTCTAACTTAGGAATTAGCACATACTATCTAGGTAAAATCCTTGTATTTTATTTAATCAAGTAATTACTTCATATTTTTATATGTTTAGATTCAAATAGTTGAATATACCATTAATACTGATGTATATATGTAGCCATTATGCACCTTTAGACTTGTTTTAAACCGTCAAGGAATAAACGCCAGCCTTGTGTTACATAAGAAACGTTCAACTCATTCATCAAAGCTTCTATGTCATTACAATAACAAATGTTTTCCAAAGTATTGAAAAAACTGAAACCATTTCTTTATTACATTAGAGTTGTATAGATACTTTTGTGTTAAAAGCCAACGATTTCCACTCTTATAATCTAGATCATAGTAATTCAACTTGTAGAAATTATTAAAATGAGTGTACTAACTATTTATTTATTTTATAAGATTTTCCAACAATATTTACAATATTACATACATTTCTATTAAATGAAAAGAAGCCTAAGTTGTCCCTCTTCACAAAAAGAGTTCTACAAACAAAATTGAAAATGATCGTCCAATGTTAATTCTAAATACAATAGCAAAATTTTTTGAAAAAGCAATAAGTAATCATATAGCACCAATAATTTCCAAATCAATATCAACTGAACAATACAAATTCATGAATAAACGTTTAATAGATAACAATTTATCAGTACTACGTTTTGATGCCCATGGATAGAAGAAGACAGATAGGTATTACTCACACTGATATTTAAATGGCTTTCGACAGTGTGGCCTACGTCATCTTATTGCGAAAAGTCCAGGCGCTCGGTCATCGTGATCTCTTGCAATGATGGATCGTCTTATATCAAAGATCAAAGATCAAGAGAAGACAAGCAGTGGCATTCAGAAGTACTCGTAGAAATGATGTATTCACAACACCCGGTGCCTCTCAGGGCTCCATACTTGGCCCCTTACTGTACAAAGCGTACGTCTACGATGTAAACACTTAAAATATTCAAGTTTTCTAAATTTTGCAGACAACAAAAAATCTATAAACGAATTTTCAGAAACATTTTTTCACATTCACTTTTTTTGTGATTTAACAATATACTGTCCACAAACGTAACAAAACTTATTTGATGTATTTTTGCAATAACGTCGGCTGGATTGGATTTTCGAATAAATGTTTAAAGATCGATCGATCGATCTTCAGGTTATCAAATAGACTTGATTTGTGAACAAAATAACACAATAAAATGGATAACACATCGATAACATCAACTACTTATTGTACGCGTTAAGTGAGGGTAGTTGAAATATGTATTAATGTATACCTCGAAAACTATACCTACGAACGTCATATATGTATGGGACTTTTTATCAATGACTCGTCATCTATTCAGTTATCAGTTAAGATGGTACCAAAAACACGTAACGCTGTGTAATCAGACCTTATATTTTATTTTATTATATATTTAAAGTGTTAAAACAAGGGAAATTGCTATAATTTAGTAATAAAAAATTGACACACAAGGTCTACAACATTCTGCAGTTGCAGTTCTATTTAATTAACAGTTATTAACAAAATGTGTTCGTTATCAAAAATATAAAAGTAATGTATTTCATATTAGAAAAAGCTACTCCAGTGGACATTCTGCTCTAAAACTGGTAAATATATACTCGTATATAGACACTGGGTACTTTTACAAATATAAACTTTCGACGAAGTTACTCAAGAACACTATAAAATGATCTTATAACGTGTCCAGCCATTTTGGAGCAGTTCTGTCACAAACAGAAGTATAGAGACAATAGATAATAAAATATTTTCTTACTGCACATGTATAATGTAATAATGTTTTATTACTCTAACGCCTAACGTTTTAGGTGTTACCATTTTTTGTAGTGCAAATGTTAGAAAGTCAAATAGAGTTGATTTAAAAAAAAGTTTTCTTTGTATGCACGAGCGCGCTTTTATAAAAAGCATTGCACTTTACAAGCTTATGAATAATGATAAACTGTTACAACTTGAGATTCCTCTTGAGTTTTACCATCATTTTACGAGCACTTCTATAACAATATTCTCTATGAATTTATATATTAAAAAAACGTACAAAAAGACATATAAATACTAACAAAATTTTATATCCAACTGTATTTTATATACTCAAAATATATTAATAATGGGGCACATTTAGAAAATGTGTATTTTTTTTATCTGTAGTTGATAAAAATATCTCGTAATTATCAAATACTTCTGTAGGTAAATTATTTAAATTCCATTACTACAGTCTATAGAATTCGCTCGTCACAGAGTTCCATAATTCCAGAATTCCATAAATAAGGGAATAATAAATTTATTTTAAAGCTATTTCAAATTGACATTTTATTTGTAATTTACACTTTATTATATGTAATTAATAATATTTCATTAAAATATTATTGATTCGTATTATTATGATAATATTTGGTGTACTTATAACGCAGTCAAATTATAGGATAGCGTTTACTTTAACACATTCTGCCTTTACTGAAAAAAAAACTGATTTCTATTTAATTATTATTAAAATAAAAAAAACTAAAACTAAAATTCAAAACCAACGATCAAACAAACTTAGAGATTAAAACCCCTATAGTAGTAGTCTTAACTCACACTTTAATACTCGGTTTAATCTAGACTTATCTTATCTATTCAGTTTATTGACTTAAGTATATTTGGTACCGGTAGTAATCCAGGGCCCAGACACAATATTTTGAGTGGTAAACTTAATCCAGCGCGGTTCAGTCTAGGGTGAAGAATACCTTAGATGTAATAAAATAAATTAGCTCACAGCTATCGTAGTTTACATTATATTATATTAACATCGTTACTTTTTTAATATAATGAGTAACCGAATTAATGATTTATATATAATTTGAGTCTACATTCAATATCATGTTTCATGAAGCGTGACCAAAAGACTTTTTATTCTCCAATATAGAAGCAATATTCATCTCAATACCATTCTACGTTTATTATAAGTAGAGTTATAAGTAATAATTTGTCTTTGAAATTGTAATTTTATTTTTACTTGACCTTCAGTAGTTTAATTTAAATAATAACAAGTTTATAGGAGAGATTAGAACAACACAATTGAAACAAAAATACCACTGCGTTTTCGCTGGCGAGAGAAATTTTGTACGACGAATAACGTTCACGGAAAATATTTCTCAAAATATTAATGTTATACAATTCTACGACAATAAAATAGACATTTAATAAAACTATATAATTTAGAACTTCGTAAATAATTATCACAAAAGTGGTTATATTTTTATATACATATAATACGATACTTGTTTATGAAACTATATACAAGAAAAGTTTTTCATACTTTATACAGAATGTATCGCTGTTTAGTCAATTTAATAATAATTTGATGTATTTCATTTAGAAACAGTACACGACGTTTACAAGGCGTTAAAAGATAGAAAGATCTTTTTCTTTAATTGTTGCCTGTTACGTCTATAAAATATAGTTTTATAATATTTCTTGATTAAAAAGGTTTTAAAAAACTTGATTAATATCAAAAGAGTATCAGATTATTAAATTGAAAATATTGTTAGATGTTCGTTTATTACTAAGCAGAAGAGTTATATATCATAAGAGTTCTCTCTACGACATCGTTCAACAGTGTAGGAACGGTAACTTCATTGAACTATTTATTAAGTGCGTACCTCTATGCTACCCTACTTATTAAATATCTCGATACATACATATTATACATACTGTATTATAGGGTTACGAAATCTTCTCTGAATTTCCAAAGCTATTTACCTACGTTCACATTGTTAGTATTTTTTTATTGTATTACTAATATTAAACATAGTATTGGTGATTGTCATTATATGTAAATAACATGTTTCTTCTTAAGTATTTATCTGGTGATATTAGTTAAAGGTTTTTTTATTTGTTTAGGTATGAAAGGAGTATATTCCTATTCCTGAAGTACCAACACAACTTTAAAGCTAAGAAGTGTAAATTTACCAGTATATCTTCATCTTGACGAACGAAAACTTCTTCCGTCTGAGATAGGTATATAATTAGATTTTAAGTTTTCTCTAGGCAAAAAGTTGTTGTCGAATAATGACTAGCTGAGTTAGAGGGAAATATAATACATGGTTAATTTGGGTTTCATAAAAAATAGCAAAAAAAGATAAGAAATTGCAATATATATATATATAACGTTATTACGTTATAAGAAAATTTTCCGCATATATAATGAAATCATATTAGTTGAAGGACGAGACCCATTCTGCATTTCGTAAACTGAATGTCAACCTCTCTTCGCAATGCTTGATCTGACAAACCGGGCACTGGGTTTGTGCGGAAGCAGACACATAAACAAGCAAACTTCTGGAAGACAACCAACATATATTGAATAAATTTCATATAGATCGTATACAATAACAATTTTATAGGCTAACATAGAGAAATCAAAACGATAAAAATGATCTCAATTTTTATAGAAAAAATTTCAACGCATACCTGTAATGTTCTTTGGAAGGAAACAATTCGAAGTAAGGTTGTTGGAGATATTCTCTTTGGAAAATATTTACGCGAGCATTATTTTAACTAAATATTATAAGTGTACAAAATGAAATCCATGCTTATATGTCAATGACTGAGATATTAATCTTTGTAGAAAACGATTGACTGGACGAGGGTGTAGCGTTTGTCAACACAAAGCACTTTTACTGCGATTTCGGCGGTGTCTCCAGAATTTTTCCTTTTTTGTTGGATCGAGTATCATTACCAGTCGTTTCTGATTATCGCTACCTTGATTCTCTCATACAAAGCGATGGCAATAATAACAGGAATGTAAAGTGCAGAATCAACACGGGATGGATAAAATGGTAACATTGTTTCACGGACAAAGTGTCATACCTGAATTGTCCTTAAACTAAGGGAGAAAATCTATAAAACCTTCATAACACTTTTATGATGGTTGTCTAAAGGCCGAAAAAAAAAGATAGATTGCGTGAAAGACGATATGGAGAAGAAAAGAGTGTGTAAATAGATGACGAGTAACAGGAGAATGTGGAAGAAAAACGCAAACTGCCCCCAAAATTGAGATAAGGGTAAGAAGATGATAAGACTATAATATTGATTCTTTGACTTTGGGTGGACTTAGCTCTCCTATTCTCTTTAACCTATACGTGAACGAGCTGGTTGAGAGGCTCAGCAGCGTCCATATGGGATGCTATATTGATGGCCAATGCATCAATAACTTGAGTTACGCTGACGACATGGTTCTGCTGAGCTCCTCGATCGGGGGGTTAAGAAAATTGATAGGGATCTGCGAGTCGTACGCGAAGACCCATGGCCTGGTATATAATGCCACAAAAAGTGAGATCCTCGTGTTTAACGCTGGTAAGCGGTTACCAGGTCGTGTGCCATCAATAATTCTCAATGGGTCAACATTAAAGAGAATTGAGAATTTTAAATATCTGTGCCATATTATTACTGCTGATTTATGTGATGATGAGGATATTGAGAGGGAGCGTAGGGCGCTGACGGTAAGAAGCAATATGCTCGCACGCAGGTTTGTTCGTGGTACTGCGGATGTCAAGATTACCCTTTTTCGGGCTTTTTGTCAGTCGTTTTACTCGGGTGGCCTGTGGGTGAGCTATAGGCGTCGAGCCTACAGTACTCTACGAGTTCAGTGTAACAATGCCTTCAGAATACTATTGTGACTACCACGGTGTTACAGCGCCTCACCAATGTTCGCAGACGCACGGGTTGACGGATTTCATGCAATTATTCGTAAAAAAGCATCGTCTCTGTTGTAGCGCATGAGGGCCAGCAGCAACAGCATTCTGAAGACAATCATGGATCGCCCTCTTTGTTCTATTCAGAAACATTGGATAGAAACAATGACGGGCCAAATAAAATAAAATATTTTTATAATGTAACTAACAATAACTAACTTAGTTTATAAGTAAACATTGTTACTAACATACTAACACTATATGGATGATCTTGTCCGAAATAAATGTTTAAACAACAGATCTTAAAATGATCGACAGAATATCTGTGTAAATGAAGTTACTGTCCTGTCTGATATCTGTTAAAATGCTTTGACGATAATGATGATTAATTATCTACCGCGTTTCAACACCGTGAAATCATCTGATTTTTTTCATTTAGTATTATTCGAACAGACACTAACAATTCTTGTATGTGATAGGGAACACTTCTAAACCCGTAGCCAATACAATCTCCGAGACCGTCTTCAATGTAATTGTGTAAATCAATCTCTAGCGCTTTTCGTTTCGGCATTTCCACATGAACGCTTATTTAACTCAACATTTCCAATCTTAGCAAAAACTTCTTAAATAAACTTTAAGATCAAAAGATAATGTGGGATTACTAAACGTAAATTAATGTTATTATGAATTTGATTATAGATTAACTTGATTAATAATAATTAAGGAATTAACAAAATTATATAAATAAATTCTTTGTTCTTTGATCTAGTAATTAGTAATCCTCCCAGCTGAGTCAACGATAGTGGATTCAATTTCAACGTTTGTAAGTATTCATTGATTGTTGTTCCAAGTCTTGGTGTATTATGGGATTACAAACTACGTGGATTAATCTCTGATGGTGAAATTATATTTAAAGAATAATAGAACATAATTATTTAAGTTCTTTAATAAAATACCACCTGATTTAGATATATTACGTACTTAGGTAACATAACACTTGCAACAAAAAAAATATTTTCTTAAGAGATCAAATGAAATAAAACTCAAGTTATATAGACCCTTCCATTAATTCTAATGCGTTCTTCCATGTGTTGAACGAATGAATACTGACCTGATTTTTCCATTTGCAACACTTTCACGTACTGCGTCTGAAACTAAATGGTTTATGCCTCCAAAGGGGTTACCACAATTTTCTCTTTGAGAATTTGTATTAAAACACAAACATATATAAAAATATTTAATATATATATCTAAAATATGTCTCCGCTGATAAAACGTAAGATAGAAAATCGTAAAAGAAATTTATATATTTTGTGAAGACCAAATAATTGGGATTAGTACAAAATGATGATATATTTGATAGTTGATTTATTATTGTATTGTTAAATGATATTATACCTATCTAACAGTTTCTCAAATCGCCTGTAGTCAACAAAAAATAATACACTGTTTATTGAATGTATATTGAATGTCGTAAATATCAGTCTTAATCCTTAGCAATTTTCTACCCAGTTGCGTTAGAAGATCGGTCGACCGTATTGTGATTAAATAGTAGAGACTACCGATATAAATTTAGGTTTGATTTCCAGCGACGCAGTTGAAATTGTAACCGATATACTTTGATAGGATGAGAAACTTTCAAACCTAGAGTTGGTGGTACACTTTATTACCTCCACCCAAAACTCTTGAATCCCATAATAGAAGAGAAAAATCTTATAAATAAGAGAATTCTCTTCTACTACTACCATAAATACCTTTAATACCTTTAATATTCAAAATTTCTCTATGAACTATATATAAACATGTACATTGTTATGTACAATTCCGCAATTCTACAATATGATATGAAATTTTTGAAAATATTAAACTTTCAAACTGTGAAAACTTATACAAAAAATACTCGCCTACCATTCAAAATTACACAGAAAAAACAGATGCAAAAATATGTTGATGAAGTTTATATATTTAAGAAAACAAGAATAAAAAAACAAATTAATTTATAACTTGAGAAAGTATTTTAACAATATGGTAAACTATATTGACGAGGAAAAAATGTGAGGCATTTTTCTTTTTCAATGTCTATAAAGAGCAAAACATGAAACAATAACCATAAAAAAATCCTCTTCTATTATTACCCGATAAAAGAACAAACCTCACGAGGCGCGAATAAAAGAACATAACACATTTCGTTATTCAGTTTGTACGACACAGCGAAATGTGGAACAAATATTTTACTCTGTCGTTGAATGTTAAGCTTTATATTTATCTTTACATAAAGATTAGAATTTCCAGGTGTAGTTCCTTACAAGCATTACCTTATAAATGGCTATGATACGATATAAGAACTTTTATGTAAACCAAAACCAGCAAAATGATAATAATAATAAATGATTGTAGTTACTGTGGCAATGGTTGATACTGTGTTTCATTGCAGTTGAATAATATTTAATTTGATTATCTTTTCATTATTATCTTTTATTTTAGATTTCTATGTGTTAATAGATAAAGAAAAAAATGTTGATTTAAACAGGTACTGAAATGCAACAACGCTCGAGGACTCAGCTCCAACGCTGTCCTCGAACTGTACCACGTTGTATACTGAGACGCAGAACTACTTTAGCTTCTACGATGAAGCTGACAAGCGATATATAAAATAAAATAGTTAACATTTAGTTACAAACTAGAAATTATGCATATCATTAATTATGTTGATACCAATGAGAAGAAGGTGATACAATTATTAAAATAGTGTGTTGTCATCGTTTCTTCATAATTGTAAGGTTTTAAATTAAACTGACCGTACAAAGAGATTAAAAATTGATTTCAAGGATTCCATTACATGCAGATGAATCCAATAAAAGCCTGATAAAAGAGAAATCTATTTGTGGAAAAAACATATTAAATTATCTGTTAGTTATACCAGTCCATTATCTTGCCATGGTGAAGACAGGTGTTATGGATGGTCCTCTTAGCCGGCATGGTGGTGGTGGCCACAGTGGGACATCTCGTCGTAGTGTGGATAGTCCTCGCTAACAAACGAATGAGAAGTGTCACAAATTACTTTCTAGGTAAAATCCAAATAAATTAATTATTATATATTAACATATAAACTAATAAGCGTAAGGACAAGTAGAATTTTTGTTTAAAATTATTTAGCAGGTTTTCCATATCAAGTGTTTGTGGCCTATACATCTAGATATATATTGGAACAATTCTAAATTTTCATTTACATGTAATTTAAAGAACTTCTTATGCATTTTATTATGAAACCAATAATTTTGATTTTAAATATAAGTAAAAAAAAACAAACAAGCAGCAAATAAAGCTGACAAAATATATTTTATTTTTTTATGAAGACCTATAAAATTTTGTTTCTCGATAACAAATTGAGGTTCCATTCAATGTAACATCAAACGATATCTAATTTTGATGTTCTCCTTATTATTGGTTTATCTTTTTCTCATAGCAACCAATCTGTCTTTTTGTAGATTAATTATAATATTTAAGCTTGTTCTTGAACTGGAGAACTTTATATTTGTGTAGCAGCAAGCAAAAAAAACAAATAACTTATTTGCTGTTATTACACGTTGTAGATTATTTCTTTGACAATAAAATATAAAATTGTGTTTTCTAACTTATGACATTGACTTTACATGTATCGATCAAATCAAAATATTAAGTTGAATAATTTTTAAGAGCTACCAAAGTTTAGAAATATGATGATTAGTTAGATAGATTAGGCTGTGAATAGTTACCGAAAGAAACTCAGGATTGCTTTTAATAAAACTACTTTTATATCTGCCTTTTATATTAAGCAATAAACTTTGAAGTAGCCTCGCAGCGTTCTTGTATAACATAATATCCGTTAGTACACAAATCGAATATTAAAAAGATGTTATGTGCTAGGAACATACAGAGAATTATATATTATAAATATTGAATATTTAAACTATGTATAATAATGGTAGTATTCGGAATATTGTCGCAGAATAAAATATCATGAAGCACTAAATCAAATCAATTAATTTAACAGTTTAATAATTTTAACAATAAAAGTAGTATAACTTAGTTCATTACTCAGCGAAATAAAAGTCCTATTGTAGTTTGGAATAAGAAATGAAACAAGGAATCCAAATAAAAGAGTGTATTCTAAAACTTAAAGTAAATTAGCTTTTAGTGTATAATTCTAAGTAAAACATCTTCTGAATTTAAATTGGTGAAACCATTATTATCAAAGAAGATAAATTGTCCCGAAATTGAGACCCCAGTCATGCATCGCCGACCAACCTTTAGTTGACTATAAATATTACGGTTTTCGAGTTTGTAAATAAATATAACAGACTATTAAGATATATGACATTAAACTACAGCTAGAAGTCGTATTGCAAATATTTAACTACTTACAGCAGATAAAACGACAAACGTGCTGCGCTAGGAATCGCTGCCGCTATCTGGGCGGGCAGCTCTGTCATCAGCAGTTCCAACATCATATATTTCACCACCGAAGAGGACCACCAGCCCAACGGCACTACTAGGTAAGGTATATTCTAGTAGTCTTCATCTACTTATTGTTCGGCCATTAAGGCTAATAAAATTATTGTTTATTTTGTAATTTTTTTAGTTGGTCCTACTTTTCAGGTCTTAGTAAAAACCAGCAGCGGCAGTTGGATAACGTTAAAAGAAAGCGCAGGGTAATCTTTTTTAATTACCATAATTTCAGATAGTTAATCGTCTAGTAAAATTGTTCAGACTTAATTGTGCAGAAGTCCTTTTTAACTCCCTATGGACCATTACATCGCTCTGTAGGTTTTATTATAAAAATGTTAATTGAAGGATTATTCTTTCACACATGTTTATGAGTAATTCAGTTTTATTATTGTTGTGATCTTTGAAAAATTATCAAAATTTTTATCTCCTACTTATTATTATTATTATTATTCTCGTTGTTTTAGATTGTATACAAAGAGCAATTACAAAATTACAGTGTATTTACTTAACCATTCCTTATTCCTTGTAAGAAATAAAGATGATGATAGTAGTAGTGGTGATATTTGCGGTATGTTGGCTACCTTTCCACGTTTACTTCGTAGTGACTTCATACTACCCGGTCGTAGTCAACTATCCATACATACAAGAGATATACCTCGCCATCTGCTGGCTGGCTATGAGCAATTCTATGTATAATCCTATTATATACTGCTGGATGAAATCTAAGTGAGTTTTAATATCAATTACGTGCTATGAAATGTATTTGCTTTTTTGAAATACTATTGTGCAGGAAGCCGTGACATGACAATTTTCGCGAAAAAAATCGCGTTTTGTGTTTACTGAGGGCAAACAACGAGTCCACGCAACGGTACCTTGCTTATTTTTTTTTTAAACATCCGGAGACTTCATTCCAATTTAAACGCCGTTCACTGCCACCTACAGACGGCGCAGCCGGCCTTGTTGTTTTTGATGGAAACGCAGATATCGCAACTAACCAACATAGCTATTATTCCTCGGATATAAAATGTAATGCCTTAGGCATATTTTAATATAATAGCAACTGGGTAAACTCTTTGGTTTATATTTGTCATTACAAATATAAAGCAAAAATAAAAGGGAAAAAAAATATTGACTTCAAGTATTCATAATCCTAATTACACAAATACAACCAACCATTCTTGCTAAGGACTCGTAACCTCAATTGCTGTCTTTGTTTTGTGATTTCCTTGTCACGTTTTTCTACACAAACAGAAACAACATTCATATTTACGAGCAAAGTCATAATCCTACTATTATTGTCTTGTTAGTATTGATAATTATGTTTCTACTTCAGTAAAAAACCACGAATCTATATTTAGGTGTTATTTGCGTAACGATTCCGATATTATAATGTATCACTTGCTTAATACTTTTACAATTTTCTAATAACAGTTTACTTATCTGACCACAAATCCTAGACTACGTTAGATCTAAATAACGTACACACAAATATTTAGTCTTGTTTGGAACACTCATATCTTTTCGTTCACATTTTCCCTGACACATCTTTATCACAACCCTCATTTAAAATACACTCTCATCAAAGGACAATCACAAAAACTCTTTTGCGTCATTAATGACTGGTTCATGCGTTTTCAGATTGTATTCGTCTCGTACAATTACACTGCTCCATTAATAACTCTCGTTAGTTAATGGGGCCAACTAGATTCCTCAACCATTGAATAAACTTTGGGACACGACTCAAAAACTTAATTCGGGTTTAGGTAATGGAACGTGTCTTACAACAGTAATGGGTCTCTCTTACATTATTTATTGTGGCGTAGTGACTAGTGTCTGAAATTAGACTAGTATGTATTAAAACAATTACAAGAATCAGTAATCCTGACAGATTATAAAAAAATATCACTTGTTACATCCCAAACTAGTTTAAAGATAAATCTCATATCAATAGGGATCGCGTACCGCATTCAGATATTGTGTTACATCCAATAAATCATACTCTCGAGGGCCACCTTACTACGTCTGACCCTTGTGAGGACGGCGACAGTTTGTGCCGCGTAATCACCATCTGTATTTTGTTTAACCGCTGTGGACTGCACGGAAGCTAAAATACATACTCGTATATCTCAATTTCATTAAATATTATAATAATTAGTCCTCCTCACCAATATTTCTTTTTTTGCGTTTTCGTAATATTTACTTTAGCTCGTGATTTCTGACACGAGGACTCGAATTTTAGTCAGAATTGTGTATTAAATTGTTTTTTTAAACACCGGTATGAAGCCCCGGATGTTGCAAAGTTTATATTTTGAGTGGAGCGAGGTGCAGCTGTGGTGACTTGTCGTTTACCCTCTGATAATAGAAATTGCGATAATGATAATATCTGTGCATATGTATTTTTAAATATACACAGTTCATTAATAATTCGTACTCAGTAAATTGATATTAATCTACAAAACAAAAATATTAATTATAAATAATTTCAAAGAGCTAAACGATGAAAATTAACGTTAAGTTAACTATATCATAATTAAAAGCTGTCATTAAAAGAAACTACTAGAACGAAACCCGTTTTATAAGTTAAATTATCTTTTATATAACGGATAAAGACGAAACATCATTTGACGAAAATATTATTTGTAATAAGGTTATCTTGACTTGCCATCAGTATAGCGTCCTAAATATGTTAAGTTATAGATATTAAATGCTTTAGTTTCACTAATTAGTTTATGTACTTTATAAGTAAGTGTATATTCTCTTATAAGACTGTTCGTCTTGTCTGAACACTCAGTCATAATATATTTAATTAATAAATTAGACAAATGATACATGTTAATTCAATTGTCAATTGTTAATTAAAATTTTAATAAACCACAGACGCATCACTTTTCTACCAGGATAGTGGTAAACAAATATTTTAATCATTTTGTATTTATACGAGTATATAAATTAGTAATCTAATAAATTAGATTGCAATAAGAAATGATTTTTCCAAATCTATGAATCCAGAGGTTATAAAGATATATCACAAAGTTACATATGTCAAAAGTTACAAGTGTCAAATTTATAATATACATGAGGGAAATCGAGCTAATATTTATAAAAATGGTGTCTCTGATGTGAACGTAATACGAGTAAAAGCCGACACACTTTGTTTTGCTAAAAATTGCCAAACATACAAAGCAGTTACATAACAATGAATGTTTAACTTTGTAAGTTGTTCATTATTGTAAAATACTTTTTGGTAATCGTACAATTCAATTTATTGTTTTAACATGAGAAAAAAAAAACTTTTTTTATTTAGAAATAATAATCAAGGTGTTGTTTCTACAGCATTTTATAATTTTTATTTTTTAGAGGACCGCTCTTGTGAAGCCCAATTACTGGGATTTGTTACTAGTTAAAATTAACAAAAACAAAGTTATTGCATGTACATTAATAAACTTTTCTGATCGTCAAACCTTCTAAGGGACTTTATTTGCTAATTTAAAGATATCAATCAATCCTCCCTTGAATTAAATGTGGAAATTCATAAACACGACACCCATTTACCAATATAACCTAGAATAACTATTCAAATAGCGAGTTCATTAATGGGGTGCCGAAATTCATTTAATGGCCAAATGGCGTGAGAAAGAGGCATATGTCTTTATTTTCAGAAATACCGTACCAAATTATATCCTTATCAATTTAATATTAATTAATCTGCTTTATAGTTAAACAACACAGTGAAAACATAACAATAATTCCTAAGTTTTATAAATATGTAAACAGTCAAATTGTTTCTTCAATTGTACTGCAAAAATATATTTATATTGAAATGGTTTTTTTTAATACTACTCTTTATCTTAAAATGTGTATATACATATATATATATATATATATATATATATATATATATACACATAAACTTACTATATATACATTGATATGTATATATGTGATATCAAAACATATAATAATTGGATTGGAAAACTACATTATATTATATTGTAATAGGTCATTAAAACTAAACTGGTGGTTTCAAAAGTTTTAAAAGGTTGATGAATTGTTGTGGAGGGTTCTAGATTTAATAAACTTTATTGTGGTAATTAATTCAAAAACATATGTTGTTAGCTGAGAAACAAATCTTTCCAGATATAAGTCATATAAGATTAAAATGCAATGATCACTAGATCATCAGAGAGAAATATCCAAAACTCTAATGTTAGTTTTATAAGTATTTATTTTAATTGTAATAATTTTAGTTATTCGTATAAGGATTTTCGCAATTTAGTTTGGAGGGCTGTTTTTAATAATAATAAGTCCCTTTTCTTTTCGAGCCCTAGAACTGAGCGGACCACGCAATCAAGTTTCAATTATTTAATAAAAAAAGACATTATATGTTAAAGTAACTGTAGATTGTTCATTGAATTTCCGTTTGCTTATATTTGATTTGTTGTGTAAATAAATTAGTAAAGCTGTATGTGAATTTATTGATTGTCTTAATTATCTTTATTAAATAAAATAAGAGTTCTAATAATAATAATAATAATAGTCATGATAATGTCCGCTCTGCTGACATTACGACTTTTAAAAAAGCGCCTTTAAATGATGTGCTTTCTGAGATAAAGAAATGTGAATATTAAAAATTTTGGGGTTTGAGGTTTTGACTCCTATCAGTGAATATAACAACTGGAAATATTACATTTTAACATTATTCACTTGTCTTTAAACTGACATTAAAGTATTTAATTGCTCTGGAATTATGTTAGCGTCTTTAAGGTGGTGTTTTATGTGAATCAATAAGTTTAGTAATAGGTGTGCGATATCTGTAAGTAGTGTTGTCAATTCAACCAACGTACGGCATCAATATTCCTATTAGTAAATATCCACTAAGGAGAAGTTTAGGGAATCATTAGTTGCAACAGTTGTGTTGCAAAATGGATTAAAAATTCATATGTATAATCGAAACGAAATAGTAAACATGATTTTACAGCTTAGATCATAGTAGCTTTGCAAAATGAATAAGAAAAACAAACTTACAATCAAATTTTCTTGCCTTCAATTCGGATAATATTAATTTGATTTGAAATCTGAAATATATGTTATAATATCTTTATTATTATATATTTTTACCATGTAGATTTCAATAAATCGAAAACTATATTATTTCTTAAATAATAAAAACGACACTAAAATATTAGTCACATTAATGACCGTCTCTCTGACTATCTGACTGTCACTACAGTGACTAACATATTCAACTAAATAAATATCTATGCAATAATATTTATTTTTATCGATATAAAATGTAATAGAACATCTCATAAATAAGGAATTAAATTTAATGGCCTCTTCTCGGTCATTGCTCAAAAATTCGTTTAAATTGCCAACCATTTATAATAATTATATAAATGAATTTTTAAATTGAGGTGGTTTTAAATAATAACTTGGTTGATTAGTATTTGTAGTCGGAATAGATAGACAAGTCTTTAAGTTCGTTAAGTTAGGTTACTACATAGTAGTAATTAACTTATATAATTTATCCAACTATTCAAGTACTCTAGGTATTTAACAACATAAACTTGATTCCATTTCCAGCAACAACTGAACTAAGTAACTAACTTAGAGGGTTGGGATCGTGATAGGATCCGCTATTAAAATCTTTATCTTTTAGATGTAAAAGATAAAGAATATATACATATATATAATAGATATAGTATTCATATTTAGCTCTCTTTTTCTTAACGAACAGAATTATTTGATTGACTCATTTATCATATATTTTCATTTAAGTTATAAATCTTTTAAAAGCCTATTTAAAAGATATTTCCAGATTATAATATAATATATATATAATTGTAAGGCAAGTTTCATAACAGCGTTGCGTCATCTTTAAAAATAGTACATTAGTCGAGGCGAACTTTAATAAGAAAGAATACTTCGTGGTTAAACTTCGCCTTGCCTAATTCACCTATTGTCATATGATTGTTGACGATAACAGAAAACAACATAAAAGAGTTTTTCAGTTATAACGAACAAAACAGATAACAATAAGTACAAAACGATCCTCTATATTATCAACCAATAAAAGAACAAGCCTCATGAAGCACTTCATTCACGAACTACAATTTATTTTATTATTTAATATGAAAGAAATATCTTAATTTGTAGTAGAATATTCGATTTCTGTTTATCCTGGGACTAATCATTAGATAATAATAATAATAATACTTAAATCATTCACCATGGTCAAACATTACTAATACTTACAGAAATGAACACTGTTTAAAACAATCTTATGGCTATCTTTTTTTCGACACATTTTTATACCGATTTTTAGCAGGAGCGGTCGAAACGTTCTTTAGTTGCAAAAAGATCATCTTGAAAAATGGTGTAATTCGAATCACTATATCATAAGACGATTATTAGTTTAAAAATTTAGATATGTAGACATATATATATATATATATATATATATATAGCTTTATATAGTAGTGTAGATCGCTATTTTTTTTTGTTTCAAGGTAAATAGTTTATACCGAAACAGAGTCCCCAAAGTTCCGTCGCCTTTATAAAATAGTCAAATTATCTAACTAGGACTAACTAGAAGGACTAACTTCGGCACGAAAACGTAATACAATTCAAACAGAAATTATATATGTTTATTCAATATTCAATATATAAATATTCATAATGTGCCTAATATGTTTATTTTGTATATGGGCAATATTCGTAATGTTCGTAATATGTAGATTTAAACCCTATTTGAACACTGTCAAAACATTTCGGTTTCATTTTATAATTTATTTTTATGTCCCATTCTTTTTTTCTATCCATTTCAATGTCATATCTGAAAATTCGATGTACATTTATAAGCTTTATACCTCAACAAAGTTCAATTTATATTCACTTCTTACGTCCCAAATCTATGTATCAAATTATAATTTCTTAGGAATACAGAGAGCATACTGAAGTTACACAATCCATTATATTCAATAAATCATACTCCCGAGGGACACTTAAGGACGTCAGTCTTTGGTCTGGACGGCAACAGCTTGTTTCGCATAAATTACCATCAGTTCGGATCACAAAATCCATGGAAAATTAATATTATATACTTATATAAACCATATTGAGGGTTACTAAATTTTGTTTAAGTACTTTACTTAACCAACCATGTTTTTATAATAAAAACTTTTTATTATAATGTTTTTTCTGTTTCAAATATTGTACTACCTATATTTAGTAGTGTTATTATTTTGATGAGCGAATTTTCTAACACTCTACACAGTACTATATCAAAACCTTTAGATCTTTATTAATTTAGAAACAACTGCATATATATATATATATATATATGCAGTTGTTTCTATTTGTGTATGTATATATATATATATATATATATATATATATATACATACATACACAAAAATCACACGTCCGATTCTGGTCTTATTTAGCTGAGAGAGTTCGATGAAACGTGACTTATTTTAAGAGTAACTTCATTAACTAACAATTTGTATTCTTCGTCAACATTCATTCTCACTCCTTTGTGTTTTAAATTCCTTAGACAGTATGTTTAATATTAGACGTAATATGCATTACATAATGACTAAAACCTTATTTATTATTAAGATAAAATAAAGCGCACGATAGGACAATGTTGTTTGGAGTTTTTCCTAAGACCAGTGCAAACTCTTGGCAAATTAGATCTATCCAGCATTACTTTTTACTAAATTAATCTATTTTATTCATTTATTCTGTTTATAAATGTTTAAAGCGATAAACATAAGGTCATGTTTGTGATGAGTAATTAGATATAACGCCTTCAATCCTGCCCATCCCTGAACTAGTTAATTAAATTATTATTTATATTATAAGAATAATTCTATGAATATGTAAGTTTTTAATTGCGTTTCATACAAACGAAATAAATATAAAAACTCCAAATCCATATCTTTATAATCTGAAGTGATATATTTAAATTTATATAGATAATGGTATATTAAAACAAATCGATTTGAATTTTAAATGTTTTCTAAACACATTTGAAAATAATTGAACCGATAAACGCGAATCGATAGCTATCATCGGATATGTTCGTAATCAGATATGGTGAAGGTGGGTTCATTTCCTAACCAATACCTCTGCCTCAATTGGCTCCGAGCACAATTTGCACTCGTTTGACACTCCCGTGAGTCCGCACTCGAACTGATCATTCGTGATAATACACTAATATGTGTAGCTTATGATCTCCTAGTTATAAATTATAAATTGAACAACAATCACAGTAAAAGATTATTCTTTATTATGTGTCTATCATAGAGGTGTATGAATGTATCATGAACCATTTCTTGTAATTTTTTTTTAGGATGTTCTCATTAATTTTTATATGTTTATTTATTTATTTATTTATTTATTTATATATTTTCCACTTTGAATCCATACCAGTGATCACTTGTGTACTTATGTTGTTTTTAATCCTCTGACCTCGATAGAATTGTGACTAGAGGACATAAAGTTTCAAACCACATTCTTCACATTTTTCACGAAAGTGAAGCGTTCCTTACCGTATTACACCTAGCGTTAGAATAAACGGTGAGGCACAGCGCAAAGTAATTATGTTCCTTATCTTTATACTATAATATATGTACTATATATAATATATAACTAAGCTACCATGAATTGCTAAAAGCCATAGTTTAATAAAATTAATATACATTCATAAATCTTTTTAATTGCCTTCCCCTCTATTGAGCTCGTAAGATAATAGAACGATCACTAAGTGTGTAATTAAAGTTGTATATGGAAAACATAAGTGCACTCTTACTTCTTCATTAATATTTTATGTGATATGAGAAGAATATTCAGCAACTAAGAATACACAGCAAGTCACCTCCAGCACTGCTATCAATGATGCGTAATGATCTTCTACTGTGAGGTTTTTAAGAACGTTTTTTCCAAGTATGACTAAGATGTGGAATGAACTGAAAACTTATCATCAGTAACCAGCAAGGTCGTTTGCCCTCTTCTATCCATAAAAAAAGATAATATATAATATAATAATATGTATTTAAAATCTTTTTTAACATTTCTTAGTTAAACAATATATAGTATAAATAAAATAAAAAAATTCTAACCAGAGCTATACCTACAATTATCTCCCTATTTCTCTCCGCAGACCGTAGACTAATATAATAATGACCCTTGGGACAAACCAAATCGCTGCGATAAAAGGATCTTGGATAAATAACACAGTTACGTCTTCTAACATATGATCATCACGGGACTCACCAAAACAGACGTGTTACATCACAATACTTAATAAACTCAGATATAGTACAGAATACCTATAACATACATAAATAGGTATAGCAAAAAGACTCAAAATCAGAATAGAACTATGGATGGGTTTTAATCTTTTAATAATGATTAAAATAATATTGTAATAATCCATATACAATAATATCGATTGAATAACATACAAGATTTTAATATTGTTGTCGTTTGTGAAATAATTCTGTAAACCATTCTAAGTAGGCACGTTCTATACCCAGAAGCTTCTCACATATTTTCAAAACTATAAAAGAGCTCCTCGCTTCATTTATTTTATTTTTTATGCAACACTTATGTGTTTAAATTGTTACATTAATCGTGATGCAATTTAGTCATGAAGAAATATTAATTAAGACATTCGTGTTTTTTATATACTTATAAAATACAAAAATCGTAATATTTGAAATCGTTAACAAACATGTTAAGATATGTTAGGTTTGTTTAAAATCTAAATGAATATGGAATGAATAACACCATTCCCAAAGATTGCAGGTTCGAGCCCGAGTTGTGTCGATTAATTATTTATTTCATTAAAATTTAGAAATATAGTTGTTTGTAATGTTTCTTCATAGATTGTATAATACTTGACTGATATAACAAGTTGTAGAACATTTATAAAAATGTATTAAACCGTCTAATTAAATCAATTTTTTAATCTTAAATGTTAAACAGAGCAATCTGTTATAAAACTCAATCTTATTTCTCACATTCTGCAATTGAATTAAATTCTGAGAACAATCACAATAATAAGTTTGCATCACTAATGACTCGCTGCAGAATTACACTCAAACTGTGCTTTACTACCGTTTCAACAATTAATTCTAAATTCTACTTGCCGATATTGCACATAAAGTTTATAAGAAATTGTGTAAATCAAAATGTACTTATAGCAAATGTAAAATAATGTAAAACAATGTTGAACAGTTGAAATTCCGATTAATGTTTCTTAATTCTTCTTCGTAAGTATTATATGTTGGTTGACCAGATCGTGCCGTTAGAGAAAATTTCCAAACTTTGTAGCAAAAATAATAGGAATTCAAAAATTAAAGTAATTTACTTAGTAAACTAAACTGAAATTAACTTGTTAATAGGTCATTATGTCGAATAAAATCTCTACGATGGCACTGCACTGGTGTCATTACCTTTTGTCAAATCACGTATTATCACTCGAAAAGAAAAATGGCTTATCTTTAAATTCCTTTCCCTTTCTCTCGTGTTTTGACCCTGTATTCTATTAAGAAGAAATGTACATGTAAGAAATTTTAAAATTTGTATTAATAAAAATAACAAAAGAATTTTTATATTTTATATTTTAAACATTTAAAAAATAACCAACCAACAATAACTTAAAAATTAACTTCTCGATTGAATACTGATTTAAACTAGAATATACTATAAATTAAAAAAGATTTTACGTATTATTAATATCAAGTGTTAATAAGAATCAATCACCCTGACACCTGGTCAAAAATCCTGTCATCTAGTCAAAAATAAATGTATCTTTACTTGTTACATCCCGCGTCAAGATATAATGATAAGATTGCACACCAACAGACATCGCGTACCGAATTTAAACATTTTATTATAGCCAATAAATCACATTCCCAGTGACCCTGGTTGTGCCGGCGACAGCTTGTTCCGCAAAATTACCATCTGTACTTAGATTAATCGACGTGGACTGCACCAAAACTAAAATGGACACTTCTCAATTACCAACAATCCATAAAACATTAGTTACATATATGACAATTAAATAATAAATAAAAATAATAATTAGTATTCCTCAACAATATTCCTTGTTTGCTTTGCCCTAAAAAACAAATGGAATAATTATTTATAAATCAGCTTTAGTTCCTGATTTCAGACACGAGGTCGGGGGAAAAGATGTCAATAATTATCAGTTATCGTATTTATGAAAATTAATATCGACTTTTTAAAATTAAAGTTCAATTAAAAATAAGTTATTGTTACCTGAGATATAACACAAAGTAGAGGATAATCAATTAATTAATCAATCAATCACGGCAAGTATACTTGACCTCTTATTTTAATGTACCTTAAAAATATATAAAATTTGTCTACAGCAAACAATCTATAAACAATGATGTTACATTCAACGAAATTCTAAACTTCAAGGTAAAGCAGAAAATGACAAGAACGCTTTGCAAAATCATTAACCGCTTTCTTACTAAATAACTTTACAGTTAGTATAAGTAATAAAAAGGCAGACAAAATTAAACACTCCAGGCTTCAGCATCTCTTATGTAATAATAAATATTCTAGTGTTAAAGAGCAGAGTCTTTCTATAATATATTGTTCTTGTATATTGTACCTCTTCATTATAAAAATATATATAACATTGAGAGGTGAGTTTAGTTTCAGAGCACTTTAGGGTTCAGCCTGAAGGTTTGTCTCATTGACGTTTGGTCCGAATTGAGTATTAGGTTTTTTTTAAACACCAGTGCGTGAGATTGAAAAAGTTTTAACACAGCAGTCGAGTCCAATAGACACATGTAGGTTTTATACATCTCGAGTCAGAGTATACAAAAGAGTGTTATTTTAATTAATATAAATCTACAAATTTCCTTGCTAAACTTAATAATTTTCTTTCTTTATTACATGTGGGATATGTTGAAAGTCAGATTTCTTATAAATTCAAACTAAAGAAAAACATAAACAGCTATATATGTTCTTCACAAACAAAATTCTAAGTATATTTGTCTTAGTTCTCTCTTATGTAACACTCTCCAGCGTCACTCAACTATTTCACATAATGAAAAACTACAGTCTACACAATGACATGAGTCTAGTATTTGACACCACTTTAGGTCATTTATTGGAAAAGTCCAACAAAGTTTGTCAGCTCTACGTCTTTGGAACTTAAGTAAATTAAAATTTTATACAGTTTTAACTTTATCTCGAGGTTGAGTTTTCTTTACAATCTTTAGAGAATTGCTAGATTTATTATTATTTACAGGTGAACGTTACATTTCTTGTTTAATATAAAAAAATAAAACGAATTACGAAAACTAGGAAGTAAACAAATAAAATACTATAATAACGTGCACTACATCTGCCTACCTTAATGTCATTGATTAGATCGATCAGAGTCGATCTCGTCAAACACACAGAAATAACATTTAAATTAACCCAATGGACAGTCAATAAGTATCATTTAATCTGTGCGTGTAACGTATTTCTCTATTCCTTAGGAATGATACTGTTTCATATGATTGAGAACTGAACTCCGATAAATACATGCATCGTAAGTCATTTGTGCTTAGTAAAAAAGAAATTATTGTCTAAAATTCGTAATCCTGTATTTTCATGACATCATATCTTTTATCATAAATTTTCTTATTCAACAGCACGTCATATATCTTTTTAACACATTTGTAAACATCTCATTTTCTTATCTTCATTTAATTATATATTAATTTAAAAAATAACATAATCCTGTAATAAAGTTATAATTGGTATAAAAATATAACCAATATTTTTAACAGTTAATTAATACAAGCCTTTTATAAAAACAAAAATAATAAAATGTATTTAAAACCAGGTAATAATTAATATTTTATTGTTATCAGACATTTAAAAGCCGAAGACTTTGATATTTGTGATGGAGAGCGAGAGAGTGATAATATTTGTTATATATACATATATGCCGAACCATTAAATTTCGTCATAAAATGTTATATTTTTATGTATCGTTGGAAAATATAAAATCAATTGGATTAATAAATAAACAATCAAAGATTTACTACCTCCAAGGGTGTTTCAGCTGATATGACGATAAGTGATATGACGTTATATAAATAAAAATAGAACTCATTATTATTATTATTAGTATGTTATTTATAAAAAGTTGGTCGCCGGTTCTTGTATAGTGTCTATAACTTGTCAGTTACGACCAAGAAGCCCTTGGTTCAAATGTTGGTTTTCTAGTTCAAAACTGCATAATATTATATAACTTTGATAATTTATCCAACTACTGCTCTAAGTATTTAACGGCATAAAGTCAATCTGCATCTCCAGCAACAACTAAACTACGACTTTGTAACTGTCTTAGGAAATAACGATCGTGCTGGACTCCGCAATGGAAATCCTCATCTACCACATATTACTCATCTACCACATTTGACTCTTTTATATGTCAGCAACCAGAATTATTTGATTGACTAATTCTTTATCCAATTTGTAAATTTTTAAAAAGCTTTTTTAAAAGAATTAGTCCTATGATAATAAAAATACATGGATAATTAAATATTATCTTTTAACTTAAAATGCAAAAGAGCGGTAAATAAAACATTAAACCTATTTACTTGTAAGTGTTTATTGAATATAATATTTTTTTAATTTAAATTTACGATTAAACAAAACAGAGAGTTCCAAAAATGTCTTTGCTCTTATTAAATTTTCAAACTGTTTGGACTAAGCTCATCATTATACTCGTATATTGTATTGCGTCCTCCTTGTCAAAACATTTTGGAATATAAAGTTTATTAATATTTATGTACCATTCTGTTTTATCTCATTTTATGTCGTAACTGAAACACTTAAAATTTACCATTATTCTGCTACTGCTCTTAATTACATAGTTATCCTTGCTTATTCTATACTTGGAAGCTTTCTTTGCGGCTTTTTTTGTTCATTTACTTAAATATATTTGTTATGAGTTATAGAAATTCGCGAAGTTAAATAGAGATAAAGCTCACTTACGTTTCTATCAAGAACTTTACTAATGTTACCAACATTACTATATATAATATCGTTGTTAATTATTGAATAATTGAATCAATTTGAAGGATTGATTAGAATTTTGATGAAAATCTAAGACGTCCCATTGACATCCCAACAGAGACACATTTCCAGAAACTTTTACATATAGAATTCTAAGTTCATCAAGATAAGTCTTTTGGAGACGCAATTTGAGGGAAATTTGTCATATATATATAATAGTAATTTGTCACACTTAAATAAGACCTAAACAAATATTCATTTTTAGTGTTATTTGAGACAGTCCAATGTTTTATAAAGGTCAAACCTATTTCGTAACAATCGTAACAATGTGTTTCCGTCACTAATGACTACCTGCATAATTACATTAGACCGATTAACTACTTCTTCAACCATTAATTCAACTTTCAACATGGCGTATAAAGTTTACATGAAACAAAAGGTGCTTACAGCAGCAAAACATAAGAACGTGTGAACAACTTTAATTACTATTTATCCTCATCAAAGTCTTATAAGTTCTACACAAACTTTTAACTAACATAGTATTAACAACATAAATATAAAATGCAAGTAAATACAATTTTTATATATTTATATTAAAAAAATGATATTGTTTTTCATAAATAATTGTTTTCTTTGTTTTTGTTATTTCGATGCCAGATATATAAAGTATGTACTATGTATTTATCGGGTGATGTGTGAAATATTGAATACACTGATATTTTAGTATGAGAGTGCGCTCATTATAAATACTAGCAATATTAAAGGACAATATTTTGATAAATACAATACATACAAAGCAGCATTAAGCGTTAATAAAATTATGATTATATATGGACAGTTCTCGCTCCTACGCTTCTATTCAGCACTTCCATGAAAGGGACTCCATTATGATATTGAACAAAACCAAATACATTTGATACAGGTTTAGCTAAATTATATTTACTTAATTAAATGGTTATTATTCTACCGGGTATATAATTATTATTACTATATTTATTATTACAATGTATATTATTATTATACATATGATAAAACGGGACAAAATCGGTATAAAAACTTAAAATATAAATACCGTCAAGTTCGTAACACAGATCTCAATACAATAGATTTTACTTTTTTTCGGTATGTCCGTTCGTTTTTACAAAAACACCAAATATTATCCAACACTTTACTTTTTAAAGGCATCATACCACTGCTGTCTATTTGTTACAGTGGAGCAAGTAAGTAATAAGTATTTAAATACTTCAATTTTTAAAATCACTGTAAAAACAATCCATAATTAAAATGAAAAAGGTAATGCTTTTTACAAGAGCTGATGTGTAAAAGTGCCAATGACATATTGCGAGTCTTCGTAACAATCCCGGGACGGAATAAAATCCACTTTTGCATACTTTTTATTACACGTGGGTTCTTGCACAAATAACCTATGGCAACGTATTTGAGAGCATTGAATAGGAATTGAAGCCTTGATACTGAAAGCGACATTGCCTTTAAAGCAAATTAATAATTTACACGAGGGAAACCCAACTTAGCTACATGTAATTGATGCCTTTGATGTGAATACAATAGAAGCTTACACAATTAGCTTTATTTAAAAATGCCAAACTTACAGAGCAGTTACATAACAATTAATGTTTTACTTCGTAACTTGGTAATTATTGTAAAATTTTTTTTGGTAATTATACATTTCAATTATTTGTTTTCAATTTAAAACAATTTTTTTTTGTTTCGAATAATAATAAAGGTTTTTAATGACTTAATAAATGTTTTCAATTTCGTTATTGTGTGGAAGGGTTTTGTGAGGTTCAATAACAGACGTCAGTTTGTTAAAAGTTAAAATTAATGTAAAACCAAATTAACAGTACTTATTGAATATACGATAACATGTTTTTCTAATCGTCAATACTTTCAGTTGTAAATATTTTTTTACGTTATGTCAAGTTATGTCATGAAAATGATCCTATTGTGACTTTTACATGTTAAGTCCAATAAGTAGATATCATGAAATAATAATTAATGAAAATTATATAATTAATATTAAATAAGATAAGTTACTTTATAAAATAACAACATTATTATATAATTCTGAAGTTATCTAAATTTAAGTTTTTCAAAAATTTTGAAAGGGTCATGTCTAGTGAAGGGTTCTAGATTTAAAAGAACTTTATTTTGTTAGTCGACTCAGTTCAAAAACAATATTTAATTTAAATGTCATAGTGTTTTGATTAATTTTGCTACAGCAGTATTTTTTGTTTGATTGCCAAAATTAAAGCTGTGCAGCAAAAGTATAAAATTCATAAATTTTGTCAGTGTAAAATGCGTAGCATAGCGGGTTCTACGTTCCGTCATTCTTGGGCGGGGTTCTGCTCCCGGGGCGAACCCCCTAGCAGGGTGATCTAGCGCGGGCAGTACAAGATCTGTCCGGTTCTCGGAGTTCTGCCTTACATCTGCTCGTCATGTATTTTACAAATATAACTATATCTATTTACAGAAAATATAATACAATAAAATGTCAATTAAAACTATTAAAACAATTAAAACAAATAAACAATTTAAACAATACAATTATAGAAATAATAACAATAAATTTTGAACAAGCATAATTCCTATACATACATTAATATTATAACTATTTACAATAGAATACTATATAATAATGATCTGACAGCCAAAACTTATATACAATTACAAATACAATACAATTTAATATAAGTATAGTTGTAATTCACTAATTACATAGCTTGTATTATAAATTACAATATAATATACAAACATAACATTAACAAGCACAATCAACATAACATAACACAATTAAACAATACTACATGCATATTTATTTTCAGTGTAAAATGTTTGCTGATACTATTAATACATTTGAAAAAAAAACATTTTATTATTAAGTGGTATGAGTATTACTGCATAAGAATTCATTTAAAATAAAATATTATATACACTATTACGATCCAAGTATAATTTGTACGACCTCTCAATATTCAGAATGTTGCAACCTCGCTCACTGTGAAGTGTGTAAAGTCTTTCGCTAGTGGCATAAATTCAAGCCTCTAGGTTGTAGGACGTAAGTCGCGTAACGTAGGTGATATGTAAGTGTGTCAATTTATAAATATTTTAAACATCACTTCTAACTTATGGCTTTTCACTTCTAACCTTTGACAGGCAGTTGTTTATAAAGCAATTTTATGAAAACAACCCTATTTGTCCGTTAATCGTCTGATTAAAAAACAGGTTAAAAAAATAAGGTTTGTTTAATTAATTACATAAAAAATGTAATATTTTTTGAGTTTGAAATAAGAATTGAAGATTACGTAATATTATCCAATATTAAAAACGCTATTTAAATAAACACAATAAGATTATATTTCGTAGGTAAGAATATAATAAACGATAACTTACTCTAAACGGGCATGAAGACGAGGTGAAGATATTTGATTTGCAATATAAACATTTATTTCAAATTATTTCTGTAAAAAAATAATCTCACACACCAATATTTTAAAACTTTAATAATCATTTCTTTAGCTTAAATGAATATCCATTATAAAATTACTAGGGGCGGCAACACACCCTCAATTTCGACTCGCTGCGCTCGCGAAATCTCGGGTGTCGTTTGCATATTAAGCGAAGCGAGTCGGCTCGAAAAAAAATCGAACAGGGGGCAGTACAATGCGATGAAAAAAATTACTCGCTTTTCAGTGTAAAGCAAAATTTTCGCGCGATTTTTTTTTCCTTTCATCAATGGGATATCAGTTTTTTGACGATTATTCCTCAACGACATGACATTTTTCAAATTTTTTTTGTAATACCATCACCTAATGTGTGTCTTTTTAATTGAAAAATTCATAATATCTCTCAAGTAGTTTTCGAGCCAATTCGAAACAAAGAATGTGAAAAAGTCTTCAGTAGAACGCTCCGCTCGCTTCGCTCAAAAATTAATAAAATAATATATTTACTTTTACCACAATAAAAAGAAACAATTTGAATGACACAATAATAATATATTTCGATACATCTTTATAAAATGCAATTGAGTAAATAAATGATTGTATTTATTATGTTGGAGTGTGTTGCAGCTCTCAACAGATTTAATATCGTGAAATATGAATGTATCAAACAGAACAATTGTCTAAGATGAGAAAGTTTTTAATTTATAGAGAATTATGTTATGATACTGATTTAAAATTATAGAAAAGCCTTGTACAGTAATCAATAGGAAAGTGTCCTGTGAAGAAATACAAAGAATAGTGACTTATGTTGATTTAGGGTAGAGAAAAGTACAAACTTATTTATTATTTCTTTATTTGTTTACCTGGTGTTACTATTGTTGCTGTTATTAATGTCTCTGGTGGGAGAGAATTGTATGAATATTGAATGTAGAATCTGGGGAAAAAGGGGGTTAGTCTGATATATGGTTTTATGGTGTTCTCCATCACTGTACGAAACGCAGCATACTTTTTATTGTTTTACAGCGCGAGGTTAGTACTGCTCTTTAAGAACCGGTTTAGGATCATCATACCATTAATGTTATGTTATATCTTATATTAAAAAAATGAGACAAAATTATTATTTATATTTATAAATTGGTAATTTTAAATTCCATCAAAAACATAACATGTAAAGAAATGCCCACTTTGCAACGCTTAATTCAGTATGCCTACCTATGGAGCAGCTCTCTAACCACTTTGTCAATTGATACCTTGTCAGTTTACTAATAACATTTTGATTATAACTATATTAATATTACCTTTTTTACATCTCAATGAATAGATTGACTTGTCAAACGCACGCGGCAATATAAATTAATTTCAGGATAAAATCTCCTACTTAACATACTCGTATATGTGTACAACATTTTATCGAAATCTATTCGGTGGTTTGGGTGTGAAATCATAACAGACAGAGTTACTTTTACATTTTTATGTTAATAGTCTAGTCTTTTGATTTGACACCACATACCAAGTTCTACACAATTGTTCAAATATAAAAAAAATATTTATATCCAAACCATCCGGATATCACAAAGTTGTTTAGGAGGTTACAGAAGAAATGATTGCATTTTTTTTATTGCAATCACATACATTTTTATGTTATTTTATATTGCAGAATTTGCGAAAAAACTGCACAAACCCGTTTACAAAAAGCATTGCACTTTAAAGGCTTGTAATTAAGGATAGACTGATACAACTTTAAATTCCTCTGTGTTTTTCGGTTGTTTTACCAACACTAATAAATATATTATATATGACTGGTAATCTTTATGTATGAAAAGTTGTGTCTATTAAGGGTTTGTTCTTTTTACGTTATTTGAGAAACATATGTCATTAATGTGATTAAAACTTAAATCATTATTAAATTTCGATTATTACAGTCTAGAGAAAATACCCGTCGCAGAATTTAATAAATCTGGAATTTTAAATATAAGGGAATTTAAAAGTAATAACGAAGTAATTTCAAATATGCTCAATGAAATGTTTCAATCATTAAAAACTATTGACCTTCTGTAATAAGTAATTGAATATATTGAAGTACTTACTATTGTAGCAATGCTTCAAAATAAAAAAAAGGTGCTCATAGATACAGTATGTCAATTCCTTCCACTCTTTTCTATCATACGTCACATCAGTGGATAGAAGTTTAATACACATATATTAAATAAGGCTAATTTTATATATTATGTTAAATTTATCTTATTTGCAGTATTGTACTTCGAAAATTTCGATAACCCGTAGGGGATAAACCCTTACGTATCGTATGTGGAACGTGAACGTGTTAGCAAATATTAAAATCAACTCAGTATTCACTGGTTCATGATGTGGATTAAAACCCATATGAGCAGATAATTACTGAAAATATAATATATAACTTGCTTTATTCAATTTGATATCATTCTTAAACTTACTTACTTATATCCATATATATTGTTTAATATATAATGTATGCTATTCATAAGATTTTAAAAATTCTTTAAATATCATTAATCGAGCTAATCACAGGTTATTGTGATCTGAAAACTAAGTCGCTATTTAGATTTGATTAGTAGTATAGTATTATAAATGGGTTTTACTTAACATTGATATACCAGGATTTATGTTCTATTTCCCACTCCATCACGTGCTTACAGAACTGTGTTACTCGTAACATTAATTGTAACATTACTTCAGAACTATCCGCATTTGGTACGTTTGTACAAAAGCACTTAGAATTTTCTATTTCTATACTTTTAAATAGCACTATACTTAATATTACGGTCTGTGAGGGTCTTAGCGTATGTGTATTACTTGTGACCGTTTGTATAAATGTAACTTTTTAAATAATAAATTATATCCTATGATTCCGGAGGTTGTTACACATTAACATTATATTCCTATCTCTAAACATCAGTCTGCGGTAATATGTATTAACATATATTATTTAACCCCCGCGGAGTTAAGATTAAGGTGGATTAAGGTTAACGTTTTGAAGGTGGATGTTTTATGTGGATGTGGATGATTTTTTTAATAATAAAAGTTTAAATTAAAATTGTAGTTATAATATATAATTTTTTATTATTTAAGGACTATAATTATGTATCTCCAGAATGATTATGATATATATATATATATATTGGGCGTGTTATTAATTTGACCTCAGAATATTTCTCATTTATTATGGTAAGTTACTTGATGTTACTTTTAGCAATTATAGCTATTACAATATGTAGTTAAAATATATCATATTTTATGAACAGTGAAGGTGCTATATAAAAAGCTATATATGAGAATCCGAAAACTTTTTTGATAAATTTATTAGTAAAAATATTTAGCAGCAGTTGATGAGTCCCTATAAATTCCTGTACTCCCTCAAGTTTCGACCACATTTAGTTTTATTTAAAACAGATACTAACAATTGTATGTGATAGGGAACACTTCTAAACCTGTAGCCCATACAATCTCCAAGACCGTCTTCAATGTAATTGTATAAGTCAATCTCCATCGCTTTTTGTTTTTGTTTCGTCATTTCCACCTGAACGCTTCAATTACTCCATATATTCAATCCAAACCAAGCACTTTAATATAAACTTTACGACAAAATGGGTACAAAGGCTAGATTAATGTAATTATGAATTTGATAAGCTTGATTAATAGTTATTGCCAAAATCGTATGAAGAAATTGTTGGCTATTTCATCAAGTGATTATTAACCTTCACTACTGAGCCAAAGATAATGGGTTCGATTTCAACATTTGAAAATATTTTCAAGGAGCATTAGATTGCTGTACTCAGTCTGGGAGTATTTTGTATTTATAAATACTATTAATTACTGTTATATGTAATTCTTTCTATAAATATCCACACCACGGGGATTACTCTCTCATGGTGCAATTATGTTTAAAGAATAACAGAATGTCATTATTTAAGTTATTTAATAAGGTACCACCTTGATTTAAATATATGTCTTATTACTTAGGTAACATTATAGTTTCAAAAAAACATTTTCTTTAACGATCAAATTAAATAAAACCCAAGTTATATAGACCCTTTCATTAATTCGCTCGTATGTGTTCTAATGTGTTCTTCCAAGGGGTGGACGAATGAATACTGATCTGATTTTTCCATTTGCAAACACTTTCACGTACTACGTCCGAAACTAAATGGTTTATGCCTCTATAGCGGTTACCACAATTTTCTCTTTGAGAATTTGTATTACATAAACATAAACATATATAAAGCTATTTAATATATATATTTAAAACATGTCTCCGCTGATAAGACGTATGATAGAAAATCTTAGAAGGAATTTATATATTTTGCGGAAACCAAATAATTACGATAAGTACAAAATGACATATATTTGATGATTTATTATTGTATTGTTAAATGATATTATACTTAATGAACAGTTTTTCAATTCGCCAGTAGCCAACAATAAATAAAATACTGTTTATTGAATATATATTGAATGTCGTAAATATCAGTCTTAATCTTTAGCAATTTTCTACCCAACTGCCTTATAAGACCGATAATATAGACCGTATTGTGATTAAATAGTAGTGACCTTACCAGTATAAATTTAGGTTTGATTTCCAGTGATGCAGTTTAAGTCGTAACCCATAATATAGTTTGATAGGATGAGAAACTTCCAAACCTACAGTTGTTACACTCTATTCTCTTCACCCAAAACTCTTGAATATCATAAAAGAAAAAAATGAATTTTATAAACAAGAGAATTATCTTCTACTACTACCTTAAGTGTCCTTTAATATTCAAAATTTCTCTATGAACTGTGTACAAACATGTACATTTTTATGTACATTACATTTACAATATTAAATAAACTTTCAAATTTTATTTCTTGAATAATTTTGCCTCAAATAAAACCTTAAAAGAAAAAGTGTAAAGTAAAATTTCGACTCATTGCTGACAACTTCCAGCACAACAGCAGATTTTTTTTATATTTTAACTTTCTTATTTATTTTTTTTCCAAATTAGAAAGTTTTTTTTTTTATATGTATGCTTTATTTAGTATTTACATTTAGAAATTTTCTAAATGAAAATACTAACAAATAAAAGGAACCTGCAAAAGCTGAATTTCGAACTGTAAAAATTTTTATAAAATTCTCGCCTACCATTCACACAGTAAAAACAGATGCAAAAATATATATAAAACATGCGTTGATAGAGTTTATGTATTTAACAAACCCACAATAATAAAATAAATTAATTCATAACTTGCGGAAGTATTTTATCAATTTGGTAAAATATATTTACGAGGAAAAAGAATGTGAGGCCTTTTTCCTCTCCAATGCCTATAAAGAGCAAAACATAAAACAATAAGTACAAAAAATCTTTGTCTATTATTATCCGATAAAAGAACAAACCTCACGAGGCGCGAATAAAAGAACATAACACATTTCGTTATTCAGTTTGTACGACACAGCGAAATGTGAAACAAATATTTTACTCTGTCGTTGAATGTTAAGCTTTATATTTATCTTAACATAGAGATTATAATTTCCAGGTGTACTTCCTTACAAGCATTACCTTATAAATGGCAATGATATGATATAAGAACTTTTATATAAACCAAGTCCATCAAAATGATAATAATAATAAAATATTGTGGTTAGTGTGGCAATGATTGATTACTGTGTTTCATTTCGGTTGAATAATAATATTTAATTTGATTATCCATATTATTTTAGATTTCTATGTGATAATAAATAAAGAAAAAAATGTTGATTTCCACAGGTACTGAAATGCAATAATGCTGGAAGAATCGGCTCCAACGCTGTCCTCGAACTGTACCACGCTGTATACTGAGATGCAGAACTATTTTAGCTTATACGATGAAGCTGACAAGCGATATATTAACTACTCACAAAATAATAATACACAGGTGTATAAAGTAAAATAGTTAACATTTACAAAAAACTTCACAAATCAACAAAAAATATAAATTAGTCTTAAATGATTATGTAAAATCTAGAAATTATGCATATCGTTAATTCTGTTGATCCCAATGAGAAAGTGATACTATTATTAAAATCGTGTATTGTCATCGCTCCTTCATAATTGTAAGGTTTTAAATTAAACTAACCGTACAAATAGATTGAATATTGATTTCAAGGATTCCATTACATGCAGATGAATCCAATAAAAGTGTGATAAAAGAGAAATCTATTTGTGGAAAAAACATATTAAATTATCTGTTAGTTATACCAGTCCATTATCCTGTCTTGGTGGAGCCAGGTGTTATGGACGGTCCTCTTTACCGGCATGGCGGTGGTGGCCACAGTGGGACACCTAGTCGTAGTGTGGATAGTCCTCGCTAACAAACGAATGAGAAGTGTCACAAATTACTTTCTAGGTAAAATCCAAATATATTAATTATTATATATTAACATATAAACTAATAATGCGTAACGACAAGTAGAGTTTTGTTTAAAACTATTTTGCAGATTTTCCATATCAAGTGTTTGTGGCCTTTACATCTAGATATATATTGAAACAATTCTAAATTTTCATTTACATGTAATTTAAAGAACTTCTTATGCATTTTATTATGAAACCAATAATTTTGATTTTACGAGTAAATATTAGTAAACTGACAAAATATATTTTATTTTTTTATGAAGACCTATAAAATTTTGTTTCTCGATAACAAATTGAGGTTCCATTGAATGTAACATCAAACGATATCTAATTTTGATGTTCTCCTTATTATTGGTTTATCTTTTTCTCATAGCGACCAATCTGTCTTTTTGTAGATTAATCATAATATTTAAGCTTGTTCTTGAACTGGAGAACTTTATATTTGTGTAGCAGCAAGCAAAAATGAATAAAAAAAAACAAATAACTTATTTGCTGTTACTAGACGTTGTAGATTATTTCTTTGACAATATAATATAAAATTATTTTTTCTAAAATATTATGACATTGAATTTACATGCATAGATCAAATCAAAAACTTTCGTTGAATAATTTTTAAGAGCTACCAAAGTTTAGAAATATGATTATTGAACTGTGAATAATTGACGAAGGAAACTCAGGCATGCTTTTGTTTTTAATAAAGCTACTCTTACATGTGCCTTTTTATATTAAGCAATAAACTTTGAAGTAGCCTCGCAGCGTTGTTGTATAACATAATATCCGTTAGTACACAAATCGAACATTAAAAATACGTTATGTGATAGGAAAATACAACATATTTATATAATAAATATTGAATATTTAAACTATTTATAAAAATGCTACTATTAGCAATACTGTCACAAAGTAAAATATCATGAAATATTACGCTTTAAAAATAACTATACGCAATCAATTAATTTAACAGTTTAATTATATTAACTATAAAAGTAGTTTAACTCAGTTTATTACCCAGCGAAATAAAAGTCCTATTGTAGTTTGGAATAAGAAATGAAACAAGGAATCCAAATAAAAGGGTGTATTTTAACACTTAAAGTAAATTAACTTTTAGTGTATAATTCTAAGTATAACATCTTCTGAATTTAAATTGGTGAAAACATTATTATCAAAGAAGATAAATTGTCCCGAAATTGAGACCCAAGTCATGACATCGCCGACCAACCTTTAGTAGACTAATAATATTACGGTTTTCGAGTTTGTAAATAAATATATCATACTTTTATATATGACATTAAACCAAAGCTTGAAGTCGTATTGCAAATATTTAACCACTTACAGCAGATGAAACGACAAACGTGCTGCGCTAGGAATCGCTGCCGCTATCTGGGTGGGCAGCTCTGTCATCAGCAGTCCCAACATCATATACTTCACCACCGACGTGGTCTATATTCTAGAAGTCTTCATCTACTTATTGTTCGGCCATTTAAGCGTATAAAATTATTGTTTATTTTGTAATATTTTTAGTTTGTCCTACTTTTCAGGTCTTAGTAAAAATCACTTACATTTCTAATGTATTCGGATGAGGTAGGTTCTAACGAGCGTTTTTATTTCTTCAAAAGCTATCAATCTAGTGAAGTATTAATAAGTATTAATAATTAACCAATAATGACATTAGAGTTGGGGTAAAAACTTTCTTGGTTAGATATAATTTTTTTTTTCTTTGTTACATATTTTAGATTACTTGATTATTTTTTTTTATTTAGATTATATATCTTGTAATATGTTCATATTCATTCTTCCTAGTGAACTACCCATTCCTGAATTTATGTTTATTTCAAAGACCGGTGATTGAATTTATATTTGAATTGATATTAAGCGGAAAACTAAATTTTACAGGCGAGTGTGCTTGAATATATGTATGTTAACTTAAATAAATGTTGTATTGTATAATAAATGTATATTGTATGTATATGTATATATGTATAAAATAAAGTAATGTATTTTAATGTTTTGTAAGCATTCATGGTGCTTTCGTACTTCTTGCCTATCATATCTATGACGTATACTTACGCGAAAGTGGGTGTGGAACTTTGGGGATCCAAATCTATAGGAGAGTGCACGCAGCGGCAGTTGGATAACGTTAAAAGCAAGCGCAGGGTAATCTTTTTTAATTACCATCATTTCAGATAGTTAACCGTCCAGTAAAATTGTTGAGACTTAATTGTGCAGAAGTCCTTCTTAACTCCCTATGGACCATTACACCGCTCTGTAGGTTTTATTATGAAAATGGTAATTGAAGGATTATTCTTGCAAACATTTTTTATGGTTAATTCAGTTTTATTCTTGTTGTGATCCTCGCGAGTTTAACAACATTTTTATCTTTTAATAATAATTATTATTGTTCTCGTTATTGTAGACTGTATTTAAAGAGTAATTACAAAATTACAGTGTATTTAGCAATTCTATGTGTAATCGTATTATATACTGCTGGATGAACTGGAAGTGAGTTTTAATATCAATTATGTGCTATCAAATGTATATTAATTATTTCCTTTTTCGTAATACTATAGTGTACAAAGAGTACATGAAAACTTTTGTGTTTACTGAGGGCAAACGACGAGTCCACGCACAGGCACCCCGCTAATTTTTTTGCATCATTCCAACTTAAACGCCGACCACTGCCATCTACAGTCGGCGCAGCCGGCCTTGTTGTTTTTGATGGAGACGCAGATATCGCAACTAACCAACCTAGCTATTATCCCTCGGATATAAAATGTAACGTCTTCGGCTTATTTTAATAGAATAGCAACTGCGTAAACTCTTCAGTTTATATTTGTTATTACAAATAAGTAAAAAAAATATCGACATGAAGTATTTTCTTTCTGTCTTTGTTTTGTGATTTCCTTATCACGGTTGTCTACACAAACAAAAATAATATTCATATTTACGAGTAAAGTCATAATCCTCCTATCACTTTTCTCTTAATATTGATATTTATGCTTTTTCTTCAGTAAATCTATATTTAGGTGTTGTTTGCGTAATGACTCCTTAATAATATATCACCTGTTGAATTATTTTTGCTTTTTCTAATAACAATTAATCGTTTAATTTTCCCTGATACTGCTTTATCACAATCCTCATTTAAAATACACTCTCATCAAAGGACAATCACGAAAGAGTGTGCGTCATCAATGACTGGTTCATGTGTTATCAGATTGTATTCGTCTCGTACAATTACACTTCTTCATTAGCTAACTCTCGTTAGTTAATGGCTAAATACATTGCTCAACCATTGAATAAACTTTCATACACGACTAAAAAGTTCATTCGCGTTTAGGTAATTCAATGGGTCTTACACAGTAATGGTTTCTCATACATTATTTATTGTGATGTAACGATTAGTGTATGAAATATTCACACATAAAAACAAATTTGCATCGACTTTAATTTCGAATAATGAGTTTTAAAAAATCCAGTTACTGTGTATGACTATAACAGGTAAAAAATAGATATTACTTTTATAATATGTAGGTATATAATATGCAAATCTCCGCAATTTAATTGTTAATTAGACTAGTATGTATTAAAAAATTAACAAGAATCAGTAACTGACAGACAGTCCTGACAGATTATAAAAAAATATATCCTCACTTGTTACATCCCAAACCAGTTTAAAGATAAATCTCATACCAATAGGGATCGCGTACCGCATTCAGATATTGTGTTACATCCAATAAATCATACTCTCGAGGGACACCTTACTACGTCTGACCCTGGTGAGGGCGGCGACAGCTTGTGCCGCGTAATCATCATCTGTATTTTGTTTAATCCCCGCGGACTGCACGGAAGCTAAAATACATATATCTCAATTCCATTAAATATTATAATAATTAGTCCTCCTCACCAATTTTCTTTTTTGCGTTTCCGTAATATATACTTTAGCTCGCGATTTCTGACACGAGGACTCGAATTTTAGTCAGAATTGTGTATTAAATTGTTTTTTTAAACACCGGTATGAAGCCCCGGATGTTGCAAAGTTTATGTTTTGAGTGGAGCGAGGTGCAGCTGTGGTGACTTGTCGTTTACCCTCTGATAATAGAAATTGCGATAATGATAATATCTGTGCACATGTATTTTTAAATATACACAGTTCGTTAATAATTCGTACTCTATAAATTCATATTTATCTACAAAACAAAAATATTAATTATACACATTACTTCATAATTAAACGCCCTCATTAAAAGAAACCACTACAACGAAACCCGTTTTATAAATTAAATTATCTTTTATATAACAAATAAAGACGAAACACATCATTTGACGAAAATATTATTTGTAATAAGGTTATCTTGATTTGCCATCGGTATAGCGTCCTAAATATGTTAAGTTATAGATATTAAATGCTTTAGTTTCACTAATTAGTTTATGTACTTTATAAGTAAGTATATATTCTCTTATAAGACTGTTCGTCTTGTCTGAACACTCAGTCATAATTTATATTTCATTAATAAATTAGACAAATGATACATGTTAATTCAATTGTCAATTGTTAATTAAAATTTTAATAAACCACAGTCGCATCACGTTTCTAGAAGGGCAGTGTTAAACAAATATTTTATTCATTTTGTATTTATACGAATATATAAAATAGTAATATAATAAATTAGATTGCAATAAGAAATGATTTTTCCAAATCTCTGAATCTAGAGGTTATACAGATATATCACAAAGTTACATATGTCAAAAGTTACAAGTGTCAAATTTATAATATACATGAGGGAAATCGAGCTAATATTTATAAAAATATAATGTGAACGTAATACGAGTAAAACACACAGAGCAGTTACACAACAATGAATGTTCAACTTTGTAAGTTGTTCATTATTGTACTGTTTAGAGGATCGCTTTTATGAATCCCAATTACTGGGATGTGTTAATAGTTAACATTAACAAAAAACAAAGTTAATATGACCTACTGCATGTATGTAAATAAACTTTTCTGATCGTTAAGACATATAGGGGACTTTATTTGCTAATTTAAAGATATCAAGCAATCCTCCCTTGTATTGAATGTGGGAATCAATAAATACGGCACCCATTTACCAATATAACCTGGAATAATTAGGCAAATAGCGAGTTCATTAATGGCGTCCCGAAATTCATTTAATGGCCAAATGGCGTGAGAAAGAGGCACATGTCTTTATTTTCAGAAATACGGTATCAAATTATATCCTTATCAATTTAATATATCAAATTAATCTGCTTTGTAGTTAAACAACAAAGTAAAAACATAAAAATAAGTCCTAAGTTTTATAAATATTTAAACAGTCAAATTGTTTTTTCAATTATACTGCAAAAATATATTTATATTGAAACAGTTTATTTAAAATACTACTCTTTATCTTAAAATGTGTATGTATATTTAAATATATAGAACATAATACGTTATGTTATGTGATATCAAAAAATATTATAACCCATGTGATAGGAAAATTGCATTGTATTATATTGTAGTAAGTCAATAAAACTGAACTGGTGGTTTCAAAAGTTTTAAAAGGTTGATGAATTGTTGTGGAGGGTTCTAGATTTGATAAACTTTATAGTGGTAATTAATTCAAAAACATATGTAGTTAGCTGAGAAACAAATCTTTCCAGATATAAGTCATGTAAGATTAAAATGCAATGATCACTCGATCATCAGAGAAAAATATCCAAAATACTAATGTTAGTTTTATAAGTATTCATTTTAATTGTAATAACATTAGTTATTTGTGTAAGGATTTACCGCATTTTGGTTTGGAGGGCTGTTTTTAATAATAATAAGTCCCTTTTCTATTCGAGCCCTGGAACTGAGCGGACCACGTAATCAAGTTTCAATTACTTCATAAGAAAATACATTTTATGTTAAAGTAACAGTAGACTGTTCTTTAAATTTCCGTTTTGCTTATTTTTGATTTGTTGGGTAAATAAATTAGTAAGTATGTGAATTTATTGATTGTCTTAATTATTTTTATTAAATAAAATAAGAGTTCTAATAATAATAATGATAGTCATGATAATGTCAGCTCTGCTGACATCACGACTTTTAAAGATGCGCCTTTAAATGATGTGGTTTCATATATAAAGAAATATGAATATTAAAAATTTTGGGGTTTGAGGTTTTGACTTCTATCAGTGAATATAACAACTGAAAATATTACATTTTAACATTAATTGCTTGTCTTTAAACTGACATTACAGTATTTAATTGCTCTGAAATTATGTTAGCGTCTTTAAGGTGGATTTTGATGTGAATCAATAAGTTTAGTAATAGGTGTGCGATATCTGTAAGGAGTGTTGTCAGGTCAACCAACGTACGGCATCAATATTCCTATAAGTAAATATCCACTAAGGAGAAGTTCAGGGAATCATAAGTTGCAACTGTTATCTTTTGCACTATGGACTCAAAATATAAATAAAAAATTTTATATAATCATTTTATACCGTCATACTCGTAGCTATCACAAAGTAGAGGTGTATTTTTTCATGTAACAAAAGTTAGTTGAAATTTTGATACTCCTTCATTTATTGGAATAATTATATTGTTTTGGAGTTTCGTTAATATTTCATTAAATGTTACTTATATAGTCATCTTTTATACCTTTTTTATTTATTAGTAAATTGTTTTGGGCTGAAAATTAGGTAAATAGACTAACAATATGAAGCAACTGAAATGGTGCCACGGAACAAATATTTTCTGAATTGTACTAACACGGATCTTGATTCCTTCTACGTATAATAATTATAATACAATGAACGCTGAAAAATATCCACTTTAATGACGAGAAACCGAGCTATAGTTGTCATTATCTTCACCTGAGAGGTAATGAGTTTTATCGATTGTTCTTTGTTAAATGGTTGGTTTCACCGTTTAAAAACGTTGTGATGTCAATATTAAAATTACAGGTGAATCTCTTTTTTCCAGCGTCCACAACCGCACTAGAGACATCGACTGACATTCAACGTAGTTATCTTAGAAACCGACATTGATATTGATATGCCTGAACGTGACAATATATTGTACAACATACTCAACTAAATAAATATCTATTGAATAAGTTTAATTTTTATCGATACAAGATGTAGTAGAACATCTCATAAATAAGAATTTAAATTTAATGACCTCTTCTCGGACAATGATCAAAAACGTTGAAATTAAATAAATGAAACTACTAATAATAATTACATAAATGAATATTCAAATAGCATTTACATTTTAAATAATAACTAGGCTGCATAGTACTTACAGCAAGGACTAGAAAGACAAGTCTTTACGTTCGTTAAGTTAAGTTACTACATAGTAGTAGTTAACTTTGATAATTTATCCTACTATTCAAGTACTGTAGGTATTTAACAACATAAACTTGATTTCATCTCCAGCAACAACTGAACTAAGTAACTAACTTACAGGGTTGGGATCGTGATAGGATCCGCTATTAAAATATTTATCTTTTAGATATGTAAAAGATAAAGATTATATACATTTATATAATATATATAGTATAGATACTTAGCTCTCTTTTTCTTAATGAACAGAATTATTTGATTGACTTATTCTTTATTTAAGTTATAAATCTTTTAAAAGCCTATTTAAAAGATATTTCCAGATTATAATATAAGTATATATATATAAACAATTGTAAGGCAAGTTTCATAACAGCATTGCGTCATCTTTAAAAATAGTATATTAGTCGAGGCGAACTTTAATTAGAAAGAATACTTCGTGGTTAAACTTCGCCTTGCCTAATTCACCTATTGTCATATGATTGTTGGCGATAACAGAAAAGAACATAAAAGAGTTTTTCAGTTATAACGAACAAAACAAATAACAATAAGTACAAAACGATCCTCTATATTATCAACCAATAAAAGAACAATCCTCATGAAGCACTTCATTCACGAACTACAATTTATTTTATTATTTAATGTGAAAGAAATATCTTAATTTGTAGTAGAATATTCGATTTCTGTTTATCTTGGTATTAATCGTTAATGAATAATAATAATATTTATGTTATCCAAGACGGACAAACATTACTAATGCTTACAGAAATGAACTTTGTTTAAAACAGATAGTCTGCGTCTGCGAATCTTACTAATTCCAACTTCACCCGCAATTTTATAGGCGTATTATGTTTTTTATTAACTCGAACGCAACGCTCCCGATCGCTGAATGAGAAATACAGAAATACTATTTAAAAATATTTTATAAAACCTATAGTGTCTACAAATCTCGTATATGATTCAAAATAAGTGCCATCTTAGTACCTCACATTTTTAAAACATTTTTTATCCAGACCGGTTAAAACGTTCTTGAGTTTTATAAAAACCATCTTGAAGAAACGGTGTTATTCGAATCACTATATCATAAGACGATTATTAGATTAATATTTTTTGTTTAAAGATAAATAATTTTATACCAAAACAGAGAGTCCCCAAAGTTTCCCTCGCCTTTATAAAATAGTTAAATTATTAAGACTAACCTCGGCACGAAAACGTAATACAATTCAAACATAAATAGTTTACCATATGTTTATTCAAAATATGGGCAATATTCGTAATGTTCATAATATTTAAATTTAAACCCTATTTGAACACTGTCGAAATATTTCGATTTCATTTTATATATTCTTTGTCCCACTGTTTTGTCTATCCATTTTAATGTCATATCTTTAAATTCTATGTATATTAATAAGCTTTATACCTCAACAAAGATCAATTTATATTCACTTCTTACGTCCCAAATCTATGTATCAAACTATAATTTCTTACGAATACAGATAGCATACTAAAGTTACACAATCTATTATATTCAATAAATCATACTCCCGAGGGACACTTAAGGACGTTAGTCTCCGGTCTGGACGGCAACAGCTTGTTCCGCATAAATTACCATAAACTCGGATCATAAAATCCATGGAAAATTAATATTATATACTTATAAACCATACTGAAAGTTGCAAAATTTTGTTTAAGTAATTTACTTAACCAACCATATTTTGTAATAAAATCTTTTTATTATTATGTTTTTTCTGTTCCAAATATTGTACTACCTATATTTAGTGGTGTTGTTATTTTGATGAGCGAATTTTTTAATACTCTATACAGTTATATATCAAAACCTTTAGATCTTTATTTATTTAGAAACAACTGCAAAAATCACACGTCCGATTCTGGTCTTATTTAGCTGAGAAGGTTAAATGAAACGTGACTTATTTGAAGACTAAGTTCATTAATTAACAATTTGTATTCTTCGTCAACATTCATTAGCACTCCTTTGTGTAATAAATTCCTTGGGCAGTATATTTAATATGAGACGTAATATGCATTACATAATTACTAAAACCTTTGCTTATTATTAAGATAAAATAAAGCGTACGATAGGACAATGTTGTTTTGAGTTTATCCTAAGACCAGTGCAAACTCTTGGCATATTAGATCTATCCAGCATTACTTTTTACTAAATTAATCTATTTTATTCATTTATTCTGTTTATAAATGTTTAAAGCTATAAGCATAATGTCATGTTTGTGATGAGTAATTAGATATGACGCCTTCAATCCTGCCCATCTCTGAACTAGCTAATTTAATTATTATTTATATTATAAGAATAATTCTATGAATATGTAAGTTTTTAATTGCGTTTCATATAAACGAAATAAATATAAAAACTCCAAATTCATATCTTTATAATCTGAAATAATATATTATATAATCTATATAGATAACGGTATAGTAAAAGAAATCGATTTGAAATGTTTTCTAAACACATTTGAAAATAATTGAACCGATAAACGCGAGTCGATAGCTATCGTCGGATGTATTCGTAATCAGATACAGTGAAGGTGGGTTCATTTCCTAACCAATATTGACTCTGCCACAATTGGCTCTGGGGACAATTTGCACTCGTTTGACACTCCCGCGAGTCCTCACCGGTACTGATCACTCATGATAATACACTAATATGTGTAGCTTATGACCTCTTAGTTATAAATTATAAATCATATACAAATTCAACAACAATCACAGTACAAAATTATTCTTTATTATGTGTCTATCATAGAGGTGTATGAATGTATCATGAACCATTTCTTGTCATTCCTTTTTAGGATGTTCTCATTAATTTTTATATGTTTATTTATTTATTTACATATTTTCCACTTTGAATCCATACCAGTGATCACTTGTGTACGTATGTTGTTTTTAATCCTCTGACCCCGATAGAATTGTGATTAGAGGAGGTAAAGTTTCAAACCACATTTTTCACGAAAGTGAAGCGTTCCTTACCGTACTACACCTAGTCTTAGATTAAACGGTGAAGCACAGAGCAAAGTAATTATGTTCCTTATCTTTATACTATAATATATGTACTATATATAATATATAACTAAGCTACCATAAATTGCTAAAAGCCATAGTTTAATAAAATAAATATACATTCATAAATCTTTTTAATTGCCTTCCCCTCTATTAAGCTCGTAAGATAATTGAACGATCCCTAAGTGTATAATTAAAGTTGTATATGGAAAACATAAGTGCATTCTTACTTCTTCACTAAGCATTAATATTTTGTGAGATATGAGAAGAATATTTAATAACTAAGAATACACAGCAAGTCACCGCCTGCACTGCTATCCGTGATGAGTAAGTATCTGCTACTGTGCGGTTTTTAACGACGTTTTTTCCAAGTATGACTAAGATGTGGAATGAACTTACTTCTTCCTTCCTATCGATACGATATTGGTACCTTCAAAAGGCCACCCAAAGACCGGCGGCGATCACTTATCATCAGTGACCAGCCCGGTCGTTTGCCCTCCTCTATCCATAAAATAAAAATAAAGATAATATTTATATGTTATATAATAATATGTATTTAAAATCTTGTTAAACATTTTTATAAGACAATCCTTTGATTGATTGATTACACTAGTACGTCGGCTCGTATCTCCTCACTTTACTAAACAATATATGGTATAAATAAAATACAAAATTCCTACCAGAGCTCTACCTACAATTATCACCCTATTTCTCTCCGCAGACCGTAGACTAATATAATAATGACCCTTGGGACAAACCAAATCGCAGCGATAAAAGGATCTTGGAGAAATAACACAGTTACGTCTTCTAACATATGAGCACCCCGGGACTCACACAAAACAGACGTGTTAAATCACGATACTTAATAAACTCAGATATAGTACAGAATACGTATAACATAAATAAATACGTCTAGCAAAAAGACTCAAAATCGGAAATATAGTTGTTTGTAATGTTGCTTCATAGACGGTATAGTACTTGGGGCTAATATAACAAGCGGCAGAATAGCTATAAAAATGTATCAAGTACCATTTAATTAAATCAATTTTTTAATCATATATGTTAAACACAGTAATCTCTTACATAACTCAATCTTATTTCCTCACATGCTGCAATTGAAATAAATTCTGAGAACAATTGCAACAATGAGTTAGCGTCACTAATGACTCGCGGCAGAATTACACTCAAACTGTGCTTTACTACCGTTTCAACAATTAATTCTAAATTCAATTTGCCGATATTGCACATAAAGTTAATAAGAAATTGTGTAAATCAAAAAGTAATTACAGCAAATGTAAAATAATGTAAAACAATGTTGAACAGTTGAAATTCCGATTAATGTTTCTTAATTCTTCTTCGTAAGTATTATGTTGGTTGACCAGAACGTGCCGTTAGAGAAAATTTCCAAACTTTGTAGCAAAACTAATAAGAACTTAAATTAAAGTAATTTACTTAGTAAACTAAGCTGAAATTAACTTGTTAGTAGGTCATTATGTCGAAAAAAATCTCTACCATGGCACTGTACTCGTGTCATTACCTTTTTGTCAAATCACTTATTATCACTCGAATAGAATAACAGCTTATCTGTAAATTCCTTTAAAGACCTCCCTTTCTCTCGTGTTTTTTTTACCCTGTATTCTGCTAAAAGAAAATGTACAGGTAAGAAATTTTAAACTTTGTATTAATAAAAACAACAAAAGAATTTTTATATTTTATAATATTTTAAACATTTAAAAAATAACCATATTTTTTTTTTATAACTTAAAAATTAACTTCTCGATTGAATACTGATTTAAACTAGAATATACTATAAATTAAAAAAGATTTTATGTATTATAAATATCGAGTGTCAATATGAATCAATCATTCTGACAACTTATCAAAAATAAATGTACCTTCTCTTGTTACATCCCACGTCAAGATATAAAGATAAGATTTCACACCAATAGAGATCGCGTACCGAATTTAAACATTTTATTATAGCCAATAAATCACATTCCCAGTGACCCTGGTTGTGCCGGCGACAGCTTGTTCCGCAAAATTACCATCTGTACTTTGATTAATCGACGTGGACTGCACCAAAACTAAAATGGATACTTCTCAATTACCAACAATCCATAAAACATTAGTTACATATATGAAAATTAAATAATAAATAATAATAATAGTTAGTATTCCTCAACAATATTCCTTGTTTGCTTTTGCCTAAAAAACAAATCGAATAATTATTTATAAATCAGCTTTAGTTCCTGATTTCAGACACCAGGCCGGGGGAAAAGATGTCAATAATGATCAGTTCTTGTGTCTATTCAAATTAATATTAACTTTTTAAAATTAAAGTTCAATTAAAAATCAGTTATTGTTACCTTAGATATAACATAAAGTAGAGTATCAATTAATTAATCAATCAATCACGGCAAGTATACTTGACCTCTTATTTTAGTATACCTTAATAATATATAAAATTAGTCTACAGCAAACAATCTAAAAACAATGATGTTTCATTTAACGAAATTCTAAACTTCAAGGTAAAGCGAAAAGAGACAAAGTCATTAACCACTTACTAAATAACTTTACAGTTAGTATAAGTAATAAAAAGGCAGACAAAATTTAACATTCCAGGCTTCAGCATCTCTTATGTAATAATATTTTTTCTAGAGTTAAAGAGCAGATTCTTTCTATATTATATTGTTCTTGTATATTGTACCTCTTCATTATATAAATATATATTATAACATTGAGAGGTGAGTTTAGTTTTAGAGCACTTAAGGGTTCGGCCTAAATGTTCTCCTCATCGACGTTTGGTCCGAATTGAGCATTAGGTTTTTTTTAAACACCAGTGCGTGAGATTGAAAAAGTTTTAACACAGCAGTCGAGTCCAATAGAAACATGTAGGTTTTATACCTCTTGAGTCAGAGTATACAAAAGAGTGTTATTTTAATTAAAATAAATCTACAAATTTTCATGCTACACTTAATACAACTTAATAACTACAATACACTTACTAATTTACATATATTTTTTTATTATATATGGGATATTTGAAAGTCAGATTTCTTATAAATTCTTAGTACATATTTATTTTTTATTTGAAAGAATAAATTACAGCGTCATAAATTACATGTCTTAAAAAATATTTAAAAAATAATTTTAAAACTCAAATAAACTTAAATAATAATATGTAATATAATAGGACACAAATAATAATAATGACATGTCCCAAACTAAAGTAAAAACATAAACAGCTATATATGTTCTTCACTAACAAAATTCTAAGTATATTTGTCTTAGTTCTCTCTTATATAACATTCTCCAGAGTCACTCAACTATTTCACATAATTAAAAACTGCAGTAATATTTGACACACTTTAGGTCATTTATTCAAAAGTCCAACAAAGTTTGTAAGCAATACGTTTTTAGAACTTAAATAAATTAAAATTTTATACAGTTCTGAGTTTATCTCGAGATTGAGTTTTCTTTACAATCTTTAGAGAATTGCTGCATTTATTATTAAATAAAGGTGTACGTTACATTTCTTGTTTATTATAAAAAAATAAAACGAATTACGAAAACTGGGAAGTAAACAAATAAAATACTATAATAACGTGCACTACATCTGCCTACCTTAATGTCATTGATTAGATTGATCAGAGTCGATCTCGTCAAAGACACAGAAATAACATTTAAATTAACCCAATGGACGGGCAATAAGTATCATTTAATCTGTGCGTGTAACGTATTTCTCTATTCCATAGGAATGATACTGTTTTATATGATTGAGAACTGAACTCTGATAAATATATTAATCATAAATCACTTTTCCTTAGTAAAAAAGAAATTATTGTCTAATTCGTAGTCCTGATTTTTTTCATAACATCACATTTTTTATTATAAATTTTCTTATTCAACAGCAGGTCTTATATCTTTTTAACAAAGGTGTAAACATCTCATTTTCTTTTTTTTTATTTAATTATATAATAATTAAAAAATAATAATACTGTAATAAAGTTATAATTGTTATAAAAATATAACCAATATTTTTAACAGTTAATTAATACAAGCCTTTTATAAAAACCAAAATAATAAAATGAATTTAAAACAAGGTAACAATTAATATTTTATCGTTATCAGACATTCAAAAGCCGAAGACTTTGATGTACGTGATGGTGAGAGAGACAGTGATCATATTTGTTATATACATATATGCCGAACCATTAAATTTCGTCATGAAATGTTAGATTTTTATGTATCGTTGGAAAATATAAAACAATTGGATTAATAAATAAACAATGAAAGATTTACTACCTCCAAGGGTGTTTCAGTCGAGATGACGATAAGCGATATGACGTTATATAAATAGAAATAAATCTCACAAAAAGTATGTTATTTATAATAAACTTGGAAGACTATAACGTATCAGTTACGACAAGTTCAAGACTCAGTTAAAATAATATTTTCATTTTTATAAAATGTTGTTCCTAACTGCATAATATTATATAACTTTGATAATTTATCCAACTACTTAAGTATTGTTAGTATTTAACGGCATAAAGTTAATCTTCTAACTTACAACTAAACTACGACTTTGTAACTGGCTTAGGAAATAACGATCGTGCTGGACTCCGCAATGAAAATCCTCATCTACTTATACATACATATTACTTTGTCTCTTTTACATGTCAGCAAACCGAATTATTAGATTGACTAATTCTTTATACAATTTGTATATTTTTAAAACCTATTTAAAAGAATTTGTCCTATATAAAAATACATGGTTAATTTAATATTATCTATTAGCTCAAAATGTACAAGAGCGGTAAATTTTTTGCTTAAAGTTATACGATTTAAACCAAAACAGAGAGTTCTAAAAATGTCTCTCGCTTTTATTAAATCATTTTAAAATTTGAACAAAGTCAAAACATTGTCTGAATATAAATTTATTGATATTTGTGTCCTATTCCGATTTATCATTTCACTAAAATTTTGCATTGTCTGCTACAACTAATAATTACATTATAGGTTAAGCTATACGTGCTTATTCTAGTTGGAAGCTTTCCTTGCGGATTTTTTTTTGTTCATTTACATAAATGTATTTGTTATGAGTTATAGAAGTTCGCGATGTTGAATATAGAAAAGCTCACTTACGTTTCTATCTTTGGATAGATTTTTCCAATGCTACCAACATTACCATATATAATATCATTGTTAATTATTAAATTATTGAATTAATTCAAGGATTTATTAGGATTTTGACGAAAATTTAAGACGTCTCATTGACGCCCCAACACAGACACATTTCCAAAAACTTTTACATATAGAACGTTAAATTAATCAAGACAAGTCTTTTGGAGACACAATTTGAGCGAAATTTGTCATATGTAATAGTATAATTTGTCATACTTAAATAAGACCTAACCAAATAAACATTTTTAATGTTTTGTGAGACAGAGCAATGTTTTATAAAGGTCAGACCTATTTCATAACAATCGTAACAATGAGTTTCCGTCACTAATGACTACCTGCATAATTACATTAGACCGATGCTTAACTACCTCTTCAACCATTAATTCAACTTTCCAACATGGCGCATAAAATTTTATAAGAGACTGTGTGTAACAAAAGGTTCTTACAGCAGCAAAAAATAAGGACGTGTGAACAACTTTAATTACTACTTATCCTCATCAAAGTCTTATAAGTTCTACACAAACTTTTAATTAACATAGTAATAACAACAAATTTAAAGTGCAAGTAAATACAATTTTTATATATTTCTATTAAAAAAATGATATTGTTTTTCATTAATAATTGTTTTTTTGTTTTTAGTATTTCGATGCCAGATATATAAAGTATATACTATGTATTTATCGGGTGTTGTGTGAAATATTGAACACACTGATATTTTTGTATGAGAGTGCGCTCATTATAAATACTAACAATATTGAAGGACAATATTTTGATAAATACAATACATACAAAGCAGGTTTAAGTTAATAATATTATGATTATACAGGGTGGGCCAAAAATTTTTGCAAATAGCAACACTTGATTTCTCCAAAACCGTGAGAGCAAGAGGCGCGCGGGTGGCGGGGCATTGTGCGTCGTTTAATGCAATTTTAGTCACGATGGAGCGCTTCACGGGACAACAGCGTGATTTTTGCGTAAAACAACTTTACAAAAACAACGATTCCTACGTTACTGTACGACGCCACTTTAGAGTTGAATACGGATTACAACGTGTAAGTGAGTCTCCAAGTGTTAATTTAATTAAAGCTTGGGTTAAAAAGTTTGAGCAAACGGGATCGACAACGAATATTAAACAAACTGGGCGACCACGTTCAAGAAGAAGCGAAGAGAACATTCGGTAGGTTGAAATTTCTGTAAGGGACGATCCAGAATCATCTACGCGTAAGCGGTCGGCGGCTCTTGCTATACCAAGAACTAGTCTGCGGCGAATCTTGCATTTGGACCTTAAACTGCACCCATATAAGCTTCAAATAAGATAAGAAGAACTGCACCCATATAAGATTCAACGCAAGTTATTTGCCGACACTATACGTATATATATGGAGCGATTCTCTAGCCTTGAGAATGTATTGTTTACGGACGAGGCCCATTTTCACATTAATGGTCACGTAAATAAACATAATTGTCGATATTGGAGCACGGTAAACCCTCACTATAAACACCAAAAGCCTCTTTATTCACCAAAGACGACAGTGTGGGCTGCCATATCCGCAAAGGGCATAATCGGTCCATAATTCTTTGAAAATAATCAAGGAAATAACGTAACTGTGAACTCAGTGGAATACGTGAAAATGTTGCGAGAGTTTTTGACACCACAGTTGCATGAATTTGAAGGATACAATAGCCGGACTTGGATGCAACAAGATGGAGCATCATGCCATACATCAAACGTGACTTTACCGGTGGTCAAAGAAATGTTTCCTAACAAATTGATTTCTCGCAGAGGTGATATCCCATGGCCTCCCAGAAGCCCGGACCTTACACCTTGCGATTTTTTCTTGTGGGGATATCTGAAGAGTCGAGTATACCTTAATAAACCGACGACCATATCCCAATTAAAATAAAACATCCACGAGGATATAGCCGGGATTCCTCGCAGCATGTGTCAACGAGTTTTCCAAAGTTTACGTAGTCGATTGCAGGAGTGCCAACGACGAGACGGAGCACATCTCGACGATGTCATTTTTAAAAAATAATTTTAATAAATGATAATTATGTTAAATAAATCATAAACAAGATAACATTTGTACTTTTATTTCTAAACATGTTTCAAAAAGTGCAAAAATTTTTGGCCCACCCTGTATATGGACAGTTCTCGCTCCTCCGCTTTTATTCAGCACTTCCATGAAAGGGACTCCTTTACATTACGATATTAAACAAAACTAAATACATTTGATAGAGGTTTAGCTAAATTATATTTACTTAATAAAATGGTTATTATTCTACCGGGTATATATTTATTATTACTGTTTAATGGCTACTGTTTATAAATATATTATTATTATACTTATGATAAAACGATACAAAATCGGTATAAAAACTTAAAATGTAAATACCGTCAATTTCCTAACACAGATCTCAAAACAATAGATTTTAGAAATATTATCCAACACTTTACTTTTTAAAGGCATCATACCACTGCTGTCTATTTGTTACAGTGGAGCAAGTGAGTAATCAGTATTTAAATACTTCACGTTTAAAATCGTTGTAAAAACAATCTATACTTAAAATGAAAAAGTGAATGCTTTTAACAAGTTCTGATGTGTAAAAGTGCCAATGACATATTGCGAGTCTTCGTAACAATCACGGGACGGAATAAAATCCACTTTTGCATATTTTTTATTACACGTGGGTTTTTGCACAAATAACCTATCGCAACGTATTTGAGAGCGTTGAATAGGAATTGAAGCCATATCAACACTGAAAGCGAAACTACATTGCCTTTAAAGCAAATTAATAATTTACACGAGGGAAACCCAACTTAGCTACATGTAATTGATGCCTTTGATGTGAATACAATAGAAGCTTACACAATTAGCTTTATTTAAAAATGTCAAACATACAGAGTAGTTACATAACAATGAATGTTTTACTTCGTAACTTGTTAATTATTGTAAAATCGTTTTCAGTAATTATACATTTCAATTATTTGTTTTCAAATTTCAACAATAATCTTTTTTTTGTTTTGAATATATTATATAATATAGGTTTTTAATGACTTAATAAATTGTTTTCAATTTCGTTATTCTGTGGAAGGGTTTTGTGAGGTTCAATAACAGACGTCACTTTGTTTGTAATATTACCTTTTATACATCTCAATGAATAGATTGACTTGGCAAACGGCAATATAAATTAATTTCAGGATAAAATCTTCTACTTAACATATACTCGTATGTGTACAACATTTTATCAAAATCTATTCGACGGTTTAGGTGTGAAATCATAACAGACAGAGTTACTTTTACATTTATAATGTTAATAGTCTAGTCTTTTGCCCCAGATTTGACACCACATACCAAGTTCTACACAATTTTTCAAATATTAAAAAAATAATTTTATCTAAACCATCCTGATATCATAAAGTTGTTTAGGAGATTACAGAAGAAATGAATGCATTTTTTTATTGCAATCACATACATTATTATGTTATTTTATGTTGCAGAATTTGCGATAAAACTGCACAAACACATGTACAGAAAGCGTTGCACTTTAAAGGCTTGTAATTAAAGATAGACTGACACAACTTTTTCGGTTGTTTTACCAACACTAATAAATATATTCTATATGACTGGTAATCTTTATGTATGAAAAGTTTTATCTATTAAGGATTTGTTTTTTTATGTTATTTGAGAAACATATCTCATAAATGGGATTTTTTTCTATAACTTAAATCATTTTTAAATGTCGATTATTACATTCTAGAGAAAATACTTGTCGCAGAATTTAATAAATCTGGAATTTTAAATATAAGGGAATATAAAAATCATAACGAAGTAATTTCAAATATGCTCAATGAAATGTTTCAATTAATAAAAACTATAGAACTTCCTTAATAAGTAATTGAATATATTGAAGTGCTTATTATTGTAGCAATGCTTTAAAATAAAAAAAAAGATGATCATAGATAAGATATTATTGAAATATATAATAACAAACCCTACATTGAATATTTCGTCGATCCTTATTTATCTCAATTATTTGGGATCGGAGACATACAGTATGTCAATTCCTTCCCCTCTTTTCTATCATACGTCACATCAGTGGATAGAAGTTTAATACACATATATTGAATAAGGCTAATTTTATATATTATGTTAAATTTGCCTTATTCGCAGTATTTTACTTCGAAAATTTCGATAACCCGTAGGCGATAAACCGTTACGTATCATATGTGGAACGTGAAAGTGTTAGCAAATATTAAAATCAACTCATTGTTCACTGGTTCATGATGTGGATTAAAACTCATATGAGCAGATAATTACTGAAAATATAGTATATAACTTGTTTTATTCAATTTGATATCATTCTTAAACTTACTTACTTATATCCATATATATTGTTTCATATATAATGTATGCTATTCATAAGATTTTAAAAATTCTTTAAATATCATTAATCGAGCTAATCACTGATTTTTATGGTCTGAAAACTCAATCGCATTTTGATTTAGATTAGTAGTAATAGTAGTATAGTATTAGTAATGCGTTTTACTTAACTTTGATATACCAGGACATATGTTCTATTTCATACTCTATCACGTGCCTACATAACTGTGTTACTCGTAACATTAGTTCAGAACTACCCGCATTTGGTGAGTTTAAGAAGAATCACTTAGAATTTTCTATTACTATATTTTTAAATAGCACTTTACTTTATATTACTGTCTGTGAGGATCTTAGCGAGTGGTGTATTACTTGTGACCGTTTGTATAAATGTACCTTTTAAATAATAAATTATTTTTCCAAATAGATGCTGGGATGCCGAAGGTTGCTCCTTATGTAGGTATGTTTATGACTAATGACACTCAAAGTTACTTTTTTAAACCTATTTTATTAATAATTATTAATAATAATTAAATATAATAATAAAGATTAAAATATTTTTATTATCGACGTTTTGACTTCTATCAGTGAATATAAAAACTATATATATACATATATATAACAACTATATTATATTTTTACATTATATTCCTGTCTCTAAACACCAGTCTGCGATAATATGTATTAACATATATTATTTAACCGCCGCGGAGTTAAGATTAAGGTGGATTAAGATTAACGCCTTGAAGGTGGATGTTTCATGTTGATCAAAATAATATAGACTTTTAAAATAGGTTTAATAACAATTTTGACTGATTAAGATTTTATAAAATGATTAAAATGATATTTACAATATATAGATTTTTATTATTTGAAGACTATATCTATACGAGTATCTATATCTGCTGAAGATAAATAATTATGATTTACAAGGAACAAATATATGAAGCTTTAAATAGGCGGATATTAGTTTATTAAACATTGAAAAGAACACTAAAATATTAGTCACGGAATAGTGACAGTATTACAACGTATTCAACTAACTAAATATCTATTGAATAAGTTTTATATTTATTAAATAATCCGCTGATTTAAACAATTTTTCTTAATTAAAAAACACACCAGTTTCTCCATCAGTGAATTCTTTTATTTATTGATTTGCACGGCAGAAACAATGCTGCTGGCGAAATAAATCTCGCAGCATGGCTCTATTGAATAAATATTTAATTTAAATCAGCGTAATATTGTTTAAAGATAATTTCTTTATAAATATATTTTTATACATTTTCCTTTATACAGGCCGTGGTTTGTAGTTCTCTTTATTAAATAATGTATAACATATCTTATTATTAATGCTACTAATACTTAAATAACATAAGTACATAAAAAAACAATAAATAAATATCATCCACAGTGATTAAGTCCACAGCAATATAACATTGTACATTTTTAATTGCTTTATGAAAATTCAATGCCTTTAATAATAATACATATATCTTAGGTATATATTTAAAATGGTGTTTGTTGAAATACATTTACTTTTAATTAGTAGAGGAATGATATCAACGTTGTATAATCTAAATTAGAACGTAGTGATATTATTTATTATCTCTGAAATAACACATGAGGAGCGCGGACTAAAACTAACGCGGCTGCACTCGTGCACTATAACGGACATAATCTTAATGAGTGCTATTTGCATGTTAATTACTGGTCGTTGGTTGACACACACTAAAAGAATTAAAATGATTTTTAAATGATGCTATTCCGACGATTTCTAACAACGTTCATTTGTCATTTGCAGTAGAGAAAAAGACATATTCTGAACTGAAACACATAGCTTCCATTATATAATTCAGTCTTTAATTTATTGTTGTTTTATAATTTTTCGAGAAACAATAAATAGGATATGCTCGTCTTGTAGTTGTGTAAATACTGTGAAAAACACATTTCTAAAAACAAATAAGCAAGGTATAGAAATGTATTCGTATTTTATGGTTTTAAATTTAGGATAAAATGCAAAATATAAATTTTTATCGACGACACTATTCAATATTTACAAATATTTGAAATACCTTGTTGTTCTAAGAAAGTTTTAGTTTGTTTTCGTATAAAAGTTTTAAATATTATTAGTTTGAATATTAAAAGGTCTTTCATTTGAATTCTGATAAAATTTTATTTCACTTTATTACAGTTAAAATAATTTCCCACAAAAATATATCAGAACTAACGTTCCTTCGTCCATGTTGAAATGTATAAAATAATTTATATATTTTATTATATTATAATAAAAACACTTAAAAACCAGAAAAAAATATGTATTTCGATACATTTTTATTAAATGTAATTGAATAAATAAATATGTATGTAGTATACGAGTATATTGTATGGGGTATGTTGGAGCTCTCAAGAGATTGTATATCGTAAAATTCAATGTATCAAACAGAAATACTGTCTGAAAAATAAAAATATTTATAGAGAACTGTCTTACGATACTGTATTATATATGTTGAAAGCATTTAACAGTAGGAAAATATCCAATGTAGAAATAAACACAGTTACTTGTATTATGTAAGTAAGTATAATTTATTACAAATTATAATCACTAACACATAATTCTACAAGGTACACTACACTTTAACTTTAATAAACACTTGTCTCTTTAACTCCGGATACGAACATTTCCACCGACAGAATATCCTCTTCTGATCAATGAACACCTTATAAACAATTCTGAAGCAAGTTTCGTAACAACGGTGCTGTTCTTTAACAATAGGAAACTAGTCGAGACGAACTTCACAAACCAAGCGTTGATAATATTCATAAATACTCTCATAAGAATGTTGGAGATAACAGAAAAGCAGATAAAACAGTTTTGCAGTTACAACGAACAAAACATAAAACAATAAACACAAAACGATCCTTTTTATTATTAACCAATAAAATAACAAACTTCAGGAAGAGCATCCTTCACGCAATGCAGTGTATTTTATTACTTAATATCAAACAAACATTTAACTTTGCTATAGAATATTTTATGGTTTTTGTATATCGTTGTTCATAATCGTTAGATTAATAATTAAATATTTATATTTCAGTCACACAACACACAAACAATACCAAAATTTTAGTAAACTTAGAGAACTTGGTCGCTTTTTTCATGAAATGACTATAATGTGACAGTCATATACAAAAATTCCTTGCTTGGAACGGTCATATTACGTAAAATTTTCATTCCGTAAGAAAGTTATTCACCCCTGTCACTTGAAAGTAATGAATAATATTAATATTAACTATATAACTAAATTTCACCCAAAATAAATGTCAACCGATAGATAAAAAATATAACAGAACGTCTCATAAATAAGGAATCAAATTTGATGGTCTCTTCTGAGTCATTGCTCAAAAGGGATCAAATTGTCAACCAATGATAATTATAGAAATTAATATTTAAATTGATATTGTTTTATTTAATAACTCGGATTAGTACTTATAGTCGGAATAGATCGACAAGTCTTTAGTCTGAGTTCGTTATGTACACTTGTTTTCTAATTACAAACTACATAGTAGTAGTTAACTTTGATAATTTATCCAACTATACAAGTACTCTAGGTATTTAACAACGTGAACTCGATTCCATCTCCAACAACAGCTAAACTAAGTAACTAACTTAGAGGATTGGGATCGTGCTACTCATTTCAATTAAAATCATTATCTTTTTAATATTACTTTAGGTTATTTTTCTTAGCGAACAGAATATTTATCTGATTGACTTATTCTTTACATAACTTGCAGAACTTTTAAAAGTCGATTTTGAAGACATTTCCAGATCCTAATACAAGGTACATACATATATAGTATAATATATAAATAATATTTTACTAAAACAAATATATAAAAAATTACTGAAAAAAAAATTTTTAAGATTAAATTATTGGTACAAAAAGAGTTCTTAATATTTCTCATTGTATCGATAAAATTGTGAAAACTATGAGGACTCACCTCATACTAAAAGCACTATATTCCAAACTGAAGTGATATATGTTTATTTCAAAATACGCGTAACAGTCACAATGTTCGTAATATTCAGAGTTAAACCCTATTCAAAATCATTGTCAAAGTATTTCAGAATATATCATTTATTTATATTCACGTCCCATTCTATTTTATCTCATTTCAATGTCATAACCGAAAATTAGACATTTTGATTGTACATTTAACATTACTGTTTAATTAATAAACAGCAATTATTATCCAAAGAAGAAAACATTATTGTAATTATATGTTTTGTGGATAATTTGCTATGTGCAGCAAAATGATGATTGCAGTATTGTTTTTGCTTTAAAAACCATAAATATTTTTAATGATGACGAGCTTCCGAGATACAAGTTCTATTTTATTATTAGCACTTATGAAGTCGATCGTTTAATTTTATTTAAATATTTAAGAACAAAATGTCATATTTATCGATTTTCATGACACATATTTTTATTTTCTAGATTGTATTTGTTTTTAAAACCATAGCTTCTAATATCTCAATTCACATCTTTCTACCGTACACTGTACTGTAGCTTCTACATCCAATGTTAGACAATATTTTTCAACTTATGTAAAATCAGTACATAAAATAAAAATTTGGAATTAGTAATAATGTTCATTCGCCCTCGTTTGCTACGATGTTCTCATCGCTGCCTCTTGGGCGGACATCTCTGTTATCATTAACAACCGTTACATACCTAACCAACAATGTCTATTACCTAAAAGACTACATATCTACAAGACTAATGGTACAAGATAAGGTTTACAATAGAATACTTCTCATTTTAATTGTTTAATGTATAAATATAATTGTTAAGTATATTTGTATAGTAAACCCTTAACGCAATTTGTATAGCGTACAGATGACACATATAAGATAGTTATAATTATTTTGTGTATTCATGATCGAGTACGTTGAAAAACAAATATATGTGAGTCTGTTGTTCATTGATTCAAATATTGATGAAATATTGAATATTAATTCAGCTACCGTTACATGCTTAGGATCTTTTGAGGATCACCAATGGTGAGGTTTATACAGCAACACCAATGAGCAACATTTAGACTGCAAAGGATCCAGAGCAAATTAATCATAGTTTCAGCTACGTTTCAATGTGGAACAATATTTGTATAACTCTACATATTATTTTTTTTACTTACACTTATACTATATATACCTGATCATTATGATTTCATTTCATCAAGTCACTATTAAATAAACAATCTCAATAGTTGATGAATACACTAAAACATCTTATATAAAATATCGTCGAAAATATGTGACAAAAATGATTGAAAATTCAATATATTAGTCGTTCTATATAATTAATATATAATTTATTAATGACGAAATTAGGAGGAGAGATTTAGACCCAAATCTATAGGAGACTAAAGGCGGCGCAGTTGGATAGTACTACACCACTATCAATTGTAATACTCGCAGTGCCAGACCCTGGTCCAGTTCAGAAGTTCTCTGTAACAATGAGTCGTTGTATCACTCTATTATTCTCTCATTTTATTTAAAAAATCTGAATAAAATTATATAACTTTTTTGTAGGTTGTTAGTTTTGTTGTAACTCGCTCATCAATTATCTATAATCTGTTTCACTTGGTTACCTTGCTTGTACTTGCTATTCTAGATAACTATGAGTATTAATGACAATAAGAATCTCAATCCATTCATATTGTACTTTACTTAACCCTACTTTCTATAATAACATCCATAAATAAATACTATTTGAACTTACATAAAAATATATTGTGTAAAATTTCAGGATAAATGGTATAAAAAAAACGTATTATATTCATTTTCATGGTTTTTTCCGGATGACAGCAGGGCGGGTCAGCTGGACCAGAATAAGATCAACGCGGTCATCGATTGTCATCATTCGTACTACCAAACAACTGAGTAATATTTTTAATATATTAATAAATACCTAACAGATTCCTATATATTTTTTCGTAATAAGGACGTTACAATCGTCAGGTTACGTTATAAAAAAGTGTAAACTAAAGTCAGCGGTGGGTCACTTGAAGTAAACAACTCAAATACTTTTACTAAATAAGATACATATTATAACAACCTTTAAATTAAAATCCTAGATGCCACTGACAATGGACAAGCGAAGACATATAGGTACAATTAAAAAGTAAATCTTGCAAGTTAACTGTGTGTGACTACAGCAGGTACAAAACGAATACATTGTATACTTTTTATCAAATAACAATAATAATCAATATCCCTGACACCTTATCAAAAATAAATTAATCTTCTCTTGTTCCATCCTAAATCAATGTATCAAGTTATAATTTCAAATCAATACAGTTCGCTTCCCGACTTTTGAAATTCTGTCATATATAATAAATCATACTCCCGAGGGATACCTCAATACGACCGACTGTGGTGAGGGCGGTAATAGCTCGATTCAAATAATAACTATTTGTATTCGGTTTTATCTCCATAGACTGCACTAAAATTCTTCCACCTACCAAAGTTTCACGAAACGTGGTTCACATAAAATATAGTGTCATAATTAGATAATTGTTACTCCTCCTTACTATTCCTGCATTTACTCTGACGTAAAGAAGTGTATTCAATTAATTATATTTTAAGTAGCTCGTAATGTAGGCATATGTTATGTTGAGACATAAAAAAAAGCCGTAATTGACTGAATGAGAAGGAAGGAAGCGTATTTGGCTAATTTGTAACAATACATTGTATGTCATGCCTTCACAACTAAACTAACAAACCGAAACCATTGAATTTTTATTACTTTTTGTATATAGATCTTTTGATATCAAAAGAAAGAAATAGGATACTTTATCCTGAAATTAAACTATATCGCCCGTTGCGAAATGCCAAGTCACTGTGCATTAAGGTATAAAAAGGGTAATGTTAATACAATGAAATGTTATTTGTAAACTGACAAGGTATCTAACAACTATGACAAAGTGTTTGGAGAGCTGCTCCCATAGATTATTACTGAATTAACCGATATAGTTTAGATTTAAATTTTGATAACACTTTACTTTATTTATTGGACAAGTTCGGGGAAGCTTCTCTATTTCTTTAGAACTTAAATAAATTTAAATTTAATTTGAATATCGATGCTTCGAGTTCACCTCAAGTTTAGGAGTTTGGTTGACAACTTATAGGGCTGATAATGTTAACTTTCTAAACTTACAACAAACAAACAATAAACTTCCTTATTTGTTAGATAAGCACAATGGAAACAGAAAAAGCATTAATATAAACGTAACTACTCGTACATACGGATGGTTCTCCATTTCATTAGTTATATTTAGTATAGTAATGTACAATAAGTGACACATTGTTAATTCAACAGCGTAAAAAATATTGACAATAACTAAAGTCTTTACTGTAATTGTATAAAAATATTAAACATAGAAAGGAACTTAAAGCAGTTTTCCGGTTCGCTGACCGTAAAGAAAACATCATAAAACAATAAGTGGAAAACATTCCTCTTTTATTACGTATTATCCAATAAGAGAAAAAGCCTCATGAAGAGCAGCATTCACGCAATTCAATGTATTCTATTACTTACTATGATACAAATACCAAGAGTCGTCTGCTGTGGTAAGAGATATTATTATAACAATTCATAAGGAAATACACAAACACTATATAATTTATGCTGAACTTGGTGGCTTTTTTCATTTATTTGCAATAAAGTGACAGTTATAATCATCCTCATCATTCCCTCGTAAATATTGAATATACTGATCTTACGCTTCGTCCAGGAGCAAAAGACAACCGATCGTCAGAGAACCTAACAGAACGCCTCACAAATAAGAAATCAAATTTAACGGCCTCTTCTCTGTCATTGCTCAAGAGTTAAAATTAGTCAATCGTTAGCAATACTTATAGAAACTATCATTGTTTAAAAAAAAGTAGTCTGAAGTTAAACTTACTAATGTTAACTTAACCCGTAACTTTATCGCCGTATTTTTTTTTACCGTACACTAGAAAGATAGAAAAACATTTAGGGCACATTTTCATACAGTATTTTTTATCAAGATCGATCAGCTTCTTGAGTTATAGAAAGTTTTTGTGTGTTAAATTCAATAAATGCTAGAATTCGATTCAGTGCATTATAAGACGACTATTTATTACAAAATTAAAAAAAAACATCAATTATGCTGACAAAACCAACAGTATAACCACTGCATATAGTATGTTAATCTAGGTGGACAATTTTATACAATATATTATATATGTTATAGGTGTATCAATTTCGAATTTACCGCAATGTAAAGTATATATATACTATATACTCTGTTCTATAAGACTGTAAGTACATTAGACATATATATTTGTAGCAATTAGTTTTTTTTATTGAAGTTAAACGATTTATACGAAGTAAAGAATCCCAAAAGTTCTTCTCGGTCGTTTAAAACTGTCAAACTATTAGGACTTTCCTTACTTTAAATACATACATAATACATCTCAAACAGAAATATTTTATATTAATTACAAATACACATAAAACTCGTGACATTCAGATTTAAACCATACTCGAACACATTGTAGAAAACATTCCAAATTTACATTTTATTTATATTTCTGTCCCATTCTCTTTTATCTCATTTCAATGACAAGTTTAGTAGTATTCAAGTCCCTTTAAGAAACCAGGAAGGATTATTACTAAAACAAATAAATAATTATCTACAACAAACTTGCCGGTAGAAGTTTTGTACAGTCTACTAGTACTAGTAATAACATAATAGATTAAGCTGAAGTACGTATTGCACTTAGAAGTTTTCTCTGCAGATACTTTTAAAATCTTTAATGTTTCTAACACCTTAAGTGCTTCCCACTCTCGAGAAAACTTATTCTACTTTATCATTAGTACCTGTCAAGTCGACCTTTTAGTCAACATATCAATGTTTAAGAAAATATAAATTGTTATTTTTGCTATTCATTCATAACATTACGACTTGTTCGTTTTCATATCCGTTCTTAGAACCGAGCAGTTATTTTCGGAGGATTTTATTGAAAGGAGGAATTGGAACAAGGCTGAGAATAGAGTACATAATCGGGAGAATGAAAAACCAATAACCAATACGGATAATTCTATTTTGGAAGATATTTACAAGCTAATGTTAAAGTCATGTTGGTATGCCAGGATTGTGATGATGATGACATGAAATAATGTTTCACTTGTGACAGTAATGATCAGCTGTTGGATTATGTCAAGTGACGAAATTGTATAAAACATATTTGAAACCAAAGTAAAATTACTTTATTTCGTGATGACCAAAGACAAATTATATAAACGTACGTAATATTTTATATCATGTTTACGGCTGCAGTACTTTAGTACAAACATGTACGTACATGTATGGACATTTATGTACTATATATACTAATACTAGAGATATAGTTTATTAGATTACATACATGTATGTATGTTATCTCTGAAAATATATTAATACTTAATTAAAAAGCATTGATTGTCGTTGATATGTATTTGTTGTTTTTAATAATCGTAACTCCTTATTGTACGCAATACATATGCAAGCACAAAACCCGCTTCTTTTCATACATTCGACTATCCGGATTTTCGATTATCCGAACGCCTAACGACAACCATTGTCAGGGTCCGTTTAATCGAGTTTCTACTGTACTCGTAATATTAACAATAACAGTATTTATTAAGGGGGGGGGGGGGGGGGGGGGTAAGGTCAAATCGTACAAAAAAAGCCATGTTTTCGTGATTTTTTTTCTGACGACACAGTTAAAATTTATTTACTCAACCAATGGTACATTAAAGTATGACATTCGAAGAATATTTCATCAAATTTTTATAAAGAAATATTAAAAAATACGGCAATGGCAGCAATTGTTCGGACGTGTCTCGAAAAAAAGTTGAATTTCGGTGCCCCTCATAACTTGGTGCTGGATCATCTGAAATCAAAAAATCAAAGTTCATTCGTAAGATAATAGTTTTTCCCAGGTAACGCTGTCGAGTTTTTTTTTTCAAAATTTTTTTTCATTTTTTCGAACACTTTGAAGTGAAAAACACAATTTTGTGGGAAAAAATCGGCTAATTTGTTATTGCAAAATCAAAATTATGAATAAAAAAAAAAACTCGACAGCGTTACCTCGTAAATGATGTACAGAAATAGTGTTTAAAATTTCAAAAGGATCGGTGCAGTAGTTTTGGAGTTATCAGGGGCACCGACTTTGAAAACATGAGTTGTGGGAAAAACGCTTTGAAGTTTTAATCACAAAAAAATCCAGTTAAAACGTTTATAAGCGAATTTTATCGACATACCTCACACTGAGTCATCAATGCCAGGTCCATAGAGGATGTTGCTATCATCGATGATATCTAATGCATCTTTTTGCTCCTGCCTACGAAGAATCCTGCCTTCTTTGGTTTGTCGTTCAGCTTCCTGCTCTGCTCGGCTTATGCGTATGGAGTCAGTGGATCGCGCCCAGTCATGAGCGCTTGATCCACAACTGATTTCCATGTCTTGCATGAAGGTGAGTAAAGCAAACGAACCTTCATTGAAGACACTGGCTGCCACATAAGCTGCAATTTCAACGACGACAGAGGTTCCACTCAAGTGCTTCGGTGAGATTTTCCAAATAAGTTGGTTCAAACTCTCATTGTTGTTCTGCGTGAAGCCTCCGACACATTGTTCCAGGAGGGCATCTTTGCTCAGATCTTCGTAGATAGGCTTGATGGCATCCAAAACATCCTTGGGAAGAGCACAATACGTGTGTTTGAACGAATCCAATGCATTAGCAGCTGCAGCTTTTTGCCATTCGCACCAAGAGTCCGCGCCGCTGGGGCATTTTTCGTGCTGTGGATTCTCGTCCGTCGAACTGTAGTGAAAGAATGTTGCCCAGATAGCGTTCTGCATATTTTTTACGGAATCAGAGTGACGTCTGATAGCCAATCCGTAGTATACCGTCAATTTATCGATAATTTTGGCCGTAAGCTTCCCTTTACCAGACAGACTCTTTCTTTTGATTTTCTTTCCAGCCTTAGTTTCGATATCTACAACGGTCTTTTTGACTATTTCACGTAGACGAGTGCCCATTCTTTTTTGAACATGTCCTACACATTCTTTTTTTACTATTGAAAAATCATCACCATAAGGTTTAGAATTCACTAACCCGGAGTAAGCTTTGGAGTCACCGTCGCCAATATAGTTGCGATATCGTACACCATTATTTACCGAGCGTTGAAAAATTGTTTTTATCGCTTCGACCTCCATATTTCCAGGTGCGCCAGTATGATTTGCCTGACAGTTTCCAGTATCTACATGAGCTTCATGCCATTCTTCGTATTCGGCAGAGTTCAATTTGTGTTCCCAAACTTTACATTCGTCTCAGTATGAACTTTTGACGAGAATGTCAAGCACTTTACCAGTAAAGTAACCGATTAACGAGGTGACGCCGAATAAAGATGAGTAGCCTCTTTTTTTCCATGTTCCGTCGCCTGATACACTGAGTTCGTCGGCATCTTCAGTTTTTTTTTCTTCGGCTGTTGCTGCTCTTTCTTCTTTTGTAGCAGATGAAAAAAATCGATTCGCTACTTCTCTTATAGTCGAGCACATTTTCTTCGCGTAATTATTGTAAGTCGGTCTTGATAAAAATGAACTAGACAAATCCATCAAGCCGCAGAACTTATCACAGCCAACTAATCCAAGGCCTAATATCCTCATCACGAAAACAAACCGATAATTCACTTCGTAAATACCAGAGTTTATTCGAGCACTAGACGGAACGTTTGTAGTTTGTTTACAACTTTCGCACGACACTTTGATGTGAAATCCAAGACCTTCTTTCTTAGTCGAATGAAAATTTACTTTTCCATCACACTTCACACACTTTACTAGCGTAGAAATTGTTGCAAAGACCAATAAAAAATCAATTACCCTATAATGTTGTTCAAGATCCTCCCTAATTTGATTTTCAACGGTGATTTTTATTTTTTTAGCTGACGCGCTTCTTGTCGTAATGTCTTCGCTTTTCCGTTTGTGGGGAGGTAAAATTTTTTTGGATCGATATAATCTCGAACCAGTTGATTGTCTATCAGATCTTCCAATTTTTTTTGGCATTTTTGTAATAATTTAGCAACAAAAATGAATGAAAACGGAGGTGAAATTATGCGCAAATAAGAACACGTGGATACGTCTGCTCGATAGGATATTTTCTGCGAACTGAATTTTGTACACCACACTGACAGAGTATACAGATCAGGTATGAATCTAACCTGTTTGTCCTTGTCTTCAAATTTCGATAGATGGAACTGGGAGGTAAGGGAGGGAGAGAGTGGAACATTTGCCGGGTAACAATAGCACGCTCGGGTCGGGGCGTTCGGATTGGTTCGGGTATAGGTACAAAAATCCGGCAAGTATAAAAATACTCATAACTTCGTCAATTTTGCTCCAAATGACTTGAAATTTTAACACAATATTCTTCAGATATTACGGATTGAATTTCGAAAATAAAAAAAAAATGCAAAAAAAAAATTAAATACCTTACCCCCCCCTTAACGACGTTATAATCCTACGGGTATTTTAGAAACTTTAATCATTAAAATATTCCACATCGATCTTTACATGTATTACGAATTACTTAGATTTTTCAGAATATCGGAATATAATTCCATATATTATAATAACGACAAGGCCAAAGAAACAAGTTCCCACTGAAATGAGCGATGAAAGAATAGCGTGATATATTTCGACGAACCAATAATTTGTAACAAGACAAATTGGACGGAAGGTGATGTTTGTTAGCGAGACAAATCTACTGAAAAGATGAATTATAATGTATTATGGTACCAACTGATTCATTGTCTACTGCAGATTGTAGTTTCATTTTCACAAAAACCACAAAAACTAATATAGTTTACGTTTATATAGAACAAAGTATAAAAAGAATTACGAAAATTATTATAACTTATATATTTCAATATTAATTAATAAACATTATCCTACCTAATACAATATGTATGTATTAAAAATATAATAGTATTAACGTATAAAAATTAATTATTTATTTATAATATGAATGGTTTTAAATTATCAATACTTTTAAAATGACATTTGGTCTTTCTTCATATCGACCTCTCAACCTTGAAACTTAGTATCTTTATTGATATTTTATTAAATTATTTATTTTCACTGAAATTAATAAAATGGCCTCGTCCGGTCTTAAAATTCCTTTTTTTAATGATTTTCTGAATCTATATTTTCACACGTGAAGCTAAAACTTTGTACCCTTTTTACAAAAGTTACGTGGACAGAGGAATGTGTAATTTGGCACAGTTGAAGGAGTACAGAAATATTATTTTTTATATTACATGGCTCATAACCCATTAGAAATACAATCACTTAATATAATAATATATTACACACACACACTACCATACGATACAGATTCAATGATTACGTTTACACTATCCATGTCAGTCAGTGTCAAACAGTCGCAGATTAGTGATGTCAGCTTAAGTAATAGAATAAAAAAACATAATATAAATATGTAGGCAATGGTTATAAGAAGTCTTTTTGTCCAAATCGTTGTTAGACCACTACTATAAATAAAGATCTATTTCGTTTCATTATAAAACAGATAATAATTACCAAAGAGTTTTGTTTCTGCAGTATTTGAACCATTATTCAACTTTTAAATTGTGTAAATACTTTTCTCTTTATTTATAATGGCAGAGATTCCACTTTCGATACCTGACTGTATAAATAATTATTTCTTTCTCTATTTGTTTAAAAATATAAAAGCTTAAAATAATGAAACAAGTTTATAAACAATTTCCATCACATTTTATATGATATGTCCATGAAACCACCATGCATACCTGAAACCACCTCGACTATGTGTATAAATAGCCTTCACAGCTTAACAAAGACCAATTTATCTTCACTTGTTGTATCCCAAAATCAATATATCAAGATATTATTTCATACCAATACAGGTCGCGTACCGCATTTACACATTTATAACCAATAAATCACACTCCCGAGGGACCCCTAAATACGTCCAACCCTAGTGCGGACGGCAACAGCTTGTTCCGCATAAATTATCATCAGATCAGTTTCAGAGCCTGTGCCAAATTAGTTAAAGTTAAATCGTACTGGAAACCACAATTTTTATTATCATATATTATTTTAATTTAATATAAAATACAAAAAAAGACATGTGTGTTTTTTTTGTATCAAATCTTTTACTGCCTATATCTTACTACGATGGTCAAATATTCTGAGACTATGATAAGGTTATTCAATTTAAATTAAATTAAAGGACTTTTTTTTTCAGTTTTCCCAACATTTTGTGTTCGTACAGTGCTCAAACTAATAAATTTTGATAAAACACGACTAGTTTTATTACTTTCTTTGGCAGAGTTTTAAAGATTAAAACAAATAAGCTTAAATTATTACCAAAATCTGTGCTTGTTTTTAGGATGTAATCGAGCATACGAAAGGACATTTTTGTGTTTTTGAGACTTTCTTCAGTACCAATTTCAAGACGTCTGCCTTTAAAATAAAAGCTTTTTATCTTTTTAGAAAGCGTAAGAGAATAAAACGTAGCCCATGACACTAAAAAATAAATAACGTTAAATATTGTTTAATGTGACTTACATACAATTCATATTTGAGAGGCTCGGCATCGACTTTCTTTAATGCACAGTTATGTTATTTATTGAACATAGATACATTACATTGGAAAAGTTTTACTTAAAACTTAAAACTCGAGAAATATACAAAGAAGTATACAAATATAATATACTTTCATTTAACTATATATTATTTATATCTAATATTTAACATGGTCTAATAATAATATTATATAAATATTTTTGAACGTGACAATAAGACTATCATCTAATCTAAAAGAGCTGTATTAGACACATTTCAGGCGTTAAGAATGTAAGTCCATGTCGGTGGTTTATTCATCTTATCTATATAAGATTCTGGATAGTGTAAGTTGAAATTGGTATATCTTATTTAAAACACAAATATAAATTAAGTTTGTTAACTCTATTTATTTAGCAGTTACAAAATAAATTAAATTTAAATGTTTGAGTTTTCCTCAACGTCAGGAAGTTCCTTGCAAATTATTTCTATCCAGTATTAGTTTCTCTATTTGCATTTAATTTGTTTATAAATGTTTAACGTTTAACATAAATTTAGTCATGTTTTTGATGAGTAATTAGATATGACACCTCTAATCCGGTTCTGAACAAGCTATTGGCTCATTTAAAAATTATTGCGTTTGCGTCTTAATTGCATTTCAGACAAACGAAATAGAAACACTAATTCTATATCTTTATAATCTGAAATAATATCTTGTTTGGAGTATGGACCATAATACTATATAGGTAATGGTGTGTTAAAGCAAACCGATTTGCCTTTTAAATGTTTACTACATACATTTCAGAATATTTGAACCGATAAACGCGAATCAATAGCTATCATGGGATGTGTTCGTAATCAGATATGGTGAAGGTGGGTTCATTTCCTAACAAATATTAACTCTGCCGCAATTGGCTCCGAGGACAATTTGCACTCGTTTGACACTCCCGTGAGCCCGCGCTCCAGCTGATCACTCGTTATAATACACTACTATGTGTGGCTTATGACCTCGTTGTTATAAGTTATAAATAAACGAACGAAGAGTTATACAACTTAGGTTGAGGATATAGTAAATATATAGAATACCTCTTTCTTTCTGACCAGACCTGTACAATTATCACCCTTTTTCACTCCGCAGACCCTAAACTAAAACAAACATTCTTGACCCTCGGGACAAACCAAATCGCTGCGATAACAGGAACTTGAATAAATAAAACAGTTAGGTGTTTTAACATATGAGTTTTCCGGGACTCACAAACACAGACGTGTTGTATCACAATACTTAATAAATTTAGCTTAATAAATACTTAATAAATTTCGCATTTCGCCAAGTTTTAAACCTGTAGGAGATAGACACTTAACGCGGGGGTAAGAGTCATTATAACCCTTACCTACGTTAAATCTAAATAACGTACTCATTAATATTTAATCTTGTTTATATTCCTATTTTTTCTAAGCCCATTCGTATTTATTATTATACTACCTTCTAGAAAGCTTCTTTTAAAAACATTTTCATAAAAAATCGCAACACGGTTTGTGTCATTGATGGCTCATTCGTAGGTTTACACAATGTGTTCAACTCGTACAATCACACTGATCTATGCTCGTTAAATACAATTCTGATCCATTCATTAAATTTTACCATGTAACAGAAAAAGATAACTCGAGTTTATATGATTCAAAAGATCTCCGAGGTGCTCACAATAGCAATTGTTAAAACGTCCTTTTTTTTAATAAAGTCTTATTAAGTAATAATATACTACAAAAAGTCGATTATTAATATAAAATATACATGTTTATTTCAATTTACTTTGAAAATAATAGTATGTCTAAAGCAATCTTTTTCTTTGATTGTTCAAAATAATACTATGAACAATAATGTTATATTCAAATAAAATTTAATATCAAGTCAAGAAGAAGACATTTTCGATCCGTCTCACAAAGTAACACAATTACTCCCCAAAGTCATAAGCTACCTGCATACTAAATAAGATTATAATTAGAACAATAAATAAAAAAGAGAAATACAATTCAACACTCCAGACTTCAGTACCTCTTTATAGGATTTTTTTTTTGTAATCTTAAATCTTTCTAAAACATTTTGTTTTTGTACATTTTACCCTTTTATATAAAAATAAATAAAATTGAGAGACGAGTTTAGTATCAAAATATTTCAGTATTCATAAGTTTTTCACATTAGTTTTTGTTAAGAATTCAGTTGTTTTTTTATACACTACTTCGTGAAAATAGAATATTAACCCAGAAGTTGCATCTAATAGAAGCATAAGGTTTTTAATCTTTGAATTTATTAGTGTCGTATTCGAGTTTTGGAGTGTAGTATTCGAGTTCCTTTAAGAAACCAGGAAGGAATATTATTAATATTAAATATATAAAAAATATATATATTATTATAAGAAATATATGATTATTATTAAAAGAATTAAATAAATAAGAAATAAATAATTATCTCCAACAAACTTACCGGTAGAAGTTTTGTACAGTCTACTAGTACTAGTAAAAGTAGTAATAATATATTAAGCTGAAGTACGTACTGCACTTAGAAGTTTTCTCTGCAGTTACTTTTAAAATCTTTAATGTTTCTAACACCTTAAGTGCTTCCCACTCTCGAGAAAACTTATTCTGCTTTATCATTAGTACTTATCGAGTCGACCTTTTGGTCGGCATTTCAATGTTTAAGAAAATACAAAATGTTATTTTTACTGTTCATTAAACACATAACATCTTGTCCGTTGACATATTCGTTCTTAGAACTGTGCAGTTTTTTTCTGTTATACGGATTCGTGACTGTCCGACGTACCGGCCAATTAAATTGTTATAAATACCTACAAGTCGTATTTATGTAAGCGGGTAGAATTTATTGAAAGGAGGAATTGCAACAATGCTGGGAATAGAGTACTTAATCGGGCGAATGAAAAATCAATAACCAATAGGGATAATTATATTTTGGAGGATATTTATAAGCTAATGTTAAAATACAAACTTGCCAGGACTGTGATGATGATAAGATGAAAGAATGTTTCACTTGTGACAATAATGATCAGCTGTTGGATTATGTCGAATGACGAAATTGTATAAAACATATTGCAGATAAATAAACAGCAGCAAAAGAAAGAAGATGAAACGACGAAAATCTAGACGTAGAAAAGATGCAGGACTATCTCATGATGAAGCACTTTAGGTTCTGGAACCAACTCTCGAGTGGATTGAAAACCAAATATTGAGTGACACCGTGAGTTTACTACACCTGAAATGAATTTATAATATAGAAGCGATGAAGAGAAAAAGTAGCTTATGCCAAAAGACAATGCCCAAATCTTTGAAACCAAATTAATCTCATTACTTTATTTCATTATTACCAAAGATAAATGCATACTATTAACAAATTATATATACGTACGTACATAAGTATTTTATCTCTTAATACTTTATTAGTAAACATTAAATGTCTTTGGTATGTATTTGTTGTTTTTAATAATCGTAACTCCTTATTGTACGCAATACATATGCAAGCACAAAACCCGCTTCTTTTCATACATTCGACTATCCGGATTTTCGATTATCCGAACGCCTAACGACAATCATTGTCAGAGTCCGTTTAATGGAGTTTCTACTGTACTCATAACATTTACAATAACAGTCTTTATTAACGACGTTATAATCCTACGGGTATTTGTTTTAGAAACTTTATTCATTAAAAGATTCCACATCGATCTTTACATGTTTTACGAATTACACAGACTTTTCAGAATATTATGCCAAATACAATTACATATATTATAATAACGACAAGGCCAAAGAAACAAGTTCCCACTGAGATGAGCGATGAAAGAATAGCGTGATATATTTCGACGAAGCCAATAATTTGGAACAAGACAAATAGGACTGATGGTGATGTTTGTGATGATGATGATGCGAGACAAATCTACTGGAAAGATGAATTATAATGTATTACGGTACCGACTCATTGCAGATTGTAGTTTCATTTTCACAAAAACCACAAAAACTAATATAGTTTACGTTTTTATAGAACAAAGTATAAAAAGAATTACGAAAATTATTAAAACTTATATTTCAATATTAATTAATAAACAATATCCTACCTAATACAACATGTATGTATTAAAAATAGTATTAACGTATCAAAATTAATTATTTAATTATAATATGAATGGTTTTAAATTATTAATACTTTAAAAAGTACATTTGGTCTTTCTTCATATCGGCCTCTCAACCTTGAAATTTAGTATCTTTATTGATATTTTATTAAATTATTTATTTTCACTGAAATGAATAAAATGGCCTTGTCAGGTCTTAAAATTCCTTTTTTTTTATTATTTTCTGAATCTATATTTTCACACGTGAAGATAAAACTTTGTACCCCTTTTTACAAAAGTTACGTGGACGGAGGAATGTGTAATTTGGCACAGTTGAAGGAGTACAGAAATATTATTTTTTATATTACATGGCTCATAACGCATTAGAAATACAATCACTTAATGCAATAATATATTACACATACTACCATACGATACAGATTCAATGATTACGTTTACACTATCGATGTCAGTCAGTGTCAAACAGTTGCAGATTAGTGATGTCAGCTTAAGTAATAGAATAAAAAAACATAATATAAATATGTAGGCAATGGTTATAGGAAGTATTTTTGTCCAAATCGTTATTGGGAGACCACTACTATAAATAAAGATCTATTTCGTTTCATTATAAAACAGATAATAATTACCAAAGAATTTTGTTTCTGTAGTATTTGAACCATTATTCAACTTTTAAATTGTGTAAATACTTTTCTCTTTATTTATAATGGCAGAGATTCCACTTTCGAGTCCTGACTGTGTAAATAACTATTTCTTTCTCTATTTGTTAAAAATTATAAAAGCTTAAAATAATGAAACAAGTTTATAAACAATTTCCATCACATTTTATAATATTGAAGCCTTGAACACAGTCCATGAAACCATCATGCATACCTGAAACCACCTCGACTATGTGTATAAATAGCCTTCACAGCTTAACAAAGACCAATTTATCTTCACTTGTTGTATCCCAAATCAATATATCAAGATATTATTTCATACCAATACAGGTCGCGTACCACATTTACACATTTATATCCAATAAATCACACTCCCGAGGGACCCCTAAATACGTCCAACCCTAGTGCGGACGGCAACAGCTTGTTCCGCATAAATTATCATCAGATCAGTTTCAGAGCCTGTGCCAAATTAATTAAAATTAAACCGTACTGGAAACCACAATTTTTATTATCATATATTATTTTAATGTAATATAAAATACAAAAAAAGACATGTACGTTTTTTTTGTATCAAATCTTTTACTGCCTATATCTTACTACGATGGTCAAATATTCTGAGACTATGATAAGGTTATTCAATTTAAATTTAATTAAATGACTTTTTTTTTTTCAGTTTACCCGACATCTTGTGTTCGTACAGTGCTCAAACTAATAACTTTTGATAAAACACGACTAGTTTTATTACTTTCTTTGGCAGCGTTTTAAAGATTAAAACAAATAAGAATTATATTATTACCAAAATCTGTGCTTGTATTTAGGATGTAATCGAGCATACGAAAGGACATTTTTGTGTTTTGGAGACTTTCTTCAGTATCAATTTTAAGACGTCTGCCTTTTAAAATAAAAGCTTTTTATCTTTTTAGAAAGCGTAAGAGAATAAAACGTAGCCCACGACACTAAAAAATAAATAACGTTATATATTGTTTAATGTGACTTACATACAATTCATATTTGAGAGACTCGGCATCGACTGTCTTTAATGCACAGTTATGTTATTTATTGAACATAGATACATTACATTGGAAAAGTTTTACTTAAAACTTAAAACTCGAGAAATATGCAAAGAAGTATACAAATATAATATACTTTCATTTAACTATATATTATTTATATCTAATATTTAACATGGTCTAATAATATTATTATATAAATATTTTTAAACGTGACAATAAGACTATCATCTAATCTAAAAGAGCTGTATTAGACATATTTCAGGCGTTAAGAATGTAAGGTCATGTCGGTGGTTTATTCATCTTATCTATATAGGATTCTGGATAGTGTAAGTCGAAATTGGTATATCTTATTTAAAACACAAATATAAATTAAGTTTGTTAACTCTATTTATTTAGCAGTTACAAAATAAATTAAATTTAAATGTTTGAGTTTTCCTCAACGTCAGGAAGTTCCTTGCAAATTATTTCTATCCAGTATTAGTTTCTCTATTTGCATTTAATTTGTTTATAAATGTTTAACGCCATAAATTTAGTCATGTTTTTGATGAGTAATTAGATATGACGCCTCTAATCCGGTTCTGAACAAGCTAATATCTCTTTCTTTCTGACCAGACCTGTACAATTATTACCCTATTTCACTCCGCAGACCCTAAACTAAAATAAACATTGTTGACCCTCGGGACAAACCAAATCGCTGCGATAACAGGAACTTGAATAAATAAAACAGTTAGGTGTTTTAACATATGAGTTTTCCGGGACTCACAAACACAGACGTGTTGTATCACAATACTTAATAAATTTAGCTTAATAAATACTTTATAAATTTCGCATTTCGCCAAGTTTTAAACCTGTAGAAGATATACACTTACCGCGGGGGTAAGAGTTATTATAGCAACGGTTAAGATGACAACGGATAATAAGAAAAAGTTTACCGTAGCAACCTAAGTTCACATCCAAATTAATAGTGTGCCCAGCGAAGCGGAAAGGAATAAGTTAGTAATTCAATAATCATGCCTTACTTACCTGACCACAACCCTTACCTACGTTAAATCTAAATAACGTACTTATTAATATTTAATCTTGTTTATATTCCTATTTTTTCTAAGCCCATTCGTATTTATTATTATACTATCTTCTAGAAAGCTTCTTTTAAAAACATTTTCATAAAAAATCGCAACACGGTTTGTGTCATTGATGGCTCATTCGTAGGTTTACACAATGTGTTCAACTCGTACAATCACACTGATCTATGCTCGTTAAATACAATTCTGATCCATTCATTAAATTTTACCATGTAACAGAAAAAGATAACTCGAGTTTATGTGATTCAAAAGGTCTCCGAGGTGCTCACAATAGCAATTGTTAGAACGTCCTTTTTGGGTGGACCTCGAAGAATTCGGTCTGCCCATTCATTTGTACCCGACTTTCGAATTTTGGAAAAATTTCTTCACAGGAGGTCTTCTTATGACCCCCTGAGTCCGAAATGACCATTGGTCAAAAAGTATAAAAAATTGGTATATGCGTGCATGCGTCCAGATTCGACTTTTGTCAGCACGATAGCGGTCGCAGTTTTGCTCGGATCGCTTTCAAACTTTGCACAAAAATCAACCATCCAAAAATGAAGGTCAAGTTCGTTAACCAGAGAAATTCGGCCACGGGGGCCGCTAGAGCCTCACTTTTTCTGATTTCAGTTTTTCGACCATAACTTTTTCCCTATACAAAGTAGATCAATCGCGTTCATATTATATGATGTCTTTGATGAATACCTATAACTAATGAAAATAAACCGAAAACCTAACTTCAATAACTTAGGGGTGGGGGTAAAAAAACCTAAAATTTTTGGAAAAAAATTCATAACTTTTTTCTGGTAAACATTCTTTCATCACAAGTATTTTTAATAGAAAGGTTATTTTTTGCTCTAAATTTAGGTATCAAAAGTTTTTCTCTAAAAGGTACCGTTTCCGAGAAAAAAATAAAAACCACTTGTAGCTTGAAAATTTAAGGTAGGCAAAACCACGGCAACTTTTTTCTGGTAAACATTCTCTCCTCGCAAATATTTTTAATAGAAAGGTTACGTTTTACACTAAATTGGAGTACCAAAAGTATTTCCAAAAAGATACCTTTTCCGAGAAAAAAAATAAAAATCGCTTTTGCTTTAAAATGTTTGATGTAAACAACGGCATCATGTGTTATTCTTAGGTAGTGAGTTGTATTTTAAACTAGTTACACACAAGGTCTACCCACGCGTGTCCCCCTGCGGGCACGGATTTTTTTTAATAAAGTCTTATTAAGTAATAATATACTACAAAAAGTCGATTATTAATATAAAATATACATGTTTATTTCAATTTACTTTGAAAATAATAGTATGTCTAAAGCAATCTTTTTCTTTGATTGTTCAAAATAATACTATGAACAATAATGTTATTTTCAAATAAAATTTAATATCAAGTCAAGAGGCGAAGACATTTTCGATCCGTCTCAGAAAGTAACAAAATTATTCCCCAAAGTCATAAGCTACCTGCATACTAAATACGATTATAATTAGAACAATAAATAAAAAAGAAAAACAAAATTCAACACTCCAGAGTTCAGTATCTCTTTATAGAATTTTTTTTTTGTTTATTAATTAAACATTATTATATTATATTAACATAATTAATTAAACATTTTGTTTTTGTACATTTTACCCTTTTATATAAATATTAATAAAATTGAGAGATGAGTTTAGTATCAAAATATTTCAGGATTCATAAATTTTTCACATTGGCTTTTGTTCCGAATTGAGTTGTTTTTTATACACTACTTCGTCAAAATAGAATTTTAACCCAGAAGTTGCATCTAATAGAAACATAAGGGTTTTAATCTTTGAATTTATTAGTCTTATTTAAAGTAATATAAATAGAAAATTGTCATACTACACTTGGTATTTTACATACTCGTATATGTTTATGAATGGGTAATGGCTAAGGACATAGATAAGTACTAGTAATCACACTTCTCCAAACTAAAATCAAATTTTAATTACATTTTTAACAGTTATATATTTCGCTACCAGGTAAAATTCAAAGAATATTTGGTGGTATCACATTTGTATGAGACTCTAGCATTACTCAAGTATTTCACATAGCTTAGATGTCTACATTATTATGTGACATTTACATTATTACACGACACTCTACTATTAAATACCACTATAGATTATTAATTGGACAAGTTTTTACAACTTTGTCACCCCTGCATCTTTTGAACTTAAATAACTTCAAATCTGTATAAACAAGTTTTAAGTTTGTCGGAATAAATAATATCTTTCTATCTATCTTTCTACCTATCTATCTTTCTACTTGTATGCCTGAGCTAGACTGCTTGGTCTGACTGAGGGACATAACTAAATATAGGTTCCTAGTTGATTACAGAATCCTAAATATTGGAAAACAAGAATTTAGTTGACAATTATTTGTTACTTAGGTAGCATCTCAATAATTTAGTTCAATGTTGATATAAAGGTTAAATTAGGTTTTTTTTTGCATTAACATTTATCTTAATCATTTTCTTGCTTTTTAATATAATTACACTTAAAACAAAATAAACATTAAGGGAAAATTTTACTCTGGATGATGTTCCTCTTCCATCAGTTACTTTTAGTGTCGTCAGGTATAATAATTTAGAGACAATTAATTCACGAACACAAACTGTATCGACTCTATAACCAGAACACTCCACAATGAAGTCTTTATTGTAAATCTAAAAGTCTATGTTTGTTTCGATGTTTCTATGAGAGCGACTTTTTCATATGATGTTTTTAAACAAAACTGAACACACCTTAAGGAATAAAATCAAATATTAAATATTTGAAGACTGAATTTGTTTGTTCTGGCGGCTCAATAAATAAGGGCTCATTTACACACTGAGAACACAGTGTCGTCACTGACACTGACTAATAGGGATTTCATAGAAAATATGGCATTACTGTGTCGGATCGGACGGAAATTTGATTTCACTGATACTTGTGAATCGACCCTGATGAACTTAAGATGGCATCCGGCGTCAGTGACGTTTGGCTAGAGTGGCCAATATGGCGACTGCGATTTATCTGTCACCATTAGAATTTAACAAAATATGCGACAATCTGTATTTTTTGATATATGTTCTCGCCTCGAAATCATTACTTTTTTATGTTTTTTTGATTCAATCAAGTCTAGCATTTTGAACACTATTATACAAATAATTCTATTGTGATATAAAGTATTGTGATGTAAATAAAAATATTATTTATGAACTAAAGGTAAGGTTCCAACTGTATCTTACAAATTAAGAGAAATTATTTTTGTACCACATCTTTAGTTATATATTTTTACTTATACTTAAAATAATATAGAAAGGTATCATATATTTATGAAATGCTTATAAATATATATTTTTGTGGTGTTTTCAATTTAATTCAAGATATTGAACCGTTATTTAAAATTACGAACCCAATAAAATCTAAAAAAATAACATCAATTAGATTTACATTACAAGTTAATGAAATTAAAAAAACCATAAAATTGTCCAAAAGATAAACATCATACGATTATTCAGTATTTGAATTATATTGTTCAATTATTTCGCAATATTTGTAAGAAAATATAAAAGAGATAAAAGAAGTTAAAGCAATTTTCGGTTCGCTGCCTATAATGAAATAAACAAAATAATCACAAAACTTTACTCCTTTAATATTACCAATAAAAGAACGAACCTCAAGAAGCGCATAATTTACGCAATGCATCATATTTTGTTGCTTAATATGATATGAGATTATAAAAATAATAAAAAATTAAAATTACATCGACTACACGCGATATTCAATTAAAGTAAAAATGATTCATCCATTTGTAATTAGTGAATGATATACATTTTAATTATATAATAAATAGGTCAAATGTAACAAAACACCTCAACAGAGCGCTTATTTGGATATTACTAATTGCAACTTTAGTGCTTCGTAGAAAATTATTTATTACAAAACTTAAAAAAAAACATCAAATGTACAGACAATAGTAATAGTAATAGTATAAGTAGAATAATATACTATGCACTACTAATATAGTATAGTAGTAGTAAACCGAAATATAGCTGCATAATTTTATACTCTTATAAGATATTTCAGCTTGGAATGTACAGAAGCTTAAATATATATATTCTACTCTATAAAACTATGAGTACATTAATCCTACACATTCGTAATAATTTGGTTAATGTTAACGAAACTGAAATAGAGAATCCCAAAAGTTTTCCTCGGCCCTGTAAAACTATCGAACTATTAGGACTATCCTGTGGATCAATATCTCAAACAGAAATGTTTTATGTTTGTTTACGTTCACGTACCATTCGTAACATTCAGATTTAAATCCAATGTCAAAACATTTCAGTTATAACTAATGAATATTTATGTGCCACTCTGTTATAGTTAATTTCAAGGTCATATCTGAAATTGGATTTCATGATCCCATTCCCTAGCATTATTGTAATTATATATTTTTATGACTTAACCGTTGAAGTTCTTTACGGCCTGCTACTGCTACTAATGACATGATACATTAAAATAACTACGTTTTACACTTGGAGGTTTTTTTAGCAGCTACTTTTAAAATCTTTAATATTTATAACACCTAACGAGAAAGGCTATTCTACTTTATCATTAACCTATTAAGTAGATCTTTTAGTCAACAGTTCAATGTTTAAGAAAGGAGAAAGTGTTATTTTTACTATTCATGCTTCCATGACATAACATCTTGTTATTTTTTGTATTCGTTCCTAAAACATTATTGATTTAAAAATTTTACAAACCAAAAAAAGTTTCTTAATCTATGGTTTAATAATATAAAGCTGAAGATTTAGTTATTAAAGTTTGGTACTACTGGTTGTAATTTTTTTTCATATAAAATGAGTTTGTATTACTTATTACACTAGACCGATGCTTAATTACCTTTTCAAAAATTAACTCCACTTGCCGATATTATACAAGCAATAGTGTGAATTAAAAGGCACTTACTGAGGCACTACTTACAGCAATAAAAACAATGTTTGAACAATTTAAATTTTAATTAAGGCTTCTTAATTTTTCTTCGTAGATATTACATGTTGGTTAACCAGATCGTGTCATTAGAGAAAATTTTCAATGTAAAAATGGTAGAATAATAAAACTTTTATCGCTTATTTTGAAATAAATATTTAATGAAATATATATTCGCTTATTAATAATTTAAAATAAATGTAAAGTACCATCTCATACTATGTGTATGTATTAAAAATATTGGAAAAACTATGTATCATTACATATTTATGATATAAATGGAATAAATAAATAAATTAATTGTTAATTTTATTTCCTTAAATTCGTTTTCTAACTCGAATCTTTTTAATTAAAACGTAAACAAAGATTTATCAGGGTTATGGAGGCGGAGAAATACTTTAGGCGATGCAGGAACTTTCTACCTTTAAAAAATAAATAAACTTAGCTAACTCTTTTCTCCTGCCAATCCTACTCGTGGATTATGGTGATTTTTGTTATCCACATCTAAACCAAGAACTTCTAAATTAGTTTGAAAAGCTGCAAGTTATGTTCATAAGGTTTGTCTTAAATCTCAGAATGTTTCATCACCTATCACAGTACCGTGGTCAGTTAAAATGTCTGATAGTCAGTCCACGAAGAGTTATGTATATGCTATCCTTACTCCAACGGACAGTACACGTTTTCTAATTAACAAAATATTTAAAAGAAAGATTTATCTTCTTTGGTAAGGATACCCAATTTTTCCTGGGTTACTTATTATCATTATAATAAGCTGACATTATTTATCATTGTAATAAGCTGCAAGCGACATGCCACTGCATAAGAGATTGTGTTAACTGGTACACAGCAAACCGTGTAGGGCTATGAAACTCCTTTTCTGCCGAAATAAGTAATTCAAAGTCCTTGGGTATTTTTTTAAAGTGTTTAAAAAGTTAATATTTAAGAAACAAAATGTAGTACATTATAAGACTATGTTATTACTATATATATTTTATGTATCTAGTTGTATTGGGGTGTAAAGCTTTATAATATATAATTTTATAATTCTTGCCACACCAATCCCTTCTTTCTTAATACCTCTCACTAAAGGTTGTTTGGGAGAGACCATTGTAGCGATGAGACCGTCTTTACCAGCTTGTCATATATATTAAGTTATGTTATGTATTACACTATAGAAATGTGTGCCATAAAGTACTAAAATAAAATAAACAAATAAAGTTTGATCTAAAATAGTTAATGACGGGTATATTATTTAAATAAGACTGTAATCAATTAATCAATCAATGACAAATATACTTGTCCTTTTAATTTAATGTACCACAAAAATATACAATTTGTCTAAAGTAAATGATTTGTAAATAATAATGTTACGTTCAAATAATGCTTAATATCAAAGCAAAGCAGAGAGCGACATAAACTCAAAGACTTTAACCGTTTACTTACTTACAAGATAATTTTATAAATAAGTAATAAAAAGGACGAACAACATTTAACACTCAAGGCTTCAGTGTCTCTTATGTATTCATTAATATTATTGTGTCCAAGAGCAATGTCTTGTTAAAACATTGTTCTTGTATATTTTATCTCATCATTGTATATAACATTGAGATATGAGTTTAGTTTCAGAGCATTTTAGGATTAAATTTTTTATTTTGAACATTGGCTTTTGGTTCAAATTAAGTATAGTTTTTTAAATACCGGTGCGTGAAATTGAAAAAGTTTTAACTCAGCAGTCGAGTCTAATAAAAACAATATAATAATAAGTAACAATGATGATACTTTATCAAACTAAAATAATAATATTAATTACCATTGTTAGGTAGCAAAATTGTAAGAATATTTGTTGTGTTTCTCTCTTGTGTAATATTCTCGAACGTTACTTAAATATTGCAAATAGTTTAGACAGCCTGCATAATTACATGAATTAAGTATTTCATACCACTTTAGGTTATATATTGGAAAAGTAACACAAAGTTTGTCAAATCTCCTTTTTTAGAACTTCAATAATAATATTAAATAAATATTTTTAAATTTGGCCATTTTGAGTTTACCTCGAGCCCAATGGGTTTCCTTGACAATCTTTAAAGAATTCAAATCCTAAATATTAAAGTTATTTCCCTATATTCCATAGGAATGATACTATTTTATGTGATTGAGATCTGAATTCCGATAGATCCAATCATCCTAATTCAATTTTCTTTAGCAAATAAGAATTTACTCTCTAAAATTCGTAATCCAGATTAATTTCTTGATATTAATCTTTTTGTCATACATTTTCTTATCCGAAAGCATATCATATATATTTAAAAAAAAAGTTATAAGCATCTTACAAAATAATAAAATTTTTATTTAATGAAATATATAAAGTCATTATAAGTATTTTAAAATAACGCTATTATAAAGTTATAATCGGTTAATGAAATTAACAAAACATTTTTAAACAGTAAATTAACTTAAAATCTTATATAAAAAACAATGAAATTTATTACGATATATGTATAATATATGTTTTGCTTTTATAAATTGTTCAAAAGTCAAAAACTTTCATGTCTGCTAAGTAAAGCGTGCTTAAAGTTTAAAAGACTTTTTGCTTTATATCTTTTATAAACCCATATGTCTAGTTTTTAAAATGTTTTACAGTTTTTTAGTAAAGAGAAGGTTAAAAATTTAATTATCATATTTTTAATGAAGTACAATTAAAACACAAACATTAATAATATCGAGACTATATGTGAACAACTCTCCTATTATATGGCTAACTTATAAGAGTACTGAGAGCCAAGAGCAGAGTTGCTTTTTTGATGCTACGACTATAAACGGTACGATGTTCCTAATTAAAAAAGGAGCACAGTAAATGTATGTAAGCCATAGCAAACAAAGTGGACTTGGTTATCTTTTTGGTACAGCTATGAAATGCCAGTCATGACCAAAAACATGTGAACAGGTTGCTAGGTTGACGCGCCTTACCACCTATCACTACATTTCCACTATCCATCAGGTGGAATGTAGTCAAGCATTAACATAGATGGTTTTAAAATACCTGGATGCGTGGCGATGCTTCACTGTGTGGTTCTCAGGGACCTTTTTTCCACATTCCACTCGCTTGTGGAACGAACTCCTTTCGGCGGTATTTTAAGATCGGTACGACATGGGTACCTTCAAAAAAAGCGTTTACTCGTACCTTCAATGCCGGCAACATTCTTGTAAATCCTCGGATGTTTCAGGAGTTCACGGGCGGCGGTGATCACGTCCATCTGTGACCCACCAGCTCGTCTGCCCTCCTCTTAAATAAAAAATAAAAAAAAACCCTTGTGTCTAATGATCAAATAAAATAAGTAATTCAATTTTAGAAACTGATTTGCTCATCCCCATCACTCATTTATGAATAGTGAATTATATTATATTTTGTTATACAATTACTTTGATCTTAAACTTCCTCCAGGAGCAAAAATTAACCTACCTATACACTATGTAATGGACTGTATTATGTAACTCATCATAAATATGAACCGAATTTAATGCCATTTATCAGTCACTGCTCAAAAGTGGCCAAGTATGAGTTATAAACAGAGAAACAATAATTTAAATAGTATTTTTTTTAAACAAACTAGTATAGCGATAATAATACTGTGTTGTATGATTTTGGTAGCTGCTTTACTGATGGCTGGAATGAGTAGTAATGAGTCTTAGATATATTTTTTTTATTTGTAAAAAGATACACCTCTAAAATCATTGTATTTATCCTTTTTAATTTGATTCTGTCATGTTGGGTATAATGTACTTTGCGTCAAATTATAAATTTTACATCGACAGTATAAACGTAAACATTTAATTTTTTAATTGACTTCTGTGTGTATAATAGTAGTATGTAATACTACTATACGACTATAGTTTATTAATAAAATATATTTCTAATGCACGACTTAAAAAATATTAGGTTTTCACCCTCCTTCTTCATATAAACTATTGCTGTGCCAAATTTTATATTCCTCCAATTACATTATTTCCATAAAAAAAGTTATATATTGTTATAATGATTAAAATGTTTTAGAAAGGTAATATGCTATGATTACTTCAGAAACTCTATATTTTGTTTTAAAAGCTCAATTAATAATAAAAAGTTAAACATTCATCTTTAATAAATTAATTTGTATGTTATTCAAGTTATTGTAAAATTTAAATTTGTATTTAAAAGTAATCTTAATACTCAAACATTATGTATTATCCGAGTATTTGGTGCTTTATAAATTTATGACGAACGTAGAAGAAGAATATTTCAAATCTATAAAATACACGCAACGACATTTAGCTATGAAATGAAAAGCAATAATTAAATAACCCTCATTTGCTAAAACCCTCGTCCAGTTAAATTGCTCTGACTTAATTGCTCGGAAGTCCTTCTCGAGTATGGATCATTGCTCTTTACATTTTATTGAGAAATCGAAATTAAAGGCTAAAAATATTTTTTACGATCAATTAAATTTTATTGTATTATCCTTGTCAATTTATTAATATTTGTATTATTTAATTACTCACTAATGTGACAGATAATTATAAGTATTATTGACTATAACAATCTCAATCCATTTATAGTGCTTAACTAGATTTTTTATTGTTATATACATAAAAGTATCACTACAAAAAATATATTATGTGATCTATTTTAAGATATATAGTAAATAAAGTAAAGTAAATTATACACATTTTTTTAAGCACATCGTGGCACGACAGGATAGCAATGTTATAGGTCATCGTATATACATAACAACAGTAAAGTAGCGATAATAGAACTAGGGCCACAGTTACTTTATTTAAAAAAAAGTTTCACATACATTTTCTTTCAACGTTCTGCTTATAAAGTTGTATATTATATCTATGTAAGGCAATCATATCAGCAGTTTTTAGAATCATTGGTTAAGACTTCGAAGAAAACCTAATAGATGTCACTTCCAACTTGACAGACACATTTCTACACACGTTCATGTATAGAATATCTAAGTTCAGTGACGGAATTCAACAGGAATTTGCCATATATAATACTTATTTGTCATACTTTAATAAGACCAAAACAAATATACATTTTTAGTTTTATATGAAACAGAACAGTATTTAATAAAAGATGAGCACCTTTATTAAATTAATATTTATATATAATCATGAAGACATAGACACGAAGTATTCTTAATCCGAGATACACGAACAATTCTTGATAATTTAAACACTATTGCAGTTTTTGTTTTGTGTCTTATAAGTACTACAGGTCATAATCATATTAATTTTTGTGTGCAAAGTTATAATCCTCCTGTTACTAGTATTGTTAATTATGTTTCTTCTTTATTAAAGGACTCCAGAATACAAATTTAAATGTTATATTGTGAATCGTTTTCTTAAACAGTATCATCTATTGAACACTTTCGGAATTCACTTATATGTATTACTTACGAGTACATTACCTACCTATGTTAGATTCAAATAATGAACACATCATATTTACCTACACCCTGTTCTCTCACATGCCCCATTTTGAAACATATTCCACACCAATGACAAATGCAGCAGAGTGTACGTCATTATCGACTCGTTCGTATGACAATTACAATGCTCCATTTTCGTTCACTACATTTCTACATTTCCAACATGACACAAAATGTTATTTTGAGTTTATGTGATACCTTAAAAATATAATATTTGTCTAAAGCAAAGAACCTTATCTATATCTATTGATAAATATTATAAAAGTCCACAAAAGTAGTATATCTTTTATCTTTTGTTAATAACCACTGATCAGATTTTTTTACAGTATCTACTAAAAGATAGCAATCTTTAAATGATATGAGATCATTAAATGGTTCAAAATCAAAGAATCAAATAGGAAATCCCGAGGCAAAAGAAAAAACTTACACAACGCGAGCGGAGCCGCGTTTAAAAGCTAGCTTTTACTCCGAATTGAGGATTAAGTTGATTTTCAAACACCAATACGTGAAATGGAAAAAGTTTTAACCCAACAGTTCAGTCGACTAGAAACATATAGGTTTTATACCTCTTGAGTATACAGTAGTCTTATTTTAATTAATATAAATCACTTATGATTACAATAACACAAATCAATATAAACACTTATTTGAGTCGAATAGAATCGGTTTTATATCTCTTGAGTATACAATAGTCTTATTTTAATTAATATAAATGTACTATTTGCCATGCTACACTCAATATGTTACATATACTCGTATTTTTATGAATATTTATTTGTAGTATGTTGAAGTGAAATTTCTTACGAATTCTTAGTATTTCTATTCTACTATCTATTCGAGTATCTTTGGTCGGTGTATTGAGTCTAGGAATAACAAGAGTTAATTCCCCCATTCCCTTCCATCGTCGAAGGTTTTGACATACGCCGAGTATCTACTCTTACGTCGTGGATATCCCTCTAATTTTGTTCCCAATATCAGATTCACATCTATTCTAGTTTCTATAAATATCATCATGTTAATTTTATAGATCTTAAACTTTATATAAGTAAATATTTTTTATTTTTCAAAAGTATGAATCTTTAGAGATTTCTTTAAGTGTATTGGACCTTCTAGCTCCTTTTATTCTAGGGCCATAAGTATTATTAGATCTGTGCGTAAAACGTATTTCTCTAAGTTCTATAGGAATGATACTATTTTATATGATTGAATTTTTGAATAAATCATTCATCATAATTTGTTTTTCCTTAGCAAATAAACATTTATTATCTAAAACTCGTAATCCTGATTCTTTTCTTGATATCATATTTTCTGTTATGTTTTCTGTCAATTATCATCAACAGCAAATTAAGTATTTTATAATAACTTAATTATAAAAATGTTATTTTTTTATGATATCTTTATTTCATTACGTTCAAAAGATACTAAAATTACGCTATAATTAACATTTGGTTGAAAAAATCTAACAAATCCTTTTCATAGTAAATTAATTCAAAATGTTTTATAAGAACATGAACAATACAATTTATAACGACATCGGATGTATAATTAATATTTTGACTATTGGGCATTCAAAAGTAGAAGACTTTGATTAGTAAGATGGAGAGTAAGCTCATATTTGTTATATACATAGAAGTCTTAACGACTTTAAAGTGTAGAAAAAAAGTTTAGGCTTTTAAAAATGTTTAAAATTTAATGTCAAGTTTTAAGAATTTGTACAGTTATTATAAAGTATCTATATTTAAAAGAACTTTTTTTTCAAAACATCTTTAAAATGCCTTTTTAATTTGTTTAATTAAAATGCTATTAACATTAACGAAATTGCGTTTATATATAGATAGGTCTCCTGTTCTACCGCTTCTTTTAGTAATTGTACTGAGAGCCGGTTAATATTCAACAACTAGACATTAAGATGTGATTTCATTAATTTAAAAACAATCATTTAAACTTATAAAAAAAAAAATACTTCTGGATGTAAAAGAATGTTTCAGAATAATATTAAAAACTTTAGTATTAATCGTAATGACTTGAGGGTATTTTAATAAAACAATTCTGTTCTTATATCACAATTTAATATATTCCAATTATTAGGTCACTCCACTATAATTACTAGCACTGAATTTGTATATAACTTTGATTAACAATCACCAATTGAAATACCAAATTTTAATATACAGAATAGTTGAAACATAGTCATCAAATGGTACTTACAATCTTTAAGTCCTCTTCAACAATATTCCCAACTCACTGGGCACTTTATGAAGTCTTTACAGACCAAACGTCGAGAATTGACTGACTGTTGCTCCAACCACAAGGAACTAGGTGGTAGTTGTTCTTTGACTACTTTAATATTACATTTGCAACAGTAAGTCAATTGACGAACTAATATTGACATTTTATTCAATATTTTACCATTTACAATCTAATTAATTATTAGAATATCTTACAGTCGGCCATCCGAACATTAGTACGGCCTCGTACGGTGAAAAGAAAATAATAATTAATAATTTTAATGTAAATGAACAAAGTTGATACATAAATATTATTTTAATTTATACATTGAAATCAATTTATCTATCTATACTTAGTGATTTATACAAAAATTATATCAATTTATAATACATTAATTATTTAATTATCAAATAGATTTCTGATTAACAATTATACAAACTTTTTGTACCATGTTAGACCAACTGCTCAAGTTATCTAATTAGATACAACAGGAATCAAATTGCTTTGTGCAACATTTTGCAATCAAAAGCAACAAATAAATTCTTATTCTGTGCAACATTTTGCAATCAGAAACAATAATTCCTGAAATTAATAACTTGCTCTGTGCAACATTTTGCAATCAGATGCAATAAATCCTGAAATTAATAACTTGCTCTGTGCAACATTTTGCAATCAGATGCAGTAATTTCTGAAATAAAAGGAAACTTGCTCTGTGCAACATTTTGCAATCAGAAGCAATAATTTCTGAAAAAATAAATAATAACCTAGCTGGTTATATTAGTGTCATTTACAGAATCGTCATGTGGTCTATTAAACGTTAACCAAGGTTTCATTTTATCTATTGATATTATAGTTGAGTAGCATCTATTACTCTTACGGGTTAATGGAGTATCTTCGATGACAAAACGATCTAAATCCAATATTTTAGCGATTCTATAGGGACCTTGGTATTTGGGAACAAGTTTCTTACTCTGACCTGTTGATGGTATTTGTTTTTCTACACTTATTAAATCACCTACGCTATACTTAAATGGTTCACATCGTTTTTGATCATAGGCCTTCTTTTGCTGTTCCTGAGTAACTTTTACAAATTTTGTAATATTATCCCTAATTTCAGATAAATTTAAATTCCTATCGTCAAGTAACAGCTAACTCAGAAACAAGTTTACCTTCGGTAGCACCAGTTAATCGAAGACCAAACAAAGCCTGCGTGGGTGTGCAGTTTATACCCTTATTAAGAGTATTATTTAATCCCCATTGTACGTCATTTATATGTTCGTCCCAACGTTTTTCATTGGACCCAATGCATTTGGCTGTTAAAGCCTCTAAAATCGTTCTATTATATATTATAACGTTCTACCTGACCGTTTGCTCGGGGGGTGGCTACAGCATTAAGAACGTGCTTAATACCTTTTCCTTCGACAAACTGTTTAAATATGTCGCTCGTAAAAGACGTACCGCGGTCGGATATAATACGTTTGGGTACTCCAAATAATGCAATATAATCATTGAAAGTGTTAATTGTTGAACGAGATTTGGTATTTTTAACTGCTTTAAGAATAATATACCGGGTAAATGCATCTATAAAAATTAATATGTACGAGTTTCCTTTACTACTGCGAACGAAGGGACCTAAATGATCAATGTGTACAGTGTGAAAGGTCATATTAATGTCAGAATCTATAACTGGCTTTTTTCTGTTACTTTGACTTAAATCAGAGATATTCAACACTGGAATGTCTTGTTGCTGGACTGCGGTTTTACCACGAGCTATTAAAAAATTCTTAGGTAGCATAAATGAACCGCTACCGGGACAATTTAAAACGATCGACCCTATTCTTCTTTTAATTTCGAAAAGCCCTGACAGGACATAATATCTAACTCCTGAGTGATACCGCACACTTCCTTCAATAAATATTTCTCCAGTAAATTTATTTTCACTATAAATTTCAACTATAGTAAGGCCTGACACTTTTATATTACCTTTTGAAAACAAGCTAACCCTATTATTACCGATTTCGCAATCATTAGGTAGTTGAGATATTTCAAGCGAATTACTAGTTTTACTTATAACTATATGAGACTGTTCAGTATAAGACTGACCTACAAGTAATTGCATATTCATGGAATCGTCGGGGACGACAAATAAATCAACAACAGCATTAACGCCATCTATTTCTAAGCTTACGCGTTGTTTACCTACTGCCTTTACTAGGGAATTACCGAAACCCTTAAACGAAATATCGCAATCTTCAAACTTAGAATCGAGTAAAATAAAAGCACACTTCTGGATTAAACAAACGCGGCTTCCGAAATCAATAAAGGAGTTGAATTTAACGCCATTAATAATTGCGGTTTTAAAATATTTACTACTTGGGTCACTATCGCTTGTAGAAATTTGCATTACTGGTTTCGGATTACTTTTCACATTTGCTGTTAAAGACGATGACATTTTAAGGAAACATCGATCTGCTTCATGGCCTATTTTAGAACAGTGACTACATTTTCTAATAGGTAAGGTACAATTAGTTGATATGTGACCTATCTGTCGGCAATTAAGACATCGAGAGCGGCTGGTAATCATAGTAGCGGTCTGGGCATTTTCTTGATTTTTAGGATGTTGAGACTTAAAGGATCGCTTTTCATTAATTGGGGTCCTAATGTTTCGAGTACAACGTAGGTATGCTAGAAGTTTGTTAGGATCTGAGAATTGCGCGGCTTCAGCACCTAACCTAATCGACCGGTCATCGATACCGTGAAGAATACACTCAACCGCCCTTTTACCCGCTATGTCGCATCGATTCAAAAGAACTACTTTTTCATAATAATAACTTTCTAAACAGTCCCCAAACCGAGCACGTTTGCCTAACATATCTGTCAGTATCTGTCCATAATTTTCGTCTGATGGAAACGCTTCGGTAAGTTTTTGCTGCCATTCGGTCCACGAATAAAGAATGGACGGTAGGCCTTCGTACCAGCGTTGCGCAACCCCACATAATTTGGGAAGGGCGTAATGGATAGTTTGTCTATTACTCCAGCCATATATCGTAACGCATTCATTTACTTTATGCAACCACATTTTTATAGTTTGGCCTTTCCTAGACGGATCAAATTCGGGAATGGTGTTATGGATAGACCCTAACTTTTCAACAGAATCAGATGACTGGTTACTATTTCTGATAGCTCTTATTAACTCATTGATGATATTGGAGTCGGATTGAGTCACTAACCTTGTTTCATTATGTTCATCGTGGCTGCCGTGGAATGCTGTGAAGTTTTCATGTAGAGTCGCGCTGCGCGAAGGTGGCTGGCCCATCTCTATGACGGACGGTGTGCTTTGGTGTTGCCTGCTAATGACGCCGGGGTGACTTCTTGGCGACGGGCTACGTAGACAGCGCCGTCGTCCTTGGTTATTGGCTCCAGATATCCCTGGACTGCGCGAGCGACATCTTCTTCTTGAACTACTTGTACGCGCAGACGGACTGCGTCGTCGCTGTAGGTTTCTTGCTTCATCATTAAAAGCACGACGAAGTTGACCGCGAGAGCGGCGCTGTTCTCCTAAACCCTCGTTGGTGGAGCTCGTAGATGGGCTGCGGGGACAGCGCCATCGTTCTTGGTTATTGGTTCCAGATATTCGTCGTCGCTGTAGGCTTCTTGCTTCATCATTAACAGCACGACGAAGTTGACCGCGAGAGCGGCGCAGTTCTCCTAACCCATCGTTGGTGGAGCTCGTAGATGGGCTGCGTGGACAGCGCCATCGTTCTTGGTTATTGGCTCCAGATATTCGTGGACTGCGCGAGCGACATCTTCTTGAACTAGTTGTACGCGCAGACGGACTGCGGCGACGCGGTAGGCTTCTTGCTTTATCATTGATAGCCCGACGAAGTTGACCACGAGAGCGGCGCTGTTCGCCCAACCCCTCGTTGGTTGAGTTCGTAGACGGGCTGCGGGGACCGTGTTCCCTTCTTCCGTGTTCAACCGTGGAGCGAAGTGCAGGGCTACGTGAACGGTGTCTTTCACTTATAATATTTCCAGTATTGCTCAGTAATGGGTTGCTCCGGACGTCCCGTTCACTGGTAGGATGTGGTTCTGGATCTTGAGTACGCAAGCGGCTAGTTAATACCGGCGAGTTTCGGGTGCCGGTACTGCGCCTATTAGCAGGTGTCAGTATCGGAGAACGCTGGTTTTCATTAAGATCCATTTGTTGACTGAGAAAAAAAAATTAAGGTCTTCGGACAATTATTGTCTCTTTATGCGTTTTTGTGGGTAGGTAAATAAAAAATTTGCTTGATGTGGCACTCTTAAGTATAATAGAATGTATAGTCACTTGAATTTCTTCATTTTAATAAAAGCTTCAATGTATAATTATATACTGAACCATTAAACCGAATATTAAAGTTAGTGATAAGAGGGAATTATAGGAGTGACCTTGTAGTTCATCCACAATATTACTCAATTTAAATTAATATATAATCGTCATTCTATTCCAATAATAAATAAAAAAAATTAAATAATAAAGTTAAAAATAAAATATGTGTGTATATTTGCACAAATTGTAGCGTTCAATATCCCACTTCTGAGATGTAAAAGAATGTTTCAGAATAATATTAAAAACTTTAGTATTAATCGTAATGACTTGAGGGTATTTTAATAAAACAATTCTGTTCTTATATCACAATTTAATATATTCCAATTATTAGGTCACTCCACTATAATTACTAGCACTGAATTTGTATATAACTTTGATTAACAATCACCAATTGAAATACCAAATTTTAATATACAGAATAGTTGAAACATAGTCATCAAATGGTACTTACAATCTTTAAGTCCTCTTCAACAATATTCCCAACTCACTGGGCACTTTATGAAGTCTTTACAGACCAAACGTCGAGAATTGACTGACTGTTGCTCCAACCACAAGGAACTAGGTGGTAGTTGTTCTTTGACTACTTTAATATTACATTTGCAACAGTAAGTCAATTGACGAACTAATATTGACATTTTATTCAATATTTTACCATTTACAATCTAATTAATTATTAGAATATCTTACAGATACTATTTCATATAATTGAATTTCTGAATAAATCTCTTTATCATAATTTATTTTTTCCTTAGTAAATAAGAATTTATTATCTAAAACTCGTAATCCTGATTCTTTTCTTGATATCATATTTTCTGTTATGTTTTCTGTCAATTATCATCAACAGCAAATTAAGTATTTTATAATAACTTAATTATAAAAATGTTATTTTTTTATGATATCTTTATTTCATTACGTTCAAAAGATACTAAAATTACGCTATAATTAACATTTGGTTGAAAAAATCTAACAAATCCTTTTCATAGTAAATTAATTCAAAATGTTTTATAAGAACATGAACAATACAATTTATAACGACATCGGATGTATAATTAATATTTTGACTATTGGGCATTCAAAAGTAGAAGACTTTGATTAGTAAGATGGAGAGTAAGCTCATATTTGTTATATACATAGAAGTCTTAACGACTTTAAAGTGTAGAAAAAAAGTTTAGGCTTTTAAAAATGTTTAAAATTTAATGTCAAGTTTTAAGAATTTGTACAGTTATTATAAAGTATCTATATTTAAAAGAACTTTTTTTTCAAAACATCTTTAAAATGCCTTTTTAATTTGTTTAATTAAAATGCTATTAACATTAACGAAATTGCGTTTATATATAGATAGGTCTCCTGTTCTACCGCTTCTTTTAGTAATTGTACTGAGAGCCGGTTAATATTCAACAACTAGACATTAAGATGTGATTTCATTAATTTAAAAACAATCATTTAAACTTATAAAAAAAAAAAATACTTACATGTTAATTTTGTTTTCAACGAAACAAGAGGTAATAAATAAGTATCATAAGAATTTGAGAGAAAATATTAAAGATTAAAAAAAATGTAAAACTTTTTTCAGTTCATTGGCTATAACCAACAAAACAAAATAAGAAGTCAAAAAAGTATTTTCTTAATATTACTCAATCCAACATCCAAGACGGTTTCGGCTGGTATGACGATAAGTGATGAAATGTTGACAATTCAAAAAAGTATGTAATCTATCACAAACAGAGACGACTTGGTATAGTGGTGGTAGTGGGTGCCACTTATGTCCAAGAAACCCTTGATTCGTAAAATCAGGTAATACAAGATTTTTGTTTATAGAAAATAATTTTACTCATCATCAATTGATCAATCAGTTTTAGGAACAAAAATCTACGGATCCACTGACACTGGAATACGAAACGAACGCTTTATAAATACTAATAAAATTTAATGCCCTTAACGGGATAGTTGCTAAAAAAGTTCTATTTAGCCAATTATAGATGATAATTATAGAAATTAATATTTAAATTGAGATTTTTTAAAATAAATTCTAATGTAAAAAATAAAATCTACATAAAAGTTTTTTTAAAATATTAATGAAATTTCATTTACAGCAGCAGATAGACTAGTTTTTAAATTAATTATTTTGACCTGTTTTATTATACAAAACTGCATAATAAGTTAAGAACAACTTTGACAGTTTATCCAACTGTTCAAGTACTCTAAGTATTTAACAACATAAACTCGATTCCATCTCCAGCAACAATTAAACTAAGTAACTAACTTAGAGGATTGCTACTAGTCAATTATACGACTAGTAGATGTGATAGTCATTTCAATTCAAAGCATACATCTCGTACTTTTCAATATGACTTTGGCTCTTTTCTGTCTCATCAAGCAGAATTATTTAATTGACTTAATCTTTATTGTGATTTGTATTTTTTTAAAAGCCTATTGCTAGAAAGTGGTTGTGATAGTTGGAATATATGAATCATTTTATATTCATAGTCTGTATAGTTTTATATAGTTTTTCACTCTGCAATTACTAATAATTACATAATAGATTAAGCTATTCGTACATATTGTACTTAAGAGGTTTCTTAAGGTTACTTCTGTTTCTATCACAAGCCTTAGCAATGCAACCAACGGTGCCGTATGTAATATCATAGTTAAGAACTTACAAGAAATTAATTAGAAGGATTGGTTAAGATTTTACTAACATTTAAACATTTAAACATTTTACTAACGTCTCGATACTGACTTATTAACAGACACGTTCAAATATAGTATGCTAAATATATCTAAACATATACACTGACAAGGCAGCGCTTATGTATCAGTAATTTGTCATACTTAAATAAGGCCAAAAAATACATACATTTTTAGTTATGTGAGACAGACCAATGTTTTATAAAGGTCAGACCTATTTCGTAACAATCGTAACAATGAGTTTCCGTCACTAATGACTACCTGCATAATTACATTAGACCGATGCTTAACTACTTTTTTAACCATTAATTCAACTTACCAACATGGCGCATAAAGTTTATAAGAAACTGTGTGAAACAAAAGGTTCTTACAGCAGTAAAAGATAAGGACGTGTGAACAACTTTAATTACTATTTATCCTTATCAAAGTCTAATAGGGTCTACACTAACGTTTAACTAATATAGCTTTAACAATATAATCATAAAAATGTAAGTAAATACAATTTCTATGAATCAAGAAGTGACGGTAATCTAACCATTATAATATGTGACTAGATCCTGACATAGAGAGAATGTCCAAGCTTTGGAGGAATGTAAGATTGTTCATAATCTTATTGGTACCTTTACCTATGGTTAAATTATTTATCATCACTCTAATGGTAAGATGGGAGGTGTTGTCTTTTTGTAAATCAGATTTTTTTTATTAGGATCTATCATGTTTTGTTATGAGAATAGATAAAAATTTCCAGACTCCTGATTTTGTAGCTTTTAGATCCTTTATTCAAATGTTAAATTATGCTAAAACTTTTTTCCATTTAATTTACTTTAAATTATTAAAGATTTTTTTCTTATATATTTATATAAAATAGAAAATATCATCTCCAAAAATATACATATCTTATCAACTGTTGATATTGAAAACACTCTAAAACCAAAAAAGAGTAAAAATAATTACTTTCTCATTAAATATTCATAATCCGAAACACACGAACAGCCCATTTTGCCAATGACTTTTAAAATCAGTTGCAGACTTCGTTTTGTGATTCCTTATCAGAACCTCACTTATGTTTTAACAATATTCATCTTTACGAGCAAACTTATAATCCTCCAGTTAGTATCGATAATTATGCTTCTTGTTCATTAAAGGACAGGATCTATATTTAGATGTTATTTATGTAACGGTATCTCAACAACAATCTGCTTAACACTTCTACAATTTAATAATATAATTTACTTACCTGAATACAAATCCTAACCTTAGACCTAAATAATGTATACATAAATACTTAGTCTTGTAAAAACTCTCATTTTTTTTATTTTTTTTTTCCTTAAACTGCTTCTTGAAAGCTTCATTTAAAATACATTTTCATTAACCCTAGATCATTAACATTATTTTTAACGTTTGATATTTATCTTCGTCAAACTACGGCTTTTAATCAAGGTTAAATAAAGGGTTAAATTAATAAAACAGTCTTAAAAGTAAATTTAAAGTCATTTATGGTGACCTTTTTAGAACTCTTAATTATTATTATTATATATAATAAAATTCAAATGGGTAATAAACTTAAAATATTAAAAATAATAAAGTAAATAAATGAATTAAATAAAAACTTTATTAAAAATATAGGAATCACAACATTGGTGCCATATGTCAAGTTTGTGCTTTCCACAGATTAATTGCACTTAGTTCAACTTTTTTCAGTTATCTCTCGCTTTGCAGAGGGACATAAAGCACGTATCTTTGTTTTTGTTTTGGTTTATCTGGTGAATTTTCTTTATTAATAGGTTTATTTTAAAGGGTTGAACTTGAAGTGCTACTTCCTGCCATACACAAAAATGTGTAATTGAGTCCCGTACAATAGTCTGAACTCTGAAGGTATTTCTAATCTTTTTTGTATGTGCGGTTCGATTAGCTTGTGACGCAGAGGTCTCAGGTAATTACGCATGGATTTTCTGTCAGCCTCAAAAGTATTAGATACATTAATAACGTAACTATTAATTAATGCAATTTTTTTAATTTTAATGTACCCACCTACTTACGTCAATTACAATGCACTTACTTAATTTATAATTTTAAGTATACATGTAATAATGAGGTACATGAATAAATAAATAAATAAAATAAATAAATGCAATGTTGAGCATCCTAAAGAAATTGTACAAAGGACAGCAACGTTGTTTTGGACTGCAGGAAGCAATGGAATACATTTGATCCAACTTATGTACTCTTCCTTTCGTTTCATTGTAAAATTATATCATTGTGGGGTTAGTTACATAGTAGGAACGCAGGTTGAGCTCATTATCATAACATTACATAGCAGTTCCAGTTCTTCTAGTTCATTCGTTTTGTAATTTTATGGGTATTTATCTTTTATTAGCTCTTAGAATCCCAAATAAAGTCAGCTTTTTTTACTAAAATTTTGGAAAGTGGCATTGAAGTGGACTAATTATCCCTAGTATTATTCATATTAGTTGAATGAACATTGCGTGTAAATTTTTTTACAAAATATTCACCAAGTGGTCTACTGTCTTTTTTAGTAAAAGAACCCAAGTAAGGGTCTGCCCTCCATCATGTATTTAGTAGAGTTATCTACCATCATCACGATTTTTATACTATATTTATTCGGTTTATTAGTTAAATGCGAAAGGGACATCTTCCTCTAATTCCCAGTAATTGTTCATTGATGGCAAGATAACAGTTGGGTTTGTAATTCTCTCTACATTTAGTTATAAACATATCCCAGAAATCTCGAAATGGAGCGAAAACTTCAGTCAGCCTCCGTTCATGTCGCGTGGATTTGTGATCGAATCTAAAATAATTGATTACTAGTGGTTCTGTGAACAGGAGACCTCAGTGCGTTAGGGGATGAGACAATGTTGGGAAATTATTTATAGTGGATTTCACGAGGTGCAGTGGTTACGATATTTCATCCGTGCACCAAGTATGAGCGTCACACCAGAAACCTCCGTACACTAGACCTCGTGAAATCCAATGTTAGGTATTTTCCAAGGCGCACCCAGGAGGTAATACCTTATTCGCTATGGCCGCCATTTTGGATTTTGAAATAACAAAAAAACACCTTAGATTTCAGCAAAGAATACTTAGACGAAATTTCAGCCCGCTAGCTGCCGTAAAGTCCGTTTTTGTGATACGGATCAGAAATCCGCCATTTTGAAATGTTTCGCCCAAGCAAAAAAACGGCTCGACATAAAAATTTTAATAATTTAAAGAACACACCTACCAATTTTCGTAACAGTTGCATGAAAAATACGCCTGCTACGCCAAAACAAAAACTCAAATCACTGCCATTTTGGATTTTTCCTCCCATTAAGAAAAATGGCCAAACAAAAAAAAATAACTCAAAGAACATGATCACCAATTTTTGTGGCAATCGGATGAAAATTGTTCCTGTTACGCCAAAAAAAAAACTAAAAAACGCTGCCATTTTTGTTTTTTTCGCCCAATCAAAAAAACGGCTCAACATAAATATTTAAATTATTCAAAGAATACGCCTGCCGATTTTCGTGACGATACGATGAAAAATACGCCGGCTACGGAACAAACGTATTGAAATACATACGGAAAATAGCAGAATTAGGCCCATTCTACTGGGAACGTAGTCAAAGAAATCAAACCTCACATGACATTGTACTGCTATACCGATTTCCAAAAGGGCTTTAATTTCATAAGCATCTATCAATCTATGAGTAACTTTAACGTTTTTGTATTTTTGAGATTTAATTTTTTTATCTGCGTTGGTGTGGGTCTCAATACAGTCAATTTTAACTCTTTTTATAAAAAAACGAAAAATATTGAAGCGAATCTAAATTATTTTTGGACAGCTGTGTAACATGTGTAACATTAACTATATTTCCTTCTAGACCCTGTTTTTGTTGACGACCACTTGTGTTTGTTTTATCCACAAACCATGTTACGTGAGGGGCGTATTATCTAAATGCTGGATTGTATTGACGTGCTAGTTTTTGGATTTTTAATAAGCTGTTGTACGGAGGATGTATCACTAATTGTCTGATCTTATTTCTCTGGTTTTGCTGCTGGGTCAAAGTAAAAACTTCTTCTTCATCACAATCTGTTTCGTATGCTGGATCGATCTTAATGTGGTCTTCTCTCTCGCTCCTGGATGAATTTTCGTCATCGGTTTCATTTATAATAATTGACCAATTGTATATAAAACAACAAATAATAAAAGGCATTAAAATAAATAAAACATATCTAAATAATAAAAAAGAACGTAAAAATACATAATCAAAATTTAATGTTATTACTAATCTTCGTCGAGTTAACGATCCAGGGTTATCGTTTTATTTTAACCCGCGTCATCGAAACGACAAGGGTTCATAATCTAGGGTTAATACATTGCTTTATGATCGTTTTATACATTTCTGAACTTTAAAATGTCACACAAAAAGTTCGAAGAGAAACACTCAACAAAGAGTTAATCAAAAGGACTTCGAGTTGTTGACATCATTAATTATAGATGAATTATTTAGTATATTAATAAATTATTGATTGTGAGGTATTTCGGAAATATTTACACACTTTATAATATGTCTACCCTCGTTTCTGCCAAATTAATGTGTCAAGATAGAATTTTATGTCAATACAAATCGCATCTGAATTTAGAAATTATTTTATATTCAATAAATCATGCTCCCGAGAGAAATCTAAATACGACCGACTGGTGAGGGCGGAAACTGTTTGTTTCGCATAATTACAATTTGTATTAGGTTTTATCTGCATAGACTGAACAAGGTTCAACGAAACATGACTTATATTAAATAATAGGAATTTCTCCTCACCATCATACACTTAAAGGAGTGTATTAAACTAGGGGCGCCAATAGACCGTTTGCATATTGAGCGAAACGAACCCAGTGTAATGACTCATCGTTTCCCATTGACTTCAATAGGATATCAGGTTTTCGACGATTATTCGTCAATGACATGACATTGTTCAAATATTTTTTTTAAAAAACCATCACCTAATATTTGGCATTTTGATTGTAAAATTTCATAACTTTTCGTCAAGTAGTTTTCGAGCCTATTCATGACAAAGCATGTGAAAAAGTCTCCAGTAGAGTGCTTCGCTCGCTTCGCTTAATTAATTACATTTTAAATAGCTTTAGCTCGTGATGTCTCATGAAAATTAATTAAACTTTTTAAGATGTGTCGAAAAGGTAACAAAACGCTTCCTGAAGTTATTAAAGACGTGTAAACTAAATAACATTATAATTACTATAATAAATATAAAATAAAGACAAAATTCAACACTCCAGACTTCTGTATTACTTATGTAGTATCTTAATTTCTGTTAAACAACAATGTCTTTTAAAACATATTGTTCTTTTATGTTTTACCTCTTCATTATATAAATATATGTAACATTGGGTGATGAGTTTAGTTTCAGAGTAATTTAGGGTTCGCCTTTTAATGTTCCTCATCGCTTTATGGCCCGAATTGAGTATTAACTTGTTTTTTAAAAAATCCGTGCCCGCAGGGGGACACGCGTGGGTAGACCTCGTGTGTGACCTCTTTTAAAATATAACTCACTACCTAAGAATAACACATGATGCCGTTGTTTACATCAAATATTTTCAAGCAAAAAGCGGTTTTTATTTTTTTTCTCGGAAAAGGTATCTTTTTTGAAAATACTTTTGGTACTTAAATTTTGAGTAAAAAATAACCTTTTTATTAAAATTTTTTGCGAGGAGTGAATGTTGGCCAGAAAAAAGTTGGCGTGGTTTTAACTACCTTAAATTTTCTAGCTAATAGTGGTTTTTATTTTTTTTCTCGGAAACGGTACCTTTTACGGAAAAACTTTTGATACTTAAATTAAGAGTAAAAAATAACCTTTCTTTAAAAATACTTGTGATGTAAGAATGTTTACCAGAAAAAAGTTATGATTTTTTTCCAAAAATTTTAGGTTTTTTACCTCCACCCCTAAGTTATTGAAGTTAGGTTTTCGGTTTATGTACATTAGTTATAGGTATTCATCAAAGACATCATATAATATGAACGCGATTGATCTACTTTGTATAGGGAAAATTTATGGTCGAAAAACTGAAATCAGAAAAAGTGACGCCCTAGCGCTCCCTGTGGCCGGATTTCGCTGGTTAACGAACTTGACCTTCATTTTTGGATTGTTGATTTTTGTGCAAAGTTTGAAAGTGATCCGAGCGAAACTGTGGCCGCTATTGTGCTGACAAAAGTCGAATCTGGACGCACGCACGCATATATATATATATAATAATAAAACTTTTTTGACCAATGGTCATTTCGGACTCAGGGGGCCATAAGAAGACCTCCTGTGAAGAAATTTTTCCAAAATTCGAAAGTCGGGTACAAATGAATAGGCAGACCAAATTCTTCGAGGTCTACCCAACACCAGTGTCTGAAATTGGAACAGTTTTAAAGCAGTAGCAGAGTATAATAGAAATATAAGATTATTTACATCTCTGTAGTTACAAGAATACCCTGTTTTAAATAGTATAAATGAAAAATTTTCATGATATATGTCATATTGTAAAAAAATGTAATTACATCAAAACTACGAAAACCTTAGTTACCATTTTAAACGGGTAAATGTTTTTTTAACAAGGAACATTTGTAGTTGCTCAATCTTGAAACTCTCCAACGTCACTTAAATATTTCATATAGTTCACACACTGCCGCCTACATAGTTGAATGGGAGTTTAGTATTTGATACCACTATAGATGAGTTATTGGATAACTTCGAAAAAATTGGTCAATCCTACATGTTTAGAAATTAAATAAGTTTAAATTTAAAAATCAAACTTTTCAGTTCACTTCGAGGTCAAAATGTGTTCATTACAATCGTGAGAGCAATTAACTAAAATATTATAATTAAATATATTCTAAATTTATTTTATTAACAAACTTTTAATTTTTAATTAATATACATAAATCTAATAAAAATATAAAAATCTTAATCAATAAGACTTAAAATTCTTATTTTAACTTTCATTTAAATTTCTTCTCTAATAACGACACAATTAAAACAAACAATAAAAAGTAAAGTACTCGCACTCTATAGACTGACAATCAGTATCACTCTCATCAAATTTATATATAATATTCAAATGAAGTCAATGAACTGGGAATATGTATTATTAGACCTGTGCGTATAATTTTAATTTACTTTATTTCTTAAAATAACCTTACAAAAGACGATATTGTTAAATGATATATCCCTATTCTATAGGAATGTTACTTTTCATGTGATTGAGAATCTGAATTAAAATAAACCTCTTTATCTTAAATCATTTTTTTCGGCATATAAAATATTTTCTAAGATTTGTGATCTTAATCTTTTCTTGATAGTATTTTTTTTAATAAATTTCTATATTTAATGTAAGAAACATTAGAACTATTTTCGGCTCTCTATTGCTGTGACGATCAATCAGAATATATTTTTCTCAAATTAATAAAGTCATTAACACTAATCTTTAATAGATTTATTTAAAAATATATTTGAAGTAGAGCTAACAAAGATATAATTGGTGAGAAATCTAATAAACATTTTTGATAATAAATCAATCAGTCTTTTATAATAAAAAAAATTATAAAAATATAAATTTTATGGTATTTGAATTTTGTTTTCTCTTATATTATAAACGTTTAACTATTCAGTTTTTATTAATTTAACAATTCAAAAACAACTAAAATATGTATTACAGCGACAAGCATATTTCAACTTCCGTATATTTTGATAAGTGCAACAGGAACACAATAAGCATTTATAAAATCGTGAGTATCTTTCTTTTATCTATCTATCATTTTTTTCGGTTTGTCTGACAGTTATTGCAGAAGCAGTAAATATTATCCAATACTATATACTGTTTATATGTTTTACTTATTTCTGTTTGTGAGGGTATTAGAGTATTAGAGTAGTATATAACCTATGTTTATTTGTTATAACTAGAGTGAAGTAAACATTCAAGTATTTAAATACTTGAGGTTTAAAAATCGTTTTAAAAATCAATCAGTAATAATATAATTAACTTTATTTTTTTATATAGTCTGATGTATAAGTGCCATATAAAAAGTATAGTGTAGTGAGATAATGTGAAAGTCCCGAAATTATCCCGGGACAGAATAGAAACCTACAGTACTACGCACCTAACAAGGCTACGAATTTGAGAGCATTGTGTTACATTTATAGTATACATGAGAGAAAACGAGGTTAGGTTTATGAAATTGGTGACTGATGTGAATAGAAGCTAACACATTCAGGTTCATTAAAAATTGACAAACATTCAGAACAGTTACATAATCATTAATGTTTTACTTTGTAAATAGTATATTACTGTAAAATACTTCTTAGTAATTATACATTTCAATTTACAGTTTTAACATAAAAAATATATTTGTCTTTGTTTTGAACAATAATAAAGTTTTTAAAGTTCCTCATTTTGTGGACGGGTTTTGTGCCTCCTAATAACAGGGAAAATTTTGTTGAAAGTTAAAATCAATAAAAGAAAACAAAATTAACAGAAGTTATTGAATATATCATAATATTTTTTTTATAATATTTGAGACTTTTGGATGTAAATATTTTCTTATGTCATGATACGTCATAATAATGATTATACTGTGACTTTCACATATTAAGTGTTATAAGTAAATATAAGGAATATAATAATTAAAGAGAATTATAGAATCAGTACAGTTATGGGGACTTATTACGTAAAATTACAACATGATTAGTATTATTATACTATATTAGTATTGTAAAAAGTCATCAAAATTTAAGTGTTTGTAAAGTTTGAAAGGTTCATGTTTTGTTGTGAAGAAATTTCATTAAAACAACGCTTTTGTATTTAAATAAGATTAAAGAACAACTGAAATAAATGATACATTGAAAAAATACGACTAATAAAAAAGGAAAATGTCACACAGCTTTGTCAAACAAACGTCAAACACTCTCTCATTTTTAATTACCCTCGTATTGAAAACAGTTCAAGAAAGTTATAATGATGCTACTACTAATAGCGTCCTTTAATTACCTTGTCTCTGACACGGACATAATAAATAAAATATTACATTTAAGTCATAACAAGATTTCCTAACAAATTGAAAAAATAGGAATTTAAAATCCAAAGTTATTATTTCTTACAATTATATAAAATGATAAATAAACTTTCTCTAACATTGTATATATTTGTTCTGATATTTTATAAATAATGGCGCTGTAGCTATCTATGGTGGTACCGAAATACGTGACAAATGATGTAAATAATTAACGAGTGATGTTGGAAACGTCAACAATTAACGGCATCTCGTTATGTTATAAGTAAATATTCACTAAAGGGAAGTTTAGGGAATCATTAGTTGTAACGGTTGACCCTCGTGTTTTAGCGCAAATGTTCACCGAGTTCCATTATCGGGCTGTGTACATACACTTAATTGCGTTACTAATTACGGTCTCAATTTAATTGTGTTGGTTTGAGATGTAACAAACATCAACACTTAATAAAGTCAAATCGAGACGCCTCAAGTAAAACAGAGTGAAAGTCAAAGTTTTTCTTCAATTACTTCATACAATTCGCTTATGAAATCTCAAACCGTTGTTTCTATATATTACATGTCTTGCGATGTCAATAAAACAATGAAAAATGTGTGTAGAAAAAACTTTATTACTTAAAAAAAGATATTAATGGCTTTTAAAATTACTAATTTACTTTTAGTCTTTTTTATATTTTTCTGCGAGCAAATTCAAACTTTTTTTTCCTTATTCAGATAAAATCTGTTGTTATACTTATAATATATATCTATATACTTATTATAACTCTTAGAAGTTTTTAATATATTATTAACCTCCTCTACTGACTTTGTCACACCTTCGCTCGATTCAGTAACAGCAGTTTTCATTCTGAAGAATAGTGATTATGGCAAATGTATATTTAATTTAAATCATTTCCAAGGCTAAATCTTTTCATGTAGATAAAAATCTTTTTTTATTTTTTTTTATGGAGGAGGAGGACAAACGAGCAGGGTCACAGATGAAGAGACTTGTGTACAAATGAAGCAGGTTGTGTTACTGTTTTAACAATGTTATTAGTAATGATGTTATTCTTCTACTTATGAAGATTAAGTATATTTCAATATAGATTCTTTTAAATATTAACTTTTTTGAATCCGGTTATTTTTCTTTATTTTTTCTATGAAAAAACACACTAAAATACTATTAAATATTTATTCCTTTGCAATGTGCAAAAGAAGATGAATAAATATGAACAAAATAATATATTTTTTTAACTTTAGTAAAAAAAATATTTATATACAATTTAAATTATACGATAAAATATGTATTGAATATATCTTTATACAATGCAATTGAATAATAAATATATTGTGTATATTACATAGTTGTAGGTTGGAGCTCACAAAGAATTCAATATCGTAAATACACATAAAAAATTGTCTGCGATGAGAAAAACTTTTAATTTATACAACAACCTAACTATACTGTTGTATATTAATCAGTAGGCAAGTGTCTGGTTAAGAAGCAAAGGAACCAGTGACTTACATTGATGGAAAATATAGAGAAGTACAGACCTTTTTGACCTTTTGGTGGGAGAGAATTGTATGAATATTGAATCGAGGATCTGAGGAAAAAAGGGGGGGTAGTATGATGTTTGGTTTTATGGTCTTCTCCATCACTGTATAGAACGCAGCCTTAAAATATAATACGTACTTTATACTGTTTTACAGCGAGAGGTTAATACTATTCCTTAAGGACCTGTTTATGATCATCGTACCATTTAGGTTTTTGTTATATTTTATATTTAAGAAACCATCCAGACATCATAAAATGTTTAGTTAGTTTTGCGAACGAACTGGAAAATGCTTTAAGTATTTATTTACATTTTCTTTCCAATTTGTATCATATATTTTACTTATGAATTATATCTTATTTCTTTGAAAATCAAATTAACAATTAAATAATAGTATTTTTTTAGGTTTGGTTTAGTATAAATGATTGTTGTTAAATAAGAAAATCACAGTTTAATATCTGAGTATTGATATCAAAATGCTCTCAGTACGGTTACTGAAAGATATTGGAAGAACCGGAGACCTGTCAATTTATAATCGCGATTTATTTATATTTATTGTGTTTCAATTGTGATTTAATTGAAAAATATAAAAGGCGTATTAAAGAAGTTTTGCAAATAATATTTTAAAAAGTTTTTAAAAATGCTAGGAGTGTTTGGAATTATTAATAATGATAGTTTGTGATTTTAAATGATTTCTTGAAAGCCCGAATGTTCAGTAATATTCTGCAAGTCTTCATTTATTTTATCATGGTATAGAAATTTAAAATACTTCGAAACGTAAGTAAGAAGATCGAAGCCGACGTTATTGAAAATTAAGGAAAGAGGATAGAATATTGTTTTTGTAAGGAAAATACGGATTTGTTTATTAACCATACGAGCGAGAGGTATAACAGCAAAATCTCTCTACAATTTATTTAAGGATCTCGGTCTTTCTAGAACGATCATCAGTTCATTTCTGGAAAGTATTTCAAAGGCAGCTTTAGTAGGTTCTTACAATATTTGGTTAGGTAGGGAGAGGAGCGTGAACAGTGAAGGTGAGCGTGTATGCGCATACTAAAGGGGCCCCTTAAACCTACATCTGGGTCGCAAGTCCCAGGCATTATTTGCGCTCCTTTTTTTGCAACGCGAATGGCCCGGCACCCGCACGGTGAATCCATGGAATGCTAAGAAGCTTCATCTCGTCTCGTCTAGAAATTTAGGGACGAAGAAAAGAATGGAGATTGGTCAAAAATGTAGGATAGTTGTAGCATATTTTAGGGATGGAGACAACAAAAGCCATTCGCTATTCTTTAGGAAAATAAGAAGAGGATGGGGAAAAGAGCTGACAAAGGATACTTGCAACAACTTTAATTTACAAAAGTAATTATTAATTCTCATGTATACAAAAATTTACTATTCTTGACTTCTTTTCCTTTTTTCTCGTATCTGAAATCACGGGTTAAATCTTATTTATAAATCATTATTTATATTTTTTTTTACAAAAACGCAATAAAATGAATATTGATAAGGATTACTAATTGAGCGAAGCGAACGTAGTGAGCGTAGCGTTCTTATGGAGAATTTTTCACATTCTTTGTCACGAATAGTCTCGAAAACTACTTGACGGAAAATTATGAAATTTTGCAACCAAAAAGACACAAATTAGGCGATGGTTTTAAAAAAAAAACTTTGCAAAATGTCATGTCGTTGAGGAATTTTGATTATTCCTCTGATATTCCATTGAAGTCAACGGGAAACGATGAGTCATTACACTGGTTACGCTTCGCTCAATATGCAAACGGCAACCGAGATTTCGCGAGCGCATCGAGTCGAAACTGAGGGTCTGTTGGCGCCCCTAGGTACTATAATATTGAAATGTATGTACATTTAATACGTAATATTATATGGGATGTTAGTAATTGAGAAGTATAAATTTTAGTTTTGGTGCATTCCACGTCGATTAAGCGAAATACAGATGTGATTACGCGGCACAAGCTGTCGCTGCCCTCACTCAGTCAGACGTAGTAAGGTGTCCCTCGAGAGTACGATTTATTGGATGTAACATAATGTCTGAATTCGGTTCGCGATTTTTGTTGGTATGAAATCATTTTAACGTTATATGGGATGTAAGAAGTGAATATAAATTTATTTTTGACAAGGTATCAGGATTATTGATACCCGATATTTAGAATACGTAAAATCTTTTTAATTCGTTTGCGGAGTTAATATTTAAATTACATAAAAATTTCTAAATATTATAATAAATATCTAAATATTATGAAAATAAGCGAATCTCGCAATATAAAAAAAATAAATAATTAAAACAAAACGTAGTATTAAATATTTACAATTCTTAACATATTATCCACTAATCCTACACTATTGAAATATTATCATAAAGAATAACATTTGTATAACATACTTAATACTTAAACTTAATAAACAACAGCAAAACTTCAATTTACATTAAATACCACAAAGCCACCACCTTTTTTTAATAGTAATTTATTCTACATCAACATCAATAGGCAAGGGACATAGCTTAGAAGTTGGACGTTGAATCAATGAATTTTTATATTCATTGTAAAAATTCATTGCTTCATAATGACGTCATATTGACGTCATTATCGAAATGTTTCTGATTGAAATATTAACTCGTAATATTTCATAACTTGCCTTATGAAATTTTCATGTGACTAATATTTATTTTGGAGCTTGAATTAAGTTCCAAATGAATTTTAAGAAAAAATATCAGTTTCAAAAAGAAAAATGTGCTGTTATATAAAGTATAATATGAAAATAAATTTGGTTTATCAATTAATAAAATCACTAAACTGAAACAACAGAACATAAAACATATTGTGGGTGAATTTAATCGCAAGGGAACACGATACGTGCTGACATCATTGTTAATATGATGATCAAATGTTTGGCTTAATTATTAGACCACTAGAGACAATAGAGCGTTAGTAACATACATTTAATACAACTTACTCGTTAGTTTGACCGTTTTTGAAGATAAAAAAAATATTTTAATAATATGAAAAGGAGAACTTCCTACTCATCAATATATTTAGTTCTACTTTTTTCTATAGATTCCAAATGATCTTGAGTAAGAAATAAGATCGAATTTCTGGGTATTAAACCCCTAAATCAATATTATTAGACATACATTAACACAATTAAAAAGTCTTTTTAAAATATATTTTGATTTCTTGTTAGAAACAAAGAAACACATTTTTCAAAATTATTGTAAAAGCAAAGAGAATCGAAATATATCTTCTAACAAAAACGAGCCAGAGGCTAAATCTAGTCAAAATACTTTCCAATTGTAACCAATTACCAATTATCTTGATCAAAGTCGTTTTGAAGCAAGACAAAGCAAGTTGTTGAATAAGTCTCAGCTCCGGCAGCGTAAATTAAAGAACAAAGTAATATTTCACTGAAGATATCGAATACTTCTTTCTCAACAACCATAAATTTGCAGCTATAAAATTGCAATTAGAAAGTAAAAATTCTTTAATACTCGTACATTAAAAACATGAATCGTATAAAAATGTATATATATTTTTAACTCGCTTACAAATTTGTCCTCATTTATTTATTTAAAAAGTTATACTTGCCTTTTCGTAAATTATCTAGATATTTAGTTAATTAATTATAAATCTAAATGATTTCACAAAGAAAAGTAATATACAGAATTTAAATAAATTACAGTTAATTTCGACTTAACTCTGATTCTATCTTTATAAAATTTATCGTATTGTAGATGACACTCATGTTTATTTATTATGCGAATATGCTTTTTAGCATTGATTTCAAAATACTTTTTGTTTAAGAAATATAATCTTGACATATGTGTGACATAGAAACAATCTAATGGGACGCTCCGTCGAAGGGAAGGACAAAAAAACTTTCATATTAGTAGGGATGGGCATTTTTATATAATTATATAATCGATAAACTCTCAAAGGATATTAAAAGATAGCAGTGCTCTCTATTGGAATATATATTGTAATTGTAAACAATCTTTTTCTATTCATAAATATGTCATTTTATTTCAGTTCATCGATCAGAGGATTCCACTGATAGAAAACATCGAGTAACAAATCAGTCACGAATTATGATGTATGAATACGAAGTACATTTTGGGAAAAAAGTTCTGAAAAATGTGTAACATTGTTTAATATGTAGAATGAATCATTAAAATGGAATACTCTTTAAATAAAAGATCTTTTTTAGAAGATATTTTGACTTTGTTTCGATTCTTTTTCATATTGAAATGATAAAATTTATTGAACAAAATTGAAATAAAAAAATTTTTGGAAAACAATATATAAGACTTTGCAAGTTAAATAAAAGTGGTTTTAATATGATTGAAAAAAAAAAAAACGAATGCTTCAAACGTATTCGCTTCAAATTATCGGAATCGGTGCTAGAATAAATTTCAAGAACAGCGTGAGATCTCTTATACGAAACCCTTAAATTACAATTTGAAAACCATGTGACGTGGATATCTAGATAATATTATGTTTTATGGCTTGGATTGTACAAAATAAGAGTCCAATACTTTTTAAAAGTTTATCGATAACGATCTGCAGTTTAGATACATCTGTTAAGTTTATCTTTCAAATGGCTTATTCAAATATTTATTAGCTAGATAAATGTGTATTTAACAAAACCGTCACATAAAGTATACAAAATAAAAATGATTATTAATTGAAATAATATTTTTTTGAACATATCGCTCCTTGAATACAAAAGGCCCACAAAACAAAAAGATCATATTTTATACCACGACTAAAACAAAATTCGGATTAAGTTTTTTTTTTAAATTTCTTATCTTTTTATCTGTTGAAGTAATATCTTATTTGAACTAGATACATGATACATGATTTATATGCTGTATCGATTGACAATAAGGTCATTTTAATAGCTTTTACTCATGAGGCTAAAAATGCTCAAAACTCTCGTGTATTCATAGGATCAATATCATAAAAATTATGTCAAAATAAAACTATATTTTAAAAATATAAATGGTTAATTAAATCATCTTCAAAATAATAATGTTCTAAAAAATCATATAATAATAGTAGGACAAAATAATTGAAAACAAATTGGTACATGACTATTATTGTCATAAAAAAATAAGTATTTCTAAAATTAACAATTACACGTCGTTTTATTTGCTTAAAAATCTCATTAATTATTAAAAATACTCTTATACTTGAATTAATATTTAACTTCTATCATGCCTCTTTTATTAATTATTATTAAACTTCTTCAAAGGAGACCAATTCAAGTGGTTAAATAGAACTAAATAAATATTTAATTGATCTGAATGAATCTTGCACTGAAGTTAATATTAACGTAGTTAAGTGAAGTGGCGCGAAAATGTTGTGTGTTTTTTTACTAAAAAATTATCGATTTAGAAGTCATTTTTGGAATAAAATGATTTTGAGTTCATTTTTTTTTGTGGCCCTTTTGTATTCAAGGAGCGATATGTAGCTAAGCGATAATATGGGGGTTGGTAGTAAGTAGATAAATGGTGTCACCCGACGTCACGTATTCAGTTACCGGCTTCATTAGATATCGCCTATAAAGAATATCGTTTTCGATATGTTGCTTGTATTCAAGATATTTTTTTTTGTTTTAAGGAAATAATGTTATCATTGATCGCTTACATTTTGGTATATGTATGTACTTAGGAACATATTATTATTGGTAAGTAGAGAAGAATTATTGCAAAAAAATATACCTTCATACATATATGTTATTTTACAATGATTTTTTTCTTTCGTATTAAAAAAAAACAAGAATGAAACATGTTATAAATTACTTTGATTGTTAACATAATGAAATGCATTTTGCTATTGATTGATGAGCTCTAATGGATGACTGCTCGCTGGCTGCGGGTTTAGTGACAACCTCAATTACTTTCATTGTCACCATGTCGTGTTCATTCTACTCTTAATCTACACATATATAACAAAACAACAGTTAATTATGTGGATTGTACCATAAACTATATTTTTTTTCCTATTCCTAGTACACCCGGCTACGAGTTGTTGCGACTATGGTTTTTGTTATATTAAAATACATTTTAGCAAATAATTACTCAATCTAGTCATAGATACCGCCATTTTTTAGAATCGTTTGGAGCTAACTGAAAATTGTGACTGCCCAAAAAAATAATTTGTAATAAAATAATATTGCGACTATAAATGTAGATAAAACCGATCCTATCTTTTAAGTTAGGTCAAACTGCACGTTGTGAGTAAATTTTATTTAAATCGGTTAAGTAGTTTAGGAGTCCATCGCGGACAAACAACGTGACACCTAATATATATATTATATTAAGATTTAATACAATAACCATACTACAACCACTAACCACCCAATTACATCCTTACAACACATTATGATTGAATCTGACATGTCTGTACATGAGTCTAATACTTTCTTAGACCTGACTGTCAAATTATAGAGGAATAAGGGACCACCAAAATGGATTTACTCGTATATATTAAAGAATCACTATTTAAGAATGAGTTAAAAGATATCTAATATAATTTATAAAAAAAAGAAATGAAAACACTTGTTTCTCCATTCTTTATTTTAAATTGCGTAGACTTGCACAAAGTGACGTCCGTTTCCGTCAATTACATTATTATTCAAATAAGTTTGAGTGTCTGTCTCCAGATTGCTTCATCTTGAGTGAATTTGAATTGTTCTAAGTGTTGAAGTGTAGTAGAATTCGTATTGCGTAAACGAAAGCTGTTGGTAAAAGTTATTATAAACAATGGTTATACGTAATGACGTATTTAAATGTTTTTACTGGTTAAAAATATAAGTGATTTATTTTTAAGCATTAGTAAACAATGGACACTAAAGTCACTAGCTACGTCTCACGTTGCCTTCAGAAGTTGAAGAACGCTTTGCATAACTTAAACAGTTTACTAATATTTATTCACACTTTACGTTCAGAAAATAACAACGATAATATTTGATGTATATTAACTTATCTTATACGGTTTAGTGATAGTTCAAATCCTTTCCAAGGCATTACAAATGCATTGGTTACGACATTGGCTGAAAAATGGTGGATTTTAGAATCATATTTTAGTGCAAGATAATATAAGGTGACAATTTTAATTTAGACCTTAGTCTAAGTTATATATCACAAAAATAATAATAGTAATGATTTATATTTTCGACTTCGATTGTTATTTGTTTTATATTACATTGTATATTAAACCGTAGCGTTTCTGTTCTTTGATTTTTTAAAAAGTAACATGGCACCAACGAGCAAAATATTTAGAATAAACTTTGAATACAAACATTCAAAAGTATTTTATTCTCAAATTTTTAATTATTTGTCGCTGCTTGAATGAAATATTTTATTTAAATTATATCTTTTAAAATTTGTGGTTACATTTTTATGGTTCATTTTAAATTCATCAGACATTCGGGTACAAATTAAGCAATTTTAATATTCTGAGTACATAGTAGACCTTAAACTCAATAAAATTAGACCTAAATTTTCGAAACGAAATTATAATTCCGTTGCTAGTATTTCGTAAGCTCAATAAAAGGTAACATACGTGCCCACTGAGAAATGTTTATGATTCCTCATTTTGTTTATTATTATAATCTGTAATTAGATTTATAAAGTTATTTCTTATAATCTTATTAATATAATTATAGAAAATGTTCTATATCCATTATTATAAAATATCTAGAATGTTACCGAATTTTGAAATATTTGTGTAAGTTGAATCGCAAAACCATCTAAATCTGATTTCAAACACAGCTGACGAATGTCTTGAATCGTTTCTAAAGAGCTCAACCAATTGTGATATTTTTACGCCTGTCTAAAGCAGTTACTAAACTTATAACTTCACAGCACAAATTATTAGGTTCTGAAATAAAAAAACCTTTAATATAAAAGTGTTAAAGGATTAATCCTACAAATTTTAAGGATTTTATGTAAAATAAGAATATATATTTTTTTATTTAGAAGAAAAATTATATATTCGAATCGTTTATTTACTAAATAGTACATTGACTTTTATATGACCAATTCGTCTCAATTTAACAAATACACAGTCCATTAATATTTTGCTCCTTATTGTTCTTTCATCAGTATCTCTGACTGGGGAGCAATTTATCTCAATACCTCAGACCCTTGTTATAATGTTTGCTATATGATAATCCACCAAAGCCATCACTTGGAAGGGTAGCAAATTTAAAAATACGAAGGATGGAAGTCAGGTGATTTGAATGGTCTTTTTACGTATACTTAGTTTTAATAAAACAGTGAAATGTCCGTGTCAGGTAGCGGGTTAAAATGTAGTTATAACTTTCATGTCGAGCCATAAACGCCAGTTTTATTTATTATTACACGAGGGGGTCCCGTCTTAATTGTGTCGTATATATCATAAGTCTAAGCTGGCTCAGTCTTAGTGATTCAAGTTAGTAATATATTAGGTGGCTTCTAAGTTGCACTAAGTCATGCCGTGATCCCTTAAATTACTTTAGAGTATCTCTCTTGTAATGTAATAGTGATATTGTTGAATAAAGCTTCTCATGTATTTTCATTAAAGTTATGTTAAAATTATACCTTGATAAGATATAGTGTTCAACTGTTCTCTACGTGACAGACGTCGCTGATAACGTGTGTCGCGCTCCAGTACTGTCATTTTCACAGCACTATTACAATCCTACTTTGCACCACAGTTCCCTTAGTATTAATTATTGAATAATTGTGAATATTTGATTTTTAAAATAGTACAAAAGATTGTATTTGCCGCTTTATTTCTCAAGATCTAGGTTTATGAGAGTCACGATGAAATAGCAAAAGTATTAACAAGTAAAGTTGAAGGTTTAAGTCGTTAATTTTCTCTTCTCTTAAACGTTACCGCAAACGTTGAACATACTTTGCTGAACTGTCAGAACAAATTTTTTAACCCAAATGAAGACACGAAATTAAAGAACTCTTAACGGATTTAAAATAATATCCGGTAGTTTTTAAAGGCCCATATTTCCATATTTATTACATCAAAATGAAATCAAATACTATATTTTTAACATCAAAGTATTATTAAATAAACATATACCACGAGGGCATGAATATAATGATTAAATGAAGATCTTTAACCAAGGTCTAAACAAATTAATTTATTAGTACATAACATTTGAAATTATCAAAATAGAAACCTTTTTAATATCTTCAATATGGGACATTAGTTCCACGGAATATTGCTATTGATTATTTAAACCCATTAATACTAAGTTTGTGCGAACGTTCAAAGACGCTTATCTGTATATTTGTGCATTACACGATTCCGTAATAATAATATTTATTCAATGATATCTCCTAGAAATACACGGTTCTGGTATTTAAGTAAAAACGCGAGACAACACACTAGTGTGTAAAGAATATCTAGCGCGCACCTCTAGCGTGACTTTGTTAAATATTAGTAAGATACAATTATAATTAACTTAACATTAGTATATATCTTCATACATTATATGAACAGGACAAAACCAATTCTCAATATATAAAAATATATTTATGAAATGAGATATAAACAAGCATTGAATATCATCTTTGAATAAACAGTCATTCAAGAGATATGCTGCTAATAATACATTTTAATATTTAAAAATAGAACTACAAATATATCGAAGGTGAATATTCTTCTCAACGTTCTCGTTCATAAACGTTATATATTAGGGTTTAGCGCAAGCGTAGAATATTTTATAAGATTACATTTGTTGAGATATATAAAGTTTTAAAGAGTTTAATGAAAGAAATGATTGATATAATTGAATGATTTTGATATAATTGAAGAAGGAGTTTGCAACAAACGTGACTTTACAATGTTTACCGAGATCGTTATATTTCCAGTTTCAAAGATAAGTATAACATACATTTTTGGATGAAAAATTAATTATAGTCTTTATTATAAATACGTATCTGTTTACATTTGCCCAGTTTTATAAGTGTATAATATACGAAGAAGTGTATAATGTACACAAGGGTCTTATAACTATTTCTATTGAAAGATTTTTTGGTTAGTTATTTAAAAAATGCATAACAAGGTAACCTTACAAATAATTCGATTATTAAACAAAAGTAACCCCTTATTTAAGAGCAATACATAAAACAAAATATTATAAATTTAACCATAAAAAAGCTGTCAGAGTACATTAATTAACTGTTTCACTTAACTTTTACTCTAAAGTGCGACGAGACAAATATACAGCTTAACGTCTTAAGAAAAACTTTGAGCGAAGCGAATCAGAGTAAAACGTTTTGTATTAAAACCAACTGGGTTTTATTAACCGTACCTCCCCTGGTCTCTTTAAGTCTTAGTAGTAAAATTTCTCTCATTTTCTTTATAGCTTTGCGATCTTAGATCTGATACTTGACTTTGAATTTCAGCAATTTGAGATAACGAAATTAAACACACGTGACACACTATAAATAAATAAATTCATTGGTCTTATTGTTTTATATATGCGTACTTTTTCCATACATTGACTTTTTCGTCATTTAAAGAAAAAATCATAAATTACAAAAACTTTAATTAAGAGAAGATTTCTATGATAATGCCTACTATTAGCGGTCGGAGAAAAAGAAAAATATGAACAGAATTAAAAATAATGTTAAAAAGTGATCTAAACAATATAATATTTGTTTTTTTTTTAAAAGAACGACTTGTTTGCGCAAGACAAAACCACTTTAATTTCAAGAAACTATAATTAAATTTATTCCCAAATTTATTCCTCTGTGATTGGTGTCAACCAATAAATACATAAATAGAAGTTTCACACTCAAAGGTTATCAGAGGTGTCGTGGAATCTTAAAAGGTTTCGCACAACACACTAAATATATATAATTGGTCCTGACCAAAATGATATCTAAAATTTCTCGTAATATTGACAGAAGCGGATCATTAACTATTTTATATACTGCGACTCTTAATTAATATATTTATTATAAACTTATAAAAAAGGAAATGGCAGCAATGACATTAATATTTAAATAAACATACGGTAATATTGTTTTAATCAACTGTACTAAACATACAGGATTGCTTTTCTTGGTGTGTTATATGTCACTCAATATTACTAATACTAACAAGTCATCAGCAGTATAACTATATGTTCGAGCCAGTGAAGCCTTAGTCAAAACGTTTTCTTCTTGGATTTATATGATGGTAGCCTTGTAATAAAAATAGTATGAATGCAAATTCATTCTTTTGTATTAGCACCTCTCGGAACTCAAGAGCGACCATAGTTAAACTGAACTTCTTGACGAATTGAAGTACGGCCTAATTGTCCACAATATTGTTATAAAGCATAATTATTTAAACTTTTCTTTTTAGCAGTATGAACTTTATACAAAAATGTACTTTTCTCTCTGTTGTTAATGACGTATAATATGTAATAATAACATTCCTTTATCTGAATGTGTGTCAAGCATTTTTACAATTTACACAAGCCTTTCCAACGTACACCAGATTATTTCATTTTTGATCCTGTTAAAATGTCACTTCTATAATTTTAAACATAAATTTTGATCTGTATATAGATATTTTATTATTATACAAAAGGATTACCCCATACCACTGAGGCCCTAAATCAATGATGACAAAATAATGGTACAAATGTAGGGACATCCCCGCATCGTATGCAGATTTTTGTTTGCGATAAATTCTGATAAATTTAATATTTTCTTCATTTTTATTTATGAACCTGTTAGATCTCTAGTATAAAATATATTATTTTGAATCGACCAAGTCCCAAGCCAACCATCATTAGATATAGATGTTTATCTTAGTCTGACAATTCCACAAATCCCTCTATCTCCAGAAGGCGTGAATTGACGATGAAGACATTTAATCGATTGTTTGACCTTAGCTGAATTCCAAAGTTGGGTCGGCTAAGGTATTTGTGGATTGAAACTCCAGTCAGTTTTTCAGATCCATTGAACCTCACGAGTATTTATAAAAAGGTTTTGAGATACTTGATTGATTCTCTCAACGCTACTAAGCATGTAATATGTTATTCACTTTACATTCATTTGGCTAAATCATTTACCTTCATCCGAATTATGACTAGTTAATTTCTGAATCCATTTAACTAATCAACTCTTGGAATGACTAATAACATGCTAGATTAAAGTAATTGGTTTAACTGTTCATTTGATTAACATTCTCCTGTAGATTTAATAATTTAAAAATTAATAATATTGATTTAATTTTATAATAATTTGATATAAATCTAAATAAATAGATTAATACTATAGTAATTAATACTATCTCTTACTAAAGAAAATAACACAATATATACCTACTTTAATTATTAAGTTGTAAAACCAAAGTTTTTAAAAGAAGTTCTAAAATTGTACATAGTAGTTCATTATGTTCATAACAATTAATATTTTAGGTATTTGTTGGTTTCACTTACTCTCTCTCACTATCTATACGAACGTAGCGTTTTATTTTTTTTGCAATTTATTTTACAGGTTTTAACAATGCATATTATATAGGAAAAATATTTCCATCGATACCACTCCTTTGGACTTAAAACAAGATAAAGATGTTTACAGAAAGTCATTCTGATATGGGAATGAAATTAAATAATTTACTAACAAAGCCGTAAAATGCTTAGAGTTTATATAAAACCGATCGCCTAGAACTAGAATATGTGAAAAACAATTTATCTATTCTAATGTCTTTGTAAAGTTACATTTATGAATACAATAAAAACTTAAAGGTTCTAAAAAGGCATTCAAATTGTTAAAACGTGATCTGATATTATAAGTGTCATAAATACTTTTCACATACAAAATTTATACATATATAAATTTCGTAAAATTCAGATGATGTCGGCGTTGAAACGCGGTCGATAATTTATCGTGTTATCGTCAAAGCGTTTTAACAGATATCAGACAAGACAGTAACTTAATTTACACAGATTCATTCGATTATTTTAAAATCTGTTGTTTAAATAATACGGCTATCAATTTTTTCTTATATATAGTTGTATTATTCAATTGAAGTAAATTTGAACTAAAAATCAATAAAATTATTTAAAGGATATTTATAAATGTATTTAAATGGTAAAATAGGTATTCTTTTTCCATTATTTTCCGATCTCGTGACCTGAACTTGTAGTCAATACTGTTTTTCTATTTGATTGACTAATAAGTGCAGTGACGGTCGTCTTCCTGTATCGATGAAATAAACAATTAATATCTACACTAGCCTACCAATATTATAAAAAAAGATTTTTAAGTTAGTTTGTTTATATCAAATAGACTCTAAAACTACCGAAACCAATAAAATTTAATTTTCACTAAAAGATGGCAACATTATTCTGAAAAATCATTTATGCTTATAAAACTAAGACATGTTCAATCGAACGACATTGCATCGAATATTACATTTTCTCGCATGATAGATAGGTAAAGATATAACAAAATGATGGACTAATTAATTTTAAGACTAAAAAAGATCTAGCAAGAAGTTTGCGAGGGAATATATATAGATATATAACAGAAAAAATATTATATGAAAACTACATACATTATTGTTTCATTTTTTCATCTGATAATAGGAATCCTTGTGAAATTTAAGTGTTTCGTCATCGAGATAAAATAGGTCAATTTGTTAAGTCAATATTATTTAATTATGAACATTTACTTTATTTTAAATTGTATTACTATTTCATTTTATTTTGAAACAAAAGGTATGTCTAAAAGAGGAACAGCTTTGAATGAGATTTAGTACACTAATAGAATATGACATAGAATGATACATGAGTACTTTATACAACATGATAATATTATATCTCCAGGAAAAAACTAATATGTTTATATTCAGTAAATACATGGCGCCACCTATACTGTTATGTTTTACACAAAGTTTACGCGAGCAAAGTCACGAGGGTCAGCTAGTACTTTATAAAAAGAATAACTTTTAACTTTCAACGATATTTTATACAGTATTTGTAAGATATATCATAAACAGGCTTTGAGTATTTTTCATTAATAACTTAGATGCGCTTTAAAAGAAATATTACCCGTTATGAAAAAGGCTGTACGCCTGTCCAGTTAATCGTTTTCTACAATTATTGATACTCAGATGTACAATAGTCATTCAATATTTTAATTTGATTTCATTTTGTGACGTAATAATAATTTCAAATTTATTGCTTCCAAAGTTATAAAAAAACTTCAAGAATGTGACGGAATATTTTTTTAACGATAAGTTCATTTTTATAGCATCAATCTATTGATGTTGGCATATAATATTTTTATTATTTACAAACGATATGAAATTCATTTTACACATGCTGGCTGTCTTCCAGAAGTTTGCTTGTTTGTGTGTCTGCTTCCACACAAATCCAGTGCCCGGTTCGTCAGATCAAGCATTGCGAAGAGATGTTGACATTCAGTTTACGAGTTATGCGAAATGGCTCTCGTCATTCAACCAACATGTTTTCATAACACATACTATAACATTTTTATTATAATGTAATGTATTCAATGCTTCCGTTTGAACATGTAACACATTTTTATAGAAACATTTTGTTACCACATAAACTTTGGCTTTACCAGACAATAACACAACTTTCGTAAATTCTTATATTTTTGTAAATTTTTTAAATTAAACATGTATTACATTTCCCTCTAACTCAGCTAGTCATTATTCGCCAACAACTTTTCACTTTTCGCAGTAACTACACTAGAGAAAACTTTAAATCTAATTATATACTTATATCGGACGAAAAAAGTTTCCGTTCTTCAAGATTACAATACGTATTAGTGAATAACACTTCTTAGCTTTAAAATTATGTTGGAACTCGAGGAACAAGAATATTCTCCTTTTTCCTATTTGATATCTTAGAAACAAAAAACTTTAAATTAGATATATTTATCAGACCATTCAGAGTAATACTTAATAATAAACTATTTATTTATATCTAATAATCACCAACACTATGTTAATATGAACTAATTCTAAACTAATAACAAACTACAGAAAACTCTTCTGATATTTAATTCAATTTCTCCTATTCTGATTAGTAACAAACGAACGTTAACATTTTTATTAATAGTATTATGATAGTCTTTTGATTTAATTAAGTTTTTCAAAACTCTTTTGATTTAAGAAATATTATAAAACTATATTTTAATGACCTAACTGACAACAATTGAACAATGTATTTATGTATAATGTAGGTTAGTTTTTAGCGATTACTTTATATCCTACAAAAGCTAGTTTTCGGTAAATTATTAGTTAATACTAATTAACACTACTGTATTAATAAAAAATATTTATTTTCCAGAATTGGTATAGTCAAGAAAGTCAAAAAGATCTATAGACAAGAAAATGTTGAGAGTCTTGTGTGATATTTTCCACAGTAAAGTCAATGAAAAACATTACACTCATAATAAATATTTATTAAGAAATGTAATTTTTGTAAATATAACAAATTATTATTAAATTGACTAAACAGCGTGTTATATTCCTATATACTTGTCTTTATTAATAAAATATTTCTTATATTCTTATTTATAACATTGTTAAATTCGCATTTATTTTATTCTCACGAACCGTGGAAACGCTGAATAGACACAGGTGCATTGTATCATGTTAAAATCTCAGATTGTAATGTAAATCTGAAACCCTTGTTTGTTCCATTTATTTCTCTGTATTCTTTTAATTATAATTTATTATTATTATTATTATTCACCTTCACGCCATATCCCTTGCGGGGTAGCCAGAGACGACGGAGCGCCAAACGCTACGGTCTCTGCATACCTCTTTCGCCTCGGCCACAGACATCAACTTCTTCATACATTCCCTCCGGGGGGTCCTCATGCTTTTTACGTGACCTTCCTCCAGTATCGTAGCTACTGTATTTTCGAAGGTCACTCGAGGCCTCCCCCTGTCTCTCTTACCGCTCACTTTTCCCATATAAATCTTTTTTACCACTCTTTCATCACTCATTCTTTCAACGTGCCCAAACCACCTGAGCACGTTCTTCTTCATTCTCACCGTGACATCTTCGCTAGTACCTGCCATTCTGTGGATCTCTTCATTGCGGATTCGATCAGCTAGACTGACTCCGCATATTCTGCGAAGAGATCGCATCTCCACAGCATTCATCTTTCTTACATTCTTCTTCTGTGTTACCCACGTTTGGCTGCCGTATAACAGTGTCGGTAGCAAAACTGCATTGTGTACAGCCAAACGTGCAGCTATACTGACGTTTTGCCGTCTCAACAATGCAGTCAAAGCACCATTGACTCTGTTACCAGCAGCAATACGCCTTTCCACATCCATTTCGTATCTTCCGTCTCTGCTAAACATACTTCCCAAATATACCACTTCATTCACTTGTTCTATTATCTTATCATTCACGTTGATCTTACATTCTGTTCTTTCTTCATTTCTTTCAAATATCAGAACCTTCGTCTTATCTACATTGAGGTTAAGACCATTAATTTCACACCCATCTTTCAGAGTGGTGACCAATGCCTGCAAATTGCATTCTGATAATGCAATGAGCACTGCATCATCTGCATATAGTAAGCAATTGACCTTAAGGTCACCTACTTTCACTCCCATGTCACTATCTTTCACTCCTTGGAGACAACTATCCAAATACAAATTGAACAACCAAGCTGACATAGCGCAACCTTGCTTAACACCCGATTGGATGTCAAACCAGGGCGACATGCCAGCTCCTACTCGCACACAGGCTGAGTGATCTCGGTAAAGAGACCTTACAGCCTGTAGCAAGGGTCCGTTCACATTGTATCGGGGCAGTATCTCCCATAACTTCTTTCTCACAACCCTGTCAAACGCCTTTTCCAAATCCACAAAAGCACAGAAAACCTTTTGGTTTAGGGCCAAAAACTTTTCCGTGATCATGCGGAGGGAAAAGATCTGATCTATACACCCTCTTCCAGGTCTAAAACCTCCTTGTGCCTCCCACAACAGCCTTTCAGATCTCTCTTGCATTCTTCTCGCTAAAATTTTAGCATAAACTTTACCGCCCAAGCTAATCAAACTGATGGCCCTATAGCTTGCACAGTCTATCTGTGAACCTTTGCCTTTATACAAAGGTACGATGACTGCACTTCGCCAATCGTCTGGGACCTCCCCAGATTTCCAGCATAAATTGCATAAAAACCAGAAAAAGTCCCAGACGCGTGGCCCACCATATTTGATCATCTCGGCAGTAACTTCATCTGCTCCCGCAGCCTTACCACATTTCAGACTTCGAATCACGTTCTCTACTTCTTCTAAACTGATTTCACCATCGGCTACATCTTGACTCAGCATTACGCTGGTAGTCAAGACCGAGGCGTCCTCACGTTCATACATCTCCTTATAAAATTCCGCCCACCGCTGCAAAACGTGTGCTTGCTCAGTTAAAATTTCACCGCTTTTCGAAAGCACCCCTTTCATTCTACAGGTTACCGAACAACCCCGGGAACCACTAACTTCTCGCCAGAAAAGCTTCGTGTTTTCCCGGAAGTTGTTCGTCAACCTTTCATCCCTTTCTCTCTCAGAATTTTCACGCTTCATCTTTATAAGTGCTTTCGTTTTGTGCTTTTGCAGCTTGTACGCTCTTTTTCTTATCACTCTCATACTTTTATCCTTACCAGAGGCTTTATAATCCAGCCATGCTTTCTTCTTTAACTCTACAGCGTCTTTCACTTCATCATCCCACCATTCATCGCGCTTTTTACTAAAACCTCTTTTCCTTTTACCACATACTTCTGTCGCTACTTTCACCATACCATTCCTAAGGTTCTGCCAGCATAGTTCAACACTTTCATTTCCAGAATCATAGCTTTCAAGCTTCTTGGAAACCCTCTCTTGATATTCCTCTCTGATCGGTGGATCCTGAAGCTTCCAGCTTCTTATGCGATAATTCGACGCCAAGCTTGGACACGTCGTGCGGCTGCGCCAACCTGCGAACAAACCTCTTATTCTAGCAACGACTAGATAGTGGTCCGTTCCCAGATCAGCACCTCTGAACACTCGCGTGTCCATAACTTGACTTCGAATACGCTGGTCCACTAGGAATAAATCAATCATACTTCTTTCTTCCGCTCGCTCCCATGTGTACATGTGAATTTGTTTGTGATCAAACATCGTGTTTGCCACAAACAAATTTTTCTCCTCACAAAATTCCAAAATAAGCTTTCCAGCCTCATTTACCCTCTTATCACCATATTTGCCTAGCACGCTTTCGTAACCGCTTCGCGCGGTTCCAACCCATCCATTCATATCTCCACATACTATCAACTTTTCATTATCTCTGACACTACTTAGAACATCCCTGACATTCTCCCAAAACTCCTCGAGCTCGCTCATTTGAGCTGAGGATACTGGCGCATACATGGCTAACAAGAATACTCTTGTTATCCCCAGCTTAAAGCGAACCCAAAGAAGCCTCGGGTTAATCGACTTGTATTCTACCATTGCATTAACCATTCGAGAGGACAATAATACGCCTACACCTTGGCAACCTCGCTCACCCTCTGGAACCCCAGCCCAGAAAGCGACCCGGTTGCCAGGCAAATCGGTCGTATCATTGCCTTTTCGCTTGGTCTCAGACACACAAATAACATCCAGATCTTTGTCATCCATCACATCTAATAATTCATTCATCTTCTGTTCCATTCCTCCTCTTACATTCCACGTAGCTATTTGTAGCTCCGTCCTCCACCTTCCGCCGTTCGGAACATGGCGTGTTGGTTGGCGGTTCATTTATTTTCATTTATTATTCATTTCATTTCATTTTATTATATTCATTCTTGTCTCCAACTTTGAGCGAGTATCACGTAGTTTGTAATTTAATTATAATTATTAATTTTTAAATAATAAATTTGTATTCTTTTGGATCCTCCGGTTGTGACCGACGTAATTAGCGATACATTAAAGAGAAAACGGTTTATGTTTAAATATGATCTTATTGCCTCTTACCTGAATCAAAGAATCCAGACAGTTTACGTAAATAATTCTAAATCGTCTGGTTCTCACCTAAAGATGGGTGTTCCACAAGGATCTATTCTGGGCCCCTTTTTGTTTTTACTTTATATTAATGACTTGCCCTTTTTTGTTAAGGGTCTGTGTGACATTGTACTCTTTGCTGATGACACCTCGCTTATTTTTAAAGTTGAGCGTGATAGGATTAATTATGACGAAGTAAACAGTACTTTGTCACGAGTCCTGCATTGGTTCGAAATTAATAATTTAGTGTTAAATGCTAAGAAAACTAAATGCGTAGAGTTTACACTTCCTAATGTAAAAAGTAAAAATTGTAACTTGCTCCTTAACAATGAAGTGTTGGAATTGATTGACTCAACAAAATTCTTAGGTTTAACATTAGATAGAAAGGTCCAGTGGAACCCCCATCTCTCAACACTCGCAGCCAAACTCAGCTCCGCCGTCTTTGCAATTAGAAAAGTTAGACAATTAACGGATATAAATACGGCTCGACTTGTTTATTTTAGTTATTTTTACAGTATTTTATCTTACGGTATTTTATTATGGGGCAGTGCTGTCGAAATTAATTCTATAATTATTTTACAAAAAAGAGCTGTGCGGGCTATTTATAACTTAAAAGCTAGAGATTCTCTGAGAGATGTTTTTAAAGAAATAGGTATTCTTACAGTCGCTTCCCAATACATATTTAATAACATTTTATATATACGTCAAAATTTAAATAGTTATATAAAAAACAGTGACAGACACGCGATAAATACGAGAAATAAAAACAAACTCGTAACGTCAAAGTTTCGGCTTCAAAAAGTTAATAAATCCTTCATGGGTTTGAGTATACGCATATATAATAAAGTTCCACAAGATATCTTAGACCTTCCGTTTCTTAGTTTTAAATCTAAAATCAAAAGTTTATTGTTAAATAAAGCTTATTATAACGTTCAAGAGTTTTTAGTGGATCGAAATATGTGGAACTTAAGTTGTTGAATCATTTGCAGGATTTATATTATATTATAATATACATCACCTATTGTTATATTTCTTTTGAAAAGAGCAACTGTTGAGTTTCTGGCCGGCTCTTCTTAACAGAGCAGCATTCCGAGCCGGTGGTAGCTTGCTTACGGACGGACTACACTGACCTTTTTTTGTATTGTAATAATTGACGATTCAAAAGTGCGTGTAAATGCCTACTTGAATAAAGATATTTTGAATTTTGAATTTTGAATTTTGAATTTTGAATTTTGAATTTTGAATTTTGAATTTTGAATTTTGAATTTTGAATTTTGAATTTTGAATTTTGAATTTTGAATTTTGAATTTTGAATTGAAGCCTAAATATTTACAAGAAATCTTAATTAATGAACTCTCAGAAATCACAATCTTATAAACTGTGTTCATCACACCCACTTTGAAAACCATGTCATGGAAAATTACCCAATGATATATACAGTAAACATTTAATTTATATATTATTTTTTATTAATATATTTTAAGTAAATAAAGTATAGTTTGTTATAAAATTGTGTTCGTATTTATATTTCTTTTTATACGATTTTTTCATATATAAAGATTACAAGTCATAGATAACATTTTATAGAAGTGCTCGTAAAGCGACAGGAAAACTCAAGAGGAATTTAAAGTTGCAACAGTTTATCTTTATTCATAAGCTGGTAAAGTGCAATGCTTTTTATACAAAGAAAACTGTTTTAGAAAAATCAAAGCTATTAACGTGTCGGCTCTAAAGAGATTTATTTGTTTATTTGATTTTTCAACATTTGAATTACAAAAGAAAGATAAAACCTAAAAAGTTAAGCAATAAGTATATTAAAAGACTATTATACATGTGTATTAAGATAATATTTTCTATTTATACGTGTGTTTGTGAAAGAACTTTACCAAAACCGCTGGACACGTTTTGAGATCATTTTATAGGGTGTTTGAATGACTCCTTCGAAAGTTTAGATTTGTAATTGTACCCAGTATGCAGCGTATTCAATCAATACAACTCATAGGTCCTTTATTTCCTCACTGGACACTTTCCTATTGATTATTCTAAAACATCTTTCCACATGTATAATGCAGAATCGTAAGACAGTTCTCAATAAATGAAAAGCTTTTATTATCGCAGACAGTGTTTCTGTTTGATACATAAGTGAACTTTTACGATATTAAATTTCTTGAGAGCTTCAATACATACAAAAATTATTGTTTGTTCAATTGCATTGTATAAAACTGTATCAAAATGTTCTTTTATTGTGGCATTTAAATTGATTAAAATATATTAATATTTTTTAGATAACATAAGGAAATTTACTTTTTACTAATAGTAGAAAATAAAAATATTCATAATAAGAATAAAAGTAATAAACTGAAATTAAATAAAATATCTCACAACTTTTAATACGGAACAAAAAGTATAAATGTTAGTAAGTATTAGAACCTGTTATCAAGTTTTAAAAAAATCTATATTTTGTATATATTATCATAGATTAAATACCACAAAATACGATACCACAATTATTTTTTTTGAAATGGTTTTTACGGTATTTATACAGGTGCAAGAAAATTATGTAATGGATTTTCTATTTGAATACACTGCACGTTACTATTGTTATATTTGCGTTATAATGAATGACTGTAGTTTCAGTGGTTTTAGTCCACTTTTCGCATATATATATTCTAGAGATAATAAAATATAATACCACTAAATGCTAATATAGATATTATCACGTTTATATCACTTTTCAATAACTTAAAAAAATAATAAAAAAATTAAAATATTAATAATAATACCACTATTTACCTCTTTTAAATTTATAATATGAAAATATTTATGTATTATATAGTAGGGTTATATATAGTTCATAATAATTTATATTATCTTATAGAATATGTGTACAGTTAGTATGTATGTATGTGTTATTTTATAAAATATATATTATATATAGGTATGTATATATTTTTTATCTATTTTATACACCAACTACTGTAATTTAATTAATTTTAAATAAATGTCCTTATAGTTGTAGGTTGCCTGTAAGAGATCACTCGAAGTGATAAGGCCGCCTATGTGTATATATATATATATAGCGGTTTACCACTCGCTGACTCATCACGAAATCTCCGAAACTATCTATCCGATTAACTTAAAATTTTACATAGTTACTTCTTTTGTGACGTAGACGTCCACTAAGAACGGATTTTATGGAATTCCTATCACAACGAATTTCAACTTTTTACATTTCGCTAAGTTTAAAGCTGTAGGAGATATACACTTAACGCGGGGGTAAGACTTACTCTAGCAAGGGTGACCATAGCAACGGTTTCGATGACAACGGATAATATGATAAAAGTTACCATTACAACCTCAGTTCACATCCAAATTAATTAATTTATATATTCGGCTTCATGTAAAAATTTTAAGAAATCATATTGCGGAAATTTGAAGGTCAGGCATTTTCTCAACTACAGTGATATTACCTCCAGATTCAAAAGCAATACCTTTTGTACTTTTTAAAAGAAAATTGCAGATTTAAGAGATTTTTTAAAATATGAAACCCGCAGTGCTTATCTTTTTCCTTTGATTAGAACTTTAAATTGTAGTTTTCATGTGGATTGTATTACTATAATCAGATTTTTCCCAACGTAATCAAGAATCCATAAAATCATTTAAAAGAAACATCTGTGTTTCATCCATCTACAAATGATTTTATTTTTATAATATTTATAGTTCCCGAATTGAAGACAGGAACTTTGAAGACAATTTTCTTTTTTTTATTATTACATTGATAAATTACTGCGAATTGAAATGGACACCATTTATCGGAATCATTATTTTTCACAATAAAAAGTAGCTTATATCATTATATCTAGCGAAGCCATGACAAAATTTCTAAGTATTATATTAAAGTCCTTTTAATGTTATTAAAAAGGATATATTCTTTCTAACTAAGAAATAGAAAACTTGTTTTGCAAAATTGCATATATCTAAGCTTTAAATAAGTAATATTTATAACCTTCAAAATTTTCTTTAAATAAATAAATTCCACTTAGAAGTATAAGTAAATAGCAATTTGTGATAAAAATGGAGATTCATAACAAAACTTTATTTTATTTCAATCACGTTTTTCATTATTACATTGGTATCAAAACTGCTAACAGAATCTCGGTGAAAGTGACCATTGTACAAAGTACATTCAATAAAGCTCATAAGCTCTCAGGAGAAGATAATGACAACTATCGCTCGGTCTGTCGTCGTTAAAGTGAATGTCTTTCACGTTCACTGTAATTATTATCCGTATAAAGAATCAGGATCCGTGTTTAGTACAATTAAGAAAATTATTCCTTTCCGTTCTGTTCAATTCAAAACTTTCTTATCTTCTTACTCATTTAGATTAATTTTACTTCCTATATATCGTAACTTCAGAATTATGAATAGATTGCATTACTATGATTCAGTGAGAATAGTTAAAAATATAGTGACTGTAATCAAACTTTATTAATGATAATCCAGTAATAATTAATTTAAGCAACGATGTAATACCCAAAATTGACATTAGGAAATCTTTCGATTAACTTTTTCGCTAAATTCAAATAAAAATTAGGGACATATTTCAGCCGCAACTTAGTAAACTTGTTTAACTACAACTTAGATCGGTTCGTGACCTTTACTAATAATCACTGATATAGTTATTAAAACGAAAAATAAAATCTAGATACTTTATGTACTAAGCAAAAGTATATATTATGACAAATAGTTTTTATTTTTTATATTTTTTGTAGCAGATTTAGAATGACACTTAAAATGTATCTGCATCTGTATTACGAAAAACAAGTTGCTACTTTCGTAGCATTAATTAATAAAAAAAATCGTGATACAAGTAGTAACGAAAATATAATAATCGTTTCGATTAAAATGGGAAATAAGACAAAGCTTAGCTCAGCTTCTTTAATATAGTCCATCAAAATATACAAAGCTTAGGCAGCAAGGACCGGAAGTGCAACCATTTGTTATAAATATAACATTAGTTTATTATGCATTATAGAGTAGTGGTTTTTAAAGACCAACAATATTATTTAATCAAAATACTTTAAACTTAGTGATTAGGCAACCGTATAGAAAGAGAGAAAAATTATAAGATAATATGGTCAAATGCAATGGAATCATGACCCAATGTTTTTGAATGAAGTTAAGAATTTCTCTAAAATATATAAGAACGTTAGCTTACCAGTTAGGTCGATTTATATTAAAAGTAGAATCTTAAATTCAGAAGATAAATTGAAAAAAATATGTATAATAAATACAGATATAAATGTGGTGGCTTTTTTAGACTCTTTGTCATCTGATGATTTTTATTTTAAAACCACCAGACGAAATTATCAAAACATTTAGAATCTTAAATGTGAAAAAAACCGGTGATCTTTGGAATATGTTAGTTACAGTACTTATCACTATTATAAATGATATTGACCCACAATTATGCTTAATTTTCAACAAATATATTGAAACCGGTATATTAACATACTTAATAAAAAGTACTAAAGTGGTTCCTCTATGTAAATGTAGCAATAGGCTAGAACCCTTAAATTAGGTTCTTCTCTGTTTACTGACCGTAACCAAGATTTTTGAAAAAATATTTTAAACCACATGACAGAATTTGTTTATAACAATAAAAATTTGCATAATGAAAAATATTGTTTCACTAAAGGTAAATCAACAACTCATACAGGTTTCAAGCTTCTTAAGCACAATTACGACGCTTGGGAGAAGTTGCAGAATTTAATCGTGGTGTTTTGCGATTTATCAAAAGCCTTTGATTGAGTAGACCATCAAACGTAGTTCTGCGTTTGATTTCATTACCTCTTACTGATTTTGAATTAAAGAGTTCAGACAGTTGATGTACCTAATTCTAAACCAAATGGTTCTTGCCTAAAGATGGGTATTGCACAAGGATCTGTTCCTGTCCCCTTTTTATTTTTATTTTATATGAATCAATTGTCCTTTTTCTTGAAAAGTCTATGTGACATTTTACATACTTAAACAGATATTATTATAGCATTGATTGTTTTTCGTTTCTCGAAATGTATAGAACTTGGTTTGTTGAGCTGGGAGTTTGTTGGGTTGATATTATCATCTTTATATCTAACATTGTTAAAAATCTTTTAAAAAGAACTTTTTAACTGTTTAGTTTCTGGTCGGCTCTGCTCAGCAGACCAATATTCTAAGCTGGTAGTAGTTTACTCACAGATTGACTATACTGACAATTTTATAATGTGATAATTGACGATTCAAGTGTCTGTAAATCCGTATTGAAATTATTTTTTTTTATTGAATTGTATGTGTAATTGCAGAAAAACTATTACTTTAACTTTGTATTGACTTGACTGTGACTCACCTTGACTGTATTAAGTCCATATAGCTATTATGTCTCTAGCCTTTTGATTATACTGTTCTTGTGACATAAACTAACAACACATTTAAATCGAAACCGTAATTAGCAATGCAATTTAAGACGGGTGGATGTTGACGCAGCCAGATAGTGGGACTCGGTCAACATTTGCGTTAAAACATGAGGGTCAACTGTTTCAACTAATGACTCTATAAATTTCTCCTTAATTAATATTTACTTATAAAGTAGCAAGATGCTGATATCTACAATGCTTCTCAAAAATTAATTATATCATTTGTCACGTATTTCGGAACCATCGTGCTTACAGATCTATTGTATATCAAATGTGTTATATGATTAAAAAATATTATACAATTATTTTCAACAGATTTTTATTCGCTTTGCTAGAAATACCTGTTATTATTTAAATGGATTTTTTTTATTTATTCTATCCGTGAAATGACAAAGTACTTTAAAGGACTCCATTAGTGCTGGTATTTTTATCTTTCTGAAATGCTCCGTTGATTTTTTTAATACGAGGATAATTAAAAATGAGAGAGTGTTTTTAGCAAATTGACTCAAAACTGTGTGGCATTTTCCTTCCTTACTTATTCTTATTTTACTTCATTTCATTAATTATTTCGGTTTTTTTCTTAAGGACATACCTTTCTTCAGTTTTTTATGTAAACAATTACTTTACACTTAAATATTCCGAAATATTCATATTGTTTTATAAAATATCATAATTAGTAAATAAAATACAATTCATAATAATAATAAACATAGTATTTTATTTGATGAGGAAGCTATGAACAAAGTTTCAATACCAAGTAACATTAGTCAAAACAGAAACAGGTTTGACACAATATTAATATACCTAATATTCGGTGTATGGAGAAATTAAACAGACAAAAAAGTTAGAAATAGATAATAGTAACTAAATACGTCAGATAAATTTTATCAGTGTTTATATATACTTTAATATTTTATCATAATAAGGTTATATTGATGAAATTGTTTAAAAACTAGAAGCATGACAGTTGTAATAATAAAAATCTAGGTATATACAAATTAACAAACCTAAACACCAACCGTACACACTTCTATGAAACACTACATGTCCTATCTAGAGTCTTGAATTTATGTCAATAGTAAAACACCTTACACACTTCACAGTTAGCGAGGTCACTGCATTCTGAAAGTTTTATGTGTTCTTGACAGGTCGTGCAAAATATTTTTGTACCGTAAGTGTATACACTAATGATATAACATATATTATTCTATATCAGTGCAAAAACATACCGTATTAGACCAACATATTCTTTGTTCTGTAGATATATTTACTTCTTTTAATTTATTACTGATATTACCAGTTATTGCACACCTATTACTAAAATCACTATTCTTAAATTATTTTGGTTCATATAAAAAATTACACTTTGAAGTCGTTTATCATAACCACGGCATTTATATAATATATTTTTGGTTCAAAGACAGGTAAATAATGTTAAGCCTTTTAATGTTGTTTTTTGTTAAGTTATCTTAGTTAACATAATTTCTAATTATTAAAATCTGTAAAACTCACAACTTGGTTCTATGATTTACTATTATATAATATACTGGCATACTCATATTTTAAGAGAAACAATGTTATTTTAGAAATCATGAACAAAAATATAATTTAATTAAAAAACATAATACAATTTTGTTACCTGTTCTAAAAACTGTTCATAATATGTTCTTAGGAGAGTTACTATTCTCCTAGTATATAGAAAGATATTTTCTTAATAAATAATTTTATTTAAAATCTGTACATCTGTATACAAAATGTTATTGAACAAACTATTACTGTTGTTGCGAGAGATTGAAGAAAGCAGCCAATTGCGAACCACGGTTCTCTTCCTAAAATCTATGGCGTCACTATTGCGTCAACGTCTGCATAGGTTATAAATATAGGTGACAAGCGCGGGGAAGGATCAAGGAGAGCTTCATTCTGCGGCCGTCGCGCGGTGTAGACGTGTCTCGCACTCTCACGTCGTAAGTGGCTCGCGATGTTTCGATGGCAATAGTTATATACGAGTAAAATGTTCTTTTGAGAACAATATTCTGAAGCTCTAAATGTTCTTTTCAGAACATATAATACGGTAGCCACATGTTATAATATATATTACAGTAAAATTGGAAAAACAATTTAACTGTTTATATATTTACTAAACTGAAATCGGAGTAACTTCCTTAATTTTGTCACTCGTTATGCTTATACTTTTTTATCTAATTAGGCCGCCATCTTCTTTGTGATATTTAATTGCAAAATAATTTTAAGGAAATATAATTTGATTCCGTGCTTCTTAAAAGAAAGGCATATGCTTCCTTCTCATTTGGTGATTAAATGAATTTCGGTACGCCATTAATGAGCTCGCTATTTGAACAAATATTTCAGGTTACATCAGTATATTGTCTCTATTGATTCTTTAATTCGTTTGAAGGCAGGACACGTCTTCAAATTAACAAGAAATGGTTCCTACAGGTCTTATTATATATTCCATAACTTTTAGGTTTTTTGTTGTTTTTTTTTCAAAAAAACGACCACTGACATTGGGAGGTACAAAACCCGTCCACAAAACAACAAAATTATTGCACTATCAAAACCTTTATTATTATTCTAAAAGAAAAAAAATCTATTACTAAAATTTATTTGTTATGCTCAAACCTATGCATAATTAGAGAAATCGTTTGACAATAATGAACCAGTACAAAGTTTTACATTATTTGGTATGCAACTACTCTATATGTTTGTATTTTTTTAATAAAGCTAGGTGTACGAATTTCGATCACGTTTACATCAAAGGCATCAATTTCACGAGGCTAAGCTTGGTTTACCTCGTGTTTATTATAAATTTGCCAAACAAGTCTGTAGTGTCGTCGTATCGTGTCGTCGTCGTTTCAAATACGTAGCGATAGGTTCTTTATGCAAAATCCCACGTGTATTAAAAAATATACAAAACCTGATTTTATTTCGTCCTAAGCTTAAATTAAATAAGAATTTAATTGATTAACTCTTTATATATGTGTATCTTTCTGTGTATATATCCTGCAAATGAGTCAACAATAAGTTCTATACATTTCGATCAACTAAAAACTATTGAATACTACAATAAGATTTATTTAACGATACACTTCTATTTTAAAACTAGCTTTTGCCCGCGACTTCGTCCGCGTTTCCGTCGTTTTTCGAAAAAAAATTAGCAGATGTCCTCCCTCATAGTTTTGACGTAACAGGCAGATTCACTTTCGTATTTTAGAAGGGCAATAGTAATATAATATGCCAATCCACAAAACTGTTGAAAAATATAAGTAACCGCAGAATATTATAATATACCCACGCTATACCCACGACTCGGTCAGCGTGTAACTCCTTGTTTTTTATTAAGATAATATATTGCTAATATTTTTAGATCAAATTAAAATGTTTCAGCGCAAAGCTTCTGGGTAGACTATGTTAAGAGTCGACCCGTCCGGCACGTGAACGTAAAGATTCCTAGAATTGCTAACCCGGGAAAGAGCGACGTATAATTGACCATGCGAGAAACAGCTAACACCGAGATCTACTCCAGCAACACGAAAAGTCTGCCCTTGAGCTTTATTGATAGTCATGGCATAGCACACCGATACTGGGAATTGCGTTCTTTTAAATTGGAATGGAAAATTATTTGGTATTATGGGAATTCTGGGAATAAAGACAGTTTCTCCTGCACCGCAACCTGTTAAAATTTGAGCCTCGATTACATTTTGTTGCAACTGGGTTACTTTTAGCCGAGTTCCATTGCAAAGTTGAGGTGGTCTTAAATTTCGGAGCAGAATTATCGGTATGCCAATTTTTAAACAAATTATATGAGAAGGTAGTCCAGGCATACTTAAAGAATTTAAAAATTCTATCGGGTAATTAGTGGCTTCTTGTTCATCAACCATTCTATTTATTGAACTATAAACTTTGCTTTCTCCCTGTATATTAGACAGTATTTTATTATTAATTTCAGATGCCTGGTCATTGCGAGGAGTCAAAATGGACCTTTCGCAAAGCCAAGAATTGTCCCTATTTAATATAATTGTTATGTCACCGTAAACCGAAGATATAAGATGTTGTTGGGATTGCACTATACAACATAACTCAGGTGTCAGAATAAGTTTTCCTTGGTGTAGTTGTGGATAGGTACCTTCACCAATCTTCAATAATGTATCAGAAAATTCACGATTATCTGCGTTGTCTCCAGTTCTCACTCGCATATTTATAGTCAAATGCACCGATTGTATATCACGCCACAAATAAGAGCTTTTCAGGCAAGCCCTAATCTCATCAGCTCGGGTTCCCCGTGGTATTACCGGTAAGGTTTGTCGGAAATCACCACAAAATAAAACCGTAATACCGCCCATTGGTCGATCATTTTGTCTTATGTCCCTTAGAGTTCTGTCTACTGCTTCTACTCCTTTTCGATGGGCCATCGTACATTCATCCCATACGATTAAATTACACTCACGCAATACCTTAGCTTTGTCGCTATTTCTTGAAATACTACAGGTTGGACTTTCCGTGCGATCTAAATTAATTGGTATTTTAAACATAGTGTGAGCAGTCTTACCTCCTGGTAGCAATGTTGCAGCTATACCTGATGAAGCCACGGCAAGAGCGATTTTACGCTGATTTCGAACATAAGCTAATATTAATTTAGTCAAAAAAGTTTTCCCAGTTCCTCCAGGTGCATCTAAAAACCATATTGTTCCTAAATTGTTCTGCACACTCTCGCACACGCGATCATAGACTAAGCGTTGTTCTGCAGTCATCATTGGGACACCGTTTTCTAATGTTACCAGCAGTTCCATTGGGTTGTAACCAATCTCTGCGGAATATTCCCTATTGGTAACCTCTCCGACTGAGGTTGGCGTTGGCAAACCATATTCACAAAGTCATTTACCGCCTACTGCTGTTAAGTCTTCCTGAAGAGCTAATAAGCACTGATTTATAGCCAGATCTCGAAAATTATCATTAGTTGCGCCTTCATTATTGTGAGATAAATTCCGAAGAAAGTCTTCTGCAAATTTTTCTTTATATTTTTCCCATAATTGGACAGGATCAGATAAATTACAAAATGTGACTAATGTTACAAATAAATGGCGTAACCGTCGTGGATTATCACTAACACAGGATTCTGCTAAAGCGTCATCCCAATGTTGATCATTTTCAAGCAAATGACGCGCTTGGCAAGCTGCATGATAAGTTGGATAAACAACATCGTCTACTTTTCTCAAATCTATAAATGATGTTGGTCCTCGCACTGTATGTAATAATAATCTCAAATAAAAACACTCTGCGTTGTTAGGATGAACAGTATACACTCTACCAAGAACATGTTCTTTGAAAATACCTGTCTCGCCATCTACAGGCCTGCCTCGGCGTCTACGGTTAAAGACACCTCGTTGTTTATCGTAGGTATAATACGATGGAACTTCTTCATACAAAAGAGACTTTGCGAAATTATCAGTTTGGCAAAGTCGAAAGAATGCCAATAAAGTTGTTTGTCTAGGGTTCTCTAATCGTTCTGTAACATTTTCGGCGTTAAAATATATACGTTGACCGCCTTCCAGATGAACATCCAGATGGGTCACACGTGGATATCTTTCGTGAATATTAAAACTTAAGATCCGCCACACAGCTTCTGAAGAGCTGATATATCTGCCTGACTGAAATCTAGTAACTTCATCATGTTCATTTCTTAACGCAAACGTAGCTTGGTCACTGCCCTTGTTAATGTACTTACAAATATATTTAATTGACTCTACACTATTACACATTTCTACATTTATGTGAGCTTGAAATGCTCTGGACAATACGGGCGAATACGGAACGACCCACCTATTATCTAAAGTAACCTGTTGTCCAGACATTCGCTTTTCAACAGTAAAACCACCATTGTCTCTTGAACGGCGACGATATAATGGGTATCCATCATGTCCTGTTACAGTTTCATCCACTAATGCTTTTGGATACCTTTTAGTGCAACGACCGTCTTGCATGCAAGGAGCATTTGCGTTAAATGCACCACATGGACCATGTATCATATGAGTTTTAACAATGTCGTATAACAGGGGATCTGCAGTCGGATCTGGAATTTCAGCACTGATTAATCTGTCTACATCATTAGGTCGAACCTTATCTTTTAACCAAAGCAAGATATGTGCGTGAGGTAAGCCGCGTTTTTGCCACTCAACACTATACATATAACACAATACTTCTCCAAAAATGTTATCTTTGGTAAGAAGATCTATCATTGATTTTAATTTTAAATGAAACACTCTTGCAATAATATCATGGCGGTCATGCGGTGCCTGACCCTCAAGAAGCTCCCGAGTGATTTCATCCCACTTGGGATTGGTAGTTACAGTAACAAATAAGTCGGGACGTCCATATTTTCTTACGTAACAAAAAGCGTCTTGAGTACGTTCATGCATGTAGCGTGGACCACCAGTAAAAGAAGAGGGTAAAATAACTAAACGACCCATATTCACAGTATCGTTATCTTGCTGCATGGCATCGCGAAGGTGCACGTATTCTTCAGCGCGCAGCTGCCTTTGATTAGATCGTATATAAACTAATCTTTCGGTTTCAATTTTTGCGTACATGTCAACAATAAACTGATTAAATAAGCCACGAAAACGTTGAAAGTATACCAATCTATTCCGTCTCACTTGCAGGTGGTAACAATAAAATTGAAGGCATGACACCTTTTTATTATAATTAGGTGCGCCTGTGCGCGGATCGGTTTGGTATACAGCGAAATTATAACCATCTTCCTCTCGACAGTATATCATAGGATATTGCAAACTGTCGTAAGCCCTGTGGGTTTCGAAAATACGTTGCAAACGATTGTCTCTGGAACGTATAACGATATCACGCCTATCACATTCCTGGTCGACCAGTACTACAGCAACTTCATTCGTGGATGGAACGTTATGACGCCCAGGGTGTTCCTGAGTTGGACGCTTATCGGCATTTATAACAATTTTATAATTGTTATTACCATCTTGAGAAAGGGCTTCTAATGCCGATTTAAAACTGCATACGTACGAATTAACCTGATGTAACATGTTCTGAAGTTGTGAAATGAGTTCAGTATTTAAATTCGGAAAATATTGATTTCTTATATTCGACTGTTCGTTGTAATCGGATACAAAATATATTTGAAGAAATTTAGGTTGTTCTTCAGGCAAAAGGGACCCTATCAAATGGTAAACCTGACCTTGTACCTTAAAAGTAGGCATGAAAGGGCCTTCTGAGATTTGTTTAGCACCAAAGGATGTCATTTGGAATGCACTATTATAAGTGCGAATATTATCTAAAAACTGTTTGGATTGCAAATGTTCCCCTAAAAGTAGTGATTTTAAAGGTTCCGGTGGGTCTTCGAACGAAGGCAAATTTATTTTACCTCCAGAACAACAGAAACCAGCAGACTCCTTCCTCCACTTCGAAGCATTACAAAAGGAACATACTACGTTCATATCGCCTATTTCAGAAGATGATCTGTAATCAATTGTGAGGTTATAAGCAAACCCACTTTTATATTTATCGGACCACGCCACCGAATTTGTAGATTGATCTACCACGTGTATATCTAAGTCATTAAGACCATGTCGAAATCTATCTGCAGTAAGACGGGCCTCTCGCTGTTCTTCTGTTTCAAGCGACCGAATATTTTCAATTCTTAATCTTTCATTAGATAAAGTAATCAATTGTTCTTGTCTCAAAGAATTGTAATAATCGCGTCCCGACTCTAGTCGTTGTTCATGCTCATGTTCATCTTCAAGAGATCGAATCATGTTATGGTGCGCCCTATCATTTGTCAAACGGTCTTGATATTGAGTAAAAGTTTCAGATTCTCGAGACAAAATATGACGTTCGCGATCAGCTGTAAGCCGTAATTCCCTCTCAGTGAAGGTTTCGGACTCGCGAGATAAAATATGACGTTCGTGGTCAGCTGTAAGCCGTAATTCCCTCTCAGTGAAGGTTTCGGACTCGCGAGATAAAATATGACGTTCGCGGTCAGCTGTAAGCCGTAATTCCCTCTCAGTGAAGGTTTCAGACTCGCGAGATAATGTATGCCGTTCGCGGTCAGCTGTGAGTCGCAATTCTCGTTGTAAAGCAGTTTCAGCTTCTCGGGATAACGCATGTTGTTCCCGGTCAATGGAACGCCTTAGCTCTCGTTGAGAAGAGCTTTGAGAAGCCCGTGTTGTAGCTCGTCTCGCTCTTTCAGCTGCTAATCGCATCTCTCTTTCTGGAGAGCTTTCATTAGCTCGAGATGTTGAGGCACTAACTCTCATAGAGTTTAACCGATGTGCTCTTTCCTCTTCCGATTCTTGAGAACGCGTCATTCTCATTCTCCTAGCTTGACTCGAAGTTCGAGATAAAGATGGTCGTTTTTAGGTGGCATCGTTTATTTTATTTTTAATCGACGGTAACTTAAATTCTATTTAGTTACCCAACAAAAAACTTACGTCAGAGGTCCTAACTATAGCTAATTATATAATAAATAGAATATAAATCTAAGTGCCTATTAAAACTAAAATAATATTCTAATCGAATTATAAATATGTACGTAGGTACCTACAAATTACAAAAGAATAAAAAATGAAAATAAAGCTATACTTAATGCGTGTGCAATACTATCTACACTTACCTACTTCACTTAAAAATGAATAATAAGAAATACCTACAACTACTGTAATTAATCAAAGTACCTATGCTAATACAAAAAAAACCTTAGATGTTCTAAGTACAGCTGCTATATAATAAAAAAATATAAATCTAAGTGCCTATTTAAACTTAAATACCTAATATTCTAATAGAATTAAACTAAGAAATATGTACCTACCTACCTACAACTTAGGTACAAAAAAAAAAGAAATGAAAATAAAGCTAAAACACGTGTGCAGTATAGGTTAGGTTAGGCAATATCTACCTATACCTACTTCACTTAAAAATAAATAAAAAATACCTATGAATACTATAATTAATAAAAGTACCTACCTACGCTTTTATCTACTCAATACAAAAAAAACTAAACATAAAATGCCCAAAACTAACCTATCAGTAACTAAAAATCTAACAATAATCTAATCTATCTATCTATTATCTAATCTAAAAATCGAATCTAAATCTACTTAAAAAGAAATAAAATAGGAACTATTAATAGTTAAGAATTTAAACAAAACTAAAACTAATTTAGAAAATAACAACAAAAGAAATTAAAATAAACTATTTAAAGACAAAAAGTCGCGCTGATAAGCACGGTTTATAAAATAACAATTATTGTCTGTCAATAAAGTTCAACACTCTGAACGCATCAACAGCCAAATATTGAATGACGCTTGCGCTCGCCTCCCGCCCCTTTTATACTCTGCCGCCGCGAGCCCCGTCGAGCGCGGCAACCGTTACGCAAAAATAATCCTTATAGCTTGATTCACTATTCACGCGCGATGTCTTGTTGGCGTATTTCATGTAAGTAAGTATAAGTTTGGTGTTTCTATACCGATTTCAATGATTCTTTTTTTATTGAATTGGTGCTAATGTTTATTTTTTTTTTAATTAGGAATGATGGTGAGCATTATTGGTTTTATAAACGTAAAAGTAAACAAATATAATAAGAAATCTCCGAACTGCTAAGCTATCGAGAGTTATGCGTGTTATTGTGAGTTAACTATAAAAGGTAGATATATGCTGTCTTGGAATATTTTTCGTGTATTTTTATGTAGAATATTTCCGTTATACATAGTTTCTATGTAGCTCTAACCATTAAGGCTGCACACGCGACGGAAGCTTAAAAAATCAAGCAACTTCTCCCTTTTTCTCAACATTTCCTTTCACTGCTCTGCTCCTATTCATTGTAGTGTGATGAAAAGTATACTATTACCTGCCCAGGAGTATAAAGAATAATTGTACTAAGTTTCGTTAAAATCCGTCGAGTAGTTTTTTTTTCTATAAATAACATACAAACAGACAGACAGACAGACAGACAGACAAAAATTTTTTTAACTGCATTTTTGGCATCAGTATCGAACACTAATCACCCCCTGCTACTTATTTTGTAAATATATTTCATGTACAGAATTGACCTCTCTACAGATTTATTATAAGTATAGATTTAAAACTAAGAAAAGGAAAATCTAAGATATCTTGTGGAATTTTATTATATATGTGTACACTGAAGCCTACGAAGGTATTATTAACTTTTTGAAGACGAATAAAAGGCGTGATTTGTTAGTTTCTTATATGTATATTGTGTCTATCACTGTTTTCATATAAACGTATTTAAATTTTAGCGTAAACTAATATGTTGTTAAATATGTTTTAAGAGAGATTGCATCAATTTCTTTTAAAACATCTGTCAGGGAATCAATAGCTTTTAAGTTATAAATAGCCCGTACAGCTCTTTTTTGTAAAATAAACAGAATTAATTCCGGCAGCACTGCCCCATTAAAAAAAGCCATTTGTCAAAATACTATGAAAATAACTAAAATAGACAAATCGAGATAAATAAATAAACGAGCCATATTATTAACGTCCTTCAATTCTGTTGCTTTTCTGATGACCGAGCTTGGCTGGTAGTGTTGAGAGATGAGGGTTCCTTTATATCTAAAGTTATATCTAAGAAAATAGTTGAGTCAGTCGATTCTAACATTTCATTGTCAAGAAGTAAGCTAAAATTTTTACATTAGGACACATTACAGCAAAGCTTGATTATGAAACAGGTAATTAATATTAAAATAGTGATTTTTATAAAATGTTCAATAATATTTCCACGGTTAGTTAAGTAATAGTTCTCCAGTTAATCCGTAGTGATTTTGCAATATAAAAATAAGATAAATAAACTCTCAAACAATTAAATCATTTAGAGACGTTTTGCTTAAACAATTTTATACGAAAATTGATATTTACTTATCAAAAAAATAAAAAACTACCTCAATATTTATTTTTCTTGAAGTGTCGCAACGACCTCAAGTATTGTAACATCCAAACGTTCACTGTAGCAAATCTCATAGGATCTATAAATGCTTCAAGGTACCACGACGTGGTTGTATATGAAGACCGCGGAGAAGACCTAACGTTCCTTAAAATAAGAAAAACACCAAATAGGACTACGACCCCCGAAAACACCTGGGGCGAACCAAGCAACCAGATCCTACAAAGCAGCGCCGCACGCCTTCAAGAGAAAATTGCCATCGAAATTCAATCCAACAAAATAACACAGGACAAATCAAAAACTAAGAAAGGATTTAATAAGATGATTACAATGCTTAAACCGAAGCAAAAATATCATAAAAAGAACAGAACTAGAGCCGACATGGGACAAACAAGTGCACCCGATTTACCATCCGCCAGTGGTGCCAACGAACATATGCGAAACGCGTTTCTTGAGTACACAACATCTATAAGGGAAACAATCAAAACTAACCTTGCGATCTGTGAAAAGATCAGGCGGACCTTCGAACTTGAAAACGAAGGTCTTCTTAAAGTATTACTCAAGGAAGAAAAAGCCGCCATTTTCAACAACACTACATCTGAATATGTACGGGGTAAAACACCTAAAATTCCCCACAGGGCGGCTTACAGCGTTAAAAATGGATTCGTTAAAATAGCTGAAACCCCCAAAGGAGTAACTGGACCGCCCAAGTATTTAACACCCGCTGAAGACTCAATACTTGTAGTAGCCCGCTGCACAGAGGTCTCGCTGGAAGATAACATCCTCCAAATGGCTACAGCCGTAGAGGATTCAGCAAGACCCTGGGAAGACTGGTAAGCACCAATTTTCCACTGGGTCAACGGCGTTCCTGGATGTGGAAAATCGACTTGGGTAGTAAACAACTTCGTATTTGAAAGTGACTTGATAGCAACAACGACGACTGAGGCAGCACTAGAGCTCAGGAATAAACTCGCCCTCAGTTGTCCAAAGGACGGGAAGACCAAAGTCCGAACGATCGCTTCAATATTAATAAATGGCGTCAAAGAAAAGCCTGAACGACTTATCGTTGACGAGGCCTTGATGAACCATTTCGGAGCGATCGTTATGGCGGGACGACTAACAGAGGCCAAAGCAGTCACACTAATCGGAGACACAAACCAGATTCCTTATATAGACCGGCTAAATCTGTTCCATATGAAATATAATAGCCCATACCTCGTGACGTCTATCAGTCAAGAGCTCTTAAGAACCTACCGATGTCCCCTGGACGTAAGCTATGCTCTAAACGAGGTATACAACGGCATATACTCAGCCCATTCATTGACTCGCTCTCTGAGAACAGTCAGGTTTACGGGTGCTACCATCGAAGCTGACTTTCCTAATACCCTGTACCTGGTCCACACACAGACTGAAAAAGCGGACCTTACAAACCTAGGGTACGGAAAAGGGGAAAACTCGCGCATCCTCACCATCAATGAAGCTCAGGGATTAACATACGAGTCGGTAATAATCATCCAAACGAAATCCAAACCAAAATCGTACCTGACAAGTGTCCCACACGCAGTGGTGGCTTTATCTAGACACACAAGAAGTTCTACGTACTACACGGATATCGACGAAGACGCCATTGTGAGATTCATTAGGCGGGCCGGCGATACCTCCGATAGAACTCTTGTAGAGTACAACCTCAAGATGGCAATTTCTCACCGTGACTCCGAGGCTATGAAAAAGCTAGGGAACTTAATAACCTAGCTTACTACTACTACTATTTACTTTATTTATTATTATTATCAATTTCTAAAACTTTCGAAAACTTGTGTACAATTTCCTGCGAAGTTACCATCGCAATTAAAATCGTAATAAAATTGTTTAAAATCACAATGAAAGGCATGGACAAATGTCTCTGGTCTTTAATAAAAAAAAAAAATAAAATAAAAAAAAAAATAAAAAAAATAAAAAAAAAAACATCCAAACGTTTATACCAAATAAAAAGAACAAATACAACCTGGAGGGATAATACATTAGTTAAGAAAATGTATGACATTATAATTTTCCCCAGAATACTTTGGGTAAAAATGAGGGTTAGAATTTTTTTAAATGCATACCAAAATGAGACCTGATAATTAAAAGTAATTTTTAGGATTTTGAAAATAAATTTAATAAAAATTTAGATCAAAAATCTAAAATAATACTTTAATTCGAATTACTGACCGTTACATAATTTACCACATTTGATTCTTATCTCTTACATATGGCGAGTTTAGATTCTATATGGCTCCTGAAATATTTGCAATCTCCACTTATACCTTCATTATGAGTTATTTTAATATATAGATTTTGATAAGCACACTAAAACTTATTTGCGAATTATGATTTATAGTAAATAGTAGTTAGAGTAAGTAATAGAAAAAATAAAAAATAAAATCACAAAACAAAAGTCAAAAGCATTTGAAAGTGTTATTATTAACTTAACGAATACTTTATACACAGGCGTAGCCGGAAATAAGAACTAGTATCTCTATAAACACTCAAGTTGTAACACTGTCATTTGAGTTGATTATGAAATAAGTTATTAAACAAATATATACCTACATATAATATCAAAGGCAAAGTTTCTATTTCAAACATAATTACAACTGTGGAACGTCAGATTGTATTTGCAGGTTTTTAAACTAAGTTATCAATCTAAGTCTCAATGTCTTTAAATAAATATATGTTGTACGTCCTGTCACGGATCGAACCCGAGATCTTTTAATTTGAAGGTAGACATCGCTTCACCTGCACCACGCCTGCATCTACATAATGTAGTATAAGATAATATAATCAAAATATATATATTTTGATTATATTATCTTATACTACTTTTAACTAATTTATTTAAAGACATTGATACACGAATGTATATTGAAAAGTAAATAGTTACTTATAATTAGTAGAGGATTTATATGAATAGTATAATATCTAAATTAGAACGTAGTGATATTATTTATTAATTCTGACATGCACTGTAACGGAAATAATCGTGATGGGTAGAATTTCCATATTATTTACTGTTGGTTGGTTGACGTAAATATAAATTTATATTTTGAAAATGTACTAATAGCATGACAACATAATTTCATGTTATGTAGAAGTATAGGTATTATTTCAAATATTTCTATTCAAAAAATCATCGTAATCCACATGTTAGATTTTCAAAGTTTTGATAATTTTTCCTATCAAATTTCAACTCTCTAAATTAACGGAAGGTATCACTTCGATTTTTATGATCGGTGAGTCAGTGAATCAAACAAAATAGAGGAAGTTTGACTGGCATAATTCTTAAATTACTGAGTCAAATTATAAGTGTTTTGGAAATATATCTATGTATATAATTTCTCTTAGTGGTTCGAACAATCTTGCTTCTTACAAAGAAATCACAGGGGTTTGAAAATGGCCCGAATAGCTTGAAAGAAAAGGATAGTACGGCCGTGCCTTTTGTGCTCGACTTGGCGGGGGCACTTCCGTGTCCCCAGTTTCTAAACTGCGTCAAATTAAGCTTTTACTTCATAATTTTTCCTCCTGTTCTTCGTTTTTCACAAGTATTTAGTAAGAATTACTTACTAAGAATTATATACATACCATTTCAAGCCACTTCTAAGAATACATTACAAAAAAACACAATTTCACAGAAAAATATTTAAAACTTTAATATTTATAGGTTTGCACATTTTAAAAATGAATAAATTAATATATGTTTGTTACCATAATAACAGAACAATAACTATTTATTTCTATATTGTTATAAAATGCATAAAAAATGCGATAAGAAAAGATGAAAAGATGTAGAAAACTGTTGACTGCATTATACGTGTGGAAAGACCTTCTGGATTAATAAGTCTGAAAGTGTCCGGTATAGAAATAAATAAAAAAGTGACTAGTATTCATTGTAGATAAAGAGAAATATATAATTATTATTTTTTCTTTGTTACTATTTTTTTTTGATTGTCTTTAGTGTGAGAATATTGTAAGTATCTCAATGGCTCTAAGGAAAAAAGAGGTGTTGTATGATATTTGATGTTATATCTTTGTAACTGTACAAAATGCAAAACTTAAAATATAATATCAAATATAAAATCTTGATTTTTCTAAAAGTATTCTTTGAATGTACAAATGCGCTTATATAAAAGCGTTGCACTTTACAAGGTTTTGAATAAAGTGATGCAATTTTAAATTTCTCTTGAGTTTTCCCGTCGATTTACGAACGATTTTCTTTATGACGATTAATCATTGTGTATGAAAAAATTGTAAGTATTAAGGATTTTATGTTTTTTTGGAAAATATAACTCATTAATGTAATTCGTTTTTCTATACGTCAAAATCATAATTTAAATTGTCCTATGACAGTCAAAAGAAAATGCTAGTAGAATTTAATACTTTCGGAATTTTAATAACAAGGGAATAATAAATTCATAGTATTTCGCTTTTGTCTTTAACATACTTATTCTCAAAGAGAAAATTGCGGTACTCCTATAGAGGAAAAATCATTAATCATCAGATGTAGTACGCCCAAATGTTAGCAAATGGCAAAATCAACTGAATGTTCTTTCGGTCAACATGTTGATGAACGATTCATACACAATTATTTAAAGACTGATATATATATAATAGAGTTTCTTATTTAATTTCATATTTGAAGAATACTTTTTAACCGACTTTAATGTAAATATGTAACATGTATATTTCTGATTTCTAATGTAATACTAAAGTCGATTAAAAATATATCTTCTTTAAATATCATGTATATATATCAGGTTGGTAATTTATTCATTGGCTTGTAGGAAGCTATCTTAGTATTTTTAATCAAGGATAATAATAAATTTTATTAAATTATATTATTTAATATTTAACCTACTTACCATGTAAATTAAATTACCCTGTAAATTATAAATAAATTATAGTTACAAACTACTTTCGAAACAGGTAAACCTGTTATCAAACTCATAGTAACATTATTTTACACGTCGTATTATCTTTTGATCTTAGATCTTTATTTATAAGAGTTTGGGTTAGATTGAAAACATGGGGTAAACGAAACCTTCTTATGGAAATGCTGAAATGAAAAACGCTGGAGATTGATTTAAATATTTCTATTGAATATAGTTTTCGGTTACAGTTTCAACTTTTGCAACATCCGGGGAATCGCAAAAGCCTTGCAGGTCTTGCTGGGAGGTATATGGTCAGATCAGTAAGAAAGCTTGTGATCCACTTGCATAAATTCTCGGAAAGCCCATAGATAGGTATCTTCGAAAGAAGTCTCTTGTGCCATACAAGATCGAGGGCTTTCGCCATATTCAGACTAACTTCCAGAACCTCTCCCTTGCTTTTAATAATATCTGCCTAACAGTGCATAGCATATAACAAAAGATGACCAGGCTACCATGACCAAAGGTATATTGCCGGTCATTGATTAACTTGCAATTCTCGAGGTACGTTAAGGTCTGTTGATAAGGGAAAAGAGAGGTAATGGCGATAGGTTGGTAGTAAGCTGGGTTCAAGCTATCACATTCTTCGTTGATTAGATTGACAAGGGCACACTTCCATGACTACGCCTTTAAGGAGTACTGAAATTAGTACTGGATTAACTCAGGGGCACTTGTTCGTAGCACCATTGGCGAACTGCCGTCCGGCCCACTTGACTTACGAACGTCTAAGGAAAGTAAAGGTTTTCGGATGGTTTTTTGTCAAAAACTATTTCCGGCATTGAGCGGTGACACCAGGGGATAGTAGGCGGTGTTTTCTCTTGGTCGTCCAAAGTCGTGTTTGAAGCAAAAAGAGTGCCCAAGAAATCGGCTTTCTTTTTTGCCGTGTGGACCAAAGAGCCATTCCCAGTGTGCAATGGTGGTATGAAGAGGTTATATTTCCTCTTCAGAGCTCTACAATTTAGATCTTAAGTTTCTAAATGTCAATCTTAAATGTATATAAGAAATTATTTACAGCTACTTAATCTTTGTAACGAGTATCTTCCGACAATAAGTTGACTTTTAACAAGCATGTTGGGAACGTCTGCCGGAAGGCTCTAAATTTTTATAAGCAACTTTCCAGAACTGCTAAGGTGCAGTGGGGTCTGCAGCCAGAGGTCATCCGGAGCATCTGCATTGCAGTGGTGGAGCCAACTATCATGTACGCTGCAAGTGCATGGGCACCCGCCTCTAACAAGCTTTGCATGAAAAAACGCCTTGACGCGGTGCACCGTGGCTTCGTACAGAAAATAGTAAAGGACAGTCTCCCTCAACTCGGCACTACTACTCGCGGGGCTGCTTCCCCTGGACATCAGGTCCGAGAAGCAGCATCACTATATGTTATAAAGAAAGGCTTCACCCGGCGAATAGTGGGAGATCGGGAGATGGAGAGTCCGGTGGCCTTCAAAAAGTCAACACACCCAGCGAAACAAACGGCGCCTCTCTTCGACGGAGCGTCGCTGGAGAGGAACAATGAAAACGAAGTGAAATTATACACAGATGGTAGCAAAATTGAAGGGAAAGTCGGAGCAGCGGTGTCGGTATGGACAAATGGTGAAGAAACCAGACATAGAAAATTGAAACTGGAGGCGTACTGCACTGTGTACCAAGCTGAACTGCTCGCCTTGTTGGAGGCTACTCGCCTAGCCCTGCAGTGCAAACCAACAGAGGTTAAGGTTTATAAAGACTCAAGAGCCGCCCTAGAAACCCTCTCAAACGTCACCTCACGTCACCCCTTGGTCGTACAGATAAGGGAAAATATGGACCTTCTAACTGAGAGAGGTAAAACAGTAAGCCTCCATTGGATCAAGGCGCACGCAGGGCTAGTAGGCAACGAACGAGCGGACGAGTTGGCCAAGACTGCTGCCCTTCGACTTAAAGTCAAACCAGCCTACGACAAATGCCCGGTGTCATACGTGAAGCGACAGATCCGCCTGGAGTCGCTTGATGAATGGGATCGTCGTTACAAGATTGGAAACACCGCATCGGTCACGAAAATGTTCTTTCCAGACGCCGTGGCAGCATACCCCACGATAAAAAAGATGAACGTGGATGCCACTCTTACGCAACTGATGACAGGACATGGAGGTTTCGCCGCATATCTGCACCGATTCCGGTGCAGGGAGAGCCCCTCGTGCAGATGCGACCCAGACGTGGAAGAGAGCATCCTTCACCTATTGGCAGAATGTCCGATTTATGAATATAGAAGATTACAAATTGAGGAAGAGCTGGGAGTATGTATAAATATAAGTAGTATAGCAGAAATTGTAAATAATAAAGAAAGTAGAGATAAGTTTATAAAGTATTGTAAAAAGATAGTAGAGTCAGTAAGAATTAAAAATAAATGAATAAAATATTATATTTATAAGGACTTAGGTTAATATCATAAAATAGAAAATTAGTAACGTAGGTACAATAATAAAGAATATTTAAGTTAAATTGCTTTCAAATTCTAATCTTATGTAATTAAATCCGAGTAAGAAAAATTAGAAATGTTTTAGTGGCAATATAGTATTTAAAGTGTAAATAGATAGCTTTTCTTGTAATAATAATATATAAGATTGTTTTTCTTTTATTAAATTATATAAGTATATAACAAAAAATGTTAGTATTAGCATAATCATTAGGAATAGGTTTCTTGTTTTATTTGTGTTAAGTAAACCCATATTATATTAAAAGCTAGAGATAAGTAGAAGTAGCATTGGAATCCCACCAATGTATTAATGCAAGCGGATGGATGAAAGAAAGAACTAGTATGAGGAATGAGTGCCGATGGAAAAACGCGAGAACTGGAATGGAAGAGGAGATTAAAAAAGGCTCCTATTATGTAGGAAGCAGTAGAAAAAAAAAACGAGTATCTTCCTGCCCTTGTCCCAATTTGGGGTCAGCACAGTATGTTTTTTCCTTCCATACTCTCCTGTTACTCGTCGTTTCTGCACACTGCCTTCTTCTCCATATCTTCTTTCACATAATCCATCCATCTTTTCTTCGGTCATCCTCAACTGTCCATCCTTCCAATACCAATACCATACCTAGCACTCTTTTCGTCACATGCCTTTCATTTCTCCTCATAACATGCACATACCATGACAGACGACTACCTCTTATTTTTTCTGTCACTGGCGCTACTCTCAAGCTTCCCCTAATATAATCATTTCTTATTCTATCCCTTCTTGTCACCCCATACATCCAAGAGTAACTACTACTACGTACTCGTACTAAATAAATAGTCAGTATTCTACAAAACAAAAATACGAATCGTATATAATTTCAAAGAGGGAAACGATCAAGGTTAAAACGATTTCATAATTATAAGCCATCATTAAAAGAAACTACGAGCTTAAAATCCGTTTTATAAACAAAATTATCTTTAATCGGTCTCTTTTATATAAAAGGTAAACACAAAAAAGGCATTTGAAAATGTTGTTTGTAATAAAATTTCCAGAATTCCCTATCAGTACGAGATTCTAAAATATGTTATAAACCCTTAGTCCTATAGTTTCACTAATTACTTTATCTACTTTATAACTTAGATTGTTGTGGATTCTCGTATAAACTGGTCATCATCCATTAGATTTTCTTCATAAATTAGACAAGGAAAATTTTTTATGTATTCAATTACGAATTTCCTATCTTAATGAAACATATTGCATATATCTTAATAAAACATAGACGCATCATGTTTCATCCTGGAGCGTATTAAAATAATAATCGTTTCATTTTCTATATATTTATATATTAATTAGTAGTACAGTATTATAAACGAGTTTTACTTAATAATGAGAGACCTGGACATATATTCTGTTTAATACTTGTCCATGTATCCAATCCATGTATATGTGACTATAGATCTGTGTTACACGTTCGTAACATTAGTTTAGAAATATCCGCACTTGGCACGTTTCTGCAGAAGCACTTAGAATTATCTGTTACTATACTTTTTAAAAGGAAATTTATATTACTCTCTGTGAGGGTATTAGCATATGGCATATATTTTATTGCGCTAATGTAACATTTTAAAGAATGACCTATTTTTTAATAGATGCTACGATTTACACTGCTATTACATCAAATTTAATTAACTTTAATTTAAAATTTAACTTAATTTTATAAAATTGGTGCTTCGTTACTAACGTTATAGAAGTCGTTAACTTTATAAAAAACGGATAAACATACAGAATATTTACAATACATTTAATGTTTAGTTTGTAACTTGTTTGTTTTTGTAAAATACTTTTTGGTAACCATACAATTCAATTAATTGTTTCAAAATGAAAAAAATATAGAAACTTTTCTTTGTTTTTAAGTAATTATAAAGGTTTTGTTTCTACAGCGTTTTTATTATTACGTGGTCGGGTTTTGTGCCTCCTAGTTATTGAGATTTGTTATTACTTAAAATTTACAAAAAACAAAGTTTTTATAAGTTATTGCATAAACATTAGTAAACTTTTCTGATCGTCAAGACTTATATGGGGTTTTTGCTTATATAAAGATATCAAGTAATCCTCCCTTTAATTGAGTTTGGGAATCAATAAAGTCTACACCCATTTACCAATATAGCCTGGAATAACTATGCAAATAACGAGTTCATTAATGGCGTCCCGAAATTCATTTAACCACCAAATGGCGTGAAAATTATACGTATGTTATTATTTTCAAAAACAAGCTACGAATTTATTTCTTTGTTACAAGTAATATGTGTATAATATTTCTAACTAATAAAGATAACTCATCTTACTAAAAAAGCATTATATTTTAAATATTGCAAAAATGTCATTAAAACTGAACAGGAAGTTTTTCTATAATAATATAACATACAAAGTATGAGTATAAATGTCTTGTCAGTACTTAAGGGTACCGATATCAGATAAATTACAAAAATACAAGTCTAAAAGGGATTTCAACTACCTGTGCGATTAACTACTTGTTTAGAACTTTAATGAAAAGTATTTTTTTTAAATATTGTATAATTGCGTTTTACTGACTGTAACATAACTTTAATGTAATGTATAATTGTGTAACTGTATGTATACTGGCTGTAACATAACATCAGTGTAATTGATTTTATCTCATTACAAGTCGTGAATTAAAATTTTATATGGTTACCGAAATAGTTGCAATGTCTAGTGGTCATATCTTTACCTATATAGATTTCAATTAATCCAAAACTATACCTTCTCTGTTTTTAGATATATAGTTATTATAAATTACAATATAGGAGTCAAAGTAATAATTATAAATTACTATTCGAATCGATATTATTTTTTAAGTAATATGAAGAATACTAAAATATAAGTCATTGAACGATAACAGTAGGAAATGTTAGATGGAAATATATTATACAATATATTCTACTAAATGAATATCTATTCAATAAATTTTCATATTTATTAAATAAAAAATTATGTAATGCAACGGCATAACCGTTGTTTTAGCAAAATTTTTTTCACACACTAGTGATTGTATCACTATTTTTATATTTATTCTTACACAATGTCAGATATAAAAAAGCGCAAAATACTCGCAGCATTAATTCATTCAATAAATAAATATTTTAAAAAAATCAAACGTTTAATATTGTTTAAACATCTTTATAAATATATTTTTTAATACATTCCTTTACTGAGGCAGGGGTTTGAAGTTTTTTTGTCTTAAATAATGTTAGATATATATATTTTCTGATTATACATATGGTAAAACAAATGACATTGTGATAAGTATATAACACAGAATATATAAATTATTAACCACCTATATTGATTAACTAAGTCCAAGGCTTCATAATATTATCGATTTTAATTACTTTTTGGAGTTCAAATGCATCAATAATAATTGTATACGATTTCCAAAATATCTGATATATATTTAATATTTATTAAAAAAATGGACGTTGAAACATATTTATTTAATTAGTAAAGGAATGATGTCAACAATATAATATAAATTAGAACGTAGTGATAATAACTTCAGAGGTGATAAATATTTATTAACTCTGAAATTACACACGCGAAATGCGAAACGCGAACTAAAATCAATGACACTGCAGTAACGGAAATAATAGTAAGGTGTGATATATCCATGTCATTCATTGGAATTATGAGACTAATAGAATTGAAATGAATTTTAACCGTAGTTAACATTCTGAGTGTGAATCCGTTACGTCTGTAATTCAGTGCTCTGACGTATGTGGAAGGTGATGTTATGCAGTTCATAATAAGGGGTATTCTGAAACACTCCAAACAGAAAGATCATTGTTTCTTATTATTTTTCGGTTTTATAGAATCATTGAATAAGATGTGTCTTATTATACAGACACATCTTATTCAATGATTCTATAAATGTGTAAATTATTAATAATATAAACGATGTACAACAAAAATTGTAAAAAAAATGTTTTATATAAAAGTTTAAGTATCTTCAATAGGAGTTCTGATAAAATTTAATTTCAGTTCAACACTGTTTATCCGTATAGGGAACGTTTTAGCTCTATTATTAAAAAGGATATTTCACACGAAAATGTATTGAAATTTTAATATTTATTTCTTTGCATAATTTAAAAACGGATATAATATTTTTTATTTACTTTTCGTTACAGTCAACAATTTAAAAGAGACAATAAATACATACTCTGCAATACATAAATGCAATTGTCTATATTTAAGAGGATTTTATACAAATATTATAGGATTTTATACAAGAAGATATATGTGAATAAAAGTTAAGCTTATATTATTCTTATAACCTAAATTTTAGATTGTATTATCCTTTGTAATGCAAATGTTGAAAAGTCAAATAAGTGAATAAACTCTTTAGATCTGACACGAAAAACTGTTTTAAATTTCTAAAAAAGTATTTTTGTATGCACAAGCGCCTTTTATAAAAGCCTTGCACTTTAAAAGCTTATGAATAAAGATAGATTGTTGGAACTTTAAATTCCTCTTGAGTTTTTCTGTCGTTTTACGAGCACTTCTATAATAATGTTTCCTACGACAGAAAATCTTGTAATAAGAATAGCTTTTTTTATGTTGATTGAGAAATATATCTCAAAAATGTTATGCGTTCCTATACGTTAAATCATTACTAGTATGAGAGTAAAGATAAAATATTTGTCGCTGAATTTATTATTTTCAGAATTTTAGAGGACCGAAGAAAAATTTTAATGAAGTAATTGCCAAAATACAATGTACTTGTATTAAAAACTATGGATCATAATGAAATAAAATCTAAACAAAATGTTGCCACATGGATTAATAACAACAGTAATAATAGGTACGTTAATAATAAGTAAAGGAGGAAACATAACTTAGCTGTGAGTCTAATTAATAAAATTTATTATAATAATCACGGAGAGATTCTTAATTATCATATTGAAATAAGGTCAACAAAACTATTCAGAGAGACAATAATGTCAGAACGAATGAAGTTCCTTGTCTAGGTAAAGAAAAAAGAATTATGTCTAAGGCAAACTTGTTACAATGTAAAGAATACGAATTAGACATAACAAGTTTTCCTTAGAAACTGAAAAACAAAGGTATTACAATTAAAATCCCAATTTATTAACTATAAATTATGACCAAATTAGGTTTTGTTTGGTTAGAAATCATATAAAATAAATAAACTTTCTCAACATTGTATATATTTTATTCTGGTAATTCATTTTAGAAATAATGGTACTGAAAAAACTGTCAAAAAAAGCTAATAATATATGAGTAGAGTTGTTAACCAATGAACAGCATCTCGGTATAAGTAAATATTCACTAATGAGAAGTTTAAATGCGAATTATTAGTTATAACGGTTGACCCTCGTGTTTTAGCGCAAATGTTCACCGAGTTCCATTATGTGGGCGTGTCAACATCCACCCGTCTTATATTGGATTGCTAATTACGGTCTCGATTTAAATATGTCGGTTTGACATCACACTGTACAGTGTAATGAAAGGAGAGAGCCTTATTATGCTATCAAGATCTAATACAGTCGAGTCTAGCCAATTCAAAGTCTGTGTTTTCTCAATTAGGTACACGATTTACTTACGAAAAGTTAGACTAATTGCAATATTAGTTAAGTTAAGAGATAAATAAACTTCTTTGCCAGGCTAGGTTCACAATACTAATACTGGAATCCGCCCATCGGGCGTGGCGGGAATTTTGAGCTGAGTGCAGGAAAATTCATTAGAAAAGAATAAAAGGAAATAAATATTTGATAAAAATAATAAATAATAATTTAAAAAGTTTGTCGCAATGAAAGTTAGACTACGAGCGACACAATCACGAGTCGCTTGGTTTTTTCTTTATAACTTTTGATTTTATCAAGCTATTCTCATTCTGTTTTTTTCTGTAGATGCTTATTTATTAGTTCTACATTTGTGCCAAATTTTCCTAAAATCGCTCCAGTAGTTTTCATGATGTGACTCAGCTCATTTTGAGGAAGATGATCGACAAGCGCGCGCGAGAACAGTTAAGCTTAAGTCTATGGGGATTTAGTTATTCGACCGACTTTTAATCAAATCAAGATTTTATTATCAGTTTTTTTTCAGTAGTAGCCCGTCAACAAGAGCTACAGCAATGCCAATTTTGATGAAGATCAACTGAGTAGTTTTTATGTAATGTGGCGACATAAAATTGATTCCCAAACGGTTATGTTAATATATTAAATTTTTTTATACTATTTTATACCACAAAGCCACGGTAAAATGCTTAAAATTTAATTTGTAGTTTTTTGTTTCAAATTATTGAAAATATGTGCAAAGATAGATTTTTAACAGTAGTATATTTTGCAAATCTTTACAGACTCAGACAAACTTTTCGAATGTATTGTTGTTCTAGAAAAATGTATTTATATTAAATGTATACTTTATTCATTAAAAGATTAGGGCTCTTGCATTTGAAAACTGATTTATTAATTTATTTCTGTTTTTATGTATCATGATTAATTCAGCTTCTTTTGGGCAAATGTATGTTTCACATAAAAATATATGGAAATTTTAATAATTATTTCTTCTCATCATTCAAAAAGGAATTAAATATTTTTTTTATTTTTTTTAATACAAAAAAACACCCATTTAAATATTTTAATATATCTTTATTAAGTATGTTGAAGCTCTGAAGAGATTGTATATCGTAAAAGTTCTCTTATGTATTAAAGAGAAACTTTGTCTAGATAATAAAAGCTTTTCATTTATAGAGAACTGTTTTATGATACTGCATAATACATGTGGAAAGACATCCTAGATTGTATCAGTAGGAAAGTGTCCAGTGAAGAAATAAAGGAATTATGACTTATATTGATGAAAGATGAACAGAAATACATATTCATTAATTATTTATTTATTTGTGACCTTAGTTATTACTTAATGTATACTTCATTTTTAGTCTCACATTGAAGAATATTTATATTGAAGTCTCTGAGGAAACAATAGGGAATTCATACAATTAAATTTTTAAGCTTCTTTACATACTGGTGAAACCTCTCACCCTGCTCATCATTGATCTCATTAAGATTAGATGGAAATATAGAAAAGTTGGAATAAAGAATGTCGTTCACTATCAGTTCTGCATTATCGACTCTGTGGTTCAGGCCATAATTTTGTAGTACAGCGCTTTTCAGTGGCTCTGCTGTCTCATACAAATAAAACAACAGTATTTAGTAAGTAGTCCGAGTAAAATAGCTATGAATTAGGAATAAGCACATACTATTTAGGTAAAATCCTTGTATTTTATTAAATCAAATACATAAATACTTCATATTTTTATATGTTTCGATTCAAATAGTTGAATATACCATTAATACTGATGCATATTTGTAGCCATTATACACTTTAGACTTGTTTTGAAACCGTCAAAAAATAAACGCCAGCCTTGTGTTACATAAGAAACGTTCAACTCATTCATCAAAGCTTCTATGTCATTGCAATAACAAATGTCTTCCAAAGTTTTGAAAAAACTGAAACCATTTCTTTATTACATTAGAGTTGTATAGATACTTTTGTGTTAAAAGTCAATAATTTCCACTTTTATAATCTAGATCACAGTAATTCAACTTGTAGAAATTATTAAAATGAGTGAACTAACTATTTATTTATTTTATAAGATTTTCCAACAATATTTACAATATTACATATTTTTCTATTAAATGAAAAGAAGCCTAAGTTGTCCCTCTTCACAAAAAGAGTTCTACAAACAAAATGATCATCTAATGTTAATTCTAAATACAATAGCAAACTTTTTTGAAAAAGCAATAAGTAATCATATAGCACCAATAATTTCCAAATCAATATCACCTGAACAATACAAATTCATGAATAAACGTTTAATAGCTAACAATTTATCAGTACTACGTTTTGATGCCCATGGATAGAAGAGGACAGATAGGTATTATTTACACTGATATTTAAATGGCTTTCGACAGTGTGGCCTACGTCATTTTATTGCGAAAAGTCCAGGCGCTCGGTCATCGTGATCTCTTGCAATGGTGGATCGTCTCATATCAAAGATCAAAGATCAAGAGAAGATAAGCAGTGGCATTCAGAAGTGTTCGTAGAAATGATGTTTTCACTACATCCGGTGTCTCTCAAGGCTCCATACTTGGCCCCTAACTGTACAAAGCGTATGTATACGATGTAAACACTTAAAATATTCAAGTTTTCTAAATTTTGCAGACAACAAAATATCTATACACGAATTTTCAGAAACATTTTTTCACATTTACTTTTTTTGTGATTTAACAATATACTGTCCACATATGTAACAAAACTAATTTGATGAAATGTTAGAAAGTCAAATAGAGTTGATTTAAAAAAGTTTTCTTTGTATGCACGGACGCGCTTTTATAAGAAGCACTGCACTTTACAAGCTTATGAATAATGATAAACTGTTACAACTTGAGATTCTTCTTGAGTTTTACCATCATTTTACGAGCACTTCTATAACATCTAATCTAATCTAATACTAACAAAATTTTATATTAAACTGTATTTTATATACTCAAAAAATATTAATAATGGGGCACATTTAGAAAATGTTTATTTTTTTTATCTGTAGTTGATAAATAATTCTCGTAATTATCATATACTTTTGTAGGTAAATTATTTAAATTCCATTACTACAGTCTATAGAATCCGCTCGTCACAGAGTTCCATAACTCCAGAATACCAATAAAGGAATAATAAATTTATATTGCAGCTATTTCAAATTGACATTTTATTTGTAATTTACACTTTATTTATATGTAATTAATAATATTTAATAATATATTAAAATATTATAGATTCGTATTATTATGATAATATTTGGTGTACTTATAACGCAGTCAAATTATAGGATAGTGTTTACTTTAACACATTCTGCCTTTACTGGAAAAAAAAACTGATTTCTATTTAATTATTATTACAATACAAAAAACTAAAACTAAAATCCAAAACCAACGATCAAATAAACTTAGAGATTAAAACCCCTATAGTAGTTAGTGGGTCTTAACTCACACTTTAATACTCGGTTCAATTAAGACTTATCTATCTATTCAGTTTATTGACTTAAGTATATTTGGTACCGGTCGTAATCCAGGGCCCAGACACAATATTTTGAGTGGTGAACTAAATCCAGCGCGGTTCAGTCTAGGGTGAATACCTTAGATGTAATAAAATAAATTAACTCACAGTTATCGTAGTTTACATTATATTATATTAACATCGTTACTTTTTTAACATATTTTATATATAATTTGAGTCTACATTCAATATCATATTTCCTAAGCGTGACCAAAAGTCTTTTTATTCTCCAATATAGAAGCAATATTCATCTCAATACCATTCTACGTTTTATGCATTATTTGTCGTTTATTATAAGTAGAATTATAAAAAATGTTTCGTCTTTAAAATTGTAATTTTATTTTTACTTGACCTTCAGTACTTTAATTTAAATAATAATAAGTTTAAAGGAGAGATTAGAACAACACAATTGAAACAAAAATACCACTGCGTTTTCGCTGGCGAGAGAAATTTTGGACGGCGAATAACGTTCACGGAAAATATTTCTCAAAATGTTATACAATTCTACAATAACAAAATAGACATTTAATAAAACTATATAATTTATAACTTCGTAAATAAATGTCATAAAAGTGGTTATATGTTTATATACATATAATACGATACTTGTTTATGAAACTATATACAAGAGGGGTTTTTCATACTTTATACAGAATGTATCGCTGTTTAGTCAATTTAATAATAATTTGACATATTTCATTTATAAACTGTACACGACGTTTACAAGGCGTTAAAAGATAGAAAGATCTTTTTCTTCAATTGTTGCTTGTTACGTCTATAAAATATAGTTTAATAATATTTGTTGGTTAAAAAGGTTTTGAAAAACTTGATTAATATCAAAAGAGTATCACATTATTAAATTGAAAATATTGTTAGACGTTCGTTTATTACTAATCACAAGAGTTATATATCATAAGAGTTCTCTCTACGACATCGTTCAACAGTGTAGGAACGGTAACTTCATTGAACTATTTATTAAGTGCGTACCTCTATGCTACCCCACTTAATAAATATCTCGATACATACATATTATACATACTGTATTATACGGTTACGACGGTTAAGCTATTTACCTACGTTCACATTTTTAGTATTTTTATTGTATTATTAATATTAAACATAGTATTGGTGATTGTCATTAGATGTAAATAACATGTTTCTTCTTAAGTATTTATCTGGTGATATTAGTTAAAGGTTTTTTATTTATTAGGTATGAAAGGAGTATATTCCTATTCCTGAAGTACCAACACAACTTTAAAGCTAAGAAGTGTAAATTTACCAGTATATCTTCATCTTGACGAAGGAAAACTTCTTCCGTCCGAGATAGGTATATAATTAGATTTTAAGTTTTCTCTAGTCTAGTTACTGCGAAAAGTTGTTGACATATAATGACTAGCTGAGTTAGAGGGAAATGTAATACATGGTTAATTTGATTATTTTTTAGGGTTTCCTTTATAAAAAATAGCAAAAAGATAAGAAATTGAAATATGTATATATAAATAACGTTATTACGTTATAAGAAAATTTTCCGCATATATAATGAAATCATATTAGTTGAAGGACGAGAGCCATTCTGCATTTCGTAAACTGAATGTCAACCTCTCTTCGCAATGCTTGATCTGACGAACCGGGCACTGGGTTTGTGCGGAAGCAGACACACAAACAAGCAAACTTCTGGAAGACAACCAACACATATTGAATAAATTTTATATAGATCGTGTACAATAACAATTTTATAGGCTAACATAAAGAAATCAAAACGATAAAAATGATCTCAATTTTTATAGAAAAAATTTCAACGCATTCCTGTAATGTTCTTTGGAAGGAATCAATTCGAAATATGGTTGTTGGAGATATTTTCATTGGAAAATATTTACGCGAGCATTATTTTAACTAAATATTATTAATGTACAAAATGAAATCCAGGCTCATATGTCAATGACTGAGATATTAATCGTAGTAGAAAACGATTGACTGGACGAGGGTGTAGCGTTTGTCATTACAGATAATATTAACAGTCTTTAAAGCTCATCTAAGCTATTAATGAAAATTATTTAAAGCCTTTTTATTATATAATATATACTTATATACTATATAAAGTATCGTTAAAACTGCAAAATAATATTAGCTCTATGTGGCAATAGGTTTGTAAGAATCAGATCTGAGTTCTTATCTCTTTGGGTTGATAATGGATGCACTGGCATTGGACATCGGACATGATGATGCACCTTGGTGCATGCTTGTTAGTGAGGATGGACTTGAGATGCAGAGTAGACTGGCAAAATGGCAACAAAAGCTGTAGAGTTTTTACTTGAAAATGAGCAAGAACTAAAACAAAGCACTTTTACTGCGATTTCGGCGGTGTCTCCAGTTTTTTTCCCTTTTTTGTTGGATCGAGTATCATTACCAGTCGTTTCTGATTATCGCTACCTTGGTTCCCTCATACAAAGCGATGGCAATAACGACAGGAATGTAAAGTGCAGAATCAACACGGGATGGATAAAATGGTAACACAGAAAATCTATAAAACCTTCCATAACACTTTTATGATGGTCGTCTAAAGGCCGGAAAAAAAAGATAGATTGCGTGAAAGACGATATGGAGAAGAAAAGAGTGTGTACAGAGATGACGAGTAACAGGAGAATGTGGAAGAAAAAAGCAAACTGCCCCCAAAATTGTGATAAGGGTAAGAAGATGATAAGACTATAATATTGATTCTTTGACTTTGCGTGGACTTAGCTCTCCTACTTTTTTTAACCTATACGTGTACGAGCTGGTGGAGAGGCTCAGCAGCGTCCATGTGGGATGCTATATTGATGGCCAATGCGTCAATAACTTGAGTTACGCTGACGACATGGTTCTGCTGAGCCCCTCGATCGGGGGGTCAAGAAAATTGATAGGGATCTGCAAGTCGTACGCGAAGTTGGCCTGGTATATAACGCCACAAAAAGTGAGATCCTCGTGTTTAAGGCTGGTAAGTGGTTACTAGGTCGTGTGCCATCAATAACTCTCAATGGGTCAACATTAAAGAGAGTTGACAATTTTAAATATCTGGGCCATATTATTACTAACGATTTATGTGACGATGAGGATATTGAGAGAGAGCGTAGGGCGCTGGCGGTAAGAAGCAATATGCTCGCACGCAGGTTTGCTCGTTGTACTGCGGATGTCAAGATTACCCTCTTTCGGGCTTTTTGTCAGTCGTTTTACTCGGGTGGCCTGTGGATGAGCTATACACGTCGAGCCTACAGTACTCTACGAGTTCAGTATAACAATGCCTTCAGAATGCTATTGTGACTACCACGGTTTTGCAGCACCTCAGCAATGTTCGCAGACACACGGGTTGACGGATTTCATGCAATTATGCGTAAAAAAGCATCGTCTCTGTTGTGGCGCATGAGGGCCAGCAGCAACAGCATTCTGAAGACAATCATGGATCGCCCTCATTGTTCTATTCAGAAACATTGGAAAGAAACAATGACGGGCCAAATAAAATAAAATAAAATAAAATATTTTTATAATGTAACTAACAATAACTAACTTGGTTTATAAGTAAACATTGTTACTAACATACTAACACTATATGGATGATCTTGTCCGAAATAAATGTTTTTATTATTATTATTTGTTCTATTTAATTCAGTTATAATACAATTATTTATAAAGAAAAAAAATGATTATTATTTAAACAACAGATTTTAAATGAAGTGTAAATGAAGTTACTGTCTTGTTTGATATTTGTTAAAATGCTTTGACGATAACATGATAAATTATCTGCCGCGTGTCAACGCCGATATCATCTGATTTTTTTTCATTTAGTATTATTCGAACAGACACTAACAATTCTTGCATGTGATAGGGAACACTTCTAAATCCGTAGCCCATACAATCTCCGAGACCGTCTTCAATGTAATTGTGTAAATCAATCTCTAGCGCTTTTCGTTTCGGCATTTCCACATGAACGCTTATTTAACTCAACATTTGCAATCTTAAGCAAAAACTTCTTAAATAAACTTTAAGATCAAAAGATAATGTGGGATTACTAAACGTAAATTAATGTTATTATGAATTTGATTACAGATTAACTTGATTAATAATAATTAAGGAATTGACAAAATTGTATGAATAAATTCTTTGATCTTTGATCTAGCAATTAGTAATCCTCCCAGCTGAGCCAACGATAGTGGATTCAATTTCAAGGTTTCAAAGTCGTTTGTAGTGTTCATTGATTGTTGTGCCAAGTCTTGGTGTATTATGGGATTACAAACTACGTGTATTAATCTCTGATGGTGCAATTATATTTAAAGAATAATAGAACATAATTATTTAAGTTCTTTAATAAAATACCACCTGATTTAGATATATTACGTACTTAGGTAACATAACACTTGCAACAAAAAAAATATTTTCTTAAGAGATCAAGTGAAATAAAACTCAAGTTATATAGACCCTTCCATTAATTCTAATGCGTTCTTCCATGTGTTGAACGAATGAATACTGACCTGATTTTTCCATTTGCAACACTTTCACGTACTGCGTCTGAAACTAAATGGTTTATGCCTCCAAAGGGGTTACCACAATTTTCTCTTTGAGAATTTGTATTAAAACACAAACATATATAAAAATATTTAATATATATATCTAAAACATGTCTCCGCTGATAAAACGTAAGATAGAAAATCGTAAAAGAAATTTATATATTTTGTGAAGACCAAATAATTGGGATTAGTACAAAATGATGATATATTTGATAGTTGATTTATTATTGTATTGTTAAATGATATTATACCTATCTAACAGTTTCTCAATTCGCCTGTAGCCAACAAAAAATAATACACTGTTTATTGAATATATATTGAATGTCGTAAATATCAGTCTTAATCCTTAGCAATTTTCTACCCAATTGCGTTAGAAGATCGGTCGACCGTATTGTGATTAAATAGTAGAGACTACCGATATAAATTTAGGTTTGATTTCCAGCGACGCAGTTTAAATCGTAACCGATATACTTTGATAAGATGAGAAACTTTCAAACCTTCACTTCGTGGTACACTCTATTCCCTCCATCCAAAACTCTTGAATCCCATAATAGAAAAGAAAAATCTTATAAATAAGAGAATTATCTTCTACTACTACCATAAATACCTTTAATACCTTTAATATTCAAAATTTCTCTATGAACTATATATAAACATGTACATTATTATGTACATTTACGCAATTGTACAATATGATATGAAATTTTTGAAAATATTAAACTTTCAAACTGTGAAAACTTATACAAAAAATACTCGCCTACCATTCACACAGAAAAAACAGATGCAAAAATATGTTGATGAAGTTTATATATTTAAGAAAACAAGAATAAAAACATTAATTAATTTATAACTTGAGAAAGTATTTTAACAATTTGGTAAACTATATTGACGAGGAAAAAAATGTGAGGCATTTTTTCTTTTCAATGTCTATAAAGAGCAAAACATGAAACAATAAGCACAAAAAATCCTCTTCTATTATTACCCGATAAAAGAACAAACCTCACGAGGCGCGAATAAAAGAACATAACACATATCGATATTCAGTTTGTACGACACAGCGAAGTGTGAAACAAATATTTTACTCTGTCGTTGAATGTTAAGCTTTATATTTATCTTTATATAAAGATTAGAATTTCCAGGTGTAGTTCCTTACAAGCATTACCTTATAAATGGCTATGATACGATATAAGAACTTTTATATAAAGTAAATCCGTCATATAACAAATTATTGTAGTTCCTGCAGCAATGGTTGATTATTGTGTTTCTTTCATAGTTGAATATTAATATTTGATCCTATGTGTAATATGTATTAATAAATAAAGAAAAAATGTTGATTTCCACAGGTACTGCAATGCAATAATGCTGGAAGACTCAGCTCCAACGCTGTCCTCGAACTGGACCACGCTGTATACTGAGACGCAGAACAATCTTAGCGTCTACGATGAAGCTGACAAGCGATATATTAACTACTCACAAAATAATAATACACAGGTATATAAAGTAAAATAGTTAACATTTACAAAAAAACCTCACAAATAGTCTTAAATGATCATGTAAAAAACTAGAAATTATGCATATCATTAATTCTGTTGATCCCAATGAGAAGAAGGTGATACAATTATTAAAATCGTGTATTGTCATCGTTCCTTCATAATTGTAAGATTTAAAATTAAACTGACCGTACAAAGAGATTGAAAATTGATTTCAAGGATTCCATTACATGCAGATGAATCCAATAAAAGCGTGATGAAAGAGAAATCTATTTGTGAAAAAAAAAACATATTAAATTATCTCTTAGTTATACCAGTCCTTTATTCTGCCATGGTGAAGACAGGTGTTATGGATGATCCTCTTTGCCGGCATGGTGGTGGTGGCCACAGTGGGGAACCTCTTCGTAGTGTGGATAGTCCTCGCTAACAAACGAATGAGAAGAAAATAAATAAATTAATTATTATATATTAATATATAAACTAATCATGCGTAACGAAAAGTAAAAGTTTTGTTTAAAACTATTTTGCAGATTTTCCATATCAAGTGTTTGTGGCCTTTACATCTAGATATATATTGAAACAATTATAAATTTTCATTTACACGTAATTTAGAGAACGTCTTATGCATTTTATTATGAAACCAATAATTTTGATTTTAAATATTAGTAAAAAATAAAAAAATAAACAACAACTGACAAAATATATTTTAATTTTTATGAAGATCTATAACATTTTGTTTCTCGATAACAAATTGAGGTTCCATTCAATATAACATCAAACGATATCTAATTTTGATGTTCTCCTTATTATTGGTTTATCTTTTTCTCATAGCAACCAATCTGTCTTTTTGTAGATTAATCATAATATTTAAGCTTCTTCTTTAAAAATGTGAAGTTTAAAGTTCTCTAGAACTTTATATTTGTGTAGCAGCAAGCAAAAATGAATAAAAAAAAAACATGTAACATATTTGCTGTTACAGCACGTTGTAGATTATTTCTTTGACAATAAAATATAACATTGTTTTTTCTAAAATATTATGACATTGACTTTACATGTATCGATTCCAAATTCGTTGAAAAATTTTTAAGAGCTACCAAAGTTTAGGAATATAATGATTGGGCTGTGAATAGTTACCGAAAGAAACTCAGGGTTGCTTTTAATAAAGCTACTTTTATATCTGCCTTTTATATTAAGCAATAAACTTTGAAGTAGCCTCGCAGCGTTGTTGTATAACATAATATCCGTTAGTACACAATCGAATATTAAAAAGATGTTATGTGCTAGGAACATACAGAGAATTATATATTATAAATATTGAATATTTAAACTATTTATAATAATGGTAGTATTCGGAATATTGTCGCAGAATAAAATATCATGAAGCACTAAATCAAATCAATTAATTTAGCAGTTTAATAATTTTAACAATAAAAGTAGTATAACTTAGTTTATTACCCAGCGAAATAAAAGTCCTATTGTAGTTTGGAATAAGAAATGAAACAAGGAATCCAAATAAAAGGGTGTATTCTAAAACTTAAAGTAAATTAGCTTTTAGTGTATAATTCTAAGTATAACATCTTCTGAATTTAAATTGGTGAAAACATTATTATCAAAGAAGATAAATTGTCCCGAAATTGAGACCCAAGTCATGACACCGCCGACCAACCTTTAGTTGACTATAAATATTACGGTTTTTGAGTTTGTAAATAATTATAACAGACTATTATGATATATGACATTAAACTACAGCTTGAAGTCGTATTACAAATATTTAACCACTTACAGCAGATAAAACGACAAACGTGCTGCGCTAGGAATCGCCGCCGCTATCTGGGCGGGCAGCTCTGTCATCAGCAGTCCCAACATCATACATTTCACCACCGAAGTGGACCACCAGCCCGACGGCACTACTAGGTAAGGTATATTCTAGAAGTCTTCATCTACTTATTGTTCGGCCTTTTAAGCGTATAAAATTATTGTTTATTTTATAATATTTTTAGTTCGTTCTACTTTTCAGGTCTTAGTAAAAACCACTTACATTTTTAATGTATTCGGATGAGGTAAGTTCTAATGAGCATTTTTATTTCTTCAAAAGTTATCAATCTGGTGTAGTATTATAATAAGTATTAATAATTAAGAAATAATGACATTAGAGTTGGGGTAAAAACTTTATTGATTAGATATTATTACTTTTTCTTTGTTACATATTTTAGATTACTTGATTATTTTTTTTATTTACATTATATATCTTTTAATATGTTCATATTCATTCCTAACGAATTATCCATTCCTGAATTTATGTTTATTTCAAAGACCGGTGATTGTATTTATATTTGAATTGATATTAAGCGGAAAACTAAATTTTACAGGGGAGTGTGCTTGAATATATGTATGTTACTTTAAATAAATGTTGTATTGTATAATAAATGTATATTGTACGCATATGTATATATGTATAAAATAAGGTAATGTATTTTAATGTTTTGTAAGCTTTCATGGTGCTCACGTACTTCTTGTCTATCATATCTATGACGTATACTTACGCGAAAGTGGGTGTGGAACTTTGGGGATCCAAATCTATAGGAGAGTGCACGCAGCGGCAGTTGGATAACGTTAAAAGCAAGCGCAGGGTAATCTTTTTTAATTACCATCATTTCTGATAGTTAACCATCCAGTAAAATTGTTCAGACTTAATTGTGCAGAAGTCCTTCTTAACTCCCTATGGACCATTACATCGCTCTGTAGGTTTTATTATGAAAATGGTAATTGAAGGATTATTTCTGTAAACATTTTTTATGGACAATTTAGTTTTATTATTGTTGTGATCTTTGAAAAATTATCAACATTTTGATCTCTTAATTATTATTATTCTCGTCGTTGTAGACTGTATCCAAACAGCCAATTCGTAGTGACTTCATACTACCCGGTCGTCGTAGTCAACTATCCATACATACAGGAGATATTGCTATGAGCAATCCTATGTTTAATCTTATTATATATTGCTGGATGAAATCGAAGTGAGTTTTAATATCAATTACGTGTTTTGAAATGTATATTGACTACTTGCTTTTTTGAAATACTATTGTGCAGGAAGAAGTACATGAAAACTTTCGCAAAAAAAATTGCGTTTTGTGTTTACCGAGGGCAAACGACAAGTCCACGCAACGGTACCCCGCTCATTTTTTTTTAAACATCCGGAGACTTCATTCCAACTTAAACGCCGTCCACTGCCATCTACAGTCGGCGCAGCCGGCCTTGTTGTTTTTGACGGAGACGCAGATATCGCAACTAAACAACATAGCTATTATTCCTCGGATATAAAATGTTATGCCTTAGGCTTATTTTTATAGAATAGCAACTGCGTAAACTCTTCAGTTTATATTTGTCATTACAAATATAAAGCAAAAATAAAAAGTAAAAAAAAATACCGACTTCAAGTATTCATAATCCTAATTACACAAACACTACAAATCATTCTTGCTGAAGACTCTTAACCTCAATTGCTGTCTTTGTTTTGCAGTACTTTATCACGTTTGTCTACACAAATAAAAACAATATTCATATTTACGACTAAAGTCACAATCCTACTATTACTGTCTTGTTAGTATTCATAATTATGTTTCTACTTTAGTAAAAGACCACGAATCTATATTTAGATGTTATTTGCGTAACGATTCCGATATTATAATGTATCATCTGATTAATACTTTTACAATTTTCTGATAACAATTTACTTATCTGACCACAAATCCTAGACTACGTTAGATCTAAATAATGTACACACAAATATTTAGTCCTGTTTGGAACACTCATATTTTTTCGTTCACATTTTCCATGACACATCTTTATCACAACCCTCATTTAAAATACACTCTCATCAAAGGACAATCATGAAAGAGTGTGCGTCATCAATGACTGGTTCATGCGTTTTCAGATTGTGTTTATCTCGTACAATTACACTGCTCCATTAATAACTCTCGTTAGTTAATGGGGCTAACTAGATTCCTCAACCATTGAATAAACTTTGGGACACGACTCAAAAACTTCATTCGGGTTTAGGTAATTGAACGTGTCTTACAACAGTAATGGTCTCTCTTACATTATTTATTGTGGCGTAGTGACTAGCGTCTGAAATTAGACTAGTATGTATTAAAAAAATTACAAGAATCAGTAATCCTGACAGATTATAAAAAAATATCACTTGTTACATCCCAAACTAGTTTAAAGATAAATCTCATATCAATAGGGATCGCGTACCGCATTCAGATATTGTGTTACATCTGAAACTCATAATCAATCATACTCTCGAGGGCCACCTTACTACGTCTGACCCTTGTGAGGACGGCGACAGCTTGTGCCGCGTAATCACCATCTGTATTTTGTTTAACCGCTGTAGACTGCACGGAAGCTAAAATACATACTCGTATATCTCAATTTTATTAAATATTATAATAATTAGTCCTCCTCACTAATATTTCTTTTTTGCGTTTCTGTAATATTTACTTTAGCTCGTGATTTCTGACACGAGGACTCGAATTTTAGTCAGAATTGTGTATTAAATTGTTTTTTAAACACCGGTATGAAGCCCCGGATGTTGCAAAGTTTATATTTTGAGTGGAGCGAAGTGCAGCTGTGGTGACTTGTCGTTTACCCTCTGATAATAGAAATTGCGATAATGATAATATCTGTTCATATGTATTTTTAAATATACACAGTTCGTTAATAATTCGTACTCAATAAATTGATATTAATCTACAAAACAAAAATATTAATTATAAATAATTTCAATGAAAATTAACGTTAAGTTAACGATTTCATAATTAAAAGCTGTCATTAAAAGAAACTACTAGAACGAAACCCGTTTTATAAATTAAATTATCTTTTATATAACAGATAAAGACGAAACATCATTTGACGAGAATATTATTTGTAATAAGTTTATCTTGATTTACCATCAGTATAGTGTCCTAAATATGTTAAGTTATAGATATTAAATCCGTTAATTTCACTAATTAGTTTATGTAATTTATAAGTAAATGTATATTCTCTTAGAAGACTGTTCGTCTTGTCGGAACACTCAGTCATAATTTATATTTCATTAATAAATTAGACAAATGATACATGTTAATTCAATTGTCAATTGTTAATTAAAATTTTATTAAAACACAGACGCATCACGTTTCTACCAGGGCAGTGTTAAACAAATATTTTATTCATTTTGTATTTATACGAATATATAAAACAGTATTATATTAAATAAGATTTCAATAAGAAATGATTTTCCAAATCTATGAATCTAGAGGTTATACAGATATATCACAAAGTTACATATGTCAAAAGTTACAAGTGTCAAACTTCTAATATACATGAGGGAAATTGAGCTAATATTTATGAAAATGGTGCCTCTGATGTGAACGTAATACGAGTAAACCACACAGAGCAGTTACACAACAATGAATGTTTAACTTTGTAAGTTGTTCATTATTGTAAAATACTTTTTGGTAATCGTACAATTCAATTTATCGTTTTAACACGAAAAAAAAACTTTTTTGTTTCTGCAGCATTTTATTTTTTAATGGACCGCTTTTGTGAATCCCAATTACTGGGATGTGTTATTAGTTAAAATTAACAAAAACAAAGTTAATTTAAACTATTGCATGTATATTAATAAACTTTTCTGATCGTCAAACCTTCTAAGGGACTTTATTTGCTAATTTAATGATATTAATCAATCCTTCCTTGAATTAAATGTGGGAATTCATAAACACGACACCCATTTACCAATATAACCTAGAATAACTATTCAAATAGCGAGTTCATTAATGGGGTGCCGAAATTCATTTAATGGCCAAATGGCGTGAGAAAGCAGCATATGTCTTTATTTTCAGAAATACGGTACCAAATTATATCCTTATCAATTTAATATTAATTAATCTGCTTTATAGTTAAACAACACAGTGAAAACATAACAATAAGTCCTAAGTTTTATAAATATGTAAACAGTAAAAATGTTTTTTCAATGGTACTGCAAAAATATATTTATATTGAAATAGTTTTTTTTAATACTACTCATTATCTTAAAATGTGTAAATATATATATATATATATATATATATAAAACATAATACGTTGTTATGTGATATCAAAACATATAATAACCCATGTGATCGGAAAATTGCATTATATTATATTGTAATTGGTCAAAAAAACTGAATTGTTGGTTTCAAAAGTTTTAAAAGGTTGATGAATTGTTGTGAAGGGTTCTAGATTTGATAAACTTTATTGTGGTAATTAATTCAAAAACATATGTAGTTAGCTGAGAAACAAATCTTTCCAGATATAAGTCATATAATATTAAAATGCAATGATCACTCGATCATCAGAGAAAAATATCCAAAATACTAACGTTAGTTTTATAAGTATTTATTTTAATTGTAATAACTTTAGTTATTTGTATAAGGATTTTCCGCATTTTGGTTTGGAGGGTTGTTTTTAATAATAATAAATCCCTTTTCAGTTCGAGTCCTGGAACTGAGCGGACCACGCAATCAAGTTTCAATTATTTCATAAGAAAAGACATTTTGTGTTAAAGTAACTGTAGATTGTTCTTTGAATTTCCGTTTGCCTATATTTGATTTTTTGTGTAAATAAATTAGTATAATTGAATTTGAATTTATTGATTGTCTTAATTATCTTTATAAAATAAAATAAGAGTTCTAATAATAATAATAATAGTCATGGTAATATATGCTCTGCTCACATCACGTCTTTTAAAGATGCGCCTTTAATTGATGTGCTTTCATATATAATGAAATATGAATATTCAAAATTTTGGGGTTTGAGGTTTTGACTTCTATCAGTGAATATAACAACTGGAAATATGCGATATCTGTAAGTAGTGTTGTCAGTTCAACCAATATTCCTATAAGTAAATATCCACTAACGAAAAGTTTAGTTAATCATAAGATGCAACAGTTATCTATTGCACTATGGACTCAAAATATAAATATAAAATTGTATATAGTCATTTTATACCGTCAGAGCTATCACAAAGTAGAGGTGTATTTTTCCATGCAACAATAGTTAGTTGACATTTTTATACTCCTTCATTTATTGGAATAATTATATTGTTTTGGAGTTTCGTTACTATTTCATTAAATGCTACTAATATAGTCATCTTTTATACATTTTTTATTTGTTAGTAGATTATCTTGGGCTAATAATTAGGTAAATAGACAAACAATATGAAGCACCTGAAATGGCGCCACGGAACAAATGTTTTCTCAATTATATTAACACAGATCTTGATTCTTTTTACGTATAATAATTACAATTAACGCTGAACGAAATATCCACTTTAATGACGAGAAACCGAGCTATAGTTGACATTATCTTCTCCTGAGAGGTAATGAGTTTTATCGGTTGTTCTTTGTTAAATGGTTGGTTTCACCGTTTAAAAACGTTGAGATGTCAATATTATAATTAAAGGTGTTTAAAAATTTACATTATCTTATAAATCTCTTTTTTCCAGCGTCCACACCCTATACACCTAGAGACATCGACTGACATTCAACGTAGTTATCTTGGAAACCGACATTGATATTGATATGCCTGAACATGACAATATATTGTACAACATATTCAACTAAATAAATATCTATTGAATAAGTTTCATTTTTATCGATACAAGATGTAGTAGAACATCTCATAAATAAGGAATTAAATTTAATGACCTCTTCTCGGACAATGATCAAAAACGTTTAAATTAAATAAATGAAACTATTAACAATAATTACATAAATGAATATTCAAATAGCATCTATATTTTAAATAATAACTTAGCTGCAAAGTACTTACAGCAAGGACTAGAAATACAAGTCTTTAAGTTCGTTAAGTTAAGTTACTACATAGTAGTAGTTAACTTTGATTATTTATCCAACTATTCAAGTACTCTAGGTATTTAACAACATAAACTTGATGCCATTTCCAGCAACAACTGAACTAAGTAACTACCTTAGAGGGTGGGATCGTGATAGGATCCGCTATTAAAATCTTTATCTTTTAGATATGTAAAAGATAAAGATTATATACATATATATAGTAGATATACGAGTAGTATAGATACTTAGCTCTCTTTTTCTTAACGAACAGAATTATTTGATTGACTTATTCTTTATTTAAGTTATAAATCTTTTAAAAACCTATTTAAAAGATATTTCCAGATTACAATATAAGTATATATACTCGTATATAAACAATAGTATATTAGTCGAGGCGAACTTTAATTAGAAAAAATACTTCGTGCTTAAACTTCGCCTTGCCTAATTCACCTATTGTCATATGATTGTTGGCGATAACAGACAAAAACAGAAAAGAGTTTTTCAGTTATAACGAACAAAACAAAAAACAATAAGTACAAAACTATCCTCTATATTATCAACCAATAAAAGAACAAGCCTCATGAAGCACTACAATTTATTTTATTATTTAATATGAAAGAAATATCTTAATTTGTAGTAGAATATTCGATTTCTGTTTATCTTGGGATTAATCGTTAAGGAATAATAATAATGTTTATGTTATCCAAGACGGGCAAACATTACTAATACTTACAGAAATGAACTTTGTTTAAAACAGATAGTCTGCGTCTCCGAATCTTACTAATTCCAACTTCACCCGCAATTTTATAGGCGTATTATGTTTTTTTTCAACTCGAACACAATGCTCCCGATCGCTGAATGCAAAATACAGAAATACTATTTAAAAATATTTTATAAAAACCTATTGTGTCTACAAATCTATTATATGGTTCAAAATAAGTGCCATCTTAGTACCTCACATTTTTATAATAATTTTTATCCAGACCGGTTAAAATGTTCTTGAGTTTTATAAAGACCATCTTGAAGAAATGGTGTTCATCGAATCACTATATCATAAGACTATTATTAGATTGATATTTTTTTGTTTAAAGATAAATAATTTTATACCAAAACAGAGAGTCCCCAAAGTTCCCCTCGCCTTTATAAAATAGTTAAATTACTAGGACTAACCTCGGCACGAAAACGTAATACAATTCAAACAGAAGTGGTTTACCATATGTTTATTCAAAATATGGGCAATATTCGTAATGTTCGTAATATTCAAATTTAAACCCTATCTGAAAACTGTCTAAACATTTCGATTTCATTTTATATATTTTTTGTCCCACTGTTTTGTCTATCCATTTCAATGTCATATCTTTAAATTCTATGTATATGAATAAGCTTTATACCTCAACAAAGATCGATTTATATTCACTTCTTACATCCCAAATCAATGTATCAAGTAGCGTACTGAAATTACACAATCTGTTATATTCAATAAATCATATTCCCGAGGGACACTTAAGGACGTCAGTCTCTGGTCTGGACGGCAACAGCTTGTTCCGCATAAATTACCATCAGTTTGGATCACAAAATCCATGGAAAATTAATATTATATACTTATATAAAACATACTGAAAGTTACTAAATTTTGTTTAAGTACTTAACCAACCATGTTTTATAATAAAAACTTTTTATTATAATGTTTTTCTGTTCCAAATATTGTACTACCTATATTTAGTAGTTGTTATTTTGATGAGCGAATTTTCTAACACTCTATACAGTACTATATCAAAACCTTTAGATCTTTATTTAGTTATAAACAACTGCATATATATATATATATATATATATATATATATATATATATATATATATATATATATATATATATATACAAAAATCACACGTCTGATTCTGGTCTTATTTAGCTGAGAGGGTTCGATGAAACGTGACTTATTTTAAGAGTAAGTTCATTAACTAACAATTTGTATTCTTCATCAACATTCATTCACACTCCTTTGTGTATTAAATCCCTTGGACAGTATATTTAATATTAGACGTAATATGCATTACATAATTACTAAAACCTTTGCTTATTATTAAGATATTTAAAGCGTACGATAGGACAATGTTGTTTAGAGTCTTTCTAAAGACCAGTGCAAACTCTTGGCACATTAGATCTATCCAGCATTACTTTTTACTAAATTAATATATTTTATTCATTTATTCTGTTTATAAATGTTTAAAGCGATAAACATAAGGTCATGTTTGTGATGAGTAATTAGATATGACGCCTTCAGTCCTGCCCATCTCTGAACTAGCTTATTTAATTATTATTTATATTATAAGAAGAATTCTATGAATATGTCAGTTTTTAATTGCGTTTCATATAAACGAAATAAATATAAAAACTCCAAATTCACATCTTTATAATCTGAAATGATATATTCAAATTTATATAGATAATGGTATATTAATACAAATCGATTTGAATTTTAAATGTTTTCTAAACACATTTGAAAATAATTGAACCAATAAACGGGAGTCGATAGCTATCGTCGGATGTGTTCGTAATCAGATATGGTGACCGTGGGTTCATTTCCTAAGTAATATTGACTCTGCCGCAATTGGCTCCGAGCACAATTTGCACTCGTTTGACACTCCCGTGAGTCCGCACTCGAGCTGATCATTCGTGATAATACACTAATATGTGTAGCTTATGACCTCCTAGTTATAAATTATAAATCAATTATAGATTGAACAACAATCACAGTACAAGATTATTCTTTCTTATGTGTTTATCATAGAGTTTTATGAATGTGTCATGAACCATGTCTTGTCATTCCTGTTTAGGATGTTCTCATTAATTTTTATATGTTTATTTATTTATTTATATAAATATTTTCCACTTTGAATCCATACCAGTGATCACTTGTGTACTTATGTTGTTTTTAATCCATTCTGTAAATTATTGCTGTTTGTTTACGAAATACAAAATCATTTTCAGTTATGGCAGCCCTATTTATATATATGTCTTCACACGGAAGTATTAACCTGACCCCGATAGAATTGTGATTAGAGGACGTAAAGTTTCAAACCACGTTCTTCACATTTTTCACGAAAGTGAAGCGTTCCTTACCGTATTACACCTAGTGTTAGATTAAACGGTGAGCCATAGCGCAATGTAATTATGTTCCTTATCTTTATACTATAATATATGTACTATATATAATATATAATTAAGCTACCATGAATTGCTAAAAGCCATAGTTAATAAAATTAATATACATTCATAAATCTTTTTAATTGCCTTCCCCTCTATTGAGCTCGTAAGATAATAGAGCGATCACTAAGTGTGTAATTAAAGTTGTATATGGAAAACATAAGTGCACTCTTACTTCTTCACTAAGTATTAATTTTTTATGAGATATGAAAAGAATATTCAGCAACTAAGAATACACAGCAAGTTACCGCCTGCACTGCCATCCGTGATGCCGTGATGCGTAATGATCTTGTACTGTGTGGTTTTTAAGGACGTTTTTTCCAAGGATGACTAAGATGTGGAATAAACTTCCCTCTTCCTTCCTATCGATACGATATTGGTACCTTCAAAAGGCCACCTAAAGACCGGCGGCGATCACTTATCATCAGTGATCAGCCCGGTCGTTTGTCCTCCCCTTTCCATGAAAAAAATAACAGATATTATTTATATATAATATAATAATACGTATTTAATATCTTTTTAAACATTTTTTATGAGACAATCCTTTGATTGATTGATTACACTGGTACGTCGGCTCGTATCTCCTCACTTTACTAAACAATATATGGTATAAATAAAATACAAAATTCAAACCAGTGCTGTACCTACAATTATCACCCTATTTCTCTCCGCAGACCGTAGACTAATATAATAATGACCCTTGGGACAAACCAAATCACTGCGATAAAAGGATCTTGGATAAGTAACACAGTTACGTCTTCTAACATATGAGCATCCCGAGACTCACTCAAACAGACGTGTTAAATCACAATACTTAATAAACTCCGATATAGTACAGAATACGTATAACATAAATAAATACGTCTAGCAAAAAGACTCAAAATCGGAAATATAGTTGTTTGTAATGTTGCTTCATAGACGGTATAGTACTTGGGGCTAATGTAACAAGCGGCAGAATAGCTATAAAAATGTATCAAGTACCATTTAATTAAATCAATGTTTTAATCATATATGTTAAATAGAGCAATCTCTTACAAAACTCAATCTTTTTTCCATCCCATGCTACAATTGAAATAAATTTTGAGAACAATCACAACAATGAGTTAGCGTCACTAATGACTCGCTGCAGAATTACATTCAAGCTGTGCTTTACTACCGTTTCAACAATTAATTCTAAATTCAATTTGCCGATATTGCACATAAACTTAATAAGAAATTGTGTAAATCATGTACATATAGCAAATCTAAAACAAACATGTAAATGTACTTACAGCAAATGTAAAACAATGTAAAACAATGTTGAACAGTTGAAATTCCGATTAATGTTTCTTAATTCTTCTTCGTAAGTATTATATGTTGGTTGACCAGATCGTGCCGTTAGATAAAATTTCCAAACTTTGTAGCAAAAATAATCAGAATTTAAAAATTACAGTAATTTAAAAAAAAATCTCTACCATGGCACTGTCCTGGTGTCATTACCTTTTGTCAAATCACTTATTATCACTCGAATAGAATAATGGCTTATCTTTAAATTCCTTTAAAGACCTCCCTTTCTCTCGTGTTTTGACCTTTTTTTCTACTAAGAAGAAATGTACATGTAAGAAATTTTAAACTTTGTATTAATAAAAACAACAAAATACATTTTATATTTTATAATATTTTAAACATTTAAAAATAACTAAAAATTTTTTTATTACTTAAAAATTAACTTCTCAATTGAATAGTGATTCAAACTAAAATATATTATAAATTAAAAGAGATTTTACGTATTATTAATATCGAGTGTCAATAAGAATCAATCACCCTGACACCTGGTCAAAAATAAATGTACCTTCACTTGTTACATCCCACATCAAGATATAAAGATAATATTTCACACCAATAGACATCGCGTACCGAATTTAAACATTTTGTATTATCCAATAAATCACATCCCCAGTGACCCTGGTTGTGCCGGCGACAGCTTGTTCCGCAAAATTACCATCTGTACTTAGATTAATCGACGTGGACTGCACCAAAACTAAAATGGATGCTTCTCAATTACCAACAATCCATTAAACATTAGTTACATATATGTCATTTAAATAATAAATAATAATAATAATTAGTATTCCTTAACAATAATCCTTGTTTGCTTTTGCCTAAAAAACAAATCGAATAATTATTTATAAATCAGCTTTAGTTCCTGATTTCAGACACGAGGTCGGAGCAAAAGATGTCAATAATGATCAATTCTTGTGTCTATTAAAATTAATATTAACTTTTTAAAATTAAAGTTAAATTAAAAATAAGTTATTGTTACCTGAGATATAATATAAAATAGAGGATAATCGATTGAAAAGTTTTAAGACAGCAGTCGAGTCCAATATAGGTTTTATGCCTCTCGAGTCAGAGTATACAAAAGAGTGTTATTTTAATTAAAATAAATCTACAAATTTTCATGCTACACTTAATACAACTTAATAACTACAATACACTTAATAATTTACATATATTTTTTTATTATAAGTGGGATATGTTGAAAGATTTCTTATAAATTCTTAGTACATATTTATTTATTATTTGAAGCAGCGTCATAAATTACCTGTCTTAAAAAAATATTAAATTATTTTTTAAGTTCTATAATAGTTTGTAATATAATAGGACACAAATAACAATAATGACATGTCCCCAACTAAAATAAAATATAAACAGCTATATATGTTCTTCACTAACAAAATTGTAAGTATATTTGTCTTAGTTCTCTCTTATGTTCTCTCTTATATTCTCCAGCGTTACTCAACTATTTCACATAATTAAAAACTACAGTCTACGTAATGACACGAGTCTAGTATTTGACACCAATTTAGGTCATTTATTGGAAAAGTCCAACAAAGTTTGTCAGCTCTACGTCTTTAGAACTTAAGTAATTTAAAATTTTATACAGTTCTGAGTTTATCTCGAGGTTGAGTTTTCTTTACAATCTTTAGAGAATTGCTGCATTTATTATTAATTAAAGGTGTACGTTACATTTCTTGTTTATTATAAAAAAATAAAACGAATTACGAAAACTAGTAAGTGAACAAATAAAATACTATAATGACATGCATTACATCTGCCTACCTTAATGTCATTGATTAGATTGATCAGAGTCGATCTCGTCAAAGACACAGAAATAACATTTAAATAAACCCAATGGACGGGCAATAAGTATCATTTAATCTGTGCGTGTAACGTATTTCTCTATTCCATAGGAATGATACTGTTTCATATGATTGAGAACTGAACTCCGATAAATATATTCATCATAAATCACTTTTCCTTAGTAAAAAAGAAATTATTGTCTAAAATTCCTAATCCTGTATTTTTCATGACATTGTATTTTTTATTATAAATTTTCTTATTCAACAGCACGTCATATATTTTTTTAACAAAGTTGTAAACATCGTATTTTCCTATCTTCATTTAATTATATATTAATTAAAACATATATAAAATAATCCTGTAATAAAGTTATAATTGGTATAAAAATATAACCAATATTTTTAACAGTTAATTAATTGAAGTCTTTTATAAAAACAAAAACAAATGTATTTAAAAGCAGGTAATAATTAATATTTTATTGTTATGAGACATTTAAAAGCCGAAGACTTTGATGTATGTGATGGAGAGCGAGAGAGTGATAATACTTGTTATATATACATACTCGTATACGCCGTAAAATTAAATTTCGTCATAAAATGTTAGATTTTTATGTATCGTTGGAAAATATAAAAACAATTGGATTAATAAATAAACAATGAAAGATTTACTACCTCCAAGAGTGTTTCAGCCGATATGACAATAAGCGAAATGACGTTATATAAATAGAAATAGAACTCACAAAATGTATGTTATTTACATTAAACTTGGAAAACAATAACGTATCAGTTACGACAAGTTCAAGAATCAGTTAAAATAATATTTTCGATTTTATAAAATGTTGCTCCTAACTGCATAATATTATATAACTTTCATAATTTATCCAACTACTTAAGTACTGTAAGTATTTAACGGCATAAAGTTAGTCTTCATCTCCAGCAACAACTAAACTACGACTTTGTAACTTGCTTAGGAAATAACGACCGTGCTGGACTCCGCAATTAAATTCCTCATCTACCACATATTACTCTGACTCTTTTACATGTCAGCAAACAGAATTATTTGATTGACTAATTCTTTATCCAATTCGCATTTTTTTTAAACCTATTAAAAGAATTTGTCCTGTATAAAAATACATGGTTAATTTAATATTATCTATTAGCTTAAAATGCACAAGTGCGGTAAATAAAACATTAAACCTATTTACTTGTAAGTGTTTATTGAATATATTTTTAATTTAAATTTACGATTAAACAAAACAGAGAGTTCCAAAAATGTCTTTGCTCTTATTAAATTGTCAAACTATTTGGACTAAGCTCATCATTATACTCGTATATTGTATTGCGTCCTCCTTGTCAAAACATTTAAGAATATAAAGTTTATTAATATTTATGTTCCATTCTGTTTTATCTCATTTTATGTCGTAACTGAAACACTTAAAATTTACCATTCTTCTGCTACTGCTAGTAATTACATAGTATTAAGTTATCCGTCCTTATTCTATACTTGGAAGCTTTCCTTGAGGTTTTTTTTGTTTATTTACTTAAATATATTTGTTATGAGTTATAGAAATTTGTGATTTTGAATAGAGATAAACCTCTCTTACAATTCTATCAAAAACTTTACCAATGCTACCATACCATACATAATATAATTGTTAATTATTGAATTAATTATAAGGATTGATTAGGATTTTGACGACATCCTATTAACGTCCTAACACAGACACATTTTCAGAAAATAGAATTCTAAGTTCATCAAGACAAGTCTTTTGGAGACGCAATTTGAGGCAAATTTGTCATATATATATAATAGTAATTTGTCACACTTAAATAAGACCTAAACAAATATACATTTTTAGTGTTATGTGAGACAGTTCAATGTTTTATAAAGGTCAAACCTATTTCATAACAATAGTAACAATGTGTTTCCGTCACTAATACATAATTACATTAGACCGATTAACTACTTTTTCAGCCATTAATTCAACTTTCCAACATGGCGCATAATGTTTATAAGAGACTGTGTAACAAAAGGTTCTTACAGCAGCAAAAAATAAGGACGTGTGAACAACTTTAATTACTATTTATCCTCATCCAAGTGTAAAAAGTTCTACACTAACTTTTAACTAACATAGTATTAACAAATAATTATAAAAATTTTAAGTAAATACAATTTTTATACATTTCTATACAAATAATTGATTTTTTTCTTTTTGTTATTTCGATGCCAGATATATAAAGTATATACTATGTATTTATCGAGTGTTGTGTGAAATATTGAACATACTGATATTTTTGTTTTGTATCGTTATAAATACTAACAATATTGAAGGAAAATATTTTGATAAATACAATACATACAAAGCAGCATTAAGCGTTAATAATATTATGATTATACATGGACAGTTTTCCCCCCTACGCTTTTATTCAGCACTTTTATGAAACCTACTCCTTTACATTATGTTATTAAACAAAACTAAATACATTTGATACCGGATTAGCTACACTATGTTTATTAAATAAAATTGTTATTATTCTACCGGGTACCGGGATCTCAAAACAATAGATTTAACGTTTTTTCGGTATGTCCGTTCGTTTTTACAAAAACACCAAATATTATCCAACACTTTACTTTTTAAGGCATCATACCACTGCTGTCTATTTGTCAAAGTGGAGTAAGTAAGTAATAAGTATTTAAATACTTCATGTTTAAAATCATTGTAAAAACAATCCATACTTAAAATGAAAAGTTTATGCTTTTAATAAGTTCTGATGTGTAAAAGTGCCAATGACATATTGCGAGTCTTCGTAACAATCCTGCGACGGAATCAAATAAAGTTTTGCGTACTTTTTACTACACGTGGATTTTTGCACAAAGAACCTATCGCAACGTATTTGAGAGCATTGAATAGGAATTGAAGCCTTGATACTGAAAGCGACATTGCCTTTAAAGCAAATTAATAATTTACACGAGGAAAACCCAACTTAGCTAGCATAACGTAATGATACATTTCATTTATTTGTTTTAAAATTTAAACAATAATCTTTTTTAGTTTCGAATAATAATAAAGGTTTTTAATGACTTAATAAATGTTTTCTGTTTCGTTATTCTGTGGAAGAGTTTTGTGAGGTTCAATAACAGACGTCAGTTTGTTAAAAGTTAAAATTAATAATAAACCAAATTAACAGTACTTATTGAATACACCATAACATTTTGTCTAATCGTCAATACTTTCAGTTGTAAATATTTTTTTACGTTGTGTCAAGTTATGTCATGAAAATGATCCTATTGTGACTTTCACAAATTAAGTCTAATAAGTAGATATCATGAAATAATAATTAATGAAAATTATATAATTAATATTAAATAAGATAAGTTACTTTATAAAATAACAAAATTATTATATTGTTCTGAAGTTATCTAAATTTCAGTGTTTCAAAAATTTTGAAAGGGTCATGTGAAGTCTTGTGAAGTGTTCTAGATTTTAAAAAAACTTTATTTTGTTAGATGACTCAGTTCAAAAACAATATTTAATTTAAATGTTATAGTGTTTTGATTAATTTTGCTACAGCGGTATTTTTTGTATGATTGCCAAAATTAAAGCTGTGCAGCAAAAGTATAAAATTTATAAATTTTGTCAGTGTAAAATGCGTAGCATAGCGTGTTATACGTCCCGTATTCTTGGGTGGGGTGCTGCTCCCGGGGCGAACCCCCTAGTAGGGTGATCTAGCGCGGGCAGTACAAGATCTGCCCGGTTCTCGGAGTTCTGCCTTACATCTGCTCGACATGTATTTTACTAATTATAACTATAACTATTTACAGAAAATATAATACAATAAAATGTCAATTAAAACTATTAAAACAATTAAAACAAATAAACAATTACAAACAATACAATTACAGAAATAATAACAAAAAAATTTGAACCAGCATAATTCCTATACATACAATAATATTATAATTATTTACAATAAAATACTATATAATAATGATCTGACAGACAAAACTGAAATATAATTACAAATACAATACAATTTAATACGAATATAATATAAGTATAGTTGTAATTCACTAATTACAAGGCTTGTATTATAAACTACAATATAATATACAAACATAACATTAACAAGCACAATTAACATAACATAACACAGTTAAACAATACTACATGCATATTTTATTTTCAGTGTAAAATGTTTGCTGATACTATTAATACATTTGAAAAAAAAAACATTTTATTATTAAGTGGTATGAGTATTACTGCATAAGAATTCATTTAAAATAAAATATTATATACACTATTACGATCCAAGTATAATTTGTACGACCTCTCAATATTCAGAATGTTGCAACCTCGCTCACTGTGAAGTGTGTAAAGTCTTTCGCTAGTGGCATAAATTCAAGCCTCTAGGTTGTAGGACGTAAGTCGCGTAACGTAGGTGATATGTAAGTGTGTCAATTTATAAATATTTTAAACATCACTTCTAACTTATGGCTTTTCACTTCTAACCTTTGACAGGCAGTTGTTTATAAAGCAATTTTATGAAAACAACCCTATTTGTCCGTTAATCGTCTGATTAAAAAACAGGTTAAAAAAATAAGGTTTGTTTAATTAATTACATAAAAAATGTAATATTTTTTGAGTTTGAAATAAGAATTGAAGATTACGTAATATTATCCAATATTAAAAACGCTATTTAAATAAACACAATAAGATTATATTTCGTAGGTAAGAATATAATAAACGATAACTTACTCTAAACGGGCATGAAGACGAGGTGAAGATATTTGATTTGCAATATAAACATTTATTTCAAATTATTTCTGTAAAAAAATAATCTCACACACCAATATTTTAAAACTTTAATAATCATTTCTTTAGCTTAAATGAATATCCATTATAAAATTACTAGGGGCGGCAACACACCCTCAATTTCGACTCGCTGCGCTCGCGAAATCTCGGGTGTCGTTTGCATATTAAGCGAAGCGAGTCGGCTCGAAAAAAAATCGAACAGGGGGCAGTACAATGCGATGAAAAAAATTACTCGCTTTTCAGTGTAAAGCAAAATTTTCGCGCGATTTTTTTTTCCTTTCATCAATGGGATATCAGTTTTTTGACGATTATTCCTCAACGACATGACATTTTTCAAATTTTTTTTGTAATACCATCACCTAATGTGTGTCTTTTTAATTGAAAAATTCATAATATCTCTCAAGTAGTTTTCGAGCCAATTCGAAACAAAGAATGTGAAAAAGTCTTCAGTAGAACGCTCCGCTCGCTTCGCTCAAAAATTAATAAAATAATATATTTACTTTTACCACAATAAAAAGAAACAATTTGAATGACACAATAATAATATATTTCGATACATCTTTATAAAATGCAATTGAGTAAATAAATGATTGTATTTATTATGTTGGAGTGTGTTGCAGCTCTCAACAGATTTAATATCGTGAAATATGAATGTATCAAACAGAACAATTGTCTAAGATGAGAAAGTTTTTAATTTATAGAGAATTATGTTATGATACTGATTTAAAATTATAGAAAAGCCTTGTACAGTAATCAATAGGAAAGTGTCCTGTGAAGAAATACAAAGAATAGTGACTTATGTTGATTTAGGGTAGAGAAAAGTACAAACTTATTTATTATTTCTTTATTTGTTTACCTGGTGTTACTATTGTTGCTGTTATTAATGTCTCTGGTGGGAGAGAATTGTATGAATATTGAATGTAGAATCTGGGGAAAAAGGGGGTTAGTCTGATATATGGTTTTATGGTGTTCTCCATCACTGTACGAAACGCAGCATACTTTTTATTGTTTTACAGCGCGAGGTTAGTACTGCTCTTTAAGAACCGGTTTAGGATCATCATACCATTAATGTTATGTTATATCTTATATTAAAAAAATGAGACAAAATTATTATTTATATTTATAAATTGGTAATTTTAAATTCCATCAAAAACATAACATGTAAAGAAATGCCCACTTTGCAACGCTTAATTCAGTATGCCTACCTATGGAGCAGCTCTCTAACCACTTTGTCAATTGATACCTTGTCAGTTTACTAATAACATTTTGATTATAACTATATTAATATTACCTTTTTTACATCTCAATGAATAGATTGACTTGTCAAACGCACGCGGCAATATAAATTAATTTCAGGATAAAATCTCCTACTTAACATACTCGTATATGTGTACAACATTTTATCGAAATCTATTCGGTGGTTTGGGTGTGAAATCATAACAGACAGAGTTACTTTTACATTTTTATGTTAATAGTCTAGTCTTTTGATTTGACACCACATACCAAGTTCTACACAATTGTTCAAATATAAAAAAAATATTTATATCCAAACCATCCGGATATCATAAAGTTGTTTAGGAGGTTACAGAAGAAATGATTGCATTTTTTTTATTGCAATCACATACATTTTTATGTTTTTTTATATTGCAGAATTTGCGAAAAAACTGCACAAACCCGTTTACAAAAAGCATTGCACTTTAAAGGCTTGTAATTAAGGATAGACTGATACAACTTTAAATTCCTCTTGTGTTTTTCGGTTGTTTTACCAACACTAATAAATATATTATATATGACTGGTAATCTTTATGTATGAAAAGTTGTGTCTATTAAGGGTTTGTTCTTTTTACGTTATTTGAGAAACATATGTCATTAATGTGATTAAAACTTAAATCATTATTAAATTTCGATTATTACAGTCTAGAGAAAATACCCGTCGCAGAATTTAATAAATCTGGAATTTTAAATATAAGGGAATTTAAAAGTAATAACGAAGTAATTTCAAATATGCTCAATGAAATGTTTCAATCATTAAAAACTATTGACCTTCTGTAATAAGTAATTGAATATATTGAAGTACTTACTATTGTAGCAATGCTTCAAAATAAAAAAAAGGTGCTCATAGATACAGTATGTCAATTCCTTCCACTCTTTTCTATCATACGTCACATCAGTGGATAGAAGTTTAATACACATATATTAAATAAGGCTAATTTTATATATTATGTTAAATTTATCTTATTTGCAGTATTGTACTTCGAAAATTTCGATAACCCGTAGGGGATAAACCCTTACGTATCGTATGTGGAACGTGAACGTGTTAGCAAATATTAAAATCAACTCAGTATTCACTGGTTCATGATGTGGATTAAAACCCATATGAGCAGATAATTACTGAAAATATAATATATAACTTGCTTTATTCAATTTGATATCATTCTTAAACTTACTTACTTATATCCATATATATTGTTTAATATATAATGTATGCTATTCATAAGATTTTAAAAATTCTTTAAATATCATTAATCGAGCTAATCACAGGTTATTGTGATCTGAAAACTAAGTCGCTATTTAGATTTGATTAGTAGTATAGTATTATAAATGGGTTTTACTTAACATTGATATACCAGGTTTTATGTTCTATTTCCCACTCCATCACGTGCTTACAGAACTGTGTTACTCGTGACATTAATTGTAACATTACTTCAGAACTATCCGCATTTGGTACGTTTGTACAAAAGCACTTAGAATTTTCTATTTCTATACTTTTAAATAGCACTATACTTAATATTACGGTCTGTGAGGGTCTTAGCGTATGTGTATTACTTGTGACCGTTTGTATAAATGTAACTTTTTAAATAATAAATTATATCCTATGATTCCGGAGGTTGTTACACATTAACATTATATTCCTATCTCTAAACATCAGTCTGCGGTAATATGTATTAACATATATTATTTAACCCCCGCGGAGTTAAGATTAAGGTGGATTAAGGTTAACGTTTTGAAGGTGGATGTTTTATGTGGATGTGGATGATTTTTTTAATAATAAAAGTTTAAATTAAAATTGTAGTTATAATATATAATTTTTTATTATTTAAGGACTATAATTATGTATCTCCAGAATGATTATGATATATATATATATATATTGGGCGTGTTATTAATTTGACCTCAGAATATTTCTCATTTATTATGGTAAGTTACTTGATGTTACTTTTAGCAATTATAGCTATTACAATATGTAGTTAAAATATATCATATTTTATGAACAGTGAAGGTGCTATATAAAAAGCTATATATGAGAATCCGAAAACTTTTTTGATAAATTTATTAGTAAAAATATTTAGCAGCAGTTGATGAGTCCCTATAAATTCCTGTACTCCCTCAAGTTTCGACCACATTTAGTTTTATTTAAAACAGATACTAACAATTGTATGTGATAGGGAACACTTCTAAACCTGTAGCCCATACAATCTCCAAGACCGTCTTCAATGTAATTGTATAAGTCAATCTCCATCGCTTTTTGTTTTTGTTTCGTCATTTCCACCTGAACGCTTCAATTACTCCATATATTCAATCCAAACCAAGCACTTTAATATAAACTTTACGACAAAATGGGTACAAAGGCTAGATTAATGTAATTATGAATTTGATAAGCTTGATTAATAGTTATTGCCAAAATCGTATGAAGAAATTGTTGGCTATTTCATCAAGTGATTATTAACCTTCACTACTGAGCCAAAGATAATGGGTTCGATTTCAACATTTGAAAATATTTTCAAGGAGCATTAGATTGCTGTACTCAGTCTGGGAGTATTTTGTATTTATAAATACTATTAATTACTGTTATATGTAATTCTTTCTATAAATATCCACACCACGGGGATTACTCTCTCATGGTGCAATTATGTTTAAAGAATAACAGAATGTCATTATTTAAGTTATTTAATAAGGTACCACCTTGATTTAAATATATGTCTTATTACTTAGGTAACATTATAGTTTCAAAAAAACATTTTCTTTAACGATCAAATTAAATAAAACCCAAGTTATATAGACCCTTTCATTAATTCGCTCGTATGTGTTCTAATGTGTTCTTCCAAGGGGTGGACGAATGAATACTGATCTGATTTTTCCATTTGCAAACACTTTCACGTACTACGTCCGAAACTAAATGGTTTATGCCTCTATAGCGGTTACCACAATTTTCTCTTTGAGAATTTGTATTACATAAACATAAACATATATAAAGCTATTTAATATATATATTTAAAACATGTCTCCGCTGATAAGACGTATGATAGAAAATCTTAGAAGGAATTTATATATTTTGCGGAAACCAAATAATTACGATAAGTACAAAATGACATATATTTGATGATTTATTATTGTATTGTTAAATGATATTATACTTAATGAACAGTTTTTCAATTCGCCAGTAGCCAACAATAAATAAAATACTGTTTATTGAATATATATTGAATGTCGTAAATATCAGTCTTAATCTTTAGCAATTTTCTACCCAACTGCCTTATAAGACCGATAATATAGACCGTATTGTGATTAAATAGTAGTGACCTTACCAGTATAAATTTAGGTTTGATTTCCAGTGATGCAGTTTAAGTCGTAACCCATAATATAGTTTGATAGGATGAGAAACTTCCAAACCTACAGTTGTTACACTCTATTCTCTTCACCCAAAACTCTTGAATATCATAAAAGAAAAAAATGAATTTTATAAACAAGAGAATTATCTTCTACTACTACCTTAAGTGTCCTTTAATATTCAAAATTTCTCTATGAACTGTGTACAAACATGTACATTTTTATGTACATTACATTTACAATATTAAATAAACTTTCAAATTTTATTTCTTGAATAATTTTGCCTCAAATAAAACCTTAAAAGAAAAAGTGTAAAGTAAAATTTCGACTCATTGCTGACAACTTCCAGCACAACAGCAGATTTTTTTTATATTTTAACTTTCTTATTTATTTTTTTTCCAAATTAGAAAGTTTTTTTTTTATATGTATGCTTTATTTAGTATTTACATTTAGAAATTTTCTAAATGAAAATACTAACAAATAAAAGGAACCTGCAAAAGCTGAATTTCGAACTGTAAAAATTTTTATAAAATTCTCGCCTACCATTCACACAGTAAAAACAGATGCAAAAATATATATAAAACATGCGTTGATAGAGTTTATGTATTTAACAAACCCACAATAATAAAATAAATTAATTCATAACTTGCGGAAGTATTTTATCAATTTGGTAAAATATATTTACGAGGAAAAAGAATGTGAGGCCTTTTTCCTCTCCAATGCCTATAAAGAGCAAAACATAAAACAATAAGTACAAAAAATCTTTGTCTATTATTATCCGATAAAAGAACAAACCTCACGAGGCGCGAATAAAAGAACATAACACATTTCGTTATTCAGTTTGTACGACACAGCGAAATGTGAAACAAATATTTTACTCTGTCGTTGAATGTTAAGCTTTATATTTATCTTAACATAGAGATTATAATTTCCAGGTGTACTTCCTTACAAGCATTACCTTATAAATGGCAATGATATGATATAAGAACTTTTATATAAACCAAGTCCATCAAAATGATAATAATAATAAAATATTGTGCTTAGTGTGGCAATGATTGATTACTGTGTTTCATTTCGGTTGAATAATAATATTTAATTTGATTATCCATATTATTTTAGATTTCTATGTGATAATAAATAAAGAAAAAAATGTTGATTTCCACAGGTACTGAAATGCAATAATGCTGGAAGAATCGGCTCCAACGCTGTCCTCGAACTGTACCACGCTGTATACTGAGATGCAGAACTATTTTAGCTTATACGATGAAGCTGACAAGCGATATATTAACTACTCACAAAATAATAATACACAGGTGTATAAAGTAAAATAGTTAACATTTACAAAAAACTTCACAAATCAACAAAAAATATAAATTAGTCTTAAATGATTATGTAAAATCTAGAAATTATGCATATCGTTAATTCTGTTGATCCCAATGAGAAAGTGATACTATTATTAAAATCGTGTATTGTCATCGCTCCTTCATAATTGTAAGGTTTTAAATTAAACTAACCGTACAAATAGATTGAATATTGATTTCAAGGATTCCATTACATGCAGATGAATCCAATAAAAGTGTGATAAAAGAGAAATCTATTTGTGGAAAAAACATACTAAATTATCTGTTAGTTATACCAGTCCATTATCCTGTCTTGGTGGAGCCAGGTGTTATGGACGGTCCTCTTTACCGGCATGGCGGTGGTGGCCACAGTGGGACACCTAGTCGTAGTGTGGATAGTCCTCGCTAACAAACGAATGAGAAGTGTCACAAATTACTTTCTAGGTAAAATCCAAATATATTAATTATTATATATTAACATATAAACTAATAATGCGTAACGACAAGTAGAGTTTTGTTTAAAACTATTTTGCAGATTTTCCATATCAAGTGTTTGTGGCCTTTACATCTAGATATATATTGAAACAATTCTAAATTTTCATTTACATGTAATTTAAAGAACTTCTTATGCATTTTATTATGAAACCAATAATTTTGATTTTACGAGTAAATATTAGTAAACTGACAAAATATATTTTATTTTTTTATGAAGACCTATAAAATTTTGTTTCTCGATAACAAATTGAGGTTCCATTGAATGTAACATCAAACGATATCTAATTTTGATGTTCTCCTTATTATTGGTTTATCTTTTTCTCATAGCGACCAATCTGTCTTTTTGTAGATTAATCATAATATTTAAGCTTGTTCTTGAACTGGAGAACTTTATATTTGTGTAGCAGCAAGCAAAAATGAATAAAAAAAAACAAATAACTTATTTGCTGTTACTAGACGTTGTAGATTATTTCTTTGACAATATAATATAAAATTATTTTTTCTAAAATATTATGACATTGAATTTACATGCATAGATCAAATCAAAAACTTTCGTTGAATAATTTTTAAGAGCTACCAAAGTTTAGAAATATGATTATTGAACTGTGAATAATTGACGAAGGAAACTCAGGCATGCTTTTGTTTTTAATAAAGCTACTCTTACATGTGCCTTTTTATATTAAGCAATAAACTTTGAAGTAGCCTCGCAGCGTTGTTGTATAACATAATATCCGTTAGTACACAAATCGAACATTAAAAATACGTTATGTGATAGGAAAATACAACATATTTATATAATAAATATTGAATATTTAAACTATTTATAAAAATGCTACTATTAGCAATACTGTCACAAAGTAAAATATCATGAAATATTACGCTTTAAAAATAACTATACGCAATCAATTAATTTAACAGTTTAATTATATTAACTATAAAAGTAGTTTAACTCAGTTTATTACCCAGCGAAATAAAAGTCCTATTGTAGTTTGGAATAAGAAATGAAACAAGGAATCCAAATAAAAGGGTGTATTTTAACACTTAAAGTAAATTAACTTTTAGTGTATAATTCTAAGTATAACATCTTCTGAATTTAAATTGGTGAAAACATTATTATCAAAGAAGATAAATTGTCCCGAAATTGAGACCCAAGTCATGACATCGCCGACCAACCTTTAGTAGACTAATAATATTACGGTTTTCGAGTTTGTAAATAAATATATCATACTTTTATATATGACATTAAACCAAAGCTTGAAGTCGTATTGCAAATATTTAACCACTTACAGCAGATGAAACGACAAACGTGCTGCGCTAGGAATCGCTGCCGCTATCTGGGTGGGCAGCTCTGTCATCAGCAGTCCCAACATCATATACTTCACCACCGACGTGGTCTATATTCTAGAAGTCTTCATCTACTTATTGTTCGGCCATTTAAGCGTATAAAATTATTGTTTATTTTGTAATATTTTTAGTTTGTCCTACTTTTCAGGTCTTAGTAAAAATCACTTACATTTCTAATGTATTCGGATGAGGTAGGTTCTAACGAGCGTTTTTATTTCTTCAAAAGCTATCAATCTAGTGAAGTATTAATAAGTATTAATAATTAACCAATAATGACATTAGAGTTGGGGTAAAAACTTTCTTGGTTAGATATAATTTTTTTTTTCTTTGTTACATATTTTAGATTACTTGATTATTTTTTTTTATTTAGATTATATATCTTGTAATATGTTCATATTCATTCTTCCTAGTGAACTACCCATTCCTGAATTTATGTTTATTTCAAAGACCGGTGATTGAATTTATATTTGAATTGATATTAAGCGGAAAACTAAATTTTACAGGCGAGTGTGCTTGAATATATGTATGTTAACTTAAATAAATGTTGTATTGTATAATAAATGTATATTGTATGTATATGTATATATGTATAAAATAAAGTAATGTATTTTAATGTTTTGTAAGCATTCATGGTGCTTTCGTACTTCTTGCCTATCATATCTATGACGTATACTTACGCGAAAGTGGGTGTGGAACTTTGGGGATCCAAATCTATAGGACAGTGCACGCAGCGGCAGTTGGATAACGTTAAAAGCAAGCGCAGGGTAATCTTTTTTAATTACCATCATTTCAGATAGTTAACCGTCCAGTAAAATTGTTGAGACTTAATTGTGCAGAAGTCCTTCTTAACTCCCTATGGACCATTACACCGCTCTGTAGGTTTTATTATGAAAATGGTAATTGAAGGATTATTCTTGCAAACATTTTTTATGGTTAATTCAGTTTTATTCTTGTTGTGATCCTCGCGAGTTTAACAACATTTTTATCTTTTAATAATAATTATTATTGTTCTCGTTATTGTAGACTGTATTTAAAGAGTAATTACAAAATTACAGTGTATTTAGCAATTCTATGTGTAATCGTATTATATACTGCTGGATGAACTGGAAGTGAGTTTTAATATCAATTATGTGCTATCAAATGTATATTAATTATTTCCTTTTTCGTAATACTATAGTGTACAAAGAGTACATGAAAACTTTTGTGTTTACTGAGGGCAAACGACGAGTCCACGCACAGGCACCCCGCTAATTTTTTTGCATCATTCCAACTTAAACGCCGACCACTGCCATCTACAGTCGGCGCAGCCGGCCTTGTTGTTTTTGATGGAGACGCAGATATCGCAACTAACCAACCTAGCTATTATCCCTCGGATATAAAATGTAACGTCTTCGGCTTATTTTAATAGAATAGCAACTGCGTAAACTCTTCAGTTTATATTTGTCATTACAAATAAGTAAAAAAAATATCGACATGAAGTATTTTCTTTCTGTCTTTGTTTTGTGATTTCCTTATCACGGTTGTCTACAAAAACAAAAATAATATTCATATTTACGAGTAAAGTCATAATCCTCCTATCACTTTTCTCTTAATATTGATATTTATGCTTTTTCTTCAGTAAATCTATATTTAGGTGTTGTTTGCGTAATGACTCCTTAATAATATATCACCTGTTGAATTATTTTTGCTTTTTCTAATAACAATTAATCGTTTAATTTTCCCTGATACTGCTTTATCACAATCCTCATTTAAAATACACTCTCATCAAAGGACAATCACGAAAGAGTGTGCGTCATCAATGACTGGTTCATGTGTTATCAGATTGTATTCGTCTCGTACAATTACACTTCTTCATTAGCTAACTCTCGTTAGTTAATGGCTAAATACATTGCTCAACCATTGAATAAACTTTCATACACGACTAAAAAGTTCATTCGCGTTTAGGTAATTCAATGGGTCTTACACAGTAATGGTTTCTCATACATTATTTATTGTGATGTAACGATTAGTGTATGAAATATTCACACATAAAAACAAATTTGCATCGACTTTAATTTCGAATAATGAGTTTTAAAAAATCCAGTTACTGTGTATGACTATAACAGGTAAAAAATAGATATTACTTTTATAATATGTAGGTATATAATATGCAAATCTCCGCAATTTAATTGTTAATTAGACTAGTATGTATTAAAAAATTAACAAGAATCAGTAACTGACAGACAGTCCTGACAGATTATAAAAAAATATATCCTCACTTGTTACATCCCAAACCAGTTTAAAGATAAATCTCATACCAATAGGGATCGCGTACCGCATTCAGATATTGTGTTACATCCAATAAATCATACTCTCGAGGGACACCTTACTACGTCTGACCCTGGTGAGGGCGGCGACAGCTTGTGCCGCGTAATCATCATCTGTATTTTGTTTAATCCCCGCGGACTGCACGGAAGCTAAAATACATATATCTCAATTCCATTAAATATTATAATAATTAGTCCTCCTCACCAATTTTCTTTTTTGCGTTTCCGTAATATATACTTTAGCTCGCGATTTCTGACACGAGGACTCGAATTTTAGTCAGAATTGTGTATTAAATTGTTTTTTTAAACACCGGTATGAAGCCCCGGATGTTGCAAAGTTTATGTTTTGAGTGGAGCGAGGTGCAGCTGTGGTGACTTGTCGTTTACCCTCTGATAATAGAAATTGCGATAATGATAATATCTGTGCACATGTATTTTTAAATATACACAGTTCGTTAATAATTCGTACTCTATAAATTCATATTTATCTACAAAACAAAAATATTAATTATACACATTACTTCATAATTAAACGCCCTCATTAAAAGAAACCACTACAACGAAACCCGTTTTATAAATTAAATTATCTTTTATATAACAAATAAAGACGAAACACATCATTTGACGAAAATATTATTTGTAATAAGGTTATCTTGATTTGCCATCGGTATAGCGTCCTAAATATGTTAAGTTATAGATATTAAATGCTTTAGTTTCACTAATTAGTTTATGTACTTTATAAGTAAGTATATATTCTCTTATAAGACTGTTCGTCTTGTCTGAACACTCAGTCATAATTTATATTTCATTAATAAATTAGACAAATGATACATGTTAATTCAATTGTCAATTGTTAATTAAAATTTTAATAAACCACAGTCGCATCACGTTTCTAGAAGGGCAGTGTTAAACAAATATTTTATTCATTTTGTATTTATACGAATATATAAAATAGTAATATAATAAATTAGATTGCAATAAGAAATGATTTTTCCAAATCTCTGAATCTAGAGGTTATACAGATATATCACAAAGTTACATATGTCAAAAGTTACAAGTGTCAAATTTATAATATACATGAGGGAAATCGAGCTAATATTTATAAAAATATAATGTGAACGTAATACGAGTAAAACACACAGAGCAGTTACACAACAATGAATGTTCAACTTTGTAAGTTGTTCATTATTGTACTGTTTAGAGGATCGCTTTTATGAATCCCAATTACTGGGATGTGTTAATAGTTAACATTAACAAAAAACAAAGTTAATATGACCTACTGCATGTATGTAAATAAACTTTTCTGATCGTTAAGACATATAGGGGACTTTATTTGCTAATTTAAAGATATCAAGCAATCCTCCCTTGTATTGAATGTGGGAATCAATAAATACGGCACCCATTTACCAATATAACCTGGAATAATTAGGCAAATAGCGAGTTCATTAATGGCGTCCCGAAATTCATTTAATGGCCAAATGGCGTGAGAAAGAGGCACATGTCTTTATTTTCAGAAATACGGTATCAAATTATATCCTTATCAATTTAATATATCAAATTAATCTGCTTTGTAGTTAAACAACAAAGTAAAAACATAAAAATAAGTCCTAAGTTTTATAAATATTTAAACAGTCAAATTGTTTTTTCAATTATACTGCAAAAATATATTTATATTGAAACAGTTTATTTAAAATACTACTCTTTATCTTAAAATGTGTATGTATATTTAAATATATAGAACATAATACGTTATGTTATGTGATATCAAAACATATTATAACCCATGTGATAGGAAAATTGCATTGTATTATATTGTAGTAAGTCAATAAAACTGAACTGGTGGTTTCAAAAGTTTTAAAAGGTTGATGAATTGTTGTGGAGGGTTCTAGATTTGATAAACTTTATAGTGGTAATTAATTCAAAAACATATGTAGTTAGCTGAGAAACAAATCTTTCCAGATATAAGTCATGTAAGATTAAAATGCAATGATCACTCGATCATCAGAGAAAAATATCCAAAATACTAATGTTAGTTTTATAAGTATTCATTTTAATTGTAATAACATTAGTTATTTGTGTAAGGATTTACCGCATTTTGGTTTGGAGGGCTGTTTTTAATAATAATAAGTCCCTTTTCTATTCGAGCCCTGGAACTGAGCGGACCACGTAATCAAGTTTCAATTACTTCATAAGAAAATACATTTTATGTTAAAGTAACAGTAGACTGTTCTTTAAATTTCCGTTTTGCTTATTTTTGATTTGTTGGGTAAATAAATTAGTAAGTATGTGAATTTATTGATTGTCTTAATTATTTTTATTAAATAAAATAAGAGTTCTAATAATAATAATGATAGTCATGATAATGTCAGCTCTGCTGACATCACGATTTTTAAAGATGCGCCTTTATAAAGAAATGTGAATATTAAAAATTTCGGGGTTTGAGGTTTTGACTTCTATCAGTGAATATAACAACTGGAAATATTACATTTTAACACTATTCACCTGTCATTAAACTGACATTACAGTATTTAATTGCTCTTTAATTATGTTAGCGTCTTTAAGGTGGATTTTTGATGTGAATCAATAAGTTTAGTAATAGGTGTGCGATATCTGTAAGTAGTGTTGTCAATTCAACCAACGTACGGCATCAATGTTCCTATAAGTAAATATCCACTAAGGAGAAGTTTAGGGAATCATAAGATGCAATAGTTGTGTTGCAGAATGGATTCAAAATTCATATATAGAATTTTATAAAATCATCTTATACCGTCATAGCTATCACAAAGTAGAGGTGTATTTTTCCATGCGACAATAGTTAGTTGAAATATTGATACGCCTTCATTTATTGGAATAATTATATTGTTTTGGAGTTTCGTTAATATTTCATTATATGTTACTAATAAAGTCATCTTTTATACATTTTTTATTTATTAGTAGATTTTCTTGGTATAATAATCAGGTAAATAGACAAACAATATGAAGCAACTGAAATGGCGCCATTGAACAAATATTTTCTCAATTGTATTAACACGGATCTTGATTCTTTCTGCATATAATAATTATAATACAATGAACGCTGAAAAATATCCACTTTAATGAGAAACCGAGCTATAGTTGACATTATCTTCTCCTGAGAGGTAATGAGTTTTATCGATTGTTCTTTGTTAAATTGTTGGTTTCACCGTCTAAAAGCGTTGAGATGTCACTATTATAATTACAGGTGTTTTAAAATGTACATTTTCTTATAAGTCTCTTTTTTCCAGCGTCCACACCCGCACTAGAGACATCGACTGACATTCAACTTATTTATCTTGGAAACCGACATTGATATTGATATGCCTGAACGTGACAATATATTGTGCAACATATTCAACTAAATAAATATCTATTGAATAAGTTTAATTTTTATCGATAGAAAATGTAATAGAACATCTCATAAATAAGGAATTAAATTGAATGACCTCTTCTCGAACAATGATCAAAAACGTTTAAATTAAATAAATGAAACTATTAATAATAATTACATAATTGAATATTCAAATAGCATCTATATTTTAAATAATAACTTAGCTGCATAGTACTCACAACAAGGACTAGAAAGACAAGTCTTTAAGTTCGTTAAGTTAAGTAACTACATAGTAGTAGTTAACTTTGATAATTTATCCAACTATTCAAGTACTCTAGGTATTTAACAACATAAACTTGATTCCATCTCCAGCAAAAACTGAACTAAGTAACTTACTTAGAGGGTTGGGATTGTAATAGGATCCGCTATTAAAATCTTTATCTTTTAGACATGTAAAAGATAAAGATTATATACATATGTATCATAGATATAGTATTGATAGTTAGCTCTCTTTTTCTTAACGAACAGAATTATTTGATTGACTTATTCTTAATTTAAGATGTAAATCTTTTAAGAGACTATTTAAAAGATAATTCCAGATTATAATATAATATAATATATAAACACAATTGTAAGGCAAGTTTCATAATAGCGTTGCGTCATCTTTAAAAATAATATATTAGCCGAGGCGAACTTTAATCAGAAAGAATACTTCGTAGTTAAACTTAGCCTTGCCTAATTCACCTATTGTCTAATGACAATATTCAAAAATACCATCATAAGATTGTTGGCGATAACAGAAAAGTCCATACATTTTTTGTCAGAACGATTAAAACAAAAACCAATAAGTACAACACGATCCTCTTTATTATTGACCCACAAAGAACAAACATCACGAAGCACTGCATTCACGAACTACAATTTATTATATTATTTAATATAAATTAAATATCTAAATTTGTAGCAGAATATTCGATTTCTGTTTATCTTGGGATTAATCATTAAATAATAATAATAATAATACTTACCTCATTCACGACGGTTAAACATTACTAATACTTACAGAAATTAACGCTGTTTAAAACAATCTTCTCGCTATCTTTTTTTTCGCCACATTTTTATACCGATTTTTAGCAGGAGCGGTCGAAACGTTCTTTAGTTGCAAAAAGATCATCTTGAAAAATGGTGTAATTCGAATCACTATATTATAAGACGATTATTAGTTTTAAAATTTAGATATGTAGACATATATATATAGCTTTATATAGTAGTGTAGATCGCAATTTTTTTTTGTTTCAAGGTAAATAGTTTATAACGAAACAGAATCCCCAAAGTTCCGTCGCCTTTATAAAATAGTCAAATTATCTAACTAGGACTAACTAGAAGGACTAACTTCGGCACGAAAACGTAATACAATTCAAACAGAAATAATTATATATGTTTATTCAAAATATGGGCAATATTCGTAATGTTCGTAATATGTAGATTTAAACCCTATTTGAACACTGTCAAAACATTTCGGTTTCATTTTATAATTTATTTTTATGTCCCATTCTTTTTTTCTATCCATTTCAATGTCATATCTGAAAATTCGATGTACATTTATAAGCTTTATACCTCAACAAAGATCAATTTATATTCACTTCTTACGTCCCAAATCTATGTATCAAATTATAATTTCTTTGGAATACAGAGAGCGTACTGAAGTTACACAATCTGTTATATTCAATAAATCATATTCCCGAGGGACACTTAAGGACGTCAGTCTCTGGTCTGGACGGCAACAGCTTGTTCCGCATAAATTACCATCAGTTCAGATCAGAAAATCTATGGAAAATGAATATTATATACTTATATAAACCATACTAAAAGTTACTAAAGTTACTAATTTAAAGTACTTTATTTAACCAACCATATTTTATAATATAAACTTTTTATTGTCATTTTTTCCTTTTTATAAATGTTTATAAATGTTTAAAGCGATAAACATAAGGTCATGTTTGTGATGAGTAATTAGATATGACGCCTTCAATCCTGCCCATCTCTGAACTAGCTTATTTAATTATTATTTATATTATAAGAATAATTCTATGAAAATGTAAGTTTTTAATTGCGTTTCATATAAACAAAATAAATATAAAAACTCCAAATCTATATCTTTATAATCTGAAGTGATATATTTAAATTTATATAGATAATGGTATATTAAAACAAATCGATTTGAATTTTAAATGTTTTCTAAACACATTTGAAAATAATTGAACCGATAAACGCGAGTCGATAGCTATCATCGGATGTGTTCGTAATCAGATACGGTGACGGTGGGTTCATTTCCTAACCAATATTGACTGCCGCAATTGGCTCCGAGCACCATTTGCACTCATTTGACACTCCCGCGAGTCCGCACTCGAACTGATCACTCGTGATAATACACTAATATGTGTAGCTTATGACCTCCTAGTTATAAATTATAAATCAATTACAAATTCACCAACAATCACAGTACAAGATTATTCTTTATTATGTGTCTATCATAGAGGTGTATGAATGTAGCATGAACCATTTCTTGTCATTTTTTTTAGGATGTTCTCATTAATTTTTATGTTTATTTATTTATTTATTTATTTATTTATATATTTTCCACTTTGAATCCATACCAGGGATCACTTGTGTACGTATGTTGTTTTTAATCCATTCTGTAAATTATTTCTCGCGCTCTTTGTTTACGAAACACAAAATCATTTTGAGTTATGGCAGCCCTATTTATAGACATGTCTTCACATGTAAGTATTTACCTGACCCTGATAGAATTGTGATTAGAGGACATAAAGTTTCAAACCACATTCTTCACATTTTTCAAGTGAAGCTTTCCTTACCGTATGTAAGGAAAGCTTCACTTGAAAAATGTGAAGAATGTGGTTTGAAACTTTCCTAATGTTAGATTAACGTATCCTAATGTTAGATTAAACGGTGAGGCACAGCGCAAAGAAATTATGTTCCTTATCTTTATACTATAATATATGTACTATATATAATTATATAACTAAGCTACCATGAATTGCTAAAAGCCATAGTTTAATAAAATAAATATACATTCATAAATTTTTTTAATTGCCTTCCCTTCTATTAAGCTCGTAAGATAATAGAACGAACACTAAGTGTGTAATTAAAATGTATTTGGAAAACATAAGTGCACTCTTTCTTCTTAACTAAGCATTAATATTTTATGAGATATGAGAAGAATATTCAGCAACTAAGAATACACAGCAAGTCACCGCCTGTACTGCCATCCGTGATGCGTGCGTGCGTAATGATCTTCTACTGTGCGGTTTTTAGGGACGATTTTTCCAAGTATGACTAAGATGTGGAATAAACTTCCTTCTTCCTTCCTATCGATACGATATTGGTACCTTCAAAAGGCCACCCGAAGATCGGCGGCGATAACTTATCATAAGTGACCAGTCCGGTCGTTTGCCCTCCCCTTTCCATAAAAAATAAAATAAAAGACATTATTTATATATAATATAATAATATGTATTTAGAATCTTTTTAAACATTTTTTATAAGACAACCCTTGGGACAAACCAAATCGCTGCGATAAAAGGATCTTGGATAAATAACACAATTACGTCTTCTAACATATGAGCATCCCGAGACTTACTAAAACAGACCTTAAATCACAATACTTAATAAACTCAGATATAATACAGAATACGTATAACATAAATAAATACGTATAGCAAAAAGACTCAAAATCAGAATAGAGCTATGGAAAGGTATTTATCTTCTAATCATGATTAAAATAATATAGTAATAATATCGTTTGAATAACGTAAAAGACTTTAATATTGTTGTCGTTTGTGAAAAAAATCTGTAAACGATCTTAACTAGTTCACGAACTAGTGTTTAAAAAACAACTCAACACTTTATTCAGAACGTAACTCGAAGCGGAAAATGAATGAACCCTAAAGTATTTTGAAACGAAACTCGTTTTTTAATTATATATATACTTACATAAAGAGGTAAAATATACAAAACAAAATGTTTCATATCAGATTACAAAAAAAAATCCTTCATAAGTAACACTGAAGTCTTTTTTATTTATTAATCTAATTATAAGCTCATTTAGTATGCAGGTAGTTCATGACTTTGGGGAGTGTTTTTGTTACTTTCTGCTGCGGATCGAAAATGTTTTCTCTTGCCTTGATGATTAGTTTGAATGTAAAATTATTGTTCGCAGTATTATTTTGAACAATCAAAGAAAAATTTTGCTCTATACATACTATTATTTTTTAAACTAAATTGGAACAAACATGTATATTTTAAATTTATAATAGATTGTTTGTAGTATATCATGACATAATAAGGCTTAATTAAAAAAATATTTATTATTTATGATAGATATATTATTCGAATATTAGTATTGTTGATATTTTTTTTCTGGTATCTAAAATGAAGAACTAAAGATTTTTAATACATTTATGTCATTTGAATATTGAGAAGTATCAATTATTACCGATTTTAATGGTTGTCTAAGGTTTCCTGGAACACAAAATGACGTATGTAGGTGTCCCTCGGGAGTGTGATATATTGGATATAACGGAATGTGTAACTGCGGTACGCGACCCGTATTGATATGAAATATGTTTATAGTTTGTCAACTTCAATCTTGATACATTTATTTGGGATATAATAATTTTAGATAAGTAGGTAACAAGTGAAAAAGTGGCTTTTCACATAAAATTTAAAAATCGTAAATTTTTTATAATTATAATAGGTATGAACTAGTTGAAAACACAATTTCGGATTTAATTTTTAAATTATAAAAATACATCATTTCTTGTGCTAATTCCCTTTCAAAAATGCTGAAATATAATATTTTGATTTGTTCTTGTTGTACTTATTAAAACTTGAACTTAAATTTTTTTGGTAGAAACTAAATAAGAAAATTTACACATCCGTATGTATTTTAGAAACAACAGCACTATAAGTAATACACACTTTATTCCGATTTTTCGTTGGTAAGAATGTATTTTAATACAATTTTAGAAAAAATTAATGACTGTTTCAAAAAGACTAAATATTACGTGTACGTTATTACGTATATAACTATTTTACGTTATTAGATATAACGTAATCCTAACCGGACCGGATTTACGGTCAGGTCGGTAAATCGTTAATAGTGGTTTACAAGTATTAAGATTAAGATACACTGATAAGAAATCGTTACATAAATAACATCTGTTTAGACGTTGATATTGATCTGGGTCTTTATTATTAATTTAAAAAGTTTAAGAATATTGTTATCTAAAATTAGTATAGAACAAAAATTCGTGACCTATGTTAATCAATGTACAATACAAGAGAAAAGTATGTGGTAATTTATTTATTTATTTATTTCTCATACTGCAAAATAAATTTGTACAAGTTGGAATATTAAATTAAGTACGTAGACAAAAAAACATTGATGGGAGGCTGGTGCCAGTATAGGATAAGTCAGTGCACCAGGAATCCAGGCTCAATTACAATACCAATGACAATAAATCAAACAAACTTGGATGCAGCTAAATATATATATATATATATATATATTTAGCACAGAAATGTATATCATAACAAACATTGCTATTATGTACTACTATAAAGTCTATGAAGTGGATATAATGATAACGATGTGTGAATTTTATTATATAAAAAGGTCCTAGGAAAAGGAAAAGCAGTTTTCGAACGACGCGTGTTAGCAAATAGCTGATTTCGGCGTTTATGAAGTGGATGTTGAAGCAAATCCGAATGCTGTAGATAAATGACTTGATGAACAAATAATTGTTGAATGTTATCACTCCATCGGCTTTATAAAGTTTCTTAGGAGGGAATTGAAAAGGCTCGAACAACGCTAATTATTATCTATTCTCATAATCCTGTTTGATCTTTAATTACATTTATTTATAAGGTTTCAAATTTCAAAGGGAATTTAAGGATAAGCCATCTTATCCGTTCGAGTGATAATAAATGTTTTAATAAAATTCAACGGCGCCAATAAAGTTTCATAGTTGAGAAAATTTTTCAGAACAATCTTAAATTAAGAAGAACAAAATGATCTATTAAAACTTTTAATTAAAATTCCATTATATTTAATTAAGTTGAGTATATTAAATATATTCTTAAATATTTCTTTCCAAATTTGAGATTGACATTTCCTTTTTTGCATTTGTTTTTATGTTTTCTCTAAACATAGGAGATTGTTTCTAATGACACGATCTGGTCAAGTAATATCTACGAAGAATTAAGAACAATTATTTGAAATTGAAATTGTTCCAACATTGTGATTACATTTATTGTAAGTACCTTTTGATTAACACAATTTCTTATAAACTTTATGTGCAATGTCGGTAAGTTGAATTTTAAATTAATGGTTGAAACAGTAGTAAAGCACAGCTGTGTAGTGTAATTCTGCAGCGAGTTATTAGTGACGCTAACTCATTGTTGTGATTGTTCTTAGAATTTATTTCAATTGTAGCATGTGAGAAATGAAATTGGGTGCTACAAGAGACAGCTCTGTTTCATATTTAAGGCTAAACTTTATGATTTAAGTAGGTAGCTTGGTAGATAGGTAGGAAGGTACATTTTAATAGCAAGTTAGCTATGGTCTGCCATGGAAAGGTGCTAATGAGCTATTCATTCTATATTTATTTAAATTTTAAATAACATGTTTATAGACAATTTCAAATTTTCTTTTATAATACGTATATAAAATATAAAGATTTTAATTGCGGAAACTAGCACGATCGCAATCTTCTAAGTTAGTTGCTTAGTTTAGTGGTTGCTGGAGATGGAATCGAGTTCATGTTGTTAAATACTTAGAGTACCTAAATAGTTGGATAAATGATCAAAGTAAAGTACTACTATATAGTTTGTAATTAGAAAACAAGCGCAAATAACGAACTCAGACCAAAGACTTGTCTATCTAGTCCAGGCCTAACTCTATTTGAATATTCATTTATATAATTATTATTAATGGTTGGCAATTTAAACGTTTTTGAAAAATGCCGAGAAGAGGCTATTAAATTTCATTCACTTCTTTTCAAAATGAAGAGTAATTTAGCCCAGAATTAAGCGAAGCTACAACAAAGTCTGCGAAGCGAAGCGAAGTTAGTATTGTATAAAAGTGTTGTGGTGTTATTCTAATTATAACAATAGATTTTGTCTAAATAATAAATACATTTTTTTTATTTGCTTTAAGACGAATAATATAAAAAAAATTTAACTAACAATATTTTAAATATTAGAATCATGCAAAATAAAGAAAACAATGACATAAAAGATTGGATATCTCTAGAAGCCTCTCCCTACTAGAGACGGCATAAGAATTATACGTTACCCACATTACTTTTGTATATTAAGTACACAGTTTTTTATGTCTTTTGTAATTATTTTCTGTAGAAAGAATCTAGATCCTTGTTAATAAAATGAACAAAATGTTTGTTTCGTGGCGCCATTTCAGTTGCTACATATTGTCTATCCATTTATCTAATTAATATTAGCCCAAAAAAAAATCTAGTAACAAATAAAAATGTATAAATAAAATATTCTTATTAGTAATATTTAATGAAAAGTAACGAAACTCACAAACAATATAATAATTCCCATCAATGAAAGTAGCAGTCATATTTTCAACTTTTTATCTAGTTTTGCATGAATAAATACAGCCCTACTTTATGATAAATATTATGGGTTAAATCCATTGTGAAATTAGCCAAATATTGGAACTCGGTCAACATTTAAACACGAGGGTCAACCGTTACAACTAATTATTCCTAAACTTCTCCCTAGTGAATATTTACTTATAACATAACGCATCAGCACTACTCACAGATATTAAACATCTATTATTAAACTTATTATTCTTAAATTGTTTTGATTCACATAATATAATTAATAAGATCAGGGTATTTAATAATATATTCTTATTCTTATGCTTTTACTTTCTCGTTTAATTATGCAGCCATATTCTTTATGATACTGTGAACTTTTATTTTTGTTAATTTGAAGTATAACAAATCCCAGTAATTGGAATCACAAAACCCGTTTACAAAATAATTAAAATGTTTCAGAAACAAAACCTTTATTATTAATTGAAAACAAAAAAGGTTCTTTTTTCATGTTAAAACAATAAATTGAATTATATAAAATAAAAAGTGTTTTACAATAATGTAAAAGTTACAAAGTTAAACTTTAATTGTTATTTAACACTAAACCTACCAAGTACTGGTCAAAATGACCGTTCTTAAACTTTTGTAAAACTTACACATTTTTAAACGTTATAATATCGTTTTCAAACTACATTACAATTCTTAGAATATGCATATAATATTTTCTTCACTCTTTACTTTTAGTTCTTTCCATTATTACCTTCGTTATATAATAAAATAACTTTTCATTACCAATCAATTGGACCGCGTGCGGTAGGAACAGGTATACAAGAATTGTCGGTAGGTTTAGTGTTAAATATAACATGTATGTTTGTAGTTATCAATAAAGCTAAAGGGTATGAACTTGTATTACGTTCACATCAAAGCACCATTTTTATGAATCTATGTTCAATTTCTCTAAATTACATATACATTTGACACAGTTACGCTAGTGTTACTTTGCTATACTCGTATAGATATGTCGTTTGTTCTTATCCGATAATTTTTATTATTATTAAAAATACATAATTGTAAAATTTTTACTTTGTGTATATTTAATAAACGGACATACGTATTACATACGATAAGACCCTCACAGACACTAATATGAAGTATAGTAAATACTAAGTGGTTCTGTAGAAACGTGCCAAAAGCAGATAGTTCTGAACTAATGCTACAATTCTAAATTCCACATGGATGGAGACTTGAACAAGTATTAAATATATGTCCTGGTATATCATTGTCATAGGAAAACTAATTGTTATTTTACTATTTTATAAACTCGTATAAATACAAATTGAGAAGATTATTTGTATAATATGATCTTTGAACACGATGCATCTGTGTTTTATTAAGATAGGATTAATAATAATTAATAACTGAATGAAGAAATATGTGTAATTTATTAATGAAATCTAAATTATGACTGCGTTCTCAGATCAGACGAACCGGTTTATAAGATAATATACAAGCATAATTTTATATAAAGTACATAAACTAATTAGTGAAACTAAAGATTTTAAAATTCGAATTATCTTTATACAAGTAAATATTTTCAAGCACTTTTGAATCGTCAATTATTACAATTAAAAAGATCAGTGTAGTCAGTCCGTGAATAAGCTTTCACCGGATCGGAATACTGCTCTGCTGAGAAGAGCCGGCCAGAAACTCAACAGAAACTCAAACTCTTTTTAAATTAAATTTAACAATGTATGGTGAATAAATTATAATATAAATTCTGCAAACGGCAAATTTAAGTTCCAGTTGGACCCACTAAAAACTGTTGAATGTAATAATAAGGTTTATTTAATAATACACTTTTGATATTAGATTTAAAACTATGAAAAGGAAAGTCTAAGATATCTTGTGAAACTTTGTTATATATGCGTACACTCAAGTCCATGAAGGATTTGTTAACTTCTTGAAGATGAAAGTTAGGCGTTACAGGTGTTTTAATTTCTTATATTTATCACATGTCTGTCACTGTTTTTATATAAGAATTAAAATTTTAGCGCATAAACATAATGTTATTAAATATGTATTGAGAAGTGATTGTAATAATATAAAATTTCTTTAAAAACATCTCTCAGGGAATCTCTAGCTTCTAAGTTATACAGCACAGCTCTTTTTTGTAAAATAAATATAGAATTAATTTCTGCGGCACTTCTCTATAATAAAATGCCGTAAGTCAAAGTGCTATAATAATAACTAAAATAAGGAAGTCAAGCCTATTATTAATGACGCCCGAGCTGAGTTCGCTTGCGAGTGCTTCTTATCTAAAGTTATACCTAAGAAATTGTTTGAGGCAGTCAATTATTGTCTTCATTGTTAAGGAACAAGCTACAATTTCATATTAGGTACTGTAAACTCCATGCATTTAATACTAAATTAATTATTTTTAAACAATAAAGTACACATAACCATAAAGTAAGGTTAAAAAATCATTTATGGCTTAAACAATATTACGCTTCATTTTATTTAAAGATTGGTTTTTAAATAAAGTAACGCTGGTACATTTAATTTGCGCGCCGCATTGTTTCAGATATTGTAAAAGAATAAATAGATCTAGGTTATTATTTATTTTGTTGGTTTACAAACTATATTGCATTAATTACAAACACTGATTGTATGACTCATGAGTTTTTTATTTCGTTTCAAGAAATAAATTAGTAAAATTACTACATATTTTTATAAAAATAATGAATATATATTTTTGTAATTGTAAAAAGATTTAGGACCTACAAATGTTAAGAATTCTTCTGATTTAAGAGGATATCTTTAAAGGAGATTGGCTCAATAGTGGACATTAGTGTACTTTACCGGGCGACCATTTGTAACGACTGTTTTTATTAGGCGTTCTAAAACTATAAGACTGAAGATCTTAATAGGTCTTCGGTCCTAACCTAACTCTAATCTTAGCGCCATGTAGCGATGGGGAATCAGAGTTAAGTAATTACAAATAACACATTCATCAAATACTTTCATATTTATATGTACATAAAGAGTTAAAAATATATTTAATTTATAAAATGGCTTTTCGTGCTCGTGGTTTATTTTAATGATGACTTTTTATTATGAACTCGTTTTAACTATTCATCATTTCGTCTCTTGAAATTATTTATAACTCATCTCTGCATTTTGTAGTATATGTATCTGTAACTACTATTACTGAATAACGAAGATTTAGAGCAGGAATACGTTATATTTTTTTAATTTTAAAACTTATTTATCTGTATATTAATACGTGAATCAACAACTTTGTATCTTTATTTATCTCTATCTTTATTAGAAATATATTCAATTAACAAAAAAATATATCACAAATCACTATTAGGTTTACATGTTTACGTTTTCAAAGAGTAATAGAATTTAAAAAACAGATTACGAATGTATATTCATATCGTTGTGACTTGTAATTAAGATCCAATTTCAGTAATTGGGCGTCTTTGTTTTTTTTACCTCAGAATATTTCGCATTTATTAAGTTACTTGATACTTTTAACTATTACAATATATAAATAAAATACATTTTATACTATTAACAGTGAAAATGCTATAAAAAAAGATATAACTATAAACAAAAAGATATAACTACAGTGATTTAGTAGTAGTTGACGATTCCCTATAAATTATTGTACTCCCTATAAGTTACGACCACATATAGTATTATTTAAAACAGACACTAACAATTCTTGTATGTGATAGGGAACACTTCTAAACACGTAGCCCATTCAATCTTCAAGACCGTCTTCAATGTAATTGTATAAGACAATTTCCAACGCTTTTCGTTTCGGCATTTCCACATGAACTCAATTACTCCATATATTCAATCAAAACCAAACACTTCTAAAATAAACTCTACGATAAAATGGGTACAAAGACTTGATTAATGTAATTATGAATATAATTAGCTTGATTAATAGTTATTGCCAAAATCATATGAAGAAATTATTGGCTAATTCATTTAGTGATTATTAACCTTCACTACTGAGCCAAAGATAATGGGTTCGATTTCAACATTTGAAAATGTCTTGTAGAACCATTAGATTGCTGTACTTAGTCTGGGAGTACTTTGTATTTATAAATACTTTTAATTACTATTATATATAATTCCTTCTATAAATATCCACAATACGGGTATTACTCTCTCATGGTGCTATTATGTCTAAAGAATAATAGAACATAATAATTTAAGTTATTTAATAAAGTACCACTTGATTTCGATATATTACTTAGGAAACATTATGCTGGCAAAAAAAAACCTTTTCTTTAACGATCAAATTAAATATAACCCAAGTTATATAGACCCTTTCATTAATTCGCTCGTATGTGTTCTAATGTATTCTTCCAAGGGTTGGACGAATAAATATGGACCTGATTTTTCCATTTGCAAACACTTTCACGTACTACATCTGAAACTAAACGATTTTTGCCTCTATGGGGTTACCACATTTTCCTCTTTCAGGGTATGTATTAAAACACAGAAGTGAAAAAGTATGAATAAGGCTAATTTAGTAAAAATATATATAGTAGAGACAAGTTTTATTTACATCTATATGTAAATAAAACTTGTCTCTACTGGGATAAGGTATGATAAAAAAAGCATAGAAATAACTTACTCGTACATACGAGTATTTCGTTCGTCCGGATAATTGGGATAAGTACAGGATGCTCGTCGTCTATGATTTGTAGTTATATTGTTAAATGATATTATACCTATCCAACAGTTTTTTAATTCACCAGTAGCCAACAAAAAATAATACACTGTTTATTGAATATAATGTCGTAAAGTCAGTGTTGGTCCTTATAAATTTTTTACCCAACTGCGTTATAAAATCAGTAGACTGTTTTTTGATTAAATGGTAGTGACCTTACCGGTATTAAAATCGATTTGATTGAATATTGAATCAAAAAACACTCTTTAATTAATTAGTATCTTTCTTTATCCCTTTCCATTGCGCGAAATAATAATATGCACTTACCGTTCACATAGCAAATAAAGATGTACGTTGATGGAGTTTATGTGTTTAACAAAACCACAATAATAAAATAAATTTATTCATAACTTGAGTACTTTCTCAATTTAGTAAAATATATTGACATCGAAAAAGAATGTGAAGCATTTTTTCTCTTCAATGCCTATAAAGAGCTAAATATAAAATAATAATCACAAAAAATCTTCTTCTATTATTACCCGATAAAAGAACAAACCTTACGAGGCGCGAATAAAAGAACATAACACATTTCGTTATTCAGTTTGTACGACACAGCCAAATGTGAAATATTTTACTCTGTCGTTGAATGTTAAGCTTTATATTTATCTTTACATAGAGATTAGAATTTCCAGGTGTAGTTCCTTACAAGCATTACCTTATAAATGGCTATGATACGATATAAGAACTTTTATATAAACCAAATCCATCAAAATGATAATAATAATAAACTATTGTAGTTACTGTGGCAATGGTTGATACTGTGTTTCATTTCAGTTGAATAATATTTAATTTGATTATCTTTTCATTGTTATCTTTTATTTTAGATTTCTATGTGTTAATACATAAAGAAAAAATGTAAATGTCCACAGGTATTGAAATGCAATAATGCTGGAAGACTCAGCTCCAACGCTGTTCTCGAACTGGACCACGTTGTATACTGAGACGCAGAACTATTTTAGCTTCTACGATGAAGCTGACAAACGATATATTAACTACACACAAAATAATAATACACAAGTATATTAAATAAAATAGTTAACATTTACAAAAAACTTCACAAATTAACAAAAATATAAAATAGTCTTAAATGATTATGTAAAAAATACAAATTATGCATATCGTTAATTCTGTTGATCCTAATGAGAAGAAGGTGATACAATTATTAAAATCGTGTATTGTCATCGCTCCTTCATAATTGTAAGGTTTTAAATTAAACTGACCGTACAAAGAGATTAAAAATTGATTTCAAGGATTCCATTACATGCAGATGAAGCTAAAAAATAAAAGGGGAATTTATTTATGGAAAAAACATATTACATTATCTCCTAGGCATTCCAGTCCTTTATTCTGCCATGGTGGAGACAGGTGCTATGGACGGTCCTCTTTGCCGGCATGGTGGTGGTGGCCAGAGTGGGAATCCTCGTCGAAGTGTGTATAGTCCTCGCTGACAAGCGAATGCGAAGTGTCACAAATTACTTTCTAGGTAAAATCCAAATATATTAATTATTATATAAACTAATAATGCGTTACGACAAGTAGAATTTTTGTTTAAAAATATTTTGCAGATTTTCCATATCAAGTGTTCGTGGACTTTACATCTAGATATATATTGAAACAATTATAAATTTTCATTTACAAGTAATTTAAAGAACTTCTTATGTATTTTATTATGAAACCAATATTTTGATTTTAAATATCAGTAAAAAATAAAGTAATAAATAATAACAGACCAAATATTCTTTATTTTTATATGAAGATCTATAACATTTTGTTTCTCGATAACAAATTGAGGTTCCATTCAATGTAACATCAAACGATATCTAATTTTGATGTTCTCCTTATTATTGGTTTATGCTTTTCTCCTAGCAACCAATCTGTCTTTTTGTAGATTAATCATAATATTTAAGCTTGTTCTTGAATTGGATAACTTTATATTTGTATAGCAACAAGCAGCAAGGAAAAATGAATAAAAAAAAACAAATCAGATATTTGCTGTTACTGAACGTTGTAGATTATTTTTTAGACACAGAAATATAAAATTGTTTTTTCTAAAATATTATGACATTGAATTTACATGCATCGATCAATTCAAAAACTTTCGTTGGATAATTTTTAAGAGCTACAAAAGTTTAGAAATATGATTATTGGACTGTGAGTAATTGACGAAGGAAACTCAGGCATGCTTTTGTTTTTAATAAAGCTACTCTTACATTTACCTTTTATATTAAGCAATAAACTTTGAAGTAGCCTCGCAGCGTTGTTGTATAACATAATATCCGTTAGTACACAAATCGAATATTAAAAATATGTTATGTGATAGGAAGATACAGAGAATTATAAAAAATATTGAATATTTATTTAGTTTAATTATATTAACTATATAAGTAGTGTAGCTTAGTTTATTTTCCAGCGAAAGAAAAGTCCTATTGTAGTTTGGAATAAGGAATTAAACTAGAAATCTAATTAAAGGTGTATTCATACACTTAAAGTAAATTAGCTTTTAGTGTATAATTCTAAGTATAACATCTTCTGAATTTAAATTGGTGAAACCATTATTATCAAAGAAGATAAATTGTCCCGACATTGAGATCCAAGTCATGACATCGCCGACCAACCTTTAGTTGACTATAAATATTACGGTTTTCGAGTTTGTAAATAAATATAACAGACTATTAAGATATATGACATTAAACTACAGCTAGAAGTCGTATTGCAAATATTTAACCACTTACAGCAGATAAAACGACAAACGTGCTGCGCTAGGAATCGCTGTCGCTATCTGGGCGGGCAGCTCTGTCATCAGCAGTCCCAACATCATATACGAGTACTTCCCCACCGACGTGGACCACCAGCCCGACGGCACTATTAGGTAAGGTATATTCTATAAGTCTTCATCTACTTATTGTTCGGCCATTTAAGCGTATAAAATTATTGTTTATTTTGTAATATTTTTAGTTGGTCCTTCTTTTCAGATCTTAGTAAAAACCACTTACATTTCTAATGTATTCGGATGAGGTAGGTTCTAATGAGCATTTTTATTTCTTCAATAATTATCAATCTAGTGAAGTATTAATAAGTATTAATAATTAACAAATAATGACATTAGAGGTGGGGTAAAAACTTTCTTGGTTAGATATAAATTTTTTTTTTCTTTGTTACATATTTTAGATTACTTGATTATTTTTTTTTATTTAGATTAAATATCTTGTAATATGTTCATATTCATTCCTAATGAACTACCCATTCCTGAATTTAAGTTTATTTCAAAGACCGGTGATTGAATTTATATTTGAATTGATATTAAGCGGAAAACTAAATTTTACAGGCGAGTGTGCTTGAATATATGTTACCTTAAATAAATGTTGTATTGTATAATAAATGTATGTTGTATGTATATGTAGATATGTATAAAATAAAGTAATGTATTTTAATGATTTGTAAGCATTCATGGTGCTTTCGTACTTCTTGCCTTTCATATCTATGACGTAGGTACACTTACGCGAAAGTGGGTGTGGAACTTTGGGGGTCCAAATCTATAGGAGAGTGCACGCAGCGGCAGTTGGATAACCATCATTTCAGATAGTTAACCGTCCAGTAAAATTGTTCAGACTTAATTGTGTACAAGTCCTGTTTAACTCCTTATGGATCATTACATCGCTCTGAAGGTTTTATTATGAAAATGGTAATTGAAGGATTATTCTCGCAAATATTTTTTATGGTTAATTCAGTTTTATAATTGTTGTGATCCTCGCGAGTTTAACAACATTTTTATCTTTTATTAATAATTATTATTGTTCTCGTTATTGTAGATTGTATTGAAAGAACAATTACAAAATTACAGTGTATTTAGCAATTCTAATTTTGATTTTAGGATGAACTGGAAGTGAGTTTTAATATCAATTATGTGCTATCAAATGTATATTAATTATTTCCTTTTTCGTAATACTATAGTGTACAAAGAGTACATGAAAACTTTTGTGTTTACTGAGGGCAAACGACGAGTCCACGCACAGGCACCCCGCTATTTTGTTTTTTGCATCATTCGGGAACTGTGATACATTCCAACTTAAACGCCGTCCACTGCCATCTATAGACGGCGTAGCCGGCCTTGTTGTTTTTGACAGAGACGCAGATATCGCAACTAACCAACATAGCTATTATCCCTCGGATATAAAATGTAACGCCTTAGGCTTATTTTAATAGAATAGCAACTGCGTAAACTCTTCAGTTTAATTTGTCATTATAGATATAAAGCAAAAATAAAAGGTAAAAAAAATATCGACATGAAGTATTCATAATCCTAATTACACACACACTACAAACCGTTCTTGCTGCGGACTCTTAACCTCAATTGCTGTCTTTGTTTTGTGATTTCCTTATCACGGTTGTCTACACAAACAGAAATAATATTCATATTTACGAGTAAAGTCATAATCCTCCTATCACTTTTCCCTTAATATTGATATTTATGCTTTTTCTTCAGTAAATCTATATTTAGGTGTTATTTGCGTAATGACTCCTTAATAATATACCACCTGTTTAATATTTTTGCTTTTTCTAATAACAATTAATCTTTTAATTTGCCCTGATACTGCTTTATCACAATCCTCATTTAAAATACACTCTCATCAAAGGACAATCACGAAAGAGTATGCGTCATCAATGACTGGTTCATGCGTTTTCAGCTTGTATTCGTCTCGTACAATTACACTTCTTCATTAGCTAACTCTCGTTAGTTAATGGCTAAACACATTGCTCAACCATTGAATAAACTTTCATACACGACTAAAAAGTTCATTCGAGTTTAGGTAATTTAATGGGTCTTACAACAGTAATGGTCTCTCATACATTATTTATTGTGACGTAGTGACTAGTGAATGAAATATTCACACATTAACACAAATTTGCATCGACTTTAGTTTCAAGTAATGAGTTAAAAAAAATCCAGTTACTTTATATGACTATAACAGGTAAAAAATAAATATTACTTTTATAATATGCATATAATATGCAAATCTCCGCAATTTAATTGTTTATTAGACTAGTATGTATTAAAAAATGAACAAAAATCCGTAATCCTGACAGATCATAAAAAATATATCCTCACTTGTTACATCCCAAATCAGTTTAAAGATAACTCTCATACCAATAGGGATCGCGAACCAAATTCAGATATTGTGTTACATCCAATAAATCATACTCTCGAGGGACTCCTTACTACGTCTGACCCTTGTGAGGGCAGCGACGGCTTGTGCCGCATAATCACCATATATATTTTGTTTAATCGCCGTGGACTACAGTCCAGTCCAGTTCCAGTCGGAAGCTAAAATCCACATATCTCAGTTCCATTGACTATTATAATAATTAGTCCTCCTCACCCATATTCTTTTTTTGCTTTTGCGTAATAGAAATGAATAATTATTTATAAATTCACTTTAGCTCGTGATTTCTAACATGAGGACTGGGGAAAATAAGTCTTTAATAATCAGTTCCTGTGCCTATGAGAATTCAATTTTCTTTTTAAAATTTCAGTTTAATTTAAATTTAATTTTAAAAAGTTAAAATCGTGTGAACTCTTTCATTATAAGGGTAATCTATTAATCATAGACGTCGTTTTTTTTTTGTACTTTAAAAAATATAAAATCTAAAGCAAACGATATAAACTAGGATCCGCCAACCGTGCGCGGCGGGTGTTGAGCTGAGCCCCTCTCCTTTCTTCTTTTCTTGAAAACTTTTGAATGGCTAAACATTTTTTACATCTGTTTTCACTATAACATCCACGTTCGGCTCAAACATACATGAGAAAATTTTTGGCTAATTATCTCGTCGCATTCTGGAGACAACTAAACACAAAAACAGGTCTCCCAAACGGTTTAAAGCTTCGCTTACGCTCAGCTCTATAATAATATTTCAATTAATTAATAATGAATATTAAAGCAAAGCAAAAACCGACTTAAAGTCATACTAATTATCGTTATAATTATAATACTAACAAAAAGACAGCCAATTTAACGCTCCAGACTTCAGAGTCACATAGATATTGTCTTAATTTATGTCTTTCTAAAATATATTGCTTTTATATAAATATATATTACGTGATTAATGATTGAGTTTAGTTTCACTTTTGAGGTCAATCTTTAATCTTTCTCATCGAATTTTAGTCAGAATTGAGCACTAAATTGTTTTTTAAACATCAGTATAAAGCCCCCGGATGATACAAAAGTCTACATTTCCAGTGGAGCGGGGTGCAGCGGTGGTGACTTGTCGTTTAACCTCTGATAATAGAAATTGCGATAATGATAATATCTGTGCACATGTATTTTTAAATATACACAGTTCGTTAATAATTCGTGCTAAATAAATGGATATTAATCTACAAAACAAAAATATTAATTCTAAATAATTTCAAAGGGCGAAACGATGAAAATTAATATTATGTTAATGATTTCATAGTTAAAAGCTATCTTTAAAAGAAATTACTAGAACGAAACCCGTTTTCATGAACGAACTTTGTTCGTTCTGTATTGTTTTCACTTTTCTCGGATGGATAGATGGATATATAGATTGATGTCTGTGGACAGGAAAAATTCCTGAAAATTTTGAGGGGTTTTGTTTTTGTTTTGTCTGTATTCTATGTTATCTTTAATGATTACTTTTAAACATTTATTTTCATAACCATTTTACTTAAAAATCAATTGTCTTTTGATTAACATTTATAATTTCGTCAAAGTTCGTTCGGGAAATACCCTGGGCATTGGCATCATCATATATATATATATAACAGTGAAGTATATGTTAAGTTATAGATATTAAATCCGTCAGTTTCACTAATTAGTTTATGTACTTTATAAGTAAATGTATATATTCTCTTATAAGACTGTTCGTCTTGTTTGAACACTCAGTCATAATTTATATTTCATTAATAAATTAGACAAATGATACATGTTAATTCAATTGTCAATTGTTAATTAAAGTTTTAATAAAACACAGACGCATCACGTTTCTACCAGGGTAGTATTTAACAAATATTTTATTCATTTTGTATTTATACGAATATATAAAAAAGTAATATAATAAATTAGATTACAATAACAAATGATTTTTCCAAATCTGTGAATCTAGGGGTTATACATCTGTATATATCTGTATATAATTTTGACGTATGTAACTTTGTGATATATCTATATCACAAAGTTACATACGTCAAAATTACAAGTGTCAAATTTATAATATACATGAGGGAAATCGAGCTATTTATAAAAATGTTGCCTCTGATGTTAACGTAATACGAGTAAAACACACAGAGCAGTTACACAACAATGAATGTTTAACTTTGTAAATTGTTCATTATTGTAAAATACTTTTTGCTAATCGTACAATTCAATTTATTGTTTTAATATGAAAAAATAAATCTTTTTTTATTTAGTAATAATAATAAAGTTTTTGTTTCTGCAGCATTTTATTTTTTTTATTTTTTAGAGGAACGCTCCCGCTCGAGGAGGAATCCCAATTACTGGGATTTGTTATTAGTTGTAAAATTAACAAAAACAAAGTTATTTTAAGTTATTGCATGTACATTAATAAACTTATCTGATTGTCAAACCTTCTAAGGGACTTTATTTGTTAATTTAAAGATATCAAGCAATCCTCCCTTGAATTAAATGTGGAAATACATAAACACGGCAGCCATTTCCCAATATAACCTGGAATAACTATTCAAATAGCGAGTTCATTAATGGCGTCCCGAAATTAATTTAATGACCAAATGGCGTGAGAAAGAGGCATATGTCTTTATTTTAAGAAATACGGTACCAAATTGTATCCTTATCAATTTAATATATCAAATTAATCTGCTTTATAGTTAAACAACACAGTAAAAACATAACAATAATTCCTAAGTTTTATAAATATGTAAACAGTCAAATTGTTTTTTCAATTGTACTGCAAAAATATATTTATATTGAAACAGGTTTTTTAATACTACTCATTATCTCAAATTTTAGTAAATATATATATAATATATGCTATGTTATGTGCTATGAAAAAACATATGTTGTTAGCTGAGAAACAAATCTTTCCAGATAAGTCATATAAGATTAAAATGCAATGATCGATCATTAGAGAAAAATATCCAAAATACTAATGTTAGTTTTATAAGTATTTATTTTAATTGTAATAACATTAGTTATTTGTATAAGGATTTTCCGCATTTTGGTTTGGAGGGCTGTTTTAAAGAATATAAGTCCCTTTTCTGTTCGAGTCCTGGAACTGAGCGGACCACGCAATCAAGTTTCAATTATTTAATAAAAAAATACATTTTATGTTAAAGTAACTGTAGATTGTTCTTTGAATTTCCGTTTGCTTATATTTGATTTGTTGTGTAAGTAAATTAGTAAAACTGTATGTGAATTTATGGATTGTCTTAATTATTTTTATTAAATAAAATAAGAGTTCTAATAATAATAACGATAGTCATGATAATGTCAGCTCTGCTGACATCACGACTTTTAAAGATGCGACTTTAAATGATGTGCTTTCTTATATAAAGAAATATGAATATTAAAAATTTTGGGGTTTGAGGTTTTGACTTCTATCAGTGAATATAACAACTGGAAATATTATATTTTAACATTATTCACCTGTCATTAAACTGACATTACAGTATTTAATTGCTCTGGAATGATTTTAGCATTTTTAAGGTGATTTTTGATGTGAATCAATAAGTTTAGTAATAGGTGTGCGATATCTATAAGTAGTGTTGTCAGTTCAAGCAACGTACGGCATCAATATTCCTATTAGTAAATATCCACTAAGGAGAAGTTCCGGGACTTATAAGTTGCAACAGTTATTTATTGCACTATGGATTCAAAATTCATATATAAAATTTTATTAAATCATTTTATACCGTCAGAGCTATCACAAAGTGGAGGTGTATTTTTTCATGCGACAATAGTTAGTAGAAATTTTGATACACCTTCATTTATTGGAATAATTATATTGTTTTGGAGTGTCGTTACTATTTCATTAAATGTTACTGTATATAGTAATATAGTCATCTTTTATACATTTTTTATTTATTAGTAGATTTTCTTGGTATAATAATTAGGTAAATAGACAAACAATATGAAGCAATTGAAATGGTGCCACGGAACAAATATTTTCTGAATTGTACTAACACGGATCTTGATTCTTTCTACGTATAATAATTACAATGAACGTGTAAAAATATCCACTTTAATGACGAGAAACCGAGCTATAGTTGACATTATTTTCTCCTGAGAGGTAATGAGTTTTATCGATTGTTCTTTGTTAAATGGTTGGTTTTACCGTTTAAAAGCGTTGAGATGTCAATATTATAATTACAGGTGAATCTCTTTTTTCCAGCGTCCACACCCGCACTAGAGACATCGACTGACATTCAACGTATTTATCTTGGAAACCGACATTGATATTGATATGCCTGAACGTGACAATATATTATACAACATATTCAACTATATAAATAGCTATTGAAGAAGTTTCATTTTTATCGATAGAAGATGTAGTAGAACATCTCATAAATAAGGATTTAAATTTAATGACCTCTTCTCGGATAATGCTCAAAAACGTTTAAATTAAATAAATGAAACTATTAATAATAATTACATAATTGAATATTCAAATAGCATCTACATTTTAAATAATAACTTGGCTGCATAGTACTTACAGCAAGGACTAGAAGGACAAGTCTTTAAGTTGGTTAAGTTAAGTAACTACATAGTAGTAGTTAACTTTGATAATTTATTCAACTATTCAAGTACTCTAGGTATTTAACAACATAAACTTGATTTCATCTCCAGCAACAACTGAACTAAGTAACTAACTTAGAGGGTGGGATCGTGATAGGATCCGCTTTTCAAATCTTTATTTTTTATATATGTAAAAGATAAAGATTATATACATATATATAATATATATAGTATAGATACTTAGCTCTCTTTTTCTTAAAGAACAAAATTATTTCACTGACTCATTATTTAAGTAATAAATCTTTTAAAAGTCTATTTAGAACATATTTCCAGATTACAATATAAGTATATATATTATAATTGTTAGGCAAGTTTCATAAAAGCGTTGCGTCATCTTTAAAAATAGTATATTAGCCGAGGCGAACTTTTAATTAGAAAGAATACTTCGTGGTTAAACTTCGCCTTGCCTAATTCACCTATTGTCATATGATTGTTGGCGATAACAGACAAAAACAGAAAAGAGTTTTTCAATTATAACGAACAAAACAAAAAACAATAAGTTCAAAACGATCCTCTATATTATCAACCAATAAAAGAACAAGCCTCATGAAGCACTTCATTCACGAACTACGATTTATTTTATTATTTAATTTGAAAGAAATATCTTAATTTGTAGTAGAATATTCGATTTCTGTTTATCTTGGGATTAATCGTTAAGGAATAATAATAATACTTATGTTATCCGAGACGGACAAACATTACTAATACTTACAGAAGTGAACTTTGTTTAAAACAGATAGTCTGAGTCTGCGAATCTTACTAATTCCAACTTCACCCGCAATTTTATAGGCGTATTATGTTTTTTATCAACTCGAACGCAATGCTCCCGATCGCTGAATGAGAAATACAGAAATACTATTTAAAAATATTTTATAAAACCTATAGTGTCTACAAATCTCTTATATGGTTCAAATTAAGTGCCATCTTAGTAACTCACATTTTTATAACAATTTTTATCCAGACCGGTTAAAACGTTCTTGAGTTTTATAAAGACCATCTTGAAGAAATGGTGTTATTCGAATCACTATATCATAAGACTTAGACTTAAATTATTAGATTGATATTTTTTTTGTTTAAAGATAAATAATTTTATACCAAAACAGAGAGTCCCCAAAATTCCCCTCGCCTTTATAAAATAGTTAAATTATTAGGACTAACCTCGGCACGAAAACGTAATACAATTCAAACAGAAGTGGTTTACCATATGTTTATTCAAAATATGGGCAATATTCGTAATGTTCGTAATATTTAAATTTAAACCCTATTTGAACACTCTCAAAACATTTCGATTTCATTTTATATATTCTTTGTCCCACTGTTTTGTCTATCCATTTCAATGTCATATCTTAAAATTCTTTGTGTGTTAATAAACTTTATACCTCAACAAAGATCAATTTATATTCACTTGTTACATCCCAAATCTATGTATCAAATTATAATTTCTTACGAATACAGATCGTGTACTGAAGTTACACAATCTGTTATATTTAATAAATCATACTCCCGAGGGACACTTAAGGACGTCAGTCTCTGGTCTGGACGCTAACAACTTGTTCCGCATAAATTACCATCAGTTCGGATCATAAAATCCATAGAAAATAAATATTATATACTTATATAAACCATGCTGAAAGTTACTAAATTTTGTTTAAGTACTTAACCAACCATGTTTTATAATAAAAACTTTTTATTGTAATGTTCTTCTGTACCAAACATTGTACTTCCTACATTTAGTAGTGTTGTTATTTTGATGAGCGAATTTTCTAACACTCTATACAGTACTGTATCAAAACCTTTAGATCTTTATTTATTTAGAAACAACTGCATATATATATATACAAAAATCACACGTCCGCTTCTGGTCTTATTTAGCTTTAGAGAGGGTTCAATGAAACGTGACTTATTTTAAGAGTAAGTTCATTAACTAACAATTTGTATTCTTCATCAACATTCATTCGCACTCCTTTGTGTAATTAATTCCTTACACAGTATGTTTAATATTAGACGTAATATGCATTATATAATGACTAAAGTCTTTGCTTATTATTAAGATAAAATAAAGCGCACGATACGACAATGTTGTTTTGAGATTTTCCTAAGACCAGTGCAAACTCTTGGCAAATTGGATCTATACTGCATTATTTTTTATTAAATTAATATATTTTATTCATTTACTCTGTTTATAAATGTTTAAAGCTATAAACATAAGGTCATATTTGTGATGAGTAATATGATATGATGCCTTCAATCCTACCAATCTCTGAACTAGCTTATTTAATTATTATTTATATTATAAGAATAATTCTATGAAGATGTAAGTTTTAATTGCATTTCATATAAACGAAATATATTTAAAAATGCAAATGTCGTCTTTATAATCTGAAATAATATATTATAAAATCCATATAGATAATGGTTTATTAAAGCAAATCGATTTGACTTTTAAATGTTTTTACATACCTTTCAGAATATTAACCGTTAAACGCGAGTCGATAGCTATCGTCGGATGTGTTCGTAATCAGATACGGTGAAGGTGGGTTTATTTCCTAACCAATATTGACTCTGCCGCAATTGACTCTGAGTACAATTTGCACTCGTTTGACACTCCCGCGAATCTGCACTCGAACTGATCACTCGTGATAGTACACTGGTATGTGTCACTTATGACTGTTGTTATAAATTATACATTATTTACAAGATTAACAATAATTACAGTATATGGTCATTATTTATTATATTTTATTCTTAACATCTCTACAGCTTAAAGTCAAAGTTCAAACATAGTGCTGAACTTGCGACAATGTTTGTTCATGAACCAACTTCATGAAACATTTCTTGTCATTCCTTTTTAAGGTATTTTCATATATTTTTATATGCTGTTTTTAATTCCTTCTGTAAATTATTTCCTGACCGCTTTGTTTATGAAATACAAAATCATTTACAGTTAAAGCAGCCCTATTTATATCCATGTCTTCACACGGAAGTATTCACCTGATGGAGTTGTGATTTGTGGATATAATATGACAAACCACATTTTTCACGAAAGTGAAAGAAATGTATTATTTTTATTTACAATTACACTAATATAATATGAGATAGAAATTGAATCTATTATTTGAATGCTTTTATTCTGTTATAATAAAATATGATCTATCAAATCACAGTTTCAAAATATAAGCTTTTTCTTGAAGACTAAAACAACTACTTTGAAACTCGTCTTGAAATAAAAGTTTTATAATACTGGTAGGATATAATCTCTAAAGTACTGAACTGTTATTTATCCTGACAAGAAGAACAACCAAGTAGCAGTCCTTATCGTATTACACCTAGTGTTAGATTAAACGGTGAGACACAAATATGGTTATAGAATTTCGTTATTCAGCGCAAATTAAATTTTTATACAATACCATATGTCCTATATATAATATATAATTAAGGTACCATGAATTGCTAAAAGCCATAGTTTAATAAAATTTAAAGTATGACTAAATTTGGAATAAACTTCCTTCTTCCTTCCTATCGATACGATATTGGTCCCTTCAAAAGGCCACTCCAAGGCCGGCGGCGATCACTTATCATCAGTGACCAGCCCGGTCGTTTGCCCTCCCCTTTCCATAAAAAAAATAGAAGATAATATTTATATATAATATAATAATATGTATTTAAAATCTTTTTAAACATTTTTTATGAGACAATCCTTTGATTGATTGATTACACTAGTACGTCGGCTCGTATCTTTTCACTTTACTAAACAATATATAGTATATATAAAATACAAAATTCTAACCAGAGCTGTACTTACAATTATCACCCTATTTCTCTCCGCAGACCGTAGACTAATATAATAATGACCCTTGGGACAAACCAAATCGCAGCGATAAAAGGATCTTGGATAAATAACACAGTTACGTCTTCTAACATATGAGTATCCGAGACTTACTAAAATAGACGTGTTAAATCACAATACTTAATAAACTCAGATGTAGTACAGAATACGTATAACATAAATAAACACATATAGCAAAAAATTCAAAATCAGAACAGAGCTATGGAAAGGTATTAATCTTCTAATAATGATTAAAATAATATTGTAATAATACATATATAATAATATCGTTTGAATAACATTAAATATTTTAATATTGTTGTCGTTTGTGAAATAAATCTGTAAACCATCTTAACTATTTCAGGAACTAGTGTTTAAAAAACAACTCGACACTTTATTCGGAACATAAGTAGAAGCGGAAAATTAAAGAACCCTAAAGTATTTTGAAGCGACACTCATTTCTTAATTATATATAAACTTACATAAAGAGGTAAAATATACAAAACAAAATGTTTTAGAAAGATATCAGATTACAAAAAAAAGATCCTTCATAAGTAACACTGAAGTCTGGGGTCTTTTTTATTTATTATTCTAATTATAATGTCATTTAGTATGCAGGTAGTTTATGACTTTGGGGAGTATTTTGTTACTTTCTGCTGCGGATCGAAAATGTTTTCTCTTGCCTTGATGTTTAGTTTGAATGCAAAATTATTGTTCGCAGTATTATTTTGAACAATCAAAGAAAAAGATTGCTTTATTATGTATAAAGCAATCTTTTTCTCTCTATTATTTTTTAAAGTAAAGTAGAACAAACATGTATATTTTAAATGTATAATAGATTTTTTGTAGAATATCATGACATAATAAGGCTAAATTAACACTAAACCTACCAAGTACCGGTCAAATTGACCGTTCTTAAACTTTGTAAAATTTACACATTTTTAAACCTTATAATATCGTTATCAAACTACATGACAATTCTTAGAATATGCATATAATATTTTCTTCACTCTTTACTTTTAGTTATTTCCATTATTAACTGCGTTATATAATAAAATCACTTTTAATTACCGGTTAATTTAACCGCGTGCGGTAGGAACAGGTTCACAAGAATTGTCGGTAGGTTTAGTGTTAAAATAAATATTTATTATTTGTGATAGATATATTATTCGAATATTATTATTGTTGATAATTTTTTTCTGGTATCTAAAATAAAGAGCTAAAGATTTTTAATACATTTATGTAATTTGAATATTGAGAAGTATCAATTATTACCGTTTTTAATGGTTATCTAAGGTTTCCTGGAACACCAGAGTGACGTATGTAGGTGTCCCTCGGGAGTGTGATATATTGGATATAACGAAATGTGTAACTGCGGTACGCGACCCGTATTGATATGAAATATGTTTATAGTTTGTCAACTTCAATCTTGATACATTGATTTGGGATATAATAATTGAAGATAATTCTGTAACAAGATAACAAGTGAAGGAGTTCCTTTTGTTTAATTTATTAATGGATTATTATTGACACTTGATATTTAAAAGTCGTAAAATATTTAAAATTATAATATGAACTAGTTATAAAAACAAATTTGGAGCTTATTTTTAAATTATAAAATACGTAATTTCTTGTCTTAATTCGCTTTCAAAAATGTTTATATATAATATTTTAATTTGTTCTTATTTTACTTATTAATATTTGAACCTTAATTCTTGGGTATAGACTAAATAAGAAAGAAAAATTACACATCCGTATGTATTTCAGAAACGACATCACAATAATTAATACACACTCTGTTACGATATATCTTTGATAAGAACGTATTAAATAAGGTTTTCGAGAAATATGACTGTTTCAAAAAGACTAAATATTACGTGTACGTTATTCAGGTATAACGTAATCCTGAGCGGATCTGCGGTCAGGTAAGTAAACCGTTAATAGTGAATTACAGAAGTATTAAGATGATACACTTTTAAGAAATCGTTACAAAAAATAACATCTATTTAGATGTTGATATTGATCCTGGGGTCTTTATTATTATTTAAAAAGTTTAAGAATTTTGTTATCTAAAATTAGTATAGAAAGATTCGTGACTTATGTTAATCTATATACAATACTAGAGAAAAGTAATAATTTAAGTAATTTAGGTAATTTATTTATTTATTTCTCATACTGCAAAATAAATTTGTACAAGTTGGAATAATAAATTAAGTACGTAGACAAAAAAACATTGATGGGAGGCTGGTGCCAATATAGGATAAGCCAGTGCACCAGGACTCCAGGGTCCCATTACAATATCAATGACAATAAATCAAACAAACTTGGATGCAGCTAAATATATATATATATATATATCATAACAAACATTGCTATTATGTACTACTATAAAGTCTATGAAGTGGATATATTGATAACGATGTGTGAATTTTATTATATAAAAAGGTCCTAGGAAAAGGAAAAGCAGTTTTCGAACGATGCGTGTTAGTAAATAGCTGATTTCGGCGTTTATGAAGTGGATGATGAAGTAAATCCGAATGTTGTAGACAAATGTTGTTAAATTAAATAATTGTTGAATGTTATCACTCCATCGGCTTTATAAAGTTCCTTCGGAGGGAATTGAAAAGGCTCGAACAACGCTAATTATTATCTGTTCTCATAATCCTGATTGATCTTTAATTACATTTTAATTAAAATGTTTCAAATTTCAAAAGGAATTTAAAGATAAGCCATTTTATCCGTTCGAGTGATAATAAATGTTTTAATAAAATGTAACGCGCACCAATAAAGTTTCATGGTTGAGAAAATTTTTCAGAACAATCTTAAATTAAGACGGACAAAATGACCTATTAAAACTTTTAATTTAAATTCCTTTATATTTAATTAAAATATTTTTTCCACATTAGAGTTTAACATTTAATTTTGTCATTTTGTTGTTATATTTTCTCTAACCATTGACGATTTTTTTCTAATGACACGATCAAGTAACTACTACTATCTACGAAGAATTGAGAACAATTAATTGACATTGAAATTGTTTATTATTTTTATTTATTTTATTTATTTTTATTTTATTTTTATCTAAAGTAACATAAAACTCACATTTGTTAGTAACAATTTTATCTTAAAAACTATGTTAGTATTATTATTATTTCTTCAAACCACTGGATATGGCGCAGCAATGATTTAAATATACACAATCCAGCCTGTTGCAAATCATATTTAAGATGCTGTTGGTGCTATCACGTAGTCTTTGACCTAAAGAGCTACACTTTTTGCGCATAGTAGCGAAAAAACAATTAACTCGCGCCGTAGCGAACATCCCTGACGCACTACAGAACCGCGGCAACCCCAGCAGCACCCTAAATGCGTTATTATATTGAACACGAAGAGTGTTGTAAGATTTCTGTGAATAACTGGCCCACAGATTACATAGGTAAAAATTTGTGCAGTATGCTCTAAACAATGTAATTTTAACGCCGGTCGAGCAGCGAGCAAACCTGCGAGCCAGTATATTCATCCTCACCGACAACGCCCTCCGTTCTCTTTCAATATCGTCATCGTCTCTGAGGCCGGGTGTCAACACATGTCCAAGATATTTAAATTGGTACACTCGTTCGAGTCTATTCCCATCGAGAAAAATTGAGGGTACTATATTTGGTGCTTTACCACCTGCCTAAAAACCATAACTACACTTTTTCTTCCATTATAAATCAGACCATGTTTTCCCGCATAAGCCTCACAAATTGCTATCAACTTCCTAAGGCCACAAATTGAAGCGCTTAATAGAACCATATCGTCAGCATAACTTAAGTTATTAACACAAATACCATCAATATTACAACCTACCCTAGTGTCATTAAGCTCGCCAATCAAATTGTTCATATACAAGTTAAATAGTGTTGGTGAACTTAAGCCTCCCTGTCTGACCCCACACTCCAAACGATATGGACGTGATAAAACTCCCGCCCACCGAACATAGTTCACCTGGCTACTGTACCAGTACTTAAAAATGTTTATAAGTTCAGACGGCATATTAGCTTGCTCCATCTTTCCCCACAATACATCATATGATACCAAATCAAATGCCTTTGAAAGATCTAAAAAACAGGCATAGATTGGTGTATTTCTCTTCGCATAATATGTGACAGCATGCTTAAGACCCAAAACGGCACTCTCCGTAGACAATCCAGGTCGAAATCCAAATTGGTTGTCGTGCAAGCTGATATATTTATTTAGTTGAGTATTAAGCATGCTATCCAATACCTTGGAGATAACTGTAGCCAGAGATATTGGTCGATAGTTGGCCTTATCTGCGAGATCACCGGTTTTGTTTTTTGCAATAGGCACAACGATCGTCCGCATCATCTCGGCAGGCATAAAACTATGACTCAAACAAATATTGTATAACTTTGCAAGGATCTGTGGCAGAAGTGGGCCAGCATACTTAAGATGCTCAATGCTGAGACCATCGTGTCCTGGGGATTTACCTTTTGTCATACGCGAGATGATTTGTGCGACTTCCTGTGATTTAAACTCGATCCCCATGTTCCCGCCAGTCCCAACATTAAGTAACGATAGAGCAGGCCCTCGCGGCGATTTCACATAAAAATGGTTCATAAAAAGATTAGAAATCTGTTCCGGTTCACACAATCCTCCGACGCTTACGGGAAGGGAAGGCTGAACATTCATCCTGTTCGTAGCTCTCCAAAATCCGCGGAAGTTATTTTTAGAATGATATGAGGCCAGAATGTTCATTTTATTTTGCTCTTCATGGGTTTGACACCATTTTAAACGAGACTTAAAAATTTTTCTGGCCTCACACATTTTCATTATAAACCTTACCTACGGTAGGTTTACCCGAATCAAGCCATAAAAAGAACTTTCGCCTTGCCTCCCCGTGGGCCCCAGCCACGTGTTTATTCCAACCTACGACTTTTTTCTTCCTAACACAATTACCATTACAACTACCACGAGTCACCGCGGCGGACTCCTCTAACGCATGAACTACATTATCATACATTTTGGTAATGATTTCATTATGTTTCGAGTTGTTACAAGTATGTTTATCGCAATCACAAAGCTCACGCGGGAAGTCAATCAGTGTCAATCGCTCATGACATTCCCTCCGGTATAGGTTAATTTCCTCTTCGCTTCTCTCTCCCCAATAAAACAGACTTCGAGAAGTATTTGGTATCGATGTCTTTAATACTAACGTATTGAAGTTACATTCCACAACCAGAGGGAAATGGTCTGACCACATTACATCGCTTAAAACAAAAATGTTACGAATAGACTCCTGGGCGGCCTTAGTAACTAAACAATGATCAAGCCAACGTTTTGACCCGTTAGCTTCACTTAAAAATGTAAAAGTGTCCGACTGTAAGCCGAGAAACTCCGCATCAATGCAACACCATTTCTGCTCAGTACAAAACTGAGAAAGTTCGTGATAAAACCGCTCTGACGGATGTGCATTATAGTCTCCCAAAATATAAACACAGTTCTCCTCGTAAGAGTTTATAATAGTACTTACCGAGCTAAGTACGTCCGTAAAATCCGTTAGATTAGCCACTGCATCCGTAGGCATATACACACTAAAAATTAAAAACGATTTCCCTTGTAACACTACATTTATCGCACAAATGCGTGTATTATTACACTCAACCACAGACACATATTGAAAAACACTACGCCTCCAAAGCAGCGCAACGCCTCCATACAGTCTTCCACGTAGAATAGCCGCAGACGTATCAACTGCAGATACTCCTGTAGAACTGAAGTCGTTACTTAGCGAGTCAAGAAAGGATAACTCTTCTGGCATAAGCCATGTTTCTTGTAATGCGATTATATCGCAATTTTTACATAGTTCTTGAATATACTGTGCAGAGCGCTTTACACTTTTACAGTTAAAGGAAACTAATTTACATATAGTGTTTATATCCATTAATTAATTCGTTTATTGCTCGTTTCCTCAACCGAAACCGGTGTTTCAGTTGGTTTTTTAGGCTTAAAGTGCACAAATTTTCGAAAGATAATACCTCGAGGCCATAGATTCTCATCCAAGTATAAAGGGAGCTTGCTTTGAGATACAATAACTTTGTATGCATCGTATTGACAATTTCGTTTTATTGACATTTTTTCTAAGCTGACCTCTTCCTTCGTTTTATTTTTTATATACGTAATTATATCAATTTCCGACGTGTCTTTATGAACGTTTGTAATAAATAAGGGTATTTTACGATCTGCAGCTCTAAACTTCTCTTCCGTTTCTACCAATACGTTTCCCATTTTACACATAAAACGGTTTTTAGATTTCTGCAACTTTTTACGCACTACAGTCCAACCTTCATTTGTATTGACGCCTTTAACCTGCGACGCATAAGTTTGCTTTTCCATTATCTTCGAATGTTGAACACTCGTCTTTTTTATCAACAAAGATGAAACATTCTCGTCGACCGGTTTTTGTTTCAAGTTGCGTCCGTTGTTAACATCGTATCGTCCAGGCGATTGATGCAATATTTTACGTTGTGTCTCTGTCTGACTACCCTCTAAATTTTTTATATTAAAATTTCTAACATTTAAATAATTCGTTGGAGACGATGACCCACTATTAGGCTCACTATTTTCTACGTTATCTTCTAAATAAGACAATCCAGATGGACCACTGTCGCGGTAACTACCTCGCTTCATATTGATCTTAGCAGCTGAGAACGAGGGTGAAGCCATCCTTCCGCTAAGATATTCTCTTTTTAAATCCTCAACCTGCTCAACAGTCGCATACGAGGACTTGATTGATTTTATTTCCGCTTGTACTAACAATAGATCTTTTAACAACTTGGAGACATCCAAATGATCAAAAGTAATGGGGGGTAGTTTCTCCAAATCCCTTGCCACAAAAATTGGTAATACTTTGGGTTCAGTATTCTTAAATATGTTGATGATATCGTATAGCAAACGATTTTCTTTGCCTTTACCTTTACGTACAGTTTTACGCATATCCGAAGGTAATGAATTCAAGAGTAAGCTGTTAGCTGTCTCAATTTGTTCGCATGAGAACGCTGACGAACATATTTGCACTAAAGTCACTTCATCCGCGATCGAAACTTTGTTCTGAATGTAAGCTAAGAGCTCATCAATCACTATATGACAAGCATTACACTTAAGCGTATTCGACATTTTACTTATTAATTTTTTTACGTCATTTGTTACCACGACCGACTAAGCTCAATGGTGGTTTAAACATTGTGACTACATTTATTGTAAGTACCTTTTAAATTCCACAATTTCTTCTAAACTTTATGTGCAATATCGGTAAGTTTAATTTATAATTAATGGTTGAGACGGTAATAAAGCACAGCTTGAGTGTAATTACAGCGAGTCATTAGTGACGCTAACTCTTTGTTGTGATTGTTCTTAGAATTTATTTCAATTGCAGAATATGAGAAATGAAATTGGGTGCTATAAGAGACTGCTCTGTTTCATATTTAAGGCTAAACTTCATAATTTAAGTAGGTAGCTTGGTAGATAGGTAGGAAGGTACATTTTAATAGCAAGTTAGCTATGGCCTGTCATGGAATGGTGCTAATTAATTATTCATTCTATATTTATTGAAATTTTAAATAAACCTAACATATTTTAACATATTTATAGACAATTTGAAATTATCCTTTACATATATAAAATTGCGGAAACTAGCACGATCGCAATCTTCTAAGTTAGTTACTTAGTTTAGTTGTTGCTGGAGATGGAATCGAGTTCACCTTGTTAAATACTTAGAGTACTTAAATAGTTGGATAAATGATCAAAGTAAAGTATACTACTATGTAGTTTGTAATTAGAAAACCAGCGCAAATAACGAACTCAGACTAAAGACTGGTCTATCTAGTCCAGGCCTAACTCCATTTGAATATTCATTTATATAATTATTATTAATGGTTGGCAATTTAAACGTTTTTGAAAAATGCCCGAGAAGAGGCCATTAAATTTCATTCACTTCTTTTCGAAATGAAAAGTAATTTAGCCCAGAATGAAGCGAAGCTACGACAAAGTCTGCAAGCGAAGTTAGTATTGTATAAAAGTGTTCTTGGTGTTATTCTAATTATAACAATAGATTTTGTCTAAATAATAAATACATTTTTTATTTGCTTTAAAACAAATAATATGTAAAAATTTTAACTAACAATATTTTAAATATTAGAATCATGCAAAATAAAGAAAACAATGACTTAAAAGATAGGATATCTCTAGAAGCCTCTCCCTACTAGAGACGGTATAAGAATTATACGTTACCCACATTAGTTTTGTACACAAAGTGCAAATTTTTCTACGTTTTTTGTAATTACTGTCTGTAGAAAGAATCAAGATCCGTGTAAGTAAAATGAACAAATTTATTGTTCCGTGGCGCCATTTCAGTTGCTACATATTGTCTATCCATTTATCTAATTAATATTAGCCCAAAAAAAAATCTAGTAACAAATAAAAATGTATAAATAAAATATTCTTATTAGTAATATTTAATGTAAAGTAACGAAACTCACAAACAATATAATAATTCCAATCCATGAAAATCGTAGTCGTATTTTCCACTTTTTATCTATTTTTGCATGAATAAATACATTTCTACTTTATGATACATATTATGGGTTAAATCCATTGTGAAATTAGCCAAATTTTGGAACTCGGTCAACATTTAAACACGAGGATCAAACTTTACAACTAATGATCCCTAAACTTATCTTTAGTGAATATTTACTTATAACATAACGCATCAGAAATTAAACGTCTATTATTAAAGTTATTATTCTTAAATTATTTTGATTCACATACCCATACGGTCAGTACTTACTCTGTTGATGCGTTTTCCTATCATGATTTGATTTACCTCTCTTATAATATACGTCCTCCAAAATACAAACCCACTACACTTCTGCAACGTAACTTTGGAGGAATTGACAATAATCGACTGTGTGAGGATGCTCGTCAGTTAGACTGGAATCTTGTATTTAATTCCGAATCTATTGATAATAAGGTAGAAATATTCAATAATTTGTTGACCCAATTATACGACAGGCATGCCCCTGTACGACTAATTAAAATGAAACATCTTCCTGTACCGTGGTTAACTAATGAACTGAGGACTTTAATGACGAAAAAAAATCAAGCAAAATATAAATATAAATTAAAAGACTCCGATACCAACCGCTCTAAATATCATAGAGCTCGAAATCGCTGTAATACTTCGTGTAGAGATGCCCAACGCCGCCATATTCAAAACTCAATCGAAGAAGGCAATACATCTAAAAAATGGAAATTTCTTGAATCGGTTGGAGTTGGCAGAACTACAAATACTTCTATCAATATTGACATTAAACTTCTTAATAAACACTTCTCTTCTTCTGAAATAATGGACAAAGCCGATAAAGATCGCATACTTCATTATGTTTCATCTCTTCCAACTCCAGATTTCTTATCTTTTTCCTTTTGTTCTATCACCGAATGTGATGTTAAGAAGTGCGTATTATCCATTTCTTCAAATGCTGTTGGTGCTGGCAGTATAAGCCGTAATATGATCCTACCCATCATAGATGTTATTGCTCCTATTCTAAGTCACATCCTAAGCTATTCCATTACCAATGGTAAATTTCCTGATGCTTGGAAACATGCTCAGGTGATTGCAATACCTAAAAAATCGAAACCCTTAAATATAGGCGATTTTCGTCCTATCTCCATCTTACCCTTTCTCTCCAAAATCCTGGAGAAAATAGTTTATTAGCAGTTGAGCACATCAATAACCATCATTTACTAAGTCCCTTACAATCCGGTTTCCGTCCCGGTCATAGTACGGTTACAGCATTAGTCAAGGTCACCGATGATATTCGCTTGGCAATGGATAATAAACAGCTGACTGTATTAACCCTGCTAGCTAGCTGCTACGCACTCTTAACATATCTCCATCGGTGATACACTGGTTTCGAAGTTACCTCATTGGCCGGCGACAGCGAATGTCCTGGCAGGGGAGCCTCAAGGCGGCGTTTTATCTCCCTTACTTTTCGCAATTTTCATTAATTCCATAACTCAATACAAATTTTCTCTTTTTCATATGTAAACAGACGATATTCAAATTTACAGTCATACTAACGCTGACAATCTGCACTCCTCCATATATGCCATTAATGATGACCTGACAGAAATTTTAAAATGGAGTTGTCTGTATGGTTTGAAAATAAATCCCACTAAATCACAGGCTATTATTATTAGCAGACCCGGCATGATTGTTAAAATTGATAAATTAAATCTCCCTCTGACCTTATATGACAGTATAGCAATACCATACTATGACTCAGCTAAAGATCTTGGGTTGTACATAGACCAAACATTATGTTGGTCCGTTCACATAAAAGATCTTAGTAGGAAAACATTCATCGCAATGAATTCTCTTCGACGACTAAGATATTTTCTACCTATTCCTACCAAAATTATGTTAGCACATTCTCTCCTACTTTCTATTCTAGATTAAGCCGATGTAAGCTTTTGTTAATTTGACCGAGGACCAATTAAATAAACTTGAGCGACTTCAAAACATAGCTATAAGGTTCCTATTTGGCTTGCGCAAATATGACCACATTTCACAATTTCGTCAACAGCTCAAGTGGTTTACTATTCGTCGACGCCGGGATTTACATGTACTTTCTCTGCTGTACTGTGTATTATTCCATCCAATTACACCCTCATACCTAAAGGAAAGATTTGAATTTCTAGGGCCAAAGGAAGATTTGAGATCGTCACAATTATTAATATTAAAAATGCCATTTCATAATTCATAATTTTATAAGCACTCCTTTACGGTGCTTGCCACAAAACTGTGGAACACTCTTACTTTATCTATACGGGAATCGAAAACATTAATTTTATTTAAAAAATCTGTAAAAGAATATTTTCTGAATAAAGATAGTTAAAACAACTTCTGAATAACACTCACTGAACATCACTTATTTATTTATTTGAATTATGTAGTATATAATATAAGTAGTGTATTGCATTGTTTAATTTATTACGTTTTATTGTTGTTTTATATTAAATGTTTATTAGTGTGTTATTATATATATGTATGTTTAGTATGTAACTTTATGCCACCTACCTGTACCAATGTTTTTTCTTTTTTAATACTTAATGTTTGTAAGGTTGCCTGGAAGAAATCGCCGTTAGGCGATAAGGCCGCCTGTTGTACTTTTTGTTTGTTATTTTTTTGTTTATGTTTTATTAATATTTTGGTGTACATTAAAGAATAAATAATAATAATAATAATAATATAATTAATAATATCAGGGTATTTAATAATATATTCTTATTTTTATACTATTACTTTCTCGTTTTATTATGCCGCCATATTCTTTGTGGTACTGTGAACTTTTATTTTTGTTAATTTAAGTATAACACATCCCATTAAATATAATTGGGAGGCACAAAACCCGTTAACAAAATAATTAAAATGTTTCATAAACATTATTATAAATTGAAAACAAAAGAGGTTCTTTAACAAAAAAGGTTCTTTGTTATGTTAAAACAATAAATTGAATTATATGATTACTAAAAAGTGTTTTACAATAATGTAAAAGTTACAAAGTTAAACTTTAATTGTTATGTAAATAGAACACGTATTAATCTATTACGTTCACATCAAAGCACCAATTTTATGAAGCTATGTTCAATTTCTCTAAATTACATATTATACATTTGACACAGAAACACTGTAATGTCACTTTGCTATATAGATATGTCCTTTTGTTCTTATTCGATAGTCTTTATTAATATTAAAAATACATAATTGGGAAATTTTTACTTTGTGTCATATACATACAATTTATTATTTAAAAGGTATATTTTATAACACACACAGACACTAATATGAAGTTAGGTAAATACATAATTCTAAGTGGTTCTGCAGAAACGTGCCAAAAGCAGATAGTTCTGAACTAATGCTACTGTTCTAAATTCCACATGGATGGAGACTTGAACAAGTATTGAATATATGTCCTGGTATATCATTGTCATAGGAAAACTAATTGTTATTTTACTATTTTATAAACTCGTATAAATACAAATTGAGAAGATTATTTGTATAATATGATCTTTGAACACGATGCATCTGTGTTTTATTAAGATAGGAAATTAATAACTGAATGAAGAAAATATGTCTAATTAATTAATGAAATCTAAATTATGGCTGAGTTTTCAGATCAGACGTACCGGTTTATAAGATAATATACAAGCATAATTTTATATAAAGTACATAAACTAATTAGTGAAACTAAAGATTTTCAAATTCGTAATATCTTTATTCAAATCGGCGTTTGCACGCACTTATGGGCTAATTATTACGTTATAAATGTCAGTGTAGTCAGTCTGAGTAAGATACCAACTCGGAATACTGCTCTGGGAAGAGCCGACCAGAAACTCAATTTGCGCTTTTGAAATTGTACAATAATATCACAAACGTACAATAATATAAATTCTGCAAATCAACAACTTAAGTTCCATTTCGATCCAATAAAAACTGTTGAATGTAAAAATAAGTTTTATTTAATAATACACTTTTGATTTTAGATTTAAAACTAAGAAAAGGAAGGTCTATGGTATCTTGTGAAACTTTGTTATATATGCGTACACTCAAGCCCTTGAAGGATTTGTTAACTTCTTGAAGATGAAGGTTAGGCGTTACAGGTGTTTTAATTTCTTAAATTTATCGCGTGTCTGTCACTGTTTTTATATAAGAATTAAAATTTTAGCGCATAAACATAATGTTATTAAATATGTATTGAGAAGTGATTGTAATAATACCAATTTCTTTAAAAACATCTCAGGGAATCTCTAGCTTCTAAATTATAAGTAGATCGCACAGCTCTTTTTTGTAAAATAAATATAGAATTAATTTCTGCAGCACTGCTCCATAATAAAACAACATAAGACAAAGTACTATAAAAAAAACTAAAATAAACAAGTCAAGCCTATTATTAATGACGCCCGAGCTGAGTTCGCTTGCGAGTGCTTTTTACCTGAAGCTATACCTAAGAAATTGGTTGAGGCAGTCAATTATTGTCTTCATTGTTAAGGAACAAGCTACAATTTCATATTAGGTACTGTAAACTCCATGCATTTAAGACTAAATTAATTATTTTTAAACAAAAAAATACTCGTAATCATAAAGTAACGTTAAAAAATCATTTATTGCTTAAACAATATTATGCTTGATTTTATTTAAAGCTTGGTTTTTAAATAAAGTAACGCTGCTACATTTAATTTGCGCATCGCATTGTTTCAGACATTGTAAAAGAATAAATAGATCTAGGTTATTATTTATTTTGTTGGTTTATAAACTATATACTGTATTAATTAGAAATACTGATAGTCTGACTCATGTGTTTCTTATTTCGTTTCAAGAAATAAATTAGTAAAATTATTACATATTTTTATAAAAATAATGAATATATATTTTTGTAATTGTAATTGTAAAAAGTTTAACGACCTAAAATGTTAAGAATTCTTCTGATTTAAGAGGATATCTGTAAAGGAGATTGGCTAAATAGTGGACATTGGTGCACTTTACCTGGCGACCATTTTTAATTACTGTTTTGATTTGGCGTTTTAAAACTACAAGAGTGAAGACCTTAATAGGTCTTCAGTCCTAACCTAACCCTAATCTTAGCACCATGTAGCGATGGGGAATCAGAGTTAAGTAATTATAAATAACACATTCATCAAATACTTTCATATTTATATGTACATAAAGAGTTAAAAATATATTTAATTTATAAAACGGCTTTTCGTGCTCGTGGTTTATTTTAATGATGACTTTTTATTATGAACTCTTTTTAACTATTCATCATTTCGTCTCTTGAAATTATTTATAACTCATCTCTGCATTTTGTAGTATATGTATCTGTAACTACTATTACTGAATAACGAAGATTTAGAGCAGGAATACGTTATATTTTTTTAATTTTAAAACTTATTCATCTGTATATTAATACGTGAATCAAAAACTTTGTACCCCTTTTACCTTACCTTATAATATTATTATATGTATTAGAAATGTGTTCACTTAATAAAAAAATATATTACAAATCACTATTAGGTTTATACGTTTACGTTTGCAAAGAGTAATAGAATTAAAAAACAGAATATGAATGTGTATTCATACCGTTGTTACTTAAAATTAAGATCCAATTTCAGTCATTGGGCGTCTTTATTAATTTGACCTCAGACTATTTCGCATTTATTAAGTTACTTGATGTTACTTTTAGCAATTATAGCTATTACAATATGTAGTTTAAATATATCATATTTTATGAACAATGAAAGTGCTGCATAAAAAGCTTTATATGAGAATCTTAAAACTTTTTTGATCAATTTATTAGTACAAATATTTAGCAGTAGTTGACGATTCCCTATAAATTCCTATACTCCTTCTAAGTTAAGATCACATTTAGTATTATTTAAAACAGACACTAACAATTCTTGTATGCGATAGGGAACACTTCTAAACCCGTAGCCCATTCAATCTCCGAGACCGTCTTCAATGTAATTGTATAAGTCAATCTCCATCGCTTTTTGTTTTCGTTTCGGCATTTCCATCTGAACATTTCAATTACTCCATATTTTCAATTCAAACCAAATACTTTTAAAATAAACTCTGCGATAAAATAATACAAAGGGTAGATTAATGTAATTATGAATTTGATTAGCTTGATTAATAGTTATTGCCAAAATCGGATGAATAAATTGTTGGCTAATTCATCTAGTGATTATTAACCTTCACTACTGAGCCAAAGATAATGGGTTAGATTTCAACATTTGAAAATGTCTTGTAGGACCATTAGATTGCTGTACTTAGTCTGGGAGTAGTTTGTTTTTATAAATACTTTTAATTACTATTATATATAATTTCTTCTATAAATATCCACAACACGGGGATTACTCTCTCATGGTGCAATTATGTCTAAAGAATAATATCATTATTTAAGTTATTTAATAAAGTACCACCTTGATTTAAATATATGTCTTATTACTTAAGTAACATTAGTAGTTTAAAAAAAACATTTTCTTTAACGATCAAATTAAAAAAACCCAATTTATATAGACCCTTTTATTAATTCGCTCTAATTAATACTGACCTGATTTTTCCATTTGCAAACACTTTCACATACTACGTCCGAAACTAAATGGGTTATGCCTCTATAGGGGTTACCAAAATTTTCTCTTTGAGAATTTGTATTAAAATACAAACATATATAAAGCTATTTAATATATGTACCTAAAACATTTCTCCGCTAAAAAGATGTATAATAGAAAATCGTAGAAGGAATTTATATATTTTACAGAAACCAAATAATTGGGATAAGTATAAAATGACGATATATTTGATAGTTGATTTATTATTGTATTGATAAATGATATTATACCTATCTAACAGTTTCTCAATTCGCCAGTAGCCAACAAAATATAATACACAGTTTATTGAATATATATTGAATGTCGCAAATATCAGTCTTAATCCTTAGCAATTTTCTACACAACTGCGTTATAAGACCGATAGACCGTATTGTGATTAAATAGTAGTGACCTTACCGATATAAATTTAGGTTTGATTTCCAGTGACGCAGTTTAATTCGTAACCCATAATATAGTTTGATAGGATGAGAAACTTCCAAACCTACAGTTGTTACACTCTATTCTCTTCACCCAAAACTCTTGAATCTCATAAAAGAAAAAAATGAATTTTAAACAAAAGAATTATCTTCTACTACTACCATAAGTGTCCTTTAATATTCAAAATTTCTCTATGAACTGTGTATAATAAACATGTACATTGTTATGTACATCTACGCAATGGTAAAATATGTTATGAGATTTTAGAAAATATTAAATAAACTTTCAAATTTTATTTCTTGTATAATTTTGCCTCAAATTAAACCTTAAAAGAAAAGCGTAGATTAAAATTTCGACTCATTGCTGACACCTTCCAGCACAACAGCAGATTTTTTTTTATATTTTAACTTTATTATTTATTCTTTTCCAAAAAGAAAGTTTTTTTTTATATGTGTATGCTTAATTTAGTATTTTCATTTAGAAGATTTGTAAATGAAAATACCAACAAATAAAAGGAACCTGCAAAAGCTGAACACTGAACTGTAAAAATTTATATAAAATTCTCGCCTACCATTTACACAGTAAAAACAGATGCAAAAATATATATAAAACATACGTTGATGGAGTTTATGTATTTAACAAACCCACAATAATAAATAAATTAATTCATAACTTGAGAAAGTATTTTATCAATTTGGAAAAATATATTGACGAGGAAAAAGAATGTGAGGCATTTCCTCTACAATGCCTATAAAGAGCAAAACATAAAACAATAAGCACAAAAAAATCCTCTTCTATTATTACCCGATAAAAGAACAAACCTCATGAGGCGCGAATAAAAGAACATCACACATTTCGTTATTCAGTTTGTACGACACAGCGAAATGTGGAACAAATATTTTACTTTATCGTTGAATGTTAAGCTTTATATTTATCTTTACATAGAGATTAGAATTTCCAGGTGTACTTCCTTATAAGAATGACCTTCTAAAAACATATTAAATTATCTCTCAGTTATACCAGTCCATTTTCCTGCCATGGTGGAGACAGGTGCTATGGACGGTCCTATTTACCGGCATGGTGGTGGTGGCCACAGTGGGAAACCTCGTCGTAGTGTGGATAGTCCTCTCTAACAAACGAATGAGAAGTGTCACAAATTACTTTCTAGGTAAAGTCCAAATATATTAATTATTATATATTAACATATAAACTAATCATGCGTAAGGACAAATAGAATTTTTGTTTAAAAATATTTTGCAGATTTTCCATATCAAGTGTTTGTGAACTTTACATTTTGGTATCCGTTGAAACAATCATAAATTTTCATTTACATATGTAATTAAAAAAAATCTAAAACATTTTATTATGAAACCAATATTTTGATTTTAAATATCAGTAAAAAATAAAGTAAGAAATAATAACAGACCAAATATTCATTATTTTTATATGAAGATCTATAACATTTTGTTTCTCGATAACAAATTGAGGTTCCATTTAATGTACTCGTAACATCAAACGATATCTAATTTTGATGTTTTCCTTATTAAATTTGTTTATCTTTTTCTCATAGCAACCAATCTGTCTTTTTGTAGATTAATCATAATATTTAAGCTTGTTCTTGAATTGGATAACTTTATATTTGTATAGCAGCAAGCAGCAAGGAAAAATGAATAAAAAAAAAACAAATCAGATATTTGCTGTTACTGCACGTTGTAGATTATTTTTTAGACACAGAAATATAAAATTGTTTTTTCTAAAATATTATGACATTGAATTTACATGCATCGATCAATTCAAAAACTTTCGTTGAATAATTTTTAAGAGCTACAAAAGTGTAGAAATATGATTATTGGACTGTGAATAATTGACGAAGGAAACTCAGGCATGCTTTTGTTTTTAATAAAGCTACTCTTACATTTACCTTTTATATTAAGCAATAAACCTTGAAGTAGCTGCGCAGCGTGCTTGTATAACATAATATCCGTTAGTACGTAAATCGAATATTAAAAATATGTTATGTGATAGAAAGATACAGAGAATTATAAAAAATATTGAATATTTATTTAGTTTAATTATATTAACTATAAAAGTAGCATAACTTAGTTTATTTTCCAGCGAAAGAAAGTCCTATTGTAGTTTGGAATAAGAAATAAAACAAGGAATCCAATTAAAAGGGTGTATTCTAACACTTAAAGTAAATTAGCTTTTAGTGTATAATTCTAAGTATAACATCTTCTGAATTTAAATTGGTGAAACCATTATTATCAAAGAAGATAAATTGTCCCGAATTTGAGACCCAAGTCATGACATCGCCCACCAACCTTTAGTTGACTATAAATATTACGGTTTTCGAGTTTGTAAATAAATATAACAGACTATTAAGATATATGACATTAAACTACAGCTTGAAGTCGTATTGCAAATATTTAACCACTTACAGCAGATAAAACGACAAACGTGGTGCGCTAGGAATCGCTGCCGCTACCTGGGCGGGCAGTTCTGTCAGCAGCAGTCCCAACATCATATATTTCACCATCGAAGTGGACCACCAGCTCGACGGCACTACTAGGTAAGGTATATTCTAGTAGTCTTCATCTACTTATTGTTCGGCCATTAAGGCGAATAAAATTATTGTTTATTTTGTAATTTTTTTAGTTGGTGCTACTTTTCAGGTCTTAGTAAAAACCAGCAGCGGCAGTTGGATAACGTTAAAAGAAAGCGCAGGGTAATCTTTTTTAATTACCATAATTTCAGATAGTTAATCGTCTAGTAAAATTGTTCAGACTTAATTGTGCAGAAGTCCTTTTTAACTCCCTATGGACCATTACATCGCTCTGTAGGTTTTATTATAAAAATGTTAATTGAAGGATTATTCTTTCACACATTTTTTATGAGTAATTCAGTTTTATTATTGTTGTGATCTTTGAAAAATTATCAACATTTTTATCTTTTAATTATTATTATTATTATTCTCGTTGTTTTAGATTGTATACAAAGAGCAATTACAAAATTACAGTGTATTTACTTAACCATTCCTTATTCCTTGTAGGAAATAAAGATGATGATAGTAGTAGTGGTGATATTTGCGGTATGTTGGCTACCTTTCCACGTTTACTTCGTAGTGACTTCATACTACCCGGTCGTAGTCAACTATCCATACATACAAGAGATATACCTCGCCATCTGATGGCTGGCTATGAGCAATTCTATGTATAATCCTATTATATACTGCTGGGTGAAATCTAAGTGAGTTTTAATATCAATTACGTGCTATGAAATGTATTTGCTTTTTTGAAATACTATTGTGCAGGAAGCCGTGACATGACAATTTTCGCGAAAAAAATCGCGTTTTGTGTTTACTGAGGGCAAACAACGAGTCCACGCAACGGTACCTTGCTTATTTTTTTTTTAAACATCCGGAGACTTCATTCCAACTTAAACGCCGTCCACAGCCATCTACAGTCGGCGCAGCCGGCCTTGTTGTTTTTGACGGAGACGCAGATATCGCAACTAACCAACATAGCTATTATTCCTCGGATATAAAATGTAATGCCTTAGGCTTATTTTTATAGAATAGCAACTGCGGAAGCTCTTCTTTTTACATTTGTCATTACAAATATAAACCAAAAAAAAAGGTAAAAAAAATATCGACTTCAAGTATTCATAATCCTAATTACACAAACACTACAAACCATTCTTTCTGAAGACTCTTAACCTCAGTTGCAGTCTTTGTTTTGCAAGTACTTTAACACGTTTGTCTACACAAATAAAAACAATATTCATATTTACGAGCAAAGTCACAATCCTACTATTACTGTCTTGTTAGTATTGATAATTATGTTTCTACTTCAGTAAAGGACCACGAATCTATATTTATATGTTATTTGCGTAACGATTCCGATACTATAATGTATCATCTGCTTAATACTTTTACAATTTTCTAATAACAGTTTACTTATCTGATCACAAATCCTAGACTACGTTAGATTTAAATAACGTACACCCAAATATTTAGTCCTGTTTGGAACACTCATATTTTTTCGTTCACATTTTCCATGACACAGCTTTATCACAACCCTCACTTAAAATACACTCTCATCAAGGGACAATCTCAAAAGAGTGTGCGTCATCAATGACTGGTTCATGCGTTTTCAGATTGTATTCGTCTCGTACAATTACACTGCTCCCAGCTAGTTAACTACATTCCTGAACCATTGAATAAACTTACGGACACGATTCAAAAAGTTCATTCGAGTTTAGGTAATTCAATGGGTCTTACAACAGTAATGGTTTCTCATACATTATTTATTGTGATGTAACGACTAGTGTATGAAATATTCACACATAAAAACAAATTTGCATCGACTTTAGTTTCGAATAATGAGTTTTAAAAAATCCAGTTACTGTATGACTATAACAGGTAAAAAATAAATATTACTTTTATAATATGTATATAATATGCAAATCTCCGCAATTTATTTGTCAATTAGACTAGTATGTATTAAAAACTGAACAAAAATCCGTAATCCTGACAGATCATAAAAAATATATCCTCACTTGTTACATCCCAAATCAGTTTAAAGATACAAGTAAATCTCATACCAATAGGGATCGCGTACCGCATTCAGATGTTGTGTTACATCCAATAAATCATACTCTCGAGGGACACCTAACTACGTCTGACCCTTGTGAGGGCGGCGACGGCTTGTGCCGCGTAATCACCACCTGTATTTTGTTTAACTGGCGTGGACAGCAGTCCAGTCCAGTTCCAGTCGGAAGCTAAAATCTACATATAGTTCCATTAAACATTATAATAATTAGTTCCCCTCACCAATATTCCTTTTTTGCTTTTGCGTACTAGAAATAAATAATTATTTATAAATTTACTTTAGCTCGTGATTTCTGATACGAGGACTGTGGAAAAGAAGCCTGTAATAATCAGTTCCTGTGCCTATGAGAATTAATATTAACTATTTAAAATTAAAGTTTAATTGAAGTTTAATTTTAAAAAGTTAATATATATGCTTTCAATAAGAGGGTCAATCTGTCAACCAATCAATATACGAGACGTCGTATTTTTTGTACCTTAAAAAACATAAAATGTGTCTAAAGCAAACGATATATAAATAATAATATTTAATTTAAATAATAATGAATATTAAAGCAAAGCAAAGATCGACATAAAGGCATACTAATTAACGTTAAAATTAATAAAAGTAACAACAAGACAGACAAAAATTAAGACTTCTGTGTCACACCGGTATGGTATTGTCTTATATTATAGTGTTACGAGCTTTGTTTTTCTAAAATATATTGTTTTTTATATAAACATATTACATGATTGATGATTGAGTTTAGTTTCAGAGCACTTTTGAGGTCAACCTTCAATCTTCTGTTGTTGTTGTAAAAGTTGTTGTTGTTGTTGTGATGTTGTAAAAGTCTATATTTCAAGTGGAGCGAGGTGCAGTGTGGTTAAATATACACAGTTCGTTAATAATTCGTACTAAATAAATTGACATTAATCTGCAAAACAAAAATATTATTTATAAATAATTTCAAAGAGCTAAATGATGAAAATTAACGTTAAGTTAACGATTTCATAATTAAAAGCTGTCATTAAAAGAAACCACTAGAACGAAACCCGTTTTATAAATTAAATTTCTTTTATATAACAGATAAAGACGAAACATTATTTGACTAAAGTATTATTTGCAATAAGTTTATCTTAATTTGTCATCGGTATAGCGTCCTAAATATGTAAAGTTATAGATATGAAATCCGTTAGTTTCACTAATTAGTTTATGTACTTTATAAGTAAATGTATATATTCTCTTATAAGACTGTTCGTCTTGTCTGAACACTCAGTCATAATTTATATTTCATTAATAAATTAGACAAATGATACATGTTAATTCAATTGTCAATTGTTAATTAAAGTTTTAATAAACCACAGACGCATCACGTTTCTACCAGGGTAGTATTTAACAAATATTTTATTCATTTTGTATTTATACGAATATATAAAAAAGTAATATAATAAATTAGATTACAATAACAAATGATTTTTCCAAATCTATGAATCTAGAGGTTATACAGATATATCACAAAGTTACATATTTGTGTCAAATTTATAATATACATGAGGGAAAATGAATAATATTTATAAAAATGTTGCCTCTGATGTTAACGTAATACGAGTAAAACATACAAAGCTGTTACATAACAATGAGTGTTTAACTTTGTAAGTTGTTCATTATTGTAAAATACTTTTTGGTGATCGTACAGTCCAATTTATTATTTTAACACGAAAAAAAAAACTTTTTTATTTAGAAATAATAAAAAAGTTTTGTTTCTGCAGCATTTTATTTTTTTTATTTCTTAGAGGACCGCTTTTGTGAATTCTAATTACTGGGATTTGTTATTAGTTAAAATTAACAAAAACAAAGTTAATATGACCTACTGCATGTATGTGAATAAACTTTTCTGATCGTTAAGACATATAGGGGACTTTATTTGTTAATTTAAAGATATCAATCATTTCTCGATAGGAAAATTGCATTATATTATATTGAAATAGGTCATTAAAACTGAAATGGTGGTTTCAAAAGTTTTAAAAGGTTGATGAATTGTTGTGGAGGGTTCTAGATTTGATAAACTTTATTGTGGTAATTAATTCAAAAACATATGTTGTTAGCTGAGAAACAAATCTTTCCAGATATAAGTCACATAAGGTTAAAATGCAATGATCGATCATCAGAGAAAAATATCCAAAATACTAATATTAGTGTTATAAGTATTGATTTTAATTGTAATAACATTAGTTATTTGTATAAGGATTTTGGTTAGAAGGGCTGTTTTTAATAATAATACACCCCTTTTCTGTTCGAGTCCTGGAACTGAGCGGACCACACAATCAAGTTAACATTATTCACCTGTCATTAAACTGACATTACAGTATTTAATTGCTCTGGAATTATGTTAGCGTCTTTAAGGTGGATTTTTGATGTGAATCAATAAGTTTAGTAATAGGTGTGCGATATCTGTAAGTAGTGTTGTCAGTTCAACCAACGTACGGCATCAATATTCCTATAAGTAAATATCCACTGAGGAGAAGTTCAGGGAATCATAAGTTGCAACAGTTATCTATTGCACTATGGACTCAAAATATAAATATAAAATTTTATATAGTCATTTTATACCGTCAGAGCTATCACAAATTTTGATACTCCTTCATTTATTGGAATAATTATATTGTTTTGGAGTTTCGTTACTATTTCATTAAATGTTACTAATATAGTTATCTTTTATACATTTTTTATTTATTAGTAGGTTTTCTTGGGCTAATAATAATTATAAATAGAACAAACAAACAATATGAAGCAACTGAAATGGCGCCACGGAACAAATATTTTCTCAATTATACTAACACGGATCTTGATTCTTTCTACGTATAATAATTATAATACAATGAACGCTTAAAAATATCCACTTTAATGACGAGAAACCGAGCTATAGTTGACATTATCTTCACCTGAGAGGTAATGAGTTTTATCGATTATTCTTTGTTAAATGGTTGGTTTTACCGTTTAAAAGCATTGCGATGTCAATATTATAATTACAGGCAGTGCCGGCGTTAGGGGGGCGCGCGATGGGGTGACGGCCCGGGGCGCCAAATTTGGGGGGCGCTGAGGTCTGGGGCCTCGGCCTTCTGCCTTCCGCGCTGTGTACCCTCAATACTGTGCTCTATGTGCCGTATTCACAACTATGTTCAGCTGTAAAACGATTTGGTTCAGCAAATAAATACTCGATATTGATTTCTTTAAGTGGGCGCCTAAATATTTTTGCCCGGGGTGTCAATAGCCCTAACGCCGCTGCTGATTACAGGTGTTTAAAAATGTATATTTTTTTCTGAATCTCTTTTTTCCAGCGTCCACACCCGCATTAGAGACATCGACTGATACAACGTAGTTATCTTGGAAACCGACATTGATATTGATATGCCTAACAAGACAATATATTGTACAACATATTTAATTAAATAAATATCTATTAAACAAGTTTCATTTTTATCGATAGAAGATGTAATAGAACATCTCATAAATAAGGAATTAAATTTAATGACCTCTTCTCGGACAATGATCAAAAACGTTTAAATTAAACAAATGAAACTATTAATAATAATTACATAATTGAATATTCAAATAGCATCTATATTTTAAATAATAACTTGGCTGCATAGTACTTACAGCAAGGACTAGAAAGACAAGTCTTTAAGTTCGTTAAGTTAAGTTACTACATAGTAGTAGTTAACTTTGATAATTTATCCTACTATTCAAGTACTCTAGGTATTTAACAACATAAACTTGATTTCATCTCCAGCAACAACTGAACTAAGTAACTAACTTAGAGGGTGGGATCGTGATAGGATCCGCTATTAAATTCTTTATCTTATGTAAAAAATAAAGATTATATACACATATATATAATAGATATAGTATTGATACTTAGCTCTCTTTTTCTTAACGAACAGAATAATTTGATTGACTTTTTCTTTATTTAAGTTATAAATCTTTTAAAAGCTATTTAAAAGATATTTCCAGATTACAATATAAGTATATATATTATCAATTGTAAGGCAAGTTTCATAACAGCGTTGTGTCATCTTTAAAAATAGTATATTAGTCGAGACGAACTTTAACCAGAAAGAATACTTCGTGGTTAAACTTCGCCTTGCTTAATTCACCTATTGTCATATGATTGTTGGCGATAACAGAAAACAACATAAAAAACAATAAGTACAAAACGATCCTGTATATTATCAACCAATAAAAGAACAAGCCTCATGAAGCACTTCATTCACGAACTACAATTTATTTTATTATTTAATATGAAAGAAATATCTATAATATATAATTTGTAGCAGAATTATCGATTTCTGTTTATCTTGGGATAATAAAAAATTGTTTAGGAATAATAATAATATTTATGTTATCCAAGACGGGCAAACATTACTAATACTTACAGAAATGAACTTTGTTTAAAAGAGATAGTCTGTGACTGCGAAGCTTACTAATTCCAACTTCACCCGCAGTTTTATAGGCGTATTATGTTTTTTTTTCAACTCGAACGCAATGCTCCCGATCGCTGAATGCGAAATACAGAAATACTCTATTAAAAAATATTAAAAATATTTTATAAAAACCTATAGTGTCTACAAATCTCGTATATGATTCAAAATAAGTGCCATCTTAGTACCTCAGATTTTTATAACAATTTTTATCCAGACCTGTTAAAACGTTCTTGAGTTTTATAAAGACCATCTTGAAAAAATGGTGTTATTCGAATCACTATATCATAAGACGATTATTAGATTGATATTTTTTTTTGTTTTAAGATAAATAATTTTGTACCAAAACAGAGAGTCCCCAAAGTTTCCCTCGCCTTTATAAAATAGTTAAATTATTAGGACTAACCTCGGCACGAAAACGTAATACAATTCAAACAGAAGTGGTTTACCATATGTTTATTCAAAATATGGGCAATATTCGTAATGTTCGTTATATTTAAACCCTATGTTCAAACACTGTCAAAACATTTCGATTTCATTTTATATATTTTTTTGTCCTACTGTTTTGTCTATCCATTTCAATGCCATATCTGAAAATTCTTTGTATATTAATAAGCTTTATACCTCAACAAAGATAAATTTATATTCACTTCTTACATCCCAAATCTTTGTATCAAATTATAATTTCTTAAGTATACAGATAGAGTTTACAACCGTCTGGAGTGAATTTCATATGGGTGACTCCTCCTGAAGTTATCAATACTTTAAATTTAGTACAGATAATTGTCACATTTGATTCTAATAAAATATAATAAGATAGAGATAAGAGAAGTATGAAAACTGAATATTAGTAATAAATTATTATAGAATAATAGTATAATTATTATTTATAAGTCTTTTTTTTCTCGTCTACCGCCACTTAAAAAGTGCACTTGTGTTTTATGTTCGTTCTGTGTAAAAATTAAGTTTTAATTAAATAATTGCGTTATTTGTGAATAAAAATAGTTATCTTGTGTTGCTAAGAACCTATAACAGTTGTGAAAGTGTTATTCCGTAAAACTTTGCGTGAAATACGACAACCAATAACTATCTGTACTAAGTGCTAACAGTCTAATAAATCACAAAAAAAATGCCTGTTTGTCTGAAATGCGATAAAGAAACACCTAAAATTGATGATAAAAACCCCAAAATTCAATGTTACGGCTGTAAAAGGCAAATATGTGTCAAGTGTAGTGGATTGCTAGCCACGGAGTTGAGAGTGATTGTACTTCAGACTCCCACCTTAAAATACTTGTGTCCAGACTGTGAGCTTGGAGTGCGACAACTGCCCACTCTGAGAAGCACAGTATCTCAATTGAAAAATGAAATAGAGGCTTTGAAGGCTAAACAAAATCAAACTGTATGTATGGAGAACATTATAGGGGAACTGGCTGAGCGAAAAAAGCGAAGCGCAAATGTTATATTGTTTGGGATAGAAGAGTGCCAGCTGTTAACAGGTGACACTATCCGGGACAACGAGGTACGTATAGAACATGACAAAGTTCAGGTTCGACAAGCTTTGGCCAGCGTTCCAGAGACTGCACCGCCAGTGGCCGTTATCCGTCTCGGCAAACCAAAACAATCGTCGCCACGCCCAATTAAGGTAATTTTCCCAAATAAAAAAACAGCTGTAAATGTTTTAAAAAATAACAAAAAGCTCCCCTCTAATATATCGGTCAAAAATGATCTTACACCATATCAGCGTGATTATTTACAGAAACTACGTGATGAGCTGAAAGAAAGGGTAGATAGAGGTGAAAGTGACTTAACCATAAAATATATAAATGGAACCCCAAAAATAGCCAGCGGAAAAAAGCTATAACCGCTGACCCTGGCATTTTGGAGATCATTTTCTTCTACACAAACCTGGCTTCGATTATGGCTAAACGAGATTTACTTCTTATAGAGATAAACAAAATAAAACCTACTTTTATAGTTATTACTGAAACACATTTAAAGCCCACAATTAGTAGTAGTTTAGTGGACATCAGAGGTTTCACCTTATACAGACATGACCGAGCTAAAGGGACAGGTTGGGGCGGAGTGGCAATATATGTTTCACAAAAACTGTTTGACAAACCCATACATGTTACCGTTCATCCCACATACAATAATATGCAAGTTGAGGCCCTGTGGTTAAACATAGAGTTTTACAATTTCAAAATGTTGCTTGCAGGTGTCTATCGACCAACACAATACAATTTTTCTGCGTCTGATAAGCTACTATTTGACACAATTAAAAATGCCTCAGAAGGACACAATACTTTACTGGTAATGGGTGATTTTAATCTTCCTGACTTAAGATGGCCATTGTGTAATGTAGATGTTAAAAAATACAATTTGCTTCATGAACAATTTCTAGACATGTATGTAAATAGCAACTTGCACCAACTTATAACAAAGGTGACACGAAAGAGAAATAAGGAGGAATGAAGAAGACTTTTGTACCAAAGTGGAACACCACCCCAACATAGGAAAAAGTGATCATCAGGTGCTAATAGCAACTGCTCAAATCAAGCGTCAGTCAACTAGCAAAATTTCTAGTATTCAAAACCGTCGTAGAAACTTCTTTAAAGCAAATTATGAGAACATATCCCAGCACCTTGCTAACAAAAACATTACAGATACCAACATTACTGATGTGCAGACTGCATGGACCAACTTTACAAGGAAAACACACAGTGTTATTGAAACTGATGTACCACTCAAAAGATATTTTAAGAACTTCAATATTAATAAACCATGGATTAACAAAATGGTCTTAGACTTGGCAGAAAGAAAAAAATATTTGTGGACGCAGTATAACTTGAATGACTCAAATGAGTCATATAGGAAATATAGGAAGGCGAACAATGAGCTAATTACTGTGGTTAGAAATTTGAGAGTAGAGTATGAGAAAAGGATTGTAAAATGTGGACCTAAGTCATTTTATTCTTACATGCGTCAACAATTGTCTTCAACGGTATCCGTGCCAGCATCGTTGAAGGATGACAGTGGGACAATTATAAGTGATCAAAAAATTGTAGCCGAATTGTTTGCCCGACAATTTGAAAAATCCTATGTTGTGGAATCATCTAACTCATATATACCACAAATACAGATGCCTCGAGTTAAAAACTCCATACAGACACTCATATTTACACCAGATAAAGTAACCAAAACCTTAAAAACATTTAGTGACTCCACTTCCATGGGACCAGATGCTTTGCCGTCTATATTATTAAAACAATGTAGCAATGTCCTCAGTCAACAGCTGGCATACATCATGAACCTGTCACTGGAAAGTGGAAAATTACCTCAAGAGTGGAAGGAAGCCCATGTTACTCCTATATATAAAAAAGGAGATAAGTACCTACCTGCTAATTATAGACCTATCAGCCTCACAAGTATTGTCTGTAGAACTACTGTCTGGAGAAAATAATAACAAATGAAATAAGAGCATTCATAGATTCGGAAAACATTATCATCGAAGAACAGCATGGATTTGTACCTAAAAGATCTACCGTCTCGAATCTACTTGTATGCCTAGACAAGTGGACAAACCATTGGGATAATCATCAACCTACTGATGTTATATATTTAGACTACGAAAAAGCTTTTGACCGGGTCCCTAAAAAAAGGCTTCTAATCAAAATTGAACACCTAGGAATTCGTGGTCAACTTTTACGATGGATAGAGGATTTCCTAACAAACAGGAAATACAGAGTAAGAGTTGGTGAAACACTGTCAGATGCTCATGACGTATGTAGTGGTGTGCCCCAAGGTTCCGTGCTTGGGCCGATCCTGTTTACGTTATTTTTAACGGACTTAAAAAATATAATCGTGTCTGACCTGTCAATATTCGCAGACGATACCAAAATTATGGGGAACCCCTTAATATCACAAAACGTAATCCAAAAAGACCTGGACCAAATAGTACAGTGGACAAGAGATTGGCTGATCTCACTCAATGAGGCCAAGTGTACTGTTTTGCACATTGGCAACAACAACCCTAGACACAGGTACACAATAGACTCTGTGCCATTGCAAGCAGTCAAGTCTCAAAGAGATCTAGGAGTCATTATAACACATAACTTGAAGTGGGAGGAGCACATCATAGGTATAACCAAAAGGACAAACTCAATGTTGTACATGATTAGAAAAGCATTCTATGTTATCAGTAAGGAATTATTTCTCAATATCTACAAGACATACATACGACCTCTACTAGAATACGCTTTCCAAATATGGAGTCCCTATTTCAAAAAAGACATCCAGTTGTTAGAAAAGGTACAAAGACGAGCAACTAAAATGGTGACATCTCTAAGAAATTTTACTTATGAAAAACGTCTCTTGGAACTAAATTTAACCACACTAGAACAGAGAAGGCAGAGAGGAGACCTCATAGAAACTTACAAAATACTTAATAACCACTACAATGTAAGAAACATCGAGAAAATGTTCACAATGAACCCTAACAAGCAACTAAGAGGTCACTCCATGAAACTAAACAAACCTCTCTGTGCTAGCAATCCCAGAACACATTTTCTGCCAAATCGTATAGTGCATATGTGGAACTCCTTGCCAGAAACAGTGATAAGTGCTCCCAACATTAACATTTTTAAAAATAGACTTGATAAACATATGAGAACTTTAAAAACACAAGTGCAGTGATATACACGCATCAGCTTTAAGCTGCTAGTGTATTATATATAATAATAATAATAATAATAGTGTACTGAAGTTACACAATCTGTTATATTCAATAAATCATACTCCCGCGGGACACTTAAGGACGTCAGTCTCTGGTCTGGACGGCAACAGCTTGTTCCGCATAAATTACCATCAACTCGGATCACAAAATCCATGGAAAATTAATATTATATACTGATATAAACCATACTGAAAGTTACAAAATTTTGTTTATGTAATTTACTTAACCAACCATGTTTTACAATAAAAACTTTTTATTATAATGTTTTTTCTGTTCCAAATATTGTACTACCTATATTTAGTAGTGTTGTTATTTTTATGAGCGAATTTTCTAACACTTTATACAGTACTATATCAAAACCTTTAGATCTTTACTTATTTAGAAACAACTGCATATATATATATATATATATACAAAAATCCCACGGCCGATTCTGGTCTTATTTAGCTGAGAGGGTTCGATGAAACGTGACTTATTTTAAGAGTAAGTTCATTAATTAACAATTTGTATTCTTCGTCAACATTCATTCACACTCCTTTGTGTATTAAATCCCTTGGACAGTATATTTAATATGAGACGTAATATGCATTACATAATTACTAAAACTTTTCCTTATTATTAAGACAAAATAAAGCGTACGATAAGACAATGTTGTTGAGATTTTTTCCTAAGACCAATGCAAACTCTTGGCAAATTAGATCTATCGAGCATTATTTTTTATTAATCTATTTTATTCATTTATTCTGTTTATAAATGTTTAATACTATAAACATATAAGGTCATACTATAAGGTCATGTTTGTGATGAGTAATTAGATATGACGCCTTCAATCCTGCCCATCTCTGAACTAGCTTATTTAATTATTATTTATATTATAAGAATAATTCTATGAATATGTAAGTTTTTGATTGCGGTTCATATAAACGAAATAAATATAAAAACTCCAAATCCATATCTGTATAATCTGAAATGATATATTTAAATTTATATAGATAATGGTATATTAAAACAAAGCGATTTGAATTTTAAATGTTTTCTAAACACATTTGAAAATAATTGAACCGATAAACGTGAGTCGATAGCTATTATCGGATGTGTTCGTAATCAGATATGGTGAAGGTGGGTTCATTTCCTAACCAATATTGACTCTGCCGCAATTGGCTCAGAGCACAATTTTCACTCGTTTAACACTCCCGCGAGTCCGCACTCTAGCTGATCACTCGTGATAATACACTAATATGTGTTGCTTATGACCTCCTAGTTATAAATTATAAATAAATTAGAAATTTAACAACAATCACAGTACAAGATTATTCTCTATTATGGGTCTATCATAGAGGTATATGAAGGTATCATGAACCATTTCTTGTCATTCCTTTTTAGGATGTTCTCATAAATTTTTATATGTTTATTTATTTATTTATTTAAATATTTTCCACTTTGAACCCATACCAGTGATCATTTGTGTACATATGTTGTTTTTAATCCTCTGACCCTGATAGAATTGTGATTAGAGGACATAAAGTTTCAAGCCACATTTTCACATTTTCACGAAAGTGAAGTGTTCCTTACCGTATTGCACCTAGTGTTAGATTAAACGGTGAGGCACAGCGCAAAGTAATTATGTTCCTTATCTTTATACTATAATATATGTAATATATATAATATATAACTAAGCTACCATGAATTGCTAAAAGGCATAGTTTAATAAAATAAATATACATTCATAAATCTTTTTAATTGCCTTCCCCTCTATTAAGCTCGTAAGATAATAGAACGATCACTAAGTGTGTAATTAAAGTCATATATGGAAAACATAAGTGCATTCTTACTTCTTCACTAAGCATTAATATTTTGTGAGATATGAGAAGAATATTCAGCAACTAAGAATACACAGCAAGTCACCGCAAGCAAGGAATGGAATAAACTTCCTTCTTCCTTCCTATCGATACGATATTCGTACCTTCAAAAGGCCACCCAAAGACCGGCGGCGATCACTTATCATCAGTGACCAGCCCGGTCGTTTGCCCTCCCCTTTCCAAAAAAAAAAAATATATATATTTTTTATATATAATATAATAATACGTATTTAAAATCGCGACTCGCGTTTATCGGTTCAATTATTTTCAAATGTGTTTAGAAAACATTTAAAATTCATTTGTATTAATATACCATTATCTTTATAAATTTAAATATATCATTTCAGATTATAAAGATATGAATTTGGAGTTTTTATATTTATTTCGTTTATATGAAACGCAATTAAAAACTTGCATATTCATAGAATTATTCATAATCTAATAATATAAATAATAAATAAATTAGCTAGTTCAGAGATGGGCAGGATTGAAGGCATAATATCTAATTACTCATCACAAACATGAGATTATGTTTATAGCTTTAATGTAGATAAGACGAAGGTTCTGATATTTGAAAGAAATGAAGAAAGAACAGAATGTAAGATCAACGTGAATGGTAAAGATAATAGAACAAGTGAATGAAGTGGTATATTTGGGAAGTATGTTTAGCAGGGACGGAAGATACGAAATGGATGTGGAAAGGCGTATTGCTGCCGGTAACAGAGTCAATGGTGCTCTGGCTGCATTGTTGAGACGGCAAAAAGTCAGCATAGCTGCACGTTTGTCTGTGCACAATGCAGTTTTGCTACCGACGCTTTTATACGGCAGCCAAACGTGGGTAACACAGAAGAAGAATGTAAGAAAGATGAATGCTGTGGAGATGCGATCTCTTCGCAGAATATGCGGAGTCAGCCTAGCTGACCGAATCCGCAATGAAGAGATCCACAGAATGGCAGGCACTTGTGAAGATGTTACAGTGAGAATGAAGAAGAACGTGCTCAGGTGGTTTGGGCACGTCGAACGAATGAGTGATGAAAGAATGGTAAAAAAGATTTATACAGGCAAAGTGAGTGGTAAGAGAGACAGGGGCAGGCCTCTAGTGACCTTCGAAAAAACAGTATCTCACGTAAAAAGCAGGAGGACCCCCCGGAGGGCATGTATGAAGAGGTTGATGTCTGTGGCCGAGGCGAAAGAGGTATGCAGGGACCGTAGCGTTTGGCGCTCCGTCGTCTCTGGCTACCCCGCAAGAGACATAGCGTGAAGATAAAGTAAAGTAAAGTAAAGTAAAGTAAAATCTTTTTTAACATTTCTTAGACAATCCTTTGATTGATAGATTACACTAGTACGTCGGCTCGTATCTCTTCACTTTACAAAACAATATATAGTATATATAAAATACTAAATTCTAACCAGTGCTGTACCTAAAATTATCACCCTATTTCTCTCCGCAGACCGTAGACTAATATAATAATGACCCTTGGGACAGACCAAATCGCTGCGATAAAAGGATCTTGGATAAGTAACACAGTAACGTCTTCTAACATATGAGCATCCCGAGACTCACCAAAACAGACGTGTTAAATCGCAATACTTAATAAACTCAGATATAGTACAGAATACGTATAACATAAATAAATAATCAGAATAGAGCTATGGAACGGTATTTATCTTCTAATAATGATTAAAATAATATTGTAATAATCCATATACAATAATATCGATTGAATAACATACAAGATTTTAATATTGTTGTCGTTTGTGAAATAATTCTGTAAACCATCTTAAGTAGGCACGTTCTATACTCAGATGCTTCTCACATATTTTCAAAACCATAAAAGAATTCCTCACCTCAGTTATTATATTTTTATGCAACATTTGAGTGTTTAAATTGTTACATTAAGAATGATGCAATTTAGTCATGAAGAAATATTAATTAAGACTTATTTTTTATATACTTATAAAAATACAAAAATCGTAATATTCGAAATCGTTAACAAACATGTTAAGATATGTTAGGCTTGTTTGAAATCTAAATGAATATGGAATGAATAACACCATTCCCAAAGATTTCAGGTTCGAGCCCAAGTTGTGTCGATGAATTATTTATTTCATTAAAATTTTGAAATATAGTTGTTTGTAATGTTGCTTCATAGATGGTATAATACTTGGGGCTAATATAACAAGTTGCAGAACAGCTATAAAAATGTATCAAGTACCATTTAATTAAATCAATTTTTTAATCATATATGTTAAACAGAAAAATCTCTTACAAAACTCAATCTTATTTCCTCACATGCTGCAATTGAAATAAATTTTGAGAACAATTGCAACAATGAGTAAGCGTCACTAATGACTCGCTGCAGAATTACACTCAAACTGTGCTTTACTACCGTCTTAACCATTGAATTAAAATTCTACTTGCCGATATTGCACATAAAGTTTATAAGAAATTGTGTAAATCAAAAGGTACTTACAGCAAATGTAAAACAATGTAAAACAATCTTGAACAGTTGAAATTCCGATTAATGTTTCTTAATTCTTCTTCGTAAGTATTATATGTTGGTTGACCAGATCGTGCCGTTAGAGAAAATTTCCAAACTTTGTAGCAAAAATAATAGGAATTCAAAAATTAAAGTAATTTACTTAGTAAACTAAACTGAAATTAATTTGTTAATAGGTCATATGTCGAAAAAAATCTCTCCCTTTTTGTTAAATCACTTATTATCACTCGAATAGAACAATAGCTTATCTTTAAATTCCTTAAAGACCTCCCTTTCTTTCGTGTTTTGACCCTGTATTCTACTAAGAAGAAATGTACATGTAAGAAATTTTAATCTTTGTATTAATAAAAACAACTAAATACTTTTTATATTTTATAATATTTTAAACATTTAAAAATAAACAAAAATTTTTTTATTACTTAAAAATTAACTTCTCAATTGAATAGTGATTCAAACTAAAATATATTATAAATTAAAAGAGATTTTACGTATTATTAATATCGAGTGTCAATAAGAATCCATCACCATGACACCTTGTCAAAAGTAAATGTATCTTCCCTTGTTACATCCCACATCAAGATATAAAGATAATATTTCACACCAATAGAGATCGCGTACCGAATTTAAACATTTTATTATAGCCAATAAATCACATTCCCAGTGACTGTGGTTGTGCCGGCGACAGCTTGTTCCGCAAAATTACCATCTGTACTTAGATTAATCGACGTGGACTGCACCAAAACTAAAAAGTATACTTCTCAATTACCAACAATCCATAAAACATTAGTTACATATATGACAATTAAATAATAAATAATAATAATAATTAGTATTCCTCAACGATATTCCTTGTTTGGTTTTGCCTAAAAAACAAATCGAATAATTATTTATAAATCAGCTTTAGTTCCTGATTTCAGACACCAGGTCGGGGGAAAAGGTGTCAATAATTATCAGTTATCGTGTCTTTGAAAATTACTATGGATTTTTTAAAATTAAAGTTCAATTAAAAATAAGTTATTGTTACCTGAGATATAAAATAAAGTAGAGGATAATCAATTAATTAATCAATCAATCACGGCAAGTATACTTGACCTCTTATTTTAATATATCTTAAAAATATATAAAATTTTTCTACAGCAAACAATCTAAAAACAATGATGTTTAATTTAACGAAATTCTAAACTTCAAGGTAAAGCAGAAAATGACAAGAACGCTTTGCAAAAATTAATAATAAATTTTCTAGTGTTAAAGAGCAGAGTCTTTCTATAACATATTGTTCTTGTATATTGTACCTCTTCATTATATAAATATATATAACATTGAGAGGTGAGTTTGGTTCCAGAGCACTTTAGGGTTCAGCCTTAAGGTTTTCCTCATCGACGTTTGGTCCGAATTGAGTAATAGGTTTTTTTTAAGCACCAGTGCGTGAGATTGAAAAAGTTTTAATACAGCAGTCGAGTCCAATAGACACATGTACGTTTTATACCTCTTGAGTCAGAGTATACAAAAGAGTGTTATTTTAATTAATATAAATCTACAAATTTTCACTTAATAATTTACATATATTTTTTTATTATAAGTGGGATATGTTGAAAGTCAGATTTCTTATAAATTCTTAGTACACATTTATTTATTATTTGAAGGAACAAATTACAGCGTCATAAATTATATTTCTTAAAAAAATATTCAAAATATTTTTTAAACTCTATAATAATATGTAATATAATAGGACACAAATAATAATAATGACATGTCCCAAACTAAAGTAAAAACATAAACAGCTATATATGTTCTTCACAAACAAAATTCTAAGTATATTTGTCTTAGTTCTCTCTTATGTAACATTCTCCAGCCTCACTCAACTATTTCACATAATTAAAAACTACAGTCTACACAATGACATGAGTCTAGTATTTGACACCACTTTAGGTCATTTATTGGAAAAGTCCAACAAAGTTTGTCAGCTTTACGTCTTTAGAATTTAAGTAAATTAAAATTTTATACAGTTCTGAGTTTATCTCGAGGTTGAATTTTCTTTGCAATCTTTAGAGAATTGCTGCATTTATTATTAATTAAATGTGTACGTTGTATTTCTTGTTTATTATTAAAAAAAAAAATACGAAAACTAGGAAGTAAACAAATAAAATACTGTAATAACTTGCATTACATCTGCATACCTTAATGTCATTAATAAGATTGACAATCAGTGTCGATTTTATCAAACACACAGAAATAACATTCAAATAAAATACTATAATGACATGCATTACACCTGCATACCTTAATGTCATTAATTAGATTGACGATCAGTGTCGATATCATCAAAGACACAGAAATAACATTCAAATAAAATATTATAATGACATGCATTACATCTGCATACCTTAATGTCATTAATTAGATTGACAATCAATGTCGATCTCATCAAAGACACAGAAATAACATTCAAATAGAATACTATAATGACATGCATTACACCTGCATACCTTAATGTCATTAATTAGATTGACAATCAATGTCGATCTCATCAAAGACACAGAAATAACATTCAAATAAAATATTATAATGACATGCATTACATCTGCATACCTTAATGTCATTAATTAGATTGACAATCAATGTCCATCTCATCAAAGACACAGAAATAACATTCAAATAAAATACTATAATGACATGCATTACACCTGCATACCTTAATGTCATTAATTAGATTGACAATCAATGTCGATCTCATCAAAGACACAGAAATAACATTCAAATAAAATATTATAATGACATGCATTACATCTGCATACCTTAATGTCATTAATTAGATTGAAAATCAGTGTCGATGTCACTAAAGACACATAAATAACATTCAAATAAAATACTATAATGACATGCATTACATCTGCATACCTTAATGTCATTAATTAGATTGACAATCAGTGTCGATCTCATCAAAGACATAGAAATAACTTTCAAATTAAACCAATGGACAGGCAATAAGTATCATTTAATTTGTGCGTGTAACGTATTTCTCTATTCCATAGGAATGATACTGTTTCATATGATTGAGAACTGAACTCCAATAAATACATGCATCGTAAGTCATTTGTGCTTAGTAAAAAAGAAATTATTGTCTAAAATTCGTAATCCTGTATTTTCATGACATCATATTTTTTATTAAAAATTTTTTTATTCAACAGCACGTCATATATTGTTTTAACAAAGTTGTAAACATCGTATTTTCTTACCTTCATTTAATTATATATTAATTAAAAAAAATAAAATAATCCTGTAATAAAATTATAATTGGTATAAAAATATAACCAATATTTTTAACAGTTAATTAATACAAGCCTTTTATAAAAACAAAAATAATAAAATGAATTTAAAACAAGGTAACAATTAATATTTTATCGTTATCAGACATTTAAAAGCCGAAGACTTTGATATTTGTGATGGAGAGCGAGAGAGTGATAATATTTGTTATATATACATGTATGCCGTACCATTAAATTTCGTCATAAAATGTTAGATTTTTATGTATCGTTGGAAAACATAAAAACAATTGGATTAATAAATAAACAATGAAAGATTTACTACCTCCAAGGGTGTTTAAGCCGATATGACGATAAGCGGTATGTCGTTATATAAATAGAAATAGAACTCATTATTATTATTATTAGTATGTTATTTATAACAACTTGGTCGCTGGTTCTTGTATAGTGTCTATAACGTGTCAGTTACGACCTAGAAACCCTTGGTTCAAATGATGGTTTTCTAGTTCAAAACTGCATAATATTATATAACTTTGATAATTTATCCAACTACTGCCCTAAGTATTTAACGGCATAAAGTCAATCTGCATCTCCAGCAACAACTAAACTACTTTGTAACTATCTTAGGAAATAACGATCGTGCTGGACTCCGCAATGGAAATCCTCATCTACCACATATTACTCTGACTCTTTTATATGTCAGCAAACAGAATTATTTGATTGACTAATTCCTTATCCAATTTGTAATTTTTTAAAAACCTATTTAAAAGACTTTGTTCTATGATAATATGTTAATTTAATATTATCTTTCAGCTTAAAATGTACAAGAGCCTTAAATAAGAGCATACATTAAAACTATTTAATCGTATTTGTTTACTGAAAATAATTTTTTTTTACTTAAAATTTACTATTTAAACCAAAACAGAGAGTTCCAAAAATGTCTCTCGCTCTTATTAAATTGTCAAACTATTTGGACTAACCTCAGACTTAAAAACCTAAATAGCCCTTAAATTTAATTCAAATTTACAACATGCGTAATAATCGTAATATATTGTGTTAACTCCTTCTTCAACATTGTTAAAACATTTTAGAATATAAAGTTTATTTATATTTATGTCCCATTCTGTTTTATCTCAGTGTATGTCGTAACTTAACACTTAGAATATTGCATTTTTCTGCTACTACTTTAATTACATAACAGGTTAAGTTATACGTGATTATTCTACTTGGCAGCTTTCCTTGCTTATGAGTTGTAGAAATTCGCTATTTGAATACAGATAAAGCTCACTTACGTTTCTATTAAAAATTTTACCAATGTTACCAACATTACCATATATAATATTATTACTCATTATTGAATTAATTAGAACGATTGATTAAGATTTTGAGGAAAATGTAAGACGTCCCATTAACGTCCCAACAGAAACACATTTCCAGAAACTTTTACATATAGAACGCTAAATTCATCAAGACAAGTCTTTTGGAGATGCAATTTGAGAGAACTTTGTCTAATGTAATAATAATTTGTCATTCTTAAATAAGACCTAAACAAATATAAATTTTTAGTGTTATTTGAGACAGTCCAATGTTTTATGATGATCAAACCTATTTCGTAACAATCGTAACAATGTGTTTCCTTCACTAATGACAACCTGCAAAATTACATTAGACCGATTAACTACTTTTTCAGCCATTAATTCAACTTTCCAACATGGCGTATAAAGTTTACATGAAACAAAAGGTGCTAACAGCAGCAAAACATAAGAACGTGTAAACAACTTTAATTACTATTTATCCTCATCAAAGCCTTATAAGTTCTACACAAACTTTTAACTAACATAGTATTAACAACATAAATTTAAAACGCAAGTAAATACAATTATTATATATTTATATTAAAAAAAATGTTTTTCATAAATAATCGTGTTTTTTTAGTTTTTGTTATTTCGATGCCTGATATATAAAGTATATACAATGTATTTATCGGGTGTTGTGTGAAATATTGAACACACTGATATTTTTGTATGAGAGCGCGCTCATTATAAATACTAACAATATTGAAGGACAATAATTTGATAAATACTATACATACAAAGCAGCATTAAGTGTTAATAAAATTATGTTTATATATGGACAGTTCTCGCTCCTACGCTTCTATTCAGCACTTCCACGGAAGCGACTCCCTTACATTACGATATTAAACAAAACCAAATACATTTGATACAGGTTTAACTAAATTATATTTATTTACTTAATAAAATTGTTATTATTCTACCGAATACTCGTATATATCTATTATTACTGTTTAATGGCTACTGTTTATAAATATATTATTATTATACTTATGATAAAACGGTACAAAATCGGTATAAAAACTTAAAATGTAAATACCGTCAATTTCCTAACACAAACAAAAACAATAGAATTTAGAAATATTATCCAACACTTTACTTTTTAATGGCATCATACTTCTGCTGTCTATTTGTTACAGTGGAGTAAGTAAGTAATAAGTATTTAAATACTTCACGTTTGAAATCGTTGTAAAAACAATCAATACTTAAAATGAAAAAGATAATGCTTTTTACAACTTGTGATGTGTAAAAGTACCAATGAAATATTGCAAAACTTCGTAACAATCCTGGGACGGAATAAAATCCAGTTTTGCATACTTTTTATTACACGTGGGTTTTTGTATAAAGAACCTATCGCGACGTATTTGAATAGGAATTGAAGCCTTGATACTGAAAGCGAAACTACATTACCTTTATAGCACCAGTAGAATCAGCTCAAAAACAATATTTAAATTAAATGTCATAGTGTCTTGATTAATGTCGCTACAGCGGTATTTTTTATATGATTGCCAAAAATTAAAGTTATGCAGCAAAAGTATAAAAATCATAAATTTTATCAGTGTAAAATATAAGCTGATACTATTAATACATTTAAAAAAATAAAAACATTTTAGTCTTAAGTGGTGTGTATATTTTTGCATAATTCATTTGAAATAAAATATTATATACACTACTATGATCCAAACATATTTTGTACGACCTATCAAGTACACGTAGAATACTTTCTGAACACTGTGACCTCGCTGTGAAGTGTGTAAGGTCTTTAACTAGTGACATAAATTCAAGCCCCTAGGTTGTAGGACGTAAGTCGCCTAACATTGGATGTGATATGTAAGTGTGTCAATTTGTAAATATTTTAAACATTCATTTTTCACTTCTAACTTACGGCAGTTGTTTATAAAGCAATTTTATCAAAACAACCCCATTTGTCCGTTAATCGTCTAATTAAAAATAGGTTAAAAAAATAAGGTTTGTTTAATTAATTACATAATAAAATGAAATATTTTTTGAGTTTGAAATAAGAATTGAAGATTACGTAATATTATCCAATATTAAAAACGCTATTTAAATAAACACAACAAGATCATATTTCGTAGGTAAGAATATAATCGAAGATAAATTACTCCAAATGGACATAAAAACGATGGGGTGAAGACATTTGATTTTGCAACATAAAAATTTATTTCAAATTATTTCTGTAAAAAAATAATCTCACACACCAATATATTAAGACTTTAATATTCATCCCTTTAGCAAAAATAAATATCCATTATAAAATTATAAAAATGAATAAAATAATATATTTACATTTACCACAATAAAAAGAAACAATTTGAATGACACAATAATAATATATTTCGATACATCTTTATAAAATACAATTGAGTAAATAAATGATTGTATTTATAATGTTGGAGTGTGTTGGAGCTCTCAACAGATTTAATATCGTGAAATATGAATGTATGTAACCGAACAATTGTCTGAGATCAGAAAGTTTTTAATTTATAGAGAACTATGTTATGATACTGATTTAAAATTATAGAAAAGCCTTGTACAGTAATCAATAGGTAAGTGTCCAGTGAAGAAATACAAAGAATAGTAACTTATGTTGATTTAGGGTAAAGAATAGTACAAACTTATTTATTATTTCTTTATTTGTTTACCTGGTGTTACTATTGATGCTGTTATTAATGTCGCTGGTGGGAGAGAATTGTATGAATATTGAATGTAGAATCTGGGGAAAAAGGGGGGTAGTCTGATATATGGTTTTATGGTGTTCTTCATCACTGTACGACACGCAGCATACTTTATACTGTTTTACAGCGTGAGGTTAGTCCTGCCCCTTAAGAACCGGTTTAGGATCATCATACCAATAATGTTATGTTATATTTTATATTTAAAAAATGAGCCAAAATTGAGCCAATATTTATAAATTGGTAATTTTAAATTCCATCAAGAACGTAACATGTAAAGAAATGCCCGCCTTGCAACGCTTAATTCAGTATGCCTACCTATGGAGCAGCTCTCTAATCACTTTGTCAATCGATACCTTGTCAGTTTACTAATGACATTTTGATTATAACTATATTAATATTACCTTTTATACATCTCAATGAATAGATTGACTTGGCAAACGCACGCGGCAATATTAATTAATTTCACTTAGAATTATCTATTACTATAAAAAAAACACTTATACTTTTTAAAAAGCACTTTACTTAATATTACTGTTTGTGTGGTCTTAGCGTATGTGTATTACTTATGTCCGTTTGTATAAATGTACCTTTTAAATAATAAATTATTTTTCCAAATAGATGCTATGATTCCGGAGGTTACTCTTCATGTATGTATGTATATGACACTCAAAGTTACTGTTTTAAACATATTTTATTAATAATTAGTAATAATTATTCAGAATAATATAAAGATTAAAATAATTTTTAAATTTGGGGATCGACGTTTTGACTTCTATCCATGAATATAACAACTATATATATATATATATATAACAACTATATTATATTTTTACATTATATTCCTGTCTCTAAACATCAGTCTGCGGTAATATGTATTAACATATATTATTTAACCGCCGCGGAGTTAAGATTAAGGTGGATTAAGATTAACGCCTTGAAGGTGGATGTTTTACGTTGATCAAAATAGTATAGACTTTTAAAATAGGTTTAATAACAATTTTAACCGATTAAGATTTCATAAAATGATTAAAATGATATTTACAATATATAGATTTTTATTATTTGAAGACTATATCTATACGAGTATCTATATCTGCAGAAGATAAATAATTATGATTTACAAGGAACAAATACATGAAGCTTTATATAGACGGATATTAGTTTATTAAACATTAAATAAAAAGAACACTAAAATATTAGTCACGGAATAGTGACAGTATTACAACATATTCAACTAACTAAATATCTATTGAATAAGTTTTATATTTATTAATTAAGCCGCTGATTTAAACAGTTGTTTCTTAATTAAAAAACACACACCAGTTTCTCCATCACTGAATTCTTTTATATTTTATATTCCTTTGCACGGCAGAAACAATGCGGCTGGCGAAATAAATCTCGCAGCATGGTTCTATTGAATAAATATTTAATTTAAATCAGCGTAATATTGTTTAAATATTATTTCTTTATAAATATATTTTTATACATTTTCCTTTTTACAGGCCGGGGTTTGTAGTTCTCTATATTAAACAATGTATAACATATCTTATTATTAATGCTACTAATACTTAAATAACATAAGTACATAAAACAGAATATATAAATACCATCCACAGTGATTAAGTCCACAGCAATACAACATTGTACATTTTTAATCGCTTTATGAAGATTCAACGCCTTAAATAATAATACATGCATCTTAGGTATATATTTCAAATGATATTTGTTGAAATACATTTTATTTTAATTAGTAGAGGAATGATATCAACGTTGTATAATCTAAATCAAAACGTAATGATATTATTTATTATCTCTGAAATAACACATGCGATGCGCGAACTAGAACCATCGCGACTGCAGTCATGCTCTATGGCGGAAATAATCTTAACGTGTGATATTTCCATGTTAATTACAGATCGTTGGTTGACATTATTACATAATCCAGTCTTTAATTTATTATTGTTTTAAAAAAATAATAAATAAATAAGATATGCTTGTCTTGTACTTGTGTAAATAAAATGAAAACATTTCTAAAAATAAAAAAGCAGGGTATAGAAATTAATCAGTATTTAATGGTTTTAAATTTATGATAACATCAACAGTATTCAATATTTACAAACATTTAGACTCAGTTACATTTTATAAATACCTTAGTGTTTTAAGAAAATGTTAGTTTGTTTGCGTATAAAAGGTTCAGAGCTCTTTTATTTGAATTCTGATAAAAATTTATTTCACTTTACTATTACTGTTAAAAATAAATTAACACAAGAATATATAAAAGCTAACTTTGGTTATATAATATAATAAAAAATATTTAAAAGCGACAATAAAAATATCATTCGATACATCTTTATTAAATCTAATTGTATAAATATGTGTATGGGTTATGTTGGAGCTCTCAAGAGATTGTATATCGTAAAATTCAATGTATCAAACAGAAATACTGTCTGACAAATAAAAATATTTATAGAGAACTGTCTTACGATACTGCATTATACATGTTGGAAGAGGTTCTACATTAAACAGTAGGAAAATATCAAATGTCGGAAGAAACACAGTTACTTTTATTGATTGAAGATAATCAGAAGTATCTACTTATTTATTATATTTTCTTATTTAATTTTACTGTCTTTCATTGTCTTTCATTGGAGTGTATGTATCTTGATGTCTCTGAGGAAATCAAGGGGTAGGGTCATGTTAGGTCTTATCAAATGTAACTGTATCATAACAAATACTTGAAGCCGTTTCACTCTGCTGTGTATCACTACTCCGAATAGACCATCATACTGCTTGTACATTTAATATAAAAAACAAGATAGGAATATAAACTATTGGGTAGACCTCGAAGAATTCGGTCTGCCCATTCATTTGTCCCCTACTTTCGAATTTTGGAAAAATTTCTTCACAGGACGTCTTCTTATGACCGCCTGAGTCCGAAATGACCATTGGTCAAAAAGTTTATATATATATATATATATATATATATATGCGTGCGTGCGTCCAGATTCGACTTTTGTCAGCACGATAGCGGCCGCAGTTTCGCTCGGATCGCTTTCAAACTTTGCACAAAAATCAACCATCCAAAAATGAAGGTCAAGTTCGTTAACCAGAGAAATCCGGTCACAGGGGGCGCTAGGGCCTCACTTTTTCTGATTTCAGTTTATCGACCATAACTTTGTCCCTATACAAAGGAGATCAATCGCGTTCATATTATAAGATGTCTTTGATAAATACCTATAACTAATGTAGATAAACCGAAAACCTAACTTCAATATCTTAGGGGTGGGGGTAAAAAAACCGAAAATTTTTGGAAAAAAAATCATAACTTTTTTCTGGTAAACATTCTTGCATCACAAGTATTTTTAATAGAAAGGTTATTTTTTACTCTAAATTTAGGTACCAAAAGTTTTTCCGTAAAAGGTACCGTATCCAAGAAAAAAAATTAAAACCACTTTTAGCTTGTAAATTTTAGGTAGGTAAAACCACGGCAACTTTTTTCTGGTAAACATTCCCTCCTCGCAAATATTTTTAATAGAAAGGTTATTTTTTCCTCAAAATTTAAGTACCAAAAGTATTTCCAAAAAAGATACCTTTTCCGAGAAAAAAAATTAAAACCGCTTTTTGCTTGAAAATTTTTGATGTAAACAACGGCATCGTGTATTATTCTTAGGTAGTGAGTTATATTTTAAACGAGTTACACACGAGGTCTACCCACGCGTGTCCCCCTGCGGGCACGGATTTTTTCCTTCAAATTACACATTACCTTATGGGGAGTCATAGTATATAACATTTTAAAAGTGTATAAAATAAATATGATAGAATCTGATCGCAGCACACATATTTGATTGCGAGTAACTAGTTAACATTGGAGGCACACACTCACAAATCTGTGCATCCATTCTGATAAAATTTGTGTGTGTACAACAATCTTTGTTTTTTCATCATCTATTTCTTCAGGTTGCTATCTTCTGTAATGCAAATGTTCAAATTCAAACACTACTAATAAATCTCTTTGAAGCTAAAAATAGCTTTGATTTTTCTAAAAAGTTTCCTTTGTATGCACGAGCGTGCTTTATAAAAAGCGTGGCACTTTATAAGCTTATGAATAAACATATACGCTTGATACTTTAAATTCCTCTTGAGTTGTTAATCTTTATATATGAAGAAGTCTCATAAAAAGGAATATTAGTACCAACATAAATTTACAAAAAAATAAAACAACATAGCACATATTATTATACTTAAAAATATACAGGGTGGGCCATGAATTATTGCAGCCCATACAGTTACCTTAGGAGAGTGAGAGTGGCCTTTCATGTTTAGCTTTGGGATTTTCGCTGCTCCAATACCTGGAATTCTGTTTGTTTACATGTCCATTTAGGTGGAAATGGGCTTCGTCAGAGAATAAGATGTTGTCAAAATTACTGAATCGAGTTAATATTGTTTCGGCATATGACTTACGCAAATTTAAAGCATTAGGGTTTAGTTCTTGCACTATCTGGATCTTATATGGATGTAATTTCAAATCTAATTTCAAAATACGGCGTAATGATGTGCGGGATAATCCTAATTCAGCCGAACGTTTGCGCGTCGATAAATCTGGATCACGTCGAACAGAAGCGGAAACTTGCTGCACGTTTTCTTCGCTTCGAGAAGTCCGCGGGCCGCCGGTTTGTTTCACATTTAGTGTAGATCCCGTCTCTTCGAACTTCTTCACCCATTTCTTTATTAAAGGAGCACTTGGACACTGACTTAAGTCGTGTAAACCATATTCAACGCAAAATAAGCGTCTCACAGTAATGAGCGAAAAGTTGTTTAAATAAAACTGTTTCACACAGTAAGCGCGTTGTGGCCCCGTGAAGCGATCCATTGCGACTAAATTTTCAAGAAGCGAGCTATTGCCCCCGCCCGCGCCCGCGCCCCGCGCGTCAATAGTTTGCGTGGTAAGTTACATTTAAATGTTAACGAATTCTTGACCCACCCGATATTATGAATTGGAGACATTTACAAAATAGTGCTCCTAATTCCAAAATATGTATTTTAATTTTGAGAAATATATCTCGTAATTGTACTTTTTTCTTTTAATCTAGTCATTATTTTAATTTCATTATTAGCTCTAGGGTCTTCCTAGAGAAAACACTAAACGCTGATTGTAATGTTTCCGCCATTTCAATAAATAGTAAATTCGTATTGAATTTACTTCAAATGTACAATTTATTTGTATCATAATAGATTACAATAAAAAATATGTTTATGTTATCTTTATATATAATAGAAATGTAGGATGGTATTCAAACTGGAGTAAAAATTATGGGGTAAATATAGGGGATAATTTTTTATATACATAGATTATTTTTCATTTAATTTAATCTTTGAAGGTTTTTTTATACTATTGTATCAGAAATATATAAATCAGGCTGATATGTTATTAATAATAACGATTTTCTTATTTTTGACATATAACTCTAATACACGAAAATAATCCTCATAATGTGGGGGGTTTTATAAAGATATACATAACGAATACAAAGTACACTCGGACTTGGCTAAGCGATCCACAGACAACTGTCGAAGGTTGAAATCAAGGAAACTGTCTTCAGCTCAGCAGTCAGGGTCACTAACGATTAATTCAGAATATTTTGGAAATTCTTGAATTATTAATAATCTAGTTAATCTGTTGTCAAATTAATAATCATTTGATCCTAGAGTTCATTTTATCAGTGATCAGTTTAGATTGAAAACATGGTTATTGTGGAGATGTCGAAACGAAAAACGTCGGAGTTTCATTTATACAATTACATTGAAGATTATTTTGGCTCCAGCTTTAAAAGTGGTACTTATGATTTATAACAATTATTAGTATTCACTTGAATGCTGAATGTCATTTTAACTTAAAGAGAATTGTGCAAGAATACTATAAACTATTATAAATTAGTTTAACTTTGTCGAAGATATATCAGGATGTATTTTATTTAATACTTGTACAAGACTATCCATGTGGAATAAAGATGTTACACGTTCGTAACATTCGTTCAGAACTATCCTCAAATGTTGACAGTTCTAGATAGACATATTGTATACTTATCATATATATTGTTTTGTACTCTTTGAAAACTATTCTACACCTCTATAAAATTCAATATCTAACAAAAAAAACATAAAATCAATCAGTCAGTTCAGTTCAGTTCCGTGTAAACCAGTCCCTTTATCCTTATAGATTTTTCACCACAATCATTATAAATCCTGTAATCATCATGTAATCATGTAATCATGTAATCATGCCGTCAATATTATGAACGAGAATATCTCTTGACAGTATCAGTAAGCTATATCGCGTTTCATAGACAATATATACTTTACGTGTTACGTAGGAGGAGGATCATAACTTTATTCAAATTCATACTTATAATATTTAGGTAGGCATTTACACGCACTTTGAATCGTAAATTATTACATTAATAAGGTCAGTAAGTCAGTCGTAAGTAAGTTAGTTACCACCAGGACGGAATGCTGCTCTGATGAGAAGAGCCATTATAATACCAACCCGCAAATGAGTCAAGAACCTAAGTGCCACACATATTAATAAACTAAATTACTTGAATGCTATAATAAGATTTATTAATTAATTTACTTTTAATTTTAATTTTTTAGAATTTAGAATTTAATCCCAAATTATTAATTTAGTATTTAAACCCAAACTTTTAATTTGGACATTGATTCCACGTACACGTAACAGAACACTGTTACTGTTATATACCGATTTTTATCTATTGCTGTTCAATATCGGGGGATTCTTAATTAAATATTTATATTTCAGCAACACAACACACAAACAGTATGTATTATATAGTATATTTAGAGAAGTTGGTTACCTTCTTGATGAAGTGACTATAATGTGCCAGTCATATGGCGATAACAGAAAAGAAGATAAAACAGTTTTGCAGTTACAACGAACAAAACATAAAACAATAAACACAAAACGATCCTTTTTATCATTAACCTATAAAAGAACAAACTTCACGAAGAGCATCATTCACGCAATGCAGTGTATTTTATTACTTAATATAAAACAAATATTGAACTTTGCTGTAGAATATTATATTTTTGTGCATCGTTGTTCAATATCGTTGGATTAATAATTAAATATTTATATTTCAGCAACACAACACACAAACAGTATGTATTATATAGCAAACTTAGAGAACTTGGTCGCTTTTTTGATGAAGTGACTATAATGTGCCAGTCATATACAAGAATTCCTTGTTTAGAACGGTCATATCATGTACAATTTTCATTCATAATAAAGTTTTTCCCCTTGTCACTTGAAAGTAATGAATAATATTAATATTAATTATAACTTAACTTCGTCCAAAAGTCAACCGATGGATATAAAATATAACAGAACGTCTCATAAATAAGGCGTCAAACTTGATGAGACCATCAATTATTCTCGGTCATTATTTAAAAGAGATCAAATTGTCAACCAATGATAATTATAGAGAATGTCAAAACTATGAGGCCTCACCTCAAACTAAAAGCACTATAACTCAAACTGAAGTGATTATTCAAAATACGCGTAACAGTCACAATGTTCCTAATAATCGAAGTTAAACCCTACTTAAACCCATTGTCTAAATATTTCGGAATATATCATTTATTTATATTCACGTCCATTCTGTTTTATCTCATTTCAATGTCATTACTGAATATTGGATATCCTGATTGTACATTTAACAGTAGGTACGATGGAAGTTTAATTAAGAAACAGCAATTATTATCCAAAGAAGAAAACATTATTGTAATTATATGTTTTGTAGCTAATTTGTTCTGTGCAGCAAAATAACGGTTGAAGTTTTGCACGTCTTTAGTAATACATAATAGATTAAGCCTTTCTTGAAGCTACTTTAAAAATCATTAATGTTTTTAATGATGACGAGCTTCCGAGTCACAAGAAAACTTACTCTACTTTATTATTAGTACTTTTAAAGTCGGTCTTTTAATTTTATTTAAATATTTATGAACAAAATGTTATATTTATCGATATTTTCATGGCACAACATTTTGTTCTAAGTGGTATTTGTTTTTAAAACCATAGCTTTTAATATCTGAATTCACGTTTTTTTACTGTACTGTACTGAAGCTTTTACATCCAATGTTAGGCAATGTTTTCCAACTTATGTAAAATGAGTACATAAAATAAAAATTTGGAGTTAGTAATAATATAAATTCGCCCACGTTTGCTACTATGTCCTCGTCGCGGCCGCTTGAGCGGACATCTCTGTTATGTTTAACAACCGGTACATACCTAACCAACAATGTCTACAACCTATCTACATACCTAATGGTACAAGGTAAGGTTTACAATAGAGTTATTCACATTTTAATTGTTTTAATAATATATTTAAAAATATAATTGTAATACTCGCAGTTCCAGACCCTGGTCCAGTTCAGGAGTTCTCTGTAACAATGAGTCGTTGTATCACTTTATTATTCTCTCATTTCTTTAAAAAATCTGAATAAAATTATATAATTTTTTAAGGTTGTTATTTTTGATGTAACTCGCTCATCAATTATCCATAATCTGTTTCACTTGGTTACCTTGCTAGTACCTGCTATTCTAGATAACTATGAGTATTAATGACAATAAGAATCTCAATCCATTCACATTGTACTTTACTTAACCCTACTTTTTATAAATCTACTTTTATATTTTAAAATCCTAGGTGCCACTGACAATGGACAAACGAAGATATACAATTAAAAGTGAAGCTTGCAAGTTAACTGTGTGTTGTAGTCACACAGGTACAAAACGAATACATTGTATACTTTTTATCAAATAACAATAATAATCAATAACCCTGACACCTCGTCAAAAATAAATTAATCTTCTCTTGTTCCATCCTTAATCAATGTATAATTTCAAATCAATACAGATCTCGTCCCGAATTTTGATATTCTGTAATATCCAATAAATCATACTCCCGAGGGATACCTAAATACGACCGACTGTGGTGAGGGCGGCAACAGCTTGATACACATTATTACAATTGGTATTCATTTTTATCTCCATAGACTGTACTAAAATATATTTTTTCACCTACCAAAGTTCCACGAAACGTGGCTCATATAAAATATAGAATCATTAGGTAATTGTTACTCCTCCTTACTATTCCTGCATTCACTTTGACGTGACTTTACGTCAATTAATTATATTTTAAATAGCTCGTAATGTAGGCATATGTTATGTTCGAGACATGAAAAAAAATGCCGTAATTGACTGAATGAGAAGGAAGTAAGCGTATTTCACTAATTTGTAGCAACACATTGTATGTCATGCCTTCACACCTAAACTAAGTAACCAAAACCGAACCATCGGATTTTTATTACTTTTTGTATATATTTTGTAGATATTTTGATATCAAAAGAAAGAAATAGGATACTTTCTCCTGAAATTAAACGATGTTGCCAGGTGCGAAATGAAAAGTCACTATTCATTAAGGTGTAAAAAGGGTAAAGTTAATACAATAAAATGTTATTTGTAAAGTGACAAGGTATCTATCTATCAATTATGACAAAGTGGTTGCTGCTCCCATATATAGGTGTACTGAATTAACCGACAGGGTTTAGATTTAGATTTTGATACCATTTTACATTATTTATTGGTGCATGGTATCATTTTACTTAATTTTTAAAAGTTCGAGGAAGCTTCTCTTTTTATTTAGAACTTAAATAAATTTAAATTTGAATATCGATGCTTCAAGTTCAGGACTTTGGTCGACAACTTTCAGAGTATATGTTTTATAATTTTAAACACATGTCTATTAAGGTGACATCCTCATTAAAAAATAACTAATATCTAAATTTAATAAAATATTGACAATAACTAAAGTCTTTACTGTAATTGTATAAAAATATTAAACATAGAATGGGACTTAAAGCAGTTTTCCGGTTCGCTGACCGTAAAGAAAACATCATAAAACAATAAGTGGAAAACATTCCTCTTTTATTGCGTATTACCCAATAAGAAAATAAGCCTCATGAAGAGCATCATTCGCTCAATTCATTGTATTCTATTACTTTCTATGATACAAATAGCAAAGTGTTATGATAAGAGATATTATTATAACAACGCATTATAATAATTTATGGTAAATTTGGTGGCCGTTTTGATTAAGTCTGAAAATAACTAGTCCGAAGCCCTATTTACTAATTCCAACTTCGCCCGTAACTTTATCGTCGTATTTCAATTTTTGTACTTCACACTATAGAAAAATAGAAAAACATTTAGGACACATTTTCATATAATATTTTTATCTAGATCGATCATCTTCTTGAATTTTGTGTTAATTTTAATATAATAAATGGTAGAATTCGATTCAGTGCGCCATAACATGATTATTTATTACAAAATTTAAAAAAAACATCAAATATGGAGATACAACCAACAGTATAACCAATGTATATAATAATATAGGTGGACAATTTTATACAATATATTATATATGTTATAGGTGTATCAATTTAGAATTAGCGAGAAGGATATACATAATAAATACTCTGCTCTATAAGACTGTAAGTAAGTACATTAAACATACATCTTTGTAACAATTAGTTTCTTTTTTATTTAAGTTAAACTGAAATAGAAAATCCCAAAGTTCTCCTCGCCCCTTTAAAACTGTCAAACTATTAGGACTTTCCTCAGGATAAATACATTATACATCTCAAACAGAAATATTTTATGTTTAATTATTTATTTATTTTTATTTATTGGTATGTTCAGTAGTATTCGAGTTCCTTTAAGAAACCAGGAAGGAATATTATTAAAATTAAATATATAAAAAATAATTATTATTATTAAAAGAATTAAATAAATAAATAACTATCTGCAACAAACTTACCGGTAGAAGTTTTGTACTAGTAATAACATAATATATTAAGCTGAACTACGTATTGCACTTAGAAGTTTTCTCTGCAGCAACTTTTAAAATCTTTAATGATTCTAACACCTTAAGTGCTTCCCACTCTCGAGAAAACTTATTCTGCTTTATCATTAGTACCTATCAAAGCGACCTTTAAGTCAACATTTCAATTCTTAAGAAAATACAAAATATTATTTTTACTGTTCATTAATGACATTATATCTTGTTCGTTTACATATTTTGTTTTTAGAACCATGCAGTTTTTGTCTGTTATACGTATACTGTTCGGAGTACCGACCAATTAAATTATTATAAATATCTTCAAGTCGTATTTATGTAAGCATGTAGATTTTATTGAAAGGAGGAATTGCAACAAGGCTGTGAATATAGTACTTAATCGGGAGAATGAAAAATCAATAACCAATAGGGATAATTATATTTTGGAGGATATTTATAAGCTAATGTTAAAAATACAAACTTGCCAGGATTGTGATGATGATAAAATGAAAGAATGGTTCACTTGTGACAGTAATGATCAGCTGTTGGATTATGTCGAATGACAAATTGTATAAAACATATTGCAGATAAATAAACAGCAGCAAAAGAAAGAAGATGAAACAGACGAAAATCTAGACGTAGAAAAGATGCAGAACTATCTCATTATGAAGCACTTCAGATTCTGGAACCAACTCTCGAGTGGATAGAAAAACAAATATTGAGTGACACCGTGAATTTACTACACCTGAAATGAATTCATAATATAGAAGCGATGAAAAGAAAAAGTAGTTTAAGCCAAAAGACAATGACCAAATCTTTGAAACCAAATTAATCTCATTACTTTATTTCATTATGACCAAAGATAAATGCATACTATAAACAAATTATATATACGTACGTACATAAGTATTTTATTTCATAATCTAATGTATCTCTTAATACTTTATTAGTAAACATTGAATGTCTTTGGTATGTATTAGTTGTTTTTAATAATCGTAAAACATTATTGTACACACTCCATATGCACAAAACCCGCTTCTTTTCATACATTCGATTATCCTGATTTTCCATTGTCCGAACGCCTAACGACAACCATTGTCAGAGTTTGGTTAATCGAGTTTCTACTGTACCCATAATATTTACAATAATAATCTTTATTATCGACGTTATAATTTTCCGGGTATTTGTTTTAGAAACTTTATTCATTAAAAGATTTCGCATCGATCTTTACATGTTTTACGAATTATAGAGACTTTTCAGAATATTATGCCAAATACAATTCCATATATTATAATAACGACAAGGCCAAAGAAACAAGTTCCCACTGAGATGAGCGATGAAAGAATAGCGTGATATATTTCGCCCACGCCAATAATTTGGAACAAGACAAATTGGACGGAAGGTGATGTTTGTTAGCGTGACAAATCTACTGGAAAGATGAATTATAATGTATTACGGTACCGACTCATTGTCTAATGCAGATTGTAGTTTCATTTTCACAAAAACCACAAAAACTAGTTTACGTTTTTATAGAACAAAGTATAAAAAAAATTACGAAAATTATTAAAACTTATATATTTCAATATTAATTAATAAACAATATCCTACCTAATACAACATGTATGTATTAAAAATAGTATTAGCGTATCAAAATTAATTATTGAATTATAATATGAATGGTTTTAAATTATCAATACTTTTAAAAGGACATTTGGTCTTTCTTCATATCGGCCTCTCAACCTTGAAACTTAGTATCTGTATAGATATTTTATTAAATTATTTATTTTCACTGAAATTAATAAAATGGTTTTGTCAGGTCTTAAAATTCCTTTTTTTAATGATTTTCTGAATCTATATTTTCACACGTGAAGCTAAAACTTTGTACCCCTTTTTACAAAAGGTACGTGGATTGAGGAATGTGTAATTTGACACAGTTGAAGGAGTACAGAAATATTATTTTTTATATTACATTTTTATAGAAATACAATCACTTAATATAATAATATATTACACACACTACCATACGATACAGATTCAATGATTACGTTTACACTATCCATGTCAGTCAGTGTCAAACAGTTGCAGATTAGTGATGTCAGTTTAAGTAATAGAATAAAAAAACATAATATAAATATGTAGGCAATGGTTATAAGAAGTCTTTTTGTCCAAATCGTTGTTAGACCACTAGTATAAATAAAGATCTATTTCGTTTCATTATAAAACAGATAATAATTACTAAAGAGTTTTGTTTCTGCAGTATTTGAACCATTATTCAACTTTTAAATTGTGTAAATACTTTTCTCTTTATTTATAATGGCAGAGATTCCACTTTCGAGTCCTGACTGTATAAATAATTATTTCTTTCTCTATTTGTTAAAAAATAATAAAAGCTTAAAATAATTAAACAAGTTTATAAACAATTTCCATCACATTTTATAATATTTACGCATTGAACACAGTTCATGAAACCACCATGCATACCTGAAACCACCTCGACTATGTGTATAAATAGCCTTCACAGTTTAACAAAGACCAATTTATCTTCACTTGTTGTATCCCAAATCAATATATCAAGATATTATTTCATACCAATACAGGTCGCGTACCGCATTTACGCATTTATATGCAATAAATCACACTCCCGAGGGACTCCAGAATACGTCCAACCCTAGTGCGGACGGCAACAGCTTGTTCCGCATAAATTATCATCACAGGTCACAGAGCCTGTGCCAAATTAATTAAATATTACCCATACTGGAAACCACAATTTTTTTTAGAAAGCGTAAGAGAATAAAACGTAGCCCATGACACTAAAAAATAAATAACGTTAAATATTGTTTAATGTGACTTACCTACAATTCACATTTGAGAGGCTCGGGATCGACTTTCTTTAATGCACAGTTATGTTATTTATTGAACATAGATACATTACATTGGAAAAGTTTTACTTAAAACTTAAAACTCGAGAAATATAAAAAGAAGTATACAAATATAATATACTTTCATTTAACTATATATTATTATATAAATATTTTTAAACGTGACAATAAGACTATCATCTAATCTAAAAGAACTCTATTAGACATATTTCAGGCGTTAAGAATGTAAGTCCATGTCGGTGGTTTATTCATCTTATCTATATAGGATTCTGGATAGTGTAAGTTGAAATTGGTATATCTTATTTAAAACACAAATATAAATTAAGTTTGTTAACTCTATTTATTTAGCAGTTACAAAATAAATTAAATTTAAATGTTTGAGTTTTCCTCAACGTCAGGAAGTTCTTTGCAAATTATTTCTATCCAGTATTAGTTTCTCTATTTGCATTTGATTTGTTTATAAATGTTTAACGTTTAACATAAATTTAGTCATGTTTTTGATGAGTAATTAGATATGACACCTCTAATCCGGTTCTGAACAAGCTATTGGCTCGTTTAAAAATTATTGCATTTGCGTCTTAATTGCATTTCAGACAAACGAAATAGAAACACTAATTCTATATCTTTATAATCTGAAATAATATCTTGTTTGGAGTATGGACCATAACACTATATAAGTAATGGTGTGTTAAAGCAAACCGATTTGCCTTTTAAATGTTTACTACATACATTTCAGAATATTTGAACCGATAAACGCGAATCAATAGCTATCATGGGATGTGTTCGTAATCAGATATGGTGAAGGTGGGTTCATTTCCTAACCAATATTAACTCTGCCGCAATTGGCTCCGAGGACAATTTGCACTCGTTTGACACTCCCGTGAGCCCGCGCTCGAGCTGATCAGTCGTTATAATACACTACTATGTGTGGCTTATGACCTCGTTGTTATAAATTATAAATAAACGAACGAAGAGTTATACAGAGAGTTATACAACTTAGGTTGAGGATATAGTAAATATATATGGAATACCTCTTTCTTTCTGACCAGATCTGTACAATTATCACCCTATTTCACTCCGTAGACCCTAAACTAAAACAAACATTCTTGACCCTTGAAACCAAATCGCTGCGATAACAGGAACTTGAATAAATAAAACAGTTAGGTGTTTTAACATATGAGTTTTCCGGGACTCACAAACACAGACGTGTTGTATCACAATACTTAATAAATTTAGCTTAATAAATACTTTATAAATTTCGTATTTCGCCAAGTTTTAAACCTGTAGGAGATATACACTTACCACCGGGGTAAGAGTTATTATAGCAACGGTTAAGATGACAACGGATAATAAGAAAAAGTTTACCGTAGCAACCTAAGTTCACATCCAAATTAATAGTGTGCCTAGTGAAGCGGGAAGGAATAAGTTAGTAATCCAATAATCGTGCTTTACTTACCTGACCACAACCCTTACCTACGTTAAATCTAAATAACGTACTCATTAATATTTAATCTTGTTTATATTCCTATTTTTTCTAAGCCCAGTCGTATTTATAATTATACTACCTTCTAGAAAGCTTCTTTTAAAAACATTTTCATAAAAAATCGCAACACGGTTTGTGTCATTGATGACTCATTCGTAGGTTTACACAATGTGTTCAACTCGTACAATCACACTGATCTATGCTCGTTAAATACAATTCTGATCCATTCATTAAATTTTACCATGTAACAGAAAAAGATAACTCGAGTTTATATGATTCAAAAGGTCTCCGAGGTGCTCACAATAGCAGTTAAAACGTCCTTTTTTTTAATAAAGTCTTATTAAGTAATAATATACTACAAAAAGTCGATTATTAATATAAAATATACATGTTTATTTCAATTTACTTTGAAAATAATAGTATGTCTAAAGCAATCTTTTTCTTTGATTGTTCAAAATAATACTATGAACAATAATGTTATCTATTATATAAAAATGAATCGCAAAATGTGTTGGTAAGCGCACAACTCAACAACGCATGGACCAATCTTAACAATTCTTTTTTTAAAATATTCCTTGAAGCCCAAGGATGGTTCTAACGGCGAGAAAAATTCGAATAATTTCCAGGAAAACCCTAAAAGAGCCCTTTTCTTTTTCCTATACAAATATTTTAAATATAGAATAAATAACTAAATGTAGAGCCAATTTGAACTGTATTGTTATTCAATAAAGTTTATATTAAATTACAAGCACTCATTGTTATCTAAACAATTTAGGTATGTTGCTAACGTCGAAGAGTCAATTCGCGCTTTATTGTCTCTCCACAAAGTTCAAATTCAATCAAATATATGTATGTGCAGGTTCACGCAAAAGTGATAATATCGTGAACCCGACCAAATTGAAAAGTCAAAAAATTTAAGAGCTATAGATTTGATTGGCCTTGGAATATTCTTTCTTTTGTTTTAGTTTTGGAATGCGACATAAATTGTCATCAGTTTTCACGTCATTGCATCTGTCAAACAAACTGCGTTAAAAAGCGTTTATAATATTTAATAATTAATTTTGATTGTTTTATATCGTGTTTTGTGCAAAGTGTTTTAATACCTGTGATTAATAATTATTGCATGTGACATAATTTAGGTGAGTATTTTCTATATGCCTCCTATAAGACGAAGTAATTTAGGTAGAAGAACCCGAACTGCTACAAACCAAACTAATTACCGATCTTATCATACTGCACACGAACGTGACGACCGAAAAGAACGTGTAAGAATTCGTTTATCACGAACGCGGGAAGCGAGAGCGAGAGATTCAACCAATAATCCCGAAAGTTTGAATCGAGCTGCTTTCAATTATGATTTGTCAATTGACTACAGTAACCACCAATGTGTTACTATTGAATCTATGAACTTGGTTTGCTCTCATTGTAAGGCAATGAAGCCAATGGATTGTGTTGCGCAAATGGGAAAGTGAAATTGATACCATTGGATCTACCACCAGAGCCATTGTACTCATTGGTTTCAGGAATAGAATCAGATTCCATACACTTTTTGTTAAATATCCAACAATATAACAATTGCTTTCAAATGACGTCATTTGGGGCAACAAACGTAGTTCGGGAAAATTTCATGCCAAATTTTAAAGTAGGTATTATAGAAATTAATCATTATTATTTTAGTGAACAAAATTTCCTGTTAATTAAGTAGAGGTGTGTCATTAACCTTCAGTTCCTTAATCCCCAAGAAATATATTACTTAGTCATAATATTATTTGGTGATTCAGTATTAGCAATACTTTTATTATTTTGAAACACAATATAATTATTTGATGATGGATATTAGTTACAACTAATTATTACATATTGACATACCTAAGCATATCAATTATAAATTAGGGATTCAAATTAGGAGACAGATATACTTTTTACGAACAAATATTGTTTATATTTGACAAAAATATTTTTTTTTAATTTACAGATACAAGGCCAACTATATCATAGCGCAGGTTCACTGTTACCAGTATCAGATAGCAATTACAAATTTCTGCAAATTTATTTCATTGGCAATTTACCACAAGAAATTGATATGCGTTGTTCAAATAACAATTCAGTAAAGAGGTCTATTGTAGAACAATTACAAACTTTATTTCATGAGTACAATCAATTGATTATATTGTTTAAAACTGCACTGGATCTGATGAAATCTGATAATCACAAAATTGTAATCAGAGCTAATAAAACACCTATTGGCCAACATGCAAGACGTTTTAATGCACCAACTATTGATGAAGTTGCCATCGTAGTAGTTGGAGAAAACTTGGAATCCCTTGATATTGTTTTACATCGTCAGAATGATCAATTACAATGTATAAAGGAAACACACCGCTCATATGACGCATTGCAATATCTCATTATATTTTGGCAAGGTGAAGATGGCTATGAATTCTCAAACAAGATGATAAATGCCATTACAGGTAATAAAAAATATTAGTTTAGCAAGGAGATATATTATCAGTCACTATATATTTTTTATTTTATTTTCAATGTTATGAAAACAAAAATCTATTTTCAGGTTCTAAAACCAACAAAAAAGTCAGTTCAATGAACTATTATTCCTACCGCCTAATGATGACAATCACATACTCAAACGTCGGCGATTATATCACAAGTATATTGTAGACATGTATGTTAAAATTGAAACGGAGAGATTAACATTCATCAGGTTGAATCAGACAAAACTCAGATCTGAAGAGTATATTCACCTTCGAGATGCGATTAATACTGATGGTAATGCACAGAATCTTAGTCGAATAACTATTCTTCCAGCAACATACATCGTAAGCCCTCGACATATGCATGAATATGCTCAAAATGCCATGTCATATGTTTGTCATTATGGTACAGCAGATTTGTTAATCACATTTACATGAAATCCACACTGGATAGAAATAGACACAGCCAGAGTCTTTATACAAAAGTTGAAATCTTTAATGGATTTCATTGTGAAACATTATGTGTTTGGAGAGACACGCCGCTGGATGCATTCTGTGGAGTGGCAGAAACGGGGATTGCCACATGCACATATTTTGATTTGGTTAGTTGACAAGATAAAGTCAAATGAAGTTGATGCAGTAATATCAGCTGAAATCCCTAATGTAGAAGTAGATCCTGGATTGCATGAGGTAGTTATCAAAAACATGGTACATGGTCCCTGTGGAACTCTTAATCAAAATTTACCATGTATGTTTTTTTGAGACATGCCAAAACGATGCTTTTGCTCAAACATTGTTATATTCTGAAATGCCAAAATATTATACTTGGAATCAATCCTCAAGGAGATTTATACGACGGAAACAAGGAAAACCAGTTACAGGATACCCAGATGTATATTCTACCGATGTGATTGGTCGAATTCATTCAGTACATCCAAGCAATGATGAATGTTTTTATTTACGACTGCTATTAATTAGTCAAAGTACGTGGCCCAACATCGTTCCAACATGTACGAACTGTTAATGGTGATTTGTGTGGATCATACAGAGAAGCTTGCCAATGTTGCGATTGCTAGAAAATGATGCTCATTAGGATCAAACTCTCAATGATGCTGTAATATCATCACAAGCTCATCAAATACGAACATTGTTTTTTATAATCATATCAACATGTGGATTTGTGGATCAAGTACAAAGATAATATGTGTGATGATATTTTGTATCAAATACGGATTAGAAGGGGAAATCCAAATATACAAATAAGCGAAGAAATTTCCAATGAAGTATTGATTTCAATTGAGGACATGTGCTTGATGATGTCAAACAAACTATTATTTCAATTAGGTCTGGCCGCGCCTGATCGTCCAATACATAATGCTTTTAACCAAGAGTTGCACCGAGAAAAACTATATGATCTCAACACTTTGAAAGAATTAATTCAAACAAACCTTCCACTGTTCAATGAACAACAGGGTATGTATTTGATACACTTATGAAAGTAATAAATGATAAAAGAGGAGGGATTTACTTTTTAGATGCACCTGGTGGTACAGGAAAAACTTTTTTGATTTCATTGATATTAGCAACAATTCGCTCACAAAATGAAATTGCACTTGCACTCGCTTCGTCGGGAATCGCAGCAACTTTGCTTGAAGGTGGTAGAACAGCTCATTCAGTACTAAAATTGCCATTAAACATGCAAAGCAACGAAACTCCAACCTGCAACATTTCGAAGAACTCTGCAATGGCAAAGGTGTTTCAGCAATGTGAATTGATTGTTTGGGACGAATGCACTATGGCACTTAAAAAATCATTGGAGGCTTTAAATAGAACCTTACAAGATCTATGGAGCAATCATAACCTATTTGGTGGTGCAATGATTTTATTAGCAGGAGATTTTCGTCAAACATTGCCAGTGATTCCCCGATCAATTACTGAAAATACTTATATACGTTTTATTTCATTTTTCTTTATTTCATCGGTTATTAACCCTATGTTAATAATAATAGTAATAAATAATTAAATTTCTCCACGTTTTGTCATTGAAGCACCCACTTTGTAAATATTTGTCACCTTTACGTTCCCACTATCCCTTTAGATTATTTTTCAATCAGGTTTGAACCTTATGTTCCCCTCTTAGTTTGAAGCCCTCTAGAAGACATCCCAGTCGGGGTTTTTAGTGCGTCTCAAAAGGGTGGCCAAAGTTCGTGGAAGCGAAGATACTTAGGTCATCCGAGCTGACCTTTTTCTTTAATTCTCCTGAACAGAACCGTCACCATAATGATAGGGCTATATGTGAGGGTCAGCAGAGTAAAAACATATTAAGGTCGAAATATAAACTGCCACATTCCAAATCTATTTGACAGAACGAAGTCTGCCGAGTAGTATAAAAATTGTTGTATTTATTATAAAAATGTATTTTTTTCATTTTTCATGATTTATCTTTTAAAATTTAAATGTTTTGAGTTTAACTTATATTATATGGATTAGTAAAACCACCAAATATTTTTAATTATGAACATCTTATTAAAATGATAAAGTAACATATTAAAAAAAGGATAATTTTAGGATTTTTCTATCATATTATTTAAAATATTAAATGATTAAAAAAAATCCACCAAAATGCTTAATATATATAAATCACGTGTCACGTTGTTTGTCCACGATGGACTCCTTAACTACTTAACCGATTTTAATAAATTTACACACCACGTACAGTTGACCTAACTTAAAAGATAGAATAAGTTTCAACTCAATTCATAGTCGCCATATTATTTTATTGCAAATTTTCTGTTTATTATTTTGCAGTTACCTCCTAACAATTCTGAAAGATGGCGGTATCTATTGACTGAATTGAGTAATTACGAATGAGGTATCTACCCTACCTACCTTATTCGTAAGTTTAGTGTTCCAAGTTATTTACTAAAAACTTTGTAATATACAAATAGTGTTATAAATTTGGATAAAATTTAAAAAATAATTATAATTATTTTGTTTTGTTTTTTGCTTAATATCGACTGTAAGAAAACAATATGGTTTTCATGAAAGATGTACTCTGAAGGTTACCCCTTAAATAGTTCACTACAATGTAATATATCAAAAACAATAGTCACAGCAACGCGTGACCGGGTCTGCTAGTATTCAAATAAAATTTAATATCAAGTCAAGAGGAGAAGACATTTTCGATCCGTCTCAGAAAGTAACAAAAGTACTCCCCAAAGTCATAAGCTACCTGCATACTAAATAAGATTATAATTAGAACAATAAATAAAAAAGAGAAACAAAATTCAACACTCCAACCTTCAGTATCTCTTTATAGAATTTTTTTTTTGTAATCTTAAACCTTTCTAAAACATTATTTTTGTACAGTTTACCTTTTTATATAAGTATAAATAAAATTGAGCCATGAGTTTAGTATCAAAATATTTCAGGATTCATAAATTTTTCACATTGGTTTTTGTTCCGAATTCAGTTGTTTTTTATACACTATTTCGTGAAAATAGAATTTTAACCCAAAACTTGCATCTAATAGAAACATAAGGGTTTTGATCTCTGAATTTATTAGTGTCTTATTTAAAGTAATATAAATAGAAAATAATATTACTTTAAAGGTGGTATCACATTTGTGTGAGACTCGAGCATTACTCAAGTATTTCACATAACTAAGATGTCTACACTTACATTATTACACGACACTCTACTATTTAATACCACTATAGATTAGTAATTGAATAAGTTTTTACATCTTTGTCACCCCTGCATCTTTTGAACTTAAATAACTTCAAATCTGTATACCCAAGTTTTAAGTTTGTCGGCATAAATAATATCTTTCTATCTATCTATCTTTCTAGTTGTATGCCTGAGCTAGACTGCTTGGTCTGACGGAGGGACATAACTAAATATAGGTTCCTTGTTGAGTACAGAACCCTAAAAAGGGGAAAAATAAGAATTTAGTTGACAATTATTTGTTACTTAGGTATCATCTCAATAATTTAGTTCAATGAGGAGATAAAGGTTAAATTATAATAGGTTTTTTTTGTATTAATCATTATCTTAATCATTTTCTTGCTTTTTCATATAACTACACTTAAAACGCAATAAACATTAATGGAAAATTTGACTATGGATGATTTTCCTCTTCCATCAGTTACTTTTAGTATAGTCATGAATAATAATTTAGAGATAAGTAATTCACGAACACAAACTATATCGACGCTGTAACCAAACCAGTCCACAATGAAGTATTTACTGTAAATCTATAAATCAATCCGAGGCCTTTTGTTCCGATGTTTCCATGAGAGCGACTTGTTCATATGATGTTTTCAAACAAAACTGAACACACCTTACGAAATAAAATCAAATATCAAATATTTGAAGACTGAATTGGTTTGTTCTGACAGCTCAACTAAAAAGGGCTCATTTACACACCGAGAACACAGTGTCGTCACTGACACTGACTAATAGGGGTGGTTTCATAGAAAATATGGCATTGCTGTGTCAGATCGGACGGAAATTTGATTTCACTGATACTTGTGAATCGACCCTGATGAACTTAAGATGGCATCCGGCGTCAGTGACGTTTGGCTAGAGTGGCCAATATGGCGACTGCGATTTATCTGTCACCATTAGAATTTAACAAAACATTCGACAATCTGAATTTTTCGGATATATGTTCTCGCTTCGAAATCATTACTTTTTATGTTTTATGATTCAATCAAGTCTAGCATTTTGAACACTATTATACAAATAACTCTATTGTGATATAAAGTATACTTAAATAAAAATATTATTTATGAATAAAATGTAAGGTTCCAACTGTACCTTACAAATTAAGAGAAATTATTTTTGTACCACATTTTTAGTTATATATTTTTACTTATACTTAAATTAATATTGAAATGTATTATATAATATATTTATGAAATACTTAATAATAATAAATAATATTTTTTGTGTTGTTTTCTATTTAATTCAAGATATTAAACCGTAATTTAAAATTACTAACCTAACCAAATCTAAAAAATATCATCAATTAGATTTACATTACAATTTAATGAAAGTTTCAATCAATTCAATTAAGAAAGCATAAAATCGCCCAAAAGATAAATATCATATGATTATTCAGTATTTGAATTATATTTATTATTCAATTATTACACCGGATTTGTAAGAAAATATCAAAGATATATAACAAGTTAAAGCAGTTTCGGTTCTGTAATGAAATAAACATAAAATAATAAGCCTAAAACTTTCCTCTTTTAATATTACCCAATAAAAGAACGAGCCTCACGAAGCGCATAATTCACGCAATTCATCATATTCCGTTGCTTAATATGATACCAATATGAAACTTGTCGTAGAATTATTGTGAGATTATAATAATAATAATAACAATATTTATATCGAGTACACGCGATATTTAATTAAATTAGAAATGTAATTCATCCATTTGTAATTAATGAATGATTTTAATTATATAACAAATTGGTATGATTTTACTCTTCCTTTAGCGACAAAAAACAACCGATCAATAGAAAATGTAACAAAACACTTCAACAGAGCGCTTATTTGGATATTACTAATTCCAACTTTAGTGCTTCGTAGAAAATTATTTATTACAAAATTTAGAAAAAAAACATCAAATGTATAAACAGAACTAATAGTACAAGTAATCCGTAGAATAGTATACTACGTTCTACTAATATAGTATAGTAGTAGTAAACCGAGATATAGCTGCATAATTTTATACTCTTATAAGATATTTCAGCTTGGAATGTACATATATTATATATATATATATATTCTACTCTATAAAACTATGAGTACATTAAACCTACACATTCGTAATAATTTGGTTAATGTTAACGAAACTGAAATAGAGAATCCCAAAAGTTTTCCTCAGCCCTGTAAAGCTATCGAACTATTAGGACTATACTGTGGATCAAAATCTCAAACAGAAATGTTTCATGTTTGATTACGTTCACGTACCATTCGTAACATTCAGATTTAAATCCAATGTCAAAACATTTCAGTTATAATTTATGAATATTTATGTGCCATTCTGTTATACTTAATTTTAAGGTCATATTTGAAATTGGATTTCATGATCTCAGTCACTAGCATTATTGTAATTATATATTTTTATGACTTAACCGTTGAAGTTCTTTACGGCCTGCTACTGCTACTAATGACATGATACATAAAGATAACTACGTTTTACACTTAAAAGTTTTCTTTGCAGCCACTTTTAAAATCTTTAATCTTTAGGCTATTCTACTTTATCCTTAACCTATTAAGTAGATCTTTTAGTCAACAGTTCAATGTTTAAGAACGGAGAAAATGTTTTTTTACTATTTATGCTTCCATGACATAACATCTTGTTATTTTTTGTATTCGTTCTTAAAACATTATTGATTTAAAAATTTTACAAACCAAAAAAAGTTTCTTAATCTATATGTTTTAATAATATAAAGCTGAAGATTTAGTTATTAAAGTTTGGTACTACTAGTTGTTATTTTTTACATTTAAAATCTTAATTCACAATGAGTTTGTATTACTAATTACACAAGACCGATGCTTAATTACCTTTTCAACCATTAACTCCACTTGCCGATATTATACAAGCAATAGTGTGAATTAAAAGGCACTTACTGGGGCACTACTTACAGCAATAAAAACAATGTTGGAACAATTTCAATTTTAATTAAGGCTTCTTAATTTTTCTTCGTAGAAAATTTTCAATGTAAAAAATGGTAGAATAATAAAACTTTTATCGCTTATTTTGAAATAAATATTTAATGAAATATATATTCGCTTATTAATAATTTAAAATAAATGTAAAGTACCATCTCACACTATGTGTATGTATTAAAAATATTGGAAAAACTATGTATCTTCATTACATATTTATGATATAAATTGAATAAATAAATAAATTAATTGTTAATTTTATTTCTTTAAATTAGTTTTCTAACTCGAATCGTTTTATTTAAAACGTAAACAAAGATTTATCAGGGTTATGGAGGCGGAGAAATACTTTAGGCGATTCAGGAACTTTCTACCTTTAAAAAGAAAAAAACTTGGCTAACTCTTTTCTCCTGCCAATCCTAGATTATGTTGATTTTTGTTATTCACATCTAAACCAAGAACTTCTAAATACGCTTGAAAAGCTGCAAGTTATGTTCATAAGGTTTGTCTTCAATCTCAGAATGTTTCATCACCTATCACAGTACCGCGGTCAGTTAAAATGTCTGATAGTCAGTCCACGAAGAGTTATGTATATGCTATCCTTCTATATTCTAATTAACAAAATATTTAAAAGAAAGATTTACCTTCCTTGGTAAGGATACCCAATTTTTCCTGGGTTACTTATTATCATTATAATAAGCTGACATTATTTATCATTGTAATAAACTGCAAGCGACATGCCACTCCATAAGAGATTGTGTTAACTGGTCCACAGCAAAGCGTGTAAGGCTATGAAACTCCTTTTCTGCCGAAATACGTAATTCAAAGTCCTTGGGTATTTTTTAAAAGTGTTTAAAAAGTTAATATTTAAGAAACAGAATGTAGTACATTATAAGACTATGTTTATTACTATATATATTTTATGTATAGGTGTTAGTTTTATAATTCTTGCCACACCAATCTCTTCTTTCTCAATACCTCTCACCAAAGATTGTTTGGTAGAGACCACTGTAGCGATGAGACCGTCTTTACCAGCTTGTAATATATATTAAGTTATGTTATGTATTTCACTATCGAAGTGTGTGCTATAAAGTATTAAAATAATTTAAAACGGTTAATGACGGGTATAATATTTAAATAAGACTGTAATCAATTAATCAATCAATGCCAAATATACTTTTCCTTGTAATTTAATGTACCATAAAAATATACAATTTGTCTAAAGTAAATGATTTGTAAATAATAATGTTACGTTAAAATAATACTTAATATAAAAGCAAAGCAGAGAGCGACATAAACTCAAAGACTTTAAACGTTTACTTACTTAACAAGATAATTTTATAAATAAATAATAAAAAGGACGAACAACATTTAACACTCAAGGCTTCAGTGTCTCTTATGTATTCATTAATATTATTGTGTCCAAGAGCAATGTCTTGTTAAAACATTGTTCTTGTATATTTTATCTCATCATTGTATATAACATTGAGATATGAGTTTAGTTTCAGAGCATTTTAGGATTAAATTTTTTATTTTGAACATTGCGTTTTGGTTCGAATTAAGTATAGTTTTTTAAATACCGGTGCGTGAAATTGAAAAAGTTTTAACTCGGCAGTCGAGTCTAATAGAAACAATATAATATGTAAGTAACAATGATGATATTTTCCCAAACTAAAATAATAATATTAATTACCATTGTCAGCTAGTAAAATTGTAAGAATATTTGTTGTGTTTCTCTCTTGTGTAACATTCTCGAGCGTTACTTAAATATTGCAAATAGTTTAGACAGTCTGCATAATTACATGAATTAAGTATTTCATACCACTTTAGGTTATATATTGGAAAAGTTCAACAAAGTTTGTCAGCTCTACTTTTTTTGAACTTATATATCTTTAAACTTGGCCAGTTTTGAATTTTCCTCTACTTCAAGGAGGAGTTTCCTAGACAATCTTTAACCTGTTAACTGGGTATGACGAAATATTTCGTCATACATAAAAGCCTACTGTAATGGACGTGACGACATTTTTCGTCATATAAATTAATCGTAATATATTGAACGCATTATGTTCTACGTTGTTCTTATCTATAAAAAACGATATTTTTTTATTATTTAAGGTGTGATGTTTGATTACTTATATATGAGAAAAAAAAGTCGTCATTGTGAAATGAATTGAATCAAGTTTATTCCCCCGTTAACAGGTTATAGAATTCAAATTCTAAATATTATAGTTAAATTTATATTTAATTACAGCTGAAGTACGATCATCACAGTTCTTACTTATCAGAATGCCAGTACATAACACCAAATTCTACAGTCTCTTACGGTTCATTCCAACAAATTGTGGAATGACTTACCAATCAGTATTCGAAAATCAAAATCATTAATAATTTTTAAAAGATCTGTTAAGTAATACTGTCTATCCAAGGATATCTAGGACGACGATTATCGTGTATGTATATTATAGATATTGTTTAGTTCATACCTTAATATATATTGTTAATAATTTTATTTATGTATTTTGTCTATGTATTCGTGTGTAGTTACTTTTAAGTAGGTTTATTTATTTCTGCACATTTAAACCACCTACTGCTCCATTGATTCTTTAGTGTATTTCAACAATAAATTTGTTTGTTTGGAAGAAATCGCCAATAAGATAAGACCGCCTTTTGTATTTTCATAATTTTCTATTTTTTTTATTGTTATAATTTTTTACTTGTTTTTATAATATGTATGGTGTGCAATAAAGAATATAAATAAACATTAAAATGTTTTATATCGAAGTTTAATTCGATATATACCAAGGACTAACAAGTTAACTAACAACCCTTTAATTAAAAATCAGTAAACTCATTATTTAATTAATATAAACAAACATATAATAAAAATATAAAGATATTTATGAACATTTAATATCTTTAAAGAAAACAAGGGTTTAACTTAATTTGACTACAACTTTTTTTTTCATGTTTGTAAGAAAAAAATATATAAAGTAGAGTTAAAAAAATATTGTATTAACATGCATTACGTATGCGTAAAGTGAAAGATTAAAATTTAATCGAGACTATATATGAACAATTCTCCTATTATATTATTATTATTATTATTAGTTTATTTATAAGAGTACCGAGAGTCAGCAGCAGATTCGGTTTTTTGATGTTACGACGATAAGCATATGTTATATGATAAGTATGATGTTCCTAATTCAAAAAGGAGCACAGTAAAAGTATGTATTCCATAGCAAACAAAGTGGACTTGGTTACCTTTTTGGTATAGTGGCTATGAAATGCCAGTCATGACCAAGAACTTGTGAATAGGTTACTAGGTTAATGCGCCTTACCATCTATGATTACATTTCCGCTTTCCATCAGGTGGAATGTAGTCAAGCATTAACATAGATGGTTAAAAAAAACCTTTGTTTTTACTTATCAAATAAAATAGGTAATTTGATTTTAGAAACTGAGTTGCTCATTTCCATCACTCATTTACAAATAGTGAATTATATTATATTTTGTTATACATTTACTATGATCTTAAACTTCCTACATGATCAAAAATTAACCTACCTATACACTATGTAATGGAACTCATCATAAACACGAATCGAATTTAATGCTCCTCATAAGTAACTGCTCAAAAGTGGCCAAATATGAGTTATAATCAGAGAAATGATCATTTAAATAGTGATTGTTCAAAATAAACTAGTATTGCCATAATAATACTATGTTATATGAATATAGTAGCTGCTTTACTGATAGCTGGAATGAGTTGGTAATGAGTCATAGATATTTTTTTTATTTGTAAAAAGATACACCTCTAAAATCATTGTATTTATCCTTTCAAATTCGATTCTATCATGTTGGGTATAATGTACTGTGCGTCCAATTATATATTTTACAGCGACAGTATTAACGTAAATATTTAATTTTTTAATTGACTTTTGTGTTCTTAGTCGTACAGTGTGTACTGTATTGTTTATTAACACTAAACCTACCAAGTACCGGTCAAATTAACCGTTCTTAAACTTTTGTAAAACTTACACATTTTTAAACGTTATAATATCATTATCAAACTACATGACAATTCTTAGAATATACATATAATATTCTCTACACTCTTTACTTTTATAACTTGGTTATATAATAAAATAACTTTTAATTACCGGCCAATTTGACAGCGTACGGTAGGAACAGGTATACAAGAATTGTCGGTAGATTTAGTGTTAATATAATATATTTCTAATGCAAGACTTAAAAATATGAAGTTTCTGTCATCCTTCTTCACATAAACTATTACTGTGCCAAATTTTACATTCCACCAATTACATAATTTTCATAAAAAAAAAGTACAATATTCTTCCTTCAAGTGTCATTACAATGATTAAAATATTTTAGAAAGATAATATGTTTACTTTTGAAACTTTATACTTTGTTTTCAAAGCTTAATTAATAATAAAAAGTTAAAAAATAAGCACATTCTTCTTTAATAAATTCAATTCAATATTATTCCAGTCATTATAAAATTACACTTTGTATTTAAATGTAATCTTAATACTTAAACATTATGTATTATCCTAGTATTTGGTGCTTTATATATTTATGTCGAACGTAGAAGATGAATATTTCAAATCTATAAAATACACGCAACGACATTTAGCTATGAAATGAAAAGCAATAATTAAATAACCCTCATTTACTAAAACCCTCGTCCAGTTAAATTGCTCTGACTTAATTGCTCGGAAGTCCTTCTCGAGTATGGATCATTGCTCTTTACATTTTATTGAGAAATCGAAATTAAAGGTTATTGTGCTAAAAACATTTTTTACGATCAATTAAATTTTATTGTATCATCCTTGTCCATTTATTAATATTTGTATTATTTAATTACTCACTATTGTGATAGATAACTAAGTATTAATTACTATACCAATCTCAATCCATTTATAGAGTGCTTAATTCGATTTTTCATTGTTATATTCGTAAACGTATAAGTATTAAAGCTTACAAATCATATGTGAAGAAAGATATATGGTAAATAAAGTAATATATTATAAAGATGTTCAAAATTTTCTGTAAAAAAACGGGGCGCGTCGGCTAGCGAAGTAGTAGGTCATGGTATATACATAAAAACAGTAAAGTAGCGATAATAGAACTAGGGCCACAGTACAGTTACTTAATTTTAATAAAAGTTTTACATACATTTTCTTTCAATGTTCTGCTTATAAAGTTGTATGTTATACCTATGTAAGGCAATCATATCAGCAGTTTTTAGAATCAGTGGTTAAGAATTCGAAGAAAACCTAATAAATGTCACTTCCAACTTGACATCAGACACATTTCTACACACGTTCATATATAGAATAGCTAAGTTCAGTGACGGAATTCAACAGGAATTTGCCATATAATAGTCATTTGTCATACATAAATAAGACCAAAACAAATATACATTTTTAGTTTTATGTAAAACAGAGCAGTATTTAATAAAAGATGAGCCACTTTTATTAAATTAATATTTATATATAATCACGAAGACATAGACACGAAGTATTCATAATCCGAGATACACGAACATTTCTTGATAATTTAAACACTATTGCAGTTTTTGTTTTGTGTCTTATAAGTTTTAATCATATTTATTTTTATGTGCAAACTTATAATCCTCCTGTTACTAGTATTGTTCATTATATTTCTTCTTCATTAAAGGACTCCAGAATACAAATTTAAATGTTATATTGTGAATCGTTTTCTTAAACAGTATCATCTATTGAACACTTTTGGAATTCACTTATTTATTTACTTACATTACCTACCTATGTTAGATTCAAATAATGAACACATCATATTTACCTACACCCTGTTCTCTCACAAGCCCCATTTTGAAACATATTCCACACCAATGACAAATGCAGCAGAGTTTACGTCATTATCGACTCGTTCGTATGACAATTACAATGCTCCATTTTCGTTCACTACATTTCTACATTTCCAACATGACACAAAATGTTATTTTGAGTTTATGTGATACCTTAAAAATATAATATTTGTCTAAAGCAAAGAACCTTATCTATATCTATTGATAAATATTATAAAAGTCCACAAAAGTAGTATATCTTTTATCTTTTGTTAATAACCACTGATCAGATTTTTTTATAGTATCTACTAAAAGATAGCAATCTTTAAATGATATGAGATCATTAAATGGTTCAAAATCAAAGAATCAAATAGGAAATCCCGAGGCAAAAGAAAAAACTTACACAACGCGAGCGGAGCCGCGTTTAAAAGCTAGCTTTTAGTCCGAATTCCAATGCCAATGCGTGAAATGGAAAAAGTTTTAACCCAACAGTTCAATCGACTAGAAACATATAGGTTTTATACCTCTTGAGTATACAGTAGTCTTATTTTAATTAATATAAATCACTTATGATTACAATAACACAAATCAATATAAACACTTATTTGTAATATATTATATGTTGAAGTGAATTTTCTTGTAATTTCTAAGTACACATTTATGTATTTCTCTAAAGGATCAAATTAAAGCTTCGTATTTAAAAAAAATACGTGACTGAATCGACAGTCTCCTTGGCAACTTTCCTCACAAAAAAAAAACTATAGCTTACATAAAAAGTGTAACGTCAAAGTTGTACCGCAAATCAATATTGTCGTGTTTCGTATCCGAAGCAACGGTTCTTTCCTGGCCGACCGCAAGATGAAGGGCGCCTAAGTTTTTGAGAGCATCTATCTCATGGGAAGCTGCCCCGCCGAAAAATCACAGAGTCGTCATGCTGCCTGATTCTGATGGTAATCACGGGGGGGTTCGGGAGTCCTCGTCGTTTTCATGTTTAACCAGAAACAGCATAACAATCAAGATGAAGGGCGCCCAAGTATTTGAGAGCATCTCATGGGAAGCTGCCCCGCCGAAAAATCACAGAGTCGTCATGCTGCCTGATTCTGATGGTAATCTGGGGGGGGGTTCGGGAGTCCTCGTCGTTTTCATGTTTAACCCATTAGAAGTCACTGTACTCATTTGAGTACAGCTATATTTTTAGGCATATATTCCAGAACTTTTATGTGTGCGTGGGGTACTTCATTATTTTACTTAATTATAAGGTCCTTTAAGTGTATTCATAAATAATAAGTGGATTGTGCGACATTTTTATTTTAAAAGTGTCGGTTAAAGTTGTGTTACGGAAACGTCATCGAGGTAAGTACATTATTTTAGATTTTTTAAAGTAATTAGTGCTTCTAAGTGTTTTATTTCGATTTATTTCGCTAGATTAGATGTAAAGGAAATATATTAGGAACTGTTCAATTAATTACATATTAGTAAAATAAAACTAGAATCTTGTAAATGTATCTGTACTCAGTTGAGTACACTGACAAGATACGTAACTGAAATAACAGTTTTTTCTTTCAGATACTTTGCAATGAAGAAACAGCGATTTACAGTTACCATAGGCTTCAGGAAGCTATCGAAGGTGTGTTACAGGATATTGAAGATAATGAACCTGACCTGGCTATCATACCACCTGATTCAAGTAGATTGACTGATGAAGAGGAGGGTGCCGACGAGGATATGGCGGCGTGTCCCATACCGCAAGAAGTACCTGGTACTATTGAGATAATTATATGGCATCGAGAGGATAATGGTAGCGAGGAATCTATGCAGTGTCAGTGATGATGAACCACTTGCGTCAAAAAAATAGACAACTTGATGCTTATGCTACCCGTCAATCTTCTTTGAATCCGAATCCAAAGTGGTGCAAATGTACCCCTTCATATTCTTTGACTTTTCAGAGTTCAACTGAAGTCTCTGATAAGAAAAGTGCTATTGATGAACAACTAAAGGGCCTCAACCCTGTACAAATACTTGAAAACATAATGGATATGATAATATCTAATAGCAAACTATATGCTAACCAAAACAATAGATACGAGTTTCAGCTAGATTCCACTGACATGACAAGTTTCTTTTGGGATTTTGATAATTTCTGGCTACCATAAGCTACCTCGAGAACCAATGTACTGTTCGTTAGATGAAGACATACCACGTTTGTTCTAAACTTATAATAAAAATGTGTGAGATATTGATGAACTTGACCAGTCTGTCTCATTATATAGAATTGGTGTTTACGGAACAAAAGGTGGTGGTGGGTTATATTTACATATATGATAAATATGGCTGATTTACATGTAATGTGCAATAATAATCCTATGGATCAGCTCATGTTCCGACGTCACATTGGTCGACGACGACAGGGTGAACAAAGAAAATCAAGGCAAGCTGCATAAATTGTCAAAGGCCTACGTCAAGATGGAGTTGGATATTATCCCAACAAAATTAATAAACAGCTGCGGTGTGTAGTTTGCAGTTCTAGAGTGCTTTGGCAATGTAAGAAATGCCTGAAAACACTTTGTGTTAAAAAAGCGTGGTTTGATAATTTTCATACTTAGGCGGTCAGTGTACTCAATTGAGTACACCCCTATATTTTCGTGAAAAACAAAATTTTTCATATTTTTTTTTATTAATATTTTCTTTTTTACTTACTTTAATATAAAAATAACAAAAAATCGAAAATAATATTTGTAGTTTTCATTTGACCTTTAATGGGTTAACCAGAAACAGCATAACAATATCAACATCAATAACAAGAAATTTAAAAAAAAGTTTTTACAGCGGATGCACTCCTTTTACTTTTAGTGCACCTTACTAACATTCGAAGCTTGCACACTAATCTCGCACATCTTAATCGCCATCTTAAGATAACGTATTTGCATCTGCTCTTTCTGACGCCGAAGCAGATACAATGTTCTTTGAGGGCTGCACTACAGGTTGTCGGGGTTTGTATAGGTGATGAACGATATCTGTTACCAGTACCCCCATCATCTTTAAGACTCCACTTTATACATATTATAGGCATCTGTTTGCAAATCTCTGTGGAATTCAAAACTCAACTTTGAATTTGACTTCAATGATTTATTTAGTTTTCTTTAATTTTAAATGCATGTATATTTTTATTTGAGTGTTAATAATCATTTCATCATCTGATTACCATCATCATCGAATTCACAAACGAACATTTAAATGAAATTAATGGACGGGCAATAAGTATTATTTGATCTGTGCGTATTACGTATTTCTCTAAGTTCTATAGGAATGATATTATTTCATATGATTGAGTTTCCGAATGATTCCATTCATCATAATTCATTTTTCTTTAGCAAATAAGAATTTATTATCTAAAACTCTTAATTCTGATTCTTTTCTTGATATCATAAATGTTATTATCTTATGATATCTTTACTTCATTAAGTTCAAAAATACTATAATAATAATGCTTTAATAAATATTTGGTTGAAAAAACCGAACAAGAGTTCAGTTCAGTTCAGAGTTAATTAATTCAAAATGTTTAATAAAAACATATATACAATACAATTTATTACGACATCAGGTGTATAGTTAATATTTTGACTATAAAGCATTCAAAAGACGAAGACTTAAGGACTTCAAAGTTTAAAAAAGTTTAGGCTTTTAAAAATGTTTTAAATTTAATGTCTAGTTTAAGAACTTGCAAAATTATTATAAAGTGTCGAATCAAAATAAAAGTACTTTTCATTAAAGACATCTTTAATGTGCCTTTTCATATTTTTAATGAAAGCATGATTAAGACAATAAACATTAATTAAATTGCGAATATATATATGGACGGGACTCCTGTTTTATCATTTCTGATTTCATTAATCTAAGGACAATAATTTATACTTATCAAAATAAAGAAATATTTATTACTAAAATGTTAATTTTACTTCCAATGAAACAAGAGGTAATCTAAAAGATACGAACTATACGAATTTGAGACAAAATATTAAACATAAAATAAAACTGAAAGCTTTTTCCTGTTCATAGGCTATATTCAACAAAACTTAAAATAAAAATTCAAAAAGAACTTTCCTTAATATTACTCAATCCAACATCCAAGACGGTTTTGGCTGGTGACGATAAGTGGTGAGATGTTAACAAGTCAAAACCGACCACACAAAGTATGTAATTTATAACAAACAGAGAGGACTTGGTATAGTGGTTATACTGTGCCACTAATGTCCAAGAAACCCTTGATTGAAACATTTAAGTAATTTAAGATTTTTTTTTATAGAAAATAATTTCACTCATCAATGAATCAATCAGTTTTAGGAACAAAAATCAACTGATCCACAAACAATAGAAGAGAACGCTTCACAAATACGAATAAAATTAAATTGTCTTAACGCGATAGTCGCTAAAAAGATTGAATTCAGCCAATTATTGATGATTATTATAGAAATGAATATTCAAATTGAGATTGTTTAAAATAAATATTAATTTAGCCATTACAGCTGTAAAAATTAAAATCTACATATATATATTTTTAATATTAATGAAATTTCATTTACAGTAGCACATAGACCAGTTTTTAAATTAGTTATTTAGACCTGTTTTGTTATATGAAACTGCATAGTACTTAACTTTGACAGTTTATCCAACTGTTTAAGTACTCTAAGTATTTAACAACATAAACTCGATTCCATCTCCAGCAACAATTAAACTAAGTAACTAACTTAGAGGATTGCTACTAGTCAACTATACGACTAGTAGATGTGATAGTCATTTCAATTAAAAGCATACATCTCGTACTTTTCAATATGACTATGGCTCTTCTATGTCTGACCAAGCAGAATTATTTAATTGACTTATTCTTTATTGTGATTTGTATTTTTTTAAAAGCCTATTACTAGAAAGTGGTTGTGATAGTTGGAATATATGAATCATTTTATATTCATAGTCTGTATAGTTTTATATAGTTTTTCACAGTCTGCAATTACTAATAATTACATAATAGATTAAGCTATTCGTACATATTGTACTTAAGAGGTTTCTTAAGGTTACTTCTGTTTCTATCACAAGCCTTAGCAATGCAACCAACGGTACCGTATGTAATATCATAGTTAAGAACTTACAAGAAATTAATTAGAAGGATTGGTTAAGATTTTGACGAAAACTTATACATTTTACTAACGTCACGATACTGACATATTAACAGACACGTTCAAATATAGTATGTTAAATATATCTAAATATATACACTGACAAGGCAGCGCTTATGTATTAGTAATTTGGGATACTTAAATAAGGCCAAAAAATATATACATTTTTAGATTTATGTGAGACAGACCAATGTTTTATAAAGGTCAGACCTATTTCGTAACAATCGTAACAATGAGTTTCCGTCACTAATAACTACCTACATAATTACATTAGACCGATGCTTAACTACCTTTTTAACCATTAATTCAACTTTCCAACATGGCGCATAAAGTTTATAAGAAACTGTGTGAAACAAAAGGTTCTTACAGCAGTAAAAGATAAGGACGTGCGAACAACTTTAATTACTATTTATCCTTATCAAATTCTAATAGGGTCTACACTAACGTTTAACAAATATAGCATTAACAACATAATCATAAAAAAGTAAATACAATTTCTATGAATCAAGAAGTGACGGTAATCTAACCATTATGATACGAGTATGTGACTAGATCCTGACATAGAGAGAATGTCCAAGCTTTGGAGGAATGTAAGATATGAGATAGATAAAAATGGATAAAAATTACCAGACTCCTGATTTTGTAGCGTTTAGATCCTTTATTCAAATGTTTAATTATGCTTACACTTTTTTCCATTTAATTTACTTTAAATTATTAATGATTTTTTCTTATATATTTATATAAAATAGAAAATATCATCTCCAAAAATACACATATCAATCATATTTTATCAACTGTTGATATTGGAAACACTCTAAAACAAAAAGAGAGAGTAAAAATAATTACTTACTCACTAAATATTCATAATCCGAAACACACGAACAGTCTATTTTGCCAATGACTTTTAAAATTAGTTGCAGACTTTGTTTTGTAACTTCCTTATCAGAAACTCACTTATGTTTTAACAATATTCATCTTTACGAGCAAAGTTATAATCCTCCAGTTAGTATCGATAATTATGTTTCTTGTTCATTAAAGGACAGGATCTATATTCAGTTGTTATTTATGTAACGATATCTCAACAACAATCTGCTTAACACTTCTACAATTCAATAATAACTACAATTTAATATTTAATAATAACTTACCTGAATACAAATCCTAACCTTAGACCTAAATATTGTACATATAAATACTTAGTCTTGTAAAAACTTTTATTTTTTTTTATTAATTTTTTCCTTAAACTGCTTTCTCGAAAGCTTCATTTAAAATACATTTTCATGAACCCTAGATCATTAACATTATTTTTAACGTTTGATATTTATCTTCGTCAAACTACGGCTTTTAATCAAGGGGGTTAAAGGGTTAAATTATAAAACATATTGTAGGTATTTATTATTAAGAAAAAAATATATATTTGTGTTATTTTTGTTTTTTTTTTGTTGATTATATTATTAATAAAACAGTCTTACAAACATACTTTACATATAAAGTCTTTATATCTATAGTGACCTTTATAGAACTCTTAATTATTATTATTATTATATATAATAAAATTCAAATGGGTAATAAACTTAAAATATTAAAAATAATAAAGTACATAAACGAATGAAATAAAAACTTTATTAAAAATATAGGAATCACAACATTGGTGCCATATGTCAAGTTTGTGCTTTCCACAGAGCGATTTATTGCACTTAGTGCAACTACTTTCAGTCATCTCTGGCTTTGCAGAGGGACATAAGGCACGTATCTTTGTTTTTGTTTTAGTTCATTGGGTGAATTTTCTTTATTAATAGGTTTATTTTGAAGGGTTGAACTTGAAGTGCTACTTCCTGCCATACACAAAATATGTGTAATTGAGTCCCGTAGAATAGTCTGAAATCTGAAGGTATTTCTAATCTTTTTTGTATGTGCGGTTCGATTAGTTTGTAACGCAGAGCTCTCAGGTAATTACGCATGGATTTTCTGTATTATTTCTGTATGTCGTAACTATTAATAAATGCAAAATTTTTAATTTTAATGTACCCACCTACTTACGTCAATTACAATGCACTTACACTCAGGGGTGGCTGGAAGAGATCTCTTCTAAGAGACAAGCTACATAATTTATAATTTTAAGTATACATAATAATAATGAGGTATATGAATAAATAAATAAATAAAATAAATAAATGCAATGTTGAACATCCTATAGAAATTGTATAGCAGTCAGCGACGTGTTTTTCGACTGCAGGAAGCAATTGAACATTGAACATTGAACGGGTGAGATCATTATCCTAACAAAACATAGCAGTACAGGTTCTTCTAGTTCGTTCGTTTTGTAATTCTATGGGTATTTGTCTTTTATTAGCTCTTAGAATTCCAATTAAAGTCAGCTTCTTTTACAAAAATTTTTGAAAGTGTTATTAAAGTGAACTAATTATCCAAAGTATTATTCGTATTAGTTGCATGAACATTACGTGTTAATTTTTTTACAAAATATTCGTCAGGTGGTCAACTGTCTTTTTAAATAAAAAAAGCCAAATCAGGTTCTGCATCTATCATGTATTTAGAAGAGTTATCTACCATCATCACAATTTTTATACTAAATTATTCGGTTTATTAAATAAATGCGTAAGGGACATCTTCCTCTTAATCCCGGTAAGTATTCATCGATGGTAAGATAACAGTTGGGTTTGTATTTCTCTCTACATTTAGTTATAAATATATCCTATAAATCTCGAAATGGAGCGAAAACTTCGGTCATGACTCGTGGATTTGTCATCGAATCTAAAATAATTTATTAGGAAATCAAACCTCACATCACATTGTACTGCTATATCGATTTCCATAATATGAGATGTCAAAGAACTCCCTTGTAGGTAAATGAATATCTTTCATAGCAGCAGATATTGTAAGTATGCCAATGAGGACTCAAATTTCATTAGCATCTGTCAATCTATGAGTAACTTTAACGTTTTTGTATTTTTGAGATTTTATTTCTATCTCTGCGTTGGTGTGGGTCTCAATATAGTTAATTTTAACTCTTGTTATAAAAAACGAAAAGCGGATATTGAAGCGGATCTAATTATAGCTATTTTCCTTTGAGACCTTGTTTTTGTTGAATTGTTATTGAATGAGCTGTTTTACGGACGATGTAGACTACTTGCCTGAGCTTATTTCTCTGGTAGTTGCTGTTTCGTATGCTGGATCGACCGTAACGTGATCTTTTCTCTCGCTCCCGGATGAATTTTCGTCATCGGTTTCATTTAATAATAATTGACCAATTGTATATAAAACAACAAATAATAAAAGGCATAAATAAATAAAACATATCTAAATAATAAAAAAGAACGTAAAAATACAAAATGTAATGTTATTACTAATCTTCGTCGAGTTAACGATCCAGGGTTATTGCATTTTATTTTAACCCGCGTCATCGAAACGACAAGGGTTCATAATCTAGGGTTAATACATTGCTTTATGATCGTTTTATACATTTCTGAACTTTAAAATGTCACACAAAAAGTTCGAAGAGAAACACTCAACAAAGAGTTAATCAAAAGGTCTTCGGGTTGTTGACATCATTAATTATAGATAAATTATTTAGTATATTAATAAATTATTTATTGTGAGGTATTTCTGAAATATTTACACACTTTATAATTAAATTGCTACACAAGAGTTTTAAAGGGTCAATAAACTGACTAAAGGTATGACTACAGTAGGTACAAAACAAATATGTTTTATATATTTAATCGCGTGCCAATGTGACTAAAATGAGACTAATAATAGCGACACATTATTAAAAATAAATTTGTCTACCCTCGTTTCTACCAAATTAATGTGTCAAGATAGAATTTTATATCAATACAAATCGCATCTGAATTTAGAAATTATTTTATATTCAATAAATCATGCTCCCGAGAGAAATCTAAATACGACCGACTGGTGAGGGCGGAAACTGTTTGTTTCGCATAATTACAATTTGTATTAGGTTATATCTGTTTCGTTGAACAAGGTTCAATAGGATATCAGTTTTTGACAATTATTCGTCAATGACATGACATTGTTCAAAAATAAAAAATAAAAAATATCACCTAATGTTTGGCTTTTTGATTGTAAAATTTCATAACTTTTCTTCAAGTAGTTTTCGAGCCTATTCATGACAAAGCATGTGAAAAAGTCTCCAGTAGAGTGCTTCGCTCGCTTCGCTTAATTAATTACATTTTAAATAGCTTTAGCTCGTGATGTCTCATGAAAATTAATTAAACTTTTTAAGATGTGTCGAAAAGGTAACAAAACGCTTCCTGAAGTCATTAAAGACGTGTAAACTAAATAACATTATAATTACTATAATAAATATAAAATAAAGACAAAATTCAACACTCCAGACTTCTGTATTACTTATGTAGTATCTTAATTTCTATTAAACAACAATGTCTTTTAAAACATATTGTTCTTTTATGTTTTACCTCTTCATTATATAAATATATGTAACATTGGGTGATGAGTTTAGTTTCAGAGTAATTTAGGGTTCGCCTTTTAATGTTCCTCATCGCTTTATGGCCCGAATTGAGTATTAACTTGTTTTTTAAAAAATCCGTGCCCGCAGGGGGATACGCGTGGGTAGACCTCGTGTGTGACCTCTTTTAAAATATAACTCACTACCTAAGAATAACACATGATGCCGTTGTTTACATCAAATATTTTCAAGCAAAAAGCGGTTTTTATTTTTTTTCTCGGAAAAGGTATCTTTTTTGAAAATACTTTTGGTGCTTAAATTTTGAGTAAAAAATAACCTTTTAATTAAAAATTTTTGCGAGGAGGGAATGTTGGCCAGAAAAAAGTTGGCGTGGTTTTAACTACCTTAAATTTTCTAGCTAATAGTGGTTTTTATTTTTTTTCTCGGAAACGGTACCTTTTACGGAAAAACTTTTGGTACTTAAATTAAGAGTAAAAAATAACCTTTCTTTAAAAATACTTGTGATGTAAGAATGTTTACCAGAAAAAAGTTATGATTTTTTTCCAAAAATTTTCGTTTTTTTTACCCCCACCCCTAAGTTATTGAAGTTAGGTTTTCGGTTTATCTACATTAGTTATAGGTATTTATCAAAGACATCATATAATATGAACGCGATTGATCTCCTTTGTATAGGGACAAAGTTATGGTCGAAAAACTGAAATCAGAAAAAGTGAGGCCCTAGCGCCCCCTGTGACCGGATTTCTCTGGTTAACGAACTTGACCTTTATTTTTGGATGGTTGATTTTTGTGCAAAGTTTGAAAGCGATCCAATCGAAACTGCGGCCGCTATCGTGCTGACAAAAGTCGAATCTGGACGCACGCACGCATATATATATATATATATATATGCGTGCTGTGCGTATAATTTTAATTTACTTTATTTCTTATAATAACCTTACAAAAGACGATGTTGAATGAAATATCCCTATTCTATAGGAATGTTACTTTCATGTGATTGAGAATCTGAATTAAAATAAATCTCTTTATCTTAAATCGTTTTTTTTGGAATATTAAATATTTTCTAAGATTTGTGATCTTAATCTTTTCTTGATAGTATTTTTTTAAATAAATTTCTATATTCTTACATTAGAACTATTTTTGGCTCTCTATTGCTGTGACGATCAATCAGAATATATTTTTCTCAAATTAATAAAGTCATTAACACCAATCTTTAATAGATTTATTTAAAAATATATTGAAAGTAGAGCTAACAAAGATATAATTGGTGAGATATCTAATAAACATTTTTGATAATAAATCAATCCAAGTCTTTTATAATAAAAATATAAATTTTATGGTATTAGAATTTTGTTTTCTCTTATATTATAAACGTTTAACTATTTACTTTTTATTAATTTAACAATTCAAAAACACCTAAAATATGTATTACAGCGACAAGCATATTTCAACTTCCGTATATTTTGATAAGTGCAACAGGAACACATTAAGCATTAATAAAATCCTGAGTATCTTTCTTTTATCTATCTATCATTTTTTCGGTTTGTCTGCAAGTTATTACAGAAGTAATAACTATTATCTAATACTATATACTGTTTATATGTTTTAGTGATTTCTGTTTGTGATGGTATTAGAGTATTAGAGCAGTATATAACCTATGTTTATTTGTTATAAGTAGAGTGAGGTAAACATTCAAGTATTTAAATACTTGAGGTTTAAAAATCGTTTTAAAAATCAATTAGTAATAATATTATTAATTTCAATTTTTTATATAGTCTGATGTATCAGTGCCATATAAAAAGTATAGTGTAGTGAGATAATGTGAAAGTACCGAAATAATCCCGGGACAGAATAGAAACCTATAGTACTACGCACATACAAGGCTACGAATTTAAGAGCATTTATAAGGAATCGGAACCTTGATACTGAAAACGATATTACAGTGCTATGTGTGTGTGTGTGTGTGTATGTGTGTGTATATGTGTGTCACATTTATAATATACATGAGAGAAAACGAGGTTAGGTTTATGAAATTGGTGATTGATGTGAATAGAAGCTTACACATTTAGGTTGATTAAAAATTTACAAACATTCAGAACAGTTACATAACCATTAATGTTTTACTTTGTAAATAGTATATTACTGTAAAATACTTTTTAGTAATACATTTAATTTTACAGTTTTAACATACAAAATATATTTGTCTTTGTTTTGAACAATAATAAAGTTTTTAAAGTTTCTTATTTTGTGGACGGGTTTGGTGCCTCCTAATAACAGGGAAAATTTTGTTGAAAGTTAAAATCAATAAAAGAAAACAAAATTAACAGAAGTTATTGAATATACCATAATAATTTTTTTATAATATTTGAGACTTTTGGATGTAAATATTTTCTTACGTTATGTCATGTTGCGTCATGAAAATGATTATACTGTGGCTTTCACATATTAAGTGTTATAAGTAAAAATAAGTAATATAATAATTAAAGAGAATTATAGAATCAATACAATTACGGTGACGTATAACGTAAAATTACAAGATTATTAGTATTATTATACTAGATTAATATTGTGAAAAGTCATCAAAATTTAAGTGTTTGAAAAGTTTGAGAGGTTCATGTTTTGTTGTGAAGCAATTTCATCAAAACAACGCTTTTTGTATTTAAATAAGATTAAACAACAACTGAGATAATTAATAAATTTGAAAAAATAAGAATAATAAAAAAGGAAAATGTGACACAGCTTTGTCAAACAAACGTCAAACACTCTCTCATTTTTAATTACCCTCGTATTGAAAACAGTTCAAGAAAGTTATAATGATGCTACTACTAATAGCGTCCCTTAATTACCTTGTCTCTGACACGGACAGAATAAATAAAATATTACATTTAAGTCATAGCAAGATTTCCTAACAAATGGAAAAAAAATAGGAATTTAAAATTCAAAGTTATTTTTTCTTACAATTATATAAAATGATAAATAAACTTTCTCTAACATTGTATATATTTATTCTGATATTTTATAAATAATGGCACTATAGCTATCTGTGGTGGTACTGAAATACGTGACAAATGGTGTAAATAATTCACGAGTGATGTTGGAAATGTCACCAATTTGCGGCATCTCGTTATGTTATAAGTAAATATTCACTAAAGGGAAGTTTAGGAATCATTAGTTGTAACGGTTGACCCTCGTGTTTTAGCACAAATGGTCACCGAGTTCCATTATCTGGCTGTGTACATACACTTAATTGTGTTACTAATTACGGTTTCAATTTAATTGTGTTGGTTTGAGATGTAACAACCATCAACACTTACTAAAGTCAAATCGAGTCGGACTCAAGTAAAACAGAGTGAAAGTCAAAGTTTTTCTTCAATTACTTCATACAATTGGCTTATGAAATCTCAAACCGTTGTTTCTATATATTACATGTCGTGTGATGTCAATAAAACAATAAAAAGTGTGTGTAAAAAAAACTTTCTTACTTAAAAAAATATATTAATGGCTTTTAAAATTACTACTTTACTTTTAGTCCTTTTTATATTTTTCTGCGAGCAAATTCAAACTTTTTTTTTTTCATGTAGATAAAAATCTCTTTTTATTTTTTTTATGGAGGAGGAGGACAAACGAGCTGGCGGGTCACAGATGAAAAGACTTGTGTACAAATGAAGCAGGTTGTGTTACTGCTTAAATAATTTTATTAGTAATGATGGTATTCCTCTACTTATGAAGATTAAGTATATTTCAATATAGATTCTTTTAAATATTTACTTTTTTGAATTCGGTTATTTTTCTTTATTTATTTCTATAAAAAAAAACACACACTAGAATACTATTAAATATTTATTCCTTTGCAATGTGCAAAAGAAGATGCATAAATATGAACAAAATAATATATTTTTTGAACTATAGTAAAAAAAATATTTATATACAATTTAACCCCCCGGAGGGCGTTTATGAAGAGGTTGATGTCTGTGGCCGAGGCGAAAGAGGTATGCAGGGACCGTAGCGTTTGGCGCTCCGTCGTCTCTGGCTACCCCGCAAGGGATATGGCGTGAAACTAAGTTAAGTTAAGTTAAGTCAATTTAAATAATACGATAAAAATATATTTCAATATATCTTTATACAATGCAATTGAACAATAAATATATTGTGTATATTACATAGTTGTAGGTTGGAGCTCTCAAAGAATTCAATATCGTAAATACATATAAAAATTGTCTGCGATGATAAAAACTTTAAATTCATACAACAACCTAACTATACTGTTGTATATTAATCAGTAGGCAAGTGTCCGGTTAAGGAGCAAAGGGACCAGTGACATATTATATTGATGGAAAATATAGAGAAGTACAGACATGTTTTTTTTAATTTCTGTATTAGTTTACTTGATGTTACTATTGTTGTTATTACTATCTCTGATGGGAGAGAATTGTATAAATATTGAATGTAGGTTCTGAGGAAAAATTCGGAATATGATGTTTGGTTTTATGGTCTTCGCCAATACTGTATAGAACGCAGCCTTAAAGTATAATACGTACTTTATACTGTTTTACAGCGAGAGGTTAATACTATTCCTTAAGGACCTGTTTATGATCATCGTACCATTTAGGTTGTTGTTATATTTTATATTTAAAAAACCATCCAGACATCATAATATAACAAAAAGACCTCAAAAATATAACAAAAATACATCTAAATCGGTCTAGTTGTTTAGTTGTACATTAAATATTTAAGTTTGTTTGACCCGTCAGTTTATGTTATTAATTAATATTTATTGAAGTATTCATTACTATAATTATAATTAATGGTTGGCTAAATTTAACGCTTTTGAGCAATGGCCGAGAAGAGGCCATTAAATTTGAATCCTTATTTATGGCGTTCTCTGACGTTGTATTTAGATCGTTTGTATTTTTGTTTCAGGAGGAAGCATAAAATTTATCTTATTAGTTTTATAACAAAAACCAATAAAGTTTACTATTCATAAATGAGTGAGTGAGTAAGTAAACTGAAAATATTCCTTTACCTGATCGCTTGAACCAAGGGTTTCTGGGTCGTAACTGACACATTATAGCCACTTTTTTATATACTTTTTGACTTACATTTCGATTTAAAACGTCATATCGGTTATCATCATAGCAGCTGAAACCATCGTGTATGATATTGTTATTGTTTTTTTATTAATCCAACTATATTATCCAAGGATACATAATAATGTAACATTTTATGACAAAATTGACTGATGCTACTCATGAGTTTGTTCACTTATTGGTTAATAATAAAATACTTATTATTTTATGTTTAGTTAGTTTTGCGAACGAACTGGAAAATGCTTTAAGTATTTATTTACATTTTCTTTCCCATTCGTATAATATATCTTACTTATGAATTATATCTTATTTCGTTGAAAATAAAATTAACATTTAAGTAATAGTATTTTTTTAGGTTTGATTTGGTATAAATGATTGTTATTAAATAAGAAAATCACAGTTTAATATCTGAGTATTGATATCAAAATGCTCTCAGTACGCTCACTGAAAGTAATTGGTAGAACCGGAGACCCGTCAATTTATAATTGCGATTTATTTATATTTATTGTGTTTTAATTGTGCTTTAATTGAAAAATATAAAAGGCATATTAAAGAAGTTTTGAAAATAATATTTTTGTCTTTCACTTTATTATGCGTTTGAACAACTGTGCAAATTCCTAATAACTAGACATATAGATTTAAAAAAACAAAAAGTATACAAAAGTATAAAAACTTTAAAGTCCTTAAATATAACTTTATTTGGGTTTCATTTTGATATCTTTTAACATCGTTAAATTAAATGAAAATATCATAAGAAGATATGAAAACTTATAACAAAAAATATAATATCAAGAAAAGATTCTTATTTCAAACAGATCAAATACTACGTATTTCTCGAACGTTGATTTAATTTAAATGTTACTTTGTGAATTTGATGGGAATGACATTGATCGTCAATCTAATCAATAAAATTAAGGTTTGAAAATGTAAGGCTTAGTTCTTATTTTGCTTAGTTCTTAGTTTTGTAATTAAAAAATGTAGAAATCACAAATTTTGCTTCTTCTTCTAATAAGTAACCTAAAGTAGTATCAAATACTAGACTCATGTAATTATGTACATAGACTGCAGTTTCTTAACAATGTGAAATAGTTGAGTAACGCTGAAGAATGAGACGTTTGACTGGTTTAGAAATATATATGGAGCTTCTAATAATGGTAATTCGTGTTCTATTTTATTTTGAGAAAGTATCATGATTGTTACTTGCTATTACTACTATTATATTATATATTCATAAAAATATATGTATGGAATCTTAAAATGTTCCCAATTTCAAGCACGGGTGTATAAAAAACAATTTAATACTCATTTCAGACCAGAAGCAAATGAGGAATATTAAAGGTTAAACTCTAAAGGCTCAAAAACTAAACTCGTCTGTCAATGTTATATATATTTATATACTGAGAGGTAAAATATACAAGAACAAGTTTTAAATGTTTTATTAAATGCTGGGAGTGTTTGGGATTATCAATGATGATAGTTTGTGATTTTAAATGATTTCTTGAACATTTGGATATTCAGTAATATTCTGCAAGTCTTAATTTATTTTGTTGATGGCGTTAGAAATTTAAAATACTTAGAAACGTAAGAAAAAGATCGAAGCCGACGTTATTGAAAATCGAAGATATGGAAAGATAAGGAAAGGGGATAGAATATTGTTTTTGTAGGGAAAATACGGATTTGTTTATTAACCATACCTTCTAGAACTTTAGAGACGAAGAAAAGAATGGAGATTGGTCAAAAATGTAGAATAGTTGTAGTATTAAATATTTTAGGGACGGAGACAACAAAAGCCTTTCGCTATTCTTTAGGAAAATAAGAAGAGGTTGGGGAAAAGAGCTGACAAAGGATACTTGCAACAACTTTAATTTACAAAAGTAATTATTAATTCTCATGTACACAAAAATTTACTATTCTTGACTTCTTTTTCTTTTTTCTCGTATCTGAAATCACAGATAAATCTTATTTATAAATCATTATTTATATTCTTTTTTACAAAAATGCAAGAAAATGAATATTGATAAGGATTACTATTTGAGCGAAGCGAACGTAGTGAGCGGAGCGTTCTACTGGAGACTTTTTCACATTCTTTGTCACGAATAGACTCGAAAACTACTTGACCGAAAATTATGAAATTTTGCAACCAAAAAGACACACATTAGGCGATGGTTTTAAAAAAAAACCTTGAAAAATGTCATGTCGTTGAGGAATACTATCAAAAAACTGAAATCCCATTGAAGTGAACGGGAAACGATGAGTCATTACACTGGTTACGCTTCGCTCAATATGCAAACTGTTGGCGCCCCTAGTTACTATAATTTTAAAATGTATGTAAATTTAATACGTAATATTATATGGGATGTTAGTAATTGAGAAGTATAAATTTTAGTTTTGGTGCATTCCACGTCGATTAAGCGAAATACAGATGTGATTACGCGGCACAAGCTGTCGCCGCCCTCACTCAGTCAGACGTAGTAAGGTGTCCCTCGAGAGTACGATTTATTGGATGTAACATAATGTCTGAATTTGGTTCGCGATTTTTATTGGTATGAAATCATTTTAACGTTATATGGGATGTAAGAAGTGAATTTGAATCACAAATCCTAACCTTCCTTAAATCTAAATAACGTATATTTAGATTTAAGGAAGGTTAGGATTTGTGATTAGATAAGTAAATTGTTATTAGAAAATCGTAAAAGTATTAAGGAGATGATACATTATTGAGGAGGGAATTAAAAGGAAAAAATGGAAGGAAAATAACCTTATCAATACTAACAGGATAATTACAGGAATTATAACTTTTGCTCGTAAACATGAATATTGTTAAGACAAACGTGAAGGATAAATGTGATAAGGAAATCACAAAAGAAAGACAGCATTAAGTTTAATTAAGAGTTTTTAGCAACAATGGTTTTTTTAAAAATTTTTTACTTCTATTTTTGCCTTTAATTTTACCTTTTTTTAACTTTTATTTTTTAATTTTTACAAATATAAACTGAAGAGTATATGCAGATTTATGCTATATTGATAAAGATGGGTCCAAGGCCTTATATTTTCATTATTTTAATTTAACTATACAGCGGAGAGAGACTTCGAGAAGTCAACTTTGAAGTTGTGTCTGCTCGTGCTGCGTAAGTATTCATTAAAAAATAAGAAATACTAACATGTTTAAATAGTTACTTATTTATGGTTAGAAGGAACACCTCATAAATTTTGATAGTCTGTAAAGCTATGACCAAAATCGCGGTGTAAAGAAATAATGGTACAATACTTTAGATAGAAACGACATATATTTTGAATTCATCTTTATTTAACACATACTATACAATTTTATGTGGACTAAGATTAATATACAAATTACAAAATTATATACAGACAAGCGTTCACCCCAGTTTCAATAACGATTCAATGTTATATTTTAAACGAGTAAACGAGTTTCATCAATTGTATCTGCGTCTCTGTTGGTCTGTCTCCAGGTGGTGGTGGACAGGTAAGAGATTAGAGTGCAAGCCCTTGATGTTAGTGAGGTGCACTTTAAATGAGGAGGAGTGCAACCGCTGTGAACTTGTTCTTTTTATTGGACTTTTTCATTAAAAAAATTAAGAATAAAAGAGTGAATAGGTTGAGAAATGGCAGTTGAACGAGGCGGTACGTATCAAACCCGGCGCTGAAATTCGTGTTGTCATGCCACTGGGAGGCTAGTCAGGAGACTGCGGGGCGCCCGAACCCCCCCAGGGATCGCCATCGGGCCTCCTCGTCTGGTGGCCAGCCAGCACGATGGTGCCACCCTGGGATTTTACGCAGCTGGCGGGGCAGCCCTTCGTGGGTGGTAAGAACTTAAATTACTCTTACCACGGTATTATACACTTCTGAACATTAAATGCTTGTTACTATCTGTATTGCGTACATATGTGGATTGTATGAAAATAAGCGAATCTCGCAATACAAAATAAATAAATAACTAAAACAAAACGTAGTATAAAATATTTACAATTCTTAACATATTATCCATTAATCCCACACTATTAAAATATTACCCTTAAGATTAACATTTTTATAACATTCTTAATACTTAAACTTAATAAACAACAGCAAAACTTCAATTTACATTAAATATCACAAAGCCACCACCTTTTTTTAATAGTAATTTATTCTACATCAACATCAATAGGCAAGGGACATAGCTTAGAAGTTGGACGTTCAATCAATGAATGTTTATATTCGTTATAAAAATTCATTGATTCATATTGACGTCATATTGACGTCATTATCGAAATGTTTCTGATTGAAATATTAACTCGTAACATTTCATAACTTGGTTTATGAAATTTTCATGTGACTAATATTTATTTTGGAGCTTGAATTAAGTTCCAAATGAATTTTAAGAAAAAATATCAGTTTCAAAAAGAAAAATCTGCTGTTATATAAAGTATAAAATGAAAATAAATTTGGTTTATCAATTAATAAAAACACTAAACTGAAACAACAGGACATAAAACATATTGTGGGTGAATTTAATCGCAAGGGAACACGATACGTGCTGACATCATTGTTAATATGATCGAGCCGATCAAATGTTTAGCTTAATTATTAGACCAATAGAGACAATAGCGCGTTAGTAACATACATTTAGTATAACTTACTCGTTAGTTTGACCGTTTTGATGATAAAAAAAATATTTTAATAATATGAAAATGAGAAATCCCTACTCATCAATGTATTTAGTTTTATTTTTTTCTATAGATTCCAAATGATCTTGAGTAAGAAATAAGATCGAATTTCTGGGTATTAAACCCATAAATAAATATAATTAGAATTAAAGAAACACATTTTTCAAAATTATTGTAAAATCAAAGAGAATCGAAATATATTTTCTAACAAGAACGAGCCAGAGGCTAAATCTAGTCAAAATACTTTCCAATTGTAACCAATTACCAATTATCTTGATTAAAGTCGTTTTGAAACAAGACAAAGCAAGTTGTTGAATAAGCCTCAGCTCCGGCAGCGTAAATTAAAGAACAAAGAATATTTCACTGAAGATATTGAATACTTCTTTCTCAACAACCATAAATTTGCAGCTGTAAAATTGCAATTAGAAAGTAAAAATTCTTTAATACATTAAAAAAATGAATCGTATAAAAATGTATATATATTTTTAACTCACTTACAAATTAGTCTACATTTATTTATTTAAAAAGTTATACTTGCCTTTTCGTAAATTATCTAGATATTTACTTTATTAATTATATATCTAAATGATTTCAGAAAGAAAAGTAATATACAAAATTTAAATAAATTACAGTTTATTTAGACGTAACTCTGTTTCTAATTTAATAATCATTAAAAGAATTGTATGCTTATAAAATTTATCGTATTGTAGATGACACTCATGTTTATTTATTATTCGAATATGCTTTTTAGTTAAACAAAGAGTATTTTGAAATCAATATTTCAAAATACTTTTGTTTAAGAAATGTAACATTGACATATGCGTGACATAGAAACAATCTAATGGGACGCTCCGTCGAAGGGAAGGACAAAAAAACTTTCATATTAGTCAGGATGGGTATTTTATATAATCGATAAACTCTCAAAGGATATTAAAAGATAGTAGTGCTCTCTATTGGAATATATATTGTAATTGTAAACAATCTTTTTCTATTCATAAATATGTTATTTTATTTCAGTTCATCGATCAGAGGATTCCACTGATAGAAAACATCGAGTAACAAATCAGTCACGAATTATGATGTAAGAATACGAAACACATTTTGGGAAAAAAGTTCTGAAAAATGTGTAACATTGTTTAATATGTAGAATGAATCATTAAAATGGAATACTCATTAAATAATTTGATAAAAGATCTTTTTTAGAAGATATTTTGTCTTTATTTCGATTCTTTTTCATGTTTAAATGATCAAATTTATTGAACAAAATTGAAATTAAAAAATGTTTGGAAAACAATTTATAAGACTTTGCAAGTTAAATAAAAGTGGTTTTAATATGATTGAAAAAAAAACGAATGCTTCAAACGTATTCGCCATTATCGGAATCGGTGCTAGAATAAATTTCAAGAACAGCGTGAGATCTCTTATACGAAACCCTTAAATTACAATTTGAAAACCATGTGACGTGTATATCTAGATAATATTATGTTTTATGGCTTGGATTGTACAAAATAAGAGTCCAATACTTTTTAAAAGTTTATCGATAACGATCTGCAGTTTCGATACATCTGTTAAGTTTATCTTTCAAATGGCTTATTCAAATATTTATTAGCTAGATAAACGTGTATTTAACAAAACATTCACATAAAGTATACAAATAAAATAAATAAAAATGATTTATTATTGAAATAATATTTCTTTTGAACTTTCAAGGAGCGATATCCCTTGAAAACAAAAGGCCCATAAAACTAAAATATCATATTTTATACCACGACTAAAACATTATTCGAATTAAGTTTTTTTTTTTATTTCATATCTTTTTATCTGTTAAAGTAATATATTAATTTGAATTAGATACATGTTACATGATACATGATTTATATGCTCTATCGGATGATAATAAGGTCATTTTAATAGCTTTTACTCATGAGGCTAAAAATGCACAAAACTCTCGTGTATTCATAGGATCAATATCATAAAAATTATGTCAAAATAAAACTATATTTTAAAAATATAAATGGTTAATTAAATCATCTTCAAAATAATTATGTTCTAAAAAGTCATATAATAATAGTAGAACAAAATAATTGAAAACGAATTGGTACATGACTATTATTGTCATAAAAAATAAGTATTTCTAAAATTAACAATTACACGTCGTTTTTATTTGCGTAAAAACCTTATTAATTATTAAAAATACTCTTATACTTAAATTAATATTTAAGTTCTATCATTCCTCTTTTATTAATTATTATTAAACTTCTTCAAAGGAGACCAATTCAAGTGGTTCAAATAGAACTAAATAAATATTTAATTGACAAAATGGCCATCTTGCACTGAAGTTAACATTAACGTAGTTAAGTGAAGTGACGCGAAAATGTTGTGTGTGTTTTTATGACTAAAAAATTATCGATTTAGAAGTCATTTTTGGAATAAAATGATTTTGAGTTAATTTTTATTTGTGGCCCTTTTGTATTCAAGGAGCGATATGTAGCTAAGAGATAATATGGGGGTTGGTAGTAAATAGATAAATGTGTCACCCGACGTCACGTATTCAGTTACCGGCTTCATTAGATATCGCCTATAAAGAATATCGTTTTCGATATGTTGCTTGTATTCAAGATATTTTTTTTATTTTAAGGAAATAATGTTATCATTGATCGCTTACATTTTGGTATATGTATGTACATGTACAAATTATTATTAGTAAATATAGAAGAATTATTAAAATAATTTATACCTACCTTTATATATGTTATTTTACAATGATTTCTTTCTTTCGTATTAAAAAAACCAACGATGAAACATGTTATAAATTACTTTGATTGTTAACATAATGAAATGCATTCTGCTATTGATTGATGAGCAGCCATCCATTAGGCTGCTCGCTGGCTGCGGGTTTAGTGACAACCTCAATTATTTTCATTGTCACCATGTCGTGTTTATTCTTTCTACTCTTAATCTACACATATATAACAAGACAACAGTTAATTATGTGGATTGTACTATAAACTATATTTTTATTCCTATTCCTAGTACACCCGGCTACGCGTTGCTGCGACTATAGTTTTTGTTATATTATACATTTTAACAAATAGTCACTCAATCCAGTCAATAGATAACGCCATTTGTTAGAATTGTTTGGAACTAACTGAAAATTGTGATTGGCAAAAAAAATTAAAAATAATTTGCAATAAAATAATATTGCGACTATAAATGTAGATAAAACCGGTCCTATCTTTTAAGTTAGGTCAAACTGCACGTTGTGAGTAAATTTTATTTAAATCGGTTAAGTAGTTTAGGAGTCCATCGCGGACAAACAACGTGACACGTAAATTATATATATTAAGATTTAATACAATAACCATACTACAACCACTAACCACCCAATTACATCCTTACAACACATTATGATTGAATCTGACATGTCTGTACATGAGTCTGATACTTTCTTAGATCTGACTGTCAGATTATATAGGAATAAGGGACCACCAAAATGGATTTATAGATTAAAGAATCACTATTTAAGAATGAGTTAAAACATAGAAATTATAATAATTGCAAGATATCTAATATAATTTATAAAAAAAAAGAAATGAAAACACTTGTTTCTCCATTCTTTATTGAGCGAAGCGAACGAAGTGAGCGGAGCGTTTTACTGGAGAATTTTTACAATCTTGGTCACGAATTGGCACGAAAACTACTTGACGAAAAATTATGAAACTTTACAATCAAAAAGACACATGTTAGGTGATGGTTTAAAAAAAAATGAAAAATGTCCTCAAAAAAGTTTTATGTCAAAAAACTGATATCCCATTAAAGTCAATGGGAAACGAATGATGTGTAAATACACTGGGCTCGCTTCGCTCAATATGCAAACGGCACCCGAGATTTCGCGAGCGCAGCGAGTCGAAATTGAGGGTTTGTTGGCGCCCCTAGTTTTAAGTTGCGTAGACTTGCACAAAGTGATATCTGTTTCCGTCAATTACATTATTATTCAAATAAGTTTGAGTGTCTGTCTCCAGATTGCTTCATCTTGAGTGAATTCGAATTGTTCTAAGTGTCGAAGTGTAGTAGAAATCGTATTGCGTAAATGAAAGCTGTTGGTAAAAGTTATTATAAAAACATTATGTATTTAAATGTTTTTATTGGTTAAAAGTATAAGTAGTTTATTTTTAAACATTAGTAAACAATGGACTCTAAAGTCACTAGCTACGTCTCACGTTGCCTTCAGATGTTGAAGAACGCTTTGTATAACTTAGACAGTTTACTAATATTTATTCATACTTTACGTTCAGAAAATAACTACGATAATATTTGATGTATATTAACTTACCTTATACGGTTTAGTGGTAGTTCAAATCCTTTCCAAGGCATTTCAAATGCATTGGTTACGACATTGGATGAAAAATGGTGGATTTTAGAATCATATTTTAGTGCAAGATAATAAGGTGTCAATTTTAATTCTGCAGTATAAATTTAGACCTTAGTCTAAGTTATATATCACAAAAATAATAATAGTAATGATTTATATTTTCGACTTCAATTGTTATTTGTTTTATATCACATTGTATATTAAACCGCAGCGTTTCTGTTCTTTGTCTTTTTTAAAAAGTAACATTGCAACAACGAGCAAAATATTTACAATAAACTTTGAATACAAACATTCAAAAGTATTTTATTCTCAAATTTTTAATTATTTGTCACTGCTTGAATGAGATATTTTATTTAAATTATATCTTTTAAAATTTGTATTTTGTATTTGTATTTTACGGTTCATTTTAAATTCATCAGACATTCGGGTACAAATTAAGCAATTTTAATATTCTGAATACATAGTAGACCTTAAACTCAATAAAATTTGGCCTAAATTTTCGAAACGAAATTATAATTCCGTTGCTAGTATTTTGTAAGCTCAATAAAAGGTAACATACGTGCCCACTGAGAAATGTTTATGATTCCTCATTTTGTTTATTAATATAATCTTTAATTAGATTTATAAAGTTATTTCTACCTAATCTTATTAATATAATTATAGAAAATGTTATATATCCATTATTGTAAAATATCTAGAATGTTACCGAATTTTGAAATATTTGTGTACGTTTAATCGCAAAACCATCTAAATCTGATTTCAAACACAGCTGACGAATATCTTGAATCGTTTCTAAAGAGCTCAACCAATTGTGATAATTTTTACGCCTGTCTAAAGCAGTTACTGAACTTATAACTTCACAGCACAAATTATTAGGTTCTGAAATAAAAAACCTTTAACATAAAAGTGTTAAAAGATTAATCCTACAAATTTTAAGGATTTTATGTATAATAAGAATATATTTTTTATTATTTGGAGTAAAAATATACATTTATTTACTAAATAGTACATTGACATTTATATGATCAATTCGTCTCAATTTAACAAATACACAGTCCATTAATATTTTGCTTCTTATTGTTCTTTCATCAGTATCTCTGATTGGGGAGCAATTTATCTCAATAACTCAGACCCTTGTTATAATGTTTGCTATATGATAATCCACCAAAGCCATCACTTGAAAAGGTAGCAAATTTAAAAATACGAAGGATGGAAGTCAGGTGATTTGAATAGTCTTCTTACGTATACTTAGTTTTAATAAAACAGTGAAATGTGCGTGTCAGGTAGCGGGCTAAAATGTAGTTATATCTTTCATGTCAAGCCATAAACGCCAGGTTTATTTATTATTATACGGGTGGGTCCCGTCTTAATTGTGTCGTATATATCATAAGTCTAAGCTGGCTCAGTGTTAGTGATTCAAGTTAGTAATATATTAGGTGGCTTCTAAGTAGCACTAAGTCATGCCGTGATCCCTTAAATTACTTTAGACTATTAAAATGTAATAGTGATATTGTTGAATAAAGCTTCTGATATATTTTCATTAAAGTTATGTTAAAATTATACCTTGATAAGATATAGTGTTCAACTGTTCTCTACGTGACAGACGCCTCTGATAACGTGTGTCGCGCTCCAGTACTGTCACTTTCACAGCACTATTACAATCCTACTTTGCACGTTTGCACCACAGTTCCTTTAGTATTCATTATTAAATAACTGTGAATATTTGATTTTTAAAAATAGTACAAAAGATTTGCCGCTTTATTTTCCAAGATCTAGGTTTATGAGAGTCACGATGAAATAGCAAAAGTATTAACAAGTTAAGTTGAAGGTTTAAGTCGTTAATTTTCTCTTCTCTTAAACGTTACCGCAAACCTTGAGCATACTTTGCTGAACTGTCAGAACAAACTTTTTAACCCAAATGAAGACACGAAATTAAAGAACTCTTAACAGATTTATAATAATATCCGGTAGTTTTTAAATCACCATATTTCTATATTTATTACATCAAAATGAAATCAAATACTTTTTTTTTAACATCAAAGTATTATTAAATAAATATGTACTATGAGGACATGAATATAATGATTAAATGAAGATCTTTAACCAAGGTCTAAACAAATTAATTTATTAGTACATAACATTTGAAATTATCAAAACAGAAACCTTTTTATTATAATATCTTCAATATGGGACATTAGTTCCACGGAATATTGCTATTGATTATTTAAACCAATTAATACTAAGTTTGTGCGAACGTCCAAAGACGCTTATCTGTATATTTGTGAATTACACGATTCCGTAACCATAACATTTATTCAATAATATCTCCTAGAAATACACAGGTCTGGTATTTAAGTAAATACGCGAGACAACACACTAGTGTGTAAAGAGTATCTAGCGCGCACCTCCAGCATGACTTTGTTAAATATTAATAAGATACGAACTTTAGAACATATCTCCAAATATTATACGAACAGGACAAAACCAATTCTCAATATATAAAAATATACTTTAAAAACATATGAGATGAGATATAAACAAGCAATGAGTATCATCTCTAGATTAATAGTCATTCAAGAGATATGCTACTAATAATACATTTTAATATTTAAAAATAGAACTATAAAAATATCGAAGGTAAATATTCTTCTCAACGTTCTCGTTCATATACGTTTTATATTAGGGTTTAACGTAAGAGTAGAATATTTTATAGGATTACATTTGTTAAGATATATAAAGTTTTAAAGAGTTTAATGAACGAAAATGACTATGGATTTTGATATAATTGAAGGAGTTTGCAATAAACGTGACTTTTCAATGTTTACCGAGATTGTTACACTGCCAGTTTCAAAGATAAATAAAATTTTCGATCAAAAATTAATTAGTCTTTATTATATACATATGTATGTTTACATTTGTCCAGTTTTATAAGTGTATAATATACGCGTAGAGAAAAAAAAAACACAAGGGTCTTATAACTATTTCCCCTGAAAGATTTTTTGGTTGGTTATTTTAAAAAATGCACGACAATATAACCTTAAAAATAATTCACTTTTATGTATTAATAAAATAATTCGATTATTAAACAAAAGAAACCCGTTATTTAAGAGCAATACATAAAACAAAATATTATAAATATAACCATAAAAAAGCTGCCAGAGTACATTAATTAATTGTTTCACTTAACTTTTACTCTAAAGTGGCGACGAGACAAATATACAGCTTAACGTCTTAAGAAAAACTTTGAGCGAAGCGAATCAGAGTGAAACGTTTTGTATTAAAACCAACTGGGTTTTATTAACCGTACCTCCCCTGGTCTCTTTAAGTCTTAGTAGTAAAATTTCTCTCATTTTCTTTACAGCTCGCAATCTGAGATCTGATACTTGACTTTGAATTTCAGCAATTTGAGATAACGAAATTAAACACACGTGACACTATAAATAAATAAATTCATAGGTCTTATTATTTTATATATGCGTACTTTTTCCACACATTGAATTTTTCGTCACGTAAAGAAAAAATCATAAATTGCAAAAACTTTAATTAAGAGAAGATTTCTATGATAATGCCTACTATTAGCGGTGGGAGAAAAAGACAATTAATATGAACAGAATTAAATTTAATGTTAAAAAGTGCATTAAACAATATAATATTTATTTTTATTAAAAAGAACGACTTGTTTGCGCAAAACAAAACCACTTTAATTTCAAGAAACAATAATTAAATTTATTCCCAAATTTATTCCTCTGTGATTGGTGTCAACCAATAAATACATAAATAGAAGTTTCAAACTCAAAGGTTATCAGAGGTGTCGTGGAATCTTAAAAGGTTTCACATATTACACTTAATATATATAATTGGTCCTGACCAAAATAATATCTGAAATTGCTCGTAATATTGACAGAAGCGGATCATTAAATATTTTATATACTGCGACTCTTAATTAATAAATTTATTATAAACTTATAAAAAAGAAAATGGCAGCAATTACATTAATATTTAAATAAACATACGGTAATATTGTTTTAATTAACTGTACTAAATATACAGGATTGCTTTTCTTGGTGTGTTATATGTCACTCAATATTACTAATACTTACATGTCATCAGCAGTATAACTATGTGTTCGAGCTATTGAAGCCTTAATCAAAACATTTTCTTCTTGGATTTATATGATAGTAACCTTGTAATAAAAATAGTATGAATACAAATTCATTCTTTTGTATTAGCAGCTCTCGGAACTCCAGAGCGACCATAGTTAAACTGAACTTCTTGACGAATTGAAGTACGGCCTAATTGTCCATAATATTGTTACAAAGCATAATTATATAATCTTTTCTTTTTAGTAGTATAAACTTTATACAAAAATGTACTTTTCTCTCTGTTGTTAATGACGTTATAATATGTAATAATATCATTCCTTTTTCTGAATGTGTGTCAAGCATTTTTACAATTTACACAAGCCTTTTCAGAGTACACCAGATATTTTCATTTTTGATCCCGTTAAAATGTCACTTCTATAAATTTGAACATAAATTTTGATCTGTATATAGATATTTTATTGTTATACAAAATGATTACCTCGTACCACTGAAGCCCTAAATCAATGATGACAAAATAATAGATGGTACAAATGTAGGGATATCGCCGCATCGTATGCAGATTTTTGTTTGCGATAAATTCTGATAAATTTAATATTTTATTCATTTTTATTTATGAACCTGTTAGATCTCTAGTATAAAATATTTTATTTTGAATCGACCAAGTCCGAAGCCAAACATTATTAGATATAGATGTTTATCTTAGTCTGACAATTCCACAAATCCCTCTATCTACAGAACGCGTGAATTGATGATGAAGACATTTAATCGATTGTTTGACCTTAGCTGAATTCCAACGTTGGGTCGGCTAAGGTATTTGTGGATTGAAACTCCAGTCAGTTTTTCAGATCCATTGAACCTCACGAGTATTTATAAAAAGGTTTTGAGATACTTGATTGATTCTCTTAAAGCTACTAAGCATGTAATATGTTATTCACTTTACATTCATTTGGCTAATTCATTTACCTTCATCCGAATTATGACTAGTTAATTTCTGAATCCATTTCACTAATCAACTCTTGGAATGACTAATAACATGCTAGATTAAAGTAATTGGTATAACTATTTATTTGATTAACATTTTCCTGTAGATTTAATAAGTCAAAAATTAATAATAATGATTTAATTTTTATAATAATTCGATATAAATCTAAATAAATATTAATACTATGTCTTACTGAAGAAACTAACACAATATATACCTACTTTAATTATTAAGTTATAAATCAAAGTTTTTAAAAGAAATTCTAAAATTGTACATAGTAGTTCAATATGTTTATAACAATTAATATTTTAGGTATTTGTTGGTTTCACTTACTCTCTCTCACTATCTGTGTGAACATAGCGCTTTATTTTTTTTGCAATTTATTTTACAGGTTTTAACAATGCATATTATATAGGAAAAATATTTCCATCGATACCATTCCTTTGGACTTAAAACAAGACAAAGATGTTTACAGAAAGTAATTCTAATATGGGAATGAAATGAAATAATTTACTAACCAAGCCGTAAAATGCTTAGAGTTTATATAAAACCAATCGCCTAGAACTAGAATATGTGAAAAACAATCTATATATCTTTGTAAAGTTACATTTACGAATACAATAAAAACTTAAAGGTTCTAAAAAGGCATTCAAATTATTAAAACGTGATCTGGTATTATAAATGTCATAAATACTTTTCACATACAAAATTTATACATATATAAAATTCAGATGATGTGGGCGTTGAAACGCGGTCGATAATTTATCATGTTATCGTCAAAGCATTTTAACAGATATCAGACAAGACAGTAACTTAATTTACACGGATTCATTCGATTATTTTAAAATTTGTTGTTTAAATAATACGGTTATCAATATTCTTAAATATAGTTGTATTATTCAATTGAAGTTGATTATAACTTAAATTGTAGTTTTCATATGGATTGTATTACTATAATCAGATTTTTCTACACGTAATCAAGAATCCATAAAATCATTTAAAAGAATCATCTGTGTTTCATCCATCTACAAATGATTTTATTTTTATAATATTTATAGTTCCCGAAGACAGGAACTTTGAAGAAAAGTTTGTTTCTTTTATTTTTACATTGAAAAGTTACCGCGAATAGATCTAAGCTTTCAATTGAAATGTACACCATTTATCGGAATCATTACTTTTCGCAATAAAAAGTAGCTTATATCACTATATCTAGCGAAGCGGTGACAAAATTTCTAAGTATTACATTAAAGTCTTCTTAATGTTATTAAACAGGATTTATTCTTTCTAACTAAGAAATAAAAAACTTGTTTTGCAAAATTGCATATATCTAAGCTTTAAAAAAATTATATTTATAACCTTCAAAATTTTCTTTAATTAAATAAATTCCACTTAAAAGTATAAGTAAATAGCAATATGTGATAAAAAAGGAGATTCATAACAAAACTTTATTTTATTTCAATCACGTTTGTCATTATTTTATTAATATCAAAACTGCTAACAGAATCTCGGTGAAAGTGACCATTGTACAATATACATTCGATAAAGCTCAGAAGCTTATATTATTTCAATCACGTTTGTCATTATTATATTGATATCAAAACTGCTAATAGAATCTCGGTAAAAGTGACCATTGCACAAAGTACATTCGATAAAGCTCATAAGCTCTTAGGAGAAGATAATGACAACTATCGCTCGGTCTGTCGTCGTTAAAGTGAATGTCTTCCACGTTCACTGTAATTATTATCTATATAAAGAATCAGGATCCGTGTTAGTACAATTAAGAAAATTATTCCGTTCCGTTCTGTTCAATTCAGAACTTTCTTATCTTCTTACTCATTTAGATTAATTTAACTTCCTATATATCGTAACTTCAGAATTATGAATAGACTGCCTTACTATGATTCAGTGAGAATAGTTAAAAATATAGTGACTGTAATCAAACTTTATTAATGATAATCCAGTAATAATTAATTTAAGCAACGATGAAATACCCAAAATTGACATTAGGAAATCTTTCGATTAACTTTTTAGCTAAATTCAAATCAAAATTAGGGACATATTTCAGCCGTAACTTAGTAGACTTGTGTAACTACAACTTAGATCGGTTCGTGACCTTTACCAATAATCACTGGTATAATTATTTAAACGAAAGATAAAATCTAGATACTTTACGTACTAAACAAAAGTATATATCACGACAAATAGTTTTCATTTTTTATATTTTTTGTAGCAGATTTAGAATGACACTTACAATGTATCTGCATCTGTATTATGAAAAACAAGTTGCTACTTTCGTAGCATTCATTAATAAAAAAAACCCGATACAAGTTGTAACGAAAATATAATAATCGTTCCGCGTTAAACTGGAAAATAAGACAAATCTTAGCTCCGCTTGTTTAATATAGTCCATCAAAATATAGAAAGCTTAGGCAGCAAGGACCGGCAGTGCAACCATTTGTTAGAAATATAACATTAGTTTAATATGCATTATAGAGTAGCGGTTTTTAAAGACCAACAATATTATATTATCTATAAGATGGCTCACTTACCTTAGCTCGTATGTAGTTTTAAAGTCTCTATCATTTATAGTGGCGCTCTCTGTCGAGAAAATTGTTGAACTATCCTGCATTGAGCACATTGAATATATTGTCGTATGTCTATACCGACCCTCCTCTGGTAACTTTGATAACTTTGGAAATAAAATGGAAGATATTTTAACAAAACTTCATTATAAAATCAATTCGGTTATAGTGTGCGGTGTCTTGAACGTAGATGTAACTTCCCCTAATGTATGTATATTAAATTTATTTAAATCTCATAAGTTCAACCTACTCGTATTACTAGTATTTCCGCAATTTATATTGATAATGTGTTTACTATAAAACTTATGAAGAAATGGTAATAAGGAATTTAAGTTCAGAACACTGTGGTCAAAAATTAATAATCATGAAATTAAAAGGCCCTAAAGATTTCATTGCAGGCCGAGAAAAAAAATAGGATGCTTACTTTGAGAAATAATGCGGCGCAAAAAGTGTTTAAAATAGATTTAACACTAATGCAATGATTTTTTATTACCTGAATATAATAAGATTTTTGAGTCAAAATACTTTAAACTTAGTGATTAGGCAACCGTATAGAAGTAGAGAAAAATTATAAGATGATATGGACAGATGCAATGGAATCATGACCCAATGTTTATGAATGAAGTTAAGAATTTCTCAAAAATATATAAGAACCTTTGCATACCAGCTAGGTCGATTTATATTCAAAGTAGAATCTTAAATTCAGAAGATAAATTAAAGGATAAATAAAAAAAAAAAAAGTATAATAAATACAGATATAAATGTGATGGCGTTTTTAGACTCTTTGTCATCTGATGATTTTTATTTTAAAACCACCAGATGAAATTATCAAAACATTTAGAATCTTAAATGTGAAAAAAAACCGGTGATATTTGGGATATGTTAGTTACAGTACTTAGCACTATTATAAATGATATTGCCCCACAGTTATGCTTAATTTTCAACAATTGAAACCGGTATATTAACATACTTAATAAAAAATACTAAAGTGGTGCCTCTGTGTAAATGTAGCAATAGACTAGAACCCGGAAATTAGGTTCTTCTCTGTTTTATTGACCGTAACCAAGATTTTTGAAAAAATATTTTAAACCACATCTCGAAATGTATAGAACTTGGTTTGTCGAACTAGTTGCAGGGTTGATATTATCATCTTTATATCTAACATTGTTAAATATCTTTTAATAAGAGCAACTGTTTAGTTTCTGGCCGGCTCTGCTCAGCAGACCAACATTCTGAGCTGGTGGTAGTTTACTCACAGATTGACTATACTGACAATTTTATAATGTAATAATTGACGATTTAAAAGTGTCTGTAAATCCTAATTAAAAAAACAATATATATTTGAATTGTATGTGTAATTGCAGAAAAACTATTACTTTAACTTTGTATTGACTTGACTGTGACTCGCCTTGACTGTATTAAGTCCATATACCTACGAGTATTATGTCTCTAGCCTTTTGATTACACTGTTCATGTGACATAAACTAACACATTTAAATCAAATCCGTAATTAGCAATGCAATTTAAGACGGGTAGATGTTGACACAGCCAGATAGTGGGACTCAGTCAACATTTGCGTTAAAACATGAGGGTCAATCGTTTCAACTAATGACTCTATAAATTTCTCCTTAATTAATATTTACTTATAAAGTAGCAAGATGCTGATATCTACAATGCTTCTCAAAAATTAATTGTGTCATTTGTCACGTATTTCGGCACCATCGTGTTTACAGATCTACTGTATAACAAATGTGTTATATGATTACAAAATATTATACAATTATTTTCAATAAATGTTTATTTTCTTTGCTAGAAATACCTGTTATTATTTAAATGGATTTTTTTATTTATTCTATCCGTGAAATGACAAAGTACTTTAAAGGACTCCATTAGTGCTGGTATTTTTATCTTTCTGGATTGCTCAGTTGATTTTTTTAATACGAGGATAATTAAAAATGAGAGAGTGTTTTTAGCAAATTGACTCAAAACTGTGTAGCATTTTCCTTCCTTACTTATTCTTATTTTACTTCATTTCATTAATTATTTCGGTTTTTTCCTTAACGACATACCTTTCTTCAGTTTTTTATGTAAATAATGACTTTACACTTAAATATCCCGAAATATTCATACAGTTTTATCATAATTAGTAAATAAAATACAATTCACAATAATAATAAACATAGTATGTTATTTGATGAGGAAGCTATGCACAAAATTTCAATACCAAGTAACATTAGTCAGAACAGAAATAGGTTTGACACAATATTAATATACCTAATATTCGGTGTATGAAGAAATTAAACAGACAATAAAGTTAGAAATAGATAATAGTAACTAAATACGTCAGATACATTTTATCAGTGTTTATATATACTTTAATGTTTTATCGTAATAAGGTTATATTGATGAAATTGTTTAAAAACTAGAAGCATGACATTTGTAATAATAAAAATCTAGGTATATACAAATTAACAAACCTAAACACCAACCGTACACACTCCTATGAAACACTACATATGTCCTATCTAGAGTCTTGAATTTATGTCAATAGTAAAAAACCTTACACACTTCACAGTTAGCGAGGTCACTGCATTCTGAAAGTTTTATGTGTACTTGACAGGTCGTGCAAAATATTTTTGTACCGTAAGTGTATACACTAATGATATAACATAGATTATTATATATCAGTGCAAATACATACCATACTAGACCAACATTCTTTGTTATATAGATATATTTACTTCTTTTAATTTATTACTGATATTAGTAGTTATTGCACACCTATTACTAAAATCACTATTCTTAAATTATTTTGGTTCATATAAAAAATTAAACCTTGAAGTCGTTTATCATAACCACGGCATTTATATAATATATTTTTGGTTCAAAGACAGGTAAATAATGTTAAGCCTTTTAATGTTGTTTTTCGTTAAGATAAGTTATCTTAGTTAACATAATTTCTAATTATTAAAATCTCTAAAAATCACAACTTGGTTCTATGATTTACTATTATGTAATATACTGATATACTCAGATTTAAAGAGGAACAATATTTATTTTAGAAATCATGAACAAAAATATAATTTAATTAAACATAATACCATTTTGTTACCTGTTCTCAAAACTGTTCATAATATGTTCTTAGGAGAGTTACTATTCTCCTAGTATATAGAAAGATTTTTTCTTAATAAGTAATTTTATTTAAAATCTGCACATCTGTGTAGAAAATGTTATGGAACAAACTATTACTGTTGTTGCGAGAGATTGAAGAAAGCAGTTAATTGCGAACCACTTTTCCTAAAATCTATGGCGTCACTATTACGTCATCGTCTGCATAGGTTATAAATATAGGTGGGAAGGCGAGCTTCATTCTGCGGCCGTCGCGCGGTGTAGACGTGTCTCGCACTCTCACATCGTAAGCGTCTTGCGATGTTTCAATGGCAATAGTTATATACATACGAGTAAAATGTTCTTTTGAGAACAATATTCTGAAGCTCTAAATGTTCTTTTCAGAAAAAATAATACGGCAGCCACATGTTATAGTATATTTTTACAATAAAATTGCAAAAAGAATTTAACTGTTTATCGGAGTAACTTCCTTAATTTTCTCACTCGTTATGATTACAATTTTTTATCTAATTAGGCCGCCATCTTCTTTGTGATATTTAATTGCAAAATAATTTTAAGGAAATATAATTTGATTCCGTGCTTCTTAAAACAAAGGCATATGCTTCCTTCTAGTTTGGTGATTAAATTAATTTCGGTACGCCATTAATGAGCTCGCTATTTGAACAAATACTCCAGGTCACATCAGTATACGGGTATTGTCTCCATTGGTTCTTTAATTCCTTTGACACACATCTTCAAATTAACAAGAAAAAGTTCCTACAGGTCTTATTATACATTCCATAACTTTTAGGATTTTTGGTGTTTTTTTTCAACAAAACGACCACTGACATTGGGAGGTACAAAATCCTTCCACAAAACAACAAAATTATTGTACTATCAAAACCTTTATTATTATTCTAAAAGAAAAAAATCTATTACTAAAATTTATTTGTTACATACCTATGCATAATTAGAGAAATCGTTTGACAATAATGAACCAGTACAAAGTTTTACATTATTTGGTATGCAACTACTCTAAATGTTTGTATTTTTTTAATAAAGCTAGGTGTACGAATTTCGATCACGTTCACATCAAAGGCATCAATTTCACGAGGCTAAGCTTGGTTTACCTCGTGTTTATTATAAATTTGCCAAACAAGTCTGTAGTGTCGTCGTATCGTGTCGTCGTCGTTTCAAATACGTAGCGATAGGTTCTTTATGCAAAATCCCACGTGTATTAAAAAATATACAAAACCTGATTTTATTTCGTCCTAAGCTTAAATTAAATAAGAATTTAATTGATTAACTCTTTATATATGTGTACCTTTCTGTGTATATATCCTGCAAATGAGTCAACAATAAGTTCTATACATTTCGATCAACTAAAAACTATTGAATACTACAATAAGATTTATTTAACGATACACTTTTATTTTTAGATTTAAAACTAAGGAAAGGAAAATTTAAAATCTTGTGGAATTTTATTATATATGTGTATACTGAAACCCACGAAGGATTTATTAACTTTTTGAAGACGAAGTTTAGGCGTTACGTGTTAGTTTCTTGTATGTATAGTGTGTCTATCACTGTTTTCATAAAAACGTATTTAAATTTTGGCGTAAAATAAGGTGTTGTTAAATATGTATTGAGAGAGATTGCATCATAAGAATTTCTTTAAAAACATATCTCAGGGAGTCAATAGCTTTTAAGTTATAAATAGCCCGTACAGCTCTTTTTTGTAAAATAAATATAGGATTAATTCCGGCAGCACTGCCCCATTAAAAAAGCCATTAGTCAAAATACTATGAAAATAACTAAAATATACAAATCGAGCTAAATAAATAACCGAGCCATATTATTAACGTCCTTTAATTCTGTTGCTTTTCTGATTGTCGAGCTTGGCTGCTAGTGTTGAGAGATGAAGGTTCCACTGGAGCTTTAAATCTAAAGTTATATCTAAGAAAATAGTCGAGTCAGTCGATTCTAACATTTCATTGTCAAGGAGTAAGCTAAAATTTTTAGATTAGGACACGTTACAGCAAAACTCGATTATGAAACAGGTAATTAATATTAAAATAGTGTTTTTTTATAAAATGTTCAATAATATTTCCACGGTTAGTTAAGTAATAGTTCTCTAGTTAATCCGTAGTGATTTTGCAATATAAAAATAAGATAAATAAACTCTCAAACAATTAAATCATTTAGAGACGTTTTGCTTAAACAATTTTATACGAAAATTGATATTTACTTATCAAAAAAATAAAAAACTACCTCAATATTTATTTTTCTTGTCGCAACGACCTCAAGTATTGTAACATCCAAACGTTTATACCAAATAAAAAGAACAAATACAACCTGGAGGATAGTACATTAGTTAAGAAAATGTATGACATTATAATTTTCCCCAGAATACTTTGGGTAAAAATGAGGGTTATAATTTTTTTAAATGATTACCAAAATGAGACCTGATAATTAAAAATAATATTTAGGATTTTGAAAATAAATTTAATAAAAATTTAGATCAAAAATCTAAAACAATACTTTAATTCGAATTATTGACCGTTACATAATTTACCACATTTGATTCTTATCTCTTACATATGGCGAGTTTAGATTCTATATGGCTCCTGAAATATTTGCAATCTCCACTTATAACTTCATTATTGGTTATTTTTATATATAGATTTTGATAATCACACTAGAACTTATTTGCGAATTATGATTTATCGTAAATAGTAGTTAGAGTAAGTTATTACTTACTAATTTCCAGAATAGAGAAAATATATATAAGGTACCAACACATTAAAATAAAAGTAGTAGAAATTGAAGAATTTTTTATCGTTATTTGTTAAAGGGTATGCTCGCTTTTGTATTTATAACTTCATATTTTAAATAGACGCGCAAAAACAGATTATTAAGTAGGAAAAAGAACTGTAGAATTTCTGTTAAATAAAAGTATGGAATGAGTAAAAAGGAAATATTTATAACCAGAAACAAGAAAAGAAATAGCATTTATATTTATTTATTCTTTTACAATGAGAGAAACAATGCGGCGCCACAATAAACAGCAGCACTATTTTAAATAAGAAAATCTTTAAATAAAATCAAGCGTAATAATTTTAGGGTGAATATTTTACAAATAAATATATAAATAATTTCCAATATAAAATATCTTTTTAATTAACGTTACTAATATTTAAATACACGAATGTATATTGAAAAGTAAATAGTTACTTATAATTAGTAGAGGATTGATATGAATATTATAATATCTAAATTAGAACGTAGTGATATTATTTATTAATTCTGCGATAACACATACATAACGCGGACTAAAACTAACGCGACTGCAGTCATGCACTATAACGGAAATAATCCGGACGGGTAGAATTTCCATATTATTTACTGTTGGTTGGTTGACGTAAATATAAATTTATATTTTGAAAAACGTACTAATAGCATGACAATATAATTTAATGTTATGTAGAAGTATAAAATTAATCGTAGTCCACATGTTAGATTTTCAAAGTTTTGATAATTTTTCCTATCAAATTTCAGCTCTCTAAGTTAATGGAAGGTATCACTTCGACTTTTATGATTGGTGAGTCAGTGAATCAGACAAAATAGAGGAAGTTTGACTGGCATAATTCTTAAAATACTGAGTCAAATTATAAGTGTTTTGGAAATATACCTATATATATAATTTCTCTTCGTGGTTCGAACAATCTTGTTTCTTAAAAAGAAATCACAGGGGTTTGAAAATGGCCCGAATAGCTTGAAAGAGAAGGATAATACGGCCGTGCCTTTTGTGCTCGACTTGGCGTGGGCACTTCCGTGTCCCCAGATTCTAAACTGCGTCAAATTAAGCTTTTACTTTATAATTTTTCTTACTGTTTTTCAGTTTTTCACAAGTATTTAGTAAGAATTACTTACTAAGAATTCTATGCATACCATTTCAAGCCACTTCTAAGAATATATTTAAAAAAAAAACAACTCGAAATTGATAAATTTATGTTACTCTTAATTGAAAAATTTATGTAACGTGCAAAATAGATAGAAAATAGATCTCCATCAATTTGTTTACAGTTTTTAATATATACAAATACTGAGTCTGTAGCTCATTTACATTTTTCCAAAAATTATAATTTTATTTTTGTTTAAGTCTGTATAAAAACACGTTTTCGCAGAAAAATATTTAAAACTTTAATATTTATTTAATTGCACATTTAAAAAATGAATAAAATAATATATGTTTGTTATCATAATAACAGAAGAATTTAAATGATACAATAACAATTTATTTCTATATTGTTATAAAATGCATTAAAAATGCGATAGGAAAAGATGAAAAGATGTAGAAAACTGTTTGACTGCATTATACGTGTGGAAAGACCTTCTAGATTAATAAGTAGGGAAGTAACCGGTACAGAAATAAATGAAAAAGTGACTTGTATTCATTGAAGATAAAGAGAAATATATAATTATTATTATTTTTTCTTTGTTACAATTTTTTTTAATGTCTTTAGTGTGCGAATATTGTATGTATATCAATGGCTCTAAGGAAAAAAGGGGTGTTGTATGATATTTGGTGTTATATCTTTGTAACTGTACAAAATGCAAACTTAAAATATAATAAAATCTTGATTTTTCTAAAAAGTATTCTTTGAATGTACAAATGCGCTTATATAAAAGCGTTGCACTTTACAAGGTTTTGAATAAAGTGATGCAATTTTAAATTTCTCTTGAGATTTCCCGTCGATTTACGAACGATTTTCTTTATGACGATTAATCATTGTGTATGAAAAAATTGTGAGTATTAAGGATTTTATGTTTTTTTGGAAAATATAACTCATTAATGTAATTCGTTTTTCTATACGTCAAAATCATAATTTAAATTGTCCTATGACAGTCAAAAGAAAATGCTAGCAGAATTTAATACTTTTGGAATTTTAATAATAAGGGAATAATAAATTCATAGTATTTCGCTTTTGTGTTTTGTATACATATTCTCAAAGAGAAAATTTCGGTACTCCTATAGAGGAAAAATCATTACTCATCAGATGTAGTACGTGCAAATGTTAGCAAATGGCAAAATCAACTGAATGTTCTTTCGGTCAACATGTTGATGAACGATTCATACACAATTATTGAAAGACTAATATATAACTGAGTTTCTTTTTTAACTTCGTATTTGAAGAATACTTTTTTAACCGACTTTAATGTAAATATGTAACATGTATGTTTCTGATTTCTAATGTAATACTAAAGTCGATTAAAAATATATCTTCTTCAAATATCATGTATATATATCAGGTTGGTTATTCATTAGCTTGTAGAAAGCTATCTTAGTATTTTTAATCGAGGATAATAATAAATTATATTAAATTTTATTATTTAATAATTAACCTACTTAGCATGTAAATTAAATTACCCTGTGAATTATAAGAAAGTTATAGTTACAAACTACTTTCGAAACAGGTAAACCTGTTATCAAACTCATAGTAACATTATTTTACACGTCGTATTATCTTTTGATCTTAGATCTTTATTTATAAGAGTTTGGGTTAGATTGAAAACATGGAGTAAAAGAAACCTTCTTATGGAAATGCTGAAATGAAAAACGCTGGAGATTGATTTAAATATTTCTATTGAATAAGGTTTTCGGTTACAGTTTCAACTCTTGCAACATCCGGGGAATCGCAAAAGCCTTGCAGATCTTGCTGGGAGGTATATGGTCAGATCAGTAAGAGAGCTTGTGATCCACTTGCATAAACTCTCGGAAAGATCTATGGGAGATAGGAATCTTCGAAAGAAGTCCCTTGTGCCATGCAAGATCGGGGGCTTTCGCCATATTCAGACTAACTGCCAGACCCTCTCCCTTGCTTTTAATAACATCTGCCTAACAGTGCATAACATATAACAAAAGATGACCAGGCCACGACCAAAGGTATATTGCCGGTCGTTGCCTCGAGGTACGTTAAGGTCTGTTGATAAGGGAGAAGAGAGGTAATGGCGATAGGTTGGTAGTGAGCTGGGTCCAAGCTATCACATTCTTCATTGATTAGATGGACAAGGGCACACTTCCATGACTACGGGACTACGCCTTTAAGGAGTACCGAAATTAGCACTGGATTAACTCAAGGGTACATGTTCGTAGCACCATTGCCGAACTGCAATCCGGCCCACTTGACTTACGAACGTCTAAGGAAAGTAGGTTTTCGGATATTTTTTTGTCAAAAACTATTTCCGGCATTGAGCTGTGACACCAAGGGATAGTAGGCGGTGTGTTCTCTTGGTCGTCCAAAGTAGTGTTTGAAGCAAAAAGAGTGCCCAAGAAATCGGCTTTCTTTTTTGCCGTGTGGACCAAAGAGCCATTCCCAGTGTGTAATAGTGATATGAAGAGGTTAAATTTCCTCTTCAGAGCTCTACAGTTTAGATCTTAAGTTTCTAAATGTCAATCTAAAAAGTATATAAGAAATTATTTACAGCAACTTAATCTTTGTAACGAATATCTTCCTGCCCTTATCCCAATTTGGGGTCAGCACAGTATTTTTTTTCCTTCCATACTCTCCTGTTACTCGTCATCTCTGTACACACTCCCTTCTTCTCCATATCGTCTTTCACGTAATCCATCCATCTTTTCTTCGGTCATCCTCAACTGTCCATCCTTCCAATACCAATACCATACCCAGCACTCTTTTCGTCACATGCCTTTCATCTCTCCTCATAACATGCCCATACCATGACAGACGACTACCTCTTATTTTTTCTGTCACTGGCGCTACTCCCAAGTTTCCCCTAATGTACTCATTTCTTATTCTATCCCTTCTTGTCACCCCATACATCCACGAGTAACTATTACTACGTACTCGTAATAAATAGTAAGTAATCTACAAAACGAAAATACGAATCATATATAATTTCAAAGAGGGAAACGATGAAGGTTAAAACGATTTCATAATTATAAGCCATCATTAAAAGAAACTACGAGCTTAAAATCTGTTTTATAAACACAATTATCTTTAATCTATCTCTTTTATATAAAAGGCAAACACAAAAAAGACATTTGAAAATGTTGTTTGTAATAAAATTTCCAGAATTCCCTATCAGTACGAGATTCAAAAATATGTTATAAACCCTTAGTCCTATAGTTTCACTAATTACTTTATCTACTTTATGCCTTAGATTGTTGTGGATTCTCTTATAAACCGGTCATCATCCGTTAGACTTTATTCATAAATTAGACAAAGAAAATTTTTTGTGTATTCAACTACGAATTTCCTAACTTAATGAAACATAATGCATATATCTTAATAAAACGTAGACGCATCATGTTTCATCCTGGATCGTATTAAAATAACAATCGTTTCATTTTCTATATATTTACTCGTATACATTAAAGAGTAGTAAGGTATTATAAACGAGTTTTACTTAACAATGAGAGACCTGGACCTACTGATATTCTGTTTAATACTTGTCCATGTGTCCAATCCATGTGGACTATGGAGTTGTGTTACACGTTCGTAACATTAGTTCAGAAATATCCGCACTTGGCACGTTTCGGCAGAAGCACTTAGAATTATCTGTTACTATACTTTTTAAAAGGAAATTTATATTACTGTCTGTGAGGGTCTTAGCATATGGTATATATTTTATTGCGCTAATGTACCTTCTTAAATAATGACCTATTTTTTAACCGATGCTACGATTTACACTGCTATTACATCAAATTTAATTAAATTTAATTTACAATTTAACTTAACTTTATAAAATTGGTGCTTCGATACTAACGTTATAGAAGCTCGTTAACTTTATAAAAAAACGGATAAACTTACAGAATATTTACAAAACATTTAATGTTTAGTTTGTAACTTGTTTGTTTTTGTAAAATACTTTAAGTAAGCATACATACAATACAGTTAATTATTTCAAAATGAAAAAATATAGAAACTTTTCTTTGTTTTTTAATAATTATAAAGGTTTTGTTTCTACAGCGTTTTTATAATTACGTGGTCGGGTTTTGTGCCTCCTAGTTATTGAGATTTGTTATAACTTAAAATTTACAAAAAACAAAGTTATTATAACTTATTGCATAAACATTAATAAACTTTTCTGATCGTCAAGACTTTTAAGGGTTTCTTGCTAATATAAAGATATCAAGTAATCCTCCCTTTAATTGAGTTTGGGAATCAATAAAGTCTACTCCCATTTACCAATATAGCCTGGAATAACTATGCAAATAGCGAGTTCATTAATGGCGTCCCGAAATTCATTTAACCACCAAATGGCGTGAAAATTAGACGTATGCCATTATTTTCAAAAACAAGTTACGAATTTATTTATTTGTTACAAGTAATATGTGTATAATATTTCTAACTAATAAAGAGAACTCATCTTACTAAAAAAGCATTATATTTTAAATATTGCAAAAATGTCATTAAAACTGAATAGAAAGTTTTTTATAATAATATAACATACAAAATATCAGTATAAATGTCTTGTCAGTACTTAAGGGTCCCGATATCAGATAAATTAAAAAAATACAAGTTAAAAGGGATTTCAAGTACCTGTGCGATTAGTTAATCATTTAGAACTTTAATGAAAAGTATAATTATTTAATGTAATGTATAATTGCGTTTTACTGGCTGTAACATAACATCAATGTTATTGATTTTATTAAGTCGTGAGTTAAAATTTTATATGGTTACCGAAATAGTTGTAATGTCTAGTGGTCATATCTTTACCTATATAGATTTCAATTAATCCAAAACTATACCTTCTCTGTTTTTAGATATATAGTTATTATAAATTACAATATAGGAGTCAAAGTAATAATTATAAATTACTATTCGAATCGATATTATTTTTTTAAGTAATATGAAGAATACTAAAATATAAGTCATTGAACAATAACAGTAGGAAATGTTAGATGGAAATATATTATACAATATATTCTACTAAATGAATATCTATTTAATAATTTTCATATTTATTAAATAAAAAATTATGTAATGCAACGGCATAACCGTTGTTTTAGCAAAATTTTTTTCACACACTAGTGATTGTATCATTATTTTTATATTTATTCTTACACAATGTCAGATATAAAAAAGCGCAAAATACTCGCAGCATTAATTCATTCAATAAATAAATATTTTAATAAAATCAAACGTTTAATATTGTTTAAACATCTTTATAAATATATTTTTAAATACTTTCCTTTACCGAGGTAGGGGTTTGAAGTTTTTTTGTCTTAAATAATGTTAGATATCTTATTACTAATACTATTAATACTTAATATAGAATATATAAATTATTAACCACCTATAGTGATTAACTAAGTCCAAGGCTTCATAAAATTATCGATTTTAATTACTTTTTGGAGTTTAAATGCATCAATAAAAATTGTATACGATTTACAAAATATCAGATATATATTTAATATTTATTTTAAAAAATGGACGTTGAAACATATTTATTTAATTATTAAAGGAATGATGGCAACGTTAAAATATGGAAATTAGAACGTAGTGATAATAACTTCAGAGGTGATAATTTTTTATTAACTCTGAAATTACACACGCGAAATGCGAAACGCGAACTAAAATCAATGACACTGCAGTAACGGAAATAATAGTAACCTGTGATATATCCAGGTTATTCATTAGAATTATAAGACTAATAGAATTAAATAAATTTAAATATAGTTAATATTCTGAGAGTGAATCCGTTACGTCTGTAATTCAGTGCTCTGACGTGTGTGTGAAAGGTGATGTTATGCAGTTCATAATAAGGGTTATTCTGAAACACTCCAAACAGAGATATCATTGTTTCTTATTATTCTTCAGTTTTATAGAATCATTGAATAAGATGTGTCTGTATAATGTTGTGTAAATTATTAATAATATAAACGATGTACAACAAAAATTGTAAAAAAAATGTTTCATATAAAAGTTTAAGTATCTTCAATAGGAGTTCTGATAAAATTTAATTTCAGTTCAACACTGTTTATCCGTATAGGGAACGTTTTAGCTCTATTATTAAAAACGATATTTCACACGAAAATGTATTGAAATTTTAATATTTATTTCTTTGCATAATTTAAAAACGTATATAATATTTTTTATTTACTTTTCGTTACAGTCAACAATTTAAAAGAGACAATAAATACATACTCTGCAATACATAAATGCAATTGTCTATATTTAAGAGGATTTTATACAAATATAAATACTCGTACAAGAAGATATATGTGAATAAAAGTTAAGCTTATATTATTCTTATCACCTAAATTTTAGATTGTATTATCCTTTGTAATGCAAATGTTGAAAAGTCAAATAAGTGAATAAACTCTTTAGAACTGACACGAAAAACAGTTTTGAATTTCTAAAAAAGTATTTTTGTATGCACAAGAGCCTTTTATAAAAGCCTTGCACTTTAAAAGCTTATGAATAAAGATAGATTGTTGGAACTTTAAATTCCTCTTGAGTTTTCCCGTCGTTTTACGAGCACTTCTATAATAATGTTTCCTACGACAGGAAATCTTGTAATAAGAATAGCTTTTTTTATGTTGTTTGAGAAATGTATCTCAAATACGTTAAATCAATACTAGTATGAGAGTAAAGATAAAATATTTGTCGCTGAATTTATTATTTTCAGAATTTCAGAGGGCCGAAGAAAAATTTTAATGAAGTAATTGCCAAAATACAATGAACTTGTATTAAAAACTATGGATCATAATGAAATAAAATCGAAACAAAATGTTGCCACATGGATTAATAACAATAGTAATAATAGGTACGTTAATAATAAGTAAAGGAGGAAACATAACTTAGCTGTGAGTCTAATTAATATAATTTATTATAATAATCACTGAGAGATTCTTAATTATCATATTGAAATAAGGTCAACAAAACTATTCAGAGAGACAATAATGTCAGAACTAATGAAGTTCCTTGTCCCGGTAAAGAAAAGATAATTATTTCTAAGGCAAACTTGTTACAATGTAAAGAATACGAATTAGCCATAACAAGTTTTCCTTAGAAACTGAAAAACAAAGGTATTACAATTAAAATCCCAATTTATTTACTCTAAATTATGACCAAATTAGGTTTTGTTTGGTAATCATATAAAATAAATAAACTTTCCCAACATTGTACATATTTTATTCAGGTAATTCATTTTAGAAATAATGGTAAGTGTGATAGTACTAAAATAAGTGTCAAAAAATAGCAAATAATTTATGAGTAGAGTTGTAAACCAATGAACAGCATCTCGTTATAAGTAAATATTCACTAATGAGAAGTTTACATGCGAATCATTAGTTGTAGCGGTTGACCCTCGTGTTTTAGCGCATATGTTCACCGAGTTCCATTATGTGGGTGTGTCAACATTCACCCGTCTTATATTGGATTGGTAATTACGGTCTCGATTTAAATATGTTGGTTTGACATCACATTGTATAGTGTAATGAATATATAGTGGAGAGAGCCTTAATACGCTATCAAGATCTAATACAGTCGAGTCTAGTCAATTCAAAGTCTGTGTTTTCTCAATTAGGTACACAATTTACTTATGAAAAGTTAGACTAATTGCAATATTTAGTTGAGAGATAAATGAACTTCTTTGCTAAGCTAGGTTCACGATACTAATACTGGAATCCGCCCATTGGGCGTGGTGGGAATTTTGAGCTGAGTGCAGGAAAATTCATTAGAAAAGAAAAAAGGAAATAAATATTTGATAAAAATAATAAACATTAATTTAAAAAGTTTGTCGCAATAAAAGTTAGACTACGAGCGACACAATCACGAGTCTCTTGGTTTTTTCTTTATAACTTTTGATTTAATCAAAATATTCTTATTCTGTTTTTTTTGTAGATGCTTATTTTTTACTTCTACATTTGTGCCAAATTTGCCTAAAATCGCTCCAGTAGTTTTCATGATGTGACTCAGCTCATTTTGAGGAAGACGATCTCCAAGCGCGCACGAGAACAGTTAAGCTTAAGTCTATGGGGATTTAGTTATTCGACCGACTTTTAATCAAATCAAGATTTTATTATCAGTTTTTTTTCTGTAGAAGCCCGTCAACAAGAGCTACAGCAATGCCAATTTTGATGAAGATCAACTGAGTAGTTTTTATGTAATGTGGCGACATAAAATTGATTCCCAAACAGTTATGTTAATATATATATTTTTTTTAATACTATTTTATACCACAAAGCCACGGTAAAATGCTTAAAATTATAATTATAAATGTAATTTGTAGTTTTTGGTTTCAAATTATTGAAAATATGTGCAAAAATAGATTTTTAACAGTAGTATATTTTGCAAATTTTTATAGACTCAGAAAAACTTTTCGAATGTATTGTTGTTCTAGAAAAAGGTATTTATATTAAATGTATACTTTATTCCTTAAAAGTTTAGAGCTCTTGCATTTGAAAACTGATTGATTAATTTATTTCTGTTTTTACTTATTATGATTAATTCTGCTTCTTTTGGGCAAATGTATGTTTCACATAAAAATATATGGAAATTTTAATAATTATTTCTTCTCATCATTCAAAAAGGAATTAAATATTTTTTTATTTTTTTTAATACAAAAAAACACCAATTTAAATATTTTAATACATCTTTATTAAGTATGTTGAAGCTCTCAAGAGATTGTATATCGTAAAAGTTCTCTTATGTATTAAAGAGTAACACTGTCTAGATAATAAAAGCTTTTCCTTTATAGAAAACTGTCCTATGATACTGCATAATACATGTGGAAAGACGTCCTAGATTGTATCAGTAGGAAAGTGTCCAGTGAAGAAATAAAGGAATTATGACTTATATTGATAAAAGATGAACAGAAATACATAGTCATTAATTATTTATTTATTTGTGACCTTAGTTATTACTTAATTAATACTTTATTTTTAGTCTTATATTGAAGAATATTTATGTTGAAGTCTCTGAGGAAACAATAGGGAATTCATACAATTTAATTCTTATGTGTTTTGTTGAATCTTCTTGCTTTAAATGCCAACAGTAATTGACTAGCACAGTAGTATTCCAAGGGTCTTGAAATCGTTCTCTAAGCTTCTTTGTATACTGGTGGAGCCTCTAACCCTGCTCATCAGTGACGGCGCCAAGATTAGATGGAAATATAGAATAGTTGGAATAAAGAATGTCGTTCACTATCAGTTCTGCATTATCGACTCTGTGGTTCAGGCCATAATTTTGTAGTACAGCGCTTTTCAGTGGCTCTGCTGTCTCATACAAATAAAACAACAGTATTAACAGTATACTCCGAGTAAAAAGCTATAACTTAGGAATTAGCACATACTATCTAGGTAAAACCCTTGTATTTTATTAAATCAAGTAAGTACTTCATATTTTTATGTTTCGATTCAAATAGTTGAATATACTATTAATACTGATGCATATTTGTAGCCATTATGCACCTTTAGACTTGTTTTGAAACCGTCAAAAAATAAACGCCAGCCTAGTGTTATATAAGAAACTCATTCATCAAAGCTTCTATGTCATTACAATAACAAATATTTCCAAAGTTTTGAAAAAACTGGAACCATTTCTTTATTACATTAGAGTTGTATGGATACTTTCGTGTTAAAAGCCAATAATTTCCACTCTTATAATCTAGATCATAGTAATTCAACTTAAAGAAATTATTAAAATGAGTGAACTAACCATTTATTTATTTTATAAGATTTTCCAACAATATTTACAATATTACATACTTTTTTATTAAATGAAAAGAAGCCTAAGTTGTCCCTCTTCACAAAAAGAGTTCTACAAACAAAATTGAAAATGATCGTCCAATGTTAATTCTAAATACAATAGGATTTTTTTTTGAAAAAGCAATAAATAATCATATAGCACCAATAATTTCCAAATCAAAATCACCTGAACAATACAAATTCATGAATAAACGTTTAATAGCTAACAATTTATCAGTACTACGTTTTGATGCCCATGGATAGAAGAGGACAGATAGATATTATTTACACTGATATTTAAATGGCTTTCGGCAGTGTGGCCTACGTTATCTTATTGCGAAAAGTCCAGGCGCTCGGTCATCGTGAACTCTTGCAATGGTGGATCGTCTCATATCAAAGATCAAGAGAAGACAAGCAGTGCCATTCAGAAGTACTCGTAGAAATGATGTATTTACAACATCCGGTGTCTCTCAGGGCTCCATACTTGGCCCCTTACTGTACAAAGCATACGTATATAATGTAAACACTTAAAATATTCAAGTTTTCAAAATTTTGCAGACAACAAAAAATCTATACACGAATTTTCAGAAACATTTTTTCACATTCACTTTTTTTTGTAATTTAACAATATACTGTCCACAAACGTAACAAAACTTATTTGATGTATTTTTGCAATTACGTCGGCTGTATTGGATTTTCAAATAAATGTTTAAAGATCGATCGATCGATCTTCAGGTTATCAAATAGGCTTGATTTGTAAACAAAATAACACAATAAAATGGATAACACATCGATAACATCAACTTAGTGAGGGTAGTTTAAATATGTATTAATGTATACCTCGAAAACTATACCTACGAACGTCACATATGTTTGGGACTTTTTATCAATGACTCGTTATCTATTCAGTTATCAGTTAAGATGGTACCAAAAACACGTAACGCAGTGTAATCAGACCTAATATTTTATTTTATTATATATTTAAAGTGTTAAAAAAAAAGGGAAATTGCTATAATTTAGTATTAAAAAATTGACACACAAGGTCTACAACATTCTGCAGTTGCAGTTCTATTTAATTAACAGTTATTAACAAAATGTGTTCGTTACCAAAAATATTAAGAGTAATGTATTTCATATTAGAAAAAGCTACTCCAGTGGACATTCTGCTTTAAAAATGGTAAATATATACTCGTATATGGAGACTGGGTACTTTTACAAATCTAAACTTTCGACGAAGTTACTCAAGAACACTATAAAATGATCTTATAACGTGTCCAGCCATTTTGGAGCAGTTTTGTCACAAACAGAAGTATAGAGACAATAGATAATAAAATATTTTCTTACTGCACATGTATAATGCAATAATGTTTTATTACTCTAACGCCTAACATTTTAGGTGCTACCAATTTTTGTAGTGCAAATGTTAGAAAGTCAAAAAGAGTTGATTTAAAAAAGTTTTCTTTGTATGCTCGAGCGCGCTTTATATAAAGCATTGCACTTTACAAGCTTATGAATAATGATAAACTGTTACAACTTGAGATTCCTCTTGAGTTTTACCATCATTTTACGAGCACTTCTATAACAATATTCTCTATGAATTTATATATTAAAAAAACGTACAAAAAGACATATAAATACTAACAAAATTTTATATCAAACTGTATTTTATATACTCAAAATATATTAATAATGGGGCACATTTAGAAAATGTGTATTTTTTTTATCTGTAGTTGATAAATATATCTCGTAATTATCATATACTTCTGTAGGTAAATTATTTAAAGTCCATTACTACAGTCTATAGAATGCGCTCGTCACAGAGTTCCATAATTCCAGAATTCCAATAATAAGAGAATAATAATTTTATATCGCAGTTATTTCAAATTTATATTTTATTTGTAATTTACACTTTATTTATAAGTAATTATATATGTTATTAATAATATGTCATTAAAATATTATTGATTCGTATTTTTATGATAATATTTGTTGTACTTATAACGCAGTCAAATTATAGAATAGTGTTTACTTTAACACATTCTGCCTTTACTGAAAAAAAAATCTAATTTCTATTTAATTATTATTACAATACACAAAACTAAAACTAAAATCCAAAACCAATGATCAAACAAACTTAGAGATTAAAACCCCTATAGTAGTGGTTCTTAACTCACACTTTAATACTCGGTTTAATCTAGACTTATCTTATCTATTCAGTTTATTGACTTAAGTATATTTGGTACCGGTCGTAATCCAGGGCACAATATTTTGAGTGGTAAACTTAATCCAGCGCGGTTCAGTCTAGGGTGAATACCTTAGATGTACTCGTAATAAAATAAATTAGCTCACAGCTATCGTAGTTTTTAACATCGTTACTTTTTTAACATAATGAGTAATCGAATTAATGATTTATATATAATTTGAGTTTACATTCAATATCATGTTTCCTGAAGCGTGACCAAAAGACTTTTTATTCTCCAATAAAGAAGCAATATTCATCTCAATATCATTCTACGTTTTATGCATTATTTGTCGTTTATTTTAAGTAGAATTATAAATAATGTTTTGTCTTTAAAATTGTAATTTTATTTTTACTTGACCTTCAGTAGTTTAATTTAAATAATAACAACTTTAAAGGAGAGATTAGAACAACACAATTGAAACAAAAATACCACTGCGTTTTCGCTGGCGAGAGAAATTTTGTACGGCAAATAACGTTCACGGAAAATATTTCTCAAAAAAGAAATATTATACAATTCTACTATAACAAAATAGACATTAAATAAAACTATATAATTTAGAACTTCGTAAATAATTGTCATAAAAGTGGTTATATGTTTATATACATATAATACGATACTTGTTTATGAAACTATATACAAGAAATGTTTTTCATACTTTATACAGAATGTATCGCTGTTTAGTCAATTTAATAATAATTTGACATATTTCATTTACAAACTGTACACGACGTTACAAGGCGTTAAAAGATAGAAAGATCTTTTTCTTCAATTGTTGCTTGTTACGTCTATAAAATATAGTTTTATAATATTTATTGATTAAAAAGGTTTTAAGAAACTTGATTAATATCAAAAGAGTATCAGATTATTAAATTGAAAATATTGTTAGACCTTCGTTTATTACTAATCACAAGAGTTGTATATCATAAGAGTTCTCTCTATGACATCGTTCAACAGTGTGGGAACGGTAACTTCATTGAACTATTTATTAAATGCGTACGTCTATGCTACCCTACATAATAAATATCTCGATACATACATATTATACATACTGTAGTATAGGGTTACGAAATCTTCTCTGAATTTCCAACGCTATTTAGCTACGTTCACATTGTTAGTATTTTTTTATTGTATTACTAATATTAAACATAGTATTGGTGATTGTCATTAGATGTAAATAACATGTTTCTTCTTAAGTATTTATCTGGTGATATTAGTTAAAGGTTTTTTATTTGTTTAGGTATGAAAGGAGTATATTCCTATTCCTGAAGTACCAACACAACTTTAAAGCTAAGAAGTGTAAATTTACCAGTATATCTTCATCTTGACGAACGAAAACTTCTTCCGTCCGAGATAGGTTTATAATTAGATTTTAAGTTTTCTCTAGTCTAGTTACTGCGAAAAGTTGTTGGCGAATAATGACTAGCTGAGTTAGAGGGAAATGTAATACATGGTTAATTTGACTATTTTTTAGGGTTTCCTTTATAAAAAATAGCAAAAAGATAAGAAGATAAGATAATATATATATCTATATATATAAATAACGTTAAATATATATATAAAGTGCAGAATCAACACGGGATGGATAAAATGGTAACATTGTTTCACGGACAAAGTGTCATACCTGAATTGTTCTTAAATTAAGGGAGAAAATCTATAAAACCTTCATAACACTTTTATGATGGTTGTCTAAAGGCCGAAAAAAAAGATAGGTTGCGTGAAAGACGATATGGAGAAGAAAAGAGTGTCTACAGAGATGATGAGTAACAGGGGAATGTGGAAGAAAAAAGCAAACTGTCCCCAAAATTGATATAAGGGTAAGAAGATGATAATATTGATTTTTTGACTTTGGGTGGACTTAGTTCTCCTACTCTCTTTAACCTATACGTGAACGAGCTGGTTGAGAGGCTCAGCAGCGTCCATGTGGGATGCTATATTGATGGCCAATGCGTCAATAACTTGAGTTACGCTGACGACATGGTTCTGCTGAGCCCCTCGATCGGGGGGTTAAGAAAATTGATAGGGATCTGCGAGTCGTACGCGAAGACCCATGGCCTGGTATATAATGTCACAAAAAGTGAGATCCTCGTGTTTAAGGCTGGTAAGCAGTTACCAGGCCGTGTGCCATCAATAACTCTCAATGGGTCAACATTAAAGAGAGTGTACAATTTTAAATATCTGGGCCATATTATTACTGCTGACTTATGTGATGATGAGGATATTGAGAGGGAGCGTAGGGCGCTGGCGGTAAGAAGCAATATGCTTGCACGCAGGTTTGTTCGTGGTACTGCGGATGTCAAGATTACCCTTTTTCGGGCTTTTTGTCAGTCGTTTTACTCGGGTGGCCTGTGGGTGAGCTATACGCGTCGAGCCTACAGTTCTCTACAAGTTCAGTATAACAATACCTTCAGAATTCTGTTGCGAATACCACGGTTTTACAGCGCCTCAGCAATGTACGCAGACGCACGGGTTGACGGATTTCATGCAATTATGCGTAAAAAAGCATCGTCTCTGTTGTGGCGCATGAGGGCCAGCAGCAACAGCAATCTGAAGACAATCATGGATCGCCCTCATTGTTCTATTCAGAAACATTGGATAGAAACAATGACGGGCCAAATAAAATAAAATAAAATAAAATATTTTTATAATGTAGCTAACAATAACTAACTTAATTTATAAGTAAACATTGTTACTAACATACTAACACTATATGGATGATCTTGTCCGAAATAAATGTTTTTATTATTATTATTTGTTCTATTTAATTCAGTTATAATACAATTATTTATAAAGAAAAAAAATGATTATTATTTAAACAACAGATTTTAAATGAAGTGTAAATGAAGTTACTGTCTTGTTTGATATTTGTTAAAATGCTTTGACGATAACATGATAAATTATCTGCCGCGTGTCAACGCCGATATCATCTGATTTTTTTTCATTTAGTATTATTCGAACAGACACTAACAATTCTTGCATGTGATAGGGAACACTTCTAAACCCGTAGCCCATACAATCTCCGAGACCGTCTTCAATGTAATTGTGTAAATCAATCTCTAGCGCTTTTTGTTTCGGCATTTCCACATGAACGCTTATTTAACTCAACATTTTCAATCTTAAGCAAAAACTTCTTAAATAAACTTTAAGATCAAAAGATAATGTGGGATTACTAAACGTAAATTAATGTTATTATAAATTTGATTACAGATTAACTTGATTAATAATAATTAAGGAATTGACAAAATTGTATGAATAAATACTTTGATCTTTGATCTAGCAATTAGTAATCCTCCCAGCTGAGCCAACGATAGTGGATTCAATTTCAACGTTTCAAAGTCGTTTGTAGTATTCATTGATTGTTGTGCCAAGTCTTGGTGTATTATGGGATTACAAACTACGTGGATTAATCTCTGATGGTGAAATTATATCTAAAGAATAATAGAACATCATTATTTAAGTTCTTTAATAAAATACCACCTGATTTAGATATATTACATACTTAGGTAACATAATACTTGCAACAAAAAAAACATTTTCTTAAGAGATCAAATGAAATAAAACTCAAGTTATATAGACCCTTCCATTCATTCTAATGCGTTCTTCCATGTGTTGAACGAATGAATACTGACCTGATTTTTCCATTTGCAAACACTTTCACGTACTACGTCTGAAACTAAATGGTTTATGCCTCAAAAGGGGTTACCACAATTTTCTCTTTGAGAATTTCTATTAAAACACAAACATATATAAAAATATTTAATATATATATCTAAACCATGTCTCCGCTGATAAGACGTAAGATAGAAAATCGTAAAAGAAATTTACATATTTTGGTAAGACCAAATAATTGGGATAAGTATAAAATGATGATATATTTGATAGTTGATTTATTATTGTATTGTTAAATGATATTATACCTATCTAACAGTTTCTCAATTCGCCTGTAGCCAACAAAAAATAATACACTGTTTATTGAATGTATATTGAATGTCGAAAATATCAGTCTTAATCCTTAGCAATTTTCTACCCAATTGCGTTAGAAGATCGGTCGACCGTATTGTGATTAAATAGTAGAGACTACCGATATAAATTTAGGTTTGATTTCCAGCGACGCAGTTTAAATCGTAACCGATATACTTTGATAGGATGAGAAACTTTCAAACCTACAGTTGGTGGTACACTCTATTACCTCCACCCAAAACTCTTGAATCCCATAATAGAAGAGAAAAATCTTATAAATAAGAGAATTCTCTTCTACTACTACCATAAATACCTTTAATACCTTTAATATTAAAAATTTATCTGTGCACTATATATAAACATGTACATTGTTAAGTACATTTACGCAATTGTACAATAAGATATGAAATTTTTGAAAATATTAAACTTTCAAACTGTGAAAACTTATACAAAAAATACTAGCCTACCATTCACACAGAAAAAACAGATGCAAAAATATGTTGATGAAGTTTATATATTTAAGAAAACAAGAATAAAAAAATATATTAATTTATAACTTGAGAAAGCATTTTAACAATTTGGTAAACTATATTGATGAGGAAAAAAATGTGAGGAATTTTTCTTTTTCAATGTCTATAAAGAGCAAAACATGAAACAATAAAATAAAAAAAATCCTCTTCTATTATTACCCGATAAAAGAACAAACCTCACGAGGCGCGAATAAAAGAACATAACACATTTCGTTATTCAGTTTGTACGACACAGCGAAATGTGGAACAAATATTTTACTCTGTCGTTGAATGTTAAGCTTTATATTTATCTTTACATAAAGATTAGAATTTCCAGGTGTAGTTCCATACAAGTACTCGTATTAGCTTATAAATGGCTATGATACGATATAAGAACTTTTATATAAAGCAAATTCGTCATATGATAAATTATTGTAGTTACTGCAGCAATGGTTGATTATTGTGTTTCATTCATAGTTGAAAATTAATATTTGATCCTATGTTTCTCTTTATTAATAAATAAAGAAAAAAAATTGATTTCCACAGGTACTAAAATGCAATAATGCTGGAAGACTCGGCTCCAACACTGTCCTCGAACTGGACCACGTTGTATACTGAGACGCAGAACAATCTTAGCGTCTACGATGAAGCTGACAAGCGATTTATTTATTTATTTATTTATTTATTTATATCTTTTCCACTTTGAATCATTATCAGTGATCACTTGTGTACGTCAAAATGGAAGTGTCAGGAGGGCCTATTTCGATACCAGATTTATCGTAATAAGCCCTTCTGTAAAAGCACTGTCCAACTTAATGTTAAAGCTATGAGGGTTCCAAACGCGTCCTAGTCTGAGAAGAACCACACAACAAACTCAGCCGGATATATATTTTTTTATATTGTGATCACTGTTTCACAAATGTCAATCTTAAAAGCTATTTTGGAACAACTAGAACCGTCGCAATATAATTAAAAAAATAATAATAATTATTATTATTATAATAGAAAAAAAATAATAATAATGATAATAATAATAAAAAATAAAAATAGGCCTGCTACACAACCAGTCACCGCAAGCAGCACCCGTTCACGAGCATAACGCAAGAGTCAGCCATCACCCCCTTCGCACATATTTGAGGGACGAGCGCAACCCGACTCCCGACGCTACCGCAAGTAATGACTTCTAAGGAATCGGTGTGATGCAACAGGTCGATAAAACGAAATTAATCTACAACAAAAAACAAATTGCGGAGATTACTAGTTTGTTACGTACGTGACAACCCTACAATATTACGACACCGCGTTCGCCGAGACCACCTACTACGGCCCGTTCCGGCAACCCTTGCGCAACATCGTACCACATCCATTCATCGTTTCCAGAAACTCTGTGTGCCTTATTGCTTAAGTTTAGTTGTAACATTATTTTATAATTCTTAATATATCATTCACTCTGTGTTACCACTTCAACACATGAAGTCGCATTTAGTTTAATTATAATAAGTCAATTTTTGTGAGTTAAAATAAATTCACTTTTATAGTAAATTCGGTTTTTTTTGAGTCCTTCGGCTGCGAACAACGTAATTGGCGCAGTCGGTAGGATGCTCAGAGCATAGTTCTGCGAATAAAGGTATTCTTACATTGATACCGCTACGCGTCGCAAGCTATCGAAGAGACTATCCAGTCCCTCTACTGAGCATTGTGAATCTACGAGCGTTTGTGGCCAAGGACGTACTCAAAAATCAGTACCAAAGAAAACCAAATGTAAGTACTTTGAAACTTTACTTAAGTGTTGCTTCCTTCCTTTTCTTTATTATCCTATCCAAAATTTTCCACCCGAGAAAAATCGTGGAAAAATCTGCCACATATAGGCAGACCTTGCGAAATAGTAATTTAGATTTAAAAAGAAATTTAGAGTATAGTGAATTAGAAATAGAGAATAAAGTAATTAAAATGTCTCTAGATATCGATGTTATTTATAAGGCCCTTCGCCCGGTCCCCGAATTCGACGGGAACCCTAATATTCTTACTAGGTTTATTAAAATATGTGACCAAATAGTTATACAGTGTTTAAAAAACGAACCAGGTTATGAGTTTAGTAATTTATGTTTAATTAACGGAATTTTAAATAAGATTACTGGTCCTGCTGCGAGAACTATTAACTCGAATGGGATCCCTGATAGTTGGGCGGGAATAAGAAATGCACTTATTAATAATTTTGCTGATCAAAGGGATGAAACAGCCCTATATAACGACCTTTCGTTACTCTCTCAAGGTAGCGATACTCCTCAGGAATTTTACGATAAATGCCAGACACTTTTCAGTACAATAATAACATATATCTCACTACATGAAAATATACCTACTACCATAGAAGCAAAACGCGATCTTTACCGTAAACTCACCCTAAAAGCTTTTATTAGAGGTTTGAATGAGCCTCTTGGCTCACACATTAGGTGTATGAGACCTGAATCCATTGAAAAGGCTCTGGAGTTTGTGCAAGAAGAGATTAATGTAACGTACCTACAGCGTCGCAGCAGTAATAGTGATAGGAAAAACTTAAATTTGTATGCCAATAGTTCTCCTAAAGTACCTATGTCCAAGTCACTTACTATGAATAAACCCAATATGCTAGCCTTATCAAATACTAGCCAGCAGAAAGCTTTGCCCTTCCAACCACCGCCGCAACCATGGAAACCTAATTTCCAGTACGGTGTACCTCAACGACCTGCTTACCAGACAGGCTATCCCCAACAGCGCTCGCCTTATAATATGCAGTCTCGAACGCAACAGATGTTCCGCGCACTACCACCTAATTATAACGCGCAGAATAGTGGATTTAGAATACAAGCTAGGCCTCCCCAATCTCAACAAAACTTGGGACCTACACCTATGAGCGGCGTTAGCCATTATGTAACTAAGCCTTTTTCACCTCCGATTAGAGGACATGATTGGTCAAAATTTGGCAATCCACCCCCTTCTAACTACTTCAGGTCTAGGGAAATGAACTATAACGAGACATATGACTATAACGACTCAAATCCTGACTTAGACTACGACTATTATCCTAATGAGTATTATTACACACCCAATGACTATGAAAATTACTATTATTATGACACAAATATTCCTGACTACACTTACGAACCTAGTTCATCGCACATAAAGCAATTACCTGTAACAAAAACCGAGCCGCAACCCTCATATTCAGAAGAGCAGGATTTTCACAAGGAACGTTTCAATACGGGACAAAAATAGAATTGAACCTTCAATCTAAAAAAGAATTAAGATATATACAAATTGCGGACCCCCCTCTTAAATTACTAGTAGACACCGGGGCTAACCAATCTTTTTTAAGTCCCGACGCAATTAAACAATACTTTATTCACGTACCACTTAACGACGACCCCTTTGAGGTAACAAACTCTCGTATTACCTCTCATCATGACCACTCTATCACAATTCCTCAATTTGCAGAATTTAACGAACAAAGGAACGTAAAATACTTTATTTTTAAGTTCCATACCCATTTCGACGGTCTTGTAGGCCTAGATTTGCTAGAAAACTGTAAAATAGATCTTAAACATAATATCCTAATGACAGACTATGCGAACATTCCATTATTAAAATACAAATGTCGCACCGTCAATTTCCACGAAATCATTCCCGCGCATTCTCAGAGAATAGTTAACGTGCCTATCATCTATCCTCCTAGTGATATTTACGTATCTGAACAATTAATATGTGACTGTATTATTCACGAGTGTATCACGACCGTTACGGATAATTCAGGTTTCGTAGAGATAGAGAACCCCACTGACCATGACGTCACACTGACTTTTGAACAACCCTTACTAATAGAATGTTATGATATTGACTGTACCCTTTCGGGACCGCCAGTTACACGCACTAATGACGTACTTAACCGACTTAGAACTGATCACTTAAATAACGAAGAAAAGCTTAACTTACAGACTCTTTGTTCAAAATTTGCTGACGTGTTTTACTTAGAGGGTGAAACACTCACTTTCACTAATAAAATTAAACACAATATTAAAACAACTGACGAAATTCCTACTTATACCAAAAGTTACAGATACCCTTTTATTCATAGAAAAGAAGTTAGGGATCAGATTGAAAAAATGCTCAAACAAGGTATAATACGACCATCTGACTCTGCCTGGAGCTCTCCTATCTGGGTGGTACCTAAAAAGGCAGATGCTTCTGGTAGACAAAAATGGAGATTAGTCATAGACTTTCGAAAATTGAACGACAAAACCCTAGATGACAAATATCCTATACCCAACATAGCTGACGTCCTAGACAAGTTAGGGAGATGTCAATACTTTTCTACACTAGACCTAGCATCCGGTTTCTATCAGGTAGAAATGAACCCTGACGACATACCCAAGACTGCCTTCAACGTTGAGCATGGGCATTTTGAATTTCTTCGAATGCCCATGGGACTTAAGAACTCTCCTTCTACATTCCAAAGAGTCATGGATAATGTCCTCAGAGGTCTACAAAACGAAATTTGTCTAGTCTATCTAGACGATATAATAGTATACAGCACCTCTCTTCAGGAGCATATGATAAACTTAGAAAAAGTCTTCTCCAGATTGCGTGAATCCAATTTCAAAATCCAGATGGATAAATCTGAATTTTTGAAGCTGGAAACCGCATATCTCGGTCATATCATCACCAGAGATGGAATAAAACCTAATCCAGACAAAATATGTGCAATCCAAAAATACCCCATCCCAAAGACTAGTAAAGAAATCAAACAATTCCTTGGACTAATAGGATATTACAGAAAATTCATCCCGGACTTCGCAAAAATTACAAAACCAATAACTAAATGTCTGAAAAAAGGCTGTAAAATTACCCTAGACAATGACTATGTTAACTGTTTCGAAAAATGTAAGACCTTGTTAACTAACGACCCCATATTACAATACCCCGACTTCGACAAAGAATTTAATTTGACAACAGACGCATCCAATCTGGCAATAGGTGCTATACTATCACAAGGACCTATAGGTTCCGACAAACCCATTTGTTACGCCTCTCGAACTCTCAATGACAGCGAAATAAACTATGCTCCCATAGAGAAAGAACTCCTAGCTATAGTTTGGGCTACCAAATATTTTAGACCCTACCTGTATGGACGCAAATTTAAAATACTAACCGATCATAAACCCTTACAGTGGCTAATGAATGTCAAGGAACCCAATTCCCGACTGACTAGATGGAGACTGAAACTAACTGAATATGACTATACTATAATATATAAATCCGGCAAATCTAACACCAACGCCGACGCTTTATCTCGAATAGAAATTAACAATGAAACGACTGACTCAGTAATAGTTAACGTATCCGAAAGACCGCCCTCTCCTTCTGGTTCTACTACATTAACCGCCCACACTAGTGCTGAAAACCCTATCCTTGAAATTCCCATCACTGACGAACCACTGAATAAATTTCATAGACAGATACATATAACTATAGTAGGCGACATGAAACGTAAACCAACAACGACAAAACCTTTTGAAACTCATACTAAGACACTCGTACAGGTATCAGAATCTAATCTAGAACAAGATATTGTTAATGTCATTAAAGAATTTGTTAACCCAAAAATTAAAACAGCTCTTAAAATTAATCCTCCGTTAGGCATGTACTCTATACTACCTATAATTCAAAATAATTTCCGTAGTTCTTCTATGAATCTAGTCCTAACGAAGATAGAACTAGAAAACGTATGTGAGTATCTTAGACAACAGGAAATAATTAAACACTATCACGATGGAAAGACAAACCACCGAGGCATTAATGAGTGTTATCTAGCCTTGTCTAAAAAATACTATTGGCCTAAAATGAAAGATGAAATTTCTAAATATATAAATGAGTGCATAGTATGTGGACAGACTAAGTACGACAGAAACCCCATTAGACCTATATTTAATATTGTACCCCCAGCTACTAAGCCCTTTGAATTAGTACATCTAGACTTGTTCACTGTACATAATGAAAAATATTTAACTTTTATAGACTCTTTCTCTAAATATGGGCAGGCGTACCATTTGAGAGACGGTACTGCAATTAGTATCCTTCAAGCCCTCCTAACTTATAGCACACATCATGGACTCCCGCTAACTATTACGACTGACAACGGGACTGAGTTCACAAACCAATTATTTAATGAATTTATCAGGCTACATAAAGTGAATCATCATAGGACTTTACCTAATTCCCCTAATGACAATGGACTCATAGAACGTTTTCATTCTACCTTGTTGGAACACTTACGGATATTAAGATTACGCAATAAAGATGAATTTGTCATAAATCAAATGCCCTATGCAATATTAGCTTATAATAGTTCTGTTCATAGTTTAACAAAATGCAGACCCCATGACATTATAAGAGGACATTTCGATCCTAGAGACCCCTTAGACTTAGACCTAACTCAACATCTATTGCAAGAATACATTACTAATCATCGTAACCAAATGAAGACTGCCTATGACTTGATTAACGACCATACTCTAACAGAACGAACTAACATAATGACTAATAGAAACAAAAATAGGGAACCTGAAATTGCATACTTACCTGACCAACAAGTATTCATTAGGAATCCCGCTGCTAGTAGACAAAAGTTAGCATCCCGCTATACCGCTGACACAGTACTTGCTGACTTACCTATTCATATTTACACTTCCAAGAAAAAAGGACCCATTGCCAAATCCAGACTTAAACGAGTCGCTAAGACCAAGAAATTGTTTCAGGATTCGACTGGTACTGACCTTGCTAACTCTTCAGCTGACGCTGGCTCTAGACATAAAACTTGAACAACTAGACAATGGACCAGGACTTCTTCCTTTTAATCTTGGAAATGCCAAACTCATAACTCACTATCATTCCTTTATTCAATATGTAGAACTAAACGATTTCGAGAATCGCCTTGACTCCATCGATTCACAGTTAAACTATTTTAGAACTATCCTAGATAAAGATACTTACACCCTGTATGAATTACAAATTGACTATATATCTAACAGATTAATTAAAATACAATCTCAAATTAAAAGTTTGGAACCCAATCGAGTTAAACGAGGCTTAATTAATAGTATTGGCTCTATTATCAAAAGCATAACTGGTAACCTGGATCAAACAGACGCTGAAAAGTATAATAATGCAATAGAAATCCTAGAAAGTAATAATGATAAGTTAGTATCTGAATTAAATGACCATATTAGCCTAAATAAAGCGTGGATGATAAAACAAAATTCCCTTTTTACGAATATAGTTCAGAACCAAGTTAAGATTAATAGCACATTAGAGTTAATATTAAAACACGATGCCTACGCTAATACTACGTTGATTAAATTTGCAAAGTTTGCCCAATTATTGATTATTATCAGTGAGAATACGGAAGACCTAATGTTAGAGTTAATTAGATTAGAAGATATGTTAGCATATGTGCGTGCATCGAGCACCCACCATAGAATGTTAAGTATTAGTAATTTAGAAGATATGTTAGATAAATTAAGACACATTTATAATTCCAAAGAGATATTACAGGCAGATTTCAGAGAATATTATAGTATTATCAGACCCGGTTATTATTATGTAGGAAAACGAATAGTAATCATTTTTAAATTCCCGATTATTTCTCCAAGACAATTCAAACTATTTAGGCTTTCCATCGTTCCTAATAAAGACCATTACACCTTTATTCCACCATATCCTCTCATAGCAACCGATAGTAAAGCTTTCATGTACATGGAGGCTGAATGCCCGAAGTTTAATCAGCAATATCTCTGCGAGGAAAACGTCCGCCATCAGGCCCGAGAACAGCATGATTGCATCCAGACTCTAATTACCAGCCAGTCTATGAATAGATCCTGCCGACCCGCTAAAGTTACGCTAGTTGAGAAAACAATGGAGCAATTAGATGATCAGTACTACACACTCATCTTCCCACGCCCAACGAAAGTAGAATTAAAATGCAGCAGCCATGAATTCATCACCCTATTCGGAAGTTATCTAGCCACGATTCCGCAGACGTGTTCACTACGTACCGATGAGTTCACCATCGTCAACATTCAAAATAAAATCAAGGGACAGCCGCTGAAAATAACTGAAATTCCTGAACATTATACAACAGAGAACATTACAATCCCTCACCTGAAACTGAAAACTATAGATATACAAGGACTACGCAGCATTGAAGACAGGGTCCTGAATGAGCAACCTACGAAACTAAATCATCTTCATGAAAGTGTATATCATACAACTATTCCATTTTATATACTTTTATTTAGTGCACTCGCAATAAGTATCGCCTTACTCACTCGACGGTATATGCACCATGTAAAGAGGGATGAATCGTTTAAGCACGACGACGGCACCCATAACAACCCTGCGGAAGAGCCTGAGCGAGCCAGGAACGAGACGGCATTGCCAGCGACATTTGCACTCAACGCTTTCAAATAGTCGCTGATCTACGGGGGGAGGTGTTACGTACGTGACAACCCTACAATATTACGACACCGCGTTCGCCGAGACCACCTACTACGGCCCGTTCCGGCAACCCTTGCGCAACATCGTACCACATCCATTCATCGTTTCCAGAAACTCTGTGTGCCTTATTGCTTAAGTTTAGTTGTAACATTATTTTATAATTCTTAATATATCATTCACTCTGTGTTACCACTTCAACACATGAAGTCGCATTTAGTTTAATTATAATAAGTCAATTTTTGTGAGTTAAAATAAATTCACTTTTATAGTAAATTCGGTTTTTTTTGAGTCCTTCGGCTGCGAACAACGTAATTAGTTATTCGCAATATAATACAATTCATTCCCAGGCCAGGTACAGGATTACATCAACGACGGTATGTCGTTGATGTAATCCTGTACACTATAGTAGGATTTTTTTATCAAATTTATTTTTATATATAATTTAAATTTATTTAACGATAAACTTCAGGCTTCATTTGGGAGCTTATTATAAAAACGTACACAATTAACCTTAAAGGATTTACCTATTTTATGGAGCCTAGTGTTGGGCATAGCGAGTTTATTTTTATTTCTCGTATTAATTTTATGAAAATCACAATTTTTTTTGAACTTAGAAATATTTTTATGAACGTAAATTAAATTTTCATAAATATATTGATTATAAACCGTCATTATTTTAAATTCTTTAAATTTGTTTCTTAAGGATTCTCTAGGTCTCATATTATATATTGCTCGAACAGCCCTCTTCTGCAGTGTGAATATGGTATCGATGTCGGCTGCATTACCCCATAAGAGTATACCGTAAGACATTATACTATGAAAGTAACTAAAGTAAACTAATCGAGCAGTTTCTTGTCAATCGACGTATTTTTTTTAACCGCGTATATAGCAGAACTAAGTCTACATGATAAATCAAATATATGAGGACCCCATTGCAATTTTTCATCTAAGGTAATGCCCAAGAAAGTAATAGATTTGACCAAGTCCAATTCCTCATTGTTTAATTGTACATTGGTTTTAACATTTTTAACATTTGGTAAAGTAAATTTAACACATTTCGTCTTTTTTTTATTGAGCAACAAATTATTGGCGTTAAACCATTGTACAACATCTGAGAGAGCATTATTTACATCGTCAATAACAGATTGCCTTCTGCTAACTTTAAAAGTAAGAGAAGTATCATCAGCAAACAACACTATCCCATGTTTTTCCCTCACTAGGTGAGGTAAGTCATTTATATAAATGAGGAACAAGAAAGGCCCTAAGATAGAGCCCTGTGGCACACCTATTTTTACCAAAGAACCGGGGGAACGTATTCCATTTACGTCTACTTTTTGAATTCTATCATTAAGATATGAACTAATCAAATCTAGGGACTTATTCTTAACTCCATAATGTTCTAATTTTTTTATAAGGATTTCGTGTTGAACGCAGTCAAACGCCTTAGATAGATCACAGAAAATGCCAAGTGCATCCTGGGATCCTTCCCAGGCTTCAAATATATTGAGTAATAGCTCAACCTCAGCATCTGTTGTAGAGTGACCGGCAGTGAAACCAAACTGGTTTTTGTGCAAGAGATTGTTTTTACTGAAAAAATCTACTAGTTGATTAAGAATTATTTTTTCAAAAATCTTGCTAAATGTGGGTAAGACTGAAATTGGTCTATAATTACTAGGATCTAATGAATTGCCAGATTTAAATAATGGAGTTATTTTACTTTGTTTCATTAGATCAGGAAATATACCACATTCTAAACAATTATTAAATATCAATGCTAAGTCTGGCGCTACAATGTCAATTATGGACTTGAGTACGTCAACAAATATTCCCCAAAGATCACTAGTCTTTTTAACGCTAATTAATTTAAATACTTTGATTTCTTCTTGAGCATTCACTTTTTTAAAATTAAAAATGCTAATACATTGAACTACATTATCTCTAAGTAATCCTATAGCTGCAGCGGGAGAAGAATTTAAAGATAACGTTGTAGTCACTGGAATATTAGTCAAAAAGGTTTCAAAAGCAGTAGCAACCTCGAGGTCAGACGTAACATATTTATTATCTATATTTAATTTAAAGTCGATCCTCTGGGATTTAGCTCTTCCAGTTTCCTCATTAATTATTTTCCAAGTTGTTTTTATTTTATTATTGCTACTTTTACTACTACTACAATTTTTTTATTGATATGTTGAGATTTAGCTATTTTACATTGTTTTTAAAAGATTTGGAAAATAATTTTACCTCATCCCTAAACTCATTACTAGTATTATACATCAATTCACTATACATATTGTATAATTTTTCTCTATTTTTGTGTAACTCAGCAGATGCCCACTCACTAAATACTAATTTATCATTAACAACCACTGTTTTTGTGGTAAATACAAAGTTAAATAATTTAATGAAAGTATTGAAAAACTCATTATACATAACATTGGGATTTGATTTTTTCAACGAGGGCAAATAGTGTATTAAATCATTTTTAATTTGACTAATACGTTCTACAATCACTGGTATAAAACTTACTTTCTGTTTTGATTTTCTTATCTTGTTACAACTGAATTTAATAAATTGGCCATAGTGGTCGGATATATTAACTACTCAAAAAATAATAATACACAGGTATATAAAGTAAAATATTAAACGTCTAAAAAACCCTTCATAAATTACATATTATATTTACTAAATAAATAATAGCCTCCAATTATAAAATTTACCCTATTTTTGGTGGTGGTGGATGATTGCATATGTTATAGTAGTAGTATTGCATATGTTATAGTAGTAGTATATATATATGTAGTATGTTATAGTATAGTGTAGTAGTATTAGGTAGGTGAACAAATTACTTAATACTATTGCTTGGACTTCCACGTAACACAAACTTAATAGACAATAGCAGCGATGATTATTTATATATTATAGTTTAAAATACTGAAAACCACGCAAATCGTTAATCACGATGATCTCTGTGAGGACAAGGTGATATAATTATTGAAAACGTATATTATCATCGATTCTTCATAATTGTACAGAGTTTTTAAATAAGCATCTATTTATCAAACAGCCTATTAAATTATCTCCTAGGCATTCCAGTCCTTTATCCTGCCATGGTGGAGAAAGGTGCTATGGACGGTCCACTTTGCCGGCATGGTGGTGGTGGCCACAGTGGGAAACCTCATCGCAGTGTGGATAGTCCTCGCTCACAAACGAATGAGAAGTGTCACAAATTACTTTCTAGGTAAGACTCAAATATAATTATATTTCTCACAACTGTCTATATAATATAAACATTATAATATTTATCAAAGTGGAACTTAGTCTAAAGATAAACGATCGCTAAATTGTTAATAGAAATCCTCATAAATATCAAATTAAGTTTATCGGCATCCTCTCGTTAATTGGTGAATAACGTTCCATTAAATGTCTGGAGTTTTCTCAATCATTAGCGGTAATTGAAGTGAACATTTAAATAAACATTATTATAAATCAAAGGCTGAAATTTTTCTCTCGTCAATTTTTTTCCTAAGTTAAAACTGTTTATAATGGAACCTTGAATAAGTATACCAACTATTCAAGCAATTTATAAACCATATTAAAATACATAAACTTAAGTGTAAGTAACAACCAGGCTAGTTTAGTTAATTACTGTTTAGTTAGTTGAGGAATTGTATTTATTTTTTTTGTATTCGCTTCTCTTTTCTCTTAATTCAGAGCGGTAATATTTCAATGACTTGTTGTTTTTTTTTATTTAGCACCTCTTAAAACTCATATATCAATTCAAATCATTATATATTTTTAATGGTTTTGTGTTGAATATATAAATTGGTATAATATACCCTTAGTAATCAAAGTACTGTTATAAACTTAAATAGAAGCTTTAAATAAATACCTAAGGACTCCTGATATTGTTAATTACATAATATTCCTAATCTTCACTTTAAATAAGTTCATAATAATATTATTTGCAGTGAATCTATCAGTAGCAGATGCGATGGTGTCAACCCTCAACGTAACTTTCAACTTCACTTACATGCTGTACTCGGACTGGCCTTTCGGACACTTTTACTGCAAGTTCTGTCAGTTCATCGCAGTACTCAGCATATCCGCGTCCGTTTTCACGCTCATAGCTATCAGCGTGAACCGGTAAGGAACCCACATGCATCTGAGTTGTTTAAGAAAAAATGTTACATATTTAATTTGTATTTTTAACACATTCAACGTACAATATGTATCGACAAGTAAAACCTTTGTTTTTAACCAATTTTTCAGATCTTTAATATCAAAAAATTTTGATTTTAAAGATTTGTAAAAAATTAAGAAATAAAAACACCATAAGGAAAATTTATCTTTATTTTTATATGAAGATCTATAACAATTGGTTACTCGGTAACAAATTGACGGGCCGTTTAATGTAACAGCAGACAATATCTAATTTTCCTTCTTTTCTAATGTAATCGTTTTCTCATAGTCACCCGTATGTCTTTGTTGTAAATTAATCATAATACTTAAGCTTCTTCTTGAATTGGAGTTCTTTACTTAACAATATAAGGTAATATAAGTAAGGTAAAAATAATTTAAAAAAATAACGTATTTGCTGTTGCTGCAAATTATAGATTATTTCTTTGTAACTGAAATCTAAAATTATTTTTCCAAAATATTATGACATTGAATTTAAACATCAATCAAATCTAAAAATTCATTGAAGTTTTTAAGAGCTACCAAAGTTTAAGAATATGATTGAGTTGTGAATAATTGAAGAAGAAAACTCACTTGCTTTTGTTTCTATTATAGATGTTACTTTTATGTCTGCCTTTTACATTAAACAATAAACTTTGAAGTAGCCTCGCAGCGTTCGTGTATAATATAATATTCGTTAGTAAACAAACCTAGTATTCAAATGATGTTATATGTTAGGAACATGCAATAGATATTTTATTTTCTACTAATAGGTGACCGTGAGACTATTTTATAATAAATATTGAATTTTGAAATGACACTGTAAACGACATTTTCGCAAAATAAAACATCATGAGTATTACGCTTTATAAATAACTATATGATATAATCAATTAATTTATCAGTTGTATTATAATCTTACTAACAGACTATTAAGATATATGATAAATGTAATTTGAAATCTTATTGCTAACATTATATTACATTATTTACAAAAGATACGTGGCTATAATGAGTCCGCTACGCCCTCGTCTCGGCAAACGTGCTACTGGGAATCGCTGCCGCCATCTGGGCAGGCAGCTCTGTCATCAGCAGTCCCAACATCATATATTTCACCACCGACGTGGATTTCAGTCCGACGGCACTACTAGGTAAGGTATATTCAAGAATTCTTCATCTACTTGTGGGTCAGCTATTTAAGTGCACAAAATTATTGATTTATTTTGTAATAGTTATTATCATCCTACTTTTTAGATCTTAGTAAAAACCAGTCACATTTCTAATGTATTCGGATGAGATAGGTTCGAATGAGCATTATTTTTATTTCATTTAGTCTTATCAAAACAATTAACTACTGAGTTTATCCATATAAAATACATATTACCTTTCAATAAATTTATTTTTATTACTCCTGTATTACTTATCTTTTTCATTTATCGAATGATAATAATGATAAAATATACATAATTATATGTTATTATTAAAAAACGAACTCCTAATTCGTTTTCCTGAAATTAAGTTTATTTCTTAGAGGCGTGATTGAATTTATATTGAAATTGTCACTAAGCGGAAAACTAAATTTCACAGACGAGTGTGCTTCCCTGAATGGCCAGACGGCAGCACTACAGAATCACAGCTTGAATATGTATGTATGTTATCTTAAATAAATATTATTATTATATTTATTTATTTACCTTCACGCCATATCCCTTGCGGGGTAGCCAGAGACGACGGAGCGCCAAACGCTACGGTCTCTGAATACCTCTTTCGCCTCGGCCACAGACATCAACCTCTTCATACATGCCCTTCGGGCGGTCCTCATGCTTTTTACGTGACCTTCCTCCAGTATCGTAGCTACTGTGTTTTCGAAGGTCACTCGAGGCCTCCCCCTGTCTCTCTTACCGCTCACTTTTCCCATATAAATCTTTTTTACCATTCTTTCATCACTCATTCGTTCAACGTGCCCAAACCACCTGAGCACGTTCTTCTTCATTTTCACCGTGACATCTTCGCTAGTACCTGCCATTCTGTGGATCTCTTCATTGCGGATTCGATCAGCTAGACTGACTCCGCATATTCTGCGAAGAGATCGCATCTCCACAGTATTCATCTATCTTACATTCTTCTTCTGTGTTACCCACGTTTGGCTGCCGTATAACAGCGTCGGTAGCAAAACTGCATTGTGTACAGCCAAACGTGCAGCTATACTGACGTTTTGCCGTCTCAACAATGTAGTCAAAGCACCATTGACTCTGTTACCGGCAGCAATACGCCTTTTCACATCCATTTCGTATCTTCCGTCTCTGCTAAACATACTTCCCAAATATACCACTTCATTCACTTGTTCTATTATCTTATCATTCACGTTGATCTTACATTCTGTTCTTTCTTCATTTCTTTCAAATATCAGAACCTTCGTCTTATCTACATTCAGGTTAAGACCATTAATTTCACACCCATCTTTCAGAGTGGTGACCAATGCCTGCAAATTGCATTCTGATGATGCAATGAGCACTGCATCATCTGCATATAGTAAGCAATTGACCTTAAGGTCACCTACTTTCACTCCCATGTCACTATCTTTCACTCCTTGGAGACAACTATCCAAATACAAATTGAACAACCAAGCTGACATAGCGCAACCTTGCTTAACACCCGATTGGATGTCAAACCAGGGCGACATGCCAGCTCCTACTCGCACACAGGCTGAGTGATCTCGGTAAAGAGACCTTACAGCCTGTAGCAAAGGTCCGTTCACATTGTATCGAGGCAGTATCTCTCATAACTTCTTTCTCACAACCCTGTCGCCTTTCCCAAATCCACAAAAGCACAGAAAACCTTTTGGTTTAGGGCCAAAAACTTTTCCGTGATCATGCGGAGGGAAAAGATCTGATCTATACACCCTCTTCCAGGTCTAAAACCTCCTTATGCCTCCCACAACAGCCTTTCAGATCTCTCTTGCATTCTTCTCGCTAAAATTTTAGCATAAACTTTACCGCCCAAGCTAATCAAACTGATGGCCCTATAGCTTGCACAGTCTATCTGTGAACCTTTGCCTTTATACAAAGGTACGATGACTGCACTTCGCCAATTGTCTGGGACCTCCCCAGATTTCCAGCATAAATTGCACAAAAACCAGAAAAAGTCCCAGACGCGTGGCCCACCATATTTGATCATCTCGGCAGTAACTTCATCTGCTCCCGCAGCCTTACCACATTTCAGACTTCGAATCACGTTCTCTACTTCTTCCAAACTGATTTCACCATCGGCTACATCTTGACTCAGCATTACGCTGGTAGTCAAGATCGAGGCGTCCTCACGTTCATACATCTCCTTATAGAATTCCGCCCACCGCTGCAAAACGTGTGCTTGCTTAGTTAAAATTTCACCGCTTTTCGAAAGCACCCCTTTCATTCTACAGGTTACCGAACAACCCCGGGAACCACTCACTTCTCGCCAAAAAAGCTTCGTGTTTTCCCGGAAGTTGTTCGTCAACCTTTCATCCTTTTCTCTCTCAGAATTTTCACGCTTCATCTTTATAAGTGCTTTCGTTTTATGCTTTTGCAGCTTGTATGCTCTTTTTCTTATCTCTCTCATACTTTTATCCTTACCAGAGGCTTTATAATCCAGCCATGCTTTCTTCTTTAACTCTACAGCGTCTTTCACTTCATCATCCCACCATTCATCGCGCTTTTTACTAAAACCTCTTTTCCTTTTACCACATACTTCTGTCGCTACTTTCACCATACTATTCCTAAGGTTCTGCCAGCAATTCCAATCATTCCAGCAATTTCCAGAATCACAGCTTTCAAGCTTCTTGGATACTCTCTCTTGATATTCTTCTCTCTATTTAAATAAATAGAGTATCTAAATTAATGTAATGTAATTCAAACTCATTAATAAGCTTTTTACAGATATAATGTAGCTTTCATGGTGCTCACGTACTTCTTGCCTATCATATCTATGACGTATACTTACGCAACTGACGTAACTTTGGGGGTCCAAATCTATTGGAGAGTTCCCGCAGCGGCAGTTGGATAACGTTAAAAGCAAGCGCAGGGTAATCTTTTTTAATTACCATAATTTCAGATAGTTAATCGTCCAGTACAATTGTTGAGACTTAATTGTGCAGAAGTCCTTCTTAACTCCCTTTGGACCATTACATCGCTCTGTAGGTTTTATTATGAAAATGGTAATTGAAGGTTTATTCTTGCACACATTTTTTATGGTTAATTCAGTTTTATTATTGTTGTGATCCTTGCGAATTCATCAATATTTTTATCTTTTAATAATAATTATTATTGTTCTCATTATTGTACATTGTATCCAAAGAGCAATTTAAAAAATTACAGTGGATTTACTTAAATACTCCTAATTTCTTGTAGATGGTAAAGATGATGATAACTGCAATAACTTAGGGGTGGGGGTAAAAAAACCGAAAGTTTTTGGAAAAAAATTCATAACTTTTTTCTGGTAAACATTCTTACATCACACGTATTTTTAATGGAAAGGTAATTTTATACTCTAAATTTAGGTACCAAAAGTTTTTCCGTAAAAGGTACCGTTTCCGAGAAAAAAAATAAAAACCACTTTGAGCTTGAAAATTTAAGGTAGGTAAAACCACGGCAACTTTTTTCTGGTAAACATTCCCTCCTCGCAAATATTTTTAATAGAAAGGTTATTTTTTACTCAAAATTTAAGTATCAAAAGTATTTCCAAAAAAGATACCTTTTCCGAGAAAAAAAATAAAAACCGCTTTTTGCTTGAAAATTTTTGATGTAAACAACGGCATCATGTGTTATTCTTAGGTAGTGAGTTATATTTTAAACGAGTTACACACGAGGTCTACCCACGCGTGTCCCCCTGCGGGCACGGATTTTTGTTATATTATGATGTCTGGATGGTTTTTTAAATATAAAATATAACAACAACCTAAATGGTACGATGATCATAAACAGGTCCTTAAGGAATAGTATTAACCTCTCGCTGTAAAACAGTATAAAGTACGTATTATACTTTAAGGCTGCGTTCTATACAGTGATGAAAAAAACCATAAAACCAAACATCTTACTACCCTCCATTTTTCCTCAGATCCTACATTCAATATTCATACAATTATCTCCCACCAAAAGGTCAAAAAGGTCTGTACTTCTATATATTTTCCATTTTTTTTCCAGTTTTTCTCATGGCAGACAATTTTTATATGTATTTACGATATTGAATTCTTTGAGAGCTCCAACCTACAACTATGTGATATACACAATATATTTATTATTCAATTGCATTGTATAAAGAGGCATTGAAATATAATTTTATAATATCATTAAAATTGTATATAAATATATATTTTTTTGTATTTAAAAAAATATATTATTTTGTTCATATTTATTCATCTTCTTTTGCACATTGCAAAGGAATAAATATTTAATAGTATTTTAGTGTGTGTTTTTTTTACAGAAATAAATAAAGAAAAATAACCGAATTCAAAAAAGTTAATATTTAAAAGAATCTATATTGAAATATACTTAATCTTCATAAGTAGAGGAATAACATCATTACTAATAAAATTGTTTAACCAGTAACACAACCCTCTTTCATTTGTATACAAGTCTTTTCATCTGTGACCCGCCAGCTCGTTTGTCCTCCTCCTCCATAAAAAAAAATAAAAAAAGACTTTTATCTTCATGAAAAGATTAAACCTTGGAAATGATTGAAATTTAATATACATTTGCCAGAATCACTATTCTTCAGAATGAAAACTGCTGTTACTGAATCGAGCGAAGCTGTGACAAAGTCAGTAGGGGAGGTTAATAATATATTAAAAACTTCTAAGAGTTATTATAAGTAAATAGATATATATTAAAAGTTTAACAACAGATTTTATCAGAATAAGAAAAAAAATTGTGTGAATTTGCTCGCAGAAAAATATAAAAAACCTAAAAGTAAATTAATAATTTTAAAAACCATTAATATCTTTTTTAAGTAATAAAGTTTTTTTACACACCCTTTTCATTGTTTGGTTGACATCGCAAGACATGTAATATATAGAAACAAGGGTTTGAGATTTCATAAGCGAATTGTATGAAGTAATTGAAGAAAAACTTTGACTTTCACTCTGTTTTACTTGAGGCGTCTCGATTTGACTTTATTAAGTGTTGATGGTTGTTACATCTCAAACTAACACAATTAAATTGAGACCGTAATTAGTAACGCAATTTAGTGTATGTACACAGCCCGATAATGGAACTTGGTGAACATTTGCGCTAAAACACGAGGGTCAACCGTTACAACTAATGATTCCCTAAACTTCCCTTTAGTGAATATTTACTTATAACATAACGAGATGCCGTAAATTGTTGACGTTTCCAACATCACTCGTAAATTATTTACATCATTTGTCACGTATTTCGGTACCACCACAGATAGCTACAGCGCCATTATTTATAAAATATCAGAACAAATATATACAATTGTACAGAAAGTTTATTTATCATTTTATATAATTGTAAGAAATAATAACTTTGGGTTTTAAATTCCTATTTTTTCAATTTGTTAGGAAATCTTGTTATGACTTAAATGTTATATTTTATTTATTCTGTCCATGTCAGAGACAAGGTAATTAAAGGACGCTATTAGTAGTAGCATCATTATAAGTTTCTTGAACTGTTTTCAATATCAGGGTAATTAAAAATGAGAGAGTGTTTGACGTTTGTTTGACAAAACTGTGTGACATTTTCCTTTATTATTAGTCTTATTTTTTCAATTTATCATTTATCTCAGTTGTTGTTTAATCTTATTTAAATACAAAAAGCGTTGTTTTGATGAAATTGCTTCACAACAAAACATGAACCTTTCAAACTTTTAAAACACTTAAATTTTGATGACTTTGATTTAATAATATTACTATAATAAAACGTAAGAAAATATTTACATCCAAAAGTCTCAAATATTATAAAAAAATTATTATGATATATTCAATAACTTCTGTTAATTTTGTTTTCTTTTATTGATTTTAACAAAATGTTCCCTGTTATTAGGAGGCACAAGACCCCTCCACAAAATAAGGAACTTTAAAAACTTTATTATTATTCAAAACAAAGACAAATATATTTTTTATGTTAAAACTGTAAATTGAAATGTATAATTACTAAGAAGTATTTTACAGTAATATACTATTTACAAAGTAAAACATTAATGGTTATGTAACTGTTCTGTATGTTTGTCAATTTTTAATGAACCTAAATGTGTAAGCTTCTATTCACATCAGTCACCAATTTCATAAACCTAACCTCGTTTTCTCTCATGCATATTATAAATGTGACACAATAGCACTGTAATATCGCTTTCAGTATCAAGGTTCCGATTCCTTATCAATGCTCTCAAATTCGTAGCCTTGTATGTGCGTAGTATTATAGGTTTCTATTCTGTCCCGGGATTACGAAGACTTTCACATTATCTCACTACACTATACTTTTTATATGGCACTGATACATCAGACTATATAAAAAATTGAAATTAATTATATTATTACTGATTGATTTTTAAAACGATTTTTAAACCTAAAGTATTTAGATACTTGAATGTTTACCTCACTCTATTTATAACAAATAAACATAGGTTATATACTACTGTAATACTCTAATACCCTCACAAACAAAAATAAGTAAAACATATAAACAGTATATAAAGTATTGGATTATATTTACTACTTCTGCAATAACTGTCAGACAAACCGAAAAAATGATAGATAGATAAAAGAAAGATACTCAGGATTTTATTAGTGCTTATTATATTCCTGTTGCACTTATCAAAACATACGGAAGTTGAAATATGCTTGTCGCTGTAATACATATTTTAGTTGTTTTTGAATTGTTAAATTAATAAAAAGTAAATAGTTAAACATTTATAATATAAGAGAAAACAAAAAAATCTGTGCCACTTTAAAATCCCAAAATTTAGTAAATTTCTTACCAGATAAATACATATCATATACATTTTAAATCACAATAACAAAAACAATAGAATTATTATAATTCAAATACCATAAAATTTATTTATTATTTTATTTATTAGAAAAGACTTTGATTGATTTATTATCAAAAATGTTTATTAGATTTTTCACCAGTTATATCTTTGTTAGCTCTACTTCAAATATATTTTTAAATAAATCTATTAAACATATCACAGAAAATTGGTGTTAATGACTTTATTAATTTGAGAAAAATATATTCTGATTGATCATCTAACAATGGAGTTCCGAAAATAGGTCTAACAAAAGAATACAGATATTAATAAACAAACAAACAAGATTAAGGATCAAAAATTTTAGTACATATTTTATTTGCTAAAAAAAAAATGATTTAAGATAAAGAGATTTATTTTAACTCAGATTCTCAATTACATGAAAAGTAACATTCCTATAGAATAGGAATGTATCATTTAAAGATATCGTCTTTAGTGTGATTATTATAAGAAATAGAGTAAATTAAAATTATACGCACTAGTTTAATACACCCATTTACGTGTATGATGGTGAGGAGAAATTTCTTTTATTTAATATAAGCCATGTTTCGTTGAACCTTGTTCAGTCTATGCAGATAAAATGCAGATAAATATAAAACCTAATACAAATTGTAATTATGCGAAACAAGCTGTTTCCGCCCTCGCCAGATTTGGTCGTATTTAGATTTCTCTAGGGAGTATGATTTATTGAATATAACATAATTTCTAAATTCGGATGCGATTTTTATTGATATAAAATTCTATCTTGACACATTGATTTGGCAGAAACGAGGGAAGAAAATTTTATTTTTGATAATATGTCGGTATTATTAGTCTTATTTTAGTCACATTGGCACGCGATAAAATATATAAAACATATTTGTTTTGTAACTGTAGTCATATCGTCAGTCACTTTATGGTCCCCTTAAAACTCTTGAGTCGCAATTTAATTATACAATAACTAGTTACTTACACGTGGGTGTGCGTAAATATTTCTAAATGATATATTAATATAATGAAAAATGTCTCTACAATTACTGTTGTCAACAACTCGGAGACCTTTTGATTGACAAACTCTTTGTTGAGTGTTTCTTCTTTGAACTTATTAAAAATGTAAATGTAAAAATTGTATCTAAGTGCATTATGTATTTATTTAGATGTAATGTTAATGTAAAAAAAAATACAAAAATAAAAATGTATTATGTGTACATTATTTACATCTAAGGTTAGGATTTGTATTCAGGTAAGTAAATTATATTATTGAATTATTGAAGTGTTAAGCAGATTGTTGTTGAGATATCGTTACATAAATAACATCTAAATATATATCCTATCCTTTGATGAACAAGAAGCATAATTATCAATACTAACTGGAGGATTATAACTTTGTTCGTAAAGATGAATATTGTTAAAACATAAGTGAGGTACTGATAAGAAAGTCACAAACGAAAGACAGCACCTGATGTTAAAAGTCATTGGCAAGATGGGTTGTTCATGTATTTCGGATTATGAATATTTTGTGACAAAGTAAATATTTTTATTTTTTCCTTTTGTCTTAAATTGTTTCCAAAATCAACAGTTGATAAGATATGATTGATATGTGTATTTTTGGAGATGAAATTTTCTATTTTAAATAAGTTTAGAAAAAAAAATTTGGAATCTTTAGGTTAATTAGTTTGGTTTTAGTTAATTAATTTGATTTTAGCGTAATTAAAAATTTTAATAAAGGATCGAAACACTACAAAATTAGAAGTCTGGTAATTATTATCCATTCTCATAACGAAATATGATAGATTCTTATAAAACCTTAATAAAAAATCAGGTTTATAAAAGGACAAGACCTGTCATTTTGTCCATTTGAATGATAATAAATGATTTTACAATATGTAATGGGACCAATAAGGTTTCATAGTTAAAAAACTTATGAACAAACTCATATCTTACATTCCTCCAATGCTTGGACATTCTCTCTATGACAAGATCTGGTCACATAACACAATGGTTAGATTAGCCCGTCACTTCTTGATTCATAGAAATTGCATTGACTTACATTTTTTATGATTACGTTGTTAATACTGTGTTAGTTAAATGTAGAACCTATTAGACTTTGATGAGGATAAATTGTAATTAAAGTTGTTCACACCTCCTTATCTTTTGCTGCTGTAAGAACCTTTTGTTTCACACAGTTTCTTGTAAACTTTCCATGTTGGAAAGTTGAATTAATGGTTGAAGAGGTAGTTAATCGGTGTAGTGTAATTATGCAGGTAGTCATTAGTGACGGAAACTCATTGTTACGATTATTAAATAGGTTTGACCTTTATAAAACATTGGTTTGTCTCACATAAAACTAAAAATATACATTTTTGGCCTTATTTATGTATGCCTTATTACTATTATATATATATGTTAATTTTCCTCTGTGAAAACAGCTACCTTATCAGTGTAAATATTTAGATATATTTAGCATATTATAATTGAACGAGTTTGTTAATTTGTCCGTATCGAGACGTTAGTAAAATTTATAAGTTTTAATCAAAATCTTAACCAATCCTTCTAATTAATTTCTTGTAAGTTCTTAACTATGATATTACATAAACGCTATGGTCCCTGCATACTTAAAATGAATTATGATTAATTGAATTATTCAGAAACTCAATCATATGAAATAGTATTATTCCTATGGGACATAGGGAAATACGTAATACGTATAGATCCAATAATACTTATTTCACAGTCCAATGATTTATTACTTCAAGACTATTGACTCATGTGTTGAAGACACCTACATTATACTCATACGTAAACACCGACGGAGACAAACTGTTCCAATACTTCGCTATGCGGATTAAAAAAAACGAAGACGATGAGCTTTGTACAGACTGGAGGTATATTAAAGAGGAAAGAGTAGATACTCGGCGTATGTCAAAACCTTCGACTACGGAAGGGAAATTAACTCAATGCACCGACCAAAGTTGAGTTTTGAATTCCATATAGATTTCCAAACAGATGCCTGTAATATATATAAAGTGGAGTCTTTAAGATGATGGAGATGCTAGAAACAGAGGTCGTTCATCACCTATACAAACCCTGACAACCTGGTGTGCAGCCCTCAAATAACATTGTATCTGCTTCAGCGTCAGAAAAAGCAGATGCAATTGCGTTATCTTAAGATGGCGATGGAGATGTGCGAAATTAGTGTGCCACGAATGTTAAAATATTAGAGCATCCGCTGTAAAAACTTTTTTTATTTTTTCTTGTTATTGATGTTAATATTATTATGCTGTTTCTGGTTAAACATGAAAACGACAAGGACTCCCGAACTCCCCCCCCGTGATTACGATCAGCACCAGGCAGCATGACGACACTGTAATTTTTTGGCGGGGCAGCTTTCCATGAGTAGCGCTCAAATACTTGGGCGCCCTTCATCTTGCGGTCGGCCAGGAAAGAACCGTTGCTTTGGACACGACACACGACAATATCGATTTGCGGTACAACTTTTTCGATACACTTTTTATGTAAGTTATAGTTTTTTTTGTAAGGAAAGTTGCCAAGGAGATTGTTGATTCGGTCACGCATTTTTTTAAAAATACGACACTTTAATTTGATCCTTTAGAGAAAAAAATAAATGTGTACTTAGAACTGACAAGAAATTTCACTTCAACATATAATAAATGTTTATAAAAAATTTTAGATTTATATTAATTAAAATAAGACTACTGTTTACTCAAGAGGTATAAAACCTATATGTTTCTATTCGACTCAACTGTTGGGTTAAAACTTTTTCCATTTCACGCATTTGTGTTTGAAAATCAACTTTATCCTCGATTCGGACTAAAAGCTAGCTTTTATACGCGGCTCCGCTCGCGTTGTGTAAGTTTTTTCTTTTACCTCGGGATTTCCTATTAGATTCTTAGATTATGAACCCGGTATATCATTTAAAGATGCTATCTTTTAGTAAATACCGTAAAAAAATCTGATCAGTGGCTATTAACAAAAGATAAAAAATATACAACTTTTGTGGACTTTTATAATATTTATCAATAGATATAGATAAAGTTCTTTGGTTTAGACAAATATTATAATTTTAAGGTATCTCATAAACTTAAAATAACATTTTGTGTCATGTTGGAAATTTTAATGAATAGTTCAGAAATGTAGTGAACGAAATGGAATGAACTTTATAAGCAGAACACTGAAAGGAAATGTATGTAGAACTTTTATTAAAATGAAGTAACTGTGGCCTTAGTTCTATTATCGCTACTTTACTGTTGTTATGTATATACGATGACCTATAATACATTGCTATCCTGTCGTGCCACGATGTGCTTAAAAAATGTGTATAATATACTTTACTTTTTTACCATATACCTTAAAATACATCACATAATATATTTTTTGCAAGCTTCAGTAGTGATACTTTTATGAATATAACAATAAAAAATCAGATTAAGCATTCTATAAATGGATTGAGATTATTATAGTCATTAATACTTATAATTATCTATCAGTGAGTAATTAAATAATACAAATGTTAATAAATTGACAAGGATAATACAATAAAATTGAATTAAATGTTTAAAATATTTTTAGCACAAAAACCTTCAATTTCGATTTCTCAATAAAACGTAAAGAGCAATGATCCATACCCGAGAAGGACTTCCGAGCAATTAAGTCAGAGCAATTTAACTGGACGAGGGTCTTAGCAAATGAGGGTTATTTAATTATTGCCCTTAATTTCATAGCTAACTGTCGTTGCCTGGATTTTATAGGTTTGAAAAATTCTTCCGCTACGTTCGTCAAAAATATATTAAGCGCCAAAAACTTCAGCGTCTCGGATAAAATATAATGTTTTAGTATTAAAATCACTTTTAAATACAAATTGTAATTTTATAATGACTTAAATAACATACAAATGAATTTATTAAGGAAGAATGTGCTTTTTGTTTAACTTTTTATTATTAATTAAGCTTTTAAAACAAAATATGGAGTTTCGGAAGTAATCGTAGCATATTTATTACCTTTCTAAAACATTTTAATCATTATAATAATATATAACTTTTTGTATGGAAAAAATGTGATTGGAGGAATATAAAATTTGGCACAGCTATAGTTTATGTGAAGACGGAGGGCGAAAACCTAATATTTTTTAAGTCATACATTAGAAATATATTTTATTAATAAGCTATAGTACATACTACTATACGACTAACACACAGAAGTCAATTAAAAAATTTAATGTTTACGTTAATACTGTCGCTGTAAAATATATAATTGGACGCACAGTACCTTATCCCCAACATGACAGAATCAAATTAAAAAGGATAAATACAATGATTTTAGAGGTGTATCTTTTTACAAACAAAAAAAAAATATCTATAACTACATTACCTCCTCATTTCAGCTATCAGTAAAGCAGCTACCAAAATAATATACCACAGTATTATTATGGCTATACTAGTTTATTTTGGACAATCACTATTTAAATGATCATTTCTCTGATTATAACTCATATTATCCCACTTTTAAATTCGGTTCATATTTATGATGAGTTCCATTACATTGTTACTGATATATTATATTGTTTCTATTAGACTCGACTGCTGAGTTAAAACTTTTTCAATTACACGCACCGGTATTTAAAAAACTATACTTAATTCGAACCAAAAGGCAATGTTTAAAATAAAAAATTTAATCCTAAAATGGTCTGAAACTAAACTCATATACAATGTTATATACAATGAAGAGAGACAACATACAAGAACAATGTTTTAGCAAGATATTGCTCTTGGACACTAGAAAATTAATTAATACGTAAGAGACACTGAAGCCTTGAGTGTTAAATGTTGTTCGTCTTTTTTATTACTTATTCATAAAATTATCTTGTTAAGTAAGTAAACGGTTAAAGTCTTTGAGTTTATGTTGCTCTATGCTTTGCTTTGATATTAAGTATTATTTGAACGTAACATTATTATTCACAAATCATTTACTTTAGACAAATTGTATATCTTTATGGTACATTAAATTACAAGGACAAGTATATTTGTCATTGATTGATTAATTGATTACAGTCTTATTTAAATAATATACCCGTCCTTAACTATTTTAGATCAAACTTTATTTGTTTATTTTATTTTATTATTTTATGGCACACATTTCTATAGTGGAATACATAACATAACTTAATATATATGACAAGCTGATAAAGACGGTCTTATCGCTACTATGGTCTCTCCCAAACAACCTTTGCTGAGAGGTATTGAGAAAAAAGGAGTTAGTACGGCAAGAATTATAAAATAAACTACAAAGCGTATAGCTTTGTAGTTTATTTTACTACCCCAATACTAAACATATACATAAAATATATATGGTAATAAACATATTCTTATAATAGACAACATATTGTTTCTTAAATAATATCAATAGTCAATAATGTCAGCTTATAATAATGATTAAGCTTATAACCTATTAACATATCTCCATCAGTGACAGACTGGCTTCGGAGTTACCTCACTGGCCGTCGACAGCGCACTCGGAATGGTACGACCCTCTCGTCCGGGTGTGATGCCCCAAGGCGGCGTGTTATCTCCTCTACTATTCGCAATTTTCATTAATTCTATCTCTGAGCATATCACTTCTTTCTATCACATGTATGCAGATGATGTACAAATATATCGCCATTCACACCTCGAAAATCTATCTTCCGTTGTTTCACTAATAAATAAGGACCTGAGCGCTATTTATAAATGGAGTAGGCAGTACGGCTTGAACGTTAATCCTGCAAAATCTCAGGCTATCATTATTGGTAGCCCACGAATGATTGCAAGGGTTGATTGGCAAAACGTACCTCCTATTGTATACAACAATATTGCTATACCATATTGCTCTAATGTTAAAAATCTTGGCATCTATTTGGATCAGAACCTATCTTGGAATACGCAAACCAAAGAACTCAGTAAAAAAACGTTTGCGGCCATGAGTGCTCTATTACGATTACGGTATTTTCTTCCAATTCCTACCAAAATTATGTTAGCCCACTCCCTTCTTCTCTCTATTTTAGATTATGCTGATGCAAGTTTTCTAAATTTAACTGAGGACCATTTAAATAAGCTTGAGCGACTCCAAAACAATGCTATACGGTTTATATTTGGTTTACGCAAATATGACCATATTTCCGAATTTCGACAAAAAGTCAAGTGGCTCCCTATACGCTATCGCCGGGATTCACATGCTCTTTCCCTCCTGTGCTGTGTACTATTTCACCCAAAAACTCCTACATACTTGAAGGAAAACTTTAAGTTTTTAGGAGCACCATCTGAAGTACGATCATCAAAGTCTTTACTTATCAGAATGCCTGTACATAGCACCAAATTCTATAAACAGTCTTTTACGGTACATTCCATTAAATTGTGGAATGACTTACCACTCAATATTCGGAAATCAAAATCATTATTAGTTTTTAAAAAATCTGTTAAGAACTACTTTTTATCCAAGGATATCTAGGACTACAATTATCGTGTATGTATATTATAGATATTGTTTAGTTTATATCTTAATATATATTGTTAATAATTTTATTTATGTAACACGTCTATGTATTCGTGTGTAGTTATTTTTAAGTAGGTTTATTTATTTTTGTACATTTACGCCACCTACTGCTTCATTGGATCATAAGGGTATTTCAACATTAATATTGGTTGTCTGGAAGAAATCGCCTATAGGCGATAAGATCGCCTTTTGTATCTCCATCGTTTTCTATTTTTTTTTATTGTTATATATTTTTTTACCTGTTTTTATGATATGTATGGTGTGCAATAAAGAATATAAATAAATAAATAATAAATAACGATAAGGAGGAAAAATTGGTTATCATTACCAAGGAAGGTAAATCTTTCTTTTAAATATTTTGTTAATTAGGAAACGTGTAATTTCCGATGGAGTAAGGATAGGATATACATAACTCTTCGTGGACTGAATAGCAGACATTTTAACTGACCGCGGTACTGTGATAGGTGATGAAACATTCTGAGATGAATTTTTTTTAGATTAGACCTAATGAACATAACTTGCAGCTTTTCAAGCTAATCTAGAAGTTCCTGGTTGTGATGTGGATAACAAAAATCAATATTATCTAGGATTGGCAGCAGAAGAGAGTTAGCTATTTTTTTTTCATTTTTAAGGTAGAAAGTTCCTGCATCGCCTTAATTACTTCTCCACCTCTATAACCCTGATAGATATTACTTTACATTTTAATTAAATAAACTTTACATTTTAATTAATTTAAAATCTATCCATTCGAGTGAAAATAAATGTGTTAACAAAAGATTATGGCACCAATAAAGTACCATGGTTGTGATTTTTTTTTCGACCCAATAACCTATTAACAATTAATTAATTAATTTAATTTATATCATAAATACGTAATGAAGGTATATAATTTTTCCAAGTTTTTAAATATTTTTGATAAATATACATAGTATAAGATGATACTCTATATTTATATTACGTAATTAAATTATTAAAAAGCGAATACATATATATATTTCTCTCTCACTAAATATTTCTTTCAAAATTAGCAATTAAAGTTTTATTTCTCCACCATTCTTTACATTGAAGATTTTCTCTAATGATATAATCTGGTTAACCAACATAATATCTACGAAGAAGAATTAAGAAGTAATTAAGTGCCTTGATAGTAGTGCCTCAGTAAGTGCTTTTTGATTCCTACTATTTCTTATAAATTTTATGTACAATATCCGCAAGTGAAACTAATAGTTGAAAAAATAATTAAGCATCGGTCTTGTGTAATTAATAATACAAAATAATTGTAAATTAAGTTTTTAAATGCAAAAAAATAACAACTAGTAGTACCAAACTTCAAAAACTAAATCTTCAGCTTTATATTATTAAAACATATATAAAGAAACATTTTTTGGTTTGTAAAATTTTTAAATTACCAATGTTTATAAGAAAGAATATGAAAAGAAACAAAATGTTATATCATGGAAGTATGAATAGTAAAACTAACATTTTCACCTTTCTTAAACATGTTCACAAAATGTTCACTAAAAGATCAACTCAGTAACATAACGTAGAATAGCCTTTCTCGTAAAGTGTTATAAATATTAAAGATATTAAATGTAGCTGCAGAGAAATCTTGCAAGTGTAAAGCGTAGTTCATTTTAATCTGTTATGTTATTAGTACCAGTAGCAGGCCGTGCAGACCATCCACGGTTGAGTCATAAAAATATATAATTACAATAATGCTAGTGATGCTAATGAATGGGATCATAAAATCCAATGTCAGATATGACCTTGAAATAAAGTATAACGGAGTGCAACATAAATATTCATAAATTATAACAGAAATGTTTTAACATTGGATTTAAATCTGAATGTTACGAATGGTACGTGAACAAACATGAAACATTTTTGTTTGAGATGTTGATCCACAGGATAGTCCTAATAGTTCGATAGTTTTACAGGGCCGAGGAAAACTTTTGGGATTCTCTATTTCAGTTTCGTTAACATTAACCAAATTATTACGAATGTGTAGGTTTAATGTACTCATAGTTTTATAGAGTAGAATATGTATATATATTTAAGCTTCTGTACATTCCAAGCTGAAATACGAGTATCTTATAAGAGTATAAAATTATGCAGCTATATCTCGGTTTACTACTACTATACTATCCTTACTATATAATAATGACCTAATTGACTCTGTATGCACGCGCATCACTTATCAACCACAAATCACACAATAATGTGTAATACATCAAAAAAAAGCTATTGAATCAGGCTACAAAATAGGGTAGGTGCCAACCTCATACGTGACCTTTGACCCTTCCTGGCCCGAAGGGCCGGGAAGTTCCCTTGTATTAGTAGAACGTAGTATATTATTTTACTGATTGATTGTACTATTAGCTCTGTCTGTACATTTGATGTTTTTTTTTCTAAATTTTGTAATGAATAATATTCTACGAAGCACTAAAGTTGGAATTAGTAATATCCAAATAAGGGCTCTGTTGAGGTGTTTTGTTACATTTTCTATTGATCGGTTGTTTTTTTACCGTACCTTTTATTCGTAAATAATATTTTTATTTAAGTATACTTTATATCACAATAGAATTATTTGTATACTAGTGTTCAAAATGCTAGACTTGATTGAATCACAAAACATAAAAAGTAATGATTTGGAAGCGAGAACATATATCCAAAAAATTCAGATTGGCGAATATTTTGTTAAATTCTAATGGTGACAGATAAATCGCAGTCGCCATATTGGCCACTCTAGGCAAACGTCACTGACGCCGGATGCCATCTTAAGTTCATCAGGGTCGATTCACAAGTATCAGTGAAATCAAATTTCCGTCCGATCCGACACAGCAATGCCATATTTTCTATGAATCCATCCCTATTAGTCAGTGTCAGTGACGACACTGTGTTCTCAGTGTATAAATGAGCCCTTATTTATTGAGCCGTCAGAACAAACAAATTCAGTCTTCAAATATTTGATATTTGATTTTATTCCGTAAGGTGTGTTCAGTTTTGTTTGAAAACATCATATGAACAAGTCGCTCTCATGGAAACATCGGAACAAACAGAGCCGGATTGATTTATAGATTAAAAGTAGACTTCATTGTGGACTGTTTTGGTTACAGCGTCAATATAATTTGTGTTCGTGAATTAATTATCTCTAAAGTTACTTTTAGTGTAGTCATGAATAATTCATACACTAAAAGAAGCTGATGGAAGAGGAAGATCATCCATTGTCAAATTTTTCTTTAATTTTTATTATGTTGTAAATGTAGTTATATTAAAAAGCAAGAAAATGATTAAAATAATGATTTATGCAAAAAAATATTATTTAATCTTTATCTCCTGACTGAACTAAATTACTAAGATGTTAGCCAAGTAACAAATTGTTGTCTTTTTTTATATTCATCTAAATTCTTATTTTTCCCCCTTTTTAAGGTTCCATAATCAACTATGAACCCTTGTATTTAGTCATGCTCTTCCGTCAATCCAAACAGCCTAGCTCAGACACACAACTAGAAAGCTGATATTCCCCATGAATATACATATTATTCATGCCGACACACTTAAAACTTAGGTATTCAAATTTAAACTTATTTAAGTTCAAAAGATGCAGGGGTGACAAAGTTTTAAAAACTTGTCCAATTAATAATCAATTGTGGTATCAAATAGTAGAGTGTCATGTATTAATATAGACTGTAGACATCTTAGTTCTGTGAAATACTTGAGGAACGCTTGAGTCTCATACAAATATGAAACACACCAAATATTCTTATAATTAAAAAATATAACTGTCAGCTTTATTTTAGTGTGGAGAAGTGTGATTACTAGTACCTATCTATGTCCTTAGCCATTACCCTTTCATAAAAATATATGCAAAATACCAAGTGTAGTATGAAATTTTTCTATTTATATTACTATATATGTATTCTATATCTATTTGTATTATTATTAAATTCAGAGCTTAAAACCTTATTTTTCTCTTAGATGCAACTTCTGGCTTAAAATTCCATTTTCACGAACTATTGTATAAAAAACAAATCAAATCGGAACAAAAGTCAATGCGGAATATTAATGAATTCTGAAATATTTTGAAATTAAACTCATCTCTCAATTTTATTTATACTTATATGAAAGGGTAAAATGTACATAAACAAAATGTTTTAGAAAGATTTAGGATTACAAAAAAAAGATCCTTCATACTCGTAAGTAACACTGAAGTCTGGAGTGTTTAATTTTGTCTGTCTTTTTTATTTATTGTTTTAATTATAATGTTATTTAGTATGCACGTAGTTTATGACTTTGGGGAGTGTTATTATTACTTTCTGCGATGGGTCGAAAAAGTTTTCTCCTCTTGCCTTCATATTTCATTTTATTTGAATATAACATTATTGGTCGTAATTTTGTTTTGAAAATAATATATAAAAAAAGAAATATATTTTTATTTTCTACAGTAAATTGAAATAAATATGTATATTTTACAATAATAATCGACTTTTTGTAGTATATTATTACTTAATAAGGCTTTAGAAAAAAAGGAAATTCTAACAATTCCTTTTGTAATCATCTCGGATACCTTTTCAATCACATAAACTCGAGTTATCCTTTTCTGTCACGTCGTAAAATTTAATGAATGAATCAGAAGTGTATTTACCGAGCATAGATCAGTGTGATTGTACGAGTTGAATACATTGTGTAAACCTACGAATGAGTCATTAATGACACAAACTTTGTTAAGATTTTCCTTTCATGAAAATGTTTTTTAAAAGAAGCATTCTCGAAAGTAGTATAATGATAAATACGAATGGGGTTAGAAAAAATATGAGTGTTTAAACAAGATTAAATATTTATGGGTACGTTATTTAGATTTAACGTAGGTAGGTTTGTGATCAGGTAAAGCGTGATTATTGAATTATATAACAGCTATATAAACAAAAATGTAAAAAAAAATTGACATAAGTCAAAAATGCTACAGAAACGGAAGTCTTCTATAATTATTGTCCGTCCTTATAACCGTTCACAGATCTTTATTTACACTTAATAAGAGTGGTTTTAAGTTATAAAAGGAATTAAAAGATAAGTCATTTTATCAGTTCGAGTACAAATAAATGATAAAATAAAAGGAAATTGGAACAATCTTTAATTAAGAAGGACAAAATGACCTATTCAAACGTATTTTAATTTTTTTTATAATATAAATTATTAAGTTAGATATTTATACAATATTTTTAATAAATATACATAGTATCATGTTGGATATTACGTGGTTCAATTATTAATAAATAAAAAAGTAAATTTGTATCTGTCTCTTTCATTATTTTTTTCAAAAAAAGCGTTTAGCATTTAAATTTTTCATGGTTGGTCTAAGAATTGAAGATTCTCTCTACTCACACGATCTGGTCAAGTGGTCAACCAACACATAATACCTACGAAAAAGAATTAAGAAGCATTTACCGGAATTAAAATTGTTCAGACTTGCTTACATTTGCTATACCTTTTGATGCACCTAATTTATTATAAAATTTATGTGCATTATTATTATGCAATAAAATAAAATATAGTTTTATAAGAGAGTGCTCACTTTCATATATTTCTTTTTATGTAAGAGAAGGGCAAACGAGCGTGCGGGTCACCGATGACAGGTGTTCCGCGGCCCACGAAATCTTGCAATATTCATGGGAGTCGCAAGAACATTGCTGGCCCTTCAGGTGGAGGTATATGCCATTTTTAAAGGCACCCATGTCATATCGATTCAAAAATACCGTCTAAGGAAGTTTGTTTCACATTGTAGTGTTATGCGTTTTTTAGGACACTAGTTTTTTTCGGTACTCGTCGACATTTTTCCGAGAGAGCCCTGCAGGGCCGCAATATACCACATCCCAATGTATATTGGAAGTATCTAACCTATCATTGATATGCAGGAAGAGCGAAGAGCGGTAATGGTTCTATAGTTAGCTAGATACGAGCTATCATATTATCAACCTCTGTGTAGGTAACGTGTCATTAGTTAAATCTATTGTGACACAAGGGTTTTGAGTTGCAGCAGTAACTAACTAACTAAGTAACTAACTAACTAACTAACTAACTAAGTAAGGAGCGTTGTCAACTAACTCTTCAAACAGGCTATGAGTGTGAAGTGAGGTTGCGTTGTGAGCGGCTTCTTCCAGCTCAGAAATTTTGAGATCCCTCAGCTCAAGCTCTGGGGCAGTGGCACGCCGAAGGGCCTGCTCGTACTCAATGCTGCACTCATCAAACCTATCCACTAATAGCTCTAACCCATTACGCTCCTCCTCTATACTATTACATTTAACATGCAACATAGATAGCTGCGATTTTAATTTATCATTACACTTTAAAACTTCTAATAGTTCCTACTCATTAGCGTCCCCTTCATTGTTCAGTTGGGCACACAAATCCTTGCTCAACTTTAATTCTTGTAATGCCAGTTGAAGTTTGGTTTCCTCCTGGCGAGAAAGTACTCTACGAGTCATCGTATTATAATAAAATAAGGGACCGGTGTGATAAACAAAACAAAGAGACTTAATGAATATCTGCAAAAACTGCGATTAAAACGAGTAATCGAGTCAACAGGCAATTGCAGTCACAAATATCACTTAAAATTATTGTGAATTAGTTTAGGCAGTAACAGTTTACAACAATATAATTTATAAAACACTAATTATTATAAAAATAGACTTGAAAATTCAAAGTTAGTACATTACCTATCAACTGTCACTTATTTTCTTGACGATTTTGAACTATTATAAAACACTTTACTTATTATGAAATCACTATAAATACACGTTAAACAAGCGATTTTATTGGAATTAGACTCAAGATAGACAAAATTAAATATTATTATGTACAAAAATTTCGGAACAATTCAAATCAGCTGTTAACCTCAGTGTTGCCAAAGAGCAAAAAAAAAGTTAAAGTTTTAAAAAGAAATAAATAAATAAAGTCAAGAAGAATTTTATAATCGGCATAAAGGAACCATAGTGATATAATTACTCCTAATGTACAATGTAAAGTTAAATATTATCGATTTTTTAAACATTTTAGAATTCTCTCGCTCTTAATATATGACTATATCCCTCCCGCTATACGTTAATCGGACAGATAGTTTTGGAGATTTCGTGATGAGTCAGTGAGCGGTAATTCGCTTATACATATATATATATATTACAACCAGTTCAAGTCAGTAGATAACGCAAAGATCGACAGATAACGCAAAGACTAAAGGACTGGAAACAAAGTTAATGACACATTTAATACAACACACTTAAATAAAACAATGAATTTCTACCTAAAATGCTTTGTGAAATTAATTTGTAAACATGTAAACAATATTAAAATTTTGTATATTATTCATACTATCTTATTATATACGTTTTATTACTATATTATTTTAACCTAATAATTATTATAATCTTCGTATGACTCTATTGTGATTGTGAGTTTATTTATGTTACATTCTGTACTACATCTCAATTTATTAGGTACTGTGATATAACACGTCTGTTTTGGTGAGTCCCGGAATACTCATATATTAGAACACCTAACTATTTTATTTATTCAAGTTTCTGTTATCGCAGCGATTTGGTTTGTTCCGAGGGTCAAGAATATTTATTTTAGTTTAGGGTCTGCGGAGTGAAATAGGGTGATAATTGTACAGGTCTAGTTAGAAGGAGTAAGGTATTCTATATATAAACTTTATCCGAAACCTAACTTATACAAACGAAAAGATTAATTTGTCAACTTCGAATATGGCATGTCATATAACACGTTAACTTTAAATATATAGTATATTATTTTAGTAAATTTATCATTTTAGTCGTATAACAGAATATAACATATAGTTCACATATTGTTAGATAAGATAGGAAACATATTTTCTTTTTGCTGAATAAAGTAATTCTCGAGCCATATTTGTGCTTCACCGTTTTGTCTAACAAAGTATAATACGATAAGGAATGCTACAGGGCTGTCCTTCATCACATGATAAAAAACATTTCAGTACTTTAGAGATTGTCACTAAATAATTTTTAGAAGGGATCAAACACAGCATATAAAAATTAAAGACAACGTCCGAAGAAGGAATGACAAGGGATGATACATCATATGTATAAACTTTAACTTCAAGTTGTAGACATATTAAGATAGAAATATAAACAATAACCATCTTGTACTATAATTGTTGTTAATTTTGTAATTGATTTATAATTTATAAAAACGAGATCATAAGCTACACATATTAGTGTATTAGCACGAGCGATCAGTGCGAGTGCGGACTCGAGTGTAAAACGAGTGCAAATTGTCCTCGGAGCCAATTGCGGCTGAGTCAATATAGGTTAGGAAATGATCCCACCTTCACTGTATCTGATTACGCATACAACCGATGATAGCTATCGACTCGCGTTTATCGGTTCAATTAATCTGTAACGTATGTAGAAAACATTTAAAAGGTACATTGATTTCTTTTAAATCACCTATATAATTTTATGATGCATAATCCATACAAGATATTATTTCAGATTCTAAAGATATAGATTTAGTGTTTCTATGTCGTTTATCTGAAATGCGATTAAAACACAAACGCAATAGCAATAATTATTAAACGAGCTAATAGCTAGTTCAGAGCCGGATTGGAGACGTCATATCGAATTACTCATCACAAACACGATTAAGTTCACAAACTTAAACGTTAAACGTTTATAATCATATTAAATAAATACAAATAGAGAAACTAATGCTGGGTAAAACTAATTTGCGAGGAACTTCTTGACGTTGAGGAAAACTCAAACATTTAAATTTAATTTAGCTTGTAACTACTAAATAAATAGGGTTAACAAAGCTACTTTAAACTTGTGTATTAAATAAGATAGACCAGATTTAAGTTCTACTATCCAGTATCAAATATAGATAAGATGAATAAACCACCGACATGGCCTTACATTCTTATGGCCTGAATTATGTCTAATACAGCTGTATTAGATTAGATGATAATTTTAGTAACACACTTAAAAATATTAATATAATATTATTATTAGATTATATTAAATATTAGATAAAGATAAGATATAGTTAAATGAAAATATTGTATATTTGTATACTTCTTTGTATATTTCTCGAGAGTTAAGTTTTAAATAAAACTTTTCCAATGTAATGTACTTATGTTCAATAAATAACAGAACTGTGCAATAAAAAAGTCGATGCCGAGCCTTTCAAATGTGACTTGCATGTAAGTCACATTAAACAATAATTAATGTAATTTATTTTCGAGTGAATTACGTCGCTCACAACCGGAGGATCCAAAAGAATACAAGTGTATTGACTTAAAATTTAATAATTATAATTAAATTACAAACTACGTGATTCATGCTCAAAGTTGGAGACAAGAATGAATATAATAAAATGAAATTATAAATAAAAGAATACAGGGAAATAAGTGTAACAAACAAAGGTTTCAGATATAACATTCTGGGATTTTAACGTGATACAATGCACCTGCGTCTAATCAGCGTTTCCACGGTTCGTGAGAATATAATAAATACGAATTTAACAGTTTTATAACAAATAAGAATATAAGAAATATTTAATTAATAATTACAAGTATATAGAAATATAACACTTCCCTCCGTAGATCAGCAACTATTCCGTGACAGAGTTGCTGAGATGTTGCTGTGATCCACTCTTATCTCGTGGGGATGAACTTCATTTTTATCTTGAATTTTACTTTCAGGGGAATAACTTCTTTTAAAGTGTTGAAAACCAAATCGTCTATACGCTAGATATATGCAGAGTGTACGCACTCCAAGTAGCATTAAATATACAAGAATCGTTGTATGATATAGCACGCTATGATCTTCTAGTTGAGTTAAATTAACTGGAGCTTGAAGGAACATATTTGAATTTATTAAATGGAGAAGGTTTATTGAATTCAGTATTACAGAAGATACATTTGTCTGCACTTGCTTTTCAAGGTTAGGTAAATCTATTATACTTATGGCGTAACCTTTTATATATTCATTTGAATTTATAATCGTGATTGTAGGTGTCTTGACATAGCACTTAAGCGGGATTTCTAGTAGAAAGCTGCCTTGAAGTATCTTGTACAAATCTTGACCACAAGATATCTTGATTTTCGTAGGGGTAGGGAAACTGAAGACATAGTCTTTTTCGTCTAGTTCTTCCAGCGCTTCATTATTAAGAATAACAGATGTTAGTTTTGCAGGTTGAGTCGAGTTTTTGCTTTACAATCAGGTTTCTGATGCAGTCAAATGTATCTCGAGACACATAATTAGTTTTTCGTTCACACAGGTACAGAGAATTGGACTTCGGGCATTCAGCCTCCATATACATAGAATTCTCACTAGGAATTGCTATAAAGGGTAGGTTAGGGATGAGGACTTGATTATATTTATTAGGAACAATTGATAATCGGTAAAGGTCATAGGACAAAGGTACGACGATCGGTACTTTTAAAACTATAACTATTTGATTAACGATATAAAAATAACCTAATTTAATTATATCATAATAATATCTAAGTTCTAAACAAAGGATTTTATTCTTTGTATATAAAATCTTTAGCTTCCTTAATATGTTATCAAGATCTACTAACAATAGAATGAGGTGTGCTCAATGCACGTATAAAACCTAGAGAATTTTCTAGTTTTCTAAGTTCATCCGATAAGGTCTATATTATCACCTAAAATCATTAGATGTTGAACCTTATGGACATAAGTTTCCTCATTATGCATTTTATCAATTTAATATAATAGAGTTTAGTACTATTGTAATATTTTAATAATATTTTACAATACTGACTATATGTTTTAAAAATACATAACGCCCAATCTTTTGTTAAGCTAATATGTTCATTTAGTTTTGATTTTAAATTTAATTCGTTAGTGTGTAGAGATTGAATTGTAATATTATATTTAGTGGTATTGCTATAATTCAGATTATTAGATATACTTTTAATGGAATTAACATTCCTCTCTTAATAGGACAATGATCAAATGTTAAAAAAAAGTGCACTTAAATTATCTACTTTAGTATTAAAATAAGACTCATAAAGAGGGGTAATATTATTTAAATGTAATCAAATCATATATAGTTCAGATTTAACTAATAGGGTTTGATTGTTAAAAATATCAAAAGGTCTATATGATATAAGAATTAATGATAATGAGATATATTTTCTTATCGCTTATTTTGAAAAGGAGTAAGCGCGGACCTAATTGTATCGAATTAATCATTACTTCTTGACCTCGCGTCAGTTGGAGTAATGCAGATATATAATGAGGTCTCATCTTTTGGTCTATAAAATTATTTATTAAGACGTTAAGGATACAATTCCAGTTTTTTGGAATACCATTTGGATTTATAACAGTGGCGGCGGGCCTAGTGACTTTATTTAAAATACCATTTAATATCGCTAGGTTTAGTATCTGCTGCCCTGACTCGTTAGTAATAAAATCTTTAACAAGCTGATCATAAATTCTTAGAAATCGGTGCAAGATATAAGGATTCCCGTCGAATTCGGGGATTAATGGAGTAGCTTTAAAAATATTATCTAAATGTGTCATATTGTACACTGCTATTATTTCAATCTTTATTTAGAACTAAAATATTATTACTCATATTAATATCTAACCTACGGGTCCCAGATTGCCGTGGATGGAAAATCTTGGATAATTATAAGGATAACTTAAGGAATAAATGGAAGCAACTACAGAACGATATTAAAGTACTTATAAAAATTTGTACCTTTTGGTGTTTCAATGTTCGGAAACTCCTCTTGCTGCAACACGGTGTAGATTCGAGATAGCCGACGTCCTTGATTGCCGTCGTCGTCGTCCTTTAAAATGCTGCCAAGGGAAGTAATACATAATGGTGTATAAATAGATGTTGATGAGGAATAATGTCGGATAAACTGCAGCAATGAAATAAAAAAAATAGTTCTTTTATCTATTATAGTGTTAGAATATAATGAACATCGTAGTAAGATTTGATACAAAAAAAACATACATGCTTTTTTTTGTATCAAATCAAAATGTATTATTTTATATTAAATTAAAATAATATATGATAGTAAAATTTGTGGTTTCCAGTATGGTTTACATTTAATTAATTTAGGACAGGCTCTGTGACCTGACCTGATGGTAATTTATGCGGAACAAGCTGTTGCCGTCCGCACTAGGGTTTGACGTATTCTGGAGTCCCTCGGGAGTGTGATTTATTGCATATAAATGCGTAGATGCGGTACGCGACCTGTATTGGTATGAAATAAGCGATTTGGTTTGTTCCGAGGGTCAAGAATATTTATTTTAGTTTAGGGTCTGCGGAGTGAAATAGGGTGATAATTGTACAGGTCTAGTTAGAAGGAGTAAGGTATTCTATATATAAACTTTATCCGAAACCTAACTTATACAAACGAAAAGATTAATTTGTCAACTTCGAATATGGCATGTCATATAACACGTTAACTTTAAATATATAGTATATTATTTTAGTAAATTTATCATTTTAGTCGTATAACAGAATATAACATATAGTTCACATATTGTTAGATAAGATAGGAAACATATTTTCTTTTTGCTGAATAAAGTAATTCTCGAGCCATATTTGTGCTTCACCGTTTTGTCTAACAAAGTATAATACGATAAGGAATGCTACAGGGCTGTCCTTCATCACATGATAAAAAACATTTCAGTACTTTAGAGATTGTCACTAAATAATTTTTAGAAGGGATCAAACACAGCATATAAAAATTAAAGACAACGTCCGAAGAAGGAATGACAAGGGATGATACATCATATGTATAAACTTTAACTTCAAGTTGTAGACATATTAAGATAGAAATATAAACAATAACCATCTTGTACTATAATTGTTGTTAATTTTGTAATTGATTTATAATTTATAAAAACGAGATCATAAGCTACACATATTAGTGTATTAGCACGAGCGATCAGTGCGAGTGCGGACTCGAGTGTAAAACGAGTGCAAATTGTCCTCGGAGCCAATTGCGGCTGAGTCAATATAGGTTAGGAAATGATCCCACCTTCACTGTATCTGATTACGCATACAACCGATGATAGCTATCGACTCGCGTTTATCGGTTCAATTAATCTGTAACGTATGTAGAAAACATTTAAAAGGTACATTGATTTCTTTTAAATCACCTATATAATTTTATGATGCATAATCCATACAAGATATTATTTCAGATTCTAAAGATATAGATTTAGTGTTTCTATGTCGTTTATCTGAAATGCGATTAAAACACAAACGCAATAGCAATAATTATTAAACGAGCTAATAGCTAGTTCAGAGCCGGATTGGAGACGTCATATCGAATTACTCATCACAAACACGATTAAGTTCACAAACTTAAACGTTAAACGTTTATAATCATATTAAATAAATACAAATAGAGAAACTAATGCTGGGTAAAACTAATTTGCGAGGAACTTCTTGACGTTGAGGAAAACTCAAACATTTAAATTTAATTTAGCTTGTAACTACTAAATAAATAGGGTTAACAAAGCTACTTTAAACTTGTGTATTAAATAAGATAGACCAGATTTAAGTTCTACTATCCAGTATCAAATATAGATAAGATGAATAAACCACCGACATGGCCTTACATTCTTATGGCCTGAATTATGTCTAATACAGCTGTATTAGATTAGATGATAATTTTAGTAACACACTTAAAAATATTAATATAATATTATTATTAGATTATATTAAATATTAGATAAAGATAAGATATAGTTAAATGAAAATATTGTATATTTGTATACTTCTTTGTATATTTCTCGAGAGTTAAGTTTTAAATAAAACTTTTCCAATGTAATGTACTTATGTTCAATAAATAACAGAACTGTGCAATAAAAAAGTCGATGCCGAGCCTTTCAAATGTGACTTGCATGTAAGTCACATTAAACAATAATTAATGTAATTTATTTTCGAGTGAATTACGTCGCTCACAACCGGAGGATCCAAAAGAATACAAGTGTATTGACTTAAAATTTAATAATTATAATTAAATTACAAACTACGTGATTCATGCTCAAAGTTGGAGACAAGAATGAATATAAAATGAAATTATAAATAAAAGAATACAGGGAAATAAGTGTAACAAACAAAGGTTTCAGATATAACATTCTGGGATTTTAACGTGATACAATGCACCTGCGTCTAATCAGCGTTTCCACGGTTCGTGAGAATATAATAAATACGAATTTAACAGTTTTATAACAAATAAGAATATAAGAAATATTTAATTAATAATTACAAGTATATAGAAATATAACACTTCCCTCCGTAGATCAGCAACTATTCCGTGACAGAGTTGCTGAGATGTTGCTGTGATCCACTCTTATCTCGTGGGGATGAACTTCATTTTTATCTTGAATTTTACTTTCAGGGGAATAACTTCTTTTAAAGTGTTGAAAACCAAATCGTCTATACGCTAGATATATGCAGAGTGTACGCACTCCAAGTAGCATTAAATATACAAGAATCGTTGTATGATATAGCACGCTATGATCTTCTAGTTGAGTTAAATTAACTGGAGCTTGAAGGAACATATTTGAATTTATTAAATGGAGAAGGTTTATTGAATTCAGTATTACAGAAGATACATTTGTCTGCACTTGCTTTTCAAGGTTAGGTAAATCTATTATACTTATGGCGTAACCTTTTATATATTCATTTGAATTTATAATCGTGATTGTAGGTGTCTTGACATAGCACTTAAGCGGGATTTCTAGTAGAAAGCTGCCTTGAAGTATCTTGTACAAATCTTGACCACAAGATATCTTGATTTTCGTAGGGGTAGGGAAACTGAAGACATAGTCTTTTTCGTCTAGTTCTTCCAGCGCTTCATTATTAAGAATAACAGATGTTAGTTTTGCAGGTTGAGTCGAGTTTTTGCTTTACAATCAGGTTTCTGATGCAGTCAAATGTATCTCGAGACACATAATTAGTTTTTCGTTCACACAGGTACAGAGAATTGGACTTCGGGCATTCAGCCTCCATATACATAGAATTCTCACTAGGAATTGCTATAAAGGGTAGGTTAGGGATGAGGACTTGATTATATTTATTAGGAACAATTGATAATCGGTAAAGGTCATAGGACAAAGGTACGACGATCGGTACTTTTAAAACTATAACTATTTGATTAACGATATAAAAATAACCTAATTTAATTATATCATAATAATATCTAAGTTCTAAACAAAGGATTTTATTCTTTGTATATAAAATCTTTAGCTTCCTTAATATGTTATCAAGATCTACTAACAATAGAATGAGGTGTGCTCAATGCACGTATAAAACCTAGAGAATTTTCTAGTTTTCTAAGTTCATCCGATAAGGTCTATATTATCACCTAAAATCATTAGATGTTGAACCTTATGGACATAAGTTTCCTCATTATGCATTTTATCAATTTAATATAATAGAGTTTAGTACTATTGTAATATTTTAATAATATTTTACAATACTGACTATATGTTTTAAAAATACATAACGCCCAATCTTTTGTTAAGCTAATATGTTCATTTAGTTTTGATTTTAAATTTAATTCGTTAGTGTGTAGAGATTGAATTGTAATATTATATTTAGTGGTATTGCTATAATTCAGATTATTAGATATACTTTTAATGGAATTAACATTCCTCTCTTAATAGGACAATGATCAAATGTTAAAAAAAAGTGCACTTAAATTATCTACTTTAGTATTAAAATAAGACTCATAAAGAGGGGTAATATTATTTAAATGTAATCAAATCATATATAGTTCAGATTTAACTAATAGGGTTTGATTGTTAAAAATATCAAAAGGTCTATATGATATAAGAATTAATGATAATGAGATATATTTTCTTATCGCTTATTTTGAAAAGGAGTAAGCGCGGACCTAATTGTATCGAATTAATCATTACTTCTTGACCTCGCGTCAGTTGGAGTAATGCAGATATATAATGAGGTCTCATCTTTTGGTCTATAAAATTATTTATTAAGACGTTAAGGATACAATTCCAGTTTTTTGGAATACCATTTGGATTTATAACAGTGGCGGCGGGCCTAGTGACTTTATTTAAAATACCATTTAATATCGCTAGGTTTAGTATCTGCTGCCCTGACTCGTTAGTAATAAAATCTTTAACAAGCTGATCATAAATTCTTAGAAATCGGTGCAAGATATAAGGATTCCCGTCGAATTCGGGGATTAATGGAGTAGCTTTAAAAATATTATCTAAATGTGTCATATTGTACACTGCTATTATTTCAATCTTTATTTAGAACTAAAATATTATTACTCATATTAATATCTAACCTACGGGTCCCAGATTGCCGTGGATGGAAAATCTTGGATAATTATAAGGATAACTTAAGGAATAAATGGAAGCAACTACAGAACGATATTAAAGTACTTATAAAAATTTGTACCTTTTGGTGTTTCAATGTTCGGAAACTCCTCTTGCTGCAACACGGTGTAGATTCGAGATAGCCGACGTCCTTGATTGCCGTCGTCGACGTCCTTTAAAATGCTGCCAAGGGAAGTAATACATAATGGTGTATAAATAAATGTTGATGAGGAATAATGTCGGATAAACTGCAGCAATGAAATAAAAAAAATAGTTCTTTTATCTATTATAGTGTTAGAATATAATGAACATCGTAGTAAGATTTGATACAAAAAAAACATACATGCTTTTTTTTGTATCAAATCAAAATGTATTATTTTATATTAAATTAAAATAATATATGATAGTAAAATTTGTGGTTTCCAGTATGGTTTACATTTAATTAATTTAGGACAGGCTCTGTGACCTGACCTGATGGTAATTTATGCGGAACAAGCTGTTGCCGTCCGCACTAGGGTTTGACGTATTCTGGAGTCCCTCGGGAGTGTGATTTATTGCATATAAATGCGTAGATGCGGTACGCGACCTGTATTGGTATGAAATAATATCTTGATATATTGATTTGGGATATAACAAGTGAAGATAAATTGGTCTTTGTTAAGCTGTGAAGACTATTTATACACATAGTCGAGGTAGTTGTATACATGGTGATTTCATGGACTATGTTCAATGCGTAAATATTAATAAATATGTTTGAAATTGTTTATAAATTTGTTTAATTATTTTATGCCTTTATAATTTTTTTAAAAATAGAGAAAGGATCTCTGCCATTATGAATAAAAAGAAAATTATCTGCACAATTTAAATGTTGAATAAAGATTTCTAATACTACAGATATAAAAGTCTTTGGTAATTATTATCTGTTTTTATAATGAAACGAAATAGATCTTTATTTATAGTAGTGCTCTCCCAACAACGATTTGGACAACAAGACTCCTTATATAATTTTTTTTTATTCTATTTCTTTATACATGACTTCACTAATCTGCGACTGTTTGACACTGGCTGACATGGATAGTGTAAACGTAATCATTGAATCTGTATCGCACGGTAGTGTGTGTAATATATTATTATATTAAGTGATTATATTTCTGATAAATTATTAGTTATGCAATATAAAATATAATATTACTGTACTCCTTCAAATTAAATATTCCTCTGTCCACGTAACTTTTGTAAAAAGGGGTACAAAGTTTTTGCTTCACGTATGAAAATATAGATTTAGAAAATCATTAAAAAAGGAGTTTTAAGACAAGGCCATTTTATTCATTTCATTCAGTGAAAATAAATGGTAAAATATTATTTATTTATATTTGAATATATGAGTTTTAATAACTTTCGTGATTCATTTTAAACTTTGTTCCATAAAAACATGAACTAGTTTGTATGTTTGTAAAAAATGAAACAACAATCTGCAGTTGACATTGAGTCGGTACCATAATTCATTATAATTCATCTTTCCAGTAGCTTTGTCACGCTAACAAACATCACCATTCGTCCAATTTGTCTTGTTCCACATTTTTGTAGTCATTATCGTATAAATATCCTCCAAAATAGAATTATTCGTATTGGTTATTGGTTTTTCATTCTCCCGATTAAGTACTCTATTCCCAGCCATGTTGCAATTCCTCCTTTCAATAAAATCTCACGCTTTCAATAAATTCTACACGCTTATATAAATTCGACTTGTAGGTATTTATAACAATATAATTTGCCGGTACTGCGGACAGTCGCGAATCCGTATAACAGAAAAAAACTACACGGTTCTAAGAACGAATATGTCAACGAACAAGATGTTATGTGTTTAATGAACAGTAAAAATAACATTTTGTATTTTCTTAAACATTGAAATGCCGACTAAAAGGTCGCCTCGATAGGTACTAATGATAAAGCAGAATAAGTTTTCTCGAGAGTGGGAAGCACTTAAGGTGTTAGAAACATTAAAGATTTTAAAAGTAGCTGCAGAGAAAACTTCTAAGTGCAGTACGTACTTCAGCTTAATCCATTATGTTATTACTAGTACTGGTAGATTGTACAAAAGTTCTACCGGTAAGTTTGATGGAGATAATTATTTATTTCTTATTTATTTAATTCTTTTAATAATAATCTTATATTTCTTATAATAATAATTATTATTTTTTATATATTTAATTTTAATAATATTCCTTCCTTTGAATTTGGTTTCTTGAAGGAGCTCGAATACTGCTGAACTTGTCATTAAAATGAGATAAAACAGACTGGGGCAGAAATATAAATCAAATGTAAATTCTGAAATGCTTTGTCCAATGGGTTTGGTATATATATGGTATGGTATGGTATGGTATAGTATGGTTTAAATACGACGTTACGAGTGGTTTACAAGTGTTATGTATATTTGTAATTAAACATAAAATATTTCTTTTTGAGATGTACAATGTATTTAACGTGAGGATAGTTCTAATAGTTTGACAGTTATAAAAGGGCGAGGAAAACATTGGGATTTTCTATTTCGGTATAAATCGTTTAACTTCAATAAAAAAGAAACTAATTGTTACAAATATATATGTTTAATGTACTTACAGTCTTATAGAGCAGAGTATATATTATGTATATTCTTCATGTTGCTGTTAATTCTAAATTAATACACCTATATATATAATATATATAATATATTGTATAAAATTGTCCACCTAGATTAACATACTATATACAGTGGTTAAACTGTTGGTTCTGTCTGCATATTTGATGTTTTTTTTTAATTTTGTAATAAATAGTCGTCTTATAATGCACTGAATCGAATTCTAGCATTTATTGAATTTAACAGACAAAAACTTTCTATAACTCAAGAAGCTAATCGATCTTGATAAAAAATACTGTATGAAAATGTGTTTTTCTATTTTTCTATAGTGTGCGTTAAAAAAAATACGGCGATAAAGTTACGGGTTAAGTTAACATTAGTAAGTTTAACTTGAGACTACTTTTTTTAAATAATGTTAATTTCTATAAGTATTGCTAACGGTTGGCTAAATTTAACTCTTGAGCAGTGACAGAGAAGAGGCCGTTAAATTTGATTCCTTATTTGTGAGGCGTTCTGTTAGGTTCTCTGACGATCGGTTGTCTTTTGCTCCTGGTTGAAGCGTAAGATCAGTATATTCATTATTTACAAGGGAATGATGAGGATGATTATAACTGTCACTTTATTGCAAATAAATGAAAAAAACCACCAAGTTCAGCATAAGTTATATAGTGTTTGTGTAGTTCCTTATAAATTGTTATAATAATATCTCTTACCACAGCAGACGACTCTTGATATTTGTATCATAGTAAGTAATAGAATATATTGAATTGCGTGAATGCTGCTCTTCATGAGGCTTATTCTCTTATTGGGTAATACGTAATAAAAAAGGAATGTTTTCCACTTATTGTTTTATGATGCTTTCTTTACGGCCAGCGAACCGGAAAACTGCTTTAAGTTCCTTTCTATGTTTAATATTTTTATACAATTACAGTGAAGACTTTAGTTATTGTCAATGTTTTTTGCGCTGTTGAATTAATGATGTGTAACTTATTGTACATTACTATACTAAATATAACTAATGAAGAACCGTCCGTATGTAAGAGTAGTTAAGTTTTCATTTATGCTTTTTCTTTTTCCATTGTGCTTATCTAACAAATAAGGAAGTTTATTGTTTGTAGTTAAGTTTAGAAGGTTAACATTATCAGCCCTGATATTTTATTAAATTAAGTTATTGGTTATTTTTAATGAGGACGTTACCATAATAGATAAATGTTTAAAATTATAAAACATATATTCTGAAAGTTGTCGACCAATCTCCTGGAGTTGAGGTGAACTCGAAGCATCGATATTCAAATTTAAACTTATTTAAATTCTAAAGAAATAGAGGAACTTCCTCGAACTTGTCCAATAAATCATGTAAAGTGGTATCAAATGCTAGACCCTCGTATAATTATGTAGACTGCAGTGTCTCAACTATGTAAAATATTTGATTAACGCTAGAAAGTCTCACACAAAAGAGAATCATTACAAAATTCCGCTTGATAATATTCCGCTTGATTATATTCCATTAAAAACAAAACATGTAAAAAGATATGAAATCTAATCTAAACCAAGTTGTTTAATCCAGTATAACTATCTATAGAGCAGCTCTCCAAATTTTGCTCTATGTCATAGTTGATAGATACCTTGTCAGTTTAAAGATAACATTTCATTGTATTAACATTACCCTTTTTACACCTTAATGTATAGTGACTTGGCATTCGCACCTGACGACATAGTTTAATTTTAGTATAATTTTATAAAAATCCAGTGGTTAGTTTCCGGTTTGTTAGTTTAGGTGTGAAGACATGACATACTCGTACATTGTGCTGTTACAAAGTCAAATATGCTTACTTCCTTCTCATTCGGTCAATTCTGGAAGTTTTTTTTTCATGGACGAGTATTATTGATTAATGATTCTATATTTTATATGAGCCACGTTTCGTGGAACTTTGGTAGGTGGAAAAATATATTTTAGTAGTCTATGGAGATAACAATGAATACCAATTGTAAAAATGTGTATCAAGCTGTTGCCGCCCTCACCACAGTCGGTCGTATTTAGGTATCCCTCGGGAGTATGATTTATTGGATATGACAGAATATAAAAAATCGGGACGAGATCTGTATTGATTTGAAATTATATCTTGATACATTGATTTAGGATGGAACAAGAGAAGATTAATTTATTTTTGACGAGGTGTCAGGTTTATTGATTATTATTGTTATTTGATAAAAAGTATACAATGTATGCGTTTTGTACCTGCTGTAGTCACACACAGTTAACTTGCAAGTTTTACTTTTTAATTGTATATGTCTCCGCTTGTCCATTGTCAGTGGCATCTAGGATTTTAATTTAAAGCTTGTTATAATATGTACCTTTAGTAAAAGTATTTGAGTTGTTTACTTCGAGTGACCCTCTGCTGAGTTTAGTTTACAATTTTTTATTTTATGTTGTATTATAAAATGTAACGGAACCTGACGATCGTAGTGTCGTTAATAAAAGATATTAATAAAAAAAAATAGGTATCTGTTACTTATTTATTAATAAAAAAACATTACTCAGTTGTTTTCTAGTACGTATGATGACAATCGATGACCTCGTCGATCTTATTCTGGTCCAGCTGACCCGCCCTGCTGTCATCCCGAAACAGTCATAAAATTAATATTATACATTACTTTTTATACCATTTATCCTGAAATATATTTTTTATGTACGCTCAAATTGTATTTATTTGTGGATATAACTATTAAAAGTTAAGTGAAATACACTGTGAATGGATTGAGATTCTTATTGTCATTATACTCATATTACTCTACAATAGCGAGAACTAGCAAGGTAACCAAGCGAAACAGATTATGATAAATTGATGATGGAATTACAACAAAAATAAATTTGAAACAAGCTAAAAACAAGCTATAAATTTTATTTCAATATTTTAAATAAAATGAGAGAATCATAAAGTGATACACCGATCCATTATTAAAGAGAACTTCTGAACTGGACCAGGGTCTATCATTGCGAGTATTACAAATGAAACAAATGAAAGTGATCTGTTACTATCCAACTGCGTCGTGTTTAGTTTCCTATAGATTTGGATCACTAAATATCTACTCTCACTTTCGTCATTAATAAATTATATATTAAGTATATGGAACAAATAATATACTGAATTTTCAATAATTTTTGTCACATATTTTCGAGGATATTTCATATTAGATGGTTTTGCGTATTAATCAACTATTTAAATAATTTTAGGGCCCCGGCCAAATGAGGGATTGTTCATTTAATAATGACTTGATGAAATGATCAGGTATATATAGTATAAGTGTAAGTAATGAAAATAATATGTAAAAAGTCATTTATTTCTCTATTGAAATGTAGTTGAAACTATGATTAATTTGCTCTGGACCCTTTGAGGTCTAAATGATGCTCATGGGTGATGCTCTTTATTTTAGATCCGAAAAGATCCTAACTAAACATGTAACAGTAGTTGAATTAATATTCAATATTACATCAATATTTGAGTCAATGAACAGCAGGAGCACAAAGTTGTTTTACAAAGTACTCGATCAACAATGTACAAAATAATTGTAACTATCTTATATGTGACATCTGTACGCAATACAAATTAAGTTAAAGGTTGTAAATATATGTATACATGTATTATTAAAACAATATAATAATAATAATATCGTTAAATAAAACATTTTGTTCTTAAATATTTGAATAAAATTAAAAGACCGATTTCATAAGTGCTAATAATAAAGTAGAGTAAGTTTTCTTGAGAGTGAGAAACTCATCGGGTATTAAAAACATTAGTGATTTTAAAGTAGCTTCAAGGAACGCATAATCTATTATGTATTACTAAGGACGTGCAAAACTTTTACCGTTAATTTTGTTGCACATAGCAAATTATCTACCAAGACATATAATTATAATAATGTTATCTTATCTGAATAATAATTGCGGTTTCTTAATTAAACTTCAACATTACTGTTAAATGTACAATCAGGATATCCAATTTTCGGTTATGACATTGAAATGAGATAAAACAGAATGAACGTAAATATTAATAAATGATATATTCTGAAATATTTTGATACTGGGTTAAGGTAGAGTTTAACTCTGAATATTACGAACATTGTGACTTTTACGCGTATTTTGAATTAAACCTAAATCACTTCAGTTTGAGATTTACTGTTCTTTTAGTTTAAGGTTAGTACTCATAGTTTCGATAATTTTTTTGATGCAAGGGGAAATTAAGAACCCTTTCTGTACCAATAGTTTAACTTTGATTTTTTTTGTCAGTAATTCTTTATATATTTTTTTGTATTATTTTATATTTTATATGTATGTACTTTGTATTAGAATCTGAAACTGCAGGTTATAAAAAGAATAAGTCAATTAGATAAATATTCTGTTCGCTAAGAAATATAAAGTAATATGAAGAAGATAATGATTTTAATTGAAATGACTAGCACGATCTCAAACCTCTAAGTTAGTTACTTAGTTTAGTAGTTGATGGAGATGGAATCGAGCTCATGTTGTTTAATATATTATCATTGGTTGACAATTTGATCTCTTTTGAGCAGTGACCGGATTATCTTATCGGTGGTAGAGCATAGCTGTAGTTATCCGACTACAGCTCGTATAGGGCTGGCTCGACCGGGGAAGGACCACTCTCTCACAGAAGACCGACGCGTAGTAACCAAATTCATTTGGTTATGTTCCGTCGGAAAGTGAGAGAATCCGGTAGCCCAAACCCTCCGCCCTCCCCCGCCAAACATGAAAGCGATGCCCAAAAGAAAAATACCCCAGGAGGGTACCGGCTTTGATGAAGCCGGGAACCCCCTCTCCGAGCAAAATCGGGGAAATGATTCTCGGATTTTGCTCGGGCTGCCCGTCGTATCTGGGGCGGACAAAGTATCGCCTTTTGTGTTTTATGAGGGCAAACGACGAGTCAACGCAGCGGCACCCCGACCCACTCTAAAAGTAGACTTTTGCAACATCCGGGGACTTCATTCCAACTTGAACGCCGTCCACTATCATCTAGAGACGGCGCAACCGCAGCCTTGTTGTTTCTGACAGAGACGCAGATATCTCAACCTAGCGACACAGTGTACCTATCATACCCCGGGTATAAACTAGAACACCATTTTATACCACACGCCGGGGTATCTGTGTTCGTAAGGGAGGATATCTGCTACCGTCGCCTTCAGGTTTTTGAAGGTCGGGACCTGTCTGTACTCTGGCTGCGCGTGAACATGGACGACCATGTCAGAGTCTACGCGTGCCTCTACAGGTCCCATTGTGGTAATGCAGAAACGGATCAACTCTTGGGCCATGTTCAGGCGAAGATTGACGATCTGCTTTCACAGACTCCCTCCGCTGAAGTCGTAGTCCTCGGGGACTTCAATGCGCACCATGCCGATTGGTTAGGGTCACGTGCCACCGACTACGCGGGGAGATCTGTGTTTGACTTTGCTCTGGCAAATGATCTGTCCCAACTGGTCAAGACTCACACTCGTCTACCGGACGTGGACAGCCATATGCCCTTTTTGTTGGATCTTCTGCTGACTACACATCCCGGAAAGTACCAGGTCACTGTCGAGGCTCCGTTAGAGTCCTCTGATCATTGTATGGTATGGAGTGTAGTGCCGATTCAACGTTCGGCTCGCACAACACCTGCGAATCGACGCGTTTGGCACTACAAGTCAGCGGATTTGGATGGAATGCGGTGCTTTTTGCATCCTACCCATGGGGGCCGATTTGTTTCCCTTCCGATGATCCTAGTGACTGCGCTGCGGCTGTAGCTAATGTGATACTTCAGGGCATGGAACTATTTGTACCAAGCTCTGTGGTACCACTTGGTGGCAGATCGCGGCCTTGGTTTGATGCGTCTGTCAGGGCTGCAGCAGCTGGCAAACGGCAGGCTTATCAATCTTGGGCCAATGCGTTAGTCACTAAGGATCCGAACTCTAGAGTTCTGAAGAGGAAATAAAATCGTGCCTCCAGATTCTTCAAACGGCAAATCGCTAGAGCAAAATTCAAGCATGTCGTCAAAATTGGGGATCAGCTGGCAAAGTACCCGCCTGGCACGCGCAAATTTTGGGCGTTATCAAAGGCCACTCTGGGCAACTTTAGCCAGCCGTCCCTACCGCCGTTGCACATGGGGAATGACTATCTAGCCCACACGGTAAAAGAGAAAGCCGATCTCTTGGGCACTCTTTTCGCCTCCAACTCGACTTTGGACGACCAGGGGAAGACACCGCCTATCATCCCGCGGTGTCAGAGCTCAATGCCGGAAATAGTTTTTCGGCAGAAAACTATTAGGCAGTCTCTATTTTCCTTGGACGTTCATAAGTCGAGTGGGCCGGATAGCATTTCTCCATTAGTGCTACGAACGTATGCCCCTGAGTTGACTCCAGTGCTAACGCGTCTATTTCGGTACTCCTACCTTAAAGGCGTAGTCCCAGTCTCATGAAAGCGTGCACTTGTCCATCCTTGTCCAAAAGGTGATAGCTCGGACCCAGCTAACTACAGACCTATCGCCATCACCTCTCTGCTCTCCAAAGTAATGGAAAGCATTATCAATAAACAGCTCCTGACCTACCTCGAGGATCACCAGTTGGTCAATGACCGGCAATATGGCTTTCACCATGGTCGATCGGCTGGTGATCTTCTGCTATATCTTACGCACCGTTGGGCAGCTGTTATTGAAAGCAAGGGAGAGGGTCTGGCAGTTAGTCTGGATATGGCGAAAGCCTTCGAACGTGTATGGCACAAGGGGCTTCTTTCGAAGCTACCTTCCTATGGGCTTCCCGAGAGTTTATGCAAGTGGATCACCAGCTTCCTCACTGGGTGGAGCATAAAGGTCGTTCTCGACAGTTTTTGCTCGGACCCCAAGCCCGTGAACGCTGGTGTACCCCAAGACTGCGTGCTTGACTTGCGCTTTATAAGGCGCAGGTCCGGCCACACATGGAGTACTGTTCTCATCTCTGGTCCGGATCACCCCAATATCAGCTTCTACCATTTGACCGCGTACAACGGAGAGCGGTTCGAATTGTCGGGGACCCGGTGTTCTGCGAACGGCTGGACTCTTTGGCATTGCGTAGAGACGTGGTTTCTTTGTGCGTCTTCTACCGCATTTACAACGGGGAGTGTTCCGAAGAACTATTCGATCTGATGCCTGCCGCCGAATTTCATCACCGCACAGCGCGCCATCGCCTCCAATACCATCCTTACCACCTGGATGCGTGGCGATCCTCCACTGTGCGGTTCTCAAGGACATTTTTTCCACGTACCACTCGAATGTGGAACGAACTCCCTTCGGCGGTATTTCCAGATCGGTACGACATGGGTACCTTCAAAAAAGGCGTTTATTCCTACCTACAAGGCCGGCAACACTCTTGTAAATCCTCGGATGTTGCAAGAGTTCATGGGCGGCGGTGATCACGTCCATCCGTGACCCGCCAGCTCGTTTGCCCTCCTTTTACACAAAAAAAAAGAAAAAAAAAAGAGGCCATTCGATTCTCTATTTATAAGACATTCTGTTATATTTTTTATCCATCAGTCGACATTTGCTTTTGGACGAGGTTTAGTTATAATTAATATTAATATTATTCATTACTTTCAAGTGACAGGGGTAAATAACTTTTTTATGAATGAAAATTGTACATATTGTGACTTTTCCAAACAAGGAATTCTTGTATAAGACTGGAACATTATAGTCACTTCATGAAAAAAGCGACCAAGTTCTCTAAGTTTACTAAAATTTAGATACTGTTTGTGTGTTGTGTGGCTGATATATAAATATTTAATTATTAATCTAACGATTTTGAACAACGATAGACAAAAACCAAAAAATTTTCTATAGCAAAGTTAAATGTTTGTTTTATATTAAGTAATAAATGATGCTCTTCCTGAAGTTTGCTCTTTTATTGGTTAATAATAAAAAGGATCGTTTTGTGTTTATTGTTTTATGTTATCCCCAACATTCTTATGAGAGTATTTATGAATATTATCAACGCTTGGTTTGTGAAGTTCGCCTCGACTAGTTCCCTATTGTTAAAGAACAGCACCGTTGTTATGAAACTTGCCTCAGAATTGTTTATAAGGTGTTCGTTGGTCAGAGGAGGACATTCTATCGGTGGCAATGTTCGTATCCGGAATTAAAGACACAAGTGTTTATTAAAGTTAAAGTGTAGTGTACTTTGTAGAATTATGTGTTAGTGATTATAATTTGTAATAAATTATACTTACTTACTTAATATTTCTATTACATCGATCTTATGCTCGTAAATTAACATTAATGTAAATAATATATTAGCTATAATAACTCAAAAATTAATAATAACTCAAAAATTTCCAAAATCTTCTGAATTAGTCATTAGTGACCCTGACTGCTGAGCACAAGACAGTGGATTCTATTTCAACATTCGATAGTTGTCGACAAGTCCGAGTTTACTTTGTATTCGTTATGTATATCTATATAAAACTGAAGGAAAAAAATACATTTACGAGATATATTTTTTAACATTAAAATACATATTTTGGAATTTGGAGCATTATTTTGTAAATGTCTTCAATTCATAAGATATTTTTAAGTAAAACAATATTGTATACTTTGTTGTAAATTTATGTTCGTACTATGTAGTAATTTTTTATGAGATTTCTTCATACATAAAGATTAACAACTCAAGAGGGGTTCAAAGTATCAACAGTATATCTTTATTCATAAGCTTATAAAGTGTGACGCTTTTTATAAAGCGAGCTCGTGCATACAAATAAAACTTTTTAGAAAAATCAAAGCTATTTTTAGCTTCAAAGAGATTTATGAGTTTATTTGAATTTGAACATTTGTATTGCAGGAGATAAAAACCTGAAGAAGTAGATGATGAAAAAGAAATATTGTTGTACACACACAAGGTTTATCAGAATGGATGCAAAGATTTGTGAGTGTGTGCCTCCAAAGTAAACTAGTTACTCGCAATCAAATATGTGTGTATCAGATTCTATCATATTATTTTATACACTTGTAACATGTTATATACATTGGTTTTCCATAAGATACTGTGTAATTTGAAGGAAAATAGTTTATATTCCTATCTTGTTTTTTATATTAAATGTACAGGCAGTATGAACGTCTATTCGGAGTAGTGATACACACTCAGAGTAAAACGGCTTCAAGTATTTGTTATAATACAGTTGCATTTGAAACCTAACATGACGCTACCCCCTGATTTCCTCAGAGACATCAAGATACATACACTCCAATGGAGGACAATGGAAGACAGTAAAATTAAATTAGAAAATATAATAAATAAGTAGATACTTCTGATTATCTTCAATCAATACAAGTAACTGTGATTATTTCTACATTGGATATTTTCCTACTGTTAAATGCAGAACGTCTTTCAACATGTATAATGCAGTATTGTAAGACAGTTCTCTATAAATATTTTTATTTTTCAGACAGTATTTCTTTTTGATACATTGAATTTTACGATATACAATCTCTTGAGAGCTCCAACATACCCCATACAATATACTCGTATACTACATACATATTTATTTATTCAATTACATTTAATAAAAATGTATCGAAATACATATTTTTTTCTGGTTTTTAAGTGTTTTTATTATAATAAAATATATAAATTATTTTATTCATTTCAACATGGACGAAGGAACGTTAGTTCTGATATATTTTTGTGGGACTTATTTTAACTTTAAAATTTTATCAGAATTCAAATGAAAGACCTTTTAATATTCAAACTAATAATATTCAAACCTTTTATACCAAAACAAACTAAAACTTTCTTAGAACAATAAGGTATTTCAAATATTTGTAAATATTGAATAATGTGCTAACTCGATAAAAAATTATATTTTGCATTTTATCATAAATTTAAAATCATAAAATACGAATCCATTCTATACCTTGCTTATTTGTTTTTAGAAATGTGTTTTTCACGGTATTTACGCAACTACAAGACGAGCATATCCAATTTATTATTTCCGAAAAATTGTAAAACAATAATAAATTAAAGACTGAATTATACAATGGAAACTATGTGACTCAGTTCAGAATATGTCTTTTTCTCTACTGCAAATGACAAATGAACGATGTTAGAAATCGTCGGAATAGCATCATTTAAAAATCATTTTAATTCTTTTAGCGTGTGTCAACCAACGACCAGTAATTAACATGGAAATAGCACTCGTTAAGATTATGTCCGTTATAGAGCACGACTGCAGCCGCGTTAGTTTTAGTCCGCGCTCCACATGTGTTATTTCAAAGATAATAAATAATATCACTACGTTTTAATTTATATTATACAACGTTGATATCATTCCTCTACTAATTAAAATTAAATGTATTTCAAAAAACATTATTTTAAATATATACAAAGATACATGTATTATTATTAAAGGCATTGAATTTTCATAAAGCAATTAAAAATGTACAATGTTATAATGCTGTGGACTTAATCACTGTGGATGATATTAATTTATATATTCTGTTTTATGTACTTATGTTATTTAAGTATTAGTAACATTAATAATAAGATATGTTATACATTGTTTAATATAGAGAACTACAAACCCCGGCCTGTATAAAGGAAAATGTACAAAAATATATTTATAAAAAAATTATCTTTAAACAATATTACGCTGATTTAAATTAAATATATATTTATTCAATAGAGCCATGCTGCGAGATTAATTTCGCCAGCAGCATTGTTTCTGCCGTGCAAAGGAATAAATAAAAGAATTCAGTGATGGAGAAACTGGTGTGTGTTTTTTAATTAAGAAACAACTGTTTAAATAAGCGGCTTAATTAATAAATATAAAACTTATTCAATAGATATTTAGTTAGTTGAATATGTTGTAATACTGTCACTATTCCGTGACTAATATTTTAGTGTTCTTTTCAATGTTTAATAAATTAATATCTGCCTATTTAAAGCTTCATATATTTGTTCCTTGTAAATCATAATTATTTATCTTCAGCAGATATAGATACTCGTATAGATATAGTCTTCAAATAATAAAAATCTATATATTGTAACTATCATTTTAATTATTTTATAATATCTTAACCAGTTAAAATCATTATAAAGGCGTTCAAGGCGTTCAAGACGTTAATCTTAATCCACCTTAATCTTAACTCCGCCGCGGTTAAATAATATATGTTAATACATATTATCGCAGACTGGTGTTTAGAGACAGGAATATAATGTAAAAATATAATATAGTTGTTATATATATGTGTATATATATAGTTTTTATATTCACTGATAGAAGTCAAAACGTCGATAATAAAAATATTTTAATCTTTATTATTATATTTAATTATTATTAATAATTATTAATAAAATAGGTTTAAAAAAGTAACTTTGAGTGTTATTAGTCATATACATACATACATGAAGAGCAACCTTCGGCATCCCAGCGTCTATTTGGAAAAATAATTTATTATTTAAAAGGTACATTTATACAAACGGTCACAAGTAATACACCACTCGCTAAGATCCTCACAGACAGTAATATAAAGTAAAGTGCTATTTAAAAATATAGTAATAGAAAATTCTAAGTGATTCTTCTTAAACTCACCAAATGCGGGTAGTTCTGAACTAATGTTACGAGTAACACAGTTATGTAGGCACGTGATGGAGTATGAAATAGAACATACGTTCTTGTATATCAAAGTTAAGTAAAACGCATTAATAATACTATACAACTATTACTACTAATCTAAATCAAAATTGCGATTGAGTTTTCAGACCATAAAAATCAGTGATTAGCTCGATTAATGATATTTAAAGAATTTTTAAAATCTTATGAATAACATACATTATATATTAAACAATATATATAGATATAAGTAGTTTTTTTTAATTTTTTTATTATGTTATAGGAGGGCAAACGAGCTTGCGGGTCACCGTTAGTATGTGATCACCGCCGCCCATGAACTCTTGCAACATCCGAGGATTCACAAGAGCGTTGCCGGCCTTGGAGAAAGGAATAAATGCCTTTTTTGAAGGTACCCATATCGTATCGATCTGGAAATACCGCCGAAGGAAGTTCGTTCCACATTTGAGTGGTACGTGGGATGAAAGTCCTTGAAAACCGCACAGTTGAAGATCGCCACGCATCCAGGTGGTATGGATGGTAAAGGAGGCGATGGCGAGCTGTGCGGTGGTGAATTTCGGCGGTAGGCATCAGTTTGAATAGTTCTTCGGAACACTCCCCGTTGTAAATGCGGTAGAAGACGCACAAAGAAGCCACGTCTCTACGCAATGCCAAAGAGTCCAGCCGTTCGCAGAGCACCGGGTCCCCGACAATCCGAACGGCTCTCCGTTGTACGCGGTCAAATGGTAGAAGCTGATATTGGGGTGATCCAGACCAAAGATGAGAACAGTACTCCATGTGTGGCCGGACCTGCGCCTTGTAGAGCGCAAGTCTTTGGCCAGGTTTGAAATACTGCATCGCTCTATTGATCACTCCCAATTTCGTCGAGGCCAACTTGGCCTTGCTCTCCAGATGACCACGAAACTGACAGTCGCTCGAAATGTCGAGTCCCAGTATTCTGATACTTGGCGAGGCAATAAGAGGAGTGTTCTCGAAGAGCGGTAATACGACAAATGGGGTTTTTTTAGTGGTAAACGCGCAAACCTGTGTCTCCTGGGGATTGAACTGAACGTGGTTCAGTTCACCCCACTCAGAGACCACCCCCAGGGAAGTCTCTATTGAAGACACAAGTTTCTTTCGGCACTCATCGACGTTTTCCCAAGAGAGACCTGCACGACCGGAATATACCGCATCCCCAGTGCTGTCATCCGCATAACAATGTATGTTGGAAATATCCAACATATCATTGATGTGCAGGAGGAACAGAGTTGGGGATAGCACGCAGCCTTGGGGTACACCAGCGTTCACGGGCTTGGGGTCCGAGCAAAAACCGTCGAGAACGACCTGTATGCTCCGCCCAGTGAGGAAGCTGGTTATCCACTTGCATAAACTCTCGGGAAGCCCATAAGAAGGTAGCTTCGAAAGAAGCCCCTTGTGCCATACACGATCGAAGGTTTTTGCCATATCCAGACTAACTGCCAGACCCTCTCCCTTGCTTTCAATAACCGTTGCCCAACGGTGAGTGAGGTATAACAGAAGATCACCAGCTGATCGACCATGGCGAAAGCCATACTGCCGGTCATTGAATAACTGGTGATCCTCGAGGTACGTTAGGACCTGTCGGTTTATGATAATCTCCATTATTTTGGAGAGCAGGGAGGTAATGGCGATAGGTCTGTAGTTAACTGGGTCCGAGCTATCACCTTTTTTAGGGATCGGATGGAAAAGGGCACACTTCCATGAGACCGGGACTACGCCTTTAAGGAAGGAGTGCCGAAATAGACGCGTTAGCACTGGAGTCAACTCAGGGGCACACGTTCGTAGCACCAGTGGAGAAATGCCATCCGGGCCACTCGACTTATGAACGTCCAAGGAAAATAGAGTCTGCCTGATAGTTTTTTGCCGAAAAACTATTTCCGGCATTGAGCTCTGACACCACGGGATGATAGGCGGTGTCTTCCCTTGGTCGTCCAAAGTCGAGTTGGAGGCGAAAAGAGTGCTCAAGAGATCGGCTTTCTCTTTTGCCGTGTGGGCCAGAGAGTCATTCCCCATGTGCAACGGCGGTAGGGACGGCTGGATAAAGTTTCCCAGACTGGCCTTTGAAAGCGCCCAGAATTTGCGCGTGCCAGGCGGGTACTTTGCCAGCTGATCCCCAATTTTGAGATGTATAAAAAGTAATATTAATATAGTTATAATTAAAATGTCATTAGTAAATTGACAAGGTGTCAATTGACAAAGTGATTAGAGAGCTGCTCCATAGGTAGGCATACTGAATTAAGCGTTGCAATGCGGGCATTTCTTTACATGTTATGTTCTTTGAAAATGTTTTAAATAATTTGAAATAAATTTTTATGTTGCAAATCAAATCTCTTCACCCAATCGTCTTTATGCCCATTTGGAGTAATTTATCTGCTATTATATTCTTACCTACGAAATATGATCTTATTGTGTTTATTTAAATAGCGTTTTTAATATTGGATAATATTACGTGTAAAAAAACTCTTCACTTTTAAATTCAAAGTCAGTTTATCACAAATATATCTTTATTTGTTTCCACAACAATTAAATCACCTTTTACACTTCTTACAGTATAACAATATGGTTCACCAACTTGTTTTAAACTAACACTGCCACTCTGGCTGCCAATACACTTCTTTTTATACCCTCAATTTACAATTACAAGTCTACTACTGACTAATACAATTTCATTTGACAGGACAAACGGAAGTCAATATTTCTTTAATCAAAACAACGACACTTTACATATACTCTAAAAGTACAATAAATCTTAAAATATTTTAATAACATATTCAAGAATTATAATTTATAATTGTATGTGATACATGTTTCCAAAATACATTTAATAGAATTTACAACACATTCTTATAAATACAAACAGATATACGTACAAAATACTCTTTATACAATCCAAATTAAAACATTAATTCTAAATGAGCTAACATACATAATCTTCAATTCTTATTTCAAACTCAAAAAATATTTAATTTTATTATGTAATTAATTAAACAACATTTTTTTTAACCTGTTTTTTAATCAGACGATTAACGGACAAATAGGGTTGTTATGATAAAATTGCATAATAAACAACTAACAACAGCCATAAGTTAGTAGCGACAAATGAATGTATAAAATATTTACAATTACATATTTTTTAATTGACACACTTACATATCACCCCCAATGTTACGCGACTTACGTTCTACAACCGAGGGGCTTGAAGTTATGTCATTAGTTAAGACCTTACACACTTCACAGCGAGGTCACAGTGTTTAGAAAGTATTCTACGTGTACTTGATAATAAGCTAATTGTGTAAGCTTCTATTGTATTCACATCAAAGGCATCAATTACATAAGCTAAGTTGGGTTTCCCTCGTGTAAATTATTAATTTGCTTTAAAGGCAATATCGCTTTCAGTATCAAGGCTTCAATTCCTATTCAATGCGTTGCGATAGATTATTTGTTCAAAAACCCACGTGTAATAAAAAGTATGCAAAACTGGATTTTATTCCGTCCCGGGATTGTTACGAAGACTCGCAATATGTCATTGGCACTTTTACACATCAGAACTTGTTTTAAAACTTGTTTTAAACCTGAAGTATTAAAATACTTATTACTTACTTACTCCACTGTAACAAATAGACAGCAGTGGTATGATGCCATTAAAAAGTATTAATGAACTGTTGAAAATGTTGGTTATATTTTTATACCAATTATAACTTTATTACAGGGTTATTTTATATTTTTTTAAATTAATATTTAATTAAATGAAGATAGGAAAATCAGAAGTTTACAACTTTATTAAAAAGATATATGACGTGCTGTTGAATAAAAAAAAATATGATAAAAAATATAATGTTATGAAAAAAAACGGGACTACGAATTAGACAATAATTTCTTTTTAACTAAGGAAAAGGGACTTATGATAAATGAATTTATCAGAGTTCAGTTCTCAGTCATATGAAACAGTATCATTCCTATGGAATAGAGAAATACGTTTCTTCTCTATTCCATAGGAATAGAGAAGAACATATTTCTCTATTTAGGAATAGCTGTTTAAGTTTTTACTTTAGTTTGGGACATGTCATTATTATTATTTGTGTCCTATTATATTACATATTATTATAGAGTTTAAAACTTATTTTGAATATTTTTTTAAGATATGTAATTTATGACGTTGTTATTTATTCCTTCAAATAATAAATATATACTAAGAATTTCAACATATCCCACTTATAATAAAAAAATATATGTAAATTATTAAGTGTAGCATGAAAATTTGTAGATTTATATTAATTAAAATAACACTCTTTTTTATACTCTGACTTGAGAGGTATAAAACCTACATGTGTCTATTGGACTCCACTGCTGTGTTAAAACTTTTTCAATCTCGCGCACTGGTAATTAAAAAAAATCTAATATTCAATTCAGACCAAACGTCGATGAGGAAAACCTTTAGGCTGAACCCTAAAGTACTCTGAAACCAAACTCATCTCTCAATGTTATATATATTTTTATAATGAAGACGTACAATATACAAGAACAATATGTTATAGAAAGACTCTTCTCTTTAACACTAGAAAATTTATTATTACATAAGAGATGATGCTGAAGCCTGGAGTGTTAAAATTTATCTGCCTTTTTATTATTTATACTAACTGTAAAGTTATTTAGTAAGTGGTTAATGACTTTGCAAAGCGTCGATGAAGCGCAAATGAAACATCATTGTTTTTAGATTGTTTGTTGTAGACAAATTTTATATATTTTTAAGGTACATTAATAAGAGGTCCAGTGTAGGTACTTGCCATGACTGATTGATTAATTAATTGATTATCCTCTACTTTATACTATATCTCAGGTAACAATAGCTTATTTTTAATTGAACTTTAATTTTACAAAGTTAATATTTATTTTCATAGACACGAGAACTGATCATTATTGACATTTTTCCTCGACCTCGTGTCTAAAATCAGGAGCAAAAGTATTAAATAATTATTAGATTTTTATTTAGTTAAAAGCAAAAAAGGAATATTGGGGAGGAGGCCTAATTATTATAATAGTTAATTGTCTTTTGTATAACTCATGTTTCATGGAATTGAGAAATACAAATTTTAGTTTCCGTGCAGTCCACGGCTATTAAACTAAATACAGATGGTAATTTTGCGGCAAAAGCTGTCGCCGCCTCCACAAGGGTCACTGGGAATATGATTTATTGGATAATACAAAATATTTAAATTCGGTACGCGATCTCTGTTGGTGTGAAATATTATCTTTATATCTTGATGTGGGATGTAACAAGTGAAGGTACTTTTGTTTTTGATAAGTTGTCAGGATGATTGATTCATATTGACACTCGATATTTATAATACCTAAAATCCCTTTAAATTATAGTATATTCTAGTTAAAATCATTATTCAATTGCGAAATTAATTTTGAATATAAAAAATAATTAGTTATTTTTTAAATGTACAAAATATAAATATTGTATTTATGTACAAAGTAGTGGAAAAAATGTTGCTTATGTAAATATTAAGGAAACTACATCACAATATGTATGAGAAGACAAGTAATGTTGCAAGCTCTTCGGAGACCTTTTGGTTGATATAAACTTGTGTTACATCATAAAAAGTTAATTCTAGTTAATGGAAGTGGATTCAAACCTGACATCTGAATTTACAAAAATACATAACTAAAAAGTCCTAATAGCTTGATAGTTTTAAAGGGGCGAGGAGAAAATTTGAGATTCTCTATTTCGGTATATATTGTACAAGCTGTGCAATATCGGCACGTAAAATTTAGAATTAATGGTTGAAACGGTAGTAAAGCATAACTCGAGTGTAATTACCGCGAGTCATTAGTGACGCTAACTCATTTTTGCAATTGTTCTTAGAATTTATTTCAATTGCAGCATGTGAGGAAATAAGATTGAGTTTTGTAAGAGATTGCTCTGTTTAACATTTAAGATTAAAAAAATGATTGAATTAGATGGCTTGATACATTTTTATAGATGTTAGCTGCAACTTGTTAAATTCGCCCCAAGTATTACCATCTATGTACCATGTATATACCATCTATGAAGCAAAATTAAGAATAACTAATATATATTTCTAAATTTTATTAAAATAAATAATTTATCGACACGGCTAGGTTCGAAGCTGCGATCTTTGAGAATAATGTTAATGAATTATTCATTCTATATTCATTTAAATTTCTAACAAGCCTAACTAACATATTACATGTTTGTCAATTTTAAATATTACGATTTTCGTTTAATTTTCTTTTAATTTTTCTTCATGACTAAATTGCATCACTCTTAATGTAACAATTTAAACAGTTAAGTGTTGCATAAAAATATAATAAATGAGGCGAGGAGTTCTTTTATGGTTTCGAATATGTGACAACCTTCTGGGTATAGTACGTGCCTACTAGATGGTTTACAGAATTATTTCACAAACGACAACAGTATTAAAATATTTTATTTTATTTAAACGATAGTATTATATACGGATTATTACAATATTATTTTAATCATTTTTAAAAGATAAAAACCATCCAACCATTTCCATAGCTCTATTCTGATTTTGAGTCTTTTTGCTATACGTATTTATTTGCGTTTTACGTATTCTGCACTATATCTGAGTTTATTAAGTATTGTGATGTAACACGTCTGTTTTGTGTGAGTCCCGGGGTGCTCATATGTTAGAAGACGTAACTGCGTTATTTCTCCAATCCTTTTATCGCAGTGATTTGGTTTGTCCCAAGGATCATTATTATATTAGTTTACGGTCTGCGGAGAGAAATAGAGTGATAAGTTTAGGTAGAGCTCTGGGTAGAATTTTGTATTTTTTATATATTATATATTGTTTAGTAAAGTAAAGAGATACGAGCTGACGTACTAGTGTGATCAATCAATCAAATGATTGTCTAAAAATGTTAAAAATATCTTAAATTCACATTATTATATTATATATAAATATTATCTTTTATTTTTTTTATGGAAAGGGGAGGACAAACGACCGGGCTGGTCAATGATGATAAGTGATCGCAGCCAGTCATAGGGTGTCCTTTTGAAGGTACTAATATCGTATCGATAGGAAGGAAGAAGGAAGTTAATTCCACATCTTAGTCATACTTGGAAAAAACGTCCTTAAAAACCGCACAGTAGCAGATCCTTACTCATCATGGATAGCAGTGCAGGCGGTGACTTGCTGTGTATTCTTAGTTGCTGAATATTCTTCCCATATCTCATAAAATATTAATACTTAGTGAAGAAGTAAGAGTGCACTTATGTTTTCCATATATAACTTTAATTACACTCTTAGTGATCGTCCTATTATCTTACGAGCTTAATAGAGGGGAAGGCAATTAAAAAGATATATGAATAAATATTTATTTATTTTATTAAACTATGGCTTGTAGCTTCATGGTACCTTAATTATATATTATATATAGGACATATACTATTGTATAAAGAGTTAATTTGCGCTGAATAACGGAATTCTATAACCATATTTGTGTCTCACCGTTTAATCTAACACTAGGTGTAATACGATAAGGACTGCTACTTGGTTGTTCTTCTTGTCAGGATAAATAACAGTTCAGTACTTTAGAGATTATATCCTACCAGTATAATAAAACTTTTATTTCAAGACGAGTTTCAAAGTAGTTGTTTTAGCCTTCAAGAAAAAGCTTATTTTGAAACTGTGATTTGATTGATCATATTTTATTATAACAGAATAAAAGCATTCAAATAATAGATTCAATTTCTATCTCATATTATATTAGTGTAATTGTAAATTAAAATAAAACATTTCTTTTACTTTCATGAAAAATGTGGTTTGTAATATTATGTCCACGAATCACAATTCTATCGGGATCAGGTGAATACTTTCGTGTGAAAACATGGATATAAATAGGGCTGCTTTAACTGAAAATGATTTTGTATTTCGTAAACAAAGAGTTCGAAAAATAATTTACAGAAGGAATTAAAACAAGCATATAAAAATATATGAAAATACCTTAAAAAGGATTGACAAGAAATGTTTCATGAAGTTGGTTCATGAAGATATAAACAATAATTGTCGCAAGTTCAGCACTATGTTTGAATTTTGACTTTGAGCTGTAGAGATGTTAAGAATAAAATATTATAAATAATGACCATATACTGTAATTATTGTTAATCTTGTAAATAATGTATAATTTATAACAACGGTCATAAGTGACATATCAGTGTATTATCACGAGTGATCAGTTCGAGTGCAGATTCGTGGGAGTTTCAAACGAGTGCAAATTGTACTCAGAGTCAATTGAGGTAGAGTTAATATTGCTTAGGAAATGAATCCACCTTCACCATATCTGATTACGAACACATCCAACGATAGCTATGGACTCGCGTTTAACAGTTCAAATATTCTGAAAGGTATGTAAAAAACATTTAAAAGTCAAATCGATTTGCTTTAATATACCATTATCTATACAGATTTTATAATATATTATTTCAGATTATAAAGACGACATTTGCATTTTTAAATATATTTCGTTTATATGAAATGCAATTAAAACTTACATATTCATAGAATTTATTTATTAATTATTCTTATAATAGAAATAATAATTAAATTAACTAGTTCAGAGATGGGCTGGATTGAAGGCGTCATATCTAATTACTCATCACAAACTTGCCCCTATGTTTATAGCTTTAAGCAGAGTACTTATAAACAGAGTAAATGAATAAAATAGATTAATTTAGTAAAAAGTAATGCTGGATAGATCTAATTTGCCAAGATTTTGCACTGGTCTTAGGAAAAACTCAAAACAACATTGTCCTATCCGCTTTATTTTATCTTAATAATAAGCAAAGGTTCTAGTAATTATGTAATGCATATTACGTCTCATATTAAATATACTGTCCAAGGGATTTAATACACAAAGGATTGCGAGTCAATGTTGATGAACAATACAAATTGTTAGTTAATGAACTTACGCTTAAAATAAGTCACGTTTCATCGAACTCTCTCAGCTAAATAAGACCAGAATCAGACGTGTGATTTTTGTATACCATGCAGTTGTTTCTAAATAAATAAAGATCTAAAGGTTTTGATATAGTACTGTATAGAATGTTAGAAAATTCACTCATCAAAATAACAACACTACTAAATATAGGTAGTACAATATTTGGAACAGAAAAAACATTAAAATAAAATTTTTTATTGTAAAACATGGTTGGTTAAGTAAATTACTTAAACAAAATTTAGTAACTTGCAGTATGGTTTATATAAGTATATAATATTTATTTTCTATGGATTTTGTGTGTGTTATTTATGCGAAACAAGCTGTTGCCGTCCAAACCAGAGATTGACGTACTTAAGTGTCCCTCGGGAATATGATTTATTGAATGTAACAGATTGTATCTGTATTCCTAAGAAATTATAATTTGATACATAGATTTGGGATGTAAGAAGTGAATATAAATTGATCTTTGTTGAGATATAAAGCTTATTAACACACAAAAATTTTTCAGATATGATGACATTGAAAAGTATAGACAAGATAAACAATGGGGCATAAAAATAAATAAATTATAAAATGAAACCGAAATGTTTTGACAGTGGGTTCTGTTTGAATTGTATTACGTTTTCGTGCCGAGGTTAGTCCTAATAATTTGACTATTTTATAAAGGCGAGGGAAACTTTGAGGATTGTCTGTTTTGGTATTAAATTATTTATATTTAAACAATAAAAAATATCAATCTAATAATCTTCTTATGATATAGTATTTCGAATAACACCTCAAGAACACCTTTCTTCAAGATGGTCTTTATGAAACTTATTTTGGACCATATAAGAGATTTGTAAACACTGTAAATATATTTTTAAAATTTATTTCTGTATTTTGCATTCAGCGATCGGGAAAATTGCGTTCGAGTTAAAAAAGGTTAATACTAATAATATACTAATAAAAGTTGCGAGAGAAATTGGAAGTTGTCAAAATAAGCGCTGCAGACTATCAGTTATAAACAGTGTTAATTTCTGTAAATATTAGTAATGTTTGACCGTCGTGGATGACGTAAATATTATTATTTAATGATTAATCCCAAGATAAACAGAAATCGAATATTCTGCTACAAATTAAGATATTTATTTCATATTAAATAATAAAATAAATTGTATGTCGTGAATGCAGTAATTCGTGAAGTTTGTTCTTTTTTGGTCAATAATAAAGAGGATCGTTTTGTACTTATTGTTTTCGTTTTAATTGTTTAACTAAAAAAAAATATGTTCTCTGCTGTTATCGTCAATAATAATGTATTTTTGAATATTGTCATTAGACAATAGGTGAATTAGGCAAGGCGAAGTTTAACTACGAAGTATTCTTTCTGCTTAAAGTTCGCCTCGGCTAATATATTATTTTTAAAGATGTCGCAACGCTGTTATGAAACTTGGCTTACAATTGTTTATATATATATACTTATATTGTAATCTGGAAATATCTTTTAAATAGACTTTTAAAAGATTTATTACTTAAATAATGAGTCAGTGAAATAATTATGTTCGTTAAGAAAAAGAGAGCTAAGTATCTATACTATATATATTATATATATGTATATAATCTTTATCTTTTACATATATAAAAGATAAAGATTTTAATAGCGGATCCTATCACGATCCCAACCCTTTAAGTTAGTTACTTAGTTCAGTTGTTGCTGGAGATGAAATCAAGTTTATGTTGTTAAATACAATAAATAGGATAAATTATCAAAGTTAACTACTACTATGTAGTAACTTAACTTAACGAAGTTAAAGACTTGTTTTTCTAGTCCTTGCTGTAAGTACTATGCAGCCTAGTTATTATTTAAAATGTAGATGCTATTTGAATATTCATTTATGTAATTATTATTAGTAGTTTCATTTATTTAATTTAAACGTTTTTGATCATTGTCCGAGAAGAGTTCATTAAATTTAATTCCTTATTTATGAGATGTTCTATTACATTTTCTATCGATGAAAATGAAACTTATTCAATAGATATTTATTTAGTTGAATATGTTGCACAATATATTGTCACGTTCAGGCATATCAATATCAATGTCGGTTTCCAAGATAAATAAGTTGAATGTCAGTCGATGTCTCTAGTGCGGGTGTGGACGCTGGAAAAAACAGATTTACCTGTAATTTACCTGTAACAGATTTACCTGTAATTTACCTGTAATAAACCAACCATTTAACAAAGAACAATCGATAAAACTCATAACCTCTCAGGAGAAGATAATGTCAACTATAGCTCGGTTTCTCGTCATTAAAGTGGATATTTTTCAGCGTTCATTGTATTATAATTATTATACGTACAAAGAATCAAGATCCGTGTTAGTATAATTGAAAAATATTTATTCTATGGCGCTATTACAGTTGCTTCATATTGTTTGTCTATTTTCCTATTTGTTATTAGCCCAAGAAAACCTACTAATAAATAAAAAATGTATAAAAGATGACTTTATTAGTAACATTTAATGAAATAGTAACGAAACTCCGAAATAATATAATTATTCCAATAAATGAAGGAGTATCAAAATTTTAACTAACTATTGTCGCATGAAAAAAAAACACCTCTACTTTGTGATAGCTCTGACGGTATAAAATGACTATATAAAATTTTATATTTATATTTTGAGTCCATAGTGCAATAGATACCTGGTGCAACTTATGATTCCCTAAACTTCTCCTTAGTGGATATTTACTTATAGGAATATTGATGCCGTACGTTGGTTGAACTGACAACACTCCTTACAGATATCGCACACCTATTACTAAACTTATTGATTCACATCAAAAATCCACCTTAAAGAAGCTAACATAATTCCAGAGCAATTAAATACTGTAATGTCAGTTTAAAGACAAGTGAATAATGTTAAAATGTAATATTTTCAGTTGTTATATTCACTGATAGAAGTCAAAACCTCAAACCCCAAAATTTTTAATATTCATATTTCTCTATATAAGAAAGCACATCATTTAAAGGCGCATCTTTAGCACAATAATAATTGCACAAATTGCATTTTTGTTTTTATTTTATTAGATTGATCAAGGCAATTTGGCAACGTTCCGAACACATTCACATTTTTTGTATTTGTTTACGTTTGTGAATAAAAATGTTCGTGTTTTTTTCGTCACAAAATTCATATCAGGAGTTTTGTGTCAGTGGATTCGCTTTCGTCACTCGGTATTTACTCCGTTGAGAAGTTTTTGTTTTGATATCAATAGTTTTGTAAACAAAATGCTGTGCTATTATTTTTTATGCAAATATATACTCAGTTATATGGAATAGTTGCCACTGACAAAATGAGAGTGTTTTGGCTCTGAGGATGAGTGTTGTAATGACAAAGACGAGACCTCTGGTTCGATTTCCACAGGTGCCCGATTTTTTTTTTCATTTGATTTTTTCAGTTTCCATTTATTTTTTTAACTCATTGCTTCAAAACAGATTTTCTTCAGCATTCGGATTTTTTTCTGCAAAATTTGTTTTATTTTCACAGTCGGCAATGCGTTAGTGAGTTTATTCACTGTGCAACTAGTAAAATTATCATGAAAATTTTGCCGACGTCAGAAACAAAACAAAATGTACAGAAAAAAAAATCGAATGCTGAAAAAAATCAATTTTGAAACCAATATCCATTGAACAATTGAAAAATAAAAAAAATCAGCGGGAAAAAATCCGACATTCATGAATCTACTCACTACAATACCCATGTGTCTCAATTTAAATGAAACAATAGCCTCTCACAGAATAAGTCTAGATGGCTCAGTGGATGAGTTACGCATCGAACAAGGAGAGACCATCGGTTCAATCCCCACAAAGGCTTGATTTTTTTTCTCATTGAATATTTTTAGTTTTCATTCGTTTTATGATTGATTGCTTCAAAACTGTTTTTTTTTTCAACATTCGATTTTTTTTCTGTAAATGTTGTTCAATTTTTACATCGTCAATGCATTGCCGACTGTTTTCGTTGTGATGTTGATGAAAATATCTCACGAAAACATTGCCGACGTCAGAAACGAAACAATGTGTACAGAAAAAAATTAGAATGTTGAATCAAACTCAGTTTTAATGCAGTAAATCATTTAATATAAACGATTCTGGCTTTAAAAGTTATTTTTTGGACATTTTTGGTAATTTTTCATGATTTTTTGAACTTCTCATGGCCATATCTTGAAATAACGAGTTTTCCCAGATATGTGCTATATACCAAATTTTAGCTCTAATTTGGGGCTACAAATGAGAAAATTTTGGAAAAAATCGTTGGCGCTGTTTTCGAGAAAATGGCCGATATGTCCCCGGCCAGTCGGCCATTTTTTGGTTTTTGACCAAAAATGTCACGCTAACAAATGTTTTTGCCATCAAAATGGATATTATTCAAAAGATGAGCTTGAGACCTTTCCAATGATGAGCTTGAGACCTTTCCAGTGATTCCAATTTGTCAATGTACATCAACTGGTTTGGCCACAGTGCCTCTACCAAAAATGGCCATTTTTGGCCTTTCGAGGGCCGGCCACGGCCAACATGGTGGCCAAATCAAAAAGTCGTAGAACAAAAAAGTCTTAGTTTTTGATGTACTTCAATCCCTGAAAGTTTGAACAAATTCGGTTGAAACTACGAACATACACACAAACAGACAAAGTAAGTACTTTCAAGAAATCTTCAATGGAGGCGCCAGTCAAAATTTTCAAAATGTCATATCTCATCAATCGGTAGTTGGATTTTGGCGTTTTTGGACTTGTTGGAAAGGTCTCGACGAGAACCTTCAGGAAAATTCAAGTTTCAAAGTGGTAATAAGTGATTTTATACTGGTGCGGAGCCAAAAACTAAATTTTAGTCTCATTTTTCAAACGGTCGTAAAGGTGGAGGCGGTGGGTATATTGCTAAGTGTAAATGCATTTTCTGGGTCTATGGGCCAAGGGCTTTCTAAAAATTCACACTCATACCAGAAGGTCTCCTGTATAAAAAGTTCGCTATACCCGAGTTAGACTTTCAGCACTATGGGTGCTTTCGTCACTCGGAGCTAACTGACGCCCGCTTTGATATCGCTTGTCAGCTTCATCGTAGAAGCTAAAATAGTTCTGCGTCTCAGTATACACCGTGGTCCAATTCGAGGACAGCGTTGGAGCTGAGTCTTCCAGCATTATTGCATTTCAGTACCTGTGGAAATCTACATTTTCCATTATTTTTTAATACAGACAAGTATAGGATGAACAGATCACAAAGGAAAGATAATCGAATCAAATATTATTATTCAACTATGAAATGAAACACAGTAATCTACCATTGCCACAGTAACCACAATAATTTATTATTAATATTATTTTGCTGGTTTTGGTTTATATAAAAGTATTTATATCGTATCATAGCCATTGATAATGTAAAGCTTGTAAGAAACTACATCTGAAAATTTTTATATATATGTAAAGATAAATATAACGCTTAACATTCAAGGACAGTAAAATATTTGTTCCACATTTCGCTGTGTCGTACAAACTGAATAACGAAATATGTTATGTTCTATAATAGGCGTCTCGTGAGGTTTGTTCTTTTATCGGGTAATAATGAAAGAGGATTTTTTGTGCTTATTGTTTTATGTTTTGCTTTTTATAGGCATTGTATAGGAAAAATGCCTCACATTCTTTATCCTCGTCAACATATTTTATTAAATTGGTAAAATACTTCTGCAAGTTATGAATTAATTTATTTTATTATTGTCGTTTTGTTAAATACGTTAACTCCATCAACGTATGTTTTATATACGAGTATATTACCATACTCGTATATAAAACATACAATTACTGTTTTTACTGTGTGAATGGTAGGCGAGTATTTTTTGTTCTTACAAGTACAAGTTCTTACAGTTCGAAATTCAGTTTTTGCAGGTTCTTTTTATTTGTTAGTATTTTCTAACTGAAAATACTAAATAAAGCATACATATATTAACAAAAACTTTAGTTTTTCGACATTAGAAAGTACCTTTTTTTCTTTTATGGGATTCAAGAGTGTTAGGCGGAGGGAATAGAGTGTAGCACCAACTGTAGGTTTGGAAGTTTCTCATCCTATCAAACTATATTATCGGTTACGAATTAAACTGCGTCACTGGAAATCAAAATTAAATTTATATCGGTAAAGTCACTACTATTTAATCACAATACGGTCTACCGATCTTATAGAGCAGTTATGTAGAAAATTGCTAAGAAATAAGTCTGATCTTTACGACATTATATTCAATAAACTGTGTAATATTTATTGTTGCCTACTGGCGAAGTGAAAAACTGTTAGATAAGTATAATATCATTTCATAATACAATAACAAAGAAACCATTAGATATATCGTCATTTTGTATTTATCCCAAATCTTTGATGTCCACGAAAAATGTAAATTCCTTCTAAGCTTTTCTATCATACGTCTTATCAGCGGAGACATGTTTTATATACATATATTAAATCTTTTTATATATGTTTGTATTTTAATACAAATTCTCAAAGAGAAAATTGTGGTAACTCCTATAGAGGCATAAACCATTTAGTTTCAGATGTAGTACGTGAAAGTGTTTGCAAATGGAAAAATCCGGTCATGGAAAAACACTTTAGAAAACATACGAGCTAATTAATGAAAGGGTCTATATAACTTGGGTTTTATTTAATTTGATTTCTTAAGAAAATGTTTTTTTTTTTCGCAAGTATAATTTTACCTAAGTAATAATATATCTAAACCAGGTGGTATTTTATTAAATAACTTAAATAATGATGTTCTATTATTCTTTAGATATAAACGCACCATCAAAGAGTAATACCCGCATTGTGTAATCCCTACATACACCAAGACTTGCACAACAATCAATGAACACTACAAGCGACTTTCAAATGTTGAAATCGAACCCACTATCGTTGGCTCAGCAGGGAGTAATAATCTTCCCTGCTCAGCCAACGATAGTGGGTTACTACATCAAAGAATTTATTCATACAATTTTGGTAATTCCTTAATTACTATTAATCAAGCTAATCTGTAATCAAATTCACAATAACATTAATTTACACTTATTATCTTTTGATCTTAAAGTTTATTTTAGAAATGTTTGGTTTGGAGTTAAAATATTAAGGAAACGAAGCGTTCATGTGGAAATGACGATACAAAAACGAAAAGCGCCGGAGATTGACTTATATGATTACATTGAAGACGGTCTTGGAGATTGTATGGGCTACGGGTTTAGAAGTGTTCCTTATCACATACAAGAATTGTTTGTGTCTTTTCGAATAATGCTGAATGTGGTCGTAACTTAGAGTAAATTAACTCTTCTCAACTCAGCTACTGCTAAATCTTTGTACTAATAATTTGATCAAAAAATTTTGTGTTACTTATGTAATCTTTTTCTATAGCACCTACACTGTTCGTAAAATATGATGTATTTTAATTTAATTATTTATTGTAATAGCTAAAAATAACATCAAGTAACTTAATACATGTAAAATATTTTGAGCTCAAGGAAAAAAATATAACGGATTTACGCAAAAGTTCGTTCAGTTATAGTAATATAAGATGAAGGGATGAGTAATAAATTATTTCTTAAAACTAAAAAGAAACTACGAAGTCGAAAGCCTACAACACATATTTCATTTAATATTATTCAATACGATTCTTTTTAAGGGCAATTCAGTGTTTGTAAGAGTCTTAGAGTGTGGTATATAAACTATGTACACTTGTAATAATGTACTTTTTAAATAATAAATGTTTTTTTATATAGATAGGAACCACTAGGGTTCTGGAGATTACCTTTCACATATATATGTCGCCGCTGAGCCTTAAAGGCTTCATTATTATAGTAACTATTTGTTACATATTTACAAATCGTTTGTAAAATATAATAAGGTACATTTAAGACTACTCCACCATCCTTTTATTTTTATAAATGGTTAGTGTTTTGATAAGTATGAGTAATACTGATAAAAGAGTCGATGAATCAGATGGATTCAGCGACTCTGATATTTTAAAAAATCTAATTTACGAGTAGGTTTGACTCCGTCATATATATTACAATTATTCACAATTCTTATTAATATCAATATGGCCTATCTGTTACAGACAAAGAAACATACATATTTTCTAATATTTGTTTTTTTTTTTAATTCAGATTGACATTTCTATTTATAATTTATTTTTATACGGTCTGATGAATGGCCACTGACATAACGTCTTTTCAAAAAGATGAAAGAAAATCCAGTTTTGTATATTTAAAAAAGTAAGCGATAGATTCTTTGTGCAAAACCTCATGTAATAAATTATATCTTGTTTTGCACGAAGGACCTATCGCTACTTAATTGAAAGAATAGAATAGGGATTGGAGCTGTGATACTGAAAGCGACACTATATAAATTTACCACAATAACACATTGTGGAAAATTTATGATATACAGGAGGAAAATCAAGCTAAGTTTTATGAATCTGGTTTCTTTGATGTGAAGGTAAAACGAGTAGAAGTTGACATTTTGGTTTGCTAAAAATTGCAAAAGACATAGAGCGTTCACTTATTTTCTCAATTGTATTACTAAAATATAATCGTGTTTGATGTAACATATTATTGGTAATTTTATTGGTAAAGGAATTCAAGTCAGAGACCAAAATGAGATATTATAATTGATAATTATTTGAAAGCTAAGAATATATCGATAATAATATAATTAATATATTATTATCAATATATAAAATATACTAGGGGCGCTAACAAACCCTCAATTTCGACTTGATTCATTAATATAATTTTATAAAATAAATTCATTTTAATTACAAAATTTCGCTACCAACAAACATAATTAAATTCTAAATTCCCTAACTTTTTTTTTCACAAATTGTATGTCAGTTATAAAGTAAATAAAATTTCGTCACAAAAACGAATCACAAATGATATAAAAATATAAAAATAAAAACAAATATTAGATTGAAAGTAAAATTACTTAAAATAGTCAAGAAGTTAAGGGTACGTTATTGGCGAAACGGAATAAACATTTTCTTAATTGGACGGATCCTGATTTTTTTTACTGATAAGAATTAATAATGACAGGAAATTATAAATTATACATATTAGTAGCTTTTAGGGCTGTAAAGCTCTAGAATATTTTGAACGATTTCATTTTTATTAAAATTTATTTTATGAAATTAATATAATATGTAAATAAAAAACATACAAAAATGGAACATACACGAGTATGTATGCTACAATATTCTCTGATTGCATTCAGCACAATGTTTGAGTTTCTTTTCATTTTTTTAAATATTGCCGATACGTACACTTTGTTTCTTGAAGTTAATTATTTGTTCGTAGACTTTGTTCATTTGGGGATAATAATTTATTTTAATAATTACATAATAAAATGAAAACTTTGTGTTTAAAATACGAGTTGATGGTTATGTAATATTAACTAAGCTATTTAAATTAATACAGTCGGTTCAAATTAGAAGTTAAAATACTCTAAATGGACAAGAAGAGAAAATTTAGGTACTCAACTTGCGGAACGGAATAAATATTTTCTAAATTATACTGCCACTAATCCTGATTTTTCTATGGACAATAATTATAGTGAACGTGAAAAAATCCTCTTGTCATTATATACCAGCGTTGAGAGTTTTCTATTCTCAACATATGCTGAGTGGTCATCCAATTCGGATGATATAGATAATATTTTATTTATGTTAATTTTACTTTTATTTAATTTCTAATATGTGTACCTAATATTCTATGTTATCCGAATAAAGTGTTTTGATTTGATTTGATTTGATTATCTTCTTCTGAGAGCTTCTGAGGTTTATCGACTGTACTTTGTACAATACACAGAATAGATAGAATAGAGGTTCTTTTAAAAGCTTCGAGATGTCAATAAAACAATGATGATGATGATGTTTTGTTAAGAATCTTTTAATTTTTTTAGTTACCCTATACTATTTTCTTTATTTTTACTTTTCAGTGGACCTTATTAGTTTAATCGTTAAAGGTTTTAATAATTACTAATTTTAACCACAATGTAAATGCACCATAAGATTTTTACTTTTTTTTCTTATAGCTAATTTCACAAAACAAAGTATCCATTGCTTATTAGGATAAAATACATTTCTCACATACCAAGAAAAATTTAATTGAATTTTTTGAAGTTTGTATTCAAATTCAAATTCAAACCTAAACCCGAACCCCAAACACACTATTTGATTTTAACACATGGATGTATAAATATATAAAATTTTTTGTTCATCAGTAAATTTTCCACGGACGAATGAAATGGATTCAATTTCAATTTAAAAATAAAAATATACGATATCAACATAGTTTATTTAACATTTCTTATGACGTTTTTGATGAATATTTAAGTTCCGTAATAATAATACATACAATATAAATATTGGATGACCCAATCTATCGATACAATATTAACTTAAAACTAGCAATTTTCCCAAAATCCAAAATAAATTCCCTTGCATAATTTTTGTAAAATTCAAACGATGTCGGCGTTGAAACGCGGTCGATAATTTATCATGTTATCGTCAAAGCATTTTAACAGATATCAGACAAGACAGTTACTTAATTTACACGGATATTCAGTCGATTATTTTAAAATATATTGTTTTAATAATAATGCTATCATTTTATTTCTTTATAAATAATTGTATTACAATTGAAGTAAATAGAACAAAGAATCAATAATATAGTCTCATCATCGTCATGCCCTTATCTCAATTTTGGCTGTGTTTGCTTTTTTCTTCTACATCTCCTGTTACTCGTCATCTTTGTACACACTCCTTTCTACTCCATATCGCTAAACTGACTCCGCATATTCAGCGAAGAGATTGCATCTACACAGCATTCATCTTTCTTACATTCATCTTCTCTGTTACCCACATTTGGCTGCCGTATAACAGTATCGGTAGCAAAACTGCATTGTGTACAGCAAAACGTGAGGCTATGCTGACGTTTCGTCGTCTCAACAATACAGCCAAAGCACCGTTGAATCTGTTACCGGCAGCAATACGCTTTTCTACATTTCGTATCTTCCATCTCTGCTAAACATACTTCCCAAATATACCGCTTCATTCACTTGTTCTATTATCTTACCATTCACGTTGATCTTACATTCTGTTCTTTCTTAATTTCTTTCAAATATTAGAAACTTTGTCTTATCTGCATTCAGGTTTAGACCATTATTTTCACACCCATCTTTCAGAGTGGTGACCAATGCCTGCAAATCGCATTCTGATGATGCAATGAGCACTGCATCGTCTGCATATAGCAAGCAATTGACCTTAATGTCACTTACTTTCACTCCCATGTCACTGTTTTTCACGCATTGGAGATAACTATCCAAATACTAATTAAACAACCAAGCTGACATAGCGCAACCTTGTTTAACACCCGATTGGATGTCAAACCAGGGCGATATACCAGCTCCTACTCGCACACAGGCTGAGTGATCTCTGTAAAGAGACTTTACAGCCTGTAGCAAGGGTCCGCTCACATTGTATCGGGGCAGTATCTCCCATAATTTTTTTCTCACAATTCTGTCAAACGCCTTATCCAAATCCACAAAAGCACAGAAAATCTTTTGGTTTAGGGCCAAAAACTTTTCCGTGATCATGTGGAGGGAAAAGATCTGATCTATACACCCTCTTCCAGGTCTTAAACCTCCTTGGGCCTCCCACAACAGCCTTTCAGATCTCTCTTGCATTCTTCTCGCTAATATTTTAGCATATACTTTACCGCCTAAGCTAATCAAACTGATAGCCCTATAGCTTGCAAAGTCTATCTGTGAACCTTTGCCTTTATACAAAGGTACGATGACTGCACCTCGCCAATCCCCTGATTTCCAGCATAAATTGCACAAAAACCAGAACAAGTCCAAGACGCGTGGCCCACCATATTTGATGATCTCGGCAGTAAATTTATCTGCTCCCGCAGCCTTACCACATTTCAGACTTCGAATCGTGCTTTCACCATCGGCTACATCTGGACTTAACATTTCGCTGGTAGTCAAGACCGAGGCGTCCTCACGTTCATACATCTCCTTGTAGAATTCCGCCCACCGCTGCAAAACATGTGCTTGCTCTCTCTCTCACTCTCCCAAAACTCCTCGAGCTCGCTCACTGGAGCTGAGGATACTGGAGCGTAAACAGCTAACAAGAATACACTTGTTATCCCCAGCTTCAAGCGAACCCAAAGAAGCTTCGGGTCGATAGCCTTGTATTCTACCATTGCATTAACCATTCGAGAAGACAACAACACGCCTACACCTTGGCAACCTCGCTCACCCTCTGGAACCCCAGTCCAGAAAGCGACCCGGTTGCCAGGCAAATTGGTTGTATCATTGCCTTTTCGCTTGATCTCAGACACACAAATAACATCCAGATCTTTGTCATCCATCACATCTAATAATTCATTCATCTTCTGTTCCATTTTTATAAAGAAAACCCTAAAAAATAGTCAAATTAAACATGTATTACATTTCCCTCTAACTCAGCTAGCCATTATTCGGCAACAACTTTCCGCAGTAACTAGACTAGAGAAAACTTAAAATCTAATTATGTACCTATCTTGGACGGAAGAAGTTTTCGTTCATCAAAATGAAGATATACTGGTAAAATTACACTTCTTAGCTTTAAAGTTGTGTTGGAACTTGAGGAATAAGAATATTCTCCTTCCTTATTAAATAAAACCTTAATTAAATTTCATCAGATTATTACTCAGGAGTAACATTTTATTTACATCTAATGATAATTACCAAAAATATGTTTAATATTAGTGATATAATAAAAAAATACTAATTACAAGACAATTATGAATATCTGGAACATTTTATTTTAAAACAATCTGTAACTGCACGTAGGTAAATAGATTTGGAAATTCAGAAAAGATCTCGTATACCTATAATAAAGTAAGTATGTATTTATGTATGTATCGAGATATTTATTAAATAGGGTAGCATACGCTGGCACTTAATAAATAGTTCAACGAAGTTACCGTACCTAGACTGTTAAACGATGTTCTGGAGAGAACTCTTGTGATATATAACTCTTCTGATTAGTAATAAACGAACGTCTGACATTAATTTAATAATGTGATACTCTTTTGATATTAATCAAGTTTTTCAAATCTTTTTTAACCAAGAAATATTATAAAACTATATTTTATACCCCTAACAGGCAACGATTGAAGAAAAATACCTTTCTGTCTTTTAACGCCTTGTAAATGTTGTGTACTGTTCATAAATGAAATATACCAAATTATTATTAAATTTGTTACGCAAGCATAGCCAAGGGCATTTGTTATAGTAAGCACCAACTTGGTTTCACACGGTTAAATGCTGACACGACGCTTCGAGTATCCTGAAGACGACACCATACGGCTTGCATTCTCACCATCGATGGGAATCGAGGATAAAATATTCTTCATTCTTGGGTCAATCGCTAACCTGGAATCACCTTTTTTTAGTATTAATTAACTATAAATTTTAATTGTAACTCACTAGTATAATTTTATAAAATATATTGTTTTTTTTTGCATCCTTCGCTGCCACCAAACTTAGTTAATTGACTGAGCAGCGATATTTTAAAAAGAAAACAGTATATGTGTAAATATTGAAGTCTAAATACTTAAATGAAATGTTAATTAGTGAACTCTCAGAAATCAGAATCTCGTAAACCGATTTCATCTCACACCCATTTCGAAAACCATGTCGTGGAAAATTACGAAATGATATCAAAATAAATATACAGCATGTCTGTTAAAATATACAGTAAACATTTTGTATATATAAAGATCTCATATTATTTAACTACCTGCTTCAAATGTCATAGATATGACATTTCAATATATTCACGACATTGCAACATGCGTCGTGTGTTTAAATTGTAATCTTTTATTATATAAAAATGAATCGCAAAATGTGTTGGTAAGCGCACAACTCAACAACGCATGGACCAATCTTAACAATTCTTTTTTTTTAATATTCCTTGAAGCCCAAGGATGGTTTTTACGGCGAGAAAAATTCGAATAATTTCCAGGAAAACCCTAAAAGAGCCCTTTTCTTTTTCCTATACAAATATTTTCTAACTAAATTTAGAGTCAATTTGAACTGTATTGCTATACAATAAAGTTCATATTAAATTACAAGCACTCATTTTTGTCTAAGCAATGTAGGTGTGTTACTAACGTCGAAGAGTCAATTCGCACTTTATGGTCTCTGCACAAAGTTCAAATTCAATCAAATATATGTGTGTGCAGGTTCACGTAAAAGTGATAATATCGTGAACCCGACCAAATTGAAAAGTCAATAAAATTAAGAGCTATAGATTTGATTGGCCTTGGAATATTCTTTCTTTTGTTTTAGTTTTGGAATGCGACATAAATTGTCATCAGTTTTCACGTCATTGCATCTGTCAAACAAACCGCGTTAAAAAGCGTTTATAATATTTAATAATTAATTTTGATTGTTTTATATCGTGTTTTGTGCAAAGTGTTTTAATACCTGTGATTAATAATTATTGCATGTGACATAATTTAGGTGAGTATATTCGATATGCCTCCTATAAGACGAAGTAATTTAGGTAGAAGAACCCGAAATGCTACAAACCAAACTAATTACCGATCTTATCATACTGCACAAGAACGTGACGACCGAAAAGAACGTGAAAGAATTCGTATATCACGAACGCGGGAAGCGAGAGCGAGAGATTCAACCAAAAATCCCGAAAGTTTGAATCGAGCTGCTTTCAATTATGATTTGTCAATTGACTACAGTAACCACCAATGTGTTACTATTGGATCTATGAACTTGGTTTGCTCTCATTGTAAGGCAAATGAAGCCAATGGATTGTGTTGCGCAAATGGGAAAGTGAAATTGATACCATTGGATCTACCACCAGAGCCATTGTACTCATTGGTTTCAGGAATAGAACCAGATTCCATACACTTTTTGTTAAATATCCAACAATATAACAATTGTTTTCAAATGACGTCATTTGGGGCAACAAACGTAGTTCGGGAAAATTTCATGCCAAATTTTAAGGTAGGTATTATAGCAGTTAATCATTATTATTTTAGTGAACAAAATTTCCTGTTAATTAAGTAAAGGTGTGTCATTAACCTTCAGTTCCTTAATCCCCAAGAAATATATTACTTTGTCATAATATTATTTGGTGATTCAGTATTAGCAATACTTTTATTATTTTGAAACACAATATAATTATTTGATGATAGATATTAGTTACAACTAATTATTACATATTGACATACCTAATCATATCAATTATAAATTGGGGATTCAAATTAGAAGACAGATATACTTTTTAGGAACAAATATTATTTATATTTGACAAAAATATTTTTTTTCAATTTACAGATACAAGGCCAACTATATCATAGCGCAGGTTCACTGTTACCAGTGTCAGATAGCAATTACAAATTCCTGCAAATTTATTTCATTGGCAATTCACCACAAGAAATTGATATGCGTTGTTCAAATAATAATTCAGTAAAGAGGTCTATTGTAGAACAATTACAAACTTTATTTCATGAGTACAATCAACTGATTATGCTGTTTAAAACTGCACTGGATCTGATGCCATCTGATAATCACAAAATTGTAATCAGAGCTGATAAAACACCTGTTGGCCAACATGCAAGACGTTTTAATGCACCAACTATTGATGAAGTTGCCATCGTTGTAGTTGGAGAAAATTTGGAATCCCTTGATATTGTTTTACATCGTCGGAATGATCAATTACAACGTATAAAGGAAACACACCGCTCATATGACGCATTGCAATATCCCATTATATTTTGGCAAGGTGAAGAAGGCTATGATTTCTCAAACAAGATGAGAAACCCCATTACAGGTATTAAAAAATATTAGTTTAGCAAGGAGATATATTATCAGTCACCATATTATTATTTTTTTATTTTCAATGTTATGAAAACAAAAATCTATTTTCAGGTTCTAAAACCAACAAAAAAGTCAGTTCAATGAACTATTATTCCTACCGCCTAATGATGACAATCACATACTCAAACGTCGGCGATTATGTCACAAGTATGTTGTAGACATGTATGTTAAAATTGATACGGAGAGATTAACATTCATCAGGTTGAATCAGACAAAACTCAGATCTGAAGAGTACATTCACCTTCGAGATGCGATTAATACTGATGGTAATGCACAGAATCTTAGTCGAATAACTATTCTTCCAGCAACATACATCGTAAGCCCTAGACATATGCATGAATATGCTCAAAATGCCATGTAATATGTTTGTCATTATGGTACAGCAGATTTGTTCATCACATTTACATGCAATCCACACTGGATAGAAATAGACACAGCCAGAGTCTTTATACAAAAGTTGAAATCTTTAATGGATTTCATTGTGAAACATTATGTGTTTGGAGAGACACGCCGCTGGATGCATTCTGTGGAGTGGCAGAAATGGGGATTGCCACATGCACATATTTTGATTTGGTTAGTTGACAAGATAAAGTCAAATGAAGTTGATGCAGTAATATCAGCTGAAATCCCTAATGTAGAAGTAGATCCTGGATTGCATAAGGTAGTTATCAAAAACATGGTACATGGTCCCTGTGGAACTCTGAATCAAAATTTACCATGCATGGTGGATGGTAAAAGTTGAAAACGATATCCACGGACATTAATATCTGAAACAATCACTGGTATTGACGGTTATCCTTTGTATCGTCGCCGATCGACAGCAGAAAATGGAAGATCAACAATTGTCAAATTAATCCATATTCACCCATTTTATCAAAGACCTTCAAAGCGCACATCAACGTTGAATCTTGCCATTCAGTAAAATCTATTAAATACATTTGCAAATATGTAACCAAAGGGAGTATATGCCTGTGATTGGTATTAATGCAGAGAATTCCAATGATGAAGTTACCCAATACCAAATGGGTCGCTATGTTAGTAGTAATGAAGCAGTTTGGCGAATATTTTATTTTCCTATTCATGAGAGACACCCTACTGTTGTTCATTTAGCTGTGCATTTAGAAAATGGACAAAGAGTATATTTTACAGCACAGAACGCAGTATAAAGAGCTTTACAGCCACCATCTATTACATTAACCAGTTTTTTTTGACATGCCAAAACGATGCTTTTGCTCAAATATTGTTATATTCTGAAATGCCAAAATATTATACTTCGAATCAATCCTTAAGGAGATTTATACCACGGAATCAAGGAAAACCAGTTTCAGGATACCCAGATGTATATTCTACCGATGCGATTGGTCGAATTTATTCAGTACATCAAAGCAATGATGAAAGTTTTTATTCACGACTGCTAATAGACAATGTACGTGGCCCAACATCATTCCAACATGTACGAACTGTTGATGGTGATTTGTGTGGATCATACAAAAAAGCTTGCCAACGTTTGCGATTGCTAGAAAAATGCTCATTGGGATCAAACTCTCAATGATGCTGTAATATCATCATAATCTCATCAAATACGAACATTGTTTTCTATAATCATATCTACATGCTTCCCATCAAACCCAAAGGATTTGTGGATCAAGTACAAAGATAATATGTGTAATGATATTTTGTATCAAATACGGATTAGAAGGGGAAATCCAAATATACAAATAAGCGAAGAAGTTTACAATGAAGTATTGATTTCAATTGAGGACATGTGCTTGATGATGTCAAACAAACTATTATTTCAATTAGGCCTGGCCGCGCCCAATCGTCCAATGCATGATGTTTTTAACCAATAGTTGCACCGAGAAAAACTGTATGATCTCAATACTTTGAAAGAATTAATTCAAACAAATCTTCCACTATTGAATGAACAACAGAAGTATGTATTTAATACACTTATGAAAGTAATAAATGATAAAAGAGGAGGGATTTACTTCTTAGATGCACCTGGTGGTACAGGATTTTTTTTTTGATTTCATTGATATTAGCAACAATTCGCTCACAAAATAAAATTGCACTTGCACTCGCTTCGTCGGGAATTGCAGCAACTTTGCTTGAAGGTGGTAGAACAGCTCATTCAGCACTAAAATTGCCATTACACATGCAAAGCAACGAAACCACAACCTGCAACATTTCGAAGAACTCTGCAATGGCAAAGGTTTTGCAGCAATGTGAATTGATTGTTTGGGATGAAGGCACGATGGCACAAAAAAAATCTTTTTAAGGCTTTAGATAGAACCTTACAAGATCTACGGAGCAATCATAACCCATTTGGTGGTGCAATGATTTTATTAGCAGTATATTTTCGTCAAATATTGCCAGTGATTCTACGATCAACGCCAGCTGATGAACTTAATGCATATTTAAAGTCCTCCAATTTGTGGAAGCATGTGAAGGTATTACATTTAAGCAAGAATATGCGTGTCAAGTTGCAAAATGACCAATCTGGAGACATATTCTCTAAACAACTCATTGACATTGGTAATGGCAAATTTCCTATAGATACCTTGACTGGTTGCATTAACTTTCCTCAAAGTTTTTGTCGGTTAACTAGATCAAAAGATGAACTTATTCAAAAGGTGTTTCCAGATGTTGCTCAAAATTACAGAAACCATGATTGGTTGAGTGAAAGGGCTATATTGGCTGCAAAAAACATAGATGTAAATAAATTAAATTTCAAAATTCAAGAACAATTACAGGCGAAATGAGGATATATCAGTTGATTCGGCTACTAACCAAGATGATGTCGTCAACTATCCGTCTGAATTTTTAAATTCGCTGGATTTACCAGGATTGCCACCTCACAATCTTCAATTAAACCTTTAATTATCGTTAGTTATAATGTTGAGAAATATCAACCAATCACGTCTTTGCAACGGCACACGGTTAGCGATAAAAAAATTATTGAACAACGTGATAGAAGCAACTATACTGAAAGGAAAGTATAAAGGAGAAGACGTGTTGATATCACGCATCGCAATGATTCCGACTGACAGTTTCCAGTGCGGCTTGCTTTTGCTATGACCATAAATAAGTCCCAGGGGTCAATTGTATGTTGCCTGTTCCCATGTTGGAAAACCATCAGATTTATTTGTATTCACCAGGTAATCAAACAAAAAACATTGTGTATCATAAAGCACTACAATAAAAATAAAACAATTTTTTGTTATTAATACGATTACTGAAAATACTTATATACGTTTTATTTCATTATTCTTTATTTCATCTTATTAAAATGATAAAGTAACATATTAAAAAAAGGATAATTTTACGATTTATTTATCATATTATTTAAAATATTAAATGATAAAAAAGATCCACCAGAAATCTTAATATGTATAAAACACATGTCACGTTGTTTGTCCGCGATGGACTCCTAAACTACTTAACCGATTTTAATAAATTTACACACCACGTACAGTTTGACCTAACTTAAAAGATATATAATAATTTTCAACTCAATTCATAGTCGCAATATTATTTTATTTGTTTATTATTTTGCAGTTAGCTCCTAACAATTCTAAAAGATGGCGGTATCTGTTGACTGGATTGAATAATTACGAATGATGTATCTACCCTACCTACCTCATTCGTAAGTTTAGTGTTCCAAGTTATTTACTAAAAACTTTTAATTTACAAATAGTGTTATAAATTTGGATTAAATTAAAAAAATAATTTTGTTTCTATTTTTGCTTAATATCGACTGTAAGAAAACATTATGATTTTCATGACAGAAGTACTCTGAACGTTACCCCTTAAATAGTTTACTACAATGTAATATATCAAAAACAATAGTCACAGCAATGCGTGACCGGGTCTGCTAGTAGAAAATAAAACAAAATAAAATAGATGAGGAAATGATACTACTCTCTGATATTAGTATATACCTACAGTTATTGAAAATATATAAAAATAACTTTTATTATTAAAGTATTTATATATAGTTCAGTAGAGACGGAGTGTTAAGTAGGCTATAAAATTTGATTCAAACAATTAAATATGAATCCTCAAGGTAATAAAAAAAGGGTAACATTTCTAATTTCTCTTCGTATCTTTCTAACTTCCTGAAGTGGTAACTATGAAACTAATATTAATGAAATGAAATGAAAACATATCCCGTATTCAGGGTATTGAATTATTCTCTTATAAGATTTAAAATCTTTTGCAACAACTCATTACATCTAAAAACAACGATAAAAATTTAGCAATCACCGAAAATGTATTTCCTTCCGTGAAAACAAAATACAAGTGGCACAACGAATACTGAATGTTGTCAGTTACAACAATGTCACAAGGACAACAAAAATGAGATGTTGTAGAAACCTAAAACAATTTAGTAAATTCTGAATTGCTTCTAAAATCTCATAAGTGATTCTCTTGTTAGAAATTGTGCACATAAAGTGATTTTGTACGACCTTTTAAAGAAATATTCAATTTCTAGACATATTCTACAAATAGTGAAAACTTAATAAGAAATGCTTTTAAATATTCCAATTTTGTGTTATCAGGATAAGATACATCTTATAATATATAAGAATAATAATACATTATAAGACATTACACTTGAAATTTATTATTAGAAATAAAGCCATAAACCAATAAAACAACACCTTCAAGGATCTGCTAAACGAGCCAATATAATCTAAAGGATTATTCTATACGTTTGCAGGTAGTTCAACTTAATAGGATTTAATGGTCTGTTTTGTGACCGGATTAGTCGCATTGATAACGTACTCTGAATATTTAGGAAGGTCTTCAATTACATATTTCTTACTTTAACATAATATTTCATATCTGAAAATTAATTCATTCTGAATTCATTAACTTATTATACATAAAAATAACATAACTACTATAAAAATAATGTAAAGTACGATAGCTGTGAGTTAATTTATTTTATTACATCTAAGGTATTCACCCTAGACTAAACCGCGCTGGATTTAGTTCACCACTCAAAATATTGTGTCTGGGTCCTGGATTACGACCGGTACCAAATATACTTAAGTCAATAAACCGAATACATAAGATAAGTCTAGATTAAACCCAGTATTAAAGTGTGAGTTAAGACCCACTACTAGGGGTTTTAATCTCGAAGTTTGTTTGATCGTTGGTTTTGGATTTGATTGCCGCGGGCGTCGTAAACTAGTCGATTGTATTAGATACGATTTTAAAGTCCGATGAAATGGAACATAAACTTGTCCAAGGCCTGTATTGATCTGGTATATGTATCGGGATACTCTATCTTACTGTACTGTTTATATGTTTACAGTACAATAAGATATTTATAATAAGATTAATATATCTAAACATAATTACAGATAATTTTAAATAGTCAATGTTATATTATGATTCTGGATGTTGTCGATTTTAATTGCTCCTTTCAAACGTTTTGTTGTATTGTAATAATAATTAAATATATTTATTTTTTCCCAATCAATGGCGGAATGTGTCGAAGTAAACACTGTCCTATTTTTGACTGCGTTAGAAGTACATCAAATGTTATCATAATAATTCGAATCATTAATATTTTAATGAAATATTATTAATTATATATATAATTATTTATAAATAAAGTTTTACACAAATAAAATGAAAATTTGTAATACCTGCGTTTGTAAATCCAATAATAAGGGAATAGTAAAAAAATATTATTCCGTTATTATTGGAATTCCGGAATTATGGAACTCTTCGACGAGCACATTCTTTAGACTATAGTAATGGAATTTAAATAATGGTTTTACATATAACAATACAGATTAAAAATACACATTTCTTATATAGGTACATGGTTTTCTTAATGTGCCCTATTATTAATATATTTTAAGTATAAAATACAGTTTTATATAAAATTGTGTTAGTATTTATTTATATATCTTTTTATACTACATTTTCATATTTATATACAAGTATATAGATTACAAGTCATAGTCATACATTATATAGATGTGCTCGTGAAACGACGGGAAACTCGAGAGGAATTTAAAGTATCAACAGTCTATCTTTATTCATAAGCTTGTAAATTGCAACGCTTTTTATAAAAGCACGCTCGTGCATACAAAGAAAACTTTTTTTAAATCAAAGCTATTTTTTGTGAGAGCTCTACTTGACTTTCTAACATTTACATTACAAAAGAAGATAATACCTAAAACTTTCTTTGATATTTTTTTGTTACAAACACATTCTGTTTTGTTTGTTTATGCTAATTTTTAAAATGACTAAATTATATCTATTTCCCTTTTTTAACACAAAATATATAATAAAATATAAGATCTGATTAAAATGCGTTATATGATTTTGGTACCATCTTAACTGATAACAGAATAGATAATTAGTCATAGATAAAAAGACCCAAACATATGTGACATTCATCACGTACAGTTTTCAAGTTACACGTCAATAAATAATGCAACTATTCTTACTTTACACGTATAAGAATTAGTTGGTGTTATCGATGTGTTCTTCGTTTTATTGTGTATTTTTTTTACAAATCATGTGTATTTGATAACCTTAAGATCGATCGATCGATCTTTAAACGTTTATTTGAAAATCCAATCCGTCAGCCGTCGTATTTGTAAATATACACCAAAATAAGTTTTGACACGTTTTTAGACACCATATTGTGAAATCACAAGGAAAAAAATCGTAAATAGCTTTTTAGTCGTCTGCAAAGTTTACAAAGCTTAAATAATTTAAGGAGGTGTTTATATCGTATACGTACGCATTGTACAGTAAGGGACCAAGTATGGAGCTCTGAGGAACGCATCATAGAATGTTGTGAATACATAACGGCTACGAGCACGTGTTAATACCACAGCTTGTCTTTTCTTTGTCACATAAGAGACGATCCACCGTTGCAAGTCATTACGAATACCCAGTGCCTGGAGTGTTCGCAATAAGATGACGTGGTCCACACGGTCGAAATCCTTTTCAATATCAGTGTAAATAATGCCTACCTACTCGTATCTGTCTTCTTCTATTCATTGACAAAACATACTTTCAAAATATTGATAAATTAGTAGCTGTTAAACGTTTATGAATCCGTGTTGTTCAGGTGATTATAGGTGCTACACGATTACTTATTGCTTTTTAAAAAAATTTGCCTTTCATATTTGGAATTGAATTTGGACGATAATTTTCAAATTTGTTTCTGGAAAGTTTAAACTTGAGGGATCCACAGAGCCGATAATGCGAAACTGGTAGTGAACGACATGTTCAAAACATATGAAAAGTTAGGTTATAGAATGACGTTAAAACTTCACTTTCTTCATTCTCACCTTTCTTTTTTCCATATAATCTTGGCGCCGTCAGTGATGAGCAGGGTGAGAGGATGAGAAGTTCCAACAGTATGTAAAGAAGCTTATAGAACGATTTCAACATCCTTGGAATACAACTATGCTAGGCAAATACTGTTGGAGTTTAAAACAAGAAGATTCTACAAAAGCACACAAGAATAAGTTAGAATTTAGGGATATTCTGGGATTATACTGTATGAATTCATTTCTGTTGTTTTTATATACATATATGATAACAACAAATAAGTCAAATATAAAAGTGATCTCGTCAATTTTATTGTATTTCTTTAAACGTAATAAAAATAAAATATGTAATTACTCTTACTTAACGATAGAAATAAATAAGAAAGCATGACAATTCAAAGCGGGTATTTTTTTTTTATTTGTTTAGCAGTGTTGTCACCGTTTAACTGGCTCATATAGGATAGTTCTACCCTCTCACGGGAAAACGACAAAAAATAAAGATTATAATTTACGATGACATTATGTATAGAGAAAGAAAAGACCATATGACTAAACCTCACACAGTCCTCAGAGCCTTCAAAAGAAATACACTCTACTCAAATGTAAGACTAAAAATAAAGTATTAATGAATATGTACTTCTGTTTATCTTCTACCAATATAAGTCATAGTCCGTATTTTCACTGGACACTATCCTATTGATATAATCTAGAACGTCTTTCCACATGTATAATGCAGTATCTTGAGACAAGTCTCTAATATATCTCTAAATGAAAAGCTTTTTTTATCGCAGACAGTGTTTCTGTTTAATACATAAGTGAACTTTTACGATATTCAATCTCTTGAGAGCTTCAACATATTTTATAAAGATGTATTAAAAATATTTGTATTGAGTCATTGAAGTTGTTTTTGTAATAAAAATATTAAATTATATTTTAAATAATTCAAAGAAATAATTATTAAAATATCATAATACGTAAACACAGTAACAAATCTCTCAACTATATATTGCAATTAGTCTAAATTTTCATAAGTAAATTGTGTACCTAATTGAGAAAACACTATCTTTGATTTGACTTGACTCGACTGTATTAAGTCCTGACAGTCCTACAGTGAGATGTCAACCAACATATTTAAATCGACACCGTAATTAGCAATCCAATATAAAACGGGTGGATGTTGACACACCCACATAATGGAACTCGTTGAACATTTCCGCTAAAACACGAGGGTCAACCGTTACAACTAATGATTCACATTTAAACTTCTCATTAGTGAATATTTACTTATAACGAGATGCTGTTCATTGGTTTACAACTCTACTCATAAATTATTTGCGGTTTTTGACACTTATTTCGATACCATCACACTTACTATTATTTCTAAAAAGAATTTATAAAATACATACAATATTGAGAAAGTTTATGTATTTTATGTAATTTTTAACAAAAGAATGTCAAATTTGGTAATCATTTAGAGTGAATAAATTGGAATTTTGATTGTAATACTTAAGTTTTTCAGTTTCTAAGGATTTTTTTTATGATTAATATGTAATCTTTACGTCGTAACAAGTTTCCCTTAGAAATAATTTGTTTATCTGTGTCGAGACAAAGGACTTCATTAGTTCTGACATTATTATTTCACTGAATAGTTTTGTTGAACTTATTTCAATATGATCAAACGACGGGGAAACTCAAGAGGAATTTAAAGTTGCAACAATCTTTCTTTATTCATAAGCTTTTAAATTGCAACGTTTTTTATAAAAGGCGCTTGTGCATACAAAAATACTTTTTTTGAAATTCAAAGCTATTCTTCGTGTCAGATCTAAAGAGTTTATTCACTTATTTGACTTTTCAACATTTTCATTACAAAGGATAATACAACCTAACAGTTAGGTAATTTTATAAGCTTAACCGTTATTTACATATATCTTCTTGTATTTATATTTGTATAAATTCCTGTTAAATATAGCGAATTATATTTATGTAAATATATATCAAAATATGTATTTATTGTCTCTTTTAAATTGTTGTTTCTATTAAAAAGTAAAAAAATAATATTATATACGTTTTTAAATTGTGCAAAGAAATATATATCAAAATTTTTAAACATTTTCGTGTGAAACGTTTTCGTTTTTAACTCACGACTTGTAATGAGATAGAATCAATTACATTGATGTTATGTTACATCGAGAAAATCGCAATAAAGTTACATTATAAAAATATACATTTTATAAGGAAATACATATTATTATTTGAAACTAATCAAAGTTCTAAATAAGCAGTTAATCGCACAGGTAGTTGAAATTCCTTTTAGACTTGTATTTTTGTAATTTATCTGATATCGGGAACCTTAATTATTGACAAGATATTTATACTCATACTTTGTATGTTATATTATTATAAACAACTTTCTGTTCAGCTTTAATGTCATTTTTGCAATAAATAACATATAAAGCTGTTTTTGTAAGATAAGTTATCTTTAGTAGTTAGAAATAATATACATATATTACTTGTAACCAATTAATAACTTCGTAGCTTGTTTCTGAAAATAATGGCATACGTCTAATTCTCACGTCATTTGGTGGTTAAATGAATTTAGGGACGCCATTAATGAACTCGCTATTTGCATAGTTATTCCAGGCTATATTCGTAAATGGGTGTAGACTTTATTGATTCCCGAACTCAATTAAAGGGAGGACTACTTGATATCTTTAGGTTAGTAAAAAAAGTCCCTTAGTAGTCTTGACTATCAGATAAGTTTATTACTGTATATGAAATAACTTATTATACCTTTGTTTTTTTTTTGTGAATTTTAATTAATAAAAAATCTCAGTAATTAGGAATCACAAAAATCGACCACGAAATAAAAAAATGCTGAAGAACCAAAAACCAGTATGAGTACCAAAAAGTATTTTACAATAATGAACAAGTTACAAATAAAAGATTAATGTTGTTGTAAATATTCTGTATATTTATCCATTTTTTATAAAGTTAATGAGCTTATTTTATTTTAATATCAAAACACTCATTTTATGAAGTTTAGTTGTAAATTAAATTCTAAATTAAAGTTAATATAATTTTACGTAATAGCAACTATAAAAAAAATCAGTTTTTTAAAAAGAAACATTAGCACAATAAAATATATACCATATGCTAAGACCCTCACAGACAATAATATAAATTTCCTTTTAAAAAGTATAGTAACAGATTATTCTAAGTGCTTCTGCCGAAACGTGCCAAGTGCGGATATTTCTGAACTAATGTTACGAACGTGTAACACAGCTCTATAGTCACATATACATGGATTGGACACATGGACAAGTATTAAACAGAATATATGTCCAGGTCTCTCATTGTTAAGTAAAAAAGCGCCGTCTCGTGACTAATTTAAACGCCAAGTAAAACAACTTTATTTAAATGAATAATTTATTAAGCCCGCCTTTTGTGCATTATTTTGTATATTGTGCAATGAAGAATTAAATAAATAAATAAATAAAAATCGTTTATAATACTGCACTACTATTTAATATATAAATATATAGAAAATAAAACGATTATTATTTTACTACGATCCTGGATCAAACATGATGCGTCTATGTTTTATTAAGATAGATGCGTCATGTTTCATTAAGATAGGAAATTAGTAATTGAATTCACAAAAAATATTCTTTGTCTAATTTATGAATAAATTCTAAATTGTAACTGAGTTTTCAGACCAGATGGACCGGTTTATAAAAGAACCCACAACAATCTAAGGCATAAAGTAGATAAAGTAATTAGTGAAACTAAAGGACTAAGGATTTATAACATATTTTAGAATGTAGTACCGATGGAGAATTCAGGAAATTTTAGTACAAACAACATTTTCAAATGCCTTTTTTGTGTTTAACTATTGTATAAAAGAGACAGATAAAGATAATTTTGTTAATAAAACGGATTTTAAGCTTGTATTTATTTATTATGAAATCGTTTTAACCTTTATCGTTTCACTCTTTGAAATTATATATAATTCGTATTTTCGTTTCGTAGAATACTGACAATTTATTTAATACGACTCATAACGTAATTGTGTATATAGCTGTGATATTTTTGTCAATCCTATTGGACTTATAAATATATTGTATTATATACCAGTCGTTTTGTGAACAGTAGACCTCAGTACTCATGTCTTTAAAAAATCGGTCACAAATCATCACTTCTATGTAATAAACCCGAAATTTATGTGTTGCCTGCTGGCAAGAGAAAATAATTTGTGTTAGGTACCTACCTATAGTGTGCTTTTTAAGTGTCTTTTCCAATAAGGAATAAGTATACATAGGTATACATAAGTATGTAAGTATACATACATAGGTATGTATGTAGGTACATAACTACCCAACGAAATTTGACTCCACCAAATAACAACGGAGTTATTCAACTTTAAAATTTTTGATAATTCGCAATGGCCGCCATTTTGGAATTTAAAGTAACAAAAACACCTTAAATTTCAGCAAAGAATACTTAGACGAAATCTCTGCGCGCTAGCTGCCGCAAAGTCCTTTTTTTGTGGTACGGATCAGAAATCCGCCATTTTGAAATTTTGCTAAAATTTTTTTTTCTTTCTTTCTTTCTTTTTCTTTTAAAAAACATTTCAAACCATTAAATTACAACATAGGTTTATTTGAAGGTTATTATATTTCTCCAATTATATTGAACATAATCATCAATATTTTAATAGAAATTTAATTAAAAACGAAAAGAAAAGGGGTTATCGGTTTAAGTTTAACAATAAATACACAGAATCCATACTAGCTTTTCAAGACGATCTCGCGATACTGCCACGTAATCCAAAACAATGTCAGTTACTTTTAAATGTTGTGGAGGATTTCTGTGCTTGGACGGACGGATTGAGGACAAAACCAAATAAATGTTACAGTCTATGTCTGGGTAGACGGAACACCAGATATACCTCTTACGATCCGGGTCTTATAATAGGCGGTAAGTGCGTTACTAGGATTACCGACGCATCTCCGTTCAAATTCTTAGGTAAAAAATCGATTACCAAAGGCGCACTCCATGGTTAGATACAATAGTCGATAGCTTTTTGAATGAACTTAAAAAGGTAGACAATCAACCAATAAGTAACATCAAAAAGGCTTGGATATACGATAATTATTTAACATCACGTCTAAATTGGCCTTTACTCGTTTGCGATGTCAATAAGACCATTTTGTTGAAGTTAGATGCAAGCGTCATAAGGACATTGAAGTCATGGCTCGGGTTAGCGCATCCAGCGGTCTCTTCTGCTTTATTCAGACACCAACACAATTTTGGGTTAAAATTAAAGAAACCATCGGAACTCTATAAACACCTAAAAGTGACCAAAAGATATATCATCTCAAAATCGAATGATGATACTATAACGTCTCTCCCAAAGGAAACAATTGCCGCAGAGTCATGACTTCAATTCTAAAAACAATTTATGATAGGTGCTCAAACAAATAAAGCAGGGCTAGGATCAAGTAGGAAACCACAAGACTTAATAAAATCCTTTATTTGGCAAGTTGAAAACGTTAACTATCGGTTGCACGCGATGAGCCTAGAATTGCGAAATGAATGCCGATGACGATGATGATGAATGATGAAAAAAAATGGTGACCATAGGAGATTTTTGTATTCCACTAGCTTTGAGATGGCGCACCCTGCTTCATGATTGGTTCCCAGCATTATTAAAATTTTATTTAATGCATTCCAAATGACTCTCCCAGATCAAAGTAACTTAGTAAGATGGGGCAAAGAAACCGAAAAATCTTGCAAAATCTGTGGGGAGGCAGTAGGAACCGCGAAACACTTGCTAGTAGGATGTAGGGTACTTTTAAATAAAGGTAAATACTCGCGTCGCCATGATAAAGTGTTAGAAATCATACGAGAAGCGGTTAGTCTTTCTGTAGCAAGAGCGCAGAGGGGTATAGCAACCACCAAAAAATCAGTAGAGTTCGTAAAGGCAGGTTCGTCCAAAAAATCTAAATTAAAACCTTATTCCATCTTGGACGCGTCTCCTGATTGGACTCTCATGATGGACACGTATGAAAGGCAATACAAAATCCCCGGGGATGATTGTGTTTCATCATCTAGGCCGGACTTATTCCTACACTCAAAACAACTAAGGCGCGTTATACTTGTGGAGCTTACTGTACCCTGGGAAACAAACATACCCAAAGATACATTTAAGCTTAACAAGTATTACGAACTATGTAACGAACTGATCAGGAATAAATTTATAGTTAATTTGTACGCTGTAGAAGTAGGAGTGAGAGGTTTAACAGCAAAATCTCTCTATAATTTATTTAAGGATCTCGGCCTTTCTAGAACGATCATCTTTTATTTCTGGAACGTATTTCAAAGGCGGCTTTAGTAGGTTCTTACGATATTTGGTTAGGTAGGGTGAGGAGCGTGAACAGTGAAGGTGAGCGTGTATGCGCATAGTAAAGGGGAACTTTAAACCTACACCTGGGTCGCAAGTCCCAGGCATTGTTTGCGCTCCTCTTCTTGCAACGCGATGGGCCCGGCACCCGCACGGTGAAGCCATGGAATGCTAAGAAGCTTCGTCTCAATAATTCAAAGAACACACCTACCAAAATTCGTGACGATTGCATGAACAATACACCTGCTACGTCAAAACAAAAACTCAAATCACCACCATTTTAGATTTACCCTCCCAGTAAGAGAAATGGCCAGAAAAAAGGTTAAATAACTCAAAGAACATGATCACCAATTTTTGTGGTGATCGGATGAAAATTAAAAAACGCCGCCATTTTGTTTTCTTTCGCCCAATCAAAAAAACGTCTCGACATAAAAATACAAATATTTCAAAAAACACGCCTGCCAATTTTCGTGACGACAACGTCCTGAAATAGCAGAATGGGCCTATCTACTGCGAACGTAGTCCTTCGGACAAACGCTTCGCTACGCTCAGCATTCTTCCTTCGATCAATAACATATAAACCTTTTTTACAAATTTACTCGTTGCAGAGATTTAGCTGTAGATAATATCTTATATTCATTTAAGGTTGATATATAGAAACTTAAAATGTAAACTGAAGAGGAAATTTAACCTCTTCATACACTGTCATTGCACACTGGGCACTCTATTTGCCTCAAACATGATTTTTTAGACGACCAAGAGACGACACCGCCTACCATCAGCCAGTGTCAAAGCTGGAATGCCGGAAATAGTTTTTCGGCAAAAGAACAATCAAAAACTTCTACTTTCCTTGGACGTTCGTAAGTCGGATGGATGAATATTTTGCCAATGGTGTTGCATTATATTTTCATTATTTTAATTTAACTATAGAGCGGAGTGAGACTTCGAGAAGTCAACTTTGAGGTTCAGAATTAAAAAATAAGAAATCCTAACATGTTTAAACATTTACGGGGTTTCAAACAGTTACTTACTCGTATCTATGGTTAGAAGAAACTATGCTAAATAAAGCATACATATATTAACAAAAAAAACTATCGTTTTTCAACGCTTATGGTAACAGTAGAAGATAATTCTCTTATTTAGAAAATCCATTTTTTTTCTTTTATGGGATGCAAGAGTTTTGGGTAGAGGGAAAAGAATGTAGCACCAACTGTAGGTTTGAAAGTTTCTCATCCTATCAAACTATATTTTCGGTTACGTATTAAACTGCGTCACTGGAAATCAAAATTAACTTTATACTGCTAAGGTCACTACTATTTAATCACAATACGGTCTACCGATCTTATATAGCAGCTATGTAGAAAATTGCTAAGAAATAAGACTGATTTTTATGACATAATATTCAATACACTCTGTTATATTTATCGTTGGCTACTGGCGAATTGAAAAACTGTTAGATAGGTAAAATATTATTTAACAATACAATAATAAATCATCAAATATATGTCAATTTGTACTTATCCCAATTCTTTGGTGTCCACGAAATATATAAATTCCTTCTACGATTTTCTATCACATGTCTTATCAGCGGAGACATGTTTTATATACATATATTAAATCTCTTTATATATGTTTGTGTTTTAATACAAATTCTCAAAGATAAAATTGTGGTAACTCCTATAGAGGCATAAACCATTTAGTTTCAGATGTAGTATGTGAAAGTGTTTGCAAAATGGAAAAATCAGGTCAGTATTCATTCGTCCAACACATGGAAGAACACATTAGAACACATACAAGCGAATTAATGAAAGGGTCTATATAACTTGGGTTTTGTTACATTTGATCTTTTAAAAAAATGTTTTTTTTTTGCAAGTAAGTAATATATCTAAATCAAGTGGTATTTTATTAAATAACTTAAATAATGATGTTCTATTATTTTTTGGATATAATTGCACCATTAGAGAGTAATACCCGCATTGTGTAATCCAAAAATAAGTTTTTACTTAAGATTGAAAATATTGAGTTATATAAGCGTTCATGTGGAAATGCCGAAAAGCGCTGGAAATTGATTTATACAATTACAAATCTTTGTACTAATTAATCGATCACAAAGGTTTTGTGAGATTTATATCTTTTTCTATAGCACTTTCACTGTTAATTGGATATGATGTATTTTAATTATATCTTGTAATAGCTAAAAATAACATCGAGTAATGTAATACATTTGAAATATTTTGAGCTCAAAAGAAAAAATATAACCGATTTATACACAAAAGTTCGTTCAGCAATAGTCATTAATTATTTATTAAAACTAAAAAAAACTACGAAGACGAAGGCCTAGAATACATATTTCACTTAATATTATTTAAAACTATACTTTTTAAAGTCAATTTATATCACTATTTGTAAGAGGCGTAGAGTGTGGTATATAAACTATATTCAATTGTAATTATGTACCTTTTAAATAATAAATGATTTTTGATACAGATAGGAACCACTACGGTTCTGGAAATTACTTTTCACAAATACATGTCGCCGTTAAGCCTTAAAGTCCTCATTATTGTACTAACTATTTGTTACATATTTACAAATCGTTTTAAAAATATTATGAGCTACATTTAAGACTCCCCCGCTATCCTATTATTAAAAAAAATGGATAGTGTTTTAATAAATATTTTGGGTAAATGATATAATTGAGTATATTTGAATTTATATTTGATAAGTATGGGTAAAACTGATAAACTAATCGATGAATTAGATGAAGCCACTAACTATGAACTTTTAAAAAATCTAATTTAGGTTTTAATCCGTCGTATACATTACAATTTTTCACAATTCTTCTTAATATTAATATAGCATATCTGTTACGGACAAAGAAACATATATAATTTATAACATTTGAAATCTTTTTAAAATTAAGATTGACATTTCTAGAAGATGTAATTAAATCCAGCTTTGTTTATTTAAAAAAGTAAGCGACAGATTCTTTGTAAAAAACCTCATGTAATAAATTGTATGTTGTTTTACACGAATGACCTATCGCTACCTATTTGAAAGCATAGAATAGTAATTAGAGCCGTGATACTGAAATTGACACTACATAAATTTGCCACAATAGCACATTGTGGCAAATTTATAATATACGAGAGGAAAATCGAGCTAAGCTTTATGAAACTTGTTTATTGGATGTGAAGGTAATACGAGTAGAAGCTGACACACTGCTTTACTAAAAATTGCCAAAGATATAAAGCGGTAACTTATTTCCTCAATTGCACTACTAAAATATAATCATGTTTGATGTAACATATTATAGGTAATATTATTGTAAAAAAAAGTCATACGAGTATATCGCGATCAAAATGAGATATTATTATTGATAATTATTTGAACGCTAAGGACATTACTTTTTAATTAATATATTATTAATATATAATCTATAAAAACATCATTAGACCTGTCGTTATTTATGGATCTAAGTGCCGAGCGATGAAGGATGATAAATGAAAAGCGTTTGCATGTAGCGGAGATGCGAATGTTTAGATACATGTGTGGAGTGACAGGAAAGAATAGAATAAGAAATTAGTATATAATGACTAATTTTAACCACAATATAAATGCATCTTAAAACTTTTAATTATTTTTTGTTATAGTTAACTTGACAAAACAAGTTGCCTATTGCTTATTAGGATAAAATAAATCTCTCACAAGAAAACTGAATTTAATTTTTTGAAGTTTGAATTCAAATTCAAACTTAAGGCCAAACCCAAACCCACTATTTAATGTTGTAACATGGATGTATAAATATATGAAATTTATTATTCATCAGTAAATTTTCCATAGACGAATGGAAATGGATTCAATTTCAAATTAATAATAAAAAAATATCATTATCACGTGTTTGAGGGATATTTAAGTTACCTAATAATACAACATAAATATTGCGTTGCCCAATTAATCAATACAATATTAACCTAAAACTAGCAGTTCTCCCATAATCCAAACTAAATTCCCTTGAATAATTTTCGTAAAATTCAGATGATATCGACGTTGATATGCGGTCGATAATTTATCACGATATAGTCAAAGCATTTTAACAGATATCAGACAAGACAGTAACTTAATTTACACGGATGTTCGGTCGATTATTTAAAAATCTGTTGTTTAAATAATAATGCTTTCATTTTTCTCCTTATAAATAATTGTATTACAATTGAAGTAAGTAGCACAAAGAATCAATAATATAGTCTCATCATCTTCTTGCCTTTATCTCAATTTTGACGCAGTTTGTTTTTTCCTTCCACATTCTCCTGTTACTCGTCGTCTCTGTACACAGTCATTCCTATTCCATATCGTCTTTCACGCAATCAATACATATTTTTTTCGGTCATCAAAGAACCATCATATAAGTGGTGTTATGATGGTTTTATAGATTTTCTATTTTAGTTTAAGGGTATTATACTTTGTTCTTGTGACTTGTTGCCGTTTTATCCATCCTATGTTGATTCTACATTTTACGTCCCTGTCAATGTTGCCATCGCTTTGTATGAGAAAAGCAAGGTACTCGTAGCAATAATCATACAGGACTGGTAATGGTACTCGATCCAACAAAAAAGGAACCAAACTCGAGACACCGCCGAAATCGCAGTAAAAGTGCTTTGTTTTAGTTCTGCTTATTTTCAAGCAAAAACTCTCCAGCTTTTGTTGCCATTTCGCCAGTCTGCATCTCAAGTCCATCCTCGCTAACAAGCATGCACCAAGGTGACTCATCTTATCCGATGTCTGATGCCAGAGCATCCATTATCAACTAAAAGAGATAGGAACTCACAGCTGATCCTTGGTGCAAGCCTATTGCCACATAGGACTAATATTATTTTGCAGTTTTAACGATGCTTTATATAGTATATATTATATAATAAAAAGGCTTTAAGTAATTTTCATTAAAAGCTTAGATGAGCTTTAAAGACATATTATCTGTAATGACAAACGCTACACCCTCATCCAGTTAATCGTTTTCTACAGTGATTAATAATTCAGTACATTAACGTATCAGTATGGATTTTATTTTGAGAAGTAATAATATTTATTTAAAATAACGCTCGCGTAAATATTTTTCAAAGGTAATATTTCCAACAATCTTATTTTAAATTGATTCCTTTCAAAGGCATGCGTTGAAATTTTTTTTTTTCTAAAAATTGAGATCATTTTTATAGATTCGATTTCTTGATTTAAGCCTATGAAATTTTTATTGTACACGAACTATATGAAATTCAATTAATATTTGTTGGTTGTCTTCCAGAAGTTTGCTTGTTTGTGTGTCTGCTTCCGCACAAACCCAGTGCACGGATCGTCAGATCAAGCATTGCGAAGAGATATTGTCATTCAGTTTACGAGTTATGCGAAATGGCTATCGTCATTCTACCAATACGATTTCATTATATATACGAAAAAAATTGTTATAACGTAATAACGTTATTTATATATATAAATCGCAACTACTTATCTCTTTGCTATTTTTTATAAAGAAAACCCTAAAGAATAGTCAAATTAAACATGTATTACATAAAAAACTTAAAATCTAATTATATACCTATCTCGGACGGAAGAAGTTTTTGTTTGTCAAGATGAAGCTATACTGGTAGAATTACATTTCTTAGCTTTTAACTTGTGTTGGAACTTAAGAAATAAGAATATTCTCCTTCCTTATTGAATACCTTAACAAACAAAAAACATTAAATTGCTATTTATTGTTATTTATATGTCATGATAATCACCAACATATAATAATATTAGTAATACAATAAACAAAATTCAAACTATAGGACAATTATGAATTTTTGGAGATATTTTATTTTAAAACAAAATATAACTCAACGTAGATAAATAATAGCTTAGTAATATAATGGTGGTAATAGGTTTGGAAATTCAGAAAAGATCTTGTATACCCATAATAAACCTGTATGTATGTATCGAGATATTTATTAAATAGGGTAGCATAGCGGTACGCACTTAATATATAGTTCAACGAAGTTACCGTACCTACACTGTTAACCGATGTCGTGGAGAGAACTTGTGATATATAACTCTTCTGATTAGTAATAAACGAACGTCTGACAATATTTTTAAAATAATAATGTAATAATTTTTTAATATTTATTAAGGTTTTCTAATCTTTTTTAACCAATAGATATTATAAAGCTATATTTTATAGATCTAACAGGCAACAATTGAAGAAAAAGAATCTTCTAACGTCTTCTATACTTACTTTGCATATTGCTTTATGTTACACCTATATATTTATCTACTGTTATTATAACTATGTTTAGTACTAAAGATAAACATTAAATTATATATTTGTTCCTAGTACATTATTTAATAACAAGAAATTCTAAATACCTTTAGACAGGAAAATATTAAGAAATTTGTGTGATAGTGTAACCGTAGTCAATTAAAATCATAACACTCATAATAAATTTGTATTCAGGGTATTGAATTATTCTCTTATAAGATTCAAAATCTTTTGCAACTAATTCATTACATCTAAAAACAACGGTACAAATTTACCAATAAGCGAAAATGTATTTCCTTCCGTGGAAACAAAATATGTGGCACAACGAACACTAAATGTTGTAATTGAAAGGACAACGAAAATCAGATGAGGTCTAGTATAAACTTAAAACAATTTAGTAAGTTCTGAATTGCTTCTAAAACCTCATAAGTGATTCTCTTGTTAGAAATTGTTCGCATAAATTGATTTTGTGCGCCCTATTAAAGAAATATTAAATTTCTAGATATATTCTACAAATAGCGAAACCTTAAGAAGAAATGCTTTTCAATATTCCTATTTTATGTTATCAGGGTGAGATACATCTTATTGTATATAAGAATAATAATACATGATATGACATTACGTTGAAAGACCACAACACCATCAAGGATCTGCTAAACGAGCCAATATAATCTAAAGGATTATTCTATACGTTTGCAGGTAGTTCAACTTAATAGGATTTAATGGTCTGTTTTGTGACCGAATTAGTCGCATTGATAACGTAGTCTGAATATTTAGGAATGTCTTCAGTTACATATCTGTTACTTTAACATAATATTTAATAGCCGAAAATTAAATTAATCTGAATAAAGTATGAAAATCTTTTATTGTATAAATATCGAATTATATGTATATAAAAAAATATAACCACTTTTATGACATTTATTTATGAACTTCTAAATTATATAGTATTATTAAATGTATATTTCTTTCATAGAATTGTATAAAAATTTTATTTTGAGAAATATTTTCCGTGAATGTTTTTCGCCGTCCAAAATTTCTATCGCCAGCGAAAGCGCAGTGGTATTTTTGTTTCAATTGTGTTGTTCTAATCTCTCCTTTAAACTCGTAATTATTTAAATTAAAGTACTGAAAGTCAAGTAAAAAGGAAATTAAAATTGTAATCGCAAAACATTACTTCTGATTCTACTTATAATAAAACCAACAAATAATGCATAAAACATAGATTGGTTTGAGATGAAAATTGATTCTATATTGGAGAAAAAACAGTCTATCGGTCACGCGTCAGGAAACATGATATTGATTGTAGGCTCTAATCATTTATAAATATAATATACCTAATTAACGTATTATACATTAAAAAGTGACAATACTCCTATAATATAATGTAAAGTACAATAGCTGTGAACTAATTTATTTTATTACATCTAAGGTATTCACCCTAGACTGAACTGCGCTGGATTTAGTTCGTCACTCAAAATATTGTGTTTGGGCCCTGGATTACGACCGGTACCAAATATACTTAAGTCAATAAACCGAATAGATAAGATAAGTCTATATTAAACCCAGTATTAAAGTGTGAGTTAAGACCCACTACTATAGGGGTTTTAATCTCGAAGTTTGTTTGATCGTTGGTTTTGGATTTGATTGCCGCGGGCGTCGTAAAGTGCTCGATTGTATTGGATACGATTTTAAAATCCGATGAAATGGAACATAAACTTGTCCAAGGCCTGTATTGATCTGGTTTATATATCAGGATACTCTATCTTACTCTACATATATATATATATATATATGTATACATAAACATATATATATATATATATATATATATATATATATAAGAAAAAGAAAGTTGACAAGTGTCAAATACAATTTTGAATTTTATTATAATTTATTATTTTATTATTTCATAATAATCTAAAATTCCTGTGTTCCTGTGTTTTACAATATAAAAATATATTAAACCTTATTCGAAAAGTTAACAAAGCGAAAAGACTTTTGATGAGGCAATTCAGTTCAGCATCAAAGACTCCGTGGTGGAGTGACAAATAAAAGCTTAAGTGATCCGTATTCCAGACCTGTAACAGCCTTATTCATACAGCATCCGTTAATATTAATTATAAATAAATATCAGCAAGTGCAGTCACCGCAGTATGTGCTTAAACATTGTGTCAAGTGCTTAATCATTAAGTCCTGGTCCTGATGCAATTTAGAAGCTTTCCAAAAGACTTACAGCAGAGTGAAAAATTTTAGTTTCGATATTATAATTATATATATATAATATATTAATTTCTTCTTTTTTTTTACTAATCATAATATTATTGTATTTTTTTTTGTATTATTGTTTAATTATAATTTATGTTAATTTTAATTTAGTATTATATTTTTTTTAATATGTTGTAATTATGTAATAACCAATTTTTAATGATTTTATTATAGAATGGACGAATGCGGCGTTGGGAACCGCCAACCAACACGCCATGTTCCGAACGGCGGAAGGTGGAGGACGGAGCTACAAATAGCTACGTGGAATGTAAGAGGAGGAATGGAACAGAAGATGTATGAATTATTAGATGTGATGGATGGCAAAGATCTGGATGTTATTTGTGTGTCTGAGACCAAGCGAAAAGGCAATGATACGACCGATTTACCTGGCAACCGGGTCGCTTTCTGGGCTGGGGTTCCAGAGGGTGAGCGAGGTTGCCAAGGTGTAGGCGTATTATTGTCCTCTCGAATGGTTAATGCGATGGTAGAATACAAGGCGATTAACCCGAGGCTTCTTTGGGTTCGCTTTAAGCTGGGGATAACAAGAGTATTCTTGTTAGCCATGTATGCGCCAGTATCCTCAGCTCAAATGAGCGAGCTCGAGGAGTTTTGAGAGAATGTCAGGGATGTTCTAAGTAGTGTCAGAGATAATGAAAAGTTGATAGTATGTGGAGATACGAATGGATGGGTTGGAACCGCGCGAAGCGGTTACGAAAGCGTGCTAGGCAAATATGGTGATAAGAGGGTAAATGAGGCTGGAAAGCTTATTTTGGAATTTTGTAAGGAGAAAAATTTGTTTGTGGCAAACACGATGTTTGATCACAAACAAATTCACATGTACACATGGGAGCGAGCGGAAGAAAGAAGTATGATTGATTTATTCCTAGTGGACCAGCGTATTCGAAGTCAAGTTATGGACACGCGAGTGTTCAGAGGTGCTGATCTGGGAACGGACCACTATCTAGTCGTTGCTAGAATAAGAGGTTTGTTCGCAGGTTGGCGCAGCCGCACGACGTGTCCAAGCTTGGCGTCGAATTATCGCATAAGAAGCTGGAAGCTTCAAGGTCCACCGATCAGAGAGGAATATCAAGAGAGGGTTTCCAAGAAGCTTGAAAGCTGTGATTCTGGAAATGAAAGTGTTGAAGTATGCTGGCAGAACCTTAGGAATGGTATGGTGAAAGTAGCGACAGAAGTATGTGGTAAAAGGAAAAGAGGTTTTAGTAAAAAGCGCGATGAATGGTGGGATGATGAAGTGAAAGACGCTGTAGAGTTAAAGAAGAAAGCATGGCTGGATTATAAAGCCTCTGGTAAGGATAAAAGTATGAGAAAGATAAGAAAAAGAGCGTACAAGCTGCAAAAGCACAAAACGAAAGCACTTATAAAGATGAAGCGTGAAAATTCTGAGAGAGAAAGGGATGAAAGGTTGACGAACAACTTCCGGGAAAACACGAAGCTTTTCTGGCGAGAAGTTAGTGGTTCCCGGGGTTGTTCGATAACCTGTAGAATGAAAGGGGTGCTTTCGAAAAGCGGTGAAATTTTAACTGAGCAAGCACACGTTTTGCAGCGGTGGGCGGAATTCTATAAGGAGATGTATGAACGTGAGGACGCCTCGGTCTTGACTACCAGCGTAATGCTGAGTCAAGATGTAGCCGATGGTGAAATCAGTTTGGAAGAAGTAGAGAACGTGATTCGAAGTCTGAAATGTGGTAAGGCTGCGGGAGCAGATGAAGTTACTGTCGAGATGTTCAAATATGGTGGGCCACGCGTCTGGGACTTTTTCTGGTTTTTGTGCAATTTATGCTGGAAATCTGGGGAGGTCCCAGACGATTGGCGAAGTGCAGTCATCGTACCTTTGTATAAAGGCAAAGGTTCACAGATAGACTGTGCAAGCTATAGGGCCATCAGTTTGATTAGCTTGGGCGGTAAAGTTTATGCAAAAATTTTAGCGAGAAGAATGCAAAAGAGATCTGAAAGGCTGTTGTGGGAGGCACAAGGAGGTTTTAGACCTGGAAGAGGGTGTATAGATCAGATCTTTTCCCTCCGCATGATCACGGAAAAGTGTTTGGCCCTAAACCAAAAGTTTTTCTGTGCTTTTGTGGATTTGGAAAAGGCGTTTGACAGGGTTGTGAGAAAGAAGTTATGGGAGATACTGCCCCGATACAATGTGAACGGACCCTTGCTACAGGCTGTAAGGTCTCTTTACCGAGATCACTCAGCCTGTGTGCGAGTAGGAGCTGGCATGTCGCCCTGGTTTGACATCCAATCGGGTGTTAAGCAAGGTTGCGCTATGTCAGTTTGGTTGTTCAATTTGTATTTGGATAGTTGTCTCCAAGGAGTGAAAGATAGTGACATGGGAGTGAAAGTAGGTGACCTTAAGGTCAATTGCTTACTATATGCAGATGATGCAATGCTCATTGTATCATCAGAATGCAATTTGCAGGCATTGGTCACCACTCTGAAAGATGGGTGTGAAATTAATGGTCTTAACCTGAATGTAGATAAGACGAAGGTTCTGATATTTGAAAGAAATGAAGAAAGAACAGAATGTAAGATCAACGTGAATGATAAGATAATAGAAAAAGTGAATGAAGTGGTATATTTGGGAAGTATGTTTAGCAGAGACGGAAGATATGAAATGGATGTGGAAAGGCGTATTGCTGCCGGTAACAGAGTCAATGGTGCTTTGATTGCATTGTTGAGACGGCAAAACGTCAGTATAGCTGCACGTTTGGCTGTACACAATGCAGTTTTGCTACCGACGCTGTTATACGGCAGCCAAACGTGGGTAACACAGAAGAAGAATGTAAGAAAGATGAATGCTGTGGAGATGCGATCTCTTTGCAGAATATGCGGAGTCAGTCTAGCTGATCGAATCCGCAATGAAGAGATCCACAGAATGGCAGGTACTAGCGAAGATGTCATGGTGAGAATGAAGAAGAACGTGCTCAGGTGGTTTGGGCACGTTGAACGAATGAGTGATGAAAGAATGGTAAAAAAGATTTATATGGGAAAAGTGAGCGGTAAGAAAGACAGGGGGAGGCCTCGAGTGACCTTCGAAAACACAGTAGCTACGATACTGGAGGAAGGTCACGTAAAAAGCATGAGGACCCCCCGGAGGGCATGTATGCATGAGGGCATGCATGTTGATGTCTGTGGCCGAGGCGAAAGAAGTATGCAGAGACCGTAGCGTTTGGCGCTCCGTCGACTCTGGCTACCCCGCAAGGGATATGGCGTGAAGGTAAATAAATAAATATATGTAAGATATTTTTAATAAGATGTCTAAACATGCTTACAGATAATTTAAAATTCTTAATGTTATATTACGATTCTGGTTGTTTTCGATTTTAATTGCTCCAAACGTTTTTTTTGTATTGTAATTATAATAAAAAAGAAATCAGTTTTTTTTCCGAATAAATAGCGGAATGTGTCGAAGTAAATAAACACTATCCTATATTTGACTCTATCATAATAATTCTAATCATTAATATGTTAATGACATATTATTAATTACATATACTATTATACTATATATTATTTATAATTTTATACTATATACTATATATTATTTATAAATAAAGTTTTATACAAATGACATGTAAATTTGAAATAACTGCGATATAAATTTATTATTCTCTTATTATTGGAATTCCGGAATTATTGAATTCTGTGACGAGCGCATTCTATAGATTGCAGTGATGGAATTTAAATAATGGTTTCAGTTACAAAAATAAATAATCATTACGAGATATATTTCGCAACTGCAGATTAAAAAAATACACATTTCTGGAATGGGTGCATTGTTTTCTTAATGTGCCCTATTATAAATATATAATTTAAGTATAAAATACAGTTTTATATATATTGTGTTAGTATTTATATGTCTTTTAATACTACCTTTTCATATATAAAGATTACAAGTCATAGAGAACATTATATAGAAGTGCTCGTAAAACGACGGGAAACTCGAGAGGAATTTAAAGTATCAACAGTCTATCTTTATTCATAAGCTTGTAAATTGCAACGCTTTTTATAAAAGCATTCTCGTGCATACAAAGAAAACTTTTTTTTTTAAATCAAAGCTATTTTTTGTGAGAGCTCTACTTGACTTTCTAACATTTGCATTACAAAAGAAAATAACAAACACCTAAACCTTACTTTGATATTTTTTTGTTACAAACACATTTTGTTTTGTTTATTTGTGTTATTTTTTAAAATGACTAAATTATATCTATTTCCCTTTTTTTTAATACAAAATATACAATAAAATATAAGATCTAATTAAAATGCGTTATATGATTTTGGTACCATCTTAACTGTTAACAGAATAGATAATTAGTCATAGATAAAAAGACCCAAACATATGTGATATTCATCACGTATAGTTTTCAAGGTATACGTCAATAAATAATGCAACTACTCTTACTTTACGCGTATAAGAATTAGTTGGTGTTATCGATGTGTTATTCATTTTATTGTGTTATTTTTTTTACAAATTATGTCTATTTGATAACCTAAAGATCGATCGATCGATCTTTAAAGGTTTATTTGAAAATCCAATCCGTCAGCCAACGTAATTGCAAAAATACACCAAATAAGTTTTGTCACGTTTGTGGGCAGTATATTGTGAAATCACAGGGAAAAAAATGTTTCCGAAAATTCGTAAATAGATTTTTGTGCTGTCTGCAAAGATTAGAAAACTTGAATATTTTAAGGGAGTGTTTATATCGTATACGTACGCACTGTACAGTAAGGGGCCTAGTATGGAGTCTCGAGGGACACCGTATGTTGTGAATACATAATGCCTACGAGCACTTCCTAATGCCATTGTCTACTCTTTGTCACTTATGAGACGAAGCACCTGTGCAAGTCACCACGAATAAGTTTTCGCAATAAGATAACGTGGTCCACACGGTCCAAAGCCTTTTCGATATTAGTATAAAAAGTATATACTTGTCCTTTTCTATCCATTGACTTTAAAACGAAGTTTGTAAATATTGATTAATTAGTAGCTGTTAAACGTTTATTCATGAATCCGTGTTGTTCAGGTAGTATTGATGTACAAATTATTGGTGCCATACGATTACTTATTGCTTTTTAAAAAAAATTGCCTATTGTATTATTGTAACTTATTTTTATATTTTCTACATGAATGAATGAATGAATGAATGAATGAATGAATGAATGAATGAATTGAATTACTATGATCTAGATTGTAAGAGTGGAAATTTTTGGCTTCTAACACATAAATATCTGTGCAACACAAACGCAATAAGGAAATGGCTTAATTTTATTCAAATTTTGAAAACATCTACTGTGACGATATAGAAGCTTTGATGAGTGAGTTGAACGTTCTTTATGTAACACGAGGCTGGAGTTTTGTTATTGATGGTTCTAAAACAAGTCTGCAGTTGATATATAATGACTATAAATATGCATCAGTATTAATAGCATATTCAACTATTTGAAAGGACATATATAAAATATGAAGTAATTACTAGGTTTAATGAAATACAAGGATTTTACCTAGAAAGTATGCGCTGATTTTTAAGTTATACCTATTTTACTCGACCTACTTACCGAATACTGTAGTTTTATTTGTATGTGAGACAGCAGAGCCACTGAAAAGCGCTATACTACAAAATGATGGCCTCAAAGTTTAGCGTTTTGAGGGAAGGACAGACCGGATAATGCGGAACTGATAGTGTTAAAAGCATATGCAAAGTTAGGTTGTAGAATATCGTTAAAACTTCGCTTTCTTCAATCTCATTTTTCTTTTTTTTATCTAATCTTGATGTCTTCAGTGATAAGCAGGGTGAGAGGTTCGTCCAGGATGTAAACATGTAAAAAGCTTGAAGAACTATTTCAAGGTCCGTGAAATACAATTATGCTAAACGATTACTGTTGGAGTTTAAAACAAGAAGATTCTACAAAACACAAAAGACATTAGAATTTAGGGATATTCTGGGTTTAAATTGAATTATTTCCCTTCTATTGTATTTTTATACATAATATATATGATAACAATAAATAAGTCAAATACTCATATAAAAGTTTTTAAATCGTAATGGAAAGAAAACATGTAATTACTCTTACTACGGTAGAAATGAATGAAACAGTATGACAGATGAAGGCCGATAAATATTATTCATTTCTAGCTCAGTATTATCACTGTTGAATTGGCTCATATAGGATAGATCTACCCTGTCACGGAAAAACGGCATAATATATTGATTATAATTTACGATTACATTTTGTATAGCAAAGGAAAAACCATGTGAACAAACATCATATGACCATATGACCAAACATAATCAGCCCCTTTGTTTCCTCAGACCCTTCAACAGAAATACACTCTTCTCCAATGTAAGACTAAAAATAAAGTATTAATGAATATGTACTTCTATTTATCTTCCACCAATATATAGTCCCTATCTTCACTGGACACTATCCTACTGATACAATCTAGAACGTCTTTCCACATGTATAATTCAGTATCATGAGGCAATTCTCTATAAAAGAAAAGCTTTTATTATCTCAGACATTGTTTCTGTTTAATACATAAGTGAACTTTTACGACATCCAATCTCTTGAGAGCTCCATCATACTTTATAAAGATGTATTAAAAATATTTTTTATTGAGTCATTTAAGTTGTGTTTTGTAATAAAAATATTTAATTACTTTTTAAATAAATTTCAGAGAAATGATTATTTAAATTTCAATACATTTTAACCCGGCAGTCCCACTGTTCCCGGCTTCGGTAGCGGCCGTGGTTATGGTGGGGCAGGGGGTGCTAAGAATCTCCGGATGGGATCGGGCTACCACCCCAAACGACACCTGGCCCTGGTAACACACAATGTCCGCACTTTGCGGACTGACGACAGGATTGCTGAGCTGGAAGAAGAGATGAGTAGGTTACGCTGGGATATATTAGGGTTATCTGAAGTCCGTAGAGAGGGGGAGAACACGATAACCCTCAAATCCGGAAACCTGCTATACTACCGGGAGGGCGACCAACAGTCCCAAGGAGGTGTCGGGTTTATGGTCCACAAGTCCCTCATAAACAACATTGCAGTCGTTGAAAGTGTGTCGAGTAGGGTCGCGTACCTTATACTCAGAGTTTCTAAAAAATACTCGTTGAAGGTCATACAGGTCTACGCACCGACCTCCGCACACCCAGATGATGAAGTAGAGGCTATGTATGAGGATATCAGTCGGGCCATACATACTACAAAAACTCACTTTAATGTTGTTATGGGGGACTTCAACGCAAAGCTGGGCAAGAGAAGCGACGACGAGTTGAGAGTAGGACAATTTGGATATGGGCAGCGGAACCCTAGGGGACAGAAGCTGGCCGATTTTCTGGAGAAAGAGGGACTCTTTATGATGAATTCCTTCTTCCAGAAGCCGCCTCAAAGGAAGTGGACCTGGTTAAGTCCCGATGGTTCCACTAGAAATGAGATTGACTTCATCTTGACCACTAGACGCCAGATATTCAACGATGTCTCTGTGATCAACAACGTAAAAACAGGGAGCGATCACCGAATGGTAAGAGGCACGCTGAATCTCAATATCAGGCTGGAACGATCTCGGTTGGTGAAGTCTACGCTCCGTCCATCTAAAGCTCATATTCAAGATCTCGAAAACTTTCAACTTGAATTATCGAACCGCTTCGCTTGCCTAGATGATTGCGCATCCGTGGACCAAATTAACAACAGGTTGGTAGAAACTGTCCATACGGTCGGAGGAAAATTCTGCAGACCCGGCCGTAAGAATAGACCCCAAAAACTATCCAACGAAACTCTCAAACTTATGGCGGAACGACGCGTGTTGGCACTTCAGTCCCTCAATTATACCGAGACTTATAGGCAGCTCAACAGACGCATACGGAAATATCTGCGACACGACATCCGTATTTTCAATACTAACCGTATTAAAGATACTATAGAGCGGAACCAAGGCTCCAAAGTGTTTGCACGAGATTCGTCAATTGGGCAAAGCCGGTTATCGAAGTTGAAATTGGGGGATGGAAGCACAATGTCGTGTAGGGCTGACATTTTGAGGGAGGTCGAGAGGTTCTATGGACACTTATATACCTCGGTCGCTAAACCTGTTGATAGCTTAGCAGAAGACCCAAGAGCGGAGCTTACCCGACACTATTCCGATGAAATCCCGGACATCAGCTTGCACGAGATCAGTGTGGCCCTAAAACAGCTTAAAAACAACAAGGCACCAGGTGAAGACGGTATCACATCAGAGCTTCTGAAAGCGGGCGGATTGCCAGTACTTAGGGTCCTTCAGAAGCTCTTTAATGCCGTTCTGCTTGAGGGTGTAACGCCGGAAGCATGGAACAGAAGTGTGGTGGCCCTATACTTCAAAAAAGGCGATACTACTTTGCTGAAGAATTACAGGCCCATCTCGCTTCTGAGCCATGTTTATAAGCTGTTTTCGAAGGTTATCACGACTCGTCTCACGAGCAAGTTTGATGACTTCCAGCCTCCCGAACAAGCCGGTTTCCGAAAAGGTTTTAGTACCATAGACCACATTCATACGCTGCGGCAGATTATACAGAAGACCGAGGAGTATAATCGGCCATTATGCTTAGCGTTTGTGGACTATGAGAAAGCCTTTGATTCGATCGAAACGTGGGCGGTACTGTCGTCTCTTCAGAGGTGCCATATTGACTATCGGTACATCGAAGTGTTGAAGTATTTGTACACAAACGCCACCATGTCGGTTCGAGTCCAGGAGCATTGCACAAACGCTATTCCTTTACAGCGAGGCGTGAGACAGGGAGACGTTATCTCTCCGAGACTATTTACCACTGCACTGGAAGACGCTTTCAAGCTCCTGGAATGGCATGGACTCGGCATCAATATAAACGGCGAGTACCTAACTCACCTTCGATTTGCCGACGATATAGTAGTAATGGCAGAATCCCTGGAAGACCTCAGCATTATGCTCGGCGATCTTAATGGAGTCTCTCAACAGGTGGGCCTTAAAATGAATATGGACAAGACGAAAATTATGTCAAATGTCCATGTCGCGCCTATCCCGGTATCCGTTGGGAGCTTCATTCTCGAAGTTGTCGACGAATATGTCTACCTGGGACAAAAAGTCCGATTGGGCAGGTCCAACTTCGAGGGAGAGGTCAATCGACGAATCCAACTAGGATGGGCAGCGTTCGGGAACTTAAAGAGCGTATTTTCGTCCGGAATACCGCAGTGCCTTAAGTCGAAAGTCTTCGACCAGTGTGTGTTACCAGCGATGACCTATGGAACCGAGACGTGGCCTCTAACAAAGGGACTCTTAGAGAGGCTTAAAGTCACTCAGCGTGCGATGGAGAGGGCTATGCTGGGAATTTCGCTGCGAGATAGAGTCAGAAACGAGGAGATTCGCAGACGAACAAATGTAAGCGACATAGCCCAACGGATTTGTAAGCTGAAGTGGCAATGGGCTGGGCATATAGCCCGCTCAAGTGACAGCCGATGGGGAAAAAGGGTCCTTGAGTGGAGGCCACTTACTGGCAAGCGAAGTAGAGGACGACCGCCAACTAGGTGGACAGACGACATAAAAAGAGCAGCTGGAAACCAATGGATGCGGGCCGCTTTGGACCGATCGCGGTGGAAGTCAATGGGGAAGGCTTACGTCCAGCAGTGGACGCACGACAGCTGATAATGATGATGATGATGACATTTTATCGTGAAATATACTTTTGCCTAAAAGGAGCAGAGTGAGTAATCGTAATACGTAAATACAGTAATAAATTAAAATTAAAATATATCAAAATTCAAACGAATAAACTAAACTTTTAATACACAAAGAAAAGAAAATTTTCTAGAACCTATTGTTCTATATTGAAATAATTTGTCTACGTCTGTGAGTATTTACAAAATATAAATACTGCTAAACATCACTTTTTGCACATTTTTTCATAAACTACAAATTATTATTTTTTAATTGCAAGTATTTTACCGTGGCTTTATGGCATAAAAGGGTATAATTAAATATAGCCTAGCCCAGCAAAGAAAGATTTATCTCTCAACTTTATATTGCAATTAGTCTAACTTTTTATAAGTAAATTGTGTACCTAATTGAGAAAACACAGATTTTGAATTGACTAGACTTGACTGTTTTAGATCTTGATAGCATACTAAGGCTCTCTCCTTTCATTACACTGTACAATGTGATGTCAAACCAACATATTTCAATCGAGACCGTAATTAGCAATTTAATATAGGACGGGTGAATGTAGAAACACCGAGATCATGGAACTCATGGATGGATCCCCAATTTTGACGACATGCTTGAATTTTGCTCTAGCGATTTGCCGTTTGAAGAATCTGGAGGCACGATTATATTTCCTCTTCAGAACTAACGCATTGGCCCAAGCTTGATAAGCCTGCCGTTTGCCAGCTGCCGCAGCCCTGACAGACGCATCAAACCACGGCCGCGATCTGCCACCAAGTGGTACCACAGAGCTTGGTACAAATAGTTCCATGCCCTGAAGTATCACATCAGCTACAGCCGCAGCGCAGTCACTAGGATCATCGGAAGGGAAACAAATCAGCCCCCATGGGTAGGATGCAAAAAAGGACCGCATTCCATCCCAATCTGCTGACTTGTAGTGCCAAACGCGTCGAGTCGCAGGTGTTGTGCGAGCCGAACGTTGAATGGGCACTACACTCCGTACCAGACAATGATCAGAGGACCCTAACGGAGCCTCGACAGTGACCTGGTACTTTCCGGGATGTGTAGTCAGCAGAAGATCCAACAAAGAGGGCATATGGCTGTCCACGTCCGGTAGACGAGTGTGCGTCTTGACCAGTTGGGACAGACCATTTGCCAGAGCAAAGTCAAACTCAGATCTCCCCGCGTAGTCGGTGGCACGTGACCCTTACCAATCGGCATGGTGCGCATTGAAGTCCCCGAGGACTAGGACTTCAGCGGAGGGAGTCTGTGAAAGCAGATCGTCAATCTTCGCCTGAACATGGCCCAAGAGTTGATCCGTTTCTGCATTACCACTATGAGACCTGTAGAGGCACGCGTAGACTCTGACATGGTCGTCCATGTCCACGCGCAGCCAGAGTACAGACAGATCCCGACCTTCAAAAACCTGAAGGCGACGGTAGCAGATATCCTTCCTTACGAACACAGATACCTCGGCGTGTGATATAAAATGGTGTTCTAGTTTATTCCCGGGGTATGACAGGTACGCTGTGTCGCTAGGTTGAGATATCTGCGTCTCCGTCAGAAACAACAAGGCCGGCTGCGCCGTCTCTAGATGATAGTGGACGGCGTTCAAGTTGGAACGAAGTCCCCGGATGTTGCAAAAGTCCACATTTAGAGTGGGTCGGGGTGCCGCTGCGTTGACTCGTCGTTTGCCCTCAAAAAACACAAAAGGCGATACTTTGCCCGCCCCAGATACGACGGGCAGCCCGAGCAAAATCCGAGAATCATTTCCCCGATTTTGCTCGGGGAGGGGGTCCCCGGCTTCATCAAAGCCGGTACCCTCCTGGGGTATTTTTCTTTTGGGCATCGCTTTCATGTTTGGCGGGGGGGGGGGGGTTTGGGCTACCGGATTCTCTCACTACCCGACGGAACATAACCAAATGAATTTGGTTACTACGCGTCGGTCTTCTGAGAGATGGTGGTCTTTCCCCGGTCGAGCCAGCCCAAAACGAGCTGTAGTCGGATAATTACAGCTAGGCTCTACCACCAGCATGAATTTGGTTACTACGCGTCGGTCTTCTGTGAGAGGGTGGTCCTTCCCCGGTCGAGCCAGCCCAATACGAGCTGTAGTCGGATAACTACAGGTAGGCTCTACCACCAGCATATATTATTTGCTGTTTTTTTTACACTTATTTTAGTACCATCACACTTACCATTATTTCTAAAATGAATTACCTGAATAAAATATATACAATGTTGGGAAAGTTTATTTATTTTATATGATTTTTAACCAAACAAAACCTAATTTGGTAATAATTTAGACTGAATAAATTGTCATTTTTATTGTTTGTTTTTCAGTTTTTAAGTTTTTAAGGAAAACTTGTTATGCCTAATACGTATTCTTTACACCGTAACAAGTTTTACTTAGAAATAATTCTTTTTTTTGTACCGAGACAAGGAACTTCATTAGTTCTGACATTATTGCCTCTCTGAATAGTTTTGTTGACCTTATCTCAATATGATAATTTAGAATCTCTCCGTGATTATTGTAATTAATTTAATTGAATAGACTCACAGCTAAGTCATGTTTCCTCCTTTACTTATTATTAACATACTTATTTATTATTGTTATTTATCCATGTGACAACATTTTGTTTGAATTTTATTTCATTATGATAATATTTATTTAGTTATAATAGAAGTCCAATAGTTTTTAATACAAGTACATTGTACATTGGAAATTAATTTATTGTATATTTCTTCTCCTTTATTATTGAAAATATTAAATTCTGCGACAAATATAATATTTTTCTTTACTCTCATACTAGTATTTAAGTAATGATTTCACGTATAACCTTTTTGTTATATATTTCTCAAACAACATAAAAAAAGCTATTCTTATTACACTTTTTCATACATAAAGATTACCCGTCATAGGAAACATTATTACAGAAGTGCTCGTAAAACGACAGGAAAACTCAAGAGAAATTGAAAGTTCCAACAATCTATCTTTATTCATAAGCTTTTAAGGTGCAATGCTTTTTATAAAAGGCGCTTGTGCATACAAAAATACTTTTTTAGAAATTCAAAACTGTTTTTCGTGTCAGTTCTAAAGAGTTTATTCACTTATTTGACTTTTCAACATTTGCATTATAAAGGATACCACAACCTAACAGTTAAGTGATAAGAATTTTATAAGCTTAACCGTTATTCACATATATCTTCTCGTATTCATATTTGTATTTGCGTTCGTGTAAATATATATCAGAATATGTATCATGTTGTCTCTTTTAAAATGTTAACTCTAATAAAAAGTAAAAAAAAAATATTATATACGTTTTTAAACTATGAAAAGAAATAAATGTTAAAATTTCAACACATTTTGTGTAAAATATCCTTTTCAATAGTAGAGCGTTATACATTCCCTATAATTATAAACAGAAATTAAATTTTGTCAGAATTCTTATTTAAGATACCTGAACTTATTTTTTACAATTTACAAATAATTGTAAAAAATAACATAAACATCGTTTATATTATTAATTATTTATTTATTAACCAGACACTTCTTATTAAATAATTCTATAAAACTGTAGAATAACGAGAAACAATGATCTCTCTATTTGAGCGTTTCAGAATACCCCTTATTATGAACTGCATAACATCACCTTTCACACAGACGTCGGAGCACTGAATTACAGACGTAACGGATTCACTCTCAGAATGATAAATATGTTTAAAATGGATGTCAATTCTATTAGTCTTATAATTCTAATAAATGACATGGATATATCACACGTTACTATTATTTCCGTTACTGCAGTGTCATTGATTTTAGTTCGCGTTTCGCATTTCGCGTGTGTAATTTCAAAGTTAATAAATATTTATTACCTCTGAAGTTATTACCACTACGTTCTATTTTACATAATATTACGTTGACATCATTCCTTTACTAATTAAATAAATATATTTCAAAGTCCATTCTTTTAAATAAATATTAAATATATGTCTGATATTTTGGACATCGTACATAATTATTATTGATTTATTTAAACTCAAAAAAGTAATTAAAATCGATAATGTTAAGAAGCCTTGAACTTAGTTAATCACTGTAAGTGGTTAATAATTTATTTATTCTGTCTCATATACTTAACATGTCATGTCATGTCATGTCAACTTATGTCAACTGTTTTTAACCATATGTTATTTAAGTATTAGTAGTATTATATGATATACTTCCACTCACAAAGTCCTACTGTTACTGTTTTTTTTTTTCTTTTTTTTTATACCCTCTGGGTTAGTGCTTGACTACATTCCACCTGATGGAAAGTGGAAATGTAGACATAGATGGTAAGGCGCATTAACCCAGTAACCTATTCACTCTTCTCTTGAAAACACCGACGCAGGCAACCTGTTCCAGTCCTTCGCTGTACGAACTAAAAAAGACGAAGCAAAGCGCTTTGTTCGGGCAGGGGGAATGTCCACAGCGTAAGGATGGATATCTGCCGTGCGTCGGAATGTCCTATGATGGAAGGGGGATGGTAGTATTAAATCATGTAATTCCTGCGCACACTCACCAAAATGTATCCTATAGAATACTGAGAGGCTAGCAATCCTACGCCTGTGTTCAAGGCTGCGGAGATTGGCTTCAACCAATTCAGGGTGACCTATAAGCCTCTTTGCTCGCCTCTCAATTGAGTCCAGAACCGCAAGATGAGACTTAGCGGCACCAGCGAATATATGCCCACAGTACTCCACACACGACCGGATCTGTGCTTTGTATAATACAAGTAGCTGTCCCGGTGTAAAGTACTGACGGACCTTCGCAAAAACGGCAAGCTTTCCTGCAGCTGCTCTTGCTCTGGACTCAATACACCGACCAAAGTTGAGGTTCGAGGAAATCTCTAAGCCTAACAACTGAAGCCGGTCACTTTATTCCAAAGATACACTCTGGAAAGTAGGAGCCAAGGTGAAAGGGCTCCTTTTGGCGGTGAACAGATACGTCTGCGTTTTGGTGGCGTTGAATTTGACAAGATTGGCTTTGCCCCATGCGGAGACTGCCTGAAGTTTGTCATTCAAACGTTGCACCATGGCTTCTGTTTCAGACTGTACTTGATCTCTACTAGCCTGCCTAATCGGCAGGTATCTTTCTACAACTGTGCTATCGTCTGCATACCCATAGATACCGGGCTTCAGCAGATCGTTAATGTGCAGCAGAAAGAGAGTTGCAGAAAGAACGGACCCCTGAGGCACTCCGGCATTTATTGTTAAGGGTTCCGAGGAACACCCGTCGACAACTACTCGGAGTGATCTTTGGTTCAGAAAGTCCATTACCCAGCCAATCAGACCAGGAGATATGCCGTATGTTGAAAGCTTGCTTATAAGGCTCGCATGCCAGACTCTGTCAAATGCCTTCAAGACGTCAAGAGAGACGGCGACCGCTTCTCCGTTCTTCTTGATGGCCTTGCCTAAAATGTGCGTAGCGTACACTAGAAGGCCCCCAGTGGACCTATTTCGGCGAAACCCGTACTGTCGGTCATTGAGGAGATCGTTACCTTCAAGGTACGCTAAAAGGCGCGTGTTCAATACACGCTCCATAATCTTGCAGAGTATGGAGGTGATTGAAATCGGTCTATAATTGGTAGGATCGGCACGACTGCCTTTTTTGGGCACTGGTTGCACGTTAGCAAGCTTCCAAGATTTCGGCTCTATTTCAGGCTTGAAAGAGAGGCGATACAGACGTGTCAATACAGGAGACAACTCAGCTGCACATGTCTTGAGCAGAATGGCTGGTATACCATCAGGACCACTGGCTTTATTTACATCAAGACGACACAATGCTCTCCATATCTCTTTGTTAGTGATGCGGATTTCAGGCATCGAAATACCGCAGTGAGGAAAATGTGCTGGAGAAGCATTGCCAGTGTCTAGATGTGAATTACCAGCGAACAGAGAAGCAAATACATTCGCTTTCTCTGTCGCTGTATGGGTCAGAGATCCATCCGGCTTCAGCAGAGCAGGTAGTGAGGGTTCGGCATGACCACATTCGGCATTAAACCATGAGCGAGCTTTGCCACCGATGGGTACGTCAGCAAAAGGAATGAAGTACTCCATTGCCTGATGTACCACATCGCTTATAGCATCAACGCAACTCGACGGATCCAAAGAAGAAAAGCAAACCTGCCGCCAAGGATAAGATGCAAAGAAGTGCCGCATCTAATCCCAATCTGCTGACTTGTATTTCCATACTCGCCTAACACCAGATGGTTCGAAAGCTGGTGGGGAATATGTTAATACAGATTTCACCAAACAGTGATCGGAGGTTCCCAAGGGGGAGGTCACCTCTACACAATACCTGTCCGGATCAGTTGTCAGCAAAAGGTCCAGGCAATTGGCTGTATGGCCTACTACATCTGGTACCCTCGTCGCTTGCCTCACCAGCTGAAAGAGGTCGAAAGACAACGCAAAATTCCGCGCTTCTCTTCCAGCATGGTCGGTCTTCTGGTACGGGAACAGCCAGTCCTGATGACAGGCATTAAAGTCGAGCTGCACTGAAGGTTACTGATGCAGAGTCATATCAGCAGCCTCACCGAGATACTCAAATAATTTAGTTGTCTCCTGATCACCGCTGCGCGAATGGTAGACACAGCAATACAGGATTTTTTCGTTTCCTGTGTCTACTAAAATCCATAAGGAAGAAAAAGTAGGGTCTTCAAGGTGACGGAGACGCAGGATACAGAGGTCGTTCCGTGCGTATACACAGACCCCGGCACGTGAGCGAAAGTTGTACTCTAACGAGTAATCGGGATGATCCAGGTACGCAGCGCTTAGAGGACATTGTATCTGTGTCTCCGTCAAAAAGAGCAAGTGCGGTTGCTTTGTCTCCAGGTGGTGGTGGATAGGTAGGAGATTAGAGTGCAAGCCCCTGATGTTAGTGAGGTGCACTTTAAATGAGGAGGAGTGCAACCGATGTAAAAACTTCTTCTTTTTATTGGACTTTTTCATAAAAAAATAAAATAAAAGAGTGAATAGGATGAGAAATGGCAGTTGAACGAGGCGGTACGTATCACATCCGGCGCTGAAATTGGTGATGTCATGCCACTGGGAGACTAGTCTGGAGACTGCGGGGACGCCCGAACCCCGCAGGGATCGCCATCGGGCCACCTCATCTGGTCACCAACCGGCACGATGGAGCCACCCTGGGATTTTACGCATCTGGCGGGGCAGCCTTTCGTGGGTGGCTGACCCACTAATTGCTCCCCCAATTATCTGCGGGCGGCCAGCGGAAAGCCGTTGCTTCGGATCCCGCTACCCTCCTCGACTAGGCACCCGACACAATAAGCACCAACTCAACGCCAACCGGTTCGCCAACGCAACGCAGCTGTTCAGACCCATTTCCCATATATAAGGCTTCATCGAACAACGTGCCGGAACACGACTAGGTCGCTTTGCGGCACGACTTTGCTCGATGGGTCGTAACTTTGCCGGCGAATCGATGTTATGGTCTACCACCGTGTTCAGTGACTAATATTTTAATATTCTTCATATTACTTAAAAAAATAATATCGATTCGAATACTAAATTATAATTATTACTTTGACTCCTACATTGTAATTTATAATAACTATATATCTCAAACTGATAAGGTACAGTTTTCGATTTATCGATATAACCACTACACATTGTAATTACTTCAGTAACCATAAAAACTTTTAACTCACCACTTGTATTGAGATAGAATCAATTACTTTGATGTTTTGTTACAGCCAGTAAATCGCAATAAAGTTAATAAAGGTACATGATACATATTATTATAATTTGAATCTAATCAAAATTCTAAGTAGTTAATCGCACAAGTACTTGAAATCCCTTTTAGACTTGTATTTTTGTAATTTATCTGATATGGGGACCCTTAAGTACTGACAAGACATTTATACTCATATTTTGTATGTTATATTATTATAAAAACTTTCTGTTCAGTTTTAATGACATTTTTGCAATATTTAAAATATGTTTTTTAGTAAGATGAGTTATCTTTATTAGTTAGAATATTATACAAATATTACGTGTAACAAATAAATAAATTCGTAGCTTGTTTTTGAAAATAACGGCATACGTCTAATTCTCACGCCATTTGGTGGTTAAATGAATTTCGGCACGCCATTAATGAACTCGCTATTTGCATAGTTATTCCAGGCTATATTCGTAAATGGGTGTAGACTTTATTGATTCCCAAACCCAATTAAAGGGAGGATTACTTGATATCTTTATATTAGTAAAATAGTCCCTTATTAGTCTTGACGATCAGATAAGTTTATTACTGGATATGCAATAACTTATAATAACTTTGTTCTTTATGAATTTTAACTAATAATAAATCTCAGTAACTAGGAAGCACAAAACCCGACCACGAAATAATAAAAATGCTGCAGAAACAAAACCTTTATAATTATTTGAAAACAAAGCAAAGTTTCTACATTTTTTTTATTTTGAAACATTTGATTGAATTGTATGATTACCAAAAAGTATTTTACAATAATGAACAAGTTTCAAATAAAACATTAATTGTTTTGTAAATATTCTGTATGTTTATCCATTTTTTTTAAGTTAACGAGCTTTTATTACGTTAATATCAAAACACCAATTTTATAAGATTAAGTTAAATTGTAATTAAAATAAATTTAATTTGACGTAATAGCATTGTAAATCATAGCAACTATAAAAAAAATCAGTTATTTAAAAAGGAACATTAGCACAATAAAATATTATACCATATGCTAAGACCCTCACAGCCAGTAATTTCCTTTTAAAAAATAATAGTAACAGATAATTCTAAGTGCTTCTGCCAAAACGTGCCAAGTGCGGATATTTCTGAACTAATGTTACGAACGTGTAACACAGCTCTATAGTCCACATGGAATGGATACATGGACAAGTATTAAATAGAATAAATATCCAGGTCTCTCATTGTTAAGTGAAACTGAATAATATTGAGGTACTATTTATTAGATAGATATATAGAATATATAATACTTTATCGTTTTATTAAGATAGATGCATCATGTTCCATCCAGGCTCGTATTAAAATAATAATCGTTTCATTTTCTATATATTTATTAAGATATTATTATTATTTTATTTATTTATGTTTTATTAAGATAGATGCATCATGTTTAATTAAGATATGAAATTAGTAATTGAATTCACAAAAAATATTCTCTGTCTAATTTATGAATAAAGTCTAAATTGTAACTGAGTTTTCAGACCAGTTAGACCAGTTTATAAGAGAATCCACAACAATCTAAGGCATAAAGTAAATAAAGTAATTAGTGAAACTAAAGGACTAAGGATTTATAACATATTTTAGAATCTAGTACCGATGGAGAGTTCAAATAATTTTATTTCAAACAACATTTTGAAGTGCTTTTTTATGTTTACCTATTATATAAAAGATAATTAGAATTAGATAATTTTGTTTATAAAACGAATTTTAAGCTCGTAGTTTCTTTTAATGATGGCTTATTATTATAAAATCGTTTTAACTTTCATCGTTTCGTGTTTTGAAATTATATATAATTCATATTTTCGTTTCGTAGAATACTGAATATATATTTAGTACGACTTATTACGTAATTGTGTATAGCTAAGCCGTGATATTTTTAAGTATAAGGTTTGTCAATCCTATTGGACTTTTAGATATATTGTAATATATATAACATACAAACCTTTTTTACATATTTACTCGTTGCCTAGATTTAGTAGCTGTCGATAATTTCTTATATACATTTAAGGTTGATATATAGAAACTTAAGATGTAAACTGTAAAGTTCTGAAGAAGAAACATAACCTCTTCATACCGTCATTGCACACTGGGAATGACTCTCTAGTCTGCACGGCCAAAGAGAAAGCCGAACTCTTGGGCACTCTTGCCTCAAACAGAACTTTGGACGACCAAGAGACGACACCGCCTACCATCCCCCGGTATCACAGCTAAATGCCGGAAATAGTTTTTCGACAAAAAACCAACCAAAAACGTAAGTCGGATGACATTTCGCCAATGGTGTTACATTATATTTTCATTATTGTAATTTAACTACAGAGAGGAGAGAGACGTCGAGAAGTCAACTTTGAGGTTTCCGCTCGTGCTGCGTAAGTATTTATTAAAAAATAAGTAATCCTGACATGTTTAAACTTTTACGGAATTTTAAATAGTTACTTATTTATGATTAGAAGGAACTCCCCATAAATTTTGATAGTCTGTAAGGTTATAGACAAAATCACGACATAAGGAAATAAATAGATTTCATGGTGAAGATGAAGAAGAACGTGTTCAGGTGGTTTGGGCACGTCGAACGAATGAGTGATGAAAGAATGGTAAAAAAGATTTATATAGGAAAAGTGAGCGGTAAGAGAGACAGGGGGAGGCCTCGAGTGACGTTCGAAAACACATTAAGATACTGGAAGAAGGTCACGTAAAAAGCATGAGGATCCCCCGGAGGGCTTGTATTAGGAGGTATGCAGGGACCGTAGCGTTAGGCCGTCGTTTCTGGCTCCGTCGTTTGGCTACCCCGCAAGGCATATGGCGTGAAGATAAATAATAAAAATAAGAAATAACGGCACAATACTTTAAATAAAAACGACATTTATTTTGAATTCATCTTTATTTAACATATACTATACAATTTTATGTGAACTAAGATTAATATACAAATTACAAAATTATATACAGACAAGCGTTTACCCCATTATCAATAACGATTCAATGTTACCTTATTATATTTACATCACATTATATATATTTATGTATAGCAATTTTATTTTATGTATTTTTACTACAAATATGGACATGCTTTTAATTAATATTCCATAGATATTTACAATATTTTGGAAAAACATTTGATGTTTCAGCTGATGTATTTAATATCGAAAAGTAAAAAAAAGTAAATATCTTTGGTCATTAAAATAAAATGTTCATAATTTTTGTTTATTAAAGTTATTTTTTATTAAGAAATAAATTATTAAAATGTGGAGGTACTTACAAATTATAAGAAAATATTGATTTTTATTGTAATCGTAAATCTTTTTTTTAAACTAGAACATCATTCAGCCTGTTTTATAGGTTATGAGAAAAACCCATGTTATGTAATTAAATACAGAATGCGACAGGATTCTTAAACATACATCTTTGGTGTAAGCCTACTAATAACATCTATAAATAATTACTTCTATCATCGTTTAATAAATATTATATCTATATAAAATAAAAGTTACTGCTTTCACTTTATATCCTGACCCATATTTTCTTAGGAACAGTAAGGGAATACAGTACTTCTGTATATGACGGCGTAATGCGATCTGTGACGTATATTTTGGTTTCTAACTAATTTTTTTTGATAAAGCATTGGTCCATCAATGAATTTATATGTATATATATTTATACGAACAAATAGAGGGTACTTTTAATTTTTAGAGATCGTATGCAGTGGGTGCGGGACGGGCGGGGGGTCGCGTGCGTCATATCCACGTTCGTTGGTCCCCTTGGCCTTCAGTTCCGCCTCGTTCGTACTGAGCGACACACGGGTTTCGTCGCTGTCAAGAGCTGCTCATCAGCGGGTTGTTGTACGTGCTTTGTAACGAGATGCGAATTGTGCCTAGGACGACAATTGCTTAATTATTTTCTTGTTTGTTATGTGTTTGTAAGGCTGTCAAACCAGTAATTGCTTTCACTTAAGTTACAAATAGTAATGAGTGAATCTTTTTGTTTATCAATTTTTATGCATCGTTCAATACATTTACGAGAAATTTATATGCTTTATTTGTTTTTGTACTTTGTATTACGGATAAAATAAAAACATCCATTCTTGTTGCAAGTCTCTCGTTAATGTATTAGTGTTTTAATTAGAAAAGTAATCAAAGCTACAACAAGCAAGAAGCTGACACAATATGAAGCAAAAGAAAACATTTTTGTTAACGACCGATGACTACGAGCGACCGATATCTGAAAGAGCCTAACTACAAAAATTGAAATTTTGATACCAATCCGCATTGCAAGAGGCTGATAAACATTTAGTAGTTTTAGTGCATTATCTTTACCAACTTGCAGGATTGGACCCCGGGCATCTCCTAAGCGTGAATTTTATTTGCGTGAATCATATGAGGAGTGCCTGGAGGCTTTTTGATGAATTTTGTAGTTTTGATTGTTGTCTTGAATAAACCTATGCAAAGAAATATCTTATATCTAATAAAAAAACATATTTATTAAATATTTTTATTAATATATATTAAAATTTTAAATATTAAATTTTCCAAAGACATTGTAAGACAAATATAAAAATATTTATATAGTATTAATAAGTCATTCTTTTCATTTTTATTTTATATAATTGGTAATTATTTATTTGCAAACCATAACATTATTAGCATATACAAAGCATCAAAACCAATCAAAGGAATCATCACTATCTTAACGAAATTAACAGTTCGTTAAATTTACAATTACGCTAAGATAACAACAACACGGTATAGGAAGTAAAGTGATACTGACTGGTGCCGTTCTTCCTGGTGGGTGAAAGTGAGCGCGTGGATCGGTCCAGGCGATGACGTCTCTCTCCTAGTCCACAGCACCAGAACAGCTGTTTGAAGCCGCGACGGAACCTGCGTGAGTTGTAACTTATACTGACTTGTGATGGAAGGATATTAAAACGTACAGTAACTTGATGCTAAGTTTTCATGTACGTTTTTCAGCACAATAATATCTATCACCAAAAAGGAAACGGTTAATACAAATTTCATAGCACATCATAGATATTAAAAACTCACTTCGAGTTCATCCAGCAATATATAATAGGATTATACATAGAATTGCTCATAGCCAGCCAGTAGATGGCGAGGTATATCTCCTGTATGTATGGATAGTTGACTACGTCCGGGTAGTATGAAGTCACTACGAAGTAAACGTGGAACGGCAGCCAGCACACCGCAAATATTACCACTACCACTATCATCATCTTTACTACCTACAAGAAATTAAAAATATTTAAGTAAATACACTGTATTTTTTTTAATTGCTCTTTGGATACAATCTACAATAACGAGAACAATAATAGTTATTAATAAAAGATAAAAATGTTGATAAATTCGCAAGGATCACAACAATAATAAAACTGAATTAACCATAAAAAATGTGTGCAAGAATAAACCTTCAATTACCATTTTCATAATAAAACCTACAGAGCGATGTAATGGTCCATAGGGAGTTAAGGAGGACTTCTGCACAATTAAGTCTGAACAATTTTACTGGACGATTAACTATCTGAAATGATGGTAATTAAAAAAGATTACCCTGCGCTTGCTTTTAACGTTATCCAACTGCCGCTGCGTGCACTCTCCTATAGATTTGGATCCCCAAAGTTCCACACCCACTTTCGCGTAAGTATACGTCATAGATATGATAGGCAAGAAGTACGTGAGCACCATGAAAGCTACATTATATCTGTGTAAAAAGTTTATTTTTACGTTTGAATTACATTACATTGCTTTTGATACGATATTTATTTAAGATAACATACATATATTCAAGCTGTGATTCTGTAGTGCTGCCGTCTGGCCATTCAGGGAAGCACACTCGTCTGTGAAATTTAGTTTTCCGCTTAGCGACAATTCGAATATAAATTAAATCACGCGTCTAAGAAATAAACTTAATTTCAAGAATACGAATTAGGAGTTAGTTTTTTAATATTAACATATAATTATGTATATTTTATCAGTGTTATCATTCGATAAATGAAAAAGATAAGTAATACAGAAGTAATGAAAATAAATTTGTTGAAAGGTGATATGTATCTTATAAGGATAAACTCAGTAGTTTATAGTTTTGATAAGACTAAATGGAATAAAAATAATGCTGATTAGAACCTATCTCATCCGAATACATTAGAAATTGACTGGTTTTTACTAAGACTTTACTATCTAAAAAGTAGGACAATTTCAAAATAAATCAATAATTTTGTGCACTTAAATAGCTGACCCATAAGTACTCGGAGATGAAGAATTCTTGAATATACCTTACCTAGTAGTGCCGTCGGGCTGGTGATCCACGTCGGTGGTGAAATATATGATGTTGGGACTGCTGATGACAGAGCTGCCCGCCCAGATGGCGGCAGCGATTCCCAGCGTAGCACGTTTGCCGAGACGAGGGCGTAGCGGACTCATTATAGCCACGTATCTTTTGTAAATAATGTAATATAATGTTGGCAATAAGATTTCAAATTACATTTATCATATATCTTAAAAGTCTGTTAGTAAGATTATAATAAAACTGATAAATTAATTGATTATATCATATAGTTATTTATAATGCGTAATACTCATGATGTTTTATTTTGCGAAAATGTCGTTTACAGTGCCATTTCAAGATTCAATATTTATTATAAAATAGTCTCACGGTCACCTATTAGTAGAAAATAAAATATCTATTGCATGTTCCTAACATATAACATCATTTGAACTAGGTTACTAGGTTTGCTTACTAACGAATATTATAATTACATTATACACGAACGCTGCGAGGCTACTTCAAAGTTTATTGTTTAATCTAAAAGGCAGACATAAAAGTAACATCTACAATAGAAACAAAAGCAAGTGAGTTTCCTTAGATTTGATTGATATGTTTAAATTCAATATCATAATACGAGTATTTTGAAAAAATTATTTTAGATTTCAGTTATAAAGAAATAATCTATAACGTGCTGGAACAGCAAATACGTTATTTTTTTTTAAATATTTTTACCTTGTTTATTTATATTGTAATATAAAGAACTAATTAAGTTTGGTGGCAGCGAAGAATGCAAAAAAAACCAATTTACTTAATAAAATATATTGAAATAAAATTACAATTAATTAAAACTAAGGTAAGGTGCTTGTAAGTCAGCGATTGACCCAAGAATGAATATATTTTATCCTCGATTCCCATCGATGGTGAGAACGCAAGCCGTATGGTGTCGTCTTCAGGATACTCGAAGCGTGGTGTCAGCATTTAATCGTGTGAAACCAAGTTGGTTCTTACTATAACAATTGCCCTTGGCTATGCTTGCGTAACACCTCCCCCCGTAGAACAGCGACTATTGAAGACCTTCGTTGTAAATTGCGCTGGAAGTTCTGATTCATCCCTTTGAGTTTTTTGGATGGTGTGTTTCGTATGTTTAAGTCGGTATTTCCGGTATGCAAGGCCGCTAATTAGTACACATGCACCGAATAGTAACGTATATAAAGGTATTGTTGTATGGTAGACGCTTATATCGTTGGTCTTGCTTAAGTTTACTGGTGACTGTAGAATAACCTCTCTATTGGTAGCGTGAAGGTTAGTCAAATTAATGGAGTTTAATTTGAATATCAGATGTGCTGCTGAACTGAGTGTATTTTCATTAGGGACATCTATTATCTTCAAGGCTTGACCTTTTAGTCGATCGTTGAGGTTCGAGATGATGAATTCTGTTGTTTGAATGAAACAATCATATGGAATTATAGCGAGATAACTTCCTTTCAACATCTTGTAGATATCTTGATCGCAGGACAAGCGCACTTTAGTAAGAGTTGGAAAGCTGATGGTGTAGTGTCGATCGTCGAGTTTCTCGTAGGCTGACGTAAGTAGGGATACGGTGACTGGTTTACATTCGGGGAGTTTTTGCTGCGTAGTAACGAGGGCTGTTACACAATCCGGCGATGTACGACTATGTATGTTGTGTATCTCTTCACATAGATACCCTTTAGTGAACTTCGGGCATTCAGCCTCTATGTACTTGAAATCTTTCAAATGGATTGCAAGGAATTGGTGTTGGGGAACAAGAATTTCATGATTTTTGTTAGGGATTATGGATATCTTATATAAATTATATATTTGGGATTTTATAATTGGGAATTTATATACTATAACTATTTCATTTCCTACATAATATGAACCTAATTGTATTACGTCATAATACTCTCGGGCCTCTATATCTAGTACTTTATTACTACCATACATACTACGTAGCTTTCTAATTATATTTCTAATAGAACTTAAACTAATGACATCATGATGAGCCGTGGATGTCCTTATAAATGCTAGCACATTCTGTAACTTAGTTATCTCTTGTGACAACTTGTCAACATTATCATCGACTATGAGAATAGTTTGACCTAAATGAGCATATTGATTGGATTCATAGATACCTTTTTCCAAACTTAGACTAATGTTTTTTACTAGTTCCGCTAATTTGTTCTGATTATCTATTATTTTATCTATTATTTTAGAGTGCTGAGTTATCCAATCTTTGGTCAGGCTTACATGACTGTTAAATTCCGTAACTAATTTATTATCGTTTTCTTGCAGTGATCTTATTGCGTTATTAAACTGTAACGCATCTGTATAATCAAGATTACCGGTAATACTTTTTATTACGGACCCGAGACCATCAACGAGACCTCTTTTAGAGCGGCTAATTTCAAATGACTGCAATTGTTCTATAACGACTTGAAGCTTTTCTTTCAAATAGTTAGTATGGGGCTCAAACAAAGAAAAAGTTTTATTATTAAGATTAGAGATTATATTGCTTAATTGGATATGAACTGTATTTACTTTGTCTTGCAATTCGTGGATATCGATATACTTCAAGAATGAGTGATAATGAGACACTATGTGACAAGGACCTAGTTTAAAAGGTAAAATGCCGGGACCATCATCTAGATTTTCAAGTTTTATTTCCTGCATTAGAACCGGATGCAGGAGCAGTTGGAGTAATAGGAGAGTCCTGCAACAATTAAACGCTTTTAGGAACTCTCTTTAATCTAGACTTAGCAATTGGCCCGCCTTTTTTGCGCGTATATATATGTATCGGGAGATCAGCTATAACTGTATCATGTGTGTAACGCGGCGCTATCTTTTGACGAACAGCAAAAGGGTTTCTAATAAATATTTGTTGATCGGGAGAGAATTGCTTTTCGGGCTCTCTAGACTTATTATGAGTATTTGTTAATTCATTTCTGTAACTTAAACTAGACTCATGAATTAAATTAAAAGCTTTGGTCATTTTATTTTTATGTTCTACCATATATTGTTGGAGTAAATGGGTGGTTAAGTCTATGTCTAATGGATCTCGCGGATCAAAATGTCCAGTAATAATGTCAATTGGTCGGCATTTTGTAAAACTGTGTATCGAACTATTATATGCTAATAGGGCATAATTTATTAAATTAATAACAGATTCATTCTTAAGTTCAAGTTTTAATATGCGTAGATGTTCTAAAATTGTTGAGTGGAATCGTTCAACGATTCCATTCTCATTGGGAGTATAGGGTGCTATTCTATGGTGTTGAATTTTGTGTACTCTTACAAATTCAGCAAATAATTGATTAGTGAACTCAGGGCCATTATCTGTAACTAGAGTATATGGTATACCATGATGAGTACTAAATTTTAATAACGCCTGCACAACACTTACTGCTGTTCCATCCCTTAAAGAATATGCTTGCGCATACTTTGAAAACGCATCAATGATAGTCAAAAACTTTTCACTCTGTATAGATAATAAATCTAGGTGAACAACTTCGAAAGGCTTACACGGTGGAGGGACAGTACGAAATTGTTGTCTAATAGGGTTGCGATCATATTTCGCTTGACCACAAATTATACATTCGTTAATGAACTTGGTTATATGCTCTCGCATTTTTGGCCAATAATACCTATGAGATAGGGCGAGATGACATTCATTAACACCCCTATGATTAGTTTTACCTACGTGGTATTTGCTTATTATTTCTTGTTGTTTTAAGTATTCTTTTATGTTTTCCAATTCCTTTTTAACTAGTATTAAATTCATAGCTGAACTTTTAAAAGCTTTTTGTATTATGGGAATAACCGAGTACATTGCTAATGGGGGATTTATGAGTAACCCTGTTTTAATTTTGGGATGAACATATTCTTTGATAACATTAATGATATCTTCTTCGAGATTATTTTCTGACAATTGAACAGTGGTACGTGTGTGTGTTTCAAAAGGTTTTGAAACTATTGGTCTTCCTTTAATATTGCTTACAATTGTTAAAACTAGCTGTTTCGTGAATTTATTTAGGGGTTCGTCAGAAATCGGGATTTCCAAAATAGGATTTTCATTGTCGGTATGAACTGTTAGGGTATTAGAATTATCTCTATCAGCTTCTGAAGCTGTAATAGTGCTAGAGTCATTTTCAGATGCATTTACTGCTATTGAACTTAATTCTTCGTTATGAATTACTAAACGGGATAAGGCATCAGCATTTGTATTATATTTACCTGGCTTATAAATGACTGAGAAATCGTATTCGGATAATTTTAATCGCCATCTTGTAAGTCTCGAATTTGGTTCTTTAAGACTCATGACCCATTGTAAGGGTTTATGGTCGGTTATAATTTTAAATGTTCTGCCAAATAAGTATGGTCTGAAATATTTACAAGCCCACACAATTGCTAGTAGTTCTTTTTCTATAGTGCTGTAATTAAGCTCGCTTGAATTTAGAGTTCTAGAAGCGAATGCAATAGGTTTGTCTGAACCAATACAACCCTGGGATAATACGGCGCCTATTGCAACGTTCGATGCGTCAGTTGTCAGTAAAAACTCTTTATTAAAGTCGGGGTACTGTAAAATAGGGTCATTTGTCAATAAAGTCTTACAATGCTCGAAACAATTAATATAATTCTGATCACAAACTATCTTAGATCCTTTTTTTAAACACTGGGTTAAAGGTTTTGTTATCCGTGCAAAATCCGGAATAAATTTTCGGTAATATCCCAAAAGGCCAAGAAACCGTTTAATTTCTGTAGTAGTTTTAGGTAGCGGATAACTTTGTATAATACTTATTTTATTAGGATTGGGCTTAACTCCATCCCTACACACGACATGTCCTAAAAATTCCGTCTCTAACTTTAAGAACTCAGACTTATCCATCTGGATCTTGAAGTTAGATTCGCGCAAACGTTTTAGAACTTTTTCAAAATTAACCATGTGTTCCTGTAATGACGTACTAAAAATGATGACGTCATCTAGATAAACTAAACAGATATCTTGTAAATCTTTAAGAATGTTGTCCATTACCCTTTGAAATGTTGCGGGAGAGTTTTTTAAACCCATAGGCATTCTTAAAAATTCATAATGGCCGTTTTCAACATTAAAAGCAGTTTTATGTATGTCAGTAGGGTCTAATTCTACTTGATAAAATCCGCTAGCAAGGTCAAGAGTGGTGAAATATTGGCATTTCCCTAATTTGTCTAATATGTCCGAAATATTGGGTATTGGATACTTATCACTAATTGTCTTTTCATTTACCTTTCGGAAATCTATTACTAAACGCCATTTGGTTTTACCCGAAGCATCTGCCTTTTTAGGGACCACCCAAATAGGAGAGCTCCACGCGGAATCCGAAGGTCTAATTATATTTTGTTCAAGCATTTTATTGATTTGACTTCTAACCTCTTGTTTATGGACATAAGGATACCTATAGCTTTTAACATGAACTGGGATCTCATCATTTGTTTTAATTTTATGCTTAATTTTGTTCGTAAATGTTAAAGGTTCTCCGTCAAGGTAAAACACATCCGAATAACGTGCACATAAGGTTTTTAAATTAGCTATTTCCTCTGGGTTCAAATGATCTGTACGGAGACGCGATAGAACTTCTTTTGTACGATCGGATAATTGTTTTAATTGCCTATATTCAATATTGAATACCTCAGCTGTAATAGGCCGATCCATTGAAAAGATTACATCATTCTTTGAATTATTTGAAATTTGTACTAAACCTCGACTGTTTTTCACATTTGTAAAGCAATCAGAAATTAAACAATTACTTATTATCTGATCAGGAACAAATACATCTCCGTCATTGGAGTTTATTGGCAATTTCACTAATTTGGATGACTGAGCTGGTATTATTTCTTCATAAAGATTTTTATTTCGAGCGTCATACATAATAATAGGCAATTCGGTATTTTTAGTAATTAATTTCTTGCGTCTAAAATCAATGTTAGTGTCCCACGAATCTAACAAATCAAAACCAATAATGCCATCAAAATAATTATGAAAATTAAGAATAAAAAAGGTTACGTCATCATTTTCTTTAAATTCCGAGAAACTAGGTAAAGTAATAGAATAGTCTTGTCTATATACATTATGATTATTCGTAACTTCAAATGGAGTATAATTAAGAGGTAAATGAGAAAAGTATTTTTCAACTACTTGAGGGGATATAAACGACTGATTGGCTCCCGTGTCTATAAGAAATTTTAAAGGTGGGTTTTGAATTTGTATATATCCGAGTTGTCTTTGAATATTAAAATTTACTTCTATTTTGGCTTTTCTGACTTCGTAGCTTCGAAAAAATTTTGATCTTTTATCTCATCAGTGTTTGAGTTAAGCTCCTCTACTACTGGAGATTCACATTGCTCATAATTTGGAAAGTAATCTCCATTTTCCTGGTAAGAGTCACAGTTTTGGTAGTAATCAGTATAGTCATAGTCGTAATAGGGTTCATAGTCACATTCATAATTGTTAATTTCTCGAGTTTTAAAGTAATTATTTGGGGGCGGGTTGCCACTTCTACGCCAGTCGTGCCCAGACAATGGTAAGGGTTTAGGCACGAAGTGACTAACACCACTCATAGGACGAGGTACATTATTAGAATTATTATTCGGTTGCATGAATGGTCTATTTGGAATCCTAAAAACGTTACTGCTCGCATTATAATTTGGAGGTGGAGCACGGAATATTTGTTGAGTCCTTGTGGGACCACGAAATTGTTGCGTTGGAGGCATATTAGATCGCCAACCTTGATTTTGTTGATGGTTAAATTGATGAGGACGCGAGGGGCCTGACATATTATATGGTTGTTTAAAAGAACTACCATTGAATGCATTACCTGTATATTGCATAAAATTATTTAAAGGCAAATTAAAATGAGATTTTAGTGACTGTTGATTATTCAAATTATCCTTTTTATTAGGTAAACCCTCAGCACGCTGCTGCATATATAATGTATTAAGCTCTTCTTGTACGAATTCTAAAGCCTTTTCTATCGTTTCGGGACGCATGCAACGTATCCTAGAGCCTAAGGGGTCCTTAAGACCACGCAAGTAACACTGTAGAGTTAATTTCTTATAAAGATTACGTTTAGCTTCAACTGTAGTAGCCACGGTTTCATGCAACGTAACGTATGTCATGATAGTGCTGAATAAATTTTGAACACGTTCGTAAAATTCCTGTGGGGTTGAAGACCCCTGGGTTTGTAATGATAAATCGTTAAATAAAGCGGTCTCGTCTCGATGGTCAGCAAAATTATTAATAAGTGCACTACGAATACCGAACCAATTTTCAGGAATACCGTTGGAATTTATCAATCGAGCTGCAGAGCCTGTAATCTTATTTAATATACCATTAATAAGGGCCAAATTGGTTAACTCATAACCCGGTTCTGTTTTAAAATATGCAAGTACTAATTGATCACATAAATTTATAAATCTTGTTAATACATGGGGGTTACCGTCAAAATCAGGCAAAACTCTAAGTGACTTGTATATCTCACCCATTTGATCTTGAGACATTTTAATATTAGGTATAACAATTTTTTTTAACTGTCTAAATTCGTCTATAGTATCGAGCCTGCTAGATCTACCCTTACACAAACTACGGCTACTGTTTTCTCTCGGATGAAAAATTTTGAACACTAATCTAACACTCTAAAAATTATATATAATAGTATTTATATATTAAATTACTTGGACAATCTAATGGAATAATAAAATAAATTGAAAGGATAAGAATAACGTTAAAAATTAGGATAGGTAAGGACTTGAAAGATTCAGAGTACTTACATGAACATGATTTTCTTTGCCGAATCGATTTTCGGATTCACCTCTGCTGGCCTCCACGATGTATGTAGATTCGGATACTCGAAATCGGTTAGTCACGCGGGATCTCGCACCGATATTAGGGGAAATCTTGACGCGACGCGTACCGAATATATCTCGAATATCCTACCGACTGCGCCAATTAAGTTTGGTGGCAGCGAAGGATGCAAAAAAAACCAATTTACTTAATAAAATATATTGAAATAAAATTACAATTAATTAAAACTAAGGTAAGGTGCTTGTAAGTCAGCGATTGACCCAAGAATGAATATATTTTATCCTCGATTCCCATCGATGGTGAGAACGCAAGCCGTATGGTGTCGTCTTCAGGATACTCGAAGCGTGGTGTCAGCATTTAATCGTGTGAAACCAAGTTGGTTCTTACTATAACAATTGCCCTTGGCTATGCTTGCGTAACAAACTCTAATTCAAGAAAAAACATAAATATTATGATTAACTTACAACAAAGACATACTATGAGAAAAAAATTACATTAGAAAAGAAGGAAAATTAGATATTGTTTGCTGTTACATTAAACGGCCGTCAATTTGTTACCGAGTAAATGTTATAGATTTTCATATAAATATAAAGATAAATTTTTCTCATGGTGTTTTTTATTTCTTAATTTTTTACAAATCTTTAAAATCAAAATTATTTGATATGGAAGATCTTCAAAGTGGTTTAAAACAAAGGTTTTACTTGTCGATACACATTGTACGTTGAATGTGTTAAAAATGCAAATGAAATATGTAACATTATTTCTTAAGTAACTCAGATGCATGTGGGTTCCTTACCGGTCCACGCTGATAGCCATGAGCGTGAAAACGGACGCGGATATGCTGAGTACTGCGATGAACTGACAGAATTTGCAGTAGAAGTGTCCGAAAGGCCAGTCCGAGTACAGCATGTAAGTGAAGTTGAAAGTTACGTTGAGGGTTGACACCATCGCATCTGCTACTGATAGATTCACTGCAAATAATATTATTATGAACTTATTTAAAGTGAAGATTAGGAATATTATGTAATTAACAATATCAAGAGTCCTTAGGTATTTATTTAAAGCTTCTATTTAAGTTTATAACAGTACTTTGATTACTAAGGGTATATTATACCAATTTATATATTCAACACCAAAACATTAAAAATATATAATGATTTGAATTGATATATGAGTTTTAAGAGGTGCTAAATAAAAAAAAACAACAAGTCATTGAAATATTACCGCTCTGAATTAAGAGAAAAGAGAAGCGAATACAAAAAAAATAAATACAATTCCTCAACTAACCAAACAGTAATTAATTAAACTAGCCTGGTTGTTACTTACACTTAAGTATATGTATTTTAATATAGTTTATACATTTCTTGAATAGTTGGTATATTCATTCAAGGTTAAATTATAAGCAGTTTTAATTTAGGAAAAATATTAACGAGAGAAAATTTTCAGCCTTTGATTTATAATAATGTTTATTTTAATGTTCACTTCAGTTACCGTTAATGGTTGAGAAAATTCAAGACATTTAATAGAACGTTTTTCACCAATTAACGAGAGGATGCTGATAAATTTGATTTGATATTTATGAGGCTTTCTATTAGCAATTTAGTGATCGATTATCTTTAGACTAAGTTCCACTTTGATAAATATTAAAATCTTTATATTGTATAGATAGTTGTGAGAAATACATTTTATTTGAGTCTTACCTAGAAAGTAATTTGTGACACTTCTCATTCGTTTGTTAGCGAGGACTATCCACACTACTACGAGGTTTCCCACTGTGGCCACCACCACCATGCCGGCAAAGAGGACCGTCCATAGTACCTGTCTCCACCATGGTAGAATAAAGGACTGGAATGCCTAGGAGACAATTTAATATGCCGTTTGATAAATACTCGTAGATGCTACTTTTCATCACCCTTTTATTAGTTTCATCTGTATGTAATGGAATCTTTATATTTACCCTACTCATTTTGTATGGTCAGTTTATTTAAAAACTCTGTACAATTATGAAGAATCGATGATAATACACGATTTCAATAATTATATCACCTTGTCCTCACAGAGATAATCGTGATTAAAGATCTGCGTGGTTTTTAGTATTGTAAACTATTTAAATAATCATCACTTCTATTGTCTATTTAGTTTGTGTTACTTGGAAGTCCAAGCAATAGTATTATGTAATTTGTTCATATACCTTATACTACTACATAGATACTACCATTACATATGTAATCATTACAATCCACCAAAAATACGGTAGATTTCATAATTTGAGGCTCTTATTTATTTAGTATATATAATATGTAATTTACAAAGTATTTTGTAGACGTTTAATATTTTATTTTATATACCTGTGTATTATTATTTTGTGTGTAGTTAATATATCGCTTGTCAGCTTCATCGTAGACGCTAAGATTGTTCTGCGTCTCAGTATACAGCGTGGTCCAGTTGGAGGACAGTGTTGGAACTGAGTCTTCCAGCATTATTGCATTGCAGTACCTGTGGACGTGTACATTTTCCATTATTTATTAATACAGACTAACATAGGATGAACAGATCACAAAGGAAAGATAATCGAATCAAATATAATTATTCAACTATGAAATGAAACACAGTAATCTAAACCATTGCCACAGTAACCACAATAATGTATTATTAATATTATTTTGCTGGTTTTGGTTTATATAAAAGTTTTTATATCCTATCATAGCCATTTATAATGTAAAGCTTGTAAGAAACTGCATCTGAAAATTTTAATATATATGTAAAGATAAATATAAAGCTTAACATTCAAAGACAATAAAATATTTGTTTCACATTTGGCTGTGTCGTACAAACTGAATAACGAAATCTGTTATGTTCTTTTATTCGCGCCTCGCGAGGTTTGTTCTTTTATCGGGAAATAATAAAAGAGGATTTTTGTACTTATTGTTTTATGTTTTATAGGCATTGAAGAGGAAAAATGTCTCACATTCTTTTTCCTCGTCAATATATATTACTAAATTGATAAAATACTTCCGCAAGTTATGAATTAATTTATTTTATTAATGCGGTATTTTTAAATACAGCAACTCCATCAATGTTTTAAATATATTTGTGCAACTGTTTTTACTGTGTGAATGGTAGGCGAGTATTTTTTGTTTAAGTTTTCACAGTTCGAAATTCAGCTTTTGCAGGTTCCTTTTATTTGTTAGTATTTTCTAAATGAAAATACTAAGTAAAGCATATATATATATAAAACTTTAAAAACTTTTATTTTGGAAAAGAATATGTAAGAAAGTTTAATTATAAAAAAAATCTGCTGTTGTGCTGGAAGTTGTCAACAATGAGTCGAAATTTTAATCGTTTAGATTAAAATTTTCTTTTAAGGTTTCATTTGAGGCGAAATTGTACAAGAAATAACATTTTAAAGCTTATTTAATATTTTCAAAAATCTCATAACATATTGTACAATTGCTTTAATGTACATAACAATGTACAGTTTCTATACAATTCATAGAGTAATTTTGAACATTAAAGATTACTTACGGAAATAGTAGAAGATATTATCTTTTATGGGATTCAAGAGTTTTGGGTGGAGGAAATATAGTGTACCACCAAGTGTAGAGTTGGAAGTTTCTCATCGTATCAAAGTATATAGGTTACGAATTAAACTGTGTCACTATAAATCAAACCTAAATTTACATTGGTAGTCACTACTGTTTAATCACAATACGGTCTATCGGTCTTATAAGGCAGTTGGGTAGAAAATTGCTAAGGATTAAGACTGATATTTACGACATTAAATATATATATATTTAATAAACAGTGTATTATTTTTTGTTGGCTACTGGCGAATTTAAAAACTATTTACTAAATATTTGTGATGAGGGAGCCGGGTGTTGAAAATTGTGACTTCAGCGGTTGCTGACGTCACTGTTTCTAGAAAGTTCGATGGTAATGGGCCTTCGTTATCAGAGGTGGGACCTACTTCTGCTGGATCATCCGATGCAAATTCGATGCAAATGATGAAATACATGACGGATCGTATTACGGTGCAACCTGAATCGAGGGTTAAAATTAACGATGTTTTCTTGCTGTCATACGATCCTGATTATTGTGGGGTCGTATAACTAAGGATAAATTGTCAAATGATGATGCGGTTGAGGCTGTTATTGGATGTGTTGGAGACGAGTGTTTACGAATTGAACTGCTGAAAGCTAGGGCAAAATCGGTGCCAGAATTGATTTCGGTAGCTTCTTCCATACGCAAAGTTAAACATTCTGTTCGGAGCAAATCAAGTGGGCCGCAGGGCATTTCCAAGCTACCTGGTTTCTCTGAATGAACCTCTCTCTTTTGTCAAATTTGTAAAAAGCCTGGTCACGAGACACGCAACTGTCGTTATCGTGATAAAGCCAATGCAGTTCAACCGCAACATCAGGAAACTACTGCCGCTAAATCGAATGTGAACAGGCCAACGTGTACGTTCTGCTCAAAGGTCGGTCACACTTACGAGACATGTTACAAACGAGAATGCGCTGTTGTTTCAAACATTAATTTTGTAGGTTTACCAAAACTGAATTCAATGCCAGTCACTATCGGTAATTTGAAGCTGAGTGCGACGTTTGATAGCGGGGCGGAATGCTCTGTTATTCGCGAGTCTCTAGTGGTTAAGCTACCTGGTAAGCGAATTGACGTCATCAACTATTTAAAAGGAATCGGACGGATGGACGGAGCGGATGTGTTCGATAACTTACGAGTGGAACTTACATTTCACGTACTACCGGATTACGAATTGTCTTCAGACATCCTTATCGGAATGAATCTTATTGAGAAGACTAATTTGAGCGTGGTAGTAAATTCTCAGGGAGCAACTTTGGTTCATCAGCCCGCGGTCTACCACAAGCGATCTCAAAACGAAAACTTTGATATTATCGATTGCGACTTAATTAATCAAGATCAAATAAAGGAACTTAAAATCTTACTAAATTAATACGAGCACCTTTTTATTCGCGGCTATCCACACGCGCGTCAATACAGGTGAACTCGAAATACGTCTTAAAGACCCAAATAAGTGTGTCGAGCGTCGACCATACCTATTGAGTCCAGTGGAGCGAGAAAAGGTGCGCGTAATTGTTAACGAGTTGCTTGAACAAAACATTATGTGCGTGGTTTACCGCGAGTTAAACAGAAATACCTTGAGAGATCACTATCCGTTGCCGATCATATCCGATCAGATAGATTAACTGTCTGGAGGTATTTTCTTCTCAACATTTGATATGGCGGCAGGGTTCCATCAAATCCCTATTGCGGAAAGCTCGATAAAGAAGACGGCGTTTGTCACATCAGATGGCCTATTTGAGTATTTGGCCATGGCGTTTGGTTTAAGTAATGCTAATGTCGGTATACCAAAGTCTATGCTTATTCTATTCCAGGAAAATGCACCCATCGAGCTGTACATGGATGCGAGCCACGGCTACGGAGCAGTGCTGGTCCAGGTCATCGGGAATCTTCAGCATCCATTCGCAAACATGAGCCGGCGCACCACTGACGCCGAGAGTCGTTACCACTCTTACGAGCTCGAGACCTTGATAGTGGTGAGAGCTATCAAACACTTCCGGCACCACCTCTACGAAAAATCAAGGTTATTACAGATTGTATTGCCTTGAAAGCATCCAAACATAAGAAGGATCTATTCCCTCGGATCTATAGATGGTGGTTTTTTTTTTAAACTACGAATTCGAGGAAAATAGAAAAGGCCAAAGGCAGACTACTTCAGCAGTAACCCGTCCAACGAAATGTCAGTCAACTTTACGACCAGAAACTGCGAATGGCTAAAAATAGAACAGCGCCGCGATGACGCCTTACATCCTCTGATCGACAGGATCTCGAGTGACGGGCCATCTGAAGGACATCTGTTGGAGGAAGGCGAACTCAATAAAGAGATCACAGACCCTACAATTGGTATATACAAACCGATAGTAGCCCCGAGTTCGTTTCAGTGAAGTCTGATAAACTCCTATCACACAGCACTTCAATATCCAGGCTGGGAGAAGACTCTTCAAAAACTGCGAGAGATCTACTTGTTAGACAAGATGACCACGAACGTAAGAAAATTTGTCGATAACTGTGTAGTATGTAAAACATCCAAAGAACACTCTGGTGCGGTGCAGGCATAACTTAACTAAAACCGACTGCACCCTTTCAAATTATCCATATGGACATCACTGGCAAGTTAGGCACTAGAAACTCTGCAGGTGAAAACGAATTTATAAAATACGTGCTGCTTAGCTATGCCAATGATGAGAACCAGAGCAGCAGTCTCTCAGCACTAAAGCGTGTCGTGTATCTCTTCGGTACTCCAGTTTAAGTTGTCATAGATGGTGGCAGATAATTTTTAGGCGAGTTTAAATCATACTTGCGACCGTTTCGCCGCAACCTACACGTAATAGCGCCAGGAGCTAGCCGAGCGAATGGTCAAGTAGAGAGAATTATGGGCACTTGAAAAATGCACTGACTATCAAAAAGAACTACGAAACCGAAAATTGGCAAACTGCCTTGGAAGCTCTGCAACTCGTGTTCAATTGCACGCCACACCGAGTAACTGGAGTAGCATCACTCGCACTCCTCACGCGACGTCAACAAACTGTACCACTTGAACTCTTACGGGTTGTGAGCATCGATGACGAGTCTATAGACTTCGAATTGCTCGAACATCATGTCCACAGAAAAATGGCAGCGGAAGCTGAGTGCGAGAAAAAGCGATTCGACAAGAACAAGGGGAAAATTCGTCCTTGCCAAAGAGGTGACTACATACATATAAAAAATAATCCTCGCAATCAAACCTCATTGGATTTCAAATATAGCGAACCGTACGAAATCTGTGGTGTCCTAGGTAATGATCGCTATATGGTAAAACCAGTGACAGGCAGAGGACGACCACGTAAAGTCGCCCACGATCAACTACGCCGAGCGCCACAATCAGGTAGTCAAGTCACCGTGTCTGTGGGATCTGAAACTAACGCTCATCAGGTCAACGCTATATCTCGCGATGAGTCGGCACAATAACAGCTGTCCCAACCGCAAGAGCAGCCCGACGTAGCAACGTTCGAGCCGATGCCGTTTACTTCCCGTGCCGGTGCATTGCTGGACATATAAACAAAAACGCGACTGGTGCAGAGCACGCACGCACGCACGCCGTGTCGACGTAAAATCATTTTAAGTTAATTATTTTAAGTTAGACTTTTAAAGATTACTTTGTTTACGGAAATCACGTGGTAGGAAATGTTGTGTTGTTGTTGAGTAGTTTAATGTTAATTAGTCTATCCGATACAGTTAATCGGATCTTTTAATCAGTTTTATGTTGTTGTAAATTTCTATTACAATTTATTATAAATATTACTTTTATAAACTGAATTTTTGGACAATTGATTTAAAATGGAACATTCGCGTTACTACGCGAATCTTAACATCGCCACAACAACTAAAATGTTTTGTGGCAAATAAATCAAATTATTATGAAATCGTTGTCCAGAAATTATAAATAGAATTTACAAATAGTTTTTGTTGATTTTTAATAAAGATTAAGTGTTTTTTTATAAATGTAAGTGTTTTTCATTAAATAAAGATTGTCTTTAAAAGCGCCAACAAAGATGGCCGGTGCCATTATTGTTGGAGCTTTGGTTGAAACAAAGTGTCAGTTTTTAAATAATAATCAATTATATCTGGTGAGTTCTGTATTTGTTATTTTAATTGTGACTTCAGCGGTGCTGACGTTACTGTTTCTAGAAACTTCGATTATAATGGGCCTTTGTTATATACATATATTGAATATCTTTATGTATGTTTGTGTTTTAATACAAATTCTCAAAGAGAAAATTGTGGTAGCCCCTATAGAGGCATAAACCATTTTGTTTTGGACGTAGTACGTGAAAGTGTTAGCAAATGGAAAAATCAGGTCAGTATTCATTCGTCCAACACATGGAAGAACACATTAGAACACATACGAGCGAATTAATGGAAGGGTCTATATAACTTGAGTTTTATTTCATTTGATCGTTTAAGAAAATGTTATTTTTTTCCAGCATAATGTTTCCTAAGTAATATATCTAAATCAGGTGGTATTTTATTAAATAATTTAAATAATTATTCTTTAGATATAATTGCACCATCAGAGAGTAATACCCGCATTGTGTAATCTCAAAATACACCAAGGCTTGGCACAACAATCAATAAACATTTTCCAAAATCAAACCCGCTATCGTTGGCTGAGCAAGGAGTGTTACTAATTACTAGATCAAAGATCAAAGAATTTATTCATACAATTTTGATAATTCCTTAATGACTATTAATCAAGCTAATCTGTAATTAAATTCATAATAACATTAATTTACGTTTAGTGAGATTACTAAACGTAAATTAATTATTTTTTTATCTTAAATTTTATTTCAGAAGTTTTTGCTTAAGATTGAAAATATTGAGTTAAATAAGCGTTCATGTGGAAATGTTAGTGCAAAAAACACTAGAGATTGATTTACACAATTACATTGAAGACGGTCTCGGAGATTGTATAGGCTACGGGTTTAGAAGTAGGGAACACTTCAACAATCACATACGAGAATTGTTCCTATTGTCTTTTCTATTTAAACTTAATATGTCGGAACTTAGAGGGAATAAGAATATATAAGAAGGCGTCAACTACTGCCAAATCTTTGTACTAATAAATCGTTCACAAAAGTTTTGTGATATTTATATCTTTTTCTATAGCACTTTTACTGTTAATAGGATATGATGTATTTTAATTATCAAAACAAAAACTTCTCAACGAAGTAAATACCGAGTGACGAAAGCGAATCCACTGACAAAACTCCTGATATGAATTTTGCGACGAAAAAAACCACGAACATTTTTATTCACAAACGTAAACAAACACAAAAAATGTGAATGTGCTCGAAACGTTGCACAAATTGCATTTTTGTTTTTATTTTATTAGATTGATCAAGGCAATTTGGTAACGTTCCGAACACATTCACATTTTTTGTTTGTATTTTTTTTGTTTGTTTGTTTGTTTGGCAACGTTCCGAACACATTCACATTTTTTGTGTTTGTTTACGTTTGAGAATAAAAATGTTCGTGGTTTTTTTCGTCGCAAAATTCATATCAGGAGTTTTGTCAGTGGATTCGCTTTCGTCACTCGGTATTTACTTCGTTGAGAAGTTTTTGTTTTGATATCAATAGTTTTGTAAAAGGATTGGAAACAAAATGCTGTGCGATTATTTTTCATGCAAATATATACTCATTTATTTGACCAACACATGGAACTATTTATAATGACATGAGGGACTCTCGTAGGGCCTTTAAAAACAAACTAAAATGGTGCCAAGACAATTCAGAACAGATTAAAATGGACATACTGGCTACGTCATATAGAAACAAACATTTTGGAAAATTCTGGCAACAAACAGACAAACTGAATACAAGATCGAATATTCCAGCTGAAGTAGGGGGAGTGAGCGGTTGCCGTAACATAGCAAATATGTTTAAAACACAATTTAAAGTGGATCCCTGTGAGATCAATTTCGCCGAGGCTGGCAGGGGGGATATCATAAATAATGGGGAAAGCTTTGTACGTTTCACGTCTAGCGAAGTAGTAGATACAATAATGGGTATGAAGCGTGGAAAGTCGCCTGGACATGATGGCCTGAGTGTTGAGCATCTGCGACACGCTAGTGTGCACCTTCCTAGAGTCCTAGTTTTGTTGTACAATATTTGTATAGGCCACGGCTTTCTGCCGGACTCGATGACAAGGACAATAGTCGTGCCTATAATCAAGAATAGGGCGGGGGATGCGGCGGACAGAACCAACTACAGACCGATATCTCTTGCTACCATCATAGCCAAAGTGCTTGACGGCTTGCTGGATACTCAACTTAGCAGAACAATTAACATACACGATGCGCAGTTCGGTTTTAGATCAGAGCTGTCAACTGAGAGCGCAGTATTGTGTCTCAAGCAAGCTGTAAGGTACTACACGGATAGAAAGACCCATGTGTTTGCGTGTTTTTTGGATCTGTCGAAGGCATTTGACCTCGTATCCTATAAAATTTTATGGCAGAAGCTTGAAAAGGATAGCAGTTTAAGACCGGAGTTGATATAACTATTAAAGTACTGGTATGGTGCCCAAAGTAATGTGGTAAGATGGGGTGATGCACTTAGTGAACCATATAAATTAGGGTGTGGAGTAAGACAGGGTGGCCTGACGTCACCCAGATTGTTCAATCTTTACATAAACGGGCTCATAGAGAGGCTTAGCGGGGCAGGCGTCGGTTGTTCGATAGATGGCGTAATGATGAACAATTTTAGTTACGCAGACGATATGGTTCTGTTGAGCCCGTCGGTCAGTAGTCTTCGAAGACTGATAAAAATCTGTGAGGAATATGCAAAGGAGAATGGACTGAGATATAACGCTAAAAAGAGCGAAATTTTAATTTTTCGAGGAATAAACAAACAGTTAAATTTCATTCTTAAAATACATCTGTGTGGAACTTCTCTGAAACTAGTATCTGAATTTAAATACCTTGGTCATATTGTGAATGAACGCCTGGGTGATGATAGTGATATCGAGCGAGAGCGCAGGGCTCTGTCGGTTAGTAGCAATATGTTGGCCCGTAGGTTTGCACGGTGTTCGACACAGGTAAAATTAATATTATTTAAAGCCTATTGCCAGTCCTTTTACACGTGCAGCCTATGGGAGAACTATACGCGGCGGACATATAGCGCACTGCGTGTTCAGTACAACAATGTGCTTAGGGCTTTGTTGAGGAAGCCTCGATATTGCAGTGCATCGGCAATGTTTGCGGAGGCTCGTGTAGACGACTTCTATGCGATAATACGAAAGCGGACCGCGTCCGCAATGACAAGATTACTGAACAGCTCCAACAGTCTTCTCAGCATATTGGCGTTAAAGCTAGACGCTCCCCTCTGGAGGTCCTGGGATAGTGTACACGTAGCATCGAAGCGTAGCGTATACTGACTGTAGGAGTATAGCGTTGAGTTATTTGTAGAATTAAAAAAAAAATTAGAACGATGATTTCCATGAATTTTATTTTATTTAATTTCTTTAATAGTATTTTATGATTTTAATTATATTTGATTTGAATTTAATTTATATTTATTTGAATTGAATTTATATTTAATTTTAATAATTTTATGAATTTTGTGAATTTTATTTTTCTGTATAATTGGAGATTGTTATGTTGAATACTAACTACGAGTACTATTATAACATTAGTTACTTAAGTTAAAATGTTACTAACACTTATGGATGAATTATCTGAAATAAATTGATTTATTATTATTATTATTTGAAATAGTTGCCTCTGACAAAATGAGAGTGTTTTGGCTCAGAGGATGAGCGTTGTAATGACAAAGACGAGACCTCGAGTTCGATTCCCACAGGTGCCCGATTTTTTTTTCATTTGATTTTTTCAGTTTCCATTTATTTTTTTAATTCATTGCTTCAAAACAGAATTTCTTCAGTATTCGGATTTTTTTCTGTAAATTTTGTTTTATTGTTACAGACGGCAATGCGTTAGTGAGTTTATTAATTGTTTATTGTTGTTATCATGTGTTTATTACTGTGCAACTAGCATTGAATTTTAACCGTGTTGTGAGTACGATTCTGGCTTTAAAAGTCATTTTTTGGCCATTTTTGGTCATTTTTCATGATTTTTTGAACTTCTCAGGGTCATATCTCAAAATTACGAGTTTTCCCAGATATGTGCTATATATCAAATTTTAGCTCTAATTTGGGGCTACGAATGAGGAAATTTTGGAAAAAATCGTTGGCGCTGTTTTCGAGAAAATGGCCGATATGTCCCCGGCCAGTCGGCCATTTTTTGGTTTTTGACCAAAAATGTCACGCCAAAAAATGTTTTTTCCATCAAAAGGGATATTATTCAAAAGATGAGCTTGAGACCTTTCCAATGATGCCCAATTTGTCAATGTACGTCAACTGGTTTGGGCACAGTCCCTGTACGAAAAATGGCCATTTTTGGCCTTTTGCGGGCTGGCCACGGCCAACATGGCGGCCAAATCGAAATGTCGTAAAACAAAAAAATCTTAGTTTTTGATGTACTTCAATCCCTGAAAGTTTGAACAAAATCAGTTGAAACTACGAATATACCCACACACAGACAAAGTAATCATCGATGGAGGCGCCAGTCAAAATTTTCAAAATGTCATATTTCATCAACCGGTGGTCGGATTTTGGCGTTTTTGGGCTTGTTGAAAAGGTCTCGACGAGGACCTTTAGGAAAATCTTTTTCAAGGTGAAAAAAAGTGATTTTATACTGGTGCGGACCCAAAAACTAAATTTTAGTCTCATTTTTCAAACGGCCGTAGAGGTGAGGCGGTAGGTATATTGCTAAGTGTAAATGCATTTTCTGGGTCTATGGGCCAAGGGCTTTCTAAAAATACCACACTCATACCAGAAGGTCTCCTGTATAAAAAAATCGATATTGCGCGTATATATACAGAGTTAGACTTTCAGCACTATGGGTGCTTTCGTCACTCTGAGCTAGCTAACGCCCGCTTTGATACATCTTACCGCTAAAAGTAACGTCAAGTAACTTAATACATGTGAAATATTTTGAACTCAAAAGAAAAAATATAACGGATTTATGTACAAAAGTTCGTTCAGTAATAGATGAAAGGATGAGTAATAAATTATTTCTTAAAACTAAAAAGAAACTACAAAGACGAAGGCCTAGAATAAATGTTTCACTTATGGGCAATTCGTATCACTGTTTGTAAGAGGCTTAGAGTGTGGTATATAAACTATATCCATTTATTATTTAAAAAAATGAATAGTCTTTTAATAAATAATGCGAAAAAAATAATAATTTGTTGCGTATTTAGCATTTGTTAATTACGTTACAAAATTAAGATAAATGAAGTAAAAATAAATAACAATCACATTGAGGAATGAGTGTAATAAAGTTATGATTCATTATTTTCTAATGCTTTGATTTGACTAAAGTTATTAATCAAATCAAAGCTGTCACGTCATCGTGCGATATTGACATTTTTCCGGAATCGAGTCAAAAGATCAACTTATTCGAGTAACTATAAATAGCGGACAACTCGCTTCGACAACTTACTTTTTGCCTGGTTCTCGAGTTGGGCAGTGATAAGAAAATATTTGTGTTGTGCTGTGAGGAATTATAAATATTTACTTATTATTTTAAAAAAATTTTGTTAGTCATAATAAAATATTAAATTTAGTTAAGTTTCATTATTGTGAGTGACTATAAAAAGTGAGTGTATTGAAGAACTTGAATTATTTTAAATTAATTGTTACTGATAATAAATTTGGATGAGTTTCAATTAATTAAAATTATATTTTTTTAGTGAGCTGCTGTTGTTTTATTCCTAAGGATTTATAATTGAGTGTATTTGACTTTTATTTGATAAGTATAATACTGCTAAAAGAGTTGTTGAATCTGATGGAGCAATCGTCCCGATCTTTTAAAAAACTCTTATTTAGGTTTGAATCCATCAAATACTTTACAATATTCCCAATTTTTCTTAATATAAATATAGCACAAACTGTTACGCACAAAGAAGCATATATATTTTCTAATATTTGAAATACTCGTATTTGTAAAATTCAGATTGACATTTCTATTTATAACTAGCAGACCCGGTCACGCGTTGCTGTGACTATTGTTTTTGATATATTACATTGTAGTAAACTATTTAAGGGGTAACGTTCAGAGTACATCTTTCATGAAAACCATAATGTTTTCTTACAGTCGATATTAAGCAAAAAACAAAACAAAATAATTATAATTATTTTTTAAATTTTATCCAAATTTATAACACTATTTGTAAATTACAAAGTTTTTAGTAAATAACTTGGAACACTAAACTTACGAATAATGTAGGTAGGGTAGATACCTCATTCGTAATTACTCAATTCAGTCAATAGATACCGCCATCTTTTAGAATTGTTAGGAGCTAATTGCAAAATAATAAACAAAAAAATAAAATAATATTGCGACTATGAATTGAGTTGAAAATTATTCTATCTTTTAAGTTAGGTCAAACTGTACGTGGTGTGTAAATTTATTAAAATCAGTTAAGTAGTTTAGGAGTGCATCGTGGACAAACAACGCGACACGTGGTTTATATATATTAAGAATTCTGGTGGATTTTTTTATCATTTAATATTTTAAATAATATAATAAATAAATCGTAAAATTATCCTTTTTTTAATATGTTACTTTATCATTTTATTAAGATGTCCATAATTAAAAGTATTTGGTGGTTTTTACTAATACATACAATGAAAGTTAAACTCAAAACATTTAAATTTTAAAAGATAAATCATGAAAAATGATTTTTTTTTTTTAATAAATACAACAATTTTTATACAACTCGGCAGACTTCGTTCTGTCAAATAGATTTGGAATGTGGTAGTTTATATTTCGACCTTAAGACGTTTTTACTCTGCTGATCCTCACACATCGCCCTATCATCATGGTGACGGTTCTGTTCAGGAGAATTAAAGAAAAAGGTCAGCTCGGGTGACTTAAGTATCTTAGCTTCCACGAACTTTGGTCACCCTTTTGAGACCCACTAAAAACTCCGATTGGGATGTCTGCCCGAGGGCTTCAAACCAAGAGGGGAACCTAAGGTTCAAACCTGATTGAAAAATAATCTAAAGGGATAGTGGGAACCTAAAGGTGACAAATATTTATAAAGTGGGTGCTTCAATTACAAAGTATAGAGATAATTAATTATTTATTACTATTATTATTAACATAGGGTTCATAACCGATGAAATAAAAAATAATGAAATAAAACGTATATAAGTATTTTCAGTAATCGCGTTTATTGTAAATCAAGTGAATCATAATTCTTAACAAAAATCTGTTTTATTTTTATTTTAGTGCTTTATGATACACAATGTTTTTTGTTTGATTACCTGTTGAATATATAAATAAATCTGATGGTTTTCCAACACGGGAACAGGTAACATACAATTGACCATGTGAGAAACATGGGTTTTCTAGATTAATACCACAAACACCTAATGATTGCCCCTGGGACTTATTTATGGTCATAGCAAAAGCAAGCCGCACTGGAAATTGTAGTTGTTTAAATTCAAATGGTACATCAGTCGGTATCATTGGGATGCGTGGTATCAAAACGTCTTCTCCTTTATACTTTCCTTTCAGTATAGTTGATTCTATCACGTTGTTCAATAATTTTTTTATCGCTAACCGTGTGCCGTTGCAAAGACGCGGTTGGTTGATATTTCTCAACATTATTACTACCGATCCAACCTTTAATTGAAGATTGTGAGGTGGCAATCCTGGTAAATCCAGCGACTTTAAAAATTCAGGCGGATAGTTGACGACATCATCTTGGTTAGTAGCCGAATCAACTGATTTATATATCCTCAATTCGCCTGTAATTTGTTCTTGAATTTTGAAATTTAATTCACTTACATCTATGGTTTTTGCAGCCAATATAGCCCGTTCGCTCAACCAATCATGGTTTCTATAATTTTGAGCAACATCTGGAAACACCTTTTGAATAAGTTCATCTTTTGATCTAGTTAACTGACAAAAACTTTGAGGAAAGTTAATGCAACCAGTCAAGGTGTCTATAGGAAATTTGCCATTACCAATGTCAATGAGTTGTTTAGAGAATATGTCTCCAGATTTGTCAATTTGCAACTTGACACGTATATTCTTGCTTAAGTGTAATACCTTCACATGTTTCCACAAATTGGAGGACTTTAAACAGGCATTAAGTTCATCAGCTGGCGTTAATCGTGGAATCACTGGCAATGTTTGACAAAAATCTCCTGTTAATAAAATCATTGCACCACCAAAGGGGTTATGATTGCTCCGGAGATCTTGTAAGGTTCTATCTAAAGCCTCCAAAGATTTTTATGTGCCATCGTGCATTCATCCCAAACAATCAATCCACATTGCTGCAAAACCTTTGCCATTGCAGAGTTCTTCGAAATGTTGCAGGTTGGAGTTTCGTTGCTTTGCATGTTTAATGGTAATTTTAGTGCTGAATGAGCTGTTCTACCACCTTCAAGCAAAGTTGCTGCGATTCCCGACGAAGCGAGTGCAAGTGCAATTTTATTTTGTGAGCGAATTGTTGCTAATATCAATGAAATCAAAAAAGTTTTTCCTGTACCACCAGGTGCATCTAAGAAGTAAATCCCTCCTCTTTTATCATTTATTACTTTCATAAGTGTATCAAATACATACTTCTGTTGTTCATTCAATAGTGGAAGATTCGTTTGAATTAATTCTTTCAAAGTGTTGAGATCATACAGTTTTTCTCGGTGCAACTCTTGGTTAAAAGCATCATGCATTGGACGATTGGGCGCGGCCAGACCTAATTGAAATAACAGTTTGTTTGACATCATCAAGCACATGTCCTCAATTGAAATCAATACTTCATTGTAAATTTCTTCGCTTATTTGTATATTTGGATTTCCCCTTCTAATCGTTATTTGATACAAAATATCATCACACATATTATCTTTATACTTGATCCACAAATCCTTTGGGTTTGATGGGAAGCAGGTAGATATGATTATAGAAAACAATGTTCGTATTTGATGAGCTTGTGATGATATTACAGCATCATTGAGAGTTTGATCCCAATGAGCATCATTGTCTAGCAATCGCAAACGTTGGCAAGCTTCTCTATATGATCCACACAAATCACCATTAACAGTTCGTACATGTTGAAACGATGTTGGGCCACGTATATTGACTAATAGCAGTCGTAAATAAAAACATTCATCATTGCTTGGATGTACTGAATAAATTCGACCAATCGCATCGGTAGAAAATATATCTGGGTATCCTGTAACTGGTTTTCCTTGTTTCCGTCGTATAAATCTCCTTAAGGATTGATTCCAAGTATAATATTTTGGCATTTCAGAATATAACAATGTTTGAGCAAAATCATCGTTTTGACATATCTCAAAAAATCTGGTTAATGTAGTAGATGGTGGCTGTAAAGCTCTTTCTACTGCGTTCTGTGCTGTAAAATATACTCTTTGTCCATTTTCTAAATGCACAGCTAAATGAACAACAGTAGGGTGTCTTTCATGAATAGGAAAAGAAAATATTCGCCAAACTGCTTCATTACTACTAACATAGCGACCCATTTGGTATTTGGTAACTTCATCATTGGAATTCTCTGCATTAATACCAATCACAGCCATATCACTCCCTTTGGTTACATATTTTCAAATGTATTTAATAGATTTTACTTAATGGCAAGATTCAACGTTGATGTGCGCTTTGAAGGTTTTTGATAAAATGGGTGAATATGGAACAATCCAGCGATTATCTATTTCAATATCTTGTTGATTTAATTTGACAATTGTTGATCTTCCATTGTCTGCTGTCGATCGGCGACGATACAAAGGATAACAGTCATTACCAGTGATTGTTTCAGATATTAATGTCCGTGGATATCGCTTTGAACATTTACCATCCACCATACACGGTGAATTTTGATTAAGAGTTCCACAGGGACCATGTATCATGTTTTTCATAACTACCTCATGCAATCCAGGATCTACTTCTACATTAGGAATTTCAGCTGATATTACTGCATCAACTTCAGTTGGCCTTATCTTTTCAACTAACCAAATCAAAATGTGTGCATGTTTCAATCCCCGTTTCTGCCACTCCACAGAATACATCCAGCAGCGTGTCTCTCCAAACACATAATGTTTCACAATGAAATCCATCAAAGATTTCAACTTTTGTCTAAAGACTCTGGCTGTAATATCATGACGATCAATAGGTGATTGCCCAGGGAATAACTCCTGCTTGATTTCTATCCAGTGTGGATTGCATGTAAATATGATGAACAAATCTGCTGTACCATAATGACGAACATATGACATGGCATCTTGAGCATATTCATGCATATGTCGAGGGCTTCCGATGTATGTTGCTGGAAGAATAGTCATCCGACCAACATTCTGTGCATTTCCATCAGTATTAATCGCATCTCGAAGGTGAATATACTCTTCAGATCTGAGTTTGGTCTGATTCAACCTGATGAATGTTAATCTCTCCGTATCAATTTTAACATACATGTCTACAACATACTTGTGATATAATCGCCGACATTTGAGTATGTGATTGTCATCATTAGGCGGTAGGAATAATAGTTCATTGAACTGACTTTTTTGTTGGTTTCGGAACCTGAAAATAGATTTTTGTTTTCATAATATTGAAAATTAAAAAAATAATAATATAGTGACTGATAATATATCTCCATAGCTAACTAATATTTTTTATTACCTGTAATGGGATTTATCATCTTGTTTGAAAAATCATAGCCATCTTCACCTTGCCAAAATATAATGGGATATTGCAGTGCGTCATATGAGCGGTGTGTTTCCTTTATACGTTGTAATTGATCATTCCGACGATGTAAAACAATATCACGGGATTCCAAGTTTTCTCCAACTACAACGATGGCAACTTCATCAATAGTTGGTGCATTAAAACGTTTTGCATGTTGGCCAACAGGTGTTTTATCAGCTCTGATTACAATTTTGTGATTATCAGATGGCATCCAATCCAGTGCAGTTTTAAACAACATAATTAATTGATTGTACTCATGAAATAAAGTTTGTAATTGTTCTACAATAGACCTCTTTAGTGAATTCTTATGTGAACAACGCATATCAATTCCTCGTGTTGAATTGCCCATGAAATAAATTTGCAGAAATTTGTAATTGCTATCTGACACTGGTAACAGTGAACCTGCTCTATGATATATTTGGCCTTGTATCTGTAAATTAAAAAAAATGATTTTTGCCAAATAGAAATAATATTTGTTCCTAAAAAGTATATCTGTCCCTTAATTTGAATCAACAAATAATAATTGATATGCTTAGGTATGTCAATATGTAATAATTAGTTGTAACTAATATCCATCATCAAATAATTATATTGTGTTTCAAAATAATAAAAGTGTTGCTAATACTGAATCACCAAATAATATAATGACTAAGTAATATATGTGTTGGGGTTTAGGGAACTGATAGTAAATATGTGTCATTAACCTACACATATTTATTTAGTTAACAGGAAATTTTGTTCATTAAAATAATAATGATTAACTGCTATAATACATACCTTAAAAGTTGGCATGAAAATTTCCCGAACTACGTTTGTTGCCCCAAATGATGTCATTTGAAAGCAATTGTTATATTGTTGAATATTTGACAAAAAGTGTATGGAATCTGGTTCTATTCTTGAAACCAATGAGTACAATGGCTCTGGTGGTGGATCCAATGGTAACAATTTCACTTTCCCATTTGCGCAACACAATCCATTTGCTTCATTTTTGTATTTCAATGCCTTACAATAAGAGCAAACCAAGTTCATAGATCCAATAGCAACACATTGGTGGTTACTGTAGTCAATTGACAAATCGTAATTGAAAGCAGCTCGATTCAAACTTTCGCGATTATTAGTTGAAACTCTCGCTCTCGCTTCCCGCGTTCATGATATACGAATTCTTTCGCGTTCATTTCGGTCGTCACGTTCATGTGCAGTATGATAAGATCGGTAATTAATTTGGTTTGTAGCATTTCGGGTTCTTCTACTTAAATTACTTCGTCTTATAGGAGGCATATCGAATATGTCACATGCAATAATTATTAATCACAGATATTAAAAGACTTTGCACAAAACACGATATAAAACAATCAAAATTAATTATTAAATATTATAAACGCTTTTTAACACAGTTTGTTTGAAAGATGCAATGACGTGAAAACTGATGACAATTTATGTCGCATTCCGAAACTAAAACAAAATAAAGAATATTCCAAGGCCAATCAAATCTTACATTTACTTTTTTTGACTTTTCAATTTGGTCGGGTGTACACATTCATTTAATTAAATTTGAACGTTGCGCAGCGACAATAAAGCGCGAATTGACTCTTCGCCGTTAGCAACACACCTACATTGTTTAGACAACAATGAGTGCTTGTAATTTAATATGAACTTTATTGAATAGCAATACAGTTCAAATTGACTCTACATTTAGTTAGAAAATATTTGTATAGGAAAAAGAAAAAGGCTTTTTTAGGGTTTCCCTGGAAATTATTCGAATTTTTCTCGCCGTTAAAGCCATCCTTGGACTTCAAGGAACATTTAAAAAAAAGAATTGTTAAGATTGGTCCATGCGTTGTTGAGTTATGCGCTTACAAACACATTTTGCGATTCATTTTTATATAATAGATATATTTGTTTACGGTCTGTTGAATTGAAACTGACATAACGTCTGTTTAACAGATAAAATTAAATCCAGCTTCGTATATTTAAAAAAAGTAAGCGATAGATTCTTTGTGCAAAACCTCATGTAATAAATTATATCTTGTTTTGCACAAAGGACCTATCGCTACCTATTTGAAAACATAGAATAGGGATTGGAGCCGTGATACTGAAAGTGACACTATATAAATTTTCCACAATAGCACATTGTGGCAAATTTATAATATACAGTAGGGAAACCGAGCTAAGCTTCATGAAACTGGTTTCTTTGACGTGAAGGTAATATGAGTAGAAGTTGACACTCTGCTTTGCTAAAAATTGGCAAAGATATAGAGCGGTAACTTATTTCCTCAATTGTCCTACTAAAATATAGTCATGTTTGATGTAACATGTTATAGGTAACATTATGGTAAAAGGAAGACATATATCGCGATTAAAATGGGATATTTTTATTGATAATTATTTGAAAGCTAAGGACATTATTTTTTAATTAATATATTATTAATATATAATCTATAAAAACATCATTAGACCTGTCGTTATTTATGGATCTAAGTGCTGAGCGATGAAGGATGATAAATGAAAAGCGTTTGCATGTAACGTAGATGCAAATGTTAAAATGCATGTGTGGGGTGACAAGAAGGATAGAATAAGAAATGAGTATGGAAAGCTTGGGAGTTGCGCCCGTGATAGAAAAAAAATGAGGTAGTCGTCTGTCATGGTATTTGCATATTATGAGGAGAGATGACAGGCATGTGACCAAAAGAGTGCTGGGTATCGTAGTGGAAGGATGGACAGGTAGAGGACGGCCGAAGATTAGATGGATGGATTCCGTGAAAGACGATATGGAGAAGAGTATGTACGGAGATGACGAGTAACAGTAGAGTATGGAAGGAAAAAACAAATGCGCGCCGACACTAAAATTGGGATAAGGGTAAGGTGATGATTATCAATATATAATATATATAAATACGATAAAGAAACAACATGAATATTGGAAACACTTTTAATTTTGGAGTATGAGGTTTTGGCTTCTATTAGTGAATACTAAAAATATAATATAATAACTTTGTATAACTGTATTAAAATAAGTAATAAAATTATTTATGTATCGTAGCGTTATGATCTATGATAAAATATATTTTTTATGAATTAAAATAATACAGACTTTATGAATATTTTGTATATTAGTTGAATGTGCTATTTACTTGCTTTAAAAATATAAATGTATATAAAAAAAAATACACAGAAAACTTTCAGAATGCAGTGACCTCGCTGTGAAGTGTGTAAGTTCTTTCACTATTGACATAAATTCAAGCCCCTAGGTTGTAGGGCGTAAGTCGAGTTTCATTTCATTATTACATTATAAAAAGGATATATAGGTGTGTTCCACTGGTGACGCTGTCATGGGCAATAGGGCTAACAGCAGAGACAATACAAAAAAACCATTTATATATATATATGTAGGTGAGTCAATTTGTTATGCCAGTATAGCTAGGGCAAATCTATATAGTAAACACAAACTCAATTTCATACGATAATAAGTACAGAATACTAAATACAGAAGCTGCGCCTCACGAGGAACTAGCTAGACACTACCGGCACTACAGGGTTTCAATCAATCAATCGTCAATCTCTGAACTGGAATCGCCTTTCTTTAGTATTAATTAATTATAAATTGTAATTGTAACTATTAATATAATTCTATAAAATTGATTTTAATTGCAAGCCTGCGCTGCCAACAAACATAATTAAATTGTAAATACCCTAAGGTTTATTTTTCACAAAAAGTATGTCAGTTGTTTAAATAAAATATCAAATAGTTGTGAGCCTATCCTGAAGTCAATGTGCTATAATAATCACGCCCTCATTTTTAATTATCCCTGTAGTGAAAAAAGTTAAAAGTATCTATTCAGAGAGATAATAATACCAATACTAATGGATTCCTTTAAATTACTTTTACCTCGGCTCAGAGAGAATGAATAAGATTTCGTTTAAATCATTACAAGTTTTCCAAGCAAATAAAATCAAATCAGTGTGACAATAAAAATGCAATTTGACTTTACTTTAGCTTGAGCTCTAAATGTGACGGTATCCAAAGACGTGACAAATACCGCAAATAATTTACGAGTAGTGTTGCAAATGTGAGTAAAATATCACATCTCGTTATGTTATAAGTAAATATACACTAAGATAATTTTAAGGAATCATATTCCACATCTAGCCGTCTTAAATTGCATTGCTAAATCTGGTCTCGCTTAAAATGTATTGGTTTGTTACGACAAACCAATACATTTTGAGCGAGACCAGGTTTAGCTGATGTTACGACATTGTACAGTGTATTAAATAGGATAGAGACTTAATATTCTATTAGGATAATAAAGTCAAGTCAAATTAAAGGCGAATCAAAGTCCCATTAAAATTATAAATTTCAATAAGGCTTATGTGGCGCTTATGATGTTTCATACATTAATATATATGGTTTATAAATACCATTCTCAACAATACATTCATTCATTCATATTCACATATGTCACAAAGCGTACACACAACTTATAAGGTGAATAATAGGTATAAAATTGAACATATTATGTGCTTCAAAAGCATGTACATAAAAATGGCTAAAGTATGGTACCAGTTTTTTCAATTGCATACACGATATTGTTTGTCTTTTTTTATTTAATTTTACTAATGCCCTGTTACCTCCATTTAATTTTGTTACCAAAGATTATATTTTTATGTCTAATAAGTAAAGAATATAACTTTTATTATTTAAATAAAATCGATGATTATGAAATATGAAATATGCTCTTTAAATAAATACAGACTATTCCTATTTCTTAAGTCATTATATTTTATTAAAAGGTTAATTACTTAAAATGGTCAAGAAGGTAAAGGTACTTCATTGGCGGAACGGAATAAACATTTTCTTAATTGCACTTACCCAAAGCCTGATTTTTATATGGACAATAATTTTAGTGAACGTGAAAAAATATCCTCTTTAACGACAAGAGATCCAGCAATGGTTGTCATTATCTTCTCCTGAGAGCTTCGGAGCTTTATCGATTGTACTTTGTACAATAGACGGTTTCTCCGAGGTTCTTTTAAAAGCATTGAGATGTCAATGAATCAATGACGATGATGATGTTTTGTTACGAGCCTTTTTTTTTTGGTTACTCTTTCTGTTTTTTCTTTATTTTTATTTTTCTGTGGCCTCTATTCGTTTAAAGGTTAAAGGTTTTATTCCTTTGCACTCCGTTGTCGTAATAGTAAATTCGCTGTCACCGTAGCGGTGACATGGTTGTTTTGCTGCCTCGGCGCCCTTAACAGTTAGGTTAGCAAAATAGTCCCCGGCTTATCTTATAGTGTATATGAAACGTTTATTATGCTTACTTTGTAATAAGAGTAAAAGGTGCTCTTTTAAATTTTATTTCGTTACATTCATAACGTTATAACCTTTCGTGTACTGAAAATGGAAGGCAAAAATGTTTACGAAAGTTGTGAAATAAGTGATGTGGAAGATGAACTCGATTTTGCGTTGCAAGACAAAGATCTTAGTGAAATAGAATTAGAAGATCATTTAGAGACAGATAGTGATGGAATAGTAATTAAAAAAAAAAAAGAATAGCAATTATTGAATCTGATTGAGAGGACGAAGATACACCATCTGTATACGGCGATGTATGGAGTAATATTACAAGAAGCGATATTCCTTTGGAAAAAAACAATTTTCAACAGGAAATAAAATACTAGGGCTACAAGTTTTTAACATCGAGAAACCACTGCAATTTTTTAAACTGTATCTCACGGAAGAGTTGGTGAACGAAATAGTGAAAGAAACAAATAGTTACGCCAAGAACAAATTGAAAAATAAAACTTTTTCCAAAGATTCTATATGGCATACATGGCGCGACACAAATAAGGAGGGATTTTTGACCTTTGTCGGTGTAATTTTGAATATGGGAACTGTGGTTTTGCCAAATGTTTAAGATTATTGGTCTACTAGTGCAAATACCAAAATACCATTTTATCTAATGTGTTCACAAGAAGCAGATTTAACCAATTATTTAGGATGTTACGTTTAAAAACAGTTAATAAGCAACAAACAGACATCAGAACACGGATTAAACGGGTCAGTAATTTTATGGAATATATCCACTATAATCCACTGGAATATTCCACTACAGCAACTGAAACAAGACTGAACAAAAAACTGCACATATTGCGAAAAGGCAAGAAAAGAGATCGTATTATTTGTTCTAATAGACACGAAAAAGGAAAAAGATGCGAAACTTCGGAATACTGTGATACTTGTCCCGGTAAACCGCGAATGCATATGGGCAATTGTTTAGAAAGATATCACACTTTAAGAAAATTTTAGTCTTAAAATTTATGTTTTTCTTTTATAATATAAGTTAGAATATGTTTTGTTTATAAAATAGCTAAGAATTATATTTATTGAAACGACTCTATTTTTCTTCTACATCATAAGTATGTACTTAGAACTAATATGGTGCTAGAGATGTTGGTAGCCTCTAAGCATTACTAGAATGGAGTACAAAGGTAAATAATAATTTTAACCACAGTATCAATGCACTTAATTTTTTTTTTGTTATAGCCAATTTCACAAAACAAATTGTCTATTGCATATTAGGATAAAATAAATCTCTCCCATAGCAAGAAAACTGAATTCTAATTCAAACTTAAAGCCAAACTCAAACCCACTATTTGATGTTAAAACATGGATGTATAAATATATTTTCCACAGACGAATGTAAATGGATTCAATTTTTAATTATGAATAAAAAAATATAGTTTTCAGCATAGTTTATCTAACATTTCTTTTACCACAATCCCAAATAAATACCCTTGTATAATTTTGGTAAAATTCAGATGATGTTGGCGTTGAAACGCGGTCGATAATTTATCATGTTATCGTCAAAAGCATTTTAACAGATATCAGACAAGACAGTAACTTAATTAACACGGATATTCGGTCGATAATTTAAAAATCTGTTGTTTAAATAATAATGCCATATTTTTTTTTCTTTATAAATAATTGTATTACAATTGAAGTAAATAGAACAAAAGAATCAATATTATAGTCTTATCATCTTCTTGCCCTAATCTAAATTTTGGGGCGATTTGCTTTTTTCTTCCACATTCTCATTCTATTACTCGTCATCTCTGTACACACTCTTTTCTACTCCATATCGTCTTTTCACGCAATTTATCTATCTTTTTTTTCGGCTGTTAGAGGACCACCATAAAAGTCTTATGATGGTTTTATAGATTTTCTCCTTTAGTTTAAGGGCAATTCAGGTATTACACTTTGTCCGTGTAACTTATTACCATTTTATCCATCCCGTGTTGATTCTGCACTTTAGGTCCCTGTCAATATTGCCATCGCTATGCATGAGGGAACCAAGGTAGCGATAGTCAAAGACGACTGGTAATGGTACTCCATCCAACAAAAAAGGAACAAAACTGGAGATACCGTCGAAATCGCAGTAAAAGTGCTTTGTTTTGGTTCTGCTTATTTTCAAACCAACACTCTCCAGTTTTGTTGCCATGTTTTCAGTACTCTGCATCTCTAGTCCATCCTCGCCAACAAACGTGTACCTGTGTGTAAACGTGTGCCTGTATGTCCGATGTCAGAGCATCCATTATCAACAGAAAGAGATAGGGATTCAAAGCTGATGCTTGGTTGAAAAACCTATTACCCCATAGAACTTGTCGGTGTTTCTAGCGGCCGACCAGACGTGTGTACATTGCACGAACCAACTAACTATACTTTTACATGTATGGTAAAATAGATATATTTTTTCCATTAAATTTAGACCATTAAGTTCAGCGGCGAGTTTGGTTTTATATCAATTCAATATTCATACAAATTTTCAAAGCAATATTTTTAACTTTTAACGGTGCTTTATATTGTATATAAATATTTGTTATATAATAAAAAAGCTTTAAATAATTATCATTCAAAGCTTAGATGAGCTGTAAAAAGACATATTATCTGTAATGATGGTAAACGCTACACCATCGTTCATTTAATCATTTTCTACATTGATTAATAACTCGATTGATACATTGACATATCAGAATATACTTGATTTTGATGACAAATAATATTTATTTAACGCTCGCCTGATTCCTTTCAAACAATATTACAAGAACGCGTTGAAATTTAATTTAATTGAACGCGTTTAATCGGTGGTAGACCATAACATCAGGTCGCCGGCAAGGTTACCACCCATCGGACAAAGTCATGTCGCAAAGCGACCTAGTCGTGTTCCGGCACGTTGTTTGATGAAGCCGTATATATGGAAAATGGGTCTGAACAGCTGCGTTGCGTTGACGAACCGGTTTGGCGTCGAGTTGGTGTTTATTGTGTCGGGTGTCTAGTCGAGGAGGGTAGCGGGATCCGAAGCGACGGCTTTCCGCTGGCCGCCCTCAGATAGTTGGGGGCCCAATTAGTGGGTCAGCCACCCACGAAAGGCTGCCCCGCCAGCTGCGAAAAAGACCCCACTTTTTCTTCCCTATGGGTTTTAGTAGACACAGGAAACAAAAAAATCCTGTATTCCTGTGTTTACCGTTCGCACAGCGGTGACCAGGACACAACTAGATTATTTGAGCATCTCGGTGAGGCTGCTGATTTGGCTCTACATCAGTATCCTTCAGCGCAGCTCGTCTTTCTGGGGGACTTTAATGCCTGTCATCAGGACTGGCTGTTCCCGTACCAGAAGACCGACCATGCTGGAAGAGAAGCGCGGAATTTTGCGTTGTCCTTCGACCTCTTTCAGCTGGTGAGGCAAGCGACAAGGGTACCAGATGTAGTAGGCCATACAGCCAATTGCCTGGACCTTCTGCTGACAACTGATCCGAACAGGTGTAGTGTTGAGGTCACCTCCCCCTTGGGAACCTCCGATCACTGTCTGGTGCAATCTGTGTTTACATATTCTCCACCAGTTTTCGAACCACATGGTTTTAGGCGAGTATGGAAATAGAAGTCAGCAGATTGGGATGAGATGCGTCACTTTTTTGCATCTTATCCTTGGCGGCAGGTCTGCTTTTCTTCTTTGGATCCGTCGAGTTGCGCGGGCGCTATAACCGATGTGGTGCATCAGGCAATGGAGTATTTCATTCCTTTTACTGACGTACCCATCGGTGGCAAAGCTCGCCCATGGTTTAATGCCGAATATGGTCGTGCTGAAGACCGCAAACATTCGGCATACCTCATTTGGGCTGATGCTCGAAGCCGCAAAGCTCCGGATGTACGTTCAAAGAAGAGAGCCTTTAACCAAGCTGCCAAGTCCTATAAAAAGGCATTACGGAAGGATCGAATCGCTAAGAATGGCGAAATGCTCTCTGTCAGACCTACTGGCAGTCGAGCTTTCTGGTCTCTTGCCAAAGTGATCGAGTCGAACTTCTGCCAACCCTCACTGCCTGCTCTGCTGAAGCCGGATGGATCTTTGGCCTATACAGCGACAGAGAAAGCGAATGTATTTGCTTCTCTGTTTGCTGATAATTCGCGTCTAGACACTGGCAATGCTTCTCCAGCACATCTTCCTCACTGCGGTATTTCGCTGCTGGAAATCCGCATCACTAACAAAGAGGTATGGAGAGCATTGTGTCATCTTTATATGAATAAAGCCAGTGGTCCTGATGGTATACCAGCCTTTCTGCTCAAGACATGCGCAGCTGAGTTGTCTCCTGTATTGACACGTCTGTATCGCCTCTCTTTCAAGTCTAATAGTGCCGAAATCTTGGAAGCTTGCTAACGTGCAACCAGTGCCCAAAAAAGGCAGCCGTGCCGATCCTGCCAATTATAGACCGATTTCAATCACCTCCATACTCTGCAAGATTATGGAGCGTGTATTTAACACGCACCTTCTAGCGTACCTTGAAGGTAACGATCTCCTCAGTGACCGACAGTACGGGTTTCGCCGAAATAGGTCCACTGGGGACCTTTTGGTGTATGCTACGCACGTTTTAGGCGAGGCCATCGAAAAGAACTAAGAAGCGGTCGCCGTCTCTCTGGACGTCTCGAAGGCATTTGACAGGGTTTGGCATGCGAGCCTTATAAGCAAGCTTTCAGCGTACGGCATATCTCCTGGTCTGATCGGCTGGGTAACAGACTTCCTCAACCAGAGATCTCTCCGAGTAGTTGTCGACGGGTCTTCCTCGGAACCCTTGACAATTAATGCCGGAGTGCCTCAGGGGTCCGTTCTTTCTGCAACTCTTTTTCTGCTGCACATCAACGATCTGCTGAAGCCCGGTATCTATGGGTATGCAGACAACAGCACAGTTGTAGAAAGATACCTGCCGAGTAGTCGGGCTAGTAGAGATCAAGTACGGTCAGAAAGAGAAGCCATGGTGCAACGTTTGAGTGACAACCTTCAGGCAGTCTCCGCATGGGGCAATGCCAATCTTGTCAAATTCAACGCCACGAAAACGCAGACGTGTCTGTTCACCGCCAAAAGGAGCCCTTTCACCTTAGCTCCTACTTTCCAGAGTGTATCTTTGGAATACAGTAACCGGCTACAGTTGTTAGGCTTAGAGATTTCCTCGAACCTCAACTTTGGTCGGTGTATTGAGTCCAGAGCAAGAGCAGCTGCAGGGAAGCTTGCCGTTCTTGCGAAGGTCCGTCAGTACTTTACACCGGGACAGCTTCTTGTATTATACAAAGCACAGATCCGGTCGTGTGTAGAGTACTGTGGTCACATATTCGCTGGTGCCGCAAAGTCTCATCTTGCGGTTCTGGACTCAATTGAGAGGCGAGCAAAGAGGCTTATAGGCGATCCCGAATTGGTAGAAGCCAACCTCCACAGCCTTGAACACAGGAGTAGAATTGCTAGTCTCTCAGTATTCTATAGGATACATTTTGGTGAGTGTGCGCTGGAATTACACGACTTAATTCCTCCGTCCCCCTTCCATCACAGGACGTCCCGACGCACGGCAGGTACAGCTTGCCTGCGTCGGTTTTTCCGTCCGAATACAATGTGGGCGTCTTCAAGAGAAGAGTGAATAGGTTACTAAGTTAATGCACTTTACCATCTAAGACTACATTTTCACTTTCCATCAGGTGGAATGTAGTCAAGCATTAACCTAGAAAGTATAAAAAAAAAAATCTCTTAAAATGAGATCATTTTTATAGCTTCGATTTCTTGATGTCAGTCTATAAAAATTTTATTGTATACAAACTATATCAAAATTCATTTAATATATGGTTGGATGTCTTCCAGAAGTTTGCTTGTTTGTGTGTCTGCTTGCGCACAAACCTAGTGTTCGGTCAGATCAAGAATTGCGAAGAGATCTTGACATTCAGTTTACGAAATGCAGAATGGCTCTCGTCTTTCGACCAATATAATTTCATTATATATACGAAAAAATGTTTTTATAACGTTTTAACGTTATTTATATATATATATCGCAATTTTTTTTCTTTTTGCTATTTTTTATAAAGAAAACCCTAAAAAATTGTCAAATTAAACATGTATTACATTTCTTTCTAACTCAGCTGGTCATTATTTGCCAACAACTTTTCGCAGTAAATAGACTAGAGAAAACTTAAAATCTAATTATATACCTAACTCGGACGAAAGAAGTTTTCGTTCGTCAAAATGAAGATATACTGGTAAAATTACACTTCCTAACTTTAAAGTTGTGTTGGAATTTGAGGAATAAGAATATTCTCCTTTCTTATTGAACACCTTCACAAACAAAAAACATTAAATTAATACCACCAGATTAATACTTAAAAAGAAACTTGTTATTTATATTTAATGATAATAAACAAAACTATGCTTAATACGATTTAAAAATACTAACTACACCACAATTATAAACTTCTGGAACATTTTATTTTAAAATAATGTTTAACTGAACATAGGTAAATAGCTTAGGAAATTCAGAAAAGATCTCGTACATCTATAATAAAGTATGTATGTATGCATCGAGATATTTATTAAATAGGGTAGCACAGAGGTACGCACTTATTAAATAGTTCAATGAAGTTACCGTAACTACACTGTTGAACGATATCGTGGAGAGAACTCTTATGATATATAACTCTTGTGATTAGTAATAAACGAACGTCTGACAATATTTTTAATTTAATAATGTGATACTCTTTTGATATTATTCAAGTTTTTCAAAACATTTTTAACCAAGTAATATTATAAATTTATATTTTATAGACGTAACAAGCAACAATTTAAGAAAAAGATCTTTCTATCTTTTAACGCCTTGTAAACGTTGTGTACTGTTTGTAAATGAAATATGCCAAATCATTATTAAATTGACTAAACAGCGTGAGACATCTCGTCATGTTATAAGTAAATATAGACTAAAGAGAGTTTTGAGGAATCATATTCTACATCTAGCCTTTTTAAATTGCATTTCTAAATCTGGTCTCACTTAATATGTCGTAGAGCTTCTCTCTCAAGGTAGTAGAGTTTAGCTGTAGTTGTTTGACTGCAGCTCGTATTGGGCTGGCTCGACTGGGGAAGGACCAACCTCTCAAGGGAGATCGACGTATAGTAACCAAATATATTTGGTTCTGTTTCGTCGGTGAGTACGTGAGAATCCGGAAGCTCAAAGCGGGGGGGCTTCAAGCTTCAAGCTGTGCCTCAAAAAAATATTCCCTAAGAGGGTACTGGCTTTGACCGGGGGACCCATCTCCGAGCAAAATCGGGGGAATGATTATCGGATTTTGCTCGGGCTGCCTCTGGTATTTGGGGCGGGCAAAGTATCGTCTTTTGTATTTTTTGAGGGCAAAACGACGAGTCAACGCAGCAGCACCCCGTCCCACTCTAAATATGGACTTTTGCAACATCCGAGGACTTCATACCAACTTGAACGCCGTCCACTATCATCTAGAGACGGCGCAGTCAGCCTTGTTGTTTCTGACGGAGACGCAGATATCACACACAACCTTGCGATACCGCGTACCTGTCATACCTCGGGTATAAACTAGAACATCATTTTATATATGTATACGCCCTGTTATCTGTGTTCATAAGGGAGGATATCTGCTACCGTCACCTTTAGGTTTTTTAAGGTCGGGTCCTGTGTGAATGTCTATCACAAAGTGTATACGTAACTTATAAGATAAATAATAGCTATAAAGTTGAATATATTATGTGCTTCAAAAGCATGTATATTAAAATGGCTTAAGTATGGTACAAGTTTTTACAATTGCATTCACGTGTTTTTTTTTTATTTAATTTTACTAATACCCTGTTACCTCCACTTAATTTTGTTACCAAAGATTGTAGTTTTAGGTCTAATTAGTATATAATATTACTTTTATTATTTAAATAAAATCTATAATTATGAAATATGTCCTTTAAATAAATACAGTCTAATCAAATTTCTTAAGTTTTATTACATTACATTATTACATTCTACATTATATTAAAATTTAAATAACTTAAAATGGTCAAGAAGGTACGGGTACTTCCTTGGCGAAACGAAATAAACATTTTTTTAATTGTGCTAATCCTGATTTTTCTACGGATAATAATTAATAATTATTTTTGATTTTATATATTAAACATATTAGTAGCTTTTAATTTAAAGGATCTTATTTTTATTAGTAATTTATTTTAAAATTAATAATATTCGAATGAAAAACATACCGAGATGGAACTGATAGGTATGCTACAATATTCCCTGATTGTATTCAGCACAATGTTTGAGTTTCTTTTCATTTTTTTTTAAATATTACCAATACGTACATTTTGTTTCTCGAAGTTCATTATTGGTTCGTAGATTTTGTACACTTGGGGAAAATAACTTCTTTTATTAATTACATAAAAAAATAGAAACTGTGTTTAAAATAAAATTTAGAGTTGATGGTTATGTAATATTAACTAAGCTATTTGTATTAATAAAGTCAGTTCAACATTTTGAAGTAATTATATATTTTTAAAGTTAAAATACTCTAAATGGACAAGAAGAGAAAATAAAGGAACTCAATTGGCGGAACGGAATAAACATTTTTTTAAATTATACTAACACGAATCATGATTTTTCTATAACAAATTATACAATACAATAATTATAGTGAATGTGAAAAAATATCCTCTTTAAGAAAGAGAGATCCAGCAATGGTTGTCATTATCTTCTTCTGAGTTTCTGAGTTTTATCGACTGTAATTTGTGCAAGGGCCGATTTCGCCGAAGAAATTTTAAAAGCTTCGAGATATCGTGATGAGATGAGCTGTTTTGTTAAGAATCTTTTAATTTTTTTTATTACCCTATACTAACTATAACAATAACAGTATACTGTTTTCATTATTTTTACTTTTGTGGACTTTATTAGTTTAAAGGTTAAAGGTTTTAATAATGACCAATAAACACAATATAAATGCAGTTAAATTTTTTTTTGTTACATTTAATTTCACTAAACAAATTATCTATTGCTTATTAGGATAAAATACATCTTTCACATGGCAAGAAACCTGAATTAAATTTTTTGAAGTTTCAATTCAAATTCAAACCTAAACCCAAACCCACTATTTCATGTTGAAACATGGATGTATAAATATATAACATTTTTTGTTCAGCAGTAAATTTTCTACACACGAATGAAAATGGATTCAATTTCTAATTATGTATAAAAAGTATATAGTTTTCAACATAGTTTATTTAACATTTCTTTTATGTGACGTTTTTAATGAATACATTATTTAAGTTCCCTAATAATAATACATACAATATAAATATTGCGTGACCCAATTAATCGATACAATATTAACTTAAAACTAGCAATTTTACCATTATCCAAAATAAATTCCTTAGTACAATTTTCGTAAAATACAGATGATGTCGGCGTTGAAACGCGGTCGATAATTTATCATGTTATCGTCAAAGTATTTTAACAGATATCAGACAAGACAGTAACTTAATTTACACGGATATTTGGTCGATTATTTTAAAATGTGTTGTTTAAATAATAATGCTATCATTTTTTTCTTTATAAATAACTGTATTACAATTTAAGTAAATAGCACAAAGAATCATTAATATAGTCTGATCATCTTCTTGCCCTTATCTCAATTTTGACGCAGTTTTATTTTTCCTTCTACATTCTCCTTTTACTCGTCATCTCTGTACACACTCATTTCTGCTCCATATCATCTTTCACGCAATCAATACATATTTTTTTTCGGTCATCAAAGAACCGTCATAGAAGTGGTAATATGATGGTTTTATAGATTTTCTCCTTTAATTTTTAGATTAAGGGCATAACACTTTGTTCTGATGACTTATTGCCATTTTATCCATCCTATGTTGATTCTGCATTTTACGTCCATGTCAATGTTGCCATCACTTTGTATGAGAGAACCAAGATAGCGATAATCAGAAACGACTATAGGTAGAGATAACCAAAAAAAAAGGAACAAAACTGGAGACACCGCCGAAATCACAGTAAAAGTGTTTTGTTTTAGTTCTGTTTATTTTCAAACAAAAACTCTCCAGCTTTTGTTGCCAGTTTGCTAGTCTACAGTAAGGTCAAGCATTGCGAAGAGATGTAGAGATTCAGTTTATGAGCTATGCGAAATTACTCTCGACATTCAATACATTTATATATATATATATATATATATATATATATATATATATATATTCAATACATTTATATATATATATATTATATATATATATATAATAAGAAAATATTAACTACACCACAATTATGAATTTCTAGAACATTCTATTTTAAAGCAATGTGTAACTGAACGTAGGTAAATAAGTAGCTTTGGAAATTCAGAAAAAATATAATAAAGTATGTATGTATTTTTGTATGTATCGAGATATTTATTAAATAGGGTAGCATAGAGGTATGTATGCACTTAATAAATAGTTCAACGAAGTAACCGTACCTACACTGTTACCAGATGTCGTGGAGAGAACTCTTGTATATATAACTCTTCTGATTAGTAATAAACGAACGTCAATATTTATAATTTAATAATGTGATACTCTTTTGATAATTATCAAGTTTTTCAAAACCTTTTTAACCAAGAAATATTATAAAACTATATTTTATAGTCGTAACAGGCAACAATTGAAGAAAAAGACCTTTCTATCTTTTAACGCCTTGTAAATGTTGTGTACTGTTTGTAAATGAAATTTGCCAAATTATTATTAAATTGACTAAACAGCGGTACATTAAAGAGAAAATGGTATATGTTTAAATATTGAAGCGTAAATACTTACAAGAAATCTTAATTAGTCAACTCTCAGAAATCAGATTCTCATAAACCGTTTTCATCTCACACCCACTTCGAAAACCATGTCGTGGAAAGTTACCAAATGATATAAAAAAATATATACAGGATGCATATTAAATTATACAGTAAACATTTTGTATATATAAATATCTCATATTATTTAACTACCTGCTTCAAAAGTCACAGATATGACATTTAAATATATTCACGATATTGCAAAATGCGTCGTGTGTATATATTGTAATAGAAAGAAAAAAATAATTAAATAATCGAGGAAATGATGTTATCCTCTGATAATAGTATACACAGACTTACAATTGTCGTAAATATATATAAAAATAACTTTTATTATTAAATTAATTAAATTATTAATTAATTATTATAATTAAATATGAATCCACAAGGTAATAAAAAGGGTAACATTTCTAATTTCTCTTTTTTTCTTTATTACTTAGTGAAGCGATAACAGGAAAACTTTATTATTATAAAATATATCCCATATTCAGGCGACTGAATTATTCTCTTATAAGATTTAAAATCTATTGCAACGAACTCATTACATCTAAACACAACGATAAAAATTTAGCAATCAGCGAAAATGTATTTCCTTCCGTGAAAACAAAACACTAGTGGCACAACGAATAATGAATATTGTAACTGAAAGGACAACGAAAATTAAATGAGATGTTGTAGAAACTTAAAACAATTTAGTAAGTTCTGAATTGCTTTTAAAATCTCATAAATGATTCTCTTGTTAGAAATTGTGCACATAAATCTATTTTGTACGACCTTGTATAGAAATGTAAAATTTTAAGAAATAGCGAAACTTTAACAAATATGTATTTTAATATTCCTATTTTGTGTTACCAGGATGGGGTACGTGTATAATATATAAGAATAATAATGCATGACATCACATTACACTTGAAATTTACTATTAGAAATGAAGCTGTAAACCAATAAAACCACAACACCATCAAGGATCTAAACGCTCCTTGCTAAACGAGCCAATATAATCTAAAGGATTATTCTATACGTCTGCAGGTAGTTCAACTTAATAGGATTTAATGGTCTGTTTTGTGACCGAATTAGTCGGACTGATATTATATTATTATTATTATCTGAATATTTAGAAATGTGTTCAATTACATATCTCTTACTTTATTAGTATTTCATATCTGAAAATGAAGTCATTCTGAATAAAGTATGAAAAACTTTTATTCTATATAGTTTCCTAAATAAGTATCGTATTATATTTATATAAACAATATAAGCACTTTTTTACACTTTTATTTATGAACTTCTAAATTATATAATATTATAAAATGTCCATTTTGTTATCGTAAAATTGTATAACATTTATATTTTGAGAAATATTTTCTGTGAATGTTTTTCGTCGTACAAAATTTCTCTCGCCAGCGAAAGCGCAGTGATATTTTTGTTTCATTTGTGTTGTTCTAATCTCTCTTTTAAACTCGTAAGTATTTAAATAAAAGTACTGAAAGTGAAGTAAAAATATAATTACAATTTTAATCGCAAAACAATATAATTCTACTTATAATAAAACCAACAAGTAATACATAATATATACATTGGTATTGAGATGAAAATTGATTTGATATTGAAGAATAAACAGTCTATCGGTCTATCGGTCACGCTTGAGGAAACATGGTATTGATTATAGACTCTAATAATATATAAAAATATAATATAATAGTTATTAACTTATTATATGTTAAAATAATAACAAAACTAATATAATATAATGTAAACTACGATGGCTGTGAGCTAATTTATTTTATTACATCTAAGGTACCCTAGACTGAAGAAGACTGAACCGCGCTGGATTTAGTTTACCACTCAAAATATTGTATCTGGGCCCTGGATTACCACCGGTATTAAATATACTTAAGTCAATAAACTGAATAGATAAAACAAGTCTAGATTAAACCCAGTATTAAAGTGTGAGTTAAGACCCACTACTATAGGGGTTTTAATCTCGAAGTTTGTTTGATCATTGGTTTTGGATTTGATTGCCGCGGGCGTCGTAAAGTGCTCGATTGTATTGGATACGATTTTAAAGTCCGATGAAATGGATCATAAACTTGTCCAAGGTCTGTATTGATCTGGTTTATGTATCGGGATACTCTATCTTACTCTACTGTATCTAGGTTTATATATGTATATGTTTATAGTACAATAAGATATTTATAATAAGATTAACATATCGAAACATAATTATAGATAATTTTAAATACTCAATGTTATATTATGATTCTGGTTGTTGTCGATTTTAATTGCTCCTTCCAAACGTTTTGTTGTATTGTAATAATAAATTAATAGAAATCAGTTTTTAGTATTCTTTTCGAGAAAATGGTAGAATGTGCCAAAGTAAACACTTTTATATTTTGACTGCGTTGTAAGTACATCAAATATTATCTTAACAATTCGAATCATTAATATTTTAATCACATATTATTAATTACATATATAAATAAAGTTTTACATAAATAAAATGTAAATTTGAAACAACTGCGATATAAATTTATTATTCTCTTATTATTGGAATTCCGGAATTATGGAACTCTGTGACGAACGCATTCTATAGACTGTAGTAATGGAATTTAAATAATGGTTTTACCTTTAAATATAAATAATAATTACGAGATATATTTCGAAACTAAATTAAAAAAGTACACATTTCTTGATTAGATGCGTTGTTTTCTTAATATGCCCCATTATTCATATATTTTAAGTATCAAAGCGGGCGTTAGCTAGCTCAGAGTGACGAAAGCACCCATAGTGCTGAAAGTCTAACTCTGTATATATACGCGCAATATCGATTTTTTTATACAGGAGACCTTCTGATATAAGTGTGGTATCTTTAGAAAGCCCTTGGCCCATAGACCCAGAAAATGCATTTACACTTAGCAATACACCTACCGCCTCACCTCTACGGCCGTTTGAAAAATGAGACTAAAATTTAGTTTTTGGCTCCGCACCAGTATAAAATCACTTATTACCACCTTGAAAAAGATTTTCCTAAAGGTCCTCGTCGAGACCTTTTCAACAAGCCCAAAAACGCCAAAATCCGACCACCGGTTGATGAGATATGACATTTTGAAAATTTTGACTGGCGCCTCCATCGATGATTACTTTGTCTGTGTGTGGGTATATTCGTAGTTTCAACTGATTTTGTTCAAACTTTCAGGGATTGAAGTACATCAAAAACTAGGAGTTTTTTGTTCTACGACATTTCGATTTGGCCGCCATGTTGGCCGTGGCCAGCCCACGAACGGCCAAAAATGGCCATTTTTCGTACAGGGACTGTGGCCAAACCAGTTGACGTACATTGACAAATTGGGCATCATTAGAAAGGTCTCAAGCTCATCCTTTGAATAATGTCCATTTTAATGACAAAAACATTTGTTGGCGTGACATTTTTGGTCAAAAGGCAAAAAATGGCCAACTGGCCGGGGACAGATCGGCCATTTTCTCGAAAACGGCGCCAACGATTTTTTCGAAAATTTCCTCATTCGTAGCCCCAAATTAGAGCTAAAAGTTGGTATATAGCATATATCTGGGAAAACTCGTTATTTTGAGATATGGCCGTGAGAAGTTCAAAAAATCATGAAAAATGACCAAAAATGGCCAAAAAATGACTTTTAAAGCCAGAATCGTACTCACAACACGGTTAAAATTCAATGCTAGTTGCACAGTGAATAAACACACTAACGCATTGCCGTCTGTCACAATAAAACAAAATTTACAGAAAAAAATCCGAATACTGAAGAAAATCTGTTTTGAAGCAATGAATTAAAAAAATAAATGGAAACTGAAAAAATCAAATGAAAAAAAAATCGGGCACCTGTGGGAATCGAACTCGAGGTCTCGTCTTTGTCATTACAACGCTCATCCTCTGAGCCAAAACACTCTCATTTTGTCAGAGGCAACTATTCCAAATAAATGAGTATATATTTGCATGAAAAATAATCGCACAGCATTTTGTTTCCAATCCTTTTACAAAACTATTGATATCAAAACAAAAACTTCTCAACGAAGTAAATACCGAGTGACGAAAGCGAATCCACTGACAAAACTCCTGATATGAATTTTGCGACGAAAAAAACCACGAACATTTTTATTCACAAACGTAAACAAACACAAAAAATGTGAATGTGTTCGGAACATTGCCAAACAAACAAACAAACAAAAAATGTGAATGTGTTCGCAACGTTACCAAATTGCCTCGATCAATCTAATAAAATAAAAACAAAAATGCAATTTGTGCAACGTTCCGAACACATTCACATTTTTTGTGTTTGTTTACGTTTGTGAATAAAAATGTTCGTGGTTTTTTTCGTCCCAAAATTCATATCAGGAGTTTTGTCAGTGGATTCGCTTTCGTCACTCGGTATTTACTTCGTTGAGAAGTTTTTGTTTTGATATAAAATACAGTTTGATATAAAATTGTTTTAGTACTTATATTTCTTTTTATACTTTTTTTTAATAAATAAAGATTACAAGTCATAGAGAACATTATTATAGAAGTGCTTTTAAAACGACGGGAAAACTCAACAGAAATCAAAAGTTGTAACAGTTTATCTTTATTCATAAGCTTGTTAAGTACAACGCTTTATATAAAAGTGCGCTTGTGCATACAAAGAAAACTTTTTTAAAAATCAATGCTATTTTTCGTGTCAGCTCTACTTGACTTGCCAACATTTGCACTACAAAAGAAGATAACACCTAAAATGTCAGGCGTTAGAGTAATAAAAGGTTATTATAGATGTGCATTAAGAAAATATTTTATTATGTATTGCCTCTATGCGTGTGTTTGTGAAAAAACTGCTTCAAAACGGCTGGACATGTTATGAGATTATTTTATATTGTGTTTGAGTAAATCCCTTGATAGTTTAGTGTAATAGTACCCAGTGCCCTATATATATATTTTAATATTTTCAGAGCAGGATGTCCAATAGAGTCGATTTTTGTGATATGAAATACATTACTTTTATATTTTTTGGTAACAAACATATTTTGTTAACAGTTGTAGAATGTTGTAGACCTTGTGGATAAATTTTTTTATTACTAAATTATAGCTTTTTTCTATTTTTTTTTAATACAAATTATAAAATAATATACAAGATCTGATTAAACTGCGTTACATGTTTTGGTACCATCTTACCTGATAACTGAATAGATAATTAGTCATAGATAAAAAGTCCCAAACATATGTGACATTCATCACATATAGTTTTAGAGGTATACGTTAATACATATTTCAACTACCCTCACTTTACGTGTATAAGAAGTAGTTGATGTTATATCGATGTGTTATCAATTTTATTGTGTTATTTTGTTTAAAAATCAAGTCTATTTGATAACCTGAAGATCGATCGATCGATCTTTAAACATTTATTTGAAAATCCAATCCAGTCGTCGTAATTGCAAAAATACATCAAATAAGTTTTGCTATGTTTGTGGATAGTATATTGTGAAATCACAAAAAAAAGTTAAATATCACAAAAAATAATTAGGGAATGTGAGAAAATGTTTCCGAAAATTTGTATGTAGATTTTTTTGTCGTCTGCACAGTTTAGAAAACTTTAATATTTTAATGCTGTGTTTATATCATTATATAGTACTCATTGTACAGTAAGGGGCCAAGTATGAAGCCCTGAGGGACACCGGATGTTGTGAATACATAATTTCTACGAGCACTTCTTAATGTCACAACTTGTCTTCTCTTTGTCACATATGAGACGATCCACTATTGCAAGTCATCAAGATGACCGAGCGCCTTGACTTTTCGCAATAAGATGACGTGGCCCACACGGTCGAAAGCATCATCATACAAACATCAGTGTAAATAGTATATACCTGTCCTCATCTATCCATCGACATCAAAACGTAGTTTATAAATATAAAATACAGTTTGATATAAAATTGTTTTAGTACTTATATTTCTTTTTATACTTTTTTTTAATAAATAAAGATTACAAGTCATAGAGAACATTATTATAGAAGTGCTTTTAAAACGACGGGAAAACTCAACAGAAATCAAAAGTTGTAACAGTTTATCTTTATTCATAAGCTTGTTAAGTACAACGCTTTATATAAAAGTGCGCTTGTGCATACAAAGAAAACTTTTTTAAAAATCAATGCTATTTTTCGTGTCAGCTCTACTTGATTTGCCAACATTTGCACTACAAAAGAAGATAACACCTAAAACGTTAGGCGTTAGAGTAATAAAAGATTATTATACATGTGCAATAAGAAAATATTTTATTATGTATTGCCTCTATACGTGTATTTGTGAAAAAACTGCTCCAAAACGGCTGGAAATGTTATGAGATTATTTTATATTGTGTTTGAGTAAATCCCTCGATAGTTTAGTGTAATAGTACCCAGTGCCCTATATATATATTTTAATATTTTCAGAGCAGGATGTCCAATGGAGTCGGTTATTGTGATATGAAATACATTACTTTTTTATATTTTTGGTAACGAACACATTCTGTTAACAGTAATAGAATGTTGTAGACCTTATGGGAAAACTTTTTTATTACAAAATTATAGCTTTTTTCTATTTTTTTTTAATACAAATTATACAATAATATACAAGATCTGATTAAACTGCGTTACGTGTTTTGGTACCATCTTACCTGATAACTAAATAGATAATTAGTCATAGATAAAAAGTTCCAAATATATGTAACAATCATCACGTATAGTTTTCGAGATATACGTTAATACATATTTCAACTACCCTCACTTTACGCGTATAAGAAGTCGTTGATGTTATCGATGTGTTATCCATTTTTTTGTGTTATTTTGTTTAAAAATCAAGTCTATTTGATAACCTGAAGATAGATCGATCGATCTTTAAACATTTATTTGAAAATCCAATCCAGCCGTCGTAATTGCAAAAATACATCAAATAAGTTTTGCTAAGTTTGTGGATAGTATATTGTGAAATCACAAAAAAAAGTTAAATATCACAAAAAAAAAATTAGGGAATGTGAGAAAATGTTTCCGAAAATTTGTATGTAGATTTTTTTGTCGTCTGCACAGTTTAGAAAACTTTAATATTTTAATGCTGTGTTTATATCATTATATAGTACGTATGTACTCATTGTACAGTGAGGGGCCAAGTATGAAGCCCTGAGGGACACCGGATGTTGTGAATACATCATTTCTACGAGCACTTCTTAATGCCACAACTTGTCTTCTCTTTGTCACATATGAAACGATCCATTATTGCAAGTCATCACGATGACCGAGCGCCTTGACTTTTCGCAATAAGATGACGTGGCCCACATGGTCGAAAGCCTTAACAATATCAGTGTAAATAGTATATACCTGTCCTCATCTATCCATCGACATCGAAACGTAGTTTATAAATATAAATAAATTAGTAGTTGTTAAACGTTTATTCATGAACCCTTGTTGTTCAGGTGGTATTGATATACAAATTATTTGTGCCATACGATTACTTTTTTTTTTTTTAATCCTATTGTATTTAGAGTTGAATTTGGACGATAATTTTAAATTTTCTTTTTGGAACCCTTTTTGTGAAGAGGAACGACTTGGTTTCTTGCTATTTATTTAAATTTTATATAATAATGTAACTATTGTCGGAAAACCTTATCCAATACTTAATATTTAAATTAATCATATTACTAATTTCTACAAGTTGAATCACTACGATCTAGATTATAATAGTGAAAATTATTGGCTTTTAACACAAAAGTATCCGTCCAACTCAAACGTAAATAAATAAATGGCTTCATTTTATTCAAAGTTTGAAAATATTTGTTATTTTAATGACATAGAAGCTTTGATGAATAAGTAGAACGTTTCTTATGTAACACAAGGCTGGCGATTATTTTTTGACGGTTTTAAAACAACTCTAAAGGTGCATAATGGCTACATATTATACTTTTTTTTAATAAATAAAGATTACAAGTCATAGAGAACATTATTATAGAAGTGATTTTAAAACGAAGAAGAAAATAAAGAAGAAAATTTTCTAGAATTATCGTAGATTGGAAAAATTGGTCTGAGTTTGTAAGTATTTACAAAATATCAATACTGCTAAAAATCTGTTGCACATATTTTCATAAACTACCATTCTTTTTAATAATTGCAAGCATTTTACCGCGGCTTTATGGCATAAAATGGTATTATTAAATTAAATATAGCCTAGCCCAGCAAAGAGGGATTAATATCTCAACTATATATTACATTTAGTGTAACTTTTCATAAGTAAATTGTGTACCTAATTGAGAAAACACTGTCTTTGATTTGGCTTGACTCAACTGATAGCATTTTAAGGCTCTCTCCTTTCATTACTCTGTAGAATGTGATGTCAACCAACATATTTAAATCGAGACCGTAATTAGCAATCCAATATAAGACGGGTGGATGTTGACACACCCCGATAATGGAACTCGGTGAACATTTGCGCTAAAACACGAGGGTCAACCGTTACAACCAATGATTCGCATTTAAACTTCTCATTAGTGAATATTTACTTATAACAAGATGCTGTTCATTAGTCTACAACTGTACTCATAAATTATTTGCTGTTTTTAACACTTATTTCGGTACCACCACACTTACCATATGCATCAGTATTGATAGTATATTCAACTATTATATTTGAAAAGAAATGTAATAAAACATGAAGTAATTACTAGATTTAATAAAATACAAGGATTTTACCTAGAAAGTATGCCCTAATTCCTAAGTTATAGCTATTTCACTTGGACTACTTACTAAATACTGTTGTTTTATTTGTATGTGGGACAGCAGAGCTACCGAAAAACGTTATACTACAAAATGATGACCTGAAAGATTACTTTTGAGGGAACCACAGAACCGAAAATGCGGAACTGATAGTGAACGACATGTTAAAAGTATATGAAAAGTTAGATTATAGAATGTCGTTAAAACTTCACTTTCTTCATTTTCACTTTTCTTTTTTCCATCTAATCCTGACGTCGGCAGTGATGAGCAGAGTGAGAGGATCCAACTGTATGTAAAGAAGTTTTTATAACGATTTAAAGGCTCTTGGGATACAACTATGCTAGGCAATTACTGTTGGCATTTAAAACAAGAAGATTCTACAAAGCACATAAGAAAAAGTTAGAATTTAGGGATTCAATTGTATTCATTTCTATTGTATATTTATACATATATAATAACAAAAAAGAAGTCAAATATAAAAGTGATCTCGTAAATTTTATTGTATGTCTTTAAACGTAATGAACATAAAATATATAATTACTCTTACTAAACGATAGGAATAAATAAGAAAGCATGAAAATTCAAAGCAGGTATTTTTTAAATTTGTAATGCAGTAATTTGTAATATGTAATGTATCACACTTGAACTGACTCATAAAGGATAGTTCTATCTTCTCACGGAAAAACGACATGAAATATAGATTATAATTTATGATGACATTATGTATAGCGAAAGAAAATACCAAATGGCTAAACATCACACAGCCCCCATAGTTTCCTCGGAGCCTTCAACAGAAATACATTCTTTTCCAATGTAAGACTAAAAATATGTAATTAATGAATATGTACTTCTGTTTATCTTCTACCAATATAAGTCATAGTCCCTATCTTCAATGGACACTTTCCTACTGATACAATCTAGAACGTCTGACCACATGTATAATGCAGTATCGTGAGATAGTTCTCTATAAATGAAAAGCTTTTATTATATGAGATAGAGTTTCTGTTTAATACATAAGTGAACTTTTACGATATTCAATCTCTTGAGAGAGGTATGTTGGAGTACCTTATAAAGATGTATTAAAAATATTTTTTATTGAGTCATTTAAGTTGTTTTTTGTAATAAAAATATTAAATTACTTTACAAATAATGCAGAGAAATAGTTATTAAAATTTCAATATATTTTCGCGTGAAATATACTTTTGCCTTAAAGGAACAGAGTAATACGTAATTAACCATAATACGTAAACACAGTAGTAAATTAAAATTGAAATATATCAAAATTCAAATGAAAGAACCCTAAACTTTTATTACACAAAAAAAGAAAATTTTCTAGAATTATCGTAGATTGGAAAAATTGGTCTGAGTTTGTAAGTATTTACAAAATATTAATACTGCTAAAAATCTATTGCACATATTTTCATAAACTACCATTCTTTTTAATAATTGCAAGCATTTTACCGCGGCTTTGTGGCTTAAAATGGTATTATTAAATTAAATATAGCCTAGCCCAGCAAAGAGGGATTAATATCTCAACTATATATTACATTTTGTGTAACTTTTCATAAGTAAATTGTGTACCTAATTGAGAAAACACTGTCTTTGATTTGGCTTGACTCAACTGTATTAAGTCCTGATAGCATTTTAAGGCTCTCTCCTTTCATTACTCTGTAGAATGTGATGTCAACCAACATATTTAAATCGAGACCGTAATTAGCAATCCAATATAAGACGGGTGGATGTTGACATACCCAGATAATGGAACTCGGTGAACATTTGCGCTAAAACACGAGGGTCAACCGTTACAACCAATGATTCGCATTTAAACTTCTCATTAGTGAATATTTACTTATAACAAGATGCTGTTCATTAGTCTTCAACTGAACTCATAAATTATTTGCTGTTTTTAACACTTATTTCGGTACCACCACACTTACCACAAATGTAATATTTGAATAAAATATATAGTGTTGAGAAATTTTATTTATTTTATATAATTTTTAACCAAAAAAAAAATCAAATTTGGTAATAATTTAGAGTGAATTAATTTGGATTTTACCTATATTTTCAATTTCTAAGGAAAGATGTTATGATTAATACGTAAACTTTACGTCGTAAAAAGTTTCCCTTAAAAATAATTTGTTTATCTGTATCGAGACAAAGGTCTTCATTAGTTCTGACATTATTGTCACTCTGAATAGTTTTGTTGAACTTATTTCAATATTACAATTAAAAATGTCTCCGTGATTATTGTAATTCATTTCATTAAATAGACTCATAGCTAAGTTATGTTTCCTCCTTTACTTATTATTAATATGCGTGTTATTGTGATTAATCCATGTGGCAACATTTTGTTTGAATATTATTTCATTATGATAATATTTATTTAGTTATAATAGAAGTCCAATAGTTTTTAATACAAGTACATTGTACATTGGAAATTACTTCATTGTATATTTTTGTCCTTTATTATTGAAAATATTAAATTCTGCGCCAATATTTTTCTTAATTATCATAATAGCATTTAAGTATGATTTAACACAGAAAAAAACAATAATATATATAAGATATATTTCTCAAACAACATAAAAAAAACATAAAAAAGCTATTGTCAAGACACTTTTTCATACATAAAGATTACCCGTCATAGCGAACATTATTACAGAAGTGCTCGTAAAATTACAGGAAAACTCAAGAGGAATTTAAAGTTTCAACAATCTATCTTTATTCATAAGCTTTTAAAGTGCAACGCTTTTTATAAAAGGCGCTCGTGCATACAAAAATACTTTTTTAGAAATTCAAAGGTATTTTTCGTGTCAGTTCTAAAGAGTTTATTTACTTATTTGACTTTTCAACATTTGCATTACAAAGAATAATACAACCTAACAGTTAGGTGATAAGAATAATATGAGCTTAACTTTTATTCACATATATTTTCTCGTATTTATTTCTGTATTTGCATTGCTGTAAATATACGAGGGGAGGTCCAAAAATTCGTGGAATGGAGAGGGTGGAGCGGGGGTGGGGGCGCTCGCTTGGTGTCATACGAATCGGAGACTCATCATTAGTATAAATACCGAGTTTCAACTCAATCGCATCATTCGTTTACGAACAGTCGCCTGCGGAACAAGTCAATCCGGAAGAAAACTGAAACTATGAAGAAAATTGAACACCGCGCTGTGATAAAACTCCTTACCAAGCAAGGAAAGAACGCTCAAACCATTTTGAATGAAATGGGAGTCGTTTATAGGAAACAGTGCCCTAGTAAAACAATGATTTACAAGTTGCATGGTCTTTAAAAACATGGTCGAGAGTCAATTGACCCCCGCTCAGGAAGGCCAGTTGAGGCCACCATATCGGACATCGTCGAAAAAGTGGAGAAAATTGTATTTGAGGATGCCCGTTTGAAGAAAAACAATTATCTGCATTAGTTGGAGTATCAGATACCACCATTTTGCGAATCCTACATGATCACCTGGGTATGACAAAAGTCAGTGCAAGATGGGTACCGAGAATGCTCACGCCGTTTCAGAAAGAGCAGCGCGTCGATGCGTCAAAGCATTTTTTGGAGTTGTGTGGAGATAAACCTGCATAGATTTTGGACCAAATTGTTACAGTAGATGAAACATGGGTTCAGTACTTTGAGCCTGAGTACAAACAAGAGTCCATGCAATGGCATAAAAAGGGGACACAACCGCCAAAGGAATTCAAAATGACGGAGTCGGCTGGAAAGATGATGGCTACTGTTTTTTGGGATTGTGAGGGGATAATCTTGATTGATTACAAAGAAAAGGGAAGGACTATAACCGGAGAATACTACGCAACGATATTATAAAAATTAAAGGATGCCATCAAGGAAAAGCGGCGAGGAAAATTGGCAAAGGGCGTGTTGCTCTTGCAAGACAACGCGCCGGTTCACAAGAGCCGAATTGCAATGGCTGCTCTGCACATGCATGGGTTTGAATCCCTAGTTTACCCAACCTACAGTCCAGACCTGGCCCCAAGTGACTTTTTTTAATTCCCCAATTTAAAAAAAGACTTAAGGGGAAGGAAATTTTCCGACGACAATGAGGTAAGGGAGGCAATTTCGGCTCATTTTGAAGGAGAAGATAAAACATATTTTTATAGTGGTTTAGAAAAATTTATTCATAGGTCTAATAAATGTATTGAACTTAAGGTTAATTATATTGAAAAGGAAAATTGTTTTATTTTATTTAGATCCCTTTCATTCCACGAACTTTTGGACCTCCCCTCGTATATCAAAATATGTATTTATTGTCTCTTTTAAATTGTTGATTTTAATTTAAAGAAAATAAAAATATTATATACGTTTTTAAATTATGTAAAGAAATAAATATTACAATTTCAATACATTTTTGTGTGAAATATCCTTTTTAATAATAGAGTTAAAATGTTCCCTATACGAATAAACAGTATTGAACTAAAATTAAATTTTATCAGAACTCCTATTGAAGATACCTAAACTTCTATATGAAACATATTTTTACTTTTTTTTTGTACATCGTTTATAAAATTAACAATTTACACAATACACACAGGCACACACAGACACATCTTATTTTGATTATCTTATGGTATACGTCTAATTGTCCCGCTATTTGGTGGTTAAATGAATTTTGGAACGCCATTAATGAACTCTAGCTGTTTGCATAGTTATTCCAGGTTATATTGGCAAATGGGTGTAGACTTTATTGATTCCCAAACTCAATTAAAGGCAGAATTACTTGATATCTATAAATTACCAAAAAAGTCCCTTATAAGTCTGGATGATCAGAAAAGCTTATTACTGCATATGCAATAATTTATAATAATTTTGTTTTTGTGAATTTTAGCTAATAACAAATCTCAGTAACTAAGAGGCATAAAACCCGACCTCGAAATAATAAAAATGCTGCAGAATCAAAACCTTTATAATTATTTGAAAAAAAAGAAAAGTTTCTATATTTTTTTTATTTTGGATCAATTAATTGAATTATATGATTACTAAAAAGTATTTTACAATAATGAACAACTTACAAATAAAACATAATTTTTTTTGTAAATATTCTATATATTTATCCATTTTTTATAAAGTTAACGAGCTTCTATTATGTTAATATCAAAGCACCAATTTTATAAAGTTAAGTTAAATTGAAAATTAAAGTAAATTTAATTTGACGTAATAGCACTGTAGATTATAGAAACTATAAAAAAAAGTTATTTAAATAGAAACATTAGCACAATAAAATATATACCATATGCTAAAACCTTCACAGACAGTAATATAAATTTCCTTTTAAAAAGTATAGTAACAGATAATTCCGAAACGTGCCAAGTGCAGATATTTCTGAACTAATGTTACGAATGTGTAACACAGCTTTATAATCCACATGGATTGGACATATGGACAAGTATTAAACAGAATATATGTCCAGGTCTCTCATTATTAAGTAAAACTCGTTTATAATACTGTGCTACTATTTAATAGATAAATATATAGAATATACTTTATTGTACACCATACAGAGAGAAAAAAATAATAATGAAAAACATGGTAGAGTACAAAAAGTACAAAATATTTTAATTTTATATCTATGTTTTATTGAGACAGACGCATCATGTTTCATTAAGATAGAAAATAAGTATTTGAATTCACAAAAAATACTCTTTGTCTAATTTATGAATAAATACTAAATTATAACTGAGTTTTGAGACCAGATAGACCGGTTTATAAGAGAATCCACAACAATCTAAGGCATAAAGTAGATAAATTAATTAGTGAAACTAAAGGACTAAAGATTTATAAAATAGTTTAGAATCTAGTACCGATGGAGAAGTCAGATAATTTTATATCAAACAACATTTTGAAATGCTTTTTTGTGTTTACCTATTATATAAAAGAGACAGATAAAGATAATTTTGTTTATAAAACGAATTTTAAGCTCGTAGTTTCTTTTAATGATGACTTATAATTATGTAATCGTTTTAACCTTCATCGTTTCGTCTTCTGAAATTATTTATAATTCGTATTTTCGTTTCGTAGAATACTGAATGTTTATTTAGTACGACTCATTACGTAATTGTGTACAAAGCTGTGATAATTTTTAAGTATAAGATTTGTCAAGCCTACTCGACTTTTAAATATGTTTAATTAAGTATAACAGACAAATATTTTTTACCTATATACTCGTGGATGTGTGGGGTGACAAGAAGGGATGGAATAAGAAATGAGTATATTATTAGAAGATTTAGTAGCTGTAAATAATTTCTTATATACATTTAAGATTGTTCTTTAGAAACTTAAGATCTAAACTGTAGAGTTCTGAAGAGGAAATATAACCTCTTTATACAGCCATTGCACACTAGGGATGACTTTTTGGTCCACACGGCAAAAAAGAAAGCTGATTTCTTGGGCACTCTCTTTGCCTCCAACACGACTTTGGACGACACGACACACACAAGAGAAAACACCGCCTTTTATCTCCTGATGTCACAGCTCAATGCCAGAAATAGTTGTTGACAAAAAACCATCCGAAAACCTCTACTTTCCTTGACGTTCGTAAATCAAGTGGGCCGGATTGCATTTCACCAATGGTGTATTTATCATTACACCAAAAATAGTAACATAAAAAAAATTAAGAAATAATAAATAATTATATATTTCTTTTTATGATCAATGAATACAAGTCACTTTTACCTTTATTTCTTTACCGGACACTTTCCGACTTATTAATCCAGAAGGTCTTTCCATGCGTATAATGCAGTCAAACAGTTTTCTACATCTTTTCATCTTTTCTTATCGCATTTTTTAATACATTTTATAACAATATAGAAATAAACTTTTATTGTATCATTTAAATTGTTCTATTATTATTAGAAGACATATTATTTTATTCATTTTTAAAGTGTGCAAAGGAATAAATATTAAAGATTTAAATGTTTTTCTGTGAAGCTGTTTTTTTTAACAGAAATAAACTGAAATAAAAATATTATCATTGGAAAAAGGTAACTGAGTTACAGACTCAGTATTTGTGTATATTAAAAACTGTAAACAAATTGATGGAGATCTATATTTTACACGTATCATAAATTTATCAATAACAACCTGCGGATACTTTTTTAGAGTTGTTTTGTTTTGTAATGTATTCTTAGAAGTGGCCTGAAATAATATTTATATATTAGTAAGTAATTCTTAAATACTTGTGAAAAACTGTATAACAGTAACACAAATTATGAAATAAAAGCTCAATTTCACGGAGTTCAGAATCTGGGGACACGGAAGTATCCCCTCCGAGTCGAACACTAAAGTTACGGCCGTACTACTTCTCTTCAAGCTGTTCCGGCCATTTTCAAGCCCCTGTGACTTCTTTGTAAAAAGCAAGATTGTTCAAATCACCAAGAGAAATTATATAGATAAATATATTTCCAAAAGACTTATAATTTGACTCAGGTGATCAAGAATTATACCAGTCAAAGTTCCTCTATTTTGTTTGATTCACTGACTCACCGATCATAAAAATATTATATAAGTGATACTTTCCGTTTACTTAGAGAGCAAAAATTTGAAAGGAAAAATTATCAAAACTGAAAATCCAACATAGGGATTACGATGAATTTTTGAAAATATATATTTGAAATAGTACCTGTACTTTCACATAACATTAAATTATATTGTCATGTTATTTGTCTGTTTCTCTAAATATAAATTTATATTTACGTTAATCAACCAACAGTAAATAATATGGAAATTCTACCCGTCCGGATTATTTCCGTTATAGTGCATGACTGCAGTCGCGTTAGTTTTAGTCCGCGTTATGCATGTGTAATTTCAGGAATAATAAATAATATCGTTCTAATTTAGATATTATAATATTCATATCATTCCTCTACTAATTAAAAGGAAATAGTTTTCAATATAAATTCTTGTATACCTTAAATATATTAAGTATTAGTTATTGAAGTATTATTAGTAACATTAATGAAAATAAATATTATATTGGAAATTATTTATTATCACAATAACATTAATACGCTTTATTTGATTTAAAGATTTTCTTATTCAATATAGTAATGCTTATAGCTTATAGCGCCAAATTCTTTCTCGCATTGTAAAAGAATAAATAAATATAGTTGTTATTTATTTTTTTGTTTCTGGTTATAAATACTTCCTTTGTACCGATTCCATACTTTTATTTGAAAGAATTTCAATTTTTGTTTTCTTACTTAATAAACTGTCTTCGCGCGTCTGTATAAAATATGAAGTTATAAATACAAAAGCTAGCACCAACTTCTTAAAAAAAAAACAATTTCTACTACTTTTATTTTAATGTGTTGGCACTTTATATATATTTTTTCCTATTCCGGAAATTAGTAAGCAATATTTCTTACTCTAACTATTATTTACGATTTATCATTATTCACAAATAAGTTGTAGTCTGCTACCTATCAAAACGCCTGTATTAAAGTAACCAATAATAAAGGTATACCCAATGAAAATTGTAAATATTTCAGGAGCCATATAGAATTTTAACTTACCATATATAATAGAAAAGAATCAATTGTAGTAAATCATCTAACGGTCAGTAATTCGAATTAAAGTATCATTTTAGAACAAACATTTTTATTAAATTAATTTTCATAATCCTAAATATTATTTTTATCATTAGGTTTCATTTTGGTAAGCGTTGAAAAATATTCTAAGCCTCAATTATACCCATAGTATTCTGGGGAATTTATAAGGTCACACTTTTTTTAAATAATGTACTGTCCTTTAGGTTATGTTTGTTTCTTGGTTGTTAACGTTTGGATGTTACAATACTTGAGATCGCGGCGAAACCTCAATATTAAGGTAAGTTTTTTATTTTTTGATTAGTAAATATCGATTTTCGTATAAAATTGTTTCAGAAAAACTTCTCCAATTGATTTTATTGTATTTATCTCATTTTTATATTGCAAAATCACTACGGATTAACTGGAGAACTATTACTTAACTAACCGTGGAAATATTATTTAACATTTTATAAAAATCACTATTTTTATATGAATTACCTGTTTCATAATCGAGCGTTTCTGTAATGTGTCCTTATGTAAAAATTATATTGACTTGACTGAATATATGAATTGACTGCCTCAACGATTTTCTTAGATACAACTTTAGATATAGATATAAAGCTCCAGTGGAACCCCCAACTCTCAACACTGGCAGCCAAGCTGGACAATTAAAAAAGCAATAGAATTAACGGACGTAAATACTGCTCGACTCGTTTATTTTAGTTATTTTCATAGTATTTTAGCTAATGGAATTTTATTATGAAGCAGTGCTGCCGGAATTAATTCTATTAGTTATTTTACAAAAAAGAGCTGTGCGGGCTATTTATAACTTAAAAGCTATTGATTCCCTGAGGGATGTTTTAAAAAAAATTGTTACGACACAATCTCTCTCAATACATATTTAAGAACATATTACTTTAGACCAAAATTTAAATTCATTTATATGAAAACAGTGATAGACACATTATAAATACAAGAAACTAACAAATCCTTCGTGGGTTTCAGTGTACACATATATAATAAAATTGCACAAGATATCTTAGATTTTCCTTTCCCTAGTTTTAGATCTAAAAATAAAAGTGTATCGTTAAATAAATCTTATTGTAGTATTCAATAGTTTTTAGTTGATCGAAATGAATGAAACTTATTGTTGACTCATTTGCAGGATAAATACACAGAAATAGATACACATATATAAAGAGTTAATATACATATATCATTTTGTATAATCTGATGAATTGCCAGTGAGATAATATTAAAGTTTCGTAATAAGGCCGGGACGAAATAAAATCCAGTTTTATATATTGGGTAGACCTCGAAGAATTCGGTCTGCCCATTCATTTGTCCCCTACTTTCGAATTTTGGAAAAATTTCTTCACAGGAGGTCTTCTTATGACCGCCTGAGTCCGAAATGACCATTGGTCAAAAAGTTTATATATATATATATATATATATATATATATGCGTGCGTGCGTCCAGATTCGACTTTTGTCAGCACGATAGCAGCCGCAGTTTCGCTCGGATCGCTTTCAAACTTTGCACAAAAATCAACCATCCAAAAATAAAGGTCATGTTCGTTAACCAGAGAAATCCGGTCACAGGGGGCGCTAGGGCCTCACTTTTTCTGATTTCAGTTTTTCGACCATAACTTTGTCCCTATACAAAGGAGATCAATCGCGTTCATGTTATATGATGTCTTTGATAAATACCTATAACTAATGTAGATAAACCGAAAACCTAACTTCAATGACTTAGGGGTGGGGGTAAAAAACCGAAAATTTTTGGAAAAAAAATCATAACTTTTTTCTGGTAAACATTCTTGCATCACAAGTATTTTTAATAGAAAGGTTATTTTTTACTCTAGATTTAGGTATCAAAAGTTTTTCCGTAAAAGGTACCGTTTCCGAGAAAAAAAATTAAAACCACTTTTAGCTTGTAAATTTTAGGTAGGTAAAACCACGGCAACTTTTTTCTGGTAAACATTCCCTCCTTGCAAATATTTTTAATAGAAAGGTTATTTTTTACTCTAAATTTAAGTACTAAAAGTATTTCCAAAAAAGATACCTTTTCCGAGAAAAAAAAAAACCGCTTTTTGCTTAAAAATTTTTGATGTAAACAACGGCATCATGTATTATTCTTAGGTTAGTGAGTTATATTTTAAATGAGTTACACACGAGGTCTACCCACGCGTGTCCCCCTGCGGGTACGGATTTTTTTTAATACATTTGGGATTTTGCATACAGAACCTATCGCTACGTATTCGAAAGCATTGAATAGGAATTGGAGCCTTGTTACTGAAAGCGACACTACAGACTTGTTGTGACAAATTTATAATATACACCAGGGAAACCGAGCTTAGCCTCGTGGAATTGATGCCTTTGATGTGAATGTAATAGAAATTCGTACACCTAGCTTTATTAAAAAAATACAACCATTGAATAGTTGCGTACCAGATAATGTAAAACTTTGTACTGGTTCATTATTGTAAACCGATTTCTCTAATTATTCATAGGTTTGAGCATAACAAATAAATTTTAGTAATTAAGTTTTTTTTTTTAAGAATAATAATAAAGGTTTTGACTGTGCAATAATTTAGTTATTTTGTGGACAGGTTTTGTACCTCCCAACATCAGTGGTCGTTTTGTTAAAAAAAACAACAAAAAACCTAAAAGTTATGAAATTTATAATAATAATTAATGATTTTAAGACTTGTAGGAACTTTTTCTTGCTAATTTGAAGATGTGTCCTGCCTTCAAAGGAATTAAAAAATCAATTGCGACAATACCCGTATACTGATGTGACCTGGAGTATTTGTGCAAATAGCGAGCTCATTAATGGCGTGCTGAAATTCATTTATTCAGCAACTGATAAGAAAGCATATGCCTTTCTTTTAAGAAGTACGGAATCAAATTATATTTCCTCAAAATTATTTTGCAATTAAATATCACAAAGAAGATGGCGGCCTAATTAGATAAAAAAGTATAAGCATAACGAGTGAGAAAATGAAGGAACTAACTCCGATTTCAGTTTAATAAATATGTAAACAGTTAAATTGTTCTTCCAATTTTATTGTAAAAATATACTATAACATGTGGCTGCCGTATTATTTGTTCTGAAAAGAACATTTTACTCGTATATAACTATTGCCATTGAAACATCGCAAGACGCTTACGATGTTAGAGTGCGAGACACGTCTACACCGCGCGACGGCCGCAGAATGAAGCTCGCCTTCCTACCTATATTTATAACCTATGCAGACGATGATGTAATAGCGACGCCATAGATTTTACGAAGAGAACCGTGGTTCGCTATTGGCTGCTTTCTTCAATCTCTCGCAATAACAGTTATAGTTGGTTCAGTAACATTTTGTATATAGATGTGCAGATTTCAAATAAAATTATTCAATAAGAAAAGATCTTTCCATATACTAGGCGACTAGGAACTCTCTCCTAAAAACATATTATGAACAGTTTTAATTAAAATATCTGTTAGAAAACAGGTAACCAATTTTGTATTATGTATTTTTAATTAAATTATATTTTTGTTCATGATTTCTAAAATTATATTGTTTCTCTTAAAATATGTAAGTATAAAATAAGTATAATACATAATGATAAATCATAGAACCAAGTTGTGATTTTTATAGATTTTAATAAGAAATTATATATACTAATTAAACAAATTTAAACAAATGATATCAACTAAGATAACTTTATCTTAAATAAAAACAACATTAAAAGATTATTTGTCTGTCTTTGAACCAGAAATATATTATATAAATGTCGTGGTTATTATTAACGACCTCAAGGTGGATTTTTTATATGAATCAAAATAATTTAAGAATATTAAGTTTAGTAATAGGTGTGCAATAACAGCTAATATCAGTAATAAATTAAAAGAAATAAATATACCTATAGAATAAAGAATGTATGTATTTGCACTGATATATAATAATATATGGTATATCACTAGTGTATACATTTACGGTACAAAAATATTTTGCACGACCTGTCAAGTACACATAAAACTTTCAGAATGCAGTGACCTCGCTGACTGTGAAGTGTGTAAGGTCTTTTACTATTGACACAAATTCAAACCCCTAGATAGGACATACGAGTATGTAGTGTTTCATAGGATTGTATGGTGTTGGTTCTTAATTTGTATAAACCTAGATTTTCATTATTACAACTGTCATGCTTGTTATTTTTAAATATTTTCATCAATATAACCCTATTATTATAAAATGTTAAAGTATATATAAGCACAAGTAAAATTTATCTATTTAGTTACTATTATCTATTTCTAACTTTTTTATATCTGTCTAACTTTTCCATAAATCGACTATTAGGTTTATTAATATTGTGGCAATCCTGTTTCTGTTCTGACTAATGTTACTTGGTATTGAAACTTTGTTCATAGCTTCCTCATCAAATAAAATACTATGTTTATTATTATTATTAATTATATTTTATTTACTAATTATGATATTTTATGAAACAATATGAATATTTCGGAATACTTAAGTGTAAAAAAGTAATTGTCTACATAAAAAACTGAAAAAAGGTATGTCGTTAAGGAAAAAACGGAAATAATTAATGAACTAAAGTAAAACAAGAATAAGTAAGGAAGGAAAATGCCACACAGTTTTAAGTCAATTTGCTAAAAACACTCTCTCATTTTTAATTATCCTCGTATTAAAAAAATCAACGGAGCAATTCAGAAAGTTAAAATACCAGCACTAATGGAGTCTTTTAAAGTACTTTGCCATGCCAAAAATCCATTTAAATAATTACAAGTATTTAAAGCAAAGCGAATAAAAATTGATTGAAAATAATTGTAATATATTTTATAATCAGATAATAAATTTGATCTGTAAGTACGATGGTACCGAGAAATATGACAAATGACATAATTAATTTTTGAAAAGCATTGTAGATATCAGCATATTGCTACTTTATAAGTAAATATTAATTAAGGAGAAATTTAGCGAGTCATTAGTTGAAACGGTTGACCCTCATGTTTTAACGTAAATGTTGACCGAGTCCCACTATCTGGGTATGTCAACATCCACCCGTCTTAAATTGCATTGCTAATTACGGATTTGATTTAAATGTGTTAGTTTATGTCACATTATAAAGTGTAATCAAAAGGCTAGAAACATAAGTTAAAGTAACATATCCCAAAGATTACCGTTTTTTTTCACATTTAAGATTCTAAATGTTTTAACAATTTCATCTGGTGGTTTTAATATGAAAACCATCAGATGACGAAGAGTCTAAATTAGGCGTGAATGTTAATGGAGTTTCAGTAAAAAATTACTCAATAATAGCCACCACATTTATATCTGTATTTATTATATATATTTTTTTAAAATTTATCCTTTAATTTATCTGCTGAATTTAAGATTCTACTTATAATATAAATCGACCAAGCTGGTAAGCAACGTTCTTATATATTTTTGAGAAATTATTAACTTCATTCAAGAACACTGGGTCATGATTCCATTGCATCTGACCATATTATCTTATAATTTTTCTCTACTTCTATACGGTTGCCAAATCACTAAGTTTAAAGTTAAAGTATTTTATCATTATTTTGATTCAAAAATCTTATTATATCCAGGTAATAAAAAATCATTGAATTAGTGTAAAATCTATTTTAAACACTTTTTACGCAGCATTATTTATAAAAGTAAGGATTCTAAATTTTGTTCTCGGCCTGCTATGAAATCCTTAGAGCCTTTTAATTTCATGATTATTAATAGGGAAAATTTTTGACCATAGTGTTCTGAACTTAAATTCCTTATCACTATCTCTTCATAAGTTTTATAGTGAACATATTATCAACATAAGTTGCGGAAATATAAGTAATACGAGTAGGTTGAACTTATAAGATTTCAATAAATTTAATATACATACATTAGGGGAAGTTACATCCACGTTGAAGACACCACACACTATAACAGACTTGATTTGTTTTGATAAAATATCCTCCATTTTATTTCCAAAGTTATCAAAGTTACTACCCCCTGTAGTAACTTTGATAACTTTGGTCGGTATAGGCATACGACAGTTCTCGACAGAGAACGCCACTATAACTAATTGAGACTTTAAAGTTTTAAAGTTACATACGCGCAAAGGTAAGTGAGCCATTTTATATTTAATATAATATTGTCCGTATTTGACTACCGCTACTCTATAATGCATAATAAACTAATGTTATATTTTTAACAAATGGTTGCACTTTCCATCCTTGTTGCCTAAGCCGTGTATACTTTGATGGACTATATTAAACAGCTTTGAGCTTTGTCTTATTTTCCAGTTTAAAGCGGAAAGATATTTTTTTTTTCGTTACAACTTGTATCACGATTTTTTTTTTAATAATGCTACTAAATTAGCATTTTTTTTGTAATACAGATGCAGAAACATTTTAAGTGTCATTCTAAACCTGCTACAAAAAATATAATTTATGTGAAAATAAAAACTATTTGTCATGATATATATACTTATGTTTAGTATGTAAAGTATCTAGATTTTATCTTTCGTTTAATAACTATACCAGTGATTATTTGTTAAGGTCTCGAACCGATCTAATTTTTAGTTACATAACTCTATTAAGATGCGGCTGAAATATGTTCCTTAATTTGATTTTTATTTGAATTTAGCGAAAAAAATAATCGAGAAATTTCCTAGTAAAAGTTATGATTGTCTCATTGTTGCTTAGGTTAATTATTGCTGAATTATTTTCAATCATGTTTGATTACAGTCACTATATTTTTAACTATTCATAATTCTGAAGTAACGACATATAAGAAGTTAAATTAATCTAAATGAGTAAGAAAATAAGAAAGATTTCAATTGAACAGAACGGTGCTGAACGGAACGGAATAATTTTCTTAATTGTACTAACACGGATCCTGATTCTTTATACAGATAATAATTACAGTGAACGTGGAAGACATTCACTTTAACGACGACAGACCGAGCGATAGTTGTCATTATTTTCTCCTGAGAGCTTCTTAGCTTTATCGAATGTACTTTGTACAATGGTCGCTTTCACCGAGATTCTGTTAGCAGCTTTGATATCAATATAATAATGACAAACGTGATTGACATAATATGAAGTTTTGTTATGAATCTCCATTTTTATCAGATATTGCTAGTTACTTTGATATTTTAAATGGGATGTATTTATTTAAAGAATATTTTGAAGGTCTTAAATAATAATTATTTAAAGATATGATGTAATTTAGCAAAATAAGGTTTATATTTCTTAGTTAGCAAGAATATATTCTTTTGAATAACATTAAAAAGACTTTAATATATTACTAATTTCATTTACAAATTTTGTTAAGGTTTAGTTAGATACAGTGACATAAGCTACTTTTTATTGTGAAAAATAATGATTCTGAAAAATGTTGTCTATTTCATTTCACAACTAAGATCTATTAGCGGTAACTTTTCAATATAATAATAAAAAATACAAACTTTCCTTCAAAGTTCCTGCCTTCAATTCGGAATAATAAATACTATAAAAATAAAATCATTTGTAGATGGATGAAACACATGTTTTTCTTTAAACGATTTTATGGATTCTTGATTACGTGTGAAAGAATCTAATTATAGTAATACAATCCACATGAAAATTTTAAAGTTATAGTAAACAGGGTAAAGATATTATACACTGCGGGTTTCATATTTAAAAAAATCTCCAAAACCTATCATTGTCTCTCAAAAAGTACAAAAAAGTACCTGATTATTTAGGTGTCACTTGTCAGGCGTTATTAATCTGAAAAGTACTACTTCCGAATCTGGAAGTAATGTTATTGTAGTTGGGGAAATGCTTGACCTTAAAATATCCACAGTATGAATTCTTAAGAGTTTTACATGAAACCGAATATATAAATTAATTACCTTCCATAATGATTCAATAAATTATCGATTTTTTATTTTTTTTTTAAATATATTTTTTTTAATAATTAAACGTGATATTATATGTATTATAATTCAGTTGTATTATATTTTATTATTTCTAGAATATAAATATACCAAAAGTGGACTAAAATCCATGAAACTACAGTCATTCATAATAATGCAAATATAGTAATAGTAACGTACAGTGTATCCAAATAGAAAATCCATTATATAATTTGTGTCTTTCATTATTAATGTTTTAAAAGTTTTAATAAGTTAGTTAATAAGATAGGCTTCTCTTGTACCTGTGTGAATACCATAGAAACTATTTCTAAAAAAATTCAAACAACCTATTACAAATGTATTCATATTTTTTGGTATTAAATTTATGATAATATGTGCAAAATATAGATTTTTACCAACTCGATAAAATATTCTAATATTTACAAATGTTTATAGTTAACTACTATAAGTGGTATCATTCCACGGCATTTTTGTTCTATGTTACAAGTTCTGAGACATTTTAATTTAATTTCAGTTTATTACTGTTTCTTCGTATTACGAATATTTTTCTTTGCTACTATTAATAAAAAATACATTTCACAGAAAAATATATTAATATTTTTCTTCCTTATGTTATCTAAAAAATAGTTACATATTTTAATCAATTTAAATGCCACAATAAAAGAACATTTTGATACAGTTTTATACAATGCAATTGAATAAACAATAATTTTTGTATGTATTGTATGTTGAAGCTCTCAAGAAATTTAATATCGTAAAAGTTCACTTATGTATCAAACAGAAACACTGTCTGCGATAATAAAAGCTTTTCATTTATAGAGAACTGTCTTACGATTCTGCATTATACATGTGGAAAGACGTTTTAGATTAATCAGTAGGAAAGTGTCCAGTTAAGAGATAAAGAAACTTTTGAGCTGTATTGATTGACGATAAAAAAGTACAAATTTATTTATTAGTTTGTTTATTAGTTGACCTTCATTTTTACTAAATTTAAAATTTAGGTTTTGTCCTCCATTGGAGAAGAGTGTACTTGAGTTAAAAGTTGAGCTGAGAGTAGTTGAGAAGGTGGTTCTGAGGAAACTAAGAGGGCTGTGTTTGGTCATACGGTCTTCTCCATCGCTATACAAAACGTAATCGTAAATAATAATAAATATCATTTCGTTATTCTGTGGTAAAGTAGTAAGTAACTTTATGAACCAACCAATCACCATGTTTGATAATCATACCTTTTTTTTAAATTGTATAGTTTGTATTTTAAAAACAGGTAATAGCTGTAATTTGGTAATTTAAAAATTTACATAAGGCCTATAAAAACTAAATCTGTTAACAAAATGGTCATAACAAAAAACAAAAAAAGCAATAGGTATATTTAAAAAAAGCGACTCCAGTGTACATCCTATCCTGAAAATTAAAAAATATATGTTGAATCTTATCGCTGCGCTGCATACTAAGTACAATTACAAATCTTAACTTACGTAGGAGTCATTCAAATACCTTATAAAATGATCTCATAATGTGTCCGGCGATTTTAGAAAAGTGCTGTGAAAAACACACGTATAGAGGCAATACATAAAAAATATTATCTTAATAAACATATATAATAATCTTTAAATTGTTTAACATTTAAGGTTTTATCTTCTTTTGTAATTCAAATGTTGAAAAATCAAATAGACAAATAAATCTCTTTAAAGCCGACACGTTAATAGCTTTGATTTAAAAAAAAAATTTCTTTGTATGCATGAGCGCGCTTTATAAAAAGCATTGCACTTTACAAGCTTATGAATAAAGATAGACTGTTGCAACTTTAAATTCCTCTTGAGTTTTCTCATTCTTTTTACGACCACTTTTATATAATGTTCTCTATGACTTGTAATCTTTATATATGAAAAATTCGTATAAAAAGAATATAAATACTAACATAATTTTATAACAAAATATATTTTATATACTTAAAATATATGAATAGTGGAGCACATTAAAAAAATAATGCACATAATCAAAAAATTTGTATTTATTAATCTGCAGTTGCAAAATATATATCGTAATAATTTATATTTTATAAGTAAATCCAATTTTAAATGCCATTACGATATTATGAATTCCATGACAAATATATTAGTCACAGAATTATATATTTCCGGAATTCTAAAAATAAGGGAATAAAAATATCGTATTTCAATTATGCACATTTCACTTGTATCAAAATCTATAATTAATTTTTTTTAAGTTTTAAAGTGTAATTCAATATATTAAAGATTTTAATAATGATTTTATTATATTTATTATATTCCGTGTTGTTATAACACAGTTAAAATATAGATTCGTTTTTATTTCGGAATAAGTTTATTTTTCTGGACCGAACCGAGCAGAATAAATTGCTTGTTTGTTGTTGTATGTTTAGAAGTGGTAAGCTTATTTTAAAAATAACATATATATATATATATATATATATATATATATATATATATATATATATATATATATATATATGTGTGTGTGTGTGTATGTATATAGACAAGAAGTCCGATACATAAACATGATCAATAAAGGTTGACAAATTTATGTTCCATTTCATCAGACTTTAAAAACGTGTCCAATACAATCGAGCACTTTACGACGCCCGCGGCAATCAAATCCAAAACCAACGATCAAACAGACTTCGAGATTAAAACCCCTATAGTAGTGGGTCTTAACTCAAACTTTAATACTCGGTTTAATCTAGACTTATTTTATCTATACAATTTATTGACTTAAGTATATTTGGTACCGGTCGTAATCCAGGGCCCAGACACAATATTTTGAGTGGTAAACTAAATCCAGCGCTGTTCAGTCTGGGGTAATACCTTAGATGTAATAAAATAAATTAGTTCACAGCCATCGTAGTTTACATTATGTTATATTAGTATTGTTACTTTTTTTTAACTATAATAAGTTAGAAAGTTATATTATATATTCATATATATTTTGAGCTTACAATCAATATCATGTTTCCTCAAGCGTGACCGATAGACTATTTATTCTTCATTATTTAATACAATTTCATCTCAATATCAATCTATGTACTATGCATTAACACAATTTCATTTTGTCATTAATTTTAATTAATTTTATTTTCTATTACAGTACGCACAAGTCGCAATGTCATGAATATATTTAAATGTCATATCTGTGACACTTTAAGCAGGCAGGCAGTTGAATAATATATAAATTAAATGTTTACTGTATATATCATTGGGTAATTTTCCATGACATGGTTTTCAAAGTGGGAGTGAGATGAACACAGTTTATAAGATTGTGATTTCTGAGAGTTCATTAATTAAGATTTCTTGTAAATATTTAGGCTTCAACATTTAAACATAAACCGTTTTCTCTTTAATGTATCGCTGTTTAGTCAATTTAATAATAATTTGTTATATTTACAAAAAATATATTTCTAAAATAATAAAATGTAATGATTTTAATTGACTTTACTTTAGAAAATATCACTCAAGATTCTCAACATTTTCTTATCCATAAATTTTTTTTACTTTCTAGTTATGGTAATCCATAACAAGAAAATGTTCTGAAAACAAGTACGTAATTGAATGTTTATGCTTTATATTGCTGTATTTGATATGGGTATAATATCAATAAAATTTCTTCTTCTTATTTTTGTCAGTCTAGAGACGCCTACCGCAAGTTGTAAACCTCCCCCAAAAGTCGTCACAGTGACCAGATTTGTGCCGCCTACATCCAGCAACTTCTCACGGCCTTGGTTATGTAATCGGTCCATCTAGTGGGAAGCCTACCCACAATGCATCTACCGGCTCGTGGTTGATACTCAAAAATCTTTAAGCTCTTCGGCCGTCGGGTCATTACCACTTCAGACAAGCCATTCTTTGAGCTATGTTGGTGATCTTGGTTCATCTGTCGATTTCCTTTTTTTATTAGATTTTGTAGCGTAACCCTCTGAGTATAGCCCTTTCTATTGCTCTCTGGGTGACCTTGAGCCTTCTTATAAGGTCCATCGTTAACGACCACGTCTCTGAGCCTTAAGCCATCACTGGCAGCACACATTGGTAAAAGACCATCGTCTCTTAGACATTGTAGTATTCTGGCCGTGAAGATGATTCTGAGATTCCTGTACGCTACCCAACCGTATTAGATGCGGCGAGTGATTTATTTCTCGAACTAAGACCTACCTAGCTAGATGGTTTGTCCCAAGTACTCGTATATGTAACCATGTACAACTTCTCCTTAAATAAATGCTTTATCGTCGACATCTTGGACTAAATCTTTTTTTTTATTACACTCGGGACTCAGCCAGATTTAGCTCCGGCGTACTCGTGTTTTGAAGAAAAAGTTCATCCTGAAGAGACCACCCTTCTCCAAAAATCCAGTCTACATGACCCCGGTGATTTCGTCGTCCAACACGGAATTGCATACTCGCAGCCCGAACGGCACTTCACCAAAAAACTTAACTTACCTTAACTTCACGCCATATCCCTGGCGGGGTAGCCAGAGATGACGGAGCGCCAAACGCTACGGTCCCTGAATACCTCTTTCGCCTCGACCACAGACATCAACCTCTTCATAATGCCCTTCGGGGGGTCCTCATGCTTTTTACGTGACCTTCCTCCAGTATCGTAGATACAGTGTTTTCGAAGATCACTCGAGGCCTCCCCCGTTGTCTCTTACCGCTCACTTTACCTGTACACATTTTTTTTACCATTCTTTCATCACTCATTCTTTCGACGTGCCCAAACCAACTGAGCACGTTCTTCTTCATTCTCACCGTGACATCTTCGCTAGTACCTGCCATTCTGTGGATCTCTTCATTGCGGATTCGGTCAGCTAGACTGACTCCGCATATTCTGCGAAGAGATCGCATCTCCACAGCATTCATCTTTCTTACATTGTTCTTCTGTGTTACCCACGTTTGGCTGCCGTATAACAGTGCCGGTAGCACAAACGCATTATGTACCAAACGTGCAGCGATGCTGACGTTTCGCCGTCTCAATAATGCAGCCAAAGCACCGTTAATTCTGTTACCGGCAGCAATACGCCTTTCCATATAATTTCGTATCTTCCGTCTCGGCTAAACATACTTCCCAAATATACCACTTCATTCACTTGTTCTATTATCTTTTCATTCACGTTGATCTTACATTCAGTTCTTTCTTCATTTCTTTCAAATATCAGAACCTTCGTCTTCATTCAGGTTTAGACCATTATTTTCACACCCATCTTTCAGAGTGGTGACCAATGCCTGCAAATCGCATTCTTATGATGCAATGAGCACTGCATCATCTGCATAAAGCAAGCAATTGACCTTTAGGTCACCTACTTTCATTCCCATGTCACTGTCTTTCACGCCTTGGAGACAACTATCCAAAAAACAATTTGAACAACCAAGCTGACATAGCCTAACCTTGCTTAACACCCGATTGGATCTCAAACCTGGGCGACATGTCAGCTCCTACTGGCACAAAGGCTGAGTGATTTCTGTAAAGAGACTTTACAGCCTGTAGCAAGGATCCGCTCACATTGTATCGGGGCAGTATCTCCCATAATTTCTTCCTCACAACCCTGTCAAACGCCTTTTCCAAGTCCACAAAAGCACAGAAAACCTTTTGGTTTAGGGCCAAAAACTTTTCTGTGATCATGCGGAGGGAAAAGATCTGATCTATACACCCTCTTCCAGGTCTAAAACCTCCTTGGGCCAACAACAACAGCTTTTCAGATCTCTCTTGCATTCTTCTCGCTAATATTTTAGCATAAACTTTACCGCCCAAGCTGATCAAACTTATAGCCCTATAGCTTGCACAGTCTATCTGTGAACCTTTGTCTTTAAACAAAGATACGATGACTGCACCTCGCCAATCGCCTGGGATCTCCCCTGATTTCCAGCATAAATTTCACAAAAACCAGAACAAGTCCCACATGCGTGGCCCACCATATTTGATCGTCTCGGCAGTAACTTCATCTGCTCCCGCAGCCTTACCACATTTCAGACTTCGAATCGCGCTCTCCACTTCTTCCAAACTGATTTCACCATCAGCTACATCCGGACTCAGCATTTCACTGGTACTCAAGGCCGAGGCGTCCTCACGTTCATACATCTCCTTGTAGAATTCCGCCCACCGCTGCAAAACGTGTGCTTGCTCAGATAAAATTTCACCGCTCTTCGAAAGCACCCCTTTCATTCTACAGGTTACCGATCAACCCCGAGAATCCTTAACTTCTCGCCATAAAAGCTTCGTGTTTACCCGGAAGGTTTTCGTCAACCCTTCATCCCTTTCTGCCTCAGAATTTTCACGCTTCACCTTTAAAAGTGCTTTTGTTTTGTGCTTTTGCAGCTTATACGCTCTTTTTATTATCTCTCTCAAACTTTTATCCTTACCCGAGGCTTTATAATTCAGCCATGCTTTCTTCTGTAACTCTAAAACGTCGTTCACTTGATCATCCCCCCCCTTTCATCGCGCTATTTACTAAAACCTCTTTTCCTTTTACTACATACTTCTGTCTCTACTTTCACCATTCCATACCTTAAATTCTGCAAGCATACTTTAACACTTTCAATTCCAGAATCACATCTTTCAAGCTTCTTGGAAACCCCTTCTTGATACTCCTCTCTGATCGGTGGACCTTGAAGCTTCCAGCTTCTTATGTGATAATTCGACGCCAAGCTTGGACACGTCGTGCGTCTGTGCGAACCTGCAAACAGACCTCTTATTCTAGCAACGACTAGATAATGGTCCGTTCCCAGATCAGCACCCCTGAACACTCGCGTGTCCATAACTTGGCTTCGTATACGCTGATCCACTAGGAATAAATCAATCATACTTCTTGCTTCCGCTCGCTTCCATATGAATTTGTTTAAAAACAAATTTCTCTCCTTGCAAAATTCCAAAATAAGCTTTCCGACCTCAACCCGACCACCACCACCCAACACTAGGCTCCATAAAATAGGTAAATCCTTTAAGGTTAATTGTATACGTTTTTATAATAAGCTCCCAAATGAAGCCTTAAGTTTATCATTAAATAAATTTAAATTATATGTAAAAATAAATTTGATAAAAAAATCCTACTATAGTGTACAGGATTACATCAACGACGGTATAACCTGGGAATGAATTGTATTATATTGCGAATAACTAGTAATCTCCGCAATTTGTTTTTTGTTGTAGATTAATTTCGTTTTATCGACTTGTTGCATCACACCGATTCCTTAGAAGTCATTACTTGCGGTAGCGTCGGGAGTCGGGTTGCGCTCGTCCCTCAAATATGTGCGAAGAGGGTGATGGCTGGCTCTTGCGTTATGCTCGTGAACGGGTGCTGCTTGCGGTGACTGGTTGTATAGCAGGCCTATTTTTATTTTTTATTATTATTATCATTATTATCATTATTTTTTTTTGCTATTATTATTTTTATATTGCGACGGTTCTAGTTGTTCCAAAATAGCTTTTAAGATTGACATTTGTGAAACAGTGATCACAATATAAAAAAATATATATCCGGCTGAGTTTGTTGTGTGGTTCTTCTCAGACTAGGACGCGTTTGGAACCCTCATAGCTTTAACAGTAAGTTGGACAGTGCTTTTACAGAAGGGCTTATTACGATAAATCTGGTATCGAAATAGGCCCTCCTGACACTTCCATTTTGACGTTCACAAGTGATCACTGATATTGATTCAAAGTGGAAAAGATATAAATAAATATATAAATCATTTACTCTCTTATCATCGTACCTGCCTAGCACGCTTTCGTAACCACTTCGCGCGGTTTCAACCCATCCATTAACATCCCGAAATACTATCAACTTTTCATTATCTCTGACACTACTTAGAACATCCCTGACACTATCGCAAAACTCCTCGAGTTCGCTCACTGGAGCTGAGGATACTGGCGCGTTAACGGCTAACAAGAATTCTCTTGTTATCCCCAGCTTAAAGCGAACCCAAAGAAGCCTCGGCTTGATAGCCTTGTGTTCTACTATTGCATTAACCATTCGAGAGGACAACAACATGCCTACACTTTGGCAACCTCGCTCACCCTCTGGAACCCCAGCCCAGAAAGTGACCCGGTTGCCAGGCAAATCGGTCGTATCATTGCCTTTTCGCTTGGTCTCAGACACACAAATAACATCCAGATCTTTGTCATCCATCACATCTAATAATTCATTCATCTTCTGTTCCATTCCTCCTCTTACATTCCACGTAGCTATTTGTTGCTCTGTCCTCCACCTCCCGCCGTTCGGAACATAGCGTGTTGGTTGGCGGTCCCCATTGCCGCATTCGTTCATGTTATTATATTTTTATTTTAACATACATAATACATCAAAATAAAAAATACAAAATTATTATTATTATTTAATTATTCACATAAAAAATAATAATAAAAACATGTCAAAAATTAATTAATGTATGAAATAAATTAATAAAATAAATCAACAAAACTAAATTTATAAACAAATTTATAAGTTTTAAGTAGGTACTCTACTCATTTTATTTAAAATAAAAATAAATAAATAAAAGTAGAGAATAATGTTTTGGAAATAATAATGCCGATGAAACCAGGCGACGTATACCTTCATGTCTACGAAATGCATTGTGGAGAACGGCTTGAGGATTTTAAATTAGTCTTTTATATAATACGACTTCTAAGGTCGATTGTAGTTGTTAAAATTAACGTAGGTAGGTTGTAACAATGCCCCTTGCTAATAGTGATTGCTTGTATTCTTGTATACACAAAAAATTAAATAGACTTTTAACACTTTGTTCACTTGTTTTAACACTTTGTTCTGTTGTTTAATATTCGAATGGTATAAATAATTGCAACTGAAAATGACAAAATCCTCTACTTCTCTACGGACTTCGGACAATCTTAAAATGTTACTTGTCTAAAATAAATTATTAAGTACGTGCAATGCACACAACTTTTTTACTTCCTTTGCGTGACATATTAAAGGTTCTGACCCCATTTTGCTAACATCTTCACCGTGATTTTTATACATGTAAAAGTTACCAAATTTACCAAAATGCAATGATAATCTTATATAATAACGATAGGTACGGAACACACAGAATTTATGATTATTATAAAATATTAAATAACAAATTTATATAATATTAAAAATATTTACTTGAAAATTAGGGAAACTTCTTATTTTTTTATTTATTATTATTAATATTTATCATTAATACAGTAGTGTTAATTAGTATTAACTAATAATTTACCGAAAACTAGCTTTTGTAGGATATAAATTCATCGCTAAAACTACCCTTATTTCACGATTTTGTTAAATAAATAAAATAAAATAAAGATATCTGATTAATAACAATTTATGTAATTTAGAATATACGCAACATATTTTTATTAAAGTATTTTTTTAACTCAATAACCTATTCGTGGATCACATGCAATGAAATAAAAAAGTTATTATTTCTTTCCTTATTGTCATTGAATATGTATGTAGCATATACTATAAACTGCCATAGATTATAAATCTTTTAATAGAGAAAACAACAAAGTAACTAGGAAAGCAAGAATAGAATACTTTAGAAGATAGATACATTTTTCAACTGTTGCCAGTTAGGTCTTTAAAATATAGTTTTCTAATATTTCTTAAATCAAAAGGGTTTCGAAATTTAGTTAATTAATATCAAAAGACTATCATATAACTATTTAAAAAAAAATAAACGTCCGTTTGTTACTAATCAGAATAGGATAAATTGAAATAAATATCTGAAGAGTTCTTTGTAGTTTGTAATTTTTTTAGAATTGTATTACTAATATGAACATAGTTAACTTAACAATAAACTAATTATTTATATATATAATCACCAACTTACAGGATATTACAGGAAACACTGAATGGTCGGATCAATATATCTAATTTAAAGTATTTTGTTTTTTTAAGGTATCAAATAAGGAAGAAGGATATTGTTGTTCCTCGAGTTCCAACGTCATTTTAAAGCTAAGAAGTGTTATTCACGAATACGTATTGTAATCTTGAAGAACGGAAACTTTTTTCGCCCGAGATAAGTATATAATTAGATTTTAAGTTTTCTCTAGTCTAGGTACTACGAAAAGTTGTTGGCGAATAATGACTAACTGTGGTGGAGGGAAATGTAATACACGTTTAATTTGACAATTTTTTAGTTTTTTCTTTATAAAAATTTACAATAATATAAGAATTTAAGAAAGTTGTGTTATTGTCTGGTAAAGCCCAAGATTATGTGGTAACAAAATGTTTCTATACAAATGTGTTCATGTTCAAACGGAAGCATTGAATACATTACATTATAATAAAAAATTTATAGTATGTTTTATGAAAACATGTTGGTTGAATGACGAGAGCCATTTCGCATAACTCGTAAACTGAATGTCAACATCTCTTCGCAATGCTTGATCTGACGAACAGAGCACTGGGTTTGTGCGGAAGCAGACAGACAAACAAGCAAACTTCTGGAAGACAGCCAGCATGTGTAAAATGAATTTCATATCATTTGTAAATAATAAAAATATTATATGCCAACATCAATAGATGGATGCTATAAAAATGATCTTATCTTTAAAAAAATATTTCACCACATTCTTGGAGTTTTTTTATAAGTTTGGAAGCAATAAATTTGAAATTATGATTACGTCATAAAATGAAATCAACGCTCATATTGAACGATTGTTGTATCATCTGAGTATCAATTATTGTTCAGCGTTGGTCATTACGGATAATATTTCTTTTAAAGCTCATCTAAGCTATTGATGGAAAATACTCAAAGCCTTTTTATGATATATCTTACAAATACTGTATAAAGCATCGTTGAAAGTTAAAAGCTATTCCTTTTATAAAGTACTAGCTGACCCTCGTGACTTTGCCCGCATAAACTTTGTAAAACATAACAGTATAGATGAAGTCATGTATTTACTGAATATAGACATATTAGTTTTTTCCTGGAGATATAATATGATCCTACTGTATTAAATACTTATGTATTATTCCAGGACATATTCTATTTGTTTACAATATCTTATTCAAAGCTGTGATCTTCTTCTTTCAGGCATACCTATTGTTTCAAATTAAAATGAAGTAATAAAATTAAAAAAAAGTAAACGCTCATAATTAAATAATATTTACTTGACAAATTGACCTATTCTAATGATGTGAAGACAAAATATATGTAAAAGAAATAATCTCGATGATGAAATACTTTAATTTTATAAGAATTCATATTATTGGATGAAAAATGAAACTAAAGTATGTAGTGGTTATATTATATTTTTTTAAATATAAAAACGCTTTTTATAGCTTATCTGTTATAAATAGATATATCCCCTCGTAAACTTCTTTCTAGATCTTTTTTAGTCTTAGAATTAGGTAATTTCGTCATATCTTTAACAATTTACGATGCGAGAAAAGGAAATATTTGATATAATTTTTACACTTTGATTAACGTAATCTGTTTTTTTTAACATATCTAAGTTTAAAAAAAATAATTGATAGCCTAGTTTTAAAAAATAAATGATAGCATATTTCCGAATAATGTAGCCGTTTTTAGTGTAAAATGATTTAATTTTAGACGGTCCAGTAGCTTTAGAACCTATTCGATATAAACAAACTAACTTAAAAATCTTTCCTTTTTTTATAATATTAGTAGACTAGTGCAGATATTAACTGTTTATTTCATTGATACAGGACCACGACCGTCATTGCACTTGTTTGTCAATCAAATAGAAAAACAGTATTGACTACAGCTCAGGTCACGGGATCGTAATATAATGGAAAAAGAATACCTATTTTACAATTTAAATACATTTATAAATATATCCTTAAGTTATTTTATTGATTTTTATTTCAAACTTCAATTGAACAATACAACTATATATATATATATATATATATATATATATATATATATATATATATATATATATATATATATATATATATATAAGAAAAAAATGATAGCCGTATTATTTAAACAAGAGATTTCCAAATAATCGAATGAACATCCGTGTAAATTAAGTTACTGTCTTGTCTGATATCTGTTAAAATGCTTTGACGATAACATGATAAATTATCGACCGCGTTTCAACGCCGACATCATCTGAATTTTACAAAAATTATACATTGGTAATTTATTTTGGATTATGGGAAAATAATTTGAATGCCTATTTAGAATATCTAAGAACTAAAACCCTTAAGTTTTTATTGTATTTGTATATGTATATTCGATTGGTTTTATCTAAATTCTAGCTAATTTATGGCTTGGTTAGTAAATTATGTCATTTCACTCCCTTATTATAATTATTTTCTGTCAATATAATTCAGTTTATACTAGACATTTTTATTTTGTTTTAAGTCCAAACGTTTGATATCAATGGAAATATTTTTCCTATATAATATGCACTGTTAAAACTTATAAAACAAATTGCAAAAAAAAATCAAACTTAACCAAAGTAAGTGAAACAGACAAACACCTAAAATATTAATTGTTATAAAAACTATGAACTACTACGTACAATTTTAGAACTTCTTTTTTTAAACTTTGATTTATGACTTAATAATTACAGTAGATATATATTGTGTTAGTTTCTTCAGTAAGATAGTATTGATATTTATTTAGATTTATATCTAATTATTATAAAATTAAACTATTTTTATCAATTTTTAATTTATTAAATCTACAGGAAAATGTTAATCAAATGAACAGTTAAACCAATTACTTTAATCTAACATGTTATTAGTCATTTCAAGAGTTGATTAGTTTAATGGATTCAGAAATCAACTAGTATTCGAATGAAGGTAAATTAATTGAGTCAAATGAATGTAAAGTGAATAACATATTACATGCTTAGTAGCTTTGAGAGAATCAATCAAGTATCTCAAAACCTTTTTATAAATACTCGTGAGGTTCAATAGATCTGAAAAACGGACTGGAGTTTCAATCCACAAATACCTTAGTCGACCCAAAGTTGGAATTCAGCTAAGGTCAAACAATCGATTAAAGGTCTGAATTCACGCCTTCTGGAGATAGAGGGATTTGTGGAATTGTCAGACTAAGATAAACATCTATATCTAATGATGGTTGGCTTGGGACTTGGTCGATTCAAAATAATATATCTTATACTAAAGATCTAACTGGTTCATAAATAAAAATGAAGAAAATATTAAATTTAGTAGAATTTATCGCAAACAAAAATCTGCATACGATGCGGCGATATCCCTACATTTGTACCATCTATTATTTTGTCATAATTGATTTATGGCCACAGTGGTATGAGGTAATCCTTTTGTATAACAATAAAATATCTAAATACAAATCAAAATTTATGTTTAAATTTATGGAAGTGACATTTTAACGGAATCAAATATGTAATACATATATAATCTGGAGTACGTTACATAGGCTTGTGTAAATTGTAAAAATGCTTGACACACATTCAGAAAAAGTAATTATATTATTACACATTATAGCGCCATTAACAACAGAGAGAAAAGTACAATTTTGTATAAAGTTCAAACTTCTAAAAAGAAAAAGTTTATATAATTATGCTTTATAACAATGTTGTGGACAATTAGGCCGCACTTCAATTTGTCAAGAAGTTCAGTTTAACTATGGCCACCCTTGAGTTCTGAGAGGTGCTAAGACAATAGAATGAATTTGTATTCATACTATTTTTATTGCAAGGCTACCATCATATAAATCCAAGTAGAAAACGTTTTGACTAAGGCTTCAATGGCTCGAACAGATAGTTATACTTCTGATGACATGTTAGTATTAGTAATATTGAGTGACATATAACACACCAAGAAAAGCAAGCCTGTATATTTAGTACAGATGATTAAAACAATATTACCGTATGTTTATTTAAATATTAATGCCATTGCTGCAATATTATATTGTATAATGCACCTTTTAAAATTTTATTTAATTCTGTACACATTTTTATCCCACAGCTAATAGTAGGCATTATCATAGAAATCTTCTCTTAATTAAAGATTTTGCAATTTATGATTTTTTGTTTAAGTGACGAAAAAGTAATAGTGTGGAAAAAATACCCATATATTAAATAATTAGACCCATTAAATAATTTATTTATTTATAGTATCACGTATTTTTAATTTCGTTATCTCAAATTGCTGAAAGTCAAAGTCAAGTATCAGATCTAAGATCACAAAGCTGTAAAGAAAATGAGAGAAATTTTACTACTAAGACTTAAAGAGACCAGGTGAGGTACGGTTAATAAAACCCAGTTGGTTTTAATACAAAACGTTTTACTCTGATTCGCTTCGCTCAAAGTTTTTCTTAAGACGTTAAGCTGTATATTTGTCTCGTTGCCACTTTAGAGTAAAAGTTAAGTGAAACAATTAATTAATGTACTCTGAACGCATTTTTATAGTTAAATTTATAATATTTTGTTTTATATATATTGCTCTTTATTAATAACGGGTTACTTTTGTTTAATAATCGAATTATTTTTTTAAATACATAAAAGTGAATTATTTTTAAGGTTATATTGTCATGCATTTTTAAGTAACTATACAAAAAATCTTTCAAAGGAAATAGTAGTAAGACCCTTGTGTATTTTGGGTAGACCTCGAAGAATTCGGTCTGCCCATTCATTTGTCCCCTACTTTCGAATTTTGGAAAAATTTCTTCACAGAAGGTCTTCTTATGACCGCCTGAGTCCGAAATGACCATTGGTCAAAAAGTTTATATATATATATATATATATATATATATGCGTGCGTGCGTCCAGATTCGACTTTTGTCAGCACGATAGCGGTCGCAGTTTCGCTCGGATCGCTTTCAAACTTTGCACAAAAATCAACCATCCAAAAATGAAGGTCAAGTTCGTTAACCAGAGAAATCCGGCCACAGGGGGCGCTAGGGCCTCAGTTTTTCTGATTTCAGTTTTTCGACCATAACTTTTTCCCTATACAAAGAAGATCAATCGCGTTCATATAATATGATGTCTTTGATGAATACCTATAACTAATGTAGATGAACCGAAAACCTAACTTCAATAACTTAGGAGTGGGGGTAAAAAAACCGAAAATTTTTGGAAAAAAATTCATAACTTTTTTCTGGTAAACATTCTTACATCACAATTATTTTTAATAGAAAGGTTATTTTTTACTCTAAATTTAAGTATCAAAAGTTTTTCCGTAGAAGGTACCGTTTCCGAGAAAAAAAATAAAAACCACTTTTAGCTTGAAAATTTAAGGTAGGTAAAACCACTGCAACTTTTTTGTGGTAAACAGTCCCTCCTCGCAAATATTTTTAATAGAAAGGTTATTTTTTACTCTAAATTTAAGTACCAAAAATATTTCCAAAAAAGATACCATTTCCGAGAAAAAAAATAAAAACCGCTTTTTGCTTGAAAATTTTTGATCTAAACAACGGCATCATGTGTTATTCTTAGGTAGTGAGTTATATTTTAAACGAGTTACACACGAGGTCTACCCACGCGTGTCCCCCTGCAGGCACGGATTTTTTTTTCTTTACGCTTATGTTATTCACTTATAAAACTGGACAAATGTAAACATACATATATTTATAATAAAGACTACGAATTAATTTTTCATCAAAAAATTTATATTATAGTTATCTTTGTAACTGGTAGTGTAACAATCTCGGTAAATATTGAAAAGACACGTTTATTGCAAACTCCTTCAATTATATCAAAATCCATAGTCATTTTCGTTCATTAAACTCTGTAAAACTTTATATTTCTTAACAAATGTAATCCTATAAAATATTCTACTCTTGCGCTACACCCTAATATAAAACGTATATAAACGAGAACGTTGAGAAGAATATTCACCTTCGATATATTTATAGTTCTATTTTAAAATATTAAAATGTATTCTTAGTAGCATATCTCTTGAATGACTGTTTATCCAAAGATGATATTCATTGCTTGTTTATATCTCATTTTATAAGTATATTTTTATATATTGAGAATTGGTTTTGTCCTGTTCATATAATGTTTATAATTAAGTTAATTATAATTGTATCTTACTAATATTTAACAAAGTCATGTTGGAGGTGCGCGCTAGATACTCTTTACACACTAGTGTGTTGTCTCGCGTATTTACTTAAATACCAGACCCGTGTATTTCTAGGAGTTATCATTGAATAAATATTATGATTACGGAATCGTGTAATGCACAAATATACAGATAAGCGTCTTTGAACGTTCGCACAAACTTAGAGTTAATGGGTTTAAATAATCTATAGCAATATTCCGTGGAACTAATGTCCCATATTGAAGGAAATTAAAAGGGTTACTGTTTTGGCAATTTCAAATGTTATATACCATTAAATTGATTTGTTTAGACCTTGGTTAAAGATCTTCATTTAATCATTATATTCACACCCTCGTAGTACATATTTATTTAATAATACTTTGATGTTAAAAATATAGTATTTGATTTCATTTTGATGTAAGAAACATAGAAACATGTTGATTTAAAAATTACCGGATATTATACGGTTATAAATCCGTTAAGAGTGTATATAATTTCGTGTCTTCATTTGGGTTAAAAACTTTGTTCTGACAGTTCAGCAAAGTATGCTCAAGGTTTGCGGTAACGTTTAAGAGAAGAGAAAATTAACGACTTAAACCTTCAACTTTACTTGTTAATACTTTTGCTATTTCATCATGACTCTCATGAACCTAGTTCTTGGAAAATAAAGCAACAAAAACAATCTTTTTTTACTGTTTTTAAAATTCAAATAGTCACAGTTATTCAATAATTAATACTAAGGGAACTGTGGTGCAAAGTAGGATTGTAATAGTGCTGTGAAAATGACAGTACTGGAGCGCGACACACGTTATCAGCGACGTCTGTCACGTAGAGAACAGTTGAACACTATATCTTATCAAGGTATAATTTTAACATAAGTTTAATGAAAATACATCAGAAGCTTTATTCAACAATATCACTATTACATTACAAGAGGTAGTCTAAAGTAATTTAAGGGATCATGGCATGACTTAGTGCAACTTAGAAGCCACCTAATATATTACTAACTTGAATCACTAACACTGAGCCAGCTTAGACTTATGATATATACGACACAATTAAGACGGGACCCACCCTTATAATAATAAATAAACCTGGCGTTAATGGCTTGACATGAAAGTTATAACTACATTTTAGCCCGCTACCTGACACGCACATTTTACTGTTTTATTAAAATAGTCTTTTTACGTATACTGAAAAAAGACTATTAAAATCACATGAATTCCATCTTTTTGATTCTTAAATTTGCTACCTTTTCAAGTGATGGCTTTGGTGGATTATCATATAGCAAACAATATAACAAGGGTCTGAGTTATTGAGATAAATTTCTCCCCAGTCAGAGATACTGATGAAAGAACATCAATAAGGAGCAAAATATTAATGGACTGTGTATTTGTTAAATTGAGACGAATTGGTCATATAAAACTCAATGTACTATTTAGAAAATAAACGATTCAAATATATAATTTTTCTTCTAAATAAAAAAATATATATTCTTATTTTACATAAAATCCTTAAAATTTGTAGGATAAAATCCTTTAACTTTTTATGTTAAAGGCTTTTTATTTCAGAACCTAATAATTTGTGCTGTGAAGTTATAAGTTCAGTAACTGCTTTAGACAGGCGTAAAAATTATCACAATTGGTTGAGCTCTTTATAGAAACGGTTCAGGACATTCGTCAGCTGTGTTTGAAATCAGATTTAGATGGTTTTGAGATTAAACGTACACAATTATTTAAAGTGAAATTCGGTAACATTCTATATATTTTATAATAATGGATATACAACATTTTATGTAATTGTATTAATAAGATTAGGTAGAAATAACTTTATAAATATAATAACAGATTATAATAATAAACAAAATGAGGAATCATAAACATTTCTCAGTAGGCACGTATGTTACCTTTTATTAAGCTTACGAAATACTAGCAATGGAATTATAATTTGGTTTCGAAAATTTAGGACAAATTTTATTGAGTTTAAGTTATAGACCTTATGTACACAGAATATTAATATTGCTTAATTTGTACAGGAATATCTGATGAATTTAAAATGAATGGTAAAAATGTAAATACAAATTTAAAAAGATATAACTTAATTAAAATGTATCCAATGACAAATAATAAAAAATTTAAGAATAAAAAATTTTTGAATGTTTGTATTCAAACTTTATTGTAAATATTTTGCTCATTGTCTCAATATTAGTTTTTAAGAAAGACAAAGAACAGAAACGCTGCGGTTTAATATATTAATACAATGTACTATAAAACTAATAACAATTGAAGTGTAACGTAACTCATTACTATTATTATTTTTGTAATATATATCTTAGACTAAGGTCGGTTAGGAAACTTGTATTGTAATAATTCAAATACAATTGTTATTACACTAAAGAATTAAAATTGTTACCTTATATTATCTTGCACTAATTAAGTATGACTCTAAAATCCACCATTTTTCAGCCAATATCGTAACCAATGCATATTAAATAAATTGGAAAGGATTTGAACTATCACTAAACCATAGAATATAAGTTAATATACATCAAATATTATCGTAGTTATTTTCTGAACGTAAAGTATGAATAAATATTAGTAAACTGTCTAAGTTATGCAAAGCGTTCTTCAACTTCTGAAGGCAATAGAGACGGTGCTAGTGACTTTAGTTAGACTTTAGTTAGTCTTTAGTTAGTTACATTGTTTATTAATGTTTAAAAATAAACCGCTTTATTTTTAACTATTAAAAACAATGAAATACGTAATGTTTTTTTATAATAACTTTTATCAAGAGCTTTCGTTTACGCAATATCAATTCTATTAAAAACTCCGCTTGTAGCAAAAATACTGACATACTACGGAAATCATTTTCAGCATATAATTTGTGCAATCACTTATTTTCACTTTATATTAAATCCAAAATTACATATCTAAATGTTATTTATAGTTTAACATAGACTATAGAATATAGAAGAGAAGAATATATGCAACTTCAATTCGACACTTAGAACAATTCGAATTCCCTCAAGATGAAGCAATCTGGAGACAGACACTCAAACTTATTAGAATAATAATGTAATAGTCGCAAAAGGACATCACTTAGTGCGAGTCTACGCAATTTAAAATAAAGAATGGAGAAACAAGAGTTTTCATTTTTTTTTTTTTTAATAAATTATATTAGATATCTTGCAATTATTATAATTTCTAGGTTTTAATTAATTCTTAAATAGTGATTCTTTAATACATAAATTGATTTTGGTGGTCCCTTATTCCTCTATAATCTGACAGTCAGATCTAAGAAAGTATCAGACTCTCATGTATCACACATGTCAGATTCAATCATATTGTGTTATAAGGTAATTGGGAGATAAGTTGTAGTATGGTTATTGTATGAAATAATATATAAATTAAAGATGTATAAAACTTTCAAAAATATACATTATTAAGATCAAATAATATCTTCATAGTAAGTACGCGTATAATTAGCGTGTTATAATAAAGGAAGATAAAAAAGACCTTATGTTATAATCCATATAATTAACTGTTGTTTTGTTATATATGTGTAGATTAAGAGTAGAATAAACACGACATGGTGACAATGAAAGTAATTGAGGTTGTCACTAAACCCGCAGCCAGCGAGCAGCCATCCATTAGAGCTCATCAATCAATAGCAAAATGCATTTCATTATGTTAACAATCAAAGTAATTTATAACATGTTCCATCGTTGGTTTTTTTTAATATGAAAGAAAAAAATCATTGTAAAATAATATATTCAAGGGATTATTTTTTTATTAAGTAGTTCTTTTATATTTACCAACAATAATATGTTCCTAAAAAATTAAAAAATATCTTGAATACAAGCGACATACCGAAAACTATATTCTTTATAGGCGATATCTAATGAAGCCGGTAACTGGATACGTGACGTCGGGTGACAACATATATCTATTTACTACCGACCCCCATATTCTCTTTTAGCTATGTATGTTTAATATTTAATAATTAATTATTTATATTTTGTATACTTTATATGAGTGTTTTGTTAAATACACGTTTATCTAGAGCTAATATATATTTAAATAAGCCATTTGAAAGATAAATTTAACAGATATAATGTATTGAAACTGCAGATCGAAACCGATAGACTTTGAAAAAGTATTCGACTTATTTCTTACAATCGAAGCTATAAAACATAATGTTCTTCAGATATCCACTTTACATGGTTTTCAAATTGTAATTTAAGGCTTTCGTATAAGAGTTCTCAAGATGTTCTTGAAATTTATTCTAGCACCGATTCCGATAATTGCGAATAAGATAAATACGTTTGAAGCATTCGTTTTTTTTTTCAATCATATTAAAACCATTTTTATTTTACTTACAAAGTCTAATAAATTGTTTTAAAAACATACTTTAATTTCAATTTTGTTCTATAAATTTGATCATTTAAACATAAAAAAGAATCAAAACAAAGTCAAAATTTCTTCTAAGTGAGAACTTTTATCAAATTATTTAAAGAGTGCTCCATTTTAATAAGCTATTCTATATATATTATATATATATATATATTCTATATATATATATATTCTATATATATATATATTCTATATATTAAACGTTGTTACACATTACATTTTTCAGAACTTTTTCCCCAAAATATACTTCGTATTCATACATCATAATTCGTGACTGATTTGTTACTCGATGTTTTCTATCATTGGAATCCTCTGATCGATGAACTAAAATAAAATGACTTATATTTATGAATAGAAAAAGATTGTTTACAATATGTATTCGAACAGAGAGCACTACTATCTTTTAATATCCTTTAAAAGTTTATCGATTATATAATTATATAAAAATGCCCAACCCTACTAATATTACAAATATGAAAGTTTTTTCCTTTCCTTCGACGGAGCGTCCCATTAGATTGTTTTTATGTCACGCATATGTCAAGGTTATATTTCTTAAACAAAAAGTATTTTGAAATCAATGCTAAAAAGCATATTCGAATAATAAAAAAAACATAAGTGTGATTTACAATACGATAAATTTTATAACCATACAATTCTTTTAATGATTACTCACTTAGAATCAGAGTTAAATCTAAATAAACTGTAATTTATTTAAATTCGGTATATTACTTTTCTTTGTGAAATCATTTAGATATATAATTAATTAAGTAAATATTTAGATTTATGAAAAGGCAGGTATAACTTTTTAAATGAATAAATGTGAACAAATTTCTAAGTAAATTAAATATATATATACATTTTTAATTTCGATTTCTATTTTTAATTTCTAATTAAAATTTTATAGCTCTTGACACTGCAAATTTATGGTTGTTGAGAAAGAAGTATTCAATATCTTCAGCGCAATATTACTTTGTTCTTTAATTTACGCTGCCGGAGCTGAGGCTTATTCAACAACTTGCTTTGTCTTGCTTCAAACGACTTTGATCAAGATAATTGGTTACAATTGGTAAGTATTTTGACTAGAATTAGCCTCGGGCTCGTTCTTATTAGAAAATATATTTCGATTCTCTTTGATTTTACAAAAATTTTGAAAAATGTGTTTCTTTAATCTAACAAGAAATCAAAATATATATTTTTTCATACTATAATTGTGTCAGTGTATTTTTAATAATAGGTTTATTTAGGGGTTTAATACCTAGAAGTTCGATCTTATTTCTTACTCAATATCATTTGGAATCTATAAAAAAAGTAAATCTAAAGATTTGAACTATACATTGATGAATAGAGATTTCTCTCTTTCATATAATTAAAATATTTTTCATTCACATATATTTCAAAAACGGTCAAACTAACGAGTAAGTTATACTAAATGTATGTTAGTAACGCGCTATTGTCTCTAGTGGTCTAATAATTAAGCTAAACATTTGATCGGCTCGATCATAATAACAATGATGTCAGCACGTATCGTGTTCCCTTGCGATTAAATTCACCTACAATATGTTTTATGTCATGTTGTTTCAGTTTAGTGTTTTTATAAATTGATAAATCAATTTTTTTTTAACATTTTATACTTTATATAATTGTACATTTCTCTTTAAAACTGATTGTTTTTCTTAAAATCCATTTGAAACTTAATTCAAGCTCCAAAATAAATATTAGTAACATAAAAATTTCATAAAGAAAGTTATGAAATATTACGAGTTAATATTTCAGTCAGAAACATTTCGATAATGACGTCACTATGACGTCATAGCTATGACATAATCTTCTAAAACATCCTATATTATCTAACTTATAAATAATGCAGAACATTGTGTTCTAATAATATATCTTTTCAATATCAGACATTATAAAGAGGTTTCATCAACAAAACTGATCTTTATTTATAGGTACCAGGTCGTAACAGCGTATAAAAGCTATCAGTCTCATACACCACGCTAAGGCTTTTGTGACCTATTGTAAATTATTTCAATGCGGGACCAATACCTCTGCTTAGTCATAAAGTTAGTGGTCCCTTTAAAAGTATGTTATCTGGTGAAAAAAGATTTATGCGAAAGTAAAGGTAAAAGTATATAAATAAAATATCGGCTACGTAATACACGCGTTTTTATCAGAAATTTATGAAAATAAGAAACGAAGATACAACTGAGAAAAAGGTAATATTAATTGTTTCGGTAATGGTAACTAGATGGTACTATAATACGGCACTACTTGGTTAAGCTGCTACAAAATATAATTTAATATTTTTGCAGTTTAACTCTGTGGTACTAACTAACATTACAATTTAGTCCACGTTGCTTGCAAAACATTCATTTCGTGTATTTATAAAACCAGATATATTCATGGTTATCAAAATAAATTTAATGCTGATAACTCTGGGTATAATGTGCCCTGAATGGTAATTCATTCAATTAACCATATAAAGTTAATTTTAGACAGTTTCCCAAATTTTTTTGACGTCACGTTGTTTCTGTAGAAAAACATCTCAGAACAGAAGTTTTATTATTCTATCAACTATTATTTAACGGTAAAGAAAATTAACACCAGTAACTTATAACGATTTCCAGCTCGGTGTCCGCACATTTTTTAAATATTGCTAGATATATCTGGTACCAATTAAGTTTAAAGATTTTAACCAACCGGTTACCCAAGACAACTTAGATTTATCTAAAACTAAGGTTTTATTGGATACAAATCTAGATCAAAAAAGTTAATATCCTAATATAAATATACATATAAAAATATATGGTTTTCAACTAAAAAAGTTTAATATAACTTTGTATTTAAATAAAGATACTACACAAAGAGTTATTTTGCGATTGATTATACAAACAGTTGTATTTGTTTGAACGAATGAGCTGGTCATAATACTGTATTTTCAGTTTATTAATCACTCTTCATACATAATAAAAGGCAATTGACTTAAATCATTACGTACAATATTAAAAAAAATTGTTACGATATTGATGACGATAATAGTCTACCGGTGATGCTGACAAAGATTTTTAAGGATAATGTCTTTTTATCTATGTGTTTAATACTATTGTAGATGAAACTTGGCGATTATGGTGAGTCAAAAATGACTACAGCCTAGAATAGGTTATCTTTTACACTTTTTAACTATTCACATTCAATCTCTAGTATTTTATTTGATCTCATCTCTGATGCTTCCGTTCGTTTTTATGAGGATGGTAACCTTAAAGGTTCTTGTAAAACATATATGTCATAAGTGAATATAAAAAAGTTAGAATAAAATTTTCTTTAGGACTTCTAAAGTGTTAATATGTTTAATATAATAATACAATATGGTTTTATTGTCTATCAACTAAGCCATCGTCATGATGACTTTAGTATTTTATATGTCTCTCTCGTGACAATAGACTAGATCATCTTAAATTTTTTTTCACCCTACAAAAGTATTTCATCTATAATAGTATTTGAAGTCACAAGTGACTTTTTTTTATTATCATATAAGTAAATAAATAATCAGCATGTGAGATTAATTAAATCTTAAATAAACATAAAAATAAAAGTTTATCAATATGAGTTACGGGTCAGCCAGGTGTGGTTTTGGGATACTATTCATACCTTCCAACGAAACAATCAAGCCAATTATGATATTACTTCCTTATGGCATATTTATTATTGTTACAAATAATATATAGACAACTCGTTACTATAGGATGCAATACCAAGTCCCCTTCTACGTGTACTTGTAGAAGGGGACTTGGTATTGCTTCCTATAGTAACGAGTTGTAAATATATTATTTTTTCCGTTGTCTTCGCTGACAAGATTTGAATAACGTTTAAAGTACTATTACAAAACAGTTGCTTAACGAGATAAAATTGCGGCCAAGTGGCACGTCCGAGCACTCCTTTCATAAAGCAATAGTGAAGCGCTATTACAAATATAACGGTAGTTACCAATTCTATTGTCCTGAGGCAAAATTTAATCAATTATTGTAAAAATAGTGCAACACTAATCAAAGAGCCAAACAATATATATATATTAGGGTACATCGAAAAAACTGAAAAATGGTGGCTACCCCCTAAAATGAAAGTACTTTTGAAATAAAAATTTTCTATGGATATCAAAAAATTTTTAAAAAATATCTAGAGGGCGCGCGGGTCACTCAAAAATGCCATTTTTTCGTGTTTTTTTAGATTTCACCCTGGTAAAACCTATTGAAATGTATCAAAAATTCCCATATTTGGATATGTTGTGCCCAGATAGACACTCTTTCGAAAACTATAATGGTTGACCATATTTTATTTTCCAAACGATAAAAAATGTGTTTTTCTAAATGGTTATATCAACAATATCAACAGTATAAACCATTTAGAAAAACACATTTTTTATCGTTTGCCTTTTATTCCTGACCAATTTTCCGACTATTTTCGTATTCTACGCAAAATTTCCAATAGATTTCATGTGTCATACTTGTTTTTATTTCTTAAATTTTATGATTAGCAATTAATAATCAAAAATAATATAATTATTTAATTTAAATAAACGACATTCGACGATTATTCTCGACAAAATGGCCCATAAAATATGGTCAACCATTATAGTTTTCGAAAGAGTGTCTATCTGGGCACAACATATCCAAATATGGGAATTTTTGATACATTTCAATAGGTTTTACCAGGGTGAAATCTAAAAAAACACGAAAAAGTGGCATTTTTGAGTGACCCGCGCGCCCTCTAGATATTTTTTAAAAATTTTTTGATATCCATAGAAAATTTTTATTTCAAAAGTTCTTTCATTTCAGGGGGTAGCCACCATTTTTCAGTTTTTTCGATGTACCCTAATATATATATATATATATATATATATATATATATATATATATATATATATATATATATATATATATATATATATATATATTATATAATAAATAATTACAGTTTGATTGCTTAATAAGAATAATTTTATACTTTCATATAACGTATACGCAGTAACAGTACTTCATATTTGCAGCTCTATTAAGTTTAGAGTGTTAAGTGATTACGTTATCTTTGATAACTAAAAGGGCTTTTTAATTAATTCATAGAAAATAATCTAAAAAGTAAATATTGCATTAAGCCTATATTAATACCTAAAAGATTTCATTCCGCTAAGCTATGCTTTAATAAAAAATGTTTCACTAAGCATACAGCTACGAATCTATATACATAATTGCATATTTACAATTCATTTATTGGTTGTAAAAAAAAGCCTTTGATTCTAAATTTACACACAAATTTATTCTTGGTTCTGTTGAAAGTTTTATTACTAAATTGAAATATATTGATTATATACACTATAAATAAAAAATACTACTATAAAATATTTACCTATTTATAAGCTTACACTTAACGCTTTATTGAGAAGTATAAGTAAGAGGTACATGACTTCTAATGTTTTATTATCTGAAAATCATTCAATATAATAGACAAAATTGTACCCAAAAGTTATAATTATTTGTCATGTTTTTTAAATAGTTTTCGAGAATGTTTCAACATTCCCTGCCGGGTAATCTCGACTAAACAAGTAAAAACAATTACTTACAAGGCATTAAAATTTTGTAACTAGACGAAACTAACTACTATTACATATTAAATACCATTTACTATTGTCTTATAACACGAGAGGAAAACATATTATTTTCAACAAAAGTTAATGAGAATAACAAATAATTGTTTCGATCTCTCTAAATAGAAATGTATCGTAACTTTGATAACATAACAACTGTCCCGGGTAGGCAATATTGCTTCGTAGACGTTTGATAAAGGTTTCTATGTATTACTTTCCCCATTATTATACGCTGTTACAAATATCTTGTATGTTTTCTCTTACATTACTACTACATGACGTTGATTTAATCGAAATATATATTATATTTATGCTAATGTCATTGATGTATTGATTTTTAATTGGATTTATATTGTGTCAATATTGATTCAAAAGTCAGTTATATATTTATTATCTTTAGTATTTTGGGTGTACGAATAGTGAGTGAAATATTTCATTAGGAGTTTATTTTCGATATTTTTATTATCTTTATTAATATTTTGACTGAACCGATATTGAAATTAACATATTATTAATACTCGTACTTTCAAAATTTTCATTATTATTTCAACTGGACCAATATTGTAACTGGTAAAATATTAATTTAAATCCATTGGTATATCAACTGAGTTGATATCGATTGATTTATTAATTAACTTAGTGTAGGTTTAATATACAGACAAATTTCAATAGTTTAGTAATTGATGTAGATACAAGGCGTCCACAAACCTATACAGTTTGATTGATCGTCCCATTGATTTGGCTTGTGAGCAGTCAGGTGTATGTTTACAAGCAATATCAATTAAAACTTAATTAAATTATTTTTTTATTATGTTCTATCTACACAAAAGTATAAAAATTAACTTTATAGTAAATAAAAAAAGGAGCTAGTAAATCTAAAGGAGAAATGTTTTAAGTGTACACACTTAGGTATAAACTTACAAATATCACTTTGTATGTATTTGTAAGATTTGCTTAAATTGTTTATATTGTAGGTGATTATATTTAAATTGATAGTTAAGTTGTGAAACAAACTAGAGAGAAGAAATTACAAAACCATATAACAATTATGGCATTGAATTAAATATTGTTATTTTGTTTATTATTCTTATCTCTATTATACTACATCTAGAATAATGTTAAAAACAGTTAATGTTTGCGAGTGACTTTAACGTTCCAGTATGTATCTTTTAATGTACTGTATTCTTTATTCTGTTAATGTTAATATATTAATAAATTTAACTTTTAGCGTTACTTTATTTAATATAATTCCATAAGGTTCCTGTAATATATAATTATATACCATATATATTTCATATTTGTTAAATAAATTGTTCATGTGTCGTTATAATACACTCCAATAATTGAATAAAACTCAACAAGTTACGTCTTGTATATGTAAGTAATAACATTTGGCGGCGACTTTACGACTGCATAACGAAAACTATGATCGTTCTCTCAAATTAATTAAATGATAACATTTATATTATGATGTCGATTTATTGTATTGTGAATACGGATACTGCTATCTTAAAATTATCTCAAAATACGCAATAAAGTTCGTACGTTATAAAAGTGTAACGTTTTCATATAAATCTTAAGAATCATCCTAAGGGTTCAATAAAAGTTTTAATGTTCCACCACACAATGACCATAAACCCTATTATTTGCAATTTGAAAGGTCTGATGTAACTTTGTTCATATTTCAAGGGTTTTATGAAACTCATATCGCATTGTCGACATTCGTAACATACGTATTGGTTTTTTCATTGAATATCTCGGCATTATACCTTAACGAATTCTATTTATAGGATAAGCTAAATTGTACCGTTCAATTTCTCAACAAATTTACTAATTAATAATAAATGTTTTAAATAAAATGTAAAGTTATAAATAGAATGATGTAGATGAAGCGGTAGATTTATCGAAATGAGGAAACATCTTAAGGAAGGAAGAGTCGTTGAATTACTTAAGTGCTGTTTAAACCTGTGTATATACGATTGGATGTTACACTTACTTTGTTCTCAAGGGAATATCTTCAATACCTCTTACATTGGTTCTATAGCTGTTTTTGTCGTCTTTGAATAATTATTGACTGGTGAATGTTGTTTATAGAAATAATTATGAAGATATCATAAATCAGATATAATGAAATTACTATTTTTTAAAATATATTTGAGTATTATATTTATACAAGAATTTATATCAGTTGGAAAAGCTTCGGTAACAAACATTCCGAGGTAGCAGAGGTAGTAGAGGTAGAGTATTATTATTAGTAGATAAAAATTAAGATTTCTTTAACATTATAATTTATTGTGAAATACCATTAGAAATAAAAAACAATGGAAAATATATATTCCACAACCAATTTCCTTCGTAATTTTTTATACTGTAGAAACTAATTGTGACCTACTTCTCTATTCAATACATGAAGCATATACAGAAATAACAATGCAGTACCATAATGAGTAGGGGAGAATAGGGTAATGGGAGCCTACTAAAGGAAAATTTTAATAAAAACCAAATTTTTGAACATTTTAATTCTTTTAAAGTAGGAACTCTTACCTTTATTATAAACGTATATTTAAATCAAACTTATAATTAAATAGAGCCAAGTATTAGGACACAATCAAAGTTTTACAAAAAAAGTCTGCCGCTCCTATTACCCGACACATGCGGGAAATGAGAGCCCATTTAACGCTCATATGGGAAATGGGAGCCACTCTCTTAAGTTTATCAAAAATTTAACTTAACTTATGTAGTTTTTGATGTCGTACGATTCCTTTTACGTGGCATCTAAAATAAAAATAAGTTTTTTTGATAACTGAAACGACATCAATATATAATTTTGGAGATGGGGTATGTCGGGTAGTAAGAGCCATCCTAGGCTACCATTACCCGTTAACCTTCATTTTGGAAAAAAATAACCATAATTAGTATTTTTATTTTCAAACTCAATTTAACCAATTGCACTTATTAGACGATGAAATGATGGATATGTTATGGATAAACGCAATAAAAAAGACCATAACTACATGCTTACTTTGGCGCTGACAAACTGCCGATCTTTTATAAGCTTGGAGCGAAAAACACAAAACCATCTCTCGTGACTCAACGCATTGCACTACTAACTCGTGCGCGTCAGGGGAAGTTTGTCGATGGTTGACGGAAAAGGCCGAGTACCTATGATCATGCCAAAGTGAATACGTTCTGTTCTACCAGTAGCGCTCTCATTACCCGACCGCTCTCATTACCCCGCACTCCCCTATATGTATAACAATGACAGAAACCATAATACAACCAGTATACATCATATATTATTTAGTTTATAGTAACTTGTATTGTATTTTAATCATCTATAAGTTCTTGCCGGCTGTGGTAAAAATATTCGTACGATAAAAAAACCGTTCCGTGAATTAAAAATTCCGGGAGAAAACTTAGCTTTATTTTAGTAGAAGATTTTTCAATATCTGGAAAGGTTACATTTATGAAAAAATAAAGCCTTAGTAACTCATTTAATATGGGCTAAGTATCTTTGTTATGTAACTATAATATTATATTATACATTTCCTCCTCGCCATTCTCAGTTTTAATTACTTAAAGTGTTGTTGTTAGTTTCAACTTAGTTTTCAAAGTTTCTAAATTAGCAATTTATATTTCAAGTACTAAAAATTAAACTTATCATTTAAATTTAACCTCGTTATACTGTACACTGTTTGAATGGATCTTAAATTATTTAAAAAGTATTCTGTTTATAAGAGTTATTGTTAATTATAACATGATTTAGAAAAATCTACTAAATAATTTTATTTATTTATTTATTTAACATTTATACTCACAAAATATATAAAAAACCGAGTTATTTAAAGATTCGTACAAAGGCACTGCTAATTTCAAAATGAAATCTCTTGAAAATCAAAATAAACATAAAATCACAAATACAGTTATAATAAATAAAAAATGACTAAGTATTTATTGGTAATATGGATAGTGTGTGATATTGAATAATTGTTTATTTATAAAACATTTTCAAGAAAGAGTTGTTTCTAAAAACATAAAAAGTGTATACATTTTGTGTTGGCGCTTGATGACCCTTATCTCCGTCAAGTAGGACATAGTTGACAGAGTGCTGGTAAAAATACCAAAAAAATAGTTGACAATAAATTCAGTTTTAACAAAACATCTCTTAGTAAATTGATTGAAGTTATTTAGAAATTGGTACTTAATTATGACATGAAAAATGTTAATTATGATATTGATAAAACCTGTTCTTACTTTCTTTGTTGTTTTGTTATTGTTATGTTTCCTTACACTATTAATAACTTAATTCTTTCATAGCATATAGTTTTATAAGTTTTTTACTTGGATACATACTTTACACAAAAAATAAAATGTACATTTATATATATAAATATTTAAAACTATAGGTTAGCTATCAATAAATGTATAAAATTATTTTGTAAACTTTTTATTGTACTCTATAAAAAAATCTATATATTACGAGATTTATATTGGGACGAACGTAAACGCACATTTATTTAAAATGGTTAAAGGCTTTAATAGCGGATAGCAATTTGAATTTTGACCAATACCTGTAAGTATGTGTAAGTGTTGTTAAAAATCAGTGATTTATTTGTTGTTCTATGTTTTCTTACAACAATTTTTACTTGTGAAACTTATAAATAAATTGTTATTTAACTACAGCAATATGTAGACACCAAGCTCGTATTATGGATACTAGATAACATATATTTGCTGTTTATTTATTTCTTTGGGATTAGAAATATCCACACAAGAAATATATCTGATAGTTTAAATAAGTTTAAACTATCAGATACATTTCTTGTGTGGGGATCAAATTGACGATCACCGGTGCATAATAACCATAATAATTGGATTTACAACAACTGTGGCAATCACTAAATAGATCTTATTATCTTAGTACGTAGATACTTTTATTTCATTTTATATCTAATTTATGGCTAATTTTTATATCATTATACTGATGAAAGTTTTGGTTTTTATTGCAGTTTTTATAAAACGTAGTGCTTGTAATATTGTTACTAAAGCTACTTCTCTTAATCAAATATCTATTATTATTCTAATTCTAATATGATTTTGTAGATTTGATTAATGGCGTTTTAGAGATCCAATCAAAACTCTTGATAGTGCTATTTTATTTATTCATACGTTTGGTGAAGAAGCTTTAATTAAATATCGTCTTGTGTTGGAAGATTAGATTTTTATGAAGTTCAGGATGATATGGTTGAGTATAATTTGCATGAAACATTTAAATAAAATATTATATTAAAACATCTTTTGTCATATTTCTACACGTTGACTTATGGAAATCTCAAACATTAAAAATGAATATGAGAAAGTTAAAATTTGCTCTACATATATATTAGCATAGATTGAGAGATTTCTGATATGGCTCTGGCAATCAGTCAATTAGCTACAGCTTTATTCGACCAATCAATTTTTAATTTAATCTGGATTTAAAAGCTGATTCTGAATTTTTATAGTAAGAATAAATATATATTTGAAATATAATTTAACTTGAATGAAACTTGATACTTTAAATAAAGTAAATTAAGTATCCAATATTATTACTTTCATTTACTGTTTATGTTATACATAACAAAAACTTAGAACAATGTGAATACTGAATACTCTTTAACTGTTGGATATTAATCTTATGGATATAATTCAATATAATCACGTGATACTTGTCTTCTTCTCTTCTAACAATCTACATTCATACTTAAAATTCTTCTCTCTCATTACATGACTTTTATTGTTTAATATTAAGTGTACCACAAACAATTACTTTTTATTCTTTCTATCACACGAACTACCTTCAAACTATTTCTTACATGCACGTTTCTTCTTTTATATATAATCGTCAAACCACTCGTCCATCTCAACATTCACATTGCGGCCGCATGTTTTTGGCTTTGATAGGTCAATATTCCAATCCCTAAAATATATTATTTAGACATCAACACATAAATACCTTAAGCTAAGTAAATCCATTTACTTGTTTTATAAAATAGAATCTGAATCTTATCTGAAACAGCATAAAATAAAACATTTTGTTAAGATAATTTGAATAATTACTCAATTTTCACCCCATTGTTTTGCAAAATGGAATTTAAGTGGCTTGAATATTAATATTTCTTCCATTTCACGGGTTTTACAATCAAAGTTAACAAGTAAGAAGGAGCATTAATTTTAAAGGTGGTCGCAACTTTTCCCATATTTTCGCATCCACTCTAAAGGTTGTGGGCCCGAAGGGACGGAGTTGAAATCCATTGTTTTTAGTTCCAATTCGAATATCTGTCAGAATCCCTCTGCTCTGACACAACAAGATAAAGTTTGGTTAAGAAACAATACTGTCAATAACCTGAATAAAACCAATACCCTCAAACGAGATTTACAGTGACAGTATTGAAAATGTAATTTATCTGTTATTTAGAAGTAGTTGTGTTTTAAATATGAAAATAATATATGCAAATTTGTCTATTAAAAGAGTACTTATCTTAAATTGTAGTATTAAATAAAAATATAAAAAATAAGTATAATGTATTTTTTGGAAGTTAAATGTTATGTTTACAGAATCGTTATAAACAGGTTTGAAATACTGGAATTATTATTAGTATGAAGCATCGTTATATTTACTGAAGTTTTGTTGTAGCTCAGATAATCGAGATAGACCAATAGATAGTTTCTGGGTTACACAATGAAACCAATAACGCATTTAAGGGCGGAAAATGTGACTAACAGGCAATTGTATGAAGCATTTTATGAAAAATGTTTTGTACGTTTTGGGATCGTTAATGAATTTAAAGTAAATAATATTATTTATATTACGTCACTCTATTATACGTGATTGTAAATACTGCCTGTTTAGAATCCTAAATAGTATATATATATATATTATATTGCATGTATAAAATACTGCTCACTTTAAAATGTTATAGCATAAATCTCATGCGTTCGTTAGAAAAATTAAACCTTCGTCTAAAAGTAACATAGAACTTTTGGGTTAAGGATAGAGAGCCTACAAAAGAAGGTTGTGAAATCTTTGTAAATTAACTAGCGGACCCAGCAGACATGTTTGTTATCGGAAAAATAAAAAACGTTACCGATCGCAGCGCCCTCTTCCGGGTCAAATTATTATATAAAATAAATAAAATAAAATATCGGCTATATTAAACCAAATAAATCACATAAATTTTCTTTAAAGTTTGTGTTCTGTAAATATATATTTGTATATATATAATAACAATACTTTACACTTTATCTCACAATATTTGCTTCCGCTAATCTTTGAAACTGAATCGATTTCAATGCTATTCTGTTGCTAATTATTGTTTGGTCTCATAATAATTTTGTAACTAGCATTTTCTTCATAAATGAAAGATCTATCAAAATAGGTATATGCATATAGATAGCAAAAGTTGAATTTGCATTTCGTAGATGCCCGATAATTGTCTTCGTGATATCTCGAGACGCATCACTGAAGTACGCGGTTCGTTCTTATTATCATTATTTCTTCCATTAGAGAGATGATGCCAACCGAGCCTCATCTTTTATAATATCAGGTTACTTTGCCGAAAATTTAATAAATGCTATAAAATTTTGTTAAGCATGAAATGTGTTTTAATATCAGCTTTTAGGTTTTTCATAATATTTTACCACAAATAAGAAAATAATAAGATTTTGATCTCGCTATTAAATAATATCATGGATAAAAGTAATAGGTTGTAATAATCGTTATCATTTAACAAGCTCAGACAGTAGCTGACTCTTGATTGGTGTAATTAGGGGCTTATTTTATGGGTTTTTGTAAGTGTTAGATGTGGTTGAGTAAAAAAGAAACTGAAGCTAGTACTCAATTTCTTTCATAATTATTAAGTTATAACATATGAAAATTATATGGTTTTTGTTGGATGTTTTTCAAATTAAAATTGTGGTGTTGACGGATTGTAAGGATGAGTAAGTTAACCGTTAATTTATATTATATTAAGATGTAGATATACCGTCGGATATATTTATATTTACAAGAAGCATAAAGAAATCTGACTTCACATACCTGACCCACTTTATTTCACATTCTTCTTAGGATGAATGTTGCGTTTTCTAGCGTATTATGAGTGAAACTCCATTGCGGAATGAAAGCGAATTACTTCTTTGCATGAATGCGGTTCAGAAATACTCGGAAAATACTAAAACACTGTGTTATTAAAACATATTAATGTGTTGATACTTTATTTTAATGAAAAACTAATTAACCATAAATAAGGTAATATTTTTTATGCCTTTTCATCGAATTTGATTGTAATGTAGAAAGTTAAATTAGTAGTTTAAATAATGTTCCTAAAATATTAACAAATTTCCAAAATATTCTTTACTTATTCAAAGATACAGTTCATTATCCAAGCAATATACTCAAATATAAAACAGCTGAAGGTACAAATACAAACGTATAAGGGGTTTATTTAAATTCGAGTTGTTCGATGGCACTTTGCAAACATTCCAAAAGTGTGTGTCGCCGGAAACTTAGCAAATAACCACTTACAGAGAATTTATGCATTTAATTTCGTTTGTACCGATTTTTTATTTTTACTTTTACATTTCTACGGTCATACATTTTTTGTTCATGTATGATAAATTATATTTATCTCGACTTTGGGTTAAAAATTTTATGTTAAATGTAATTTTATATCTATGTATCATTGTATTTTATTAAACAAGATTGTTTTCGATAAAAAATATATATCAGGATTGAATCTTTCATATTTTTCAATTATAATTAAAATTAAATCATATGTAATAATTAATTTATTTCCTTATCTATTATCGCACTATTTATATTTCGTGATAACGTTAAATAATATTATTAATAATACTTGCGCTAACACGTTGACGCCAAAATATGAATTATCGAATATAGACGATGTTTCAAACCGCCTGTGTCTGACTAAGACTAATCTGATATTGATGGTTACATATATTAATTAATTAGACAATAAATTAATTCATTGAATGTATGCAGACGACGAGATTGCGTTAAAACACCTGTGTATATGCAAATTATTTGATATTATTTGGCTGTCTTGAAATATAAGCTCCTAAAAACAGTACATATAATATCAGAAAATTTCTGAGTTATGAAAACTATTCAGTTTTAAGCGACAGTCATATTTAAATTGGTATATTATTAGAAAATTAGTAATATATTATTGAAGATACCGATATATTGTAAACAAAGATACTGTGAATTGGTGAAAATGTAGGACAGCATTTGTTTAGATTTCCCGTCACGTATTTCCTGAAAGCTTTAAAAAGCAGTGTCAGAGATATTTTTCAATTGAATCGACGTCGTTTTCAATAAGGTATTCATCTTGTAACGTTATGCCTCCTCACTTCAAAGTAATGAAGACTGACAAGTTTTTATTTCAAACGTCGACTGATACTAATGAATGAAATTGTAGTCCACTTCTATTTTAAGCTACTCTACATATTTTATTTGAATTATTTATTTATTAATAACAACAAGTTTGTGATTATTGAATGTTTAAGTAATATTTTAGTAATTTTTAAACATTTAAATTAACTAAATTTAAGTAATTTTCAATTATTTAAAATTACTTGCTTAACTCTTCAACTGTCCAAAATAAAGATAACTGATACAAAAAGAGAATGATAAGAGTTGAATTTAATTGAATTTATATTCAAGATATTTTCATTTTAAAATGAATATTACAATAAAAAGAATAAAAATGAAAATACACTACACAAAATTAGACTGACGTTTCACAAGTACAATATATGCCTACTTCAAATAAAAATTGTTGACTTTGATTTTTAATAACAGAAGTGGCCACTTATTCTAGTAGTAGTGTTAATAAATACTTCTCTATAATTAGTTATTTCGATAAAAATAAATGTTGACCGGTATTATAGAATCATATATCGCTTTTTACAGTTGCTAACGAGGCCGTCAATTAATCTCGTGTTATATAACATTGACTAATTGTCAAAAATTTTTGTTACAGACTTAAATTATTGTATTATTATTTGGTTATGCATCAGGTTATTTCTAAATATAATGCAAATAATGAATGATTTTATAAGATATAATCATTGTAATGAAGCCGAAAATGTGTTGAAAGGTTTATATTATTACATCATAACTTTCTTATATACCAATAACAGACCTTACAAAAACTTCTGACTTCACGCAACAAACTCATAACCATTCTATGTAACATGATTATAGTAAATCTATTTGATAAGTTCAGTAACTAAATTACCGACTTGTTGCCGATTATTAAATAACTCAGTAAGTTTATAACATGAGTTAGTATTGTTGCAAAAGAAAGATAACATGATTATGATAAAACTTTATTAACATATGTCTTTAACGAAATAAAAACCAAAAATATATTATTGTATTTTCAGACATAATCTTTTTGTATTTCCTTTATTTTAAGAAAATGAAAAACAATAAAACTTTTTTAAAGAAGTCTTTAAAAATCTTTTATTTTTAAAAATGAGTCCACTCAGGTGTAATTAATGTTTATAAAACTAAAAAACGTGTAATTTTTTATAACATATTCATTAAATTAAATTATAATTCCGCCGTTGGAGATTGAACATCATGAATGAAACTCTTCTCCTTCCATGTAATTTCGATTTATATTTTAATCTCCGTAATCGTAAATGAAGTAAGTGAAGTAAAAAAAAAGAGAATAATTTCAAATGTAATTACATAAAAGTTATAAAAGTTTTATATACAGATATTTTTCTTAAGAAAATAAGTCATGAAATATTAATGTCACTCACCTTACGGTACTTCTTATAACGTTCACAAGCACATCACATATCATAAAATATTTTATAAGCAAAAACTTTTAATATGGAATATAAAACTTAAAAATATTTTACAACAAAATAAAATTCACTCAAACAAAAGTTACTTTTATTTATTTATTATTTATTGATCAAAATTATATATATTATTTTTTATTCTTGTAAGAAATGTGACTGTCACTTTCCATAAAAACTACTTTCCGATAACTCATATAAACACGTTTACATTTTATTTACTCTTGTAAAGGTTTCGTACCGGGCGCGAGTTTCAGGCGATGCTCGTAAGCGTAGCGCCGGCGTAACACTGTTGACCCGACGCTCTCCCATCGCGATTTGAGTTAGGAATAAGGATACGCGCATACGTCAATTGAATCATTTTTAATATTATAATATTTTCTATTAATCGAAAACATAAGCTTTACATACTTATTCTATAGAATTAAAAGTAGTTTATGATTAATCAATGCAATGACAACATTCATAACACACTGTGAGATACAATCCGATGAAAATAAAAAATAATACGTCAATACTTTATTCTTTTCACGTAATCAATTTTAAGTATATTGAATTGTTTACTTAAAGAAATATAGCTATACTTTAAAAGTTAAAGGAATAATCATCAGTTTCATTAAAATACTTTTATTCTCTATTTTCTTTGCACGAAAGCATTTATAAAGTTTATTTTGGTTAATTGTTATAATTTTTGTAAAGCATGATAGAAATTACTTTAAAATTGTAAAGGCACAAAGATAAAAAAATATACTCTAAAATTATGTCTATAAAATTATTCTTCTCAATTTTTTTGGTATTATTAAGAAGATTCGACACATTAACAGTGTAGGCTAATAATCGTAAATATTACAGATAAACATTATTGAGGGTTATATAGACAAAAAAATATTTTTTTTTCATTATTCTCTTATAATAAATTGGCTTAGCACAGCTCATAGTAAGTAACAACCTTAGTTCCTCTTATAATTTTATTAATATCATAATATAATAACAGATGTTGTGGTGAAAATAACATTTGGTGTTCGACCCCTCAAGGCGTTTAGAGGACGCTTTTGCATAATCTCGAAGTTTAATATTCCAAAATAGGATTTGAAATTCGGTTACATTTCAGTTAGAAAATGACCAAGTCTAGAAACTGTCTAGTGTATAACACTTTGAATTAACGCTTATCATCAATCTTAAAATAATATTTATTAAATTAGTTTTAAATTACTCCATTTATTTCCTATTTGTTATTGAAAACTATAACTCAAAGTTAAGTATATAACCTTAAAAGATTTCGCAGTACCAATAGTTGTAAAACTATGTGTTAGTGATTGGGTGGTAGACGAGAAAATGGGGATGCCATGCCATATGAAGAGAACACATGAGGTGTCAAAACGTAGCTTTGTAGATCAGATAAGCTATCACGGAAAACCGTTAGTGGTAAGGTTTTCTCTCGAAAGGAGGTAAATCATCGGCTTGTTGAATATTTATTAAAAGTTTTATGGGTTTCACCCTAACCTAACAAAAGTTGTTTTTTCCTATAAATATAGTTTTATGTTTATCTTTATTTTTGTGTTACTTTACTAAATGGTGATTGTGTGCGAAATAATCTTTGTTGTAGTCGGAGGGAACCGTATGCTATATAATAATTAAATAATATGAACTTCTTCGACTGAGTCTCAGTGCAATCACTGCATCATTTTGTAATTATTTATTAATTTTTTGCTAACATAATTTGAATGCTTCAACAAAATATATTTTCAACTTTTTTTTGTCGTGTCTTTGGTTATGTTATTTTAGATTATTGCTGGCATTTATTTTTTATAAGCTTTAGTGTAGTGTATATATTGCCCGGCCCGTCAACAGTCTTTGGTTACAAACATGTCGACATATTGTTCCCCAAGTAATTAAATAACAACCCAGAAACAATTTCACGATAAAACTATTATTTTAAACTACTGACTTTCACAAGAAAACATTTCAGTTTGGAAATTATAAAGGGTCATTTCCCAAATTTATAAGATTAATTATGCATAGATAAATAAATATGAATTATGCAATATCTTTCTTAAATTTCACCAAAATTTAATAAAACATTATGAAACAATAACAATCTGACGTCCTTTGCATTTACAATATAATAGTAATTAAAGGTACTAAATATTCAGAAAACACCCGTGTGGGATAAATTTTCTTCTTTTGTTTTATTACTTCTTCTTTTTTTACTAAATTAGTATATATTTGCAAAGAGACTAAGTATTGCAATAATACTGGTAAGTTATTGAAACTAGACAATAATTAACAATAAGACTCGAAATAAATACTTGGTTATTCAAACCGTATTCTTATAATACTATTTATAACAATACTTTATATGTTATATATTTTCCTACAGAATGTTTATCTTTCCGATAAGTTTGTTTTGTAAATGTATCATAACGCATATCATTCTTTTATTCATATTCGTTTATTCATTTATTCATAAATAATATTTTATGAATAACATTATCTTTGAACCTTTACATTGTTTTTTGGTGGCTTTGACCTTGATTTTCACCTTATTGAATGGAAGTTGCAGTTACTTTTTAAAAAAGAACCGATAATATTTTTTTATACAAATTACATAAATTCAATTTAATAAATAGTGCAATCTGATTTCTTAAATATAATAGTTTCAAATTTTCCAAAAAATATTACCTATAATAATATTATTAGTCACATGAGGACACTTCTGTTAGCTCCGATTTCGCAGTTAATATTCATATATGCGATTTGTAACATTAAGTTCTCTATCCATTTTATAAATTAGAAAACTTAAAAATAATTATATTACGTAAAAAAATAAATAATAATAATATTTTTTACAATAAAAATAGTAAAATCTTTGTTTTTAATATAAAACAATGAAAAGATGAAACAATTTCGAGGCATTGCGCCTATTTTCATAGTTGAATTTTTTTTAAAACGCTTTTCTCTCTTGTCTAGTAATAGAAATGTAGTGAATATTTTGTTATAAAGACACCTTAACATGATATTTGTTATATGTACTTCCCTTAATATCAAAGTCCTTGTGATTATAATTAAATTTTGTTTAGCTATTACCAAGTCTTTGTTCGTTTGGAGACAATGGACTGTCAAGGGATAAGCTTTAGTCATTTTACGTACTCTTCGTGTTTTGGCCTAACATTAAATATCGGAGGTCTCGTTTATAATATGATATTCTAAATTTAAATTAGTTGATGTTACTGGTACGGGAGAAAATATATTAATTTAAATATTTAACTTTCAAAGAGATTTACGTATAAATCATTTATTTCAAATATTAACATGTTAGAAATAAAATAATTTTGCTAATGATATAGTTAAGGTTATAAAGTCTTATGAAAAACAATTTTTGTCTTGTTTTCTGAGTTTCTGAAAAGATATATTACGATCTCTTTTTATACTTATGATATTTGAAATAGAAGCTCAAATTTGTGATAAGAGCGGATAGTCACAGAATTGCTTTATTTATTCATATAAAATATATATTTGTGTTACTTTTTGTTTCAAAATACTACATATACTATGTATAAGAACACTATATTTTTAAACGTTGACGGTTTCGCCCATTATCATCATTATCAATTTATAAGTATATTAAAGACCTAATTCATTAACGCAAGTAATGATGTGATAGCTCAGTTGGCAAAGCGATGGGAACCGCTTTTGCAGCGGATGTAGGTTTGAGTCTTACTTAAGATTATAAATTATAGATTCTTAGATTTTTTAAAATTAAATGTGAATAACATGGTTAACTACTTTTATAGGTAACTAAAACATATATGTAAAAAGGTATATTTCGAAAATAATACAAAGCAATAAAGTAATCTTATTTTAATGTAGGAAAGAACGTTAAAAACATACTAAACCTTTTATGTAAATTCTATAAACATTTGTGATATGTTTTGCATTTTGATGTTAAGCTTGATAAGGGATTGTGATGCTTCACCTGGCCGATTTACCGTACACAAAAACGGAAAGGATTATTTTTGAAATTCAGCTAAGTAACCTTAGTGACAAAAAACCAAGTAAAGTCACAAGGGGCGGTTGGATTACGACTATAGCATTTTTAATCCTGACTTCTACATAACATCGTAAATATTTATGTTCTCTAACAACTAATTATTGATTCTATAAGCCAGTAAAGAGTTTGGTATAAATCTATGAAAGTGAAAGAATCTTCTTACCGTCCTATAGAACCTCACTTTTCTAATTATTGTTAAAAGTGTCGTAGATTAAGTATTCTGATTTTGGATACACCCGTGAAACCATGTTGCCTAGCCTAAGAAGAAGAAGAATTTCTTGTCAATTCCACTATAAAATTTTGTTGGCAAAGTTTCATAGTATTTCTAATATTAAATGTTTCAGTACGGCTAAGTGTTCAGTTGCACATGTAATATAAATTATACAATATAAATGTTGCCAATATTTTATTCAATCAATGAGTCAAAGCTTCCGACGTTGTTTATTGTTAGCTTACTCTATAATAATGGATCCATTTTGTATACATGTATCACTTGTCCATTTTTTATTACTGACTACTTTATTATTTAATTAAAAATAACTTGGTGTTCGCAAAACCAAAATATTAAAATATTTTAATAAAAAACTTCATTCAATCTATTTATTTCCAAATCGTGCTTAGATTTTTTTCAATAAAAACCATGAGCATTACAATGATTATAAAAAAATAATGTTTTTAATTATACAAAACACATATTCTGATACTGCAACATTTTTTATTAAAGTCTTACTAATAACTACGACAATGTTACCAATGTGTTGCACTTTTAATCTGGATATTTTTACACTCATAACATAAAGACCAGCGTTACTTGTTTTTTTTCAAACTACCATATTAGAAAGTGTGTTTGGTGATAGTTGTAATGTAAATGGTAATATGAAAAGTAAATGATATTTCTAATATAATAATATTTTTAGATAACAATTTTTCTTCTAACAAATACGTTTTAAATTTTAAATGTTCAAGAAACAAAATTGGACATTATTGCTAAATTTAATCATAAATACTTTGGGTAAAGTTTTAGAAAAAGCAATCAGTTATCGAGTCCCTTAAAAAATCTATATCAATCAAATCACACGAATTCATCATTTATTTATTTTATTTTTATATTTTCCACTTTGAATCCATATCAATGATCACTTGTGTACGTCAAGTGGAAGTGACAGGAGGGCCTATTTTGATGCCATATGTATTAAAATAAGCCCTTCTGTAAAGACACTTTCCAACTTAAAATAAGGCTACGAGGGTTCCAAACGCGCCTTGGTCTGAGAAGAACCACACAACAACCTCAGCCGGGTTATTTTTCTGTTCACTGTTTCACAAACGTCAATATATTTAGTGAGCAATGTACGAACGATTTGAACCATCGCAATCAATTCGTCATAATAATAATAATAATAATAAAAGGGAAATCCGTGGCCGTCCGTGGGAAATTAATGCTCAACAACTATATCGCCAAATTTACATTACGCCAAAATACGTTATGGTGTCAATGGAGAGGAGAGAACTGGCCAATATTATAAAATAACATTGAAAAGGCTTTGATAAACAGGCAATCCATATTCGTGGTGACTTGCACGGGTGGTTTTCATATAATATGTGACAAAAAGAAGACCACTTTTCATTTTGGGCAGTGCTCGTAGCCATTCAAAACTAACGGTGTTCCCCAGGGCTTCATAGGCCTTTACTGTGATGCTATGTGATATAAATACTTTCTTATAATATACAAGATTTTTAATGCTTGCAGACGTGAATGTGTTTAAGAAGTAAATCATTCTCAGATTGACATAATATACAAAACGATTTGGATACTCTACTAACTATAAAATAACAAAATCACCATTCAAAAAAGATACAAATTACATTTCCTGGCAAAATAATGGAATTAAATATACCTATAAAGTGAAAGACATCAATTCATAAGGTTTTGACTGTGCGTGATATCGGCATTCAGTTTAATTTAAAATGATTATGATGGAACATATACAATTAATCGCAAATAAAGCTCGCTCATAATAAACGTACTTGTGAATCATTTCTTTATATAAAATGAATTAACACGCATCACGCATAACGCATTGCAAAGAAAAAATAGAAAATATCCGGAAAAAATAATAATTGTTATAAGTTTTAAAGACAACAAATTATTTGAAAAATCCTTTAAAGCATGCGGATATTAACACATCGATAATTTTCAAACATGACGTAAACACTTTGCATAAAGTTATACTTTCTATTGTTCAATGTAACTACTCCGTATATTAATACAAGTTATGGTCAAAATTGCAATAAAAATCATATTAGCTGTACTTGCTAGTAGTATCGCTTTTGACTACAATGTAGATCTTTTCCAGGGCTTATTTTAGAAAAGCCTTAAAAAGGATAGATATTTGAATTTCATTTACATACATACACACATACTCACACGCACACACACACACACACACACACGCACACACATAAATATATGTTGTACATTTCTTTTGAACTTTAATATTTACATTTCTGGGAACTGTTTATTTTGTATTCTTATTTAATTTAAAACATGTAATTCATAATAGTGTAATCGTATTTGACCGTAGTAATAAGCAAATATTACAAAGCTTTTTAAATTTCCTAACACTGTTGGATTACCAAATAAATAAAAAAGTATATTTTTAACATAATTACATTAGTCTCAGAAAACGTTTTTAGTAGTAGAATATAAAAAGCACAAATAAGAATGAAGAATAAACAATTTTTAACAATGCAAAGTTATATTTTTAAGCAGATAATTATAATTACAATTAAAAGAAAAAGGTATATTGTATTTCAAATAATAATTTATTTTGAATATAATATTTTTACTTTTGAAATGATTTTATTTATACCTTTAGTTATTGTATTTTTTCGAGTGCTGTTCCTGTCAGACTATACGAATATGTATAGTGAACATAGAGTACCAAGTAGTGTTATATCTCATAAATTCTATAAAATTGCCATGAAAATTTTCAAGGCGATATTATAGTATCAGAAGTCTTATTAACGTCAAGACGTCAGTCATGTCGTGGTTAAATGACATAATGTAACTTTAAATTACACTTTAATTTTTGTAGACACTAATAAATAAATTTCATATATATATATCGTATGTACATAATATAGTTCGGTTCAAAACAGTTTTAATTTTGAGGTACTCAGCACAAGATATTTTATTAAATTTACGTTAAATAAGAAGAGAAATGTAGACGTGTAACGAAAAAACAGGGACACAGTCATGCCCTCACACATATATTATTATTATCATAGGCACATAGTACTAAATTATTCAAATTTATAGTGAGTATAGGTGAAACATCTACAACATTTTCCTCAGTAAATTCCTCAATAGGCGAGATTAAATTGTATGCGTGGCACCTTTTACTTAGGGTCTTGAATTGAATTGATTTTAAATCGTATGAACAATTTACAGAATTGCGTTATAGTGATAAATGAATCAAGTACTACTTAAGAAAAGCAGAGTGAATAAGGTAATAAAAATATGGACTATAAATATATATTTTTAACTCCTATTAAGGCGCCTTGCGACAGGCGAATTGAAAATAATTTATATCTGTATCCGATTGCCTGACTTTTTAGCGTGATTTGTTTTGTGTATTCGTGCATACTCGTATGTCTTAATAGCATGCTCAAAATTAATCATTTATAATATGTATTAAAATTGCATTAATGATACGAGGTAATAAATATCTGTAAGTTTATGTGTACGTTAAGTTAGGATATAGTATGGTATGTGCTCATTTTTAAGTAGTACAACTAATACTGATGTATATTAAATGATAATGATCTAAGAATATTACTAAGTCATGTTAAGTTTATTACAACTGTATTTACGTTTAATGTTTGTTAAAATTTATTTTTATATCAACATTAGACATACATATAATAAATGTAAAGAAGCTATAAACAATACAACAAAGGTCAATTAAAGACTAAATAAATGATTTTTTCACAAGTTTCGAGTACTTATTTAAACTTAAGAAAACAGGAAAGGTTAACAGGAAAACTTAGCCTGAACTATAATAACACGTAAGTATGTGTGAAGAAGATCTTATTTGTTAAGGAGCCAAGTTTGTTAAAGTTAGTTCGTCTGTCGTTTGTTTGTCAATACTCGCAGCTCTGTCCTATTCTTCTGATCGTGTCTACTATATAACTATGGCAATACACTTTAAGAGGAAACACGACAGTGATTTAGTTCTAATACATTTAATTTTCTTTTATATCAGCTATTATATTAAATTGATGGTTTAGAATACAACATAACATTTAAATTTATAGTTGTTAATAGATATAGTTAGATCAATATTGACGGTTTATTACTTAATTCTTGAATACTTAACCTTTATCGAAGTGGGGTTTGTGAGACCGGGACGGGTTGGTAAGTTGTTAGATTTACCCTTCCCGCGTAGGAGGTACTTGTGCTCTTCAGTAGCTGCGAGTTTAATTGCTTGTTTGTTATTATTTAAAAATAACTGTTTTTTTAATTTATAATCCTAAAGTTTAAAAAAATATATTTTATAGTTTATAGGAAGTCATATTTTTTTAATGAATGTATCGTCGTCCATTTTTTTTTAACTTAGAAAATCAAGCCAAAGCTTAAAATCATATAAATTCAAATTTTCATAAGGTTGTATATTCTATATCTTTTCTTTAATTCATTGTTTAACAATTAATATGAAATCCAATTAATATGAAAATGAATAGTTTAAGAGTTATTAAAGATATATTCTGTAACCAAGTGTTGTTTATGCGACAGTTGTCTACTCGGTAGTTAAAGGATGATTATAGATAGCATTGTCACCGAAGCATGTTAAAAATGTTTTTTTATGAATTTTATATCCTGATATAATACTATTATAATTTATGATATATATTTTAGTGTTTAATAGTTAATGCTATAGAATCATGTATTATAATGCGTCATTGTTGTTGTTTTGTCAGTGAAGGTAAACGAAAACACATTATTTAAAAAAGATAAGAAACTCCAATAAAATTTGTGAAATAAAATCTTTATTGAATCTATAAAATGGATTTTCTAATTAATGAAAGCTACGTAGCAATATTACAGTACTTTAGAAGAAATATCGTTTTAATTATACGTCACATAAGCTGCTACTGCAACATTTTTTATTAGATTTACTAATAACTGCAACAACGTGAAATTACATGTTGCAACTTTAGTTTAGAGACTTTATATAACCAAACGTAAATACCAGTATAACGTTTATTTTCTAATCCACGATATTAGGAAGTGTTTTCTGTAAGTTCGCAATATAAACAGTTATTCAATACCACATTGTGAAATTGTGAAAGTTGAATTGTACTATGATAATATAAATATGTAAATTCTCCTTAGAATAAATTTGATATTTATAAGAATTTACTCGTAATTTACGTGTTTATCTTAATTTGATTGCTGAGTGTAAGATGATATATATAACGAATTTACTGTGAGTGATGTTCGTGAAACCTAATATTAATAAATACATTTAATGATGAGTTAAACTAACTTGTAAGACATTAAGAAGAAAATATTTATAAGGTGAGAGTAAAGTAATCATTAAAAGTGTTGAGGGATCGAGAATGTATATAGTAATGAATAAGATATAATTTCAGAACATAAAACACAAAAGTCTTAACACTCTTGGGAGGAAGGTTTGCTAGACAACGAAAACTTTCTGAATACTCCTCCCTCCTTATTGAAGAATTATTTTATATAACACACAAAATAGTAATTTTATAACATTGATTTGATAACTAAAAGCATTCCTATTAATCTCATATAAAAGCTAAAAACAGGTTTTGCACAATATAATGTATTAGAAAGTAAAGCGGTCCTCGGAAATTTATTCTACTATCGTTAGGTTGATACTTACTTTTGATATTTTTTATTTTATTTCTCTACTTATTGATAAGGCGCTGTCACGCCCATCAGATCGTCAGCAAATACATTGTATAACTATAAAATGAATTATTAGTTTCACGTTTTATACGTATAATTTTTTTGTTCAGAATTTTTCAAATATTTTAATCATAGAGAAAATTTTCTATGATTTTACGAGAATATATGTTTATATATTATTATTGCATTTCTAAAGGATAAATTACAAATAAATAGCATGCCTAGGTGAACATTGAAGTCCATTTGTAAGCTTAATCTTGATTCCACTTTTAAATTACTTCTTATAATGCAACGTTATATTTGTAAAAAGGAGTAGTTTCGAAAATCCATCGATGTATTAAATTCCGATAATTATGTTATAATCCTTTTTTTTTTTTTGGATAACTATTGTATTAATATCGGAAAGAGTGCAGTTATTGCAATTTTCAAGTGCTCTCCATAACCGGCACTAAACCAATTGCGCACGAGAAAATAACTGGCAGAGCATGTTCTACAGAATTAAAAAAAATATTTTTTTTTAGTACAGAAAATACATATCTTTATTTCAATTATATCGTGAAGAGTTATTGGGTTTTATACAACTAGTGGTGTGCCACTATATATTGTCCCATGTGGGACGGCAGCCAGAATTTCCGATACCGCCAATACGTCGATCGGCTCAAAGTCAACTTACATTCTTCAATTTTGTTTTATTTTTATAGACTAATATATTAATATCGAGTAAAAAGTATTTTTGTTCAAATTTGGCTTAATTATTGCTTCTCGCTCGTATAATAATTCGTTCTCGCTTAAATATTCATTTGAAGTTTAAATAAAATAAGAAGACTTTTGTACATATTTAATAAAACAAGAGAATGGGTTTCGTCTCACAGTCATGTATATTTTAACATGGTATTTCGTTTATATCCTGTCAGATTTTCAAGCACTCAAATTTAAATAATCAAATATTTATGGTAAGTATACCTTCTACAATATTTTCCTTTGAATTTAATAAAATTTACAATAATAAGAACAATAAAAGCAGATGGAATTTTGTTGCTTCTATAACACTTATCGTATCGTAGTATTATACCAATTGAAAAAATTATATACACACTATGACTGAAATGCAAACGTTTGCAAGCTGGTAACCTAATTGAAACAGTTCAATTAAAATCCGTTATTGAATCCCATTAAGAGTTGAGGGTAAATAAGTCTGTACATGTAACATGCGATCAATTGAATATATTTTCATAAAAATTACATTAAAGTCAAGTAACAGTAATTAAATCCTATATATTTTATTTAATCAAAAACCAGAGAATGCAATGAAATGAAAATATCATTTCTTCCACTTCCACTGTTGCCTACGTTAGTGTACTTCAATGCCTTCATGATGATAACCTATTTACAGTTGACTTGCACTATTTTAGAATTATATTAGATTTTACAGTTAAGAAAATAGTGAACTTGTCTAGTATATAATTAAGGCAATATAAGTTAACACGAAACACTATACTGACTTAGTTCTAAGACCTTTAATTTTATTTTACCCAGAGTAGCGCAGGGCTGGTTTTATTTTTATTAGAGAACAATATTTATATGTACTTAAGCCTTTTTTACCAAAATTTGATCAAGAAATATAAAAAGTTTTGTCTTTAATGTGATATTAAAATTACCATTAAATACTACCTTTTTTTATTTAAATAAAACTTTTTATAAAAGTCTTTAATTTTTTTATCCAAATGATACCGAAATATTAAAATATATTTCAGTAGATTATTAATGAAGGACATTTTTGTTAGCGGTTGGTGGTGATCAGCCAAATCTAGCCAGGAAATGGATAGTAATAGCGTTGACGTATTCATGGTGGTAAAGTTTGTGGTAAGTAATCACATTTTGGTGGTAAGTGTGACAAAAAAAACACCGAATCATTATTATATTCGATGATGTAGTCTTAACTATATCATTGTTATAGTAAAAGAACATGGAAAAGCTTATCGGAATTAAGACTGGCGTTATTAATAATAACTCATATTTCTCATCAGAAATGTTTGACCTTCTAACAAATCTATTGATTCTACAACTAGTCGAGACTTTGGTTTAAATCTGAATAAGTACATAAGTCTTCTTACCGTTCGTAAAACTTCTCTTATGATAGATTTTATAGAAACTTTTGTAAAAAAAATAAATAACTTTGTTCACACAGACAATAAATGATTTTGGGTTTAGATATATTCATGTATCCATATCGTTTAGAAAGAACTTTAAATTTATTCGACTATAATTTCTTGCGAGTAAGGATTTATAGTGTATTTAATATAAAGCAATTGAACACGACTTAGTGCAAAAGACAAAAAGATTCTCTTGGACTTATAAAACAAAACAAACAATCTAATACCTAAGGCATGCAGATAATATTTTATTCCTTTTTTTTTATGAAAGACAATTCCAATCAAGAATGCGGTTCACTGAAGACAATTGACAACCGCCGTCCACGAACTCTTGCAATATTCGAGGAATCGCAAAAACATTGTCAGCCTCAAAAGTTTGAGTATACACTTTTTTGAAAGTACTCATGTCGTATTGATCCGAAAATACCGCCAAAGAAAATTCATTCCACAGCGTAGTGGTACGTAAAAGATCCTCGAAAATTTCACATTAGAAGATCGCCACGCATCTCAGTGGTACGGATGGTATACACGATCAAAAGATTTTGCTAAATCCACACTAACTGTCAGATCCTCTCTCTTGCTTTCTACAACCGCTTTCGAGTAATTGGATAGTCAAGGGTACACGTTCATAATACCGAGGCTACGCATTTAAGGTAGGAGTATCGAAGTAGACGCGTTTACAGTAGAGTCAACTCGAGGGCACATGTTCTTACCGCCGTTGAAGAGACTTTCATATAGTTTCTTGCTGAAAACTTATTATTTTCAGTATTGTGCTCTGACACAAAAGGATGGTAGATGATAAATGCCTTCATTATTCAATGACATTTAAATGATAATATATTAAGTAGGTACATAATTAAATTTATTCTAGGATACGAGCTATTGTGTTAAATAGACTCATGAATATGGATAATTGCTCCTCAAGGTGTAATTATGTAACAAGTGTACGTTTCGAATATAATTAGGAGAAAGAAAGATAAATAATATAGTCTTTACGTATTAGACTAACAATAAATATCTTTAAATAATTGTCTTTAAAGGGTGTTTCAAAACAGAAATTAATTATGATTTTAATGAGAGTCGTTAATATATCTGAACAGTTTAATACTTAATTATAAATACCATGTAGTTAATGAAGTTAAAGGTCTTTTTTGTAGTAATTTATTTAATTTAGGCACATAAAAGATACCACAAGTTTTAATTAAAGAATGCCAAGAGGTTTTAACATACATATATATATATATATATATATATTTAGGACAATATAAAGCGTATTCTGTGATGGTTGCATTGTAAATTTATTATAAAAATGTAGGCAATAATTCTTTAACCCGAGGGAGTGAACAAATTATTGTCAAAATTTTTTATAATAATTATCTTAACGGTGAACTAAATTATTTGATAAGACGGTCATAACTTTGTAATATTATCATTGATGTTCATTTTATAAACATATTTACTTAAAAACCAAAACTAATTTTATTAAATTGACATTAAATCTAAAATATTTTCTTTATAATATTATGTATAAGTAAATGAAAAGACACTCGTTTTATATTCCTGTGTCATTAAGTTTGGTGTCACGGAAATGTCGTCTCTAGTTATTGATGAACGATCGTTACAAGTTATAGCAGGTCATCAGCAGATTATATAAATACTTTCAGATATGTACCTCTAAATAACTTATAAGCCTTTATTTTAAATAATGTGTACAATAATTTTTTTACAGAATTTTTCAACTATATAATTGGCAGAGAACAGTTTTCACGAACATAAATTAATTATTAAATTTCCTTGGCATAAACAGGAATAGAAAAAGCATGTCTACGATAATAATGAAGTCTGTTTTTGAGATTTTTGATCTAAAACTAATTATACAACAAAGGACAGTGGTAATGATATGGACGCCTGACTATAATAAATTTCATCACAGTTCTGCATATGTTTCTTCAATGTAACCACTACCAAGGAATTGTAGATTAGAATTCTTTACTAAGAAATAAAACATTATGAATTTGCTGGTATTTAAAATGTTAAAGTTTAAATTGCCCTGACATCTTGCAAATGTGAGAACATCGTAAAACTTGCAAAGCCTTCTAGCTCGTTATTCTAGACTTCTTTTAATACAACGGTTCACTTGAAATCAAATTTGTTTAAGGTAAAAGATTTTCAAGTTTCTTACCATTTTTTTTCATTGGAACTACCCTTTTGGAACCGTGCAACTAAAATAAGATTTTCGACAAGTGCATTGTATTCCTACTGGAAATTAGAAAACTTATACATAGACCTTGTCTTGATATTATTTTAAAAACTTCAAATACTTTAATGAAGTTTCCTAAGGGAAAAGGCGATATACCTTAAAATAAATAGGTATATTCGGTTCCGAATTTTAATTAATTACTAATTTGGTTGCAATATTTATAAAGATAGATGTATAAAGAAAGTTATTCTTAAAATAAAGCTTATAATAGCATTAATATCCTGTGTCTGACATTCTTAACGGGGTCAGTTATTGCATTTTTCAAGTGCTAATCTTGATCGCTACTGGACTGATTGTATATGAGTTGGAAAAAATTGCTGTGTTGAGTTCTACTGGTCCCATGGAATAATTAAAACAATATGGTCCCAAAAATCCCATGGGACAACTTAAGACCATAATTTAGTACCTACCAGAAATCCGATTACAGTCAAGTTGTATCTTGTTCAATATACTGTGAGTTTCTTTATTTCACTTTAATTTTAATAGACACTGAGAATGTCGAGTAGCAGTTTTTTGTTGAAACTGATTTTAATTATTGAAATTCTTAGTACAAGGTATTCATTTGACGTTAACATTAAATAAGAAGACTCTTAAATATTTAATGAAACATCAAAACAAGTTCGTCTTACACTCTTGTATATAATGGTATTTAATATTATCATATTTCAAATTTTGACGTACACAAGTCTACATAATTAGTATAGTTTCTACAACATTTTCCTCTAAATGCTATAAATTCTAGAAGAGTGAAACAATAAAAGCACTTGCAATATCACCGCATGTATAGTACCTACCCCACCCTAGAATTCTATATATGCTTTAAATTTTTTCAATTATTTTTAAGGATTACAAACGTATTGTTGAAATGCAAACGTTTGCAGGCTGTAGCCAAAGCAACAAAGTTCAATTAAAGTCCGTTATTGTATCCCATTAACAGTTGAGGGTTAATAAGTCTGTATATGTAATATAAAAACAACTGAATAGATTTGGAAGAAACCCAAATTTTATTGTATATTAATATTAATAATACATAAGTTTTCATAATTTTGTTTTAACAAAGTTTTAAGATACCACACAATACAATGAATACATTATTTGATTGTTTTTGTAAGAGGTACTTGATAATCATATATTGCTTTTACTACTGTATACACTGGTAGGTTTTGAAGTTTTTATGATGATAAACGTGAATAAACAGATATCTCTTTAGTGTTTCAGACTACTTATTTATAGTTAAGAAAAGAATTCAGGTCATTTAAATTCTACCTAGTTCGAATAATATTTCAAATATTAAATCTGTGAAACATATTTAGGCAGAAGGTTTAATTTGGAAAGGAGCCAAGTTTGTTAAAGTTACTTCGTCTGTCGTTTGTTTATCAATACTCGCAGCTTTGCCCTACTCTTCAGATCGTGCCTAATATATAACTATGGCAATACAGTGTCTAGAGGAAAGATAACTCTGATTCAGTGTAAATATATTTTATTTCTCATTTCCAAAGTTGTGCTAGCGAAAATTATTGAGGAAATTGTCTTTTTATGTTACGACATTTATTTTACAAGCATTATATGTGATTTTACTTCTAATTTTGAGGGTAAATGTATTTATTTGCATAAAATATTATAACTAATTATATTATTATACAAAAAATGTAATTGAATAAAAGTCTTTATTTTATTTTAAAAATTTTTTGGTACTCTAATCAGTGGCATTTTTGATAGCTTGACTGAAATCTCGATTTTGTTAGGAAATGGTCACTAATTGTTAAAAGTCACGCAAGCGTGATGGACGGTTGTATCTAACATTTATGTACATTATATTCTAGCGGATTTTCTATTATAATAACTATTGAAAACAATAGTTAAATTATATATCATAGCAGTTATGAGTAATATATATATTAAGCATTAAGAATAATACTGAATCAAAAATTATGAAGGCATACAAGGAGATTCGGCATTTGATTATTTAATTTATACATATATCTATTATTATTAGTCGAAAAAAATAAGGTGTCTTTTGTCTCCTTTCTGCTTGATTATATTTATAATATCCAGATAAAATGATATATCCTACCCATCTACAAATTGGGTTGTCCAACTTTGATTAATTGTTAGTTAATAAATTTTGTAATGTATTTTTGGAAACAGATATAGTATTTTGCAACATATCTAATGTATTTTTAATTTAAAAATACAACTCATGAAACATTTTATGAAACATTTCGAGGTTGGAAATAAAATAGAATGTGTCGACAAAATAATTGCTAGATTCTCCTTGATCCTGACCTGAGACATAATAAAGATCTCAAGTTATTGTTTACAAATACGTAGAATTAATTCCCCTTGAATATAAAAAATAGGTTTAACGAAGTTTTTTCTCACTAATGACACAATTCCACTTACATTAAAAATTAGAAATATTTTCCATTTATAAATGAAGTTAGGTTAGGTATAATATTGGGATTTTTTAAAAAAATATTTTATAATACTAAGCAGAAACTTAAAAAAAGACACTTTAATAAATCATTTGAAAGTGCTGTTATGTAGTAATGGTCATTCGAATTATACCGTAGTATGTTCCAGATCTAGCTATTAGTAATTTACATTTGTTTCGTGTGTAATATTTATGAGGTTTACTTTGAAGATTTTTTTGCGTATAGATTGAGATTTTTTGTTTCTTATAAATATGCGCGTTTAGTATTTGTTTATTTGTTTGATAGGTAGTGTATCAGTTTTTTATAATATTTTGTTGCCGGTAATCGGTAGGGTAGATGAAACAATGATTGTAACAATTTCACATAGCTCGATTAAATATTCTAGTAAAAGTTATGCCAGCGAGTTATAAATATTAGTTGAGATTTTTTACGGTGTACCTACATTGTACTGATTTACGTAAAGCTCTAGTTAAATATCTGATTATTGACTGTAAGTAATCTAGATGTACTCGAAATGCCACTTTAGAATCTAACATTAGTTTTTTGCATTTCAAGATTAAGTATGGTAAAGGATGGTGACGTATCTCGCTCACAACTCCTCGGTCAAGTAGAATAAAGTACACGGAGGATTATTTTTCATTCGACGATGTAGTCTTAGTTGTATGATAAATGAAACAACTAAAATTTCAAGGCTAACTTGTGCTTAAGTGCTTAATTCATGTTACATCTTAAATATTTAAGACATAATAAAATTCTTTTCATTTCGTAAGCTAGTCAAGGTTTTGGTAAAAATATTAAAAGGGTAAACTGTCTTCATACCGGCCCTAGAACCTTATTTATAATAGATTTTGTAGCAACTTATGGAAACAAAATTAACTTTGTTCAGATTGATGACACGCAATTTCTGTAGTAATTACATCCTTGAAACCATATGCCTATATTTTGAAAGAAAAATTCTTGTGTATTCAATTATAATGTATTATGGATAAATACTCTTTATATTTTTATTTTTACGCTTTTTAACATGACAATTTAAAAGGGTATGTATGAAGAGGTTGATGTCTGTGGCCGAGGCGAAGGAGGACCGTAGCGTTTGGCGCTCCGTCGTCTCTGGCTACCCCGCAAGGGATATGGCGTGAAGCTAAGTAAGTAAGTAAAAAGCTTCTTATGATGTTTTATGTACAAACATATACAAAATGTCGTTATTCTTGAAAATATACAATTAAAAATATTTTTTTTAACACGATGTTTCGAATGTTTTGAAGCAACCATGTTCACCATAAAACAAGATATATATATATATATATATATTTATTTATATATTTATTTATTTATATATATATTTATTTATTTATTTATTTAGCTTCATGCCATATCCCTTACGGGGTAGCCAGAGTTCCTCCAGTGTCATAGATACAGTGTTTTCGAAGGTCACTCGAGGCCTCCCCCTTTCTCTCTTACCGCTCACTTTTCCTGTATAAATCTTTTTTACCATTCTTTCATCACTCATTCTTTCGTCGTGCCCAAACCACCTGAGCACGTTCTTCTTCATTCTCACCGTAATATCTTCGCTAGCTAGTACCTGCCATTCTATGGATCTCTTCATTACGGATTCGGTCAGCTAGACTGACTCCGTATATTCTACGAAGAGATCGCATCTCCACAGCATTCATCTTTCTTACATTCTTATTATGTGTTACCCACGTTTGGCTGCCGTATAACAGCGTCGGTAGCAAAACCGCATTGTGTACAGACAAACGTGCAGCTATGCTGACGTTTTGCCGTCTCAACAATGTAGCTATATATATATATATATATAGTAGTATAGTATAGTATAGTATAGTAGTATATATATATATATATATATATATATATATATATATGTAGTAATATAGTAATTTATGATATATATTTTAGTATCTATTCTTTTTTGATGGTTTTTAGTGTTTTTTTTATATCTAAATTACATTTAAAATTTCATACAGATGTCTTATAATAATATTTTTACTAAATTAGGTAAATAAGAATACACAGATCTTTTAATGAAAATCATTAGGAATTCCAACAAAAAAAAAACTTCATTGAATCTACTATATTAATTTACAAAATGTGCTATCTTTGTCTGGTTTTAAAGTAGCAACTTTTTTAAATGAAACCCATGTGCATTACAATGTTTATAAAAGAAATACTGTTTTTAATTATACGAGACACATAAGCTGATACTGCAACATTTTTTATTAATGTCTAAAAAATAACTGCGACAATGCAGCCTTTGCATGTTGCAGCTTTAATCGAGAAATTTTAGCATTTCAAACGTATAGAAAACAACCATCACTATGATTGTTTTTTTAAACAGCGATATTAGAATATGTATTCTTTGATAGTCACAATGTAAACGAATCATTGAAAGATAGGCAGTGATTCGGTACCCCAATGTGAATTATAAATGTTTAATAATATGTGTTTTCATAATATCTTTTAAAAAATAAGACAAGTGTATTTTAATTGAGGATTATTAATAATTAAACAGAGTTTATAATTGAAGTCTTCAAAATATAAAACCTCATTGAAAGTCGTTATTAAATGCCTTAATTTAAATTTTTATCCAAAATTGATTATAGACTTTTTTGCAAGTGATGTTTGTGATACATAGTTATTTTTAATTACTATAATAAACGACGCTGCAAATTAAATAAGTTTTTTAATTAAAATAAAATTATTTATTAGATGAGGATAGTAAAATTAAAAATCCTAAGAGTTTAGAGATATGTATAGTAATAAATAAGAAATAATTTCAGAATAAAGTTACTTTTATATCAATCACAAAAATCTTTATACATCTAATCCTATTAATTAATTAGGAAACCTGTAATATGTTCCTTATACTACAATCTATTAGGAAATGAAGCAAAACTCATAGTCATTAATTTGGGTGTCATTGTAATGTATTTCTAGCTGTTCATAAATCACCTGTATATACTTTAAGAAACGTGTTTCACTACTTTTACCTAAACTTAACATTTAAAAAATAATATATATTTGTAAGATATGACCAACCTTCTTATGCTTACAACGAGTATAATAGACTTATATTTATTTATGCATTTCGAAAGCATAAATAAAGATAGAAAAAGCATGTCTGGGAGAATAATGAAGTCGATTTGTAAGCTCTTTCTTTGATCTTGAAGCTACCTCTAAACCATTTCTAACAATGGAATATTCTTTTTCTAAGAAAGGCGTTATTATAGTAAAATATTTTTATGCTATTTTTTGGTTGCAATATAGTGTTTTTTTTAATATAGAAAATAGTTGTATTGATATCCTGAGCATTACAAACATATTGTCGAAATGTAAACGTTTGCAGGCTGTAACCAAAGCGTGTCGCTTTCAATTAAAGTCAGTTCAATTAAAGTCCGTTATTGGATTCCATTAAGAGCTTAGCGTAAATAAGTCTGTATATGTAATGTGGAAACAACTAAATACATTCTCAAGAAACCTACACTCTATTGTTTATTAAAAAAATAATACTTAAGTCTTATTTATTTTCGGACATCAAAAACTTAGGATCGAATCGCTCGAATCGAAAACATTACTCGAACATTGATGGAACGCCTCTATGATAATCAAGTGTCAGTTTCAGTAATATATTGACTCGTCGTTCAAATTTTTATAATTTTAAAATTCATCTACTCTGAAAAACATTTCAAATATTGAAAACTATGATCTTACATCTGACGTAGGTGACGCAGACGTTCTTATTTGGAAAGCTGCCCAGGTTCACTAAAGTTAGTTCGTTTTGTTGTTTATTTATCAATTAGCTTTGTTGGAGATGTCACATTATATTTACTGTATAACTAACGTAATATTACTTATACAGACACACGATGCTGATATAGTTTTAATACATTTCATTTTCTCTTTACCATTGACGCTGACATTACGGCAGCGTAATGAATGAATTGATTGAAAATTAATTTTTATGCTTACTTACGATTTTTTTACTCTAATTTAATATAAGAAACAAACACAGAAACTAAGTCTTAAAATCTTAATACATTAATTCTATTATCCTAATTGTAATCCTATTACGTCCTAAGTTTAATTAATCAGATATAATGGTTGGTAATAAGTCAAAGCGGGATAGTGGTAGAAATGGTTAATATAATCAATGGTATGGTATGGTTTCAATGTACGCATGCCTGATGTTAAGTCTTATCTTACTTTATCTTTACACAATACAATTGATTTTTAAACATAAAAGTTCAATTTAATATCACAACGGTCTTAATAATTACATATATTACATAGCATTATAAATTGTACTAAATCAAAGAGTTATGTTCAATGAAGGAACATCGGACGTTTGTTAAATTAATTTATAATATCTGAATAGAACACAGGGTACATATATTTCCATCAAGAGATTTGAAATTTTGCAAGAAATGCAAAATTCAAGATATTTACCATCAAATAGTAAAATTGGTAAACCGCTTATTACAAAAAATATTTAGATATCATAAATAATTGACTAGTTTCGAGTTAAGGTTTAATCATTTAAGTTATTTGCATTTTTACAAACACAATAAAACAATCAAAATAATCTTATTATTGTAGTTTATAATTAAATTCTGCATATTATATTCTAATTAAATCAGAAAAGGCTTTTCTATATATTTTAAGCAGATACAAAGCATGAAACCTTTTATTTCAAAGCTTTTTTTATGAATATTTCGTTGTGTATAAAATGGAATATGTCGATAAAATATTTGCTAAGGTGAACCTTGACTTTAACTTGAAAAATTATGAAGCTGATAATTCATTGCTTACGAATGGAATTCCCTTTGAATATGAAAATATTTTATTAAGGAATGCCGTAATATGGATGTTGTATTCTGGTTTACGCGACATGAAAGACGCAGGTAACAAGGACTATTATTTATTATTTTCATTATAATAACCATAAGTAAGCTATTAAATAATCAAAATTTCTGTTGAATAACTAACAAAATTAATTTAGTATTATATAAGCAATAAAAAGTTCGTAAAAGGGTTATTGGAAAATTGCAAAGACAAAGAAAACATATAAAATTGGTCTCAAAACACATTTACTTATATTATCTTTTGTGACTTTTGACTGTTATTTAACAAAAAAAAACTTTTATATTCCAATATCTAGCAAAATATTGAAATAAATATAAATAATGACAGTAGTCTAACCATTGTGTCCTCAGAAATGTGTGGAAAAGTAATAACAATGCGTATAGAATATTGAATTTTCTACAAACCTGCATATATTATATTTCGATAACACGTGTAAGCTTTGATAAACATTACCATATACACTTTGTTAAATGTTTAACCGTTGACGTTAGCGTTATTATTTTACTGAAGAAAATGTGTAAGATACACATAATAACTACTTTTCATTAACATTTTCTGCTTTTGTATGAAAATATATATTATTTTAATAACTTAAAATACCAAATCTTTGTTTCATGAAAGTTGCCACTAACACTTTCTCCTTTAAAAGCACAGGAAGAAAAAAAACATAAAGTAGCCGATACTTTTAAAATATTACTTAGGGTTAGATTTGATTTTCGTATGTCGACGGCACATCGAGGTGGAGGTACTCCCAGAGGTCACAGATTGAAATATGCTTTCCTACGCAATTTCATTTGGAATTTCAGATTCTATATTTGGTTTATTTTTATTTTTCCCAAAATAAAAGATTCAATAAGGATTGGCTTTAAGATTTTTTTCTTATGCATTATCTAAAACCATAAAATTGAATAACAGAAACTAATTTGGAGTTGTTTGGAAATGAAAAAAAAATAGATAATTTCACCTTCACTTTTTATAAGTTCATACATATTTAAATTAATTATTAGAAATCAATTGTTATTCATTTAATGAATATTCTGAAATTCTAATTATTTCTAAAAAAATATTTCTAATAGGATACATGTTCTAACATTTATTTTATATTTGTTGCTGTTAGCTGCAATTTTATTTGAACGTTTTGGTATTTAGTTGCTTCATTCCCCTAAAATTTCAAATTAACATTTTGTTTGTACATGACATCACAGTGTTCTAAATCTTTTGATTATAGCTTTTAAGTATTTCAGTTCCAGAACAATTTAACATTTTATGTTGCGTATCACATCATATAAAATGTAATCATCATAAAAATATATATTAAATAGAAACGCCTATATACATACGAGTACATTAAAGTCACCAAGTTTTCTAATAAAAATAATTTTATTTACATTATATCTATTAAACGAAATATTGACCTACTCTAATGCATAAAAATATCACAAAAGGTTGACTCTATTTATGTCTCTTAATAGGACTTTAATTTAAATCAAATATTAAAACGTATTTGAGGTAAGTCGAGATATATTGTACATTTAAGTGAGTCAGTTAATTAGAGCTACCATAATTTTAAATTTTCAATTCAGTATAAAGCTTAGAATGTAAATTAGATGAGTCGTAATAATATTGTTTACTATGATATTGATGGCGTAGATAATTTGTAACACAATTAGTTTTTTTATTTTTATAATATATATATTTTTTCTTTCTTTCATTCCATATAGATATGATATATATTTATATATATATATATATATATATATATATATATATATATATATATATATATATATATAATGTTCATCATAGCACTTTTTTAAATGGTTTTTTCTCATAATACATTCAAATAAAAAAGGATGAAATTGTTTCGAAGAATTTCACTTTTATTTTTATTTTAATATTTTTATTATATAACAAAAAGAAATTAGTTAGTAAGTTCCAATATATATCACACAGAGATAATATGGAATACCCACTATATTAATCACTTTCCTTAATGCTCACGCCTACGTCTTATTTATCTTTCATAGCTCCACTTGACTTCACCCCAAGCGTCACGTTGATGAAAGCTAAATCTTTGATGATAAACATTTTTTTGGTATGGTATCATTAATAGCGAAATGTCTAGGTGATTAATAAACGGCACAATACTGCAGGATCTCGATTATTCTAGGTATCTTTTATTCCTCTATGTTCGGCTTAAACTTAATAAAAAAAAACAATGTGCCACACATCACCGTTATGTGCGATAATATCAGAATATCTTTAATGAATGTATTTCCGGACTTATTTTATTAATTTATTAATTTATTTATTACACTTTATTACACACAATATACATATAAAAGATGAACAGTAAATTTATTGCTACAAAATGGGTACAAAGGCGAAAAAAAGACATAAAAGAGATAAAAAAAGAAGTGGTACCTCTTTTAAAATACTAGTACGCTGACGATCTTTTTCTCTCAAGCTTCATACCACTATTGGTATATTAGTTTCACTTGATAAAAATAATAACAAGAATCTAATGAGAATATTTAAATAACTAGATTATTTTAATTAATATGTTTTTTAATTAACTTATCCTTAAATATTACTCTATTTTTAAAAGATATAAGGGCACTAAAATACGGGTTATATAATATTTAATGTCTAACTAAGAAATAAATAATTAGGGTACAACAGTGTTAACGAGCTTGGGGTCCGAGCAAAAACCGTTGAGAACTACCTGTGCGCTCCAGCTGTGAGAAAGCTGGTGATCCACAAGCATAAACTCTCGGAAAGCCCATAGGAAGGTAGTTTCGAAAGAAGCCTTTTGTGTCATATATGACAACTGAAGGTAACCAGCCGATCGACCATGACGAAATCCATATTGCGGTTATTGATCATGGCCATACCATATTGATTGGTGATTCTCGAGGTGCATTAGAAGCTGTTGATTGATGATGTCCTCCATTACTTTGGAGATTTTCGGAGATAGTGTCATCCCTCCAGTGTAACATACAATGGCAGATGGCTTGCAAAAGTTTCCCAGAATGGTTTTGGAAACCCCAGAACTTGTGCGTGCCAGGTGGATACCTTGTGAAATGATCCTCAATTTTGAGGACATGCTTGAACTTTGCTCTGGCAATTTGCAGTTTGAAGAATCTTGAAGCACGGTTATACATAATCTTCAGAATTTTAGAGTTCAGATCCTTAGTGAATAACGCATTAGCCCAAGCTTGATACGCTTGACTTTTGCCAGCTGACAGACGAATCAACCAAGACTGCAAACTTTCACCAAGTGGTGCGACAGAATTTGGTATAAGTAATTCCATCCCCTAAAGTAACACATCAGGTACAGCCGCTGCATAGTCATTGGAATCATTTGAAGGGAAACAAACCGGTCCCCATGGGTAGGACGCATAAAATGACACCATTCCATCCAAATCCGCTGACTTGTAGTTCCAAATGCGTTGAGTCGCAAGTCTTGTGCGAGCCCGATGTTGAATAGGCACTATACTCTGTACTAAGCAATGATCAGAGGACCCTAGGGGATGGGCTGTTTAGTCAGTAGAAGATCCAACAAAGAGGGCGTATGCTGTCCACATCCAGTAGACGAGTGTGCATCTTGGCCAAACGGGACAGACCATTTGTCAGTACAAAGTTAAACACAGAGATCCCCACGTATTCAGTGTCCCTGTTTTTTTAAATCCCTGAGGACTATGACTTCGGCGGAGAGAGTGTGTAAAAGTAGAATGTCAATCTTTGCCTGGACATGGCCTAAGAGTTGACCCGTTTCTGTCTTACCCCTAAGGGGCTTATAGATGTACGCGTAGACTGACATGGTCGTCCATATCCGCGTGGAGCTAGAGCACAGGCAGGTTCTGAACTTAAAAAAACTGAAGGTGACAGTTGTAGATAACCTCATCTACGAACGCAGATACCCCGGCGTGTGATATAAAATGATGTTCGAGTTTATACCTGGAGTATGACAGGTAATATCAAAATATATTTTATGATACCATAATGTGTCAAAACAAGAGTATTAGCGTATTTTTAATGGTTTTTTAAACATATAATACAATTAAGAATTTATGAAATAACTTAGTCTTAATTTGTTAAGTCTTAAAAAATAATATAGCAAACTGCAAAAATGTTTTTAAATCAAACGCTCATTTTAGTATTCCGTGTACTTATTATTATTATTTCACACGCACCGAATTTTAAGACCCTATAAATCACTCCGTTATGTAGATTATGCATATTTTAAACAGATTTCATACACGTGTAGCGAATTGGAATCGGGATTACTCGATTTTTTCAACCTTCTGTTAGCTCAGCTGTCCGTCGGCTGCCGTTTTTTGATTCTGTTTAACAACCGAACTGCTGACGATTTTTAAATAACGGTCGTTCTGTGTCTCGAAATGTAGAAGTGATAACCTATACATGTGTTCTTTTAAAAACTAAGGCAACTCATAATATATTACTTTATCTTACGTATTTTGTTGAAAAGAAGAGCTTTTACTATTTTTCCACTATGATACTTAAGTTCAGATCATATTATATGAAGAGTAAAGTTTCATAAAAATGATACCACAAAAAGGGTTCTTATATAGCGAAAAATATATACAATATTTTAGCAAGCCATCCATCAATCTCGCGACAGTCACTGCCAGATAAGTGACTTGTTGGTTAACTTATACTTTATAATATAAATATTTACTTTGCCTTTATTATAATAAAATATATTTTTAATTGAATATTGTTAAAATCTACTTTTTCATCGCATCTCATATTCTTGTCATATTTTCTTGTAAGAAGGAGAACTTCAATGTTAAATAACTTCTATATTTTTAGTTTCAACATTTTCAACACTCCATTATTCCAGATTACTTAATGCAACAGCGAATGTCTTGCTATGAATATTAAAAGCTTTCAGTAAGTTGAAGTGAGTTCAGAATATATTTCATATTATCAAAGATGCAGTGATGCGCAAACAACTTTGAATATTACAAACACTTTTATACACCTTTGTTATATACGAGTGAGTACCTATAAATATCCTGAAGTTATTAGCATTAAGATTGTAAAATATTTTGTAATTTTTAAATACTTTTTTTTGGTTAGTACAGGTTATACTACTTTATAACAAATAATACAGTGCAATATAACAATACTGAAGAGAATTAGAATATAATCGTTATGTATTCTACAGTTTGTTATTTAAAGATTAAATTCGTCTACATTCGGTCAACGATTCGTTTTAAGAACTACTAATAAATGAAACATAATTAAAAAAACATTTATTTCCTATTTAAAATAGCTAATACAGTTGTCTAAAATAACCTGTGCCGAATTACAAATAACATACGTTACATAAAAGTTGTAATTTCACAAAATTCGATAATTGAATTGCTGTAAAATAATTGAATTGAAGCTAATTGAAGGTAAATAATACTTTCTATTAATATTGTGAAATTATTGAAAATTTGTTATAAAAAGGTTTTGACAATATTCCTAATGTAGAGGCATATTTTGAATTCTTATGGGCCGTTTTTGGAGATTTCGAAAAATTTGTTAAATGGAAAAAATCTTTATATTGAGGTTCATTTCTTTACGGTTATTCTGTACTCACATTTGTTAATGTTAGATGGATCATTGTTGATAGATATCTTTAAGCACCTTTGCTAAAGACTACATATCTATTTACCACACCAGTCGAGTCTAGTTTTTTTTATCACAGAAGTTACACGTGATAAGTATCTTGAGCGATGGAACTATTCACCATCAGGTGGTACGATCCACCTCCACCACTCGTTTGCTATAAAATAGTAATCTTTCGCATTTTTATCAGCTGCGTTTACATCAAGTATAAGGGTTTGAATACTTAATTATTTGTTTATAAATAGTTTTTGTGTTCATTTTATTATTTTATGTGAATTGGTACTTGTAATATAAATTGATTGTTATGCACTGGTACGTGGAAATCTATAAAATATCTAAAGAATTATGAATTGTTGTTCGCATCTCTGGGGTAACAAGTTTTACAAGTTTTATTATCTATATTTTTAAAGATCAATCATTTTGATCAAATCTAATTATAAATTCGGTAAAGTTGCGTCAATCTAATCTTATTGACATTTATCGAATATTTAAATTTAAGTTTTACCTCAGGGCAACCCTAATAATATTGTTAACGTATATTCAAAATTTGTTCAATCACATCTAATAATGAAAAATATAATGCTTTTGAAGGCAATAATATGTAGTTTTAAGTAATATTATTTTTCTTTTACATAAATACGTATAAATGCTGAAATGTTCAAATGTATGCTTTTATATAGAAAAAAGTTCGAACAGAAGGCGACTTTTATAATTGGAGAATATATATCTTAATCACTTTAACAGATTTTCTTTAAGGAATTGAAAAAATATTTTATGTCCATACATTTTATTAGGCATTGTGAACGAAAACAAAATAGCACATAATATTAAAATGAAACAAGTAACATATAACGATAAAAATGAAATAAAATGCTTCTATAACTTTTTAGGGTAAATGGGCTCCCACTGGAAGGAATCCGCGTTCATCAGCGGTGTAATCTACCCTATATTGAATTCCATCATTCCCAATATATTCGAAGTAACCTTTAACCCTCAAACCACTTCTTTCATTGTCAATATTCTGAATTTGGCCAGCTTCTTCGGCAAGAATTCTATTTTCAGTCTCATATAAGTAATGATAACCATCAGGGAGAAAATCATTGTCTTGGCGAATTATACCGTAATTAAAATTGTAGTTTTGAGGTTGTGCAGGAATACTTTTTACGGGGACGTAGGGCACATAGGCGGCAGTGGGTTTGATATACGCTGTAGGGGTAGATGGAGCAAGAGTTGTGGATACGGAAGAACTTGCTGTTTCAACAATGATAGGAATGACTGTAGTAATAGGCTCAGCGGTGGTAATTAGTTCGCTGGCAGTAACTGGTTCAGAATCACTGGTTACTGGGACATTTGTCGTTGCTGGGGCACTTGTTGTTACTGAACCACTAGTGGTCACTGATTCAACGGCGCTCACTGGAGCGTTTGTAACAGGAGCACTGGTTGCAGTCACACTTACCCTACAGTAAACATTTATGAATTAATTCATACCACTCTCAAAGGCATTAAATAACTTTATTAATCGGTGATTAGAATAGAATCTAATTAAAGTATGAATATGTTTAATTTTTTTAATAACTTACTCTACGGTAGTCTTTTGAGGGACATACTTGTTATCTTTGTCACCGCTATAAAAACCGCCAGGGCCTCCTTTGTCTGCTGAGCCGGTGTAGAAACCACCAGGAGCTCCCTTATCAAAGGAACCAGAGTAGTAACCACCACCGGTTCCACGGTCACCACGGTCACCGCTAATTAAACAAAAAATATGTTATAATATCTCAACAACTTCTTACAGTTCTTTATATAAGATAAGTAATCAGTTAAAAAAAAATGTTTGTTTACTTGTATTGTCCTGTTTTGTCAGGGTTGTATCGTCCAGACTGATCGTACTTGGTTGGGTCGTACCTTCCAGGGTTATACCTTCCATTGTCATATTTTGCAGGGTCGTATTTACCGGGTTCGTAGCGACCTGCATTGACTGCAGTCGGCGTAGGCTTGAAGAGTGAGCCAGTAAAGAATCGGTATGGGTCATAGGTTGACGGAGGTACCACTGTTGTAGTTATGTATGGCTGGATGCTAGAAGTGATAGAAGAATATTTTTAAGATTATGTTAAAATGTTACGTTAAAATGTTAAAATAAGATTAATTCAAAAAAATCTACTAACTTTACAAACCAACTAAAGTAAAATTTGTTACAACTTACACAGTGACATCAGCAGCCAATACAGCTGTACCCGTTAGAAGAAGAACCTAAAATTAAGAATGTAATAAAGATTAAGTAGTTAATTATTTCATGGTTATTAATTATACCTTAAGTAATTACTACAACGAATCATAAAAGAAGTCACAAAATATTATTTTAGAATTCAACACAATTAACAGTTTTAGATATAGATTTTCAATAATAATTATAAAAATCTTGTACGTACCACAAGTATCCTCATGTTTAAAGCTTCTTTGACACCTTCACGGTTACAATGTAAATATTGAAAGATGAGCATCTATATATACTGATTTTATTACATTTAAATATGATTCATCTCCTGTTCTTATTTTTGACACGTTACGTGGTAAAGGGCAGTCTTTCCCAAAGTGCCAAAATATATCCTTCTCATTTCCATTAATTCTGTGTCTGTAATAAATTAGTAATCATTGGATTGGAACCTGTGCGGGCTAGGGCAAAGTAGTATTTACTTGTCTCGGAAGATAGGCTTGAAGTTGGTATGGCAGCTATGTTTTGCACAGTGAGTTAAAGAGCCGGCAGCCTTTCCCTCATTTCACTAACCCTTTTGTGTTTTCTTCTTCTTTTTTTTGCATGTATATATATCTACAAATATAATGTCTATGACGATTACGATACTTACATCTGTAAAAAAAATTATTAATAATAAATTTCTCGTATGTTTATAAAATAATGATTTCGAATTTACATTTAATTTAGAATTAATATTTTCGAATAAAATCTAATTTGGTTAATATTTTTTAAGTACAATATTTCGATTCATTATGAAAAGTAAAAATATTGCATATATTTTACAAAGTATAAAATACATACTAAAGTTTGGGAAGCACTGGCTTTACGCGTACAGGTCACTCATATAAAAGGTCGTCAAATCATAAATGCAACGAACGCCTGATATCAATAAACGTCTCAAATATCACATTATAACAAGGACAAATATTATTATAATTTTAAAATGTTAATGTCATGATAATAAGTCACCATTTGATTTAGATACATAACTTTGCATAATCATCTTACGTGTTTTAATAAACGCCTTTGATGAATACCGATAAATTTATGTTATGATTTAAATAATATTAATAAATAGTTTAGACTTAAACGTTTATAATAACATAAAAACTGTTAATTGAGTGAAACAATCACTATAATTTTTGATCTTTATAAAATTAAGTACAATAAATATATGATAAATAAGGCTTAAATATTGATTGTGTTAAACATACTCTTTTAATCGCTAGAGATAACAAAATAAATCATACAATTCTTATTTTAACTACCTATTATCTTAAGTAATGTATTTAGGAATGTGTTAACATATTTCAGGAAAAGGTACTTTTTTGATAAATTGCTATTTGATGATGTTATTATTACTAGGTGTTTAGATTGCAAGATGTTTAAAAAATTGGTATATCGAACCAGATGTTAAACTTTAGTGCGAAGGTCGGGTTATTTCTACAAACAAAGCTGATTGTTTTCGTTGAAACTAATATTACACATTTCAGTATTACTCAAATAGGATTGTTAATTATATATTATTAATCGTTACAATAATATATAGCACTATAGGTGTATATAAATTAATCACGAATTGAGCTTATGAAGCATTGGGAAGTATTGTAGTTTACTAATCAATTATTGTTTCATACTAGGTTTAATATTTACTAAGAATAAAAAATGTGCTTGATAACAATGAATGTTACCGATTGAATACATCAACTGAAGAGTTTCATATAAAATATATACATATATATATGTATGTACATATAAATAGTAGGTATATGATTTTACTTCAAAGTAAACTATAAAATATTTTCTATAACTTTTGTGAAGAGTTAATTAGTTAAGGTTTTAACAAATTTTTATAAAATAAAAATATTAAACTGGTTTTCTTAAATATTTGTTGTCTATGCAGACTGATTTTATAACATATCATTAATTATATTCTGACGCCAATATGTTAATTACTCTTTATCTTATAAGATTTATAGTTGCTCATTTTAATGTCAATTATAAAGAACCTATACTTTTTTATTTATATACCCGGAACAAATCTATGCACAAATGACTCAGCTGCATTGTGATCTTGTAATCTCAATTAGTGGGTTTCTGGATCACTAAATAAACAGTCAACATACAGACAAGCAATTAATTAATATTTAATATTCAATCAACATTACATATTTAACAATATAAATATAAATTGTAGTATACCCAGGCTACTTTATTAACTCGCCTCATTATTTAAATTGTGTCATTTCAAAAGGCAAGCTTTTTCAAAACTCACAGGTTCGAGTACCTCCTGATTTAATATGGTAATTATATTGTAATACATTCTTCGTAATTGCTTTTAGATGTTTCTTTAATATTGTAATTTTTATTGCTCCAGGTAGTGGTAATAGTATTTATATAGAGGTTCGATATAGCTAAATAGCTATCAAGATAACTTGTTTATCCTCAGCGGCCGAGAGTTTAATGGGTGTGTTAGTACATGGCACTTAATTTCTTAATGAGCGCTTAGGAGATAGAAATTGTACTAAGCTGCTTTTACTAGCTGAAACTTATACCAATTTTGTGTTACTGATTTCAACTCAGTTTATATTTATTTCAATATTTTAAATTGTCTTTATCGTAACGTCATGAAAAATATAATTTAATTTTATGTAATTGAAGCGTCCTAAAAACCAATATTGGACGTAACATTGGGAAATAGGACACATGACAATCTAATAAAAGAGAGGGACAATTTGTGTGAACAGGATTGTCAATTACACCCCTTCAATGGAGAGCATTGTGTTCGGAACAAATAATACGTCATCACTAAAATGAACCAATGAAATTAATTATATTTAATGACTCACCGTTAGGACGATTTTATTATCTTAATTATTTTTTGGTTTTCTTACGGAAAGATATTTAAATATGAATTAATTTACTCAATATATCACATATTTTTTATAAAAGATAAATACACGTATATATTAATATGACAATATTACTGAATATTAATTAATATTAGTAATATTAAAAATATTTATGTATCTATGTATATATGGGTTTCGATAAAAAGAAACAGAAGCCCTTTGATTTTCTGTTATTCTTTTTAGTCCAAGTGATCACATTTTACTCCTTTTTATTCTACCATAAACCACAGTAACTTAAGGCAAAAAGTAGTAAATGATCTATAAAATAAGATCTTTTAAGTATGATACTAAAGTTTATAATTATCAAAGTAAGTAATTAAATAATGGAAGTATGAAGTACAAAAGAACATCCCGTTCCAATGAGTACTTTTTGCTAGGTAACATCTCATTATTTTTAAATTATTCCTTTTATCAAGACTTGTCTAGACTTTATACTAATTTTATCTTCAAAATACCAATTAAACATTATCTTACTTTATGTTTATGTAATATTTTTACTGTATAGGTCAAAAGTAAATGTATACAATTAATTAAAGAGCTTTTGGTCCAACTCACTATTTCAAACATTTACAATGTAATATTATAGAAATAACTTAATTTTCTTTACATATTATTTTGAAAGTAGTAAAAAATATTATGCAAATGGAACCTTACTTGAATGTACAAATATTTGAAAATACTTATTGATGCAATTCCGCCGTATATGAATATAATCTGAGCAAATAGATATTTGATATTCATACTATGTGGATTCAAAATCACCTTAGCCTGAAGCCAAATGCAAAGGAATAAAATTCTTGATACTACTAAAATGTTAGACTTATATTTCAATTTCATAAGTTATTTCAGAGAAAATTTGTTCTTCCTTTCGATTAGCACATTTCTTAAAATGGATTGCGTCGACATTAAATTATATTAAATCAATAGCACCTTTACAATATTAGTAAATAGATGATCAAACGGTACTTGTGTTCTATATAATTATGTTAAGGGTCGTATGTGTTTAATTTGGGTTAATACTTAATAGTTTACCCTACAAAGTCTTATAGTTGATGATAGAAACCAATCAGAACGTTCTTAACTTTTTCAAAATCGTTATTACTATTGAAGCAAAGAATTGATTGCTTTTATAGTTAAAGGTTAAATCTTAAAGTAGATATTGTATAATAGAAGAAATATCAAAAAAATAGGGATTCTGGATTTTAAAGTAATCATCAATATTCGTGTTAAAGTATACTTATTAATCAATCTAAGCGATATATAAGATAAATCTTTGTTTAAAAAAATATATAATTAATAACTACAAAGATAACACAAAAAATATAGTTCCTACAAAAATGTTTATAATATATCATAATTCCAGTTCAAATTGCTAATAAATACGACAAACTTATAAATCAGCTTCAAATGTCAATGCCAATAACGAGGACGCGAGAAATTATTATAGATTATAATTATAAGAGATGTATCAATGTTGAGATTTATATCAAGGAGCAATTATCGCATTGCAATTGAACAGCTTCATAATTATATATATAGTATAGCCACGTGGAAAGTATAGAATAATATTATTTATTTTATTCATATTATAGATCCCACCGCCGAACGTCTTTGTCTTCTAAACAGAATATTGAAAAGAAGATATCATGAATAATGTATAGACTGTACAGTCTCGGTCATAAATCGTTGAGAGGTTATACAGTCGTGTTCAGTTTATGCTGGTACTTACTAGCGTGCTGGAGAAGTCTCATTAAATGGATTATGCAAATTTTATAGCCACCTAAGTCCGATATCGATCAATGGCTTAAGTCTCATTTTATATAGGATTGTTATTATAAGTTATAGTTATAGTTCATAAAGTTATATAAGTAGTGGTAAGTGGTCATATTAATATTAACAATCGCCTGTAACCTGTGGATATAACTGATGTTCATTTCCTGAACCATATTGAACGAGGTTGCGTTTGTATTAAAGCCAATTAACTAATTGATTTATACCAACGAAGGCCAATCCTATAACAAATAAAAAAGAAACCAATCAATTAACCATTTTGCGTAGCGATCAAGGCCCGCCAAGTATGCGGACGCTCATTAATAACTTGATGTTTTTATCTAGAATCGGCAGGTGTTTTTTAATATCAAATATAAGTTTAAACTTTCAAAAGTAAAATGTATATGAATATATAATTATATTATTTTTAATATTTGCAATATAATGGTTATCAATAAGGTTTATTTAACTATACAAATAGCAATTTGAATTTTATTTTCATTATATCAGTCTCATAGAGCTAATACTTTCAAAGAAACAAAAAAGAAACCGCTCACGTTGTAAGAAAACGTATCTCTTATCGGAGATATGTCAGCAACTTGGAATTGTTTTATGACATTAAAATTTTTATCTTTGTGTAACAAATTTCTTTACTAACAAAATGATATTGCCATTTTTGTAATAAAATATGTTTTTAATTTGGTATTATTTATCTATAATTTTTTTTATTGAAATACGTTTTTAAAACACCATTTTTCATTGTCAAAACTACCGCAAGCGTAGAAAGTTGTTAGCCACAGAAGAACTGGCGGAGACTTCACCGGCAATTTGTTATATTTATATATATTTATTTATTTTAAAACCTAAACGACATCTAAAATAATAAGTCTTGGAAAATAGCTAGATATGGAATAGATTTAAGTTACCAAATTTTACAATGTGACGTGAACTACTCCAGGCTAAAAATTTGTGTTTTTTATTCCAGCCCGGTAACGACGTATCGTCGCCGGTAGGACCATCCGTATCCGAAACTCCCTAGGCGATTTGAATTGTACCAAAATTTTAAATATATATGTTAAAAAAGAATTGCAATACAAATTGTATGATGAACCCATATATTTCAAAAAGCTTAAAAAATGTGCTCGTAATATAAAATAGTCCAAAAAAGGACTTTACACATTTATTTCTTTTCCTACAGATTATAAATCTAACAACATTTACAACACATCACTATACTAATAAAATGGCAAAAAGAAAAACAAATACTTTTAATCTGGAACACATACATTGCTATACAATGAACATTTATCACTGGTTGGGACCAACAAATCTGTGAAAAATATTGGTTTAAGAAAAGCCTCCATAAAAGATGACAGGATAATATGTTATAGTGAACATAAAAGTTTTCATATGTTTTTGTAGACACGAGTATATGTTTGTTTAGGTTTTGATTTCTACAGATTCTACAGATGATTATTTTATTCATTTATAAAAACATTTTAATTCTTTTGAATTGACAATTCTTTCTGTCTCGTTTCGACATAGTTGTGATACTAAGGTAGTGATAATTTACTCTGTAGCTTATAAGCGTTACTGTTGATATACGTATTTTTTCGAGATAGTTTTGGTGGGCATTGTGATAATTATTATTTCCTCTAAAACAAAGGATTAAAACCATTCAGCCTAACGGAAGCGGTGCAGAGCTCATTAGTAACATGTCCATATTTGGTAACAGTGTCATGGAACGGACGTAAAACGTCCATACCTTGTCCGTCCGTCATATTCCGTCATGTCCATCGTCAAGCATAAAGTTACGCGTTACATTATTCAACCAACTCAATGATTACTTGTGATGAAAAATCTACAACAATCATGTACGATAATCATAATGCTCATCACGTGTGGTTAAATCAAGGAAAATCAGATAAATTATGTTCCAAAAGAAGGTTACCTCGATCAAGGTACTGTTAATATTTGGGGCTGGTTTCATATACTACAGTTTCCAAAGATCTGGCTAGATAATTAGAGGAGAGGTGTATTTTCAGCAATGACAGAATTTCTTGAAAAAGCTAGCTGTTAAACATTTCAGACTAGTCAATTGTTCCTCACCTACCTCATAGTTTTTTTTCTTAATTAATTATAATTATAATTAAAAATTAATTATTCCGCCAAGGCATTACAAACCACCTGTAAAAGAGTATATTAAGAAACAAATAACTTTTTTATGTGTCGGTACTTTAAAATGAGCTTTTTTTGAAATCGTTGTTAATAAGTTCTAAATGTGAATCGTAATGATATTGTTAAGTTCTTCCTCTTAAAGTACTTTAATTATTGAGTAGGAGACAGCAAAATCACTTTTTTAAGTAAGTAAGTACCTTTATTTAAATTTAAATTTTGAAGGCTTTTCCTCATAATGTATATTTTTATAAAATAATGTAAATGTAAAGAGATTAGATAAGTCTTGGTTTTTATCCTCAATTGATATCAAAGGACTCTACGAAAAGATAGTAATGTTTTAAAGTTATTACATAAGTCTGAATAAAAATTTGCTGCTGTTTAAAAATTTGCTAATTGTACAGATGAAAAGGAATATAACCAAAGTGTATTTAAATATGCGTACTGAAAATAATATTATTTCTTATTTTTCTAATGGTAACTAAAAGGCTGTATTCTTTCTAATTATTTAAAACAAAATAATATTTTTTACTTCTTTGTAATAAATTTAAGGTTTTAGTTGGCTAATAAAACTATGCAGAATTTGATATGAAGATAACAAAACAGTTTATTGTGTACAATATTTTATATATATTCTACCTGCCGCCACCGATTTCTTCTGCATCCATTCACCTTCCCTTTCCCGTCAGGCTTAAATCGAAATCCATCCATTTTAATCATGAAAATTATATTACAAACAAACAAAAGCAGTAAAACTATTTTAATTGTATTTTTTATTTTTTTGCAGAGCGCCATCTATGGAATTCTTACACAAATTAAAAAAGGATTGAACGAAATTGTAATACTCTCAACCTCCTTTTATTGGCAACTTATAGACTTACAATGTAGTTTACATAAAAATCTCTAATATTGTAAATAATTTTAATTTAGAATATTTACTCCTACCTCCAAGGCCGGCTGCGCTTTTGTGAATTCTCGGATATCGCAAGAATTTATGGGCGGTGATCAGGTATCATCTGTGCCCGTCAGCTTGTTTGCTCCTCTAATAATAACTAGATAGTTCTTAAGACAGAATTATTACTTTAGTTGTACCAAACAATAGATATTTACAACATTTCAATGAGAGCGGTTCAGTAATTTTGGGGATTAGCGCAAACTAACATCGTGATTTTTTATATATGAATGTTACAAAAAAAATCTTAAAAGTTTTGTATATTAAGTAATCAAAAGTTTTAACTTTAATATAATGATACGCAACCTGTCATAAAAATTACACTAAATAAATAAACTAAATTGAAAATCTCGATACTATTATAATTTTCCGGGAGGAATACAACGAAGGACAAGATTACTTACAACATTTTGGTTTCTAAATGTACGGCAATTGGTCGATTATAGAATAGCGTTCTGCTGATACCAGTCTGAAAATAAAGGACTCCGATGTTAGATTATAGTAAGGTTGAATAAATTCGGCTGAGTATTAAAACAATATAAACTTTAACAAGGTTCAAGAATAAATGTATTGTTGCTGGTACTGTTACTGGTACTGGTACTGGAATTAGTATTGATATTGCAGTTGTGTGGAATAAAACAAATGATCATAATTGTAAACAAAATTAAAATAATCAACAAACGTTAATTTTCAAACTCTCACTCATACTAAACTAAATTCATTTAACTTGTCAAATTCTAAACTATAAACTAGAACTGCGACCGCTGATACTCGTTTATCGAATACCAACTTATCCAACTGTGCTGTGTGTGTCAATGTGTTGAGTTGTTTTATCCAGAGTGTTGTTTGAATAGAAACAGATTAATATTTTTGTTCAACTTCATCAAAATTTTCATGATATAACTAAGGATCATAAACTGTTCGTTTGATTATTTTAATCATATTGGTACTTTAAATTGAAGTGTATATCCAAAAAACTTTTTTTGATCATAACTAGCCTATGTTTTATACGCTAGAGTTAAAATCTAAGATACTTAGATACGATTCTGAAGAAATTGGTCACAGATTGATGGAGTTTAAAAAAATATATATATATATATTAATAGGCAGATTAACACACGTAAAATAAACATCAAAAAACTAATTGCGATGAATATCGTTTTATTATTTTATTTAAAAAATATATATTTCTAAAAACTATTTATATGCAAACAGAACAAAAAACAAAGAAGATGTAAATCCTTTCTTTTTTCAAACCAATTTTTATGTGTTAACAATTACACAAAAAAAAATATTTGAAATAATTTACAAGTTTCAACGTCATAATGATAACAAATTTTAGAAACTTAATAAATGTTATGAAATTGTTTTTGATATACTCGTATAAGGACTACAAGTCGCATATACATCAACTTTTTGATAACTTGTCTTATTGACTTGAACTGAAATATAGACTAGAAGGAGCCCTATTTATAAATGAGATCCATTTAGTAACAATGTGTACAGAATAAAATAATTATGCCATATAATAGGGCGGGGTCAACATCACACGAAATTTCATGAAAATCCTTCAAGTGGTTACGTTTTATCGGAAATGTGTTTCAAAATCATTATATGTGTTATTTCATAGAGGTTTCAAATCATGAAAACCCGTGTTGTAAATTTTTTATTTTTTATTTTAACGTCAAACATTAAATGAATAGACGACGGTCTGAGGATTAAAGAGAATTGAATACGACGAATGAAAGAATCTGATTTTTCATTTTGTCTAGTAAGTGAATGTTGGTTTAATTTATTGAAAACAATCTCCTGAGGAATAATGGTGATAAATCTTTGAACATTTGAATAATTTCCTGAGATTATGGTATCAAAATCTTTTTTTGAGTTATTTCCTCATTTTGTCAGATAAATTTTCAATGTAGGCTTTTTTACTGAATATTATAGATACTTAAGGAGGTTTTTAATATTTATTACTACTCTGAATAAAGTAAAAAAATATGAAAGGCTTAAAGCGACCGAGTACAATAACATTATTGTACTATATTGTATATATGGGTACATACCCATCTATAGAGTTTGACTCGAAAATACTCAGTTTTAATAAATTGATAGGTTGTAATAAAATAAATATATTTTTTTTATGGAATAGTTTTACAAATTATTACTACTACTACAAATTATTATTTTTTAGTATTAGGATTCAAAAAGTCATTAAGTTGGACGGGTACGTAATAAAAGGCTCCGGTGACACTGTGTTGTTAATAGATAGAATAACAATATAATTGAAACTTTTTTATTTGTGACTACATTCTCTGGCAATTTAGCAATTGTAAGTTGAATTAATTTAATTGATTTTGAAAAGGTTGTAAGGTTTAACGTTTCCTAGTTGATAGTGGTATTGTATTTTGAATCATATTAGTTAGATAGGGTAAGTTTTATTAGTATGAAAGCATCTATTTTTATCCTTTTCCTTATCAGCGCATAGAACACATGTAACCCGCTCTCTGTTTAGGGCTTAATGCTCTTATGTAAGGACATAAGAGCTTTCTCATGCAAATACTATATTATTAATATACAAACAGTGACGCGCATTTTTCATCGAAATGATTTTGCTACTTTTATATGGAAGCTTTTTGACGTATTAGTTAGAGGAGTAAGTTGTGTTAGTTACATGATATTGAAATTTATTGCTAAGTAAAATATATACTCCCACCTTTGGAGGTGGGAGTATATTTTGTCAGCCTTAGGGCTGACAACGCTCTTGCGATCTGAACCTGTTGTTGCAAGAGTTCGTGGGCGACAGCTCGTTTATCTCCTCTTCCATAGAAAAATAATAATAATACCAGTATGCCTACCAGATCAGACCACGCTTTATTCCTAATAGCTAGGTTTTCTTTCCTTTGTTCTGACTGCTGGGAACAATTAATTGCACCAACAATAAGATTTCTTAAGAAAATATTGAGCATTGGTGTATTGTGGATTACGAGAAGTGGAATCATTTATATATATTTTTTATGAGTTTTTAACTAATTATTAGACTTTATTATATATCTGCAAAAGAAGTGCATGCTATGTTGTAATGTAGCTCAAGCTATTGGTAGGAAAGATAATAAAGTTATAGATAATGTAATATGAAGCATCGTAGCTTATCCGGGATGATAAACTTTAACCCAAATGTCTTATATTAGTATTTACCGGTATAAAACATTATCTCCCTAGTATTCTTTGCCGTTGTAGTTCAGACTTCTAAACTATGTTATTGTCAGATGAAACGATAAAAATCAATAACTCTGACTTATACTTCACGTTTTTGGTTTTTCGTTGAGAATTTTCAAGAAATTATTTTCGGTTCAGAAATGATGGGTTTGTATTTGTTTTATTTAAGTAAAAAAGGATAGATTGCAGCTGAAATACAAATCTAAATTGTGACAGTTGCTATTTGGGGCGATGTTTAGGCAAATTGATAAAATATTTCTAGAAAATAAACATTTTTAGAAATTAAATTACTTTCAAATTCCACAACGCTACCAAGTGTAAGTCATTTTTAAAGAATATATATAATAGTTAACAGTACAAAAAGTAATTCATATATTTTTATAAAAAAAAACGTAGTGTCGCAAATTTAAAATGATTTCTTTACGGTACCAGCAAACGAGCTATGGAGCATCTTTTGCAACGTCGTAGTGCCTTCTACACAAATATGGCAACAAAAAATCCCCTTGACTAATAGTACTTATATTAACAACCTTAAGCTAAAGTAGTATTCGAACCATTTGATGATAATAAATCGGTAACAAAAGTGGAAGCTATAGTATGAACAGTAACAAAAACGCTAGATCTTATCTTTTCAATCACGCCATGTCTAGGCCTCATTAAGACATCACAAAACCAACTTCGACTAGACCGAAGAAGACAGGGTATAATATTTGTATATAATATAGAATAAGATATTCAATTATTAAAATTATTTTATTATAACACAAAAGAAAAAATCTAGGCAAGATTTTAATTATTACCTAGGATATTAATGTGAGGAGAATATTGTAATAAGCGACTATAAAAATATTTTGAGATAAAAGACAATAGTTTTAAATAAGGTTTTAAATGAAATTTACAATTTAACAACGTGATTTCGTTAATTGAAATATTAAATGATTACTTTTTAACGGTTTTGTTTTAAATAACAAGCATGTTAATTCATTTTTACTATCTAGGTTTTAATATCTTCTCATTTCTTTTCACTTAAAGATCTCTTTTTTACACTCCTCATTTTCTTTTGACGAAATATATCTATCCTATAAAATTGCTATGTAGAAATTAAATAAAAAAAAATATAATTTATTGTATTTTTTTTAAATACTGAGATAAAAATGTATTGAAAACTAATGTTTTTGTATATATTGTGCATATTCAAGTGAAATAAAAATTATAAAATTCCTTTTAAAATATGTATAATAAAATAAATACGGTACGGTTGTTTCTTGACTACGTCATGATTACTGAAGACAGGCAACATATAAATGGACAAAAAATTGATAATTCTTTTCATAAAAAAAAATTAATAATAAAAATAAAATCATAAGATTTTTGGCAAATCTATATAAGAGTGTTTGAACTAATTCTTATATAGTTTAAAAAATTCTTAAAAAATTAAACATTTCTTAATTTCTACAAAAACAATATTAATTTCTTCCTCTAAATTACATTGTCAAGGAAAAACTCGAGTATTTCCTGAGATACAGCGTAATTACTTGGTATACCAAGGACCGTAAATGATTACGGTCGCGTTACTGGATTCCAGGACGAGTTAGATGAAATTAGTTAATGTACTTATAAGTACTGCTTTAAGAAGAGAATATACAAAATGAATAAATAAACAGATACATTTTCTAATTATGTATGGGTGAATGAATCCAAATACTATAAATTAAAAGAAGTTTTTCTCCGATTTCGAAAGAATACAACTAAATCCAATGAATTTGGACAAAAAATCTTTTATTATATAATTAAAAAAATCACTATCCGATTGCTTTCTATTATATGATCACTTAAAAACAATTTTACTTTTTAATACAAAAATTTATATTTTATTGAATTTTATCTCAGGTAACCAAACTGTTCAAACGTTTCCAACACGTCGTATTGAATAAATGTGTACCGACTATATTTGACAGCACTTCATTTATTTTCTGAACAAATCAATATTCGCTCCTCGTCTATAATGGTATAACACTATAATAATTATCAGTATGATAACATCACCCTAGGTATGATTGTGAACGACCCCACGATGATAAATCTGATTATATAAATTATTGTTTGATAAAATACATATCGTCCAATTCAGTTATGTGACATCAATAACTGTTATTATTTTTATATTCTGTATTAATCTCTCGACATTTTTCCCAATATCTATTGTTTTATTTAGTATTTCCTATCAAATAAAACAACAAAATGGGGAAAAAATATCGAGACATTTACAAAATATTGAAGATTATAAATACATATTTATTTTGTTTCAGATAAGTAAGTCTATTTAGTTGTAATTTTTATAGTTTGGTTATTAAGAAACACTTATCGTTTCTTTTAAAAATTACAGGATGGATATTTTTATTTTCTGAGGTATAAAAAGAGAACCAGCGCCTGATAACAAAAACAAACTAAATGGCATGGAAAAATTTTAATACGATGATTCTCATCGTATTAAATCTGATGGTGCAAATCCTTGTGACAGTATGTATTTATATTGTTTTAATTAAATATTTATATAAAATAATTAATTTTGTACAACGTCAATTTTACCATCTTTAAGCAAGTATGTTAATTAAAAAAATAATAAATGAGCGTTGTCCACAAGGCTTTTTAACTCGGCTATTTACTTAAAAAAATAATTGTTATTATTCTACTAACGGGGGCGGAGCCCCGATTCAAAGCTCCTATTTTATATTTTTCAAAACATGAAGCAAACAAGAATTATAAATCTTTTTGAAACAACGTTCTTCCATAAAAGTAACAAACACTTGCCTGACTTGAACAGCAACATTTTTTTAACTATTTGTTACGGCATCATAATTAAGGATCGGCAGACCACCAGGAGAACAATAAACATTGAAATTATCTGTTTGGATTTTGTAAAACCTTTAATATAAATTATTAGAAGAATAGTTGTATCATATATGGTAACTATATAATTGTAATTATATTAGCAGTACTAACAAATTCAGTTGTATTTAAAATGGAACAAAAATTAATACATCTTTTACATAAATATATATATATTAATTTAATCTATTTTTACTCCTGCAACAACTACTAGGTGGCGCCTGGAGCGGTTCATCTGTGCGACATACGAGTATGTTAGGGTTGACATTGCATAATAAATAAATATTAAAGTAGGGACGGTTGTTATACCACATTAATAGCGTCATGTCTTCTACATTATTAAATTGGACTAACCTCCACTGACTCCCAAATTAATCGTAATATAGTTTTGATAATGTTAAATCTTATAATTAATATTTTTTAATAATGTGTTTAAAAGTGTTATAATCTAAAGCTGTTTGTTAGCCGTCTAAATTATATATTTTTGTACTTTAGTTTACATAAATCATTGATGAAAGCTACACATATAATATCAACAATATCCTACCAGTCAGTTGGTCATATAAACGTATGTTGGTGTTAAAAATATATATTTTTATCGAAGCGTAAATAACTAAAGTGACAACTGTTGATTCATGATCGCTTTTCAAATACTTCGCTTGTATAAACCGTCATTTGAAATATGCCTGTCGATTTCACCGACAATAACTTTGTTAAATGTTAAAGTTATATTTTAGTTATAAGTTAGTTTTATTTACTGTATATACTCGTATATATACTTTTTGATTTATAATTCATTTTAAATTATATTTTTAAATAGCTTGGGGATTTTTTTTTGTTATAAATAAGGAAAAGTCAGCATTAACGTTCAAATTATTCAGTAGTACGAGTAATGACATGTTTCTTCAAGTATTAATAACATTATATTTTTACATTAAAAATATGAAATCTAATTATTATGTCTTATTATTAAACTTCAGTTTTTTTAATTTGAGTATTACCTTTCATTAACTTATTAATTTATTTTAATAGTTAAACACAACAAAAAACGTTTAAACTTCTATTTACATTATGGTTAAGTTACTAATATTAAACAAAATACTAATCTTTCATATTGCATATAAAAAGTGATTTCTATGTATATTTTTAGGTGGTAGAGCCTAGCTGTAGTTATCTGACTGCAGCTCGTATTGGGCTGGCTCGACCGGGGAAGGACCACCCTCTCACAGAAGACCGACGTGTAGTAACCAAATTAATTTGGTTATGTTTCGTCGGTGAGTGAGAGAATCCGGAAGCCCCCCCCCCCACGCCAAACATGAAAGCGATGCCTACAAGAAAAATACCCCAGGAGGGTACCGGCTTTGATGAAGCCGGGGACCCCCTCCCCGAGCAAAATCGGGGAAATGATTCTCGGATTTTGCTCGGGCTGCCCGTCGTATTTGGGGCGGGCAAAGTATCGCCTTTTGTGTTTCTTGAGGGCAAACGACGAGTCAACGCAGCGGCACCCCGACCCACTCTAAATGTGGACTTTTGCAACATCCGGGGACTTCATTCCAACTTGAACGCCGTCCACTATCATCTAGAGACGGCGCAGCCGGCCTTGTTGTTTCTGACGGAGACGCAGATATCTCAACCTAGCGACACAGCGTACCTATCATACCCCGGGTATAAACTAGAACATCATTTTATACCACACGCCGGGGTATCTGTGTTCGTAAGGGAGGATATCTGCTACCGTCGCCTTCAGGTTTTTGAAGGTCGGGACCTGTCTGTACTCTGGCTGCGCGTGGACATGGACGACCATGTCAGAGTCTACGCGTGCCTCTAGAGGTCCCATAGTAGTAATGCAGAAACGGATCAACTCTTAGGCCATGTTCAGGCGAAGATTGACGATCTGCTTTCACAGATTCCCTCCGCCGAAGTCGTAGTCCTCGGGGACTTTAACGCACACCATGCCGATTGGCTAGGGTCACGTGCCACCGACTACGCGGGGAGATCTGTGTTTGACTTTGCTCTGGCAAATGGTCTATCCCAATTGGTAAAGACGCACACTCGTCTACCGGACGTGGACAGCCATATGCCCTCTTTGTTGGATCTTCTGCTGACTACATATCCCGGAAAGTACCAAGTCACTGTCGAGGCTCCCTTAGGGTCCTCTGATCATTGCTTGGTACGGAGTGTAGTGCCCATTGAACGCCCAGCTCGCACAAGACCTGCGACTCGACGCGTTTGGCACTAGTCAGCGGATTGGGATGGAATGCGGTCCTTTTTTGCATCCTACCCTTGGGGGCCGATTTGTTTCCCTTCCAATGATCCTAGTGACTGCGCTGCGGCTGTAGCTGATGTGATACTTCAGGGCATGGAACTATTTGTACCAAGCTCTGTGGTACCAATTGGTGGCAGATCGCGGCCTTGGTTTGATGCGTCTGTCAGGGCTGCAGCAGCTGGCAAACGGCAGGCTTATCAAGCTTGGGCTAATGCGTTAGTCACTAAGGATCCGAACTCTAGAGTTCTGAAGAGGAAATATAATCGTGCCTTCAGATTCTTCAAACGGAAAATTGCTAGAGCAAAGTTCAAGCATGTCGTCAAAATTGGGGACCAGCTGGCAAAGTATCCACCTGGCACGCGCAAGTTCTGGGCGCTTTCCAAAGCCAGTCTGGGAAACTTCTGTCAGCCATCCCTACCGCCATTACACACTGGGAAGGACTCTTTGGCCCACACAGCAAAAGAGAAAGCCGATCTCTTGGGCACTCTTTTTGCCTCAAACTCGACTCTGGACGACCAGGGGAAGGCACCGCCTGTCATCCCACGGTGTCCGAGCTTAATGCCGGAAGTAGTTTTTCAGCAAAAACTCATCCGAAAAGCCCTCCTTTCCTTGGAAGTTCATAAGTCGAGTGGGCCAGATGGTATCTCTCCAGTTGTGCTACGAACATGAATTGACACCAGTGCTAACGCGTCTATTTCGGTACTCCTACCTTAAAGGCGTAGTCCCGGTCTCATGGAAGCGTGCCCTTGTTCATCCGATCCCTAAAAAAGGTGATAGCTCGAACTCAGCTAACTACAGGCCTATCGCCATAACCTCTCTGCTATCCAAAGTAATGGAGAGCATTATCAATAAACAGCTTCTAACCTACCTCGAGGATCACCAGTTGGTCAATGACCGGCAATATGGCTTTCGCCATGGTCGATCGGCTGGTGATCTTCTGTTGTATCTTACACACCGTTGGGCAGCTGTTATTGAAAGCAAGGGAGAGGGTCTGGCAGTTAGTTTGGATATGGCGAAAGCCTTCGATCGTGTATGGCACAAGGGGCTTCTTTCGAAGCTACCTTCCTATGGGCTTCCCGAGAGTTTATGCAAGTGGATCACCAGCTTCCTCACTGGGCGGAGCATACAGGTCGTTCTCGACGGTTTTTGCTCGGACCCCAGGCCCGTGAATGCTGGTGTACCCCAAGGCTGCGTGCTATCCCCAACTCTGTTCCTCCTGCACATCAATGATATGTTGGATATCTCCAACATACATTGTTATGCGGATGACAGCACTGGGGATGCGATATATTCCGGCCGTGCAGGTCTCTCTCGGGAAAACGTCGACGAGTGCCGAAAGAAACTTGTGTCTTCTATAGAGACTTCCTTGGGGATGATCTCTGAGAGGGGTGAACTGAACCACGTTCAGTTCCATCTCCTAAAGACACAAGTTTGCGCGTTTACCACTAAGAAAACCCCATTTGTCGTATCACCGCTCTTCGAGAGCACTCCCCTCATTGCCTCGCCAAGTATCAGAATACTGGGTCTCGACATTTCCAGCGATTGTCAGTTTCGTGGTCATCTGGAGAGCAAGGCCAAGTTGGCCTCGAAGAAATTGGGAGTGATTAATAGAGCGAGGCAGTACTGCAGTCCTGGCCAAAGACTTGCGCTCTATAAGGCGCAGGTCCGGCCACACATGGAGTACTGTTCTCATCTCTGGTCCGGATCACCCCAATATCAGCTTCTACCATTTGACCGCGTACAACGGAGAGCCGTTCGAATTGTCGGGGACCCGGTGTTCTGCGAACGGCTGGACTCTTTGGCATTGCGTAGAGACGTGGCTTCTTTGTGGGTCTTCTACCGCATTTACAACGGGGAGTGTTCCGAAGAACTATTCGATCTGATGCCTGCCGCCGAATTTCATCACCGCACAGCGCGCCATCGCCTCCAATACCACCCTTACCACCTGGATGCGTGGCGATCCTCCACTGTGCGGTTCTCAAGGACATTTTTTCCACGTATCACTCGAATGTGGAACGAACTCCCTTCGGCGGTATTTCCAGATCGGTACGACATGGGTACCTTCTAAAAAGGCGTCTACTCCTATCTACAAGGCCGGCAACATTCTTGTAAATCCTCGGATGTTGCAAGAGTTCATGGGCGGCGGTGATCACAAATCATCTGTGACCCGCCAGCTCGTTTGCCCTCCTATTCCATAAAAAAAAAAAAAAAAAAAAAAATATTGTAAAGGTATAAATGTATTTTAATAACAATAAGCAATAGTAGATTAAGAAGTTCAATTTATTCCTTATTAAGATAATTAAAACCATGTGCTATTTTCATTTTTAATGAGAACCACTCAAATTATTATGTGATGTGACAGGCCTGTTATATATCTCGTCTCTAGGGACATCCACGATACTGCTTCGTCTGATTTAATGCCTCATCCGTTTAATCGAGAACATTTTTATCGTCTGCTTTGAGCTCTAAAGCAATTTGTTATCAGAGATAATATACAAATTAATGTAAACATGAAACAAGAAAGTTTACTAGAGTAGAAGGAGACTTTAAAATATACAAATTTATGCGTATGGTAACAACTTCAGTCCTTTCAACCCTTACACTTTGTTAAATGCATCCTATTTATTTTTACTATTTACTTTATATTTAAATTCGCATCAATATAACTTAGGGTTTTTATTCTTAGTACCTATTTCTCTTATTCGTTGTTTATTTTTTAAATATTAATTTTTATTCTTTCTCTTCTTGTAACAATGTAAAATCACAAACAAAATTATAAAATTTTTTATATACTTATTTTAACTCCAACATTTAGTTCTCTTATAAGTAAAGTAAGAGATAACACTCCACATCTTTATAATGTTATTTAAACAAGCGTTTTAATTAATCCAGATTAATCAATCATCTTAAATTATTCAAGTAACCCTGCTCACCCCACAGGAGACATGACTCTATTATTATCGTCTATTTTATATTTCAAGGCATATCCACCAACCGATGAATAAAGTAAATGAAGTAAATTTAAGTTAACTTCACTGGACACTTTGTTTTTGTACGTTGAATTTAAAACTATTTGCTTTCAATATTGTTGATATTTTTTTTCAGTTTTAATATTAAGACTTTTAAAGTCACCATAAATTTTTTAAAATAAGTAGCGTGTCGGGTTACATAATTAAAATACTGTTCTTTTATTTATTTTTATGTTATATCATTTGTAGGTCAGTAAAAAATATAAAGGCACCCAAAATTCGATAGTAGCTTAATACATAATTAAATCTTTCACTTTCTAAATCAAAATCTTACTAGAGCACGTAGTTGCTCAGTACGTGATATATTTTTTATTCTCTTTAACTAATTCCACGTCGAACACATTACTTTGGTGTTATTTATAGCTAGTAGCTCCACTGTCGACATAAATCACAAACTTTAACATCAGTTTATATTTTTGTTAACAGGCTTAATATAAAACAGTCCGATACCTACCGATAGTGTTGGTTTAATGTTTTTTTTTATATAATTTATGCGAAACCATATATTACTTTAGTTATCCACTTAAAGATGTGTCAAATTTAAATATTTTCTTCTATATATAAAAATGCCATAACTATACGAAAACTATAACTCGAATTGTCATAAAAAGCAATTTATTTGTTAATCATAACTCGCTGGATTCGGCGTGCATTGTAATATTAATTACAGAAAAATGTTTGTGTATTTGAACTTCTGAACACGAAACACCCAAATAACGGTCTAAGTGTCGTGTCTACTATCGCGAAAATGTTAGATTTATATGTTAATATCCTATAACATATGCTATGACGCAAGTGATAGAATAACTAATTACTGTTCAAAAAATAATTATTTACAATCTTGTTTTATAATAAGTTTTGCTATAGTAGAAGATCAAGATTCAATATTGTTATTAAAATTCAGTATGTTGTTCAAAATTACAGTTTCTATTAAATAATCACATATTTATTATTATACATAACAATTAAACCTAACACAGACATCATTTTCAAATGTTAGTTACCCCGAATAAGACTATTACAAAAATAAATTAATGTTTTTTTGGTACTGAAAATCTCTCATTTCTTCAGGTTGTATCTCAGTTAAATAACAAGGTAAACTTCAATTGATTCTATACAGACGCTGACAGTTTCCAATATGCACTCTACCCGCCTAATCTGATTTATCAGTAGTTTGTATTGAGGTTGCAGTTACGAACTTGGATTTTTTTTATATAAAAAAAAATAAATGTGTTGTTTTTCTAAAAATTAACAAGTTATTGATGCACATAAAAAATAATCTTAAAAGGAAAAATCGATTACATTTTAATATAAGATTTAATTGCAGTTAACATTTAACTGAGTCTCTGTAAAATAATAAGGTTAGAAATCAAAAGTTAAGAGCGATATCAATAATGAGCTTTCAATGATTAAAAAATGTATAAATAGAAAACTGAAATCGATTGTAAGACTGCACGACAGAAGTGAACGTTTCTTTGCTTCACAAACCTATAAATATTATTAAAGTTTTGAATTTTTTTTAAACGTATAATTATTAGCTCATTTCGTTGTTTTAAATGAAAAATAATGTTTATTAAATACGTAAGACAAATTAATAAATACAAGTATACTCTAAAACTATTGTATATGTATATATATATATATATATATATATATATATATATATATATATATATATATATATATATATATATATATATATATATAGGTAAATATATTATAAATGTATTTACCTGCTTGTAACCTAAGTTTAGTGCTTTTTTTTCAATCCTGAAAGTTTTCAACATGACACAAGAACTCTACAGCTTCATAGTATAGGTACATAAAAATATTATTGAAGAATTAGTTTTAGGCATATTATGTTAAGTTTGAATATCAGATATGACACATGATTTTCTCGTTTGTTCTGTAATCCATGAATTGAACAAAGGCATATCTGCTTATATTTTATTCAACGTGAAAGATATCATGCGAATATAATTTTATCTTTATTAATAAGTACCAGAAAATGAGCTGTCAAGAAAACAATGTCTGGGGCTGCAGACATTGTTTTCACTTGAATAAATTTGAAAAAGAATTCAACAATTAATATACACATATTTAGTCAATAATTTGATTTCTAGTTCTAATTGTATAATAATAATAATAGTTGTCTTTAAATAATATTAACATTGGTCATTAACTTTCAGAAATCTTTTCTTTTATAATAATATAGTATATAGTAGTAGCCTAATTTTTAGCGTACTACAGTTAATCAATAATTAAGTTATAGCGTCACAGACAGACTGCCCACTACCAGTATAAAAAACTAACTTATTGAAATATACTAATAGCAAATAAAATTATATATTATTGAGTGAAGCGAACGAAGTGAGCGGAGCGTTTTACTGGAGACTTCTTACATTATTTTTCACGAATTGGCTCAAAAACTATTTGACGGAAAATTATGAAAATTTGCAGTCAAAAAGACACACATTAGGAGACGGTTTAAAAAAAATTTTTTTTAATGTCTTTTCAAAACACTGATATCCCATTGAAGTCAATGGGAAACGATGAGTCAATACACTGGGCTCGCTTCGCTGAATATGCAAACGGCACCCGAGATTTCGCTAGCGCAGCGAGTCGAAATTGGGAGTTTGTTGGCGCTCCTAGTTGTATAATATGATATAAAATGTGTTAATACACAATTTATTTATTCAAATCAGTGTTTTGAAACACCGTATTGTGTACACTGAGGGGAGCGTTCATGATTTATACAGTCTTAACATTCAAATTTTATGTATAAGAATCTTGGAGGTGAAATATTTGTTGGAAGTTTTTGTAATAATACACACCTGGAACTTTTATTTTTCAAACTAATATTGTTTCAAAAAACTGCCTCGAGCTAAGCTGCTGCTACCTGTACAAGATATCGTTACTTCGACTAAAGATTAATACACAGTATGCAATGCAATGCAATGCAATGCTTTGCAAGGTTTTGATTTCTAGGTTTAAAGATTTTGCTATCGTGTTTTCCAAGTTAACTGAGTTTAATGACGCCTTGGTTTATATTAGCGAACTGTCTTCTAACTACTTAAGTTGTTAATTATTTGTAAATGTATGTACATAAAATATAACAGAGATATTGAAATTGACGGTTTTTATTACAATGAAGGTCGTCTGTGAATAAAATAAAACTATAATTATAAAAATTGGATCCGAAGCAAGTAAAATTTAAAAGTCTTTCTTTGCATTTGAAACGTACATAATGAGATTTAAAACCCAGTGATTTTTCTCACACGGCTTCAAAGATGGGTTGTTTTATTAAAAACGGCGACATTCATCTTGAAAAAAAATCCGTAATATCTATATAAATAAACTTAACAAATCACAATATATTATACTTAGTTAATAAAAATATAATGTTGAAATATTAAAGAGAAAATGTACAAATGATTTAATATTTTGATTCCGTTATTCAATTCCTGGAGGTCAATTTTGTGTTTGACAATGACCTATCTAACTAACTATCTGAACAATTTATAAGATACATTACAAAGTTCATTCACATTAAATAGTAAAGGGTGGTGTATCATGACTAATTCAAATTCAAATTCAAAATATCTTTATTCAAGTAGGCATTTACACGCACTTTTGAATCGTCAATTACTACAATACAAAAAAAGATCAGTGTAGTCAGTCCGTAAGTAAGCTACCACCTGCACCGGCTCGAAATGCAGCTCTGTTGAGAAGAGCCGGCCAGAAACTCAACAGTTGCTCTTTATAAAAGAAATATAACAATCTAAGATGATGTACATTATAATATAGATCCTGCAAATGAATCAACAACTTAAGTTCCACATGTTTCGATCCACTAAAAACTCTTGAACGTTATAATAAGATTTATTTAATAATAAACTTTTCATTTTAGATTTAAAACTAAGAAAAGGAAGGTCTAAGTTATCTTGTAGAACTTTATTATGTATGTGTATACTCAAACCCATGAAGGATTTATTAACTTTTTGTAGCCGAAACTTTGGCGTTACAAGTTTGTTTTTATTTCTCGTATTTATCGCGTGTCTGTCACTGTTTTTTATATAACTATTAAAATTTTGACGTATATATAATATGTTATTTAATATGTATTGCGAAGCGACTGTAAGAATACCTTTTTCTTTAAAAACATCTCTTAGAGAATCTCTAGCTTTTACGTTATAAACGCACAGCTCTTTTTTGTAAAATAAATATACGAGTACAATTAATTTCGGCAGCACTGCCCCATTATAAAATACCGTAAGATAAAATACTTTGAAAATAACTAAAATAAACAAGTCGAGCCGTATTAATGTCCGTTAATCGTCTAACTTTTCTAATTGCAGAGACGGCGGAGCTGAGTTTGGCTGCGAGTGTTGAGAGATGGGGGTTCCACTGGAACTTTTTATCTAATGTTATACCTAAGAAATTTGTTGAATCAATCAATTCTAACACTTCATTGTTAAGGAGCAAGTTAAAATTTTTACTTTTTACTTTAGGAAGTGTAAACTCTATGCATTTAGTTTTCTTAGCATTTAACACTAAATTAATTTCGAACCAATGCAGGACTCGTAAGGAGGTATGTATGCAGGACAAAGTACTGCTTACTTCGTCATAATTAATCCTATCACGCTCAACTTTAAAAATAAGCGAGGTGTCATCTGCAAAGAGTACAATGTCACACAGACCCTTAACAAAAAAGGGCAAGTCATTAATATAAAGTAAAAACAAAAAGGGGCCCAGAATAGATCCTTGAAATGTTCAAGCAACACATTTACATACATTACAATGAACACATTTCTTTCACGAAGGATAAAGTCTTTCAATGATTGGATCACGTAAAGTTATTCTTGAAAGTTTGAGTTATGTTTTGAGATGACGTATACCTTATACATAATTAAGAATAAGGAAAATTAAATAGAACACTATTTCTCTCTATTCGTAAATTCTCTTTATTCGTAATAATATGTTCAATCTGCTTTGAGTGGACAAATACAATAATTATATTGAGGATTTATGAATATTGTAACAAATTATATAAAATAATAAAATAACATTAAATAACCCTAGCTTTGTACACATTATATAATCAATTAATTTTGTGTATGACTTTCAACTTTCAACATGATCTCACTCACAAAGTAAATGGCAAGAAAGCCTTAAGCTAAGACCTTCTTAAGCAATGATGATATCAAACCAACTTGCTGGCTTCTGTTATTTTAAGAGTTCTCGTTTTATTTTTATTCATTTAAATTCGTAATTCATTCATAATTCGTTTCAAAAAAGAAAAAGTAAGTTATAATAAGTTTTGAAGATTGTATTTAATCGCCAATCTATTGGTTAGCTTAAAATTAATTAAACCAAAAAGTTTTGTAACTCAATTTATCCTCCATTAATTCCGTATTCAACAGCTGGAATTCATCTTATTTAAACTTTGCTCTTTTTAAATGGTATCTTGAATTAATCTCAAACTTCTCCAGTTCGAGGGAATGATGTATTAAAAAGTAATCTTGTTAAATGTATATTGTATTTAAAAACTTAAATTTCTTTTTTTTTCTAAGTTTATTCTCTTTTATAAGAGGCTGAGAGATTGCTGACACTGAAACTTAGATCACGATCATAATTCCTTAATATACATAACTATACACGCATGGTAAATCCATAATTACAGTGTCAATACAATTAAGGATAAGTCATGTTATATAACTTATACTTGATGTTATTTATTCCCGAGCTTCACCTCTTAGTCGTATTTCAAAAGATCTATTATATTATTAAAATATTAATATTTAGAAAATATCTTACAAATAATTCAAATAAAGAAATACAAATTAATACAAGAAATCTTTATGGTTTTGAGACTTGTGAATAAAAATAGCTGGTGAAAAAATATATACCGCTTTTAATATTACAGGATATTGTTTTTGGATGAATGTTATGACAAATATTTTAAATGCCTAAATGTATATATATCTATATGTTTCATAGAATCACAAATTCAACCCTATTTCACAGAATTAAGAGTTAAACAAGATTATCTATCCTATTCAACATAAATAATGACAAACAAATAAAGATATTCATACTTTCTACTCTTAAAGATTTGTTAAGCATAAAGTCTTCTCCTGATTCACTGAAACTGAATAGATTCACACAGACGGAAGAAATGAAATTGGAGTTAATTATTGAAATATTGAATCACATGTTTTAGATATTTATACATATCATTATTAGAGACGAAGCTTCTTAGCATTCCAAGGATTCACGATGCGGGTGCCGGGCCCATCGCGTTGCAAGAAGAGAAGCGCAAACAGTGCCTGGGACTTGCGACCCAGGTGTAGGTTTAAGGGACCCCTTCACTATACGCATACACGCTCACCATCACTGTTCACGCTTTTCTACCTACCTAACCAAATATCGTAAGAACCTACTAAAGCCGCCTTTGAAATACGTTCCAGAAAGGAACTGATAATCGTTCTAGAAAGACCGAGATCCTTAAATAAGTTGTAGAGAGATTTTGATGTTATACCTCTCGCTCCTACTTCTACAGCTTACAAATTAACTTTAAATTTATTCCTGATCAGTTCGTTACACATTAAACTCGTATTCTGTTTGAAATAATTATTCTAAATAAATTCACATACTTCATAAATGATTATCATCAAAGGTTATGTTTGTATATATATAATAGTTATATATCTTGACTCACCGTCAAAGTTTGTAAGAAAATGAAATAAAATAGCAACTGGTGAAAGAAAAGAATATGTTGTAAGCAATAATGTAAGCAAAGGATTGTTTCATAGCAATATTGGAACTATTTTCTTTGAACGGAAGCCACGGTCTTGTGAAACAAAAATATTTCAATAATACAAAATTGCCGTCCCACATAAAGCCTCAAAACGCCCATAATATAGTGTTATATATTTATTTTTTATTTTTTAAAAGTCGTCTTTTACACAATGACTAGTGTCTTTTTTGGCCTGGTTAGCTATTCCTGTAGATTAAGACATTGTGGTAGGCATAAAAAAATACTATGTATAATTAAAATATTCAAAGTAATATACAACAATAAATTTTAATACAATTAAATCTTATTAAAATAAATATCAATTATTAAGGTCATGTGTGCCATGAAGATTCTGAAATCTTTGTTTAAGATAACAAGATGAAGTTGGAGTAACTAAGAGCGAGTGAAGGAGATAAAGGATTCTGGAGTTACCTCTGACTGATAGTGAACCATCTAAGTTGAATGAGAAATTGGTTAATCGAACGTACGGAGGCAAAAGACACTCATTTCGTAAATACAAATTGTATGAAAAAAATAATAAATATAATATTTTTTAATAAGCAGGCCTCGAACCTTTCCCTCTAGAATATTACTAGCGCTCTGTCTACCGAGCCGACGTATCGATGTTTGTTTTGACAAATTTAACGTTCTATACTCGTATTAAAATCGTAATTTTGTAAGTCGGAGAAATGATTCTATTTATAAGATCTATAATGAAAGGATATCATTCATATCTGTTTACCTTTGTTTCTTATCTTCTTGTATAAACATAAGAGGATATAAGGAATCAATAAAATTTTAATATATTTTAAAATTTTAATATAATATTTTTCTCTATAAAAAAACAGTTAAATATGTATAAATGTCAAATGTTATTTACAGTGTCTAGATTATTTAGATAACAAATTAATTATTATAATGCTATCATACAGACAAACATAGAATATATAATCTGTTGATCAGCCCTATTACGATCATTACAAACCAAACGCTTCTGTAAGCATCAATATAGCTTACTGTATAATAAATGAAAAATACAAAAAAATATTTGAATTCACTCTTTCATGACATATCGCTAGTGCATCAAGCTCCTAAAATTAGTATAAGGTTTTTAGAATTTTTTCCCTCTTTATTTATAAAGATTTCGTGTTATTTATTTCCATAAATTTCAGCGCTACAAAGGCCGTTTACAACAAATTGCTTTAACTCACGGCGCAGACGATAAAAATGATCTCGATTACACGTAGAGTAAAGTTGAAGACACACTGGACAACTTTAGCTACGTTATACTCAGTCAGCTCAGCTTATAATAACCTATGCTAGGTAAATTATATAGGTTCATATCGAAAACTATAAGACGTGATAACCACTTCAGCTATTTTAGTAGAACTAATTGTAATATTATTAAGATAAAATAAATAAAAAAACGCTTTAGTGAAACTATTAAATATTTATTTTTCATTACTTCACATTGAAATAAAAATTAAGAAAAATGTATTTTAAATTACAACTTTAATGTCAACAATACAACATTTTGAAATATAATTCAAAATTAATGCGATATACAAATCAAAGACGGAAGATTCGCCGAATAGTTAACTTAGTATATCTGGGTCCTGGTGCAGGTATCACCCATAAATATGTTAGTGCAAGCGTAAACGCTCGGAAGTACAGAGTAAACTAATCAGCTTAACCAAGTAGCTTCCCGTAGTTGTTGATGTAAGCCAAGATATCGAAAGGTAGAAAAGATACTCAAGATAAACAAAGTTCTCTTTGTACTCTGCTCTTTATTTAAGGTTCTTTATACGATTTATTTTATTTAACCGTCTGATGATAGCATACAGTACCAATTCATCCAAAAAAATAAACAGGATAAAACTGTAGACGTGCCAACAGAATAAAATTTATATGTATAGGTAACACAAATGTATCTCTCGATATTTATATAGTTTGTTATAATTTAGGTAGTTGTAGATTAGTTTCAGTCTTAATATTAAGACTTCTAAAGTCACCATAAACTTTTTAAAATAATTAGCGTGTCTGGTTACATTATTAAAATACTATTATTTTATTTATTTTTACGTTATATCATTTGTAGGTCAGTAAAAACTATAAAAGCACCCGAAATTCGATAGTAGCTATGTATATATAATTAAATCTTTCAATTTCTAAATCAAAAACTTACTACAGCACGTAGTTGCTCAGTACGTGATATATTTTTTATTCTCTTTAACTAATTCCACGTCGAACACATTACTTTGGTGTTATTTATAGCTCGTAGCTCCACTGTCGACATAAATCACAAACTTTAGCATCAGTTTATATTTTTGTTAACAGGTTTAATATAAAACAGTCCCGATACCTACCGATAGTGTTGGTTTAATGTTTTTCTTTATATAATTTATGCGAAACCATATATAATTTAGTTATCCACTTAAAGGAGTGTCAAATTTAATTATTTTCTTATATATATAATAATGCCTTAACTGTATAATAACTATAACTTGAATTGTCATAAAGAGCAATTTATTTGTTAATCATAACTCCTTGTTGTAATTGTAATGTTAAAACTACTGTAATGTTTTATTAATTATTCAATTTGAATTGTAAACTGGGATGTTGTGATGTTTAAATGTAATACAACTTAATACAATTTAATAATTAAATTAGACATATAAGAATAAGAAATGTATGTGTAAATCAATGAAACCATTATATATGATTAATAAATATCAAAATAATATACAATAGCTTGATATTATATTGAAAATAATTGTAAATTAACTCTGCTAAGAATGTTGGCCTATGGTTCTTTGTTAGTAAAACGGTATAAAAGGATGGAAATGAAGTTACTCTTCAGTCTTCGAAGTGAGAAAAATAAGTGTCAGTGAAAGTTGTCATTACTGGGTACAAATAAAGTGACAACAAGTACAACGACGTGAAATTGTAATTTAGACTAAGCGTTAACAGTTAAGGTGCGACATAAGTGTTTTATTACTGTTAAAACAATAATTATTTACAATCTTGTTTTATAATAAGTTTTGCTATAGTAGAAGATTAAGATTCAATCAATCACTTATTTATTATTATACATTATAATTAAACCTATCACAGGCATCATTTTCAAATGTTAGTTACCTTGAATAAGAAAGACTATTACAAAAATAACTTAATGTTTTTTTGCTACTGTAAATCTCTCATCCCTTCAGGCTGTATCACAGTTAAATAACAAGGTAAACTTCAATTGATTCGATACAAACGCTGCCAGTTGTCAGTATGCACTCTACCCGCCTAATATGATTTATCAGTAGTTTGTATTGAGGTTGCTGTTACGAACTTGGATTTTTTTTGTATTTAAAAATATAAATATGTTTTATTTCAAAATTAATAAGTTATTGATGCATATAAAAAATAACCTTAAAACGAAAAATTGATTACATTTTACTATAAGATTTAATTGCAGTTAACATTTAACTGGGTCTCTGTAAAATAATAAGGTTAAAAATCAAAAGTTAAGAGCGATATCAATAATGAGCTTTCAATGATTAAAAAATGTATAAATAAAAAACTAAAATCGATTGTAAGACTGCACGACAGAAGTGAACATTTCTTTACTTCACAAACCTGTAAATATTATTTAAGTGTGGAATTTTGTTTCAACGTAAAATAATTCGCTCATTTCGTTGTTTTAAGTGAAAAGTAATGTTTATTAAATACGTAAGACAAATTTATAAATACAAGTATACATTAAAACGATTGTATATATATATGTATATGTGTATAAAAATGTATTTACCTGCTTGTAACCTAAGTTTAGTGCTTTTTTTTCAATCCTGAAAGTTTTCAACATGACACAAGAACTGTACAGCTTCATAGTATAGGTACATAAAAATATTATTGAAGAATTAGTTTTAGGCATATTATGTTAAGTTTGAATATCAGATATGACACATGATTTTCTCGTTTGTTCTATAATCCATGAATTGAACAAAGGCATGTCTGCTTATATTTTATTCAACGTGAAAGATATCATGCGAATAGAAATTTATCTTTATTAATAAGTACCAGAAAATGAGCTGTCAAGAAAACAATGTCTGGGGCTGCAGACATAGTTTTCACTTAAATAAATTTGAAAAATAATTCAACAATTAATATACACATATTTTGTCAATAATTTAATTTCTAGTTCTAATTATATAATAATATTAATAGTTGTCTTTAAATAATATTAAAATTTGTCATTAACTTTCAGAAATCTTTTCTTTTATTATAATATAGTTTTTTTTTTTTTTTTTTATGACCATAGACATTTGTCCATGCCTTTCATTGTGATTTTAAACAATTTTATTACGATTTTAATTGCGATGGTAACTTCGCAGGAAATTGTACACCTGCACAAGTTTTCGAAAGCTATTTTAGAAATTGATACTAATAATAAATAAAGTAAATAGTAGTAGTAGTAGTAAGCTAGGTTATTAAGTTCACTAGTATTTTCATAGCCTCGGAGTCACGGTGAGAAATGAATGGCCGCCTAATGAATCTCACAATGGCGTCTTCGTCGATATCCGTGTAGCATAGGTACTACACGGAACTACTAGTTCTACGGAACTTCTTGTGTGTCTAGATATAGCCACCACTGCGTGTGGGACACTTGTCAGGTACGATTTTGGTTTGGATTTCGTTTGGAAGATTATAACCGACTCGTATGTTAATCCCTGAGCTTCATTGATGGTGAGGATGCGCGAGTTTTCCCCTTTTCCGTACCCTAGGTTTGTAAGGTCCGCTTTTTCAGTCTGTGTGTGGACCAGGTACAGGGTATTAGGAAAGTCAGCTTCGATGGTAGCACCCGTAAACCTGACTGTTCTCAGAGAGCGAGTCAATGAATGGGCTGAGTATATGCCGTTGTATACCTCGTTTAGAGCATAGCTTACGTCCAGGAGACATCGGTAGGTTCTTAATATAATAATATAGTATATAGTAGTAACCTAATTTTTAGCGTACTACAGTTAATCAATAATTAAGTTATAGCGTCACAGACAGACTGCTCACTACTAGTATGAAAAACTAACTTATTGAAATATACTAATAGCAAATAAAATTATATTTTATTGAGCGAAGCGAACGAAGTGAGCGGAGCGTTTTACTGGAGACTTCTTACATTATTTTCCACGAATTGGCTCGAAAACTACTTCACGGAAAATTATGAAAATTTGCAATCAAAAAGACACACATTAGGAGACGGTTTAAAAAATAATAAATTTGAAAAATTTCGCTCGCTTCGCTGAATATGCAAACGGCACCCGAGATTTCGCTAGCGCAGCGAGTCAAAATTGAGGGTTTGTTGGCGCTCCTATATAATATGACATAACATGTGTTAATACACAATTTGTTTATTCAAATCAGTGTTTTGAAACACCGTATAGTGTATACTAAGGGGAGGTTCATGATTTATACAGTCTTAACATTCAAATTATATGTATAAGAATCTTGTAGGTGAAATATTTGTTGGAAGTTTTTGTAATAATACACACCTGGAACTTTTATTGTTCAAAATAATATTGTTTCAAAAAGCTGCCTCGAGCTAAGCTGCTTTGCTTTTACCTGTACAAGATATCGTTACTTCGACTAAAGATTAATACACAGTATGCAATGCAATGCAATGCAATGCTTTGCAAGGTTTAGATTTCTAGGTTTGAAGATTTTACTATCGTGTTTTCCAAGTTAACTGAGTTTAATGACGCCTTGGTTTATATTAGCGAACTGTCTTCTAACTATTTACTCGTAAGTTGTTAATTAGTTTTAAATGTATGTACATAAAACATAACAGAGATATTAAAATTGACGGTTTTTATTACAATGAAGGTCTTCTGTAAATAAAATAAAACTATAATTATAAAAATTGGATCCGAAGAAAGTAAAATTTAAAAGTCTTTCTTTGCATTTGAAACGTACATAATGAGATTTAAAACCTAGTGATTTTTCTCACACGGCTTCAAAGATGGGTTGTTTTATTAAAAACGGCGACATTCATCTTGAAAAAAATCCGTAATTCATATATAAATATACTGAAAAAATCATAATATATTATACTTAGTTAATAAAAATATAATGTTGAAATATTAAAGAGAAAATGTACAAATGACTTAAAATTTTGATTCCGTAATTCAATTCCTGGAGTTCAATTCTGTATTTCACAATGACCTATAACTATCTGAACAATTTATAAGATACATTACAAAGTTCATTCACATTAAATAATAAAGGGTGGTGTATCATGACTCATTCAAATTCAAATTCAAAATATCTTTATTCAAGTACGCATTTACACGCACTTTTGAATCGTCAATTACTACAATACATAAAAAGGTCAGTGTATTCAGACCGTAAGTAAACTACCACCGGCTCGGAATGCTGCTCTGTTGAGAAGAGCCAGCCAGAAACTCAACAGTTTTCAAACTCAAACTCTTTTCAAAACAAATATAACAATAGGTGATGTACATTATAATATAAATCCTGCAAATGATTCAACAACTTAAGTTCCACATATTTCGATCCACTAAAAACTCTTGAACGTTATAATAAGCTTTATTTAATAATAAACTTTTGATTTTAGATTTAAAACTAAGAAATGGAAGGTCTAAGATATCTTGTGGAACTTAATTATATATGCGTATACTCAGACCCATGAAGGATTTATTAACTTTTTGAAGCCGAAACTTTGGCGTTACGAATTTGTTTTTATTTCTTGTATTTATCGCGTGTCTGTCACAGTTTTTTATATAACTATTTAAATTTTGACGTATATATAATATGTTATTAAATATGTATTGCGAAGCGACTGTAAGAATACCTATTTCTTTAAAAACATCTCTCGGAGAATCTCTAGCTTTAAAGTTATAAACGCACAGCTCTTTTTTGTAAAATAAACATACAATTAATTTCGGTAGCACTGCCCCATTATAAAATACCGTAAGATAAATTACTGTGAAAATAACTAAAATAAACAAGTCGAGCCGTATTAATGTCCGTTAATCGTCTAACTTTTCTAATTGCAAAGACGGCGGAGCTGAGTTTGGCTGCGAGTGTTGAGAGATGGGGGTTACACTGGAGCTTATGATCTAATGTTATACCTAAGAAATTTGTTGAATCAATCAATTCTAACACTTCATTGTTAAGGAGCAAGTTACAATTTTTACTTTTTACATTACGAAGTGTAAACTCTTTGCATTTAGTATTCTTAGCATTTAACACTAAATTATTAATTTCGAACCAATGCAGTACTCGTGACAAAGTACTGTTTATATATATAAAAGCAAACAGTATATATATATATTTATATATATATATATATATATATATTTATATATTTATATATATATATATATATATATATATATATAGTCATAAGTAATCCTATCACGCTCAACTTTAAAAATAAGCAAGGTGTCATCAGCAAAGAGTACAATGTCACACACCCTTAACAAAAAAGGGCAAGTCATTAATGTAGAGTAAAAACAAAAAGGGGCCCAGAATAGATCCTTGAAATGTTCAAATAACACATTAACACAATGAACAAATTTCTTTCACAAAGGATAAAGTCTTTTAATGATTGGATCACGTAAAGCTACTCTTGAAAGTTTGAGTTATGTTTTGAGATGACGTATACTTTATACATAATTAAGAATAAGGAAAACAAAATTGAACACTATTTCTCTCTATTCGTAAATTCTCTCTATTCGTAATAATATGTTCACTCTGCTTCAAGTGGACAAATACAATAATTATATTGATGAATTATGAATATTGTAATAATTTATATAAAATAATAAAATAACATTAAATAACCCTAGCTTTGTACACATTATATAATCAATTAATTTTGTGTATGACTTTCAACTTTCAACATAATCTCACTCACAAAGTAAATGGCAAGAAAGCCTTAAGCTAAGAGACCTTCTTAAGCAATGATATCAAACCAACTTCCTGGCTTCTGTTATTTTAAGAGTTCTCGTTTTATTTTTATTCACTTAAAGCATAATTCGTTTCAAAAAAGAAAAAGTAAGTTATAATAAGTTTTGAAGATTGTATTTAATCGCTAATCTATTGGTTAGCTTAAAATTAATTAAACCAAAAAGTTTTGTTACTCAATTTATCCTCCATTAATTCCGTATTCAACAGCTGTAATTCATCTTATTTAAACTTTGCTCTTTTTAAATGGTATCTTGAATTAATCTCAAACTTCTCCACTTCGAGAGAATGATGTATTAAAATGTAATCTTGTTAAATGTATATTGTATTTAAAAACTTAAATTTCTTTTTTTTTCTAAGTTAATTCTCTTTTATAAGAGGTTGAGAGATTGCTGACACTGAAACTTAGATCATAATTCCTTTATATACTTAGCTATACACGCACGGTAAATCCTTATAGATTACAGTGACAATACAATTAGGGATAAGTCATGTTATATAACTTGTAATTAATGTTATTTATTCCCGAGATTCACCTCTTAGTTGTTTATTTCAAAAAATCTATTATTGAGCTGAGCGAAGCGAAGCTCTTTACTGGTCAGATTGCAAAAACTGCGAACTCTCTGTTCTTAAAAACTATTTGAGCTACGTTAACGAAACTCGCCACAACGATTGCGAGCATAAGGCCCTAAGCATATATTTATTTAAAAAAAAATCGTATTTCTAAATTCAGAATAATTTACTAATTTAGTTTAGGACAATTTACGTGCTAGCTATCATTTAACTACGTATACCACAGTTTCGAAACTCGGCATGGTGTTTGATGCCACATTGCTTTATGACTGTGCAAAATTTCGGATAATTTCGATCGACAGATCTTGAACAATTAACAGAACTAATTTAGTTCGATTAGTGACTCAACATTGCGCGCCTGCTCGATGCACGAGTTACGACTGGATTGAAATCTAAGAAAGTTTGTAACTACTCTCGTCAGAATGCAGTTCACATTGAGCTCGAAACACCCTAAAAGAATGGTAAGTTTTCGAATAACAGAAAAAAAGTTGCAATTCACCAGATAATTGTCCATAGACTTATCATATGGAACGTGTCATACCGGCGCGCGCCCCAAGTTAAAAGAATAGCAAAATAGAAGGAACAATTAAATGAATGCTTCAGCTGCGTATGAGGCTTCGAACAGGCAAGGTTCCGTCCGAATATTTTCTTTCACTCATTTTTTTATGCATTTGGCTATCCCAATTTAATATTTTATATCCACTCGCTATACATTTCGTAGAGTTTCATCAAGCTTCCATTTAATTATTGCTCAATCTTATTATATCATACCATTATCATAAAATGGAACGTAGACGAGGCAGAGGAAGAGACAGACGGCTTGCAAGTGGCATATCGCGATACACAGCAACTTCTGTTCGTTCACAACAGTATCGAAATGTTATGTTGTTATGGGTTATGTTTGTATATATATAATAATTATATATCTTGACTCACCGTCAAAGTTTGTAAGAAAATGAAATAAAATAGCAACTGGTGAAAGAAAAGAATATGTTGTAAGCAATAATGTAAGCAAAGGATTGTTTCATAACAATTTTGGAACTATTTTCTTTGAAAGGAAGCCACGGTCTTGTGAAACAAAAATATTTCAATAATATATAATTGCCGTCCCACATAAAGCCTCTAAACGCCCATCTTATAGTGTTATATATTTATTTTTTAATAGTCGTTTATTACATAATGACTAGTTTCCTTTTTTGGCCTGGTTAGCTAGGCCTGTAGATGTTAAGACATTGTGGCAAGCATAAAAATATACTATGTATAATTAAAATATGCAAAGTAATATAAAACAATAAATACTAAATGAAATATTATTAAAATATATTTCAATTATTACGATCATGTGTGTCATGAAGAAACTGAAATCTTTTTTTTAGGATAACAAGGCGAAGTTAGAGTATGTAATAGCTAGTTAAGGAGATGAAGGATTCTGGAGTCACCTCTGACGGAAAGTGAACCATATAAGTTGAGTGCGAAATTGGTTGATCCAACTTACGGAGGCAAAAGATACTCATATGCCGAATACAATCATCAAGAAGGCACTCTAGTTTGTTGAAAAGCTATTTGAGATTGGGTAACAAAAAGCAGTGTAATGAATAAAGGAAGGGATTATTTCGTATGGTTTTTTCTACTTTTCATGTACAACGCAACATTTTTTAATGTAATTGATATTATAATTGCACTACCGTTGTATAAAACTGGTGTTATATCGAGAAATTGTATTGTTGAAATACAAACCACCATTTGTCACTTAGTTTTTTAATTATTAGTCAGTTTATGACTTTCTATGTATTGTTATCTATTCATATTTATGATAATAGATTCAATAGTTTAAATTCGTAAATACAAATTGTATGAAATAAAAAATTCATGCTTTAATATAATAACTTTTAATTACCAGGACTCGAAGCTGTCACCTATAGAATATTACTAACGCTCTGTCTACTGCGCCGAAGTATAGATGTTTGTCTTGACAAATTTAACGTTCTATACTCGTATTAAAATCGTAACTTTGTAAGTCGGAGAAATGATTATATTTATAAGGTCTATAATAAAAAAATATCATTAATATTTGTTTGTCTTTGTTTCTTATCTTCTTGTATAGCAAAACACAAGAGGATATAAGGAACCAATAAAATTTTAATATATATTTTTTTTCTATAAAAAAATTGAAAATTATGTATAAATGTCAAATGTTATTTACAGTGTGTAGATTATTTAGATAACAAATTAATTATTCTAATGCTATCATACAGAAACATATAGAATATATAATCTGTTGATCAAATACCCTTTTACGATCATTACAAACCAAACGCTTCTGTAAGCATCAATATAGCTTACTGTATGATAAATGAAAAAGACAAAAAATATTTGAATTCACTCTTTCATGACATATTGCTAGTGCATCAAGCTCCTAAAATTAGTATATGGTTTTTAGAATTTTTTTCGCCTTTATTTATAATGATTTCGTGTTATTTATTTCCATAAATTTCAGAGCTACAAAGGCCGTTAACAACGACTTATTTTCATATTAACAAGACATTATAGTTGTAAATGTATGTATATTTATATTATGGATTCCGAATATTTTTTTTCGTGCCAATATAATCAGTTTTATTTACTATATATAGTCTTTATAATATTTCTTTTCATTGCAACTTAAGGTAATCCGTTACGGATATCTATCGTGAAATCACTTATTACTATATTTATTATTCGCATGATGCCGTAAAATTTTATGTCATTTTAGGGCCACAACAATTTTAACCTACCTTAAGATGGTCAATACACCTCGTCTTCATAGTGTAGGGTATGGTCAATTGCTTACGTATAGGTCCGCGTTGCTCCGAGGCCACACGAGTAGCATGTAATGAGGGGTACACCCGGTTGACACTCCTTTGCCTCTCATCACCCATCCTTCTAACTTTTCCTTTTCTCCCACCACCACTTACGCCATAGTAAGTGATAGAGTGGACATGAGACCTCCATAGTCGACTTGACAACATGGTCAACAATATCCTAGGGGTGCTAGGACCACAATCTCGGTTTTTAAACCTAAAGGCTATTTTATTGTGCAAAAAACTTATCTTTAGCAGAGCAGTCCAGGAGAAAAGCGGGTGGATAATTGAATTAGATTCTTCTTGTACTTTTCTAAAATAAAAGAAATATGGGAATTTGACAATCATATAATATAGTAATAATAATTTTTCTATGGTCTGGATATAGATCTGAAACTTTTTGTTCTATTAAAAGATTGTGTCTACGGAGTTTTAGTTTCAATTCATAAAAAAAATTATTTTATTAAAACCCTTCAATGAGTATGAGCTAAATTCATAATAATTCTGACTTAATTTAAAATAAATATATTTAATTTTTTTCTTTCGATATATTGTTACAATATTGATTATATAAATACTACAAATAAACACAAGTTCGCTTTACGTCTTATTTGTCTCAAAAATGTGTGTTGTTCTTTTATGGAGCAAATACACATTTTTAACAAGCTCCCAGTAAAGGTTAATATTTTATCGTTTAATAAAATTATTAAGGAATGTTTGTGTGCTAAAGGTTACTACAACACTTTCGAACATAAAGAACTTGATGCATTCTGAGCATGAAGCACTCGCTGCCAAGGTACTTTAAGATTTACTATAAATGTCAGAGGCAATTAAATTTCCGAGTGGGTAGTAGCTTTGATAATGATAAATTGTTTTGTGTAAAAATAACTTTCAATAAATAATTGGTTTTGATATTGACTTTGACTTTGACTTTATAGAACAACTTAAAGCTTATTCAAAAACTTCAAGACCACTTAATATCTGATCAGAAATTAATTTATTTGTTATGTTAATTTTACTTAATATTGGAATATTGAGTAAAAACTTAATGGTCCTAGGGAATAAGAAAGTAACATAGCTACTTACGGTCTGTTAAGTATTTTATAAGTACCTTTCAACTACAACTGCACTAGACGTAGCTACCAATTTGTTGTCTGTTCTTTATCTTCTTAATAAGAGAAAAGTCAAAAATGACGGCAAAACTTACATTTAATTTACATTTTAAATAGGTCATGCAATAACTAAAATATATACTCTAAAGACAAATAGATACAAATAAGACATGGAGATCTGTCTTTATATCAAATACGACTTGCTTACCTTCTAAAAAGGCGTATACTCTAACTTTCAAGATCTACAATGGTCTTGTGATTCCCCGGACGTTACAAGAGTTCGTGGAGGGCGGTGATCACTTATCAGCAGTGAACCTCATGCTTGGTTGCCCTCCTCCCCATTTTCTATTTTCAGGGGATAAACAAAACCAAGAGAAAGGCAATAGGATATAAATATATAATTAGGCTATATTTTTAGCAGCACGAATCATATCTTCTAGTTATATAGCCGGCTAAAGCTATTTATTTTTTATGTACTAGGGGACCTAGAGTTCTGATAATGATGATTGTTATGGGATCGGACTCAACAGTTTGTAATGTTTATAGTAAGGCATTTTTGCAACTATCTGCGTTAATTTATTCTAAAATTAATTGATTTTTTTTTTCTTGAAAACATCTCGATTGAATTGAAGGAAGATATTTTTTTGTAATTCGTGCCTATAAATATTTCTATATTATATAGTTGTTTTATTTATGCTGAAAAAAAGTCGTCGTTCTTAATAGCAGCAGGTGGCACAATTGTCGAAAGAGAGCGGACAATTTCAAGCGAGCTTATCTTTCTATAGTACCTAGTACCTTGTACCTTGTACCTTGACCCTACTTCTGAAAACGGAAGGAGGCAGGGAATGTAAAAGAAATATAAACCATTCACATCAGAATTTATTATAACGCAACAACAATTATCTGCTAAACAACAAATTATACTTTATTACGGGCTTAAAGAAATCTTTAACGCAACATTCACTTAAACAAATTACAAACATGAATTTCTTTGTTCTCTTAGGTGTGGAGTCTAATCCAACTAAATTCAATTAAAAAACTTTTAATCTCTAGGTAGAATCACTATTATTTCATTAAATCTATAAACTAATTCTTTCAAAAATTATATAAAACAGTAACCTGTTGTAAATATAGTGTAAGTCTTATAAATTTGTTGGCCGCGCTACAGGTTCGTTACATCTGGTGGATCTCTAAATGTACTGCGACTTTAAACTTGTTAACATTTTTTTATTCCTTGTCCTATAGTTGCAAATTACTGGCCCTCCATAACCATTGAAAACATTATTTGCAAAATATCTATGGTATTCTTTATGGAGAACCTCTTTAGGATGTTTAATCTTACTTTTGGATAACAACAAATGATCCAATTAACTCTGTCATGACAGAAATGGTGCCATCTTACACAATATAAAGCCTCAACCCAGACGATTTTAGATATGAAACAATATATTGCTGACAATTTATATTTTGTGAATAAAATCTATTTTCACGTTTGAAACTAACCATAATTACATATATATACCAAATATTTAAGACGAAATACAATATTATATGTTTGAAAGAAATGTTTAAAAAGATTCTTTTAATTACTGATTATTGTATTTAATCTTTCGTGATATTCGCATGAATTAAAGTGAGTACAGCCTGTTAAATATATATAATAATTAGTGATTATTATTGACGACAAAATTGTCATTCACATCCACACCACTTATTATGATATGTGTATTGTTGAAATTATAATAATTATATTAATCTAAAACGACATCATAAATTCATATAGGGAAGGCTCATGAAACTAATTAAAACTTCAAAAATGAATATATGAAAATAAACCGTAATTTATGGAAGGGTTCAAATAGTTATTAAATATAGGAGTGGTGATGAATAACAGATGTTGGGTCGTAGTTATCTATCTGCACGATCCTTGCGATGCCCCGCTTTATTAATTCAATGGCGAATATTTCACATATTCATTATTTACTTTAAAAGAAATATACTTTTGGAGTCTTACATAAGAAAAATAAATTTTATACCTATAAAGAAAAGGGGAAAACAAAGAAATCCGTTTTATTAACAAAAAATAGGCAAACAATGTTCGGAATTATATTTCGAAAGAAATACGTAAGCTAAAATTTAAAAAAAAAATATTAGAAATTTAAAATTGTTTATGATATTTGTTTCTGATTTTATGAATATGAATAATTTTAATAACTAGAAAATACAACCTAACCCGCAACAAGTCGATATGCCTTGTTAATTACAGTCATTGTGATATATTTTCAACGGAAACAATACTGAATTATAATGCAAAAGCATTGGTTGATTTGTTTTCAACAGACAATGTCTGTAACGAGCTATTTGTTTTTTTTTAACTGTTTTGTACAAAACAGTAAATAAAAAATGATTTATATCACTTTATAAGACAATCACTATGGCGTGTGGTAACATATTTTCTAAAAACTTGTCCTATAAAAATTAGTTTGGATGAACATAAAAATAACTTCAAAGTATATTGACAAGGTAATGTTATTAAGTTTAAGAGAATGATTTACTCACTCTTACTAAATAAATTTGAAGTCATAAGCTAATATCTAAGGTGTATTTAATTTTTGTGTAATCTTAACTATTAAAATTACTAGAAGACCTATGACGGTTTAATACATTTATGTATGTCATCACAAATGTAGTGACGTGTAATATATTTTTATAAACAAAAAATAGTGCGGAATAGTGACATTTATCACATAAAACACAGTTTGGCCGCGACATAAAAAAAGCAATCAAATAAACGTTCTGTGGTGTAACTGAAAATATAAATTCAAAGAATAAACAGAATCAAACACAATGATAACCTTCATTGTGTGTATTTGTGTGTGTGAGTGAAGCTAGTTTTGAAAATCAAAATAAAATGTGAAATAACATGTTTCTACTTTGATCTCGTGTAGTAATTTGCATAGACGAATCGCTGTATGTCGTATCCTTGTGAATTGCTTATTTATATATTTGTATTGAGATATTTCGTGACTAATAAATGCCGCATTATAAATCTATGCTAATATTTTACAGAGGGAAGTTTTTTATTCTAACGAATAGGATCAATAAATACTGAAACCATTTAATAATTCATTAATTTGTCGAAAGCTACGAGAGAGTTATAGGCGACTGATTTATGAGCGTTAATAACTTTTAAAATTGAATTGTTGAAAAAACACAAACAATTTTTGGAACTAAATTACAATAACACTTAAAATGTACGAGATTTTTTATAAACTTCTTTGATAATGATGACCTTTGACCTTGGAATATCTGTAGTCGCGGACACCCTACGATAAGTAGGTTTTGAGACAAGTTTTAGGGTGTTGAAATAAAGGTTTATACAAGTTTATAGTCGACTATCTCTCATTCCGAGGTGAAACCCCTAATATGCCTGGACTATTAGTCTAATGATATCAATGTTTACAATGAATGCTAATAGTGTTATTTTTTCAAATAGTTCTTAAAATTTTTGCCAAAACAAAATGTAAATTCATGACAAAGAAATGAAAGAGCTAATATATAGTAAAAATGTTTTTAACCTTTTTCCTCAGTTCTGTTTCACAAACAACATCATATTTATTTAGGTCACTTAGTAGAAATCTACAAATTAATTCGATTACAGCTTTTTATTTTCTTATCATCTTACAACTTTTACTGAGTCAACAATAATAAAAATTAAGCAAAATATTGTTTGCTTTGGTTTACTAAGTAAAAATATTTGAAATTTTGTTGCTAAGTATTTTCATTAAAAATACTTTAATACCTACATTAAAGTATTTTTAATATTTAAATTTAGTATGTCATTATTTTCTTTATATGAAATAAGAAAAAAAATAATGATATTCAAATTATTAGCGTACTTTTTGAAATACGCCATCATAAAACATCTTTAGCACCATCATCACTAGATATTGTTTTTGCTGTAACAACAATAACAATAACAGTAAATTGGTTTGAAACTTGCCAATCTAGTTAAATCATAATGATGTATATGACTACTTTTGATGACGCAATATCGATAAAACAATAAAACAGTCGATAGACACACAATGTAACTACTGTATTTGCGATTACGGCCACTAGACTTATATAGCAATGACAAATTGAATTCAACTATTTTGCTTTGTTTGCTTTTCTATGGTAATTTATTAGATTCCTGTTTCACTAATCTTAGAAAACCGTATCTGTTATGTTATGGTGGTTGAAATTAACAACATGTAATATTCCCGGCTAATTCAAATATGTGTACCAGTTACATTTTCACTAACGAGTACATAGGAAAACTTTTAATAATTTAACAGTGAAACACAAAAGGTACGTATGTATTGGTTAAGTACTACTTTTGTATTATTTCTTGGTTAAAGCTAATTTATTTAGGTATATCTTGACGCTAAGTCCATAAGCTTTCTTACTTCCACCGTACCTAAGAAATAAATGTTTTCTAAACAAAAATCCTTCGTCCCAATCTCTCCAGTGCCAGTTAAATGCCAGTAATATGTTATGTATATGTCTTAAATGTGTTTTTGTTTAATAAATATTTATTTCAACACTCAGTAATTACAATATATGTATTTAAAGGTATATCACGATAAATAGTTTAAAACACTTATACTAATGAAGAATATATTTGTTGCTATCACTTAGCAAAATTAGCATTAGCAATTAAAATACAATGCCATTTTTATTATATTATTTACCTATAAAGTACTATTATCTTAAAGCCTTCACCGATATATTTTAACATTTAAATTATACATCATTTTTATTAACACTCAGTAGTAAATTCATAAATTAAGTTGAAATTTTAATGAAATACGTTAAAATGGAAATAGAAATTAATTGATTTAATATGAATAAAACACTAGAGGGTTTGAGTTTTAATTATTATTTAAGTAGTTAATGAGAGCAATGGGACGTGTAATTCAGTTACTGCTGACCTAAAAATGTCTAGATGTTATCTCATTTTAAATATAATTTGATCCTTCTTTTGTGAAATTAACATTGAATAAGGTAAAATCAAAAACTATTATCACAATAAATTTTTGTTTCTTCAAAAGCCATCTTTTAAGGGTTTGAAATGTTTTAATTTTATAACACTGACATAAAGTGTAAGTCGAATATTTGTTCATTTGTTACTTTATCTATTAAATCTTGGATTTATTAAAATTAATCAATAAAAATATAGTTTTAAGTGAGTTTCTTAATCGGCTAAAACGTAACGTAATAGCGGGACAGAACTGTTTAAAATCTCACTTGTTAATTAATTATTAGCAAAGGGTACAATAATTTATGTTTAGTTCGTTAAATATCGTTCAACTATAACATTTATCATAATATTAATTTTCTAAGAGATTTTAGTATTGAAGCGTTTCTGCGTTAAAGATTACGCTCTTAATTTTTTTTTTATATTAACAAAATTGAGAAATTCCATTGATGCAAATTTAACAATTGGTTAAAAATGTTATAAACTCAATATGCTCAATATGGCGAAGAGGCATATAGATAATTTCAAACATTATTTTCGGTTGTGGTATCTTTTTTTTTATTTTTTTCTATTTATGTTTGTACCTACCAAAATGAGTCCACTCTGCCTGATGTTAATCAGAAATGCTTGCCATTAATCTTATTCAAGCAAAACAGAATGACGAATGGTGGTCTCCACTCTGGCGGCCTTATGAGATGCTTTTTCACGCCCTTCCTATAAGACCCAGGATCCTATATGTTTCTCTATTTTAAGCTTTTAAGTCAGATAAGCGTTACACAGTTAAAACCCCTGGGACTCCATACCGTCATATCAATGGTATCAGTAAATAAATCAGATAATTTATCGGAAGATTTCTTTGTTCCCGGGCGTAGAGTTTACGAAGTACACAAAACGTACTAACTAGTTGACACCGGTTCCAAGCACCGTTTCTATTGTAATTAGGATATCTTTTTATCTATCTTCATGAAGAAGATCCAAATTATTGAGAAAAATAAAAAAGAGTTAGCACAATATCAAAAAGTCAAGTGTAAATTCTTAATGTTCATGATTATGTATGTATAAACGTAACCCAAAAAGGCGTTCCCATTTCATCAGTCAAATGTAAACATTAATATAATATATTTGTCTTAGAAAATATCACATGTGACAATAGTATAAAGAGAAGGGTGTATTGAAGAAACAAGACGTAGTTACATGTCATTGGTCATCCCGTTCCTTGACTCTATCTACAGTAATAAACAGTTTGAATGACAGATTATTTATTATATTAAAATGAGAATAAGAGATTTTACATTTAAATATAATTTGAATAAATTACACTTAAATGTTTAGTCAAAGTGGTTGTTTTTTAGGGTTCTTGGCTTTTGAAACTTCCCTATTTCGAAACGTGGAATAATTACCTTAAAAGCTTCTCGTAATTCGTGTAATTTGTCTAATAAATTTAATGTTCAAACTTAACGAGCTAACCACACAAGGTAAGTACTAATAATATTTACCGCGCTGGGTCAATTAACTCCTTAATTCAATTGCGGAGGCAATTAGATGCTAAAAGTCTATATTATTACCTCGTTATACAAATAAATAAAATCGTTAGATAGGTAGTACATAAGATAATTTACTGGTACATGTATTACACCCAGATAGTATTCTGGTTTTGAGTTTCAAGTTAAGATAATTGTTACCATTTTTATATTTCAATTAATACTTATCGAAAAGATACCAATTAGGTTAATTTGATTTAATATTGTTGACTGTTTGAAACTTTAACAAACGTACATAAAATGCGTCTAAGAAGTAATGTACGTACTAATCTATATCTATATCTATATATATATATATATATATATATATATATATATATATATATATATATATATATATATATATATATATATATATATATATATATATATATATATATTATATATAAGCAATTTACCACTCCCTGACCTATCACGAAATCTCCGAAACTATTTGTCCGATTAACTTAAAATTTTACATAGTTACTTCTTTTGTGACGTAGACGTCCACTACAAACGGATTTTATGGAATTTTTATCCCAACGGATATTAACTTTTTACATTTCGCCAAGTTGTAAACCTGTAAGAGCTATATACTTAACGCGGTTACCATAGCAATGGTTACGATGACCACGAATACTATGACAACGGTTACCATAGCATTCAAGTTCACATCCAAATTAATAATGTGCCCAGTGATGCGGGAGGGAAACAGCTAGTAGTTGTATGTATGCAGTAATAATTTAACGTATGGTTTAATGGTGGTTCGTAGCGTTTGGCGCTCCGTCGTCTCTGGCTACCCCGTAAGGGATATGGCGTGAAGGTAAATAAATAAATAAATAAATAATAATATGGTTCCACCCTAACCACGTATGAACCATTGTATATTGTATGTAAATAGTAATCGTATTATGTGTGTATGAGTACGTATATACTATACTTTATTTTCACGTTTGTTAACTTTCCGAACAATCAGTCAGTATAAAACTTTATCAATTTTTCTTGTATTAAATTGTACTAACTATATTACGTATGTAGTAATCATTGTACATACGAGTATGTAGTGACCGTCGTATGTAAGAAGTAATCATTCCATGTGTATTATTGTTATTATCCTTGGTAATCATTAAATTTATATATTCGTATGCAAAATTTTTGTGAAGATGAAAGCTGGTAAATTGTTATCATAAAAAAAATATCATGATTTCCTATGGTTTCACATTTATTTTTTCAAGTTCTTACAAGACTAAGAGAAAATTTATCGAGAAATCTTGCTTCAATAAACGAATTATTTATTTTATTATTTTTTAATTTGACTACTAAACCACTAAACTGTTGTTAAATATTTGTAATATAATATTGTAATTAATCTTCTGCAATACAATGAAAAATACAATGATGAAAAATTATTTACTTACGTTGTGTCTTAACAAAAACAAGATAAGAAAAAAGTCTGCCACTTGTTAAAAGCCGCACAATTACAGTGTTATGAACCAGCTTTTTATTAAATTATTATAATTACTTTAATTTAATACAAATGCTGTATTAGTCAGGGTCAATGTTAAATTTATAAACAGAGAGATAATTTGTTTTCTATATGCATTCTAAGCTTTGTATGTATAAAAATAGGTTAACCTTAAACGCATATCACACAGGTTTACTTATCTTTCTCAAAGATTGATTTGACTTTAGTAAATTGTAAACAAAAAGCTTGTTAGGAAGTATAATGCTCTGGGTTCCGTACTTAAGGGGTCTAAGTAGAAAGGAAGCACTATCCGCCCGAAGCTTTATAATACTATAATAGATAATAGCAGGAAGTCCAAATACGTTGCAAACAGTATTATGTGTAAGGTGTCGAACAGTAGAATAAGTTTTATATTGTAGTTTTCACTTTACGATCCTTGAATATTATCTAAACAAGATTGTTTTTGTTATTACAAATGAAATTAAAGACCGAGAGAACGGTTATCGAAAACTGACTATTATTACAGCGTAAGCAAATAAAGACTTAAATTTTATAAAACTGAAAAATATTAAACACGTAAAAAAATTTTATGAATAAATTGAATACTGCAGCCAACGTGTTAATAATAGGAGCGAAATTTTGACGCGAAAATGCAAAAAAAAATGTATTTCTGATCTTCACTTTGTTAGTTTATTTATTTTATTTTTCTTATTTAAATATTGGTAAAAAAAATCTTGGTTAGGAAATAAGGATAAAATATTATATATTATAGAATAGCAACATTGTAGTTATTACACTATTCTTTTTAAAACACGGATTGAGTAAGTTAATATTTAAGAAATTACGATTATGTCAGAATACCGCTCAAACTAATATAATATAATATTATCTAAAGATGTACAATTTTCCTCTTTTATATGACGTGTGTAACTCGTTTAAAATATAACTCACTACCTAAGAATAATACATGATGCCGTTGTTTACATCAAAAATTTTCAAGCAATAAGCGGTTTTAATTTTTTTTCTCGGAAAAGGTATCTTTTTTGGAAATACTTTTGGTACTTAAATTTAGAGTAAAAAATAACCTTTCTATTAAAAATATTTGCGAGGAGGGAATGTTTACCAGAAAAAAGTTGTCGTGGTTTTACCTACCTAAAATTTACAAGCTAAAAGTGGTTTTAATTTTTTTTCTCGGAAACGGTACCTTTTACGGAAAAACTTTTGGTACTTAAATTTAGAGTAAAAAATAACCTTTCTATTAAAAATACTTGTGATGCAAGAATGTTTGCCAAAAAAAAGTTATGATTTTTTTTCCAAAAAATTTTGGTTTTTTTACCCCCACCCCTAAGTTATTGAAGTTAGGTTTTCGGTTTATCTACATTAGTTACAGGTATTTATCAAAGACATCATATAAAATGAACGCGATTGATCTCCTTTGTATAGGGACAAAGTTATGGTCGAAAAACTGAAATCAGAAAAAGTGAGGCCCTAGCGCCCCCTGTGACCGGATTTCTCTGGTTAACGAACTTGACCTTCATTTTTGGATGGTTGATTTTTGTGCAAACTGCGGCCGCTATCGTGCTGACAAAAGTCGAATCGAAAGTCATAAGAAGACCTCTTGTGAAGAAATTTTTCCAAAATTCGAAAGTAGGGGACAAATGAATGGGCAGACCGAATTCTTCGAGGTCTACCCAATTAGAGACAAGATTACACTTCTACCGATACTTTAAAATGTTTTTGATTACAAAGAGAATTTAAAGTTGTATTTGCCTTTTATTTCATCAAAGTCTTTGATATCATTAGAAGAAGTCCCGTCACATCAAAGAATCAAGGTTATCTGATTTAAAATATTAGAAAAAAATACTTTGTGAGAGTCATTTTGAGTTAATATAAAAATCATTTAAGACTATATTCATATATTGGTAAATGTGTAAACTATTTTTTTTCAAATCTCACTTGACTATTAAAAGATATTTGTAGTTTTAATATTAATGTCTTTGATATTTCGAGTATGACTTTTTTTTTGCAATCTCACTTAACTATTAAAAGATATTTGTAGTTTTAACATTTTGGTCTTTGATAGAAATTTAGTGAAATTAAACAAATTTATTTACATAAACAAATATTTATACCGCAAAGGTAGGAAAGTACTGTTGTCGCAATCAGTGCATAAAACAGTATTTCTATGTAAAAATGGGAAAATGTGAAAGCAATCACATAAACGTTCTGTAGTGTAAGTGAAAATTTATTTTCTAGGATAAAACAAGTCTCTGTAACGTGAAACACAACAATAAATGTCATTATTGTGTTTATTTGTGAGTGTTGGGGAAGCTAGTTTTGACATCACAGTGACACGTTCACATTCAAGTAACTTTATATTGTACCGTTGCGAAATACTTTTTGATGAAAAGTTCCAAAATTTCTTCAGTAATGCAATCAAGTCTTACGAGACCTGGGAGATAGCAGCAACCTATCGAGTAAGATACATATGTACATAAGGTACAATATATATATATATATATATATATATATATATATATTAAAAATATAAACAAATTCTGTAAGATCTTACTTTATTATTCTGTATATATTTTATACTTTTACGAAGTACGTTTTCACCGATCTTTTATTTTCTCCCTGTCTTATCGCTTAACCCTAGATGTAAACATTAATCTATTACTACTATAATTTTATTTCCTAAATAGTAATAATATTAGTTTATTTTTCCCTTTTTTATTACTGTTTATGTTTTAGTTTCTATTTAAATGTAGTAATAATATCTTGTCAATAACAACTACTATTATTTACTACTAATGACAGTTACAAGTACAAACAGAAACTACTTGTAAACTTCGCAATGTTTTTGGTTTTTGAAAAAAGGTTTTTCTGTAAATTGTTAGTAGAATTTATTTATCGTCATTAGGTAGATTTAATTTTGGAGGACTTTGGGCCTTCGCTGATGATCGCTTCTTTCGAAATACTGTAAAGCATGCATGCATGTATGTGAATACTAAAACAGGTAAAATTTCGTGTCCATTTATACAGTCCAATTAATGGCTGCATATAGATGAGCTTACTAAATTAATATTGTTAAACTTAATGAGCATGAGCTTACTGAATTAATATTGTTAAACTTAATGCAATTACTAATCCACATTAGCGTCTAAATTCCCAGTCTCACAATTATCCATAATATATGTTTAGCAGTTATGTTAGGTCTATTAATTAATATCTTATAAAATAAAATATCTATGTAAAAGTATTTTTTACTTTCTCCGTAATAGTTCATTGACGACAGCTGTGTGTGTGGATATAAACAATATTTATTCATTCAATTATGATATAAATCGAATATTTTCATCAAATATTCAATAAATAAAATGACAACGGGGTAAAAACGTTAGCTTTTCAAATAAGTTTCGTTTGAAACATTCGATGAATGAATCGTCATTTGAAATTTGCTGCCAACAATTATAATTTCACTAATAATAGCTTTGTAGTATAAATTAGATTTAGATTTCTAATTATTCGATTCTTAAAAAAAAGATTCAGATTTGATTGATATTTTTACAAACAGACAGCGAAACAGAGATTGGAATTTAAGTATAACCAAAAGTTCCATTTATACCGTTGTAATTATATGCGCTATTTAAATATTCAGTAACAATTTGTACTATGCTAACTATCATCACTGGAATAGTATTCAGAAGAAAATGAAAGAGACCTATCGCTACCATTTGAAACTGGCATAATACATATATAATAAATACAATAGATAAAAAATATTATAAAATAAATATAATGTTTCAAATATTACAATAATCGCTTGGATTATTAATTTATTTCATACATAATTCTAATATCAACATGCCATGACATATAATTGTTTGTTTTATGAATCAGATAAGATAACTTCATTTGACATATTACTTATTACCTTATTTTTACCTTGGATTGAAGTATTAATTATGTAAATAGTATTCAATATAATAGAGGTAACAAACACATCACTATTGTAAAACAAGTAGTATGCATAATTGGAATATAGTCATTTTAGCTTATATTTATTTCTGTCGTGTTACGTACGTAAATAATATAAACGTTAGAGTTTCTAAACCTTGCAGTAACTAATATTGTCAGTTGCTCGATATGTGATAGATTTTTTATTTTCTTCAAATAATTTCACGTCGAACACGTTACTGTATTATTATTAATTGCAAGTAAGTCTGTTGGTATAAATCAAAAGCTTTAGCATACAGTTTACATTCTGTTAATAGGCTTAATATCAAAACAGTTGCAGTATCTAATAAGTGGTTGTTATACATATTACAACCATCTATTAGAGATCGATCGATGTGCTTCATAACTTTTATGGCATTACATGTTCTTTAGTTTAGTAAGAATTTTGTGCTTTGAGTTATTATAACGGTCACGACGTTTCATTTGTCTCATACTAAATTTAATTTTTATTTAGTAATATACGGAAACTCAGAGCGAGCTTAACTCTTATTGTTATCTTATAATGTCTGTCTGTATAATGAAATCCTATAATAAATCACAGTATAGGATAGTAATTTCCGCCTTTTTAACTTGTTGGTTTTTCATTATAACTCTGGTATTAAATTGTAGATAGACAAAAAAAATATGCTTCAAATTATCCAAGCAGTTAAAGCAACTGAAAATAAGGTATGTATACATATACATAATTATACCACTACATGTGTTCTTATATATTACATCTACTATACTATATCTGCATGCAAATAAAACACGATTAAATCAAAACATTAATTTTATAATATAAATAATAATTATTAATATACTTCACAATATATTTTTACATTACACGGAGTGATTAAAAAGAAAAGCTAAAATCCTACTATTTTTAAAAAGACAGTATGTTTGACCGGTTGACTAACTGTCGCAAATTTAGTTGCAATCTAATGAAAGGTTAAATGTTCATTTATTATTTAGAACATAATAATTGTAAACAATATTGGAGTAGTAAAACCCAGTTGCAACGATTCATTATTATAGATTATTTATAAGTTTTTTTACAAATATTTCTGATTGCTTATTCAATAGCTCTTGCTATTGGCTACTTTGCTGTCAAAAAAAAAAACAGAAATATTTACGCTGGAAAAATTTTTGGACGACTTTCTTTTCACCCTTTTTTGGAACAATTTCGTTACTTGAGTGAATTATTTTTGTTATCGTCTTAACTTATCGAAAATATTAAAAAACAAAATAAGATTATCATACTAAACTATAATAAAATACAAAACTACACTAAGAATGATTAAAAGCAACTAAGTGACTGATTGAATGAAGTGACTACAGCTAGAGACGCAATAACATGAAGTGATTGTCATTTAAAGGTAACAGGATTACTCACACAACCCACTGCCTACAGGAAAATATAATTAAATAGAGCCAGATGCTACGTCACGGAGAGTCCACGCACAATGTATGTAATGTAAGTTTTTTGTTTTATCATTTATTTTACTATATGAAATAATTCATACTCCGTCTTTTGATTTGTTTGAAAAATATTTCAAATTAGCTTTGTACCATAAGTCTGTGGACTTGAGTGACATGTGTCTCTTTGTTTAAGAAAAATTTCATTGCGATTTTTATTTGATAAAAATTATAATACTACTTTTTTATTTTATACAAATAATGTATCTATAGTATTTTTAACACATGTAAAAAAAAATATTTTAGTTTTTACAACTTTTCCCATTTATAATATATTTCATAAACATGATAAAAGTAAAATAATATTCTGAACATCAATTTAAAACTATTATTCAAATACAAAGCAAATCCTAGCAAAATGTAAGATTATCGTACAAGAGAAAGTACCTACAAATTTATCAATAATTTAAGGAATGTATTACAGTCTGAAGCTGTAATTATATAAAGAACATAACATTAATATTTTTTAAGTATCGATTAGTGTAACTAAACGTGTATGTGTGTGTCTCCGGTAACATTTTGTTATCAGGGGGTGCGTGTCTTTTTGTGTTTTGATGTAGGCACCTAGAAGATAAAAACCGAACACAATCACTTTGAAAATGATATATTATAACTATTTCTACTCAATACTAAAAATATAAAACTTATATCTGACTACAAATATTTATTTGACAAAATACGACCATTTCTTTTATCTAGCGTATTTTTTAGTTTGTTCTGTATCGATCAAATGGTAGTAAAAATAAATCTAAATTCAATTCAATCAAATAATAACAGTTATTGTTGTGACACAATTGGATTTGGACCGTATGTATTATATTGAACATAATATATTACACGAGAACATAATATTATTGAACGTAGAGTTGTTAATTTCTATATTTCTCTCTATAACTCTGTTATAAAAATTTTTAATAATTTCATCAAATTTAAGCTATAAATAATTGTATAAGGGACAAGCAGGGAATATTCTGAGGAGAAATAAAGCGATGTCAGATATATTTGACAAAAAACCGGTAATAATATTAGTTACAATACAGAAAAAGAATGTCGGGTGACGGATCCTATGTGGATACTTTAAAATATGAGTTTTAGAGTATTACAAATAGTTTTTTTTTGTTGATCAAGTGTCTATTAATTATCCTTACCTTATACCACAATTGGGAAGCCAGATACATTATTTTTAACAACAACCTCGGATATTGCTTAGAACATTTTAATTTAATTTATTAATTCAAATTTATCCATAGATTTATTATTATTAATAATGGGTCTCGATAAAACTTACAATATTTGCTTTCTATTGTATTTAGGATTTCTCCATTAAAAAAAAATAATTTATACATAAATTCATTTGGTATAAACATTTCTTAAAGGAGTAATGTATATGTATAATAATTACAGTAAAATAATTTATTTTATTTATCTTTGAGTCTGGTGGAGCAACCGTATAGTATTAATGGTGATAATCGTTTTCGACTGGATATATATTATATTAAAATCAAATTTACGAGATGTTTGTTTTTTTGCGTAAAATATTGACGCTGCTGGTGTTTGAGAATGGAAATAAAATAAATATCAGTTTAGTTGAGAACTACAATGAAATACTTCATTAGGTACATCTTATTGTTTTTCGCATTCATCACTGCGACCGTTATATTTACTAAACACTATATTATAATATAATATTAATTAATTGCTTACAAAATATATACACAAATATTATTTATAAATGACTGTCAAACCGTTAAAACGTCTCCATTTATCATTTTATGTTTATTATAAATATAACATAATTGACATAAGGTTAATTATAATTATTTAGACGGTAGTTTAGAAAAATGCAAACTCGTAAAATTGACATCGTATCATACAGGTAAATGATTAAAAAATCTTTTCCCATCCTCACTGTCATCCACGTCCAGATCCATATCCTTATTATTAAATAATTAATTATTGATTTAAGACTATACCAAACATACTTTTATATATCCTAAAATATTATACAATATTAATTTAAAAGAAGTTTATTTTTTAAAATCAATTATAATAAAACATTTTTCTTACAAAAGTATTTCCGTCTTAATAATCAATGAAAATACTGTACTTAATTTAGGACTCTACCCCCACGCGCCACACTACACAATACGTTAAATATTTCTCAACTAAAATCAAAGACAGTAAATATAATAAAGATGAGGCACTTAAAAGCTTCCATTTACTTTTCAATTAAAAAATAAAAGTTTAAAATGATTTCTTGGGAATAAAAATTTAATAAATTTGTGTAGTATAATAAGTAACAGTAACTGCTATATTGTGTTAGCTACATTCACAACTGTAAAACGAGCTACGAGAATCAATCGTCTCATATTCAATTAATTAATTCGTCCTTGCATCCTTGAATATCTAGTGATCGGTTATGGATGGATGGATGGATGGATATATATATATATATATATATATATATATATATATATATATATATATATATAATATATATATATATTGTTGTTTTTGGAAAAATATTTTTATAACTGAAAATGTTATGTCATTTACGTTTCAAGTTTAAAAAATATATATTTAAAATGATCTAAAAAATACAGTGTAGCCGAATTTAATTATTAGTGTTTGTGCACTAAAAAAGAATAATAATAATAATAATTACAATAATACACTATCGGACACAGAATAATGAAAAAAGCAATCCTCATTTTTATCGAAATAACTGGATGTCTTCAACCTCATTATATAATATATTTCCCTTGTCGTATTGAATTAGTAAAAATAAGCAACAGTATAAATAAGATTGCACTTTTGATGTTTTATAAAATGAGCAAACAGGATACAACTGTAACAGCAATATTTACTTTTTCCTTAATTAGTATTTGATTAGAAATTAATAATATTAGGTCAATAAAGTTGTTGCGTAATAAATTCAATAACATGTATAAATAAATAAATAAATAAGCCTAAATAGAGCATTTGGCTTATGTTTTGAGTAATAGTTAAAAAAATATTTAAAAAAATTATAAACAGTACTGTCATTCGCATACGCGCATATTCTACTGTTAATACTGTTGTTACTGATACTTTTGTGTGATTTGATGACAGAAATAATGGTGAAACATTATTTCTGTCATTGAGCTTTGACATTGTCGGATAGTTGTCGGTGTGTTGCCTTGGTCGTCCAAAGTAGAATTTAAGGCCCAACGAATGCCCAAGAGATGGACTTTTTTGCCGTAGGGGCCAGAGATTAATTCTCTGTTTGCAATAGCAATTAGGACGAATGGAAAAAAATCTCATAGTGGTTTTAGAAAGCGCCCGGGGCTTATGCGTGTCGGGCTACGTAAACTGATCCTTTTTTTTGCAACAAATTTACCGCTGGAAAAATCTAAAGGCACGTATAGACGCGCCTTTAGTTTTTAGGATCTTTAGTAATTAGCCAAAGCTTGATGATGAGATGAGAAAATAAACCATTTTTTCATCTTTAATTGTAATAACACTGAATTAAACTGTAATAGAAATAACGTTACATGGACTTTTTATTACTTAAAAATCTTACAAATACTCCGCTTTTCAGGCTGTGTCCCAGCTATAATAATATAAACTTCAATTTGATTCGATTTAAACGCTGCCAGTTTCCAGGATGCACTCTCTTCGTCTAATATGATTTATCAGTATTTTGTATAGCATTTAAATGGACATGTAAACAAACAGAATTGCAGGTATTGGAGCAGCGAAAATCCCAAAGCTAAACATGAAAGGCCACTTCACTCTCCTAAGGTAACTGTATGGGCTGCAAATTCAGCAAAAGGAATCATCGGACCTTACTTTTTTGAAGATGCTCAAGGCCGTTCAGTTACTGTTAATACTGCCGAGTATGTCAAAATGTTACGGGAGTTTTTAGCACCGATGCTACTGGAATTTGCTGGCTATAATCGTAACACATGGTTTCAACAAGATGGAGCCACGTGTCACACATCGAACGAATCCTTGCCTTGCCTTGCCTTGTCCTTGCAGGACTCGCTTAGATGAGTGCAAAAACCGAAACGGTGGTCATTTAGACGAAATAATTTTTAAAAAATAAATAACAACTAATTAGCTTTCTCGTAAATAAACTATTTCTAAAATATGTTAAATGGTTTTTTTTATACGATTTTTTCAAATGTTAACTAATTCATGGCCCACCCTGTACTATTATTTACTACTAATGATAGTTACGAGTACAAATAGAAACTACTTATAAACTTCGTAACGTTTTTGGTTTTTGAAAAAGGTTTTTCTGTAAATTGTTAGTAGAATTAATTTAATTTTAGAGGACTTTGGGCCTTCGCTGATGGTAGCTTCTTTCGAAATACTGTAAAGCATGCATGTTGCATGTATGTGAATACTAAAACAGGTAAAAGTTGTGTCCTTTTATACAGTCCAATTAGTGACTGCATATAGACGAGCTTACTAAATTGATATTGTTAAACTTAATGAGCCTGAGCTTACTGAATTAACATTGTTAAACTTAATGCAATTACTAATCCACATTAGCGTCCTAATTCCCAGTCTCACAATTATCCATAATATATGTTTGGTTATGTTAGGTCTAATTATTATTATCTTATGAATTATGCTTATAAAATAAAATATTTATGTAATAGTATTTTTTTCTTTCTCCGTAATAGTTCATTGACGACTGTTGGGTCATGTGGATATAAACAATATTTATTCATTCAATTACGATATGAATCGAATATTTTCATCAAATATTAAATAAATAAAATGACAACGGGGTAAAAATGTTTGCTTTTTAAATAAGTTTCGTTTGATATATTTGAGAAATGAATCGTCATTTGAAATATTGCAGCCAACAATTATAATTTCACTAATAATAGCTTTGTAGTATAAATTAGATTTAGATTTCTAATTATTCAATTTAAAAAAAAATATTTAGATTTGACTGATAGTTTTACAAACAGCGAAACAAAGATCGGGATTAAAGTATAACCATAAATTCAATTTATAATGATATGCGCTTTTTAATATGCAGTAACAATTTGTACAGTGCTAACTAGTATCATTTGAAACTGGCATAAAACATATATAATAAATTCAATAATCAGTAATAAGTAATTCTAAACCGGCTAATGCAGACCGGTTGACTAACTGTCGCAAATTTGGTTGCAATCTAATGAAAGGTTAAATGTTCAATTATTATTTAGAACATAATGAATGTAAATAATATTGGAGAAGTAAAACCCAGTTGCAACGATTCATTATTATAGATTATTTATAAGTTAGTTTACAAATATATTGATTGCTAATTCAATAGCTCTTGCTATTATTGGCTACTTCAGAAAAAAAACTGTCAGAAAAAAACAGAAATATTTACGCTGGAAAATTGTTTGGACGACTTTCTTTTTACCCTTTTTTGGAATCATTTCGTTACCTGTATGTATTATTTTTGTTATCGTCTTTTCTTATCGAAAATATTAAACAACAAAATAAGGTTATCATATTAAACTATTATAATATACAAAACTACACTAAGAATGATTTAAAGCAACTAAGTGACTGATTGAGTGAAGTGACTATAGCTAGAGACGCAATAACATAAAGTGAAGTTGTCATTTAAGGGTAACAGGATTACTCACACAACCCACTGCCCACAAGAAAATATAATTAAATAGAGCCAGATGCTACGTCACGGAGAGTCCACGCACCATTACTTCCATTTGTCTTCAGAACTTATCAATTTATTTGTGACTTTTTATGCAATAAATTCTTTTCAAATGAATTCATACTCCGTCTTATAATTTGTTTGAAAAATATTTAATATTAGCTTTATGCCATATCTCTGTGGACTTGTGGACAATTGGGTAGCCAAATACATTATTTTTAAAAACAACCTCGGATATTGTTTAAAACATTTTAATTTAATTTATTAATTCATTTTTATCTAAATAACTGGATGTCTTCAACATTATTTTATTTTATATATATATATATATATATATATATATATATATATCCCTCGTCGTATTGAATTAATAAAAATAAGCAACATTATAAATAAGATTTCACTTTTGATGTTTAACAAAATGAGCCAACAGGATACAACTGTAACGGCAATATTTACTTTTTCCTTAATTAGTATTTGATTAGAAATTAATAACATTAGGTCAATAAAATTGTTGCGTAATAAATTCAATAACATGTAGCACTATATAATGTAGTAAATATTATAAACTTACATTAAAAAGACACCTCTTTACAGCAAATAATGGCAAATACTTGTTGTCGGTAAATAGTTGTAATATGATAAACAATGGTGACCCATGTTGTATCTGCTTGTTCTGCTTCATGAACGTACTACGTACTTTCCACCAAAGAAAATAATGTGAGCCAAAATAGAGCAAGCATTTGGCTTATGTTTTGAGTAATAGATAAAAAAATATTTAAAAAAATTATAAACAGTACTGTCATTCGCATACCAATATATGTTGAAAATAGATACTTTTGTGTGGTTTTATGGTGAAACATTATTTCTGCCATTGAGCTTTGACATTGCCGGATAGTTGTCGGTGTGTTGCCTTGGTCGTCCAAAGTCGAATTTAAGGCCCAACGAATGCCCAAGAGATCGACTTTTTTTGCCGTATGGGCCAGAGATTAATTCTCTGTTTGCAATAGCGATTAGGACGAACGGAAAAAATCCCATAGTGGTTTTAGAAAGCGCCCGGAACTTCTGCGTGTCGGGCTACGTAAACTGATCCTTTTTTTTCCAACAAATTTCCCGCTGGAAAAAACTAAAGGCACGTATAGAAGCGCCTTTAGTTTTTAGGATCTTTAGTAATTAACGCATTAACCAAAGCTTGATGATGAGATGAGAAAATGAACCATTTTTTCATCTTTAACTGTAATAACACTGAATTAAATAGAAATAACCTTATATGGACTTTTTATTACTTAAAAATCTTACAAATACTCCGCTCTTCAGACTGTGTCCCAACTATAACAACATAAACCTCAATTTGATTCGATTTAAACGCTGCCAGTTTCCAGGATGCACTCTCTTCGTCTAGTATAATTTAGCAGTATTTTGTATTACAGTTTTCAAATAAAAAAACTTATTTTCTTATAAACTTTTATAGATGTGTAAACGGTATGATTTTTACAATATTAATAAGTTTTTGGAAGATGATGCAAATAAACGACATTAGTCTCAATAGGTAAAACTAATTATCTTTAAATTTATAATCTCATAGCAGTTGTTATTTCTTTATCGTCGATATGCAATCTTCTGTCAAAAGTATATTCAATATTTTTTTAAGTGCCTAGTCGAAGTATAAATAAAAACTAGAATCGGTCGCTCTGTATGTCAGAAGTGAAAATTATTAGTTTTACAAACTTGTAATATTATTTTGTTTATAAATATTTTTTATTCTTAAAATTATTTCAATAAAAAAAGCGATATTATAGGCTAACAATAACTAAAATAAGTATTAATATATGATGTATAGATATATTTATATGTAGCTTAGATTAAGTTCTAGGTTAACACTATAATATTGTAGAATACTTAGTGCATCAAAGGAATTTTCCACAATAATTCACGATTAGTTTACGACTAACGTATATAGACATAATAAATATATAGATTTTTCCAATTTTATCTTTAGTAGTATAAAAATCTGTTTAAAATATATTAAAAAAATATTATCTATATCTTTATATTATTATAAAGTATATTATATATATCTTAGACCTTCCGTTTCTTAGTTTTAAACCTAAAATAAAAAGTTTATTCTTAAATAAATCTTATTATAACGTTCAAGAGTTTTTAGTGGATCGAAATATGTGGAACTCAAGTTGTTGAATCATTTGCAGGATTTATATTATAATGTACATCACCTAAGATTGTTATTTTTCTTTTGAAAAGAGCAACTGTTGAGTTTCTGGCCGGCTCTTCTCAACAGAGCAGCATTCTAAGCCGCTGGTAGCTCACTTACGGACTGACTACACTGACCTTTTTTTGTATTGTAATAATTGACGATTTAAAAGTGGGTGTAAATGCCTACTTGAATAAAGATATTTTGAATTTCAATTTTAATTTGAATTCACATGTAACTTTATAGGAAATAGAATAGAACGGTTTTCCCATTGCAATGAAACTCGTTGGTAAATATAATAACTATAATCAATCAAAAATAATTATTTTTAATGACATGCAAAAAGCATTTAAAAGTATAGGCATGTTTATATTAATATATTATGATTAAGATTGTAAAATGTTGTGATTTTTCAATAAAAAACGAAAAAGAAAACGGAATAGTGCTCTTCTTGGAATAAAAACTATCCAACTGAAATCTCATGTCTTTCATCTCGTCCATTCTTTGTAATTTATATATTTATATATGATTGTTATTACATTAGCTAAATACTTGCTAAATCTTTTTAAAAAACATTCCGGCTAAAAAATTATGACGAATGTATCTATTAGAAGTTCATATAAGACTTGAAAAGCGTTTGTATCCATTTAAACATCTATCCAATGGTTCAGAATTAATGCGTTTTATTATCATTTGTTTCTGTTTCAACTGTTTTATTAAAAAAAAGAAAAAATAAGGCTAGATTATATCATTTGTTGTTTGGAACGATGCTTTGTGTATGATGATGAGGATACAGAGGAATACAGGAAGTGTAAATAGATATATAAAAATATTTATAGAAAAAACAACTTTTAATAATGCTGAAATAAAATTTACAATTGAATAATGTGCTTTTGTAAATTGATATGATGAAAGATGACTTTTCAACGGTTCGTCCGTAATATTGTAAATAATAACTTTAATAATATTTTAGTAGACATCGAATAATATTATAAATTTTACCTTTTGAGCATTTAATTTATATTTTATATGTTGTGTCGTCCACGTCACTTAACAGTATTGTAATTTAACTGATTGTTGAGAATAGTATGTGATAAAAAATGTACTTCTTAAATAGATATTTGATTAGTTACAATTTTATTATTTTTTAAGTAGGTAGCTTGTAACTCGTAAATTTGTTGATTAAATTAAACATATTAATCCACTAGCCGTTGTGGTTGCCAGTAGGTATAGTTAATTCATTTTTCAAATTTGCACTACTTTCCTATATTTTAAACAATAATAAAATTATAAGGTAAAAAGCCGAATCTCATCAGTTTTCATAGGTTATATGTCTGGAAAAATGGTTGAATCCAACGAAGAGATTCGGTACATTTTTAAGTTTTACTTTAAAAATCTGCTACAATTATGTTTTTTATGTTTTTAATGCAGTATCAATAGGAGTAGCAAAAAATTAGTTTAAGTCAGGAAATTTAGATGTCGAAGATGCATCTCATTCTGGGCGCCCAGTTACTGATAAACTTGATGATAATCTTGAAAAAGTGGAACAAGATTGACATGTAAATTGTTAATTAGAATTTACATTAAAACAAAAAAGCTCAATATATTGGTGCCACGTGAACTTACTGAAAGAAACATAATGGACCGTGTATTCATTTGCGATTCTCTCTTACGACCTAATGAAATTGAACCATTTTGTCTGTAATGTCTGTACAGACTATCGCGAAAATCGTTTTGACATTAATACACGCAATAAGATTTTTTTCTGTTTTAAATTTCATTTACTTATCTACATGAATATTAAAAAGAGGGAAGTTTAATATTTGATATATATAATGCAATCCACGAAGACGCGCCGCACCAATTTTTGATTGAGGGGATCGCGGGGTACGGGGAGTTTGTTGACTCGTCACGAAAGTTGCTCTTATTTATATTTTTTTTAATGTCGAAAAAATATCAGCGTGTTGTTCTTAAAAGCCAGGTATGCAAATTATTGTTTAGTAGTTTGTAGTTACTAAAAACACATGAAAAAAGCAAAGTAATTTAGGTTTGAAATTAGCAAATTTTATAATCCGTCATCATTGGAAACTGTTTTTGCTGTAATAACAATAATAATAATTTGGTTTAAAATTTACCTATTTCATTATATCGTTAGTGATGCATTGAATACTCTTCGATGACGCAATATAAAATAATAATACAGTCGATAAACAAACAATGTAACTACTGTATTTGCGGTAACGACCACTGGAGTTATTTAGCAATGGTAAACTGAATTCATCTAATTTGCTCTGTTTGCTTCTCTATAGCAATTTAATAACTTCCTAGTTCACTAGTCTTGGAAAATCGTAAACTCTTATGTGATGGTCTTGGATTATTGATTATTGATTAATTAACAGATGTTCTGTCTCTTCAACTTAACGTAAACAAAGAAGCTTTATCACCACGGCGGGAACGCTTTTACGTTCAGTCAATAGAAGATATTTAATATCAAAAGCTTTTACAACATATTATTTTATATATTTGTAGTTTTATTCCTTGCATATTTAAAAAATCAAATCTTTATTTTAATTCACTTACTTAGTTACTTTAAAATTGAGTTAAGATGGTATGTTTACAGAATAGTTTAGTATTCGGTTCAGATTTACTTTAATAAAATGTTACATTTATTATTTACCTCTTTCAAACAGATTACAATTGAATTTGACTGATTATTTGATTAGTAATTATAATGGATTGAAACTTTATTAATCACTGCTAGTATATAAAAAAAAAGAAATCTTAAGTTTATACCATTATTAACATTTTATTAATATGCATAATGAATTATATATACCGGTGTTACATTTTATTATTTAAAAATTGAAAACGCCTTGAACGGGCGTTCAGTAGTTGACCAGGCTCCTTTAAACATTTACCTCAATTTAAATTAATTAACGGAATTTCAATTTTGATGTTGACATGACGCGTTACAACACATTAAATTTTAAGTATCAGAGTATATATGAGATATATTTTCTTATCCGAAATATTAATCCTATTGTAAACTTAAGTACGTCAATAAAGAATTTTAAGACATTTACATTATATTATATATATTATATTTAGTTAACAAATGTTGTAGCAAAAATAACGTTAGTGGTATATAGGTGAAAATTTATATATTTAATTAAATAATATAATAATAATTCTATAGGATATCAACAGGCATTAGCTCCTTTCATATGATACAAGTTATTATTACAATAAAACACATTTTTTTATATAAATCCTTCAACATAAACTCTTCAGTACACTTCAGCGATAACTATCAAATACATAAACATCGTGTGTTATTGATGTCTTAAATTTTTTTTAAATGTCTTTTGTTGTCATTTGTATTGTGTTTACGATACCATAAAACCATTCCATATAAAATAGTTTTCATAATAACAATAAAATCTTATTGTAATATATAACATATTATATTGATAAATAGTTCATTTCGTAGCCATCCCTTTGTACAATAATTTACTTTTAATAGTTTATTACAGGATTCTTTTATATTATTTACTTATAAGGTGTACTCATTTTTTTTATTAGCATCACTGAAACGTTTGTTAATTTATAATTTGTAAAATACAATTTACAAGTTTTACGGAACAAAATATATAATGTGCTGACGCTGGAAAGACAGATGACTGCTGGAAAGACAGCCGAGGGTGACGGCCGAATTTCGTTTAAATCTAAAAGTCCGAAAAAGAAAAATACCCCTGGGACAGTCCGAGTGGGGGGGCGGAAGAACTGTCCGTCGGTTGATAATAACGGCGACAACGGTGTGAAAACGGAATTGAAATGCCTTACGTGCGGGAAAATTTACAAAAGACGAGCCTGGTTTATTAAACATCTCAAAACACACGATGGTGCTGAAGCGCGGCAATCGCCGCTAATATCTTCAGTTTTCACTTCGGATAGAGTTTACCCTCATACATCCCATGGTGAACCATTGAATGCGAATCACCAGGAGTCCATAACCATCCGGACGCGTCTTAGCATTCCCACTATTAAACAATCGACATGGAAAATACACGACCAAAATATAGCGGACCTGTTAGAGCACCCGGGCTCAAACCAGGTACTCGACGCGCAAGTAGAGACTCTACAAAATACTATTTTTGACTACTTCAATGAGCACTATCCACCTTCCAATCGTTATGCTCACAAGTATAAAGAAAACGGTTTTAAATTGAAAATGAGAAGGAAAAAAAGAGACCTCATAAAGAAACTTCGTAGGGCCAAAGCCATGGGCGACAACCAACTTAGTCACCAACTGTCTAGGGCATTAAGGTCAATTCTTAAATTAATACAAGGCATATCACAACAAATAACAAAAAACCGTGATAGCTTTGACCGGGCAAAACACGAAGTAGACTTTGATAAAAATCCTTTTAAGTACTCTAAAAACATTTTCAAAGACGAAAAAGGTAAACTCCTCTTGACCAACGAGCAAATTTTTGATTATTATAAAAGCACATACGAAGTGCCTATAAATCAAAGGCTGTATGGGGATCCCAACGATCGAAAACCTGAGAGTCCATCCATAGATTTTCATGCCAACCCACCAACTTTGGAGGAAATCAATAAAATAATTAAAAAGAAACCATCTAAGTCAGCACCAGGTCCGGATGGTATCCCTTATATAGTTTATAAAAAATGTCCGTCGATTCATAAACATCTATTGAATATATTCGATAAAATCTGGTCAAGAGGACAAACACCGGTAACATTCGGAAATGCTCTTTTTGTCCTCATTCCCAAAAGCGATAATGTCTCGGATCCTAGGGACACTAGACCGATAGCTCTAACAAATACAATATCAAAAATATTTTTTTCTTTTTTACAAACAAAAATGACGCAATTCATGATAAATAATAAATATTTCGGGCCTTATCACCAGAAAGGGTTTTTGCCTGGCATTTCTGGATGCCTCGAACATAACACGTTACTATCGGAAAGCCTTAAAGATGCCAGAAATAGCGAAAGACAAGTAACGGTATGTTGGATAGACTTAGAGAACGCTTTCGGGTCGGTACGACATGAACTGATGATGTTCGCTCTAAGGTGGTATAACTTTCCAACGTTAGTAAGTGACATGATTGCATCATATTATTCAAAATTAAAATTTTCCATAATTACAAATGAAAATCATTCCAAACCATTAAATTACAACATAGGTTTATTTCAAGGTTGTTGTATTTCTCCAATTATATTTAACATAGTGATCAATATTTTAATAGATAAATTAATTAAAAACGGAAAGAAATGGGGTTATCGGTTTAAGTTTAACAATAAATACACAGAATCCATACTAGCATTCGCAGACGATCTCGCGATACTGACACGTAATCCAAAACAATGTCAGCTACTTTTAAATGTTGTGGAGGATTTCTGTGCTTGGACGGACGGATTGAGGTCAAAACCCAATAAATGCTACAGTCTGTGTCTGGGTAGGCGGAACACCAGATATACCTCTTACGATCCGGGTCTTATAATAGGCGGTAAGTGCGTTACTACTATTACCGACGCAGCTCCGTTCAAATTCTTAGGCAAAAAAATCGATTACCAAGGGCGTACTCCATCTTTAGATATAATAGTCGATAGCTTTTTGAATGATCTTAAAAAGGTAGACAATCAGCCAATAAGTAACATTAAAAAGGCTTGGATATATGATAATTATTTAACATCACGTTTAAATTGGCCTTTCCTCGTTTACGATATTAATAAGACCCTTTTGTTAAAGTTAGATGCAAGCGTCATAAGGACATTGAAGTCGTGACTCGGGCTAGCGCATCCAGCGGACTCTTCTACCTTATTTAGAGACCGACACAATTTTGGGTTAAAATTAAAGAAACCATCGGAACTCTGTAAACACCTAAGAGTGACCAAGAGACATATCATCTCAAAGTCGAATGATGATACTGTAACATCTCTCCCAAAAGATAAAATTGCCGCAGATCTGGAGTCACGACTTCAATTCCATAAACAATTTATGATAGGTGCTCAAACAAATAAAGCAGGGCTAGGATCAAGTAGTCACCACGTCGCGTCGCCACGATAAAGTATTAGAAATCGTACGAGAAGCGGTTAGTCTCTCTGTAGCAAGAGCGCAGAAGGGTATAACAACCACCAAAATATCAGTAGAGATTGTAAAGGCAGGTTCGTCCAAAAAACGAAAACTAAAACCTTATTCCATCTTGGACGCGTCTCCTGATTGGACTCTCATGATGGACACGTATGAAAGGCAATACAAAATCCCCGGGGATGTTTGTGTTTCGTCATCTAGGCCGGACTTATTCCTGTACTCAAAACAACTAAGGCGCGTTATACTTGTGGAGCTTACTGTACCCTGGGAAACAAACATACCCAAAGATCATACATTTAAGCTTAACAAGTATTACGAACTATGTAACGAACTGATCAGGAATAAATTTATAGTTAATTTGTACGCTGTAGAAGTAGGAGCGAGAGGTATAACGGCAAAATCTCTCTACAACTTATTTAAGGATCTCGGCCTTTCTAGAACGATCATCAGTTCATTTCTGGAACGTATTTCAAAGGCGGCTTTAGTAGGTTCTTACGATATTTGGTTAGGTAGGGAGAGGAGCGTAAACAGTGAAGGTGAGCGTGTATGCGCATAGTAAAGGGGCCCCTTAAACCTACATCTGGGTCGCAAGTCCCAGGCATTGTTTGCGCTCCTCTTCTTGCAACGCGATGGGCCCGGCACCCGCACGGTGAATCCATGGAATGCTAAGAAGCTTCGTCTCAATTCATATATTAAATAGAAATTTTGATTGAATATTATATAGTCAAATTCAAATACAATTATAAAACACGAAAGAGCCCAGCATTTAATTACCGTTTAATTAATTGAGTACAATAGGTCGTGTAGTTATACCTGACATAAATATGTCGAGACATGTTCTTAATTAAAATATAAAAGAAAAATTAATTTGCGACCCTCCATTTCGGGCCCATTTTATTTACATTGATTGTATATTAAAAGATTTTACAATAATTTCTATTCAAAGAAATGAAGTAAACAACATGTTACACTTCTGTTTTTGACAAAAGTATCTTACTTAATTAATATAATCCACAGAAAACACATATTTATTAATTTTTATTTTATTTATATATTTTCCACTTTGAATTCATACCACTGATCACTTGTGTACGTCAAATGGAAGTGACAGGAGGGCCTATTTTGATATCATATGTATTAAAATAAGCCCTTCTGTAAAAACACTTTCCAACTTAAAATAAGGCTTCGAGGGTTCCAAACGCGCCCTGGTCTGAGAAGAACCACACAATAGTGTCAAAATGAGAATTTCGAGATTGTACTTCGTTAAAGAGAGAAAGAAAAATATTTTAACATTTTATAAAGATTAATTTTAAATATATATACAAAATCCTATTGAATATGACATTTTATATAAAATTATGCACAAGTAGGAAACATTTTAAAAAGTCTCTTCAATATAAATAATGTAAAATTTTCATGAAGACTTTTATAACGTCCTAGAGGTATACAATATATTACATAACATTTTGTTATCTTAGTCCAGCATAATTAACTTAATATGTTTTTAAATAAAAATAAAAAATTATACTTATTTTTCTTATTACGTCAATCTTCAACAAGCAACGGTGTAGTAAACTTTTAACTCTGTTACTGTCGGCAAAGAAACGTTCTAGTGAAAGCATCTCTTATGATTTCATTATTATTATAAAAAACATTTGGTTGAACTTGTTAAATTTAAATTCCACCTATACAAAATGATTTTAATGCAAAAATGAGAACCGAAGGCCTAACTTATCTTTTATTTTACATAACACTGAAAAGTTATTACGCTGAACAAAAACTTTATACATAAAACAGTCCTTAATGGACTTTGGTCAAGTAAATATCGTACTTGCTGAATTAAAAAAAAAAGTGAAAGAAAATTCATTTAAATATTTCCTAATCGTAATAAACATAAAAAATATCAGGTCTTAAAAACAATTATTGAAGAACAAAATATAATATCAGATCTTGTCAATTTAAATGACACGACAGAAATATAACGACTCGATTTTATGATAGCTTTTAAAAATACCAAATTGACTTTTTAGATAAAGAAACAAATTGAGCTTTAACATTCCACAGTCCAATTAATTTTTTAATAATTTTTACTTTAAATCTCTCGCTACAGTATTAATGTATGAATTGGAAACAAATACATTGTTCAAAATAAAACAAAATGAAATACCAGAGAAATTCAACCGTCAATTTATCCTTAGTTATTGATCTTTGTAATTGATAGTCAAAGACTTTTGTTTAATCTCTAAAACATTTTTAGATTTAAAAATTTGAATAATATCTTGTAAAATATTCTAACCTCATATATTTTATTATAATCAGTTTTGTTATTATTTTTATCTCTTAAATTATTATTATATTTATTATAAGAAATGAAGGCGATTGGACTAGACGAAAATATACAAAGACAAGTACGAAAACAATTACACACAAACACACCACTAGCAATTAGAAAATTCATACAGTATTCAATAATTTCCACAAAGGCACAGGAAAACGGATAAAATAACTCATTCAGCTTTAGCATGTATACAGAACGAGTGATTTGAAATACTACAAAGATCGTAATAACGTTTAAACTTCATCACAATTACAGTTTTAACGGCAGTATTGCAACTAGCTTATATTAGAGTGGCCTCTTCATACATTAAACAAAAAGAAGACCAAAACAAATGTGTACACAACGAAAATGATTTATTTTGAGCGAAGACGACATATTTTTACCTGTCACCATCATCACCACTTGGTAAAATTGAGAAGTGTCCTTCAAATTAATTTGAAGAGAAGTAACTACAAGAAGTTTCTTATCGTAATTTTTAACTTTTTTAAAATATCGTTTGCTCTCTCGAGAACACTTACATTAACTTACACTCAATTGACGGTTAAATGGAGTAAAATAAAAATACAGCCTTACGCCCCTCTACGCGTAATCGATTTTTTTTATCATTTGCATTGTGAGCTAGAACTATTTTTTATCAAAAGTATTTGCTAAGTAACATTAGAGAAAATAAATAACAGGAAACATTTATATTTATTATTGATCACTCCCAATTTTATCGAGGTTAAGTTGCTCTTGCTGTCCAGGTGACCACGAATCCGACAGTCACTCGACTCGACATTTCGAGTAGTATGATACTTGGCGTGGCATTGAGAGGAGTGCTCCCGTAGAGCAGAGATATGACAAATGATTTTATAGTTAACGCTCAAACTTGGATTTTTCCGGATAACAATGGGTGTTGGAAATATTAAACAAGGTGGAGGATAGCATACATCTTTGGGGTACACTGGCGTTCACGGGCTTAAAAACCGAGCAAAAACTGTCCAGAATGACCTGTATGATCCGCCCAAAGAGTACTCTGGTGTTCTACACACCTAAACTCTAGGGATCTCTATCATAGAAAACTTTGAAAGAAGCTCCTTGTGTCATACACGATCGAAGGATTTCGCTATATCCAGACTAACTGCCAGACCGTCTCCTTTGTTTCTTTAACTGCTACCCAACGGAGCGTTAGAAAAAATCTCCATCTCGTTAGAAAAAAGGCTCCAGAGCCTCAGTTATAGATTAAGGATTCGCTTAGTGGCTAATTCATTAGGCCAAGATTCATACGTTTGCCATTTGCCAGCTGATGCAGCTTTGACAAACCTAAGCTGCGATGTGTTAAGTGGTAGTAAGACTGCTTACCAAGCTCTGTATGACTGCTTACCTTACCGACTGCTCGGTACTATTTGGTACTAATACGTTACGTACTGCTGTACGGTATAAGAGTGTCTATCTTAACCAACGGGGAGAGACCATTTACCAGAGCAAAGAACTACGGCATATATGTTTAATGTGATCTGTGAAGCGATTTTTGATTTATAGAAAGACTAACACACAGAAAAACACCGATTAAAGTGAAAGAGATTGTTTATCCAAGACATTAAAAAAATCAAATGTTCAGACAGAACCAATACATCTATGTAGTAGTATATATATATAGATAACTTATGGCGACGAAATGAAATATGACAAATAAAATGATTTACATAAGTGTTGTTTGCCGTTAAATTGTTAAAAACTTTATCTTTAGAGTTTGCAGTCTTTGATATTGTTAAGGCAGACATACAGTGTAAGTCAAATATTTGTTATAAGTTACTTTTTTAATTAAATAGTACAGCTCTTAAATTTCAAACGAATAAGATAGTTTTAGTTGAAGTTATTTAATCACCTAAGATGTAATGAAACAGCTTATCAGAAAAAAATATATTAGACAACATATCTCATTTTCTAATTAATCTTAGCATAGGCTACAACAAGTGATATTTAGTCCTTTGGCACGGTTCGTATGTATGTTAGAAATTCGAAGTAACAATAATAATTTAATAAGAACTTACTGTTATGCGTAAAATTTATGTTTAATACGGTTAATAGACAATTTTACAAATTCAAACATTAATTTAGGTTGTGGTATCTTATAAAAATTATGATATATACAATACTTAATTCATAATGGCTGGTAACTAACTACACACAGTACAGTTTATAAATGAGGTTATGGAAAAATATTATATTTTAAACAAGTGAGTACCCAACTATACTAATGTTGAATCCAAGGCTGCCTCATTACGAAATAAGGCGGTGAAAGTTAAATAATTAACATTAAACACGAGTGTTTCGGGATGGATGTCAATTCGCTCGAAATTTATTTTAACACACAACTTACCAAAGCAATCTTAATTTATAATGTGCCGCAGTTATACTTAAACAGCTAGTTTTCTTTATTGTTGTGATAATGTAGAAAAATTACAAAGTGTTAAAACATACCTTATTTACGTTCTTAGAATAAGAAAATAATATTGACAGAGCTCGTAGAGCATATGTTACCTATTAAAAGAAATACATCAGAATTTAGGAAAGTAAAAATTAAAAAAGAAATAAATATGTGTGTAAGTTGAATATATATATTAATATTTTAACATTTGGATACTATATCACGTATTGATTTCGTTATTTGTATTAATTTAAATTAAACAAAAAAAATATTAATGGTTTGGGAAATATTTCATTTTATACACTTGTATACGAAATTAAACATTTTATAAGATTATACATACACAACACTAAGTTTTTATGTTGTTAGCATTTCCAACTTTGTGAGATATAATTTCTTAACTTTATTTACACATATATTTATATCAAATGGTAAAGCTATTATATTAAATAAATATCTGAAACAGTCAATTTACGATTACTATACTAGTACTATTCAGTTCCAGATTACAAAAAATCCATGATAAATTAGAATAGTCCATATTTTTCTGTTCACTTTCACAATATAAATTAAGATGGATTAAAATACATCCTGATTATTGTTTCGATATAAAATCAAGTGTCAGTTTTAGTAATTGAGCGAAGCGAGCGGAGCACTGTACTAAAGACTTTTTCACTTTCTTTGTCACGAATAGGCTCGAAAAATACATGACAAAAAGACACACATTAGGTGAAAAATTTTGAAAATTGTCATATCGTTAAGGAATAATCGTCAAAAAACTGATATTCCACCTCCACGTGGTCTCCCCTGGATAACGCTAAGCGCCTGCATTGGTTCAATCCTAATTGTCGTGTTTAGTTAGGTTAGGTCTAATGGTGATTGTGAGGCTTGATGGTGATCATGGCGCCGCCTAATCTGAAAACACCTACATTACCGACAATGTCCACAACGATGAGTCATTACACTGGGCTCGCTTCGCTCACTATGCAAACGGCACCCGAGATTTCGCGAACGCAGCGAGTCGAAATTGAGGGTCTGTTGACGCTCCTAGTCACATCAAGGACAAAACAATTGACTGTCTAATTGACTCACTGTTAATATGTGACAAGATTATTTACAAAATCCTACAAAAAATAATAAAATTCAGATATTCTACATCATGAAGAGCAATGTTATACTTACTTGTGACCTCTTCTCTTATATAACTATCACGATATTATTATTACATAACTTATATTACATTCCTTAAAATATCAAGTCTTTGACGGCAACTTCCGGCATTTTACAAGTCTCAAGGCAAAAAGTTGAAAATGCACTTGAAGTACTTCTTCACTTGGAGTTCTTGAATATGATTGTTGATAAACTTTCCAGACGTTAAAAATATAAGTTCAATTACTTCATATATACAAACACTCTGTTTGTAAAACTTTCTGCCGTGGCCATGTTACTTTACGTGATTCAAAGATTATTGTTTGTTTGTTTCACTTTTAACAAAGTAAAAAGTAATATTAGAAAACTTCTGAATAAAATAAGTAAGTTTGTAATACAGTGTCAAAGTTAAACATTTATTTAGAAATTATCTATAAAGATTTTTAAGCTTATTCAGTTTTCAAATCAATATTAAATGAATGTGCGATCTCTGCAATAACATTCCGTCGCTGTACATCCAATTCAACGTATCAATAAGTTGGCAATTACTTTATTGAGATAAGTCATAGTATTTTTTACCTTAAGTACTAATACAAAACTGTCAATTTGCCTAAAAATTAATAAAATCGATGGAAGAATAACAATAATATACGAAAAACGTTTATTATTTTTGTAAAGAGCTAAGAAACAAAACTTTAATATTATTTTCAAGAATCAAATGATTAAATAAAAACATAATTTTGGCACTATATCAAAAAGTCAAGCGCAAATTCTAAATGTTCATAATTATGTAGGCATGTAACACAAGAGAGGCGTTCCCAAGCCACAGTCAGATATAAACATTTAATATATTTTAGCATGCGAGAGAAAATATTACATGTGACAAATATTACGTACTAATTTAATTTTTATCGTAATTTAAATATCTAGTCACACATTCTAACTTTTACAATGTTTGTCGATCACCTTGTCTGAAGACATTGGATTAATTAATTATCTCTGACAGATAATTCCAAAGACAAATAGTTTGTCATTTCGTATTATTTTTAAAATTTGATGTTGTCATTACTTTATGTTCCTCGAAATCTCAAAGAAAATATAATATTTTATTATATAGGTTCAGTGTTTTTAAAAAGTCTAAAATTATGTATATATATAAAGTGCACACTCGTTGCTGAATATTAGTTAAAAGTAACTCGCTTCCTTATCTTATTGATATATTCAGTATTATATTAAAATGTTACCAATTAACAATGCTTATTTGTTTCCAAAAAATCTCAGTTCTTTAGTTTAATATTACTAAATTAATTATTTTCTTTTGTGATTATTTTCAATATACTTCGAAAGCACTTCCGATATTCAAATTTAAAATTAGCCTCTAGTGAGTGTGGTTGTAATTAGTGTTCTTACTAACACAAGCCCTGCAGTCTTTGACCTAATTGTACTCGGCAGACATACAGCGTCCTTCGTGTCCAGTACAACGACACGTTCAGGGTTCTGATGGGGCTGCCGCGGCAGTGCAGTGCCTTAGGCATGTTTGCGGAGGCGCACACGAAGAAACAGTGTGCCTCCATGTTAGCCCGACTCCGCGGTTCCTCCTCCAGAATTCTGGAGTGTGCTTGTTAATCGGTGGGATTCTCCCCTGATGCATCGGTGGGTTCGGTTGCATAACGGACCAAATTGTAGTACGGTGTGTATAAAAATAATGATTTCATATTTTTTACCTTTTAATTGTACTATCACTAGTTAATAAGAAATATTGTTACTAACACTAAATGGGCCGGTCCTGAAAATAAACATATATTATTATTATTATTATTATTATTATTATAAGGCATTGGTCCTTATGTCCTTATCATTCATGTGTATTATTGCAGGGTTGATTAAATATTATGGATACACTATAACTCGTACTTGCGGGCACTTGCTGTGCAGTTTAAAAATTCATTTGAATGATAAGGATCGTAAGTAATTTGAATTCTTACTATAAATTAGGAGGTGTTTGTTCTTTAGCTTTCATAACTTTTTTATTAACAAAACATTACTGGTGTTGGAAGAGATTGAAGAAAACAGACAATAGCAAAAGACCATCCTCTTCGTACGATCTATGATCTAAGATACTGCACCCTGCTTCATGATTGGTCCCAAGCACTATTAAAATTTTATATTAATGCATTCCAAATGACTCTGCCAGATCAAAGTAACTTACTAAGATGGGGCAAAGCCACAAAAAAAATTTGAAACATCTGTTGTTTACTGTTTGAGTTTGTTTGTGTTTCGTCATCTAGGCCGGACTTATTCCTGTAATCAAAACAACTAAGGCGCGTTATACTTGTGGAGCTTACTGTACCCTGGGAAACAAACATACCCAAAGATCATACATTTAAGCTTAACAAGTATTACGAACTATGTAACGAACTGATCAGGAATAAATTTATAGTTAATTTGTACGCTGTAGAAGTAGGAGCGAGAGGTATAACAGCAAAATCTCTCTACAACTTATTTAAGGATCTCGGCCTTTCTAGAACGATCATCAGTTCATTTCTGGAACGTATTTCAAAGGCGGCTTTAGTAGGTTCTTACGATATTCGGTTAGGTAGGGAGAGAAGCGTAAACAGTGAAGGTGAGCGTGTATGCGCATAGTAAAGGGGCCCCTTAAACCTACATCTGGGTCGCCAATCCCAGGCATTGTTTGCGCTCCTCTTCTTGCAACGCGATGGGCCTGGCACCCGCACAGTGAATCCATGGAATACTAAGAAGCTTCGTCTCTGAACCGGAGCAAGTTTTTTATTAGCTTTAAAATATTATATATTTCCTTTATATAGATATTACATTGTTCAGTAGTACTATTGAATTTAATGACAGAAACCGGAGCAACATTTTAATGATCATTTGTTTTCTTTAAACTTCAGCTCGTTAGCACTCAAAGCTTTGCATACTCATTAAAATAATGATTTCACTCATCAAACTACTAAATGATAGATTAATAGCTAGTCCCCTAAATAGATTCTTATAATAATAGTTAAACATTTAAATATTTTTAAAATGTCTATAAATAAAACAAAGTTTTTGGAAGATTTTATGGTATTTAGAATAAGATATTTTCAATGACATCTCTACGTTTTTATTACCAACTATGTCATTGAATCCAATCTAAGTCAAGTACAAATATAAAATTTATAAAAAACCTGAATACTTAAATAAAATCAAGGAATCGTTCCGGAGAATTACTCGTTATACAAAACAAAGAATTTAATTATAATTCAATAAAGGGAGTATTTTGATCCTTAGAAATAAAAACCTTCATTTATTTTCTAAAAAAATGTTTTTTCTCCTCTTCTGGAATGGTTTTTTTTTTTCGATTTTGTCGTTCTTTTTATTTTGTGTTTTTTGTTTTTTTTTTTAATGCATATTAACATATATACATATTATATGAACATTATCTTTACACAGATATGGATTTGTAATATATATAGAAAACAGTGGTTTAATGGTTTGAGTGTGATTTTATAAGTAAGATCAATGTAAATGTAGGAAGAAATAAAATAATATTGTACATATTACGTTTGTTTCGGAGGATGTTAAAGACACATACTTAAAAATAATTAATTTTAAAATTAATTCTAAACAACGCCGAATTCAGGTCGCGACACTAATGTGTGAAATTAATTTTAATTACATCGTTTTACTTCAACAGCAACAGTATTGCACGCTGAAATACCAAAACTTGACTCATTCTAATGAGCGGTAAAATGATCAAGAACATTACAGCATAACATATTTTGAATATAGTATTAAAATTATAAGTGTTGAGTTATCTGTGTTGTTTTGATTGTTTGCAACTCTAATGTATAAATCTATAAAGTAATGTTAATAAAGTTCACAATTTTATGCACAGTTGATATATCCCTTAATATGTTTATACGGAAATAATATTATTTGCTTTCTCTAAACTACAATGTCCACGAAATACTCGAACGTTTGTTGCATCACAGCGAAATTAGTAGTAGTATGTTGCCACAAGATTTCAGGACAAATGATATAAAATTATATATATTATTGTTTAGAGATTTTTTTTAGAATAAAAAGAATAAATCCAAAATAAACTAGAAAGTTAATTATAACTTTTCAGGGAACATATTTTGATAAACAAAAATAATTTGTAATGATTGGGTTTAGAGATAAATAATTTTTTAAGTAGGTTAACCTAAATGTATTGTATATTGTAGTGGTTCCTATTTTGTTACTCTCAGATTAAGATAATTATATAAGACCAACTACAAATAGTTTGTAATAAACTTGTTCCTATTTAACGTTTCTATATATAATCTGTACCCTACATCCGTTTCTTGTTTCAAATAAGTTAAATGTTATTCAACCTTTTTCAACATCGCTTCTTGCGTTAAATAATGATGTGGTGATATAACTGGTATAACAGTAATATATTATTGTAAAATTATTTTATTTCATTATTGTTTATGAATTAATATCTAAATGTTTTAATGTATTAATAATAAATTTGTTTATCATAACGGTCTAAAACCTGAGTTATCCAAAACGTCTCGACCAGACCAAGAAAATACGTGATCATATAAAATGGTCAATGTTACACCGAATAATACATACCAACTGATTATGTGACATATTTCAGATATATCTACTTAGTTGTTAGTTTTATCTTTTTTTTTCAAAATGGCAGGACGTCTATTTTAATTTTCTAAGTCATCTAAAGATCCAGTTTTATATATTATCAGATAGTGGACATAACACGGAATAACTTTTGCTATGGTAGCGTTTCCGTATCTATGACAGTATAGCGGTGCTATGATGTGCCACATCAAGTACTTTACACCTTCGATTTTTAAAGTTTTGATAGCTTTCCTTTGTGAAAACACTAAAACATAATTGTGTACCAAGTTTTACCTCTCTCCACGGGAACGGGAAGTACCACTTCTATATTTATGATCGGTGAGTCAGTGATTCAGTGACAAAATAGGGGAACTTTGACTTGCAGTAATTTAGGAAATACTGGTTCAGTATAAATGTATTTGGAAATGTAATATGCGCCAACAGACACTCAAATTCGACTCGATGCGCTCGCGAACTCTCGGTTGCCGTTTGTATATTAAGCGAAGCAAGCCCAGCGTAATGACTCATCGTTTCCCATTTTCCGTCAAGTAATTTTCGAGCCTATTCGTGACGTGAATGTGACAAAGCCTCCAGTAGAACGCTCCGCTGGCTACGCTCGCTTCGCTCAATAATTCTCTTGGTCACTGAACATTTAAGAATTAGAAATTTTTAACATCTTTGTTACGGAGGTTGAAAAATATCTCGAATCGCTTCGAGAAAGGATAGTAGGACCGTGCCTTTTTGCTCGACTTAGTGGAGGCACTTTCGTGCCCGAATAATTAGCTATTTACTAAGTTTATTTAACATTATTTTTAATACAAAAACATGCAATTTCAGCTGTTAGAATCAAGATAAATATTTTTTATTTTTTTTCTAACTTTGTTTCTTCTTTTCTCAGACTTTACAAAATAACGACTATTTATAATTTTATAGTTTAGATTAATGCAATATAGTGTAGCTTTATATTAAGTGTTGAATATTCTATTGTCATTTACCGACACCTTATAAAGTTTACAGAGTAGATTAATATCCTAAATCTAAAATCAATAAAAATTTAAACTTATTTTAAATAATTAAAAATTAATGTAAATACTTATTTTTTTACTGCTACTATAGGAGTACATAAACAATATATATATAAATATATATATATGTGTATATATATATATATATATATATATATTGTTTTAGTTTACTTATAACTTCTTTCTACTTGTACCGTAGTGAAACTAACTTGCAGGAAAGTTAAACAATTAGACTACCTATATTAAAAGCATCCAATTAGCGAGTATCGTTACTAGATAGCCCTTCTCTCTCAGTGTACTATAGTATTATTAACTAGTAAGTAGGTACATTATATTGCAATCTGAAATAATATTTTTTCTATCTGCCAACGTTTATAATTTTTTTTAATAACATCATATCAATAAATCAATCGATAATTCGACTAGTGACAGCTTTTGTTAACAAAACGCAGTAATGAGTGAACATAAAGAGTACCTTGTATATGTTGAAACAAGAACTGCGTTACTTACGAAATACAGACTTCATAAATAATATTATTATAATGCCAAACTTCTTTTTTTTTTTTGCCTTGTAAAAATCCGTTACGGATACTCGCCGGCCAGAAAGGTGATGGCCGGAGGGTTATGTGGGACTACCCGGCGGCATAGAGGACGCCGCCATTTTTAAGGCTACCCACTAATAAACCAACGGTTGCCCTCAACGCCTTAATGGGACGACACGAGATCGCGTTAGCACTCACCGTGCCGCCTCGGCGGTTACCCCCCGTGTGAGGGTAGCTCCAAGCAACTTAGGGCACCCTCACGGCGTAGGCCTCTGGCAGGTGAGAGGAGTCACCCTCCCCTCTCACTAAGGCCTACGGCTGGGAGAGAAAGCGGCGGGCGTACTCCCGCCTCCTTCTTCCCAGCCTCCCCCGACGAAGGGGGTCAGAGGGAGAGGCTTGCTCTCTGACCCGCTCCGCGGCCTCCTTCGCGGCGATGACTTGCTCGCAGAAGAAGGCCATAGCGACCCAACACCTCTCTCTGCCGATCATCGCGCCAACAAGGTGCGGCAGCGAGAGGTCTCTGCCAACCACGGCCCCCAGCTCAGCGCGATGCTGACCCCAGACTGCGCACTCCTCCACGGTGTGACGAGCCGTGTCGACGGACTCGCCACAGTGGTGGCAGGACGGGGCTGCTTCACTTCTTGCTATCTTGTGCAGGTACTCACCGAAGCATCCGTGCCCCGTGAGCACCTCCATAAGACGGAACGTCAGAGTCCCGTGTCGCCGGTTGATCCAACGATCCAAGTGGGGGCGAACTGCTCCCACTGTCGTCAGACCGGCGGCAGGTGACTCTAAGTCCCTCGTTCACCATCGAATCAGGGCTCTGTAAGCTGAAACCTTGATTCAAGCTGCCTCGGACCTTACCCCCGTGGTCCTGGCTTCCGCCCGGTGCCAATACACCCCGGCGAGCACCTCCGCCTGCAGCTCCCAAGGCGGATCGCCCCCCATATGGGGGACCGTACAGCGCCATACTTCTCACGATGCCGGCATAGAGTCGCCGGCACGGAGCCTGCGGCCCACCGACGTTGGGCAGAAACCTTCCCAAGGCAGCCGCGGTGGACAGTAACTTCGGGGCCAGAAGGGAGAAATGAGCCCCGAAGTTCCATCTTCCTTCCAGGGTGAGACACAGATATTTTAGCTAGGCCTTCACCACCACCTCCTCACCCTCGACGGAGAAGGACGCCCGGCGAGGGAGACCCCGGCGAGGGCCGTTAAAAGGATGGCCACCGTTTTGGATACGGAAACCTCCAATCCCAACAGCCCTATGCGGACCGCAACTAGCGTAGCCCCGATTGTTGCCAGACGGGCCGCCTCCGCATATGTCCCTCCCCTACATGTGACGAGGGTGTCATCCGCGTAACACAACACCTTCATCCGCGGCAGGAGAGGACAGTGGAGCAGCCAGTCGTACCCAAGGTTCCACAAGACCGGTCCCAAGTCGGACCCCTGTGGAACCCCGCTGCATACGCTACGCTGGTGTTTTGCTGGTTGCCGCCAACCCACAGGACCCCTCTGTCCCGTAGGTAGCCCTCCAACAGTCTCCGAAGATAGGCAGGCACTCCATGGAACCGCAGTGCCTCAACCAAAGTCTCAAACGGACGACTGTTGAAGGCATTGGCAACGTCCAGCGACATCGCCAGGACCACATCCCCCTCGCGAGTTGCCTCTTGGGCCAGGTCTCTCAGACCCCTCAGGGCGTCGATTGTCGATCGACCCGCCCTGAAGCCGAACTGGGCAACCGAGAGACTCGGCCCCACCTCCTCGAGGTGTTGGACGAGACGGGCAGAGAGAATTCTCTCGAAGAGTTTACCCGTCTCGTCCAGCAGCACGATCGGCCTGTATGCGGAAGGGGAGTCGGCAGAACGACCGTCCTGCCGCAACAGGCACAACCTGCCCTCTTTCCAGGCCTTCGGGAACTGTCCAGTGCGCAAACAAAGGTTGAACAGCTCCCGAAGCCTGCCCCCCAAGTATTCCAGGGCGAGGAATAGAACCCGCCCTGGAATACCGTCTGGCCCCAAGCAGTGTTGCGGGCTCGAAGGCGAATCAGCGCGACCTCCAGCTCGGCCTCCGTGATGTCCGGGACAGAACCCACCCACCCATTAGAAGAAGGGGGGGTCATCACAGGAGGCGAGTAGCCGGTGGATTTCAGGAATAGGTCCCCCACCAGCAGCTCGAGGAAAAACGGCTAAAGGGATTCCATAACCGGGGCGCAAGCGGCGCGGAGTTTGTTCCGCGCCACCCCATACGGGCGCCCCCATGGGTCCCTATCGAGACCTGCCAGGATCTCCTCCCGAGCCAGGTCCTTCGCCTTCCGAATCGCCAGCCGCAGAGTCGATTTCGCTTCGCGATAACGACTCCGCAGCTGGGCCTCCCGGTCCGGGTCGAAGCCGTGACGACGGCGACACCGGACGGAGGCCCTCCAAGCCCTGCAACAGGCCGTCCGAAGTTCGGCTATTTCGGACGACCACCAGTACACTGCTCTGCGCCCGGGCCGAGACCCCACCCTCGGCATTGCCGCATCGCAGACCCGTGACAGGGCCTCGCGCATGCGGCCAGCCAGGAGGCCAGCGAGGAAACCGACGTGGAGGTGCCACGTCGGTTTCCTCGTTGGGCGGATCGGGAAAGGCCCAGTCTTGAACGATGGCTGCCTCCCTGGCCATTTCCCGATTCAAACGCTTAAGTGTCCAACGAGAAAAGCGACTCCCCTCCCGCGGTGGCCCGGCCTGGTCTGGCCGGGAAGTGGAGATCTCAAATCGGACGTAAAGATGGTCCAATAGAGTCTCCACCTCCGTCTCTACTCTCCAATCGACGACCGTGCGAGCGACAGCTGGGGTGGCTAACGAAACGTCAACCACGGAGCTCCCTTGCTGATAATGCCAAACCTAGGATATGACTCTGAGAGCTTTAAGCATGCTTTAAGCTCTTGGAGTCATGTCCTAAGTTTTTATTGAGTGTAAGTGATCAATTCAAGAGATACAATGTTATAAGCTTGTACAAGATAATGATAAAAAAGTAACACAATTTAGTGATTTTTTGGATAATTTATATTAATATTGAACTAAAATTCTATATTTGTATAATCTAAATGCGAGACAATTTATTTAAAAGACAAAATAAAGTCATGGCAATCAGTTATTTATTTGCTTTTAATCATTCTTAGTTTACTTTTATATATTATTTAAAAACAAGAGACGATAAAAAACAAGTGTAATAAGTACTGCATTAATTAGTGTTTTAAAATTTAATACCCATTTTGAAGAATAAATATTTCACTGTTTATTTTACAAAACTCTATAGTTTTCTTGATAGCTAGTACCGAGAGCTGCTGTGTGAGCGAACAGAAATACAATCAATCATATAAATAATCTATAATAATGAATCGTTGAAGCTGGCTCTTACTTTTCCAATATTTTTAACATTTATCATTTTCTATATTTTATATAAAATAAATATCCGTGCATTAGTTATATAGTGGTAGTGCAACTCAGTAAATTATAACTTTAATATTTTCAGTTTTTAATTAATTAAACGAAAGTGACCAGTTAATTTTTTAGTGCGTGCGTCATCACATGTATTAGGATATAAAAGTATATCTCTAACATTTGATTAATCACACACACACACACACAGGACACAGGACACAGGACATCTAGACAGTCCGGTATTTTGGTATTTCGTGAGTTTGGAAGTTTAAATACACAAAAAAAATCCTGTAAATAGTTTTATAGTACATAACCAATCAGACAGCTTATTCTTACAGCAATATAAGATAAAATAATTAAATACGACACAGCTTTCCCTTGCTAACTCAAAGAATTTATGGTTTTGTATAAATTATATAAAGAAAAGTACTATACCAATACACAATCGGTAGGTAACAAAAATGTAAACTGAGCGTTAGAGTTTGTTAGTTATATTGACAGTGGAGCTACTAGCTATGAATAATAATAAAGTAAAGTTTTCGACATGGAATAGCATGGCACCTGCTAAGTCTAGTAACTATTTGATTTAGAAATTGAAAGATTTAGCTATATATACCTAGCTACTATCGAATTTTGGTTGCCTATGTATCTTTTACTGACCAACAAAGGAGAAAATATTTAAAATAACAATATTTTAATTATGTAACCAGACACGTTAATTATTTTAAAAAGTTTATGGTGACTTTAGAAGTCTTAATGTTAAAACTGAAAAAAAAAACAACAATATTTAAAGCAAATAGTTTTAAATTCAACGTACAAAAACAAAGTGCCCACAGGAGTCTAAAATAGACAATAATAATTGAGTCATGTCTCCTGTGGGATGAACGGGGTTACTTTAACAATTTAATAGATTAATCTGCATTAATTAAAACACTTGTTTAAATAACATTATAGAAATCATATAATATAACTAAATGTCGTGTTATTTTGAACATATTATATCAATGTTTTGTGATTTTCCATTGCTACAAGATGAGAAAGAAAAATTGATATTAAAAAAAATAAAAAATGAATAAGAGAAAAAGAGACTAAAAATAAAAGTCATATTTTGGATTGATGCGTGTTTATATATAAAGTTAATAGTAAAAATAAATAGGATTCATTCAACAAAATGTAAAAGTTATAAAGATGGAATATATTCGTGTAAAACTATCAAAAATAAAAGATGTTTAAAAGTCTCCTTATACTCTTATAAAGATTCTTGTTTTTTGTTTACATTCATTTATATACTATCTCTGATAACAAATTGCTTTAGATCTCAAAGCAGACGATAAAAATGTTCTTGATTAAACGGATGATGCATTAAATCAGACGAAGCAGTATTATGGATGTCCCCAGAGACGAGATATAAAATACAGGCCTGTCAGATCACATAATAACTTGAGGGGCTCTTATAACAAAGAAAATAAGACATGGTTTTAATTATCTTAATAACGAATAAATGAACTTCTCAATCTACTATTGCTTATTGATATTAAAATACATTTATACCTTTATAATATACATAGAAATCACTTTTCTTCTGCAATATGATTATTCATATTTGCAATATGATTACTCTTTATAGAGTATTTTGTATTTTGTTTAATTTCAATAACTTCACCATAAGGTTTATAGAAGCTTAAACGTGTTTTGTATTTAACAATTTAAATAAATAAATTAATTAATTAAAGATAAGACGACTCCTCGACGACAACGACGACGACGTATTGTGTATATGTTTCTGTATTACTACGGAACTTCAACTAAAAATAATATTAAATAAAAAATCTATTTCTTTTAATAGTTTAATTTATTATTTATAAAAAAATACAGTTTGTAAAAATATATTACACAATAAACTTACTTGTAGGTACTTTGTTTGACTTGAGAAGAATTTTTTATCCATTTATTAGCTGCCTCTCTCCAGTAATTATGATGCAGTCCAGAAACAACCGTACCGTATTTATTTAGAAATAATTTTTTAAAAGGAATGCTATAATTTATATCATACTTGAGAATACAATAATTGTACTAATAATACATTTTAATCTCTCGGTATTTAAAAAAATGTTAACAGTAAATTATTATTTTTTTAATTCATTTCTACATAGTAATTTTATACGATAGATATATTTCGTTAAAAGTAAATGAGGAGCATAGGAAAGAGATCGTTAAATTAAAAAAAATAGAAGATTTAGAATCCTAGATGAGAGTAAAATTAATTAATTAATTAATTACTTGTTATTTAAAACACAATCGTTAAAAAGTCATCATTTAGTATTCCAATAAATGAAACACGTTGTTCAATCTTAAATTTCATTTAAAACCTTATTTAAAACTATTTTCTTTTTTTTCGCTTATTACAATTTTGCCCTCATTTTAATATCCTAGGGACATATTAAATCTTGCCTTGATTTTTTCTTTTGTTTCATATTATTTTTTTTTAATAATTGTATATCTTGACTTATTCTATATAAAATACAAATATTATACTCTGTCTCCTTCGGTTTAGTCGAGGATGATTTTGTGATGTCTTCCTGAGGCCTTGACATGGCGTGATTTAAAAGATAAGAATTAGCGCTTCTCTTACTTTTAATACTATGGTTACTGTTTCAGCTACCGCAACAACAAAAGAATAAAAAATTGATATAAATATTTTAGTTGTTGTTTTTGTTATTGGTTTTATTTTGCTAGTATGTGTTGTAATGCTGATAATGGTTTGTATTTAAAAACAGACTGTAACATGTATTGATTTTTCTAATACATATTAAATAGAACATTTTTGTCTATAAGTTAAGTTTAAGACGGCGATTTATTACATTGTCTTAAAGAAGTAAACGACCCGATAGTGAACAATCCTGAAGGTTCTCGTTGTAATATTTTCACTGGAACTAAACTATATTACCTCATTCATCGATTATATTTAATTTTTTCAATTTACTTTATACAAATACTATGTCTGTTATATATTAATTATATAATACATAATACAAATGTGTGACTGTGAGTTCTATTATCTGTTATCAATTTGATTATATAGATAATTTAATAATTATTTTGCAAACATTTGAGATGTGTAGACGAGATATACATACATGCAATAATATATATATATATATATATATATAAATCGTTTTAAATTATCTCTATTCTCAATGGAACGATATCCACTTATTCATTTATCTGTTTGCCAGATGGGTCTCCATTTGAAATAATGGTCTAGACTCTAGAGAAAAATGTTTTATCTGCAATTATTGAATAACTAAAACTAACCAAAATAATACATTTCTAACAAGGCTAAAGTACATGAACATTTAAATCAATACAACAGTTAATGAAAAATCCTTACGAAGAGTGCGATATTTGGATGTAAATAAGGTTTTCAATACATCATTTTGTAAGTTTAGTTGTTAAAAATTTTGTTACAATCAATTATAAATATAAATTAAATGTCACACAGGCATCATGCAAAACCTACGACACAGATTTGGACGAAATTTGATTGGTTTATAGTGTATTATAAAAGCTCTCAAGTAAGTGTGAAAAGAAAAATTGTTTAGCTCTATCGATAGTAAAACGTAAAAGTATAGTGCTTTTATATAAATTTTAAATACTAATAGGTTGCTTATTATTCGAGTCCAAGAAGGGAGCGCCGCGAGACTTTTTTGGATAAAATATTCTTGTCTTTGGAATAACAAAACTATTGTTATATTGGGTATCGTTACAATTACTTTAAAAAAGCCGACGGCAATAATTTCTAGAAGATCTTTTTAGTTATCAAATAATCCCTAACTTTATTCAATATGTTTAAATATTTTTAAGCTTGAGTTTATTTTAAAATAAAAAAGCTGCCTCGACAAAACATGACTTATCTGTATTTTATTAACAAAAACATTACACAAAGAAATCCTTCATTGAAAGTTTGAAATTTCCCTAAAAAGAAAGTCGACGGCTTATGACACAAAAGTAGTTTAATAATTATTATTATACACACACAATATACAGAAACATTGTTTGTAAATTATTAATTCAATAAATAAAAGAGGATTAAATTATATACATAATATATATATATATATATATATATATATATATATATATATATATATATATATATATATATATATATATATTATACATAGTATATAAAATTATTCCGACTTTACAATTTAATGACGCTCACATCTGAAGAATTTAGGTCAAGAAATAATGGGATTTTACATCCGATCACAAAACACTTAGTTACCCATAAATGTTTTGTGTTACAGTGAAATACTTCTATAAGTATATTAATATAGTTTGAAATGAGTTTTAGATGCGTAGTTCTCCGTACGTGACTCTTCATGAAACATTAATCTCCAAAATAAGTTGTCTCTCGGCGCGTGACAATGTTATTGTATTATTCATTTTATACAAAGTGTATATAAGGTGAAGTTAATGTTGCAGTCTCATAATCTTCTACTTTATTATAAGGATGTTATGAACAATATAAATTTACGACTATTTATTAAATTAAATAAGTTTTGAGTATTTCTACATAGTTTGATATATGGTTACACTATGTAATCAAGAGAAGGCTTCATTAAACATTGTAATAAATTACAACAATTTTATTACGCTTAATATACGAGTAGAAAAGGTGTTCATTTTGTCAAAGTGGATTTTAGATTGAAATTATAAGAAGTATTTGTTTCAACGAGATTCGATAAATATTCATTTTATGTTATAAGCATTTTATCAGAAAAAAATCTTAAAAACAACTTCCTTACTTTGTCGTGCACGGACAGACATAACGAACTGAAAGCTGTAGATTATACAAAGACTTGTTCCGCTTGAAAATCGAATACCTTCCTCTCAGATGTGAAGCATTAAGAGTCAACAGACTGTCAAAAGTTAAATGATTCAGTGTCATCGCGATTAAGGCGACTGAGTGTTTATCTTCCGAATAAAGAAAAGAAAACATTTTTTATCCATAAAGAATAAACACTAACATATAATGTGGATGTTATTTGATAAATGACGATACACTATCTTTTTAACACGAATTACTAAATGCTTTGGGTACTTGACATACCGGGTTGTAAAGAATTATTTGTTCAAGCAAGTTTAAAGATAAAATTACTTTTAAAACTAATGACAACAACACAATGAGCGCTCAAGAAGCAAATGGATTGTGAGCTTTTTCATTAATATTAATGTTGTCATAAACTGTGCAATTCGGTAAGAAAATGTATATTTTCCCTGAATTATACGATCTTAACTCAAAATTACAATTTCTGTATGAGAATCTCGTCCGGAAGATTAATTTGATGTTGTGTGCTTTGTTCATTTGTAGAAACATTGGAGACGAAAATAATATAACATGACATGTTTTTGATAATTAATTTGATAATTTGCTTTGAATAAAATGTGTAAATAAAAGTTGTACAAACATTATATTATTTATATTGTAATAGATTTTAAGTAATGTTTTTTGATCCTATCAGAACACAAACACTTATATTAAATAAACTAATACATTTATAATATTAATATTTATATTCAAAAGGTGAATGAAAGCCTATAAAACCTCTATTGAAGCCCTTCATTAATTCACTTATCCCATCATTCATTTTCCATAATAACGTGTTCTCTGTTGGAATATCCTTTAATACTCCAGACTTAACTGGACGTTATAAATCTTATGTATTATTAAATGTAGAGCAGGTGTTTCCACAAACCTCAGTGATTGTCTTTTATATTAGTATTGTTCATGTTCATTTCATGACGATTTAAAAATAAAATATAATTTTGCATTATTTTTAAAACATTGTCGGTATCGCCTTTAAAAATGAATATTTTATACTTACATATAATTGCTTTCAAATTATAATTTTTTTATTTCATGTAGAAATACTAATTGCACTTACATAATAGATTGTAAATGCACGATCCTAATAGAGAAGTCCATAAGAACCCATTTTAGCCATTAAATACAGAATTATGCAGCCGCTTAACAATATATTATTATACATAGTAATTGATTAATGAAATTTAACACAATATGTATGTATACATATTTTAAAGTCAATTATAACAAATCACACTATCTTCAATTCTTATGGCTCTACATAAATGTAGTATGATTTTGCAGTTCATTACAAAATCCATTGGATGTTGTCAAGCGAATAAATACAAATAGCTGATTTTTATAAAATAATACACAAATAACTTATCAAGTCTTGTCTAAAGGATTGTCTTAAACCTTCTGACTAGGAATGAGACAAAATAACTAATTATACCAATGTAGAATATGTTGATGATCCAAGTTACTCAAACACGCTCAACATCCGAATATTTGAGCTACATTAGATAAATAAATAATAATAATATTAAAACATATATGTTTTAAGGTATACCTAAAAACGCTAGGATGAAGGAAGGATAAAATTTATTACAACAATTTTATTACTAAAGTTGTGATAATTTTTCAATGTTAAACCAGTCTTTGTTTAAACTATTCTTACAGTGTAGTAAGGTTCAAAAATAATAAAGTAATTATTTTTGTAATTATAAATGTTTTTTAACTGGGATGCTAGAAGTTTATGCACTGAGATGGCAGTGAAATAGATTCCATGGAGTCCTGAGTGGTCTCGTTCACATTATTTCTTCCCAATATTTTCCTTTAGAGATGAGGATCATTTATATCATATGTAGAATTATTTATGATATAAATGTTTTTGTCATCAAACAAAAATAGATCTAGAAACAGATACAGTTATATCAGGCAAAAGGTGGTGGCGATTTAATGATTGAAAATGTTTTAATTTTGATTGATTTTCAAACTAGCTCTCGAACTAAACTAAATTCATCCAACTTTCCAGACTCTAAACTGGTAGCGCGACCACAAATACTCATTTATCGAATACCAACTTGTTCCGCTGTGCCTTAATGTTGAGTTGTTTAGTCGAAATGTTTGTTACAGTGGAAGCAGATTTTATTAAGTCCGATATTTATATACAATACAACTTTTCAAACAAAAACTCTTTGTTTTAAAGTTATTTAAACTTAAGTTAGAAATATTTGTTATGAAGATATCTTAAATATAATATAAACCCTTACCTTTATGTTATTTTTTAAACAATTAAACGAATTACTAAAGAAGGTAAAAAAATATCAAAAACTTTTCTTTGGTTCTTATAATCATATCGGAACTTAAAGTTAAAGTTGTAAGAAACTGAGATTATATTACAAAGGATTCGGTTATAACTTTATGAAATGTTCAAACAAAAAAGAATATAAATTATTAATATTTAGATAATAAAAGTAAGTGGAAAGCTATCTGAAATTAATATAAATATTTTATTACTTAAATAAATAATGCATCAAAGCACTATTAGAATACAAAAGTAACAGACTCATAAGTTTATTTCACTAAACTCAATAACGGTATAAAATGTGTTAAAGCTTTTATTATTCTCGTATTAAGTTTTCCTCTTATATTTATTTCATAAAGTTTGAACGAAGTTTGAATTTTATAAACTTTCAGGTTTGTTGAAACTGTTTTTGATTACACGAGAAGTGAAAAGTTGCATGTAAGCATCTTTTGTTTCCATAAAACTTTTTGATAACTTGAAGACACAATATCTCTAGAGTAAAAAATTTAAGTATCTTATTATTGTTTTAAGATGAATGATATAATCTGATACACAAAGTTGAAAAAGTCTTACTACTGAAGACGCTATATTTAATATCAACTTACATATAAGAAAAAATATTGACGCTGTTAACTTAGACGTTAATCAGCTTCAATGATTGTTTGTAAACACGAGCTCGCGTATTATTGCACGTATTTAATGATTGCTCACGTAGCGATGTACATTTTCAACTTACAATTCCACCTCATAGTTAATTACTATATAATTTTATGATTGCGAATAAGATATCGTTTTTAACGTCAAAGTAAAATAAATAAAACAAGTGAATGAAGTGGTATATTTGGGAAGTATGTTTAGCAGAGATGGAAGATACAAAATGGATGTGGAAAGGCGTATTGCTGCCGGTAACAGAGTCAACGGTACTCTGGCTGCATTGTTGAGACGGCGAAACATCAGAATAGCTGCACGTTTGACTGTACACAATGTGGTTTTGCTACCGACGCTGATATACGGCAGCCAAACGTGGGTAGCACAGAAGAAGAATGTAAGAAAGATTAATGCTGTGGAGATGCGATCTCTTCGTAGAATATGCGGAGTCCGTCTAGCTGACCGAATCCGCAATGAAGAGATCCACAGAATGGCAGGTACTAGTGAAGATGTTACAGTGAGAATGAAGAAGAACGTGCTTAGGTGGTTTGGGCACGTCGAACGAATGAGTGAAAGGTAAAAAAGATTTATACAGGAAAAGTGATAAAATGGTAAGAGAGAAAGGGGGAGGCCTCGAGTGACCTTCGAAAACACGGTATCTAAGATACTGGAGGAAGGTCACGTAAAAAGCATGAGGACCCCCGGAGGGCATATATGAAGAGGTTGATGTCTGTGGCCGAGGGGAAAGAGGTATGCAGGGACCGTAGTGTTTGGCGCTCCGTCGTCTCTGGCTTCCCCGCACGGGATATGGCGTGAGGCTAAAGTAAAGTAAGTAATTTCATTAAAATAGCTAGTTGCCAGCACAAACAGTAGACCTTGTCTAAATTGAAATGAAACGCCCCATTCTCTTATCTACGCATAGTAGCAAATTTATAATATGTACGCAATACATAATATTAAATGTTGTTGATCAGTCAGTGGCCAGTTAGACTCAAACGTAGGTGCACGCTTTCCATCGCAAAAGTACCGTCAGTCGTGCCCACCACAGAGCATTTTGGGAGTCGAGAAAATGAAATGTCATTAATTACACAGGCACACAAAAAAAATATGAAGCAGAGGGGAGACCCCACTATTCTTAGGTTTTTAGGATTGCTGAAACCGAATATGACAATAAAAACTAATTTTAATTGCCCGTTTTCCCGCTAGCACCCCCTTACTATCTCTTAAGGGGTGAAATTTGAAATTTTTGTATAAAATCAAGATAGATGTGTATTTCTACGTTTTTTGGGATGCTGAAACCGAAAATGATACTAAAAATAAATTCATGACCACTATCACCCCCTACCACCCCTTACAGGGAGTGAAAATTGAAATTTTTGTATAAAATCAAGATAGATATATATTTTTACGTTTTTTGGGATGCTGAAACCGAAAATGATAACTTAAAATAAATTTAAGACCTCTATCACCCATTAACACCCCTCACCAACCCTTACGGGGTTGAAAATTTCAGTTTTTCTATAAAACTTACTTATATATTTTTATATATTATTACTTATATATTTTTCTTACAGAGAGCGTTTGTGCCTTGTGGATTTCTCATACGACGAGTCGACCGCGATGTCGGAAACGAGTCGCAGAAAACGAAAAAGTTCATGTACGCACACAGACAAAATGTCGTTGTAAATATTAGGAATCACACATTTCTTACCTTAATTCAATTAAAAGCTAAAGGTGGCAGTATAGCGAAAACTGAGAACTTGAGTTAGAAAATATTCCTTAATTCAATAGCAATATAAAAATTATACATTAATCAAGTTGTTAAAAATCTCATAATCAGTGTATGAACCAAAATAAGTTATTAAAAATAATTACAACAGAATAGATAATTATGGTTTTTCCTATTGTGATGTTAACAAAATATTAAAATTAATGTATCGTAAAACTGTCTAGACGTAATAGTATGCTCCCATATTTTATAGGGAAAATAAAGAAAGACTTAACACTTCCCTACAATCTCTGGAATGCGCAAGTCAATACTTAACTACGTTGTTATCAAAATGATGGTAAGACTGTGATTTCTTTATATTACTATACTATTTGTAGATAACATTATATCATTGTAAACATTAATTGTTATTGTCTCCATTTCTGTTTTTATTAAAAATAATAGTCGATGTCTGCGAACGGAAGTGCAAGTTCTAATACAATATTGGAGTGAGACGAATGTAGGCTTTAAGTAATTAATATGTTTATTTTGCAAAATGGTACGGAGTTTTCAAGAAGGGTTAATCTTAACTAGATAGAGGTAGTATATTAAATGACCAGATAACATGGAGCATCTTTGCTTATCCGGAATAGTTAATTATAGTCAGTTACAATGAACTGTGTTTGTTTGTACCTAAGTGTGTCGAAGAGTCCATCTTAAAGTAAATACAATACAGAGCAAAAAGCATGATGCAGTTCTCGTGTTTGTGAGTTATTCAAGAAAGTACTTTTTATTCTTTTTGCAGATAATTAGAGTGAAATCGTTTTTCGCAGCCGCGGTTCAGTAATAATACGTTTTATTGCGTGTCTTCGTGTTGCTGTGTTCTGTTGCTGAGGAAAATAACAAAATATTTCAGCATTTAAACAAACATAATTTAAAAAATATACGACTTATTATGGAGTTAGATTTTTTTAATATTCTCGTTTAATTAAATTATTATGATGCTCTTTCTTAAATATATAATAAAGTTCAATATGAGTACTAACGACACCGCCAAGATAAATATATATAGTCTTCTCGTATAAAATATATGTTTAATAAAATACATACCGACTGATTAAATCATGTGACATCAATAACTGTTATATTGATATTCTGTTTTATTCTGTTAATACTATCATTTGATCGTAAAAGATCCAATAAAATATAAAATATTGAGCAAAAATATATTAAGCAAAAATAACGACTAATAAACATAGTAATATATTTGACTTGTGAAGAAGCTTTTGTTGTAAATTGTAAGTAGCATTTTTGTATTCTCTCGATAAATGTATGTTCTTTAATTTTGTTTTACTCCCGATACTATACGGTAGAGTCCTACATGTATATAAATATTAAAGCAGGAATGGTGGTTCGTGTCTTCATTTATACATTCAAATTAGTGTCTGCATAAAATCGTAAGTTCACAGCTTCAATACCGTGGAATCGTCTGTGATGTTAATGTGTACCAACTTTTGCAGTCGTCTAATTAATCATATTATAGTTTTAATAGATATGAAACGTCTTAAATTAAGAGAAATATTATTTATGAAAATGTTATAATATAGAACTACGGTTGAGGCGTTGACATTATAGTGTTTTCTTTTTTTGTTGGTACAGACTATTGAAAACCGCACGGTCGTGTGTAAAATATAAACAATTTTGCAATAATACAAAATGTGGGTTGGTGTCGTGATGAAATATATTATTTCCAACAAATTGTAAATGAAATGACAGCGGTTGATGAATGGTCGCTTTTCAAATACCTTGTTTGTAAAGTTGGTTAATAAATCGTCGTTTGAAATGTTGCCGCCGATTTCACTGATAATAGCTTTGTTAAATGTTAAATTTATACTTTTCTTTAGATTTATAGTTGTTCTTTAAAATAGACGAAAGCGAGTATTTTTCTTTAATTTATTTCAAATACTTACTTAAAGCTCAGTATTAGTAAGGGTTTAATTTAAATCTATCAACGGACTAAATAGTTGGAAATCTGTAATCTCCTCGTAAATTAGTGCTATTAATATTCCTAAAATTACTAAATATCCATAAGTGAAAAAAAAAAAAAATTTTGAATTTTATTAAATCATCCACTCAGTTCATTTTTTATTAAACAATAAAGCTAATGAAGTGTTATAGTGCAATACAAACTGGACAAATAAGTTTTTTTTCTTAATATTTCTATAAATTATTGTTTTTTACTTTCTCTAGCATATAATTCTAATTTAAAATATCTTTTGAAGAAGATTTTCTTTTTAAGTAGGTATTTGTTTACATGCACTTTTGAATCATCAATTATTACATTAAAAAGTCAGGTTTGAGAAGTTTGTCCTTATTAACGCTCGGAATGCTGTTTTGCTGAGAAGAGCCGATTAGAAATTCAACAGTTCATTTTATTAAAATAAATTTTACAATGTTTGAGTTGGAAACTATAATATCAACAATGACTTAACAACCTCAGTCCCACATATTTTGATCAACTGAAAGCTCAATTGAGTCAGAGCAACAGCGATTTGTTATCAGAGAAAACATAGAAATTGATGAAATCATAATCAGGAAGTTGTATAACAATAGAAGGTTTGAATGTTAATGACTTCATGGTAATCGAATATGTATAACTCGAACAGAAAGTTTTGTTATACAAATAATACTAAATATTTTAAAGAAGATCCCTACCTATTCAAATTCAAACGTTGTAGATTCACAAAACCATTAAGATCATTTTAATTAATTTAATTCATAGATAACATCAATACCTTTTTACTTTTTTATTTTACCAAGCGTTGTATTTAATACATATTAATATCTTAATGCATTCAGATGTGCCGTTTTATAAGACAAGAGAAATGACTTAAATATGATTGTTTATTTTAACTTCATAAAACAGCATTTAACAAACATTATTTGATATATTACTTATGTTTATAATATATTTTTAAACTTAAGACTATTTAACTTTTAGAGTAAAAAAACTCCTAGAATATTTAACTTACCTTTACAATTAAATTTTTACAATTTAGGACCGAATTTAAATCCAAATATTAAAAATAGAAGAAGTTAAGAATAAACAAAATGTAACATATGAAAGAATTAATCCGACAATGATTGATGTCCACTTCAAACAAAAACTAAAACCCGACGTCTCATACGTTATAATATCAACATTTCCTTAAATAATTACAACAAAAATAATTTTATTTAATTTTAATTTTAATTTGTATTTATTCCATATTTCACACGCACCGAACATACAAATTACGTATGTAACTAAATAACTTATGTACTGTTGTACCACTATTTATGTTCCTATATTTTATATTACTATATATATTTACTATTACTCCTTATAATTAAAACTCCTTTAATTCTTATATAAGAATTGTTAGGTGCCAAAAACATTAATCTTATTATAAATACTTCACAATATATTTTTATAGAACACAGACTATTTTTAAAAAGACAGTATAACGAAGTTTGACTGTCAACAATTAGTAAACTGTTTGTACTAACTCAGATCGACTGACTAAGCCAAACCGAATTTAGTTACAATTAATGAATGGTTAAGAAACACTTGGGAGAAGCAAATATGGATATCATTTAACATGTAAAATATGATAAATGTAACGAATATCGGAGAAGTAAGAGCCGGTTTCAACCATTCATTATTATAGATTATTTATGTGCGATCATAAGTATTCCTGTTTCCTTATTCAATAACTCTTGCTACTAGCATATTTGTTATCAGAGAAAAGAAGAAATATTAACGTTAGACATTTTTTGGATACTAATAAAAATTGCGTTATCTGTCTAAATTATTTTTGTAATAGTCTCAATTTTTCGAAAATATTACAAAATGACAAAATATGGCTACCATATTAAACTATAATAATATACAAAATTACACTAAGAATGATTAAAAGTATATATAAGTAATAATACTATTAAAAATAAATTATAAATAATTGTTACTAAAAAAGACTGGAAAGAGAACAGATAGAGTATGATTTATGGTTTAGATTATTACTACATTCATAACAATAAATATTCAAAAACATCGCATTAACAAATGTGTATATACATACTGTATGATTTCAAATATACATTTAGTCAAAGGATAGCTTTTTAGCTTATTTACACCAGCATTTAGTTAGCTGTGTATGTACGCTATCTCACGCCGTTTGCCCCTTTTTTATCTTCCTGTAGGCACCCAAGATAATACAGACAGACGTTCTGTCAATTTGAATATTTGGGGTCCAGAAGATAGAGTTTTATAGTATTTTAAATATATCCACTAAGCAATTTAAAAATATAATCTTTATATTTAGTTAATGTATTCGTTTCATAAAACAGCATTTGTATAATAAATACAGTAAAATAATTCTATCTAACTAGTCCTCCTGTCCTTGGTCTGTCCTGGAATTTAGTGGAACGACCGTAAATACTCATTCCTCGCATAACAATTAATTACACGGTGCTTCAGAAAATGTAGTATTTCGTGGACAGTGTAATTAAAGGAAAGCAAATAATATATTTTACGTAAAAATATATTAAAGGAATCATACATTTTTAGTCATTGATATAAATTTTTTTTAAAACTTTGTAAAGATTATTTTATAAATTCATTTATTGCATATCAGTTTTGCTAATAATCTTTTTTTGATAGAGATTTATTTAATAGAGGAAAGCTAACGAGATTTGATAATATATGATCACCGCTGTCCATGAACTCTTGCAACATCCGACGATTCACAGGAGCAGACCCGGCCTCAGAAGTAGAAGTATCGCCTTTTTAGGTACTCATGTCGTTTTGATCTGAAAATACCGACGAAAGGAATTCGTTCCATATTCAATTGGTACGTGGAAGAAAGGTCCTTGAAAACCACACAGTGAAAGATCGGCACGCATCCAGGTGCATCAATTCGCAAACTTGTCTCTTTTGGGGATTAAACTGAATGTGGTTCAGTTCATACCATTCTGAGACCATCCTTAGGAAGGTCTTTATAGAAGACGCGTTGAAGTCCCCGAGTACTATGACTTATGGAGTCTGTGACAGCAGGTCGTCAATCTGTGCTTGGACGTGACCCAAGAGTTGATCCGTTTCTGCATTAGCATTATGGGATATATAGAGGCGCGCGTAGACTTTGACGTGATCGTCCATGTCCACGTGTAGCCCGAGTACACACAGGTCCTGACCTTAAGAATATAGAACCCCGGCGTGTGGTATAAAATGTAGTTCTAGTTTATACCCGCGGTATGATGAGTAGGTTGTGTCCCTAGGTTGAGATATCTGCGTCTCCGTCAAAAACAACAAGGCCGACTATGCCGTCTCAAGATGGTAGTGGACGACGTTTAAGTAAGAATGAAATCCCCGGATGTTGCAAAAGTCCACATCTAGAATGGAGCAGGCTGCCGTTATTTACCGTCGTTTGCCTTCAGAAAACACAAAATGTGATATTTTGCCCGCCCCAAATACGACGAGCAGCCCGAGCAAAATCCGGGAATCATTCCCCAGTTTTTGCTACGGGTGTGGTTCTCTAGCTTCTTCAAAGCCCGTACCTTCCTAGGGTATACTTTGGAGGCTTTTATGTTTAGCGGTGGTGGGGAGTTAGGTTTTCGAATTCTCTCCCTCACCGACTGAAGCTAACCAAATGAATTTGGTTACTAAACATCAATCTTCTGCGAGAGGGTGATCTTTTCCCGGCCGAGCCAGCCCAATACGAGCTGCAGTCAAAGAACTATAGTCAGGGCCTACCACTATGTATCAATACACATGATGTTACTTGTAATACACAAAATATGTTAGGTTGCAGTGCTCCTGTTTGAAATTTGTTTCCATTTATTAGAATTTGAACTGTTGCTCAATTATGGGAGTATAATGAAAATAATTGCCAGACGCTCGGATTACGACCCAGCTTTAGCGTGATTTAGTATTTTCTGGAATGGAATTTGATTGTAAAATAATTTTATTTTATTTTTTTGTGGCTTATAACTTAAGTGATTTTATAAATATTATTTATAAGAATACAGGGGAGTCGTTAAAATGTCTCCATCCAGATAATAATATTTATTTTTGTGTTGCAAATGTTAAGTAATTGTTTATATTGCCGTGTATTTATAAGGAATATAACTTAAGGAATGTTCTTCCTTATGTCCTTGGATTGGGTGGAAGTTGACTTTGTTAGGTCGTGAATTAACAATCTGTATGTTTTTTTTTACAAATATATGCTTCTGGTATCTCAAAAATTACAAACTCATGAAATTTAAAAATTATTTCAAGGTCTTTAACAAATCAACTTTGTTATAAAATATGCAACAAAAAATTACAAAATTATTTCAGTTTAAGCAAAAAAATCCTTTATAAAAATGATTTTTATAATATAATAATAATACAATTTATACATCCTCTTAAATAACCCGATGCTATAAGTGCGTGTTACATCTTATTATTTAACGTGTAAGATTCGTACCTTGTCGGGTAATATTATATTTACTGATTGACTAACTTATTACTGACTGACTGACTCACAGCGGTCTGATATCTGATATCCTGCAAAAGTAGGTATAGAAAAGAAAACTAATTATAACTGATCTATACTTTACTGCTATGATTCACAAGTATTGCGTATTTCAATTGTTAAAGAAAGGCTCTCTTAGTTCGCATCTCATGCTGTTACTGAAACTTAATAAAATTTGACTTTAATGACGTCAGTATATTTAATACATTTCAGTGTGTTGCAAATTAAAACAAAGATAAAATGATTTCTTATATTAATATGTAATTAGTAGTAAAATAATTATCAATAAATCATAACTCATTCTAAAACCATAAAAAGAAATATATTTTTTATTATCTTCAATATTGTTTACATTGATTTAATAAATATAGTAATCAATGAGATTTGTAATCTGCAAAGGATTCTAGATCTTTTAGTGCTTGATATTTTTCAACAAGTGTCCTGTATCTTATGAAAGACGTGCAATCTAAGGTACCAATAGCACACGTCCGATCTGTGAATGCAATGATACATTCTACCGGATGCAGAATAATGGAGAAAGCAATCCTTACAAACATATTGTTATCGAAATCTCGAGCTATTTTTCTTTTAAAACTGACTCGTTCGTAATAATAGGATAGTATTAATACATTATAAAGAACACAAGGTTTCAGTTTTGATATTTTACAAAGAGTAACGACATATCAACCACAGTTCTGTTAAATAAATCTGAAAAATACCTATTTTAAAGATCGCATTATGCTTTAGAAGCGATGTTTAAACTTGTTCCTAGCTAATGTAGCAATACACTCATTGTAAACTATTTGATTCCAGGGAACCAAATTCACCGGTCAAGTGATTTTCTTTCTCGATAAACCTATTTTCACATGTATATTTACTCTAAGCGCAAGCTCGTGTAAACTGCTAACAGAGCAGTTTGTCGTCGACTGACTCAATTTATATTCCTTTATATCTGCTTATTGCACTGCATTTACCTGCCTTCAATTCTACTCAGGAAGCGAATAAATTTATATTCACAGACCATTATTAAGCTTAAAATATTACTTTTATATTAGATTCACGACTTATATAATTAATAACTATAAAAATGTTATAAATTATTTCATAAGTTTAAGCAAATAAAGAAATAAAACATAATATTATTAAACAATTACAAAAATAAGTTATATAATACTTATAGAAATAGTTATAGTAATAAAAATACATTAAATTATTATAAAAAGAAAAACAGAACAAAACAATGTATAATTTAATGAAATGTAAAAATTACACAAAATGTATAATTTATTACTTTATAACGTGATAATAACAAATAACAATAAACTTCCTTTAACATCTGTCACTTATATTTATAATTCAGTTTAAAAGGAATTATTAAATATTAACTTCAATGATTACGAAGATCTTTACTACTATTTAAATAGAAATATAAGAAAAAGAAAATAATATATAAACTAAAAAGTATAGACTGTAGTCTATACACATTTTTTCGCAAATCCGCATCGAACCTTCGTTATTATTATCAACAGGTAGGCTACAGCGTTCAATTTATTCAATAAATTCGTAAACTTGCTTAACATTTTACAGTTTTATAACATTTAAGTCTTTGTTGGCTTACTCTAGCTGTAATCATTGTGCTTTCTATCTGCCTTCAATTTCGTTTAAAATTAAAACATCAATATTTCTTACATAATTATCAAAAGTCGTAAAGTGAAATCTAAAATATAAAACTTACTGTTTGATAACATTAACATAATATTGTTTCCAATAATGTTTAGGACTTCCTGCTGTTATCTAGTTTCAAAAGCAAAGCCTCAGAATAATATTTGGTTTCCGTTTGGACCCCTTAGGTACGGAACACAGAGCATTAGATTTAACAAATCTTTAATGTTTTTTTGTTTTAATGAACAATACAATAGTACAATAAAATGATTTGACCAACATAGTAACCAAATATAAAATAAAACCCTCTATGCCTACAAAGCTTAGAATGCTAACTAACAGCTGAATCATATAGAAAACAAATTGTATCTGCTTTTATACATGTAACATTAACACTGACTAATATGAAACCTAAACTAGTAAATAGAAAGTAATTTTATTAAGTTAATAAAAAGCCGGGTCATAACAATGTAATTATAATTATAATAATAATTATAAAAAATATATAAAGTAGTAACCACATTGCTATTTCAGAAACATTGTATAACGACTTACTGCGTTTTGGGATTAAATTAAAAAATAATAAATTAAATGATTTTTACCTTGACTCTAATAAGGGCTTCAAATTAATAATTTATTCCACGCGGGCATCCATAGGAAGTCGTGATGATAATTTTTATGAGAACAATTTGCTGGCTTTCATCTTAATAAAAATTAATTATACCTATATAGGTATAAATTTAATGAATATCAAGGATAACAGCTAATTTAATATCTTAGGAAATATTAAACTAAACAGTAACGTGGGTTATAATATATAAGGACGGGTAGTTACTTTTTATTGTATTAGTTTTTAGGAATATCGCGGTTAGTTACTTCAGAATTATACTACTCTATACAATATCTAAATACACACACTTTTAATACAGATATACACATTATTTAATTGGATGTAATACACGTAAAGGTGGATTCAATTATTTAATATCTAACGAAATAAGTTATTTATGAAGCAGTAATTCAGACTCTAATTGACACTGCAAATGAGTTAATTGACCCAGCGCGGTAAATATTATTAGCACTTACCTCGTATTGTTAGCTCATTAAGTATGAAAATTAAATTTATTAGACAAATAACGCAAATTAAAGGAAGCTTTTAAGGTAATTATTTCACGTTTTGAAATAGGGAAGTTTCAAAAGTAAAGTAAACTAACAAAACAACAGTTTTGACTTAATATTTAAGTTTAATTTATTAAAACATAAAAATGTAAAATCTCATATTCTCACTTTAATATAACAAATTATCTGCAAATAAAACTTTTTATTGTAGATACACCCAAGGATGAGGTTAACATGTAACCTCTTTTTGTTTCTTAACTACATCCTTCTCTTCACATACATACGTCCTAATTACAGTAGAGAAGGTTGTTGGAATCTGTCTAAACATTGTTAGTGCGTTTTGCATGCTTAATTAACTCTATGCTCGGGAACAAAGAAACCTATGGAGATAGATGACATATTAACTGATTTATTGACAGACGCCTGCCTGCATTTCGATTTCCCGAGAACACAATTGCTGCAAAGCATTTGAAACGTCAGTTTTAATTGAAATTGAACGTATATATGCGAGTTAATACGTGAAATACTTTAATTAAATATAATTTTCTATATTTCATTTATTGTTATTCTCAATTTCAGTCGACTTTGATCGGCTTAACTTGTAAGGTACCTGAAATCACATGACATGAAATGACTCCGTGCGTCTTCAGAAATGGAAAGCCTAATTACTTTATTGGTAGATTAAGGATCTCTATATTGCGGACATCGTTTTTAAAAAACTTGTACTTGGTGATTACAGCTGATATAAGGTTTTATTTTAATTCAGTTAAAAAGGCTAAGCGTGCCGATTTATCAAATAGGAACAACATTAAAAACTTGTTAATAAGACTGAGTCATTTAGTTTATATGAAATTATTGAATTTACGGCATGGAAAGTTTGTCAACAACCATATTCCAGGGTTCAAACAATTCCTACAAAAACATATTCAACTCTTTGCTTTAAAACTTACGAGTCGTAGGAAGTTGCTGTCAAAGTCTTCAAGGCAATTTATATATCTTATGAATGCTTTTATAATGCAATCAAATGCATTGAAGAATAGTTAACTATTCTGATAATGTTTTTCTAAAATTATATATCAAGAAAGAAATAATAGTATCATTAATTCGAATTTCAACAATTTTATAACAACAATTTAAGGCTGAATATAAATTATTGAACCCGTTGCATAGTTAACAAGTTTAATATATTAGGAAATTGTGATCTTAAAACTATCCTGTAATTAAACATTTCTCATCCCTTTGAAAATTGAGAAGCCTCCCCTCCCATCTAAGTTTATACTTACTGCTAGTACTTTATTAAGTACTATTATTCGAACCAAATAACAAATAAACACTTTATTTCCAACTTTCAATAGAATGTCATACCTAAGTAATAAATGTCGCTTAAGTAAATTAATTAATAAGTTAATTCTCTCCGCTCAAAATGTCAATCTCCTCTCTGCTAACACGCTTAAAACAAAGTATATTTGTTTTAATATATCTAAACGATCACAACTAGTAGATAATGTTGTAATAAAAATGCATAATAATTGCTCCCAAATACAAGGGATTTGTGGCTGTCCTATACTGACTAAAGTAGCTCCAACTAAATATCTTGGAGTAATTTTGGACAATAGTTTATCTTGGCATCCCCATATTGAATTAGTCGCAAATACAGTAAAGAAGCTTGTTTGTATTTTTAAGATCTTAAGACACGTAGCCTCTAACACTATTTTGATTTACCTGGCTCTGTTTCAATCAATCTTGACTTATTGTATATCAGTCTGGGGTGCCACTAAGACAAGATTTATTGAATTGGAAAGAGCTCAGCGGACAATATTAAAGGTTATGTATTTTAGGCCCTAGAGATTTCCAACTGATCAACTATACATCACAAGCAATGTACATTCCGTCAGAAAATTGTATATTATTAATGTGATTTTAAGGAAACATAGAGCACTTCCGTATGACAATAATAAACAAATTATAAAACGAAGAAGAGATCCTGCTACCCCTACTAGTATCACTAGAACATCTTTTATCAGTCATCAATTTATGAAGCTAACTAGCCATCTTTACAACATTGTTAAACGCAAGTTGCAGATCTATCCCATGAATACATACTTTTGTAAAAAACATAAGCAGAATCGCTTCTTTCTCTGAAATATAAAGAAGTGTAGTTGTTTTTACGTTTTATGAGTTGATTTTTACACCCACACACATTTATGCACAGACTTACATATACACATACACACACACACTCACACTCAGAAACACAAACACACATGTTTATTTGTTTCGTGTTTTATGCAATTACCAATGATACGTTTGTTTGCTTGTTACTCAGATCCATATTTGAAATGAAACATATCATTAAATTAACGAATAGAAATAATAAAACTATCGCTATCAAGTTCGCAAAATAGTTATAAATATCGTTTGCAGTATATGACCTAGTTATTGCAAGTTATTTGATAAGCTAAGTCATTATGGTTAATGGGAGTTAATGAAGACTTGATTTTAGAGATTTATTATAAGACGTGCAGAGACATAAGAGAGCCCGTGGCATTATACCGAAGCGATGAAGGCAACCCTTGGTTTTTTAATGGACGGGTATAAAAATAATATTAATATTTATGATAAAACAGCATGACTTGTTTGTGAAATTTTAGTATTATATATATATAAACGTAAATATAGATATATTATAAATATAACATTAGTAACAGTAAACTGTTATGTTGTTATAAAACTATGTAACATTTTACTTTTTAACATAATGTAAAATATAATATATATTGTTGATATTTATTAGATTGAAAGTATATACACGACGACGCGTTACACGCCGGTGAGGTAGAATATCTTACACAGTATTTCTCAGCAATTTTTCACGTGAAGAATGTTTTAACGATTAATGAAAATCTTTGATACTCCATTTCACGGATCAACGAGTATTAGGCGATGAGATGTGACAATGTAAAGTCATGAGAAATTTGTTTTCTTACGTAGTAAACCTGTTTACGAAGTTGTTTTTAATATACTCGTATAAGGAGTACAAGTCGCATATAAATCATTTATGAGATGATTGACTTGAACTGAAATATAGACTAGAAGGAGCCTTATGTAACAATGTGTACAGAATAAAATAATTATGCCATATAATAGGGTGGGGTCAACATCACACGAAATTTCATGAAAATCCTTCAAGTGGTTACGTTTTATCGGAAATGTGTTTCAAAACCATTATATGTGTTATTTCGTAGAAGTTACAAATCATGAAAATCTGTGTTGTAAATTTTTATTTTTTATTTTAACGTCTAAAATTAGATGAATAGATGACGTTCTGAGGATTAAAAAGAATTTAATACAACGAATGAAATAATCTGATTTTTTATTTTGTCTAGTAAGTGAATGTTGGTTTAACTTATTGGAAACAATCTTCTGATGGAATAATGGTGATAAATCTTTGAACATTTCAATAATTTCCTGAGATTATGGTATCAAAATCTTTTTTTGAGTTATTTCCTCATTTTGTCAGATAAGGTTTTCAATATAGGTTTTTTTAATGAATATTATATATACTTAAGGAGGTTTTTAATATTTATTACTACTCTGAATAAAGTAAAAAAATATGAAATGCTTAAAGCGACCGAGTACAATAATGTATCCATCTATAGAGTTTGACTCGAAAATACTCAGTTTTAATAAACTGATAGATTGTAATAAAAAAATATTTTTTTTTTTATGGAATAGTTTTACAAATTATTACTACTACTATTATACAAATTATTTTATATTAGGATTCAAAAAGTTATTAAGTTGGACGGGTACGTAATAAAAGGCTCTGGTGACACTATATTGTTAACAGATAAAATAACAATATAATTGGAACTTTTTTATTTGTGACTACATTCTCTGGCAATTTAGCAATTGGAAGTTGAATTAATTTAATTGATTTAGAAAAGGTTATAAGGTTTAACGTTTCCTAGTTGATAGTGTTATTGTATTTTGAATCATAATAGTTAGGGTAAGTTTTATTAGTATGAAAGCATCTATTTTTATCCTTTTCCTTATCAGCGCATAGAACACATGTAACCCAATGTATGTTTGTTTAGGGCTTAATCCTCTTATGTAATGACATAAGAGCTTTCTCATGCAAATACTATATTATTAATATACAAACAGTGACGCGCATTTTTCATCGAAATGATTTTGCTACTTTTATATGGAAGCTTTTTGACGTATTAGTTAGAGGAGTAAGTTGTGTTGGTTACATGATATTGAAATTTATTGCTGAGTAAAACATATACTCCCACCTTTGGAGGTGAGAGTAATGTCAGCCTTAGGGCTGACAACGCTCTTGCAATCTCCCGGTTGTTGCAAAAGTTCGTGGGCGACAGCTCGTTTATCTCCTCTTCCATAGAAAAATAATAATAATACCAGTACGCCTACCAGATTAGACCACGCATTGTTCCTAATAGCTTGGTTTTCTTTCCTTTGTTCTGACTGCTGGGAACAATTAATTGCACTAACAATAAGATTTCTTAAGAAAATATTAACAATTGGTGTATTTTTGATTACAAGAAGTGGAATCATTTATATATTTTTTTTAGGAGTTTTTAACTAATTATAAGACTTTATTATACATCTGCAAAAGAAGTGCATGCTATGTTGTAATGTAGCTCAAGCTATTGGGAGGAAAGATAATAAAGTTATAGATAATGTAATATGAAGCATCGTAGCTTATCCGGGATGATAAACTTTAAACCAAATGTCTTATATTAGTATTTACCGGAATAAAACATTATCTCCCTAGTATTCTTTGCCGTTGTAGTTCAGACTGCTAAACTATGTTATTGTCAGATGAAACGATAAAAAACAATAACTCTAACTTATACTTCACGTTTTTGGTTTTTCGTTGAGAATTTTCAAGAAATTATTTTCGGTTCAGAAATGATGGGTTTGTATTTGTTTTATTAAAGTAAAAAAGGATAGCTTGCAGCTGAAATATAAATCTAAATTGTGGCAGTTGCTATTTGGGGCGATTTTTAGGCAAATTGATAAAATATTTTTAGAAAATAAACATTTTTAGAAAATAAAATTACTTTCAAATTCCACAACGCTACCAAGTGTAAGTCATTTTTAAACAATATGTATAAAAGTTAACAGTAATAAAAGTAATTCATATATTTTTATAAAAAAAAGATAGTGTCGCAAATTTAAAATGATTTCTTTACGATACCAGTAAACGAGCTATGGAGCATCTTTTGCAACGTCGTAATGCCTTCTACACAAATGTGGCAACGAAAAGCCCCTTGACTAATAATGCTTATATCAATAACTTTAAGCAAAAGCAGTAATAGAACTATTTGATGATAATGAATCGGTAACAAAAGTGGAAGCTATAGTATAAAAAGTAACAAAAACGCTAGATCTAATCTTGTCAATCACGCCATGTCTAGGCCTCATTAAGACATCACAAAATCAACCTCGACTGGACCGACGAAGACAGGGTATAATATTTGTATATAATATAGAATAAGATATTCAATTAATAAGGTTATTTTATTATAACACAAAAGAGAAAATTTAGCCAAGATTTTAATTATTACCTAGAAAATTATAATAAGCGACTATAAAAATATTTTGAGATAAAAGAAAATAGTTGTAAATAGGGTTTTAAATAAAATTTATAATTTAACAACGTGATTTCGTTAATTGAAATATTAAATGATGACTTTTAACAAGTATTTCAATTCATTTTTACTCTTATCAAGTTTTTCATATCTTCTCATTTTTTTCACTTAAAGATCTCTTTCTTACACTCCTCATTTACTTGTCACGAATATCTTTCTATCCTATAAAATTACTATGTAGAAATGAATTTTAAAACAATAATAATTTATCTTTTTTCTTTAATATATAATTTTATTTATTTATTTATTTAAATAACTTTATTGCATACATGTAAGATAACAAACAGAAAAAAAATAGATAAAAAATAATACCAGCAAAGGGCGACCTTATCACTAAAGTGATTTCTTCCAGGCAACCCACACTTACGGACTTAAATACTAATAGACGGGCTATTGCAATAAAAATACAAATACATAAATAAATTTATGTATACATATAAATATATATATACATATACAAATAACAAATAAACTTACAAACATATATATATCTATAACACATTACATACATACATACATAATATATGAGTCATGGAACTAATTCTTACATAGGTTAAAATATTCTATAAATAATTAAACGTTTTCTTAATTTTTACAAAAATAATAGTATTTTCTTCCTCTAAATTACATTGTCAAGGAAAAACTCGAGTATTCGCTGAGATACAGCGTAATTACTTGGTATACCAACGACCGTGAATGATTGCGGTCACGTTACTGGATTCGAGGACGAGTTAGATGAAATTAGTTTAGTGTACTTATAAGTGCTGCTTTAAGAAGAGAATATACAAAATGAATAAACATACAGATAAATTTTATATTCGTGTATGGATGAATGAATCCAAAATGCAATAAATTTTAAGAAGATTTGCTCTGATTTGGAAAGAATATTACTAAATCTAATGAATTTGGAAAAAAAATCTTTTAAATCTGTGGCCGAACGTGCTAATTTAAAAAAATCACTATCCGATTGTTTTCTATTAAATGATCACTTAAAAACAATTTTACTTTTAATACAAATATTTATATTTTTATTGAATTTTATCTCAGGTAACCAAACCACTTAAACGTTTCCAACACGTCGTATTAAACAAGTGTGTACCGACTATATTTGACAGCACTTCATTTATTTTCTGAACAAATGAATATTCGCTCCTCGTCTATAATGGTATAACACTATTATAATTATCGGTATGATAACATCACCCTAGGTATGATTATGAACGACCCCACGATGATAAATCTGATTATATAAATTATTGTTTGATAAAATACATATCGTCCAATTCAGTCATGTGACATCAATAACTGTTATTATTTTTATATTCTGTATTAATCTCTCCACATTTTTCCCAATATCTATTGTTTTATTTAGTATTTCCTATCAAATAAAACAACAAAATGGGGAAAAAATATCGAGACATTCACAAAATATTGAAGATTATAAATACATATTTATATTGTTTCAGATAAGTAAGTCTATTTAGTTGTAATTTTTATAGTTTGATTATTAAGAAACACTTATAGTTTCTTTTAAAAATTACAGGATGGATATTTTTATTTTCTGAGGTATAAAAAGAGAAGCAGCGCCTGATAACAAAAACAAACCAAATGGCATGGAAAAATTTTAATGCAATGATTCTCATCGTATTAAATCTGCGATGCGAATCCTTGTGAGATTATGTATTTATATTTTTTTAATTAAATATTTATGTAAAATATTTAAATTAATACAACGACAATTTTACTATCTTTATTCTAGTTTGTAAATTAAAAAAAATAATAAATGAGCGTTAGCGTTCCACAAGGTTTTTTAAGTCGGCTATTTACTTAAAAATTAATTGTTATTATTCTACTAACGGGGGCGGAGCCCCGATTCAAAGCTCCTATTTTATATTTATCAAAACATGAAGCAAACAAGAATTATAAATCTTTTTGAAACAACGTTCTTCCATAAAAATAACAAACACTTGCCTGACTTGAACAGCAACCTTTTTCTAACTATTTGTTACAACATCACAATTAAGGACCGGCAGACCACCGGGAGAACAATAAACATTGAAATTATCTCTTTGGATTTTGTAAAACCTTTAATATAAATTATTAGTAGAATAGTTGTGTCATATATGGTAACTATATAATTGTAATTATATTAGCAGTACTAACAGGTTCAGTTGTATTTAAAATAAAGCAAAATTTAATAAATCTTTTACATAAATATATATATATTTATTTAGTCTATTTTTACTCCTGTAACAGCTACCAGGTGGCGCCTGGAGCGGTTCATCTGTGCGACATATGTTAGGGTCAACATTGCATAATAAATAAATATTAAAGTACGAATGGTTGTTATACCACATTAATAGCGTCATGTCTTCTGCATTATTAAATTGGACTAACCTCCACTGACTCCCAAATTAATCGTAATATAATTTTGATAATGTTAAATGTTATAATTAATATTTTTTAATAATGTGTTTAAAAGTGTTATAATCTAAAGCTGTTTGTTAGCCGTCTAAATTATATATTTTTGTACTTTAGTTTACATAAATCATTGATGAAAGCTACACATATAATATAAACAATATCCTACCAGTCAGTTGGTCATATAAAAGTATGTTGGTGCTAAAAATATATATTTTTATCGAAGCGTAAATAACTAAAATGATAACTGTTGATTCATGATCGCTTTTCAAATACTTCGCTTGTATAAACCGTCATTTGAAATATGTCTGTCGATTTCACCGACCATAACTTTGTTAAATGTTAAAGTTATATTTTAGTTATAAGTTAGTTTTATTTACTGTATATACTCGTATATATACTTTATGATTTATAATTCATTTTAATAGGAACCCCTTAAGTTATTACGTGATCTGACAGGCCTGTATTTCATATCTCGTCTCTGGGGACATCCATGACTGCTTCGTCTGATTTAATGCCTCATCCGTTTAATCGAGAACATTTTTATCGTCTGCTTTGAGATCTAAAGCAATTTGTTATCAGAGATAATATACAAATTAATGTAAACATGAAACCAGAAAGTTTATTCGAGTAGAAGGAGACTTTAAAATATACAAATTTATGCGTATGGTAACAACTTCAGTCCTTTCAACCCTTACACGTTGTTAAATGCATCCTATTTGTTTATACTATTAACTTTATATTTAAATTCGCATCAATCTAACTTAGGGTTTTTATTCTTAGTACCTATTTCTCTTATTCGTTGTTTATTTTTTAAATATTAATTTTTATTCTTTCTCTTATTGTAACAATGTAAAATCACAAACAAAAATAAAATACTTATTTGAACTCCAACATTTAGTTCTCTTATACGCAAAGTAAGAAATAACACTCCACATCTTTATAATGTTATTTAAACAAGCGTTTTAATTAATCCAGATTAATCTCTTAAATTATTCAAGTAACCCTGTCCACCCCACAGGAGACATGACTCTATTATTATCGTCTATTTTATATTTCAAGGCATGTTCACAAACCGATGAATAAAGTAAATAAAGTAAATTTAAGTTAACTTCACTGGCCACTTTGTTTTCGTACGTTGAATTTATAACTATTTGCTTTAAATATAATTAGCGTGTCTGGTTACATAATTAAAATACTATTATTTTAAAATTTTTTACGTTATATCATTTGTAGGTCAGTAAAAAATATAAAGGCACCCAAAATTCGATATTAGCTAAGAATATATAATTAAATCTTTCAATTTCTAAATCAAAATCTTACTACAGCACGTAGTTGGTCAGTACGTGATATATTTTTTATTCTCTTTAACTAATTCCACGTCGAACACATTACTTTGGTGTTATTTATAGCTAGTAGCTCCACTGTCGACATAAATCACAAACTTTAACATCAGTTTATATTTTTGTTAACAGGTTTAATATAAAACAGTCTCGATACCTACCGATAGTGTTGGTTTAATGTTTTTCTTTATATAATTTATGCGAAACCATATATTATTTTAGTTATCCACTTAAAGGAGTGTCAAATTTAATTATTTTCTTATATATATATATATAATAATGCCATAACTGTATAATAACTATAACTTGAATTGTCATAAGGAGCAATTTATAAGTTAATCATAACTCGTTGGATTCGGCGTGCATTGTAATATTGATTACAAAAAAGTATTTGTGATTACAGAAAACTTCTGAACATAAAAACACGCAAATAACGGACTGTCTAAGTGTCGTGTCTACTATCGCGCAAATGTTAGATTTATATGTTAATATCCTATAATATATGCTATAACGCAAGTGATAGAATAACTATAAATAGATCTATAAATATGAAAAATGTATGTTTAAAATAAAGCTAAGATTATCTATAAATATTTAACTTATATTATTATTCAACCTGCTGTAATATTTGGTTAAGAAATGATTTGACTACATTGAAATTGTCACATTATAATTTATTGTTTTAAATATAAATTCGATGTGGTAAATATACGAATATGTTTAAAATATTACATAAAATCATGTAAAATAACTGTAATAGACAATGGACATCCAGTTGTATTGTAAATCTAATAATTACATATTATTAATCAATCACTTACCTCTAAATTAAGATATTATCACTAAATGGGTAAATTATATATTGTATGTGTACTTATAAGAAATATTTAATATAATACTAAAATAATCATTTTATTATATAATAATATTAAAACTAATGTAATGTTTTATTAATTATTCAATTTGAATTGAAAACTTTGATGTTGTGATGTTAACATGTAATGCAACTTAATATCATTTAATAATTAAATTAGAAATAAAAATTAAGAAATGTATGTGTAAATCAATGAAACCATTATATATGATTATTAAATATCAAAATAATATACAATATCTTCGTGTTACATAAAAAAAAAAATTAACTCTGCTAAGAATGTTCGCCTATGATTCTTTTTTAGTGAAACGGTATAAAAGGATGGAAATGAAGTTACTCTTCAGTCTTCGAGGTGAGAAAAATAAGTGTCAGTGAAATTTGACATTACTTGGTACGAATAAAGTGACAACAATTACAACGACGTGAAATTGTAATTTGGACTAAGCGTTTACAGTTAAGGTACCATATAAGTGTTTTATTACTGTTCAAAAAATAATTATTTACAATCTTGTTTTATAATAAGTTTTGCTATAGTAGAAGAACAAGATTAAATATATGTTATTAAAATTCAATATGTTGTTTAAAATTGCAGTTTCTATTAAATAATCACATATTTATTATTATACATTATATTCAAACCTAACACAGGCATCATTTTCAAATGTTAGTTACTCTGAATAAGACTGTTAGAAAAATAACTTCATATGTTTTTTTTGCTATTGTAAATCTCTCATCTCTTCAGGCTGTATCTCAGTTAAATAACAAGGTAAACTTCAATTGATTCGATACAAACGCTGCCAGTTTCCAGTATGCACTCTACCCGCCTAATATGATTTATCAGTAGTTTGTATTGCGGTTGCAGTTACGAACTTGGAATTTTTTATTTAAAAAAATAAATATGGTTTTTCAAAATTATAACGTAAAAAAGTATAAAATAGTAACGTTAGATATCAAAAGTTAAGAGTGATATCAATAATGAACTTTCAATGGTTAAAAAATGTATTAATAAAAAACTGAAATCGATGGTAAGACTGCATGATAGAAGTGAACGTTTCTTTGCTTCACAAACCTATAAATATTATTAAAGTTTTGAATTTTTTTTAAACTTAAAATTATTAGCTCATTTCGTTGTTTTAAATGAAAAATAATATTTATTAAATACGTAAGACAAATTAATAAATACAAGTATACACTAAAGCTATTGTATATGTATATATATATATATAAATGTATTTACCTGCTTGTAACCTAAGTTTAGTGCTTTTTTTTCAATCCTGAAAGTTTTCAACATGACACAAGAACTGTACAGCTTCATAGTATAGGTACATAAAAATATTATTGAAGAATTAGTTTTAGGCATATTGTGTTAAGTTTGAATATCTGATATTCACACATGACACATGATTTTCTCGTTTGTTCTATAATCCATGAATTGAACAAAGGCATGTCTGCTTATATTTTATTCAACGTGAAAGATATCATGCGAATACAATTTTATCTTTATTAATAAGCACCAGAAAATTAGCTGTGAAGAAAACAATCTCTGGGGCTGCAGACATTGTTTTTACTTTAATAAACTTTAAAAATAATTCATTGATTATTATAATAAACATATTTAGTAAATAATTTAATTTCTAGTTCTAATTATATAGTAATAATAATAGTTGTCTTTAAATAATATTGACATTGGTCATTAACTTTCAGAAATCTTTTCTTTGTAATATAGTATGTAGTAGTAGCCCAATTTTTTTTTTTTAATACGTAATATATGAGTCTTTAAAGTAATTCTTATATAGTTTAAAATATTCTATAAATACATAAACGCCTTGATAATTTCTACAAAAACAATAGTATTTTCTTCCTCTAAATTACATTGTCAAGGAAAAACTCGAGTATTTCCTGAGATACAGCGTAATTACTTGGTATACCAACGACCGTGAATGATTGCGGTCGCGTTACTGGATTCCAGGACGAGTTGAATGAAATTAGTTTAGTGTACTTATAAGTGCTGCTTTAAGAAGAGAATATACAAAATGAATAAACATACAGATCAATATTCTAATTATGTATGGATGAATAAATCCAAAATGCAATAAATTTTAAAAAGATTTGCTCTGATTTTGAAAGAATATAAATAAATCTAATGAATTTGGAAAAAAAAACTTTTAAATTTGTGACCGATCTGTGTTAATTTAAAAAATCACTATCCGATAGCTTTCTATTGTATGATCACTTGAAAACAATTTTAATTTTAATACAAAAATTTTTATTTTATTGAATTTTATCTCAGGTAACCAAACTGTTTAAACGTTTCCAACACGTCATAATGAATAAATGTGTACCGACTATATTTGACAGCACTTCATTTATTTTCTGAACAAATGAATATTCGCTCCTCGTCTATAATGGTATAACACTATTATAATTATCGGTATGATAACATCACCCTAGGTATGATTATGAACGACCCCACGATGATAAATCTGATTATATAAATTATTGTTTGATAAAATACATATCGTCCAATTCAGTTATGTGACACCAATAACTGTTCTTATTTTTATATTCTGTATTAATCTCTCCACGTTTTTTCCCAATATCTATCGTTCTATTTAGTATTTCCTATCAAATAAAAGAACAAAATGGGGACAAAATATCGAGACATTTACAAAATATTGAAGATTATAAATACATATTTATATTGTTTCAGATAAATAAGTCTATTTAGTTGTGATTTTTATAGTTTGATTATTAAGAAACACTTATCGTTTCTTTTAAAAGTTACAGGATGGATATTTTTATTTTCTGAGGTATAAAAAGAGAAGCAGCGCCTGATAACAAAAACAAACTAAATGACATGGAAAAATTTTATGATACGAATCTGATGATACGAATCCTTGTGAGAGTATGTATTTATATTTTTAAATTAAATATGTATATAAAATAATTAAATTTGTACAACGTCAATTTTACCACCTTTAAGCTAGTATGTTAATTAAAAAAATAATAAATGAGCGTTGTCCACAAGGCTTTTTAACTCGGCTATTTACTTAAAAAAATAATTGTTATTATTCTACTAACGGGGGCGGAGCCCCGATTCAAAGCTTCTATTTTATATTTTTCAAAACATGAAGCAAACAAGAATTATAAATCTTTTTGATACAACTTTCTTCTATAAAAGTAACAAACACTTGCCTGACTTGAACAGCAACATTTTTTTAACTATTTGTTACGGCATCACAATTAAGGACTGGCAGACCACCGGGAGAACAATAAACATTGAAATTATCTCTTTGGATTTTGTAAAACCTATTATATATATATAAATTATTATATAAATTATTAGTAGAATAGTTGTATCATACATGGTAATTATATAATTGTAATTATATTAGCAATACTAACAGGTTCAGTTGTATTTAAAACGGAGCAAAAATTAATAACTCTTTTACATATATATATATATATATATATATATTTAGTCTATTTTTACTCCTGTAACAGCTACTAGGTGGCGCTTGGAGTGGTTCATCTGTGCGACATATGTTAGGGTTGACATTGCATAATAAATAAATATTAAAGTAGGAATGGTTGTTATACCACATTAATAGCGTCATGTCTTCTGCATTATTAAATTGGACTAACCTCCACTGACTCCCAAATTAATCGTAATATAGTTTTGATAATGTTAAATCTTATAATTAATATTTTTTAATAATGTGTTTAAAAGTGTTATAATCTAAAGCTGTTTGTTAGCCGTCTAAATTATATATTTTTGTACTTTATTTTACATAAATCATTGATGAAAGCTACACATATAATATAAACAATATCCTACCAGTCAGTTGGTCATATAAACGTATGTTGGTGCTAAAAATATATATTTTTATCGAAGCGTAAATAACTAAAATAACAACTGTTGATTCATGATCGCTTTTCAAATACTTGTCTTGTATAAACCGTCATTTCAAATATGCCTGTCGATTTCACCGACAATAACTTTGTTAAATGTTAAAGTTATATACCGAATATAAATATATTTTTTTTGATTTATGATTCGTTTTTAATTATTTATTTAATTAACTTGGGGATTCTTCTTTTATAAATTAAGAAAAGTCAGTATTAACGTTTAATTTATTCAGTAGTAATGACACTTTTCTTCAAGTATTAATAACATTATATTTTTACATTCAAAATATCAAACCTAATTATTATTACTTATTATTAACCTTAAGTTTTTTCGTTTGATACTATTTTTAGTTAAAATCCCCTGGTTTTAGAAAAACAAGAAACGTCTTACCTTTCATTATTTTATTTAATTGTTTTATTAAATAATTGTTAAACAAAAACCGTGTTAGTAATTACAAACCTTATGGTGAAGTTACTAAAATAAACAAAATACGAAATTCTAATCTTTTATACTGGAGAAAAAAAGTGATTTCTATGTATATTATAAAGGTATAAGTGTATTTTAATATCAATAAGCAGTATTAGATTAAGAATTTCAATTTATTCGTTATTAAGATAATTAAAACCATGTCCGATTTTAATTTTTAATAAGAACCCCTCAAGTTATTATGCGATCTGACGGGCCTGTATTTTATATCTCGTCTCTGGGGACATCCATGATACTGCTTCGTCTGATTTAATGACTCATCCGTTTAATTGAGAACATTTTTATCGTCTACTTTGAGCTCTAAAGCAATTTGTTATCAGAAATAATATACAAATTAATGTAAACATGAAACAAGAAAGTTTATTAGAGTAGAAGGAGACTTTAAAATATACAGATTTATGCGTATGATAACAACTTCAGTCCTTTCAATCCTTACACTTTGTTAAATGCATCCTATTTGTTTATACTATTAACTTTATATTTACATTCGCATCAATCTAACTTAGGGTTTTTATTCTTAGTACCTATTTCTCTTATTCGTTGTTCATTTTTTAAATATAAATTTTTATTCTTTCTCATCGTGTAACAATGTAAAACCAGAAAAAAAAATTAAAAAAATTTATATACTTATTTATAGCTCCAACATTTAGTTCTCTTATACGAAAAGTAAGTGATAACACTCCACATCTTTATAATGTTATTTAAACAAGCGTTTTAATTAATCCAGATTAATCTCTTAAATTATTCAAGTAACCCTGTCCACCCCACAGGAGACATGACTCTATTATTATCATCTATTATATATTTCAAGGCATGTCCACCAACCGATGAATAAAGTAAATGAAGTAAATTTAAGTTAACTTCACTGGCCACTTTGTTTTTGTATTAAGACTTCTAAAGTCACCATAAACTTTTTAAAATAATTAGCGTGTCTGGTTACATAATTAAAATACTATTATTTTAAATATTCTTACGTTATATCATTTGTAGGTCAGCAAAAAATATAAAGGCACCCAAAATTCGATATTAGCTAAGAGTATATAATTAAATCTTTCAATTTCTAAATCAAAAACTTACTACAGCACGTAGTTGCTCAGTACGTGATATATTTTTTATTCTCTTTAACTAATTCAACGTCGAACACATTACTTTGGTGTTATTTATAGCTCGTAGCTCCACTGTCGACATAAATCACAAACTTTAACATCAGTTTATATTTTTGTTAACAGGTTTAATATAAAACAGTCTCGATACCTACCGATAGTGTTGGTTTAATGTTTTTCTTCATATAATTTATGCGAAACCATATATAATTTAGTTATCCACTTAAAGGTGTGTCAAATTTAATTCTTTTCTTATATATATGTATAAAAATGCCAGTACTATACGAAAACTATAACTCGAATTGTCATAAAGAACAATTAATTTATTAATCATCACTCGTTGGATTCGGCGTGCATTATATGCATGCATATTTATATATTTAAACTTCTGAACACGAAACACCCAAATAACGGTCTAAGTGTCGTGTCTACTATCTATCTATCGCGAAAATGTTAGATTTATATGTTAATATACTATAATCCATGCTATGACGCAAGTTATGGAATAACTTTAAATAGATCTATAAATATGAAAAATATATGTTTAAAATAAAGCTAAGATTATCCATGAATATTTAACTTATATTATTATTCAACCTGCTGTAATATTTCATTAAGAAATTATTTGACTGTACTGAAATTGTCGCATTATAATTTATTGTTTTAAATATAAATTCGATGTGGTAAATATACGAATATGTTTAAAATACTATATAAAATCATGTAAAATAACTGTAATAGACAATGGACATCCAGTTGTATTGTAAATCTAATAATTACATATTATTAATCAATCACTTACCTCAAAATTACCATATTATTACTAAATGGGTAAATTATAAATTGTATGTGTACTTATAAGAAATATTTAATTTAATACTAAAATAATCATTTTATTCTATAATAATATTAAAACTAATGTAATGTTTTATTAATTATTCAATTTGAATTGAAAACTTTGATGTTGTGATGTTAACATGTAATACAACTTACACCATTTAATAATTTAATTAGACATATAAGTTAAGAAATGTATGTGTAAATCAATGAAACCATTATATATGATTATTAAATATCAAAATAATATACAATATCTTCGTGTTATCTTTAAAAAAGTTGTAAATTGACTCTGCTAAGAATGTTGGCTTATGGTTCTTTGTTAGTAAAACGGTATAAAACGATGGAAATGAAGTTACTCTTCAGTCTTCGAGGTGAGAAAAATAAGTGTCAGTGAAAGTTGTCATAACTTGGTGCGAATAAAGTGACAACAAGTACAACGACGTGAAATTATAATTTGGACTAAGCGTTAACAGTTAAAGTGCGACATAAGTGTTTTATCACTGTTAAAACAATAATTATTTACAATCTTGTTTTATAATAAGTTTTGCTATAGTAGAAGATTAAGATTCAATCAATCCCTTATTTATTATTATAAATTATAATTAAACCTATCACAGGCATCATTTTCAAATGTTAGTTACCCTGAATAAGACTATTACAAAAATAACTTAATGTTTTTTTATGCTACTCTTCAGGCTGTATCTCAGTTAAATAACAAGGTAAACTTCAATTGATTCGATACAAACGCTGCCAGTTTCCAGTATGCACTCTACCCGCCTAATATGATTTATCAGTAGTTTGTACATATTGCGGTAGCAGTTACGAACTCAGAAATTTCTTATTTAAAAAAATAAACATGCTTTTTTCAAAATTATATTGTAAAAAGGTATAAAATAATAACGTTAGATATCAAAAGTTAAGAGCGATATCAATAATGAACTTTCAATGATTAAAAATGTATAAATAAAAAACTAAAATCGATGGTAAGACTGCACGACAAAAGTGAACATTTCTTTGCTTCACATACCTATAAATATTATTTAAGTTTGGATTTTTTTTTCAACGTAAAATTATTCGCTAATTTCGTTGTTTTAAATGAAAAGTAATGTTTATTAAATACGTAATACAAATTTATAAATACAAGTATACATTAAAACGATTGTATATATATGTATATATATATATATATATATATATATATATATATAAATTATTACCTGCTTGTAACCTAAGTTTAGTGCTTTTATTTCAATCCTGAAAGTTTTAAACATGAATAAGAACTATATATAGCTTCATAGTATAGGTACATAAAAATATTATTGAAGAATTATTTTTAGGCATATTGTATTAAGTTTGAATATCACATGTGACACATGATTTTCTCTTTTGTTCTATAATCCATGAATTGAACAAAGGCATGTCTGCTTATATTTTATTCAACGTGAAAGATATCATGCGAATATAATTTTATCTTTATTAATAAGTACCAGAAAATGAGCTGTCAAGAAAACAATGTCTGGGGCTGCAGACATTGTTTTCACTTAAATAAATTTAAAAAATAATTCAACAATGAATATACACATATTTAGCCAATAATTTAATTTCTAGTTCTAATTATATAATAATAATAATAGTTGCCTTTAAATAATATTAACATAGGTCATTAACTTTCAGAAATCTTTTCTTTTATAATAATATAATATATAGAAGTAGCCTAATTTTTAGCGTACTACAGTTAATCAATAATTAAGTTATAGCGTCACAGACACACTGCCCACTACTAGTATGAAAAACTAACTTATTGAAATATACTAGTAGCAAATAAAATTATATATTATTGAGCGAAGCGAACGAAGTGAGCGGAGCGTTTTACTGGAGATTTCTTACATTATTTTCCACGAATTGGCTCGAAAACTACTTGACGGAAAATTATGAAAATTTGCAATCAAAAAGACACACATTAGGAGACGGTTTTAAAAAAATAAATTTGAAAAATTTCCTCAAAAAAAAAATTTTTTTTTTAATGTCTTTTCAAAACACTGATATCCCATTGAAGTCAATGGGAAACGATAAGTCAATACACTGGGCTCGCTTCGCTGAATATGCAAACGGCACCCGAGATTTCGCTAGCGCAGCGAGTCGAAATTGAGGGTTTGTTGGCGCTCCTATATAATATGATATAACATGTATTAATACACAATTTATTTATTCAAATCAGTGTTTTGAAACACCGTATTGTGTATACTAAGGGGAGTGTTCATGATTTATACAGTCTTAACATTTAAATTTTATGTATAAGAATCTTGTAGATGAAATATTTGTTGGAAGTTTTTGTAATAATAAACACCTGGAACATTTATTTTTCAATTTACTTTTACCATGTACAATATATCATTACTTCGACTAAAGATTAATACACAGTATACAAATATTTTATTGAACATCTTTGCAAGGTTTTAATTTCTAGGTTTAAAGATTTTACTATCGTGTTTTCCAAGTTAACTGAGTTTAATGACGTCTTGTTTTATACTAGCGAATTATGCCTTCTAACTACTTAAATTGATAATTAGTTGTATATAAATGTATGTACATATAACATTATAAAGATATTGAAATTGACGGTTTTTTATTACAATGAAAGTTGTCTGTAAATCTGATCCGAAAGTTAAATTTAAAAGTCTTTTTTTGCATTTGAAACGTACATAATGAGATTTAAAACCCAGTGATTTTAATCACACGGCTTCAAAGATGGGTTGTTTTATTAAAAACGGCGACATTCATCTTGAAAAAAAATTCGTAATATATATATATATAAATAAACTAAATAAATCACAATATATTATACAGGGTGGGCCATGAATTAGTTAACATTTGAAAAAATCGTATAAAAAAAACCATTTAACAAATTTTAGAAATAATTTATTTACGAGAAAGCTAATTAGTTGTAATTTATTTTTTAAAAATTATTTCGTCTAAATGACCACCGTTTCGGTTTTTGCACTCATCTAAGCGAGTCCTGAAGTTTTCGAATACTCTTCTGCAAAGAGACCGCGAGATCGCCGACATCTCTTCGATGATTTTTTCTTTAAGTTGACGGAGTGTATTCGGTTTATCAATGTAGACACGACTCTTTAAATAACCCCATAAAAAGAAGTCTGCTGGGGATAGATCTGGACTTCTGGGCGGCCATGAGATGTCACCTCGTCTGGAAATCAGCTTTTCCGGAAACATTTCTTTGAACACCGGCAAGGACTCGTTCGATGTGTGACACGTGGCTCCATCTTATTGAAAGCATGTGTTACGATTATAGCCAGCAAATTCCAGTAGCATCGGTGCTAAAAACTCCCGTAACATTTTCACATACTCGGCAGAATTAACAGTAACTGAACGGCCTCGAGAATCTTCAAAAAAGTAAGGTCCGATGATTCCTTTTGCTGAAATTGCAGCCCATACAGTTACCTTAGGAGAGTGAAGTGGCCTTTTATGTTTAGCTTTGGGATTTTCGCTGCTCCAATACCTGCAATTCTGTTTGTTTACATGTCCATTTAGGTGGAAATGGGCTTCGTCAGAGAATAAGATGTTATCAAAATTACTGAATCGAGTTAACATTGTTTCGGCACTCTCTTACTTCTTGCACTATCTGGATCTTATATGGATGTAATTTCAAATCTAATTTCAAAATACGGCGTAATGATGTGCGGGATAATCCTAATTCAGCCGAACGTTTGCGCGTCGATAAATCTGGATCACGTCGAACAGAAGCGGAAACTTGCTGCACGTTCTCTTCGCTTCGAGAAGTCCGCGGGCCGCCGGTTTGTTTCACATTTAGTGTAGATCCCGTCTCTTCGAACTTCTTCATTTCCATTTCTCCATTTCTTTATTACAGGAGCACTTGGACACTGACTTAAGTCGTGTAAACCATATTCAACGCGAAATAAGCGTCTCACAGTAATGAGCGAAAAGTTGTTTAAATAAAACTGTTTCACACAGTAAGCGCGTTGTGGCCCCGTGAAGCGATCCATTGCGACTAAATTTGCAAGAAGCGAGCTATTGCCCCCGCCTGCGCCCGCGCCCCGCGCGGCAATAGTTTGCGTGGTAAGTTACATTTAAATGTTAACGAATTCTTGGCCCACCCGATACTTAGTTAATAAAAATATAATGTTAAAATATTAAAGAGAAAATGTACATATGACTTAATATTTTGATTCCGTTATTCAATTCAATTATGCAAATTTGTGTTTCACCATGACCGAAAAATTGTTTTAGTCGTTTTGTTGTCGATGTTGTCATTGTATTGTATCTGAACAATTTATAAGAGACATAACAAAGTACATTCACAATAAATAGAAAAGGGTGGTGTATCATGACTAATGTTCAAGCAACACATTAATACAATGAAAAGTTCATTCACGAAGGATAAAGTCTTTTAATGATTGGATCACGTAAAGCTATTCTTGAAAGTTGAGTTTCAGTTTTGAGATGATATATGCCTTATACATAATTAAGAATAAAGAAAAATCAAAATTAGCTGAACACTATTTTTCTCTATCTGTAAAATATTATGTTCAATCTGCTTCGAGTGGACAAATAAAATAATTATATTGATGAATTATGATTATTGTAACAATTTATATAAAATAATAAAACAACATTAAATAACGCTAGCTTTGTATACATTATATAATCAATTAATTGTGTGTATGACTTTCAACTTTCAACATAATCTCACTCACAAAGTAAATGGTACGAAATCCTTAAGCTAAGACCTTCTTAGGCAATGATGATATCAAACCAAATTGCAGGCTTCTATTATTTTAAGAGTTCTCGTTTTCTTTTTATTCCTTTAAAGCGTAATTCGTTTCAAAAAAGAAAAATTAAGTTATAATAAGTTTTGAAGATTGTATTTAATCGCCAATCTATTGGTTAGCTTAAAATTAATTAAACCAAAAAGTTTTGTTACTCAATTTATCCTCCATTAATTCCGTATTCAACAGCTGTAATTCATCTTATTTAAACTTTGCTCTTTTTAAATGGATTCTTGAATTAATCTCAATCTTCTCCAGTTCGAGGGAATGATGTATTAAAATGTAATCTTGTTAAATGTATATTGTATTTAAAAACTTAAATTTCTTTTTTTTTCTTAGTTTATTCTCTTTTATAAGAGGCTGAGAGATTGCTGACACTGAAACTTAGATCAGGATCATAATTCCTTTATATACATAGCTATACACGCACGGTAAATCCATAATTACAGTGACAATACAATTAAGGATAAGTCATGTTATATAACTTATACTTAATGTTATTTATTCCCGAGCTTCACCTCTTAGTTGTTTATTTCAAAAGATCTATTATGTTATTAAAATATTAACATTTAGAAAATATCTTAAAAATAATTCAAATAAAGAAATACAAATTAATACAAGAAATCCTTATGGTTTTAAGACTTCTGAATATAAATAGCTGGTGAAAAAATAAATACCGCCTTTAATATTACAGGATCTTGTTTTTGGATGAATGTTATGACAAATATTTTAAATGCCTAAATGTATATATATATCTATATATTTCATAGAATTCAATATCACAAATTCAACCCTATTTCACAGAATTAAAAGTTAAACAAGGTTATCCTATTTAACAAAAATAATGACAAACAAATAGAGATATTCATACTTTCTACTACTAAAGATTTGTTAAGCATAAAGTCTTCTCCTGATTCACTGAAACTGAATAGATTCACACCGACGGAAGAAATGAAATTGGAGTTAAATATTGAAATATTGAATCACATGTTTTAGATAGAAAATGAAATAAAATAGCAACTGGTGAAAGAAAAGAATATGTTGTAAGCAATAATGTAAGCAAAGGATTGTTTCATAGCAATATTGGAACTATTTTCTTTAAAAGGAAGCCACGGTCTTGTGAGACAAAAATATTTCAATAATACATAATTGCCGTCCCACATAAAGCCTATAAACACCCATCTTATAGTGTTATATATTTATTTTTAAATAGTCGTTTATTACATAATGACTAGTTTCCTTTTTTGGCCTGGTTAGGTTAGTTAGACTAGTTTTTTAGGCCTGTAGATGTTAAAACATTGTGGTAGGCATAAAAAAATACTATGTATGATTAAAATATGCAAAGTAATATAAAACAATAAATACTAATACAATTAAATATTCTTAAAATATATATCAATTATTACGGTAATGTGTGTCATGAAGAAACTTAAATCTTTGTATAAGATAACAAGGCGAAGTTAAGGAGATCAAGGATTCTGGAGATACCTCTGACAGATGGTGAGCCCTGTAAGTTGAGTGTGAAATTCTGTGATCCAATTATGGAGGCAAAAGATACTGTTATGCTAGATACAATAATTAAGAAGGTACTCTAGTTTGTTTAAGAGCTCACTAAATAAAGGAAGGATTTTTATCTTTTTGTTATTTCTACTGCTCGTGTACAAAATAACATTTTTTAATGTAATTGATATTATAATTGCACTATTATTGTATAAAACTGGTGAAATTGTATTGCCGAAATACAAACCAGCTTTGGTCACTTAGTTTTTTAATGATTAGTCAGATTATGACTTTCTATATATTGTTATTAATTCATATTTATGATAATAGATTCAATAGTTTAAATTCGTAAATGCAAATTGTATGAAATAATTAATTCATGCTTAAATATAATAATTTTAATTACTAGGACTCGAACGACTCGACTCGACTCGATGTTTGTCTTGACAAATTTAACGTTCTATACTCGTATTACTATCGTAACTTTGTAAATCGGAGAAATGATTCTTTTTATAAGGCCTATAATGAAAAGATATCATTAATATTTGTTTGCCTTTGTTTCTTATCTTCTTGTATAGCAAAACACAAGAGGACATAAGGAACCAATCAAAGTTTAATATTTTTTTTTTTTATTAAAAAATAGTAAATTATGTATAAATGTCAAACGTTATTTACAGTGTCTAGATTATTTAGTTAACAAATTAATTATTAGAATGCTATCAAACAGACACACATAGATGGTTGATCAACTACCTTATTACGATCATTACAAACCAAACGCTTCTGTAAGCATCAATATAGCTTACTGTATGATAAATGAAAAAGACAAAAAATATTTGAATTCACGCTCTTGTGACATATCGGTAGTGCATCAAGCTCATATAATTAGTAAAAGGTTTTTGGATTTTTTCCCTCTTTATTTATAAAGATTTCGTGTTATTTATTTCCATAAATTTCAGCGCTACAAAGGCCGTTAACAACAAATTGCTTTAGCTCACGGCGCAGACGATAAAAATTATCTCGATTACACGTTGAGTAAAGTTGAAGACACACTGACAACTTTAGCTACGTTATACTCAGTCAGCTCAGCTTACAATAACCTATGCTAGATAAATTATATAGGTTCATATCGAAAACTATAAGACGTGATAACTACTTTAGCTATTTTAGTAGAACTAATTGTAATATTATTAAGATATAAACTTTAAAAAAAACGCTTTAGTGAAACTATAAAATATTTATTTTTCATTACTTCACGTTGAAATAAAGATTAAGAAAAATATATTTGAAATCACAATTATAATGTCAACAATACAACATTTTGAAATATAAAATTCTAAATTAATGCGATATAGAAATCAAAGACGGAGGATTCGCCAAATAGTTAACTTAGTATATCTGGGTCCTGGTGCAGGTATCACCCATAAATGTATTAGTGCAAGCGTAAACGCTCGGAAGTACAGAGTAAACTAATAAGCTTAACCAAGTAGCTTCCCGTAGTTGTTGATGTGAACCAAGATATCGAAAGGTAGAGAAGATACTCGAGATAAACAAAGTTCTCTTTATACCCTGTCCATTATTTAAGGTTCTTTTTACGTTTTATTTTATTTAACGGTCTGATGATAGCATACAGTACCTATCCTTCCAAAAAAAAAACAGGATAAAACTGTAGATGTGCCAACAGAATAAATTTTAAATGTATAGGTAACAAGGTAGGTAAGGTAAGGTAGGTAACAAATGTCGTATCTCTCGATATTTATATAGTTTGTTATAATTTAGGTAGTTATAGATTAGATAGTACGCGAAGCAGCGGCGGCCTTACCAAATAATGTTGTCACCATAATTACCGTCCATCAAATACAAATATATATATTTTTTAATTTTTAATTTCATATTAAGTCTTATCTTTTATTCCTCAAGATATGCGAAAGATGGGAAAAAAGTTTTCAATAAACCAGATGGTCAAGAAATAATGTATAATAATATAATATTAAATATATATTTATATAAAAAATATGTTTTAACACCTATATTTGCTCTTATTTTTTAGGGTCCCATATCTTAAAAGAGAAGAAACGAAACCCTGTGAGACGATAAAATTTAAAAAAAAACGCAGTAAAAAAACACGGCGGTTTCTTACACAAAAAAAAATGAATATTTCAACAATCGACTGGGGAATAAAAATGTATGTATATAAGATTTCCCGTTCGCTTAGAACTATTAAAATATGAAGTAAAATCGTTTAATAATACAGGTTTAAGGAAAAATCTGGAAACTATACTATTAAAATGAAATTATAAAAAATTGTCTTGTAAATGGTCAAAATTTTAAGTTGAGGCTTTATTTGAGATCAAGTAGGGTATATGAAAGGTTTGATGAGAATATTTTAAAACATATTTTATGTACTTTTTATGACTACATTCTTATTAATAATAAAAAAATATTAAAAAAATACCATCCCACCCCTGTAAAACATTTTTCATGCCCGTGAATTTTATGGGAACTTGAGACTCGTCGGCGAGTCCGACCCGCTCTCGACCGGTATTTTTTTGTCGTTAAATGACTAAAAATGTAAATATATCTATACTAATATTATAAAGAGGTAATGTTTGTAAACGATTCGTTTGAGGTATTCTCTAAAAATACTCATCTTATTTAAAAAAATATTTGACCATTATTCAGTAGTACCCCGTAGGGGCAACCGTAGGGTTGCCCCTACGGTTGCCCCGGTACTACTGAATAATTGGCTGTATATTATCTTAAAAAGGATAGTCTTTCAGTCATAGAATAGACAATGGCTAGTGTCAAATTCTTAATGCTTAAATTCTTCTGAAATAATTAATACATGAACGCAAAAATGAACAGAAATGTGATTATTTCTTACATACATACTTTTAAAAATATTCAATGTGACAATTAATATAATTATCGTTAATTTTGTTTAACGGACTTGACGTCAGTGAAGTAATCGTAATATACAAGGTGAGGATAGATCTTAAGTCAAACATACTGTCGTCGCTAACTCTCGACTTACCAAGTGAGGAGTGACATTTGTTTGTGCCTTCTTTATACTTACTTAATCTTTTTTAAAGAAAAATACTTATTTACAATCTTAAATATTTAACATTATTAAAAATATTATTGTTTATGGTTTAATTAAGTTTGGTGGCAGCGAAGGATGCAAAGAAAAACAATTATTTTATAAAATTATATAAACGAGTTACAATTAAAACTTATAATTAATTAATACTAAAAAAAGGTGATTCCAGGTCAGCGATTGACCCAAGAATGAATATACTTTATCCTCGATTCCCATCGATGGTGAGAATGCAAGCCGTATGGTGTCGTCTTCAGGATACTCGAAGCGTGGTGTCAGCATTTAACCGTGTGAAACCAAGTTGGTGCTTACTATAAGAATTGCCCTTGGCTATGCTTTCGTAACACCTCCCCCCGTAGAACAGCGACTATTGAAGACCTACGTTGTAAATTGCGCTGGAAGTTCTGATTCATCCCTTTGAGTTTTTTCGATGGTGTGTTTCGTATGTTTAAGTCGGAATTTCCGGTATGCAAGACCGCTAATTAGTACACATATACCGAATAGTAACGTATATAAAGGTATTGTTCTATGGTAGACGCTTATACCGTTGTTCTTGCTTAAGTGTACTGGTGACTGTGAAATAAACTCTCTATTAGTAGCGTGAAGATTAGTCAAATTAATGGAGTTTAATTTGAATATCAGATGTGCTGCTGAACTGAGTGTATTTTTATTAGGGACATCTATTATCTTCAAGGCTTGACCTTTTAGTCGATCTTTGAAGTTCGAGATGATGAATTCTGTTGTTTGAATGAAACAATCATATGGAATTACAGCGAGATAACTTCCTTGCAACATCTTGTAGATATCTTGATCGCAGGACAAGCGTACTTTAGTAAGAGTTGGAAAGCTGATGGTGTAGTGGCGATCGTCGAGTTTCTCGTAGGCTGACGTAAGTAGGGATACGGTGACTGGTTTACATTCGGGGAGTTTTTATTGCGTAGTAACGAGGGCTGTTACACAATCCGGCGATGTACGACTATGTATGTTGTGTATCTCTTCACATAGATACTTTTTAGTGAACTTCGGGCATTCTGCCTCTGTGTACTTGAAATCTTTCAGATGGATTGCAGGGTATTGGAAGTGAGGGACAGGAATCTCATGATTTTCGTTAGTTACTATGGATATCTTATATAAATCATGTGTGGAATAGAAAAATTAGGAATTGATATACTATGATTATTTCTTTAACTGTATCATATCTTAATATTCCCTCGCTCGTATATTTAATACTTTATTACTACCATAAAAACTACATTACTTATTAATTATAGTTCTATCAGAGTTTAAATTAAAAACTTCATAGTCAGCTGTAAATGTTGTTTTCAAACGCTAAAAAATTCTGTAGCTTCGATATCTCTTATGATAACCTACTAATGTTATCGCTAGTTATGACATTAGTTAGTCTTAAATCAACAAATTGAAATAATTCCTGTTTTTTTTTATATTTTGACTGATATTTTTTTACTAATGCTGCTAGGTCTACTCCTACAAACTACGGCTACTCGATTCTTTTGAATAGAAAATCTAAAACTAATTTAAAACACTACAAATAGACAAATAAAAAAGTAATTCACTCAGAATATATCGATGTATGTTTTAAAGTTCTAAGTAACTTCAAAAAATACTTTTAATAGTAATTTACTTGAAATTAAAAAAAAATATTAAGATTAGGTAAAGATTACGGTTAAAAATTAGGAAAGGTAAGGACCTGAAAGAATCAGAGTACTTACATGAAAATGATTTTCTTGCCGAATCGATTTTCGGATTCACCTCCGCTGGCCTCCACGATGTATGTAGATTCGGATACTCGAGATCGGTTAGTCACGCGGGATCTCGCACCGATATTAGGGGAAATCTTGACGCGACGCGTACCGAATATATCTCGAATATCCTACCGACTGCGCCAATTAAGTTTGGTGGCAGCGAAGGATGCAAAGAAAAACAATTATTTTATAAAATTATATTAACGAGTTACAATTAAAACTTATAATTAATTAATACTAAAAAAAGGTGATTCCAGGTCAGCGATTGACCCAAGAATGAATATACTTTATCCTCGATTCCCATCGATGGTGAGAATGCAAGCCGTATGGTGTCGTCTTCAGGATACTCGAAGCGTGGTGTCAGCATTTAACCGTGTGAAACCAAGTTGGTGCTTACTACAGTTTGAAGAAAATAATTAATTTTAACAATACATCATATTGTTTGACAAGCGGGCAAATTATTCTTAAATCTTTCAAGTTTAAAAAGAATATAAAGTCAATTAGAATCTTTCCTGCCAGCGCAGAGCGACCGAGGAAACATTACTTGAGATTTGTTTTAACTTTACAAATTTACTACGAGAATTTTGCTTAGAATTTTCAATTATGTTACAAGCGTTTTATTATGAGGAGTTCAGTTTAGTTCATAATTCCAAAACTTAAAGCCCATTTTTAATAGAAAAAAGAAAAGCGAAGTCTTAATCTTTATTTATTTATATGTTGTTAAATTTTTTTTATTTGATCCAGGACATTTTTCACGTTACGTTGGTGGGATAAAACAATTTATTATTTATTTTACTTTCGGTAATTCCGTTTTAATATTGTCTCTGGTTGTATTTTCAATCGCCTCTGACGAGCACGCTATCACTGCTCGTATATGATCGGCTGATAGATGTCCACAGATCAAAAATTATCCAGTCGCGGACACGGTAACACTGAGATAATAATACTATATTTTGTGGACACGTTTTATTTGTCATAAAATAATGAGTTTCATTGTCGTCGAAGTTATTTTCACCTTCTTTCAGGGGTAGCATTAATAAAACACATTTATTGTTAAAACTTAGGTTGTTGGTAAATGAAAAACAATTTTACAATTTTATTTACTTACTAGAACATTATATAATGTAAGTAAACAGTTTATAATATGGTTAGAAACATCAACCTAACAAATTACATTAAAGCTTTATAAGTTTTGATGTTAACAAATTGGTAATCAATTTAGGCTGTAGGAAACAGGATTATGGGTTTGATCCCGTCGGACAAGTGATTTGATCAATTAATCTAAAAAGGTCGATTGAAATTTATGAAGATTCAATGCGATTTACATATCTCTGTCTGGTTTTCTTTGAAATTAATAAACTTGTTTGTTTTTTTAAACAAGTTTTTAAATAAAAATTATACGACTTAGTTGTTGCCTTTGAATCCTCACTGATCGAGGAAGGATGTTTTCGGTTTCGATTCGCTTCCGAACTAAAAAAAATATGTTCAAACAAAATTGGCATGTTCAAATAGTATAGGCATTTGTTTTAGCTTTCTTGGACAATCCTTTGATTTATTGTTGCATAAAATGTAAGCTTATCAAAGTAAAAGTATTGCACTTATGAAACATTAGATTTTATTTGCATGGTTCATAAGGATAGGTTCAAGGAGTTGAACCGGAAAGAGACTTCATGAGTTCCCTTAAGAACTTGCAAATATGTGAGAACGAATTATAATTCAAGAACAACATAGTACTTAGGAGGAGAATAACTAACCATGCTTACATTTACAAGCGATTTAAGGATTAACCTTGAACACAGAAAAAATATGTAATGCCTTGTTTTTGAACTTAGAATGCTTATAGACAAATCCTTTATTGGTTACAATGTAGCAATATACCCACAACTCTAACCAAGTTGGTTATTCTCAGACCTCTCATAGTTAACAACGTCCTTAGTTTTATAATAAATTTTCTATACTGGTGTAAGCATTTTATCAAAATCTGTACGGTAGTATGTCATGATACGAAAACGAATAACATAATATAAAATAAGAATTATGATTTTCTAAATGATTAAAAATCTTTCTTTATAATTTCTCTATTTATGAATGTGTATTGATTCAGATTACTGATAAAAAAACTATTTTAATGCGAAATTGAAGAAAGCATAGAATATATAAGGTAACAATCGAAAACAAATTCCGAAATAAAAATCTAAATTTATGAAAGAAACTATTTACTAGGTAAAGCTTTTAAAGCGTAATATTGTGAAAGCGAGAATCCATATTTTTATGTTTTTTATTTGTTTTTCAACTTGACTTCTATTTTTATAGTTGTTGTTGTTTTTGTCTCTTTCATATAGTACTGATAGTTTTAACTGTCATTTATTTTTTTTAAATTTGATAAATCTGTCTCAGTATATTTCTTCTTTAATATAGTGATTCAGTTAACGGACCAAAGTACACACAAATAACTTCTAATATCATCGTATATGAGACTCATGTCTTTATTTTATCGACATATAAAACGGTTATTATACGAGTATAATATAAATTATCAATTACACCTATCTGGTATTTTAATGTTTGTGATCCTTTAGAAACAAATATCAATATAATTTATCTTCAAAATTCTGATCTGGAAATGAATTTACTTTGATCTCGAATTTTTTATAAGAAATGTGCTATACGCGTATTAGTTTTGCGGGGCTAACTATATTTTATTAATACTGAAAATATAAGATGAACAACGATGTTATTTATTATTTTTTTAAGTTGTAGAGATTTTGCTGTTATCCTTTCGCTCTTACTTCTACAGCGTACAATTTAATTATAAATTTATTCCTGATCCGTTCGTTACATAGTTCGTAATACTTGTTAAGCTTAAATGTATGATCTTTGGGTATGTTTTGTTTCCCAGGGTACAGTAAACTCCACAATTATAACGCGCCTCAGTTGTTTTGAGAACAGGAATAAGTCCGGCCTAGATGACGAAACACAAACATCCCCGGGGATTTTGTATTGCTTTTCATATACTCATTGAAAATAGTCGCTAGGTAAGGCGCAAAAAATACCACTATTGAGCCAATCATCTTTGCAGATGATCCCTACTTGTCGGAAGTATTCTTATATTTATGGTTCGAAAACATTTAATAATATCTTTTTTTTTTCTGATAAATTGGAAAAAAATATAACATTTTAAATTTTATTAAACGAATTGTTAATTAAATTTCTGATGCTTCATATGTGTACTGGGCTGTATCAAATTTTATAAAAAAATTAAAATAATTTAAAATCCACATGGGAAAAAAAATGTTTCCTTGTTTGGAATATAATATTACAAATGATCAATATTTATCGTTGAAGTACATATATTTAAAATATATAATAACTGATTGCAATATCCACTTCCAAAATCTAGTGAAGTAATCTAAAATCATCACTTTGTTGTTAAAATTCTAGAGCCATGTTTTTTGGAGTTTATGGTTGTTGCCTTATTTCAAACCCTGAATCAGTGTCAATCAAACTTTCACAGATCCATAAGTAATCATTGTTACTAAGAACTTATAGATAAGAAAAAAGAGTAACGTATGAATAGAGTGAGAACAAAGCGGCTGGCAATAGCTATTACCTATAATAGCAATTTAAATGATACAAGTAGTAGTGAAAATGCCAATTACATTCTTTTAAAAAACTCTTAAGTTCTGTATTTTTTTTGTTTTTATTCAAACTCCAAATTATTAATCACATTATAAAGTTGTACGTATGTGTTTTATTTAATATTATGTGTTTTTTTTTAAGTTATGTGTATACATGTTGTATTGTTAATTAGTTTATTTTCCATTAATGTTACTTACGAGAGCTGCAATTTATCGTCTGCTTCAAATTTTCTCCCTTATGTACAATATCTTGATTAATTAAAAGCTTTACCAATAGTAGGTAATAATTTGATACAAGACTAGTTATCGTAAAAAAATAGATATTGAATTTTAATAAATAGTTTTAGAGTTCTGAAATGTATTAAAATTCAGATCCTTCTAAAGGAAAATAAAGCAAAATCTAAGAATACTCGAATACTAACTAGCCATAAGTAAAGCGCTAAAGCTCACCTACAACTTCAGTAAGCCATCGCTTCCGCCACGATCCCTGAAATAACACTAAATAAGAAAGATTGCCAATCTTCTGGGCCATTCTTTTTACCTGAATCTCATTGAATGTTTATAAATAACACCACTTACATATAATAGCGAGGAGTCGACCTTGTATTTTTTCTAAACTCACCAAATCGTATATCACGAAGCTAGCAGGTTAAAACATTATTTCGATACTTCTTAAAAACTTCTTTTTACTCCAAAATAAATTGTAAATAGTGTCAATAAATTGAAATTTACTTCTCATCTTATACTTTTTGATGAAGATGTAAATTGGATAATAAGCGGTAATACGATTTGTAGAAAGAAATAATTATACTAATTCAATTAATTTTAGTTCCTTTGTATAATAGGATCTAATAAAATATCTTAATTGCTAATAAAAAAACTCAGTTACTACAGATTGTGGATCGGACCAGTAATAATTTAACTCTAGCTTAAGAAAAAAAACTATTTAATTCTCTTATGACACACACTATCGCTTCTTTATCCTCTATACTACTCTATAATATCATATATACATCAGTTTGTTTTCATCGGTTCCTTTTTCAGTACTTTGTAAATCCAAACTAGTTTTTCCTTGAGTTGTCACTAACCGAATACGACAATCAATTAGAGCACAATTAGGAACACCTGCTTTTCACATCACTGAACTATCAAAGTTTCGCCCTTAAAATATAGGTCAGTACACCTACTGTTAGAATTTCTTTTAAAATAATACTTATTATTTGTTTGTTCATGTTTAATGTCCAACAACTAGTAACATGTTTGATCCATGAACATTTAAGTGAGGGTCAGTTACTATATCTAACCCACATGGCGCCAGTTTTATGTTTTAAGAAATGCTAATAGTTAATAAAAGATTAAATAGTATGTTAAATATATTTTAAATATTTAAGATTAATAACAAATTAACAGTCTAAAATTATAGTAGGTGGCGCCACTGTACACTATCTTGAAACTGAACTTATTCATTACATATAATGCATGCCACTAAAGTCTCAGAGAGCGTATATCAATTCAGTTTATTTTACTCTATTTTGTGTGTTGTAGAACCTAGGATAAATGGTTTTATCTCGTAGAGGAATCTGTTTTTCTAGTATTAAAATGTTAAGGTACACAAGCCACGTGCGCACCTTTACGTACTTCTTGGGAAACGTATTCCCACTTAGTTTATAATAAATGGTTCCCAGTATTGTAGTACCTAGCTGTAAGAAACGTATAGGGATTAGATTATTTGATAGCTCATCGTTTCTAGTAAAATCTGCTGCATTAATGAATATGTGTGAGTCTGGCAGCAAGATTACAATGTTTTTGATTATTTTAACTGTTAGATAAATAAAAATAAAGTAAAATAAAATATTATTATATTCAAATTATAAGCTAGGTTAATATTTGTAAATGTTTTAGATGACAATAGCATAACATATAATAAATCGACGGCTTTGTTTGTGTATCCATAACGAAATGAAAATAAAATTTTTCTTTTTTTATTTTCAATCAAGAACTAACTACAATTCTATTATTCTAAAGGAAATATATAGAATGTTGTTATATTGCGGTCTCGCCATTAAAATTGTACAGCGCAAGTTAATGATGTAAATAAGCGGCTTCATCTTTCCTTACAATCCCTTAAACGACTGCACAATTTTATTCCTTTTAAAACTAAAATTATACTATTACAACCCCACGATTGCTATTTAGATGCGACTGATGAGCTGCTTGATAAATTAGATCGACTCCAGCATTTGTGCATTCGTTTCATTTTCAGCTTGCGCAAATTCGATCACGTTTCTGAATACCGCCGTAAATTTAAGTGGCTACCCATTCGACTTCGCCGAAATATGCAAGTGCTAATACTTTTATAAAATGTTTTAAAAAGTTATGGTCTGAACTACCTTCAGGAATGCTTCCAATTACGCTCCCCTAAAAATCGTCCTGAAGTTTGAAGTGCCAAAGTACAATACAAGTTTTTATCGTAAGCCCTTTCCTGTTCTTGCTGTGCAACTGTGGAACTTACTACCTGATTTCATTTATACAGACTTTCCAAGTACTACAATATGTAAATTTAGACTGAAGGAGCACCTACTTTCTCTTTCCTCATAGTAATCGTTTAAAATGTTAAAATGTCATTATAACTATTAAAGGTACACAAATAAATAAATAAATTACGTAGCTTTGTGACATTTAGTCTTTATTATCATAAATGTGTGTTTTATTAGTATTTCTTTGTAATGCATGAAATGGGAACCTATTTAAATGTGACAATCCATTAAAGCTAGGTCACGGAGAGTGGGATACATACGAAGACATAAATAATTGAATTTATTGCATCCCCGTCTTATCACAAAAATAAAATAACGTTGATTGACTCATCTTACATAGAAAAATACGTGATGTATATTAAGTAAATAGTCGACATTTAATCTAGTGTTTTACTTCACTATTGGCATTTACTGAATAATAATTTTAGATTACAAATTACAAAAATAATAAATAACGTATTGCGAGTATATCTTGAAAACGTTCTGTTTCTTACTCTTTATATGATTTATTGTCACGTAGTTAACAATCAAAAGCTTATTAATAACCAAAGCTTTCTCTTGCCTTAAGTTATATTAAACACTTGTAGTAGTGGGTAGTGAGAAAGTATTGTATCGTCCTTGTATACATAAGAATAATAAGTTATATTATATATATTTAAAAATTTATAAAATTTTATACCATTTTAGAGCTATCCACAACTTGAACCTAACTTAGTAGGTCAATACGAGGTGTCTTCATAGTGCTGGGTACATGTACATACGTATTCTTAATAAAATTGTCCTTATACATACATACGAGTACATACGAGTATAAATCCCAAACTAACAAGATCGCTTTACCTCTTACTTGTCTCAAAAACGTGTGTTATTCTTTTATGGGGCAAATACACATTTTTAACAAGCTTCCAGCAAACGTTCAGATTTTACCGTTTAATAAACTTGTTAAGGAATGTTTGTGTGCTAAAGGTAACCACAGAATTTTCGAACATCTAGAACTTGATGCATTCTGGTTATCACGCACTCGCTGCCAGGCTTTAAGTGCTTTAAGATTTATATTATAAATGTCAGTGGCTTTCTTACTTTCCAAGCGGGTAGTAGATTTGACAATGAAAAATTGTTTTGTGTAAAAATTACTTTCAATGTATATTTTTTTTATTTTGACTGCGATTTTATAGCGCAACTCAAAGCTTATTCAAAAACTTCAAGATTAAATAATATCTTATCAGAAATTAAATTAATTGGAAGATAATAAATATATAAATGTTTTATTTATTCATATGTATATGTTAATTTTACTTAATATTAAATTATTGAGTAAAAACTTAATGGTCATAGGGAATAAGTAGCTTAGTTACTTACTGTCTTTTAAGTATTTTATAAGTACCTTTTAAGAACAACTGCACTAGACATAGCTACCACTACGTTGTCTGTTCTTTTTCTTAGTGAGGAAACAAAAAGAGAAAATTAAAAAATTACGGCCAACCTTACATTTAATTTATATTTTAAAGAAATCGTGCAATAACTAAAATATGTATACTCTAAAGACAAATAGATACGAATAGGACATGGAGATCTGTCTTTATTTCAGATACCACATTATCTTCTAAAAAGGCGTAAACTCTCACTTCCAAAGTCCACAACGCTCTTCTGTTTCCCCATATGTTGCAAAAGCTCGTGAACGGCGGTGATTATGGTACTATCATCAGTGACCCGCATGCTTTATTGCCCTCCTCTCAATTTTTGAATTTTAGGGAACAAAAAGAGAATAGCAACAGGATATACTTACGAGTATATAATAATATAATTAGGCTAGGGTTCTTGAAAATATCTCGATTGAATTGAAGGAACATATTTTTTGGCAATAATATAACAACTATGCAATATAGAAAATATATTATAGTTTTTTTATTTATGCTGAAATATATAAAAGTCGTTCTTAATAGCAGCAGGTGGAAAATTTCGAAAGAGAACGGAAAATTTCAAACAAGCTTCGCTTTCTATAAGTACCTTGAACCTACTACTAAAAACGAAAGGGGGTGGCAAATGTAAAAGAAATATAAACCAGTCACATCCGAATTTATTACACAGCAACAACAATTGATAAACAACTAATTATACTTTATCACAGGCTTTAAGAAATCTTTACCGCAACATTCTCTTAAACAAGTTATAAACATTAATTTCTTTGTTCTCTTAGCTGTAGAGTATAATCCAATTAAATTCAATTTAAAAACTTTTAATCTATAGGTAGTATCACTGTTAGTTCATTAAACCTATTCATTAATTCTTTTAAAAGTCATATAAAACAGTAACCTGTTGTAAATATAGAGTGTAAGTCTAATAAATTTGTTGGCCGCGCTACAGGTTCATTACACCTGGTGGATCTTTGATTGTACTGCGACTTTAAACTTGTTAACATTTTTTTATTCCTTGTCCTATAGTTGCAAATTACTAGCCCTTCATAACCCTGGAAAGCATTCTTTGAAAAATATCTATGATGTTTTTTAGGGAAAACCTCTTTAGAATGTTTAATTTACTTTTGGATAACGACAAATGATCCAATTAAGTCTGTCATGACAGAAATGCTGTCATCTTAAACAATATAAAGCCTCAACCCAGACGATTTTAGATATGAAACAATATATTGCTGACATTTAACATTGATATTTTGTGAATAAAATCTATATGTTTGAAAGAAATGTTTAAAAAGATTCTTTTAATTACTGATTATTGTATTTAATCTTTCGTGATATTCGCATAAATTAAAGTGTCTGTACTGTCTGTTAAATAAATATAATAATTAGTGATTATTATTGACGACAAAATTGTCATTCACGTCCATACCATATGATATGTATACTGTTAGTATTATAATAATTATATTAATCTAAAACGACATCATAAATTCATATAGGGAAGGCTCATGGAAGTAATTAAAACCTCCAAAATGAATATATGAAAATAAATCGTAATTTATGGAAGGGTTCAAATAGTTATTAAATATAGGAGTTTTGATGAATAACAGATGTTGGGTCGTAGTTATCTATCTGCACGATCCTTGCGATCCACCGCTTTATTAATTCAATGGCGAATATTTCCCATATTCATTATTAACTTTAAAAAAATATGCTTTTGAAGTTTTACATATGAAATATAAATTTAATACCCATAAAGAAAAGGGAAAAACAAAGAAATCCGTTTTATTGACAAAAAAATAGGCAAACAATATTCGGAAATATATATCAAAGAAATACGTAGGATAAAATTTGAAAAAGTTTCATTAGAAATTTAAAATTGATTATGATTTTTGTTTCTGATTTTATGAATATGAATAATTTTAATAACTAGAAAATACAACCTAACCTGCAACAAGTCGTTATGCCTTGTTAATTACAGTCATTGTGACATATTTTCAACGGAAACAATACTGAATTATAATGCAAAAGCATTGGTTGATTTGTTTTCAGCAGACAATGTCTATAACGAGCTATTTGTTTTTTTTTACATTGTTTTGTACAAAACAGTTAAAACATTTAAAAAAAGATGATATCACTCTATAAGACAATCACTATGGCGTGTGGTAACATATTTTGTAAAAACGTTTGCTATACAAAACTAGATTGGATGAATATAAAAATAACTTCAAAGTATATTGACAAGCCAATGTTATTGTTTAAGAGAATGATTTACTCACTCTTACTAAATAAATTTGAAGTCATAAGCTAATATCTAAGGTGTATTTAATTTTTGTATAATCTTAACTATTAAAATTACTAGAAGACCTATGACGGTTTAATATATTTATGTATGTCATCACAAAATGTAGTGACATATAATATATTTTTATAAACAAACAATAGTGCGGAATAGTGACATTCATCACATAAAACACTGTTTGGCCGCGACATAGAAAAAGCAATCAAATAAACGTTCTGTGGTGTAACTGAAAATATAAATTCAAAGAATAAACCGAATCAAACACAATGATAACCTTCATTGTGTGTATTTGTGTATGTGAGTGAAGCTAGTTTTGAAAATCACAGTGAAATAACATGTTTCTACTTTGATCTCGTGTAGTAACTTGCATAATCGAGTCGCTGTATGTCGTATCCTTGTGAATAGCTTGTTTTTATATTTATATTGAGACGTTTTGGTATTGACTAATAAATGCCGCATTATAAATCTATGCTAATATTTTATAGAGGGAAGTTTTTTATTGTAACAAATAGGATCAATAAATACTGAACCGATTTAATAATTCATTAATCTGTCGAAAGCTACGAGCGAGTTATAGGCGAGTGATTTATGAGCGTTAATAACTTTTAAAATTGAATTGTCAAAAAAAAAACACAAATAATTTTTTGGAACTAAATTACAATAACACTTAAAATGTACGAGAGTTTTATAAACTTCTTTGATAGTGATGGCTCATTGCACAGTTCACTAGAGTGGAGAGCGAAGAAAGGAAGTTACTGTCAACAGCTGTTGGCAGTAACTGAAGATTGAACTGAAGAATGATATCAATGTTTACAATTAATGCTAATAGTATAATTTTTTCAAATAGTTCTTAAAATTTTAGCCAAAACAAAATGTAAATTCTTGACAAAAGAGCTAATAAATAGTAAAAATGTTTTTAACCTTTTCCCTAAGTTCTGTTAGTTTCACAAACAACATCATATTTATTTAGGGCGCTTAGTAGAAATTTACAAATTAATTCGATTACAACTTTTTATTTTCTTATCATCGTACAACTTTTGGCTCCTTTTACTGAGTCAACAATAATAAAAATTAACCAAAATATTGTTTGCTTTAGTTTACTAAGTAAAAATATTTGAAATTTTGTTGCAAAGTATTTTCATTAAAAATACTTTAACGTAGGTATTAATATATAAATTCAGTATATCATTATTTTCTTTATATGAAATTAGAAAAAAATATACAATAGTATTCAAATTATTAGTGTACTTTTAGAAATACGCCATCATAAAACATCTTTAGCACCATCATAACTAGATATTGTTTTTGCTGTAATAACTATAACAGTAAATTGATTTGAAACTAGCCAATCTAGTTAAATCATAATGATGTATATGATTACTTTTGATGACGCAATATCGATAAAACAGTAATACAGTCGATAGACACACAATGCAGCTACTGTATTTGCGGTTACCACCACTAGAGTTATATAGCAATGACAAATTGAATTCAAATAGTTTGCTTTGTTTGCTTTTCTATGGTAATTTCTTAGATTCCTGTTTCAATAGTCTTAGAAAACCGTATCTGTTATGTAATGGTGGTGGATATTAACAACATGTAATATTCCCGGCTAATTCATATATGTGTACCAGTTACATTTTCACTTACATAGGCAAACTTTTAATAATTTAACAGTGAAACACAAAAGGCACGTATGTATTGGTTAAGTACTACTTTTGTATTATTTCTAATTTATTTAGGTATATCTTGACGCTAAGACAATAAACTTTCTTACTTCCACCGTTCATAAGAAATAAATGTTTTTGAAACAAAAATCCTTCGTCCTAATCTCTCCAGTGACAGTTATATGCCAGTAATATCTTTATGTATGTCTTAAATGCGTTTTTATTTAATAAATGTTTATTTTAAAACTCAGTAATTACAATATATATATTTAAAGGTATATCACGACATAGTTGAGAACACTTATACTAATAAAGAATATATTTGTTGCTATCACTTAGCAAAATTAGGATTAAAATACATTACCATTTATATTATATTATTTAAATACAAAGTGCTATTACCGTATATGCCATTAATGCCTCTACCCATATGTTTTAACATTTAATTTGTACAATATTTTTATTTACACTCAGTAGTAAGTTCATAAATTAAGTTGAAATTTTAATTAAATATTACGTTGAAATGAAAATAGGAATTAATTGATTAATAATATAATATAATAATAAAACACTAGAGGGTTTGAGTTTTAATTATTATTTAAGTAGTTAATGAGCACAATGGGTCGTGTAATTCCGTTACTGCTGACCTAAAAATGTCTAGATGTTATCTCAATTTAAATATAATTTGATCCCTCTTAAAATCAAAAATTATTATCACAATTAATTTTTGTTTCTTCAAAAGCCATCTTTAAATAATATAATCCACAATGAAGAGCATCAAGATGAGAATTTCGTGTTTGTAATTCGTTTTACTGCGAATATTGCTTAAGATAAACTGAATTTTACTTTTTGTAAAATATTTTAATAAAATGATTTCTGGTAGCAGATATAATAAGTTTTGTTAGATGCATTATTCTTCAACCATTATTTAGCACTCTCTAAATGTAGGAAGAAATTGTGCATAGTAAAAAGAAAACTCATTCCCGAATTCCTTTCGATTAGTTACTCTTCCGTTTTCTACACTAAGTCTGCAGTTTGAGAAGAAACGGCCAAGAAAATTCATTGCAACGTAGACTGTAGCAGTTCAATGCTGTACTCGAACAGGGTCTCAAATAATAACTAGTATTATAACATTTTTGCTAAAATCGAAAATTTTCTTAATATAATAAATATTACTTACAAAAATACATATTGTGATAAAATAAAGAATGTTAGAAAGTAATGGTTTCTTGTAATAATGGTTTCATATAATATAGATGCATCACTATCAAATTGTTATTGTTTTACATTGAAAAAATTTATAAAAATAATTAAATCAATATTATTTTGGATTCAAACTCATTAAAACTTGTTAAATTTAAATTTTATTTTATCAGCGCAAATATTTAAGGGCGAATTACCTGAACTGACTTTTGTTTTTTAGATCACATTGTTAAGTTATCGCCTTACAAAACAACTTTTAAGTTTCTAATGGACTTTCCACACGTTTATTTGTTTACATTTAACTTACTTACAAAATGTTTTAAATACTTTACAAGACTAATTTCAATCTTCAAATAATAAATCTTTAAAAGAAAATATATTTCTAGTTGCATGAAAAAATAATAAACTATGAAAGGTAAATGTATCTTACTCGGGACAATCTTAAAAAATCCTCCTTTTACTCTTGTATTGCTTATGTGATTCCAAAAGTTACCAATTTCAAAATTTCCATTTACATATGATATGGTCTTCTTTAATTTATTCCCTAAACTTAACTTATTCTATATTTCTGCATAAAGAAACAAATTAAACTGCAAAATTCCACAGTTTAATTTACTTTTATTTAATTTCTACATTAAATCCCTAGCCACTATCCAAAATTTTATACTTTTTCAAATCTGTATTATTAATAATATGTTGAATTTTCAAAAAGAATCGTATCATGAACACATATTAATTTACTAATTATTTATACAAATAATTTAAAGAAGTAGGTTATTGAATCGCAATTTTTAGATAATTTGTTAATTCGATCGATTTAAAGATTGGTCCATCCGTTAATTTATCCTTTACTGTAAACGAAAATTAGTTTCTATTTGCGTTAACTTCCATTGTATCATTGCTTGATGCTCGGTGGTCCGTGAAAAAAATCGTTTTCCTTAATCGCTTTAACATTCTTTAGGTAAAAAATTGCTGAATAATATTTTGTGAAATTCTGTGCAGGCATTCTGAGACTTGGACTCGTAAACATTGTATGTGTACTTTTAAAATAATAAATATCATCTGTATGTATATACTGTATTATAATATTATGTTCAGAAAGGAACTGTAATGTAGTTTACCGGTTAAAACATTATCTCCCTAGTATTCTTTGCCGTTGTAATTCAGACTGCTAAACTATGTTATTGTCAGATGAAACAATAAAAAACCGTAACTCTAAATTGACTTCACGTTTTTGCTTTTTCGTTAAGAATTTTCAAGAAATTATTTTTGAGAGCAACCGTTCAGAAATAATATGTTTGTATTTGTTTTGTTAAAGTAAAGAAGGATAGCTGAAAAAGCAGCTAAAATATAATTCCAAATTGTGGCAATTGCTATTTGGTGCGATTTTTAGGAAAATTGATAAAATATTTCTAGCTACTAACAACGCTACCAAGTGTAAGTAATTTTTAAAGAATATATATTAAAGTTAACATTACAAAAAGTAATTCATATATTTTTATAAAAAAAGATAGTATTGCATATTTAAAATTATTTCTTTAAAGTAACAGCAAACGAACTATGGAGCATCTTTTGCAACGTCGTAGTGTCTTCTACACAAATATGGCAACAAAAAATTCTCTTGACTAATTGTACTTATATTAATAACCTTAAGCTAAAGTAGTAATCGAACTATTTGATGATAATGAATCGGTAACAAAAGTAGAAGCTATAGTATAAAAAGTAACAAAAACGCTAGATCTTATCTTTTCAATCACGCCATGTCTAGGCCTCATTAAAACATCACAAAATCAACCTCGACCAGACCGAAGAAGACAGGGTATAATATTTGTATATAATATAGAATAAGATATTCAATTATTAAAATTATTTTATTATAACACAAAAGAGAAAATCTAGGCATGATTTTAATAATTTAATTAAATGTGGGGAAAATTGTAATAAGCGACTATAAAAATATTTTGAGATAAAAGAAAATAGTTTTAAATAAGGTTTTAAAGGAAAATTTACAATTTAACAACGTGATTTCGTTAATAGAAATATTAAATGATTACTTTTTAACGGTTTTGTTTTAAATAACAAGCATGTTAATTCATTTTTACTCCTATCTAGGTTTTAATATCTTCTCATTTCTTTTCACTTAAAGATCTCTTTCTTACACTCCTCATTTTTTTTAGACGAAATATATCTATTATATAAAATTGCTATGTAGCAATTAAATTTAAAAAATAATAATTTATTCATTTTTTTTTTAATACTGAGAGATAAAAATGTATTAAAAACTAATATATTTGTATATATTGTGAATTTTCAAGTAAGATAATAATTATAAAATTCCTTTTAAAATATGTATAATAAAATAAATACGGCACGGTTGTTTCTTGACTGCGTAATGATTACTGAAGAGAGGCAACATATAAATGGACAAAAAATTCTTTTCACATTAAACAAAGTACCGAGAATTAAGTTTATTTGAATAATATATTTTTTTACTTCCCTTAATTTTGTATAATTAATAATTAAAGTAATAAAATAATTAGACTTTTTTTTGAGAAATCATAAGATTTTTGTCAAAACTATAGGTTTACGAGTGTTTGAACTAATTCTTATATAGTTTAAACCATTCTATAAATAATTAAACGCTTTGTTCATTTCTATAAAAACAATAGTATTTTCTTCCTCTAAATTACATTGTCAAGGAAAAACTCGAGTATTTCCTGAGATACAGCGTAATTACTTGGTAGGTATACCAACGACCGTGAATGATTACGGTCGCGTTACTGGATTCCAGGACGAGTTAGATGAAATTAGTTTAGTGTACTTATAAGTGCTGCTTTAAGAAGATAATATACAAAATGAATGAATATACAGATCAATTTTCTAATTATTTATAGGTGAATGAATCCAAAATGCAATAATTTTTAAGAAGATTTTCTCTGATTTTGAAAGAATATAACTAAATCTAATGAATTTCGAAAAAAAATCTTTTAAATCTGTGACCGAACGTGTTACTTAAAAAAAAATCACTATCCGATTGCTTTCTATTATATGATCACTTAAAAACAATTTTACTTTTAATACAAAATTTTTTATTGTATTGAATTTTATCTCAGGCAACCAAACTGTTTAAACGTGTCCAACACGTCGCATTAAACAAATGTGTAACGACTATATTTGACAGCACTTCATTTATTTTCTGAACAAATGAATATTCGCTCCTCGTCTATAATGGTATAACACTATTATAATTATCGATATGATAACATCACCCTAGGTATGATTATGAACGACCCCACGATGATAAATCTGATTGTATAAATTATTGTTTGATAAAATACATATCGTCCAATTCAGTTATGTGACATCAATAACTGTTATTATTTTTATATTCTGTATTAATCTCTCGACGTTTTTTCCCAATATATATCGTTTAATTTAGTATTTCCTATCAAATAAAACAAAAAAATGGGGAAAAAATATCGAGACATTCATAAAATATTGAAGATTATAAATACATATTTATATTGTTTCAGATAAGTACGTCTATTTAGTTGTAATTTTAATAGTTTGATTATAAAGAAAAAACATTTATCGTTTCATTTAAAAATTATAGAATGGATATTTTTATTTTCTGAGGTATAAAAAGGGAAGCAGCTCCTGATAACAAAAACAAATTAAATGAAAAAAATTTAATACAATGATTCTCATCGTATTATTGATTAATTGAAAGCAACACATATAATATAAACAATGTCCTACCAGTCAGTTAGTCATAATAAACGTATGTTGGTGTTAAAAAATATATTTTTATCGAAGCGTAAATAACTAAAATGACAACTGTTGATTCATGATCGCTTTTCCAATACTTCGCTTGTATAAACCGTCATTTGAAATATGCCTGTCGATTTCACCGACAATAACTTTTGTTAAATGTTAAAGTTATATTCAGTTTTATTTACTAAATATAAATATACTTTTTTGATTTATAATTCGTTTTAAATTATATTTTTAATTAGCTTGCGGATTTTTTTGTTATAAATGAAGAAAAGTCAGTATTAACGTTCAAATTATTCAGTAGTAATGACATGTTTCTTCAAGAATTAATAATATTATATTTTTACATTCAAAATATGAAACCTAATTATTCTTACATAAGTAAGAATAATTAGGTTTCATTTAAAATTAATAATAATATTAACCTTAAGTTTTTTGTTTGATACTATTTTTAGTTGAAATCCCTTAGTTTTAAAAAACAAGAATCGTTTTACCTCTCATTAATTTATTAATTTATTTAAATTGTTAAACAAAAACCGTGTAAGTAATTGCAAACCTTATGGTGAAGTTACTAAAATAAACAAAATACGAAATTCAAATCTTTCATACTGCAGAAAAAATATGATTTTTATGTATAATATAAAGGTATAAGTGTATTTTAATATCAATAAGCAATAGTACATTAAGAATTTCAATTTATTCGTTATTAAGATAATTAAAACCATGCCCTATTTCCATTTTTAATGAGAACCCCTCAAGTTATTATGTGATCTGACAGGCCTGTATTTTATATCTCGTCTCTAGGGACATCCATGATACTGCTTCGTCTGATTTAATGCCTCATCCGTTTAATCGAGAACATTTTTATCGTCTGCTTTGAGATCTAAAGCAATTTGTTATCAGAGATAATATACAAAGTAATGTAAACATGAAACAAGAAAGTTTATTAGAGTAGAAGGAGACTTTATAATATACAAATTTATGCGTATGGTAACAACTTCCGTTTTTTCAACCCTTACACGTTGTTGTTTATTTTTTAAACATTAATTTTTATGTTTTTATAAATTCAAAGAATAAACCGAATCAAACACAATGATAACCTTCATTGTGTGTATTTGTGTATGTGAGTGAAGCTAGTTTTGAAAATCACAGTGAAATAACATGTTTCTACTTTGATCTCGTGTAGTAACTTGCATAATCGAGTCGCTGTATGTCGTATCCTTGTGAATAGCTTGTTTTTATATTTATATTGAGACGTTTTGGTATTGACTAATAAATGCCGCATTATAAATCTATGCTAATATTTTATAGAGGGAAGTTTTTTATTGTAACAAATAGGATCAATAAATACTGAACCGATTTAATAATTCATTAATCTGTCGAAAGCTACGAGCGAGTTATAGGCGAGTGATTTATGAGCGTTAATAACTTTTAAAATTGAATTGTCAAAAAAAAAACACAAATAATTTTTTGGAACTAAATTACAATAACACTTAAAATGTACGAGAGTTTTATAAACTTCTTTGATAGTGATGGCTCATTGCACAGTTCACTAGAGTGGAGAGCGAAGAAAGGAAGTTACTGTCAACAGCTGTTGGCAGTAACTGAAGATTGAACTGAAGAATGATATCAATGTTTACAATTAATGCTAATAGTATAATTTTTTCAAATAGTTCTTAAAATTTTAGCCAAAACAAAATGTAAATTCTTGACAAAAGAGCTAATAAATAGTAAAAATGTTTTTAACCTTTTCCCTAAGTTCTGTTAGTTTCACAAACAACATCATATTTATTTAGGGCGCTTAGTAGAAATTTACAAATTAATTCGATTACAACTTTTTATTTTCTTATCATCGTACAACTTTTGGCTCCTTTTACTGAGTCAACAATAATAAAAATTAACCAAAATATTGTTTGCTTTAGTTTACTAAGTAAAAATATTTGAAATTTTGTTGCAAAGTATTTTCATTAAAAATACTTTAACGTAGGTATTAATATATAAATTCAGTATATCATTATTTTCTTTATATGAAATTAGAAAAAAATATACAATAGTATTCAAATTATTAGTGTACTTTTAGAAATACGCCATCATAAAACATCTTTAGCACCATCATAACTAGATATTGTTTTTGCTGTAATAACTATAACAGTAAATTGATTTGAAACTAGCCAATCTAGTTAAATCATAATGATGTATATGATTACTTTTGATGACGCAATATCGATAAAACAGTAATACAGTCGATAGACACACAATGCAGCTACTGTATTTGCGGTTACCACCACTAGAGTTATATAGCAATGACAAATTGAATTCAAATAGTTTGCTTTGTTTGCTTTTCTATGGTAATTTCTTAGATTCCTGTTTCAATAGTCTTAGAAAACCGTATCTGTTATGTAATGGTGGTGGATATTAACAACATGTAATATTCCCGGCTAATTCATATATGTGTACCAGTTACATTTTCACTTACATAGGCAAACTTTTAATAATTTAACAGTGAAACACAAAAGGCACGTATGTATTGGTTAAGTACTACTTTTGTATTATTTCTAATTTATTTAGGTATATCTTGACGCTAAGACAATAAACTTTCTTACTTCCACCGTTCATAAGAAATAAATGTTTTTGAAACAAAAATCCTTCGTCCTAATCTCTCCAGTGACAGTTATATGCCAGTAATATCTTTATGTATGTCTTAAATGCGTTTTTATTTAATAAATGTTTATTTTAAAACTCAGTAATTACAATATATATATTTAAAGGTATATCACGACATAGTTGAGAACACTTATACTAATAAAGAATATATTTGTTGCTATCACTTAGCAAAATTAGGATTAAAATACATTACCATTTATATTATATTATTTAAATACAAAGTGCTATTACCGTATATGCCATTAATGCCTCTACCCATATGTTTTAACATTTAATTTGTACAATATTTTTATTTACACTCAGTAGTAAGTTCATAAATTAAGTTGAAATTTTAATTAAATATTACGTTGAAATGAAAATAGGAATTAATTGATTAATAATATAATATAATAATAAAACACTAGAGGGTTTGAGTTTTAATTATTATTTAAGTAGTTAATGAGCACAATGGGTCGTGTAATTCCGTTACTGCTGACCTAAAAATGTCTAGATGTTATCTCAATTTAAATATAATTTGATCCCTCTTAAAATCAAAAATTATTATCACAATTAATTTTTGTTTCTTCAAAAGCCATCTTTAAATAATATAATCCACAATGAAGAGCATCAAGATGAGAATTTCGTGTTTGTAATTCGTTTTACTGCGAATATTGCTTAAGATAAACTGAATTTTACTTTTTGTAAAATATTTTAATAAAATGATTTCTGGTAGCAGATATAATAAGTTTTGTTAGATGCATTATTCTTCAACCATTATTTAGCACTCTCTAAATGTAGGAAGAAATTGTGCATAGTAAAAAGAAAACTCATTCCCGAATTCCTTTCGATTAGTTACTCTTCCGTTTTCTACACTAAGTCTGCAGTTTGAGAAGAAACGGCCAAGAAAATTCATTGCAACGTAGACTGTAGCAGTTCAATGCTGTACTCGAACAGGGTCTCAAATAATAACTAGTATTATAACATTTTTGCTAAAATCGAAAATTTTCTTAATATAATAAATATTACTTACAAAAATACATATTGTGATAAAATAAAGAATGTTAGAAAGTAATGGTTTCTTGTAATAATGGTTTCATATAATATAGATGCATCACTATCAAATTGTTATTGTTTTACATTGAAAAAATTTATAAAAATAATTAAATCAATATTATTTTGGATTCAAACTCATTAAAACTTGTTAAATTTAAATTTTATTTTATCAGCGCAAATATTTAAGGGCGAATTACCTGAACTGACTTTTGTTTTTTAGATCACATTGTTAAGTTATCGCCTTACAAAACAACTTTTAAGTTTCTAATGGACTTTCCACACGTTTATTTGTTTACATTTAACTTACTTACAAAATGTTTTAAATGCTTTACAAGACTAATTTCAATCTTCAAATAATAAATCTTTAAAAGAAAATATATTTCTAGTTGCATGAAAAAATAATAAACTATGAAAGGTAAATGTATCTTACTCGGGACAATCTTAAAAAATCCTCCTTTTACTCTTGTATTGCTTATGTGATTCCAAAAGTTACCAATTTCAAAATTTCCATTTACATATGATATGGTCTTCTTTAATTTATTCCCTAAACTTAACTTATTCTATATTTCTGCATAAAGAAACAAATTAAACTGCAAAATTCCACAGTTTAATTTACTTTTATTTAATTTCTACATTAAATCCCTAGCCACTATCCAAAATTTTATACTTTTTCAAATCTGTATTATTAATAATATGTTGAATTTTCAAAAAGAATCGTATCATGAACACATATTAATTTACTAATTATTTATACAAATAATTTAAAGAAGTAGGTTATTGAATCGCAATTTTTAGATAATTTGTTAATTCGATCGATTTAAAGATTGGTCCATCCGTTAATTTATCCTTTACTGTAAACGAAAATTAGTTTCTATTTGCGTTAACTTCCATTGTATCATTGCTTGATGCTCGGTGGTCCGTGAAAAAAATCGTTTTCCTTAATCGCTTTAACATTCTTTAGGTAAAAAATTGCTGAATAATATTTTGTGAAATTCTGTGCAGGCATTCTGAGACTTGGACTCGTAAACATTGTATGTGTACTTTTAAAATAATAAATATCATCTGTATGTATATACTGTATTATAATATTATGTTCAGAAAGGAACTGTAATGTAGTTTACCGGTTAAAACATTATCTCCCTAGTATTCTTTGCCGTTGTAATTCAGACTGCTAAACTATGTTATTGTCAGATGAAACAATAAAAAACCGTAACTCTAAATTGACTTCACGTTTTTGCTTTTTCGTTAAGAATTTTCAAGAAATTATTTTTGAGAGCAACCGTTCAGAAATAATATGTTTGTATTTGTTTTGTTAAAGTAAAGAAGGATAGCTGAAAAAGCAGCTAAAATATAATTCCAAATTGTGGCAATTGCTATTTGGTGCGATTTTTAGGAAAATTGATAAAATATTTCTAGCTACTAACAACGCTACCAAGTGTAAGTAATTTTTAAAGAATATATATTAAAGTTAACATTACAAAAAGTAATTCATATATTTTTATAAAAAAAGATAGTATTGCATATTTAAAATTATTTCTTTAAAGTAACAGCAAACGAACTATGGAGCATCTTTTGCAACGTCGTAGTGTCTTCTACACAAATATGGCAACAAAAAATTCTCTTGACTAATTGTACTTATATTAATAACCTTAAGCTAAAGTAGTAATCGAACTATTTGATGATAATGAATCGGTAACAAAAGTAGAAGCTATAGTATAAAAAGTAACAAAAACGCTAGATCTTATCTTTTCAATCACGCCATGTCTAGGCCTCATTAAAACATCACAAAATCAACCTCGACCAGACCGAAGAAGACAGGGTATAATATTTGTATATAATATAGAATAAGATATTCAATTATTAAAATTATTTTATTATAACACAAAAGAGAAAATCTAGGCATGATTTTAATAATTTAATTAAATGTGGGGAAAATTGTAATAAGCGACTATAAAAATATTTTGAGATAAAAGAAAATAGTTTTAAATAAGGTTTTAAAGGAAAATTTACAATTTAACAACGTGATTTCGTTAATAGAAATATTAAATGATTACTTTTTAACGGTTTTGTTTTAAATAACAAGCATGTTAATTCATTTTTACTCCTATCTAGGTTTTAATATCTTCTCATTTCTTTTCACTTAAAGATCTCTTTCTTACACTCCTCATTTTTTTTAGACGAAATATATCTATTATATAAAATTGCTATGTAGCAATTAAATTTAAAAAATAATAATTTATTCATTTTTTTTTTAATACTGAGAGATAAAAATGTATTAAAAACTAATATATTTGTATATATTGTGAATTTTCAAGTAAGATAATAATTATAAAATTCCTTTTAAAATATGTATAATAAAATAAATACGGCACGGTTGTTTCTTGACTGCGTAATGATTACTGAAGAGAGGCAACATATAAATGGACTAAAAATTCTTTTCACATTAAACAAAGTACCGAGAATTAAGTTTATTTGAATAATATATTTTTTTACTTCCCTTAATTTTGTATAATTAATAATTAAAGTAATAAAATAATTAGACTTTTTTTTGAGAAATCATAAGATTTTTGTCAAAACTATAGGTTTACGAGTGTTTGAACTAATTCTTATATAGTTTAAACCATTCTATAAATAATTAAACGCTTTGTTCATTTCTATAAAAACAATAGTATTTTCTTCCTCTAAATTACATTGTCAAGGAAAAACTCGAGTATTTCCTGAGATACAGCGTAATTACTTGGTAGGTATACCAACGACCGTGAATGATTACGGTCGCGTTACTGGATTCCAGGACGAGTTAGATGAAATTAGTTTAGTGTACTTATAAGTGCTGCTTTAAGAAGATAATATACAAAATGAATGAATATACAGATCAATTTTCTAATTATTTATAGGTGAATGAATCCAAAATGCAATAATTTTTAAGAAGATTTTCTCTGATTTTGAAAGAATATAACTAAATCTAATGAATTTCGAAAAAAAATCTTTTAAATCTGTGACCGAACGTGTTACTTAAAAAAAAATCACTATCCGATTGCTTTCTATTATATGATCACTTAAAAACAATTTTACTTTTAATACAAAATTTTTTATTGTATTGAATTTTATCTCAGGCAACCAAACTGTTTAAACGTGTCCAACACGTCGCATTAAACAAATGTGTAACGACTATATTTGACAGCACTTCATTTATTTTCTGAACAAATGAATATTCGCTCCTCGTCTATAATGGTATAACACTTATAATTATCGATATGATAACATCACCCTAGGTATGATTATGAACGACCCCACGATGATAAATCTGATTGTATAAATTATTGTTTGATAAAATACATATCGTCCAATTCAGTTATGTGACATCAATAACTGTTATTATTTTTATATTCTGTATTAATCTCTCGACGTTTTTTCCCAATATATATCGTTTAATTTAGTATTTCCTATCAAATAAAACAAAAAAATGGGGAAAAAATATCGAGACATTCATAAAATATTGAAGATTATAAATACATATTTATATTGTTTCAGATAAGTACGTCTATTTAGTTGTAATTTTAATAGTTTGATTATAAAGAAAAAACATTTATCGTTTCATTTAAAAATTATAGAATGGATATTTTTATTTTCTGAGGTATAAAAAGGGAAGCAGCTCCTGATAACAAAAACAAATTAAATGAAAAAAATTTAATACAATGATTCTCATCGTATTATTGATTAATTGAAAGCAACACATATAATATAAACAATGTCCTACCAGTCAGTTAGTCATAATAAACGTATGTTGGTGTTAAAAAATATATTTTTATCGAAGCGTAAATAACTAAAATGACAACTGTTGATTCATGATCGCTTTTCCAATACTTCGCTTGTATAAACCGTCATTTGAAATATGCCTGTCGATTTCACCGACAATAACTTTTGTTAAATGTTAAAGTTATATTCAGTTTTATTTACTAAATATAAATATACTTTTTTGATTTATAATTCGTTTTAAATTATATTTTTAATTAGCTTGCGGATTTTTTTGTTATAAATGAAGAAAAGTCAGTATTAACGTTCAAATTATTCAGTAGTAATGACATGTTTCTTCAAGAATTAATAATATTATATTTTTACATTCAAAATATGAAACCTAATTATTCTTACATAAGTAAGAATAATTAGGTTTCATTTAAAATTAATAATAATATTAACCTTAAGTTTTTTGTTTGATACTATTTTTAGTTGAAATCCCTTAGTTTTAAAAAACAAGAATCGTTTTACCTCTCATTAATTTATTAATTTATTTAAATTGTTAAACAAAAACCGTGTAAGTAATTGCAAACCTTATGGTGAAGTTACTAAAATAAACAAAATACGAAATTCAAATCTTTCATACTGCAGAAAAAATATGATTTTTATGTATAATATAAAGGTATAAGTGTATTTTAATATCAATAAGCAATAGTACATTAAGAATTTCAATTTATTCGTTATTAAGATAATTAAAACCATGCCCTATTTCCATTTTTAATGAGAACCCCTCAAGTTATTATGTGATCTGACAGGCCTGTATTTTATATCTCGTCTCTAGGGACATCCATGATACTGCTTCGTCTGATTTAATGCCTCATCCGTTTAATCGAGAACATTTTTATCGTCTGCTTTGAGATCTAAAGCAATTTGTTATCAGAGATAATATACAAAGTAATGTAAACATGAAACAAGAAAGTTTATTAGAGTAGAAGGAGACTTTATAATATACAAATTTATGCGTATGGTAACAACTTCCGTTTTTTCAACCCTTACACGTTGTTGTTTATTTTTTAAACATTAATTTTTATGTTTTTATAAATTCAAAGAATAAACCGAATCAAACACAATGATAACCTTCATTGTGTGTATTTGTGTATGTGAGTGAAGCTAGTTTTGAAAATCACAGTGAAATAACATGTTTCTACTTTGATCTCGTGTAGTAACTTGCATAATCGAGTCGCTGTATGTCGTATCCTTGTGAATAGCTTGTTTTTATATTTATATTGAGACGTTTTGGTATTGACTAATAAATGCCGCATTATAAATCTATGCTAATATTTTATAGAGGGAAGTTTTTTATTGTAACAAATAGGATCAATAAATACTGAACCGATTTAATAATTCATTAATCTGTCGAAAGCTACGAGCGAGTTATAGGCGAGTGATTTATGAGCGTTAATAACTTTTAAAATTGAATTGTCAAAAAAAAAACACAAATAATTTTTTGGAACTAAATTACAATAACACTTAAAATGTACGAGAGTTTTATAAACTTCTTTGATAGTGATGGCTCATTGCACAGTTCACTAGAGTGGAGAGCGAAGAAAGGAAGTTACTGTCAACAGCTGTTGGCAGTAACTGAAGATTGAACTGAAGAATGATATCAATGTTTACAATTAATGCTAATAGTATAATTTTTTCAAATAGTTCTTAAAATTTTAGCCAAAACAAAATGTAAATTCTTGACAAAAGAGCTAATAAATAGTAAAAATGTTTTTAACCTTTTCCCTAAGTTCTGTTAGTTTCACAAACAACATCATATTTATTTAGGGCGCTTAGTAGAAATTTACAAATTAATTCGATTACAACTTTTTATTTTCTTATCATCGTACAACTTTTGGCTCCTTTTACTGAGTCAACAATAATAAAAATTAACCAAAATATTGTTTGCTTTAGTTTACTAAGTAAAAATATTTGAAATTTTGTTGCAAAGTATTTTCATTAAAAATACTTTAACGTAGGTATTAATATATAAATTCAGTATATCATTATTTTCTTTATATGAAATTAGAAAAAAATATACAATAGTATTCAAATTATTAGTGTACTTTTAGAAATACGCCATCATAAAACATCTTTAGCACCATCATAACTAGATATTGTTTTTGCTGTAATAACTATAACAGTAAATTGATTTGAAACTAGCCAATCTAGTTAAATCATAATGATGTATATGATTACTTTTGATGACGCAATATCGATAAAACAGTAATACAGTCGATAGACACACAATGCAGCTACTGTATTTGCGGTTACCACCACTAGAGTTATATAGCAATGACAAATTGAATTCAAATAGTTTGCTTTGTTTGCTTTTCTATGGTAATTTCTTAGATTCCTGTTTCAATAGTCTTAGAAAACCGTATCTGTTATGTAATGGTGGTGGATATTAACAACATGTAATATTCCCGGCTAATTCATATATGTGTACCAGTTACATTTTCACTTACATAGGCAAACTTTTAATAATTTAACAGTGAAACACAAAAGGCACGTATGTATTGGTTAAGTACTACTTTTGTATTATTTCTAATTTATTTAGGTATATCTTGACGCTAAGACAATAAACTTTCTTACTTCCACCGTTCATAAGAAATAAATGTTTTTGAAACAAAAATCCTTCGTCCTAATCTCTCCAGTGACAGTTATATGCCAGTAATATCTTTATGTATGTCTTAAATGCGTTTTTATTTAATAAATGTTTATTTTAAAACTCAGTAATTACAATATATATATTTAAAGGTATATCACGACATAGTTGAGAACACTTATACTAATAAAGAATATATTTGTTGCTATCACTTAGCAAAATTAGGATTAAAATACATTACCATTTATATTATATTATTTAAATACAAAGTGCTATTACCGTATATGCCATTAATGCCTCTACCCATATGTTTTAACATTTAATTTGTACAATATTTTTATTTACACTCAGTAGTAAGTTCATAAATTAAGTTGAAATTTTAATTAAATATTACGTTGAAATGAAAATAGGAATTAATTGATTAATAATATAATATAATAATAAAACACTAGAGGGTTTGAGTTTTAATTATTATTTAAGTAGTTAATGAGCACAATGGGTCGTGTAATTCCGTTACTGCTGACCTAAAAATGTCTAGATGTTATCTCAATTTAAATATAATTTGATCCCTCTTAAAATCAAAAATTATTATCACAATTAATTTTTGTTTCTTCAAAAGCCATCTTTAAATAATATAATCCACAATGAAGAGCATCAAGATGAGAATTTCGTGTTTGTAATTCGTTTTACTGCGAATATTGCTTAAGATAAACTGAATTTTACTTTTTGTAAAATATTTTAATAAAATGATTTCTGGTAGCAGATATAATAAGTTTTGTTAGATGCATTATTCTTCAACCATTATTTAGCACTCTCTAAATGTAGGAAGAAATTGTGCATAGTAAAAAGAAAACTCATTCCCGAATTCCTTTCGATTAGTTACTCTTCCGTTTTCTACACTAAGTCTGCAGTTTGAGAAGAAACGGCCAAGAAAATTCATTGCAACGTAGACTGTAGCAGTTCAATGCTGTACTCGAACAGGGTCTCAAATAATAACTAGTATTATAACATTTTTGCTAAAATCGAAAATTTTCTTAATATAATAAATATTACTTACAAAAATACATATTGTGATAAAATAAAGAATGTTAGAAAGTAATGGTTTCTTGTAATAATGGTTTCATATAATATAGATGCATCACTATCAAATTGTTATTGTTTTACATTGAAAAAATTTATAAAAATAATTAAATCAATATTATTTTGGATTCAAACTCATTAAAACTTGTTAAATTTAAATTTTATTTTATCAGCGCAAATATTTAAGGGCGAATTACCTGAACTGACTTTTGTTTTTTAGATCACATTGTTAAGTTATCGCCTTACAAAACAACTTTTAAGTTTCTAATGGACTTTCCATACGTTTATTTGTTTACATTTAACTTACTTACAAAATGTTTTAAATGCTTTACAAGACTAATTTCAATCTTCAAATAATAAATCTTTAAAAGAAAATATATTTCTAGTTGCATGAAAAAATAATAAACTATGAAAGGTAAATGTATCTTACTCGGGACAATCTTAAAAAATCCTCCTTTTACTCTTGTATTGCTTATGTGATTCCAAAAGTTACCAATTTCAAAATTTCCATTTACATATGATATGGTCTTCTTTAATTTATTCCCTAAACTTAACTTATTCTATATTTCTGCATAAAGAAACAAATTAAACTGCAAAATTCCACAGTTTAATTTACTTTTATTTAATTTCTACATTAAATCCCTAGCCACTATCCAAAATTTTATACTTTTTCAAATCTGTATTATTAATAATATGTTGAATTTTCAAAAAGAATCGTATCATGAACACATATTAATTTACTAATTATTTATACAAATAATTTAAAGAAGTAGGTTATTGAATCGCAATTTTTAGATAATTTGTTAATTCGATCGATTTAAAGATTGGTCCATCCGTTAATTTATCCTTTACTGTAAACGAAAATTAGTTTCTATTTGCGTTAACTTCCATTGTATCATTGCTTGATGCTCGGTGGTCCGTGAAAAAAATCGTTTTCCTTAATCGCTTTAACATTCTTTAGGTAAAAAATTGCTGAATAATATTTTGTGAAATTCTGTGCAGGCATTCTGAGACTTGGACTCGTAAACATTGTATGTGTACTTTTAAAATAATAAATATCATCTGTATGTATATACTGTATTATAATATTATGTTCAGAAAGGAACTGTAATGTAGTTTACCGGTTAAAACATTATCTCCCTAGTATTCTTTGCCGTTGTAATTCAGACTGCTAAACTATGTTATTGTCAGATGAAACAATAAAAAACCGTAACTCTAAATTGACTTCACGTTTTTGCTTTTTCGTTAAGAATTTTCAAGAAATTATTTTTGAGAGCAACCGTTCAGAAATAATATGTTTGTATTTGTTTTGTTAAAGTAAAGAAGGATAGCTGAAAAAGCAGCTAAAATATAATTCCAAATTGTGGCAATTGCTATTTGGTGCGATTTTTAGGAAAATTGATAAAATATTTCTAGCTACTAACAACGCTACCAAGTGTAAGTAATTTTTAAAGAATATATATTAAAGTTAACATTACAAAAAGTAATTCATATATTTTTATAAAAAAAAGATAGTATTGCATATTTAAAATTATTTCTTTAAAGTAACAGCAAACGAACTATGGAGCATCTTTTGCAACGTCGTAGTGTCTTCTACACAAATATGGCAACAAAAAATTCTCTTGACTAATTGTACTTATATTAATAACCTTAAGCTAAAGTAGTAATCGAACTATTTGATGATAATGAATCGGTAACAAAAGTAGAAGCTATAGTATAAAAAGTAACAAAAACGCTAGATCTTATCTTTTCAATCACGCCATGTCTAGGCCTCATTAAAACATCACAAAATCAACCTCGACCAGACCGAAGAAGACAGGGTATAATATTTGTATATAATATAGAATAAGATATTCAATTATTAAAATTATTTTATTATAACACAAAAGAGAAAATCTAGGCATGATTTTAATAATTTAATTAAATGTGGGGAAAATTGTAATAAGCGACTATAAAAATATTTTGAGATAAAAGAAAATAGTTTTAAATAAGGTTTTAAAGGAAAATTTACAATTTAACAACGTGATTTCGTTAATAGAAATATTAAATGATTACTTTTTAACGGTTTTGTTTTAAATAACAAGCATGTTAATTCATTTTTACTCCTATCTAGGTTTTAATATCTTCTCATTTCTTTTCACTTAAAGATCTCTTTCTTACACTCCTCATTTTTTTTAGACGAAATATATCTATTATATAAAATTGCTATGTAGCAATTAAATTTAAAAAATAATAATTTATTCATTTTTTTTTTAATACTGAGAGATAAAAATGTATTAAAAACTAATATATTTGTATATATTGTGAATTTTCAAGTAAGATAATAATTATAAAATTCCTTTTAAAATATGTATAATAAAATAAATACGGCACGGTTGTTTCTTGACTGCGTAATGATTACTGAAGAGAGGCAACATATAAATGGACAAAAAATTCTTTTCACATTAAACAAAGTACCGAGAATTAAGTTTATTTGAATAATATATTTTTTTACTTCCCTTAATTTTGTATAATTAATAATTAAAGTAATAAAATAATTAGACTTTTTTTTGAGAAATCATAAGATTTTTGTCAAAACTATAGGTTTACGAGTGTTTGAACTAATTCTTATATAGTTTAAACCATTCTATAAATAATTAAACGCTTTGTTCATTTCTATAAAAACAATAGTATTTTCTTCCTCTAAATTACATTGTCAAGGAAAAACTCGAGTATTTCCTGAGATACAGCGTAATTACTTGGTAGGTATACCAACGACCGTGAATGATTACGGTCGCGTTACTGGATTCCAGGACGAGTTAGATGAAATTAGTTTAGTGTACTTATAAGTGCTGCTTTAAGAAGATAATATACAAAATGAATGAATATACAGATCAATTTTCTAATTATTTATAGGTGAATGAATCCAAAATGCAATAATTTTTAAGAAGATTTTCTCTGATTTTGAAAGAATATAACTAAATCTAATGAATTTCGAAAAAAAATCTTTTAAATCTGTGACCGAACGTGTTACTTAAAAAAAAATCACTATCCGATTGCTTTCTATTATATGATCACTTAAAAACAATTTTACTTTTAATACAAAATTTTTTATTGTATTGAATTTTATCTCAGGCAACCAAACTGTTTAAACGTGTCCAACACGTCGCATTAAACAAATGTGTAACGACTATATTTGACAGCACTTCATTTATTTTCTGAACAAATGAATATTCGCTCCTCGTCTATAATGGTATAACACTATTATAATTATCGATATGATAACATCACCCTAGGTATGATTATGAACGACCCCACGATGATAAATCTGATTGTATAAATTATTGTTTGATAAAATACATATCGTCCAATTCAGTTATGTGACATCAATAACTGTTATTATTTTTATATTCTGTATTAATCTCTCGACGTTTTTTCCCAATATATATCGTTTAATTTAGTATTTCCTATCAAATAAAACAAAAAAATGGGGAAAAAATATCGAGACATTCATAAAATATTGAAGATTATAAATACATATTTATATTGTTTCAGATAAGTACGTCTATTTAGTTGTAATTTTAATAGTTTGATTATAAAGAAAAAACATTTATCGTTTCATTTAAAAATTATAGAATGGATATTTTTATTTTCTGAGGTATAAAAAGGGAAGCAGCTCCTGATAACAAAAACAAATTAAATGAAAAAAATTTAATGCAATGATTCTCATCGTATTATTGATTAATTGAAAGCAACACATATAATATAAACAATGTCCTACCAGTCAGTTAGTCATAATAAACGTATGTTGGTGTTAAAAAATATATTTTTATCGAAGCGTAAATAACTAAAATGACAACTGTTGATTCATGATCGCTTTTCAATTACTTCGCTTGTATAAACCGTCATTTGAAATATGCCTGTCGATTTCACCGACAATAACTTTTGTTAAATGTTAAAGTTATATTCAGTTTTATTTACTAAATATAAATATACTTTTTTGATTTATAATTCGTTTTAAATTATATTTTTAATTAGCTTGCGGATTTTTTTGTTATAAATGAAGAAAAGTCAGTATTAACGTTCAAATTATTCAGTAGTAATGACATGTTTCTTCAAGAATTAATAATATTATATTTTTACATTCAAAATATGAAACCTAATTATTCTTACATAAGTAAGAATAATTAGGTTTCATTTAAAATTAATAATAATATTAACCTTAAGTTTTTTGTTTGATACTATTTTTAGTTGAAATCCCTTAGTTTTAAAAAACAAGAATCGTTTTACCTCTCATTAATTTATTAATTTATTTAAATTGTTAAACAAAAACCGTGTAAGTAATTGCAAACCTTATGGTGAAGTTACTAAAATAAACAAAATACGAAATTCAAATCTTTCATACTGCAGAAAAAATATGATTTTTATGTATAATATAAAGGTATAAGTGTATTTTAATATCAATAAGCAATAGTACATTAAGAATTTCAATTTATTCGTTATTAAGATAATTAAAACCATGCCCTATTTCCATTTTTAATGAGAACCCCTCAAGTTATTATGTGATCTGACAGGCCTGTATTTTATATCTCGTCTCTAGGGACATCCATGATACTGCTTCGTCTGATTTAATGCCTCATCCGTTTAATCGAGAACATTTTTATCGTCTGCTTTGAGATCTAAAGCAATTTGTTATCAGAGATAATATACAAAGTAATGTAAACATGAAACAAGAAAGTTTATTAGAGTAGAAGGAGACTTTATAATATACAAATTTATGCGTATGGTAACAACTTCCGTTTTTTCAACCCTTACACGTTGTTGTTTATTTTTTAAACATTAATTTTGATGTTGTCTCTTCTTGTAACAATGGAAAATCACAGAACTTTGATACAAAATTTATATTTATATACTTATTTATAACTCCAACATTTAGTTCTCTTATACAAAAAGTAAGAGATAACACTCCACATCTTTATAATGTTATTTAAACAAGTGTTTTAATTAATCCAGATTAATCTCTTAAATTATTTAAATTATCATCCTGCAGGAGATATGACTCTATTATTATCGTCTATTTTATATTTCAAGGCATGTCCACCAACCGATGAATAAAGTAAATGAAGTAAATTTAAGTTAACTGCACTGCACTTTGTTTTTGTACGTTGAATTAAAAAATTGCTTTTAACTTTGTTGATACTTTTTTTCAGTCTTAATACTCGTATTAAGACTTCTAAAGTCACCATAAACTTTTTAAAATAATTAGCGTGTCTGGTTACATAATTAAAATATTATTATTTTATTTATTTTTACGTTATATCATTTGTAGATCAGCAAAAAAAATAAAGGCACCCGAAATTCGATATTAGCTAAGAATATATAATTAAATCTTTCAATTTCTAAATCAAAAACTTACTAGAGCACGTAGTTGCTCAGTACGTGATATATTTTTTATTCTCTTTAACTAATTCAACGTCGAACACATTACTTTGGTGTTATTTATAGCTCGTAGCTCCACTGTCGACATAAATCACAAACTTTAACATCAGTTTATATTTTTGTTAACAGGTTTAATATAAAACAGTCTCGATACCTACCGATAGTGTTGGTTTAATGTTTTTCTTTATATAATTTATGCGAAACCATATATTATTTTAGTTATCCACTTAAAGGTGTGACAAATTTAATTATTTTCTTATATATATAAAAATGCATTAACTATACGAAAACTATAACTTGAATTCTCATAAGGAGCAATTTATAAGTTAATCATAACTCGTTGGATTCGGCGTGCATTGTAATATTGATTACAGAGAAATGTTTTAGTATTTGAACTTCTGAACACGAAACACCCAAATAACGGTCTGTCTAAGTGTCGTGTCTACTATCGCGCAAATGTTATATTTATAAGTTAATATCCTATAATATATGCTATGACACAAGTGATAGAATAACTATAAATAGATCTATAAATATGAAAAATGTATGTTTAAAATAAAGCTAAGATTATCTATAAATATTTAACTTATATTATTATTCAACCTGCTGTAATATTTGGTTAAGAAATGATTTGACTGTACTGAAATTGTCGCATTATCATTTATTGATCAAAATATAAAATCGATGTGTAAGTATACGAATATGTTTAAAATACTGTATAAAATCATATAATATGTATAATAACTGTAATAGACAATGGACATCCAGTTGTATTGTAAATCTAATAATTACATATTATTAATCAATCACTTACCTCAAAATTAACATATCACTAAATGGGTAAATTATAAATTGTATGTGTAATTGTAAGAAATATTTAATTTAATACTAAAATAATCATTTTATTATATAATTATATTAAAACTAATGTAATGTTTTATTAATTATTCAATTTGAATTGTAAACTGGGATGTTGTGATGTTAACATGTAATGCAACTTAATAACATTTAATAATTAAATTAGACATATGAGTTAAGAAATGTATGTGTAAATCAATGAAATTATTATATATGATTATTAAATATCAAAATAATATACAATAGCTTGATGTTATATTGAAAAAAATTGTAAATTGACTCTGCTAAGAATGTTGGCCTATGGTTCTTTTTTAGTGAAACGGTATAAAAGAATGGAAATGAAGTTACTCTTCAGTCTTCGAGGTGAGAAAAATAAGTGTCAGTGAAAGTTGTCATTACTTGGTGCGAATAAAGTGACAACAAGTACATCGACGTGAAATTGTAATTTGGACTAAGCGTTAACAGTTAAGGTGCGACATAAGTGTTTTATCACTGTTAAAACAATAATTATTTACAATCTTGTTTTATAATAAGTTTTGCTATAGTAGAAGATTAAGATTCAATCAATCCCTTATTTATTATTATACATTATAATTAAACCTATCACAGGCATCATTTTCAAATGTTAGTTACCCTGAATAAGACTATTACAAAAATAACTTAATGTTTTTTTATGCTACTCTTCAGGCTGTATCTCAGTTAAATAACAAGGTAAACTTCAATTGATTCGATACAAACGCTGCCAGTTTCCAGTATGCACTCTACCCGCCTAATATGATTTATCAGTAGTTTGTATTGCGGTTGCAGTTACGAACTCGGAAATTTCTTATTAAAAAAAATAAACATGCTTTTTCAAAATTATATTGTAAAAAGGTATAAAATAATAACGTTAGATATCAAAAGTTAAGAGCGATATCAATAATGAGCTTTCAATGGTTAAAAAATGTATAAATAAAAAACTAAAATCGATTGTAAGACTGCACGACAGAAGTGAACGTTTCTTAACTTTACAAACCTGTAAATATTATTTAAGTGTGGAATTTTTTTTCAACGTAAAATAATTCGCTCATTTCGTTGTTTTAAATGAAAAGTAATGTTTATTAGATACGTAATACAAATTTATACAAGTATACATTAAAACTATTGTATATATATGTATACATATATAAAAATGTATTTACCTGCTTGTAACCTAAGTTTAGGGCTTTTTTTTCAATCCTGAAAGTTTTCAACATGACACAAGAAATGTACAGCTTCATAGTATAGGTACATAAAAATATTATTGAAGATTTGTTTTAGGCATATTGCGTTAAGTTTGAATATCAAATATGACACATGATTTTCTCGTTTGTTCTGTAAGCCATGAATTGAACAAAGGCATGTCTGCTTATATTTTATTCAACGTGAAAGATATCATGCGAATATAATTTTATCTTTATTAATAAGTACCAGAAAATGAGCTGTCAAGAAAACAATGTCTGGGGCTGCAGACTTTGTTTTCACATAAATAAATTTGAAAAATAATTCAACAATTAATATACACATATTTAGCCAATAATTTAATTTCTAGTTCTAATTATATAATAATAATAATAGTTGTCTTTAAATAATATTAACATTGGTCATTAACTTGCAGAAATCTTTTCTTTTATAATAATATAGTATATAGTAGTAGCCTAATTTTTAGCGTACTACAGTTAATCAATAATTAAGTTATAGCGTCACAGACAGACTGCCCACTACTAGTATGAAAAACTAACTTATTGAAATATACTAATAGCAAATAAAATTATATATTATTGAGCGAAGCGAACGAAGTGACCGGAGCGTTTTACTGGAGACTTCTTACATTATTTTTCACGAATTGGCTCGAAAACTACTTGACGGAAAATTATGAAAATTTGCAGTCAAAAAGACACACATTAGGAGACGGTTTAAAAAAATTTTTTTTTTAATGTCTTTTCAAAACACTGATATCCCATTGAAGTCAATGGGAAACGATGAGTCAATACACTGGGCTCGCTTAATCGCTAAATCGCTGAATATGCAAACGGCACCCGAGATTTCGCTAGCGCAGCGAGGGGGTTTGTTAGCGCTCCTAGTTGTATAATATGATATAACATGTGTTAATACACAATTTATTTATTCAAATCAGTGTTTTGAAACACCGTATTGTGTACACTGAGCGGAGTGTTCATGATTTATACAGCCTTAACATTTAAATGTTATGTATAAGAATCTTGTAGGTGAAATATTTGTTGGAAGTTTTTGTAATAATAAACATCTGGAACATTTATTTTTCAAAATAATATTGCTTCAAAAAGCTGCCTCGAGCTAAACTGCTTTGCTTTTACCTGTACAATATATTGTTACTTCGATTACGGATTAATACACAGTATACAAATATTTTATTGAACATCTTTGCAAGGTTTTAATTTCTAGGTTTAAATTTTAAATTAAAATTTTAAATTTTACTTTCGTGTTTTCAAAGTTAACTGAGTTTAATGACGCCTTGGTTTATATTAGCGAACTGTCTTCTAACTACTTAAGTTATTAATTAGTTGCAAATGTATGTACATAAAACATAACAGAGATATTGAAATTGACGGTTTTTATTACAATGAAGGTCATCTGTGAATAAAATAAAACTATAATTATAAAAATTGGATCCGAAGAAAGTAAAATTTAAAAGTCTTTCTTTGCATTTGAAACGTACATAATGAGATTTAAAACCCAGTGATTTTTCTCACACGGCTTCAAAGATGGGTTGTTTTATTAAAAACGGCGACATTCATCTTGAAAAAACATCCGTAATATAGATATATATATTTATATTTTATTTATTTTATTTATTTATATCTTTTCCACTTTGAATCATTATCAGTGATCACTTGTGTACGTCAAAATGGAAGTGTCAGGAGGGCCTATTTCGATACCAGATTTATCGTAATAAGCCCTTCTGTAAAAGCACTGTCCAACTTAATGTTAAAGCTATGAGGGTTCCAAACGCGTCCTAGTCTGAGAAGAACCACACAACAAACTCAGCCGGATATATATATTTTTTTATATTGTGATCACTGTTTCACAAATGTCAATCTTAAAAGCTATTTTGGAACAACTAGAACCGTCGCAATATAATGAAAAAATAATAATAATAGCAAAAAAAATTATAATAATGATAATAATAATAAAAAATAAAAATAGGCCTGCTACACAACCAGTCACCGCAAGCAGCACCCGTTCCCGAGCATAACGCAAGAGCCAGCCATCACCCCCTTCGCACATATTTGAGGGACGAGCGCAACCCGACTCCCGACGCTACCGCAAGTAATGACTTCTAAGGAATCGGTGTGATGCAACAGGTCGATAAAACGAAATTAATCTACAACAAAAAACAAATTGCGGAGATTACTAGTTATTCGCAATATAAAATACAATTCATTCCCAGGCCATACCGTCGTTGATGTAATCCTGTACACTATAGTAGGATTTTTTTATCAAATTTTTATATATAATTTAAATTTATTTAATGATAAACTTAAGGCTTCATTTGGGAGCTTATTATAAAAACGTATACAATTAACCTTAAAGGATTTACCTATTTTATGGAGCCTAGTGTTGGGCATAGCGAGTTTATTTTTATTTCTCGTATTAATTTTATGAAAATCACAATTTTTTTTTAACTTAGAAATATTTTTATGAACGTAAATTAAATTTTCATAAATATATTGATTATAAACAGTCATTATTTTAAATTCTTTAAATTTGTTTCTTAAGGATTCTCTAGATAGATAGATACTGAAAAACTCTATATACTGAAGAAATCATAATATATTATACTTAGTTAATAAAAATATAATGTTGAAATATTAAAGAGAAAATGTACAAATGACTTAATCTTTTGATTCCGTTATTCAATTCCTGGAGTTCAATTCTGTGTTTCACAATGACCTATAACTATCTGAACAATTTATAAGATACATTACAAAGTTCATTCACATTAAATAGTAAAGGGTGGTGTATCATGACTAATTCAAATTCAAATTCAAAATATCTTTATTCAAGTAGGCATTTACACGCACTTTTGAATCGTCAATTACTACAATACAAAAAAAGGTCAGTGTAGTCAGTCCGTAAGTAAGCTACCGCCGGTTCGGAATGCTGCTCTGTTGAGAAGAGCCGGCCGGAAACTCAACAGTTGCTCTTTTCAAAAGAAATATAACAATAGGTGATGTACATTAGGGTGATTCAAAAAATCTTAGTTTTAAATTTTTATAGGGGCACCGTCTTATATGGTTCCAATATGAAAAAAATTATACCCATATTTTTTTAAAAATTTAATTCTACTTTAGGGGACGCTACCATCCATTAAAGTTTTTGAAAAATGCGTTACATACGCCAATGGGGTTGCAGCCCTTGAGAACCAAAATGGCGGTGCCTTTGTGTATTTTTGTACCTGAGCGTAAACAAGGTACGTTAGGTACGTGGTACATATCCTCTATTCACGTTTTTTAACTTCTTCAGACTTCAGGTTATTAAGCTACAGAAAGGGTTTAAAGATTAAAGTAGTAATTTCGCAATAGAGTGTGAGCTAGTCTTTAAGTAAGTAGTAATATGGCCAACCTTTTTTAATGTCGTCGTCTTCGACCTCTTTAGACCTCCATTGCCAGGACCGTCTACCTCGAAGCCACAGCGAAAACAAGGGAGGAAAGAATTAATCGATGACCGTTTGGCTGTAAGTCTAGATGTTGCTAAGTTAAACGATCGAAAAGCTGCTGTGGTATTAACATCGATTCTCAAGAGCGCTGACTGTGATACTGAGAAGTACAACGTTAGCTTTTCTTCTATTCGGCGTTAGCGAATCCAGCGACGAAAAAATCTCAGAATCTCTAAAAAACGAGTTTAAGCCAGAGGTTCCGCTTACCGTTCACTGGAATGGTAAAATGCTCGAGGACATAACGGGACATGAGGTTGTGGATCGCTTGCCTGTTATAGTATCAGGACAGGGAGTGGAACGGCTTTTGGATGTTCAAATACTTCCGAATGGAAGAGGGCAGGCGATGGCCTCAGCTGTTTATGAAATGGGGTTTAGATAAAAAAGTAAAATCGATGTGTTTTGATACCACAGCATCAAACACAGGTCGATTCAATGGAGCTTGTACCTTACTAGAGCAAAAGCTGGAGAAAAATTTATTATGGCCTCCATGCAGGAATCACATTTTGGAGATTGTGCTTGAAGCCATCGTAGTTTCAGCAACTAATGCTTCTAGTGGGCCAGATATACAAATCCTCAAAAGACTGCAAAAACGTTGGGTTAAAATACTAAAAGAGGACTTTAGGGTAGCTACTGCGGACCCTGAAACTCATAAACAAAGTAGCAGATGTTACCGAAGAGATGACATTATTTGCTGAAAGCCACCTTAACGAGTTTCAACTACGAGACGATTATAAGGAACTACATAACCTGATAATCATATTTTGGGAGGAACACCTGAGAAAGGTGTATATTTTCGAGCGCCTGCTGGTCTCCACCGGGTAAGGTGGATGGCGAAGGCCATCTATTCTTTTAAAATATATCTATTTCGGGAACAACAAAAACTGACGAAGAGGAATCAAAGGAATTTGCATTTTTACTGTACGAATTTACGCCAAATACTGGTATCAAGCTCCTTGCGCATGGTCTGTGCCAAGGAATGACTTACAACTTTTGAAGGATTTATTAGCTTACAATAAAGTGAATGAATCACTTTCAAAAGTTGCTATGAAACAAGCGTTGGGGCACCTTTGGTACCTATCAAAAAAACTTGTAGCTTTGGCCTTCTCTGACGACCCAGTTTCTTTGGAAACTAAGCGAAAGATGGTTGCTGCTCTTCAAATAGAAGGGTCAGAAGATTCTCCAAAGCGAGCCATCCTGGATCAAAACCTTATTGCAACAAAAAACCTGGAGGACTTCGTATATTCTCACATATTAACGTTTTTAAAAGTATCTCCATCTCCTGCGATATTTTAAAAAAGGACGTGCAGACCTGGAAGGACGATTGTAAGTTTAAAAAATGTGTGACTGTTGTGAAGAGTCTAAAAGTTATCAACGATACAGCTGAGAGGGGAGTATCGTTGATTGAAGAGTACAATCGCCTTCATACGACAGACGAAGACCAGAAACAGTACCTGTTGTTGGCGGTCAAAGACTTCAGGCGAAAATTCCCCGATTGTAACAAATCTACATTAACATCTTAAGTTACTAGTCTTAGTTATAATGGTAGTTATCCTTAAATTATTGTTGTAGTTATTTAATAAAATAGGTTATTACTTATTTTTTACCTGTTCATAAAACCCAACACTTTTCATCCTTGGTAGCGACCCCTAAAACCTCTTTTAAAAATCTAAAAAAAAATTGGTGGAAGTTTTTTAACACTTTTAACAGTTTTTAAATGACAAGGTGCCCCCATAAAAAAAAAAAAAAAAAAAAAATTCACATGTATTTTTGAATCACCCTAATGTACATTATAATATAAATCCTGCAAATGATTCAACAACTTAAGTTCCACATATTTCGATCCACTAAAAACTCTTGAACGTTATAATAAGCTTCATTTAATAATAAACTTTAGATTTTAGATTTAAAACTAAGAAATGGAAGTTCTAAGATATCTTATGGAACTTTATTATATATGCGTATACTCATATAACTTTATTATAAACGCACAGCTCTTTTTTGTAAAATAAATATACAATTAATTTCGGCAGCACTGCCCCATTATAAAATACCGTAAGATATAATACTGTGAAAATAACTAAAATAAACAAGTCGAGCCGTATTAATGTCCGTTAATCGTCTAACTTTTCTAATAGCAAAGACGGCGGAGCTGAGTTTGGCTGCGAGTGTTGAGAGATGGGGGACCCACTGGAGCTTTTTATCTAATGTTAACCTAAGAAATTTGTTGAATCAATCAATTCTAACACTTCATTGTTAAGGAGCAAGGTAAAATTTTTACTTTTTACATTAGGAAGTCTAAACTTTATGCATTTAGTTTTCTTAGCATTTAACACTAAATTATTAATGTCGAACCAATGCAGGACTCGTGACAAAGTACTGTTTACTTCGTCATAATTAATCCTATCACGCTCAACTTTAAAAATAAGCGAGGTGTCATTAGCAAAGAGTACAATGCACACAGACCCTTAACAAAAAAGGGCAAGTCAGTAATATAAAGTAAAAACAAAAAGGGGCCCAGAATAAATCCTTGAAATGTTCAAGCAACACATTAACACAATGAACAAATATCTTTCACGAAGGATAAAGTCTTTTAATGATTGGATCATGTAAAGCTATTCTTGAAAGTTTGAGTTATGTTTTGAGATGACGTATACCTTATACATAATTAAGAATAAGGAAAACAAAATTAAACACTATTTCTCTCTATTCGTTAATTCTCTCTATTCGTAATAATATGTTCAATCTGCTTCGAGTGGACAAATACAATAATTATATTGATGAATTATGAATATTGTAGCAATTTATATAAAATAATAAAATAACATTAAATAACCCTAGCTTTGTACACATTATATAATCAATTAATTGTGTGTATGACTTTCAACTTTCAACATAATCGCACTCACAAAGTAAATGGCAAGAAAGCCTTAAGCTAAGACCTTATTAAGCAATGATGATATCAAACCAACTTGCTGGCTTCTGTAATTTTAAAAGTTCTCGTTTTATTTTTATTCATTTAAAGCATAATTCGTTTCAAAAATGTAAAAGTAAGTTATAATAAGTTTTGAAGATTGTATTTAATCGCCAATCTATTGGTTAGCTTAAAATTAATTAAACCAAAAAGTTTTGTTACTGAATTTATCCTCCATTAATTCCGTATTCAACAGCTGTAATTCATCTTATTTAAACTTTGCTCTTTTTAAATGGTATCTTGAATTAATCTCAAACTTCTCCAGTTCGAGGTAATGATGTATTAAAATGTAATCTTGTAAAATGTATATTGTATTTAAAAACTTAAATTTCTTTTTTTTCTAAGTTTATTCTCTTTTATAATAGACTGAGAGATTGCTGACACTGAAACTTAGATCAGGATCATAATTCCTTTATATACTTAGCTATACACGCACGGTAAATCCATAATTACAGCAACAATACAATTAAGGATAAGTCATGTTAAATAACTTATACTTGAGTTTTTTATTCCCGAGCTTCACCTCTTAGTCATTTACTTCAAAAGATCTATTATATTATTAACATATAAACATTTTGAAAATAACTTTCACATAATTCAAATAAAGAAATACAAATTAATACAAGATATCCTTGTGGTTTTAAAACCTGTGAATAGAAACAGCTGGTGAACAAAATAAATACCGCTTTTAATATTACAGGATATTGTTTTGGATGAATGTTATACCAAATATTTTAAATGCCTAAATGTATATATATCTATATATTTCATAGAATTCAACATCACAAGATCAACCCTACTTCACAGAATTAAGAGTTATACAATGTTAGTTTTTAAACAAATATAATACTCCTAAAGATTTGTTAAGCATAAAGTCTTCTCCTGATTCACTGAAACTGAATAGATTCACACAGATGGAAGAAATGAAATTGGAGTTAAATGTTTAAATATTAAATCACATTTTTTAAATAATTGTTTACGTATTCATGATGTTTGAAATGTACTATAAGTAATTTCTCATACTTTATAAATGATCATAAATAAAGGTTATATTTGTACATAATTATATATCTTAACCCACCGTCAAAGTATATCAGAAAATGAAATAAAATAGCAAATGGTGAACAAAAAGAATACGTTGTAATAATGTAAGCAAAGGAATTTTTCATAGCGATTTTGGAACTATTTTCTTTGAACGGAAGCCACGGTCTTGTGAAACAAAAATATTTCTATAATACAAAATTGCCGTCCCACATAAAGCCTCAAAACGCCCATAATATAGTGTTATATATTTATTTTTTATTTTTTAAAATTCGTCTATTACATAATGACTAGTGTCCTTTTTTGGCCTGGTTAGCTAGGCCTGTAGATTAAGACATTGTGGTAAGCATAAAAATATACTATGTATAATTAAAATATTCAAAGTAATATATAACAATCAATGTTAATACAATTAAACCTTATTAAAATAAACCTCACCACTACCTCACCTCTAGAATACTACTAGCGCTCGGTGTACTGAGCCGACGTTTCGAAGTTTATCTTGAGAAATTTAACGTTCTATACTCGTATTAAAATCGTAATTTTGTAAGTCGGAGAAATTATTCTATTTATAAGGTCTATAATGAAAAGATATCATTAATATCTGTTTGCCTTTGTTTCTTATCTTATTGTATAGCAAACACAAGATGATATGAGTAACCAATAAAATTTTAATACAATTTTTTTTTCTTTAAATAATAGTAAATTATGTATAAATGTCAAACGTTATTTACAATGTCTAGATTATTAAAGTAACAAATTAATTATTAGAATGCTATCATACAGACACACATAGAATACATCGTTTGTTGATCAACTACAAAAAGACAAAAAAAATATTTGAATTCACTCTCTCATGACATATCGGTAGTGCACAAAGCTCCTAAAATTAGTACAAGATTTTTGGATTTTTTCCCTCTTTATTTATAAAGATTTCGTGTTATTTATTTCCATAAATTTCAGCGCTACAAAGGCCGTTAACAACAAATTGCTTTAGCTCACGGCGCAGACAATAAAAATGATCTCGATTACACGTAGAGTAAAGTTGAAGACACACTGGCAACTGTATCTAGATTATACTCAGTCAGCTCAGCTTACAATAACCTATGCTAGATAAATTATATAGATTCATACCGAAAACTATAAGACGTGATAACCACTTTAGCTATTTTAGTCGAACTAATTGTAATATTATTAAGATAATTAAAAAAAAAAAACGCTTTATTGAAACTATTAAATATTTATTTTTCATTACTTCATGTTGAAATAAAGATTAAGAAAAATGTATTTTAAATTACAACTTTAATGTCAACAATACAACATTTTGAAATATAAAATTCAAAATTAATGCGATATAGAAATCAAAGACGGAGGATTCGCCAAATAGTTAACTTAGTGTATCTGGGTCCTGGTGCAGGTATCACCCATAAATGTATTAGTGCAAGCGTAAACGCTCGGAAGTACAGAGTAAACTAATAAGCTTAACCAAGTAGCTTCCCGTAGTTGTTGATGTGAACCAAGATATCGAAAGGTAGAGAAGATACACAAAGATATAAACAAAGTTCTCTTTATACCCTGCCCTTTATTTAAGGTTCCTTTTAAGTTTTATTTTATTTAACCGTCTGATGATAGCATACAGTACCGATTCTTCCAAAAAATAAACAGGATAAAACTGTAGATGTGCCAACAGAATAAAATTTAAATGTATAGGTAACACAAATTTCGTATCTCTCGATATTTATATAGTTTGTTATAATTTAGGTAGTTATAGATTAGTTAGTATGCGAAGCAGTGGCCTTACCAAATAATGTTGTCATAATAATTTTTGTCAATCAAATATATATAATTTTGAATTTCATATTGAGTCTTATTTTTTTTATTCATTATGATAGATATGCGAAAGATGGGAAAAAAGTTTTCTATAAACCAGATGGTTGAGAAATAATAATATAATTTAAAGTATATATTTATATAAAAAAAATGTTTTAACGCCTATATTTGCTCTTATTTTTTTAGGGTCCCATATCTTAAAAGAGAAAAAACGAAACCCTGTGAGACAATAAAACTTTTAAATAAACGCAGTAAAAAAAAACACGGCAGTTTCTTCCACAAAAAAAAAATATTTCAAGAATCGACTGGAGAATAAAAATGTATGTATATGGTACTTCCCGTTCATCTAGAACTATGAAAATATTAAGAAAAATGGTTTAATAATACAGGTTGAAGGAAAAATCAGAAAACTATACTTTTAAAAAGAAATTATAATTTTTTTTTATTGTAAATTGTCAAAATTTTAAATAGAGGCTTTATTTAAGGTCAAGTAGGGTATATAGGGTATGTCCGATTTGAGCTCTCTACCGCCCGACCGATCCTGGCCAGGCTACCGCGGGAGGGAGGAAGTCACTTTCCTCGCTGGGCGCTCAAGCGCCTGAATCGGGAAATAGCTAAGGAGGCGGCCATTGTCCAAGGCTGGGCATTTCCCGATCCGCCCAGCGAGGAGACCGACGTCGAGGATTTCGCTGGTCGCATGCGCGAGGCTCTTTCCTGGGACTGCGATGCGGCCATGCCGAGAGTGGGGTGGGGTGGGGTGGGCCGAACTTCGGGCGGCCTGTTGCAGGGCTCGTAGGGCTTTCGTCCGGTGTCGCCGACGCAACGGTTTTGACCCGGATCTGGAAACCCAGCTGCGGAGTCGATACCGCGAGACGGAATCGACTCTGCGGCTCGCGATTCGGAAGGCGAAGGACCAGGCTCGGGAGGAGATCCTGGCAGGTCTCGATAGGAATCCATAGGGGCGCCCGAATCGCGCCGCGCGGAAGAAACTCTGCGCGGCGGGCGCCCCTGTCATGGAGACCCTTCAGCCGGATTTCCTCGAGCGGTTGGTGGGGGACTTATTCCCAGAGTCCACCGGTCACTCACCTCCCGTGATGGCCCCCCCTTCTCCTAATGGGGGGGTGGGTTCTGTCCCGGAGATCACGGAGGCCGAGTTAGAGGTCGCTCTGAGTCGCCTTCGAGCCCGCAACACTGCGCCGGGGCCAGGCGGTATTCCGGGGCGAGTTCTGTTCATCGCCCTGGAATACTTGGGGGGCAGGCTTCGGGAACTGTTCAACCTTTGTTTGTGCACTGGACAGTTCCCGAAGGCCTGGAAAGAGGGCAGGTTGTGCCTGTTGAGGAAGGAGGGTCGTTCTGCCGACTCCCCTTCCGCATACAGGCCGATCGTGCTGCTGGACGAGACGGGTAAACTCTTCGAGAGAATTCTCTCTGCCCGTCTCGTCCAACACCTCGAGGAGTTGGGGCCGGGTCTCTCAGACGCTCAGTTCGGCTTCAGGGCGGGTCGTTCAACGATCGACGCGCTGAAAGCTCTGAGAGACCTAACCAAGGAGGCTACTCACGAGGGGGACGTGGTCCTGACGATATCGCTGGATGTCGCCAACGCCTTCAACAGCCTTCCGGCGGCCGACCGGCGGGTCTACCGGCGAGGCGTGTGCCGAGGGGTTCCACAGGGGTCCGTGTTGGGACCGGTCTTGTGGAACCTCGGCTACGACTGGCTGCTCCGCTGTCCTCTCCTGCCGCGCATGGGGGTGTTGTGCTACGCGGACGACACCTTCGTCACGTGCAGGGGGAGGACCTTTGCGGAGGCCTCCCGTTTGGCCACGGTCGGTGTCACGCTGGTGGCGGACCGCATAGGGCTGTTGAGATTGGAGGTCTCTGTTTCCAAAACGGAGGCCATCCTTTTCCACGGCCCTCGCCGGGGTCCCCCTCGTCGGGCTACCATCGACCAAGATGGAACTTCGGAGCTCATTTCTCTCTTCTGGCTCCGAAGTTAATTTCCACCGCGGCTGCCTTGGGAAGGCTTCTGCCCAATGTCAGAGGGCCGCAGGCTCCGTGCCGGCATCTCTATGCCGGCATCGTGTGGAGTATGGCACTCTACGGTGCCCCCGTGTGGTCGGGAGCTCTCACCGCTGAGTCTAAGACCCTTCTGTGAAAAACGCAGAGGGTCCTCGCGGTGAGGATGATCCGGGGGTACCGAACGGTGTCTTTTACTGCGGCCACACTTCTGGCGAGCGATTCGCCTTGGGACCTACAGGCGGAGGTGCTCGCCGGGGTGTATTGGCACCGGGCGGAAGTCAGGGCCAGGGGTGTAAGGCCTGAGGCAGCTCGGGTTAGTTCTTTAGCACATCGAGCCCTGATCCGACGGTGGAAGAGGGACCTGGGGTCCCCTGCCGACGGTCTAGCGACAGTGGGGGCGGTCCATCCCCATCTGGAACGCTGGATCAACCGACGGCACGGAACACTCACGTTCCGTCTCGTGCAGATACTCACGGGGCACAGTTGCTTCGGAGAGTATTTGCACGGAATCGCAAGAAGAGAGGCGGCCCCATCCTGCCACCACTGTGACGAGGCCGTGGATTCGGCTCGTCACACCTTGGCGGAGTGCGCAGCCTGGGACCACCAGCGCTCTGAGCTGGTGGCCGTGGTGGGCACGGACCTCTCGCTGCCACGCATTGTCGGCGCGATGGTCCGCAGCGAGAGGTGCTGGGTCGCAATGGCCTCCTTCTGCGAGCATGTCATCACCGCAAAGGAGGCCGCGGAGCGGATCAGGGAGCAAGCCTCGTCCTCTGATCCGCTCCGTCGATGGAGACTGGGGAAAAGGAGACGGGGGTACGCCCGACGTCTCCTTCTCCTCCAGCCGTAGGTCTTGGTGAGAGGGGGGGGGGGGGGTGACCCCTTTCACCTGCCATAGGCCTACGCCGTGAGGGTGTCCTAAGTTACTCGAGGCACCCTCGCTCGGGGGGTAACCGCCGGGGCGGCACGGTGAGGGCTAACGCGATCCTGTGTCGTCCCATTAAGACATTGAGGGCAACCGTTGGTTTTTTTGTGGGTAGCCTTAAAAATGGCGGCGTCCTCTATGCCGCCGGGTAGTCCCACATAACCTTCCGGCCATCACCTTCCTGGCCGGCGGGTATCCGTAACGGATTTTTCCAAAGCAAAAGAAAAAAAAAAAAAAGGGTATATAGGGTATATGAAAGGCTTGATGAGAATATTTTAAAACATATTTTATGTACTTTTTACGACTAAATTCTTATTAATAATAAAAAAATATTAAAAAATACCGTCTTACCCCTAAAACATAAAACATTTTTCATGCCCGTGAATTTTAAGGGAACTTGAGACTCGTCGCCGAGTCCGACCCGCTCTCGTCCGGTATTTTTTTGTCGTTAAATGACTAAAAATGTAAATATATCTATAGTAATATTATAAAGAGGTAATGTCCGTAAACGATTCGTTTGAGGTATTCTCTAAAAATATACATCTTATTTCAAAAAATATTTTATAATTATTCAGCTGTAACCCGTGGGGTTGACATAGGCTGTATATTATCTTAAAAAGGAAAGTCTTTCAGTCATACAATAGATAATGGCTAGTGTCAAATTCTTAATGCTTACATTCTTCTTAAAAAATACATAAACGCAAAAATGAACAGAAATAATTATACCTTATACTTTTAAAAATATTCAATGTGACAATTTATATAAATACTGTTAATTTTGTTTAACAGATTTGATGTCAATGAAGTAATCGTAATATACAAGGTGAGGATAGATCTTAAGTCAAACATACTGTCGTCGCTGACTCTCGACTTAGCAAGTGAGAAGTGACATTTGTTTGTGCCTTCTTTATACTTACTTAATCTTTTTTTAAGAAAAATACTTATTTACAATCTTATATATTGAACAATATTTAAAATATTATTGTTTATGGTTTGAAGAAAATATTTAATTTTAACAATACATCATATTGTTCCATAAGCGGGAAATTTATTCTTAAGTCTTTCAAGTTTAAAAAGAATATAAAGTCAATTAGAATCTCTCCTGGCAGCGCAGAGCGAGCGAGAAAACATTACTTGAGATTTGTTTTAACTTTACAAATTTACTACGAGAATTTTGCTTAGAATTTTCAATTATGTTACAAGCGTGTTATTATGAGGAGTTTAGTTAAGTTCATAATTCCAATACTTAAAGCCCATATTTAATAGAAAAAAGAAAAGCGAAGTCTTAATCTTTATTTATTTATATGTTATTATTGTTTTTTATTTGATCCAGGACATTTTTCACGTTACGATTTTGGGATAAAACAATTTATTATTTATTGTACTTCCCGTAATTCCGTTTTAATATTGTCTCTGGTTGTGTTTTCAATCGCCTCTGACGAGCACGCTTTTACTGCTCGTGTATACTCGTAATTGGCTGATAGATGTCCACAGATCAGAAATTATCCAGTCGCGGACACGGTAACACTGAGATAATAATACTATTCTAAACAATTTTTTGTCGACAGGTAATTATTAACCACGGCTGTCTGTTTATTATTTAAGATATATAGTATTAATAGTGAATTAGTATTAGTGTCAAAGTAAGTATTAATGTGACTAGGATCCGCCAACCGTGCGCGGCGGGTGTTGAGCTGAGCCCCTCTCCTTTCTTCTTTTCTTGATAACTTTTGAATGACTAAACATTTTTTCAATCTGTTTTCGCTATAACATTCGCGTTCGGCTCAAACATACATAAGAAAATTTTTATCTAATTATCACGTCGCATTCTGGAGACAACAAAACACAAAAAAGGTCTCCCAAACGTTTAAGAGCTTCGCTTAAGCTCAGCTCAATTATAGTACTAAATTAAAAAAATAAAAAATAAAAAAATACCCAAGTTTTACAAATGCACTCAAAAGAAGAAAATAATGAGATTCTCGACGGATGTACTTGGAAGGAAGATTAGAGTAATGTTTATATGAGAGTAGAAATGTGTGTTGATACGCCCCACGTTTTCAGTCTTCAGCTTAGTACAAGATTAGGAGTGATATAAATTAAGGCAACCGCTGCAGGAGGGGTGATGGAGTGAGGCAGACGTGGAGTTCAGAGCTGCCATAGTGCAAAATTATTTTCTTCTTTTGAGTGCATTTGTAAAACGTGGGTTTTAAATTTTTTTTATTATATAATTATTTTCTACTTATTGGATTTTTTTTATGCTTAAATATTTCATTGTCATCGACTTCTGAGCGATCCCGAAAATTTCAGCGCTCTTGCTAGATGGAAAGTGGGTGAAATTTCGATTGCAAGATTTGATCGCCACAAACAGACAGTCGTGACGAAGACGAGCTAAGTAAAACGTGGTAAAATATATAATAATAAAATTATTAAAATTATTAGTTGTTAAAAATAAAAATATATGAATAAAATAAAATATTTATTAATATTTTTGTGTCCTTCCATATATTAATAATGATCAGGAACTTTATCTTTTACTTCAACACTGTTTTTATTTCTCATGGTTTGATAATTTGATAAGTAAATGTAATACATAAGTAATTTTGTCATAAAATAATGAGTTTCATTATCATCGAAGTTATTTTCACTTTCCTTCAGAGGTAGCATTAATAAAACACATTTACAGTTAAAACTTAGACTGTTAATAATAAAAAACAATATTACAATTTTATTTACTTACTAGATTACTACTTACATTATATAAAATAAGTAAATAGTTTATAATATGGTTAGAAACATCAACCTAACAAATTACATTAAAGTTTTATAAGTTTTGATGTTAACAAATTGGTAATCAATTTAGGCTGTAGGAAACAGGATTATGGGTTAGACCCCGTCGGACAAGTGATTTGATCAATTAATCTAAAAAGGTCGATTGAAATTTATGAAAATTCAATGTGATTTACATATCTCTGTCCGGTTTTCTTTAAAATTAATAAACTTGTTTTTTTTTAAACAGGTTTTTAAATAAAAATTATATGACTTAGTTGTTGCTTTTGAATCCTTGCTGATCGAGGATCGATTCGCTTCCGAACTAAAAAAAAATATGTTCAAACAGAATGTGCATGTTCAAACACTATAGGCGTTTGTTTTACCTTTCTTGGACAATCCTTTGATTTATTGTCTCATAAAATGTAAGCTTATCAAAGAAAAAATCAAAATGTTTTTTATTTCAAATTCGCATGTATTGCACTTATGAATCATTCGATTCTATTTGCACGGTTCCAAAGGATAGGTTCAAGGAGTTGAACCGGAAAGAGACTTCATGAATATCCTTAAGAACTTGCAATTATATGACAACGAATTATAATAAGAACAACACAGTACTTAGAAGAGTAACTAGTCGGTTTGTGAACAGTGGACCTCAGTGCGCTAGGGGATGAGACAATGTTGGGAAATTATTTATAGTGGGTTTCACGAGGTGCAGTGGTTACGATATTTTACCCGTGAACCAAGTATGAGCGCCACATAAATAACCTCCGTACACTGGACCTCCGCCGCCGGTGGATAACGAACATTGTTGCGGACTCATGTCTTTAAAAAACCCGGCACAAATCATCACTTCTATGTAACAAACCCGAAATTTATGTTTTGCCTGCTGGCAAGAGAAAATGAAATGTGGTACCTATCTACAGTGTGTTTTTAAGTGCCTTTTCGAAAAAGGAATAATTATACCTGTGTATGTATGTAGGTACATAACTACCGAACAAAATTTGGCTTCACCAAATAACAACGGAGTTATTCAAACTTAAAATTTTTGATAATTCGCTATAGCCGCCATTTTGGATTATGAAATGACAAAAAAAAACCCTAGGATTTCGGCAATGAATACTTAGTCGAAATTTCAGTCCGCTAACTACCCAAAGTCCGTTTTTGTGGCACGGATCAGAAGTCCACCATTTTTAAAATTTTTCACCCAATCAAAAAAACGGCGCGACATAAAAATTCTAATAATTCATAGAACACGCCTTCCAATTTTCGTGACGATAGGATGAAAAATGTAGTATGTATTTATTTATTTATTTATTTAGCTTCACGCCATATCCCTTACGGGGTAGCCAGAGACGACGGAGCGCCAAACGTTACGGTCCCTGCATACCTCTTTCGCTTCGGCCACAGACATCAACCTCTTCATACATGCCCTCCGGGGGGTCCTCATGCTTTTAACGTGACCTTCCTCCAGTATCATAGATACAGTGTTTTCGAAGGTCACTCTAGGCCTCCCCCTTTCTCTCTTACCACTCACTTTTCCTGTAGAAATCTTTTTTACCATTCTTTCATCACTCATTCGTTCGACGTGCCCAAACCACCTGAGCACGTTCTTCTTCATTCTCACTGTAACATCTTCACTAGTACCTGCCATTCTGTGGATCTCTTCATTGCGGATTCGGTCAGCTAGGCTGACTCCGCATATTCTGCGAAGAGATCGCATCTCTACAGCGTTCATCTTTCTTACATTCTTTCTTCTGTGTTACCCACGTTTGGCTGCCGTGTAACAGCGTCGGTAGCAAAACCGCATTGTGTACAGCCAAACGTGCAGCTATGCTGATGTTTCGCCGTCTCAACAATCACTCTGCTAAACATACTTCCCAAATATATCACTTCATTCACTTGTTCTATTATCTTGCCATTCACGTTGATCTTACATTCTGTTCTTTCTTCATTTCTTTCAAATATCAGAATCTTCGTCTTATCTGCATTCAGGTATAGACCATTATTTTCACACCCATCTTTCAGAGTGGTGACCAATGCCTGGAGATCGCATTCTGATGATGCAATGAGCACTGCATCATCTGCATATAGCAAGCAATTGACCTTAAGGTCACCTACTTTCATTCCCATGTCACTGTCTTTCATGCCTTGGAGACAACTATCCAAATACAATTTGAACAACCAAGTTGACATAGCGCAACCTTGCTTAACACCGATTGGATGTCAAACCAGGGCGACATGTCAGCTCCTACTCGCACACAGGCTGAGTGATCTCTGTAAAGAGACTTTACAGCCTGTCAGCCTGTAGTATGTCATGATGCGAAAACGAATAACATAATATAAAATAAGAATTATGTTTTTCTAAATGATTCAAAATCTTTCTTTATAATTTCTCTATTTATGAATGTGTATTGATTCAGATTACTGATAAAAAACTATTTTAATGCGAAATTGAAGAAAGCATAGAATTGAAGAAAGCATAAAAGAAAACTATTAGGTAACAATCGAAAGCAAATTCCGAAATAAAAATCTAAATTTATGAAAGAAACTATTTACTAGGTAAAGCTTTTAAAGCGTAATATTGTGAAATCGAGAATCCATATTTTTATGTTTTTTATTTGTTTTTAACTTGACTTTTATTTTTATAGTTGTTGTTGTTTTTATCTCTTTCATATAGTGCTAATAGTTTTAACAGTCATTTATTTTTTTTAATTAGATAAATCTTTCTCATTGTATTTCTACTTTAATATAGTGATTCAGTTAACGGACCAAAGTACATACAAATAACTTGTAATATCATCGTATATGAGACTCATGTCTTTATTTTATCGACATATAAAACGGTTAGTATACGAGTATATATAAAAATATAAATTAGGGTAGAACACTACAAAGTAGTTTAAATTATTTTTTTTAATTAAAAAATGTAGCAGTCATTTAAGAAAATTCTTTGTCTCTATTTCACGGATCATTGAACATCTTAAAGCCATTAGAAAAGTGAAATTTATAAATGACATCTGGTATTTTTATTTTTATTTTTGTGATCCTTTAGAAACAAATATCAATATAATTTATCTTCTAAATTCTGACCAGGAAATGAATTTACTTTGATCTCGAATTTTCTATAAGAAATGTGCTAAACGCGTATTAGTTTTGTGGGGCTAACTATATTTTATTAATACTGAAAATATAAGATGAACAGCGATGTTATTTATTATTTTTCCGTGCAATTATAACGGATAAATATTTTAGTTCAATTTTAATTTCCGGTTTGAAATTTAATTCAGAATAAGGCGCATAAAATACCACTATTGAGCCAATCATCTTAGCAGATGATCCCTACTTGTCGGATGTATTCTTAATATTTATGGTTCGAAAACATTTAATAATATCTTTTTTTTCTGATAAATTGGAAAATAATCTAACATTTTAAATTTTATTAAACGAATTGTTAATTAAATTTCTGATGCTTTATATGTGTAATGGGCTGTAAACAAATTCTATTAAAAAATTAAAAATAATTTAAAATCCACATGGGAAAAAAAATGTTTCTCTTGTTTGGAATATAATATTACAAATGATCATGATTTATCGTTGAAGTACTTATATTTAATATATAAAATAACTGATTGCAATATCCACTTCCAAAATCTAGTGAAGTAAACAAAAATCATCACTTTGTTGATAAGATTCTAGAGTCATGTTTTTTGGGGGTTATGGTTGTTGCCTTATTTCAAACCCTGAATCACTGGCAATCAAACTTTCACAGATCTATAAGTAATCATTGTTACTAAGAACTTACATACAAAAAAAAAGAGTAATGTATGAATACAGTGAGAACAAAGCAGCTGGCAATAGCTATTAGCTATAATAGCAATTTAAATGATACAAGTAGTAGTGAATATGCCAATTACATTCTTTTAAAAAACTCTTAAGTTCTGTTTTTTTTTTGTTTTTATTCAAACTCCAAATTATTAATCACATTATAAAATTTTACGTATGTGTTTTATTTAACACTGTGTATTTTTTTTTTTAGTTATGTATATACTTGTTGTATTGTTAATAAGTTTATTTTCCATTTATGTTACGACAGCTGTATTTTATCGTCTGCTTTAAATTTTGTCCCTTATGTACCATATCTTAATTAATTAAAAACTTTTTCAATAGTGGGTAATAATTTGATACCAAACTAGTAATTGTAAAAAATGGATACTCACTTTTAATAAATAGTTTTAGAATTCTGAAATATATTAAACTTCAGATCCTTCTAAAGAAAAATAAAGCAAAATCTAAGAATACTCGAATACTAACTAGCCGTAAATAAAACTGCTCACCTACAACTTCAGTAAGCCATCGCTTCCGCCACGATCCCTGAAATAACACTAAATAAGAAAGATTGCCAATCTTCTGGGCCATTCTTTTTACCTAAATCTCATTGAATGTCTATAAATAACACCACTTACATATAATAGCGAGGAGTCGGCGTTGTATTTTTTCTAAACTCACCAAATCGTATATCACGAAGCTAGCAGGTTAAAACATTATTTCGATACTTCTTAAAAAGGGCTATCTTATGCTCTTGAAAGGCAATCCTTATGTATAAAAACAATGTTTATTCGTCGAAACCTCGAAGTTCTGTTTACGCGTAGTAATCTCCCGATCTATAAATATTAAAAACGCACAGAAACCTCATTACCAGTACCAAGATCTATTTTGCATAAAATAAATGTTGATATGCGATCCTACATATTGTTATTAGATTTAAATATAATATCTTTAAACATAGTTTGAAAACTATCATTCCACTGAGAACTTTCCATTCCTTTTTACTCCAAAATAAATTGTAAATAGAGTCAATAAATTGGAATTTACTTCTCATCTTATACTTTTTGATGAATATGAAAATTGGATAACAAAAGGCTTATAAATATGATTTGTAGAAAGAAATAATTATACTAATTCAATTAATTTTAGTTCCTTTGTATAATGAATAGAATCTAATAAAATATCTTAATTGCTAAAAAAAAACTCAGTTATTACAGATTGTGGATCGGACCAGTAATAATTTAACTCTAGCTTAAGAAAAAAAAACTATTTAATTCTCTTATGACACACACTATCGCTTCTTTATCCGCTAGACTTCATAATATCATATATACATCAGTTGGTTTTCATCGGTTCTTTTTCAGTACTTTGTAAATCCAATCTAGTTTTTCCTTGAGTTGTCACTAACCGAATACGACAATCAATTAGAGCACAATTAGGAACACCTGCTTTTCACATCACTGAACTATCGAAGTTTCGCCCTTAAAATATAGGTCAGTACACCTACTGTTAGAATTTCTTTTAAAATAATACTAATTATTTGTTTGTTCATGTTTAATGTCCAACAACTAGTAACATGTATGATCCGTGAACATTTAAGTGAGGGTCAGTTACTATATCTAACCAACATGGCGCCAGTTTTATGTTTTAAGAAATGCTAATAGTTAATAAAAGATTAAATAGTATGTTAAATATATTTAAAATATTTAAGATTAATAACAAATTAACAGTCTAAAATTATAGTAGGTGGCGCCACTGTACACTATCTTGAAACTGAACTTATTCATTACATATAATGCATGCCACTAAAGTCTCAGAGAGCGTATAACAATTGAGTTTATTTTACTCTATTTTGTGTGTTGTAGAACCTAGGATAAATGGTTTTATCTCGTAGAGGAATCTGTTTTTCTAGTATTAAAATGTTAAGGTACACAAGCCACGTGATCCTTTACGTACTTCTTGGGAAACGTATTCCCACTTAGTTTATAATAAATGGTTCCCAGTATTGTAGTACCTAGCTGTAAGAAACGTATAGGGATTAGATTATTTGATAGCTCATCGTTTCTAGTAAAATCTGCTGCATTAATGAATATGTGTGAGTCTGGCAGCAAGATTACAATGTTTTTGATTATTTTAACTGTTAGATAAATAAAAATAAAGTAAAATAAAATATTATTATATTCAAATTATAAGCTAGGTTAATATTTGTAAATGTTTTAGATGACAATAGCATAACATATAATAAATCGACGGCTTCGTTTGTGTATCCATAACGAAATGAAAATAAATTTTTTCTTTTTTTATTTTCAATCAAGAACTAACTACAATTCTATTATTCTAAAAGAAATATATAGAATGTTGTTATATTGCGGTCTCGCCATTAAAATTGTACAGCGCAAGTTAATGATGTAAATAAGCGGCTTCATCTTTCCTTACAATCCCTTAAACGACTGCACAATTTTATTCCTTTTAAAACTAAAATTATACTATTACAATCCCACGATTGCTATTTAGATGCGACTGATGAGCTGCTTGATAAATTAGATCGACTCCAGCATTTGTGCATTCGTTTCATTTTCAGCTTGCGCAAATTCGATCACGTTTCTGAATACCGCCGTAAATTTAAGTAGCTACCCATTCGACTTCGCTGAAATATGCAAGTGCTAATACTTTTATACAATGTTTTAAAAAGTTATGGTCTGAACTACCTTCAGGAATGCTTCCAATTACGCTCCCCTAAAAATCGTCCTGAAGTTTGAAGTGCCACAATACAATACAAGTTTTTATCGTAATCGTAATATCCTGTTCTTGCTGCGCAGCTGTGGAACTCACTACCTGATTTCATTTATACAGACTTTCCAAGTACTAAAATGTGTAAATTTAGACTGAAAGAGCACCTACTTTTTCTTTCCTCATAGTAATTGTTTAAAATGTTAAAATGTCATTATCACTATTAAAGGTACAAAAATAAATGTCTTCATTACCATAGATGTGTGTTTTATTAGTATTTTTTGTAATGCATGAAATGGGAACCTATTTAAATGTGACAATCCATTAAAGCTAGGTCACGGAGAGTGGGATACATACGAAAACATAAATAATTGAATTTATTGCATCCCCGTCTTATCACAAAAATAAAATAACTTTGATTGACTCATCTTCTATAGAAAAATACGTGATATATATTAAGTAAATAATCGACATTTAATCTAGTGTTTTACTTCACTATTGGCATTTACTGAATAATAATTTTAGATTACAAATTACAAAAATAATAAATAACGTATTGCGAGTATATCTTGAAAATGTTCTGTTTCTTACTGTTTATATGATATGTTGTCACGTAGTTAACAATCAAAAGCTTATTAATAACCAAAGCTTTCTCTTGCCTTAAGTTACATTAAACACTTGTAGTAGTGGGTAGTGAGAAAGTATCGTATCGTCCTTGTATACATAAGAATAATAAGTTATATTATATACCATTTTAGAGCTATCCACAATTTTAACCTAACTTAGATGGTCAATACGAGGGGTCTTCATAGTGCTGGGTACATGTACATACGTATTCTTAATAAAAAAATGTGTGTTATTCTTTTATGGATTAAATACACATTTTTAACAAGCTTCTAGTAAACGTTCAGATTTTACCATTTAATAAACTTGTTTAGGAATGTTTGTGTGCTAAAGGTAACCACAGAATTTTCGAACATCTAGAACTTGATGCATTCTGGGCATCACGCACTCGCTGCCAGGCTTTAAGTGCTTTAAGATTTATATTATAAATGTCAGTGGCTTTTTTACTTTCCAAGCGGGTAGTAGATTTGACAATGAAAAATTGTTTTGTGTAAAAATTACTTTCAATATTTTTTTTTTATTATTTTGACTGCGATTTTATAGTGCAACTCAAAGCTTATTCAAAAACTTCAAGATTAAATAATATCTTATCAGAAATTAAATTAATTGGAAGATAATAAATATATAAATGTTTTATTTATTATGTTTATGTTAATTTTACTTAATATTAAAATATTGAGTAAAAACTTAATGGTCCTAGGGAATAAGTAGCTTAGTTACTTACTGTTTGTTAAGTATTTTATAAGTACCTTTTAAGAACAACTGCACTAGACATAGCTACCACTGCGTTGTCTGTTCTTTTTCTTAGTGAGGAAACAAAAAGAGAAAATTAAAAAATTACGGCCAACCTTACATTTAATTTACATTTTAAAGAAATCGTGCAATAACTAAAATATGTATACTCTAAAGACAAATAGATACGAATAGGACATGGAGATCTGTCTTTATTTCAGATACCACATTATCTTCTAAAAAGGCGTATACTCTCACTTCCAAAGTCCACAACGCTCTTCTGTTTCCCCATATGTTGCAAAAGCTCGTGAACAGCCGTGATTATGGTAATATCATCAGTGACCCGCATGCTTGATTGCCCTCCTCTCAATTTTTGAATTTTAGGGAACAAAAAGAGAATGGCAACAGGATATACTTACGAGTATATAATAATATAATTAGGCTATATTTTTCTGGCAATATTTAGAGACTGTTCTTGAAAATATCTCGAATTGAAGGAACATATTTTTTGGCAATAATATAACAACTATGCAATATAGAAAATATTATATAGTTGTTTTATTTATGCTGAAATATATAAAAGTCGTTCTTAATAGCAGCAGGTGGACAATTGTCGAAAGAGAACGGAAAATTTCAAACAAGCTTCGCTTTCTATAAGTACCTTAAACCTACTACTAAAAACGAAGGGGGATGGCAAATGTAAAAGAAATATAAACCAGTCACATCTGAATTTATTACACAGCAACAACAATTGATAAACAACTAATTATACTTTATCACAGGCTTTAAGAAATCTTTACCGCAACATTCTCTTAAACAAGTTATATACATTAATTTCTTTGTTCTCTTAGCTGTAAAGTATAATCCAATTAAATTTAATTTAAAAACTTTTAATCTATAGGTAGTATCACTGTTAGTTCATTATACCTATACATTAATTCTTTCAAAAGTCATATAAAACAGTAACCTGTTGTAAATATAGAGTGTAAGTCTTAGAGATTTGTTGGCCGCGCTTCAGGTTCATTACATCTGGTGGATCTTTGATTGTACTGCGACTTTAAACTTGTTAACATTTTTTTATTCCTTGTCCTATAGTTGCAAATTACTGGCCCTCCATAACCCTTGAAAGCATTATTTGAAAAAAATCTAAGATATTTTTTATGGAAAACCTCTTTAGGATTTTTAATCTTACTTTTGGAAAACAACAAATGATCCAATTAACTCTGTCATGACAGAAATGGTTCCATCTTAAACAATATATGTTAAAGCCTCAACGCAGACGATTTGAGATATGAAACAATATATTGCTGACATTTAACATTTATATTTTGTGAATAAAATCTATTTTCACATTTAAAACTAACCATAATTACATATAACATAGTAACAAATATTTAAGACGAAATACAATACTATATGTTTGAAAGAAATGTTTAAAAAGATTCTTTTAATTACTAATTATTGTATTTAATCTTTCGTGAGTGAGTTTAATATTCGCATTAATTAAAGTGAGTACAGCCTGTTAAATATATATAATAATTAGTGATTATTATTGACGACAAAATTGTCATTCACGTCCACACCACTTATTATTATGATATGTGTATTGTTGAAATTATAATAATTATATTAGTCTAAAACGACATCATAAATTCATATAGGGAAGGCTCATGGAAGTAATTAAAACTTCCAAAATGAATATATGAAAATAAATCGTAATTTATGGAAGGGTTCAAATAGTTATAAAATATAGGAGTTTTGATGAATAACAGATGTTGGGTCGTAGTTATCTATCTGCACGATCCTTGCGATTCACCGCTTTATTAATTCAATGGCGAATATTTCACATATTTATTATTAACTTACATATGAAATATAAATTTTATACCTATAAAGAAAAGGGGAAAACAAAGAAATCCGTTTTATTAACAAAAAAATAGGCATACAATGTTCGAAAATATATTTCGAAAGAAATATGTAAGTTTAATAAAAAATTTAAAATTGATTATGATTTTTGTTTCTGATTTTATGAATATGAATAATTTTAATAACAAGAAAATACAACCTAACTTCCAATAAGTCGTTTTGCCTTGTTAATTACAGTCATTGTGACATATTTTCAACGGAAACAATACTAAATTATAATGCAAAAGCATTGATTGATTTGTTTTGAGCAAACAATATATATAACGGGCTATTTGTTTTTTTAAATTATTTTGTACAAAACAGTTAAAACATTTAAAAAATATATGATTGATATCACTCTATAAGACAATCACTATGGCGTGTCGTAACATATTTCCTAAAAACGTTTGCTATAAAAATTAGTTTGGATGAACATAAAAATAACTTCAAAGTATATTAACAAAGTAATGTTATTAAGTTTAAGAGAATGATTTATTGATTCTTATTAAATAAATTTGAAGTGATAAGCTAATATCTAAGGTGTATTTAATTTTTGTGTAATCTTAACTATTAAAATTACTAGAAGACCTATGTCGGTCTAATATATTTATGTATGTCATCACAAATATAGTGACGTGTTATATATTTTTATTAACAAAAAATAGTGAGGAATTGTGACATTCATCACATAAAACACTGTTTGGCCGCGACATAGAAAAAGCAATCAAACAAACCTTCTGTGGTGTACTGAAAATATATTTTCAAAGAATAAACCGAATTAAACACTACGATAACTTTCATTATTGTATGTATTTGTGTGTGTGAGTGAAGCTAGTTTTGAAAATCACAGTGAAATAACATGTTTCTACATTGATCTCGTATCGTCATTTGCATAGACGAGTCGCTCTATGTCATATCCTTGTGAATTGCTTATTTTTATATTTATATTGAGATATTTCGTGACTAATAAAAGCCGCATTATAAATCTATGCTAATATTTTACAGAGGGAAGTTTTTTATTGTAACGAATAGGATCAATAAATACTGAACAGATTTAATAATTCATTAATCTGTCGAAAGCTACGAGCGAGTTATAGGCGAGTGATCTATGAGCGTTAATAATTTTTAAAATTGAATTGTTGAAAAAACACAAACATTTTTTGGAACTAAATTACAATAACACTTAAAATGTACGAGATTTTTTATAAACTTCTTTGATAACGATGACTCATTGCACAGTTCACTAAAGTGGGGAGTGAAGTAAATAATTTACTGACAACAGCTGTTTGCAGTAACTGTGAAGGTTATCTTAGTCTAATGATATCAATGTTTACAATTAATGCTAATAGTATTATTTATTCTTAAAATTTTAGCCACAACAAAATGTAAATTCATGACAAAAGAGTTAATAAATAGTAAAAATGTTTTAACCTTTTTCCTCAGTTCTGTTAGTTTCACAAACAACATCATATTTATTTAGGTCGCTTAGTAGAAATCTACAAATTAATTCGATTACAGCTTTTTATTTTCTTATCTTCTTACAACTTGGCCCCTTTTACTGAGTCAACAATAATAAAAATTAACCAAAATATTGTTTGCCTTAGTTTACTAAGTAAAAATATTTGCAATTTTGTTGCTAAGTATAATCATTAAAAATACTTTAATGTAGGTATTAATATATAAATTCAGTATATCATTATTTTCTTTATATGAAATTAGAAAAACAAATAATGATATTCAAATTATTAGCGTACTTTTAGAAATACGCCATCAAAAAACATCTTTAACACCGTCATCACTAGATGTCGTTTTTGCTGTAATAACAATAACAGTAAATTAGTTTGAAAGTTGTCAATCTAGTTAAATCATAATGATGTATATGACTACTTTTGATGACGCAATATCGATAAAACAATAATACAGTCGATAGACAAATAATGTAACTACTGTATTTGCGGTTACCACCACTAGAGTTATAATATAGCAATGACAAATGGAATTCAACTAATTTGCTTTGTTTGCTTTTCTATGGTAATTTATTAGATTCCTGTTTCACTAGTCCTAGAAAACCGTATCTGTTATGTAATGGTGGTGGATATTAACAACATGTAATATTCCCGGCTAATTCATATATGTGTACCAGTTACATTTTCACTTACGAGTTCATAGGCAAACTTTTGATAATTTAACAGTGAAACAGAAAAGGTACGTATGTATTGGTTAAGTACTACTTTTGTATTATTTCTAATTTATTTAGGTATATCTTGACGCTAAGACCATAAACTTTCTTACTTCCACCGTTCATAAAAATAAATGTTTTTGAAACAAAAATCCTTCGTCCCAATCTCTCCAGTGCCAGTTATATGCCAGTAATATCTTTATGTATGTCTTAAATGCGTTTTTATTTAATAAATGTTTATTTTAAAACTCAATAATTACAATATATATATTTAAAGGTATATCACGACAGATAGTTGAGAACACTTATACTAATAAAGAATATATTTGTTGCTATCACTTAGCAAAATTAGGATTAAAATACATTACCATTTTTATTATATTATTTAAATACAAAGTGCTATTACCATATATGCCATTAATGCCTCTACCCATATGTTTTAACATTTAAGTTGTACAATATTTTTATTTACACTCAGTAGTAAGTTCATAAATTAAGTTGAAATTTTAATTAAATATAACTTTGGAATGAAAATAGGAATTAATTGATTAAAATGAATAAAACACTAGAGGGTCCGAGTTTTAATTATTATTTAAGTAGTTAATGAGCATAATGGGTCGTGTAATTCATTTACTTCTGACCTAAAAATGTCTAGATGTTATCTCAATTTAAATATAATTTGATCCCTCTTTTGTGAAATTAACATTGTATAAAGTAAAATCAAAAATTATTATCACAATTAATTTTTGTTTCTTCAAAAGCCATCTTTAAATAATATAATCCACAATGAAGAGCGTCAAGATGAGAATTTCGTGTTTGTAATTCGTTTAACAGTTTTACCGCGAATATTGCTTAAGATAAACTGACTTTTACTTTTTGTAAAATATTTTAACAAAATGATTTCTGGTAGCAGATATAATAAGTTTTGTTAGAGGCATTATTCTTCAATCATTATTTAGCACTCTCTAAATGTAGGAAGAAATTGTGCATAGTAAAAAGAAAACTCATTCCCGAATTTCTTTCGATTAGTTACTCTTCCGTTTTCTACACTAAGTTTGCAGTTTGAGAAGAAACGGCCAAGAAAATTCATTGCAACGTAGACTGTAGCAGTTCAATGCTGTACTCGAACAGGGTCTCAAATGATAACTAGTATAATAATATTTTTGCTAAAATCTAAAATTTTCTTAATATAATAAATATAACTTACAAAAATACATATTGTGATAAAATAAAGAATGTTAGAAAGTAATGGTTTCTTGTAATAATGGTTTCATATAATATAGATGCATCACTATCAAATTGTTATTGTTTTACATTGAAAAAATTTATAAAAATAATTAAATCAATATTATTTTGGATTCAAACTCATTAAAACTTGTTAAATTTAAATTTTATCTTATCAACGCAAATATTTAAGGTCTGATTACATGAACTGACTTTTGTTTTTTAGATCACATTGTTAAGTTATCGCCTTACAAAACAACTTTTAAGTTTCTAATGGACTTTCCACACGTTTATTTGTTTACATTTAACTTACTTACAAATTTTTTTTAATGCTTTACAAGACCAATTTAATCTTCAAATAATAAATCTAATATAATTCTAGTTGCATGAAAAAATAATAAACTATGAAAGGTAAATGTATCTTACTCGTGAAAATTTTAAATAGCCCTTTTACTCTTTTATTGCTTCTGTGATTCCAAAAGTTGCCAATTTAAAAATTCCCATATACATATGAAATGGTTATCTTTAATTTATTCCCTAAACTTAATATTTATTAAGGCAAGCATATTATTAATTCTAGCGACTCCATGTGCATAAAGTAAATAAAATTGTATTTCTGCATAAAGAAACAAATTATATTGAAAATTCCACAGTTTAAATTACTTTTATTTAATTTCGACATTAAATCTCTAACCACTGGCCAAAATTTTATACTTTTTCATATCTGTATAAATAATATGTGAAATTTTTCAAAAAGAATCGTATCGTAGATATAGATTAATTTACTAATTATTTATACAAATAATTTAAAGAAGTAGGTTATGGAATCGCAATTTTTAGATAATTTATTAATTCCATCGATTTAAAGATTGATCCATCCGTTAATTTATCGTTTACTGTAAACGAAAATTAGTTTCTATTTGCGTTAACTTGCATTGTATCATTGCTTGATGCTCGGTGATCCGTGAAAAAAAAACGTTTTCCTTAATCACTTTAACATTCTTCAGGTGAAATATTGCTGAATAATATTTTGTGAAATTATGTGCAAGCATTCTTAGACTATCTCAGAGGCTTGGACTCAGAAACATTGTATGTGTACTTTTAAAATAATAATTATCATCTCTATATACTTTATTATATATTATGTTCAGAAAGGAAATGTAATGTAGTTTATAACACATACATTTTTAAAGAAAATTAGATTTTACAAGTAACCTGTAAGCGTAACTGGAACAAAATGTTAAAAATATAACGTGTTCCCGTAGACAATGATACCACGTCCTCCCAATTTACAGTTAAAGTGAGTAAAATATGAATACATTCTGACGCCTCCACGCGTTATCAAATTCATTTTTATCGTCGGCGTTGTGAGCTACACAATTTCTCACTAAATTTATTTGCTATTCAAAAGGTGTAAAAATAAATAACGTGATGAAAGACAGTTTTTTAAATATCTTAATATACTGAGTTTTATGTAAAATATTTTGTACCAACGACATCAATAAGGCATATAACAGTATTTACATATGTATGTTTATTATTCAATAACTTTCTTGACTCTTAAGACTGCTTAAGGGTTTGAAATCTTTTAATTTTATAACACTAACATAAATTGTAAGTCGAATGTTTGTTAATTTGTTAGTTTATCTATTAAATCTTGGATTTATTTAATTTGAAACGGATGAAAACTAATCAATAAAAATATAGTTTTAAGTGAGTTTTTCAACCGGCTAAAGCGTAACTTAGCAGCGGGACAGAACTGTCTAAAATCTCACTTGTTAATTAATTATTAGCAAAGGGTACAATAATTTATGTTTAGTTCGTTAAATATCGTTCAACTATAACGTTTATCATAATATTAATTTTCTACGAGATTTTAGTATTCAAGCGTTTCTGCGTTAAAGATTACGCTCTTAATTTTTTTTGTATATTAACAAAATTTGAGAAATTCCAGTGATGCAAATTTAACAATTGGTTATGTTTGTACCTACCAAAATGAGTCCACTCTGCCTGATGTTAATCAGAAATGGATGCCATCAATCTTATTCAAGCAAAACAGAATGGCGAATGGTGGTCTCCACTCTGGCGGCCTTATGAGATTCTTTTCACGCCCCTCCTAGAACACCCAGGACCGTTGGAAGGAAAAATGTGGCGTGGAAGTAAATTCCACATTTTTATGGACCGACATAATTATGAACTGCTGAACCTTTTGGTCCGTGATGATACCGAACCCATCGTGAAGAGATGGTACTTCTGTCCTGCACGTATTGTTTTGGATAGGAAAGGAGAGGATGGGATAAATTGAAAGAGTTCGTTGGAGTACTCGCCGTAGTGTAGCCGATAAATAACTGCAACCGCTCGAGAGTGTCAAGCAAATACAGAGTTGAGCCATCCCAAAAATGAGAACAGTACTCCACGGAGCGAACCTGCGTCCTATATAAGAGACCCAGCTGCTCGGGCGTGAAGAACCGACGCACCTTGTTCAGCACTTCGAGTTTACGTGAAACTGTTTTAATGACACTCTCGATGTAGGCCTTTTGGTTGAGATCCCGGCTGAGGTCTACGCCCAGGATGTTGAGGCTATCCCTGAGTACTAACTCTGTGCCCCGAAATGAAGGAAGAGAAAAGAACAGATACTTTTTGGTGGGAAACGCGTATACCTGTGTTTTTTTATCATTGAACTCAACCAGATTCTCATGATCCCATCGTGAGACAAGGTTGAGGAGTTTTCCCCTCAATGTCAGTCTGCTTTACCGCAGGATATCCGTAATATCTCTCGTGTACCCGGGAATCGTCCGCATAGTAATTAATATTGCCTAGGTTTAACATATCATTAATATGCAAATGAAACAAGGTGGGTAATAGAACGGAGCCCTTAGGCACAGCCGCATTTACCTGCCGAAAACTGGAGGCCGATCCGTCGCAAAGGACTCGGATTTGATGCACATGTAGAAAAACGGCAACCCAATTGCACCAACGGGGTGGCAGATCGAAAGCAGGAAGCTTCGACAGAAGCGAACAATGCGTCGCCAAGTATCAGAATACTGGGTCTCGACATTTCGAGCGACTGTCTTTTTCGTGGTCATCTGGAGAGCAAGGCCAAGTTGGCCTCGATGAAATTGGGAGTGATCAATAGAGCGAGGCAGTATTTCAAACCTGGCCAAAGACTTGCGCTCTATAAGGCGCAGGTCCGGCCACACATGGAGTACTGTTCTCATCTCTGGTCCGGATCACTCCAATATCAGCTTCTACCATTTAAATGCGTACAACGGAGAGCCGTTCGGATTGTCGGGGACTCGGTGCTCTGCGAACGGCTGGACTCTTTGGCATTGCGTAGAGACGTGACGTCTTTGTGCGTCTTCTACCGCATTTACAACGGGGAGTGTTCCGAAGAACTATTCGATCTGATGCCTACCGCCGAATATCATTACCGCACAGCTCGCCATCGCCTCCTTTGCCATCTATACCACCTGGATGCGTGGCGATCTTCAACTGTGCGGTTTTCAAGGACTTCCCACGTACCACTCAAATGTAGAACGAACTTTTTTCGGCGGTATTTCCAGATCGATACGACATGGGTACCTTTGAAAAAAGGCATATAATCCTTTCTCCAAGGCCGACGACGCTCTTGTGAATCCTCGGATGTTGCAAGAGTTCATGGGCGGCGGTGATCACATATTAACGGTGACCAAGCTCGTTTGCCCTCCTATAACAAAAAAAAAAAAAAAAAAAAGACTTGATCGAAGGCTTTGGTAATATCAAGGCTAATAGCCAGAGATTCCGCCGATCCATAGCCTTACCCCAAAGATGCTTTACATACGTAAGAAGATCACCCGTGGATCGATTTGGTCTAAAGCCGTATTGACGATCATTTATTAGACAGTCATCAGTTGATAATTGTTTAATACTTCTTGGGGAATGGAATCTTCTCTCTTTAATTGAAGATTATTGACATTGTGTCACTAAAATCACCTGTAAACAACATAGAAAATAATATTATAAAAGTTAACTCTGGGTTATGTAACTGATTTTTAATAAAACATTATGATTATAATAATTGTATAAAATATGCGCTACAACCTATATGTTTCTCTATTTTAAGCTTTTAGGTCAGATAAACATTATGCAGTTGAAACCCCTGGGACTCCATACCGTCATATCAATGGTATCAGTAAATAAATCAGATAATTTATCGGAAGATTTCTTTGTTCCCTGGCGTAGAGCTTACGAAGTACACAAAACGTACTAACAAGTTGACACCGGTTCCAAGCACCATCTCTATTGTAATTAGGATATCTTTTTATCTATCTTCACGAAGAAGATCCAAATTATTAAAAAAAATAAAAAAGAGTTAGCACAATATCAAAAAGTCAAGTGTAAATTCTTAATGTTCATGTTGTGTATGTATAAACGTAACCCAAAAAGGCGTTCCCATTTCATCAGTCACATGTAAACATTAATATATATTTGTCTTAGAAAATATCACATATAACAATAGTATAAAGAGAAGGTGTATTTAAGAAACAAGACGTAGTTACATGTCATTGGTCATTCCGTTCCTTGACTCTATCTACAATAAAGAGTTTGAATGGCAAATTATTTATTATATTAAAATGAGAATAAGAGATTTTACATTTATATAATTTGAATAAATTACATTTAAATATTTAGTCAAAGTGGTTGTTTTTTAGGGTTCTTGACTTTTGGAACTTCCCTATTTCGAAACGTGGAATAATTACCTTAAAAGCTTCTCATAATTCGTGTAATTTGTCTAATAAATTTAATTTTCAGACTTAACGAGCTAACCACACAAGGTAAGTACTAATAATATTTACCGCGTTGGGCCAATTAACTCCTTAATTCAATTGCGGAGGCAATTAGATGCTAAAAGTCTATATTATTGCCTCGTTATACAAATAAATAAAATCGTTAGATAGTAGATGAGATAATTTACTAATACATGTATAACATCCAGATAGTATTCTGGTTTTGAGTTTCAAGTGAAGATAATTGTTACCATTTTTATATTTCAATTAATACTTATCGAAAAGATACCAATTAGGTTAATTTGATTTAATATTGTTGACTGTTTGAAACTTTAATAAACGTACATAAAATGCGTCTAAGAAGTAATGTACGTACTAATTTATATCTCTCTCTATATATATAAGCAACTCTCTGACTCTCACTCACTGACCCATCTCGAAATCTCCGAAACTATTTGTCCGATTAACTTAAAATTTTACATAGTTACTTCTTTTGTGATGTAGACGTCCACTACAAACGGATTTTATGGAATTTTTATCCCAACGGATATTAACTTTTTACATTTCGCCAAGTTGTAAACCTGTAGGAGGTATACACTTAACGCGGTTACCATAGCAATGGTTACGATGACTACGAATACTATGACAACGGTTACCATAGCATTCAAGTTCACATCCAAATTAATAATGTGCCCAGTGATGCGGGAGGGAATCAGCTAGTAGTTGTATGTATGCAGTAATAATTTAACGTATGGTTTAATGGTGGTTCGTAGCGTTTGGCGCTCCGTCGCCTCTGGCTACCCCGTAAGGGATATGGCGTGAAGCTAAATAAATAAATAAATAATAATATGGTTCCACCATAACCGCGTATGAACCATTGTATATTGTATGTAAATAGTAATCTTATTATGTGTGTATGAGTACGTATATACTATACTTTATTTTCACGTTTGTTAACTTTCCGAACAATCAGTCAGTATAAAACTTAATCTATTTTTCTTGTATTATATTGTACTAACTATATTACGTATGTAGTAATCATCGTCCATATGTAGTGACCGTCGTATGTAAGAAGTAATCATTCTATGTGTATTATTGTTATTATCCTTGGTAATCATTAAATTTATTTATTCGTATGCTAAATTTTTGTGAAGATGAAAGTTGGTAAATTGTTATCATAAAAAAAATATCATGATTTCCTATGGCTTCACATTTATTTTTTCAAGTCTTTACAAGACTAAGAGAAAATTAATCGAGAAATCTTGCTTCAATAAACGAATTATTTATTTTATTATTTTTTAATTTGACCACTAAACCAGTAAACTGTTGTTAAATATTTGTAATATAATATTGTAATTAATCTTCTGCAACACAATGAGAAATACAATAATATAAGTTTATTTACTTACGTTGTGTCTTAACAAAAAAAAAAAAAAAAGAAAAAAGTCTTCCACTTGTTGAAAGCCGCACAATCATATTGTTATGAACCAGCTTTTTATTAACTTAATATAATTACTTTAATTTAATACAAATGTTGTATTAGACAGTGTCAATGTTAAATTTATAAACAGAGAGATAATTTGTTTTCTATATGCATTCTAAACTTTGTATGTATAAAGATAGGTTAAACCTTAAATGCATTTCACACAGGTTTACTTATTTTACTCAAAGATTAATTTAATTTTAGTAAATTGTAAACAAAAAAACTTGTTAGGAAGTACAATTCTCTGGGTTCCGTACTTAAGGGGGCTAAGTGGAAAGCAAGCACTATCCGCCCGAAGCTTTATAATACTATAATATATAATAGCAGGAAGTCCAAATACGTTGCAAACAGTATTATGCTTAAGGTGTCGATCAGTAGAATAAGTTTTATATTTTACTTTTCACCTTACGACCTTTGAATATTATGTAAACAAGATTGTTTTTGTTATTACAAATGAAATTAAAGGCAGACAGAACAGTTATCGAAAACTGACAATTATTACAGAGTAAGCTAATAAAGACTTAAATGTTATAAAACTGAAAAATATTAAGCACCTAAACAATTTTAATGAAAAAATTGAACACTGCAGTCGTGTTAATACGTGTTAATAATAGGAACGAAATATCGACGCGAAAATGCAAAAAAAATTGTATTCGTGATCTGTACTTTCTTAGTTTATTTATTTATTTTTTCTTATTTAAGTAATGGTAAAAAGATTTTGGTTAGGAAATAAGGATAAAATATTATATATTATAGAATAGCAACATTGTGGTTAATACTTAATATTAGATTATTATTAAGATTGTAAGATTGAGTAAGTTAATTAAATTTGTCTATTTTCTAAGATTAAGTACACTTCTAGCGAGATTTTAAAATGTTATTGATTACAAAGAAAATCTAAAGTTGTATTTGCCTTTTATTTCATCAAACTCTTTGATGTCAGTAGAAGAAGACCCGTCACATCAAATAATCAAGGTTATCTGATTTAGAATATGAGAAAAAAATAGTTTGTGAAAGTAATTTTGAATAGACATAAAAACCATTTAAGAGTATATTCACTGGGCATTATTAAATTTAAATTGTCTATATGTTGGTAAATATAATCAAAGTAATAAACTAATAATAAAGTATTTCGAGTTTGACTATTTTTTTGCAATCTCTCTTAACTATTAAAAGATATTTGTAGTTTTAATATTTATGTCTTTGATAGAAATTTAGTGAAATTAAACAAATTTATTTACAGAAACAAATATTTATACCGTAAAGGTAGTAAAGTACTGTTGTCGCAATCACTGCATAAAACAGTATTTCTATGTAAAAATGGGAAAATGGGAAAGCAATCATGTAAACGTTCCGTAGTGTAAGTGAAAATCTATTTTCAAGGATAAAACAAGTCTCTGTAACGTGAAACAACAATAAATGTCATTATTGTGTTTATTTGTAAGTGTTGGCGAAGCTAGTTTTGACACCACAGTGACACGAGTTCTTTCCATTTTGAACTTTTTAATTAATTTTCACATTCAAGTAACGTAACGTAGGTTTAATGAAAAGTCCCAAAATTTCTTAAGCAATGGAATCAAGTCTTACGAGACCTGGGAGATAGCAGCAACCTATCGAGTAAGATATATATGTACATAAGGTACAATATATATATATATATATATATATATTAAAAAAATAAACAAATTTTGTAAGATCTTACTTTATTATTCTGTATATATTTTATACTTTTACTTATTTTCTCCCTGTCCCTTATCGCTTAAACCTAAATGTAAACATTAATCTATTACTAAATTAATTTTATTTTATAAATATTAATAATATTAGTTTATTTTTCCCTTTTATATTACTGTTTATGTTTTAGTTTCTATTGAAATATTTTAATAATATCTTGTCAATAACAACTACTATTATTTACTACTAATGATGATATATATATATCTATATGATGATGATGACAAGATCTCAAGAGCTTACTGAATTAATATTGTTAAACTTAATGCAATTATTAATTCCCATTAGCTTCTAAATTCCCAGTCTCACAATTATCCATAATATATATATGTTTGGCGGTTATGTTAGGTCTAATAATTATTATCTTATAAATTATGCTTATAAAATAAAATATCTATGTAATAGTACTTTTTACTTCCTTCGAAATAAATCATTGACGACAGCTGGGTCATGTGGATATAAACAATATTTATTCATTCAATTATGATATGAATCGAATATTTTCATCAAATATTCAATAAATAAAATGACAACGGGGTAAAAATGTTCGCTTTTTAAATAAGTTTAGTTTGATATATTCGAATCGTCATTTGAAATATTGCTGCCAACAGTTATAATTTCATTAATAATAGGTTTATAAAATGTTAAAGTAATATGAAATAAGTTTAAAATTGATTTAGATTTCTGAATATTCAGTTTTTTAAAAAAGATTTAGGTTTGGTTGATAGTTTCTCAAACAGCGAAACAAAGGTCGGGATTAAAGTATAACCATAAAAAGTTCCATTTATACAGTAGTAATGATATGCGCTTTTTAAATGGGCAGTAACAATTTGTACTGTGCATCATTGGAGCATCACTGGAATAGTATCCAGAAGAAAAGGAAAGAAACCTACCACTATTATTTGAAAATGGCATAAAACATATATAATAAATTCAATAAATAAATTATATTTTAAAATAAATATAATACAATATATTATAATAATATGATAATGAAATAAAATAGACAAGAATATAAATGTATATACCCAAACCCTGGAAGAGATCAAATTAAATCTAAGGAATATATAACAATAATTGCCTGAATTATTAATTTATTTCATATATAATTGCAATATAATTGTTTATTTTATATTTTATTGTACTGAGTCATTTACAACAATCCATATCTCCATAATCATAGGATAACTTCATTTGACATTTTACTTATTACCTTATTTTTACCTTGGATTGAAGTATTAACGATGTAAGTAGTATTCAACATTTTGAGAGGTAACAAATACATTACCATTGTAAAAACAATTAATATGCATAATTAGAATTGTCATTTTAGCTTATAATATTTCTATTGTATTACGTACGTAAATATAATATAAACGTTAGAGTTTCTAAACCTTGCAGTAACTAATATTGTCAGTTGCTCACTATGTGATAGATTTTTTATTTTCTTCAAATAATTTCACGTCGAACACGTTACAGTACTGTTATTAATAGAAAATAAGTCTGTCGGTATAAACCAAAAACTTTAGCATTCAGTTTACGTTCGGTTAACACTTTCGCTGCCACCAGATTTTCAGAAATTGAGTCCTGTGTGCTGTTTCAATTTTTCATAATAAACGTTTGCATAAAGGCATTTAAATAAACGGAAAAATAGTAAAAAAAATGTTGAGCCAATTAAATACTATAAAAAATTGACTTTTAATTGCTCCGTACATGCTACGGCCCTGGCACATAGCTATTAACAACGTTATGCAGGCTAGCCTAACTAGCCTAATAAACCAGGTCCGTAGCATCTACGGAGCCAGCACACGGGGTGAAACTTACGATTCCGTACACGCTACGGAGCTAACAGTGAAAGTGTTAATAGGATTTATATCAAAACAGTTGCAATATCTAACAAGTGGTTGTTATACATATTAAAACCATCTATTAGAGATCAATCGATGTGCTTCATAACTTTTTTGGCAGTGTATGTTCTTTAGTTTAGTAAGAATTTTGTGATTTAAGTTATTATAACTGACACGACGTTTCATTTGTCTCATACTAAATATTATTTTTATTTTTATTTAGTTACATACGGGAACGCAGAGTCAGCTTAACTATTTCATCGTTATCTTATAATGTCTGTCTGTATAATGTAATCTTATAATAAATCACAGTATAAGATAGTGATTTCCGCCTTTTTGTTTGTTGGTTTTATTATAACCCTAGTATAAAAATGTAAACAGACAAAAAAAATATGCTTCAAATTATCTTAATAGTTAAAGTAACTGAAAATAAGACATAATGTCCGCATATTTTTTTTGTTCCGATCAATCTTTGACAAATCTGCAACAAAACTATTCTAACTCTGACAGAGATAGTATAAATAATTAATTATGACTTGTGGTGCAATCAACGCGGCAATAATAATATTATTATAAATAATGATAATAAAATAATGTTTGTGTATTTACTTTCTACACATACATAACACCAACACCATAATACCCAAATAAGGAACTGTAGCTAAATGTACAACAGTACTTAGGTATGACCTGTTGTACCACTATATGTGTTCTTATATATTACATCTACTATACTATATCTGCATGCAAATAAAACTCGATTCAATCAAAACATTAATTTTATAATATAAATAATTTTATAATACTATATACTTCACAATATAATTTTACAGTACACAGAGTGATTAAACAGAAAAGCTAAAAACCTACTATTTAAAAAAAAACAGTAGAATGATGTTTGATCATCAGTAATAAGTAATTCTAAATCGGCTAATGCAGACCGATTGACTAACTGTCGCAAATTTGGTTGCAATCTAATGAAAGGTTAAATGTTCATTTATTATTTAGAACATAATGAATGTAAACAATATTGGACAAGTAAAACCCAGTTGCAACGATTCGTTATTAAAGATTATGTATAACTTTGTTTACAAATATTTTTGATTGCTTATTCAATAGCTCTCGCTATTGGCTAGTTTGCTGTCAGAAAAAACCAGAAATATTTACGCTGGAAAATTTTTAGACGACTTTCTTTCCAACTTTTTTTGGAATAATTTCGTTACCTGTATGAATTATTTTTGTTATCGTCTTAACTTATCGAAAATATTAAACAACAAAATAAGGTTATCATATTAAACTATACTAATATACAAAACTACACTAAGAATGATTAAAAGCAACTAAGTGACTGATTGAGTGAAGTGACTATAGCTAGAGACGCAATAACATAAAGTGATTGTCATTTAAAGGTAATAGGATTACTCACACAACCCACTGCCTACAAGAAAATATAATTAAATAGAGCCAGATGCTACGTCACGGAGAGTCCACGCCCCATTACTTCCATTTGTCTTCAGAATGAACATTTAATGATAATGTAAGTTTTTTGTTTTGTGTTTTATCATTTAATTTACATACATATGAAATAAATAGTAACTCTAGAACTTATAAATTTATTTGACATTTTATACAATAAATTTGTTTCAAATGAATTCATACTCCGTCTTATGATTTGTTTGAAAAATATTTAATATTAGCTTTGTGCCATATCTCTGTGGACTTGAATGACACGTGTCTCTTTGTATAAGAAAAATGAAAAATAAACTTAGAAAGTAAGAAATAACTTATAATACTATTTTTAATTTTATTCGAATAGTGTATCTATAGTATTTTTAACGCTTGTAAAAAAATATATTATTTTAGTTTTCACAACTTTTCCCATTGAACTTCCGAATAATATATTTCATAAACATGATAAAAGTAAAATAATATTCGGAACATAAATTTAAAACTATTATTCAATACATAGCAAATCCTAGCAAAATGTAAGATTTTCCTACAAAGTAATTACCTACAAATTTATCACAGTCATTTATTAATTTATTACAATCTGAAGCTGTAATTATATAAAGAACATAACATTAATATTTTTTAAGTATCGATTAGTGTAACTAAACGTGTATGTGTGTATCTCCAGTAACATTTTGTTATCAGGGGCTGCGTGTCTTTTTGTCTTTTGATGTAGGCACCTAGAAGATAAACATCCTGTTTGAAAAGGATATAATATAACTATTACTACTCAATACTAACTAATATCTGAGTATAAATATATATTTGACAAAATACGACCATTTCTTTTATCTAGCGTATTTTTTAGTTTGGTCTGTATCGATCAAATAGTAGTAAAAATAAATCTAAATTACGTCATCAAATAATAACAGTTATTGTTGTGACACAATTGGATTTGGACCTTATGTATTATATTGAACATAATATGAGAACATATTGTTGTTGAACATACAGTTGTTAATTTCTATATTACTCTCTATAATTCTGTTATACACTTTCTAAGTAATCTGTAAGTAATAAAGTTTTAACTATAAATAATTGTATAAGGGACCAGCAGGAAATATTCTGAAGATAAATAAAGCGATGTCAAATATATTTGATAAAATATTGGCAATAATATTAGTTACAATACAGAAAAAGAATATCGGGTAACGGATCCTATGTGGAAACTGTGGATCCTATGTATTACAAATGGATCCTATGTATTACAAATAGTAATTTTTTTGTTGATCAAGTGTCTATTAATTATTCTTACCTTATACCACAATTGGGTAGCCAAATACATTATTTTTAACAACAACCTCGGATATTGTTTAAAACATATTATTTAAATTTATTAATTCATTTTTATCGAAATAACTGGATGCCTTCAACATTATTTTATTTTATATATATATCCCTCGTTGTATTGAATTAATAAAATTAATAATCAACAGTATAAATAAGATTTCACTTTTTATGTTTTACAAAATGAGCCAACAGGATACAACTGTAACGGCAACACTTACTTTTTCCTTAATTAGTATTTGATAAGAATAAATATTAAGTCAATAAATTTGCTGCGCAATAAATTTAAAAACATGTAGCACTATAATGTAGTTAATATAACTTACGTAAATAAACTTACAGTAAAAACAAAAAGACACCTCTTGACAGCAAATAATGGCAAATACTTGTTGTTGGTAAATAAAGTTGTAATATAACAAATAATGGTGACCTATGTTGTATCTGCTTGTTCTTCTTCATGAACTTCTTCTTTCCACCAAAAAAAAATAATGTAAGCCAAAATAGAGCAAGAATTTGGCTTATGTTTTGAGTAATAGTTAAAAAATATTAAAAAAAGTTATAAACAGTACTGTCTTTCGCATACCAATATATGTTGACAATGTATAATTTTATGGTGAAACATTATTTTTGCCATTAAGCTTTGACATTACCGGATAGTAGGCGGTGTGTTGCCTTGGTCGTCCAAAGTCGAATTTAAGGCCCAACGAACGCCCAAGAGATCGACTTTTTTTGCCATATGGGTCAGAGATTATTTTTCTGTTTGCAATAGCGATTGGGACAAATGGAAAAAATTCCCAAAGCGCCTGGAGTTTATGCGTGTGCAGCCCGCACACGCATAAACTCCAGGCGCAAACTGATCCTTTTTTTAACAACAAATTTACCGCTGGGAAAAACTAAGGCCACATACGTCTATACAGACGCGCCTTTAGTTTTTAGGATCTTTAGTAATTAACGCAATAGCCAAAGCTTGATGATGAGATGAGAAAGTGAACCATTTTTTCATCTTTAATTATAATAACACTGAATTAAACTGTTATAGAAATAACGTTATATGGACTTTTTATTACTTAAAAATCTTACAAATACTTCGCTCTTTAGATTGTGTCTCAGCTATAACAATATAAAGCTCAATTTGATTCGATTTAAACGCTGCCAGTTTCCAGGAGGCACTCTCTTCGTCTAATATGATTTATCAGTATTTTGTATTGCAGTTTTCAAATAAAAAAACTTATTTTCTTATAAACTTTTATAGATGTGTAAACGGTATGATTTTTACAATATTAATAAGTTTTTGGAAGATGATGCAAATAAACGACATTAGTCTCAATAGGTAAAACTAATTATCATATGTCATAGCAGTTGTTATTTCTTTATCGTCTATATGCAATCTTCTGTCAAAAGTATATTCAATATTTTTTTAAGTGCCTAGTCGAAGTATAAATAAAAACTAGAATCGGTCGCTCTGTATGTCAGAAGTGAAAATTATTAGTTTTACAAACTTGTAAAATTATTTTATTTATAAATATTTTTTATTCTTAAAATTATTTCAATAAAAAAGTGATATTATAGGCTAACAATAACTAAAATAAGTATGAATATATGATGTATAGATTTACTATTTTTTTGGCCGGCTCTTCTCAACAGAGTAGCATTCTAAGCCGCTGGTAGCTCACTTACGGACTGACTACACTGACCTTTTTTGTATTGTAATAATTGACGATTTAAAAGTGGGTGTAAATGCCTACTTGAATAAAGATATTTTGAATTTCAATTTCAATTTAAATTCACATGTAACTTTATAGGAAATAGAATAGAACTGTTTTCCCATTGCAATGAAACTCGTTGGTAAATATAATAACTATAATCAATCAAAAATAATTATTTTTAATGACATGCAAAAAGCATTTAAAAGTATAGGCATGTTTATATTAATATATTAAGATTAAGATTGTAAAATGTTGTGATTTTTCAATAAAAAACGAAAAAAAAAACGGAATAGTGTTCTTCTTGGAATAAAAACTATCCAACTGAAATCTCGTCCATTCTTTGTAATTTATATATTTATATATGATTGTTATTACATTAGCTAAATACTTGCTAAATCTTTTTAAAAAACATTCCGGCTAAAAAATTATGACGAATGTATCTATTAGAAGTTCATATAAGACTTGAAAAGCGTTTGTATCCATTTAAACATCTATCCAATGGTTCAGAATTTACCGCGTTTTATTATCATTTGTTTGTGTTTCAACTGTTTTATTAAAATAAAGAAAAAATAAGGCTAGATTATATCACTTGTTGTTTGGAACGATGCTTTGTGTATGATAATGAGGATACAGAGGAATACAAGAAGTGTAAAAAAGATATATAAAAATATTTATAGAAAAAACAACTTTTAATAATGCTGAAATAAAATTTACAATTGAATAATGTGCTTTTGTAAATTGATATGATGAAAGATGACTTTTCAACGGTTCGTCCGTAATATTGTAAATAATAACTGTAATAATATTTTAGTAGACATCGAATAATATTATAAATTTTACCTTTTGAGCATTTAATTTATATTTTATATGTTGTGTCGTCCACGTCACTTAACAGTATTGTAATTTAACTGATTGTTGAGAATAGTATGTGATAAAAAATGTACTTCTTAAATAGATATTTGATTAGTTACAATTTTATTATTTTTTAAGTAGGTAGCTTGTAACTCGTAAATTTGTTGATTAAATTAAACATATTAATCCACTAGCCGTTGTGGTTGCCAGTAGGTATAGTTAATTCATTTTCAAATTTGCACTACTTTCCTATATTTTAAACAATAATAAAATTATAAGGTAAAAAGCCGAATCTCGTCAGTTTTCATAGGTTATATGTCTGGAAAAATGGTTGAATCCAACGAAGAGATTCGGTACATTTTTAAGTTTTACTTTAAAAATCTGCTACAATTATGTTTTTTATGTTTTTAATGCAGTATCAATAGGAGTAGCAAAAAATTAGTTTAAGTCAGGAAATTTAGATGTCGAAGATGCATCTCATTCTGGGCGCCCAGTTACTGATAAACTTGATGATAATCTTGAAAAAGTGGAACAAGATTGACATGTAAATTGTTAATTAGAATTTACATTAAAACAAAAAAGCTCAATATATTGGTGCCACGTGAACTTACTGAAAGAAACATAATGGACCGTGTATTCATTTGCGATTCTCTCTTACGACCTAATGAAATTGAACCATTTTGTCTGTAATGTCTGTACAGACTATCGCGAAAATCGTTTTGACATTAATACACGCAATAAGATTTTTTTCTGTTTTAAATTTCATTTACTTATCTACATGAATATTAAAAAGAGGGAAGTTTAATATTTGATATATATAATGCAATCCACGAAGACGCGCCGCACCAATTTTTGATTGAGGGGATCGCGGGGTACGGGGAGTTTGTTGACTCGTCACGAAAGTTGCTCTTATTTATATTTTTTTTAATGTCGAAAAAATATCAGCGTGTTGTTCTTAAAAGCCAGGTATGCAAATTATTGTTTAGTAGTTTGTAGTTACTAAAAACACATGAAAAAAGCAAAGTAATTTAGGTTTGAAATTAGCAAATTTTATAATCCGTCATCATTGGAAACTGTTTTTGCTGTAATAACAATAATAATAATTTGGTTTAAAATTTACCTATTTCATTATATCGTTAGTGATGCATTGAATACTCTTCGATGACGCAATATAAAATAATAATACAGTCGATAAACAAACAATGTAACTACTGTATTTGCGGTTACGACCACTAGAGTTATTTAGCAATGGTAAACTGAATTCATCTAATTTGCTGTTTGCTTCTCTATGCAATTTATTAGCTTCCTAGTTCACTAGTCTTGGAAAATCGTAAGCTCTTATGTGATGGTCTTGGATTATTGATTAATTAACCGATGTTCTGTCTCTTCAACTTATCGTAAACAAAAAAGCTTCATCACCATAGCGGGAACGCTTTTACGTTCAGTCAATAGAAGATATTTAATATCAAAAGCTTTTACAACATATTATTTTATACATTTGTAGTTTATTCCTTGCATATTTAAAAAATCAAATCTTTATTTTAATTCACTTTCTTAGTTACTTTATAATTGAGTTAAGACGGTATGTTTACAGAATATTTCAGTATTCGGTTCAGATTTGTTTGATGATTTTAATATTTTAATAAAATGTTACATTTATTATTTACCTCTTTCAAACAGATTACAATTGAGATTGACTGCTTATTTGATTAGAACTTAATTAATGGAATTAGAAATAGAATTTTATTAATGGATTAAAACTTTATTAATCACTGCTAGTATAAAAAAAAAGAAATCTTAAGTTTATACCATTATCAACATTTTATTAATATGCATAATTAATTATATATACCGGTATTACATTTTATTATTTAAAAATTGAAAACGCCTTGAACGGACGTTCAATAGTGGACCAGACTCCTTTAAACATTTACCTCAATTTAAATTAATTAACGAAATTTTAATTTTGATGTTGACATGACGCGTTACAACACATTAAATTTTAAGTATCAAAGTATATATGAGATATATTTTCTTATCCGAAATATTAATCCTATTGTAAACTTAAGTACGTCAATAAAGAATTTTAATACATTTACATTATATTATATATATCATATTTAGTTAACAAATTGTAGCAAAAATATCATTAGTGGTATATAGGTGAAAATTTATTATTATATATTTAATTAATATAACAATGAAGTATAATTAGGTATACTTTTCTATAGGATACCAACAGGCATTAGCTACTTTCATATGATAGAAGTTATGATCACAATAAAACATATTTTTTTATATAAATCCTTCAACATAAACTCCTCAGTACACTTCAGCGATAACTATCAAATACATAAACATCGTGTGTTATTGATGTCTTTAATTTTTTTATAATCTCTTTTGTTGTCATTTGTATTGTGTTTACAATACCATAAAACCATTCCATATAAAATAGTTTTCATAATAACAATAATTTTTTTTTATAATATATAACATATTATATTGATAAATAGTTAATTTCGTTGTCACCCCTTTGTACAATAATTTACTTTTAATAGTTTATTACAAGAATCTTTTATATTATTTACTTATAAGGTGTACTCATTTTTTTTATTAGCATCACTGAAAAGTTTGTTAATTTATTATTTGTAAAATACACAAGTTTTACGGAACAAAATATATAATGTAGTAAATTCATATAATAAATAGAAATTTTGATTGAATATTATATAGTCAAATTCAAATACAATTATAAAACACGAAAGAGCCCAGCATTTAATTACCGTTTAATTAATTGAGTACAATAGGTCGTTTAATTATACCTTACATAAATATGTCGAGACATGTTCTCAATTAAAATATAAAAGAAAAATTAATTTGCGACCCTCCATTTCGGGCCCATGAAGTACAAAAACATGTTACACTTCTGTTTTTGACAATAGTATCATACTTAATTAATATAATCCACATAAAATAGTGTCAAATTGAGAATTTCGAGATTGTACTTCGTTTAAGAGAGATAGAAATAAGAAATAGCAGAAAATATTTTAACATTTTATAAAGATTAATATTAAATATATATATAAAATCCTATTAAATATGACGTTTTATACAAAATTATGCAAAAGTAGAAAAAAATTAAATCGTCTCTTCAATATATAATGTAAATAAGATGTGAGATTGTCATAAAGACTTATAGCGACTTAAAGGCATACAATATGTCACATCACATTTTGTTATCTTAGTCAAGCATAAATGATATGTTATTAATATGTTTTTCAATGAAAAAAAAAAGTTTTATTCTTAACTCTTTTATTATGACAATCTTCAACAAGCAACGGTGTACGACTACAGTAAACTTTTTTTAAAGATATTTTGGAGGTATGTTAACAATGTTATTTATACTAATACTATTATATTAGAGACGTAGGAGGCAATTTTCGAAACTATTATTATTTTTATGCATCTCATTTTAGAAAATATTTGATCAATATTTCCGATGGATATTTAATGTATGTATAGACTGTATGTTATCTGTTATTGCCGGCGAAGAAACGTTCTAGTGAAAGCATCCCTTATGATTTCATTATTATTAAAAAAAAAGATTGGTTTAACTTGTTAAATTTAAATTCCACCTGTATAAAATGATTTCAACGCAAAAATGAGATCCGAATGCAGGTAGACAGGATCTTGCTAAATTTTAAAAAAAAGGTGAAACAAAAAAAATTAAATTAAATATTTCCTAATCATGATAAACATAAAAAATCAGATCTTAAAAACCATTATTGAAGAACAAAATACAATATCAGATCTTGTCAATTTAAATGACACGACAGAAATATAACGACTCGATTTTATGATAGCTTTTAAAAATACCAAATTGACTTTCTACATAAAGAATCAAATTGAACTTTAACATTCCACAGTTCAATTTATTTTTTAATAATTTTTACTTTAAATCTCTCTCTCTACTGTTTTTATATATAAATGGATAAAAAAAACATTGTTCAAAATAAAACAAAATGAAATACCAGAGAAATTGAACTGTCAATTTATCCTTAGTTATTGATCTTTATAAGGGATAGTCAAAGACTTTTGTTTAATCTCTAAAACATTTTTAGATAAATATATTTGAATAATATCTTGTGAAATATTCTACTCTCATATATTTTATTATAATCAGTTTTGTTATTATTATTATCGCTTAAATGTGAATTGTTATAAGAAACGAAGGCGATTGAACTAGACGAAACTATATTTTTGACATACATTTTTGACGTGACGTTAGAAGCGGTTGATTTCTACATATTTGAAACCTTTTTAAATTTCCTTTATCCTCTTATGTCAATTATAAATAATTGTTATAATGACAAGTGGGCGACGCATAGCTATCCAAGAAATATTTTATTCAACTTAATGATTGCATTATTTATTTTTATACCGCAGTTCATAGAAATAGACCCAAGGAAGCAGGATTTTCCACTTGTACTAATGAAAATATACAAATTACAAGTACGAAAACAATTACACATAAACGCAAAACTAGCAATTAGAAAATTTATACAGTATTCAATAATTTCCACAAAGGCACAGTAAAACGCATAAAATAACTCAGTCAGCTTTAGTATGTATACAGAACGAGTAATGTGAAATACTACAAAGATCGTAATAACGTTTAAACTTCATTCATCACAATCACAATTTTAACGACAGTATTGAAACTGGCTTATAGAGTGGCCTCTTCATACATTAAACAAAAAGAAGACCAAAACAAATATGTACACAACCAAAATGAATTATTTTAAGCGAAGAGGACATATTTTTACCTCACCATCATCACCACTTGATAAAATTGAGAAGGATCCTTCAAATTAATTTGAAGAGAAGTAACTACAAAAAGTTTCTTATTGTAATTTTTTACTTTTTAAAATATCGTTTACTCTCTCGAGAACACTTACATTAACTTACACTCAATTGACAGTTAAATGGAGAAAAATAAGAATACAGCCTCACGCCCCTCTACGCATAATCGATTTTTTTCTATCATTTGCATTGCGAACTAGAATAATTTTTTATCAAAAGTATTTGCTAAGCAACATTGGAGAAAATAAATAACAGGAAATATTTATTTTTATTATTGATCACTCCCAATTTTATCGAGGTTTAGTTGATCTTGCTGTCCAGATGACCACGAATCCTACAGTCACTCGACTCGACATTTCGAGTAGTCTGATACTTGGCGTGGCATTGAGAGGAGTAGCCTCGTAGAGCAGAGATACGACAAATGATTTTTTTATGGTAAACGCGCAAACTTGGATTTTTCCGGATAACATTGGGTGTTGGAAATATTGAACAAGGTGGAGGACAGCACACATCTCTGGGGTATACTGGCGTTCACGGGCTTAAAAGCCGAGCAAAAACTGTCGAGAATGACCTGTATGATCTGCCCAATAAGTACTCTGGTGTTCTACACACCTAAACTCTAGGGATCTTTCCCATAGAAAGCTTCGAAAGAAGCTCCTTGTATCATACACGATCGAAGGTTTTCGCTATATACAGACTAACTGCCAGACCGTCTTCTTTGTTTCTATAACTGCTACCAAGCGGAGCGTTAGAAAAAATCTGGAACCCCAGTTATAGATTAAGGGTTCGCTTAGTGACTAATGCATTAGGCCAAATTTCATACGTTTGCCATTTGCCAGCTGCTGCAGCTTTGACAAACCAAAGCTACGATGTATTAAGTGGTTGTAAGGCTGCTTACCAAGCTCTGTACTATTTGGTACAAATACGTTACGTACTGCTGTACGGTATACGAGTGTCTATCTTAACTAACGGGGAGAGACCATTTGCCAGAGCAAAGAACTATGGCGTATATGTTTAATGAGATCTGAGAAGCGATTTTTGATTTATAGAAAGACTAACACACAAAAAAACACCGATTAAAGTGAAAGAGATTGTTTATCAAAAACATTTAAAAAATCAAATGTTCAGACAGAACCAATACATCTATATACTCGTAGTAGTATAGATATAGATAACTTATGGCGACAAAATGAAATATGACAAATAAAATGATTTACATAAGTGTTGTTTACCGTTAAAATACTACTTTATCTTTAGAGTTTGCAGTCTTTGATATTGTTAAGGCAGACCTACAGTGTAAGTCAAATATATGTTATAAGTTACTTTTTTAATTAAATAGTACAGCTCTTAAATTTCAAACGAATAATATAGTTTTAGTTGAAGTTATTTAATCACCTAAAATGTAATGTAACAGCTTGTCAGAACTGTCTAATATATCTCACTTTCTAATTAATCTTAGCATAGGCTACAACAAGTGATATTCAGTCCTTTGGCATGGTTCGTATGTACGTTAGAAATTCGAAGTAACGATACTAATTTAATAAGAACTTACTGTTATGCGTAAAATTTATGCTTAATACGTCTATTATATAATTTGGACTAATAGACAATTTCAAACATTAATTTCGGTTGTGATATCTTATAAAAAATATAATATATACAATACTTAATTCATAATGGCTGGTAACTAACTACACACAGTACAGTTTAGAAATGAGGTTAGGGAAAAATATTATATTTTAAAAAAGTGAGAACCCGACTATACTAATGTTGAATCCAAGGCTGCCTCATTACGAAATAAGGCGGTGAAAGTTAAATAATTAACATTAAACACGAATACTTCGAGAAGGATGTCAATTCGCTTGAAGTTTATTTTAAGACACAACTTACCAAAGCAATCTTAATTTATAAAGCGTCGCAGTTATACTTAGAGAGCTAGTTTTCTTTATTGTTGTGATAATGTAGAAAAATGACAAGTATTAAAACAGACTTCAATTACGTTCTTAGAATTAGAAAATAATATTGACAGAGCTCGTAGAGCATATGTTACCTATTTAGAAAAGTAGAAATTAAAAAAGAAATAAATATGTATATAAGTTTCAATATATATGTTTGTAAGTTTCAATATATATTAGGGGAGACCGGGGCTGGTTGACTATAGGGGCAGGTAGACTAATTGTCAAAAACGCGAGTTAGGCAAACTTTTTGCAAAGATCGACTAGGTGAGCGTATCCATTATTCCCCCGCGCACAATCATCAGAAAAACCGCGGAGCAGACCCAAACCGTTTGTCAGCTAGAGCCTATTGTTTAAAAACAAGACACTTAAGTAACTATTTTTTTCCTAATTCTATTTGTTATAACTCTTTTCATTTTGTTTTGATTGCTTGTCAAACTGTTTAATACGAATGTTTGATTTCCGAACTTTGTATGCTTCCTTATTATTTATAAAGGGGTTGGTTGACTATCTAGTCAACCTGCCCCATACAATTTTGGATATACTAGATATAAATTGGTATAAAAATTATTGTTCTTAACCTAACATTTCCAGTTTAGAACGATGCGAATCGATAAACGAAAGTCAAATAGACGTAAAGACATACTGGAAAGAGTATGTCGACAAGTTATTTTCGCCGAAGTATCAATTCCAGCAATAGAATTTTCTATACCATATAAAATATCGCCATGTAGTAAATATGAAAAAAAAGAATGCAATCCCGGACTGTCTAGATCTCAATTGACCTTGGAAAGCGTTGGCTACATAAAAAACTGACAAATATTCAGTGACGAGGAAGAGCATGCATCAGAAAATTGCCCATAAGGGAGCTGATGATGTTTATTATGGATTAACGCCTTACGAGTCCCGAAAATTTGCATATGAATTTGCAAAAAAAAAATCTATTTCTGAATCGTGGGATAAAAAACAGATTGCTGATGAAGATTGGGTAGGGAGTTTGCTTAAACGTCATCCTAATCTCTCTATTCAATCTCCTCAAGCTACTATTTCGAGCCACTTCTTTCAACAAAAACAACGTGCAGTTGTTCTTTGATTACCTGAGAACCGTTTATCTACGTTTAAATGTAAGCCCTGGGTATATTTAGAATGTAGATGAAACAGGACTGACAACGGTTCACATTCCTGATAGAGTAATAGCTCATCTTGGCACCAAAAAATTGGGAAAAATGACGTCTGCTGACCGAGGTTTCGCTGGTGAGAGTCGCAGTTGCTATCTCGGCCTCGGCAATATGTGTCCTTCCGTTCTCCGTTTGCCCACGTGTTCACTATAAATACTATTTTGACTATTTTAGACTAAAGGACTATCAAAGACTATTTTAGACTGGAGGTTGACCATAGGTTCTTAACGGTGTTTAATGTTGTTGAAGATGTTCTTAAAAATGATGATTGCATTTACTTTAGTATTTAAATCTTATTCCTTCGTAGTCTTGGTACTCATTAATTCTTAGGTCAACTTACCCCTAGTGACAAGTCAACCTGCCCCAGGCATGGGGTAGGTTGACTCGTTTTTCCCGTTCTATAAAATCGAGCCTATATACTATGTTTTAATAGGTATCGAGCTTATTGTAATTTCTTTCTAGAGCTGAATAGTGTCACTATCAATGGAATTGCTTTTCACAAAAATAATCATTAAAGAAATAAAAATATTAACTTTTAAACTGAAAGGTGTCAACCAGCCCCGGTCTCCCCTAATATTTTAACATTTGAATACTATGTCATGTATTGATTTCATTATTTGTATTAATTTCCATTAAACAAAAAAAATATTAATGGTTTGGGGAAATACTTAATTTTATACACTTCTGTAAAAAATTAAACATTTTATAAGATTATACATACACAAAACTAAGTTATTACGTTGTTAGCATTAAGGCGTTGAGGGCAACCGTTGGTTTTTTAGTGGGTAGCCTTAACGATGGCGGCGTCTTTTATGCCGCCGGGTAGTCCCCAATAACCCCCTGGCCATCTCCTTCGTGGCTGGCGAGTAACGTATTTGGCCAACGCAAAAAAAAAACTCTAATTTGATGGCTTGATGGTGATCATTGTGCAACTGTCGACCTAATCTTAAAATTCCTACATTACCAACATTGTCCACAACGATGAGTCATTAGGCTGGGTTCGCTTCGCTCAATATGCAAACGGCACAAAACATATCTGTTGGCGCTTCTAGTCACATCAAGGAAAAAACTACTGCCTGTCTAATTGACTCACCTGTTCAATATGTGACAAGATTATTTACAAAATCCTACAAAAAATAAAAAAATTCAGATATTCTACATCATGAAGAGCAATGTTAAACTTACTTGTCACCACTTTTCTTATATAACTATCACGATATTATTAGTATATAACATATATTACATTCCTTGAAATATCAAGTCTTTGACGGCAACTTCCGGCGTTTCACAAGTCTCAAGGCAAAAAGTTGAAAATTCACTTGAAGTACTTCTTTGAATTCTTGAATATGATTCTTGATAAACTTTCTAGACGTTAAAGATATAAGTTCAATTACTTCATATATACAAACACTCTGTTTGTAAAACTTTCTGCCTTGGGCATGTTACTTTACGTAATTCAAAAATTATTGTTTGTTTGTTTCACTTTTAACAAAGTAAAAAGTAAAATTAGAAAACTTCTGAATAAAATAAGTTAGTTTGTAATACAGTGTCAAAGTTAAACATATATTTAGAAATTAGCTATAAAGATGCTTAAACATGTTAAGCTTTTTCAGATTTCAAATAAATATCAAATGAATGTGCGATCTCTGAAATAACATTCCGTTGCTATGCATTCAATTCAACTATCAATCAGTTAGCAATTACTTTATTGAGATAAGTCATAGTATTTTTTATCTTAAGTACTAATCCAAACTTTCAATTTGCCTAAAACTGAACAAAATCGATGGAAGAATAACAATAATATGCAAAATATGTATATTATAATATGTTTGTAAAGAGTTAAGAAACAAAACTTTAATATTATTTTCAAGAATCAAATGATTAAATAAAAACATAATTTTGGCACATAAGTCTGCCATTTCGTATTATTTTAAAAATTTCATGTTGCCATTCCTCGAAATCTTAAAGAAAATATAATATTTTATTATATATATTCAGTGATTTTCAAAAGTCTAAAATTATATATATAATATAAATTGCACACTCGCCACTGAGTATAATCTAAAAGTGGCTGTCATTCGCTTCCGATGTTAAGATCCTGTCTACGTTATTTTATTGATATATTCAGTATTAAATTAAAATGTTAACAATTAACGATGCTTATTTTTTCAAAGAAGCTCAGTTTTTTAATTTAATATTACTAAATTAATTATTTTATCTTCAATATACCCACATTTAGTTTGAGGTTCAGTATGTGTAGCAACACTATTCACATATTAGATTTGCCTATTTTAGATTTTGAAATCGATGCTCGTGAGCTTTCTAGTTGTTTCTATCGAAAGCACTTCCGACATTCACTTTTTAATTAGCGTCCGGTGAGTTTGTAATTAGTGTTCTTACTAACACATAGCCCTGGAGTCTTTGGGCTATTTGTACGCGGCGGGGATACAGCGACCTTCGTGTCCAGTACTACGACGCATTCAGGGTTCTGATGGGGCTACCGCGGCAGTGCAGTACCTCAGGCATGTTTGCAGAGGTGCAGACAGATGACTTTTATGCTATTACGAGAAAACGGTGTGCTTCCATGTTAGCCCGACTACGCAGTGCCTCCACCAGAATGCTGAAAGTGTTTGTCGATCGGTGTTATTCTCCCCTGATGCATCAGTGGGTTCGATTGCATAACGTACTAAATATTAGTACCGTGTGTATAAAAGAAAAATGATTTCATAATTTGTAAACTTTTAATTGTACTAACACTAGTTAATAAGAAATATTGTTACTAATACTAAATGGGCTGGTCCTGAAAATAAATTTCAGGGTTGATTAAATATTATGAATATACTATAACTCGTATTGCGGGCACTTGCTGTGCAGTTTAAAAAATCATTTCAATGAAAAGGATCGTAAGTAATTTGAATTCTCACTATAAATAAGGAGGTGTTCTTAGTTACTTAATTCTTCAGTTTTCATAACTTTTTTATTAACATAATATTACTGGTGTTGAGAAACATTGAAGAAAGCAGACAATACCAAAAGACCGTCCGTTTCGTACAATCTATGGTGTCACTATTACTGCATCGTCTGCAAAGGTTATAAATATAGTTGGCGAGCGCATAGATTGCGAGCTTCATTCTGCAGCCTTCGTGCAGTGTAGACGTTTGTTGCGCTCTACATTGTAAACGACTCGTTATTTTTCGTATACTACTAATTAAAGAGACTATTGGAACACTATAAATACCTAAGAGTAACCAAAAAACATATCTTATATCATACATATCTCTCAAAATCGAATGATGATACTGTAACATCTATCTCAAAAGATAAAATAGCCGCAAAGCTGGAGTCACGACTTCAATTCTATAAACAATTTCTGATAGGTGCTTAAACAAATAAAGTAGAGTTAAGATGAAGTAGGAAATAATAAGAAATGGAAATAATAACTTCCTTTATTCGGCCAGACGAAAACGATAATTACCGGGTGCACGCGATGAGCCCAGAATTGCAAAATAAATAAATGGATGAACATAAGAGATTTTTGTAATCCACTAGCTTTAAGAGGGTTCACCCTGATTCATGATTGGCCCCCAGCATTATTAAAATTTTATCCTAGTGCATTCCAAATGACTCTGCCAGATCAAAGTAACTTACTAAGATGGGGCAAAGCCACTGAAAAATCTTGCAACTTTTGTGGACAGGCAGTAGGAACCGCGAAACACTTGCTAGTAGGATGTAGGGTACTTCTAAATAGAGGTAAATACTCGCACCACTAAGATAAATATTGGAATTAATACGAGAAATTGTTAGTTTGTCAGTAACAAGAGCGCAGAGGGGTTTAAAAACCACCAAAAGATCGGTGAGTTCGTGAAAGTAGGTTCGTTCATAAAATCTAAACTAAAACATTATTCCATCTTAGTTAGACGCGTCTCCTGATCGTATTCTCATGATGGACACGTATAAAAAGCAATACAAAATCCCATGGGATGTTTGTGTATCGTCACCTAGGCCGGACTTATTCCTGCACTGAAAACAACTAAGGCGCGTTATACTCGTGGAGCTTACTGCACCCTGGGAAACAAACATACCCAAAGATCATGCATTTAAGCTTAACAAATATTACGAACTATGTAACGAACTGATCAAGAAAAAATTTGTAGTTAATTTCTACGCTGTAGGAGTAGGAGCGAGAGGTATAACAGTAAAATCCCTCTACAACTTACTTAAGGATCTCGGCCATCCTAGAACTATCATCAGTTTATTTCTAGAACGTATTTCAAAGGCGGCTTTAGTAGGTTCTGATATTTGGTTAGGCAGGGAGAAGAGCGTACTCAGTGAAGGTGAGCGTGTACGAGTATGCGCATAATAAAGGCCCCCCCTTAAACCTACATCTGCATTGCAAGTCGATGCATTGTTTGCACTCCTTTCCTTACAATGCGAGGCCCGGCACCCGCACAGTTAATCTCAAAAAAGGCTTAATCAGCTTTTCCCCTAAAACGCCCTAAAAAACGCCTTCTCACACACCTGACAAACGTATGACTTCTCACCACTGTGACTTTAGAAGCGTCTGTCAAACGCTCTTTTATATTTGAAGGCCTTGTCGCAAACTAAATTCTTCTGTGTGCAATAAGTCTTATCCGCATGAACGAGTCATTACGATTTTTTTATAATAATAAAATCATTACATACTGATTTGCGCCCGTACATGTTTTTTCATCCAATAAAAAATGTGTCTGTTTCTTTTAAACATTATGTGTTACAAACACATATAATTCTGAACACACACACATATAATTCTGTAATAAATAACCATGAAACCCCTAAGTACTAAAACAATAAATGTATTTTCCCATACTTGTAAAAACATTATAATGCACGTTACTATTTAGTATAATATGTCCTAAGATTAATAATTTGTTATTTAATTTATATATATAATTAATTTTTGTGAAGATTAAAGCTGGCAAATTGTTCTCATAATAATTTTCATCAAAATTTTCTATGGCTGCCCATGCAGAATAAATAATTTATTTTAAGTCTTTTTTAGACTTATGGTAAAGAAAAGTGGTACTTAAACGAATCATATTCAAACATTTATTTTTTATTTTCAGTACAAAATAAAAAAATAAATCAGTTATCTGTTTTACAATGTTATTATATTTTTTTGTTAAATAGAACTCACAATAATAAAAGAATGGCTCATTATTTTTTGACTTGACAAAAATATTTATCTCCTGCGACAAGTGGATACAAAATGTTCCTCTTGCTGAAAGTCGTATAATTATGCGATGTATTCCTATGAACCGGAGCAAGTTTTTTATTAGCTTTAATATATTATATATTTCTTTCATATAGATATTACATTGTTCAGTAGTACTATTGAATTTAATGAAAGAGACCGGTGCGACATTTTAATGATCATTTGTTTTCTGTAAGCTTCAGGTCGTTAGCACTCAAGGCTTTGCATACTCGTTAAAATAATGATTTCACTCATCAAAATACTAAATGATAGATTAATAGTTAGTCCCCTAAATAGATAGAAAAAAAATAGTTAAACATTTTAATATTTTTAAAATGTCTATAAATAAAACAAAGTTTTTGGTAGGTTTTATGTTATTTAGAATAAGATATTTTCCATGACATCTCTTCGTTTTTATTACCAACTATGTCATTAAATCCAATCTAAGTCAAGTACGAATATAAAATTTATAAAAAACCTGAACACTTAAATAAAATCAAGAAATCGTTCCGAGGCAGTACCTACTCGTAATACAACACAAAGAATTTAATTATAATTCAATAAAGGGAGTATTTTGATCCTTAGAAATAAAAACCTTCATTTATTTTTTAAAAATATGTTTTTTTTCTCTACTTCTGGAATGTTTTTTTTTCAATTTTGTCTTTCTTTTTTTTTGTGTATTTTTGTTTTTTGTGTGATACTATACGTTTTATTTTGAAAAAAAAACTAATTAATTTTATTTTGCATTTCGTTATATATTTGTTTAAAAAATTTTTTTTTTGAAAAATATTAATTACAAGAACACAAATAGATTAATAAATACAAGTGCGTGCATGGAATAGTAGTTTATTTTCTATAATAAATTATTTTGTTTCTTTATTTCTTTATACTATGTGTACTAACCTATTTTTGTAACTAATAAATCATATTAAGTTGCATATTATATCACTGGCTTAAAATTATTCCTTCGTAAACAACCAATTATTATTTTGTGCTCTTTAACGACAGCTTTTTTATTTTATACCTGCCTAGTATTTTTACTAAGAATATATATAAATATATATGTAAATGCACACATATTATATAAACATTGTCTTTACAGAGACATGGATTTGTTAAATATATAGAAAACAGTGTTTTAATGGTTTGAGTGTGATTTTATAAAGAACATCTATGTAAATGTTAGAAGAAATTAAATAATATTGTACATTTGTTTGTTACGTTTGTTTCGGAGGATGTTAAAGACACATACTTAAAAATAATTAATTTTAAAATTAATTCTAAACAACGCCGATTCCAGGTCGCGACACTAATGTGTGAAATTAATTTTAATTACATCGTTTTACTTCAACAGCAACAGTATTGCACGAGGAAATACCGAAAACTTGACTCATTCTAATGAGCGGTAAAATGATCAAAAACGTTACAGCGTAACATATTTTGAATACAGCATTCTATTAAAATTATAAGTGTTGAGTTATCTGTGTTGTTTAGATTATTTGCAAATCTTTACTATAAATTTCTGAAGTAATCTTAATCTAGTTCACAATTGTATGCACAATTGATGAATCCCTTAATATATTTTTAAGGAAATAATATTCTCCACAAAAGTATATTCTCCACGAAATACTCGAACGTTTGCTGCATCACAACAACATCACAGATTCCAGGACAAATTATATAAAATTATATATATTATTGTTTAGAGATTATTTTTTTAGAATGAAATGGATAAATCCAAAATAAACTAGAAAGTTAATTATAACTTTTCTGGGAACGTATTTTGATAAGCAAAAATAATATGTAATGTTAGAGTTTTAGAGATAGGTTTAGAGATAAATTATTTTTAAGTTAGTAGGTTAACCTAAATGTATTAATATTGTAGTGGTTCCTATTTTGTCACTCTCAGATTAAGATAATTATATAAGACCGACTACAAATAATTTTTAATAAACTTATTCCTGTTTAATGTTTCCATATACAATCTGTCACCCGACATCCGTTTCCTGTTTCAAACTAGGTAAATGTAATTCAACCTTTTTCAACATCGCTTCTTTCGTGAAATCATGACGATGCACAGTATTTCGCCTAGAACATGCTAGGTGGACAATATTCATGTTATCATTTCCAGGTAATCTTAATTACAAAACGTAAACAACATCCCTAAACTCCAACTCCGAGAATCTGTTGTTTGTCACATGTTTAACTGATGAGTCATAGGTGTCAGAAGGCAGGTAATGAGTTTAATGCAACCTTTCCAATCAATCAGTTGCAATTTAGCGACACTTTCGTGCACGTCTCATAGTGGATTATAGTAATATTGTGAGTGTTTGTGATGGATATTAATACTGAGGGTAAGTCCTATTTTTTAATAAGTATTTATTTAAAACAAAATCTATTGAAATGTGTTTTTAGTGTAATTTTAACATACATTACATATTTTAGCGTATATTTTTTCAAAAAAAAAACTTTGACAGAGCTAAATTTACAGACATTCACCTCTATCCGGGCTAATTCTTAGATATATCATAGGAATAACTTTATTCTATATAAAATTACACATATTATTTAGCACACTTGAGTACAACATGTTTTTTTCTTTTTTTTTCAGAACACGTTTACTCCATTTCAAGGATAGACTTTTTCGAAGAATGGTTGAAACACACGAAGAATGAAAAAAATTCGCGTGTATATGTCTACCTTTCTTCAAAATTTCACTTTGGTGACATTACTGAAAGTAGCCGAAAAGAAATAAATTTGAAAATATCCAACTTTTCAAATAAGATTGGTACCAAATGGTTGGCTTCAGGAAAGTCAAAGGAGCGTTTTTTAATTAAAAACAAGACGTGGCTGGATGAAGCAGACATACAGTTCACCGCGAGTTCTTCTGCGTCACAACCTTCGACATCGAGTGGGGCTGTGACTCCTGCAGGAAGACCTCGCAAAGATTTCGAAGAATCATCGTTTAAGACGAAGAAACGTCGCGTTGTGGATCTCGTAGAATCGCGAAGTGTCAGTGAATTAGTGACTGCTGCCGAAATTGCTGTGCGTTCAACAGGCCAAAGAAAAATTGCCAACGTGATTAGAGACATTAGTGAGAACCCAGATAATATTAAGAAGTCTAAAAATACCAGTTCTGTTATTCCTAGGCAGTTAAGTAGTGACGAAGCCTTAGCTTACTATATAGATTCTAAATCAACAACGCATGCATACAAACAAACAAGAAAGTGGTCCATGAAGGCAGGACATAATGTATTTCCGTCATATTTTAGTTTAAGAAAGTCCAAACAGGCCTGTCACCCTGCAGAGGAGCACATTGCTATAACAGAAACTCGTGCTGAAATAAATTTGCAAGCCTTATTAAATAAAACAGTGGAACGTCTAATATTAGCACAGAATGAAGTTATCAGCAGTGTCCTCCCAACAAGTTCATCGTTTACACTTGTTAGTAAATGGGGATGTGATGGAAGTTCTGGGCACAGCAGAGATTTGAAAACACTGAGATTTGAAAACACTGAAGATACGGACGAGTTTCTTTTTGTATTTTCTTTGGTTCCCCTTAAGTTATATGATGGGTCCAAAATTATTTGGCAAAATCCTCGGCCTTCATCAACAATGTATTGTCGCCCAATCAAATTTATATTTGCTAAAGAAACGAACGACTTCACGTTAGCGGAGACAAACAGATTGTTGGAAGAAGTTAACGATCTTCTTCCAACACTTATCAAATTTGATGATTCTCAAATCTCTGTGAAACACGAACTTTTACTGACAATGACAGACGGAAAAGTATGCAACGCATTAACAGAAACTCGTTCATCTCAAAAGTGTTTCATCTGTGGCGCCACCCCCAAAACAATGAACGATGATCCCGCGAAGTTCAACAGCAATCAAGAACATTTTGGCTTTGGTTTATCTACACTTCATGCTTGGATTCGTTGCTTTGAATGCCTTTTACATATCAGCTACAAGTTGAATATAAAGAAATGGCAGGCTAGAAGCGACAAAGACAAAGCAGATATCAAAGTTCGTTCCGAAGAAATCAAGTTGAAATTTAAGAACGAGATGGGGCTTATTGTTGATAAACCAAAGCCAGGATTTGGTTCTTCAAATGATGGAAACACAGCCCGTCGCTTTTTTAAGAATGCTGAGATGAGTGCTCACATCACAGGGTTAGATGTTACAATTATCAAACAATTTGATGTTATTTTGAGGACATTCTCTTCTGGATTCGAAATAAACTTAGCGGAATTCAATAAATTTTGTCTCGAAACCAGAAGACATTATCTTAGTCTCTATTCGTGGTACTGTATGCCTGCTACTGTACATAAAATATTAATTCACAGTACAGCGGTCATCAAAGCAGCATTGCTTCCGATTGGGCAGCTTTCCGAAAAGGCTCAGGAAACACGTAACAAAGATTGCCGCAGATTTAGGGACTACAACACCCGCAAGTGCTCGCGTGTTGCCACGAATAGAGACTTACTGTCTATGTTAGTTATAACATCTGATCCTTTGATCAATAGCCTTCGAGAGATTCCCCGAAAAAAACCGGAAAAAATATGTACAGAAGTTTTAAAGTTAATTGTAAGCCCTAGCATAGAAGAATCAAGGCCGGAATCGTCATCATATTGTCGCACAATGCCACAAAATGATGAAGATTACACTATAAAAGATTCATCAGAAGACTCTGATGATGATTATTAGGTTAATTTAGTATTTTTAATTTTATTTTTGTTGTTTGTATAATATTTTTGAATATATTTTCTGTTTTTATACCAATTTTTCGTTTTTTATTACAAAAACATGACTACCTATATGTAAAATAGTAAAAGCCTTGTTATATAACATAAAATAATTTTGTCCACCTAGCATGTTCTACACGAAACACTGTGCGATGGTATGATTGGTATATCAGTAATATATTATTGTAAAATTATCTTCTTTGATTATTGTTTACGAATTAATATCTAATTGTATTAATAATAAATCTGTTTATCATAAGGGTATAAAAACTGAGTTATCCAAAACGTCTCGACCAGATCAAGAAATTACGTGATCATATAAAATGGTCAATGCACACACCGAATAATACATACCAACTGATTATGTGACATATTTCAGATAAATATATCTACTTAGTTGCTAGTTTTATCTTTTTATTTCAAAATGGCAGGACATCTATCTTTATTTTCTGGTTTATCTTTACTTTTTGAGTTTCCTGTAGGTGACAGGAAACTCAAAAAGTCACGCAAAAAACGATAGTAAAATATTAAAGGAATCACACTAACGAAATGATACTGTAAATATATTAAGAGTTGCTACTCTGAAAATTAAGCCTTTGATTAAAAGTAAAACACATAATTTATCTTTGTTTTGTAGTTTGTCAATGTGATTTTGCAAATATCTATCGTAATGACTACATTCAGTTTACATAAAAAACTTTCAGACAGACATCATACTTAATTTGTTTAGTAGGTAAGTAGATTCTAAAATTGCCTCGTAACATTTGTACTTGAATAATATTTTTAAGTAGGTTACAATTATTATTAAATCAGTAACATTTTTTAGAAATATATTTCAATTCAAAACTTAATTGAATCGATTTGTAAAAAAAATATCATTATTTTATTGAATGTCTACGAAAAATTCTACTAAAAAAATAAATACGACATAACAAAATTTTTGACATCTTACGTTTTTGATGGGATCTCGTTTCTTTTTGGAGGTGGTCCCTTTTTCCCATTTTGGAATTATACTCGTATTTACACTTCAGCTGCGGGCCTCTTCAAAGCCCAATCACTGTCCCGGTTCTCAGAGGTATAACTATTTATTACAAAGTTTAAAAACCTTAATATTTACTAAGTAAAGTATCTGTACGATACACGTCATTATATTCTATTCTTTTATGCGAAGTTAATGGTTTCCCAATCTCTGATAGCTTGGTTGTGCTCTAGGGTTCCACCTCACGTTGTATATTTTACCAGATAGTGGACATAACATTTAATAACTTTTGCTATGGTAGCACTTCCGTATCTGTGACAGTATAGCTGTGCTATGATGTGCCACGTCAAGTACTTTACACCTTCGATTTTCAAAATTTTGTTAGCTTTCCTTTGTGTAGATACTAAAACATAATTGTATACCAAGTTTAAGCTCTCTCGGTAAACGCGCAGTACCACTTCTATTTTTATGATCGGTGAGTCAGTAATTCAGTGACAAAATAGGGGAACTTTGACTTGCAGTAATTTTGAAAATACTGGTTCAGTTTAAATGTGTTTTGGAAATATAATATCTAGCTAGTTAATACTCTCGATCACTGACCATGTAAAAAAAGAGATTTTTAACATATTTGTTACGGAGGTTTAAAAATATCTCGAATCGCTTCTAGAAAGGATAGTAGAGCCGTGCCTTTTTGCTCGACTTAGTGGGGGGGGGCACTTTCGTGCCCAAAGAATTAGCTACTAAGTTTATTTGACTTAATTTTTTATAAAAACGTACATGCCATTTGAGCTGATAAAATCAAGATAAAAGGGTAATATTTTATATTTTTATTCTAACTTTATTTCTTCTTTTTTCAGAGTCTACAAAATAATGACTATTTATAATTTTATAGTTTAGATTACTTGTAAATAGTGTAGCTTTATATTTTAGTGTTGGATATTCTATTGTCATTTACCGACACCTTATAAAGTTTACAGAGTAGATTAGTGTCCTAAATCTAAAATTAAACTTAATGTAAATAATTAAAAATTAATGTAAATACTTATTTTTTTACTACTTCTATAGAAGTAATACAAGACAATATAATATATATAAATTGTTTTAGTTTACTTATAACTTCTTTCTTCTTGTACCGTAGTGGAACTAACTTGTAGGAAAGTTAAACAATTAGACTACCTATATTAAAAGCATCCAATTAGCGAGTATCGTTACTACATAGTCCTTCTCTCTCAGTGTACTATAGTTTTTTTATTTAGTAAGTAGGTACATTATATTGCAAACTGAAATAATATTTTTTCTATTTGCCAACGTTCATAGTTTTTTTTAATAACATTATATCAATAAATCAATCAATATTCCGACTAGTGGCAGCTTTTATCAACAAAACACAGTAATGAGTAAACCTAAAGAGTACCTTATAGATGTTGAAACAAGAACTGCGTTACTTACGAAATACAGACTTCATAAATAATATTATTGTAATGCCAGACCTAGGATATGACTCTGAGAGCTTTAAGCATGTTTTAAGCTCTTGTAATCATATCCTAAGTTTTTATTGAGTCTAAGTGATCAATTCAACAGATACAATTTTATAAACTTGTACCAGATAATGATAAAAAAGTACCACAATTTAGTGATTTTTGCATAATTTAAATTATTATTGAACTATTGTAAACTAAAATTCAAAGTATATACAACTTGTATAATCTAAATGCGAGACAATTTATTTTAAAGACAAAAAAAAGTCATGGCAATCAGTTATTTATTTGCCTTTGATCATTCTAAGTATTCTTTTAGATATTATTTGAAAACAAAAGACGATAAAAAACAAGTGTAATACGAGTGGGTACTGCATTCATTAGTGTTTTAAAATTTAATAATATTAAATATTTCACTGTTTTTTTTTACAAAACTCAATAGTTTTCTTGATAGCTACTACCGAGAGCTGCTGTGTGAGCGAACAGAAATACAATCAATCATATAAATAATCTATAATAATGAATCGTTGAAGCTGGCTCTTACTTTTCCAATATTTTTAACATTTATCATTTTCTGTATATTATATAAAATAAATATTGGTGCATTACTTATATAGTGGTAGTGCGACTCAGTAAATTATAACTTTAATATTTTCAGTTTTTAATTAATTAAACGAAAGTAACCAGTTATTATTTTTATTGCGTGCGTCATCATATGTATTAGGATATTAAAGTATATTTCTAACATTTGATCAATCACACACACACACACAAGACACAGGTAGACAGGACATCTAGACAGTCCGGTATTTTGGTAATTCGCGAGTTCGGAAATTTAAATACACAAAAAAAAATCTGTTAATAATTTTATAGTACATACCAGATCAGAAAGCTTATTCTTACAGCATAAGCTTTCTGATCTGGTATGTACTATAAAATTAAATAATTAAATTAGACACAGCTCTCCCTTGATAACTCAAAGAATATATGGTTTTGCATAAATTATATAAAGAAAAATATTATACCAACACACTATCAGTAGGTAACAAAAAGGTAAACTGAGCGATAAAGTTTGTTAGTTATATAGACAGTGGAGCTACTAGCTATGAATAATACTAAAGTAAAGTTTTCGACATGGAATAGCATGGCACCTGCGAAGTCTAGCAACTATTTCATTTAGAAATTGAAAGATTTAGCTATATATACCTAGCTACTATCGAATTTTGGTTGCATATATAGGCAACCAAAATTTTTACTGACCAACAAACATAAAAATATTTAAAATAACAATATTTTAATTATGTAACCAACCACGCTAATTATTTTAAAAAGTTTATGGTGACTTTAGAAGTCTTAATATTAAAACTGAAAAAAAAATCAACAATGTTTAAAGCAATTAGTTTTAAATTCAACGTACAAAAACAAAGTGCCCAGTGAAGTTAATTTAAATTTACTTCATTTACTTTATTCATCGGTTGGTGGACATGCCTTGGAACCTAAAATAGATGATAATAATAGAGTCATGTCTCTTGCGGGATGAACGGGGTTACTTGAATAATTTAAGAGAATAATCTGCATTAATTAAAACACTTGTTTAAATAACATTATAGAAATTATATAATATAACTATATGTTCGCGTTATTTTGAACATATTATATCAATGCTTTGTGATTTTCCATTGTTACAAGATGAGAAAGAAAATTTAATATAAAAAAAGATAAATAATGAATAAGAGACAAAGGGACTAAAAATAAAAGTCATAATTTCGATTGATGCGGACTTATATATAAAGTTAATAGTAGAAATAAATAGGATTCATTTAACAAAATGGAAAAGTTAGAAAGATGGAACTTATTCGTGTAAAACTATCAAAAATAAAAGATATTTTAAAGTCTCCTTTTACTCTTATAAAGATTGTTGTTTTTTGTTTACATTTATTTGTATATTATCTCTGATAACAAATTGCTTTAGATCTCAAAGCAGACGGTAAAAATGTTCTCGATTAAACGGATGAGGCATTAAATCAGACGAAGCAGTATCATGGATGGCCCTAGAGACGAGATATAAAATACAGGCCTGTTAGATCACATAATAACTTGAGGGGTTCTTATTAAAAATGAAAATAGCACATGGTTTTAATTATCTTAATAACGAATTTATTTAACTTCTTAACCTACTATTGCTTATTGTTATTAAAATACATTTATACCTTTATAATAAACATAGAAATCACTTTTATTCTGCAATATGAAAGATTAGTATTTCGTATTTTGTTTAATTTTAATACTTCACAATAATGTTTATAGAAGCTTAAACGTTTTTTGTGTTTATTTAAATAAATTAATAAAAGGTAAGACGACTCCTGTTTCTGTATTACTAAGGAATTTCAATTAAAATTAATATTAAATAAAAAATCTAATTCTTTTAATAGTTTCATTCATGATTTATAAAAAATTCACCGAAGTACATAGTCGCCCTCGCCTCCTTCCGCCCTAATGATTATGTTTATAGCATCTCAACCCCACCAATCCTCCGGTTATAAAGGTTGAGCCGCTATACATGTGGTCCAGGTTTACCCCGGTCACATGGATCCTTGGTACGGCAGATCTGACCTCCGAAGTCATCCGACAACGGTACTATAAGACTAGTAAGCTCGCAAGGCTATCGGTCATAGACAAGTCCAATCGCGACCACCCAGCTACCTTTTCTCCATGAAAGGTTCCGGAGCTGTAAGGCACGCTCACTTCCCGTGTGATTTCTCACACTTGCAATAACATGCTGAGAACGTCAGAGAGGCTAACTACCAATTTCCAGCTGGTGTCGGAGCTGTAAGGCACGCTCACTTCCCGACAGGCAGTCAGGCTGCAAGCCTACCCTACAGTACAGTCGGGTGACCGGATAGATGCTAGCACATCCATCTAACCTCTAAGCAGGAGGCTACCCGAACTGCAGTGACCCCCGAAGGGATCTCTGCTTATGGACCGTTCCAAGCCCCGAAGTAAAAGACCGCAGCAGCCCTTCGCCTTAGGCTGGTCAATTACCTCTCACTGCGCACGAGATCCGACGAGTCCACGACAACTGTGGGAACCCAGACGAAGAGCGCCGAACCTCTACAGCTAACCACATTACCACTACGAATCCAACACCAAAACCGGTAACCCGGCAGTTTACACGCGCAAGCGCATGCGTCGCTGCCGGAGGGCTTAGGTACCGGGGTCCCGCAGTACCCTGATCTTAGCAGCTGACCCGTAGTTCAGCTGTAAACTATCTACCGCCGGGTGTCTCAGTAGATAGGGAAGTCACCGAAGTACAGTCTGTAAAAAAATATATTAGACAATAAACTTACTTTTCGGTACTTTGTTTCACTAGAAAAGAATTTTTTGTCCATTTATAAGCTGCCTCTCTCCAGTAATTATGACGCAGTCCAGAAACAACCGTACAATATTTATTTTTATTTTTTTAATTATATTTTAAAAGGAATGCTATAATCTATCTCATACTTGAGAATAAAATAATTGTTTTTAATACATTTTAATCTCTCGGTATTTAAAAAAATGTTAACAGTAAATTATTATTTTTTTAATTCATTTCTTCATAGTAATTTTATACGATAGATATATTTCGTTAAAAGTAAATGAGGAGCATAGAAAATAGATCGTTAAATTAAAAAAAATAGAAGATTTGGAAACCTAGATTAGAGTAAAATTAATTAATTAATTAATTACTTGTTATTTAAAACACAATCGTTAAAAAGCCATCATTTAGTATTCCAATAAACGAAACACATTATTCAATCTTAAATTTCATTTAAAACTATTTTCTTTCTTTTTGCTTATTACAATTTTGCTCTCATTTTAATATCCTAGGGATATATTAAATCTTGTCTTGATTTTTTCTTTTGTTTTATATTAATATTTTTTTAATAATTGTATATCTTGACTTATTCTATATAAAATACAAATATTATACTCTGTCTCCTTTGGTCTAGTCGAGGATGATTTTGTGATGATCTTCCTGAGGCCTTGACGTGGCGTGATTTAAAAGATAAGAATTAGCGCTTCTCTTACTTTTAATACTATGGTTACTGTTTCAGCTACCGCAACAACAAAAGAATAAATAATTGATATAAATATTTTAGTTGTTGTTTTTGTTATTGATTCTATTTTGCTAGTATATATTGTAGAGCACAATTGAGATATGTAGACGAGATGTACATACATGCATATTGCATATATATATACATATATAAATCGTTTTAAATTATCTCTATTCTCAATGGAACGATATCCACTTATTCATTTATCTGTTTGCCAGATGGGTCTCCATTTAAAACTAATGGTCTAGACTCTAGAGAAAAATGTTTTATCTGCAATTATTGAATAACTAAAACTAACCAAAATAATTAATTTCTAACAAGCCTAAAGTACTTTAACATTTAAGTCAATACCCTGACGATCTTAGGTTAATGAAAAATCCTTACGAAAAGTGCGATATTTGGATGTCTTTTACGAATTAATTTTGTATATACAGTTGTTAAAAAATTTAGTAACAATCATAACAAACAAATATTAAAATAATAATAAGGTAATATCGAAATTATCAACAAAATAGGCTTTTTTATATAAATGTAATCGGGGTTTACTTGATAACATATGAGGTACATTAAAAAAAAGTTTATAAAAAGATATCTAGTTATGAAAGTGTTTACGTAAATGAATATACAATTTAAGAGCAGAACTTGAACCTGCGACTACTAAAATTCCGTGTTTGTCACTCTGAAAACTGAGCTGCGTGTCTTACTCACCATGAGAAATCTAGATTTTTTTTAACATTTTACCGTATTTTTTTTATTAATTTTAAAAGAATAAGAATATTGCAATCAGGCATCCATCAAACAGTATAATGTAATAATAACATAATAAATAAATAATTGAACGAAGCGAGCGTAGCGTTCTACTGGAGACTTTTTCACATTCTTTGTCACGAATTGGGTCGAAAACTACTTGACAGAAAATTATGAAATTTTGCAATCAAAAAGACTCACATTAGGTGGCGGTTTAAAAAAAACAATTTGAAGAATATCGCCAAAAAAATTTTGAAAAATGTCATGTCAAAAAACTTTTATCCCATTGAAGTCAATGGGAAACGATGAGGCGTTACACTGGCCTTGATACGCTCAATATGCAAACGGCACTCGAGATTTCGCGAGCGCAGCGAGTCGAAATTGAGGGTCTGTTGGCGGCCGTAGTAATAATATAATAATGTAGTAACGGCAGATTATATATATATGTTATATATATATATATATAATTTGCCGTATAAAAATATATATTTTATTGACGCTCATAAGACTCTGTTAATACCGTTATAAAGTATATTCATATAACATGACTTACATACATACTCGTACATTGATGTTACCTCGTATATTGGTTTACCTCGTTTAATAATAAAGTATCATTTTTATAAATGTCTACATAAATCGTTTTCACTTAGATATATCGTAATTTGCTGCGCAGTCAGAGAAATTATCTACCTACGATTTGATGATCTTACATTGTCTACGATTCATAGACAACTATGTACATTTTCAAATACGTGTGTACAATTTATATTATTACTATCTTTATCGATTCAAATTTTATTTATTTGACAAGGACTGAAGGTTACCACATTAATTTCTCGGAATAGGCTGTCATATAATATAAAGTGTTCACTATAGTAGCGTCCTATACAATTATGTCATCAATAAACATAATTACACGTCACAGCGAGCTATTCATTATTCTATAATACGAGTTAGTGATATGAAAATATTGAATAAGTATCTGGATATTGCACAATTACTTTGACAATATTCGCTGGAATTTTAATAGATTTCGCTATTGTAAAATAAAGATAACGAACTGTTATTTTTGTGTTTTACCTTTTAAGTTATCTAAGAAGGGAGATGCTTGTTGTTGGTATTTCTTTTAGGATTTTTTAACGTAGGTACAGGAAGGCATGGACATGGACACGCAGCTCCAGATAATAAGTGGACTTTTTGGCATTGTGTAGAAACGTTGCCTCACTTTGTGTTTTCTACCGCATTTACCACGGGGAGTGTTCCGGTGAGCTAATCGAACTGATGCCTGCCGTCGAATTTCATCACCGGACAGCGCGTCATCTCCTTTAATACCATCCGTACAATCTGGATGCGTGACGATCTTCCACTATGCGGTTCTCAAGGTTCTTGGGTGTCGTGTGTGTCATATCATAATGCCATAAATAAATATTATTTGATTTCAGCTCTTTACTTTAATTTAAATTTAATTTACTACTTTTAATAAGAAAAACATATATTTAATATTACACATATAAATTTAATGTCATACAGCCATCATACAAAACCTACGACATAGATTTGGACGAAATTTGATTGGTTTACAGTTTATTATAAATGCTCTCAAATAAATGTGAAAAGAAAAATTGTTTAGCTCTATCGATATTAGAACTAAAAGTATATTTTTGCTTTTATTTAAATTGTAAATACTAATAGGTTGTTTATTATTCGAGTCCAAGAAGAGGGAGCATTGCAAGACTTCTTTGGATAAAGTATTCTTGTCTTTGGAACAACAAAACTATTGATATATTGGGTATCGTTATAATTACTTTAAAAAGTCCGACGGCAATAATTTCTAGAAGATCTTTTTAGTTTTCAAATAATCCCTAACTTTATTCAACATGTTTAAATATTTTATGCTTGAGTTTATTTTGAAAAACATTAGGTACACAGCGAAATCTTTCATTGAAAGTTTGAAATTTTCCTAAGAAGAAAGCCGGGGGCTTATGACACAAATGTAGTTTAATAATTTTTATTATACACACAAATATAGAGAAACATTGTTTGCAAATTATTAATTGAATAAATAAAAGAGGATTAAATTAAAAATGTATTTATTTTTCTGATTTCAGATCATACATAAATATGTATTTTTTTAATTATTCCGACTTTACAATTAAATGAAGCTCACATCTGAAGAATTTAGGTCAAGAATGGGATTTTACATCCGAGTACAAAACACATAGTTACCCATAAATGTTTTGTGTTACAGTGAAATACTTCTATAAGTGTATTAATTTAGTTTGAAATGAGTGTTAGATGCGTAGTTCTCCGTACGTGACTCTTCCACAGAACATTAATCTCCAAAATAAGTTGTCTCTCGGCGCGTGACAATGTTATTGTATTATTCATTTTATACAAAGTATATATAACGTGAAATTAATGTTGCAGTCTCATAATCTTCTACTTTATTATAGGGATGTTATGAACAACATAAATTTACGACTATTTATTAAATTAAATAAGTTTTGAGTATATCTACATAGTTTGATATATGGTTACACTATATAATAAAGAGAAGGCTTTATTAATATAACATTGTAATAAATTACAACAATTTTCTGAAGCTTAATAAAGAAAAGATGTTCATTTTGTCAAAGTGGAATTTAGATAGAAATTATAAGAAGTATATGTTTTAACGAGATTCGGTAAATAATCACTTTATGTTATGAGCATTTTATCAGAAAAAAAATCTTTAAAAAACAATTTCCTTACTTTGTCGTGCACGGACAGACATAACGAACTGAAAGCAGTAGATTATACAAAGACTTGTTCCGTTTGTAAATCGAAATACCTTCCTCTCAGATGTGAAGCATTAAGAGTCAACAGACTGTCAAAAGTTAAATGATTCAGTGTCATCGCGATTAAGGCGACTGAGTGTTTATCTTCCGAATAAAGAAAAGAAAACATTTTTTATCCATAAAGAATAAACACTAACATATAATGTGGATGTTATTTGATAAATGACGATACACTATCTTTTTAACACGAATTACAAAATGATTTGGGTACTTGACATACCGGGTTGTAAAGAATTATTTGTTCAAGCAAGTTTAAAGATAAAATTACTTTTAAAACTAATGACAACAACACAATGAGCGCTCAAGAAGCAAATGGATTGTGAGCTTTTTCATTAATATTAATGTTGTCATAAACTGTGCAATTCGGTAAGAAAATGTATATTTTCCCTGAATTATACGATCTTAACTCAAAATTACAATTTCTGTATGAGAATCTCGTCCGGAAAATTAATTTGATGTTGTGTGCTTTGTTCATTTGTAGAAACATTGGAGACGAAAATAATATAACATGGCATGTTTTTGATAATTAATTTTAATCTTTATTTTGCAATACTGAGAATCCTTAATATACATAATTTTTTATATGCTCATAAAAATTTATGCATATTAATCAATACTAAAAATATTAATTTAGTTTTGAATAAAATGTATAAATAAAAGTTGTACAAACATTATATTATTTATATTGTAATAAGATTTTAAGTAATGTTTTTTGATCCTATCAGAACACAAACACTTCTATTAAATAAACTAATACATTTATAATGTAAATATTTATATCCAAAGGGTGAATGAAAGATTATAAAAACTCTATTGAAGCCCTTCATTAATTCACTTATCCGATCATTTATTTTCCATAATAATGGATTGTCTGTTGGAATATCCTTTAATACTTCAGACTTAACCGGATGTTATAAATCTTATGTTGGATTAAATGTAGAACAGGTGTTTCCACAGACCGCAGTGATTGTCTTTTATATTAGTATTGTTCGTGTGCATTTCATGATGGTTTAAAGACAAAATATAATTTTGCATTATTTTAAAAACATTGTCGGTATCGCCTTTAAAAATGTATCTTTCATACTTACATATAATTGCTTTCAAATTATTATTTTTTTATTTCATGTAGAAATACTAAATGCACAATCCTAATAGAGAAGTCCATGAAATAGAAAGTCTCTGATTACATTACATATATTATTAAGCGGAAGATATTTGGCAGACTGCATACCGTTTTAGTCATTATATACAGAATTATGCAGACTCTAAACAATATATTATTATACATACTAATAGATTAATGAAATTTAACACAATATATATGTATACATATTTTAAAATGAATTAAAACAAATCAGGCTATATTCAATTCTCTTCATTACAAAATCCATTGGATGTTGTCAAGCGATGAGAGAAATAGTTGTTTTTTATAAAATAACACACACATATGTTGATGATCCAAGTTACACAAACACGCTCAACATCCAATTATTTGAGCTACATTAGATAAATAAATAATAATAATATTAAAACATATACCTGAAAACTCCAGGATGAAGGAGGAATAAATTTTATTACAACAATTTTATTACTAAAGTTGTGATAATTTTTCAATGTTAAACCAGTCTCTGTTTCAACTATTCTCAAGGAAATCCTTGTGAAGCTAGGATGGGAGCGCGATCGCACTAAATCAATGCAGATTGTAGTAAGGTTCAAAAACAATAAAGTAATTATTTTTGTAATTACAAATGTTTTTAACTGTGATGCTGGGAGTTTATGCATTGGGATGGCAGTGAAATAGAATTCATTGAATCCTGTGTGGTCTCGTGCACATTATTTCCTCCCAATATTTTCCTTCAGAGGTGAGGATCATTTATATCATATATAGAATTATTTGTCATATAAATGTTTTTGTCATCAAACGAAAATTGATTTAGAAACAGATACAGTTATATCAGGCAAAAAGGTGGTGGTGATTTAATGATTGAAAATGTTTTAATTTTGATTGATTTTCAAACTAGCGCTCAAACTAAACTAAATTCATCCAACTTGCCAGACTCTAAACTGGTAGCGCGACCACAAATACTCATTTGTTGAATACCAACTTGTTCCGCTGTGCCTTTATGTTGAGTTGCTTAGTCGAAATGTTTGTTAGAGTGAAAGCAGATTTTATTAAGCCCGATATTTATATACAATATAACTTTTCAAACACAAAATCTTCGTTTTATAGTTATTTAAACTTAAGTTAGAAATATGTTTTATGAAGATATCTTAAATATAATGTCAACCCTTACCTTTATAATATTTTTTTCAACAATTAAACGAGTTACTAAAACAGATAAGAAAACATCAAAAAAACTTTTCTTGGGTCTCTATAACCATATCGGAACTTAAAGTTAAAGTTCTAAGAAACTTAGATTATATTACATAGGATTCGGTTATAACTTTATTCAATTATAAATGTTCAAACAAAAAAGAATATAAATTATTAATATTTAGATAATAAAAGTTAGTGGAAAGCTATCTAAAATTAATTTAAATATTTTATTACTTAAATGAATAATGCATCAAAGCACTATTAGAATACAAAAGTAACAGACTCATAAGTTTATTTCACTAAACTCAATAACTGTATAAAATGTGTTAAAGCTTTTATTATTCTCGTATTAAGTTTTCCTCTTATATTTATTTCATAAAGTTTGAACGAAGTTTGAATTTTATAAACTTTCAGGTTTGTTGAAACTGTTTTTGATTACACGAGAAGTGAAAAGTTGCATGTAAGCATCTTTTGTTTCCATAAAACTTTTTGATAACTTGAAGACACAATATCTCTAGAGTAAAAAATTTAAGTATCTTATTATTGTTTTAAGATGAATGATATAATCTGATACACAAAGTTGAAGAAGTCTTACTACTAAAGACGCTATATTTAATATCAACTTACATATAAGAAAAAATATTGACGCTGTTAACTTAGACGTTAATCAGCTTCAATGATTGTTTGTAAACACGAGCTCGCGTATTATTGCACGTATTTAATGATTGCTCACGTAGCGATGTACATTTTCAACTTACAATTCCACCTCATAGTTAATTACTGTATAATTTTATGATTGCGATTAAGATATCGTTTTTAACGTCAAAGTAAAATAAATAAAACAAGTGAATGAAGTGGTATATTTGGGAAGTATGTTTAGCAGAGATGGAAGATACAAAATGGATGTGGAAAGGCGTATTGCTGCCGGTAACAGAGTCAACGGTACTCTGGCTGCATTGTTGAGACGGTGAAACATCAGAATAGCTGCACGTTTGACTGTACACAATGTGGTTTTGCTACCGACGCTGATATACGGCAGCCAAACGTGGGTAGCACAGAAGAAGAATGTAAGAAAGATTAATGCTGTGGAGATGCGATCTCTTCGTAGAATATGCGGAGTCCGTCTAGCTGACCGAATCCGCAATGAAGAGATCCACAGAATGGCAGGTACTAGTGAAGATGTTACAGTGAGAATGAAGAAGAACGTACTTAGGTGGTTTGGGCACGTCGAACGAATGAGTGAAAGGTAAAAAAGATTTATACAGGAAAAGTGATAAAATGGTAAGAGAGAAAGGGGGAGGCCTCGAGTGACCTTCGAAAACACTGTATCTATGATACTGGAGGAAGGTCACGTAAAAAGCATGAGGACCCCCGGAGGGCATATATGAAGAGGTTGATGTCTGTGGCCGAGGGGAAAGAGGTATGCAGGGACCGTAGTGTTTGGCGCTCCGTCGTCTCTGGCTTCCCCGCACGGGATATGGCGTGAGGCTAAAGTAAAGTAAGTAATTTCATTAAAATAGCCAGTTGCCAGCACAAACAGTAGACCTTGTCTAAATTGAAATGAAACGCCCCATTCTCTTATCTACGCATAGTAGCAAATTTATAATATGTACGCAATACATAATATTAAATGTTGTTGATCAGTCAGTGGCCAGTTAGACTCAAACGAAGGTGCACGCTTTCCATCGCAAAAGTACCGTCAGTCGTGCCCACCACAGAGCATTTTGGGAGTCGAGAAAATGAAATGTCATTAATTACACAGGCACACAAAAAAAATATGAAGCAGAGGGGAGGCCCCACTATTCTTAGGTTTTTGGGATTGCTGAAACCGAATATGACAATAAAAACTAATTTTAATTGCCCGTTTGCCCGCTAGCACCCCCTTACTATCTCTTAAGGGGTGAAATTTGAAATTTTTGTATAAAATCAAGATAGATGTGTATTTCTACGTTTTTTGGGATGCTGAAACCGAAAATGATACTAAAAATTAATTCATGACCACTATCACCCCCTACCACCCCTTACAAGGAGTGAAAATTGAAATTTTTGTATAAAATCAAGATAGATATATATTTTTACGTTTTTTGGGATGCCGAAAATGATAACTTAAAATAAATTTAAGACCTCTATCACCCATTAACACCCCTCACCAACCCTTACGGGGTTGAAAATTTCAGTTTTTCTATAAAACTTACTTATATATTTTTATATATTATTACTTATTTATTTTTCTTACAGAGAGCGTTTGTGCCTTGTGAATTTCTCATACGACGAGTCGACCGCGATGTCGGAAACGAATCGCAGAAAACGAAAAAGTTCATGTACGCTCACAGACAAAATGTCGTTGTAAATATTAGGAATCACACATTTCTTACCTTAATTCAATTAAAAACTAAAGGTGGCAGTATAGCAAAAACTGAGAACTTGAGTTAGAAAATATTCCTTAATTCAATAGCAATATAAAAATTATACATTAATCAAGTTGTTAAAAATCTCATAATCAGTGTATGAACCAAAATAAGTTATTAAAAATAATTACAACAGAATAGATTATGGTTTTTCCTATTGTGATGTTTACAAAATATTAAAATTAATGTATCGTAAAACTGTCTAGACGTAATAGTATGCTCCCATATTTTATAGGGAAAATAAAGAAAGACTTAACACTTCCCTTCATTATCTGGAATGCGCAAGTCAATACTTAACTACGTTGTTATCAAAATGTTATGGCTTATGATGGTAAGACTGTGATTTCTTTATATTACTATACTTTTTTTTTTTTTATATACTGTCGAGGTTAGTACTTGACTACATTCCACCTGATGGAAAGTGGAAATGTAGTCATAGGTGGTAAGGCGTATTAACCTAGTAACCTATTCACTCTTCTCTTGAAGACACCCACATTGTATGACGGAAATACCGACGCAGGCAAGCTATTCCAGTCCTTTGCTGTACGCATTAAAAAAGACGAAGCAAAGCGCTTCGTTCGGACAGGAGGAATGTCCACAACGTAAGGATGGATATCCGCCGTGCGTCAGAACGTCCTGTGATGGAAGGGGGACGGAGGAATTAAATCGTGTAATTCCTGCGCACACTCACCAAAGTGTATCCTATAGAATACTGAGAGACTAGCAATTCTACGCCTGTGTTCAAGGCTGTGGAGGTTGGTTTCAACCAATTCAGGGTCACCTATAAGCCTCTTTGCTCGCCTCTCAATTGAGTCCAGAACCGCAAGATGAGACTTTGCGGCACCAGCGAATATATGCCCACAGTACTCCACACACGACCGGATCTGTGCTTTGTATAATACAAGAAGCTGTCCCGGTGTAAAGTACTGACGGACCTTCGCAATAACGGCAAGCTTTCCCGCAGCTACTCTTGCTCTGGACTCAATACACCGACCAAAGTTGAGGTTCGAGGAAATCTCTAAGCCTAACGACTGAAGCCGGTCACTGTATTCTAAAGATACAATCTGGAAAGTAGGAGCCAAGGCGAAAGAGCTCCTTTTGGCGGTGAACAGACACGTCTGCGTTTTGATGGCGTTGAATTTGACAAGATTGGCGTTGCCCCATGCGGAAACTACCTGAAGTTTGTCATTCAAACGTTGCGCCATGGCTTCTCTTTCAGACTGTACTTGATCTCTACTAGCCCGACTACTCGGCAGGTATCTTTCTACAACTGTGCTGTCGTCTGCATACCCATAGATACCGGGCTTCAGCAGATCGTTATTGTGCAGCAGAAAGAGAGTTGCAGAAAGAAAGGACCCCTGAGGCACTCCGGCATTGATTGTCAAAGGTTCCGAGGAATACCCGTCGACAACTACTCGGAGAGATCTTTGGTTCAGAAAGTCCGTTACCCAGCCGATCAGACCAGGAGATATGATGTATGCTGAAAGCTTGCTTATAAGGCTCGCATGCCAGACCCTGTCGCCTAAAATGTGCGTAGCGTACACTAGAAGGTCCCCAGTGGACCTATTTCGGCGAATCCCGTACTGTCGGTCACTGAGGAGATCGTTACCTTCAAGGTACGCTAAAAGGCGCGAGTTCAATACACGCTCCATAATCTTGCAGAGTATGGAGGTTATTGAAATCGGTCTATAATTGGCAGGATCGGCACGGCTGCCTTTTTTGGGCACTGGTTGCACGTTAGTAGATTACTATTTGTAGATTACATTATATAATTGTAAACATTAATTGTTATTTTTTCCATTTCTGTTTTTATTAAAAATAATAGTCGATGTCTGTGAACGGAAGTGCCAGTTCTAATACAATATTGGAGTGAGACGAATGTAGGCTTTAAGTAATTAATATGTTTATTTTGCAAAATGGTACGGAGTTTTCAAGAAGGGTTAATCTTAACTAGATAAAGGTAGTATATTATATGACCAGATAACATGAAGCATCTTTGCTTATCCGGAATAGTTAATTATAGTCAGTTACAATGAACTGTGTTTGTTTGTACCTAAGTGTGTCGAAGAGTCCATCTTAAAGTAAATACAATACAGAGCAAAAAGCATGAAGCAGTTCTCGTGTTTGTGAGTTATTCAAGAAAGTACTTTTTATTCTTTTTGCAGATAATTAGAGTGAAATCGTTTTTCGCAGCCGCGGTTCAGTAATAATACGTTTTATTGCGTGTCTTCGTGTTGCTGTGTTGTGATGCTTAGGAAAATAACAAAATATTTCAGCCTTTAAACAAACATAATTTAAAAAATATACGACTTATTATGGAGTTAGATTTTTTTAATATTCTAGTTTTTTTTTAATATATAATAAAGTTCAATATGAGTAGGGGAGACCGGGGCTGGTTGACCAATTTTCAGTTTAAAAGTTAATATTTTTATTGCTTTAATGATTATTTTTGTGAAAAGCAATTTCATTGATAGTGACACTATTCAGCTCTAGAAAGAAATTACAATAAACTCGATACCTATTAAAACATAGTGTATAGGCTCGATTTTATAGAACGGGAAAAACGAGTCAACCTACCCCGTGCCTGGGGCAGGTTGACTTGTCACTAGGGGTAAGTTGACCTAACAAGTAATGAGTACCAAGACTACGAAGGAACAAGATTTAAATACTAAAGTAAATGCAATCATCATTTTTAAGAATATCTTCAACAACATTAATCACCGTTAAGAACCTATCGGTCCACCTCCAGTCTAAAATAGTCTTTGATAGTCCTTTAGTCTAAAATAGTCAAATTAGTATTTATAGTGAACACGTGGGAAAACGAAGAACGGAAGGACCATATTGCCGAGGCCGAGATAGCAACTGCGACTGTCACCAGCGAAACCTCGGTCAGCAGACGTCATTTTTCCCAATTTTTTGCTGCCAAGATGAGCTATTACTCTATCAGGAATGTGAACCGTTGTCAGTCCTGTTTCATCTACATCTTAAATATACCCAGGGCTTACATTTAAACGTAGGTAAACGGTGCTTAGGTAATCAAAGAACAACTGCACGTTGTTCTTGTTGAAAGAAGTGGCTCGAAATAGTAGCTTGAGGAGATCGAATAGAGAGAATAGGATGACGTTTAAGTAAACTCCCTACCCAATCTTCATCAGCAATCTGTTTTTTATCCCATGATTCAGGAATAGATTTATTTCTTTTTTGCAAATTCATATGCAAATTTTCGGGACTCCTAATCCATAATAAACATCATCAGCTCCCTTATGAGCAATTTTCTGATGCATGCTCTTCCTCGTCACTGAATATTTGTCTGTTTTTTATTTCCAAGGTCAATTGAGATCTAGACAGTCCGGGATTGCATTCTTTTTTTCATATTTACTACATGGCAATATTTTATATGCAAATTCTTTTGCTGGAATTGATACTTCGGCGAAAAAAACTTGTCGACATACTCTCTCCAGTATGTCTTTACGTCGATTTGACTTTCGTTTATAGATTCGCATCGTTCTAAACTGGAAATGTTAGTTTAAGAACAATAATTTTTATACCAATTTATATCTAGTATATCCAAAATTGTATGGGGCAGGTTGACTAGATAGTCAACCAACCCCTTTATAAATGAGTCAACCAGCCCCAAACGACCTAGTAATTTTTAACTACGTGCCAAAACCTTAAAATGGTGTTGTAATTAAAAATAATAAGGAAGCATACAAAGTTCGGAAATCAAACATTCGTATTAAACAGTTTGACAAGCAATCAAAACAAAAGGTAAAGAGTTATAACAAATAGAATTAAGGCAAAAATAGTTACTTAAGTGTCTTGTTTTTGAACAATAGGCTCTAGCTGACAAAGGGTTTGGGTCTGCTCCGCGGTTTTTCTAATGATTGTGCGCGGGGGAATAATGGATACGCTCACCTAGTCGATCTTTGCAAAAAGTTTGTCTAACTCGCGTTTTTGACAATTAGTCTACCTGCCCCTATAGTCAACCAGCCCCGGTCTCCCCTACTAACGACACCACTAAGATAAATATATATAGTCTTCTCGTATAAAATATATGTTTAATAAAATACATACCGACTGATTAAATTATGTGACATCAATAACTGTTATTATATTGATATTCTCTTTTAGTCTGTTAATACTATCATTTGATCGTAAAAGACCTAATAAAATATAAAATATTGAGCAAAAATATCGAGACACGTGAGAAGTTTGACAAAATGTTGTATATTAAATAAATGTTTATTTTGTTTCAAATAAATACGTATATTTAGTTGTGAGTTATATCGCTTTATTAGAAAGAAAAAGATATATATATCGTTTATTTTAAAAATAACACGAAGATTATTTTTATTTTCTGAAGTATTAAAAGATACGCAGCGTGTGATGACAGAACAAACTAAATGATACTGAAATTATTTTAAAGCTGTGTTTATTTGTAAGAGTGTGTATAGATATTCAAAGATGGCTTAAGTAATGAGTACAACGTTCAATTTGTTTAATAAACTAGTTCTTTGTGGGAAAATAAAAAAAAAATTGAAAAAAACCTGTATTTATCATATAACTTCTATCATGTTTCTGAAATATACCTATGTATGTATATGAAAATTAAATGCTGATGACAAAATAACTGATTCAATTGACTTATTTTGATGATAAAATTACATATATACTGCTTCTAAATTAAAAATAACATTTCGCTAAAAACAACGTACGCCTTTCTATAAATTATTAAGTTTATGTGTGATTATTTTATAATATAAAGATACTTGTTTAACCCTCGAAGTCGTAAGCAAATATTTTATATTTTTCAAACAAAAAGCAACCCAGTGTGTGAATTTATAATTCATTTGAAACAAAGTTCTTCAATAAAAAGGATACAAACCTAGATAAAGATTGTTGTTTTGTCTAACTTCTGTACAATAATATTATTATTTATAACAACATCAAACTCAATGACCGAGGAACGAGTAATAAACATAGCAATATATTTGACTTGTGAAGAAGCTTTTGGTGTAAATTGTAAGTAGCATGGTTGTATTCTCTCGATAAATGCATGTCCTTTAATCTTGTTTTACTCCCGATACTATACGGTAGAGCCCTACATGTATATAAATATTAAAGCAGGAATGTTGGTTCGTGTCTTCATTTATACATTCAAATTAGTGTTTGCATATAAATCTTAAGATCACAGCTTTAATACCGTGGAATCGTCTGTGATGTTAATGTGTACTAACTTTTGCAGTCGTCTAATTAATCATCTTATTGTTTTAGTAGATATGAAACGTCTTAAATTAAGAGAAATATTATTTATGAAAATGTTATAATATAGAACTACGGTTGAGGCGTTGACATTATAGTGTTTTCTTTTTTGTTGGTATAGACTATTGAGAACAGCAGGGTCGTGTGTAAAATATAAACAATTTCGCAATGTAATAAATGTGGGTTTGTGTCGTTATGAAATATATTATGTACAACAAATTGTAAATGAAATGACAGCGGTTGATGAATGGTCGCTTTTCAAATACCTTGTTTGTAAAGTTGGTTAATAAATCGTCGTTTGAAATGTTGCCGCCGATTTCACTGATAATAGCTTTGTTAAATGTTAAATTTATACTTTTCTTTAGATTTATAGTTGTTCTTTAAAATAGACGAAAGCGAGTATTTTTCTTTAATTTATTTCAAATACTTACTTAAAGCTCAGTATTAGTAAGGGTTTAATTTAAATCTATCAACGGACTAAATAGTTGGAAATCTGTAATCTCCTCGTAAATTAGTGCTATTAATATTCCTAAAATTACTAAATATCCATAAGTTAAAAAAAATATATATTTGAAACTTATTAAATCATCCACTCAGTTCATTTTTTATTAAACAATAAAGCTAATGAAGTGTTATAGTGCAATACAAACTGGACAAATAAGTTTTTTTTCTTAATATTTCTATAAATGATTGTTTTTTACTTTTTCCAGCATATAATTCAAATTTAAAATATCTTTTGAAGAAGATTTTCTTTTTAAGTAGGTATTTGTTTACATGCACTTTTGAATCATCAATTATTACATTAAAAAGTCAGGTTTGAATAGTTTGTCCTTATTAACGCTCGGAATGCTGTTTTGCTGAGAAGAGCCGATTAGAAACTCAACAGTTCATTTTATTAAAATAAATTTTACAATGTTTGAGTTGGAAACTATAATATCAACAATGACTTAACAACCTAAGTCCCACATATTTTGATCAACTGAAAGCTCAATTGAGTCAGAGCAACAGCGATTTGTTATCAGAGAAAACATAGAAATTGATGAAATCATAATCAGGAAGTTGTATAACAATAGAAGGTTTGAATGTTAATGACTGGTATTTTAATCGAATATGTATAACTCGAACAGAAAGTTTTGTTACACAAATAATACTAAATATTTTAAAGAAGATCCCTACCTATTCATATTCAAACGTTATAGATTCACAAAACCATTAAGATCATTTTAATTTATTTAATTCATAGATAACATCAATACCTTTCTACTTTTTTATTTTACCAAGCGTTGTATTTAATACATATTAATATCTTAATGCATTCAGATGTGCCGTTTTATAAGACGAGAGAAATGATTTAAATATGATTGTTTATTTTAACTTCATAAAACAGCATTTAACAAACATTATTTGATATATTACTTATGTTTATAATATATTTTTAAACTTAAAACTATTTATTTTTTAGAGTAAAAAAACTCCTACAATATTTAACTTACCTTTACAATTAAATTTTTACAATTTAGGGCCGAATTTAAATCCAAATATTAAAAATAGAAGAAGTTAAGAATAAACAAAATGTAACATATAAATGAATTAATCCGACAATGATTGATGTCCACTTAAAGCAAAAACAAAAACCCGACGTCTCATACGTTATAATATCAACATTTCCTTAAATAATTACAACAAAAGTAATTTTTGTGTATTTATTGCATGTTCCTATATTTTATATCTACTATATATATTTACTATTTCTCCTTATAATTAAAACTTCTTTAATTGTTATATAAGAATTGTTAGGTGCCAAAAACATTAATCTTATTATAAATACTTTACAATATATTCTTATAGAACAAAGACTCTTTTTAAAAAGACAGTATAACGAAGTTTGACTGTCAACAATTAGTAAACTGTTTGTACTAACTCAGATCGACTGACTAAGCCAACCCGAATTTAGTTACAATTAATGAATGGTTAAGAAACACTTGGGAGAAGCAAATATGGATATCATTTAACATGTAAAATATGATAAATGTAACGAATGTCGGAGAAGTAAGAGCCGGTTTCAACCCTTCATTATTATAGATTATTTATGTGCGATCATAAGTATTCCTGTTTCCTTATTCAATAACTCTTGCTACTAGCCTATTTGTTATCAGAGAAAAGAAGAAATATTAACGTTAGACATTTTTTTGGATACTAATAAAAATTGCGTTATCTGTCTGAATTATTTTTGTAATAGTATCAAATTTTCGAAAATATTAAAATAAAATGACAAAATACGGCTACCATATTAAACTATAATAATATACAAAATTACACTAAGAATGATTAAAAGTATATATAAGTAATAATACTATTAAAAATAAATTATAAATAATTGTTACTAAAAAAAGACTGGAAAGAGAACAGATAGAGTATGATTTATGGTTTAGATTATTACTACATTCATAACAATAAATATTCAAAAACATCGCATTAACAAATGTGTATATACATACTGTATGATTTCAAAAATACATTTAGTCAAAGGACAGCTTTTTAGCTTATTTACACCAGCATTTAGTTAGCTGGGTATGTACGCTATCACGATTGCCCCTTTTTTATCTTCCTGTAGGCACCCAAGATAATACAGACAGACGTTCTGTCAATTTGAATATTTGGGCTCCAGAAGGTAGAGTTTTATAGTATTTTAAATATATCCATTAAGCAATTTAAAAATATAATCTTTATATTTAGTTAATGTATTCGTTTCATAAAATAGCATTTGTATAATAAATACAGTAAAATAATTCTATCTAACTAGTGCTGTGTATCCTAGAATGTAGTGGCACGACCGTAAATACTCATTCCTCGCATAACAATTAATTACACCGTCCTTCAGAAAATGTAGTATTTCGTGGACAGTGTAATTAAAGGAAAGCAAATAATATATTTTACGTAAAAATATATTAAAGGAATCATAAATTTTTAGTCATTGATATGACATTTTTTAAACTTTGTAAAGATTATTTTATAAATTAATTTATTGCATATCAGTTTTGCTAATAATCTTTTTTTGATGTTAGAGGAAGGCTAACGAGATTTGATAATATATGATCACTGCCATCCATGAACTCTTGCAACATCCGACGATTCACAAGAGCAGAGCCGGCCTAAGATGTAGAAGAAAACGCCTTTTAAGGTACTCATGTCGTTTTAATCTGAAAATACCGACTAAAGGAATTCATTCCACATTCAAGTGGTATGTAGAAGAAAGGTCCTTGAAAACCACACAGTGGAAGATCGCCACGTATCCAGGTGCATAAATGCGCAAACTTATCTCTTTTGGGGATTAAACTGAATGTTGTTCAGTTCATACCATTCTGAGACCATCCTCAGGAAGGTCTTTATAGAAAACGCATTGAAGTCCCCGAGTACTACGACTTCGGCCTATGGAGTCTGTGACAGCAGGTCGTCAATCTGTTTTTGGACGTGACCCAAGAGTTGATCCGTTTCTCCATTACCATTATGGGATTTGTAGAGGCGCGCAGACTTTGACGTGATCGTCTATATTCACGCATAGCCCGAGTACACGCAGGTTCTGACGTTATGAGTTCAGAACCCCAGCGTGTGGTATAAAATGTAGTTTTAGTTTATACCCGCGGTATCATGAGTAGGTTGTGTCGCTAGGTTGAGATATCTGCGTCTCCGTCAAAAACAACCCAAGGTGGTAGTGGACGGCGTTTTAGTAAGAATGAAATCCCCGGATGTTGCAAAAGTCCACATCTAGATAGGAGCAGGCTGCCGGTACCCTCCTAGGGTATACTTTTTGTAGGCTTTTACGCGAAGTCGTAAAAATGTCTCCATAAAGACAATAATATTTAGTTTTGTGTTGCAAATGTTAAGTAATTGTTTATCTTGCCGTTTATTTATAAGGAATATAACTTTATGTACTTCCTTATGTCCTTATGAATTAACAATGTGTATGTTATTTTTTCAAATATATATATCTTGTATCTTAAAAATTACAAACTCATGAAATTTACAAATTATTTCAAGGCTTTTAACAAATCTACTTTGTTATAAAATATGAAACAAAAATTATAAAATTATTTCAGTTTAAGCAAAAAAATAGCTAACTTTTATATTTTCTTCAAATAAAATCCTTTATAAATATGTTTATTATAATATAATAATAATATGATTTAAATAACCTCTTAAATAACACGATGCTATAAGTGCGTGTTACATCTTAATATTTAACGTTTAAGATTCGTACCTTGTCTGGTAATACTATATTTACTGACTGAATGACTGACTGACAGCGGTCTGATATCTAATATCCTAAAAAGTAGGTATAGAAGAGAAAACTAATTATAACTTATCTATACTTTACCGCTATAATCCACAAGTATTTCGTATGTTTCAAATTGTGAATGAACGAATTTCGCATCTCATGCTGTTACTGAAACTTAATAAAACGCTGGCTATAATGACGTCAGTATATTTAATATATTTTAGTGTGTTGCAAATTGAAACAAAGATAAAACGATTTCTTCACGTAACTAGTCCGTGAGGGACTTAAGCTTTAAGCTCCTTAAATTTGGGTTCTTCTGGTTTTCCGAACATAAATATGTAGTAATATTAGTAGTAAAGTAATTATCAATAAATCATAACTCATTCTGAAACCACAAAAAGTTTTTGGAGTATTAAAACAATATTATTTATTATGTTGAATATTGTTTACATTGATTTAATAAATAAAGTAATCAATGAGGTTTGTAATAATACAAAGGAGTCTAGATCTTTTAGTGCTTGATATTTTTCAACAAGGGTCCTGTATCTTATGAAAGACGTGCAATCTACGGTACCAATAGTACACGTCCGATCTGTGAATGCAATGATACATTCTACCGGATGCAGAATAATGGAGAAGGCAATCCTTACAAACATTTTGTAATCGAAATCTCGAGCTATTTTTCTTTTAAAACTGACTCGTTCATAATAATAGGGTAATATAAATACTTTATAAAGAACACAAGGTTTCAGTTTTGATATTTTACAAAGAGTAACGACATATCAACCATACTCGTAGTTCTGTTAAATAAATCCGAAAAATAGCTATTTTAAAGATCGCATTATGCTTTCCAAGCGATGTTTAAACTTGTTCCTAGCTAATGTAGCAATACCCTTAAATGTAAACTATTTGATTCCAGGGAACCAAATTCACCGGTCAAGTGATTTTATGTCTCGATAAACCTATTTTCACATGTATATTTACTCTAAGCGCAAGGTCATGTAAACTACTAACAGAGCAGTTTGTCGTCGACTGGGTCAATTTACTCGTAAATTCCTTTAAATCTGCTTATTGCACTGCCATTGCCTTCAATTCTACTCTTGAAGCGAATAATTTTATATTCACAGATCGACTTTATTCAGCTAAACATATTGTTGCTTTTTAAATTACATTCACGATTTATAAATATTAAAATTGTTAAATATAAAAATGTTATAAATAATTTAATAAGTTTAAACAAGTAACACAAATAAAACACAATATTATTAAACAATTACAAAAATAAGTTTGAGTAATAAAAATACAAGAATTTATAAAAAAAACAGAATAGAACTTGTAAACCACAAATGTATTATTTAATGAAATGAAAATAACACAAAATTTATTGTTTTAATACTTTCTAACGAGACAATAAAAAATTATAATAAATTTCTTTAACTAATTCAGTTTAAAAGGAGTCAGGAATTAAATATTATTCTTAGATATTAACTTTAATATTTACCAAGATCTTTACCAATATTTAAATAAAGAAATTAAAAAAAAAAAAACATGCGTGCGTACAAAGTACACATGTCAGAAGTGAAACTTCTTTGGCGAACTAATTTATAAATCTTGTTTATATTTATACAAATCTAAAACTTTAAATTTCCAACATTAAGAGGAAGGGAAAAAGGAAGATAGGTTAGGAATTTAATTGTCATTATTGCGTGTATTCTTTCTCGATATCCCGTATTCTCTCTCTCTCTTGTTCAATCTTTCTCACTATAGCTCTCTCCCACCTCACACTCCATAGCACTATGCGTGATACGACGTTCGCTCTGTCTCACTTTTTCTCTCAATCTTTCTCACTCGCTTGCTCCCTACTTTCACTCCACGGCTAGTTGCTCATGCTACGTTCGCCCTGTCTTACTCTCTCTCAATCGGTCTCGATCACTCTCTCTCTCTTTTCCGACACTTCCGTTGCATACCGGCGTGACGTTTCATCTGTAAAAATTTTACCCTCATGCGCCTAAAGAAGTTTCACTTCAATAAACTAAAAAGTATAGTCTTTACACATTTTTTCGCAACGAATCTTCGTTACTATTATTAATAGGTCTGCTGCAGCGTTCAATTTATTCAATAAATTCTTTTACGTGCGTAACATTTTACAGTTTTATAACATTTAAGGCTTTATTGGCTTACTCTGTAATAATTGTGCTTTCTATCTGCCTTCAATTTCGTTTAAAATTAAAAAATCAATCTTTCTTACATAATTTTCAAAAGTCGTAAAGTGAAATCTAAAATATAAAACTTACTGTTTGATAACATTAACATAATATTGTTTCCAATAATGTTGTGGACTCCCTGCTGTTATCTAGTTTCAAAAGAAAAGCCTCAGGATAATATTTGGTTTCCGTTTGGACCCCTTAGGTACGGAACCCAGAGCACTAGATTTAACAAATCTTTAAGACTTCCTAACAGTTAATGTCTTTTTGTTTTAATGAACAATACAATAGTACAATAAAATGATTTGACCAAGATAGTAACCAAATATAAAATAAAACCTTCTATGCCTACAAAGCTTAGAATGCTAACTAACAGCTGAATCATACAGAAAACAAATTGTATCTGCTTTTATACATGTAACATTAAGACTGACTAATATGAAACCTAAACTAGTAAATAGAAAGTAATTTTATTAAGTTAATAAAAAGCCGGGTCATAATAATGTAATTATAATTATAATAATAATTATAAAAAAAATATATAAAGTAGTAACCACATTGCTATTTCACAAACATTGTATAACGGCTTACTGCGTTTTGTGGTTAAGTTAAAAAATAATAAATTAAATGATTTTTACGCTAACTCTAATAAGGGCTTCAAATAAATAATTTATTCCCCACGCGCAGCCTTAGGCAATCGTGAGGAAAATTTTTATGAGAATAATTTGCTGGCTTTCATTTAAATAAAAATTAATTTCACCTATATGGGTATAAATTTAATAATTACCAAGGATAATAAGTAATTTAATATCTTATGAAATATTAAAGTAAATAGTAACGTCCATTATAATATATAAGGACGGGTAGTTACTTTTATTGTATTAGTTTTAAGAAATATCGTGGTTAGTTACTTCAGCCCCAGCGCGGTATATATTATTAGCACTTACCTCGTATACTTAATGAGCTAACAAGCTCATTAAGTATGAAAATTAAATTATTAGACAAATAACGCTAATTATGAGACGCTTTTAAGGAAATTATTCCACGTTTTGAACTAGGAAAGTTACAGAAGTCAAGTAAAAAAAAAAACCGACCATCCGGTTTGACTGAATAATATACTTAAGTTAAATTTCTTAAAACATATACAAATATAAAATCTCTTATTCTCACTTAAATATAAAAAAATCTCTGCAAATAAAATTGTTTATTGTAGATACATCCAAGGATGAGGTTGACATGTATGCGCTTCTTGTTTTTTAAATACATCCTTGTCTTCACATACATACATCCTAATTACAATAGAGAAGGTTGTTGGAATCTGTCTAAAAGTTGTTAGTGCGTTTTGTGCGCTTTGACGTGCAGAGACATAAGAGATCCCGTGATAAGACCAAAGCGATGAAGGCAACCCTTGGTTTTTTAATGGACGGGTATAAAAATAATATTAATATTTATAATAACAGAGCATGACTTGTTAGTGAAGTTTTAGTATTTTATATATATAAACGTAAATATACATATAATATAAATATAACATTAGTAACAGTAAACTGTTATGTTGTTATAAAACTATACAACAATTCACGTTTTAATATAATATAAAATGTAATATATACTGTTGATATTTATTAGATTGAAAGTATACACGACGACGCGTCACACGCCGGTGAGGTAGAATATCTTACACAATATTTCTCAGCAATTTTTCACGTGAAGAATGTTTTAACGATTAATGAAAATCTTTGATACTCCATTTCACGGATCAACGAGTATTAGGCGATGAGATGTGACAATGTAAAGTCATTAGAAATTTGTTTTCTTACGTAGTAAAGCTGTTTACGTAGTTGTTTTTAATATACTCGTATAAGGAGTACAAGTCGCATATACATCAACTTTTTGATAACTTGTCTTATTATCCTTTATGAGATGATTGACTTGAACTGATATATAGACTAGAAGGAGCCCTATTTATAAATGATATTAATTTAGTAACAATGTGTACAGAATAAAATAATTATGACATATAATAGGGTCAGGGGTCAACATCACACAAAATTTCATGAAAATCCTTCAATTGGTTACGTTTTATCGGAAATGTGTTTCAAAACCATTATATGTGTTATTTCTTAGAAATTACAAATCATGAAAATCCGTGTTGTAAATTTTTATTTTTTATTTTAACGTCTAAAATTAAATGAATAGATGACGTTCAATTAAAGAGGAGGATTAAAGAGATTAAAGAAGAGGATTAAAGAAAACGAATGAAAGAATCTGATTTTTCATTTTGTCTACTAAGTGAATGTTGGTTTAATTTATTGAAAACAATCTTCTGATGGAATAATGATGATAAATCTTTGAACATTTGAATAATTTCCTGAGATTATGGTATCAAAATCTTTTTTTGAGTTATTTCCTCATTTTGTCAGATAAGGTTTTCAATGTAAGTTTTTTTAATGAATATTATATATCATTAAGGAGGTTTTTAATATTTATTACTACTCTGAATAAAGTAAAAAACTATAAAATGCTTAAAGCGACCGAGTACAATAATGTATCCATCAATAGAGTTTGACTCGAAAATACTCAGTTTTAATAAACTGATAGATTGTAATTTTTTTTATGGAATAGTTTTACAAATTATTACTACTACTACAAATTATTATTTTTTAATATTAGGATTCAAAAAGTCATTAATTTGGACGGGTACGTAATAAAAGGCTCTGGTGACACTATGTTGTTAACAGATAAAATAACAATATAATTGGAACTTTTTTATTTGTGACTACATTCTCTGGCAATTTAGCAATTGTAAGTTGAATTAATTTAATTGATTTTGAAAAGGTTATAAGGTTTAACGTTTCCTAGTTGATAGTGGTATTGTATTTTGAATCATAATAGTTAGATAGGGTAAGTTTTATTAGTATGAAAGCATCTATTTTTATACTTTTCCTTATCAGCGCATAGAACACATGTAACCCGCTCTCTGTTTAGGGCTTAATGCTCTTATGTAAGGACATAAGAGCTTTCTCATGCAAATACTATATTATTAATATACAAAGAGTGACGCGCATTTTTCATCGAAATAATTTTGCTACTTTTATATGGAAGCTTTTTGACGTATTAGTTAGAGGAGTAAGTTGTGTTCGTTATAAATATAAATTTCAATATCATATTGAAATTTATTGCTAAGTAAAACATATATTCCCACCTTTGGAGGTGGGAGTATATTTTGTCAGCCTTAGGGATGACAACTCTTGCAATACCCCGGTTGTTGCAAGAGTTCGTGGGTGACAGCTCGTTAACCTCCTCTTCCATAGAAAATTAATAATAATAATAATAATACCAGTATGCCTACCAGATCAGACCACGCTTTATTCCTAATAGCTTGGTTTTCTTTCCTTTGTTCTGACTGCTGGGAACAATTAATTGCACCAACAATAAGATTTCTTAAGAAAATATTGAGCATTGGTGTATTGTGGATTACGAGAAGTGGAATCATTTATATATATATTTTTAGGAGTTTTTAACTAATTATAAGACTTTATTATATATCTGCAAAAGAAGTGCATACTATGTTGTTATATAGCTCAAGCTATTGGGAGGAAAGATAATAAAGTTATAGATACTGTAGTATGAAGCATCGTAGCTTATCCGGGATGATAAACTTTAACCCAAATGTCTTTTATTAGTATTTACCGGTATAAAACTTTATCTCCCTAGTATTCTTTGCCGTTGTAGTTCAGACTGCTAAACTATGTTATTGTCAGATGAAACGATAAAAAACAATAACTCTAACTTATACTTCACGTTTTTGGTTTTTCGTTGAGAATTTTCAAGAAATTATTTTCGGTTCAGAAATGATGGGTTTGTATTTGTTTTATTAAAGTAAAAAAGGATAGTTTGCAGCTGAAATATAAATCTAAATTGTGGCAATTGCTATTTGGTGCGATTTTTAGGCAAATTGATAAAACATTTTTAGAAAATTAAATTATCTTCAAATTCCACAACGCTACCAAGTGTAAGTAATTTATAAAGAATATATATTAAAGTTAACATTACAAAAAGTTATTCATATATTTTTATAAAAAGATAGTGTCGCAAATTTAAAATGATTTCTTTACGGTACCAGCAAACGAGCTATGGAGCATCTTTTGCACCGTCGTAATGCACCTTCTACACAAATATGGCAACAAAAAGCCCCTTGACTAATAATTCTTATATTAATAACTTTAAGCTTTAAAAGTAGTAATCAAACCATTTGATGATAATGAATCGGTAACAAAAGTGGAAGCTATAGTATAAAAAGTAACAAAAACGCTAGATCTTATCTTTTAAATCACGCCATGTCTAGGCCTCATTAAGACATCACAAAATCAACCTCGACTGGACCGACGAAGACAGGGTATAATATTTGTATATAATATAGAATAAGATGTTCAATTAATAAGGTTATTTTATTATAACACAAAAGAGAAAATTTAGGCAAGATTTTAATTATTACCTAGAAAATTATAATAAGCGACTATAAAAATATTTTGAGATAAAAGAAAATAGTTGTAAATAGGGTTTTAAATAAAATTTATAATTTAACAACGTGATTTCGTTAATTGAAATATTAAATTTTAACAAATATGTTAATTCATTTTTACTCTTATCAAGTTTTTCATATCTTCTCATTTTTTTCACTTAAAGATCTCTTTCTTACACTTCTCATTTACTTGTGACGAATATCTTTCTATCCTATAAAATTATCATGTACAAATGAATTTTAAAACAATAATAATTTATCTTTTTTTAATATAATATATAAATTTTATTATAATATATAATATATGAGTCATAGAACTAATTCTTATGTAGGTTAAAATATTCTATAAATAATTAAACGCTTTCTTAATATCTATAAAAACAATAGTATTTTCTTCCTCTAAATTACATTGTCAAGGAAATACTAGAGTATTTGCTGAGATACAGCGTAATTACTTGGTATACCAACGACCGTGAATGATTACGGTCGCGTTACTGGATTCCAGGACGAGTTAGATGAAATTAGTTTAGTGTACTTATAAGTGCTGCTTTAAGAAGAGAATTTACAAAATGAATAAACATAGACAAATTTTCTAATTATGTTTGGATGAATCCAAAATGCAATAAATTTTAAAAAGATTTGTTCCGGTTTTGAAAGAATATAACTAAGTCTAATGAATTTGGAAAAAAAATCTTTTAAATCTGTGACCGAACGTGTTAATTAAAAAAATCACTATCCGATTGCTTTCTGTTGTATGACTACTTAAAATCAATTTTACTTTTAATCCAAAAATTGATATTTTATTGTATTTTATCTCAGGTAACCAAACTATTTAAACGTTTCCAACACGTATTAAACAAATGTGCACCGACTATATTTGACAGCACCTCACTTATTTTCTGAACAATTGAATATTCGCTCCTCGTCTACAATGATATAACATTATTATAATTATCGATATGATAACATCACCCTAGGTATGATTATGAACGACCCCACGATGATAAATCTGATTATATAAATTATTGTTCGATAAAATACATATCGTCCAATTCAGTTATGTGACATCAATAACTGTTATTATTTTTATATTCTGTATTAATCTTTCGACGTTTTATCCCAATATCTATCGTTTTATTTAGTATTTCCTATCAAATAAAACAACAAAATGGGGAAAAAATATCGAGACATTTACAAAATATTGAAGATTATAAATACATATTTATATTGTTTCAGATAAGTAAGTCTATTTAGTTGTAACTTTTATAGTTTGATTATTAAGAAACACTTATCGTTTCTTTTAAAAATTACAGGATGGATACTTTTATTTTCTGAGGTATAAAAAGAGAAGCAGCGCCCGATAACAAAAACAAACTAACTGAAAAATGTAATGCGATGATTCTCATCGTATTAAATCTGATGATGCGAATCCTTGTGAGAGTATGTACTTATATTTTTTTTATTAAATATTTATGTAAAATAATTAAATTAATACAACGACATTTTTAATATCTTTATTCTAGTTTGTAAATTAAAAAAAAATCCGTGCCCGCAGGGGGACACGCGTGGGAAGACCTCGTGTGTAACTCATTTAAAATATAACTCACTACCTAAGAATGATACATGATGCCGTTGTTTACATCAAACATTTTCAAGCAAAAAGCGGTTTTAATTTTTTTTCTCGGAAAAGGTATCTTTTTTGGAAATACTTTTGGTACTTAAATTTAGAGTAAAAAATAACCTTTCTATTAAAAATATTTGCGAGGAGAGAATGTTTACCAGAAAAAAGTTGCCGTGGTTTTACCTACCTAAAATTTACAAGCTAAAAGTGGTTTTATACTTGTGATGCAAGAATGTTTACCAGAAAAAAGTTATGATTTTTTTTCCAAAAATTTTCGGTTTTTTTACCCCCACCCCTACGTTATTGATGTTAGGTTTTCGGTTTATCTACATTAGTTATAGGTATTCATCAAAGACATCATATAATATGAACGCGATTGATCTCCTTTGTATAGGGACAAAGTTATGGTCGAAAAACTGAAATCAGAAAAAGTGAGGCCCTAGCGCCCCCTGTGACCGGATTTCTCTGGTTAACGAACTTGACCTTCATTTTTGGATGGTTGATTTTTGTGCAAAGTTTGAAAGCGATCCGAGCGAAACTGCGGCCGCTATCGTGCTGACAAAAGTCGAATCTGGACGCACTTTTTGACCAATGGTCATTTCGGACTCAGGCGGTCATAAGAAGACCTCCTGAAGAAGAAGTGAAGAATTTTTTCCAAAATTCGAAAGTAGGGGACAAATGAATGGGCAGACCGAATTCTTCGAGGTCTACCCAATAATAAATGAGCGTTATCAACAAGGTTTTTTAACACAGCTATTTACTTAAAAAAAATAATTGTTATTACTCTACTAACGGGGGCGGAGCCCCGATTCAAAGCTCCTATTTTATATTTTTAAAACATGAACCAACGTTCATCTATAAAAGTAACAAACACTTGCCTGACTTGAACAGAATTATTTTTAAATATTTATTACAGCATCACAATCGAGGACCGGCAGACCACCGGGAGAACATAAAACATTGAAATTATCTATTTGGATTTTGTAAAACCTTTAATATTAGTAGAATAGTTGTAACATATATTGTGCCGATATAATTTTAATTATATTAGCAGTACAGAAAATATGCTTGTATTTAAAATGAAGCAAAATTTAAATAGATTATATATATATAGTAACAGCTACTAGGTGGCGCCTGGAGCGGTTGATCTGTGCGACATATGTTAGGGTCGACATTGCATAATAAATAAATATTAAAGAAGAATGGTTGTTATACCACATTAATAACGTCATGTCTTCTGAGTGTTATTTTTTTTTTCTTTTTTTTTGTTTTTTTTTGTGCTTTGGAAAAATCCGTTACGGATACCCGCCGCCGGGAAGGTGATGGCCGGAGGGTTATGTGGGACTACCCGGCGGCATAGAGGACGCCGCCATTTTTAAGGCTACCCACTAAAAAACCAACAGTTGCTCTCAACGCCTTTATGGGACGACACGGGATCACGTTAGCACTCACCGTGCCGCCCCGGCGGTTACCCCCGGAGCGAGGGTGCTCCGGGCAACTTAGGACTACTACCCTCACGGCGTAGGCCTATGGCAGGTGAGAGGGGTCACCCCCCCCCTCTCACCAAGGCCTAACACTAACTTCTGCACTTCCACTAACTACCAAATTATTCTTCATATAGTTTTGGTAATGTTAAATCTTATAATTATTATTTTTTAATAATGTGTTTGAAAGTGTTAAAAACTAAAGCTGTTTGTTAGCCGTCTATATATATATATATATTTGTACTTTAGTTTCCATAGATGAAAGCTACACATATAATATAAACAATATCCTACCAGTCAAATAGTCATAATAAACGTATGTTGGTGTTAAAAAAATATATTTTTATCGAAGCGTAAATAACTAAAATGACAACTGTTGATTCATGATCGCTTTTCAAATACTTCGCTTGTATAAACCGTCATTTGAAATATGCCTGTCGGTTTCACCGACAACAACTTTTGTTAAATGTTATATTCAGTTTTATTTACTAAATATAAATATACTTTTTTGATTTATAATTCGATTTAAATTATATTTTTAATTAGCTTGGCGATTTTTTTGTTATAAATAAAGAAAAGTCAGTATTAACGTTCAAATTATTCACCAGTAATGACATGTTTCTTCAAGTATTAATAACATTATATTTTTACATTCAAAATATTAAACTTAATTATTATTACTTATTATTAAACTTAAGTTTTTTTAATTTGAGTATTACCTTTCATTAACTTATTAATTTATTTTAATAGTTAAACTTCTATTTACATTATGGTTAAGTTACTAATATTAAACAAAATACTAATCTTTCATATTGCATATAAAAAGTGATTTCTAAGTATATTGTAAAGGTATAAATGGATTTTAATAACAATAAGCAATAGTAGATTAAGAAGTTCAATTTATTCCTTATTAAGATAATTAAAACCATGTCCGATTTTCATTGTTAATAAGAACCTCTCAAGTTATTATGCGATCTGACGGGCCTGTATTTTATATCTCGTCTCTAGGGACATCCATGATACTGCTTCGTCTGATTTAATGCCTCATCCGTTTAATCGAGAACATTTTTATCGTCTGCTTTGAGATCTAAAGCAATTTGTTATGAGTGATAATATACAAATTAATGTTAACATGAAACAAGAAAGTTTACTAGAGTAGAAGGAGATTTTAAAATATACAAATTTATGTGTATGGTAACAACTTCAGTCCTTTCAACCCTTATACTTTGTTAAATGCATCCTATTTATTTATACTATTAACTTTATATTTACATTCGCATTTATCTAACTTAGGGTTTTTATTCTTAGTACCTGTTTCTCTTATTCGTTGTTTATTTTTTAAATATTAATTTTTATTCTTTCTCTTCTTGTAACAATGTAAAATCACAAACAAAATTATAAAATTTTTTATATACTTATTTTAACTCCAACATTTAGTTCTCTTACACGAAAAGTAAGAGATAACACTCCACATCTTTATAATTTTATTTAAACAAATGTTTTAATTAATCCAGATTAAGTTAACTTCACTGGGCACTTTGTTTTTGTTCGTTGAATTTAAAAATTTCTTTAAATATTGTTGATTTTTTTTTTTCAGTTTTAATATTAAGACTTCTAAAGTCACCATAAACTTTTTAAAATAATTAGCATGTCTGGTTACATAATTAAAATATTATTATTTTATTTATTTTTACGTTATATCATTTGTATGTAGGTCAGTAAAAAATATAAAGGCGCCCAAAATTCGATAGTAGCTAAGAATATATAATTAAATCTTTCACTTTCTAAATCAAAATCTTACTACAGCACGTAGTTGGTCAGTACGTGATATATTTTTTATTCTCTTTAACTAATTCCACGTCGAACACATTACTTTGGTGTTATTTATAGCTCGTAGCTCCACTGTCGACATAAATCACAAACTTTAACATCAGTTTATATTTTTGTTAACAGGTTTAATATAAAACAGTCTCGATACCTACCGATAGTGTTGGTTTAATGTTTTTCTTTATATAATTTATGCGAAACCATATATTATTTTAGTTATCCACTTATAGGTGTGTCAAATTTAATTATTTATTATATATATAAAAATGCCATGAATGAATTGTCATAAAGAACAATTAATTTATTAATCATAACTCGTTGGATTCGGCGTGCATTATATGCATGCATATTTATATATTTTAACTTCTGAACACGAAACACTCAAATAACGGTCTAAGTATCGCGAAAATGTTAGATTTATATGTTAATATCCTATAATCTATGCTATGACGCAAGTGATAGAATAACTATAAATAGATGTATAGATATGAAAAATATATGTTTGAAATAAAGCTAAGATTATCTATAAATATTTAACTTATATTATTATTCAACTTGCTATAATATTTGGTTAAGAAATGATTTGACTGTACTGAAATTGTCGCATTATCATTTATTGATCAAAATATAAAATCGATGTGTAAGTATACGAATATGTTTAAAATACTGTATAAAATCATGTAAAATAACTGTAATAGACAATGGACATCCAGTTGTATTGTAAATCTAATAATTACATATTATTAATCAATCACTTACCTCAAAATTAACATATTATCACTAAATGGGTAAATTATAAATTGTATGTGTACTTATAAGAAATATTTAATTTAATACTAAAATAATCATTTTATAATATAATAATATTAAAACTAATGTAATGTTTTATTAATTATTCAATTTGAATTGAAAACTGAGATGTTGTGATGTTAGGATGTAATACAACTTATAACATTTAATAATTAAATTAGACATATAAGTTAAGAAATGTATGTGTAAATCAATGAAATCATTATATATGATTATTAAATATCAAAATAATATACAATAGCTGGATGTTATATTGAAAAAAAATTGTAAATTGACTCTGCTAAGAAAGTTGGCCTATGGTTCTTTGTTAGTAAAACGGTATAAAAGGATGGAAATGAAGTTATTTATTTATTTATTTATTTATTTATTTATATCTTTTCCACTTTGAATCATTATCAGTGATCACTTGTGTACGTCAAAATGGAAGTGTCAGGAGGGCCTATTTCGATACCAGATTTATCGTAATAAGCCCTTCTGTAAAAGCACTGTCCAACTTAATGTTAAAGCTATGAGGGTTCCAAACGCGTCCTGGTCTGAGAAGAACCACGCAACAAACTCAGCCGGATATATATTTTTTTTATATTGTGATCACTGTTTCACAAATGTCAATCTTAAAAGCTATTTTGGAACAACTAGAACCATCGCAATATAATGAAAAAAATAATAATAATGATAATAATAATAAAAAATAAAAATAGGCCTGCTACACAACCAGTCACCGCAAGCAGCACCCGTTCACGAGCATAACGCAAGAGCCAGCCATCACCCTCTTCGCACATATTTGAGGGAGGAGCGCAACCCGACTCCCGACGCTACCGCAAGTAATGACTTCTAAGGAATCGGTGTGATGCAACAAGTCGATAAAACGAAATTAATCTACAACAAAAAACAAATTGCGGAGATTACTAGTTATTCGCAATATAATACAATTCATTCCCAGGCCATACCGTCGTTAATGTAATCCTGTACACTATAGTAGGATTTTTTTATCAAATTTATTTTTATATATAATTTAAATTTATTTAATGATAAACTTAAGGCTTCATTTGGGAGCTTATTATAAAAACGTATACAATTAACCTTAAAGGATTTACCTATTTTATGGAGCCTAGTGTTGGGCATAGCGAGTTTATTTTTATTTCTCGTATTAATTTTATGAAAATCACAATTTTTTTGAATTTAGAAATATTTTTATGAACGTAAATTAAATTTTCATAAATATATTGATTATAAACAGTCATTATTTTAAATTCTTTAAATTTGTTTCTTAAGGATTCTCTAGGTCTCATATTATATATTGCTCGAACAGCCCTCTTCTGTAGTGTGAATATGGTATCGATGTCGGCTGCATTACCCCATAAGAGTATACCGTATGACATTATACTATGAAAGTAACTAAAGTAAACTAATCAGTTTCCATATTTGTCAATCGACGTATTTTTTTAACCGCGTATATAGCAGAACTAAGTCTACTTGATAAATCAAATATATGAGGACCCCATTGCAATTTTTCATCTAAGGTAATGCCCAAGAAAGTAGTAGATTTGACCAAGTCCAATTCCTCATTGTTTAATTGTACATTGGTTTTAACATTTTTAACATTTGGTAAAGTAAATTTAACACATTTCGTCTTTTTTTTTTTTTTTTTTTTTTTTTACTCTTCAGTCTTCGAAGTGAGAAAAATAAGTGTCAGTGAAAGTAGTCACAATTTGGTGCAAATAAAGTGACAACAAGTACAGCGACGTGAAATTATAATTTAGACTAAACGTTTACAGTTAAGGTACCATATAAGTGTTTTATTACTGTTCCAACAAGTTTTGCTATAGTAGAAGAACAAGATTAAATATATGTTATTAAAAGTCAATATGTTCTTCAAAATTGCAGTTTCTATTAAATAATCACATATTTATTATTATACATTATAATTAAACCTAACACAGGCATCATTTTCAAATGTTAGTTACCCTGATTAAGACTATTACAAAAATAACCTAATGTTTTTTTGCTACTGTAAATACGAGTATTTCATCTTTTCAGGCTGTATCTCAGTTAAATAACAAGGTAAACTTCAATTGATTCGATACAAACGCTGCCAGTTTCCAGTATGCACTCTACCCGCCTAATATGATTTATCAGTAGTTTGTACATATTGCGGTTGCAGTTACGAACTCGGAAATTTTTTATTTAAAAAAAAATGTGTTTTTTAAAATGTTAATTTCTTTGAATTTAGAATTAAATTTAAAAAAATAACCTTAAAAGGAAAATATTGATTATATTTTATTATAAGATGTAATTGCAGTTAACATTTAACTGGGTCTTTGTAATATATTAAAGTTAGAAATCAAAAGTTAAGAGTGATATCAATAATGAGCTTTCAATGGTTAATAATATTTATTTATTTATTTATTTATGTTATTTATTTATGTATTTAAAAATGTATAAATAAAAAACTAAAATCGATTGTAAGACTGCACGACAAAAGTGAACATTTCTTTGCTTCACAAACCTATAAATATTATTTAATTTTGGATTTTTTTTCAACGTAAAATTATTCGCTCATTTCGTTGTTTTAAATGAAAAGAAATGTTTATTAAATACGTAATACAAATTTATAAATACAAGTATATATTAAAACTATTGTATATATATGTATATATAAAAAAAATGTATTTACCTGCTTGTACCCTAAGTTTAGTGCTTTTTTTCAATCCTGAGAGTTTTAAACATGAACAAGAACTGTATAGCTTCATAGTATAGGTACATAAAAATATTATTGAAGAATTAGTTTTAGGCATATTATGTTAAGTTTGAATATCAGATATGACACATGATTTTCTCGTTTGTTCTGTAATCCATGAATTGAGCAAAGGCATGTCTGCTTATATTTTATTCAACGTGAAATATATGCGAATAGAATTTTATCTTTATTAATAAGTACCAGAAAATAAGCTGTCAAGAAAACAATGTCTGGGGCTGCAGACATTGTTTTCACTTGAATAAATTGGAAAAATAATTCAACAATTAATATACACATATTTAGTTAATAATTTAATTTCTAGTTCTAATTATATAATAATAATAATAGTTGTCTTTAAATAATATTAACATTGGTCATTAACTTTCAGAAATCTTTTCTTTTATAATAATATAGTATATAGTAGTAGCCTAATTTTTAAAGTACTACAGTTAATCAATAATTAAGTTATAGCGTCACAGACAGACTGCCCACTACTAGTATGAAAAACTAACTTATTAAAATATACTAATAGGAAATTAAATTATATATTATTGAGCGAAGCGAACGAAGTGAGCCGAGCGTTATACTGGAGACTTCTTACATTATTTTTCACGAATTGGCTCGAAAACTACTTGACGGAAAATTATGAAAATTTGCAATCAAAAAGACACACATTAGGAGACGGTTTAAAAAAAAAATTGAAAAATGTCCTAAAATAAAATTTTTTTAATGTCTTGTCAAAACACTGATATCCCATTGATGTCAATGGGAAACGATGAGTCAATACAATGAGCTCGCTTCTCTGAATATGCAAACGGCACCCGAGATTTCGCTAGCGCAGCGAGTTGAAATTGAGGGTTTCTTGGCGCTCCTAGTTATATAATATGATATAACATGTGTTAATATACAATTTATTTATTCAAATCAGTATTTGAAACACTGTATTGTGTATACTAAGGGTAGTGTTCATGTTTTTTTTACAGCCTTAACATTTAAATTTTATGTATAAGAATCTTGTAGGTGAAATATTTGTTGGAAGGTTTTGTAATAATACACACCTGGAACTTTTATTTTTCAAAATAATATTGTTACAAAAAGCTGCCTCGAGCTAAGCTGCTTTGCTTTTACCTGTACAAGATATCGTTACTTCGACTAAAGATTAATACACAGTATGCAATGCAATGCTTTGCAAGGTTTTAATTTCTAGGTTTAAAGATTTTACTATCGCGTTTTCAAAGTTAACTGAGTTTAACGACGCCTTGGTTTATATTAGCGAACTGTCTTCTAACTATTAAAGTTGTTAATTAGTTGTAAATATATGTACATAAAACATAATAGAGATATTGAAATTGACGGTTTTTATTACAATTAAGGTCTTCTGTAAATAAAATAAAACTATAATTATAAAAATTGGATCCGAAGAAAGTAAAATTTAAAAGTCTTTCTTTGCATTTGAAACGTTTATAATAAGATTTAAAACCCAGTGATTTTTCTCACTCGGTTTCAAAGATTGGTTGTTTTATTAAAAACGGCGACATTCATCTTGAAAAAAAAAATCGTAAGATATATATAAACAAACTTAACAAATCACAATGTATTATACTTAGTTAATAAAAATATAATGTTAAAATATTAAAGAAAAAATGTACAAACGAATTAATATTTTGATTCCGTTATTCAATTCAATAATGCAAATTGTTAAACAATTTATAAGAGACATTACAAAATTCATTCACAATAAATAGTAAAGGGTGGTGTATTACGACTAATGTTCAAGCAACACATTAATACAATGAAAAGTTCATTCACGAAGGATAAAGTGTTTTAATGGTTTGATCACGTCAAGTTCTTCTTGAAAGTTGAGTTTGAGTTTTGAGATGATATATGCCTTATACATAATTAAGAATAAAGAAAAACCAAAATTAGGTGAACAATATTTTTCTCTATCTGTAAAATATAATGTTCAATCTGCTTCGAGTGGACAAATACAATAATTATATTGATGAATTATGAATATTGTGACAATTTATATAAAATAATAAAACAACATTAAATAACGCTAGCTTTGTATACATTATATAATCAATTAATTGTGTGTATGACCTTTAACTTTCAACATAATCTCACTCACAAAGTAAATGGCAAGAAAGCCTTAAGCTAAGACCTTCTTAAGCAATGATGATATCAAACCAACTTGCTGGCTTACTTAAAATAACAGTATTTTAAGAGTTCTCGTTTTCTTTTGTTTCAAAAAAGAAAAAGTAAGTCATGATAAAGTTTGAAGATTGTATTTAATCGCCAATCTATTGGTTAGCTTAAAATTAATTAAACCAAAAAGTTTTGTTACTCAATTTATCCTCCATTAATTCCGTATTCAACAGCTGTAATTCATCTTATTTAAACTTTGCTGTTTTTAAATGGTATCTTGAATAAATCTCAAACTTCTCCAGTTCGAGGGAATGATGTATTAAAAAGTAATCTTGTTAAATGTATATTGTATTTAAAAACTTAAATTTCTTTTTTTTCTAAGTTTATTCTCTTTTATAAGAGGCTGAGAGATTGCTGACACTGAAACTTAGATCAGGATCATAATTCCTTTATATACTTAGCTATACATGCACGGTAAATCCATAATTACAGTGACAATACAATTAAGGATAAGTCATGTTATATAACTTATACTTGATCGTTTATTTCAAAAGATCTATTATGTTGTTAAAATATTAACATTTAGAAAATATCTTATAAATAATTCAAATAAAGAAATACAAATTAATACAAGAAATCCTTATGGTTTTAAGACTTCTGGATATAAATAGCTGGTGAAAAAATAAATACCACTTTTAATATTACAGGATCATGTTTTTGGATGAATGTTATGACAAATATTTTAAATGCCTAAATGTATAATATATATATTTCATAGAATTCAATATCACAAATTCAACCCTATTTCACAGAATTTAAAGTAAAACAAGGTTATCCTATTCAACAAAAATAATGACAAACAAATAGAGATATTCATACTTTCTACTCCTAAAGATTTGTTAAGCATAAAGTCTTCTCCTGATTCACTGAAACTGAATAGATTCACCCAGACGGAAGAAATGAAATTGGAGTTAAATATTGAAATATTGACTCACATGTTTTGGATATTTATACATATCATTCTTGTTATAGACGAAGCTTCTTAGCATTCCAAGGATTCACCATACGGGTGCCGGGCCCATCGCGTTGCAAGAAGAGAAGCGCAAACAATGCCTGGGACTTGCGACCCAGGTGTAGGTTTAAGGGGCTTCACTATGCGCATACACGCTCACCATTACTGTTCACGCTTTTCTACCTACCTAACCAAATATCGTAAGAACCTACTAAAGCCGCCTTTGAAATACGTTCCAGAAATGAACTGATAATCATTCTAGTAAGGCCGAGATCCTTAAATAAGTTGTAGAGAGATTTTGCTGTTATACCTCTCGCTCCTACTTCTACAGCTTACAAATTAACTTTAAATTTATTCCTGATCAGTTTGTTACAAACTAAACTCGTATTCTGTTTGAAATAATTACCCTAAATAAATTCTCACACTTCATAAAAGATCGTCATCAAAGGTTATGTTTGTATATATATAATAATTATATATCTTGACTCACCGTCAAAGTTTGTAAGAAAATGAAATATAATAGCAACTGGTGAAAGAAAAGAATATGTTGTAAGCAATAATGTAAGCAAACGATTGTTTCATAGCAATTTTGGAACTATTTTCTTTAAAAGGAAGCCACGGTCTTGTGAAACAAAAATATTTCAATAATATATAATTGCCGTCCCACATAAAGCCTCTAAAACGCCCATCTTATAGTGTTATATATTTATTTTTTAATAGTCGTCTATTACATAATGACTAGTTTCCTTTTTTGGCCTGGTTAGCTAAGCCTGTAGATGTTAAGACATTGTGGTAGGCATAAAAAAATACTATGTATAATTAAAATATGCAAAGTAATATAAAACAATAAATACTAAATAAAATATTATTAAAATATATATCAATTATTACGATCATGTGTGTCATGAAGAAACTGAAATCTTTGTTTAAGATAACAAGGCGAAGGTGGAGTAAGTAAGAGCTAGTTAAGGAGATGAAGGATTCTGGAGTAACCTCTGACGGATAGTGAACCATATAAGTTGAGTGCGAAATTGGTTGATCCAACTTACGGAGGCAAAAGATACTCATATGCCGAATACAATCATCAAGAAGGCACTCCAGTTTGTTGAAAAGCTATTTGAGATTGGGTAACAAAAAGCTGTGTAATGAATAAAGGAAGGGATTATTTCGTACGGTTTTTTCTACTTTTCATGTGCAACGCAACATTTTTTAATGTAATTGATATTATAATTGCACTACCGTTGTATAAAACTGGTGTTATATCGAGAAATTGTATTGTTGAAATACAAACCAGCATTTGTCACTTAGTTTTTTAATTATTAGTCAGTTTATGACTTTCTATGTATTGTTATCTATTCATATTTATGATAATAGATTCAATAGTTTAAATTCGTAAATACAAATTGTATGAAATAAAAGTTCATGCTTTAATATAATAACTTTTAATTACCAGGACTCTGTCACCTATAGAATATTACTAGCGCTCTGTCTACTGCGCCGAAGTATAGATGTTTGTCTTGACAAATTTAACGTTCTATACTCGTATTAAAATCGTAACTTTGTAAGTCGGAGAAATGATTCTATTTATAAGGTCTATAATAAAAAAATATCATTAATAATTGTTTGCCTTTGTTTCTTATCTTCTTGTATAGCAAAACACAAGAGGATATAAGGAACCAATAAAATTTTAATATATATTTTTTTTTCTATAAAAAAATAGTAAATTATGTATAAATGTCAAACGTTATTTACAGTATCTAGATTATTTAGATAACAAATTAATTATTATAATGCTATTATACAGACACATATAGAATATATAATCAACTACCATATTACGATCATTACAAACCAAACGCTTCTGTAAGCATCAATATAGCTTACTGTATGATAAACGAAAAAGACAAAAAAATATTTAAATTCACTCTTTCATGACATATCGCTAGTGCATCAAGCTCCTAAAATTAGTATAAGGTTTTTAGAATTTTTTCCCTCTTTATTTATAAAGTATTTCCATAAATATTAGCGCTGCAAAGGCCGTTAACAACAAATTGCTTTAGCCCACGGCGCAGACGATAAAAATGATCTCGATTACACGTAGAGTAAAGTTGAAGACACACTGACAACTTTAGCTAGGTTATACTAAGTCAGCTCAGCTTACAATAACCTATGCTAGATAAATTATATAGGTTTTAAAGCTTTAGCTGTTTTTGTAGAACTAATTGTAATATTGTTAGGATAAAATCTTTAAAAAAAACGCTTAAGTGAAACTATTAAATATTTATTTTTCATTACTTCACGTGGAAATAAAGATTAAGAAAAATGTATTTTAAATTACAACTTTAATGTCAACAATACAACATTTTGAAATATAAAATTCTAAATTAATGCGATATAGAAATCAAAGATGGAGGATTCGCCAAATAGTTAACTTAGTATATCTGGGTCCTGGTGCAGGTATCACCCATAAATGGATTAGTGCAAGCGTAAACGCTCGGAAGTACAGAGTAAACTAATAAGCTTAACCAAGTAGTAACTTCCCGTAGTTGTTGATGTGAACCAAGATATCGAAAGGTAGAGAAGATACTTGAGATAAACAAAGTTCTCTTTGTACCCTGCCCTTTATTTAAAGTTCTTTTTACGGTTTATTTTATTAAACTGTCTGATGATAGCATACAGTACCAATTCTTCCAAAAAATAAATAGGATAAAACTGTAGATGTGCCAACAGAATAAATTTTAAATGTATAGGTAACACAAATGTCGTATCTCTCGATATTTATATAGTTTGTTATAATTTAGGCAGTTACAGATTAGTTAGTACGCGAAGCAGTGGCGGCCTTACCAAATAATGTTGTCATAATAATTTTCGTCAATCAAATATATATTTTTTAAATTTTGAAATTCATATTGAGTCTTATTTTTATTCATTATGATAGATAAGATGGGAAAAAAGATTTCAATAAACCAGATGGTTGAGAAATAATAATATAATTTTAAGTATATATTTATATAAAAAAAATGTTTTAACACCTATATTTGCTCTTATTTTTTTAGGGTCCCATATCTTAAAAGGGAAAAAACGAAACCCTGTGAGACAATAAAACTTTAAAATAAACGCAGTAAAAAAAAACACGGCAGTTTCTTCCACAAAAAAATATTAATATATTTCAACAATCGACTAAAGAATAAAAATGTATGTATATGGTACTTCCCGTTCACGTAGAACTATGAAAATATGAAGAAAAATCGTTTAATAATAGAGGTTGAAGGAAAAATCTGAAAACTATACTTTTAAAATGAAATTATAAAAAATTGTGTTATAAATGGTCAAAATTTTAAATTGAGGCTTTATTTAAGATCAAGTAGGGTGGGTATATGAAAGGTTTGATGAGAATATTTTAAAACATATTTTATGTACTTTTTACGACTAAATTCTTATTAATAATAAAAAAATATTAAAAAAATACCGTCTTACCCCTGTAAAACATTTTTCATGCCCGTTAATTTTATGGGAAGTTGAGGCTCGTCGGCTAGTCCGACCCGCTCTCGTCCGGTATCTTTTGTCGTTAATAACTAAAAATGTAAATATGTCTATACTAATATTATAAAGAGGTAATGTTTGTAAACGATTCGTTTGAGGTATTCTCTAAAAATATTCATCTTATTTCTAAAAATATTTCATAATTATTCAGTAGTAACTCGTGGGGTTGACATAGGCTGTTAAATCTTAAATCTTAAAAAGGAAAGTCTTTTAATCATAAAATAGACAATATACTTCTCAAATAATACATAAACGCAAAAATGAACAGAAATAATCCTAATTTATACTTTTAAATATATTCAATGTAACAATTAATATAAATATTGTTAACTTGATGTCAATGAAGTAATCGTATTATACAAGGTGAGGATAGATCTTAAGTCAAATATACTGTCGTCGCTGACTCTCGACTTACCAAGTGACATTTGTTTGTGCCTTCTTTATACTTACTTAATCTTTTTTAAAGAAAAATACTTATTTAAAATCTTAAATATTGAACATTATTTAAAATATTATTGTTTATGGTTTGAAGAAAATAATTAATTTTAACAATACATCATATTGTTCGATAAGCAGGCAAATTATTCTTAAGTCTTTCAAGTTTAAAAAGAATAAAAAGTGAATTAATCTCTCCTGGCAGCGCAAAGCGAGCGGGGAAACATTACTTGAGATTTGTTTTAACTTTAAAAATTTACTACGAGAATTTTGCTTAGAATTTTCAATTATGTTACAAGTATTTTAATATGATGAGTTTAGTTTAGTTTATAATTCTAATACTTAAAGCCCATTTTTAATCGACACGGTAACACTGAGATAATAGTACTATTCTAAACAATTTTTTGTGGACAGGTAATTATTAATCACGGCTGTCTGTTTATTAATTAAGATATATAGTATTAATAGTGAATAAGTATTAATGTCAAAGTAAGTATTAATGTGACTAGGATCCGCCAACCGTGCGCGGCGGGTGTTGAGCTGAGCCCCTCTCCTTTCTTCTTTTCTTGATAACTTTTGAATGGCTAAACATTTTTTCAATCTGTTTCGCTATAACATTCGCGTTTGGCTCAAACATACATAAGAAAATTTTTAGCTAATTATCACGTCGCATTCTGGAGTCAACTAAACACAAAAAAGGTCTCCCAAACGGTTAAGAGCTTCGCTTAAGCTCAGCTCAATTATAGTACTAAATTAAATAATAAAAGAAAATTAAATACCCATGTTTTACAAATGCACTCAAAAGAAGAAAATAATTTTGCCCTATGACTATGACATTCTCGACGGATGTACTTGGGAGGAAGTTTAGAGTAATGTTTATATGACAGTAGAGATGTGTGTTGATGCGCCCCACGTTTTCAGTCTTCAGCTTAATACAAGATTACGAGTGACATAAATTAAGGCAACAGCTGCAGGAGGGGTGATGGAGTGAGGCAGACGTGGAGCTCAGAGCTGCCATAGGGCAAAATTATTTTCTTCTTTTGAGTGCATTTGTAAAACGTGGGTTTTTATTATTTTTTTAATGATGTAATTATATTCTACTTATTAGAATTATTTTTTTTATTTTTGAATATTTCATTGTCATCGACTTCTGAGCGATCCTGAAAATTTCAGCGCTCTTGCTAGCTTGGAAAGTGGGTGAAATTTCGATTGCAAGATTTGATCGCCACAAACAGACAGACGTGACGAAGACGAGCTAAGTAAAACGTGGTAAATTATACAATAAAATTATTAAAATTATTAGTTGTTAAAAATAAAAATATATGAAGTATAAAAATAAAATATTTATTAATATTTTTGTGTCCTTTCATATATTAATAATGATCAGGAACTTTTTATCTTTTACTGCAACACGGTTTTTATTTCTGGTGGTTTGCTAATTTGGTAAGTAAATGTAATACATAAGTAATTTTGTCATAAAATAATGAGTTTCATTGTAGTCGAAATTATTTTCACCTTCTTTCAGGGGTAGCATTAATAAAACACATTTATGGTTAAAACTTAGATTGTTAATAATAAAAAACAATTTTACGATTTTATTTACTTACTAGATTACTACTTACATTATGTAAAGTAAATAAACAGTTTATAATATGGCTAGAAACATCAACCTAACAAATTACATTAAAGCTTTATAAGTTTTGATGTTAACAAATTGGTAATCAATTTAGGTAGGAAACAGGATTATGGGTTTGATCCCGTCGCACAAGTGATTTGATCAATTAATCTAAAAAGGTGAATTGAAATTTATGAAGATTCAATGCGATTTACATATCTCTGTCTGGTTTTCTTTGAAATTAATAAACTTGTTTTTTTTTAAAACAGGTTTTTAAATAAAAATTATATGACTTAGTTGTTGCCTTTGAATCCTCACTGATCGAGGATCGAATCGCTTCCGAACTAAAAAAAAATTTGTTCAAACAGAATGTGCATATTCAAACACTATAGGCGTTTGTTTTAGCTTTCTTGGACAATCCTTTGATTTATTGTCTCATAAAATGTAAGCTTATCAAAGTAAAAATCAAAATGTTTTTTATTTCAAATTCGCATGTATTGCACTTATGAAACATTAGATTCTATTTGCATGGTTCCAAAGGATAGGTTCAAGGAGTTGAACCGGAAAGAGACTTCATGAATACCCTTAAGAACTTGCAATTATTTGAGAACGAATTATAATAAGAACAACACAGTACTTAGGAGAATAACTAGTCGGTTTGTGAACAGTGGACCTCAGTGCGTTAGGGGATGAAATAATGTTGGGAAATTATTTATAGTGGGTTTCACGAGGTGTAGTGGTTACGATATTTCACCCGTGAACCAAGTATGAGCGCCACATAAATAACCTCCGTACACTGGACCTCCGCCGTCGGTGGATAAAGAACATTGTTGCGGACTCATGTTTTTAAAAAACCCGTCACAAATCGTCACTTCTATGTAACAAACCCGAAATTGATGTGTTGCCTGCTGGCAAGAGAAAATGAATTGTGGTAGGTACCTACAGTGTGTTTTTTAAGTGCCTTTTCGAAAAAGGAATAACTATACCTGTGTATGTATGTAGGTACATAACTACTGAACGAATTTTGGCTTCACCAAATAACAACGGAGTTATTCAACTTTAAAATTTTTGATAATTCGCTATAGCCACCATTTTGGATTTTGAAATAACAAAAAACACCTTAGATTTCGGCAAAGAATACTTAGACGAAATTTCAGCTCGCTAACTGCCCAAAGTCCGTTTTTGTGGTACGGATCAGAAGTCCACCATTTTGAAATTTTTCGCCCAATCAAAAAAACGGCTCGACATAAAAATTCAAATAATTCAAAGAACACGCCTTCCAATTTTCGTGACGATAGGATGAAAAATACGCTGGCTACGCCGGAACAAACATACTGAAATACATACGGAAAAATAGCAGAATGGGCCTATCTACTGGAAACGTAGTCTTTCGGACAAACGCTTCGTTACGCTTAGCATTCGTCCTTCGGTAAACTAACCATGCTTACATTTACAAGTGATTTAAGGATTAACCTTAAACACAGAAAAAATATGTAATGACTTGTTTTTGAACTTAGAATGCTTATAGACAAATCCTTTATTGGTTACAATGTAGCAATATACCCACAACTCTAACCAAGTTGGTTATTCTCAGACCTCTCATATTTAACAACGTCCTTAGTTTTATTATAAATTTTCTATACTGGTGTAAGCATTTTATCAAAATCTGTACGATAGTATGCCATGATGCGAAAGCGAAAAACATAATATAAAATAAGAATTATGTTTTTCTAAATGCTTAAAAATCTTTATAATTTCTCTATTTATGAATGTGTTGATAGAGTTTACTGATAAAAAAACTATTTTAATGCGAAATTGAAGAAAGCATAGAATATATAAGGTAACAATCGAAAGCAAATTCCGAAATAAAAATCTAAATCTATGAATGAAACTATTTACTATTGAAAAGCTTTTAAAGCGTAATATTGTGAAAGCGAGAATCCATATTTTATGTTTTTTATTTGTTTTTCAACTTGACTTCTATTTTTATAGTTGTTGTTGTTTTTGTCCCTTTCATATAGTACTGATAGTTTTAACAGTAATTTTTTTTTTTTTTAATTTGATAAATCTATCTCAGTGTATTTCTTCTTTAATATAGTGATTCAGTTAACGGACCAAAGTAGGAGTACATACAAATAACTTCTAATATCATCGTATATGCGACTCATGTCTTTATTTTATCGACATATAAAACGGTTATTATACGAGTATATATAAAAATATAAATTAGGGTAGAACACTACAAAGTAGTTTAAATTAATTTTTTTAATTAAAAAATGTAGCAGTTATTGAAGAAAATTCTTTGTCTCTATTTCACGGATCATTGAACATCTTAAAGCCATTAGAAACCATTTTCTCTATATGTTGCCTTATTTCAAACCCTGAATCAGTGTCAATCAAACTTTCACAGATCCATAAGTAATCTTTGTTACTAAGAACATATAGATGAGAAAAAAGAGTAACGTATGAATACAGTGAGAACAAAGCGGCTGGCAGTAGCTATTAGCTATAATAGCAATTTAAATGATACAAGTAGTAGTGAATATGCCAATTACATTCTTTTAAAAAACTCTTATATAGTTGTACGTATGTGTTTTATTTAATATTATGTGTAATATTTTTTTAAGTTATGTATATACCTGTTGTATTGTTATTAAGTTTATTTTCCATTTATTTTACTTACGACAGCTGTATTTTATCGTCTGCTTTAAATTTCGTCCCTTATGTACAATATCTTAATTAATTAAAAACTTTTCCAATAGTAGGTAATAATTTGATACAAAACTAGTAATTGTAAAAAAATTGGGTACTTAATTTTAATAAATAGTTTTAGAATTCTGAAATATATTAAAATTCAGATTCTTCTAAAGAAAAATAAAGCAAAATCTAAGAATACTCGAATACTAAGTAGCCGTAAATAAAGCTTCTCACCTACAACTTCAGTAAGCCATCGCTTCCGCCACGATCCCTGAAATAACACTAAATAAGAAAGATTGCCAATCTTCTGGGCCATTCTTTTTACCTGAATCTCATTGAATGTCTATAAATAACACCACTTACATAGAATAGCGAGGAGTTGGCGTTCTATTTTTTCTAAACTCACCAAATCGTATATCACAAAGCTAAAAACATTATTTCGATACTTCTTAAAACGGGCAATCTTATGCTCCTGAAAGGCAATCCTTATGTCTAAAAATAATGTTTATTCGTCGAAACCTCGAAGTTCTGTTTACGCGTAGTAATCTCCCGATCTATAAATATTAAAAACGCAGAGAAACCTTATTACCAGTACCATTCTCAATTACAGTGGAAGATTTATTTTGCTTAAAATAAATATTGATATGCGATCCTACATATTGTTATTGTTATATTATTGTTAGATTTAAATATAATATCTTTAAACATAGTTTGATAACTATCATTCCACTGAGAACTTTTCATTCCTTTTTACTCCAAAATAAATTGTAAACAGTATTAATAAATTGGAATTTACTTCTCATCTGATACTTTTTGATGAAAATGAAAATTGGATAATAAGAGGTTATAAATACGATTTGTAGAAAGAAATAATTATACTAATTCAATTAATTTTAGTTCCTTTGTATAATAAATAGAATCTAATAAAATATCTTAATTGCTAATAAAAAACTTAGTTATTACAGATTGTGGATCGGACCAGTAATAATTTAACTGTAGCTTAAGAAAAAAAAAACTATTTAATTCTCTTATGACACACACTATCGCTTCTTTATCCTCTATACATCATAATATCATATATACATCAGTTTGTTTTCATCGGTTCCTTTTTCAGTACTTTGTAAATCCAAACTAGTTTTTCCTTGAGTTGTCACTAACCGAATACGACAATCAATTAGAGCACAATTAGGAACACCTGCTTTTCACATCACTGAACTATCGAAGTTTCGCCCTAACAATATAGGTCAGTAACACCTACTGTTAGATTTTCTTTTAAAATAATGCTAAGCATTTGCACTTCAATGTTTAATGTCCGACAACTTGTAACAGAATGATTCGTGAACATTTAAGTGAGGGTCCGTTACTATATCATAACCATAGCCAGTTTTATGTTTTAGGAATTGCCAATAGTTAATTAAATTGTAAAATTAAAAATTAAATTTAATTAATTTAATTATATTTGTTAAATTCTAAAATTATAGTATGTGGCGCCACTGTATACTACGCGCCATCTTGAAACTGAACAACTTATTCATATAAATTCTTACTTGTTTGACATTTAAATTACTTTACACAAAAATTACCAACAATACATATAATACATGCCACTAAAGTATTAGAGAGCGTATAACAATTGAGTTTATTTTATTTTATTTTGTGTGTTGTAGAAGCTAGGATAAATAGTCCAGGCATATTAGTCATATGAGGGCAAGAATCTCGGAATGAGAGATAGTCGGCTATAAACTTGTATAAACCTTTATTTCAACACCCTAAAACTTGTCTCAAAACCTACTTATCGTAGGGTGTCTGCGTCTACAGATATTCCAAGGTCAAAGGTCAAAAAATCGATTTTTTACACATTTATTGCAAATATCTCGTTTCCTATGAGGTTTATGCTATTTGTATGTATGATAAATATTGTAGAGGATTAAATTCTCTACAACTTTTGTTTCAACATTTTTTTTTATATCTTCAACCATTTCGAAATAGAGGGCAGAGCGCGAGCAGTGTTTATCAATATACAATATCTTTTGATGTCAACCTGTAGTCCCGATTAAAAACAGGCCGTTTAAAGTTGTTAAATTATTAATAAATACATAATTATAAATGATTCGCCTTTTTTGTTAACTATTACATTATCATTAATAATTTTTTTTCAATAAGTAAGTGCTTATTCATTTAATAACACTTACCTGCACGTGGAATTATAAAATTATTAAGGAAAATACTTTAATTATTTCTTAATTCTAATTTTATTTATACTAATTGCTTCCCAGATAAATAAGAAGAAAAGAATTAAATTTTTAATTAATGTTTTTATTGAAAAATACCGTTTCATACATTAAAAAAATAGAATAATAATAATAAGAACTACAAGTTCTAATTTTAATTTTCTTCTTCTTCATCATTATCATCGTCTTCCAATGGCTGTAATATTTCAAATTCCTCTGCGTTCTCATCTTCAACGACATTTGTCTCCAGTTCTTCCAAGATTTCGGGATCAACAGTACCGTGTTCATTCAAATCACTTTGATATGGTGAAGCATTAAGACAAGCTTGCCCATTACACTGGCCACAAGCTAAAGAGCACTGCAACCCTGCTTTCCTGCATCCACATCGCGAACCACAACCATTTTTGCAGTTGCAGAATATTGTGTTAAGCAATTCCTCCGGAGCTGGTGGATTCATTGTCATAACAGGTTCCAGGAATTCATCACGCATTATCCAACCCCAATTCTGGGGTTCTAATTCATGCCCTAACCAAGTCTGAACTTGATAATAAACACGATTGAAATGTTGAAAAGCTACTGCACTCGTTGGTGGAAGAGTTGATAACTGCACAGGTTTATTTAGTTTTGTTAACTTGATAAACTGAGCATAGCGAAGACGATCGACGCAGTTCTCAGATTTTGGAGCATTATAGATTGCCAACAACGTTCGCACTCCATTTTCAAACAATGATTGAACCGGGCAATTTTGTTTTTCAAATGCTGCAGCAATTTGATCCAAATTCGGGAATTTCTTGAGTGTTTTTACAAAACTTTTTTTCCTTTTCTGAAGAGCGCAGAAGTCGTGTTACAACCACTTATTGCGTGCAGAAATAATATGTGCTTTTTCTAGAACGAGGATATTTATCGAAACTTTTGGAAGAGTATATTTGAGTTTTTACATTTCCTTTACCAACTTTTTTAAAGAAAATTTCTTGTTGATGAGATAGGGTGCGCCCAATTAAAATGACAAGTATATCTATATCTTCTCCAGTTATAATTTGTAACGTTTTAAAAGAATCTGAAAGTTTACGGATTTCAAAGAAGATGTAATAAATTACTCTGTACTTAAAATGTAATTCAAGTATTTTTCTTAATAATTTTATAATTCCACGTGCAGGTAAGTGTTATTAAATGAATAAGCACTTAATTATTGAAAAAAAAAATGATTAATGATAATGTAATAGTTAACAAAAAATGCGAATCATTTATAATTATGTATTTATTAATAATTTAACAACTTTAAACAGCGTGTTTTTAATCGGGACTACAGGTTGACATCGCAAGAGTATCTTGTATACAGTAGTATATAGATAAACACTGCGCGCGCTCTGTCCTCTATCTCGAAAATGGTTCAAGATATAAAAAAAATGTTTAAACAAAAGTTGTAGAGAATTTAATCCTCTACAATATTGATCATACATATAAATAGCATAAAACCTATAGGAAATGAGATAGTTGCAATAAATGTGTAAAAAATCGATTTTTTGACCTTTGACCTTGGAATATCTGTAGACGCAGGCACCCTACGATAAGTAGGTTTTGAGACAAGTTTTAGGGTGTTGAAATAAAGGTTTATACAAGTTTATAGCCGACTATCTCTCATTCCGAGGTGAAACCCCTAATATCCCTGGACTAAAATGGTTTTAGCTCGTAGAGTAATCTGTTGTTCTAGCATTAAAATGTAAGGCACACACACCACGGGCACCTTGACATACTTCTTTGGAAACGTATTCCCACTTAGTTTATAATAAATGGTTCCCAGTATTATAGTACCTAGCTGTAAGTAACGTATAGCTTATTTGATAGCTCATCGTTTCTAGTAAAATCTGCTGCATTAATGAATATGTGTGAGTCTGGCAGCAAGATTACAATATTTTTGATTATTTTAACTGTTAGATAAATAAAAATAAATTAAAATAAAATATTATTATATTCAAATAATAATCTTGGTTAATATTTGTAAATGTTTTATATGAATAATTCGACGGTTTCGTTTGTGTATCCATAACGTAAAAAAAAAAGTTTTTTTTTATTTACAATCAAGAACTAACTACAATTCTATTATTCTAAAGGGAATATATAGAATCTTGTTATATTGCGGTCTCGCCATTTAAGTTATACAGCGCAAGTTAATGTAAGTAAGCGACTTCATCGTTCCTTGCATTTCCTTAAACGACTGCACAATTTTCTTCCTCTTAAAATTAAAATTATACTATTACTATCCCACGATTGCTATTAGATGCGACTGATGAGCTGCTTGATAAATTAGATCGACTCCAATATTTGTGCATTCGTTTCTTTTTTGGCTTGCCCAAATTCCATCACGTTTCCGAATACCGCCGTAAATTAAAGTGGCTACCCATTCGCTTTCGCTGTAATATGCATGTACTAATACTTTTATACAATGTTTTAAAAAGTTATGGTCTGAACTATCTTCAGGAAAGCTTCCGATTACGCTCCCCTAAAAATCGTCCTGAAGTTTGAAGTGCCAAAGGACAATATAAGTTTTTATCGTAAGTCCTTTCTTGTTCTTGCTGTGAAACTGTGGAACTCACTACCTGATTTCATATGTAAATTTAGACTGAAGGAGCACCTACTTTCTCTTTCCTCATAGTAAGCGTTTAAAATGTTAAAATGTCATTATAACTATTAAAGGTACACAAATAAATAAATAAATACCGTAGCTTTGTGACATTTAGTTATTATCATAAATGTGTGTTTTATTAGTATTTCTTTATAATGCATGAAATGGGAACCTATTTAAATCTGACTATCCATTAAAGCTAGGTTACGCAGAGTGGAATACATACGAAGGCATACATCATTGAATTTTATTACATCCCCGTCTTATCCACAAAAATAAAATATTATTGATTGACTCATCTTCTATAGAACAATACGTGATGTATATTCACTACACTTCACAATTGTCATTTACTGAAAAATAATTGTTGATTACCGATTAAATAAATAATAAATAATGTATTGCGAGTATATCTTGGAAATGTTCTGTTTTTTACTCTTTATATAACGTTTTTTCTTTATATTTCGTTGTAACGTAGTTAACAATTAAAAGTCTATTAACAACAAACTTTCTGTAATACTTGCTTTAAGTTATATTAAACACTTGTAGTAGTGTGTAGTGAGAAAGTATCGTATCTTTTTTGTTTCAATAAGAATAATAAGTTATATTATATATAATATTTGACATAATTTCATATGACACGATGTGTAACGGAAAAGATATTTTTTTATTTCGCTGCCTTATATTAATAAATTTGTAGACAGTTTAAAATATATGATATATACTCATCATAAGTATTATTTTACAGGTCAGTTAATATAATAAACTTATGAAATATATATAATCCTTTTAGAAGATAACGTTTACCAAACTGGTAATAAATTTATTTCAAAGAATTGGGTTTCAAGTACTTGACCTAATCATTGCCAGTCATTTGGTAAATTAAGTTATTAGGGTAAACGAGGTTTTATGACTTATTTTCATATTAACAAGACATGATAGTTGTAAATGTATGTATTTTTATATTATGGATTCAGAATATTTTTTTTCACTGCCAATATAACCAGTTTTACTTACTATATATAGTCTTTAAAATATTTCTTTTCATCGCAACTTAAGGTAATCCGTTACGGATATCTTTCGTGAAATTAATTATTACTACATTTATTACTCGTATGTTGCTGTAAAATTTTATGCCATTTTAGGGCAACAACAACTTTAACCTACTTTTAACATGGTCAATACACCTCGTCTTCATAGTGTAGGGTAAGGTCAATTTCTTACGTATAGGTCCGCGTTGCTCCGAGGCCACACGAATAGCATGTAATGAGGGGTACACCCGGTTGACACTCCTTTGATTTTCATTACCCATCCTTCTAACTTTTCCTTTTCTCCCACCACCACTTACGCCATAGTAAGTGATAGAGCGGACATGAGCCCTCCATAGTCGACTTGACAATATGGTCAACGATATCCTAGGGGTCCTAGGACCACAATCTCGGTTTTTAAACCTAAAGGCTATTTTATTGTGCAAAAAACGTATCTTTAGCAGAGCAGTCCAGGAGAAAAGCGGGTGGATAATTGAATTAGATTCTTCTTGTACTTTTCTAAAATAAAAGAATGATAAGATAAAAAGATATGGGAATTTGACATTCATATAATTATAGTAATAATCATTTTTTTATGGTCTGGATATAGATCGGAAACTTAGAACATCGTGTCTACGGAGTTGTAGATCCAATTCATAAAAATATTTTATTTTATTAAAACTCTTCAATGAGTATGACTTAAATTCATAATAATTCAGACTTAATTTAACATATAAATCGTACCGTAATTTATATTTTATGTTTTCTTTCGATGTATTGTTACAATATTGATTATATAAATACTACAAATAAACACAAGTTCGATTTTCTTCTTATTTGTCTCAAAAATGTGTGTTGTTCTTTTATGGAGCAAATACACATTTTTAACAATCTCCCAGTAAAGGTTAAGATTTTATCGTTTAATAAAATTATTAAGGAATGTTTGTGTGCTAAAGGTTACTACAATACTTTCGAACATCAAGAACTTGATGCATTCTGAGCATGAAGCACTCGTTGCCAAGGTACTTTAAGATTTACTATAAATGTCAGAGGCAATTAAATGTCCGAGTGGGTAGTAGCTTTGACAATGATAAATTGTTTTGTGTAAAAATAACTTTCAATAAATAATTTGTTTTGATATTGACTTTGACTTTAACTTTATAGAACAAATTAAAGCTTATTCAAAAACTTCAAGACCACTTAATATCTGATCAGAAATTAATTTATTTGTTACATTAAGTAAAATTAACATAAATTTTACTTAATATTGGAATATTGAGTAAATACTTAATGGTCCTAGGGAATAAGAAAGTAACATAGCTACTTACGGTCTGTTAAGTATTTTATAAGTACCTTTTAACTACAACTGCACTAGACGTAGCTACCAATTTGTTGTCTGTTCTTTATCTTCTTAATAAGAGAAAAGTCAAAAATGACGGCAAAACTTACATTTAATTTACATTTTAAATAGGTCGTGCAATAACTAAAGTATATACTCTAAAGACAAATAGATACAAATAGGACATGGAGATCTGTCTTTATATCAGATACGACTTGCTTACCTTCTAAAACAGCGCATACTGTCACTTCCAAGATCTACAATGGTCTTGTGATTCCCCGGACGTTGCAAGAGTTCGTGGATGGCGGTAATCACTTATCAGCAGTGAACCTCATGCTTGGTTGCCCTCCTCTCCATTTTCTATTTTCAGGGGACAAACAAAACCAAGAGAAAGGCAATAAGATGTAAATATATAAATAGGCTGTATTTTTAGCAGCACGAATCATATCTTCTAGTTATATAGCCGGCTAAAGCTATTTATTTTTTATGTACTAGGGGACCTAGAGTTCTGATAATGATGATTATTGTGGGATCGGAGACAACAGTTTGCAATGTTTATAGTAAGGCATTTTTGCAACTATCTGCGTTAATTTATTCTAAAATTAATTGATTTTTTTTTCTTGAAAACATCTCGATTGAATTGAAGGAAGATATTTTTTTTGTAATTCGTGCCTATAAATATTTCTATATTATATAGTTGTTTTATTTATGCTGATAAAAAGTCGTCGTTCTTAATAGCAGCAGGTGTCACAATTGTCGAAAGAGAGCGGACAATTTCAAGCGAGCTTATTTTTCTATAGTACCTAGTACCTTGTACCTTGTACCTTGACCCTACTTCTGAAAACGAAAGGAGGCAGGGAATGTAAAAGAAATATAAACCAGTCACATCAGAGTTTATTATACCGCAACAACAATTATCTGCTAAACAACAAATTATACTTTATTACGGGCTTAAAGAAATCTTTAACGCAACATTCACTTACACAAACTACAAACATGAATTTCTTTGTTATCTTAGCTGTGGAGTCTAATCCAACTATTCAATTAAAAAACTTTTAATCTCTAGGTAGAATCACTATTATTTCATTAAATCTATATACTAATTCTTTCAAAAATTATATAAAACAGTAACCTGTTGTAAATATAGAGTGTAAGTCTTATAGATTTGTTGACCGCGCTCCAGGCTTATTACACCTGGTTTATCTTTGATTGTACTGCGACTCTAAACTTGTTCACAGTTTTTTATTCCTTGTCCTATAATTGCTGGCCCTCCATAACCCTTCAAAGCATTATTTGAAAAAATTCTATGATATTTTTTATAAAAAACCTCTTTAGCCTGTTTAATCCTACATTTGGATAACAACAAATGATCCATTTTACTCTTTCATGACAGAAATAGTGCCATCTTAAACAACATAAAGCCTTAACCCAGACGATTTTAAATATGAAACAATATATTGCTGACATTTAACATTTATATTTTGTGAATAAAACCTATTTTCACGTTTAAAACCAACCATAAGTACATATGAACACAAATATTCAAGACTAAATACAATATTATATGTTTTAAAAATGTTTAAAAGGATTCTGTTAATTACTGATTATTGTATTTAAACTTTCGTGATATTCGCGTGAATTAAAATGAGTACAGCCGGTTAAATATATATAATAATTAGTGATTATTATTGACGACAAAATTGTCATTCACGTCCACACCACTTATTATGATATCTGTATTGTTGATATTATAATAATTATATTAATCTAAAACGACATCAGAAATTCATATAGGAAAGGCTCATAGAAGTAATTAAAACCTCCAAAATTAATATATGAAAATAAACCGTAATTTATGGAAGGGTTCAAATAGTTATTAAATATAGAAGTTTTGACGAATAACAGATGTTGGGTCGTAGTTATCTATCTGCACGATCCTTGCGATCCGCCCCTTTATTAATTCAAGGGCGAATATTTCCCATATTCATTATTAACTTTTTAAAAAATATACTTTTGGAGTCTTACATATGAAATATAAATTTTATACCTATAAAGAAAAGGGGAAAACAAAGAAATCCGTTTTATTAACAAAAAATAGGCAAACAATGTTCGGAATTATATTTCGAAAGAAATACGTAAGCTAAAATTTGAAAAAATTTAATTAGAAATTTAAAATTGTTTATGATATTTGTTTCTGATTTTATGAATATGAATAATTTTAATAACTAGAAAATACAACCTAACTTGCAATAAGTCGTTTTGTCTTGTTAATTACAGTCATTGTGACATATTTTCAACGGAAACAATACTGAATTATAATGCAAAAGCATTGGTTGATTTGTTTTCAGCAGACAATGTCTGTAACGAGCTATTTGTTTTTTTTAAATTGTTTTGTACAAAACAGTTAAAACATTTTAAAAAAAGATGATTGATATCACTCTATAAGACAATCACTATGGCGTGTGGTAACATAAAAATAACTTCAAAGTATATTAACAAGGTAATGTTATTAAGTTTAAGAGAATGATTTACTCACTCTTACTAAATAAATTTGAAGTCACAAGCTAATATCTAAGGTGTATTTAATTTTTGTATAATCTTAACTATTAAAATTACTAGAAGACCTATGACGGTTTAATATATTTATGTATGTCATCACAAAATGTAGTGACATATAATATATTTTTATAAACAAAAAATAGTGCGGAATAGTGACATTTATCACATAAAACACTGTTTGGCCGCGACATAGAAAAAGCAATCAAATAAACGTTCTGTGGTGTAACTAAAAATATATATTCAAAGAATAAACCGAATCAAACACAATGATAACCTTCATTGTGTGTAGTTGTGTGTGTAAGTGAAGCTAGTTTTGAAAATCACAGTGAAATAACATGTTAACGAGTCACTCTATGTCGTTTCTTTGCGAATTGCTTATTTTTATATTTATATTGAGAAATTTCGTTTTGTGTTGTGGTTTTGACTAATAAATGCCGCATTACAAATCTAAGCTTATATTTTACAGAAGGAAGTTTTTTATTGTAACGAATAGGATCAATAAATACTGAACCGATTTAATAATTCATTAATCTGTCGAAAGCTACGAGCGAGTTATAGGCGAGTGATTTATGAGCGTTAATAATTTTTAAAATTGAATTGTTGAAAAAGCACAAACATTTTTTAGAACTAAATTACAATAACACTTAAAATGTACGAGATTTTTTATAAACTTCTTTGATAATGATGACTCATTGCACAGTTCACTAAAGTGGGGAGTGAAGTAAATAAGTTACTGACAACAGCTGTTGGCAGTAACTGAAGATTATCTTAGTCTAATGATATCAATGTTTACTTTTAATGCTAATAGTATTTTTTTTTCAAATAGTTCTTTAAATTTTTGCCAAAACAAAATGTAAATTCATGACAACAGAGCTAATAAATAGTAAAAATGTTTTTAACCTTTTTCCTCAGTTTTGTTAGTTTCACAAACAACATCATATTTATTTAGGTCGCTTAGTAGAGATCTACAAATTAATTCGATTATAACTTTTTATTTTCTTATCATCTTACTACTTGGCCCCTTTTACTGAGTCAACAATAATAAAAATTAACCAAAATATTGTTTGCTTTGGTTTACTAAGTAAAAATATTTGAAATTTTGTTGCTAAGTATTTTCATTAAAAATACTTTAATGTAGGTATTAATATATAAATTCAGTATATCATTATTTTCTTTATATGAAATTAGAAAAAAATATATAATGGTATTCAAATTATTAGCGCATAAAACGTCTTTAGCACCATCACTAGATATTATTTTAGCTTTAATAACAGTAAATTGGTTTGAAACTAGCCAATCTAGTTAAATCATAATGATGTATATGACTACTTTTGATGACGCAATATCGATAAAACAATAATACAGTCGATAGACACACAATGCAGCTACTGTATTTGCGGTTACCACCACTAGAGTTATATAGCAATGACAAAATGAATTCAACTAGTTTGCTTTGTTTGCATTTCTATGGTAATTTCTTAGATTCCTGTTTCACTAGTCCTAGAAAACCGTATCTGTTATGTAATGGTGGTGGATATTAACAACATGTAATATTCCCGGCTAATTCATATATGTGTACCAGTTACATTTTCACTTACATAGGCTAACTTTTAATAATTTAACAGTGAAACACAAAAGGTACGTATATATTGGTTAAGTACTACTTTTGTATTATTTCTAATTTATTTAGGTATATCTTGACGCTAAGACAATAAACTTTCTTACTTCCACCGTTCATAAGAAATAAATGTTTTTGAAACAAAAATCCTTCGTCGTAATCTCTCCAGTGACAGTTATATGCCAGTAATATCTTTATGTATGTCTTAAATGCGTTTTTATTTAATAAATGTTTATTTTAAAACTCAGTAATTACAATATATATATTTAAAGGTATATCACGACATAGTTGAGAACACTTATACTAATAAATAATATATTTGTTGCTATCACTTAGCAAAATTAGGATTAAAATACATTACCATTTTTATTATATTATTTAAATACAAAGTGCTATTACCATATATGCCATTAATGCCTCTACCCATATGTTTTAACATTTAAGTTGTACAATATTTTTATTTACACTCAGTAGTAAGTTCATAAATTAAGTTGAAATTTTAATTAAGTATTACGTTGAAATGAAAATAGGAATTAATTGATTAAAATGAATAAAACACTAGAGGGTCCGAGTTTTAATTATTATTTAAGTAGTTAATGAGCATAATGGGTCGTGTAATTCAGTTACTTCTGACCTAAAAATGTCTAGATGTTATCTCATTTTAAATATAATTTGATCCTTCTTTTGTGAAATTAACATTTAATAAGGTAAAATCAAAAATTGTTATCCCAATTCATTTTTGTTTGTTAAAAAGCCATCTTTAAATAATATAATCCACAATGAAGAGCGTCAAGATGAGAATTTCGTGTTTGTAATTCGTTTAAGAGAGTTTTGCGGTAAATGTTGCTTAAGATAAACTGACTTTTGCTTTATGGAAAATATTTAAGCGAAATATATTTTTTTTGCCGATATAATGAGTTTTGTTAGAGGCATTCTTCTTCAACCATTATTTAACATTTTCTAAATGTAGGAAGAAATTGTGCATAGTAAAAGGAAAACTTATTTACGAATTTCTTTCGATTAGGTACTCTTCGGCTTTATACAGCTTTGCTATATACTAATTTTTAGGGTCAAGTTTTATATGGATATAAATAGTATAGATATGGAAAATCAAAAAAATTTTCATGTATTATAAAGATTATTATTATTGGGTAGACCTCGAATAATTCGGTCTGCCCATTCATTTGTACCCGACATTCGAATTTTAGAAAAATTTCTTCACAGGAGGTCTTCTTATGACCCTCTGAGTCCGAAATGACCATTGGTCAAAAAGTCCTATCTACTGAGACACCCGGCGGTAGATAGTCTGCAGCTGAACTACGGGTCAGCTGCTAAGATCAGGGTACTACGGGTACCCCGGACCCCGGTACCTAAGCCCTCCGGCAGCGATGCATGCGCTTGCGCGTGTAAACTGCCGGGTTACCGGTTTTGGTGTTGGATTCGTAGTGGTAATGTGGTTAGCTGTAGAGATTCGGCGCTGTTCGTCTGGGTTCCCACAGTTGTCGGGGGCTCGCTGGTCTCGTGCGCAGCGAGAAGTAATTGACCTGCCTAAGGCGAAGGGCTGCTGCGGTCTTTTTCTTCGGGGCTTGGAACGGTCCATAAGCAAAGATCCCTTCGGGGGTCACTGCAGTTCGGGTAGCCTCCTGCTTTGAGGTTAGATGGATGAGCTAGCATCTATCCGGTCACCCGACTGTAGTATAGGGTAGGCTTGCGGCCCGATCGCCTGTCGGGAAGTGAGCGTGCCTTACAGCTCCGGCACCAGCTGGAAACTGGTAGTTAGCCTCTCTGACGTTCTAAGCAAGTTATTGCTAGTGTGAGAAATCACACGGGAAGTGAGCGTGCCGTACAGCTCCGGCACCAGCTAGGAAACTGGTAGTTGGCCTCTCTGACGATCTCAGCAAGTTATTGCTAGTGTGAGAATTCACATGGGAAGTGAGCGTGCCGTACAGCTCCGGAACCTTTCATGGAGAAAAGGTAGCAGGGTGGTCGCGATTGAACTTGTCTATGACCGATAGCCTTGCGAGCTTACTAGGCTTAATAGTGCCGTTGTCGGATGACTTCGGGGGTCAGATCTGCCGTAACAAGGATTCATGTGACCGGGGTAAAACCTGGATCACATGTATAGCGGCTCAACTTATATGCCCAACTGGGGTAGGTGGGGTTGAGCTGCTTTGTATATAAACAATAGGATTGAGGAAGGCAAAGGGACGATGGTCAAAAAGTTTATATATATATATATGCGTGCGTGCGTCCAGATTCGACTTTTGTCAGCACAGCAGAAATCCGGCCACAGGGAGCGCTAGGGCCTCACTTTTTCTGATTTCAGTTTTTCGACCATAACTTTTTCCCTATACAAAGAAGATCAATCGCGTTCATATCATATGATGTCTTTGATGAATACCTATAACTAATGTAGATAAACCGAAAACCTAACTTCAATAACTTAGGGGTGGGGGTAAAAAAAACCGAAAATTTTTCGAAAAAAAATCATAACTTTTTTCTGGTAAACATTCTTACATCACAAGTATTTTTAATAGAAGGGTTATTTTTTACTCTAAATTTAGGTACCAAAAGTTTTTCCGTAAAAGGTACCGTTTCCGAGAAAAAAAATAAAAACCACTTTTAGCTTGAAAATTTAAGGTAGGTGAGACCACGGCAACTTTTTTCTGGTAAATATTCCCTCCTCGCAAATATTTTTTATAGAAAGGTTATTTTTTACTCTAAATTTAAGTACCAAAAGTGTTTCCAAAAAAGATACCTTTTCCGAGAAAAAAAATAAATACCGCTTTTTGCTTGAAAATTTTTGATGTATACAACGGCATCATGTGTTATTCTTAGGTAGTGAGTTATATTTTAAACGAGTTACACACGAGGTCTACCCACGCGTGTCCCCCTGCGGGCACGGATTTTTTTATATTAATTGCTACCAAAATTAATAATATATGAGTATTTATCCAGAATTAGGCATAAGAAAGAATTATTTTCTATAACAGTCTAATGTCAGAAAACATTCTGCTTTATTTTTTCTATATTATTCTAATACAATGTAATTAATTAAATCAATATTTTGGAATATAAAAAAACCTTCAATCATCAATTAAAACAGTATCTATTATATTAAACATATTTAATTTATATTTCCAATGGATTTTTATTGTGTAGACTATAATTACATTGTCATGTATAACAAAATATCTGTACATGGACACTAAGTCTGCAGTTTGAGAAGAAACGGCGAGAGAAAGCATTGCGTCGTAGACTGTAGTAGTTCAATGTACACGAACGGGGTTTCAAATAATAACTAGCATTATAATATTTTTGCTAAAATCTAAAATTTGTTTCATATATGTACAAAACCTAACTATTACTTACAAAAAATCCATATTGTGATAAAATAAACAATGTTAGAAAGTAATAGTTTCTTGTAATAATGCTTACATATAATGTAGGTGCATCACATTGTTATTCTTATACATTCATCAAATTAATATTTTTATACTTTGAAACAATTTATAAAATTAATTAAATCAATATTATTTTGGATTTAAACTCATTAAGACTTGTTAAATTTAAATTTTATCTTATCAACGCAAATATTTAAGGGCTGATTACCTGAACCGACTTTTGTTTTTTAGATCACATTGTTAAGTTATCGCCTTACAAAACAACTTTTAAGTTTCTAATGGACTTTTCACACGTTTATTTGTTTACATTTAACTTACTTACAAAATGTTTTAAATGCTTTACAAGACCAACTTCAATCTTCAAATAATAAATATTTAAAAGAAAATATATTTCCAGTTGCATGAAAAAATACAAAACTATGAAAGGTAAATGTATCTTACTCGGGACAATCTTAAAAAATACGCCTTTTACTCTTTTATTGCTTCTGTGATTCCAAAAGTTGCCAATTTAAAAATTTCTATATACATATGATATGGTATTCTTTAATTTATTCCCTAAACTTAATATTTATTTAGGCAAGCATGTTATTAATTCTAGTGACTCCATGTGCATGAAATAAATAAAATTGTATTGCTGCATAAGGAAACAAATTAAACTGTAAAATTCCACAGTTTAATTTACTTTTATTTAATTTTGACATTAAATCTCTAGTTACTGGCCAAAATTTTATACTTTTTCATATCTGTATGAATAATATGTGAAATTTTTCAAAAAGAATCGTATCGTAGATACAGATTAAATTATTAATTATTTATACAAATTATTTAAAGAAGTAGGTTATTGAATCGCAATTTATAGATAATTTATTAATTCGATCGATTTAACGATTGATCGATCCGTTAATAGAGAGAAGAATTAATTTATCCTTTACTGTAAACGAAAATTAGTTTCCATTTGCGTTAACTTGCATTGTATCATTGCTTGATGCTCGGTGATCCGTGAAAAAAACGTTTTCCTTAATCGCTTTAACATACTTCAGGTGAAAAATTGCTGAATAATATTTTGTGAAATTCTATGCAGGCATTCTTAGACTATCTCAGAGGCTTGGACTCGTAAACATTGTATGTGTACTTTTAAAATAATAAATATCATCTCTATATACTGTATTATATATTATGTTCAGAAAGGAACTGTAATGTAGTTTATAACAACTTACAGAATTTTTTACAGAAAATTAGATTTTACAAGTAATATCCTGTAAGCGTAACTGGAACAAAATTTTAAAAATATAATGTTCCCGTAGACAATGATACCACGTCCTCCCAATTTACAGTTAAGGTGAGTAAAATATGAATACATTCTGACGCCTCCACGCGTTATCAAATTCATTTTTATCGTCGGCGTTGTGAGCTAAACAATTTCTTCCTAAATTTATTTGCTTTTCAAAAGGTGTGAAAATAAATAACGTGATGAAAGACAGTTTTTGAAATATCTAAATGTACTGAGTTTTATGTAAAATATTTTGTACCAACGACATCAAGTAGGGGGGCATATAATAGTATTTACATATTTATGTTTATTATTCAATAACTTTCTTGACTCTTAAGACTGCTTAAGGGTTTGAAATCTTTTAATTTTATAACACTGACATAAAGTGTAAGACGAATATTTGTTAATTTGTTACTTTATCTATTTAATCTTGGATTTATTAAATTTGAAACGGATGAAAATTAATCAATAAAAATTCAAATAAAATAGTTTCAAGTGAGTTTCTTAATCGGCTAAAACGTAATGTAACAGCGGGACAGAACTGTCTAAAATCTCACTTGTTAATTTATTATTAAAAAAGGGTACAATAATTTATGTTTAGTTCAATAAATATCGTTCAACTATAACGTTTATCATAATATTATTTTTCAAAGATATTTTAGTATTCAAGCGTTTCTGCGTTAAAGATTACGCTCTCAATTTTTTTTTGTATATTAACAAAATTTGAGAAATTCCAATGATGCAAATTTAACAATTGGTTAAAAATGTTATAAACGAAATATGCTCAATATTGCGAAGAGGTATATAGATAATTTCAAACATTATTTTCGGTTGTGGTATCTTTTTTTTAATTTTATTTTCTATTTATGTTTGTACCTACCAAATTGAGTCCACTCTGCCTGATGTTAATCAGAAATGGATGCCATCAATCTCATTCAAGCAAAACAGAATGACGAATGGTGGTCTCCACTCTATCGGCCTTATGAGATGCTTTTTCGTGCCCCGCTTAGAAGACCCAGGATCATTGTGGGAAGGAAAGACGTGGCGTGGAAGTGAATTCCACATTTTCATGGACCGACATAATTATGAACTGCTGAACCTTTTGGTTCGTGCTGATACCGAATCCATCGTGAAGGGATGGTACTTCTGTCTTGCACGTATTGTTTTGGATCGGAAAGGAGAGGATGGGATAAATTGAAAGAATTCGTTAGAGTACTCGCCGTGATGTAGGCGATAAAAAACTACCATAGTGGCTCTACGTAGTTGGAGAGGCTCCAGGATCTCCACGGCCTTTGGCCTTCTAATAATACGAAATGCTCGCCGCTGCAACCGCTCGAGAGTGTCAAGCAAGTACTGAGCTGAGCCTCAGTAGGCCTTTTCGTGGATTTCCCGGCTGAGGTCTACGCCCAAGATGTTGAGGCTATCCCGGAGTTCTAACTCCGTGCCCAGAAATGAAGGAAGAGAAAGGAATGGAGACTTTTTGGCGGGAAACGCGCATACCTGTGTTTTTTTATCATCGAACTCAACCAGATTCTCATGACCACATCGTGAAACAAGATTGAGGAGGTTTCCCCTCAATGCCAGTCTGCTTTACCGCAGGATGTCCGTAATATCTGCCGTGAATAGCAATTAATGTTGCCTAGGTTCAACATATCATTGATATGCAAATGAAATAAGGTGGATACTAGAACGGAGCCCTGAGGTACGCCCGCATTTACCTGCCGAAAACTGGAGGCCGATCCGTCGCAAAGGACTCGGATTTGATGCTCATGCAGGAAAGCGGCAACCCAATTGTACAAACGGGGTGGCAGACCGAAAGTAGGAAGCTTCGACAGAAGTGAACAATGCCAGACTCGATCGAAGGCTTTGGAAATATCAAGGCTAATAGCCAGAGATTCGCCATGCCGATCCATAGCCTCACCCCAGAGATGCTTGACATACGTAAGAAGAGCACCCGTGGATCGATTTGGTCTAAAGCCGTATTGACGATCATTTATTAGACAGTGATCAGTTGATAATTGTTTAATACTTCTTGGGAAATGGAATCTTCACTCTTTAATTGAAGATTATTGATATTGTGTCACTAAAACCACCTGTAAACAACATGGAAAATAATATTATAAAAGTTAACTCTGGGTTTACATAACCCAGATTTTACTGATTTTTAATAAAACATTATGATTATAATAATTGTATAAAATATGCGCTACAACCTATATTCTCTATTTTAAGCTTTTAGGTCAGATAAGCATTATACAGTTAGCACCCCTGGGATTTCATACCGTCTTATCAATGGTATCAGTAAATAAATCAGATAATTTATCGGAACATTTCTTTGTTCCCTGGCGTAGAGTTTACGAAGTACACAAAACGTACTAACAAGTTGACACCGGCTCCAAGCACCGTCTCTATTGTAATTAGAATATCTTTTTATCTATCTTCATGAAGAAGACCCAAATTATTAAAAAAATTAAAAAAGAGTTAGCACAATATCAAAAAGTCAAGTGTAAATTCTTCATGTTCATGATTATGTATGTATAAACGTAACCCAAAAAGGCGTTCCCATTTCATCAGTCAGATGTAAACATTAATATATATTTGTCTTGGAAAATATCACATGTGACAATAGTATAAAGAGAAGGGTGTACTGAAGAAACAAGACGTAGTTACATGTCATTGGTCATCCCGTTCCTTGACTCTATCTACAGTAATAAACAGTTTGAATAATTATTTATTATATTAAAATGAGAATAAGAGATTTTACATTTAAATATAATTTGAATAAATTACACTTAAATGTTTAGTCAAAGTGGTTGTTTTTTAGGGTTCTTGACTTTTGAAACTTCCCTATTTCGAAACGTGGAATAATTACCTTAAAAGCTTCTCATAATTCGTGTAATTTGTCTAATAAATTTAATTTTCAGACTTAACGAGCTAACCACACAAGGTAAGTACTAATAATATTTACCGCGCTGGGTCAATTAACTCCTTAATTCAATTGCGGAGGCAATTAGATGCTAAAAGTCTATATTATTGCCTCGTTATACAAATAAATAAAATCATTAAATAGTAGATGAGATAATTTACTGATACATGTATAACATCCAGATAGTATTTTGGTTTTGAGTTTCAAGTTAAGATAATTGTTACCATTTTTATATTTCAATTAATACTTATCGAATCAATAAAGTTAATTTCATTTAATATTGTTTACTGTTTGAAACTCTAATAAAGAAGTAATGTACATACTAATCAATATATATATATATATATATATATATATATATATATATATATATATATATATATATATATATATATATATATATATATATATATATACCGCTTTTATATATAAGCGTTTTACCACTCACTGACTCATCACGAAATCTCCGAAACTATCTGTCCGATTAACTTAAAATTTCACATAGTTACTTCTTTTGTGACGTAGACGTCCACTAAAAACGGATTTTATGGAATTCCTATCCCAACGGATATTATCTTTTTACATTTTGCCAAGTTTTAAACCTATAGGAGCTATACACTTAACGCGGTTACCATAGCAACGGTTACGATGACCACGGATGCTATGAACGGTTACCATAGCCACTTAAGTTCACATCCAAATTAAAAGTGTGCCCAGCGAAGTGGGAGAGAATCAGCTAGTAGTTGTATGTATGCAGTAATAATTTTACGTATGGTTTAACCATAACTGTATTCTATGTATGTATGTATGTAGTAATCTTATTATGTGTGTATTAGTATGTATATACTTTACTTTATTTTCACGTATGTTAACTTTTTGAACAATAAGTCAGTATAAAACTTAATCAGTTTTTCTTGTATTAAATTGTACTAACTATATTACGTATGTAGTAATCATTGTACATATGTAGTGACCGTCGTATGTAAGAAGTAACCATTCTATGTGTATTATTATTATTATCCTTGGTAATCATTAAATTTATATATTCGTATGCTAAATTTTTGTGAACATGAAAGCTGGTAAATTGTTATCATAAAAAAAATATCATGATTTCCTATGGCTTCACATTTATTTTTTCAAGTCCTTACAAGACTAAGAGAAAATTAATCGAGAAATCTTGCTTCAATAAACGAATTATTTATTTTATTATTTTTTAATTTGACCACTAAACCAGTAAACTGTTGTTAAATATTTGTAATATAATATTGTAATTAATCTTCTGCAACACAATGAAAAATACAATGATGAAAAATTATTTACTTACGTTGTGTCTTAACAAAAAAAAGATAAGAAAAAAGTCTGCCACTTGTTAAAAGCCGCACAATTACAGTGTTATGAACCAGCTTTTAATTAACTTATTATAATTATTTTAATTTAATACAAATGCTGTATTAGTCAGTGTCAATGTTAAATTTATAAACAGAGATTTATTTGTTGTCTTTATGCATTCTAAGCATTGTATGTATAAAGATAGGTTAAACCTTAAATGCATATCACACAGGTTTACTTATCTTTCTCAAAGATTGATTTTACTTTAGTAAATTGTAAACAAAAAACTTGTTAGGAAGTATAATGCTCTGGGCTCCGTACTTAAGGGGTCTAAGTAGAAACAAGCACTATCCGCCCGAAGCTTTATAATACTATAATAGATAATAGCAGGAAGTCCAAATACGTTGCAAACAGTATTATGTTTAAGGTATCGAACAGTAGAATAAGTTTTATATTTTAGTTTTCCCTTTACGACCCTTGAATATCTTCTAAAGAAGATTGTTTTTGTCAATACAAATGAAATTAAAGGCACTCAGAACGGTTATCGAAAACTAACAATTATTACAGAGTAAGCTAATAAAGACTTAAATGTTATGTAACTGAAAAATATTAAGCACGTAAACAAATTTTATGAACAAATTGAACACTGCAGTCGACGTGTTAATAATAGGAACGAAAATTCGACGCGAAAATACAAAAATATTTGTATTTGTGATCTGTACTTTCTTAGTTTATTTATTTAATTTTTCTTATTTAAATATTGGTAAAAAAGATCTTGGTTACGAAATAAGGATAAAATATTATATATTATATAATAGCAACATTGTAGTTAATATTTAATATTAGATTATTATACTATTCTTTTTAAAACACGGATTGAGTAAGTTATTATATTATTAAGTTATATTTAAGAAATTACGATTATATCAGAATACCGCTCAAACTAATATATATACTCTAAAGATGTAAAAATTTTATATGATAAAAAGGTCCAAGATTAAGTACACTTTTACCAAGACTTTAAAATGTTTTTTGATTACAAAGAAAATGTAAAGTTGTTTTTGCCTTTTATTTCATCAAACTCTTTGATATCAGTAGAATAAGTGCCGTCACATCAAAGAACCAAGGTTATCTGATTTAGAATATTAGAAAAAAATACTTTGAATAGACATTAAAATCATTTAAGATGATATATATATATATAGTAATAAACTAATAATAAAGTATTTAGAGTATGACTTTTTATTTGCAATCTCACTTAGCTATTAAAATATATTTGTAGTTTTAATATTTTTGTCTTTAATAGAAATTTAGTAAAATTAAACAAATTTATTTATATAAACAAATATTTATACCGTAAAGGTAGTAAAGTACTGTTGTCGCAATTAGTGCATAAAACAGTATTTCTATTTTAACATGGAAAAATGGGAAAGCAATCACGTAAACGTTCTGTAGTGTAAGTGAAAATCTATTTTCAAGGATAAAACAAGTCTCTGTAACGTGAAACACAACAATAAATGTCATTATTGTGTTTATTTGTGAGTGTGGGCGAAGCTAGTTTTGACACCACAGTGACACGAGTTCTTTCCATTTTGAACTTTTTAATTAATTTTCACATTCAAGTAACTTTATATTGTGCCGTTGCAAATTTCTTTTTGGTCGTTTTTTATGAAAAGCCCCAAAATTTCTTTAGCAATGCAATCAAGTCTTACGAGACCTGGGAGATAGTAGCAACCTATCGAATAAGATACGAGTACATATGTACATAAGGTACAATATATATATATATATATATATATATATATATATATATATTAAAAATTAAAACATATTTTGTAAAATCTTACTTTATCTTGTCAATAACAACTACTATTATTTACTACTAATGATAGTTACGAGTACAAACAGAAACTACTTATAAACTTCGCAACGTTTTTGGTTTTTGAAAAAGGTTTTTCTGTAAATTGTTAGTACAATTAATTTAATTTTAGAGGACTTTGGGCCTTCGCTGATGGTAGCTTCTTTCGAAATACTGTAAAGCATGCATGTTGCATGTATGTGAATACTAAAACAGGTAAAAGTTCGTGTCCTTTTATACAGTCCAATTAGTGACTGCATATAGACGAGCTTACTAAATTAATATTGTTAAACTTAATGAGCATGAGCTTACTGAATTAATATTGTTAAACTTAATGCAATTACTAATCCACATTAGCGTCTAAATTCCCAGTCTCACAATTATCCATAATATATGTTTGGCAGTTATGTCAGGTCTAATAATTAATATCTTATAAAATAAAATATCTATGTAAAAGTATTTTTTACTTTCTCCGTAATAGTTCATTGACGACAGCTGGGTCATGTAGATATAAACAATATTTATTCATTCAATTATGATATAAATCGTATATTTTCATTAAATATTCAATAAATAAAATGACAACGGGGTAAAAACGTTAGCTTTTCAAATAAGTTTCGTTTGAAATATTCGATGAATGAATCGTCATTTGAAATTTGCTGCCAACAATTATAATTTCACTAATAATAGCTTTGTAGTATAAATTAGATTTAGATTTCTAATTATTCAATTTAAAAAAAAGATTCAGGTTTGGTTGATAGTTTCACAAACAGCGAAACAAAGATCGGGATTAAAGTATAACTATAAGTTCAATTTATAATGATATGCGCTTTTTAATATGCAGTAACAATTTGTACAGTGCTAACTAGTATCACTGGGATAGTATTCAGAAGAAAAGGAAAGAAACCTACCACTACTATTTGAAACTGGCATAAAACATACATAACAAAATTCAAGAAACAAATTATGTTTTAAAATAAATATAATACAATATATAATAATAATATGATAATTAAATAAAATAGACAAGAATATAAATGTTTATACCCAAAACCTGGATCAGATCAAATTAAATCTAAGGAATATATAACAATAATTGCTTGAATTATTAATTAATTTCATACATAATTCCAATATCAATATGACTCAAATATAATTGCTTATTTTATATTTTATTGTACTGAGTCATTTACAACAATTCATATCTTCATAATCATAGGATAACTTCATTTGACATATTACTTATTACCTTATTTTTACCTTGGATTGAAGTATTAACGATGTAAGTAGTATTCAACATTTTGAGAGGTAACAAACACATCACCGTTGTAAAAACAATTAATATGCATAATTAGAGTTGTCATTTTAGCTTATAATATTTCTACCGTGTTACGTACGTAAATATAATATAAACGTTAGAGTTTATAAACCTTGCAGTAACTAAAAGGTAATTCTAAACCGGCTAATGCAGACCGGCTGACTAACTGTCGCAAATTTGGTTGCATTCTAATGAAAGGTTAAATGTTCATTTATTTATCATATTAAACTATAATAATATACAAAACTACACTAAGAATGATTAAAAGCAACTAATTGACTGATTGAGTGAACTGACTACAGCTAGAGACGCAATAACATAAAGTGATTGTCATTTAAGGGTAATAGGATTACTCACACAACCCACTGCCTACAAGAAAATATAATTAAATAGAGCCAGATGCTACGTCACGGAGAGTCCACGCACCATTACTTCCATTTGTCTTCAGAATGAACATTTAATGATTGTAAGTTTTTGTTTTGTGTTTTATCATTTATTTTACAATATGAAATAAATACAAACTCTAGAAGTTGTACATTCATTTGTGACTTTTTATACAATGAATTCGTTTCAAATGAATTCATTCTCTCCGTCTAATGATTTGTTTGAAAAATATTTAATATTAGCTTTGTGTCATATCTCTGTGGACTTGAATGACACGTGACTCTTTGTATAAGAAAAATTAAAAATAAACTTATAAAGTAAGAAATAACTTCTCATTGAGATTTTTTATTATAAAAATTATAATACTTTTTTTTTTACACAAGTAGTGTATGTATAGTATTTTTAACACATGTAAAAAAAATATTTTACTTTTTACAACTTTTCCCATTTATAATTTCATAAACATGATAAAAGTAAAATAATATTCTGAACATCAATTTAAAACTATTATTCAAATACAAAGCAAATCCTAGCAAAATGTAAGATTATCGTACAAGAGAATTACCTACAAATTTATCAATAATTTAAGGAATGTATTACAGTCTGAAGCTGTAATTATATAGAGAACATAACATTAATATTTTTAAAGTATCGATGAGTCTTACGTGTATGTGCGTGTCTCCGTAACATTTTGTTATCAGGGGCTGCGTGTCTTTTTGTCTTTCGACGTAGACACCTAGAAGATAAACATCCTGTTTGAAAAGGATATAATATAACCATTACTACTCAATACTAAAAATATAAAACTAATATCTGAGTACAAATATTTATTTGACAAAATACGACCATTTCTTTTATCCAGCGTATTTTTTAGTTTGGTCTGTATCGATCAAATGTTAATAAAAATAAATCTAAATTACGTCATCAAATAATAACAGTTATTGTTGTGACACAATTGGATTTGGACCGTATGTATTATATTGAACGTAATATATTACACGAGAACATAATATTATTGAACGTAGAGTTGTTAATTTTTATATTTCTCTCTTTAACCCTGTTATAAAAATTCTTAATAATTTTATCAAATTTAAGCTATAAATAATTGTATAAGGGACAAGCAGGAAATATTCTGAGAAGAAATAAAGCGATGTCAGATATATTTGACAAAAAACTGGCAATAATATTAGTTATAATACAGAAAAAGAATGTTGGGTGACGGATCCTATGTGGATACTTTAAAATATGAGTTTTAGAGTATGACAAATAGTTTTTTTTGTTGATCAAATGTCTATTAATTATCCTTACCTTATACCACAATTGGGAAGCCAGATACATTATTTTTAATAACAACCTCTGATATTGCTTAGAACATTTTAATTTGATTTATTAATTCAAATTTATCCATAGATTTATTATTATTAATAATGGCTCTCGATAAAAGTTACAATATTTGCTTTCTATTGTATTTAGGATTTCTCCATTAAAAACAAAATAATTTATGTGTAAATTCATTTGGTATAAACGTTTCTTAAAGAGTATATTTATAATAATTACAGTAAAACAATTTGTTTTATTTATCTTTGAGTCTGGTGGAGCAACCGTATAGTATTATTGATGATAAACGTTTTCCGACTGGATATATATTATATTAAAATCAAATTTTCGAGATATTTGTTTTTTTGCGTAAAATATTGACGCTGCTGGTGAAGAGCTTCGCTTACGCTCGCTCAATAATAGAGATGAGGCACTTAAAAACTTCCATTTACTTTTCAATATTTAAAAATATATGTTTAAAATGATTTCTTGGGAATAAAAATTTAATAACTTAATATAGTAATATACTGCTATATTAAGTAACAATAACTCCTATATTATGTTAATTACATTCACAACTCTAAAACGAGCTACGAGAATCATTCGTCTCATAATCAATTGCTAAAAACTATTGCTTAAATTATTTTCGGCAGAATATCTAGTGATCGGTTATGGAGCAATTTTCTAAAATATATATATATTTTTTGTTGTTTTTGGAAAAATATTTTTTGTAACTGAAAATTGTACGTCATTTACCTTTCAAGTTTAAAAAATATATATTTAAAATGATCTAAAAAATACAGTGTAGTTGAGTTTAATTATTAGTGTTTGTGCCAAAAAAAAAAAAATAATAACAATGATAAACTATCGGACACAGAATAATAAAAAAAGCAATCCTCATTTTTATCGAAATAACTGGATGTCTTCAACCTTATTATATAATATATTTCCCTCGTCGTATTGCATTAATAAAAATAAGCAACAGTATAAATAAGATTTCACTTTTGATGTTTTATAAAATGAGCAAACAGGATACAACTGTAACAGCAATATTTACTTTTTCCTTAATTAGTATTTGATTAGAAATTAATAATATTAGGTCAATAAAGTTATATAGTTTTATTACTTAAAAATCTTACAGATACTTCGCTCTTCAGGCTGTGTCCCAACTTTAACAATATAAACCTCAATTTGATTCGATTTAAACGCTGCCAGTTTCCAGGATGCACTCTCTCCGTCTAATATGATTTATCAGTATTTTGTTTTGCAGTTTTCAAATAAAAAAACTTATTTTCTTTTACATTTTTATAAGTGTGTAAACGGTATGATTTTTACAATATTAATAAATTTTTAGAAGATGATGCAAATAAACGACATTACTCTCAAAAGGTGAAACTAATTATCTTTAAATTTAAAATCTCATAGCAGTTGTTATTTCTTTATCGTCGATATGCAATCTTCTGTCAAAAGTATATTCAATATTTTCTTTATATGCCTAGTTGAAGTATAAATAAAAAATAGAATCGGTCGCTCTGTATGTCAGAAGTGAAAATTCTTATTTTACAAAGTTGTAAATATTATTTTCTTTATAAAATATTTTTTATTCTCAAAATTATTTTAATAAAAGAAATGATATTATAGGCTAACATTAAACAAAATTAGTATTAATATATGATGTATAGATTTATTTATTTGTAGCTTAGATTAAGTTCTAGGTTTACAATATAATATTATAGAATACTTAGTGCATCAAAGAAATAGACCTAAATAATTCACGATTAGTTTACGACTAACGTATATAGACAAAATAATATATAGATTTTTTTCACTTTTATCTTTAGTAGTATGAAAATCTGTTTAAAATATATTAAAAAATATTATCTATATCTTTATATTATTGTATAATATTTGTAAATATACAATCTTTTTATTCAAATTAATGTATTGAAATAACGCACGCGCTGAGGTGAGTGTTCATCTTGATTTATACAGACTTAAGATTTAAATTATATTCATGAGAATCTTGGAGGCGAAATAATTAATGAAAGTTTTTGTCATAACTATTTTCATGAAAATCATAACCTTCTAAATAACACCACTACAAAACGCTGTCTTGTTATATTAAAACATTTTTAATGCTAAGTTCTGATTGTTTTTACCTATATATTTTTTTACTTCGTTGAGGAGTATAAGCAATAGTCTAGTTTATTTGACTCTTTCGCATGATTTTAATTTCTAGGTTTATAGATATTTTTATCCGTAGTCGTTGCTTTCTTTCCAAGAAGTTCTTTTAACAATTTTAGCTGTTAATTATATATATACTCTCGTATAACATTAAAGGAAATTGAATTGACCGGTTTTCTTATTGCAATGAAGCTCGTTTGTAAAAATAATAACTAATTACGTTACATATTTGAATAGACTTTATTTCAAAAATCTTTTTTTAATGACACGAAAAATTCATTTATAAGTATAGGCATATTTATATTTATATATTATTATTAAGATTGTAAAATGTAGTGATTTTCCTGCAGTGTTTCAGTGAAAGGAAATATTTTAGTAAAAAACAAGATAGTATTCTTCTTGGAATAAAAACTGTCCAACTGAACTCCCAGGTCTTTCATCTCGTCCATTCTTTGTAATTTTACACCATTTAGATGCATTGGTTTCTGTGGATCATTTTTTTATAAATTTGTGTTGAAAAGAAGTCAATATTGGTCTCACTCAAACACTGGAAACTATTTGTCATATATAACTTTATCAAAAAGCTTAGGAATGATAGATAATTTAGAAATACATCGACAGTTGAGAATATTGTGTTTGTCACCACTTTTATAAATTGGGACTACGATTGAGCGTTTCCAAAAATTTAGGTGAATAACCAAAATTTAGATATTTAAATATGATTGTTATTACAGTAGCTAAATACTTACTACATCTTTTTAAAAACCATCCGGCTTAAAAATTATGACGAATATATATATTAGAAGTTCATATAAGACTTGATATAAAAAGCGTTTTGTATCCATTTGAACATATATCCAATGGTTCAGAGTTAATACGTTTTATTACCATTGGTTTGTTTTTCAACTGTTGTATTAAAATAAGAAAAAATAAGGCTAGATTATACCACTTGTTGTTTGGAACGATGCTTTGTGTTTGATGATGAGGATACAGAGGAATACAGGAAGTGTAAAAAAGATATATAAACATATTTAATAACGCTGAAATAAAATTTATAAATGAATAATGTGCTTTTGTAAATTGAAATGATGAAAGATGACTTTTCAACGGTTCGTCCGTAGTATTGTAAATAATAACGTTAATAATATTTTAGTAGAAATCAAATAATATTGTAAATTTTAACTTTTGAGCATTTAATTTATATTTTATATGTTGTGTCGTCCACGTCGTTTAACAGTATTGTAATTTAACTGATTGTTGAGAATAGTATGTGATAAAAAATGTACTTCTTAAATAAATATTTGATTAGATACAATTTTATTATCTTTTAAGCAGGTTGCTTGTAACTCGTAACTTTGTTGATTAAATTCAACATACTAATCCACTGGCCGTTGTGGTTGCCAGTAGGTATAGTTAATCCATATTTTCAAATTTTGCATCACTTTCCTATAATTTAAACACAGATAAAATTATAAGGTAGAAAGCCGTTTTCCGCCACTTTTCATGGGTTTTTCTGTCTGAAAATGGGTGAATCCAAGGAAGAGATTCGGTACATTTTTAAATTTTACTTTAGAAATCTGCTATAATTATGTTTTTAATGCAGTATCAATAGGAGTAGCACAAAAGTAGTTTAAGTCAGGCAATTTAGATGTCGAAGATGCATCTCATTCTGGGCGCCCAATTACTGATCAACTTGATGACACTCAAGATTGACATGTCAATTTTTACGACCTGAGAATTTACATTAAAACAAAAAAGCTCAATATCTGGGTGCCACGTAAACTTACTGAAAAAAACCTAATGAACCGAGTACTCATTTGCGATTCTCTCTTAAGATTTAATGTTATTGAATCATTTTGTATGTAATGCTGTACAGACTATCGCGAAATTCGCGTTGACTATTAATATACGCAATAAGATTTTCTTCTGTTTTAAATTTCATTAATTGATCTACTTGAATATTGGAAAGAGGAAACTTTTGTATTGAATTACTATTATTGAATGCAAATAATTATTTTAAAAATTCTCTTGTTGAATGAAGTTAAACGATTTTTAATTTAGTGTTTTACAATATTTTAAATATTATAGAAATAGATATTTTCATTAAAAATAGGTAAGATAACACACGAGTGTCTATACATTTAAATATAGCATGCAAAATATATCTCCACGATCCTTAACATCAAAATGTCATTTCTAGTTTTAGTTGATGTGTTTAATAATTTAAGTTCTAAATAAAAAATGTATTTAATAATAAATAAAATCAAGTATCATCTGCGTATTTTACTGTTACCATTATAATCAGTTATTAATATAGCTTCTCAAACCACATAAGATAATCCGTCATAATTGAAAATTGTTTTTGCTGTAATAACAATAATAATAAGTCGGTTTCAAATTTACCAATCTAATTATATCATTAATGATCCATTGAATACTCCTCGATTACGCAATATAAAACAATAATACAGTCGATAGACAAACAATATAATTGTATTTGCGGTTACTACCACTAAAGTTATTTAGCAATGGTAAACTAAATTTATCTAATTTATTCTATTCGATTTTCTATGGTAATTTATTAGCTTCCTGCTTCACAAATCTTAGAAAATCGTAAACTGTTATGTAATGGTCTTGGATTATTTACGATTAATATGTGTCCTACAATAAAGTATATGTAAAAAATATTTTTACTTATATAGGGGATTTTTTGTCTATATGAGTTAGAAATATTTTTACTTACATAGACAAAAATTACGCATATTACAACAAAAAAATGACAACAATTTACAAAATAATATTGTTATTAATTTATTTAAAATAACATCTCTTATTTACTCCAATAATAGCTGGAGCTGATAAATTAACGAATCTTCTGCCTCTTCAACTTATCGTAAGTGCGATTGTTACAAAGCAAAATAATTACTCAGGCTCCTATTAACATTTGCCACGTATTGATTTTGTTATTTGTTTTAATTTCCATTAAACAAATGAATATATATTTATGTTTTAGGGAAATGTTTAGTGTCGTACACTTGTGTGAGAAAAACACGTTTTATAAGATTATACATACACAAAACTAAGTTTTTATGTTGTTAGCATTTACATCTTTGTGAGATTTCAATTCTTAACCTTATTTATAAGTAGCTAGTTGTAGCCAGCCATATCACATATATATTTATATCAAATGGTAAAGTTATTACATAAAATAAATATCTGAAACAAACAATTTATTTTTTCTACTCTTCAGTTCCAGAATACAAGAAATCCATTATAAATTAGTATAATTCATATTTTCTATGTTCTATTGAAAAATAAATTGGAATCAATTAAAACACATCTTCATTATTGTTTAGATATAAAATCAAGTTGCGGTTTTAATAATTGATTCACCTGTTCAATATGTAACAAGATTATTCTCAAAATTGTACAAAAACAATTATAAGATTCAGATGTTCTAATCATGACGAGCAATGTTATTCCTACTTGTCACCTTTTCTCCTATATTACTATCACGATATTATTATTACATAACTTACATTATATTCATTGAAGTATTAATTCTTTGACAACAAATTCCGACGTTTGACAAGTCTCAAAGGAAAAGTTGAAAATGCACTAAAAGTACTTCGTTAAATTCTTGAATATGAATGTTGATAAACTTTCCAGACATCGAAAATATAAGTTCAATTACTTCATATATACAAACAGTCTGTTTGTAAAAGTTTCTGCCGTGGCCATGTTACTTTACGTAATTCAAAGATTATTGTTTGTTTGTTTCACTGTTAACAAAGTAAAAAATAATATAAGAAAACTTCTAAATAAAAGAAGTTAGTTTGTGATACAGTGTCAAAGTTAAACATTTATTTAGAAATTAGCTATAAAGATGCTTAAGTTATTCAGTTTTCAAATAAATATTAAATTAATGTGCAATTTCTGCAATAACATTCCGTCGCTGTGCATTCAATCCAATGTGTCATTCAGTTGCCCATTACTCTATAGAGCGTAAATTCTAAATGTTCATAATTATGTAGGCAAGTAACACAAGAGAGGGGTTCCCGTGTCACAGTCAAATATAAACATTTAATATATTCTAGCATGCGAGAGAAAATATTACATGAGACAAAAATTACGTAGAAGTTTCATTTCTATGGTCATTTAAATATTTAGTCACACATTCTAACTTTTACAATGTTTGTCGATCACCTTGTCTGAAGACATTAGATTAATTAATAATCTCTGACAGATAATTCAAAAAACATTTGTCTGTAGGCTGCCATTTCATATTATTTAAAAAATTAATGTTGCCATTACTTTATGTTCCTCGAAATCTTAAAGAAAATATGATATTTTATAATATAGGTTCAGTGGTTTTCAAAAGTCTAAAATTATATATATAATATAAATTGCACATTCGCTGCTGAATATTGCTTAAATGTAGCTGTCATTCGCTTTCAATATTTAGATCCTGTCTACGTTATCTTATTGATACCTTATTGTTAATAAGAAATATTGTTACTAAATGGGCGGGTACTGAAAATAAACATATATTATTGTTATTCTTATAAGGCATTGGTCCTTATGTCCTTATCATTCATGTGTATTATTGCAGGGCTGGTTAAATATTATGGATACACTATAACTCGTATTGCGGGCACTTGCTGTGTAGTTTAAAAATTCATTTGAGGATCGTAAGTAATTTGAATTCTCACTATAAATTTGAAGGTGTTTGTTCTTTAGTTCTTTAGTTTTCATAACTTTTTTATTAACAAAATGTTACTGGTGTTGGGAGAGATTGAAGAAAGCAGACAATAGCAAAAGACCATCCTCTTCGTATGATCTATGATCTAAGATAATGCACCCTGCTTCATGATTGGTCCCAAGCACTATTAAATTTTTTTTTTAATACATTCCAAATGACTCTGCCAGATCAAAGTAACATACTAAGATGGGGCAAAGCCACCAAAATATTTTGCAACATCTGTATTTGTGTTTGTTTGTGTTTCGTCATCTAGACCGAACTTATTCATGTACTCAAAATAACTTAGGCACCTTATACATGTGGAGCTTACTGTACCCTGGGAAATAAACATATCCAAAGATCATACATTTAAGCCTAACAAGTATTACGAATTATGTAACGAACTGATCAGGAATAAATTTGTAGTTAATTTGTACGCTGTAGAAGTGTAGTAGGAGCGAGAGGTATAACAGTAAAATCTGTCTACAACTAACTAAAAGATCTCAGCCATTCTAGAACTATCATCAGTTCATTTCTAGAACGTATTAAAAAGGCGGCTTTAGTGAAGGGCCCCTTTAAACATACACCTGGATTGCAAGTCCGAGGCATTGTTCGCACTCCTTTCCTTACAATGCGAGGCCCGGCACCCGCACAGTCAATCTCAAAAAAGGCTTAATCAGCCTTCCCTCTAAAACGCCCTAAAAATGCCTTCCCACACACCTGACACACGTATGGCTTCTCACCACTGTGACTTTGGAAGCGTCTGTCAAACGCTCCTTTACATTTGAAGGCCTTGTCGCAAACAAAATTCTTCTCTATGTCTGTGTGTGTGTGATAAGTCTTATCCGCATGAATTAGTCATTACGTTTTTTTTATAGTAATAAAATCATTACATACTGATTTGCGCCCGTATATATGTTGTATGTTTAACAGTTATTTCATCCAATAAAAAATGTGTCTGTTTCTTTTAAACATTATGTGTTACGAACACATATAATTCTGAACACACACATGTATAATGTGTACTGTAATAAATAACCATGAAATCCCTAAGTACTAAAACAATAAAAGTATTTACCCATACTTGTGTAAATATTATAATGCCGTTATTATTTAGTATAATATGCCCTAAGATTATAAATTTGTTATTTATTTTATATTATTATTATTTATATTTTTGTGAAGATTAAAGCCGGCAAATTGTAATAATTTTCATCAAGATTTTCTGTGGCTGCCCATGCAGAAAAAATTATTTATTTTAAGTCCTTTTTAGACTTATGGTAAAGAAAAGTGGTACTTAAACGAATCATACTCAAACATTTATTTTTATTTCGTATTTTCAGTACAAAATAAATCAGTAATCCGTTTTACAATGTTATTATATATTTTTGTTAAATACAACTCACAATGATAAAAGAATGTCTCATTATTTTTTGACTTGACAAAAACATTTATCTAATGCGACAAGTGGATACAAAATGTTCCTCTTGCTGAAAGTCGTATAATTATGCGATTTATTCCTATGAACCGGAGCAATTTTTTTATTAGCTTTAAAATATTATATATTTCTTTTATATAGATATTACATTGTTCAGTAGTACTATTGAATTTAATGAAAGAGACCGGTGCAACATTTTAATGATCATTTGTTTTCTATAAACTTCAGCTCGTTAGCACTCAAAGCTTTGCATACTCATTAAAATAATGATTTCACTCATGAAACTACTAAATGATAGATTAATAGTTAGTCCCCTAAATAGATTCTTATAAAAATAGTTAAACATTTTAATATTTTTAAAGTGTCTATAAATAAATCAAAGTTTTTGGTAGATTTTATGGTATTTAGAATAAGATATTTTCAATGACATCTCTTCATTTTTATTACCTATTATGTGACTAAATCCAATCTAAGTCAAGTACAAATATAAAATTTATAAAAAACCTGAACACTTAAATCAAGGAATCGTTCCGGAGAAGTACTCGTAATACAAAACAAAGAATTTAATTATAATTCAATAAAGGGAGTATTTTGATCCTTAGAAATAAAAACCTTCATTTACTTTCTAAAAAAATGTTTTTTCTCCTCTTCTGGAATGGTTTTTTTTCGATTTTGTCTTTCTTTTTATTTTGTGTTTTTTTGTTTTTTTTTTATAATGCATATTAACATATATACATATTATATGAACATTATCTTTACACAGATATGGATTTGTAAAATATATATAGAAAACAGTGGTTTAATGGTTTGAGTGTGATTTTATAAGTAAGATCTATGTAAATGTAGGAAGAAATAAAATAATATTGTACATATTAAGTTTGTTTCGGAGGATGTTAAAGACACATACTTAAAAATAATTAATTTTAAAATTAATTCTGAACAACGCCGATTCCAGGTCGCGACACTAATGTGTAAAATTAATTGTAATTACATCGTTTTACTTCAACAGCAACAGTATTGCACGAGGAAATACCGAAAACTTGACTCATTCTAATGAGCGGTAAAATGATCAAAAACGTTACAGCGTAACATATTTTGAATACAGTATTCTATTAAAATTATAAGTGTTGAGTTATCTGTGTTGTTTAGATTATTTGCAAATCTATACTATAAATTTCTGAAGTAATCTTAATTTAGTTCACAATTGTATGCACAATTGATGAATCCCTTAATATATTTTTAAGGAAATAATATTCTCCACAAAAGTACATTCTCCACGAAATACTCGACTGTTTGCTGCATCACAGCGTAATTAGTAGTAGTAGGTTGCCACCAGATTCCAGGACAAATTATATAAAATTATACATATTATTGTTTAGAGATTATTTTTTTAAAATGAAATGGATAAATCCAAAATAAACTAGAAAGTTAATTATACCTTTTCTGGGAACATATTTTGATAAGCAAAAATAATATGTAATGTTAGAGTTTTAGAGATAGGTTTAGAGATAAATTATTTTTAAGTTAGTAGGTTAACCTAAATGTATTAATATTGTAGTGGTTCCTATTTTGTTACTCTCAGATTAAGATAATTATATAAGACTACAAATAATTTTTAATAAACTTATTCCTGTTTAATGTTTCCATATACAATCTGTCACCCGACATCCGTTTCCTGTTTCAAACTAGGTAAATGTAATTCAACCTTTTTCAACATAGCTTCTGTCGTGAAATCATGATGATGATGATATGATTGGTATAGCAGTAATATATTATTGTAATAAATTATCTTCTTTGATTATTGTTTACGAATTAATATCTAATTGTTTTAATGTATTAATAATAAATCTGTTTATCATAAAGGTATAGAAAACTAAGTTTGGATAACTTAGTTTTTTACGTCTCGACCGTCTCGACCAGACCAAGAAAATACGTGATCATATAAAATGGTCAATGTACACACCGAATAATACATGCCAATTGATTTTGTGACATATTTCAGATAAATATTTCTACTTAGTTGTTAGTTTTATCTTTTTATTTCAAAATGGCAGGACGTCTATCTTTATTTTCTAGGTCACCTACAGGAAACACAAAAGGTCACGCAAGGAACGATAGTAAAATGTTAAAGGAGCACACTAACGAAATGATACTGTAAGTATAATAAAGGTTGCTCCTCTGAAAATTATAGCCTTTGATTAAAAGTATAACACATATTTTATCTTTGTTGTGTAGTGAATTACGTTAGCTATAGACGTAGAGTCGAAAAAAAACCAAAACTGATTTAAAACTAATTTGAATTAAAATAAAGAACTTATTAACTAATACAAAGTATGACCTACTCGATGTAAGTACAAAAAATAATGAATTAATTATTACATTAATTAAACTTATATTCTAATTAAAAAGCAATTATGCATTCCGTCGCGATGACGCAAAACACATTTTGTTCACATGGAAGTAAATTCCAGTCAGCGATCCTGCTGGAGTACGTATACGTAACTAGTTTGTCAATGAGATTTTTGCAAATATCTATCGTAATGACTACATGCAGTTTACATAAACAACTTTCAGACAGACATTATACATCTCCTAATTTGTTTAATAAGTAAGTAAGTAGATTCTAAAATTTTCTCGTAACATTTGTACTTGAATAATATTTTTTATGTAGGTTCCAATTATTATTAAACCAGTATCAAGTTAATGAAATATATTTCAATTCAAAAGTTAATTAAGTCGATTTGTAAAGAATTATAATTGTTTTATTGAATCATCTCTACGAAAAAAATAAATACGACATAAACAAAATTTTTGACATCTTACGTTTTAGATGGGATCTCATTTCTTTTTGTAGGTGGTTCCTTTTTCCTATTCTGGAATTATACTCGTACTTGCACTTCAGCTGCGGATCTCTTCAAAGCCTATTCATTGTCTTGGTGGGCTTTTCTAAGAGGTTTCGATAAGTACGTATTACAAAGTTTAAAAATCTTCATATTTACTAAGTAAAGTATCTGTACGCTACACGTCATTATATTCTATTCTTTTATGCGAAGTTAATGGTTTCCCAATCTCTGATAGCTTGGTTGTGCGCTAGGGTTCCACCTCAAGTTTTATATTTTACCAGATAGTGGACATAACATTTAATAACTTTTGCTATGGTAGCATTTCCGTATCTGTGGCAGTATATCTGTGCTATTATGTGCCACATCAAGTATTTTACACCTTCGATTTTAAAAATTTTATAGCTTTCCTTTGTGTAGATACTAAAACATAATTGTATACGAAGTTTTAGCTCTCTCGGTAAACGCGAAATACCACTGTTAAATTTATGATCGTTGAGTCAGTGATTCAGTGACAAAATAGGGGAACTTTGACTTGCATGTAATTTTGAAAATACTGGTTCAGTTTAAATGTGTTTTGGAAATATAATATCTAGCTAGATAATACTCTCGATCACTGACCATTTAAAAAAAAGAGAATTTTAACATATTTGTTACGGAGGTTTAAAAATATCTCGAATCGCTTAAACTTAGCGTAAATAATTAAAAATTAATGTAAATACTTATTTTTTACTACTTCTATAGAAGTAATACAAGACAATATAATATATATAAATTGTTTTAGTTTACTTATAACTTCTTTCTTCTTGTAGCGAACTAACTAACTTGCAGGAAAGTTAAACAAACAATACGATATGCGGGATTACAACAATTAGACTACCTATATTATTAGATAGTCTAATTGTTGTAATCCCGCAACCCGTTAACAATTAGACTATCTATATTAAAAGCATCCAATTAGCGAGTATCGTTACTACATAGTCCTTCTCTCTCAGTGTACTATAGTTTTTTTATTTAATAAGTAGGTACATTATATTGCAATCTGAAATAATATTTTTTCTATCTGCCAACGTTCATAGCTCTTTATTAATAACATTATATCGATAAATCAATCAATATTCGGACTAGTGACAGCTTTTATTAACAAACGATAGTAATAAGTGTACATAAAGCCCACCTTGTATATGTTGAAGTGAGAACTGAGTTACGTACGAAATACAGACTTAATAAATAAAATTATTTATTAAGTCTGTATTTAAGTCTGTATTATGCCAAACTTCGGATATGACTCCAAGAGCTTTAAGCATGTTTTAAGCTCATATCCTAAGTTTTTATTGAGTCTAAGTGATCAATTCAAGAGATACTATGTTATAAACTTGTACAAAATAATGATAAAAAAGTAACACAATTTTGTGATTTTTTGCATAATTTTTATTATTATTGAACTATTGTAAACTAAAATTCAAAGTATATACAACTTATATAATCTAAATGCGAGACAATTTATTTTAAAGACAAAATAAAGTCATGGCAAATCAGTTATTTATTTGGTTTTAATCAATCTTCAACAAAAGACGATAAAAAACAAGTGTAATAAGTACTGCATTCATCATTAGTGTTTTAAAATTTAATATACATTTTGTAGAGTAAATATTTCACTGTTTATTTTACAAAACTCAATAGTTTTCTTGATAGCTACTACCGAGAGCTGCTGTGTGAGCGAACAGAAATACAATCAATCATATAAATAATCTATAATAATGAATCGTTGACGCTCACTCTTACTTTTCCAATATTTTTAACATTTAACATTTTCTGTATATTATATAAAATAAATATTCGTGCATTAGTTATATAGTGGTAGTGAGACTCAGTAAATTATAACTTTAATATTTTCAGTTTTTAATTAATTAAACGAAAGTGACCAGTTATTATTTTTATTGCGTCATTATATGTCTTAGGATGTAAAAGTATATCTCTAACATTTGATCAATCACACACAAACACACACACACACACACACAGGACATCTAGACAGTCCGGCATTTTGGTATTTCGTGAATATGGAAAAATAATATTAAATAAAAAATCTAATTGTTTTAATAGTTTCAGTTATGATTTATAAAAAAATCAGCGACGTACAGTCTTTGAAAAAAAATGTCTACAATAAACTTACTTATACTTAACTTAACTGACGGTACTTTGTTTGACTGGAGAAGAATTTTTTGTCCATTTATAAGCTGGCTCTCTTCAGTAACCATGACGCAGTCCACAAACAACCGTACCGTATTTATTTTATAATATATATTTAAAAAGGAATAATATAATCTATATCATACTTGAGAATACAATAATAATTGTTTTTAATACATTTTTATCTATATATATATATATATATATATTTAAAGAATGTTAACAATAAATTATTATTTTTTTAATACATTTCTACATAGTAATTTACGATTTCGTTAAAAGTTAATGAGGAGCATAGGAAAGAAATCGTTAAGTGAAAAAAATGAGAAGATATAGAAACCTAGATTAGAGTAAAATTAATTAATTAATTAATTACTTGTTATTTAAAACACAATCGTTAAAAAGTCATCATTTAGTATTCCAATAAACGAAACACGTTATTCAATCGTGAATTTCATTTAAAATCTTATTTAAAACTATTTTCTATCTTTTCGCTTATTACAATTTTCCCCTCTTTTTAATATCCTAGGGAATTATTAAATTTTAAAATAATTTTAATAATTGTATATCTTGACTCATTCTATATTAAATACAAATATTATACCCTGTCTCCTTTGGTCTAGTCGAGGATGAATTTGTGATGTCTTCCTGAGGCCTTGACATGGCGTGATTTAAAAGATAAGAATTAGCGCTTCTCTTACTTTTAATACTATGGTTACTGTTTCAGCTACAGCTTTGTTACTGCTTCGGTTATGACTTCGTATTTAGCTTCTATACATAAGCATTATTAAGCAAAGTTATATTTATTTTATTATATCGGTAATTTAATAATTATTTCGCAAATATTTGAGATGTGTAGACGAGATATATATACATGCGACAATATATACATATATAAATCGTTTTAAATTATCTCTTTTTTCAATGGAACGTTATCCACTTATTCATTTATCTGTTTGCCAGATGGCAGTCTCCATTTGAAACAAATGGTCTAGACTCTAGAGAAAAATGTTTTATTTGCTTTGTTTTGAAAAAACAAAAAAGAAAAATGTTTTGTTTTATTGAATCACTAAAACTAACCAAAATAATTAATTTCTAACAAGCCTAATGTACCTTAACATTTAAGTCAATCCCCTGACGATCTTAGGTTAATGAAAAATCCTTACGAAAAGTGCGATATTTGGATGTCTTTTACGAATTAATTTTGTATATACAGTTGTTAAAAAATTTAGTAACAATCATAACAAACAAATATTAAAATAATAATAAGGTAATATCGAAATTATCAACAAAATAGGCTTTTTTATATAAATGTAATCGGGGGTTTACTTGACAACATTTGAAGTACATTATAAGAATAAGTTAATATATTAGAAAGATATCTAGTTATGAAGCTGAAGTTCATGAAGTGCTTACGTTAATGAATATATCACTTAAGAGCAGAACTTGAACCACCGACTACTAAAATTCCGTGTTTGTCACTCTGAAGACTGAGCTGTCGTGTCTTTACTCACAATCAGAAATCTAGATTTTTTTAAAATGGGTAATGTTACCGTCTTTTTTTTATTAATTTTAAAAGAATACGAATATTACAATCAGACATCCATCAAACAGAGTATAATGTAATAATAACATAATACATAATAATAATAATATAATAATGTAATAACGGTAGATTTTATATATATTTTATTGACGCTTATAAGACTCTGTTAATATCATTATAAAATATATTCATATAACATGACTTACATACATACATGGATATTATATAATGTACATATTGGTTTACCTCGTTTAATAATGTAATGTACCACTTACAAGTATCATTTTTTAAATCTCTACATAGATTATTTTTACTTAGATAAATTGTTGAAAAATGAAAAGAAAAATTGTTTAGCTCTATCGATAGTAAAACTAAAAGTATATGGCTTTTATATAAATCGTAAATACTAATAGATTGCTTATTATTCGAGTCCAAGAAGGGAGCGTCGCGAGACTTCTTTGGATAAAATATTTTTGTCCTTGGAACAACAAAACTATTGATATATTGGGTATCGTTAAAATTACTTTAAAAAAGCCGACGGCAATAATTTCTAGAAGATCTTTTTAATTATCAAATAATCCCTAACCTTATTCAACATGTTTAAATATTTTTATGCTGGATTTTATTTTAAAAACATTCAGTACACAGCGAAATCTTTCATTGAAAGTTTGAAAGTTTTCTAAGAGGAAAGCCGGAGGCTTATGACACAAATGTAGTTTAATAAACATTATTAAACACACAAATATAGAGAAACATTGTTTATAAATTATTTGTTGAATAAATAAAAGAGGATTAAACTAAAAATGTATTTAGTTTTCTATGATTTCAGATAACACATATATAAATATATTTTAAATTATTCCGACTTTACAATTAAATGACGCTCACATCTGAAGAATTTAGGTCAAGAAATAAGCGGATTTTTCATCCGATTACAAAACACATAGTTGGTTAAGCCATAAATGGTTTGTATTATCGTGAAATACTTCTATAAGTATATTAATTTAGTTTGGATAGTTTGAGTTTTAGATGCGTAGGGCTCCGTACGTGACTCTTCCACTAAACATTAATCTCCAAAATAAGTTGTCTCTCGGCGCGTGACAATGTTATTGTATTATTCAGTTTACACTAAGTGTATATAAGGTGGAGTTAGTGTTGCAGTCTCATAATCTTCTACTTTATTATAGGTATGTTATGAACAACACAAATTTACGACTATTTATTAAATTAAATAAGTTTTAAGTATCTCTACAAAGTTTGATATATGGTTATATCAAACTATGTAGAGATACTATTAATTATATTTTTTTTTTTTTTTTTTTTATGTTAGAGGAGGGCAAACGAGCTTGCGGGTCACCGTTGGTATGTGATCACCGCCGCCCATGAACTCTTGCAACATCCGAGGATACACAAGAGCGTTGCCGGCCTTGGAGAAAGGAATATATGCCTTTTTTGAAGGTACCCATGTCGTATCGATCTGGAAATACCGCCGAAGGAAGTTCGTTCCACATTTGAGTGGTACGTGGGAAAAAAGTCCTTGAAAACCGCACAGTTGAAGATCGCCACGCGTCCAGGTGGTTTGGATGATAAAGGAGGCGATGGCGAGCTGTGCGGTAGTGAAATTCGGCGGTAGGCATCAGATCGAATAGTTCTTCGGAACACTCCCCGTTGTAAATGCGGTAGAAGACGCACAAAGAAGCCACGTCTCTACGCAATGCCAAAGAGTCCAGCCGTTCACAGAGCACTGGGTTCCCGACAATCCGAACGGCTCTCCGTTGTACGCGGTCAAATGGTAGAAGCTGATATTGGGGTGATCCGGACCAGAGATGAGAACAGTACTCCATGTGAGGCCGGACCTGCGCCTTATAGAGCGCAAGTCTTTGGCCAGGTTTGAAATACTGCCTCGCTCTATTGATCACTCCCAATTTCATCGAGGCCAACTTGGCCTTGCTCTCCAGATGACCACGAAACTGACAATCGCTCGAAATGTCGAGACCCAGTATTCTGATACTTGGCGAGGCAATAAAAGGAGTGCTCTCGAAGAGCGGTGATACGACAAATGGGGTTTTCTTAGTGGTAAACGCGCAAACCTGTGTCTTTAGGGGATTGAACTGAACGTGGTATATACACTATATAATGAAGAGAAGGCTTTATAAATAAACATTGTAAAAAATTACAACAACAATTTTATTATGCTTAATAAAGAAAAGATGTTCATTTCATCAAAGTGAATTTAAATAGAAATTATAAGAAGTATATGTTTCAACGAGATTCGGTAAATAATCATTTTAGGTTATAAGCATTATATCAGAAAAAAAAATCTTAAAAAACAACTACTTTGTCGTGCACAAACACACATAACGAACTGAAAACAGTAGATTATACAAAGACTTGTTCCGTTTGTAAATTGAATACCTTCCTCTCAGATGTGAAGCATTAAGAGTCAACAGACTGTCAAAAGTTAAATGATTCAGAGTCATCGCGATTTAGGCAACTGAGTGTTTATCTTCCGAATAAAGAAAATAAAAAGATTTTTTAACCATAAAGAATAAAGACTGACATATAATAAGGATGTTATTTGATAAATGACGATACAATATCCTTTTAACAAGAATTACAAAATGATTTGCGTACTTTACATACCGGGCGGTAAAGAATTATTTGGTCAAGCAATATTAAAAAAAAAGACTTTTAAAACTAACAACCGCTCAAGAAGCAAATGGATTGTGAGCTTTTTCATTAATATTAATGTTGTCATAAACTGTGCAATTCGTTAATAAAATGTATATTTTCCCCGAGTTATACGATCTTAACTCAAAATTACAATTTCTGTATGAGAATCTGGTCCGGAAGATTAATTTGATGTTGTGTGCTTTGTTCATTTGTAGAAACATTGGAGACGAAAATAATATAACATGACATGTTTTTGATAATTAATTTTAATCTTTAAATATTATTTTGTAATACTGAGAATCCTTAACATATATAATTTTTTATACGCTCATAAAAATGAATGCATATTAATCAATACTAAAAACATTAATTTAGCTTTGAATAAAATGTATAAATAAAAGTTGTACAAACATTATATTATTTATATTGTAATAGATTTTAAATAATGTATTTTAATCCTCTCAGAACACAAACACTTCTATTAAATAAAGTAATACATTTATAATGTAAATATTTATATCCAAAGGGTGAATGAAAGCTTATAAAAACTCTATCGAAGCCCTTCATTAATTCACTTATCCGATCATTTATTTTCCATAATAACGTGTTCTCTGTTGGAATATCCTTTAATACTCCAGACTTAACCGTACGTTATAAATCTTATGTTGGATTAAATGTAGAACAGGTGTTTCCACAGACCTCAGTGATTGTCTTTTATATTAGTATTGTTAATGTGCATTTCATGATGGTTTAAATATAAAATATAATTTTGCATTATTTTTAAAACATTGTCGGTATCGCCTTTAAAAATGTATATTTTATACTTACATGTAAATGCTTTCAAATTATTATTTTTTTATTTCATGTATAAATACTAATTGCACTTACATAATAGATTCTAAATGCACGATCCTTATAGAGAAGTCCATGAAATAGAAAGTTTATGATTGCATTACATATATTATTAAGCGGAAGATAGTTGGCAGATTGCAACCCGTTTTAGTCATTATATACAGAATTATGCGGCCTCTAAACAATATATTATTATACATACTAATTGATTAATGAAATTTAACACAATATGTATGTATACATATTTTAAAGTCAATTAAAACAAATCACGCTATCCTCAATTCTTATCGCTCTACATAAATTTAGTATGATTTTGCAGTTTCACTTATCGCTTAACAAAATCCATTGGATGTTGTTAAGCGATGAGTGAAATAGCTGTTTGTTATAAAATAACACACACATAACTTTTCAAGTATTGTCTAAAGAATTATCTTAAACCTTCTGACTAGGAATGAGACAAAGTAACTAATTATACCAATGTAGAATATGTTGATGATCCAAGTTACACAAACACGCTCAACATCCAAATATTTGAGCTACATTAGATAAATAAATAATAATAATATTAAAACATATACCTGGAAACGCTAGGATGAAGGCAGGATTAAATTTATTACAACAATTTTATTACTGAAGTTGTGATAATTTTTCAATGTTAAACCAGTTTCTGTTTAAACTATTCTTAAATCAAAGAAATTCTTTGTGAAGCTACGATGGGAGCGCGATCACAACTTATTTTGGAGATTCATGTTCTATGAAGGGTCACGTACGGAGCCCTACGCATCTAGAACTCATTTCAAACTAAATTACTATACTTATAGAAGTATTTCACTATAACACAAAACATTTATGGGTAACTATGTGTTTTGTAATAGAATGTAAAATCCCATTGTTTCTTGACCTATATTCTTAAGATGTGAGCGTCATTTAATTGTAAACTCAAAATAATTAAATATATATATATATATATAAATTTTAAACTTTGAATGAAGGATTTCTCTGTGTATTTTTTTTGTAAATAAAAACAGATAAGCTATGTTTTCGAGGCAGCGTTTTTATTTTAAAATAAACTCAGGCATAAAAATATTTAAACATGTTGAATAAAGTTAGAGATTATTTGATACCTAAAAAGATCTTCTAGAAATTAATGCCGTCGGCTTTTTTAAAGTAATTGTAACGAAACCCGATGTATCAATAGTTTTGTTGTTCCAAAGACAATAATATTTTGCCCTTCCCTTCTTGGACTCTATTAGTAAATAAGCAATCTATTAGTATTTACAATTTATATAAAAGCCATATATTTTTAGTTTTACTATCGATAGGGCTAAACAATTTTTCTTTTTCCATTTACTTGAGAGCTTTTATATTAAACTATAAACAAACCAAATCGTCCAAGTCTGTGTCGTAGGTTTTGCATGATGCCTGTATGACATTTAATTTATATGTATAATATTAAATATATTTTTTTTCTTATTAAAAATAGTAAATTATGTAATGAGCTGAAATCAAATAATATTTAAATAAATATTATTTGATTTTGATGGTATTAAAGGAGATGACGCTCTGTCCGGTGATGAAATTCGACGGCAGGCATCAGATCGATCAGCTCACAGGAACACTCCCCGTGGTAAATGCGGTAGAAAACGCAGTGAGGCAACGTTTCTACACAATGCCAAAGAGTCCACTTATTATCTGGAGTTGCGTTTCCATGCCCATGCCTTCCTGTAACTACGTAAAAAAATCCTAGAAAAAATACAAACAACAAGCATCTCCTTTCTTAGACAACTTAAAAGGTAAAACACAAAAATAGCAGTTCGTTATCTTTAATTTGCAATAGCAAAATCTATTTAAATTCCAGCGAATATTGTCAAAGTAATTTTACAATACCCAGATACTTATTCAAAATGTTCATATCAGTAACTCGTATTATAGAACCATAAACAGCTCGTTGTGACGTGTAATTATGTTTATGAATGACATAATTGTATTGGACGCTACTATAGTGAACACTATATATTATATGACAGCCTATTCCGAGAAATTAATGTGGTAACCTTCAGTCCTTGTCAAATAAATAAAATTTGAATCGATAAAGATAGTAATAATATAAATTGTACACACGTATTTGAAAATGTACATAGTTGTCTATGAATCGTATACAATGTAAGATCGTCAAATCGTTGGTAGATAATTTCTCTGACTGCGCAGTAAATTACAATTTATATAAGTGAAAACAATCTATGTAGACATTTATAAAAATGATAATTGTAAGTGGTATATCACATTATTAAACGAGGTAAACCAATATACAAGGTAACATCAATGTATGTATGTAAGTCATGTTATATGAATATACTTTATAATGGTATTAACAGAGTCTTATGAGCGTCAATAAAATATATATAAAATGTACCGTTATTACATTATTATATTATTACTAGGGCCGCTAACAGACTCTCAATTTCGTCTCGCTGCGCTCGCGAAATCTCGGGTGCCGTTTGTATATTGAGCGAAGCAAGGCCAGTGTAACGACTCATCGCTTCCCATTGACTTCAATGGGATATCAGATTTTTGACATGAAAATTTGTAAAAATTTATTTAGGCGACGTTTTTCAAAATTTTTTTTTAAACCGTCCCCTAATGTGAGTCTCTTTAATTGAAAAATTTCATAATTTTCTTTCAAGTAGTTTTCGACCCAATTCATGACAAAGAATATGAAAAAGTCTCCAGTAGAACGCTCCACTCGCGACGCTCGCTTCGCTCAATTATTTAATTATTATATTATTATTACATTATACTCTGTTTGATTGATGCCTGATTGCAATATTCGTATTCTTTTAAAATTAATAAAAAAAGACGGTAACATGTTAAAAAAAAATCTAGAATTCTCATGGTGAGTAAAGACACGACAGCTCAGTTTTCAGAGTGACAAACACGGAATTTTAGTAGTCGCAGGTTCAAGTTCTGCTCTTAAATTATATATTCATTTACGTAAACACCTCATAAGCCAATAGCTTCATAACTATCTTTTCTTCATAGATATCTTTTTATAAACTTTTTTTTAATGTATCTCTTATGTTATCAAGTAAACCCCGATTATATTTATATAAAAAAGCCTATTTTGTTGATAATTTGGATATAACCTTATTATTATTTTAATGTTTGTTTGTTATGATTGTTATAAAATTTTTTAACAACTGTATATACAAAATTTAATCGTAAAACTTTATTCGTAAAAGACATCCAAATATCGCACTTTTCGTAACGACTTTTCATTAACATAAGATCGTCAGGGTATAGTCTTAAATGTTAAGGTACTTTAGGCTTGTTAGAAATTAATTATTTTGGTTAGTTTTAGTTATTCAATAATTGCAGATAAAACATTTTTCTCTGGAGTCTAGACCATTAGTTTCAAATGGAGACCCATCTGGCAAACAGATAAATGAATAAGTGGATAACGTTCCATTGAGAATAGAGATAATTTAAAACGATTTATATATGTATATATTGTTGCATGTATATATATCTCGTCTACATATTTCAAATGTTTGCGAAATAATTATTAAATTACCGATATAATAAAATAAATAACAGATAATAGAACTCGCAGTCAAACATTTGTATTGTGTATTATATAATTAATATATAACACATATTTGTATAAAGTAAATTGAAAAAACCAAACATAATCGATAAAGGAGGTAATATAATTTAGTTCCACTGAAAATATTACAACGAGAATGTTCCGGATTGTTCGCTATCGGGTCGTTTACTTCTTTTAGACAATGTAATAAGTCGCCCGCCTTAAACTTAACTTATAGACAAAAATCTTCTATTTAATATATATAGGAAAAATCAATACATGTTAGTCTTTTTTTAAAATACAAACCATTAACAATACTTCAACACGTACTAGCAAGATAGAACCAATTACAAAAACAACAATTAAAATATTTATATACATATTTTATTATTTCATTTTACACGAACTGTTTTCAGTACAAAATTACAGAATTTGTACCTACGACTCTGTTGAAACAAGAACAACAAACAATGCAAGTTAGTTTCACTACGGTACAAGTAGAAAGAAGTTATAAGTAAACTAAAACAATATATATATATATATATATATATATATATATATATATATATAAAACTAAGTATTGCTTAGTTTTTTACTAATATAAGTAAAAAACTAAGCATTTACATTAATTTTTATTTATTTACACTAAGTTTAAATTTTTATTGATTTTAGATTTAGGATATTAATCTACTCTGTAAGCTTTATAAGGTATCGGTAAATGACAATAGAATATCCAACACTAAATATAAAGCTACACTATATTGCAGTAATCTAAACTATAAAATTATAAAAAGTCGTTATTTTGTAAAGTCTGAGAAAAGAAGAAACAAAGTTAGAAAAAAAAATATTAACCTTTATCTTGATTCTATCAGCTGAAATTGAATGTGCGTTTTTATATTAAAAAATAATGTCTAATAAACTTAGTAAATAGCTAATTCTTTGGGCACGAAAGTGCCCCCGCTAAGTCTAGCAAAAAGGCGCGGCCCTACTATCCTTTCTCGAAGCGATTCGAGATATTTTTAAACCTCCGTCACAAATATGTTAAAATTCTATTTCTTTTAAAAGGTGATCAGTGATCAGTAGTATTACATAGCTAGTTGATATATTTCCAAAACACATTTAAACTGAACCAGTATTGCCAAAACTACTGCAAGTCAAAGTTTTGTCACTGAATCTCTGACTCACCGATCATAAATATAGAAGTGGTACTTCGCGTTTACCGAGAGAGCTTAAACTTGGTATACAATTATGTTCTAGTATCTACACAAAGGAAAGCTATCAAAATTTTTAAAATCGAAGGTGTAAAATACTTTATGTGGCACATCATAGCACAGCTATACTGTCACAGATACGGAAATGCAACCATAGCAAAAGTTATTAAATGTTATGTCCATTATCTGGTAAAATATAAAACTTAAGGTGGAATCCTAGAGCACAACCAAGCTATCAGAGATTGGGAAACCATTAACTTCGCATAAAAGAATAGTATATAAAGACGTGTAGTTTACAGATGCTTTACAAAGGAAATATTAATGTTTTTAACTTTGTAATAAATACTTATCGAAACCTCAGAGAAAAGCCCACGAGACAATGAATAGGCTTTGAAGAGGTCCGCAGCTGAAGTGCAAGTACGAGTATAATTCCAGAATAGGAAAAAGGAACCACCTACAAAAAGAAATGAGATCCCATCTAAAACGTAAGATGTCAAAAATTTTGTTTATGTCGTATTTATTTTTGTCGTAGAGATGATTCAATAAAACAATTATAATTCTTTACAAATCGACTTAATTAACTTTTAAATTGAAATATATTTCATTAACTTGATACTGGTTTAATAATAATTGGAACCTACATAAAAAATATTATTCAAGTACAAATGTTACGAGAAAATTTTAGAATCTACTTACTTACTTATTAAACAAATTAGGAGGTGTATAATGTCTGTCTGAAAGTTGTTTATGTAAACTGCATGTAGTCATTACGATAGATATTTGCAAAAATCTCATTGACAAACTAGTTACGTATACGTACTCCAGGAGGATCGCTGACTGGAATTTACTTCCATGTGAACAAAATGTGTTTTGCGTCATCGCGACGGAATGCATAATTGCTTTTTAATTAGAATATAAGTTTAATTAATGTAATAATTAATTCATTATTTTTTGTACTTACATCGAGTTGGTCATACTTTGTATTAGTTAATAAGTTCTTTATTTTAATTAAAATTAGTTTTAAATCAGTTTTGGTTTTTTTTCGACTCTACGTCTATAGCTAACGTAATTCACTACAAAACAAAGATGAAATATGTGTTATACTTTTAATCAAAGGCTAAAATTTTCAGAGGAGTAACCTTTATTATATTTACAGTATCATTTCGTTAGTGTGCTCTTTTAACATTTTACTATCGTTCCTTGCGTGACCTTTTGTGTCTCCTGTAGGTGACCTAGAAAATAAAGATAGACGTCCTGCCATTTGGAAATAAAAAGATAAAATTAACAACTAAGTAGATATATTTATCTGAAATATGTCACATAATCAGTTGGTATGTATTATTTGGTGTGTGCATTGACCATTTTATATGATCACGTATTTTCTTGGTCTGGTCGAGACGTTTTGGATAACTCAGTTTTTATACCCTTATGATAAACAGATTTATTATTAATACAATTAGATATTAATTCGTAAACAATAATCAAAGAAGATAATTTTACAATAATATATTACTGATATACCAATCATACCATCGTCATGATTTCACGAAAGAAGCGATGTTGAAAAAGGTTGAATAAACATTTACCTTATTTGAAACAGGAAATGGATGTCGGGTGACAGATTGTATATAGAAACAGGAAAAGGTTTATTACAAACTATTTGCAGTCGGTCTTATATAATTATCTTAATCTGAGAGTAACAAAATAGGGAGCACTACAATATATAATACATTTCAGGTTAATCTACAAATTTTGAAAAATAATTTATCTCTAAACCCTATCATTACATATTATTTTTGTTTATCAAAATATGTTCCCAGAAAAGTTATAACTAAGTCTCTAGTTTATTTTGGATGTTTACATTAAAATTAAAAAAAAATCTCTAAACAATAATATATATAATTTTATATAATTTGTCCTGGAATCTGGTGGCAACCTGCTACTACTAATTACACTGTGATGCAGCTAACGTTCGAGTATTTCGTGGAGAATGTAATTTAGAGAAAGCGAATAATATTATTTCCGTGTAAATATACTAAGGGATTCATCAACTGTGCATACAATTGTAAACTTTATTAAGATTACTTCAGAAATTCATAGTTTAGATTTGCAAATAATCTAAACAACACAGATAACTCAACAATTATAATTTAAATATAATACTATATTCAAAATATGTTACGCTGTAATGTTCTTGATCATTTTACCGCTCATTAGAATAAGTCAAGTTTTCGGTATTTCCGCGTGCAATACTGTTGCTGTTGAAGTAAAACGATGTAATTAAAATTAATTTCACACATTAGTGTCGCGACCTGGAATCGGCGTTGTTTAGAATTAATTTTAAAATTAATTATTTTTAAGTATGTGTCTTTAACATCCTCCGAAACAAACTTAATATGTACAATATTATTTTATTTCTTCCTACATTTACATAGATCTTACTTATAAAATCACACTCAAACCATTAAACCACTGTTTTCTACAAATTTTACAAATCCATATCTGTGTAAAGATAATGTTCATATAATATGTATATCTTAATATGCATTAAAAAAAATACAAAAAAACACAAAATAAAAAGAAAGACAAAATCGAAAAAAAAACCATTCCAGAAGAGAAGAAAAAACATTTTTTTAGAAAGTAAATGAAGGTTTTTATTTCTAAGAATCAAAATACTCCCTTTATTGAATTATAATTAAATTCTTTGTTTTGTATTACGAGTACTTCTCCGGAACGATTCCTTGATTTAAGTGTTCAGGTTTTTTATAAATTTTATATTTGTACTTGACTTAGATTGGATTTAGTGACATAGTTGGTAATAAAAACGAAGAGATGTCATTGAAAATATCTTATTCTAAATAGCATAAAACCTACCAAAAACTTTGATTTATTTATAGACACTTTAAAAATATTAAAATGTTTAACTATTTTTATAAGAATCTATTTAGGGGACTAACTATTAATCTATCATTTAGTATTTTGATGAGTGAAATCATTATTTTAATGAGTATGCAAAGCTTTGAGTGCTAACGAGCTGAAGTTTATAGAAAACAAATGATCATTAAAATGTTGCACCGGTCTCTTTCATTAAATTCAATAGTACTACTGAACAATGTTATATCTATATAAAAGAAATATATAATATTTTAAAGCTAATAAAAAACTTGCTCCGGTTCATAGGAATACATCGCATAATAATACGACTTTCAGCAAGAGGAACATTTTGTATCCACTTGTCGCAGTAGATAAATATTTTTATCAAGTCAAAAAATAATGAGATATTCTTTTATCATTGTGAGTTGTATTTAACAAATATATAATAACATTGTAAAACGGATTACTGATTTATTTTGAACTGAAAATACAAAATAAAAAATAAATGTTTGAGTGTAATTCGTTTAAGTACCACTTTTCTTTACCATAAGTCTAAAGGACTTAAAATAAATAAATTATTCTGCATGGGCAGCCACAGAAAATCTTGATGAAAATTATTATGAGAACAATTTGCCGGCTTTAATCTTCACAAAAATTCATTATATATATAAATTAAATAACAAATTATTAATCTTAGGGCATATTATACTAAATAATAACGTGCTTTATAATATTTATACAAGTATGGGAAAATACATTTATTGTTTTAGTACTTAGGGATCTCATGGTTATTTATCACAGAATTATATGTGTTACAAACACATACAATGTTTAAAAGAAAAATACACATTTTTTATTGGATGAAATAACTGTTAAACATGTACGGACGCAAAAAAGTATGTAATGATTTTATTGTTATAAAAAAATCGTAACGACTCGTTCATGCGGATAAGACTTATCGCACACAGAAGAATTTAGTTTGCGACAAGGCCTTCAAATGTAAAGGAGCGTTTGACAGACGCTTCCATTTTGGAAGTGGAGTTCACACAGTGGTGAGAAGCCATACGTGTGTCAGGTGTGTGGGAAGGCATTTTTTAGAGTGTTTAAGGCGGAAGGCGGAGGCTGATTGAGCCTTTTTGAGATTGACTGTGCGGGTGCCGGGCCTCACGTTGTATGGAGAGGAGTGCAAACCATGCCTCGGACTTGCGATCCAGGTGTAGGTTTAAAGGGGCCCTTCACTATGCGGATACACGCTCATCTTCACTGTCTACGCTCTTCTCCCTACCTAACCAAATATCATCAGAACCTACTAAAGCCGCCTTTTAAATACGTTCTAGAAATGAACTGATGATAGATCTACAATGGCCGAGATCTTTAAGTAAGTTGTAGAGAGATTTTACTGTTATACCTCTCGCTTCTATTTCTACAGCGTACAAATTAGTTACAATTTTTATCTGGATCAGTTCGTTACATAGTTCGTAATACTTGTTAGGCTTAAATGTATGTTCTTCGAAATCTTTTAAGATTTCGAGGAACATAAAGTAATGGCAACATTAATTTTTAAAATAATATGAAAGAGCAGACTATTTGTCTTTTAAATTATCTGTCAGAGATAATTAATTAATCTAATGTCTTTAGACAAGGTGATCGACAAACATTGTAAAAATTAGAACGTGTGACTAAATATTTAAATGACTATGACTTACGTAGAAATGAAATTTCTACGTAATATTTGTCACATGTAATATTTTCTCTCGCATGCCAGTATATATTAAATGTTTATATCTGACTGTGATACAGGAACCCCTCTCTTGTGTAACTTGCCTACATAATTATGAACATTTAGAATTTACGCTCTATAGAGTAATGGATAACTGAATGATACATTGGATTGAATGCACAGCGACGGAATGTTATTGCAGAGACCGCACATTTAATTAATATTTATTTGAAAATCGAATAACTTAAGCATTTTTATGGCTAATTTATAAATAAATGTTTAACTTTGAGACTGTATCACAAGCTAACTTATTTTATTTAGAAGTTTTCTAATATTACTTTTTACTTTGTTTTTACTTTGTTAAAAGTGAAACAAACAAACAATAATCTTTGAATTACGTAAAGTAACATGGCCACGGCAGAAACTTTTACAAAGAGACTGTTTGTATATATGAAATACTGACTGTTTGTATATTGAACTTATATTTTTGATGTCTGGAAAGTTTATCAACAATCATATTCAAGAATTCAAAGCAGTACTTCAAGTGCATTTTCAACTTTTTGCCTTGAGACTTGTTAAACGCCGGAAGTTGCCGTCAAAGACTTGATATTTCAAGGAATGTAATATGAGTTATGTAATAATAATATCGTGATAGTTATATAAGAGAAGAGTTTACAAGTAAGTATAACATTGCTCTTCATGACGTAGAACATCTGAACCTTATTATTTTTTGTAGGATTTTGTAAATAATCTTGTCACATATTGAACAGGTGAGTCAATTAAACAGTCAATAGTTTTTTGATGTGACTAGGACCGCCAACAGATTTGTTTTGTGCCGTTTGTATATTGAGCGAAGCGAGCCCAGTAATGACTCATCGTTGTGGATAATGTCCTTAACGAAGGAGTTTTCAGATTAGGCCGACAGTTGCACAATGATCACCATCAAGCCATCAAATAAGACCTTTTTTTTTGTCTTGGAAAAATACGATACGGATACCCGCTGGCCAGGAAGGTGATAGCCAGGGGACTAAGAGGGACTACCCGGCGACATAGAAGACGCCGCCATCTTTAAGGTTACACAATAAAAAACCAACGGTTACCCTCAACGCCTTAATGCTAACAACGTAAAAACTTAGTTTTGTGTACGTGTGTGAATCTGTACGTGTGTGTTTAATTTCCTACACAAGTGTATAAAATCAAGTATTTCCCCAAACCATTAATATTTTTTTTGTTTAATAGAAATTAATACAAATAACGAAATCAATACGTGATATAGCATTCAAATGTTAAAATATTAATATATATTGAAACTTATAAACATATTTATTTCTTTTTTAATTTCTACTTTTCTAAATTCTAATGTCTTTCTTTTAATAGGTAACATATGCTCTACGAGCTCTTGTAATATTATTTTCCAATTCTAAGAACGTAATTGAAGTCTGTTTTAATACTTTGTCATTTTCCTACATTATCACAACAATAAAGAAAACTAGCTCTCTAAGTATAACTGCGACGCTTTATAAATTAAGATTGCTTTGGTAAGTTGTGTGTTAAAATAAACTTCAAGCGAATTGACATGCTTCCCGAAGTATTCGTGTTTAATGTTAATTATTTAACTTTCACCGCCTTATTTCGTAATGAGGCAGCCTTGGATTCAACATTAGTATAGTCGGGTACTCACTTGTTTAAAATATAATATTTTTCCCTAACCTCATTTCTAAACTGTACTGTGTGTGGTTAGTTACCAGCCATTATGAATTAAGTATTGTATATATTATATTTTTTATAAGATATCACAACCGAAATTAATGTTTGAAATTGTCTATTAGTCCAAATTATATAATAGACGTATTAAGCATAAATTTTACGCATAACAGTAAGTTCTTATTAAATTAGTATCGTTACTTAGAATTTCTAACGTACATACGAACCATGCCAAAGGACTGAATATCACTTGTTGTAGCCTATGCTAAGATTAATTAGAAAGTGAGATATATTAGAAAGTTCTGACAAGCTGTTACGTTACATTTTAGGTGATTAAATAACTTCAACTAAAACTATCTTATTCGTTTGAAATTTAAGAGCTACACTATTTAATTAAAAAAGTAACTTATAACAAATATTTGACTTACACTGTAGGTCTGCCTTAACAATATCAAAGACTGCAAACTCTAAAGATAAAGTAGCATGTTAACGGTAAACAACACTTATGTAAATCATTTTATTTGTCATATTTCATTTTGTTGCCATAAGTTATCTATATCTATACTATTATATAGATGTATTGGTTCTGTCTGAACATTTGATTTTTTAAATGTTTTTGATAAACAATCTCTTTCACTTTAATCGGTGTTTTTTTGTGTGTTAGTCTTTCTATAAATCAAAAATCGCTTCTCAGATCTCATTAAACATATACGCCATAGTTCTTTGCTCTGGCAAATGGTCTCTCCTCGTTGGTTAAGATAGACACTCGTATACCGTACAGCAGTACGTAACGTATTTGTACCAAATAGTACAGAGCTTGGTAAGCAGCCTTACAACCACTTAACACATCGTAGCTTTGGTTTGTCAAAGCTGCAGCAGCAGCTGGCAAATGGCAAACGTATGAAACTTGGCCTAATGCATTAGTCACTAAGCGAATCCTTAATCTATAACTGGGGCTCCAGATTTTTTCTAACGCTCCGCTGGGTAGCAGTTATAGAAACAAAGAAGACGGTCTGGCAGTTAGTCTGGATAAAGCGAAATCCTTCGATCGTGTATGACACAAGGAGCTTCTTTCGAAGCCTTCTATGGGAGCGATCCCTAGAGTTTAGGTGTGTAGAACACCAGAATACTCATTGGGCAGATCATACAAGTCATTCTCGATAGTTTTTGCTCGGCTTTCAAGCCCGTGAACGCCAGTATACCCCAGAGATGTGTGCTGTCCTCCACTTTGTTCAATATTTCCAACACCCAATGTTATCCGGAAAAATCCAAGTTTGCGCGTTTACCATAAAAAAAAAAATCATTTGTGGTATCTCTGCTCTACGAGAGTACTCATCTCAATGCCACGCCAAGTATCAGACTACTCGAAATGTCGAGTCGAGTGACTGTCGGATTCCTGGTCATCTGGACAGCAAGATCAACTTAACCTCGATAAAATTGGGAGTGATCAATAATAAATATAAATGTTTCCTGTTATTTATTTTCTCCAATGTTGCTTAGCAAATACTTTTGATAAAAAAATTGTTATAGCTCACAATGCAAATGATAAAAAATTCGATTACGCGTAGAGGGGCGTGAGGCTGTATTTTTATTTTACTCCATTTAACTGTCAATTGAGAGTAAGTTAATGTAAGTGTTCTCGAGCGAGCAAACGATATTTAATAAAAGTAAAAAATTACGATAAGAACCTCTTGATAAGGTATTACTTCTCTTCAAACTAATTAGAAGGACACTGATCAATCTTAAAAGGTGGTGATGACAGGTAAAAATATGTCCTCTTCACTGAAAATAAATTATTTTCGTTGTGTACATATTTGTTATGGTCTTCCTTTTGTTGAATGTATGAAGAGGCCACTCTATAAGTTGCAATACTGTCGTTAAAATTGTGATTGTGATGAAGTTTAAACGTTATTACGATTTTTGTAGTATTTCAAATTACGCGTTCTGTATACATGCTAAAGCTGACTGAGTTATTTTATGCGTTTTCCTGTACCTTTGTGGAAATTATTGAATACTGTATCAATTTTCTAATTACTAGTGGTGCGTTTGTGTGTAATTGTTTTCGTACTTGTCTTTGTATATTTTCATTAGTACAAGTGGAAAATCCCGCTTCTTTGGGTCTATCTCTATGAACTACGTTATAAAACTAAATAATGTAATCACGTTGAATAAAAAGCTTCTTGGATAGCTATGCGTTGCCCACTTGTCATTATTACAATTATTTATAATTGACATAAGAGGATAAACGTAATTGAAAAAGGTTTTAAATATGTAGGAATCAAGATTCAAGAAGATTCAAAAATATATGTCAAAAATATAGTTTCGTCTAGTCCAATCAATCGCCTTCGTTTCTTATAACAATTCACATTCAAGCGATAAAAATAATAACAAAACTGATTATAATAAAATATATGAGGGTAGAATATTTCACAAGATATTATTCAAATTTTTTTATCTAAAAATGTTTTAGACATTAAACAAAAGTCTTTGACTATCCCATATAAAGATCAATAACTAAGGATAAATTGACGATTCAATTTCTCTGGTAATTCATTTCGTTTTATTTTTAACAATGTATTTTTTACCAATTCATACATAAAAACAGTACAGAGAGATTTAAAGTAAAAATTATTAAAAAATAAATTGAACTGTGGAATGTTAAAGTTCAATTTGATTCTTTATGTAGAAAGTCAATTTGGTATTTTTAAAAGCTATCATAAAATCGAGTCGTTATATTTCTGTCGTGTCATTTAGAATGACAAAATCTGATCTTATATTTTGTTCTTCAATAATTGTTTTAAGATATTTTTTATGTTTATCATGTTTAGGAAATATTTATATGATTTTTTTATCACTTTTTTTTAATTCAGCAAGTAGGATATTTACTTGACCAAAGTCCAAATTAAGGACTGTTTTATGTATAAAGTTTTTGTTCAACGTAATAACTTTTCAGTGTGATGTAATATAAAATATAGATTAGGCCTTCGGTTCTCATTTTTGCGTTAAAATCATTTTTACAGGTGAAATTTAAATTTAACAAGTTTAACCAAATGTTTTTTTTTATAATAATAATGAAATCATTAGAGATGCTTTCACTAGAACGTTTCTTCGCCGGCAGTAACAGAGATAATATACAGTCTGTACATACGTTAAAGAAGAGCTTATTTTAATACATATGATATCAAAACCTCCTGTCACTTCCATTTGACGTACACAAGTGATCACTGGTATGGATTCAAAGTGGAAAATATATAAATAAAATAAAAATAAATGAATAAATATTTTCTGTGGATTATATTAATGATACTTTTGTCAAAAACAGAAGTGTAACATGTTTTTTTACTTAATTTCTTGGAATAGAAATTGCTGTAAAATCTTTTAATATACAATCAATGTAAATAAAATGGGCCCGAAATGGAGGGTCGCAAATTAATTTTTCTTTTATATTAATTGAGAACATGTCTCGACATATTTATGTCAGGGATAATTACACGACCTATTGTGCTCAATTAATTAAACGGTAATTAAATGCTGGGCTCTTTCGTGTTTTATAATTGTATTTGAATTTGACTATATAATATTCAATCAAAATTTCTATTTAATATATGAATTTACTACATTATATATTTTGTTCCGTAAAACTTGTAAATTGTATTTTACAAATTATAAATTAACAAACGTTTCAGTGATACTAATAAAAAAAAATAGTACACCTTATAAGTAAATAATATAAAAGAATCCTGTAATAAACTATTAAAAGTAAATTATTGTACAAAGGGATGGCTACGAAATGAAATATTTATCAATATAATATGTTATATATTATAAAAAGATTTTATTGTTATTATGAAAACTATTTTATATGGAATGGTTTGATGGTATTGTAAACACAATACAAATGATAACAAAAGACATTATAAAAAAATTAAAGACATCAATAACACACGATGTTTTTGTATTTGATAGTTATCGCTGAAGTGTAGAGTTTATGTTGAAGGATTTATATAAAAAAAATGTGTTTTATTGTGATCATAACTTGTATCATATGAAAGAAGCTAATGCCTCTTTGTATCCTTTAAAAAAGTATACCTAATTATTCTTCATTGTTATATTATTTAATTAAATATATAATAATAAATTTATATAATAAATTTTCACCTACATACCACTAATGTTATTTTTGCTACAACATTTGTTAACTAAATATAATATATATAATATAATGTAAATGTAATAAAATTCTTTATTGACGTACTTAAGTTTACAATAGGATTAATATTTCGGATAAGAAAATATATTTCATATATACTCTGATATTTAAAATTTAATGTGTTATAACTCATCATGTCAACGTCGAAATTAGAATTTCGTTAATTAATTTAAATTGAGGTAAATGTTTAAAGGAGCCTGGCCCACTATTGAACGTTCGTTCAAGGCGTTTTCAATTTTTAAATAATGAAATGTAATACCGGTATATATAATTAAATATGTATATTAATAAAATATTCATAATGGTATAAACTTAAGATTTTTTTTATATACTTGCAGTGTTTAATAAAGTTAAATCAGTTATAATTACTAATCAAATAATCAATAAAACTCAATTGTAATCTGTTTGAAAGAGGTAAATAATAAATGTAACATTTTATTAAAATATTAAAACCATAAAACAAATCTGAACCGAATATTAAAATATTCTGTAAACATACAATCTTAACTCAATTTTAAAGTAACTAAGAAAGTGAATTAAAATAAAGATTTGATTTTTTAAATATGCAAGGAATAGACTACAAATGTATAAAATAATATGTTGTAAAAGCTTTTGATATTAAATATCTTCTATTGACTGAACGTAAAAGCGTTCTCGCTGTGGTGATAAAGCTTCTTTGTTTACGATAAGTTGAAGAGACATAACATCTGTTAATTAAACAATAATCTATAATCCAAGACCATCACATAAGAGTGTACGATTTTCCAAGATTAGTGAACTAGGAAGCTAATAAATTGCCATAGAGAAGCAAACAGAGCAAATTAGATGAATTCAGTTGACCATTGCTAAATAACTCAAGTGGTCGTAACCGCAAAAAGAGTAGTTACATTGTTTGTTTATCGACTGTGTTATTATTTTATATTGCGTCATCGAAGAGTATTCAATGCATCGCTAATGATATAATGAAATAGGAAAATTTGAAACCAAATTTTTATTATTGTTATTACAGCAAAACAATTTCCAATGATGACGGATTATCTTATGTGGTTTGAGAAGCTATATTAATAACTCATTGTAATTGTAACAGTAAAATCCGCAGATGACACTCGAAGTTGTTTATTATTAAATACATTTTTTATTCAGAACTTAAACTGTTAAACACATCAACTAAAACTGAAAGAAATGACATTATGATATGAAGGAACATGGAGATATGTTTTGCATGCTATATTTAGATATATAGATAGTTATATGTTTATTATCTTAGCTACATTTACCTATTTTTAATGAAAACATCTATATCTATAATATTTAAAATATTGTAAAACACTAAACTAAAAATCATTTAACATCATTTTTATTATTGTTTATTTAGTTAAATGTGCACGTGAACACAATAGGAAAAGGAAATAATAGTTCAAAATGAAATTTATTTGTAGATTTAAAACGAGTCTTTTAATTAAGTATGATGTTTATTGTACTAATCGCAGTGAGCGGCAAGTTTATAACGTTTTTAGTATCACTTAGCTTTTTAGTATTAGATTTGACTAATAATTTCTATCTTCATTTTGGGAGAAAATATTAAAAGCAAGAGAATTTTTAAAAGAATTATTGGCATTTATATGCAATACAAAAGCTTCCTCTTTTCAATATTTATGTAGATAAACCAATACAATTTTAAACGAAAATAACTTTGCATCAACCAAATCAATTCAAGATACAACGTAAAGTTACTTGTATATGAAAATTAATTGAAAAGTTCAAAATGGTTACAACCCATGTCATTGTGACGTTCAAAACTAACTCCACCAACACTCGCAAATATACACAATAGTGAAGATTCGTGAAGTAAACTTTACTGCTGTGTTTCACGTTACAGAGACTTGTTTTATCCTTTCCAAACATATTTTCACTTACACCACAGAAAATTTACATAATTGCTTTCCCATTTTCCCATTTTTACAACTAAATATTGTTTTATGCACTTATTGCGCTAATAGTATTTTACTGCCTTTACGCTATAAATATTGGTTGATATAAATAAATTTGTTTAATTTCACAAAATTTCTATTAAGGACATATAAATATTAGAATTATAAATATCTTTCAATAGATAAGTGAGATTGCAATAAAATAGTCATACACGAGATACTTTATTATTAGTTTAGGACTTTAAACATATTTGCCGAGATACTGAAGAATTTAATTTAATAATGCCTTGTAAATATACTCTTAAATGATTTTTTATATTCACTCAAAATGACTTTCACAAATTATTTTTTTTAGTATTAGATAACAATGAACTGTTAGAATTGATTGACTCAACAATTTTCTTAGGTATAACATTAGATAAAAAGCTCCAGTGGAACCCCCATCTCTCAACACTCGCAGCCAAACTCAGCTCCGCCGTCTTTGCAGTTAGAAAAGTTAGACAAGTAATACAGCTCGACTTGTTTATTAGTTATTTTCATAGTATTTTATCTTACGGTATTTTATTATGGGGCAGTGCTGCCGAAATTAATTCTATATTTATTTTACAAAAAAGAGCTGTGCGGGCTATTTATAACTTAAAAGCTAGAGATTCTCTGAGATATGTTTTTAAAGAAATAGGTATTCTTATAGTCGCTTCGCAATACATATTTAATAACATATTATATATACGTCAAAATTTAAATAGTTATATAAAAAACAGTGACAGCCACGCGATAAATACGAGAAATATAAACAAACTCGTAACGCCAAAATTCCGTCTTCAAAAAGTTCATAAATCCTTCATGGGTTTGAGTATACGCATATATAATATAGTTCCACAAGATATCTTAGACCTTCCTTTTCTTGGTTTTAAATCTAAAATCAAAAGTTTATTTTTAAATAAATCTTATTACAGCGTTCAAGAGTTTTTAGTGGATCGAAATATGTGAAACTTAAGTTTTTGATTTATTTCCAGAATTTATATTATAATGTCAATCATATAAGATTGTTATATATCTTTTATAAAGAGCAACTGTTGAGTTTCTGGCCGGCTCTTCTCAACAGAGCAGCATTCCGAGCCGGTGGTAGCTTTCTTACGGACTGACTACACTAACCTTTTTTTGTATTGTAATATTCAATTCAAAAGTGCGTGTAAATGCCTACTTGAATAAAGATATTTTGAATTTGAATTTGAATTCTAAATCAGATAATTTTATTTCTTTGATGTGACGGATCTTCTTCTACTGACGTCAAAGAGTTTGATGGAATAAAAGGCAAATACAACTTTACATTCTCTTTGTAATCAAAATCATTTTATAGTCTTGGTAGAAATGTATTTAATCTTGGATCTTTGTATCATGTAAAATGAAAAAAGGAAAATTTGACGTCTTTGGAGCATATGTAGCTATTGTATTATTTTAAAAGTATGTAAGTATTATATGTTTTCTATTTTGCCTTATGGAATAGGTAGAATTTTTTATATTTGAAGAGTTATTTGGAGTTCACGGCTTTAATAATCTGACGACAATCCGCGAAGGATGAAGGATGGTGAAGTTAATGGACTAAATATTCTCCTGAATTATATTCTAATCAAGAATAATGTCATGTCATTAATTCTTTTATGTTAAACGAAGTGGTGTATAAAATCATATGGTATAATCCCGGTGTAATATACATATATACATATTACTATAAATATAATCAAAAAGCAAAAGGGTGTACTAAAAATTCTCCGTAAACAGAAATTCTATCCTGTTATAATAATTATTATTAACAGTCTAATCGATTCGATACCGATTCCACTAAGATCAATAGATAGTTATTTTATCTATTATTATTATCCAAATATATATATATATATATATATATATATATATATATATATATTTGGATAATAATATAAAGTATTATAATGCTATTATAAACCAAACCACAACATACATTTTCAAACACTCCCCAAGTCACGTGAATCACCCTGTATGAAGTGAAGATTGACGTGAAGTGGCTATCCAAGTGGCATAGGATATAATGGATGAAAAAGTCGAATACACCAAGAAGTCATTTTTTTTATATTAATATTAATCGTAAAATCATTAATTTTATGCAAAACTTTAAACCCTGCTTATTCAAAGAGTAAACCTACTCAATTAATTTAGTAATTAAGGAATGCTACATTATTATAAAGATAAATTATATATATAATGTAATAAAAATACGTAAAATTAATTATATAACATTATATTCTCTATAGGAGAAGAAAAAACTATACTAAGTTTAATTGAATAAAGGTACATTGTATACAATATGTCCTAAAAGAATATTCATTGAAAAGATTTATATTTTGAACAAAGATTACGTGCTCAAGTAACTCGAGTCACGGTGGAGTTATTTACGACTTGATTCCTTATCTAGGTTCAAAGCGTACGCAGCAAAGTGTTTTTTGAAATAAAAATTATTTACTACATTATATATAGTTAATATTTATATGTTTTAACAATTTTTTTTTCATACTCTGTAATCCTTAATTATTTGTAATTACAAATAATTAAGGATTGTATATTGTAACATTATTTGTAATCCTTAATAACCGAAATAGAGACGAAGTAAGGTTTAATGTATGTACGTAATAAGGTAAATGGATCTTTACATCTTATTCTTTCAATACTTCTATATTAGCATTGCCAACATAAAATTATTATTTATCAGTTATAAATATTCGTAAGACGTTTTAAAGGCTTGCGTAAAATAATCCTCTTTTACAAAGTATAAAACCTTTTTGTTATTTTTTTTAATATATTTTCTAAGTTTCCTGCAATAACCAATAGCCTATAGTTGTGACTATAAAGGCAGATCATTTTTCACAAAACACGATGTCTGATTTGTGGCGATATACCGAAGGATGAACAATAAAAAAAACAAAGTGACAATACAGAATACAATTAGTTGGTACTACATTTATTTTACACAAGCTCGTTTCGACTCCGCAAAGACGATTATTTATTATCGTCATCTAAAACAGACTTAAATGCGCATAGTAAAGGGGCCCCTTAAACCTACATCTGGGTCGCAAGTCCCAGGCATTGTTTGCGCTCCTCTTCTTGCAACGCGATGGGCCCAGCACCCGCACGGTGAATCCATGGAATGCTAAGAAGCTTCGTCTCATATTTAAATGATATATTCAGAATATTACTTAGATTACAATATATTTTTTGTCATATGAAATGTGCACAAAGGAGTAGTTAATTATCATGGCTTAATAGTTGCTCCGTCTCTTTCTCGCCCTAGATAAATCGGAGAACGATAAACTTTGATATTTTATAAATGGTTAAATATAAAAACCTGATAATAAAATATAATGAAATGACAAATGACAAAAAATATTTATTTTAAATTTCCTTATTAAACCTTGTGGCTATACGTTGGTTTTCAACCTGCGGTCAAACTCAGTGTGAGGTTGAGATTATTGGAAATTTTAATACTACAACACCTGGTGCAATTTCTCATTTTAGGGGGTTATGACCACCCCCATGACTCCCCCCCTCCGACCACTCGTGGATATATAATTATTTTAAATTTTAATAACATTGAATAATACTGTTATAAAATAGTATAATATTACATTTTTATTACTTAAAAAATATACATATAGTTCGCTCTTCAGGCTGTGTTCCAGCTATAACAATATAAACCTCAATTTGATTCGATGTAAACGCTGCCAGTTTCCAGGATGCACTCTCTCCGTCTTATATGATTTATCAGTATTTTGTATTGCAGTTTTCGAATAAGGAAGTTCTTTTCTTATAAATTTTATGTAACAGTGTGTAAACGGTACGATTTTTATAGTAATAATAGGTTTTTGGAAGACGATACAAATAAACAACATTAATCTCAAAAGGTAATCCTGATTATCTTTTAATGTAAGATGTTATAAAAGTTGTTATTTCTTTATCTTCGATATGCAATCATCTGTCAAAAGTATATTCAATAATTATTATATTTTATTCTTAGTCAAAGCATAAAGAAAAAACTAAAATCGGTCAGAAATAAAAAATTTTGAGCTGTAAGTATTATTTCGTATTTATAATTTTTTTATTATAGAGATTATTATAGCCAAAAAATTGATATTATAGGCCAATAGTAGCTAAGTATTAATGTATGCATTAAAAGTCCTGGAGCCCAGACCCGGATAATATATTAATATTTAAAGCATGACGACCAGGAGCAAAAGGACGGAGGGCATGTATGAAGAGGTTGATGTCTGTGGCCGAGACAAAAGAGGTATGCAGGGACCGTAGTGTTTGGCGTTCCGTCGTCTCTGGCTGGCCTGCAAGGGATATGGCGTGATAAGTAAATAAGTAAGTAAGTATTAATGTTTGATTGATGTTTAATAAACTTTTGGAAATTAGATACGACACATGGGTTTTGCGTTTATATTGGAATCCATGAATGTAATAAAAACAGGTCTGCTTATGTTTGATTGATTTGATGTTAAAGAATGTTAACTTTATCATAACTCTATTTCCTATCATATCATTCTTTTTATTGAAGTATTTTATGGAAGTTTTCATTATAACAATTGTCATGAAAATGTTAATCTTCTATAATAATAATACAAATCGCTGTCTTGTTATATTATAACATTTTAATACATTTAGGTTGAAGCAAGTTTTGATTGCCTTTAGCTCCATATTTTTTGTTTCTTCGTTGAGGAGTGTACACAATAGTATATTTGACACTTTCGCTAGTTTTATAGATATTTTTATTAGTTGTCATCGTTTTGGCTTTTCAACCATGTCCCCTAACAACTAATTAACTGTTAGTTATATATATATATATACATATTTGAATAGATTTCATTTTAAAATTCATTAGTTTTTAACGACATTCGAAAGGCATTGATGTATATATTACATATTTATATTAATATGTTATTATTAAAATAGTAAAATTTTGTGATTTTTTGCACTGTTTCAATGAAAAGAATTTTTTTTGTAGAAACGTGATAGCGCTGTTCTTGGAATAAAAAATCATATTAAATCCGGCAAATGTGTTATTTTTATTAATATATTGTTAAAATTAACTAAGATATTAATAAACTGTTAATACATTGTATACTAATAGTACTTAATATATATATAATTTGTGCTTTATTTATTATCTTCATTAGTAATTCTCAAATATCTATACGATAAAGAGAAAGTGTCAGATTTGCTGGATTTCATTATTTTAATTTCGCTGCCAATTCCTAGAATAATGCCAATTCACCATGATAGATGAAATTATGTTAGTCTTCTGCTTTGTCAATATATGGTAACTGAATTACCAATTAGATATCACAAAAATTCATTGCTCTACAATATAAAGTAACCGGTGATATATCACGACCAAAGTGCTGTTACTGCAATATAATAACATCAAGAACAAATTTCATCGACGAAAATATCATCTTACTTTCTGTAAATATTATAAAAGATATATATTTTTGTTGTTTTATATTGCTAAGATTTGATCACACTTTCAAAGATTCCTTTTAAAAGGTCAGAAACTATATTATAAGACGACTAATATCTTAGGCAAGTTTGAGAATAAAAAACAAATTGTATCACTGTTTCTCTACGGCTGTAAATAATAACCTTAGCAAGGCTGCTATAAATGTTCAAATAAAATGAATGATATTCTGTTCAGCAGTTAATTTTAATTATGCTATAATATGTTAATAACTTGATGACGAAGGTACTTATAAGATTTGATAAAAGAAGCGTTTTGTATGCGTTTCTATATTAAACTACTATTTTTAAAATTGAACACATTGCGCTGAGCTGAAAAGTAAGCCATATTATACAGATAAAGACAGTATAAATCGACATAACATAAAACACCGTTGATTAACTAATGATCCCGCATAAGCAGATATCAATGCTAAGTTCTGTCTTGATAAGTTGCCTTTTGCTTGCGAAATAATTTTGCGCCAACGGTTCAGAAACAATGCGTTTTATTATGATTTGTTTTTGTTTCAACTGTTTTGTTAAAATAAAGAAAGAATAAAGCTGGCGTTGAAATAAGCCTAAATTATGCCATCTGTTATTTGGAACAATGCTTTGGAAATATGGTAATATATTTTTTTATTATTTATTTGCTAAAAAATTCAATCAATATAATGGAAAAAAAGGATTAAAAATAAATTAGAAATTCATCTCATGACAAAGAAATTATTAACACTTGATTCCTGACAATATTATGTTATAAATATGTGTTTTAGAATATGACATATTAAAAAAGGATATTACTTTTTTATAAATAAAAGATGTCATTTTCGAATTAGTATGTATTAGTATGTATCTTTATATTACACTACCTGTCAGCTATCACTGTGTCAAATAAAAAATGATTACTTTACGATGCGATGAAAAGGTCGTGCGGATCACAAAATTTGTCTTAACAAAAGTCGTTCTCTATGATATACTACTAAAGGACGTGTTAAAAAACATTTACATAAATATGTATATACACGACACGATGTACCTGTCAAACCCCCGGGTATAAACTAGAATATATTTTTATTACCACACGACGGTGTATCTGTGTTCGTAAGGGAGAATATCTGCTACCTTCAGAATTTTGAAGATCGGGTCTTTTCAGTATTCTAGTTGTATGGACGCATAAACATGAACGATCATGTTAGGGTTTACGCGTGCCTCTACAGTTCCTATAGTGATAATGCAGAGACGGAACAACCCTTCGGTCACGTCCAAGCGAAAATAGGCGACCTACTTTCACAGACTCCCTTCACCAAAGTCGTAGTCATCGGGGACTTAAACGTGCACAATACTGATGGGCTAGGGTCACGTGCCACCGACAATGCGTGGAGATCTATATTTAATTTTGCTCATGTTTTGACTTAGTCATGGTAAAGGCACCCTTGGGGTTCTCTAATCATTGTCTGATACAAAGTGTACAATCAACGTCCGGCTCGCACAAGACGCGTTTGGCACTACAACTACGAGCGGATTGGAATGGACTGCGGTAATTTTTGGCGTCCTACCCATGGCTACCGGTTTGTTTCATTTCCAATGATCCCACTGACTACGCTGTGGCTGTAGCTGATGAAGCTACAGGGGAGGGAATTATACGTACCAAACTCCATGTTACCATTTGGTGGCAGTTCGCAGCCTTGGTTAATGCGTCTGTCAGTGTTGCAGCAGCTGGCAAATGGCAGGCGTATCAAGCTTGGGCTAATGCGTTAGTCACTAAGGATCCGAACTATAAACTTCTGAAGAAGAAATATAAACGTGCCTCAAGATTTTTTAAACGGCAAATTGCTAGAGAAAAGTTTAAGTCGTCAAATAGCTAGGACCCAGCTAACTCTGTAGTTATTTAAAGCCAGACAGTTTATTATATATTTTATTATACTGAGCTATTTACATCAATCCATAAATCAGTTAAGATAACTTTATTTGACATATTACTTATGTTTATAATATATTTTTATAGTTACAACTGTTTACCTTGGATGGAAGTATTAATGAAGTAAGCAGTATGAAAAATGTTCAGTAAGAATTAGAATGCACAAGTTACATAATTAGAGTATTGTCACTTGTCATTTAGTTTAAAATATTATTATTGTGTTACGTACTCATTTGTAGGTAAGTGAAAACCAATGAGTCACGTACAAGGTCGGAACTAATATAATAATGTGAGAAAATATAGAAGACCCTTAGAGTTTCTAAACTTTACACTAACTAGTTTTGTCAGTTGCTCGGCACGTGATAGATTTTTATCCTCTTTAAATAATTTCCCGTCGAACACATTACTGTATACATTTATAGCAAGTAAGTTTGTCAGTATAAGTTACAAATTGTAGCAATCAGTTTACATTTTTTTAATAGTTTTAATATCAAAACAGTTTCGCTCGATCTCTAATAATTGATCGATGTACTTCTTAACTTTTATGGCGTTGTATGTTCTTTATATAGTTTATTAAGAATTTCATTATTTGAGTTATTATAAGTGTCGCGACATTTGATAAGTCTTATGTTAAACTTTTATTTTCTTTTAGTAACACATGAGAACCCTCATCGAATTTACCTCTACCAGTGTTAACTTATGATATCACATGTCATCATCATCATATTAACCATCAATCATGACAGGTTATGGCCTGGCATATGTTGCAATGCATGATGTATGAACATTCCAGTAAATATTTACAAGAAAAGTAATTATTGTTTATTCCACACACACCGAATACCCAAGTAAGAGACTGTTGCTAAGTTGCCTAAATAAAATTATCAAAGATTTAAGAACTGTGTTACTGCCTGAAGCTGTATCTGTATAGAGAACATACTCATTGTAATAAATATTCGCGGATTAAATTATTTAATTACAAAAAATATATATATTATTTTATATACTTCTAAAAATACATATACCAAGGGCCGACGTTTAGTATTTTTAAAGTTTCGATTAGTCTAATACGTGTAAGTGTGTGTCTCCATAACATTTTGTTATCAGGAGGTGCGCGTCTTTGTGTTTTGACCTAGAAGATAGACGTTCTGTCAGTTTGAAAAAATAATATAACTATGTCTTTCTCAATAATAAAAATATAAAACTAATAGCTAAGTAGAAATATTTATTTGAAACAATACGAGCATTTCTTTAATGTAGAAAATCTTTTATTTTAGTCTGTGTCGATCAAATAATAATAAAAAGAAAATTAAATGAGAACATCAAAATTATAACAGGTTCTGATATCACAATTGGATTTGGATCATATGTTTTATATTGAATATAATATATTATATGATAACATATTGTTGTCATACTGATAACTCAAAACATATTTATTGTCACATTTAGAAATAATGATATTAAATCATAAACGCTAATGAAAAATCAGTAATTGTACGATACAACATCAATATCTATCATTCTGTTATACACATTCTTAGTAATTTCATAAAATTTAAGCTATAAATAGTTGTAAAATGTACCAGCAGGAAATATTGTGAAGATAAATAAAGCGATGTCAAATGTATTTAAAAAAAAGCAATAATATTATTTAGTTACAGTTACTGTTAGATTTTTACAAATATTTAATTTTGTTGATCGTATGTAATTTCCTTTACCTAGTAGCCTCACAATCGGGTAGGCGAACACATTTTTTTTAATCAGCAGCCAAGGCTATTGATTAAAAATTCAAATTTAGTTTATTAATTCAAAGTTATCCTTAGATTTATCTGTCATCTAGATAAGTTTTTTTTTATTAATTATTGCTATAGCCCAATACTATTGAAAAAACATATACTTTTATATTATTTATACGTTTTGAAAGATTATTAATTTAAAACATTTAAAGGTACAATTATAATAAGACATTTTTATTGCAAGCAAGATGTCTGTTTCAAATAGTCAATGAAAATAGTTTATTTAATTTAATGAAGAGTGTAACTTCATGCTAGTCGTGATATGCAAAAAGTTAAGTATTTTTCAACTAAAATCAATAACAAAAAATATGTTAACGGTGTGGTACTAAAAATAAAAACAGTTTAATATACTAAGTTAAAAAAAGCTTATAGCTACAGAATTAACCTAAAATCAGCTGCGAGAATCATTCGTCTCATATTCAAATCAGCAAAATTCGTCTTTCACAGAACTATTTCTTAAATTATTATTGGCACAATATCTAGTAATGGGTAATAGAGCCATTTTTAAACAAAATATAAGTATATATATAATTTTTTTATTAAAATGTTACTTGCAAATTGTTCTTGTTTTTGGGAAATATTTTTTCTAATTTCAGATTTTACCTGGTTTAATGTTTAACTTTAACTCATTATCTAAAAATACCTACAATCCCAGTAAAAAAATTATTTTTTTTTTAAAATCGACTGTAATCGATTTAAGGAAAAAAAACCTACCTTTATACAACAAGTATCTTCAATTTAATAAAAAAGGTATCTTACGTACTAATACGAAACATCCGGTCTATGAATACAATAATGCTCTGTTAAACCCAAAATAATGGGAAAAAGCAATCCTGACAAACTCATTTTTATTGAAATAACTGGATATTTGCCGTCCTCGGCTTATTCATTCGTAGTATTAAAATAATTAAATAACATTTAAAATAAGCAACAGTGTAAGTTTTCACTTTGATATTTTACAAAATGAGCAAACAGGATACAGTAACTGCAATACTTGATGTGACAATCATAGTTACAATTGTTTTTCTTTTCCTTTAATTAATATATGATTCGAAATACAGAAAATTAAGTCATTTCAGCTTCAGCGTTATAAATTAAAAAGGCAGCTATTTTAGAGATCACGTTATGCAGTCAAGACGGTGTTTAAACTACTTTCTAGCATGCCGCGATACACGTTAAACGTACACAATTTATTCCGAAAAGCATATTCACCGGTCTAGTAATTTTCATTTTCGATAAACCTATTTTCACATGTATATTTACTCTAATCGCAAGCTCGTGTAAACTGCTAACAGAGCAGTTTTGTCGTCGACTGGGTCAATTTAAATTCCTTTAAATCTGCTTATTGTACTGCCTTTGCCTGCCTTCACTTCTACTCGGGAAGCGAATAAATTTCCATTTACAAATCGATTATATTCAGCTAAAATATTATAATACATTTTATATTCGATGCCTGACGTATATATTTTACAATTGAAATATATATAATTTACTAATATATTTTCGGTAACTGGATAAGGTTAAGCGAGAAAAATATTAAAAACTCCATATTAAGCGAATAAATCTAAGTTCGGCAATTTAAGTATAAATAAAAAAAAGTACAGAAAATATAATAAAAATTAATATACAAATAAAAAAACTTGAAAAAACAAATATTTAATTTTGTTTTAGAAATTGAAAATTACAATATGTGATCAAATGCGAAATAAAACCAATTAGTGTCCGAGATAAAATATGCAGCACTATAATGTAATAAGCACTATAGCTTGACAATAAAATGACCCTTTTTTAACCTCCGTCACTAATATTTGGAATTCAGTGTAAGAGAAATCCTTTAATATCCCCCTTTATCTATAATTGATATTTTGTGAGATTATGAAGTGCAAGTTTGCATTAAATAGTTAAATTAAAAGGTCGCGCTAAAATAATTGCTTAACATAATATGTGTATTTTCGTTGGTAGAAAATTGTAATATGACAAATAATGATGATCCATGTTGTATCTGCCTGTTCTTCTTCATGAACGTACCACGTACGTAGTATCAAATAAATGTAATGTTTGCCAAAATGAAACAGGAATTTTTCTTATGATTTATATGTATATGAATTTATATGTATATAAAACATTCATCTATTCTAACTATTCAACATATTAATATGAAGATGGAAAGAGATTGGAGATAGCAAGCAACCTTGGGGTACACCAGAGTTCACGAGCTGGAGGATCAATCAAAAACCATCGAGAATGACCTGTATGTTGCGTCCATTAAGAAAATAGCTAATCCACTTACATAAACTCTCGGGAAGCCCATAGGAAGGAAGCTTTGCAAGAAGCCCCTGGTGTCACACATGATCGGAAACTTTCGCCATTTCCAAAATAGATGTCATACCCTTTGCCTTGCTTTCAATAACCGCAAAAATATAATAGATCGTCACCAGTCGATCGACATGTCATAGCGATCATCGATGTACGTTAGGAGTTGTTATTGATAATCTCCATTATTTTACCCCATTATTTAGGAGTCGGATGAACAAGAGCACACATCCATGAGTCCGGGACTACGTCTTTAAGGAGTACTGAAGTCGACGCATTAGCACTGAAGTCAATTCAGAGGCAGTTCGTACCATCATTGGGGATGTCCATTCGGCCTACTCGACTATTACAAGTAGTGAAAACTTTGTACTGTTTAGCTGTTTTTTGTGCCTTTTTAAACATTCAAATATGAACCTCTAACTTAGTATTATGTTAACTTGTTAGAAGCGTCAATATTATCTCTATTTTTTATATTTAAATCATCAATTTTATAAACAAGCCTATTCTCGTCAAGATATCAGATTTTCCTCTTTCATCTACTAAAGTGATATGAGGAGTATGTTTTGGCACTTTATTTCGAATTTTTCACTTCGTAAATATAGAAAAATATTAACTTACTCTGTTTTAAAGAGAATGGTATAATTATTAAATATGAACTAAAATGTTGTTATTCTATAATTCATAATATTTTATCCTTATTTCCTAACCAAGATCTTTACCAATATTGAAATAGGAAAAGTTTTTGCATATTAACTTCGAAATTTCGTTCCTAATAGTAATGCGTCGGCTACTGTATTCAATTTATTCACTAAATACGTTTACTTTTAATATTTTTTAGTTTTATAAGGTTTAAGTCTTCATCAGCTTACTCCGTGATAATTGTGACTTTTCGATAACATTCCTATCTACCTTTATTTTTATTTGTAATTACAAAAACTATCTTATTTCAATAATATTCAAAAGTACCAAAGTGAAAACTAAAGTCTAAAACTTATTCCACTGTTCGGAACTATAAAGAAAATACAGTTCCTAAACTAAAACCTCGGGCGGATAGTGCTTGCTTTCCGTTTAGATCTCTCAGGTTTGGATCCCAGAGCATTATACTTCCTAACACGTTTTGTTGTTTATAATTTACGTAATATAATCAAATACTTTGAGCAGGATAATTAAACCTAAGTAACCTACCTTTATACCTACTAAGCTTAGAATGCTAGAGATCTGAAACATATAGAAAATAAATTCTCTCTGTTTATAAATTTAACATTCATACTGACTCATATAACAACATTTTTATTAAATAAAGTAATTATATTAAGTTAACAAAAAGCTGGTTCATAATAATGTAATTGTGTGGCTTTCAACAAGTGGAAGACTTTTTCCTATCCCACGTAAAAAAAAATCGTTTCTGTTAAGATACAACGTGAGTAAATAATCTTTTATTATTGTATGTTTAAGATTAATTACATTATTATACTACAAACATTGTAAAATAGTTTACTTGACTTAGTGGGTAAGTCAAAAATAATGAATGAATGATCCGTTTATTTGAGTACGGTTTCTCGATTTATTTACCCTGAATCTAATAGGGACTTAAATTAAATAATTCATTCCCCACGGGCAGCCATAGAAAGTCGTGATGAGAATTTTTACGACAACAATTTCCCGGTTTTCCTCTTCGCAAAAATTATTAATACCTATATATAAATTTTATGATTGTCAAAGATAATAACAAATTTAATATCTTAGGAAATATTAAACTACATAATAACGTGCATTAAAATATTTATATTAGTATGGGTAATTTCTTTTAATGTTTTAGTTTTTTAGGAACTTGGATTTTTTAATTCAAATTTATAGTAATTAAAATAATGGCTACATATACATAATATTTAATACCAACTTATAATTTTTTTAATATTTTTATTACATGTAATACATGCAAACGTAGAATAAATTATTTCATATCTAACGAAATAAGTTATTTATGAGGCAGCAATTCAGACATTAATTGCCACTGCAAATGAATTAACGAGTTAATTGACCCAGCGCGGTAAATATTATTAGCACTTACCTCGTATTGTTAGCTCATTAAGTCGGAAAATTAAATTTATTAGACAAATAACGAATTATGAGAAGGTTTTAAGGTAATTATTTTACGTTTTGAAATAGGGAAGTTTCAAAAGTCAAGTAACAAAAAAACCAACCGACTGTTTTGACTGAATAATGTATGTATGTATGTAACCTATACAAATGTTAAATCTCTTATTCTTACTTTAATATAAAAAATTATCTGAAAATAAGACTGTTTATTGTAGATACATCCCAGAATAACGTTGTAATGTAACCACTTCTTGTTTCTTAAATACATCCTTCTCTTCATATACTAGGAATGTAAATATAATATTGTCACATGTGATATTCTCTGAGACAAATTTGTATTATAGTAAAAATGGAACCCCTTTTTGTCTTACGTGAGTACATATTCATGAACATTTAGAATTTGCACTTGACTGTTTCATATTGAGCCAATTCTTTCTTATTTTTAATAATAATTTGGTCCTTGTTCGTGATAGATATATTCCTTCTTACAAATATTCTTGAGGCTACTGAATTTGAAAAATCCTAATTACAATAGAAAAGGTCGTTGCTATTGAATTTTGTGTGTAAACTCTATACCCGGGAACAAAGAGACCTTTGGAGGTGGATGACAAATTAACTGATTTGGACTTCCTGTAAACACGATTGCTGCATAGCACAAATGTCGGGTTAAAATTAAAATTAAATCTTTATATGTAAGTTAAATCACTTTGTTACTTTACTTTGTTCGGTCAAAGTTAGACAACTTGAAAGTTTGGTTAGGATAAAAATATATAGGGTTCATTGATTCAGGTAATTGATAGGATTTGTAAAATAAGGAATATTTTAAAATGTATGTTTTTGTTCCGTGATCCAGTTTCCAAATGGTATATTAATACATGTATGTTGTCTATTTATATTCATTTCTTTTGTATTCTTTTGAGATTTATGCTCTTTTAAATTCTAATGATATATTTTATGTTAAAAATGATCGAAGTATATCTAAATAAGGTCCGTATCTCACTATCAACACTAAGTTATATTAATTATATAATTTCTAAGATTGTAACCGCAACCGAAATTAATGTTTGAAAGGTCTAATTATTTCTTAGCAATATTGAGCATATATAGTTTATATAATAGTTTAAGCGAATCAATAGGCATTTGTTACATTACTTGGGTCTCCCTAATTTTATTAATCTCAATAAAAAAATAAAGAACGTGGTAGATTATTTAAGACTACAAATAACGATGGCTTAATAATTAAGAAAATCTATTTATCAAGCTATATTAACCTACAGTGTTAACAAATATAACATTTTAGTTGGGATTTATCTAAAAGAAAAGAAATCAATACCAAATATCACATTTAATAAGTAGAAAATATACTCATAGAAGACTAAAAGTTCACAATTCTTTTCTTAATTACTAATTTCACAGTAGATTTAACACAAACACAAAATCATAATATTAATAGTAAGACTTCCTTATCATGTGTATACAAATATGATATTGTAATTTTAAAAATAAAAATTTTTAGAATCACATAACAATTTAAAAGTAAGATAAATTTGAATTATATCACGGTGAGAATGAAGAAGAACGTGCTCAAGTGGTTTGGGCACGTCGAACGAAAGAGTGATGAAAGAATGGTAAAAAAGATTTACACAGGAAAAGTGAGTGGTAAGAGAGAAAGGGGGAGGCCTCGAGTGACCTTCGAAAACACAGTATCTATGATACAGGAGGAAGGTCACGTAAAAAGCATGAGGACCCCCCGGAGGGCATGTTTGAAGAGTTTGATGTCTGTGGCCGAGGCCAAAAGAGGTAGGCAGAGACCGTAGCGTTTGGCGCTCCGTCGTCTCTGACTACCCGCAAGGGATATGGCGTGAAGTTAAATTATATCAACGTTTAACTTTTATATTTTTTCATTTATCAATGCAGATAAAAATATGTTTTCTTGTGAACATTGGTTCAGTAAAACATTTATATATATATAAACAAATAGAAATGTGGAATGGCAATTAGAAATTGTGCTTAGAACAGTTTTAACTGTAGCAAAAATATTAGTATTATAAATACTAATTATTATCCGAGACCTCGTTCGTTGCGTTGAACTACTACAGGACGATGCAATACATTATACTCTATATAATAAAGATCCATTTGTAATATCAAATAAAGGTTTTCTGATTAGATACTGTTTTGATCGACGATTATGGAAATAAAAGGATAAAATCATGCTTTATTTTTTATATTACAAAATATTGATTTAATTTATTGCATTGCATTAGACTCACAGAAAAATGAAGGAAGAATGTTTTACAACACTAGACTATAATAAATAATAACTCTCGAGTCTAGAAGATAACTTTCCTTTTTATGCTTAATTATTGAATAAAATCTTATATCTTTTTAGTTTTATTATAAAATATTAAATAAGAATCTTTATAAAACATGAAAAACTTATACCCCATATATATACTTTTTCTAAAACTTCGCTCTAAACAGCAGCTTATAGCAAATCTGTACAAAGCAGAAGAATACCTAATCAAAAGAAATTCGTGAATGAGTTTTTTGTTTACTATGCACAATTTCTTCTTACATTTAAAAAGTGCTAAATAATGGTTGAATAATAATACCTCTAACAAAACTCATTAAATCCACTCCCTGAAAACATTTTCCTAAAATATTTTCCAAAAAGCAAAAGTTACTTTATCTTAAACAACATTTAAATGTAATCAAAACAAAACTCTCTTAAACGAATTACAAACACGAAATTCTCATCTTGACGCTCTTCATTGTGATTATATTAATTTAAAGATGAATTGTAATAATACTCTTTCATTTTACTTTATGAAATCTTAATTTCCTTAAGAAATATTATATTCCAAAATATAATATTCCATAATTAATGACCAATCAAATTATATTTAAAATGAAATAATATTTAGACAATTTTAGATCAGAAGGAACTGATTTACACGACCCATTGCTCTCATTAACAAATTAAATAATAATTAAAACTCGGACCCTCCAGTGTTTTATTCATATTTAATTTATTAATTACTATTTTAATTTCTACAAATATTTAAATAAAATTTCAAATTGATTCATAATTTTACTACTTTAGGTATTATTGGGTCGCAAAAAATTTTGGTGTAAATAAAAATATTCTAGAACTTAAAAGTTAGAAAACAGTTCAATGGTGGCTTTGAGAAAATAATTTTACTTTGTCGGTAAGTAACGTAATAAAAATTACATTTTAGAGAATTATATATATAAATATAATTATTATATTATACCTTAATTACATTTTAGTATTTAAGTATTTTAATGAGAATACATCGTAACATTATTTCTAATATTCTTACTTAGCAACCTAAAGCAAACAATATTTTGGTTAATTTTTATTATTTTTGACTCAGTAAAAGGGGCTAAAAGTTGTAAGATGATAAGAAAATAAAAAGTTGTAATCGAATTAATTTGTAGATTTCTACTAAGCGACCTAAATAAATATGATGTTGTTTGTGAAACTAACAGAACTGAGGAAAAAGGTTAAAAACATTTTACTATTCATTAGCTCTTTTGTCATGAATTTACATTTTGTTTTGGCTAAAATTTTAAGAACTATTTGTAAAAATAATATTATTAGCATTAATTGTAAACATTGATATCATTAGACTAAGATCATCTTCAGTTTCTGCCAACAGCTGTTGTCAGTAACTTATTTACTTCACTGCCCACTTTAGTGAACTGTGCAATGAGTCATCATTATGAAAGAAGTTTATAAAAAATGTCGTACAATTTAAGTGTTATTGTAATTTAGTTCCAAAAATTGTTTGTGTTTTTTCAACAATTCAATTTTAAAAGTTATTAACGCTCATAGATCACTCGCCTATAACTCGCTTTCGACAGATTAATGAATTATTAAATCGGTTCAGTATTTATTGATCCTATTCGTTACAATAAAAAAATTCCCCCTGTAAAATATTAGCATAGATTTATAATGCGGCATTTATTAGTCAATATAAAAACGAAATCTCTCAATATAAATCGACTCGTTTATACAAATTACTATACGAGATCAAAGTAGGAACATGTAATTTCACTGTGATTTTCAAAATACACACAAATATTTACAATAATGAAGGTTATTATTGTGTTTGACTCGGGTTATTATTTAAAAATATATTTTCAGTTACACCACAGAACGTTTGATTGCTTTTTCTGTGTCGCGGCCAAATACTGTTTTGAATTGAATGCCACATTTTATGTTTACTAGAAAAAAATATTACACTATATTTGTGATGAGATATTTAATATATTAAACCTACATAGGCCTTCTAGTAGCTTTAATAGTTAAGATTACACCAAATTAAACAACTTTAAATATTAGCTTAGGACTTTAAATTTATTTAGTAACAGTCAGTAAAACATTCTATTAAACTTAATAACATTACCTTGTCTTTGAAGTTATTTTTATGTTTATCCAAACAAATTTTTATAGCACATTTTTTTCATTTTCTACATCAGATTACCTTGATTCTTTACCGTGAAGAGAGAGTGGAATAAAAAGTACACACAATTTTAAAATCTCTTTGTAATCAATATTATTTTAATGGTTTTCTTAGAAGTTTTGGCAAAAATTGTTAATTAGTGAATATTATTTAAATATCTACTTGTATATTTACATAGTTAAAAAGATAGTAACATAAGAAATAAGTATAAGTAATAAAAAGGTAATAAATATGTGACCTTAATAAATAAAAATTAAAAATGGTTGGGTTTTGACTAATCATTTCTATTAATTATAATATTATAATAAAATGTTGAGGAATATCTTTGATTACATAAAAAGAAATAAAAATTGCTATAAATTAAAAGAATTTCGTATTAAATGAATAAATTAAAATTTTTGATTTTTCCATTCCAATAAATGAATAAAACCATGTAAAAACTTTATCGAAGCCCTTCATTACTTCACTTATCCGATCATTTATTTTCAGTAATAACGGATTCTCTGTTGGAATATCCTTTAATACTCCAGACTTAACCGGACGTTATAAATCTTTTGTTGGATTAAATGTAGAACATGTGTTTCCACAGTACTTTGTGATTGTCTTTTATAATTATATTAATCTTTTGCATATTTAATTTAATGTTATTTAATTGATTTCAAAGTCTTTTTTTATTTTAAACAGGCGTACAACGTCAATTCTGGTTATAAAGAATAGATACAAGGAAAAAACAAGAAAGTTCATTATTATTCTTTTAATATATGTCAGTTTTAATTTTTTTTTCATTGATAAAGTAATAATTTAAACATTGTAGGTAAAGTTGTTGATAAAGTAATAATTTTAACAAAAGTAATAATTTAAACATTGTAGGGTTTTTAATTTTTTTACGCACAGATGTAAGCAGTTTCAAAATTTTGTTTAATGCTTTAACAGTTTTAAAACAATTCTAACATAAAAAAAAACAAATAGGTCTTTATACTGTAGTAAAACAAATCAACCAATGCTTTTGCATTATAAGATAATATTATTTTTGTCCAAAATATGTCACCAGTGTAATTGACAAGGCAAAACGACTTATTGGTCGGTTAGGTTGTATTTTCTCGTTAGTAAGACTATTCATGAACCAAAAATCAAAATCAATTTGGAATTGCAAATTAAACTTTTTTAAAATGTAACTTATGTATTTCTTTCGAAATTTATATCCGAAACATACATTTACCATTCTTTTGTTAACCATATGGAATGTTTTAATTTTTTTTTGTTTTACTTTATATATATATGTATAAAAATCAAATTTTATATGTAAGACTTTTTTTATAAAGTATATTTCTTAAAAAAGTAGTGATGAATGGAGAATACGTCATTGAATTAATAAAGCGCCGGATCGCAAGAATCGTGCAGATAGATAACTACGACCCAACATTTGTTATTCATCAAAACTCCTATATTTAGAAACTACTTAGTACCTTTCTATAAGTAACGGTTTATTTTCATATATTCATTTTATACAACAACATATACAAAAATAATAATAATAATATGTTGGTGAGGACGTCAATGATAATTGTGAACGTGAACATTAAAAGCAGAAATAAATTTTATTCACAAAATATAAAGGTTAAATGCCAGCAATGCATTGTCTCCTGTCTAAAATCGTCTGGGTTGAGGCTTTGTTGGTTAAGATGACACCATTTCTGTAACGACAGAGGTAATTGGATCATTTGATGTTTACCAAAAGTAAGATTAAACATTCTAAAGAGGTTTTCCATAAAAGATAGTATAGGATTTCTTCAAATAAAGCTTTCAGGGGATTATGGAAAAATAGTAATTTTTGCAAACGTCGAACAAAGAATAAAAGAATATGTATTTTTATCCTCGACGAATAGTGCTGAAAATATTCGCAAAGATTTCTCAAACATCAAACAAACTAATGTATTTTTTTATATAGGTTTTATATACTTTTCTAACTAAAAACTATAATTTTGTTGTAAAAACTTAATTTTTCTAAACATTGCAAATAATTTCATTCATGTTAATTGTTATATTCAGCAACAGAAAATACTTTGATAAGATATGTCCTTACTTCTAAAGTCTTGAGTTAGTGTTAGAACAAATGTTAAAAAAATGTAAATATTGTAAAAGAAAATTATTATACGGTAATAAACGGGACTCCAATAGGAGTCGCAGTACAAACAAAGTTTCACCAGGTGCAGAACAGTCCAAACTCGAACGCGCTCCGCGGTCAGCAGCAGCCTCCACCCGCACTGCTCACACGCGCGTCTCGCGCATTACGAGTACTCGGGAGGTACCTGATGTTATATAGCATCCTGAAATTAATGGGCATCGTTCCAATAATATGGGACAGTACATTTTTGTTCAAATAACACTTATTGTAGCACTTATTTATATTAAATTAAATATAAGTCAAACAAAAAGTATATTCTGATAATTAAATAAATATTATCAAAATACTGAAAATAAGGTTTAACGTTGATTTTAATGTATGATTAATTGATGCGAACTCGTGCAACAGGTTTTAAGCCAGGGTGAAATAATATTAGTAACATTTTATACCTGGCATAAAGCTGTCTAGACGATTATGTATTCAAATTTTAAATACAAAAAGCTTATTGAGACTTAAACAGGTTACAGTTTTATATGACTTTAGAAACAATTAATATAAAGATTTGTTGAAATAATAGTCATACTAACTATATTTTGAACTGTGATTTGTTCTAGAGAACGTTGCGATAAAGATTTCTTAAAGCCCGTGATAATCTACATTTTGTTGTTTAGCAGATAATTGTTGTTGCGGTATAATAAGTTCTGATGTGACTTTTACATTTCTTCTATATTCCCTGCCCCCTTTCCTTTTCAGTAGTAGGTACAAGGTAGTTACAGAAACCTAAGCTCGCCTGACATTTCGCCGTTCTCATTCGATAATTGTGCCACCTGCTGCTATTAAGAACAAAAAATGTATATAATATTTCAGCATAAATGAAACAACTAGTACTAACAACAAAATAAAAATATTTGTAGGCATGAATTAAATAAAATATCTTCCTTCAATTCAAACGAGATTTTTTCAAGAACCGTCTTTATCCTCGCAAAAAACTTTCAAGTAATTTAGAATAAATTGAGTTTCGAGAGCATCTTAGTATAAATGTAATAACTGGTCTCTCAGATTTTTAGCTACTCGGAATAAAGAAGATACTATGACTAATAACATTAAATACAAATCCAGCTATAGCTGATTATTTAACTAATAAAACAAGATGATATGTGGGTATTCGTGCTGCTAAAAATACAGCTTAATTATATAATTATATCTTGTCCTTGGTTTTGTTTGTCCCCTAAAACTAGAAAATTATGAAAAGGGCAATCAAGCATGCAGGTCACTGATGATAAGTGATCACCGCCGTCCACGAACTCTTGCAACATCCGGGGACTCATATGACCGTTGTAGACCTTAGAAGTGAGAATATACGCCTTTATAGACGGTACCCTCGTTATATCTGACACAATGATAGATGTTCTATTTGCATCTCTTTGTCCTTAAAGTGTAGTTTTGAGGTCATTAAGAAGAAGAACAGGAACATAGTGGTAGTTACGTCTAGTGCAGTTGTTGTTAAAAGGTACTTAGAAAATACTTAACAGACCGTAAGTAGCTATGTTACTTTCTTATTCCCTAGGACCATTAAGTTTTTACTCAATATTCCAATATTAAGTAAAATTAACATAACAAATAAATTAATTTCTGATCAGATATTAAGTGGTCTTGAAGTTTTTGAATAAGCTTTAAGTTGTTCTATAAAGTCAAAGTCAAAATCAATTTTTTATTGAAAGTAAATTTTACACAAAACAATTTTTCATTGTCAAAGCTACTACCCGCTAGGAAAGTTAATTACCACTGACATTTATAATAAATCTTATCATACGCGGCGTACTAGGTTTATCCAGCTATTTCATCGCTTTTTCATTTAATAGTACATCAGTTTTCACCTGTTTTTAATTAAAAGTTGTAAATCTTAGAAGTTCGGTGTTTTTATTCTAGAGTAATAGGTTGTTCTATTTTTAAAAATCAAAATTAATGTTACCTTTAGCGACAGCAGCAAAAGAAATTAAAGAAGTGGTAGAATCTGGATAAAAAAAAAAACATTCAAAAGCAGACTATAAATAACATTACTGTTAGTTATTTCTTGTTAAATTAAGAATATCCTTGATGATATTCAAATACTTAGGATGCAAAGAGTAAGTAGACATCCTTCCTTACAAAAACTTTGAGGCCTGAATTTAAAAAATAATGAGAAGAATATTTTTTATATCAACAATGTAACAACATATCAAAAGAAAATAAAATAATTAAAAGTACGGTACGATTTATATGTTTAAACTAAATCAAAATTATTATAAATATAACTTATACTCATTGAAAGGTATTAGTAAAATATAATGTTTTTATGGATTAGATCTGAAATTCCGTAGACACGATCTCTTTAAGTTTCAAGTCTATACCAAAAAAAAGTGACTATTAATTATAATAGGAAGATGAATGTTCAATCCCCATACATCTTTTCTTTTAGGAAAGGACAAGAAGAATCTACTTCAATTACCCACCAGCTTTCTCCTGAACTACACTGAAGGATAGGTAATGAGAAGTAAAAGAGTATCAACCGGGTGTACCCCTCATTACATGCCACTCGTGTGGCCTCGGAGCAACGAGGACGTATACGTTAGCAATTAATCTTACACTGCACTATGAAGGCGAGGTGTATTATTGACCATAAGTTATAATTGAAGGCAATATTACTAAGACTATATAGTAGATAAAACTGGTTATATTGGCACTGAAAACATTTATTCTGAATCGATACAATAAAAATACATACATTTACAATCCACAATGTCTTGTTAATATAAAAATAAGTCGTCAAACCCCGTTAACCTTAATAACTTAATTTACCAAACGACTTGCAATGATTAGGTCAAGTACTCATAACCCGATTCTTTGTAATAAATTTATTACCATTTTGGTAACCTCTATCTTATGAGAGGACTATATATATTTATTAGAATCATATTAACTGTAAAATAATGCTCATAATGAGTTTATATCATATATTTTAAACTATGTGTCTACAAAGTTATTAAAATAAGCTATAAATATAAGGCAGCGAAATAAATTTTCCTTACGATTCACTTCATCTTGTTATATAAAATTATGTCGAATATTATATACTAGGATCCGGGTGTTGAGCTGAGCCCCTCTCCTTTCTTCTTTTCTTGATTACTTTTGAATGGCTAAACATTTTTTCAATCTGTTTTCGTTATATCATCCGCGTTTGGCTCAAACATTCATGAGAAAATTTTTAGCTAATTATCTCGTCGCATTCCGGAGACAACTAAACACAAAGGTCTCCCAACCGGTTAAGTTAATAATATAACTTATTAGTCTTATTTATACCAAAACGACACGATATTTTCTCACTTCACACTACTACAAGTGTTTAATATAACTTAAGGCAAGTATTACAGAAAGTTTGGTTGTTAATAGGCTTTTAATTGTTAATTACGTGACAACAAATTACATGAAGAGTAAGAAACACGTTTCCAAGATATACTCGCAATACACTATTTAGTATTTTTGTAATCGGTAATCTCAAATTATTAATCAGTAAATGCCAATAGTGAAGAGAAACATTATGTTAAATGTTGATTATTTACTTAAGATACATCACGTAGTATATCTATAGAAGATGAGTCAATCAATAATATTTTATTTTTGTGAAGAAGGCGGGGATGTAATAAAATTCAATTATTTATATCTTTGTATGTATTGTATGTATCCCGCTCTCCGTGACCTAGCCTTAATGGGTTGTCCTATTTAAATAGGTTTACATAATTTATTGTCATTATGTAGAAATAATTTTTAAAACACACCTTTATGTGATATGAGAGATCTATCGGTTTATGAAAATATCCATCGATAATGTCGAGACCGTAATATTACAAGATTCTATATATTTCACTGAAAATAATAAAAATTTAAGTTAGTTATTGATTAAAGAAATGGTAATTAAATTTTTATTGCGTGATAATAATGAAATATTACCCTAGATTATAATTTTAATATAATATTTTTTTTATTTGCTTTCATTTTTATTTATTTAAAAATAATCAAAAACAATGCAATCTTGCTGTCAGACTCTTTCATTCATTTTCATAGGAAGAAATTTTAAAATGAAAATGAGATTCTTTACTTTGTTTGTTGACCCGCGTGTTTTCTTATTTTCGACAACAATGCAGCAGATTTTACTAGAAACGACGAGCTATCGAATAATCTAGTCTAGTACAAACGTATAGGGGAGACCGGGGTTGGTTGACCAATTTTCAGTTTAAAAGTTAATATTTTTATTGCTTTAATGATTATTTTTGTGAAAAGCAATTCCATTGATAGTGACACTATTCAGCTCTAGAAAGAAATTACAATAAGCTCGATACCTATTAAAACATAGTATAAAGGTTCGATTTTATAGAACGGGAAAAACGAGTCAACCTACCCCGTGCCTGGGGCAGGTTGACTTGTCACTAGGGGTAAGTTGACCTAAGAAGTAAAGAGTACCAAGACTACGAAGGAACAAGATTTAAATACTAAAGTAAATGCAATCATCATTTTTAAGAACATTTTCAAGAACATTAAACACCGTTAAGAACCTGTCGGTCCACCTCCAGTCTAAAATAGTCTCTAATAGTCCTTTAGTCTAAAATAGTCTAAATAGTATTTATAGTGAACACGTGGGAAAACGAAGAACGGAAGGACCATATTGCCGCGGCCGAGATAGCAACTGCGACTCTCACCAGCGAAACCTCGGTGAGCAGACGTCATTTTTCCCAATTTTTTGGTGCCAAGATGAGCTATTACTCTATCAGGAATGTGAACCGTTGTCAGTCCTGTTTCATCTATGTTCTAAATATACCCAGGGCTTACATTTAAAAGTGGGTAAAGGGTTCTTAGGTAATCAAAGAACAATTTCATGTTGTTTTTGTTGAAAGAAGTGGCTCGAAATAATAGCTTGAGGAGATCGAATAGAGAGAATAGGCTGACGTTTAAGCAAACTCCCTACCCAATCTTCATCAGCAATCTGTTTTTTATCCCATGATTCAGGAATAGATTTTTTTTTTTTGCAAATTCATATGCAAATTTTCGGGACTCGTAAGGCGTTAATCCATAATAAACATCATCAGCTCCCTTATGGGCAATTTTCTGATGCATGCTCTTCCTCGTCATTGAATATTTGTCTGTTTTTTATGTAGCCAACGCTTTCCAAGGTCAATTGAGATCTAGACAGTCCGGTATTGCATTCTTTTTTTTTCATATTTACTACATGGCGATATTTTATATGGTATAGCAAATTCTTTTGCTGGAATTGATACTTCGACGAAAATAACTTGTCGACATACTCTTTCCAGTATGTCTTTACGTCGATTTGACTTTCGTTTATAGATTCGCATCGTTCTAAACTGGAAATGTTAGGTTAAGAACAATAATTTTTATACCAATTTATATCTAGTATATCCAAAATTGTATGGGGCAGGTTGACTAGATAGTCAACCAACCCCTTCATAAATGAGTCAACCAGCCCCAAACGACCTAGTAATTTTTAACTACGTGCCAAAACCTTAAAATGGTGTCGTAATTAAAAATAATAAGGAAGCATACAAAGTTCGGAAATCAAACATTCGTATTAAACAGTTTGACAAGCAATCAAAACAAAATGAGTTATAACAAATAGAATTAAGGCAAAAATAGTTATTTAAGTGTCTTGTTTTTGAACAATAGGCTCTAGCTGACAAACGGTTTGGGTCTGCTCCGCGGTTTTTCTGATGATTGTGCGCGGGGGAATAATGGATACGCTCACCTAGTCGATCTTTGCAAAAAGTTTGCCTAACTCGCGTTTTTGACAATTAGTCTACCTGCCCCTATAGTCAACAAGCCCCGGTCTCCCCTACTTGTTATAGCTAGGTACTACAATACTGGGATTAATTTATTATAAAGTAAGTGGGAATACGATTCCCAAGAAGTACGTGAAGTTTAAATTTGTGTGTGCCTTACATTTTAATGCTAGAAAAACAGATTCGTCTATGATTTAAAACCATTTATCCTAGGTTCTACAACACACAAAATAAAGTAAAATTAACTCAATGGATATACGCTCTCTAAGAGTATAGTGGCTTGAATTATACATATACTGACCTATATTGTAAAGGCGAAACTTCGATAGTTCAGTGAAAAACAGGTGTTCCTAATTGTGCTCTAAATGATTGTCGTATTCGGTTAGTGACATCTCAGGGAAAAACCCGATTGGATTTACAAAGTACTGATAAAGGACCCGATGGAAACAATCTGATATATATTATAGAGGGCGAATGATGTGTAGAGGGTGAAGAAGCAATAGTGTGTGTCATAAGAGAATTAAATAGTTTTGATTCTTAAGCTAGAGTTCAATTATTACTGGTCCGATCCACAATTTATAATAACTCAGTTTTTTAATTAGCAATTAAGACATTTTATTACATCCTTTTCATCCTCTACTATGGCCATGGCTCATAAACAAATTAACAATTAAGATTTTTTATCTTTACCTACAAAGTTAAACTCTGATTAAAATAAATATTTGTGAACGTAAATACTGATTCATAAACGGCGACCTTAGAACTAAGTTAGGGACTTTACTTTCTATATCCAATCTATATGTTTAGTTTCTTGTTTCCGTTGTCGTACCCTCAAATTACATTATGAGTGAAAAGGAAGAGATACATTATATTTTGGAGGTTAAGCTACTTATTTTTTATTTTGCCGTAATTAAGTTGTGGGTTAAGAAATTGTAACTGTAAAAAAACATCTCGAAACAACAACTGAATGTTTATTTAGATATATTTAAATAATAGATACTAATAGAAAGGACATAAATTTATCATGACAATATCTTAAATGAATATGTTATATAACTTTAATGTAATTTATTTTATATATAAACGTTAAAACCTTTTGTTACTATAAGTTCTCATGTAGTAAAGATGATTATGGGTCTGTGAAAGTTTAATGAAAACTGATTTAGACATTGTTGACAACCATAACATCCCAAGGACACGCAACTATAATGATGAATGATGATTTCCATACAAAATAGTATGGACATATACACGGATGCATTATGCAAAAAATACTTTACTCGGGACACTGGGTTCTGGAAGTGGATATTGGAATCAGTTGTTATTGTATATATAATATATACCACATATGTGTAATACATATATATATATATATATATATATATACACGATAAACCTTCATCATTTGTAACATAGTATTTCAAACAAGGAAATATTTGTTTTCATATGTTGATTTACAAATGAAATTATTCAATTTTTTTTATACATCTGTTTACTCTCTAGTAAAAAAAACAAAATTTTAAGAAATATAAACAAAAATTATTAAATATAATTAAAGTGACCTGAAATATCATAAACCAATTACAACCACTTCTTCTTATTACTTGTTATTTAAAAAAACCTACAAAAACGTAACATTAAAGTGAAATTTCAAATAATAGAAACAAAAGACATTATTTTAGGACCTTAAATATTAAAAATATCTCCGACTGTATGGGACTTATATGTAAAGGCTCAATAGTGTTCATTGTTGCGCCTCATATAGCGACTTACCTATTTCAATGACTGTATTTCATGAGGTATTTGCTAGCCTAATGAGACGAAGCAAAATAATACCCCTTTTAAAATCTGGTAATGATCCTTAAATTTACAGATCAATATCGGTATTAAAAGGTAATATATACTCCGTAAAATATCTGAAAAAATCATATTAAATCCATTATTGGATCATTAAGTAGAAATAACTTGTTTCATAATAAACAGGTCAGTTTGACAAAAGTCGATACTAGTGATGCTTGTATATTTTTTATAAGAAATATATTTGAGGTCTGGGAGGAATTACAGCATGCTCTTGGAGTATTATGAGATTTATCTAAGGCATTCGGTTGTGTTCATCATGAAACATTGGCCAGTAACTAAGTGTGGTTTAACCACACGAATAAACCTTATATTTATTAATTGCATAGATTTATAATGCGGCATTTATTAGTCAATACCAAAACGAAATCTCTCAATTTAAAAATAAAAATAAGCAATTCACAAGGATACGACATACAGCGACTCGTTTATATAAATTACTACACGAGATCAAAGTAGGAACATGTTATTTCACTGTAATTTTCAAAACTACCTTCACTCACACTCACAAATACATACAATAAGGAAGGTTATTGTTGTGTTTGACTCGGTTTATTCTTTGAAAATATATTTTCAGTTACACCACATAACGTTTGATTGCTTTGTCTATGTCGCGACCAAACACTGTTTTATGCGATGAATGTCACAATTGCTTATTATTTATGTTTACTAGAAAAAAATATTACACTACATTTGTGGTAAGATACATTAAGATACTAGTCGTTCTGTGATCAGTATAACCTCAGTACGTCAGGGATTCGCTATGGCCGCCATTTTGGATTTCGAAATAACAAAAAAACACTTTAGATTTCGGCAAAGCATACTTAGACGAAATTTCAGCCCGCTAGCTACGGATCAGAAATACGCTATTTTGAAATTTTTCACCCAAGCAAAAAAAGGAATCGACATAAAAATTTTAATAATTCAAAGAATTCACCTACCAATTTTCGTGACGATTGCATGAAATTACGCCTGCTACGCCAAAACAAAAACTCAAATCACCGCTATTTTGGATTTTTCCTCCCGGTAAGAAAAATGGTTGGACCACAAAAAATTAAACAACTCAAAGAACATGATCATCACTTCTTGTGGCGATCAGATGAAAATTGCTCCTGCTACGCCAAAAAAAAAAGTATTTATATAAGCTATTTTGGATTTTTTCGCCCAGCCATAAAAATAGCTCGACATATAAATTCAAATAATTCAAAGAACATTTGCCAACTTTCGTGGCGATTGGATAAAAAATACGCCGGTTACGCCGGAACAAACGAATTGTAATACATACGGAAAAATAGCAGAATGGGCCTATCTACTGGGAACGTAGTCCTTCGGACAAACGCTTCGCTACGCTTAGCATTTGTCAGTCCATTAAACTGACATAGGCCTTCTAGTAGCTTTAATAGTTAAGATTACAAAAAAAATAATCACACCTTGGATATTAGCTTAGGACTTCAAATTTATTTAGTAAGAGTCAGTAAATCACTCTCTTAAACTTAATAACATTACTTTGTCAATATTAAATTTGAAGTCATTTTTATGTTCATACAAACTAATTTTTATAGCAAACGTTTTTCTTTTCATTTTCTACATCAGATTACTTTGATTCTTTACCGTCAAGAGAGAGGGGAGTAAAAAGTATAGACAATTTTAAAATCTCTTTGTAATCAAAATTATTTTAATGGTCTTCTTAAATATTTTGGAAAAAATTGTAAAGGATTTAATATTATTTAAATATCTTGTATATTTACATACTTAAAACTACATATATTTACTTGTATAATTACGTACTAACACACCCGGCCACGCATTGCTGTGATTATGGTTTTGATATATTACATTGTAGCAAACTATTAAAGGGGTAACGGTAACATCTGTTATGAGAACCACCATATATTCTTACAGTCGATATAAAGAAAAAATAAAAAATTAAAATTAAATTTTATTAATTTTTTTATCCAAGTTTGTGACAAATAACTATCCAAAGTTTTTAGTAAATAACATGGAACACTTACGAATGAGATAGGTTGAGCAGATAGTTTAAAATATAAATTATTATGAATTTTAAATATTTGTAATTTCAATTGAATTTAGCACTAATCGGAGAACAGATTATAAGACTTGTAATTGCAAGTTAAATAAAGATTTTTAATAAAGTAATACATATACATTTGAAAATGCATTTATTTCAGTAAAAACCTCTACAGTACGTTTAACATAGTACCATATAACGAATAATTACTCAATCCAGTCAACAGATACTGCCATCTGTTAGAGTCGTTTGGAGCTAAGTGAAAATTGTGACTGCAAAACAATAAACAACTATTTGCATTAAAATAATATTGCGACTACGAATTGAGATGAAAACTTTTTTACCTTGTAAATTAGATCAAACTGCACGTGGGGTGTAATTTTTTTTTAAATCGGTTACGTAGTTTAGGCGTCCATCGCGGATAAATAAAGTGACACGTAATTTATATATATTAAGATAATAAAATGTTGAGGAATGTTTTGATTAAATAAAAATAAATAAGAATTGCTATAAATTAAAAGATTTTTTCATATCAAATGAATATTTTCTATTTTTTTTATTTTTCCATTCCACTACGAATAAAACCATGTAAAATCTTTATCGAAGCCCTTCAATTAATTAATTCTCTTATCCGATCATTTATTTTCAGTAATAACGGATTCTCTGTTGGAATATCCTTTAATACTCCAGACTTACCGGATGTTATAAATCTTTTGTGGGATTAAATGTAGAACATGTGTTTCCACAGACCTCAGTGATTGTCTTTTAGAATTATATTAATCCTGTGCATATTTCATTTTGTGATATTTAATTGCATAAAAGAAGACTTTGAATTGTTTTATTTAAAGTAGGCATACTACTTGAATTATGGCTCTAAAGGGTAGATCCACGGAGGAGAACAAGAATGTTCATTCTGTTAGAAATTCTTTTAATTTATAGTTATTTTAATTTTTTTCATTGATATTTATCTCTCAGTCAGAACTGATATGTTAATCAAAAGTAATAATTTAAACATTGTAGGATTTTTCTATTATTTTACCCACAGATTTAAACAATTTCAACTCAACAATTTTTTTAATGTTTCAACTTTTTTGTACAAAACAACTCTAACATAAAAAGAAAATTAGGTCTTTATGCTGAAGTAACACAAATCAACCAATGCTTTTGCATTATAAATAATATAGTATTATTTCAGTTGAAAATATGTCACCAGTTTAATTGACAAGGCAAAACGACTTATTTGTCAGTTAGGTTGTATTTTCTGATTAGTAAGACTATCCATGAACCAAAAATCAAAATCAATTTGGAATTTCAAATTTAACTTTTTAAAATTTATTTAACCATAAAACGTTATAACCATCCTTTTGTTAAAACGGATTTATTTGTGTCACTTTTCCTATATATGTATAAAATTTATTTTTCATATTAAAGACTCCAAAAGTATATTTTTAAAAAACCAATGGTGAAATATGCGCCATGGAATTAATAAAGCGGCGGATCGCAAGGATCGTGCAGAAAGATAACTATGACCCAATATCTGTTATTCATCAAAACTCCTATATTTAGAAACTACTTGGTACCCTTTCATAAGTAATGCTTTATTTTCATATATCCATTTTAATAACAAATAAATATTAGGATATAAATAACCACATCATGTACACATATAATAGTAATGTTGGTATGGACGTGAATGATAGTTGTGAACGTGAATATTAAAAGCGAAAATAAATTTTATTCACAAAATACAAAGGTTAAATGTCAGCAATATATTGTTTCCTGTCTAAAATCGTCGGGGTTGAGGCTTTATGTTGTTTATGATGACACCATTTCTGTCACGACAGAGTTAATTGGATCATTTGATGTTTACCAAAAGTAAGATTAAACATCCTAAACAGGTTTTCCATAAAAGATATTATGAGATTTTTTCAAATAAAGCTTTCACGGAATTATGGAAAAACAGCAATTTTGCAACTATCAAACAAAGAATAAAAAAAATATGTATTTATATTCGCGACGAATAGTGCTAAAAATATCCGGAAATATTTCACAAATATCAAACTAATGTATCGTAGATTTTATATAGCATTCATATATTTTTTCTAACTAAAAACTATAATTGTGTTGTAAAAACTTTATTTTTTTAAACATTGCAAATAATTTCATTCATATTAATTGTTATATTTAGCAACAGAAAATAGTTTGATAAAACATGTCCTTACTTCTAAAGTCTTGAGTTAGAGTGTTAGAACAAATGTTAAGAAAATTATTATACGGTAATAAACGGGACTCCAATAGGAGTCGCAGTTCAAACAAAGTTTCACCAGGTTCAGAACAGTCCAAACTCGGACGCGCTCCGCGGTCAGCAGCAGCCTCCACCCGCACTGATCACACGCTCGTCTCGCGCATTACGAGTACTCGGGAGGTACCTAATGTAATATAGCATCCTGAAATTAATGGGAATCGTTTCAATAATTTGGGACAGTACATTTTTGTTCAAATAACACTTATTGTAGCACTTATTTATATTAAATGAAATATAAGTCAAAGAAAAAGTATATTCTGATAATTAAATAAATATTAAATTATTAAATTAAATAAATTAAATAAATATATAAATAGCGGCGTTGGGAACCGCCAACCAACACGCCATGTTCCGAACGGCGGAAGGTGGAGGACGGAGCTACAAATAGCTACGTGGAATGTAAGAGGACGAATGGAACAGAAGATGAATGAATTATTAGATGTGATGGATGACAAAGATCTGGATGTTATTTGTGTGTCTGAGACCAAGCGAAAAGGCAATGATACGACCGATTTGCCTGGCAACCGGGTCGCTTTCTGGGCTGGGGTTCCAGAGAGTGAGCGAGGTTGCCAAGGTGTAGGCGTATTATTGTCCTCTCGAATGGTTAATGCAATGGTAGAATACAAGGCGATCAACCCGAGGCTTCTTTGGGTTCGCTTTAAGCTGGGGATAACAAGAGTATTCTTGTTAGCCATGTATGCGCCAGTATCCTCAGCTCAAATGAGCGAGCTCGAGGAGTTTTGGGAGAATGTCAGGGATGTTCTAAGTAGTGTCAGAGATAATGAAAAGTTGATAGTATGTGGAGATATGAATGGATGGGTCGGAACCGCGCGAAGCGGTTACGAAAGCGTGCTAGGCAAATACGGTGATAGGAGGGTAAATGAGGCTGGAAAGCTTATTTTGGAATTTTGTAAGGAGAAAAATTTGTTTGTGGCAAACACGATGTTTGATCACAAACAAATTCACATGTACACATGGGAGCGAGCGGAAGAAAGAAGTATGATTGATTTATTCCTAGTGGACCAGCGTATTCGAAGTCAAGTTATGGACACGCGAGTGTTCAGAGGTGCTGATCTGGGAACGGACCACTATATAGTCGTTGCTAGAACAAGAGGTCTATTCACAGGTTGGCGCAGCCGCACGGCGTGTCCAAGCTTGGCGTCGAATTATCGCATAAGAAGCTGGAAGCTTCAAGATCCACCGATCAGAGACGAATATCAAGAAAGGGTTTCCAAGAAGCTTGAAAGCTGTGATTCTGGAAATGAAAGTGTTGAAGTATGCTGGCAGAACCTTAGGAATGGTATGGTGAAAGTAGCGACAGAAGTATGTGGTAAAAGGAAAAGAGGTTTTAGTAAAAAGCGCGATGAATGGTAGGATGATGAAGTGAAAGACGCTGTGGAGTTAAAGAAGAAAGCATGGCTGGATTATAAAGCCTCGGGTAATGATAAAAGTATGAGAGAGATAAGAAAAAGAGAGTACAAGCTGCAAAAGCACAAAACGAAAGCACTTATAAAGATGAAGCGTGAAAATTCTGAGAGAGAAAGGGATGAAAGGTTGACGAACAACTTCCGGGAAAACACAAAGCTTTTCTGGCGAGAAGTTAGTGGTTCCCGGGGTTGTTCGGTAACCTGTAGAATGAAAGGGGTGCTTTCGAAGAACGGTGAAATTTTAACTGAACAAACACACGTTTTGCAGCGGTGGGCGGAATTCTATAAGGAGATGTATGAACGTGAGGACGCCTCGGTCTTGACTACCAGCGTAATGCTGAGTCAAGACGTAGCCGATGGTGAAATCAGTTTGGAAGAAGTAGAGAGCGTGATTCGAAGTCTGAAATGTGGTAAGGCTGCGGGAGCAGATGAAGTTACTGCCGAGATGATCAAATATGGTGGGCCACCGTCTGGGACCTTTTCTGGTTTTTGTGCAATTTATGCTGGAAATCCGGGGAGGTCCCAGACGATTGGCGAAGTGCAGTCATCGTACCTTTGTATAAAGGCAAAGGCTCACAGATAGACTGTGCAAGCTATAGGGCCATCAGTTTGATTAGCTTGGGCGGTAAAGTTTATGCTAAAATTTTAGCGAGAAGAATGCAAGAGAGATCTGAAAGGCTGTTGTGGGAGGCCCAAGGAGGTTTTAGACCTGGAAGAGGGTGTATAGATCAGATCTTTTCCCTCCGCATAATCACGGAAAAGTTTTTGGCCCTAAACCAAAAGGTTTTCTGTGCTTTTGTGGATTTGGAAAAGGCGTTTGACAGGGTTGTGAGAAAGAAGTTATGGGAGATACTGCCCCGATACAATGTGAACGGACCCTTGCTACAGGCTGTAAGGTCTCTTTACCGAGATCACTCAGCCTGTGTGCGAGTAGGAGCTGGCATGTCGCCCTGGTTTGACATCCAATCGGGTGTTAAGCAAGGTTGCGCTATGTCAGCTTGGTTGTTCAATTTGTATTTGGATAGTTGTCTCCAAGGAGTGAAAGATAGTGACATGGGAGTGAAAGTAGGTGACCTTAAGGTCAATTGCTTGCTATATGCAGATGATGCGGTGCTCATTGCATCATCAGAATGCAATTTGCAGGCATTGGTCACCACTTTGAAAGATGGGTGTGAAATTAATGGTCTTAACCTGAATGTAGATAAGACGAAGGTTCTGATATTTGAAAGAAATGAAGAAAGAACAGAATGTAAGATCAACGTGAATGATAAGATAATAGAACAAGTGAATGAAGTGGTATATTTGGGAAGTATGTTTAGCAGAGACGGAAGATACGAAATGGATGTGGAAAGACGTATTGCTGTCGGTAACAGAGTCAATGGTGCTTTGACTGCATTGTTGAGACGGCAAAACGTCAGTATAGCTGCACGTTTGGCTGTACACAATGCAGTTTTGCTACCGACGCTGTTATACGGCAGCCAAACGTGGGTAACACAGAAGAAGAATGTAAGAAAGATGAATGCTGTGGAGATGCGATCTCTTCGCAGAATATGCGGAGTCAGTCTAGCTGATCGAATCCGCAATGAAGAGATCCACAGAATGGCAGGTACTAGCGAAGATGTCACGGTGAGAATGAAGAAGAACGTGCTCAGGTGGTTTGGGCACGTTGAACGAATGAGTGATGAAAGAATGGTAAAAAAGATTTATATGGGAAAAGTGAGCGGTAAGAGAGACAGGGGGAGGCCTCGAGTGACCTTCGAAAACACAGTAGCTACGATACTGGAGGAAGGTCACGTAAAAAGCATGAGGACTCCCCGGAGGGCATGTATGAAGAGGTTGATGTCTGTGGCCGAGGCGAAAGTGGTATGCAGAGACCGTAGCGTTTGGCGCTCCGTCGTCTCTGGCTACCCCGCAAGGGATATGGCGTGAAGGTAAATAAATAAATAAATAAATAAATATTATCAAAATACTGAAAATAAGGTTTAACGTTGATTTTAATGTTTGATTAATTGATGCGAACTCGTGCAACAGGTTTTAAGCCAGGGTGAATTAATATTAATAACATTTTATACCTGACATAAAGCTGTCTAGACGTTTATGTATTAAAATTTTTAATACAAAAAGCTTATTAAGACTTAAACAGGTTACTGTTTTATATGACTTTAGAAGCAATTAATGTAAAGATTTATTCAAATAATAATGTTACTAACTATATTATGAACTGTGATTTGTTCTAGAGAATGTTGTGATAAAGATTTCTTAAAGCCCGTGATAATCTACATTTTGTTGTTTAGCAGATAATTGTTGTTGCGGTATAATAGGTTCTGTTGTGACTGTTTTATATTTCTTCTATATTCCCTGCCCCCTTTCCTTTTCAGTAGTAGGTACAAGGTAGTTACAGAAACCTAAGCTGGCCTGACATTTCGCCGTTCTCTTTCGATAATTGTGTCACCTGCTGCTATTAAAAACAAAAAATGTATATAATATTTCAGCATAAATGAAACAACTAGTACTAACAACAAAATAAAAATATTTGTAGGCATGAATTAAATAAAATATCTTCCTTCAATTCAAACGAGATTTTTTCAAGAACCGTCTTTATCCTCGCAAAAAACTTTCAAGTAATTTAGAATAAATTGAGTTTCGAGAGCATCTTAGTATAAATGTAATAACTGGTCTCTCAGATTTTTAGCTACTCGGAATAAAGAAGATACTATGGCTAATAACATTAAATACAAATCCAGCTATAGCTGATTATTTAACTAATAAAACAAGATGATATGTGGGTATTCGTGCTGCTAAAAATACAGCTTAATTATATAATTATATCTTGTCCTTGGTTTTGTTTGTCCCCTAAAACTAGAAAATTATGAAAAGGGCAATCAAGCATGCAGGTCACTGATGATAAGTGATCACCGCCGTCCACGAACTCTTGCAACATCCGGGGACTCATATGACCGTTGTAGACCTTAGAAGTGAGAATATACGCCTTTATAAACGGTACCCTCGTTATATCTGACACAATGATAGATGTTCTATTTGCGTCTCTTTGTCCTTAAAGTGTAGTTTTGAGGTCATTAAGAAGAAGAACAGAAACATAGTGGTAGTTACGTCTAGTGCAGTTGTTGTTAAAAGGTACTTAGAAAATACTTAACAGACCGTAAGTAGCTATGCTACTTTCTTATTCCCTAGGATCATTAAGATTTTACTCAATATTCCACTATTAAGTAAAATTAACATATAGATATGTATATAATACATTTATATATTTATTATCTTCGAAATAGTTTTATTTCTAATAAAATATGTGATCTTGAAGATTTTAAATAAGCTTTGAGTCTCTCTATGAAGTCAAAATCAAAATCAAAATAAATTTTTTATTGAAAGTAAATTTTACACAAAACAATTTTTCATTGTCAAAGCTACTACCAGCTAGGAAAGTTAATTACCACTGACATTTATAATAAATCTTATCATACGCGGCGTACTAAGTTTATCCAGCTATTTCATCGCTTTTTCATTTAATAGTACATCAGTTGGCACCTGTTTTTAAATTAAAAGTTGTAAATCTGAGAAGTTCGGTGTTTTTATTGTAGAGTAACAGATTGTTCTATTTTTAAAAATCAAAATTAATGTTACATTTAGCGATAGCAGCAAAAGAAATTAAAGAAGAAATTAAATTTGTAACAATCTATCAAAAGAAAAAAAAAAAGTTCGGTACGATTTAATTGTTTAAACTATTTCAAAATTATTATAAATATAACTTACACTCGTTGAAAAGTATTCGTAAAATATAATGTTTTTATGGATTGGGTCTGAAATTCCGTAGACACGATCTCTTTAAGTTTCAAGTCTATACCAAGAAAAGTGACTATTATAATAGTTAGATGAATGTTCAATCCCCATATTTCTTTTCTTTCAGAAAAGTACAAGAAGAATCTACTTCATAATCATAAGGCAGCGACATAAATATTCCTTACGATTCACTTCATCGTGTTATATGAATTATGTCGAATAATATATATAATATAACTGTTATTATTCTTATTTATACAAGATAGGCAAGTAGAATGTTTGGTTTTAATCGGTAATCTAAAATTATTAATCAGTAAATTCCAAAAGTGAAGAAAACAATATGTTAAATTTTGATTATTTACTTAAAATACTTCAAGTATTATAGTATATCTACAGAAGATGAGTCAATAATATTTTATTTTTGTGAATAAGGCGGGGATGTAATAAAATTCAATTATTAATATCTTTGTAGGTATCCCGCTCTCCGTGACCTAGCCTTAATGGGTCGTCCTATTTAAATAGGTTTTCATTTATTGCCATTATAAAGAAATAGTTTTTAAAACACACATTTATGTGATATTAGAGATCTATCGGTATATGAAAATATCCATCGATAAGGTCGAGACCGTAATATTACAAGATTCTATATATTCCACTGAAAATAAGAAAAATTGAAGTTAGTTCTTGATTGAAAAAATGGTAATTTTAATTTTTATTGCGTTATGGACACACAGACGAAACCATTGATTTATTATATGTTATGGTATTAACATATAAAACATTTACAAATATTACCCTAGATTATAATTTGTATATAATAATATTTTTTATTTATTTAAAAATAATCAAAAACATTGCAATCTTGCTGTCACTCTCATATATTCATTTTCATATGGAAGAAATTTTAAAATGAAATTGAGAAATTTTACTTTGTTTGGACCCGCGTGTTTTCTCATTTTCGACAACAATGCAGCAGATTTTACTAGAAACGACGAGCTATCAAATAATCTAGTCTAGTACAAACGTATAGTTGTTATAGCTAGGTACTAAAATACTAGGATTAATTTATTATAAAATAAGTGGGAATAAGATTCCCAAGAAGTACGTGAAGTACCTTAACATAAATTTGTGTGCCTTACGTTTTAATGCTAGAAAAACTAGATTTGTCTATGAGTTAAAACCATTTATCCTAGGTTCTACAACACATTTTTTTTTTCTTAAGCTGGAGTTCAATTATTACTGGTCCGATCCACAATCTACAATAACTCAGTTTTTTAATTAACAATTAAGACATTTTATTAGATCTTTTTCATCCTCTACTATGGTCATGCCTCATAAACAAATTAACTATTAAGATATTTTTTATATTTACCTACGAAATTTAGCTCTATTTAAAATAAATGTTTGTGAACGTAAATACTGATTGACAAACGGCGACCTACGAACTAAGTTAGGGACTTTACTTTCTATATTCAAGATATTTGTTTAGTTTCTTGTTTCTGCTGTAGTACTTTTAAATTACATTATGAGTGAAAAGGAAGAGATACATTAATTACAGCCTTATTTTTTCGAGGTTAAGCTACTTATTTTTACCTAATTAAATTGTGGGTTAAGAAATAGTTACTCTGTAAAAAAACAACACAAAACAACTACGGAATGATCATTTAGATATATTTAAATAATAAGTACTAATAGAAAGGAAATAAATTTATCATGACAAAATCTAAAATAAATATGTTATATAACTTTAATGTAATTTATTATATATATATATATATATGTGAAAAACCTTTTTTTTAACCTATAAGTTCTCATGTAGCAAAGCTGATTATGGGTTTGTGAAAGTTTAATGAAAACTGATTTAGACATTGATGACAACCATAACACCCCTAATACACGCAACTATAATCTAAACTGCAACAAGAATTCTTAATATCAAATCTTCTTTAATAACTTCTCCTACTGTCTCTGAATTATTATTTAAAAAAATATACAAAAGTGTTATATTAATTTGAATTTTCAAATAATAGAAATAAAAGACATTATTAAATATTTTAGGACTGTCAATAATAAAAGTACCAGTGATGCTTGTATCGTTTGTATAAGACATACATTGGAGGTCTGGGAGAAATTACACTATGAGATTTAACTAAGGCATTTGGTTGTGGTTATCATGAAACATTGGCCAGTAACTGTTGTTTAACCACACGAATAAACCTTATATTTATTAATTAATAATCTTCTACCTAATATCTTAGTGACTAATGTTTTAAAGTGTTACATGGAACGTATCACTAATAAAAAATATTCATTTCAAAATTTCATTATTCTTAAAAGAAAATAAAATGACCTTTTCTTTCTGACAACTTTAATTAATTTTGAATTAAATATCAAAATAAAGAATAAAATTGTATTGCAATATTTGTCCGTTCAATTATATTTTTAATAACTAAAATGGTTGATCTTCCTCAATTTTGTCACTGTTAATAAAAATATATTTAGTCTTACAAACTAAACTAAACGTGCAGATGTACCCTTTCTATAAACGTATCTTATTAAAAATTCGAGAACAATTATTTCCGAGGTCATAATTTTGAAGATAAATTTAATTTTTGTATTTTTTCCTCTATTTCTATTAAATAAGATAAAATATTCCCCAATAACTGTAATTGATAAATTTCAGAGCAACGGAGATTACACACTTTCCCACTATGTTAAAGGGAAACTGTTTTCTAGCGGCATTGAGATGTTCAATGATCCGTGTAATAGAATCAGCTTTTTCTTCAATGACTACGACATCGTTTTATTTTAAATTTTCTTTAAACTTTTTTGTATTGATCTATACTAATCTGTATTTTTATATATACTTGTATAATATATGCAACAAGCAATTTATATATCGATAAAAAAAAAAATTTAAAATGTATTTTATGGCCTGTTAACAGAATTGCTATATTGAATAACTTTACACGAAAAAATACACTGTGATGGATACATTTTTCAACTCTTTTAAAACTATTGTAACAAACTTTATTAAAATAACACTTACAGACCCGTCTAATAATACTATATGAAAGAAATAAAAACAACAACAACCATAAAAATAGAAGTCAAGTTGAAAAACAAATAAAATATATAAAAACGGAGAGATGGATCCTCGCTTTCACAATATTACGCTTTAAAAGCTTTATCTAGTAAGTCATCCTTTCGACTGTTACAGTGGAGTTGGTTTTTGATTGTTACTCATATTATTGTTTCTTCAATTTCTAATGAAAAACAAATATATATCACCAATCTTATTCAATACATATTAAGAAAAAGAAAAGTGTAAAGAAGGCTTTTAAATAATTTCTGAATATAAATGTAATTGCTTATATTATATGTTATTGGGTTTCGTATTATAACAAACTATCGTATTGATAAAATGTTTATACAGTTATAAGTTGTTGGAAAATTTAAATCAAGTAATATATAAACAAATACGGTTTTGAACTATAATAACGAAAATGACTACAAGATAAATAAATTGTAAGCTAAAAAAGCTTTTACTGAAACGAAAAAATCGTGACACGAAAATCGTTTTTACAATAAAGTGTACCAATATTCTTATATTCATATTCATATAATATGTTTGTTTGTATAATTCATATAATATTTATTTAATAATAGCCGCGTGTTGCTCTGTAAAAACAAAAAATCCACGATTAAAGTGTATTATTTGAATTCCAAATTCCCTTTTTTAAATGTTATTTAATTTCCAATACTGTGTCACAAATTTTACGAGTTCCTTCTTTTTAACTGCCTTCTTTATTCTTTAGCTAATCTACTAGTACCACAGATAATAATATATTACTCGCATTGCGTATATACTGCGCCATCTATGTCAACCTCTCTTGAAACATAAATTTCAACTAGATAATTTAGAACAATAAAATAAAGGAAATATATTTTCTTTACATTCATATTCATCTTTACTTGGTTATATTTTTGATTTATAAAGTTCTTAAATATCAAAAAATATAAAAATATAAAATACCAAAATCATAATAATAAATTTAAAATTCGTGTGTCATTAACCTATTTGTATGTCAATATTATTCAAATTATCCTTTAAATATTCGTCATAACTGTAATAAACGTTTGACGTCAATATTTGTTTAATCATATAAAAAATAGTGTCCTTTTTAATTTCTTTAATCATCATTTGGTAATTTATTAAATGTCTTTACAGCCATACAATAAGTACCTTTTTTATTAAAGCCATAATTTTGGCTAGAGGGTAATATAATAGTTTTTCACGAATGTTATACGTATCTTCATTTATGTGAAACAAGTCGCCTTATTTTCTTTTAAAAATTGTCATTTCTAAGATATATATGGAAGGCATTGTTAATATTTTAATATCACCGACCTACAGCACTAAAACTTTCAAGCTCATGATATACGAGTTCTTGTATACAAAATTTATTATAACATTTAAAACTCTGTTAACTTGCTTACAGTTGAGCGTATATTGGGTGCATTATAACTAATAAAGGATTTGTCTATAAGCATTCTAAATTCAAAAACAAGACATTATATATTTTTTCTGTGTTTAAGGCTAATCCTTAAATTTCTTGTAAATATAAGCATGGTTAGTTATTATCCTAAGTACTACGTTCTTCTTGAATTATAATTCGTTCTCACATATTTGCAAGTTCTTAAAGGTATTCATGAAGTCTCTTTCCGGTTCAACTTCTTGAACCAATCCTTTGGAACCGTGCAAATTAAATCTAATGTTTCATAAGTGCAATACATGCGAATTTGAAATAAAAAACATTTTGATTTTTACTTTGATAAGCTTACATTTTATGAGACAATAAATGAAAGGATTGTCCAAGAAAGCTAAAACAGACGCCTATACTTTTTGAACATGACTCTATTTTTTTAGTTCGGAAGCGGATCGAAACCGAAACCATCGTTCCTCGATCATTCGGGATTCAAAGAAAACAATTAAGGCATATGATTTTTATTTAAAAAACTTGTTTAAAAAAACAAGTTTATTAATTTTGAAGAAAACCCGACAGTGATATGTAAATCGCCTGGAATCTGCATAAATTTTCAATCGACCTTTTTAGACTAATTTATTAGATCACTAGTCCGACGGGATCAAACCCCTAATCCTGTTTCCTACAGCCTAGATTGATTACCAATTTGTTAACATCAAAACTTATAAAGCTTTATAATTATAAACCATGCTGTTTCTAACCATATTATAAACTATTTAGTTACTTTATATAATGTTCCGGTAAGTAAATCATCAATTTTTGCTATTGCGGGTAGTGTGTATGTTTATTTTTTATTATTAATAGTATCTTAGTACTAACTATAAATATGTTTTATGATTGCAAACCCTGAAAGATAGTGAATATAGCTTCCACGACAATGAAACTCATTATTTTATGACAAAATTGCTTATGTATTACATTTACTTACCAAATTAGCAAACCTCCAGAAATAAAAACCATGTCGCAGTAAAAGATAAAAAGGTCTTGTTCATTGTTAATATACGACAGTACAGAAAAATATTCATATTCATATATATTTTTATTTTTAACAACTATTAATTTGTATTATTATATTTTTTAGTACTATAATCATATTATTACTATTACACTATTAATACTATATATCTTAAATAATAAACAGACAGTCATGATTAATTAACTGGCGACAAAAAATAGTTTAGAATAGTATTATTATCTCAGTAATACCGTGTCCACGACTGGACAATTTCTGATCTGCTGACATCTATCAGCCGATTATATACGAGTAGTGAAAGCGTACTCATCAGAGGCGATTGAAAACACAACCAAAGATAAACTAAAACGGAAATACCGGCAGTACAATAAATAATAAATTATTTTATCCCACAAACGTAACGTGAAAATTGTCCTGGATCAAATAAAAAACAATAACAACATATAAATAAATAAAGATTAAGACTTCGCTTTTCTTTTACGATTAAAAATGAGCTTTAAGTATTGGAATTATGAACTAAACTAAACTCATAATAAAACGCTTGTAACATAATTGAAAATCCTAAACATAATTCTCGTAGTAAATTTGTAAAATTAAAACAAATCTCAAGTAATGTTTTCTCGCTCGCTTTGCGCTGCCAGGAGAGATTCTAATTGACTTTATATTCTTTTTAAACTTGAAAGACTTAATAATATGTCCGCTTTTAGAACAATGCATACAACAAGAAAACCGTTTTACACGGAGAGGAGGGTATTTTTTAGATATTTTTTAATTTTTAATAAGAATTTAAAATATATTTTCAAATATTCTCATCAAACCTTTCTCATATACCCTACAAACCCACTTGACTTGAAAATTTGACCATTTACAAGACATTTTTTTATAATTTAGTTATAAAAGTATAGTTTTCAGATTTTTCCTTCAACCTGTATTATAAAACGATTTTCGCATAACTTTCATAATTAATAAAACATAAGACTTAATATGAAATTCAAAATAAAAAATATATATTTGTATTCAATTGACGAAAATTGTTGTGACAACATTATTTGGCAAGGCCACCGCTGCTTCGCGTACTAACTAATTCATAACTCCCTAAATCACAGCAAAACTATATAAATATCGAGAGATATGAACATTTGTGTTATCTAAAAAAATTTTAACTTATTCTGATGGCACATCTACAGTTTTGTCCTGTTTATTTTTAGAGTATGGAAGGATAGAATAAAATAAAACGTAAAAAGAACCTTAAATAAAGGACAGGATACAAAGAGAACTTTGTTTATCTCGAGTATCTTCTCTACCTTTCGATATCTTGGTTCACATCAACAACTACGGGAAGCTACGTGGTTAAACTGATTAGTTTTCTCAGCGTTTTCGCTTGCACTAACATATTAATGAGAGATACCTGTACGACCCCAGATGAACTAAGTTAACTATGTCGCGAATCCTCCGTCTTTAATACCGGTATCGTTTTAACATTGAATTTTATATTTAAAAATTTTGTATTGCTGACGTTAAAGTTGTAATTTAAAATACATTTTTCTTAATCGTTATTTCAAGATGAAGTTATAAAATATAAATATTTAATAGTTTGATTAAATAGAAGAGTTTTTTTTTAAAGTTTTTTTTTACTTAATAATACTACAATTAGTTGTACTAAAATAGCTAAAGTGGTTATCACGTCATATAGTTTTCGATATGAACCTATATAATTTACCTATCATAAGTTATTGTAAGTGGAGTTGACTGAATATAACCTAGCTAAAGTTGCCAGTGTGTCTTCAACTTTACTCTACGTGTAATCGAGATCATTTTTATCGTCTGCGCCGAGAGCTAAAGCAATTTGTTGTTAAAGGCCTTTGCAACGCTGAAATTTATGGAAATAAATAGCACGAAACTTTTATAAATAAATTAGAAAAAATCCTCCAAATATCTTATACTAATTTTAGGAGGTTCATTGATGTACTAGCGACATTTTATGACAGAGTTCAGAGAATTCAAATATTTTTTGTATATGTCGTTTTAATTTATCGGACAGTATAATATATTGATGCTTACAGAAGCGTTTGGTTGATAATGATCGTAATAGGGTAGTTGATCAACAGATTATATATTCTATGTGTCTGTATGATAGCATTATAATAATTAATTTGTTATCAAACACTGTAAATAACGTTTGACATTTATACATAATTTACTGTTTTTTTTATAGAAAAAAAATATTATATCAAAATTTTATTGCTTCTTTATATCCTTTTGTATTTTGCTGTAAATAGAATCATTTCTCCGACTTACAAAGTTACGATTTTAATACAAGTATAGAACATTAAATTCGTCAAGACAATATGTTAAAAAATAATGACATTTAGGCATGAAGAAATATATTTTTTTATTTCGTACAATTTGCATTTATGAATTTAAACTATTGGATTTATTATCATAAATATGAATAACAATATATAGAAAGTCATAAAATGACTAATAATTTAACAACTTGGTGACAAATGCTGGTTTTTATTTCAACCATGCAATTTCCCAATATAACACCAGTTTTATACAACGGGAGTGCAATTATAATATCAATTACATTAAAAAATTTTACGTTGTACACGAACAGTACAAATAACTAAAAGATAAAAATCCTTCCTTTATTTAGTGGGCTCTTAAACAAACTAGAGTGCCTTCTTAATGATTGTATCCGGCATATGAGTATCTTTTACCTCCGTAAGTTGGATCACGTCATCCAATTTCGCACTTTACTTACACGGCTCACCATCTGTCAGAGGTAACTCCAGAATCCTTCATCTTCTTAACTACGAGTAGCTCTTACTTACTCCAACTTCGCCTTGTTATTTTAAACAAATATTTCAGTTTCTCCATGACAGCCATAACCGTAATAATTGATATATATATGTTAATAATATTTTAATTATACATTGTATTTATATTTTCATTCCTACCACAATATCTTAACATCTACGGCGGTTAGCTAGGCTATAAAAGAACACAAATCATTCTATTTGTCTATTCAAAAATAAAAAATATTAAATAAATATATCAATATATAACACTATGTTATGGGTGTTTTGAGGTTTTATGTGGAACGGGAATTTGGTATTATTGAAATATCTTTGTTTCACAAAACCGCGGTTTCCTTTACTATGAAAATAGTTCCGAAATTGCTATAAAATATTCCTTTGTGTATTATTATTGCCCACAACATATTCTTTTTCTTCGCCATTTGCTATTTTTATTTCATTTTCTTATATATTTAACGGAAGGTCAATATATATTATTATTATATTATATACAAACATAACCTTGACGATAATTTATAAAGTATGAGAAGTTATTTATAGTAAGTTTAAAACAGCATGAATATGAAGTTAATTTATTATTATTTTAATTATAAGAATGAAATGTTAAAATATTTATTTTAAAAACGCGATTTAATATTTAAAGATTTAAATTAAATTTAACTTCTTCCTTCTGTGTGAATCTATTCAGTTGCTGAAACTCATGAGAAGACTTTGTGCTTCACAAATCTTTAGGAGCCAATCCTTGTTTTACTCTCAATTCTGTAAAGTGGAAACAAATTGTGATATGTATTGAATTGTATGAAAAATATATACACATATACACACTTAGGCATTTAAAATATTTGTCAATACTTGTCATCTAAAAATAATATCCTGTAATACTAAAAGCGGTATTAATTTTCCATCGAAATCTTATACTTTGATGAAAAAATGTATAAGAATATATAACTTAAATTTCATCATTGTTAACTGTTAAATAAAGCAAGATAAATAGAAATGACTTCGTAGGCAAAGCCAATAGTTTTATACTTACAACAGTCATCACTTGCAGCTATGATGCCGACTCTAGGGGTAATAAGAAAAAGCATAATTTTATATCGCAGTGAATAAACAAATTAAAAAATATAAATTGACCAGCTGTTTATATTCACAAATCTTAAAACCAAACGATATCTTGTATTGATATGTATTTCTTTATTTGAATTATAGATATTTTCAAAATGGTAATATTTTAATAATAGATCTTTTGAAATAAACGACTTAGAGGTGAAGCTCGGGGATAAATAACATCAAGTATTAGTTATATAACATGACTTAACCTTAATTGTATTGTCATATGTACAGTAATTATGCATTTACCGTGCATGTATAGCTAAGTATATAAAGGAATTATGATCCTGACTCAAGTATCAGTGTCAGCAGTCTCTCATCCCCTTATATAAGAAAATAAACTTAGAAAAAAATAAATTTAAGTATTTAGATACAATATACCTTCACCAAAATTACATTTTAATACATCATTACCTCGAACTGGAGAAGTTTGGGATAAATTCAAGATACCATTTAAAAAGAGCAAAGTTTAAATAAGATGATGATTACAGCTGTTGAATACGGAATTAATGGAGGATAAATTAAGTAACAAAACTTTTTGGTTTAATTAATTTTAAGCTAACCAATAGGATTGGCGATTAAAAACAATTTAAAACTTTTCACGAACGAACTTTGTTCATTCTGTATTGTTTTCACTTTTCCCGTATGGATGGATGGAGGTATGTCTGTGGACAGGAAAAATTTTCTAAGTCCTGAGCTTTTGTAGGGATTTTATTTATATAATCGAAAAACATATATTGGTTCTTGCTGAGTTTAATAAAAAACTTTTTTTTTTGAAAAATTTTCTGTTTTTAATTAGTGTGTATAAAAATTAAAGTAAATTTTTTTACAATTTATTTTTGTGTATAGTCTATTTTATCTTTAATGAATACTTTTAAACATTTATTTTCATAATCATTTTACTTAAAAACCAATTGTTTCTTAATTAACATTTATAATTTCGTCAAAGTTCGTTCGGGAAATACCCTGGTATAACTTACTTATTCTTTTTTGAAACGAATTATGCTTTAAATTATACGAAAACGAAAACTCTTAAAAAACAGAAGCCAGCAAGTTGGTTTGATATCATCATTGTTTAAGAAGGTCTTACTTAGCTTAAGACTTTCTTTCCATTGACTTTGTGAGTGAGATTATGTTGAAAGTTGAAAGTCATACAAACATTTAATTGATTATATAATGTATATAAAGCTAGTGTTATTTAATGTGTTACAATATTCATAATTCCTCAATATAATTATTGTATTTGTCCACTCGAAGCAGATTGAACATAACATTTTACGGATAGAGAGGAATAGTGTTTAGCTAATTATATTTTCTTTATTTTTAATGATGTACAAGGTCTACTGATGTACGGTCTAGGGTACCTTTAGAAATTAAAACATTGCAAAGATGTTAAGTAAACTATTTTTATATTGTGTAATAATTCTTAGACGAAGTAACGATATATTGTATAGGTAAAGGCTCAGCTCAGCTCGAGGCAGCATTTTGAAGCAATATTATTTTAAAAATTAAAATGTTCTAGGTGTTTGTTATTACAAAAACTTCCATAAAATATTTCACCTACAAGATTCTTATACATAAAATTTGAATGTTAAGGCTGTATAAATCATGAACACTCCCCTTAGTATACGCAATACGGTGTTTCAAAACACTGATTTGAATAAATAAATTGTGTATTAACACATTTTATATCATATTTTACAGTAATATATTATTTTATTTGCTGTTTGTATATTTTAATAGGTTAGGTTTTCATTTTATAGTGGACAGTCTGTGACGATATAACGAAATTATTGATTAACTGTAACACGCTAAAAATTGAACTACTACTATTGTAAAATTTAATGACCGTTTTCAATATTATGTACAGACAACTATTATTATTATATGATTAGAAGTAGAATTTACATTATTTAAAAAATATGTTGTTAAATTATTTTTCTCATTTTTCAGAATTAAAACAATGTCTGCAGCCCCAGACATTGTTTTCTTGACAGCTCCTTTTCTGGTTATTATTAATAAAGATAAAATTGTATTCGCATGACATCTTTCACGTTGAATAAAATATAAGCAGATATGCCTTTGTTCAATTTATGAATTACAGAACAAACGAGAAAATCATGTGTCATATCTGATATTCAAACTTAACACAATATGCCTAAAAATAATAATTCAATAACATTTTTATGAATACTATATAGCTGTAAAGTAAGTTTTTGTGTTCTTAAATGCAACTGCAATATAAAATACTGATAAATCATATTAGGCGGAGAGAGTGCATAGTGGAAACTGGCAGCGTTTGTATCGAATCAATTGAAGATTAATTTGTCATTTAATAGTGATACAGCCTAAAGAAATGAGAGATTTTCGGTAGTAGAAAATTCATATTAAGTTATTTTTGTAACAGTCTTATTCAGAGTAACTAACATTTAAAAATGATACCTTCATGGCAAATGTTTATGCCGCAAAAATAAATATTCTAATTTTGTATAGAAAATCCTTTAAATTAAAATTGTATAGTGAGTATAATGTTATTAATTACATGTATTAAATAATTATGTCATATCTTGATGACAGAATCAAGGTTTACAGTCCCATTATTTGTATAGAGCTATCAAAATTAATGTGACCGGGTAGGCGGTTACTTAGATTGTGGCATAAGTGTAAAAGGAATAGGCGCCGGCATAATAGTAAGCAATAAGATAATATATCCATAGGCGATCCGATGGGGGTAGTCATAGGGGTCATGACGCATACAAACGGCAACACATCAAATGAGAAAACCGTTTACTTGTAAAAAAATTACAAACCTTTGGCTACGACCGCACCTGATTTGGTAATATAAACTCATTTCTAAGCTTTGTGATATTTATGTAACTAATCTACAATTATTACCATAGTATCCAGTTAAGCGAAAATGTTTATAACCCTTAACCTTCTTCCAGCTGTCGTATAACAATAGCAATAGCAATATACACGACTAACGACTACGACTATCTACTAACTACCTTCGTACGTTATAAATTTGATAATGAAGTTACAAGTTGCGCCACATATAATGAAGTTATCCTTCTAAATAATAATATAACCTGCTGTTTTTTTTTAAATATGCTAGAAATGCTTTCAATAATTTTATACATTTCTACGGATTGCAATTTTATTAAAATGTTTCGCTTTAAGTTGAGTTTAAGTATTTTTTATTTCTTTTCAGTTAATCTTTTAATCTAATTTTAATTTTGAATACGATATTTTTCCAAGGATATATCTAGTGTAGGTGAGGAAATTAAATGTTTTGTAAACTTGTAGGTTTCATCATTACAATTAATAATTAATGGTAAAAAATCATTATATAACATTAGTTATTCATTGAGACAACCATTTGATTCATGACATTCTAAAAATAAAAGACACAAAATATCAACAATCACTGCGACCGCTCGTAGGCGGTAGATGGCTTAATAATATAAACGTTGTTAAGAGTCCACGAGGATACCAAAATAAGTCACGTTTATATATAACTTTTTGATTTACAAATGTTCAAAGATTTGTCAAGTTTAATCAAGTCCTTATTTCAGTTTATAATACTGTTTATACGTTGTTTTTATTGAGGCGGACGGCAATCAAGCATGCGGGGCACTAATAATAAATGATCACCGCCACCCACGAAGTCTTGCATAATCTGGGGCATTGCAAAAGTTTTGCCGGCCTTTTTTGAAGGTACATATCGTATCGATTCGGAACCACTGTTAAAGGAAGCTCATTTTGAGACCATCACCAAGGAGGTCTGTATATGAAACACAAGTTTCTTTCGGCACTCGTCGACGTTTTCCCAAGAAAGACCTGCAGAGTGGAATATGCTGCATCCCCAATGCTGTCATCCGCATAACAATGTATGTACGAAATATCCAACATATCTTTTGGTATGCAGGAGGAATAGAGTTGGGAATAGCATGCAGCGTTGAGGTACACGAAGTTTCGAAGGCTTTTGGGTCCGACCGTAAACCGTTGAGAACGACCTGTATGCTCCGCCCGGTGTAAAAACCCGCAGAAGATCCAAACCCATAGAAGGGAGGATTCAAAAGAAGCCCCTTGTGCCATACACGATCGAATGCTTGCCTCATATCCGTTTGGATCAGGGTCAGGCTCGTCCTTTCAGTAACCGCTGCTCAACGGAGCGTAAGATATAACAGAAGATCATAATGTTGGTCATTTATCAACTGACGATCCTCTAGGTACGTTGGAAGCTGTCGATTAATAATGCTCTTCATTATTTTGGAGAGAAAAGAGGTAATGGCGATAGATATTTAGTTGGTTGAGTCCAATTTATCACCTTTTTTAGGGAATGGATGGACGCTTTAATGAGGAGTACCGAAATAAACGCGTTAGCATCCGAATTAATTCAGGGGCACATGTTCGTAGCATTAATGGAGTTACGTCATCCGATTTAGTCGATTTATGGACGTTCAAAGATAATAAAGACTATCGTATGGAACTTTGCCAAAAAATGTTTTCCGGCATTTCCGGCTCGGCGGATGATAGGTGGTGTCTTTCCTTGGTCGTTTTGATTCAAGTTTAAGAAAAAAAGAATGCCCAAAACATCGACTTATACTCTTTTGCCGTATGGCCCAGGGAGTCATTTCTCTTGTGCCATGGCAGCTTTTCAAAACTCAGAAGTTCGGATCCTTAGTGACTAAAACACAAAACCGAGGCAACGTTCTGCCATGAAATACTACTACAGAGCTTGGTACAAATAGTTCTATGTAATATGACATCAGCGATAGCGCAAAAAAAAAACAAAAACCTTAATATATTTCCAAATATTTAATTTCTTTTAATACTGTTCTTTTTCTATATTTACTTATATATTAGATTTAAAATAATCTAGAAATATTTCATACTAACAATTATGTTTACAAAAAAAATAAAACCAAAAAAGAAATAATTTTTATAGATAATTTACCGAAAATCATATTTTAAGATGTGATTTTCAGTGTGACTTTAACTTACAACAATAGAAAGGGGACATAATATAAAATAAACATACTTAATATTGTTTTGAGAAGGAGCACTAGTCAGTTTAGTCACCTCCAAATAAAAATGTATTTGTAAATTGCATCGTTGCAATTGAGTCGTTTGTAAAGCATAAATATTTTAATATTTAATATCTAGCGAATAATTTAAAAGTACTTAAGGTTTTATTTTTTTCTGATTTCTTTAGAGATGGTCTGGAGCTGGAGCAACTACAAAATTAATTAAATACTCCTTCGTGAATGTACGCTATAAAAAAGATGAAAATATTATCAGAGAAATATTTAAACTGAATAAATAAATAAATATTATTTAAGTATGCTATAGGTATTATATTATAATAGCAACAACGCCAGTAGTCCACGTACATGTGAGCGTCATGCACTAAAATTATGCACGAAGTCACAACCAAAAGCTTGTATAATTGCAAAAGTACTAACTACTACTACTTAGTGTGTTTTGAATTTTATTTTGTTGCTTTAATTACCACATTATCTGATATTACACATAACATAAGGGATATGTTTTTGCTTCGTTCTTCGAACGCATTCTTAAATGTAATTAATTTAATCTTTTCTCAGTTAAATATGCGTGACAATTAAAAATTATTTTTTTCAATTCAGGCATATATTGTTAAATGGTACCAGAAAACAGTAATAGTAGGGAGACTGTCCTTAACGTAATATATAAAGTAGTTTTTATACTTTCTGTTTAAATGTTACAATTGAAGTAAACTTTTAACACAGATATTAAAGCTTTAGATGGTTAGTTAATAGTAATATTAGTTAATATAATGTGTTAAACAAAATGGTACTATTTTTATCTATTGTCTTAATGGTCGTCTATTTATATTTTTTCCTTAATTAAGCAACTTTTCCGTTATGATGCCTGAACTTATATCAAAATTCGATTCATTTATTTAAATCTTAAAAAGTTTGATCTACTATAAATTAAATTATATTTTAATAACTCTTAGATGAGAAATGTCAGACCTAAAAACACTAACTCTCAACTCTAAAGAGTAAATTCGTGTATTTGTAAATTGTGTAAAGAAATAAATTGGATGTTTTCATGAAAGTGTTTCTTTATATAGAACGGCAAATTGTGCTAACAAATTTATATTGCAAGAGATGTTTCAGCATACAAAATAAACTAAGTTGCAAATTTTAACAAATTATTTTTTTATTTTATACAGAAGATCCTGGATATTCGGCGAAAGTTGACATAATTATATTAGAAATATATTATTGTTGAAATTTTTTTGAAAATGGCTGAACTTATACTGGAAAAAACCTTTTCAAAGCGATGTTGAGATGAATATTTGTCAGTTATAATTTGAAGAAAATACTATTTGACCTTTGTCATATTACTGAAATAAAATTCTTCATGAAATTTAGATATTAGTAACGTTTTTTATTAAATACTATCACTTGATATTTTAGATTGTTAAAAATTTCAAGTTTCAATTCAACATAAGCCTTTATAACGTTTTACAAACATTTATTACTTGCGTATAATAAAATGAGAACTGTACACTTCATGTTAGTAACACTGCTATGGAAATAGTTAAAGTAAAACATAGAAATATGTGTGATAAAGATCTAAAAGTTATTTATATGTACATGCATTAAACCTTATTTTATTTCTATTTCTGGATGACACGGTTGAGCACAAACTGATTTCGTGACAATCTGATATGGTGATGAGGGTAATCAGTGGGCTTTAGTGGATATCTGGGCGCTATCTATGATACACGTAACCGGTCCTGCCCTTCTTAGGGTCGGATGGTATTCATATAAGATTTCACAAAGCACAAAGAGAGGAAGTGTTGAACACACATATAAGCAAAATATATATGCAACAAAATATATACGAGTATTCAATATAAAATGGTAAATAGATTTCTTAAAAACACATTTTGTAAGTTTTGAATCGCCAGACCGGGGATCAAGTCGCAAATAACTAGACCGTGACTTGAGTAACTTGAGCACGTAATCGATGTTAAAATATAAATCTTTAATTAAATAATCACTCAGGACATATTATATACAATCTACCTGTATTAAATTAAATTAAATATGTGCTATTATGTTTTTGAAAATTCTAATTCCTTATTACTTTTGTTTTTTAAATATATCGGAATTCGATTAATTTAAAGAGTTTTTTTAATATTTTATCTCAATTTACATTGAATGCAACCTTCGCACTTCGGTTCACGTACACACATACCCACACACACACCACACACACACACACACTGTTAGCCCATTTACCACTTTGTTTAATTACAAATTAATTAAAGTATTTTGGGAAAATTTGCTAACTTCGACTTGCTCTTCTGTTTTAATTATAACATAAACAGAACGACTTGGATTCTGTGTTTAACTTTTATAATAGATTTAATTACATTGTATATTTCTGGTGATTTTTGAACCAATGTTTGAGGCTAAAGTCTAAAATCTGATAATTGTCTACAAGTTTAATTGCTGTATACTAAAACTTGTTTTAAGTACATTGAGTATATGCATGTTTATTTTTTATAAAAATGTTGTAAACAAATCAATAATAGACCAATATATATATTAGACCAGGATTACATCACATTCATATAGATGCTACTCCGTTTAACATAATTGAGTTAAAGACATGACAGCATTTTTTTGTATATTACCTTTACAAAGTCGTTAATCCATTAAGAATACATAACTGAGCCATCCTTCTCGGAATGTTGTCGTATTATAGAAAATCATAACATTATAACAGATCGGCAAAATATGGAAAATATGAGAATAATTGCTGCAGTCCCAATCTGTGACCGATGATGACCCTGTACAATGTATTTGATGAAGCAGCTGCAGCTGGCAAAATGTGTGGATCCGCAAAAAAAATTTGGTCAAAAATTACTGGCAAAGGGTAATAATAATATAGACGTTCCTCAAGATTTTTCAAACATTCAATTAAAACCGTGAATTCAAAATAAATCTTCAAAATTTAACAAGTTGCAAGGTATCTGACCGGGATATGGTAATTCTGTACGGTCTTCAAATATAAAAATTCTACCTGTCCCATAAGACAAGACACACAGATTATTACAATACACTGTAATTAAGTTTCGGCTTTAAGTTAACTGAAATATTGTAAATTATTATTTCTGCAACATCCAGTTTGAATTCATTTAACTTGTCCTATAGTTCAACGCCGAAACTGTAAATACTTACTTACCGCATAACAATTAATTACACTATGCTTTACCAGCTATTAGATTGTTTTATTGACATTAAAATTTAATCAAAAGCAAGTATCGTGTTTAATAAAAAACTTAATTTATAAGCTATTGTAAGACACTTCATCTGTGTATTGGCTGTCACTATTTCAAATATAACCTACATTATTAGTCCTCTTCGTCATCTGACATAAAATAAATATAATTTTTATTTATTGATCTTTTTGGTCGTGGTTTAAAAAGGGTATTCAATTTTAATATAATACAACTAAGACGTCGAATTTAGCTTTTTAATATTATGTAAATAAAAGACTATAAAATGTTTTGGTTACAAAGAGAATGTAAAGTTGTGTTTGCCTTTCCATCAAACTCTTTGATGTCAGTAGAAGAAGTCCCGTCACATCAAAGAGTCAAGGTTATCTGATTTAAGAGTAAAAGTCATTTTGAATGAAAATGAATGTAATTTAAGAGTATCTTCACAAAGCATTATTAAATTTAAACGATCTTGATTTTCTGTATCTTGGTAAATATGCTTAAAGTCCTAAACTAATAATAAAGTATTTCGAGTAGGTATGATTATTCTTTTGTATAATCTTGATTAACTTAAACTATTGAAAGATCTTTGTAGCTTTAATATTTACGTCTTTAATCATAAATCTAGTGAAAATGTTAGCTTTTATTTTGCTTATAAATAAATATTTACTCTGAAAAGAAAGAGATATGCTTTTTTAAAGTTAATTAACAATTGTCGCATATGCAGTGCATACAACATTATTTATTCGCAACATGAGTAAAAAAGCAGTCAAACGTTATGTGGTGTAACTGAAAATATATTTTCAAAGAATAAAACAAGTTTTTGTAACTCATTTTGAAAATCACAGTGAAATAAGTTGTCTCCACTTCGAGCTCGTATATTAATTTTCATATACAAGTAACTTTATAATGTACCTTTGCGAATTGCTCATGTGTGTGTTTTATTTATCTTCATGATAATTTAAACTTTTGTATTGAGTATATTTGTTTAAATCTACAAATAAATGTCATTTCAGGCAATTTTTTTTTCATATTATTGACTTTTGGTCCTTTTTACTAAATAAACAATGATAAAAATGAAGTTTTTAGTTAATTATTAAAAATATTACAAATGTTATACAGATATTTTTATTAAGAATAGATAAATATAGGTAAGATGATGTATGTATGAACTTATTTCAATGTAATACACAAAACTTCTTACTCCTTCACTTCAGAAAGTCGCTCTTAGTTTTACTTGATACGTGTATAATACTTTATAAATACAGCTTCTTAAACCAATTAAGATAAACCATAAAAATTTAAATTGTTTTATAATAAGAATAATAATAAAATGATTTTAAATTTACCGATTTAATTTTAATTATATCATTAGTGATGCATAACACATTGATGACGCAATATCGGTAAAACACTAATACAGTCGATAGACAAACAATTTAATTACTGTATTTGCGGTTACGACCACTAGAGTTATTTAGCAATGGCAAACTGGATTCATCTAATTTGCTATGTTTGCTTCTCTATGGCAATTCATTAGCTTCCTAGTTCACTTGTTTTGGAAATCCTTGCAATGTAATGAGATGGTATTGTATTATTGACATGGTATGCCCTGCTATTTCGTATATGTATATTTTATCTTTTATATTCAAAAAAGAGGTATATTCTACAGAAAAACGTTAACACCAATTAACAAAGTAATAATTTTTAATTTATTTAAAATAACATCTTTTAATTATTCAAATAATAGCTTGAGGTGCATACATAGCATAGCATACATTACGGATTAGTTAATAGACGTTCTATCTTTTCAACTTACCGTAGATACGATTTCTACAAAGCAAACAAGTAAACCTCATCATCATAGCGGGTCGGCACTGGAACACTTTTATAGGGGAGACCGGGGCTGGTTGACTATAGGGGCAGGTAGACTAATTGTCAAAAACGCGAGTTAGGCAAACTTTTTGCAAAGATCGACTAGGTGAACGTATCCATTATTCCCCCGCGCACAATCATCAGAAAAACCGCGGAGCAGACCCAAACCGTTTATCAGCTAGAGGCTATTGTTCAAAAATAAGACACTTAAGTAACTATTTTTGCCTTAATTCTATTTGTTATAACTCTTTTCATTTTGTTTTGATTGCTTGTCAAACTGTTTAATACGAATGTTTGATTTCCGAACTTTGTATGCTTCCTTATTATTTTTAATTACGACACCATTTTAAGGTTTTGGCACGTAGTTAAAAATTACTAGGTCGTTTGGGGCTGGTTGACTCATTTATAAAGGGGTTGGTTGACTATCTAGTCAACCTGCCCCATACATTTTTGGATATACTAGATATAAATTGGTATAAAAATTATTGTTCTTAACCTAACATTTCCAGTTTAGAACGATGCGAATCAATAAACGAAAGTCAAATCGACGTAAAGACATACTGGGGAGAGTATGTCGACAAGTTATTTTCGCCGAAGTATCAATTCCAGCAAAAGAATTTCCTATACCATATAAAATATCGCCATGTAGTAAATATAAAAAAAAAGAATGCAATCCCGGACTGTCTAGATTTCAATTGACCTTGAAAAGCGTTGGCTACATATAAAACAGACAAATATTCAGTGACGAGGAAGAGCTTGCGTTAGAAAATTGCCCATAAGGGAGGTGATGATGTTTATTATGGATTAACGCCTTATGAGTCCCGAAAATTTGCATATGAATTTGCAAAAAAAAAATGGAAATCTATTCCTGAATCATGGGATAAAAAAACAGATTGCTGATGAAGATTGGGTAGGGAGTTTGCTTAAACGTCATCGTATTCTCGATTCGATCTCCTCAAGCTACTATTTCGAGCCACTTCTTTCAACAAAAACAACGTGCAGTTGTTCTTTGATTACCTAAGAACCGTTTACCTACGTTTAAATGTAAGCCCTGGGTATATTTGGAATGTAGATGAAACAGAACTGACAACGGTTCACATTCCTGATAGAGTAATAGCTCATCTTGGCATAAAAAAATTGGTAAAAAAGACGTCTGCTGACCGAGGTTTCGCTGGTGAGAGTCGCAGTTGCTATCTCGGCCTCGGCAATATGGTCCTTCCGTTCTTCGTTTTCCCACGTGTTCAGTATAAATACTATTTTGACTATTTTAGACTAAAGGACTATCAAAGACTATTTTAGACTGGAGGTGGACCGATAGGTTCTTAACGATGTTTAATGTTGTTGAAGATGTTCTTAAAAATGATGATTGCATTTACTTTAGTATTTAAATCTTGTTCCTTCGTAGTCTTGGTACTCATTACTTCTTAGGTCAACTTACCCCTAGTGACAAGTCAACCTGCCCCAGGCACGGGGTAGGGTGACTCGTTTTTCCCGTTCTATAAAATCGAGCCTATATACTATATTTTAATAGGTATCGAGCTTATTGTAATTTCTTAATAGAGCTGAATAGTGTCACTATCAATGGAATTGCTTTTCACAAAAATAATCATTAAAGCAATAAAAATATTAATTTTTAAACTGAAAATTGGTCAACCATCCCCGGGCTCCCCTACTCTTACACTCACTAAACAGAACATCCCTAGTTCGTATTTTATTATTTTTTGACTTTCATATTAAGAAATTACAAACAATTACTTAAATATATCACATAACAGTATATTAGTATAAAAAATATTTTATCAAATTCAATATCACTGGAATTTTGATTTCTATACATTTTCTTAGTTTATCTTAAAATTGGGTTAAGATACTTTTGGTATTTTTTCTAGGAGTTTTTAGTATTCGTTTCAAATTTTTTTTATATTTTTAATATTCTACTAAAATCATATATTTCTTTCTTACCTTTTTGAAACAGATTCCAATTGATATTGATTATTTATTTAATTAATCATTCCAATGGATGGAGGTCGTATTTAAAAAATATTAAAATATATTTCTCACTGCTGGTATATGAAAAAAAAATATGTTATCGATATTAATATTTTAATATGAACAATGAATTATATTAAATTACTAGCTGATTCCCGCCCGCTTCGCTGGACACACTTTTAATTTGGATGTGAACTTAGATTTCTTTCATTGAAAAAATGTTTAATTTCTATTCTGTATATAGCCATCAAAACGTTTAACGAAAATAATGTCAGAATATTTTATTTACAAACAGTTTCAGCGACACTATACATATTTTTAATTCAATAATATACTGATGTACCAATATGAAACACTGGAGCGCCCAGCACTTAATTATTGTTTAATTCGCTGATGGAAACAACAATTCGGTTAATTACTGCCGACATAAAAACGTCTAGACGTGTTCTCAATTAAAATATAAGAGAGATATTAATTTTCGAACCTTCATTTATGGCCCATTTTATTTATATTGTTAACAACTTTTATAACAATTTAAATTCAATGAAGTGAAGTCAAAAACTTAACGTCCATGATGCGGTGAATGTGGCTTAAGATTTAACTGACTTTTCATTTTTAACGAAGAGTTACTGAATGCTTTCTGAAAGTCGATATGATGTGTTTTATTAAAAGTGTAGATTTTTCTCCCATGATTCAGCACTTTTGAAGTATAGAGAAAAGTCATCTCACTATATAACATGTTACATTATATGTTATATCCTTTAAATTAGATGCGATTCCGCCGTATACAAATTTGCAACTTGTTACATTTTGTGGTGTAACTTAGTAAGTATTGTCAGATAAGAAATGAAAGAAAAAGTTTTATAAAAATTAAAAATTCTAAAGCGTCTCTTCAATATAAATAATATTTGAGATTTTAATAAATACTTTTATAGTGACTCAAAGGAATCCACAACAACATTTCACATCACATTTTTTTTATCCTAACCTAGCATAATCGACTTAATATACGTTTTTAAATTAAAAAAAATGTTTTATCCTAAACTCTTTGTAATGCTAACTTCAACAAGTAATGGTGTACGACTATAATAAACTTTTATTTCAAGATATTTTGGAGGTATTTTAACAATTTTATTTATACTAATATTATTAAATATTGCAGGCGTAGGAAGTAATTTTCGAAATTGAATTTAGAAAACATTTGATCAATGTGTGTATAGACCATGTATTATATTTATTATATCTATTACTGTCTTATATCTAGTATTATTTTTATTATTAGTATTATTATAAAAACAATGTTAAAATTTAAATTCAAACTTCATAAAATGTTTTTAATATAAAATGGGATCCGATGGCCTGACTTATATTTTGTTTTATAACATCACACTGATAAGTTATAAGGTTGAAATTTTATATAAAACAGTTTTAATCAACTTTTCTCAAATAAATATCGTACTAGGTCAATGAAAAAAACTAAAAGTAAAATTATAAAGTAACAAATGAAAGTTGATTCATTTAAATATTTCCTAGTCGTGATAATCTTAAGAAAACATACTTGCCCATATGATTCAATATATATAATATCAAATCATAGATACGATTGTTCAAGAACAAAACGTATCAGGTTTTATGATTGAAAATGACACGACAGAAATATAACGACGCGATTTTATGATAGCTTTTAAAAATACCAAATTGAGTTTCAACGTAAAGAAACAAAATGAGCTTTGACATTTCAATTTTCTTTTTTATTAATTTTCGACTTTAAATCTCTCGCTACAGTTTTTATTTGTTTCCATATACGAGTTTATGTATTGGATTGTTCAAAATGGAACGAAATAAAATAACAGTGGAATTGAACCGTTAATTGAGATAACTTATAAAATCTTAATCATAATTGATAGATCTAATAACAGGAGTTATTTTATCTTTTACTATGTACTTAGCTTTTCTCGAAATTATTTAAATTACCATTTGTCATTACTTAATATTTGTAGATCCTTGAAATGGAATATCAAAGAGTTTTCCTTCATCGCTAAAACGTTTTGTGAAGTATTCTACCTTCAGCGACATGTCATGTGGGCACATTGTTTACTTACTTTTTATAACTTCCACTGCACTTTGTATGTTTAATTTTTTATAAATATACTAAGAATATTCTGCCTATGGTTATAACCTTTAACAATTATAAGTTAAAATTAGTTCTTAGCGGACCTTTACATTCTGACCAAACTTAGCTGTAAGCGATACATCATTAAATATACCCCAATAAGATACCGGATTTGATGAAGCCGGAGAAACACTCTCCGAAAAATATCGGAATAATGATTTTCCGATTTCGCTCGGACTGCCCCTAAATTTGGAGCGGGCAAGTAGGCAAAACGACGAGTCAACACAGCGGCGTCCCTTTTCTTTCTAAATGTGGACTTTTACTACACCCGGGGATCTCATTCTAACCTAAATGCCACATCTTACCTGCCATCTACCTAGCAACACAACCTACTTATAATACTCGTATCAAATATGCTATAAGATTTATATTTTACTTTACTTTTGCAAATGGTCTATACCAGTTGGTTAAGATACATACTCCTCTACCAAACGTGGACAGTCCGTTTGCTGCATCTTCTGCTGACTATATACCAGGAAAATACCAGGTCACTGTCGAAGCTGCCTTCGGGTCCTCTGATCAATGCTTAGTACGGAGTGTAGTGCCCATTCGACTTCCGGCCCGCACAATACCTGTGACCCGATGCATTTGGTACTACAAGTCAGCAAATTGTGTTAGTATGCTGTCCTTTTTTACATCCTACCTATACAGTCCGTTTTTTCTAACTTCCAACGATCCCAGTGCCTGCACCGCGTGTAAACAGAGCTCGTAGAGCGTACGTTACTTATAAAAAAAACATTTAAATAATAAAAAAAAAACTAATTGCAAATATATATATGTATAAATACTAATGAATATTAAACAAAAACGTCTTATAACATAGAAGACTATATTCACTCTTTGAAAGTAAATTTCACGAATAAAAAACAAATATGTTTAGATATAAGATTCAGATGTTCTCATCATGACAAGAAGTAAACTACAGATAAATAAGTGATATAAAAGATAACATTACATCATCAGTAATTACCATTTCTTTATCCTTTCGCTTAAACCATCATTATAACTACAAAATAATTAAATTTGTTATTTCTGAAGCCTTGGTAAAGTTACAAAACTTCTGAATGTAATATATAAATTGTTACACCGTGTCAAAGTAAAACAATGTTTGTTTAGGAATTATATTATATAAATATGTTAAACTTATTTAATTTTGAAATAAATATCGAATGCATGTGCAATGTCTGGAATAACATGTCATCGCCGTGCATACGACCTAACGTGTCATTCAATTTACAATAACTTTCTAAAAAAATAAAATACAAAATAAACTTTAACGTTATTTTAAGAACCAAATGATTCTATAAAAACATATAATATTCTCAAAATATCAAGATTCAAGTGCAAATTCTAAATGTTCATAATAATGTATGCACGTAACATAAGAAAGGCGTTCCCGTTTCAGTCAGACATTAACATTTAACATATACATGGTATGAGACTCCGAAAATATTACATGTGACAGTCTAATACCATTCGTAAAATATGCAGAGAAAATTAATGTGGATTTCGTTTATTTAAACATATGCAAATTAAATCTATAGTTAATAAATTAATACTTATGAATTATTTAAAATGATTTTAAAAAAAACCCTATTTTAAAAATTAAATAGTTACAGTAAAAGCTTCTTACAATTAACGTTATTCGACTAATAAATTAAAATTTCAATCTTAATGAGCTAACAGTACGAGGTAAGTATTAATATTACTTACTACACTGGGTTCATTAACTCGTTAATTCATTTTGCAATTATATATTAAAAGACTGTATTACTATATATCTTAAATAACTTAATTTCCTTTGATGAGAAATAAGATCGTCTACGTACATACATGTATAATACAGGATGGGCCAAAAATTGTTGCACTTTTGAAACATGTCTAGAAATAAAAGTACAAATGTTATTTTGTTTATAATTTATTTAACGTAATTATCATTTATTAAAATTTATTTTTTAAAAATGACATCGTCGAGATGTGCTCCGTCTCGTCGTTGGCACTCCTGCAATCGACTACGTAAACTTTGGAAAACTCGTTGACACATGCTGCGAGGAATCGCGGCTATCTCCTCGTGGATGTTTTCTTTTAATTGGGATATGGTCGTCGGTTTATTAAGGTATACTCAACTCTTCAGATATCCCCACAAGAAAAAATCGCAAGGTGTAAGGTCCGGGCTTCTGGGAGGCCATGGGATATCACCTCTGCGAGAAATCAATTTGTTAGGAAACATTTCTTTGACCACCGGTAAAGTCACGTTTGATGTATGGCATGTTGCTCCATCTTGTTGCATCCAAGTCCGGCTATTGTATCCTTCAAATTCATGCAACTGTGGTGTCAAAAACTCTCGCAACATTTTCACGTATTCCACTGAGTTCACAGTTACGTTATTTCCTTGATTATTTTCAAAGAAGTATGGACCGATTATGCCCTGTGCGGATTTGGCAGCCCACACTGTCGTTTTTTGGTGAATGAAGAGGCTTTTGGTGTTTATAGTGAGGGTTTTCCGTGCTCCAATATCGACAATTATGTTTATTTACGTGACCTTTAATGTGAAAATGGGCCTCTTCCGTAAACAATACATTCTCAAGGCTAGAGAATCGCTCCAGTATAGTGTCAGCAAATAACTTGCGTTGAATGTAATCGTTTGGTTTCATCTCCTGTACAATTTGAAGCTTATATGGGTGCAGTTTAAGGTCCAAATGCAAGATTCGCCGCAGACTCGTTCTCGGTATAGCAAGAGCCGCCGACCGCTTACGCGTAGATGATTCTGGATCGTCCCTTACAGAAATTTCAACCTCCCGAATGTTCTCTTCGCTTCTTCTTGAACGTGGTCGCCCAGTTTGTTTAATATTCGTTGTCGATCCCGTTTGCTCAAACTTTTTAATCCAAGCTTTAATTAAATTAACACTTGGACACTCACTTACACATTGTAATCCGTATTCAACTCTAAAGAGGCGTCGTACAGTAACGTAGGAATCGTTGTTTTTGTAAAATTGTTTTATGCAAAAAGCACGCTGTTGTTCCGTGAAGTGCTCCATCGTGACTAAAATTGCATTAAACGACGCAAAATTCCCCGCCACCCGCGCGCCCCTTGCTCTCACGGTTTTGGAGAAATCAAGTGTTGCTATTTGCAAAAATTTTTGGCCCACCCTGTATCTAATAAAAATTAAAAATGTTTAATTGTGTATAATAATATTTATTATTTTGGTATTATTCAAAAGTAAGTAATCACTAAAGTTTTATTAATACTGCCACTAATCCCACTGGCTTACATCTCCAATTATTTGAGTAATATCTTAGACAATTCTTCACAAAGATTTCTTAAATTGACAAAAGCATCATCATGTTTTTTGTAAACTAGGTTTAATAACAATATATTCTTGCTACGCTTTTTTGATTTAAGCAATTGTCTTAATGGGTGAGTCAATGTTACTAGTTTTGCAATCTATTTGCCTTATTTTAATTTGTTTTTTCTTGCAGGTCAGACAGAATCATTACTTTCATGCTTAGCTACGACATATGAGTTTGTAACTTATGTTAGTTGTATATTTAAGTATTTATTCTGTTGTTATAATTTCTTAAGTTATTGGTACTAAATTATTCCATTTATCTTTCAATTTTCTAATACATTAGTTTCAAGAATAACATCATCTAGTAAAACGTTATATCCTCCTTTTTTAAATTGACTTTCGTAATTCACTAAAAGAATATTTTTCGGTTATTTGATAAGCTTATCAGCAATATGCCCTTGATCTTACTAAAAAAATTTTAATTTTCAGTCGGATTCCTGCTTCCTTATTCTAAATATACGTCTTTCACAAACCTTGCTTTTTTTGGGAAAAACTACTCATGTATTCAATACTATGGGTCTGGATTTGTTACTAAAAATGTATGTCCATAGATAGCTTTTTTTGTAATATTTTTCTTGTCATCATTTTGATCTTAATTATTATTGTGACCCCACAATTTACGCTTACTTTTACACTCTTCCTCCTTGTACGGGAATCCAGTACTTAAACATTCACTTTTAGATTATTAGATTCCCCTTTTTTATTGTGATTATGATTATTATTAGAACAAGCCATTTTGTGTCGTCGCCATCTGTCAAATAAACTTTTCTTCCACATTTAGTCAATCATTCTACATTAAACAACTGCGATGACAAATTATAAGTCATTACAAATACTAACTGCATAACATCTTTTACTCACCTTTCTACTTATCCAAACAGAATCTCTTCACAATAGCCTATGTTGATCCCTACTTGACCTAACTACCACATGTTGATCTTACTCGGTATCTAGAAAAATAAAGTACTTGTATTATCCAATAGTGGGTAGAAATTAAATAATTATATAAATAAACTACATATAACAAAAAGTTACACAAAAAAAAAAGAAAAGCAAAATTAAAAAACAAATAATAAGAAAAATTTTGAAATAATATCAATAAAATGAAATAGCCTGGATAAGGTAGACCTCTCAGTATCGCCGGCAGTTTAACATCCTTTGGTCAATAATACGACAACCATTTCCTAGGCTTCCACAGTATTATGATACTGTAATATGATAGTAGTATTATGATATGGATGTCCGGAAAATGAGCTCAAAAAGATGCTAATAAGGTGTTAAAAATCCCATATATATCTAAGTAGGAACTTAGCATTTACACTGTTTTGTAGGAAAGTATATTATAATGTTTTGAGAAAAACACAAACCCACCAATTGTCACCAGAGGGCGCGATTATTCCGACACTGTCTTTTACTTAGGTTATTATTTATTTTTAAGTAATCCTCTGCTGTATATCTCCAAGAGCTAAAATTATGTTACATGAAATTAATTTATATTGTACTATGTAGATTAAAATACAAATTAGTGAAATATTAGGAAATCCGTACCCAGAGAGTCCAAACGGAAACCAGATAATATCCGCTCGAGGTTTACGTTTCCAAACTAAATAAGAGCGACCAGCTCAAATGTGTTTTTGCAATATTATGTTGATAATATAGAAAGTAGAATAGGTACCATGTTTGTTTTAATTTTAACTTTAAGACTTCCGGGTATAATGAAAGGATTGTCTGTTTTTCATATGAAACTTAAGCCGGACAGAAAGGTTATGAAAAATTCACAATTGTTGCCTTTAGAATTTGTAACGTTTTAAAAGCGAAAAATATTACACGTTTAAATGTCGTGAATAATAAAGTAATTCAGTTACAACACAAACATGCGAACAAACGTATATTCGTGATGTATATTTTTTGTGAATATTTTAAGAGTATTCAGTTTATTTTAACGATTTTAATTTAATCATGGACTGCAATGTTTAGATGATGAAGTAATATATTCCACGACATTTAATTGTAGTAATTGGAAAGGAAGTGAATATGTTAAAATACACTTTTAGAAGATACCAGAAACTAAGACAGGAAAGACGAAATCTGACATCGTAAAAATTACATGCTTACTTTTTAAAATAATGATTCACGTACAAAACTTCGAGATAATATCAACACACCTTACATGGTGGCTTTAGACTAAGTAAGCGATGAATATTTAATAATTTAAAAATTGCTTACAAATTAAACAAAGTTTTTTGATACTCGTTATGATATTTTAAAACAATATATTTAATTGACAGTTATTAATAAAAGAAAGGCGTGGAATACCTATTAAAATTAGCTGTCCGGTAGTATGGTGTGGTATACGGGTATGCGATTCCGGCTCTTCGAACTACTACGGAATCGTACTTTTCCGATTCAATAGTATCCTTTCAACTCAAATCCAACCCATATATATTCCCAATCGTACGTTAGCAGTACTACCAACGATAGTATTACCAAGAATTATTATCGTCAAGTAGGCGCCCGGTCGCAAAAATAACCCAAATCATTTAGCAATATGGCAAGACTAAAATATTCGTGCGGCTAGATTAGAACATACCCCGTAGGTGATAGGCAGAGGATGCTCTCGGTGTCTGTGAGAAGTTAGGGTTGTCACACCTACTCGGGCAGGTGAAACTAGCCTGGAAACAAAAGCATATAAGACTGAGGTTTTTAATTTAGAATGTGGGTGTGATGACTAGGAGCTTGAAAAGTTGCGAAGGTATTGAAGAGAAGACGAATAAATGTAGCATGATTACAGGAGAGAAATTGAACGCTAAAAAAACGGGAGAGATTGGTGAAAGATACAACTTTTATTGTTACGGGAATGATGGAAAAGTAAGTATGTCGGAATTGTGTTTGATAAAAAATTAAAAGTGTGTGTGACTGGAGTACAGAGGGTGAGTGATAAAATCATAGCTGTTTAGTTATTTATTTATATTGTTTCCACTTTGAATCCACACCAGTGATCACTTTTGTACGTCAAATGGAAGTGACAGGAGAGCCTATTTTAATATCGTACTTATAGTACTTTTATTAAATTAACAATATTTTCTAAAGAATAAAATATATGTTTTCGGTAATTAAATGGCCATTTTATTTTATATTATATTATATGTTAAAATTATTATTAAATTGCTTAATAACTTATGATTTAATCATTTGAGCAATGTATGTGGAGTCGGATCCATGAATAATTGTAGAACTAATGATTCTCGCAGTTGTTAGTTTATTATATGGAATTAGGGTTGAGGATAGGTAATATAAATATATATATGGTAGTTCGAGAAATGAATAAACAAAATTAATTAACATAAAGCAAGATAAATATTAATGTGCTCTCTATAAATCCATCTATTATAAGGGTATTAAACTGTGAGTTATCTAGTTATCTGTTGACATTTGTTCCAAAACGACTAAACGACCACACCAAAAAAAATATGTAATCATATGAATCATATAGTCTTCGATATAATACGATATGTACGAATGCGACAACAGTAACTGTTATTATTTTGATGTTCCGTTTTAGTCTTCTAATATTATTATATATATCAGTATGTAAAATAATATCGAGACAACAGAAGTTAATGTTTTGCAATTTAATAAAATTGCTTTAGATTAAATACATTTTTATTTTCTTTCAGATAACTATATCTATTTAATTTTTATTTTTCTTTTTACTATTAAGGAACAATTACTCCCTAAAGGAAGGCACAAAAGGACACGCTGCGCCTGAAAATAGAGAGTTCCTGTCTACAAACACACACACACATATTCATAAAAACTATAAATCTTACTGTAAGTATCCTAAGGGACCGACCCTTTTGAATAAATTTATATTTGAAAGTAAAATATTTTATATATACATTTATTTATTTGTCAATATGATTTTTCTGAATATTTATTGCAATAACTGTGTTCTTTATACAGATACAGATTCTAACTACTATACAGTCCTTATATTATTTATCCTTATATCCTGTAATAGTAGTAATAGTAGTCTGTCTCAAAGTAAACCTTAAGACTACCAGCATCGCAGCTAATGAGTATTACTCGTACTACCATGTATTCCTGCTCTCTCCATCATCTATCAATATTCTATATATGTGTAATTTTTTTAATCAGTTACTTGGTATATTTTTCGTAATTTTGTAATCAACAGAGTTGAAAAATAATAAAAATCTAACAATCAAATATTTGTTATAGAAGTCAATTTACTATTAGTATTTACTTTTAATTTAATTATTCAAATTATTCATACTAATTTAACGTTAGATATATTTCGATCAATGTTAATGGCACATAAAAGACATGGGTGCCAACAGTACCAACAGAAAGTATATAGCGACATGACGATTCATTTAATTGTATTTTGGAGAGTATCTCGCTGTTTTCTATGGCTCATGTAACTAATCCCACCTTTCCTGGTGCCCGGAAGAATCCATAACAGATAGAATAAAACACAAAGGGAAGAAAGAGTGAAAAGTGTTAAAGTAAAACTTAATTATTTTAGAAAATACTTTTCATTTAAAAACACATTTTACTTCGTACTTTTTTGAATAGCCAGATGAGGTCAAGATCAAGTCGTAAATAACTCTAGTAACTCAAGTCGGAGTGACTTGAATTGCTGGAGCAGGTAAGCGTTGTCCAAAATTTAGATAAATATTCTCTTAAAGGATATTGTATACTCTGTAACTTTATTAAATTAAACTGGTTTTTACAGTCTATTCTTGTACTTTTATATATAGTTATATAAATAATTAAATAAGCATGTAATTAATGTTTCCAACGTTACTTTTTGTATGTCAATTATTCTTTATGAATTTATATTTTTTCGAGGCATCACCATATCTAAAAATGTTGGTTATATGGTTAGTTATAATACAGAGAGAAAAAAATAGGATTTGGGGTATTTCACTTTTTAATTCATAACACTGAATGCAGCTTTGGTAGCCTCTTCATGTCAATCTGTATATAGTTTATATTTGCCGTCTTTGTTGGGGAGTTATTTACCACTTGACGAAAGTAATGGGATTGATTTCGTGATTTCGAGGGTGTTTGCAAAGTCTAACTTGTTGGTTGGTAATAGTTTGATTTAATAATATTATATTACAGAATAAAAGTTACTTTAATGTTATGTTTACTTTTATAATACATTAATTAATGTTATATATTTAGCGCCCAAGTTTTGACTACTATTTAAGCGGTTATTTATATTTTAGAACACAAATTAATTGTATTAATGTGTAAGTAGAAACGGGGATACCCGCCGTTGACCCTAGAGTCAAGACTTTTGTAATTTTCTATAAGTTTACTTGTTTAATACAAAAAATAGTTAAGAAATCTCAATGATAGGTTATTTATTAATATTATATATAAAAAATAACTGCGATTTATTTCATGCCCATAATTAAATAGATGATTTTATAGCGACAAAAATATATTATAACATAATCTATTAATCTTGCTGGAATCGATATTTTCAATCACTTCATAATCGCACCTAATTCTGATCTGTATGTTTATAATAAGATTGGAACAAACACTGTTATTTAATAAAATTAGACATGACATTAATAAGCGACTTGTATTCTTATTGTTGTGTGAGGTCGTGGTTTATATATTCTGCTCGATAAAACTATAATTAATATAGTTTCCCACTAATATTAATCAGATCATTTGTTTTTATGGCTACCATATGGCTCTCATTAAGTTGAGATGAATTATGATCGGGAGTCTTTTACTATATGTGATGGAGTTTGATGAAACTTGCAAACGTGTAATATATAGGTTCTGAATATTATTAATAATTATTATATAGGATAGAGTTTGTTTATTTCTGTAGTTATCGTAATCAAATGAATTTATCACAGACCAAGTAAACATATTAGATCGGTATTATACCACATTCGTATGCCACGCTGCATAGTTTTGTGAACGCCATGACAACTCAGTTCAGCTCAGCGCAGGAAAATATCAACTCCATTAAAACTTCGAGAATCCAATCATCCTCTGGAAAGGAAAACTTAATAGAAAATTGTCGGGAAATAGATTTTTTCACATCAGGTCCTGTAAAACGAGACGGTGACAGGTAGCAGTCCTGTTTAATGTTTGTCTTGTTGTAGATGCGAATTTATTTTTGTTTTATATTTTCTTGTAAGTTTAGACTAAGACGAAACGAAAACGAAAGAGGAAACTTTTGATTATTGTATATTTTGATTAACTATCTCGATTCTAATTGATTTAAAAACTCTTTCATCTGTATGAGACAGACATTGTTATATTATTTGTTTAGTTTAAATTATAATAATAATAAAAATGTACTAATTTAACCGAATGATATATGCCTTACTGTTCTGGGTACGGAGAAGAGGAAGAGCAGACCAAGTCACTAGCAACAGTTGTATAATAATATACGTTTCATGTTTTTAAAATACTAATAATTCTATTAAAAATCTCCTAATTTTGATAATTGTTGGCAACATGTTGATCATTGTTCATCTCACTATGATTAGATTCAAATTTTGATATTCTTTTCGTATTTTTACATTTTTTATTTTTTACTAAACAAACAATGATAAAAATGAAGTTAAATATTGATTTAGTTTACTGTTTAAATTATTACAAGTATCAATATTATTGTTAAAAATAGCTAAATGTCGCTGAGATAATTGGCTTTACAATACAATCGAAATTTTAAGTATTAAAAGTAGTTCATTTAAGGACTCGGCCTAAAAAGATTGATGATGAAAATATACCTTTGGATATATAAATATATAAAGAGATGAAGAAATAATAGGCTCCATATAGTTAAGAAAAATCTTAATATAAATACTGTATGTAAAAAGTATGTTCATGTAATTAATGTACAATATTTACCCTTATCCCTTGACTTAAGAATGTCATTAATAGTTTTAGTTGACGCGTGTGTAAGTTGTCAGCGTACGTTAGTATTGTTTTATAATAAAACATCTTTAACACCAACCTTCTTGGTGACGCAATATTGATAAAACAACGGAGCAGACAATAAGCAAACAATTAAATTATTACAATATAATAATTACGAGCACTCGAAGAACATAGCATAGCAAATTGAATGTACCTAATTTGCTGTCTTTGGTTTTGTTTAATTATACAGTAAGTAAGTAGGTATTCACTACATGATACGTCCTGCGATAACTTACTGAACGTAAATAATAAATATTATTAATCTTTATATTATATTTAGTAAATAAATGTTGCACAAAAATCCGAAGGTGTATTTAGGTGGAAATTGGTTTAATCATTTTAATAATTTACAGGTCGAGAAATGTTTTCAATTAAAATATAAAAGAAATATTACTTCTTTCCATTTTATTTACACTGTTTGCTTTGCTTTTATAATATTATATATTTATATAAATAAAGTCAAAAAGGTTATGTTACACTTCATTTTTGTTTAGTAAAAGCATTGTCTTAATCATTATAATCCAAAGCGACGGGCGTCAAGATGAGAATTTCGTGTTTGTAATTCATTTAAGAGTTCGTGTGAACGTGCCTCAAGATATACTGACTTTTGCTTTTTAGCGAAGTGTTATTAAATATGTTCTGGGAGTGGATATAATAAGTTTTGTAACGGTATTGTATATATGTTGTCAATATTATCACTTCCGAAATTAAAAAGAAATTACATAAATATACATAGCTACATTTGGTGAGCCTCCGCTGTATACAACTTTACCATGTTGCATTTTAGGATTTGAATTCGATATAAGAAATGACAAATAAAATTTTGACGTTTCATAAAAACTCATGTTTCATATTTTATAAATTTATATATAGGTATATAAGTGATTTACCACTCACTGACTCATTACGAAATCTCCGAAACTATCTGTCCGATTAACTTAAAATTTTACATAATTACATTTTTGTGACGTAGACGTCCACTATTTTTACGGCATTCCTATCCCAAAGGTCCAGCTTTTTGCATTTCGCCAAGTTATAAAACTGTAGGAGCTATACACTTAACGATAATATGACGAAGGTTACCATAGCAACCTAAGTTCACATCCAAATTAATAGCCTGTGTGAATCAGCTAGTTAAATATAATATTGTATCCAAAAAATAGAAATAAAAAGACAAATGTCTAAAGTGCCTCTTTACTATCAAATTGTGAGAGTTTCATGACAACTGACAACTTAAAAAAAAAAAATATATATATATATATATATATATATATATATATATATATATATTAATTTCATGAATATGTTATTTAGTTAGAGTGCTGGGTGATGAAGGTGATGGATGAAAAGCGTTTGCATGTAACGGAGATGCGAATGTTAAGATGGATGTGTGGGGTGACAAGAAAGGATAGAATAAGAAATGAGTATATTAGGGGAAGCTTAGGAGTAGCGCCAGTGACAGAAAAAATTAGAGGTAGCCGTCTGTCATGGTATGGGCATGTTATGAGGAGGGATGAAAGGCACGTGACCAAAAGAGTGCTAGGTATGGTAGTGGAGGGATGGAGGTAGAGGACGGCCGATGAAAAGATAGATGGATTGCGTGAAAGATGATATGGATAAGAAGGGAGTGTGTACAGAGATGACGAGTAACATGAGAGTATGGAAGGACAAAACATACTGTGCCGACCCCAAAATGGGATAAGGGCAGGAAGATGATGAATATGTTATTTATAATAGCTCTTAGCTTAATTTTCGACATTATTCATCTGATTTTAGAAAATATTACATTAATGGACGGCTAATGTATAGTCTTATCACAAAGGTACTTTTCGTGGTGACCAATTTTTTAATCCACGAAGAAACAGTCAAATTGTTGTTTTTTTACTGCAGTAGTACTTTTTTAAAATGGTTTTAATACAAAATGTTCAAGGTATAATGACTGGTACTGTCATTTCTTGTCTAACATCGCTCTGTTAAGTTATCACGTTAGAAAATAACTTTTACACAAAGCAGTTTTTAATAGACTTTCCTCGCGTTGTGTTTATTCCTTTTACACGTAACATGTATTAAAAGGACATAATTTTTTTTTACACCATTAATTTTTACGAGAAAATATAAATCTCTGGTTAACAGTTGATTTAGTAAGCGTAACATATTAAGAAAACCTTTTACTTACCAATATGATTATAATTAAACTATATAATATATCATAGATATTAATTATAATTATAAAATCAGATTTTGTAATTGAAAATGACACGAAAAAATATATAACGACTCGATTTTAAACTTACAACAAAAAAAAATTGAGATTTAACATTCCATACTTAATTTTCTTTTTAATAATTTTAATGTTAAATTTATCATTAGAGTTAATGTCGGTTTCCATATACAAATTAATTGTATATTGAGTTGTTACAATGGATAGAAAAATTGAATTGTAATTTTGAGAAAATGTATTAAATCTTAAGCATTGATCGATCCGTTAACATTCAAAAGTGTTATTTTATCCTTCACATTGTAAGAAAACTTTTCTAATGACTTTACATTGTCACATCTCATCGCCTAATACTCGTTGATCCGTGAAATGGAGTATCAAAGATTTTCCTTAACCGCTATAACATTCTTCACGTGAAAAATTGATGAGAAATATTTTGTAAGATATTCTACCTCACCCGCGTGTGACGAGACGTCGTGTATACTTTCAATCTATTAAATATCAACAGTATATAAAATACAGTACATAAATTGGTAAACTAATGCCAAATAACTTGCAATAACTAGGTCATATACCCCCCACTGCAAACGATATTTATAACTATTTTGCTAACTTCATAACAGATCACGATAGTTTTATTATTTCTATTCGTTAACTTAACGATATGTTTCATTTCAAATGTGAATTCGAATAACAAGCTAACAAACGTGTCATTGGTAAGCACTAAGCACTTCTGATTTTTGGTATAGAGACTGCGTAGAACATTGACATTATGGACTGAATGATTTATTTTAGAACGGAATCTATGAACTCGTATAATGTGTTTTTAAATAAGGTTTGCCCTATTTAAAGAAAACCAGGAATCCATAGTTAATAAATATAATTTTTTATATGTGAAACAGATATTTGAAGAATAAGTACCCCTTCCGAATATAATTTTCATATTAAATTGCTATAGTAATACTATTAAAAACAACGGATTAAGTGACTGTACTGTTCACTATGTAGTAATACAACTCCAAAAATGCACTGCCTCTAAAAAAAGTAACAACATTATGACAAGAAATATTACTTCTGTTTTTCGCCCCTTCTCTACAATAAACAGTTTTATTTGCCGATAATTTGTTATATTACAGTGAGAATAAGAGATTTGACATTTGTGTGTTTTAATAAATTAAACTTCAGTATATAGTCAAAATGGTTCGTTAGTTTTTTTGTTACTTGACTTTTGAAACTTCCTTAATTCAAAACCTAAAATAATTACCTTAAAAGCTTCTCATAATTAGCGTTATTTGTCTAATAAATTAAATTTCCAGACTTAATGAGCTAACAGTACGAGGTAAGTGCTAATAATATTTACCACACTGGGTCAATTAACTCATTTGCAGTGTCAATTAGAGTCTGAATTACTGCTTCATAAATAACTTATTTCGTTAGATATTAAATAATTTAATACACCTTTACATGTATTACACCGAATTAAATAATGTGTATGTTTGTATTATAAGTGTGTATGTAGCTATTCTATAGAGTAGTATAGTTTTGAAGTAACTAACCACGATTATCCTTACAACTAATACAATAAAAAGTAACTACCCGTCCTTATATATTATAATGGACGTTATATTTAGTTTAATATTTCTTAAGATATTTAATTAGTTAGTATCCTTGGTAATCATTAAATTTATACCTATATAGGTATAATTCATGTTTATTAAGATGAAAGCCAGCAAATTGTTCTCATAAAAATGTTCATCACGACTTCCTAGGGCTGCCCGCGGAGAATAAATTATTAATTTGAAGCCCTTATTAGAGTTAGCGTAAAAATCATTTAATTTATTATTTTTTAACTTAACCACAAAACGCAGTAAGCCGTTATACATTGTTTGTGAAATAGGAATGTGGTTACTACTTTATATAGTTTTTTTAATACGCGAGGTACAAATAAAAATTTTCGCTTGTTGAAACCTGATTAATTACATTATTATGATATTTTGTACTATGTTGGTCATATATTGTACTATTGTATTGTACATTATAACAAAAAGACATTAACTGTTAGGAAGTCTTAAAGATTTGTTAAATCTATTGCTCTGGGTTCCGTACCTAAGGGGTCCAAACGGAAACCAAATATTATCCTGAGGCTTTGCTTTTGAAACTAGATAACAGCAGGGAGTCCACAACATTATTGGAAACAATATTATGTTAATGTTATCAAATAGTAAGTTTTATATTTTAGATTCCACTTTACGACTTCTGAAAATTATGTAAGTAAGATTGATTTTTTAATTTTAAACGAAATTGAAGACAGATAGAAAGCACAATTAGTACAAAGTAGTGTTGCCCAAATTCAGTCTTGGTCTTGTTCTTGCGTTTTTGCAAGACCAAGACCAAGAACAAGACCGCGTATTTTTAGCAAGACCGAGACCAAGACTGACCGTGCAAGATTTGAGCAAGAACAAGACATAGCCTGCAAGACTCTTGCGTCTTGCAGCTAGGACTTAGCGCTATTTCACTGAGTAGTTAGGTGTAACAGTTCGGTGTATAGGTAGGTACGCTTAGGAATTCTATGAGACGCAAAAAACTGTATCAAAGAATATGAAAAACTGGACCTATCTATTAAAATCAAACTGAGTGCATGCATAGTTATGTTTTAACCATCGGCACTTTGATAATGCGGCATCAAAGGTTTTGTACTTACTTCTCAAAGAATTTGCCGCTTTTCGGAAGTACATGGTTATGATACACGCGCCGGCGGCTTCTTTTGAAATCTAAAACAATCGTTGCCGCCACGCCGAAATCATAACATTTGACACTATTTGATTGCCGCCATAGGGCGTAGGCGTAGGTATACTCATGCAAAATAATTTCGAATTTTAAGAGTACCTACAGGTGTTCCAAAGAATAAATAAGTTTCAGAGTGCTTAGAATGAAAATGAATACATTATACTGATCACGCAAGTAGTATTATGATTGGGATAAAATGGTAAGGATAGGTAGTAGATGTCATATTAATTCATTCTAGTAAGTATATATTATAATATTGATTACTTATATGGTTTTAAACTAATTACTTAGGTACTATTATTGTACATTTAGTCATTATATTTCTTAAGTTTTTACAAGAAAAAATAGCAAAAAAGTGTTCAAATATCACCCCGCACCCGTTTAATAAATATTGTAGCCACTTTTAAATATACTTGAAACGTGTAAAAAAATTCTACAAAACTAATAAAATAATATAAAAAGCGTAGGTACTTACCTACTAATAAAATAAAAAGCCTGCGATAAGAGTTTTGTATTACTTACCAGCCCGAATATCTCTGAGAGAGATGATGAGAGTAAGTATTTACTAGCTGTACCCGCGACTTCGTCCACGAGGAATAGTAACTTTGGAGGTATAGTGACGTTCAGGACTTATTTATTTATTTTAAAACTTCTGTCATCAAACATACAAACGAACTCTTCCGCTTTATAATATTAGTATAGATGTACGCCAAAACATTCACTTATATGTAAAGAATAGTGATTGGCACTAATTCTTTACATATATTTTATTCACGCGTCGCGTCTGTACAAGTAGGTAATATTTAGTGTGTGTTTGTACGCCGCACGCGGCATTGTTTATCATTGACTTTTATTTTATCGAAAATGGCCCGTGATTTTCTCTCAATACCTGCAACTTCAGTACCTGCTGAGAGGTTATTTTCTAAAGCATCATTAGTAATTAGAAAACATAGAAATAGGTTAAATGATGAGTCAGCCAGATGGTTACTTTGTATTAATTATTGGTCAAAAAAATTGATATAAAGTATCATAACCTAATGATAAAGCTGTTGATTAGTGTTGTATTTTATTTTTTGTTCAAATAAATGATAAATCGTAAAACTCTTTTATTAAATTTCTTATAAGTTGAGGGTTCAATCTCTTTCTAGACAGATAAGTATTGTTCTTTAAAATTCAGTCAAGTTATTGTAATTAATTTGTTTTTTTACATGTTTTAGCAAATGTAAGCTTATAAATCATAAATGTTTATTAAGAAACAGTTACTTCCATGGAAAACGACATATAGGTCAGTTGATTTTTCGAATTTCTTGTCAAATCTTCAGTTATTTATTAATCTGCTTGATCTTTACTATGGCTATGTTAATTCAAGCTCACAATGTTCCAATTCTAATACGTTTTTTAAGATTTAAAGTAAACTTAAATAAATAGTAATAGACTAATAGGTAATTGCAAGACTTGCAAGACTCTTGCTGCAAGACCAAGACCAAGACCAAGACTGGGAGCGCAAGACCAAGACCAAGACCAAGACCAGGTGTATTGGCGCAAGACCAAGACCAAGACTGGCTAAGTCTCGTCTTGTTCTTGCATTTGGGCAACACTAGTACAAAGTAAGCCAATAAAGACTTAAATGTTATAAAACTGTAAAATGTTACGCAAGTAAAAGAATTTATTGAATAAATTGAACGCTGCAGCAGACCTATTAATAATAGCAACGAATGTTCGTTGCGGATTTGCGAAAAAATGTGTAAAGACTATACTTTTTCGTTTATTTATTTTAATTTTCTTATTTAAATATTGGTAAAGATCTTGGTAAACATTTAAGTTAATATTTAAGAATAATGTTTAATTTGGGACTCCTTTTAAACTGAATTACAAATGTAACTGACAGAGGGTGAAGGAAATTGATTATAATTTTTTATTGTCTCGTTATAAAGTATTAAAACTATAAATTTTGTGTTATTTTTACATTTCATTAAATAATACATTTGTGGTTTACAAGTTTTGTTCTATTTTTTTATAAATTCTTGTATTTTTATTACTCAAACTTATTTTTGTAATTGTTTAATAATATTGTGTTTTATTTGTGTTACTTGTTTAAACTTAATAAATTGTTTATAACATTTTTATATTTAACAATTTTAATATTTATAAATCATGAATGTTATTTAAAAAATAACAATATTTTTAGCTGAATAAATTCGATTTGTGAATACAAATTTATTCGCTTCAAGAGTAGAATTGAAGGCAGGCAAAGGCAGCGCAATAAGCAGATTTAAAGGAATTTAAATTGAGTCAGTCGTCGACAAACTTCTCTGTAAGCAGTTTACACGAGCTTGCGCTTAGAGTAAATATACACGTGAACAGGTTCATAGAGAAAGAAAATCACTTGACCGGTAAATATGGTTCCCTGGAATCAAATATCTATCATTGACATGTATTGCTATATTAGCTAGGAACCAGTTTAAACATCGCTCCGAATGCATAATGCGATTTTTAAAATAGGTATTTTCCGAATTTATTAACAGAACCATGGTTGATATGTCATTACTCTTTGTAAAATATCAAAAATGATATCTTGTGTTCTTTATAATGTATTTATATTATCCTATTATTACGAACGAGTCATAAAAATAGCTCGAGATTTCGATAACAATATCTTTGTCAGGATTGCCTTCTCCACTTTTCTGCGTCCGGTAGAATGTATCATTGCATTCACAGACAGGACGTGTACTATTGGTACCTTAGATTGCACGTCTTTCATAAGGTACAGGACACTTGTTGAAAAATATCAAGCATTAAAAGGTCTAGACTCCTTTGTATTATTACAAACCTCCTTGATTACTTTATTTATTAAATCAATGTAAAGAATATTGTACATAATAAAAAATATGTTTTTAATACTCAAAAAACTTTTTACGGTTTTGGAATTAGTTATGATTTATTGATAATTACTACTGATTACATATTTATTTTCATAAAACCAGATGAACCCAAATTTAAGGAGCTTAAAGCTTAAGCGCCTCATCAACTACTTTCATTAAGAAATCATTTTATCTGTGTTTTAATTTGCAACACACTTAAATGTATTAAATATACTGACGTCAATAAAGACAGCATTTTATTAAGTTTTAGTAACAGCATGAGATGCGAACTAAGAGAGTCGTTCATTCACAATTGAAACATGAAATACTTGTGGATTATAGCGGTAAAGTATAGATAAGTTATAATTAGTTTTTTCTTCTTCACCTACTTTTGCAGGATATTAGATATAAGATCGCTGTCAATCAGTTAGTCAGTAATAAGTTAGTCAATCAGTAAATATAATATTAGCCGACAAGGTACGAATTTTAAAAGTTAAATAAAAAATTACAAAAAAATATTTTAAAAAAATATTTTAAAAAAATATTTTAAAAAAATTTACAAAAAAATTTACAAAAAATATATAATGAAAAAAAAAATTTTTTTAAAAGGCTTTTATTTAACTTTGTAAAAAAAGAAATAAAAAGTAAAAAATATTTTTTTTTTCAAAAATATCAAAAAAATTGATGCAAAAAATTATTTACAAAAAAATTGATTCAAAAAATTATTTACAAAAAAATTGTACAAAATATTTTTCAGATAAATCGTTAAATAAAAGCGTGGCGCGTTACATCATCATATCATATTTGATACAAATACTTAATTAATTCTTAAGTTTCTCTTTGTTAAATTTCATATCATTAGAAAAAAAAATCTTTTGAAAAAAAAAATTCTGTCATTTTTAACAAAAACATAACCGACACATCATAAAGTATTTGACAGCTTCATAATAATAGTATTCTATTGGAAAAGAACATGGATGCAAATCAGCAAAGAGACAGGGCCATCGTTAGAGTTGTAACCTCATATGTGTGGAGTGGAAATTTTATTGCTATGGAACATTATAATAATCAAGGTCTCCCCTTACAAGCTTTCCAACTAAAAAAAATTTGAGATAAGTTTCTGATATTTTATAATTTGCATGTTCGGATTACAGAAATTTTACAAAATAAAACGCATCAACAGCAGAAAATAGTATAAAGGGGTCATCCATAACTTACGTAAGCATGTGCAACAACGTTGAAAGTATGATATTGCATTAGATAAAAAAGGACATAGATACAAAAAAGTCTTACGTAATTTATCGACAAACCCAAAGCGACAGAAAACCTTTACATTTTTTTTACGTATGATATGAAAACAAAAATTTTTTGATGAAAACGCGCCACGCTTTTATTTAACGATTTATCTGAAAAATATTTTGTACAATTTTTTTGTAAATAATTTTTTGAATCAATTTTTTTGTAAATAATTTTTTGCATCAATTTTTTTGATATTTTTGAAAAAAAAAATATTTTTTACTTTTTATTTCTTTTTTTACAAAGTTAAAAAAAAAAAAATTTTTATAAATAATTTTTTGAATCAATTTTTTTGTAAATAATTTTTTGAATCAATTTTTTTGTAAATAATTTTTTGCATCAATTTTTTTGATATTTTTGAAAAAAAATATTTTTTACTTTTTTATTTCTTTTTTTACAAAGTTAAATAAAAGCATTTTTTAAACAATTTTTTTTGTAAATTTTTTTAAAATATTTTTTTTAAATATTTTTTTGTAATTTTTTATTTTTTACTTTTTAGTCTTTTGTTTTTTTTAATTTTTTTTTGTAATTTTTTTTTTACTTTTTAGTCTTCTGTTTTTTGTAATTTTTTTAACTTCTCAAGTCAGATATCACTTCCTTCTCCAACTGGACATAACCTCACCGACACAATGAAAGAAAAAAAACGAGTCACACGAGCACCACTGTCCAGCGTACTTACACATGAAAAAAAAACTTGCTACGTTTCTTTGACAAAGACGATTCGGGAGTTCGTTGATTTGCTATGTTACAATCCAAAAAAGCATTTAAAAACCAAAACCGATTGTTGTGGAAAACCAATACCGATTTAAAGCCAATATTATTTTTTTATTATGAGGTTAGGTTTAATAAGAGAGGTTATGCTACATGGCTTAAAGAGTTAAATCAAATTATTATAAACTTCATTGGAAAGCATTTTGGAAAACTGTTATTCACGTACATAATATTGAATTACTCCAATATCTTTAGATTATGATGCTTTATTTCTTATCCCAGAGAATAACTATGCACATCAATTCTATTACAAATGTCTAATTTTAGGTTATAAACAATGTCACTAAGCAACAACAAATGAAACACGAATAGAACAACTTATTTGAATTTTTATTTGCATACAATTTCGAAATTTTGACAGGAGTAACATTTTTATTTTCCATAATCTTTTTTCGATGATATAATAATAAATAAAACTGTGTATAATAAACATATTAAAATTAAAGTATATCTAATATAATAAAAAGCATTTAGAAATAAAACCCACTTGTATTTTAACTAAAATATAACATAAAGACTAATTTTCGTGAAATATATTTAACCCGGACAATAAAATTCGGCAAATATGGTCGAAAACGCGATTAAAAACACGTAGGGGTGGCAAACAGGGATCAAAAGGGGATGTTTTCTTCGGGTAACCCCATTTACTTGTATTGTCAGCGGAGCCGAACATGTGCTCTAATTTTCATCGAAATTCATTGAGTCTGAGTATTAAAATTTCGCGTTACAAGATTTGATCCGATACATGTCAAGTTAAATAAAAGCATTTAATAATAAGACGTAACCCGCACTTATAGCATCGGGTTATTTAAAAGAATGCATAAATAATATCATTATTATATAATAAACATTTTTGAGATACAAGATGTATGTATTTGAAAAAAGAACAAACATTTTTAATTAACGACATAATAAAGTCAACTTCCACCCAACCCAAGGACACAAGGAAGAACATCCCTTATATTATATTCCTTATAAACAAAAGGCAAGATAATCAATCGCTTAACATTTGCAACACAAAAATTGCTCTTGTGAATCCTCGGATGTTGCAAGAGTTCATGGACGGCAGTGATCATATTTTATCATGTCTCATTTGCTTTCCTCTAACATAAAAGAAGATTATTAGCAAAACTAATATGCAATAAATGAATTTATGAAACAAAATGACAAAAAAATTATGATTCCTTTAATATATTTTTACGTAAAATATATTATTTGCTTTCCTTTAATTGCATTATCCACGATATTACTACATTTTCTGAAGCACGGTGTAATTAATTGGTATGCGAGGAATGAGTATTTACGGTCGTGCCACTACACTCCAGAACAAACAGGACTAGTCAGATAGAATTAGTTTACAGTATTTATTATACAAATACTATTTTATGAAACGAATACATTAACTAAATATAAAGATTATATTTTTTAATTGCTTAGCTGATACATTTAAAATATTATAAAACCAAAGGAAACACTTAATCTTCCGAAGCCCAAATTTTCAAAATGACAGAACGTCTGTCTGTATTATCTTGGGTGCCTACAGGAAGATACGAAGGGAGAAACGGCGTGTGATAACAAAATGTTAATGGCGAGTCACACATATACAACTAACTAAATGATAATGTAAATAAGTTAAAGGTCTGTCCTTTGACTATATATATTTGAAATCATACAGTATGTATATACATTTGTCAAAGCGATGTTTTTGAATTTTTATTGTTATGAATCTTTATAATAATCTAAACCATTAGTCGGAAAATCGGAAATTACTTTATCTGTTCTCTTTCCAGTCTTTTTTAGTAACGATTATTTATAATATATTTCTAATAGTAATATACTGTAACGTAGTCCTGTATAACGCGTAGGACATTCTGTTACCATTTGAATCTGCTGTCAATAAGTTTTATATCAACATTTATATATTAATTTCCGTTAAAACATATCAATCAATATTCCTCCTCGGGACAGCTTTTGTTATTTATTTATAAATTTTTATATTCTCAGTGGTAACTCAGTGGTTCTGTAAATGAAACGAGACCTAAAAGATAGACTTCAAAAATAACATTATTTTAGTGTCAAAGTTAGGATACGAGGGCCAAACTGAAAGTTTTTAGAACTGGCCACTTAAAAGCATTATATTAAAAAAAATAGTTTAAATTTTGAAAAAAGAACTCTTTTCCAATATTATTGAGTGTACATTTCATTCATTTGTCATTTGTTTTACGATTTGGCGGCAAATTGAAAATTGTCTGTGCACGTCAAAATGAATTTAATCCGAGAAAATTTTCGTGCAATGATTTTTTATGACTTTCAATTTTATTTAAGTCAACAAGAAAGTTATGATAGACTTCGATTGGCTTTTCACGATGAAGCCCCATCTCGTGCCACAGTTTACAACTGGTTTAATGAATTCAAACGTGGTCGAATTAATCTCACCGATGATTTGCGTGAGGGACGGCCTTCTACAGCGACGACTGAAGATAACATCAGTGTTGTGCGGCGTATGATAGAGACTGACAAAAGAGTGACCTACCAGCAGATTCGGAAAAGTCTAGGCATAGGTATGAGTCAAGTGCACAAAATCCTCCATGAACATTTAGCGGTCAGGAAGCTTTGTACCCGCTGGATACCGCATAATTTGACCGAGGCTCAAAAACTCCGCCGTGTTGATTGGTGCCGAGAAATGATCCAAAAATTTAACGGAGGTGACTCAAATGCTGTGTTCGACATACTAACGGGTGACGAAAGCTGGATTTACTGTTATGATCCGGAAACCAAAAGACAGTCTGCTCAGTGGGTGTTTCCTTCCGAAGAGTTGCCAACTAAAGTGAAGAGAGGTCGAAGTGTTGGAAAAAAGATGGTGGCCTCGTTCTTCGGAAAGACAGGTCATAACGCGACAGTAGTCTTAGAAGATCAGAAAACGGTTAATGCAGAGTGGTATACTAACAATTGTTTGCCACTTGTCTTGGAAAAAGTTCGAGAGAAACGACCTCGCAGCAGGATCCTCCTTCATCACGACAATGCCTCGTCGCACACCGCCAGGCAAACGATCGACTATTTGGTGACCTTAGACGTGGAATTACTGGGTCACCCGCCGTATAGCCCCGACCTCGCACCCTGCGATTTTTATTTATTTCCGAAAATAAAAGAAAAACTTCGAGGAAAACGTTTTATAGACGCCGAAGAAGCAGTGGCTGCGTTTCAAAACGCCGTCCAAGAGACCCCTAAGGCCGAGTGGGCAAGGTGCTTTTCTCAATGGTTCCATCGAATGCAGCGATGTATTGATGTAAATGGACGCTATTTTGAAAAGTTACAATAAAACTAATAACTTGCTAGAATGCTTAGTTTTTGATTTTCTAAGAACTTTCAGTTTGACCCTCGTATGACTTTAAGAGGTTCAATAATGTTTTTAATCAAGTTGTAATCTGCACTAGTGCTCAATATTACAAACGTTTGTTTGAGTTCTCTAGTCTTTATTTTTCTTTCATTCTTTCAAGTCAAGATGGAATATTAAAAACTTGTACAAAATTATTCTTTAAAGATTTTGCGCAGAGTTAGTATTAATTGTGTACTATTGTAAAATAAATGATAAAACACAAATAAAAAACTTTCATTATCATTAAATGTTAATTCTGAAGACAAATAGAAGTAATGGTGCGAGGACTCTGCGTGACGTAGCATCTGGTTCTATTTAATTATATTTTCTTGTAGGCAGTGGGTTGTGTGAGTAATCCTGTTACCCTTAAATGACAATCACTTTATGTTATTGCGTCTCTAGCTGTAGTCTGTTCAGTCAATCAGTCACTTAGTTGGTTTAATCATTGTTAGTATAGTTTTGTATATTATTATAGTTTACTGAAAATTTGAGACAATTACAAAAATAATTCAGACAGCCATTTTTATTAATATCAAAAAAAGTATTATTTTTTTCTAAATTGTAACTAAGTTGGGGTCAGTACTCCTATACTGTTTCAACTAACAACTCTAATTTTTGAAAGAACAACTATAAATCTAAACAAAATTATAAATTTAACATTTAACGAAGCTATTGTCGATGATATCGGAGGCAACATTTCAAACGACGATTTATTAACCAACTTTACAAACAAAGTAAGTTTTGAAAAGCGACCATTCATCAACCGCTGTCATTTCATTTACAATTTGTTGGAAATAATATATTTTATCACGACACAAACCTACATTTATTATATTGCGAAATTGTTTATATTTTACACACGACCGCGCTGTTCTAAATAGTCTAACAAAAAAAACACTATAATGTAGACTCCAGAAAAGTATCTCTATATTTTAACATTTTCATAAATAATATTACTCTTAATTTAAGACCTCTCATATCTACTTCAATTATAATATGATTAATTAGACGACCGCAAAAGTTAGTACACATTAACATCACAGACGATTCCACGGTATTAAAGCAGAGAACTTACGATTTATATGCAGACACTAATTTGAATGTATAAATGAAGACACGAACCACTATTCCTGCTTTAATATTTATATACATGTAGGGCTCTATCGTATAGTATCGGGAGTAAAACAAGATTAAAGAACATACATTTATCGAGAGAATACAACCATGCTACTTACAATTTACACCAAAAGCTTCTTCACAAGTCAAATATATTACTATGTTTATTAGTCGTTCCTCGATCATTGAGTTTGATGTTGTTATAAATAGTAATATGATTGTTCAGAGGTTAGACCAAACAACAATCTTTATCTAGGTTTGTATCCTTTTTGCTGAACTTTGTTTTTAATGAATTATAAATTCATAGACTGGTTAGCTTTTTGTTTGAAAAATATAAAATATTTGCTTTCGACTTCGAGGGTTAAACAAGTATCTTTATATTATAAAATAATTAGAATTAAACTTAGTAATTTATCAAAACAAGTCAATTAAATCAATTATTTTGTCATCAGCATTTTATTTTCATAGATATACATAAGTGTATATCAGAAACATGATAGACGTTATATGATAAACACAGGTTATTTTCGAATTTTTATTTGATTGACAAGGAACTACTTTATTAAACAAATTGAACATTGTACTCATTACTGAACTGATCTTTGAATATCTATACATACTCTTACAAACAAACACACCTTTAAAATAATTCCAGTATCATTTAGTTTGTTCTGTCACCACACGCTTTATATCCTTTAATACTTCAGAAAATAAAAATAATCCTCGTGTTATTTTTAAAAGAAACGATAAAAGTATTTTTTCCTTTCTAATAAAGCGATAAAACTCACAACTAAATATACGTATTTATTTGAAACAAAATAAACATTTATTTAATATACAACATTTTGTCAAACTTCTCACGTGTCTCGATATTTTTGCTCAATATTTTATATTTTATTGGGTGTTTTATGATCAAATGATAGTATTAACAGACTAAAAGAGAATATCAATATAACAGTTATTGATGTCACATTATTTAATCAGTCGGTATATATTTTATTAAACATATATTTTATACGAGAAGACTATATATATTTATCTTGGCGGTGTCGTTAGTACTCATATTGAACATTATTATTTATTTAAAAAAAAGCATCATAATAGTTTAATTAAACTTGAATATAAAAAGAAATCTAATTCCATAATAAGTCGTATATTTTTTAAATTATGTTTGTTTAAATGCTGAAATATTTTGTTATTTTCCTAAGCATCACAACACAGCAACACGAAGACACGCAATAAAACGCATTATAACTGAACCGTAGTTGCCAAAAACCATTTAACGAAAATTATCTGCAAAAGAATAAAAAGCACTTCCTTGAATAACTCACAAACACGAGGACTGCATCATGCTTTTTTTCACGAAAACTGCATCATGATGCCATACAAGCTCTGGCATTGTATTTATTTTAAGGAGGACTCTTCGATACACTTAGGTACAAACAACTGAAGGTGCTTTGTGGTGGACATGCCAACGGTACTTTTGCGATGGACTAACCGGCCTACTAATTGACCAAAAACTACTGGTTTTATATGTGTTGAGAACATATTTTAAATTTTCTTGTGAAAATATTATTTAAATTTTCTTGTGTACCTAGATACAAGAATGTGACATTCAGTTTAGACAAGGTCTACTACTTGTGTTGTACTAACTATTCTATTGAATGTTGACATTTGATTAAAATAAAACATAACGCTTATGATTAAAACATAACATGATAAACCCAGGTTAGGTATGAAACGTTGAACATTAGTACCTTCACAAAATACGGGTTCAACTTAACCATAGCCGCAAATACAACTGTAATATATCGGCTGTTCGATTTTTTTAAACATTGTGTCTCTAAAGTCCCTTTGTTTAACATCTGCTTGACTTCTTGACTTCATCTTGACTCCTGTATCCTGATAATAGAAGTTATTATACTAATATATATATAAATATATATATATATATATATATATGTATGTATATATATACATATATATTTACTTAATATTCGTAAAGAAATAAAACTTACACTAAAAACGTTTCGCACTAAATGATGAAAAATTTTTTTAATACCATCTCATCAAGAAGTTATTGAAATGTTCAATGATTTTAAACTCTTATTCCATCATGTTTTCAATAAATTAAACCAACATTTAGTCATTGCGACAAAATGAAAAATCAGATTCTTTATTCATAGTATTCAATTCAATTTAATTCTCAGAGCCTCATCTATTTTTAAATTTTATTTCTTTTATAAATTTATTTTTCTTTTCACTTTAAAAATCATATTTAATTTCCAATCAAAAAAATATATGGTAATTAAATATAAGCTGGAAATAATGTAGGATTGTAAGTTGAAAAAGTCTATAGTAGTATATAACATGCAACCAATATTAATTATTTATTAGTTAGTTAATTTAATAACATTAAAATAATCATACATTGCAAACTTTTTTTAAGCTGAATAACATCTCGGAAAATAGCGTCAATATCTTTTCTTATACGTAAGTTGATATTAAATATATCTCCTTAATCAGTAAGACTTCTTCAACTTAGATATCAAATATGATAACTTCTTCAACTTAGATATCTGTATATCAGATTATATCATTCATCTTTAAACATAATAATAAGATACTTAACTTATTACTCTGGAGATATTGTGCCTTCAAGTTATCAAAAAGTTTTATGAGAAAGAAGGTTAGAGTACTTACATGCGACTTTTCACTTCTCGTGTAATCAAAATCAGTCTCATTTTGTTATTTTGGTTTTTTGTGACGTTCAAACTTTACGGAATAAATATAAGAAGAGAATTTAATAATAAGAGGATTAACACATTTTATACCGTTATTAAGTTTAGAAAAAAACTTATGAGTCTTATTTGCTACTTCTGAATTCTAACAGTAACTTGATATATTATTGATTTAAATAATATTAAAAATATATTATAGATAGCTTTCCATTAACTTCTATTATCAGTGTTAATATAACTATTAATAATTTATATTACTTATGGTTCGTACATTTCATCAAGTTATAACCGAATCCTTTAGAACATTAACTAAGTTTCTTAGAGCTTCAACTTTAAGTGCCGATGTGATTATAATAAACACAGAAAGATTTTTGATGTTTTCTTATCTTCTTTAGTACCTCGTTTAATTGTTAAACAATATTATAAAGATAATGGTTGGTATTATATTTAAGATATCTTCATAAAACATATTTTCTAACTTAAGTTTAAATAACTATGAAACAAAGATTTATGTTTGAGAAATAGAGAGATCTTAGAAATATTGGACTTAGTAAAGTCTGTTTTCACTCTAACAAACATTTCGACTAAGCAACATTAAGGCATAGCGGAACAAGTTGGTATTCGATAAATGAGTATTTGTGGTAGCGCTACCGGTATAGTCTGGCAAGTTGGATGAATTAAGTTTAGTTCGAGCGCTAGAATGAAAATCAATCAAAATTAAAACATTTTCCATCATTAAATCGCCACTACCTTTTGTCTGATATAACTGTATCTGTTTCTAGATCTATTTTTGTTTGATGAAAAAAACTTTTATATGATAAATAATTCTACTTATGATATAAATGATCCTCACCTCTGAAGGAAAATATTGGAAGGAAATAATGTGAACAAGACCACTCGGGACTCCATGGAATCTATTTCACTACCATCCCAGTGCATAAACTCCTAGCATCCCAGTTAAAAACATTTATAATTACAAAAATAATTACTTTATTATTTTTGAACCTTACTACACTCTGCATTAATTTAGTGCGATCGCGCTCCCATCGTAGCTTCACAAGGATCTTTGATTTAAGAATAGTTTAACAGAGACTGGTTTAACATTGAAAAATTATCACAACTTTAGTGATAACATTGTTGTAATAAATTTTATCCTGCCTTCATCCTGGAGTTTTCAGGTATATATTTTAATATTATTGTTATTTATTTACCTAATGTAGCTCAAATATTTAAATGTTGAGCGTGTTTGTGTAACTTGGATCATCAACATTTTCTACATTGGTATAATTAGTTAGTTTGTCTCATTCCTAGTCAGAAGGTTTAAGACAACCCTTTAGACGAGACTTGATAAGTTGCGTGGATCAACTATTGTGACATGTCACGTCTTATCTTAATATTAGATTTCTAAAGGTATCTCAGTAAATGTACAAAACTCTTGCTTATTATTCTATGCGTTAATAAAATTATAATAATAATTATTAATTATAATAATTAATCTATATAATATTATTATTAGATACTATCGAGAAAAAAAAAAATTTACGAAGAAGTAAAAGTTATATTCTTGTAAGAAATAATAAGAATTTGCTAGCCATATTGAAATATTACCTTTCTTTAATAAGTATTCAATATATACTCATTACTTTACAGCATTAAATAGATTTTGTAATGAACTGCGAAATTTTACTAAATTTTTCTGAAGCAATAAGAACTGAGGATAACGAGATTTGTTTTAATTGACTTTAGAAGTATATTTGTATACATATTGTGTCACATTCAATTAATTAAATAGTATATTTAATAATATATTGTATAGAGGCCGCATAATTCTGGCTATAATTGCTGAAACACTTTGCATCTCCTTATCTTCTGCTAAATAATATTTGTAATGTAATCAGAGAGTTTATATTTCATGGACTGATCTTTTAGGACGGTGCATTTAAAATATTTTATGTATTTCTACATGAAATAAAAAAATAATGATTTGAAAGCAATTATATGTAAGTACAAAATATACATTTTTAAAGACGATGCTGACAATGTTTTAAAAATACGAGTAATGCAAAATTATATTTTATCTTTAAACCATCATGAAATGCACACGAACAATACTAATATAAAAGACAATCACTGAGGTCTGTGGAAACACCTGTTCTACATTTAATCTAACATAAGATTTATAACATCCGGTTAAGTCTGAAGTATTAAAGGATATTCCAACAGAGAATCCGTTATTACTGAAAATAAATGATCGGATAAGTGAATTAATGAAGGGCTTCGATAGAGTTTTTATAAGCTTTCATTCACCGTTTGGATATAAATATTTACATTATAAATGTAGTTTATTTTATAGAAGTGTTTGTATTCTGAGATGATCAAAATATTAAAATTTATTATCCTTAGTATAGATTCTAGTCATCACTATATTGTATTGTATTCAAATATATTTATGTGTGTATCACTTTTATCCATAACACTTTATGCAGAGCTAGTTTAATATTTTTAGTATAGAACAATACAAATTAAATGTATATTAAAGACTCTCAGCATTACAAAAGAAAATAGTAGACATTGAATACTTAAACATGAAAATTAATTATCAAGAAACATGTCATGTTATATTAATTTCGTTATCAATGTTTCTACAAATGAACAAAGCACACAACATCAAATTAATTTCCCGGACGAGATTCTCATACAGAAATTGTAATTTTGAGTTAAGATCGCATAACTCAGGGAAAATATACATTTTATTAACGAATTGCACAGTTTATGACAACATTAATATTAATGAAAGACCTCAAAATCCATTTGCTTCTTGAGCGCTCATTGTGTTGTCATTAGTTTTAAAAGTCTTTTTATTCTTAAACTTGCTTGAACAAATAACTCTTTACAACCCGGTACGTGAAGCACCCAAATCATTTAGTAATTCGTGTTAAAAAGATATCTTATTGTCATTTATCAAATAACATCCACATTATATATCAGTCTTTATTCTTTGTGGATAAAAAGCTTTTCTTTTCTTTATTCGGAAGATAAACACTCAGTCGCCTAAATCGCGATGACACTGAATCATTTAACTTTTGACAGCCTGTTGACTCATAGTGCTTCACATCTGAGAGGAAGGTATTCGATTTACAAACGGAACAAGTCTTTGTATAATCTACAGCTTTCAGTTCGTTATGTCTGTCCGTGCACGACAATATAAGGAAGTTGTTTATTAAGAACTATTTTTATTTTTTATACAAAGCTTATAACATAATATGAATATTTATCGAATCTTTTTGAAACAAACTTCTTAGAACTACTACCCGAAAACCAATAACAACGAGGGACTGAACATATCCCTGTTTTACATATTAATAACATAAACTATTAAAACTATGTTCTAATTTATTACAATGTTATATTAATAAAGCCTTCTCTTGATTATATATTCTAACCATATATCAAACTATGTAGAAATACTCAAAACTTATTTAATTTAATAAATAGTCTTAAATTTATGTTGTTCATAATATCCCTATAATAAAGTAGAAGATTATGAGATTGTAACACTAACTTCACCTTATATACATTTTGTATAAAATGAATAACATTGTCACGCGCCGAGAGACAACTTATTTTAGAGATTAATGTTTCGTGGAAGAGTCACGTACGGAGCCCTACGCATCTAAAACTCATTTCAAACTAAATTAATACACTTATAGAAGTATTTAACTATAACACAAAACATTTATGGGTAACTATGTGTTTTGCAATCGGATGAAGAATCCGATTATTTCTTAAATCCATTCTTCAGACGCGACCGTTATTTAGATATAAAGTCGGAATAGTTTATATGTTAGGCCCGAAGACCGAAAACGCTCAGTGGACGGAAAAAACGGCCACTTCGCGTTCTGGCTGTCTTCAAATGCACAGAACGCGTTTTGGCTGCTATTAAACGCTCGCAACGCGTTCTGGCAATTGTCGAACGGCCAAAACGCGTTTTGTCATTCGTCAAGCGCTCAGAACGCGATCTTAATGTTTGAGTCGTATTATATGCTCTCTCTACCTGCGTTCAATTGCGTGCGTATTTTGGGATTTTTCAACTAATTTTGAACAATAGAGGCTTACCGTTATTGGCAACAGTTATAAATTTTAGGTACTAGAAATGTACAACTTTTCTTTTCTAATCATTTCAATAGAACATTTTATTGGCTACGTAATAAAGAGCCTTTACTTTTATGATCCTCTGTAATTAGTATGATCTTTTCAGCAAATTTAGAACAATGAACGTACCGATGACTACATGCAAACTTTTGTTTCAATTATTTCCAAAATGATACTATTGTCTAGGGATAACTTTTCGAAAATATTCCAATTTAATTACATCCAATAATACCAACCGGGGCATTGTTTTTGAGTATATAACAACGAACTTGAGTTCATGAAAAATCAGTACAATTCTCGTCAGTGCAGGGAGAAGAACAGTTTGTCGTTGACCAAGCAACTTATTAAACTCAATTGAAAAGCTTAACTTTCGTTAAAATGAATGATATATCAGCGAAAGAATTTTTTTACGATGAAGTGAAAACAATTTTTGATAATTGTGACGATAGATCTGTGTCGCTATCTGAGGTAAAATATAAATCGCTTGTAAAAGAAGTTCAACTTGCTCAAAATGCGCGCAAAAATAAGGAGTCTTTGACTTCAAAGGACTATAGACGACTTAAACGTTACGACATCATGATAATCAACGAGAAAGAAAAATTAATCAAGAAGCGATCCACCGACAGTGCACCGATTATATACTATTGCAGTTTTAGTGAGTTGTACGATGCAATGAAGAAAGCTCATATTGACGTTGGTCACAAGAGAACTAGAGGTGAGAAAAAATACATGCTATTACGTATATCCTATTACCAGTGAGATATATCTATTTAGAGTAGGGAGGAAGAAAATCTAAATTATATAATTTCTTTCTTTTGTAGCTATGGAAGCTGAACTAAGAAAATAGTACTGCAACATTACCAGAGAAGTCATCGATGTGTTCCTGTCAAGCTGTGAACAATGTCAATTGAAAAAATTGATTAAAGAAATTGAGGTATCCGCGGAAAAAACTATTTCTTTACGATCAGCTTCAACTCTATCTTCAGGAAGCAAACACGGTTTTGTTTATTGTAAGTGTAAACGATATTGTACTGATAAATAATGCCCTTGTCGAAATTTGAATGTAAAATGTAATTCGAAATGTCATTCAAGCAGTATTTGTAAAAATAAGTAATGTTCTTTCTTATGTAATAAAAAGTTCGAAAAACATACGTCCTTCGTATTTAATTGTAGTCATAGAGGATTCAATTATTTAAAATTAACTGAAAAGATCATTATGTGTGTAGAACAATAATCAAAACTTTTATAAATACAAAATGAATCTTATTGTACGCATGTAGAGAGTGGCACATAATACGACTCAAACAAGATCGCGTTCTGAGCGCTTGACGAATGACAAAACGCGTTCTGGCCGTTCGACAGTTGCCAGAACGCATTGCGAGCGTTTATTAGCAGCCAGAACGCGTTCTGTGCATTTGAAGACAGCCAGAACGCGTTGTGGCCGTTTTTTCCGTCCACTGAGCGTTTTCGGTCTTTGGGCCTAACATATATATATTTGGAAATCATAGAAAAGTAAATATATTTTTTCAACCACTTACCTTATTTTTATTTATTTTAAATTTTTTGGAACCTTTCAATGAAGCATCTCTGTATACTATTATATTAAGTTACATTTTATTGATAACAAAAAACAGATAAGTCGTGTTTTCGAGGCAGGCTTTTTATTATATAATTAAATGTAAAGTTTATATTAAAATATTCCTTCTTATCGATAAAAATGGTACGGACAAGTTTATAAATTATAACGTATTGTCGGAAAACTATTTTTTTCGTAAAAAATCGTTTCAAATAATTTAGATAACATTATTTCATTCTGGACTAACGATTGAATTCTAAGCTGTTATAAATATAATTTAATATATATCTTCAGCTTATTTAAAATTTCGAAAAATCATTCTACTGCCCGTCACTCTGCCAATTGGAGCCCCGTGTCACCCATCGTGGTAATTCTATCATCATCTTAACTTATCTTTATGTATATCTTTATCGGGACGGGATGGGACGGGACTCCAGAGGTTGCAGGCTAGAATGAAGTTATGATAATTTATAATTTTATATTTATTTAAAACTGTTAGGTTGTTAATGAAATCATTTAAAACTAATAAAATGAACTCAAGCATTTGAAACTTAAACACAACAATGTTTAAACGTGTTTAATAAAGTTAGGGGTCGTTTGATAAGTAAACAGATTTTCTAGAAACTATTCCCGTCGGCTTCTCTTAAAGTAATTTTAACGACACCCAATATATTAATAGCTTTGTTGTTCCAAAGACAAGAATATTTTATCCAAAGAAGTCTTGCCGACTTGTAATCGGGAGTTGCGTGTCCATGTCCATGCCTTCCTGTATGTAGAAAAAATATCCTAAAAATAAAATACAAACAACAAGCATCTTCCTTCCTTAAAAGGTAAAACCTAAAAATAACAGTTCGTTATATTTATTTTACAATAGCAGAATTAATTTCAAATTGTAGCGAATATTGTCAAAGTAATTGTACAATATCCAGATAATTATTCAATATTTTCATATCACTAACTCGTATTATAGAACAATAAACAGCTCGCTGTGACGTGTAATTATGTTTATTGATGACATAATTGTATTGGACGCTACTATAGTGATACGATATATTATATGACAGCCTATTCCGAGAAATTAATGTGGTAACCTTCAATCCTTATCAAATAAATAAAATTTGAATTGATAAAGATGGTAATAATATAAATTGTTTACACATATAAATCGTAGACAATGTATGATCATCAAATCGTAGGTAGATAATTTCTCTGACTGCACAACAAACTACAATTTATCTAAGTGAAAACAATCTATGTAGAGATTTAAAACAAAATGATACTTGTAAGTGGTATGTCACATTATTAAACGAGGTAAACCAATATATAATGTAACGTCAATGTATGCATGGAAGTCATGTTAACATATGTTCAAAAGAAATTCTAGATTTCTCACGGTGAGTAAAGACACAACAGCTGAATTTTTAGAACGACAAACACGGAATTTTAGTAGTCACAGGTTCAAGTCCTACTCTTAAATTATATATTCATTTACGTAAGCACCTCATGAGCCAATAGCTTCATATCTTTCTATATACAATAATAACATCGGTTAGAACAATAACACCAGCTATCTCAAGAAGTAAACGTTCCGTGTCATAAGTCCTTAGAAATAAACTTTGAAAATTAGTAGAACGCGTAAAAATACGATCTATAGTTGTGTTAGTGTAAGTGCATGACGATTGGACCACTTTTTAAATTGAAAACCATTGAAAAACCGTGAAAAGTGCAAATTTTAAAACTATGAAAAAATATGCTGTGAAAACGAAAGCTGTGACGTATGTTTTTTATTGTGTTCCCGGGTAGTCTGCAAAAAGCTCTATCAACTGAACCCTAATATGGATTTTTCGCGCACACGACGACGGAAAAATCATCAAAAAAACAAGTACCACGTGGCCACGAGGTCTTCCAGCTGCGTGCGACAGCTTCCGCCGAGGGATCCAGATGCACCAACAAGAGACGAAGAGACCGGAAAAAATATTTATTAGTCTTTAAGTTATAGAATTGTAATTTTTTTCCATTTTTTTCAAATGTCCCCCCCCCCCCCTTTTTCAAAATTGCTTTTTATAGTCCCACATAAGGACAATCTTACCTGTAAATTTCAAATATTTGCATTTGGGGTTCAAGAGATATACATTTTTGAAAATTAGGGATTGACACGTGGTGCCAGATCGCCAGTACTTAGATTTTTTATTTTTGTGTAGAAAAATAGTTTATAAGTCTTTAAATTTGCCTAAACTTTTTCAAATTTTTTACACCATTTTTAATATTTTTTAACTGAAAAATTAATTTAAAAAAATGTTTTTTTCAACAAATAAAATTGGGGGGTGGTACTTAAGTCAAACTAACTATAAATTGAGATTGTTGGTAAAAAGACCTTTAAGTAGAGCTCCAACACGGGCACAATCATATAGTTATTGAATAACACAATCATTGAATTCTCATGTAAACAGCTATCTTGGAAATATTAGAATTTGTGTATTTCTTGAACGGATACCCTCTAGGAGTCCTCGCACGTATCAGACAGCCACCTGGAACCGCAAATATCGATATTTCGAGTTTCTTTTGTCATATTGGCAGCCATATTGAAAAATTTAAAACCTAAATATCTCCGAAAGTAGAAGTCGTAGAAGCACGTGGTTTACTACCATAAGAAGAGCACAGATTTATCTCTTGTTTAAGACGACTCTACATAGAGCCTTAGAGATAAAAAAATAATGAAAATATTAGTTTAATAAAATTGGTTATATTTTCAAAATTTAAATAAAGTATACATATTATACTGCACACGTTGGATCTACTGAGCCATATTTTAGAAGCTAAGGTTTATTGACTTTGGCACCGCCAAGTATTGTATTACATTATATCTACTCAATTGAGCAATAATACTTTATATTATTATTATTAATATTTTTTATTTTTTCTATATTTATTTCTATTCTATATATTGACACACATCTCCGATATGTTTGGAGTTACAAGAACTCCCTCCAAAACCGCAGACAAAGCAAGGTCTACAAAGAAGACAGTAGCTCCGAGCGTTAGACGGAGAATGGGAGGCGGTCAGCACAACTCCCTCCCCTTCTCTGATAAGTCAGACGATGCAAGCGGGCCCCGTCAACCCTTCGTCCCAGACACAGGAAACACACACGCAACTGCATATTAACAAAACAATCAATACGCGAAAGACGTCGTCGGAAGTACCTACTCCTTCAAGCACACAACATTCAGGACGAATTGCCGACGCAAAAGCTTAGCTGCCAAAAGGTAAGCGGCATCTCAACAATTCGCGCAACGTTAAAACTGAAATAAAGAAGGTCCTAATTGAGGTCCTAGACCGCCTCTTCCAACTGGTAAAGGATGCAGAAAAGGACCTCAAGCTTACAAAGGCGGGGCCAAGCAAAGGAGAAGCAGGAGGTTTGGAGGAGGAGCTCAAGCCCACAGACTCTATCTCCCTGGAAGTTATTTCGCAAACCCCATAGCAAATAAGTAGAAACAAAAATTAATAAAAGTAAAGAAAAGACAAAAAAGATAAATAGACAGATAGACTGCAACCCCAGGCGGAAATGTAAAAATGAATGTAATAAATGGTGATGGATAAAAGAAAAAAATAGTGCGCAGAATGAAATTGCGAGAGACATGCAGACGAGAACTGATAACTCAATGAGAACTGATATGAAAGGGTAGATGTAAAATAAAGTCAGCGGCATTACAGGCGGAGGTGTCAGTAAAAAAAAATCGGTTAAAAGAACTAGCCAACTGAACATAGAAAATTGTTTATTGAAAATATACGGAAAACAAAAATACCGAACTTTTGCGGAGGATTTTTTAATATTCTTTGTCCCTATTAGAAATAAATTTATTTATTTAGTTTTAGTTATTCAATATTTGCAGGTAAATCACTTCTCTCTAGATTCATGTAGCCAACAGATGAACAAGAAGTGGTACCTTTCTGTAATTATATTCCCATACGCATTACTTAAGAAAATTATTAAATAATCGAAATAATAAAATAAATAACATTTAATAGAACTCACAGTAAAACATTTGTATTTTGTACTTTATAATTAATATATAACACAAATAGTATTTGTCTAAACTAAATTGAAAAACCCAAACATAATCGATAAAGGAGGTAATATAATTTAGTTAAAGTGAAAATGTTACAACGAAAACCTTCAGGATTGTTCACTATAGGATCGTTTACTTCTTTAGGACTATGTAATGAATCGTCCGTCTTAAACTTAAGTTAAAGTCAAAAGTCTTCTATTTATCTTTTCCAAAACATCATGTAGTACCAAAATAGAATCATTAACAATAACAATTAAAATATTTATATCAATTATATAATTATATTTTTTTTATATTAATATTATTTTTTATTTACACGAACTTTATCAAATAATATTTCACGAACTTTATCAAATAATATTTTGATTAGTTATCAAGTAACAGACTTGTCATACTCGTTTTCAGTAAATATGTCATTTCTATTTACTAGACAGCAATTTTCACATGTAAGTAGTATTCATTTTGTCATCAATTGACAAAATTTTTAAAAGATTTCAATTCACCAAAAGGTCGATCTTGTGGCGATTTACGTACGGGTCATGTTTTGGTCAATGAATATTAAGAGTGTTTAGCAAAAATAATTAGACTTTAAAAGAGCTGGTAACATTTGAGATACCTTAAAGCTAGGATTTGTAAAATGAACCAAAACCTTTTTTTTTTAAACTCATCAACGTCCATATTATAAAATATTCGCACAAAGTATTTTTTTTTTGTGTGTCTCTGCTGTTAGCCCTACTGGCCATGACAGCGTCACCGGTGGAATGGACGGGTGCAGAGACCCGCCCTTGAAAAAGGGGGACCTGAAGGACCCCAGGGGAACGCGCGTCCTGAGGGCCTTCTGTGAGGCTCGGACCACGGCTCAGGACGCCGTTAGGTTAGGTTAGCGATCGTCGGTAGGTCTAAGTCTCTGTGCAAGTCGATATTACACATAAACCACGGTGCCCCAGTGGCGAGCCGCATGAATCTGTTCTGAAGAACCTGAAGGGGCTTCAGGTTCGCGCGAGCGAAGGCAACGCTTGCATAGGACATGACGGAGCGTATGCAGGCTTTGTAAAGTGTGACCTTATTTTTAAGGGACATTTTACTAACAGGGGTTAAAGTCGCCCTAGAATAAGAATATTAGGTGTTTGTCCAACGTCACTCCTAGGTACTCGGCCTTGTTTTTCCAAGGAATTGGTTTGTCAAAGAGTTTAATCTGCGGGCCCCTTGTGGATTGTGACTGTTCAAAGAGTACCGCGGTGCTCTTCTCCGGGTTCACCTCAATCCTCCATTTCCGAAACCATTTCCCGAGGGACTCGGCTGCGGATTGGAGGCGTTAAGAGATCTCATAATATCCCTTGAGGATGTGTAAATTGCGGTGTCATCCGCGAACATTGCTAATTCTACTTTAGAACGCGGCCTAGGAATGTCGCTGGAGTAAATTGAAAACAGAATTGGTGAGAGGACTGAACCTTGAGGGACGCCCGCCCTGATGGGGCGGGGAGTCGACATCACGCCTTCCACTCTGTAGCGGAAGGAGCGATTCGACAGGAAGTCCCGTATGATTAGTACGAGTCTGTCCGACACCCTGAACTGGTATGGCTTGTACACCAGTCCATTGTGCCAGACCCTGTCGAATGCCTTCGCTACATCGAGGAAGAGCGCTCCTGTCCTACGCAACTTGCGGCACAAAGTGGCCCCAGAAAGGATGTGCTCCGTGAGGTGTTGCACCTGGTGGGAACTGGAATGATAGGCTCGAAAGCCAAACTGCTCATGTGGGATGATGTTCAGTCTCTCTACTTCTGACTTAAGTCTACTGAGGATAATCCTCTCATAGATTTTCCCTAGGGAACTAAGGAGACTAATTGGACGGTAATTAGTTGGAAGATTCCGGGGCTTACCCGGTTTGTGAATGCCTATCACTATGGCCTCTTTCCACTGGGCCGGAAATCGGCAACCGGCCAATAGAGCATTAAAAATATTAACCATTAGGTAAAGCAAAGGAAAGGCGGAAGGAGTTTGATCACTTTGTTGGTGATCCTATCTGATCCTGGCGACTTTTTGGCGTGAAGCGCCTTAACTAGGGTCGTCACCTCTTCGAGGTTCGTTTCCTCTATAGGGGGACCTGTTGGTGCTTGAGAGCACATGACTCGAACAGTGTTGTCGACGACTTCGAGATGTTCGCGTTCGACCGGTTGCGTGCTAATGCTACACTGGCTTTCTAGGCTGTCGGCTAGACATTCCGCTTTGTCTCGGTCGTCGAAGGCGGGCGTGGAGTTGTTGTTGAGCAGAGCCCCTCTCCTTTCTTCTTTTTTTGATAACTTTTGAGTGGCTAAACATTTTTTCAATCTGTTTTCGCTATAACATCCGCGTTCGACTCAAACATACATGAGATAATTTTTAGCTAATTATCGCGTCGCATTCTGTAGACAACTAAACACAAAAAAAGATCTCCCAAACGGTTAAGAACTTCGCTTACGCTAAGCTCAATCATTACAAGGTTATACTTGGTTATTATGATATAGTACCCATATATTTCTACAAGTCAGGTTTTGTAAAAAAATAAAAAAAAAACCTTTATTAATATGTAACAAATAAAAACAATATACATTTAACGTGTTATAACACCAACTTATATCAGATATAAGATGCGTAGAAAATTCGGATCTGTTCGAACATTAGGTATTTTTTACAAGTTTTTTATATCCATAGCTTGTCTAGGTTTTTTTAAATATCTGAATCGGATCATTCATTACGGTAATTACGTATAACGGTAGTAATACGTATCTTTACTGTTTGATTATTAATAATATATTTTTTATTTCTATTAGTTTGTTAAGACACACAATTCATAATCAAAACTGATTATAGACGATGTGCTTTTATAATCCCAGGATCATTGGGAACGAACAGTGTGAGTAATGAGTAGTAGTCAGTAGTGATAGTAACACTAATACCTGGTGTATTACACTAGATATATAATCGAAGCTTTTATAACGTCGTTTGGAGCTCGAACTCCAAAAGACAAAAAAAATACTATTTAATTCCTCTTGCATTAGAAACTGATTATCATTAAGATAAATCTAAGGTGGAATAGCGTTAGAAGTAAGCTTCTACATCTTTTAGGTATACTGCCTAGGCATTCAGTGCTAACGATACTATACTATAGTATGTCACCAATGTAGTTGTTGGTGTGGTGTTGTTGCCCTACCTCAGGTTTTGAGGTGGGAAGGTAGAGAATAGTTCACCGAAACACTGCTATTTATATATTGTTTATTTTGCTTAAAGATACAAAAATCACAATAACTAGGATTAAAGTATAGAAGGAGTGAGTGAAAGGACCACAGAAACAGGTATGTGAGATATTAAGCTAATTAGTAAACATAGCCACGCGAATATATGAGAATACGAGTTAAAAGCTGGGAGTATCGATCCTGACTGACGCTCCGTAGGAGCTCACGGAGGAACCGTAGCGGGTGGGGAGACACAATAGACGGCCAGCCAGTCGACAGATGTGCGGCCGTCTCCAGCGAGAACAATAGACGACGGTCGTTAGTTACAATTGTCTACACTAAAAAATGTGGATAATAATAAAATTTTAACGTACTAAAAACTATTTAAATATACTAAGAAATAAACTAAAATGTAGTTCTGTATTAAAAATTATTTATTCTAATAATAGTGTCAATACGCCACAATCTGATAAATAGAGACTTATTATAAACAAAATCGCAAAGCAGTGTGGGATCAAATTATAGAGATAAATTTAGTAATATTATTTAATGATATTTAGAGTTATTCAATCCCGAGCTTAACAACTCGATGGGCTGGTCAGATAACACTGCAATTAGCGTTTACACCGTAATTTGAAATCCCAGAACATCATCACACATACATTATTTTAGTAATTAATCACAATAATGGTCAACCAATTTAATATTATCACGAAGTTAAATAATAATTATATTTCGAAATTATTTCTTCTAATTACTTTTTGCCAATTTTACTGTATTGTAATAAATTATTATCAAATATTATATCATTGTAATTATTAAAAACTGTAAAATTTTATACATAAGCAAAATTGTAAGTTACAAACTGTTTCGGTCACTCAAAGATACTATATCATTTTAGGACTGAGAGCTCTTCGATATTATTGTGTCCAATATTTGTTAGGCCTTAACCTCATGAGGACTTACAATTTATTTTCTACAGACAACCACAGATCATGTTTTCAGGGCGTTATAAAAACAATTAGTAGATTATATTCCCCTAAAGTTATACTGTATTTATTTTTTACAATTGGTATTTTATTTTGTGTAACAAAATTTTAAGAACTGCACTAACATGACTATTTTACATCCCTCAACTAAGATTTAATTATAATTATTGTATTTTATAAAATGTATACAATATTTATTTCTCAAATTTTGTGGTTTATTTAATAGCAACTAATTTGTTTTTTTTTATTCAATTACAACCCACCAACCAACCAATCAAATATAAACAATACAACTTGAAATGGTTTCCCTTCATAAAACTATTACAAAAAAAATATTCAATTGAAAATATTTAATTAACTTAAATTAATTAAAAAAATAGATACAATTAAAATGAGGTCCAAATTTTAAAAAAAAAACAATATTAAGCAAGAAATTAAATTTAATATATACGAGAAACTTAACACGATAATGCAAATGAAAATTACTAATAAAAACTGAAACATCAGAACTTTTGCGGCTACTAGTACGTAGGAGATTATCTCTTTTATATAAAAAATAATACATAAACATTGAATTAATGCCCATGTGAGGCTGTAAAAGACATTGTCGTGCCGAGCAATGCCGAAGAATCACGAAATGAACAAATAGGTTGCTCATAATAAGGTATTTATTCAATTTTTATTGTTGATATTCTGTTAGTTCAAACTATTGCAAGCTTTAATGAATAATCAACAATAGATATAAATATAAAGTACTCGATAGAATGAACAAAAATCGATTTATTTTTTTTTGTTTGTCTCTGCTGTTAGCCCTACTGGCCATGACAGCGTCACCGGTGGAATGGACGGGTGCAGAGACCCGCCCTTGAAAAAGGGGGGCCTGAAGGGCCCCAGGGGAACGCGCGTCCTGAGGGCGCCTCCTGTGAGGCTCGGACCACGGCTCAGGACGCCGTTAGGTGGGAAGCGAGGGTTGGATGTGGGTTAGGATTTGACACTAACGTCCTCCGACGGCAGAACACCGGAGCAACGTGCTTGGATGGGGGCCTCGTCTTCGCCGGCGAAGACGCTGTGTGTGTGTGTATGTGTAGTATTTATGTACGCTTTGCCGCTTTTACGTAGCGTTCCCTAACGTAATCGCGTCGTCCGGATCGAAAAGTACCGACTTGGGTCTTCTCTTTCTGACTTTAGGAGTCTTACGGGCCGTGTACCCTGTGGCCTTAACCACCAGCGGGTTTGGGTGTCCCACAGCATTGTCAAAGTAGCTTTTGGAGAGTCTCTTGAAATACTGTGCGATCGTCGGTAGGTCTAAGTCTCTGTACAAGTCGATATTACGCATAAACCACGGTGCCCCAGTGGCGAGCCGCATGAATCTGTTCTGAAGCACCTGAAGGGGCTTCAGGTTCGCGTGAGCGAAGGCAACGCTTGCATAGGACATGACGGAGCGTATGCAGGCTTTGTAAAGTGTGACCTTATTTCTAAGGGACATTTTACTCCGCTTGCCTAACAGAGGATAAAGTCGCCCTAGGATAAAGGCCGCTCTGTTGCGAACGTCCTCGATATGTGAGGTGAATATTAGCTGTTTGTCCAGCGTCACTCCTAGGTACTTGGCCTTGTTTTTCCAAGGAATCGGTTTGTCAAAGAGTTTAATCTCCGGGCCCCTTGTGGATCGTGACCGTTCAGACCGACCGACCGACCGACCGGAGAAGAGTACCGCGGTGCTCTTCTCCGGGTTCACCTCAATCCTCCATTTCCGAAACCAGTTCCCGAGGGAGTCGGCTGCGGATTGGAGGCGTTGAGAGATCTCATAAGGATCCCTTGAGGATGTGTAAATTGCGGTGTCATCCGCGAACATTGCTAATTCTACTTTAGAACGCGGCCTAGGAATGTCGCTGGAGTAAATTGAAAAGAGAATTGGTGAGAGGACTGAACCTTGAGGGGCGCCCGCCCTGATGGGGCGGGGAGTCGACATCACGCCTTCCACTCTGTAGCGGAAGGAGCGATTCGACAGGAAGTCCCGTATGATTAGTACGAGTCTGTCCGACACCCTGAACTGGTATAACTTGTACACCAGTCCATTGTGCCAGACCCTGTCGAATGCCTTCCCTACATCGAGGAAGAGCGCTCCTGTCCTACGCAACTTGCGGCACAAAGTGGCCCCAGAAAGAATGTGCTCCGTGAGGCGTTGCACCTGGTGGGAACTGGAATGATAGGCTCGAAAGCCAAACTGCTCATTTGGGATGATGTTCAGTCTCTCTACTTCTGACTTAAGTCTACTGAGGATAATCCTCTCATAGATTTTCCCTAGGGAACTAAGGAGACTAATTGGACGGTAACTAGTTGGAAGATTCCGGGGCTTACCCGGTTTGTGAATGCCTATCACTATTGCCTCTTTCCACTGGGCCGGAAACCGGCAACCGGCCAGTAGAGCATTAAAAATATTAACCATTAGGTAAAGTAAAGGAATTAAAGCGCCAAAAACCACAAGCAGTGACAGTAACAAGGATACAAAATGAAGATGAAGAAGAAAAAAGAAATATAAAGGATTTTTATATTGCTACACTCAACACTAGAACTTTAAGAACCGATGAATCAATGATGGAGTTGGAAAATGCCTTAGTACATGTGAAATGGCACATTGTTGGCTTAAGTGAAGTACGGAGAGTTGGTGAAACAATACAACAGTATGATAATCATATACTGTACTATAAAGGAAATATTTCAGGGTTGTACGGAGTTGGTTTTTTGGTGAAGAGGCCTTACAACAAATACATCGACGAATTCATCGCAGTCTCGGATCGAATTATAAAAATAAACATTACACTCCCTCAACAAGATGCTATGTCTATAATTCAAATATACGCTCCCACAGAAGCAGCTACAAAAGACATTAAGAATTCCTTCTATAATGACTTGCAGGATACAATTGAAAAGTCACACAAAAACATGATTATTCTAGGAGATTTTAACAGTCAAATAGGGGAAAGAAAAGCAAATGAAAACCAAATAGTAGGACCATATAGTACAGGAAGGAGGAATGACAATGGACAGAGACTTATTAACTTAGCCAACACTTACAGTTTGAAAATAATGAACAGCTTCTTCAAGAAAAAAATTAAAAAGAAATGGACTTGGGTATCACCGAATGGGGAAGTTAAGAATGAAATTTCATTCTTAACTTCCCCATTCGGTGAAGTCATTTCATACTGAGCTCCACACCCAAACTATTTCAAGATGTAGATACCGTAAGCAGCTTAAACTTTAACACGAACCATCGAATGGTGAGAGCGAAGCTATACATACAAAAAGTAAAAAAAAGAAGACGAACCCCAATGCATAATAAAGATATAGCATTACCTATCCCAAAAGATATGCTACATCAACTTGAACAGGACCTCCAGAGGAAAAATGATGGGAATGGTACAGTCCAAGAAAAGTATAACCTGTTGGAGGAGAAATTAAAACAATTCAATAACCGACTTTTGAAAATCAACATAACAAAAGATAAAATAGGAACCAGATCCAGAGAACTGATAAAAGAAAGAAAATTACTTCTCGAGGACAGGAAAAAAAACAGAGGAAAGATAGCGAGTATTAGTAAAGAAATTAACAAAGAAATAAGAAAACACAGGACAGCGGCACGCACAAAAACGATCCAGAAACATATAGAAAGCACTGGCGGAATAAAACGAGCGCTAAAAGAACTAACAGAGGATAAACAGTTGATAACAAATATAAAAGATAAAGATTCGGGAAAAAAAGCCACTAAAAGGACCTGTATATCTGAGCTAGCAACAAACTTCTTTCGCAATCTGTATAGCAAGTCATGCAGTTACACAACAACCGCGCTAGAAGACAACACCACTGAACGCGACGAAATTCCCGTGATCCTTAAAGCAGAAGTAGAACAGGCGATAAAATCCCAAAAAAACTTCAAGTCACCAGGAGAAGACAACATTTCAAACGAACTCCTTAAGGGTAGCGCTGACTTGATCATTACTCCATTTACGGATCTATTCAATGATATTATCAAGAAAGAGGAAATACCTAATCAATGGACTAAGTCAAAAATAATTTTACTCCATAAGAAGGGAGACAGAGGTGAAATAAATAACTACCGGCCGATTAACCTAATGTCGAACCTATATAAAGTTTTTTCAAAAGTCATCTTAAACCGAATAAATAAAGTATTGGAAGAGAATCAGCCAAGGGGGGCTTCCGCAAAGATTACTCCACAACTGACCACATTCACACCATAAAGCAAGTAATCGAAAAATGCAACGAATATGGAAAGCCTTATTATCTGGCCTTTATAGATTATAATAAGGCGTTCGACTCTTTGCAACACAACGCCATATGGGAAGCTTTAAAGTCACAAGGTGTGGATTTTAAATACATACGAATAATTAAGGAAATTTATAAAAACTCATCAGCGAGAGTGATGACAGACATAGAGGGAAAAGAATTTCCAATTTCGAGAGGTGTTAGACAAGGGAACCCATTATCTCCAAAAATTTTTACAGCCGTGTTAGAACATCTATTCAGAAACTTAGATTGGAAAAAGGAAGGAATTAATATTAATAGCGAAAAACTAAATCATCTACGTTTTGCCGACGACTTAATCTTGCTCTGCGAATCTGCATCAAGTTTACAAATTATGTTAACAGAACTCAGGGACCAAAGTATGGCAGTGGGTCTGACTATGAACATGGAGAAAACGAAGATAATGACTAATCGTGAAAAGTACACTATAGAAATAAATAACTCCATCATACAGTATGTGGACCATTATACATATCTAGGACAGATAATATCAACAAGTGATCAAACACAAAAAGAAATTGACACCAGAATCAGCAATTCCTGGAAAAGATATTGGTCACTAAAAGAAGTGTTTAAAAATCCACAGATACCACTAAAAGATAAAAAGAAAGTTTTTGACACTTGTGTTATTCCATGCATGACCTATGGCTGTCAAACCTGGGCTCTAACGCAAAGATACAAAGAAGTACTAAAAGTTTGCCAGAATAGTATTTAAAGAAGCATGTTAAACATTAAATTAAAGGATAAGGTAAAATTAAAAGATATCAGGCATCAAACAAAAGTTACTGATGTTACCTACACGGTACGGAAATTGAAATGGGGATGGACTGGACACCTTATTAGAAATAATAAGGAGAAATGGGGAAAAAAGGTAACAGTTTGGTATCCTCGAGACGGGATAAGAAGAAGGGGCAGGCAAATTAAAAGATGGGAAGATGAAATCAGAAAGCATGCAGGAGTTACCTGGAGGCGCACAGCATTAAATAGAGCTAGATGGAAGAAGCTGGGGGAGGCCTATGCCGCAAGGCAATCTGATAATGAGGAAGATATGTAAAAAAAAAAAAAAAAAAAAAAAAAATTGTTATTGTTATCAGAAATAAAGGCTATTATTATTATTATTATTATTATTATTATAAAGTAAAGGAGGCGGAAGGAGTTTGATCACTTTGTTGGTGATCCTATCTGGTCCTGGCGACTTTTTGGCGTGAAGCGCCTTAACTAGGGTCGTCACCTCTTCGAGGTTCGTTTCCTCTATGGGGGGACCTGCTGGTGGTTGAGAGCACATGACTCGAACAGTGTTGTCGACGACTTCGACATGTTCGCGTTCGACCGGTTGCGTGCTAATGCTACACTGGCTCTCTAGGCTGTCGGCTAGACATTCCGCTTTGTCTCGGTCGTCGAAGGCGGGCGTGGAGTTAGGTCTATCGAGCGGGGGTGTAAAGATCTGATAATTTTTCTACCTTACATTTTATATACTTTTCAGGGTATCAATTGCTAAATGTTCACATTAGACATTAAACTTCAAAGGGCTTTATTTTAAGATTTTTTTTTAAGAAATGATATTGATGAACTAAATCTGATTAGGTAATTCCAACAAGATTTAATGTTATTTTAATACTTAATTTTTGCACCAGTACCTTATTACAAAATCATTTTTAAAATAATTTATATTTACCCTAGTTATTTTATTTATAAACAGTGAACTTCATCAGTTCGATAATACCACCTACAATAGTGCCCGTTAGTGTATAGACCATAAAATAAAGTTTATAAATATTTAAAAAAAAAGTTCTGCTATTAAGATATTTATGAAAATAATAATCCACACAATTTAAATTTTCTTAAAACAAACTAACGTGGAATGTGTATGTGTACAACACTATCTTAATACCGGTTTTTGAATCGATAATTTGAAACCTTACTTACATCTCTAGCTGTCATTTCCCAGTAGAATAAACAGTCATTGTTTCTAGATTTTAAAAATTTAATTTAAAATTATTTAGTTAAAAAAATTTGCTAATAAAATGTCGGCGGAAAGTTCGCCGATAAAATCATCAAGATCTCTGAACAAAATAGAAACAGTGGAAGATTTCGAGAGCCAAGTAATTGATTGTTTAGTACTCACACCGCCTACTTCTTTATTAACAATATCAAACGAATATCATTGTTTTTATTTTAGGACACATTGTTAAAACATGTTGATATATCGATTGTGGAATCTGAGAAGCGAGCTAATGGTACCTTGCATGTGCGAGATCATTACACTGTGTATCTAATCGATCTCAAGTAAGACCTCATTTCATTGTTTTCTCTTTCGTGTACAGATATTAGACCTAATTAGCTCCTCACTAATATTGATGTTGCTGACTAAAGTGTGATGTGTGATGTGGAATAATTTATTATTAAAGTTGTATGTACTATGACATTTTTGAAATTACCAAGTGTGAATTATAGAATCCAGTTTATTTTGTTTTTACAATAGACAATAAAATAATATAATTAATGTCTTGCAAATTAATTTTATAAGACAGAACTGCTGAATAAAAGTAATATTCATAAATATTAACAATTTTATTAAATTTAATAATTAAATCTATTTATTTACTTCCAGGGTGACCGACCCAGACTACAAAATAGTACAATCAAAAATAAGTACTATTTGGAGACGGTACACTGAGTTTGAACAAATTCATGATTATTTACAAGTTACATATCCACATTGTGTTATTCCGCCGCTGCCTGAAAAAAGGGTAATTATATTATTATTAACTCAAGTTTTCTTCTTACTGATTGTCATTTCTACAAAAATTAACTAAGCTCTCAAACTGTCGGACAGCCCATATTACAAACAATTAAAACTAGAAATTTGGAATTTGTAGATTTTTCTGGTGTGCATTAAACATGCTTTTAATATAGATATTTCTTTTAACACTATAAAAATTTTAATAATTTTGTGTACATGCACCTTTTTCCTTTCAAATTTAATGATGTAATTTGTATTAATTTTATACTTGTCCAATTTATAAATGGATTTTAAATATGTGTATGGTATGTATTTGTATTTCAATCCTTTCCTTCAACTCAGTCTGTTTAAATTACATGCAGAGAAAAATATACATTTGGCATATTAGAAATTTTTTCATTATAACATTACTAGTCCGATGTTATAATGTTAACATAAAACCACATTGTTCACAATTGACACCTATAATTCAATTATAAAGCCCACAATATGCATTTAGAATAATAAAATATTAACAAAGATTATGTCATTTAGTTCTACCATTTAATAAAGTATATAAAATAACAAATGAAATTCAACTTACAACTGTACATAAGGAATGATCTTTTTATTATGCAACTCATATTGTTAGACTTAATCTGCTAATAGTATACTAATATGAAGTTACATATGTAAGTTCTTATCTTGATTATAACTGTATTGTAGTTAATATGCTTCATAAGTTGAAGGGCTTCATAGAAATATAAATTTTTCATAATTAATAAACACTAATACATATCTATGCATAGATTTTTAAGTTTTACAACAAATTTAATTTTCATTAAAGGTAGCCATATAAATGAATCATATTGTTTCTTTTATCGCCCATTATAACCTAGAGATAATGCTAAATCAATCATTTGTTTTATCTTAGGTGTTATATGCATGGCGGAAATCAGATACAACGGATCCCGAGTTTGTGGAGCGAAGGCGAGCAGCACTTGAGAATTTCCTACTAAGAGTCGCCTCACATCCCCGACTGTGTTTTGATGATCAGTTTATTAATTTTCTTCAACAGGAGCATGGATGGAGGGAGACTATTACCGACAGTGGTGAGTTCTACTCAGGGTCAGATCACGAGGTTTGATTATCAGTAATCCAAATAAAAGACTGGGTTTTGGATTTATTTATTTTATATCTCTGTAACTCATTACAGATTACATATTAAATATATTGCCACTGAAATGTTCAAACAAGTAAAAAAATTATAGTAAATGGAATCTTACAATCAGGGCTTACTGGTATATTGATAGTAATATCATTGTTTGTGGAAGTATTCTTAGAAAAAAATAAAAAAAATTGTTTGCAATGAACCACCAAAATTTGTATATATTTTTTTTCTTAATGGTAAGGGCCCCTGGGTGTGTTAAAGGTGAAGGTGAATAACCTCATACCTTCTAATAACATGAACAATGGCAGTAATGTTCACATAATTGTTTTATAATTGATTAATGATCATTTGTAGCTAAGATTATATAACAATTTATTTAATGATCAATTATTGTTATACATACAGTATTAGTTTAATGTTATCGAGGTTCTTATAATTATTTTCCATCACGGGTAAAGCTGAGGCCAAATGCTACTACATGAATATTTGTTCTCTTAGAGACAGATAAGGCTCGTGTTGAGTAAAATAACAGCTGATAAGAACATAATAATAAATCAAGTATATTTATTGCTCTCACCAATGTTATCTCTGTAGTATCGCTAAATTTAATAATGTGTCCATAATTGTTAAAATTTTCAGGATACTTGCTGCAAGCGGAGAACAAAATCAAGTCGCTATCGGTGTCCATAAGACTTAAGAAACCGGACCCGGAAATAGAGAGTGTTAAGCATTACGCAAAACAACTTGAAACTAATTTGGGAAATTTTCTATACACTAGGTATGGTAGAAAATGATTATATTATCTACAAAAAAAATCATCTTCCGCATCTGAGACCAACAACTAATAATCACACCTTATGGGTATTGAACCCTACACCTTCTAGACCAGAAGTAAGGTCACTAACCACTGAGCCAACACGATGATAAAGATTCATACAAATTAATTTAATTATGAAGTAATAAAATTTCATAATAATACAGTATTATATTTTTTAGGTCAAAAATAATAGAGAAGAACTATGCCCTGTGCAAACTACACGCAGACTACGGGAAGCTGTTCAGCGAGTGGAGCGTCGTGGAGAAGGAGATGGGGGACGGGCTGCAGAAGGCAGGGCACTACTTCGGTAATATGATTGTTAACATACAGTATCTTCTTAATGTTTCTATTTTATATATTTAATATTTAGTTTGCAATGGATTTTATTATCAATACATAATAAACAAATGTTTCAGATTCAATAGCAGACTCCATAGAGTCAGTGGCGGAGGAGGAGGAGCAGCTGGCCGACCAGCTCAAGGAGTACCTGTTCTACGCCGCAGCGCTGCAGCAGCTGTGCTCCAACCACGAGGCGCTGCAGCGGGCGTTGGAGCATGCGCACGACGCACTCGACAACAGGCAATCACACAAACCTTCTAATTGAAGAATAAGGGCGGGAATGAGTCGATAAATCATAAAAAAATCGATAAATTAAGCAGGGCTCGTCTAATTTGTACTTAACTAATTGATATAAGTGTGAGAGCTAACATTAACTACGTCTGTGTGTGCGTCAACTCCAGTGATGTACCGTCTGTTAGGTTACCGACGTCGGTCGACTAGTCGCCCGACTAATTCGGAGAAAGATGAACTAGTTGAGCAACAAACGCGAGAACCGTAAGCAACCGTAACCGTAGCAAGTAAAGTCTGCAAAATTATTTTTTGTTTTGTTTTTATATTACACGTTGTTATTAAAAAGTGCTCATAGATTACTTTTTATGAATGATTCACATGAGTGGTTAACATAAATAAAAGAAATATTGTTTTTCTACATGCGACACGTATTTGTCCAAATATGATCAAAAAGATTTGATTAATCAAACGATTAATCAAATCTTTTTGATCATTTATATGTAATGCTGACTACTAATAAGTTATGCTGACGGTACTTCTACGACCGTATGAAGCACTTTCGTCTGAGTGCACTGACTACTTATTGATAAATAACAATTGTGTGTGTGTGTGTGTGTGTGTGTTGTGCTTGTGTGAGTAAATGCGATATTTCAAATTAGACCAGCCCTGCTTTATCTGTTAAAAATATTATACCGGCCTCACTTGAATGTGATACTAACAGAATACAAACAGTAATAATAATATGAAAAAAAAAAAACATTTTTTTCTATACATATAATAAATAAAAACTGTCTGGCTGTCTGTCCGCTGGTTCCGGTTAATTTATGAAACGGCTGGACCGATTTTAACAGGACCTTCGCACATAGGTGATGTTACAAGGAGTAACTTAGGCTGCTTTTATTTTAAAAAATATTCGGAGAAACACGAACTCCTGATCATAACTAGTAGTAATATATACATATATGAAACAAATAAAGTCTAAGAGATCCTCATCCCCCAGGGTATCGGAGCGTACCCGCGCGGCGGCGGGCAAGGCGGGGTTGATGTCCCGACTGTTCGGCTCCACCGACCCGGACATCGTGCGGGACCAATCGACGCGCGCACTAGACCTCAAGATACGGGACCACCACCAACACATACACCACGCGCACGCACAGCTCGAGTGAGCCGCATCACTATCGTATTACTCGCTGTAATCACTTGTACACTACAATCACATACACCACGCGCACGCTCAGTTCAAGTGAGCCACATCAATATCGTAGTACTCGCTGTAATCACTTGTACACTACAATCACATACACCACGCGCACGCACAGCTCGAGCGAGCCGCATCACTATCATTGTAATCACTTGTACATTACAATCATATATTTTTATTTCAGGGATTTCACCAAAAAGGCGATGGTGGAGATTGAATATTTCCAAAAACAAAAAGACAAGGACCTTCACGAGTCTCTGGTAGCCTTCATCACATTGCAAGTGAAGGCGGCGAAAAAGGTACCGTTCGTCTCTTTCTAATATATTATATTCACTTAATATAAATTTACAAATAGAGAAACTAATACAGGTTTGGACATCTGGTAGTAACACTTTATAGGAATCATCGTTACAATATGTTAGACGAAGATATTCTATTGGAGATGGCATTTTATTATTCCAATAGCACATGTAAACGTGTAAAGAATTAATTATAATTTATTTCCAGAACCTGCAAGCGTGGACTCAAATAAGGGAGTGCATTCAGAGCATGCCGTGAGCGAGCCCGCGTACTCACACCTAACAATAAGAAAACTTTGTATATCACTAATAGATTGGAATTTTAATAATTTGGCTATCGGGATGTTAAAGATCAAGTTTTAATTAATGAGTCCTCCGCGCGCTAGATGCCGCTGACCGGCGGCGGCGTCCCTCGGCTGGTCAGCGCCATCTACCGCTCAACGGCCGCACTACTAAACATTGTACAGTTTCAAAATGTAATTTTTTATATTATAAAGATTATTTAAATATATATTTTTTTGAGTTTTATATATTTTATCAAGTTCCTTTGACTCCTTAATAGGTTTGGTAAAATGGTGAACTTACGGACCAAAGAAGTGTGAAGATTTGTTCAAATAATTGTAATAAGCCGATTTCATTTATTATTACATTAAACCTACAACTACCATCCCTGACCCAGTTTGATGTACTTTATAGAGATGATACGAATTCCTAAGACAACCTTTGATAATTAAATATACCGCACTTGAATTAATTGAGCTCAACAACCTTTACGCAATTATATACACATCTGTGGTAGGTAAGTTTTTGACATTAATTTTACTTTTCACGAAAAATAAGAAATACAATAAAGTTTTACATACCAGCTACGCGGGTGAATGACCTATATAGATTAATGGCTTGATTATACATTTTATTATATTGTTTATTATATTTCTCTAAATATGAAATGTCAGAAAAGAAAACTCGTCGCTTGCACGAAAGGTCTCCACTTAAAGTGAGCTCTACCGACCTAGCTGACCGTTTGAACGACGAGGTGTGTATAAATGTTTGTATGTTTTAAAAGGTATTAACAAACGCACGTGATTTTCTAGTTTATATTATAAATACTAGTTGTACCCCGCGATTCCTGTGACTAGTTCAAAAGGTAGGCTTACCCAAAACAGCTCCTGCCGCTGCATTTCGCCGATTTAGATACATTTATATAATTTTATCTAAACATGTGAAGAAAAAAATATCTATAGTGACGGACGTGTTAAAGAAAGAACCTTACAATAATAAAATGTAAAATAATGTGCGAAATTGTTGGAATTGAAGTCCCAATAGTTCCAAACTTTGAAAAACTATCCACCTGTTTCTATGATATCCTTGAAATGATTCATTATTATACATAATTGAGCGAAGCGAGCGGAGCGTTCTAATGGAAACTTTTTCTCAGTCACGAATAGGCTCGAAAACTACTTGACGGAAAATTATGAAATTTTGCAATCAAAAAGACACACATTTGATAATGGTTTAAAAAAAAAATTTAAATGTCATGTTGAGGAAGAATCGTCAAACAACTGATATCCCATTAAAGTCAATGGGAAACGATGAGACATTACACTAGGCTCGCTTCACTCAATATCAAAATTGAGGGTCTGTTGGTGCCCCTAATATAATACGTATTCCTATTTAGTAAAGGGCACACACAACTGATTTATGTTGGCTCTATTCGATTGAAAATGAAGTCGGTACGATATTTCTCTAACACTGTCCTGAATGTTTAATAATCAACAACACCTGGAACATCACACGACATCAATTATTAAATAACTTTTATTGATTTATTGAACTTGTCCATCTGACGCAGAACGTCAACACTTATGACACTTTTTCATTTATTAAATATTAAACTTTCTATAAAGAGGCTTAATTTTGATTCCTTACAAGTAATAGAAATATACCGAAGTAGGACTGGGCCAGTTTACTATTTTATCTAAAGGCCTCATACGTTAATATCTGCTATTTAATTTTTAATATATATGTAAAAAAGAGATACCTTTATTGAAGAGAGATAGATCATTGAATTTTATCTTAACTTTAAATATAACTAATTACAGATTCATATTTTTTATCCCTATTTTTTTTTTATATTTTAGTTTATGCATAGAAAATAAAATTTAGTTTCTGTTAGCAGCAGCCAGTAGGTGCTAAGAATAAAAAAATCAAATAATTAATGAATATGTAAAAGTTGAACGGTTCGGCACCCCTGTGACATGAATAATTTGACCAAGCTGTCTGTTAATCGATAGTAAATAGGTCACTATTGTTACAAACCACTGTGCTAAGGACACGTATTATATTTTCCACTTAATAATATCACAGAACCAATACATCTATAACACAACCGTTCACGCAAGTCATAAATAAAAAGTTACATTACGTAAGTTAACCAAGATCTGTGGATAACAAAAGTTAAAACCAAACAGAATTAATATGAAACACCAAGAAGTAAGTGTCGATTACTGGGCCATGGTGAAAACTATGTTTAACTACGGGGCCCTGACTGCGCTTTGTTGGATCATGTTGCGCCTCTTCCACACAGTGTTTACATTGCCGAGGCGCCTGAGGTCTCAGCAGGAAAACATACAGCACACCCTCCAAGAACTTCAGGTAACATTACTAAAACATAATAATTGTTAACCATGACTTTGATCATCGAACACATTTTTTTATCACTTTTCCCCGATCTGTTAAATGATACCTACTCCAAAAAACGTTTGTGTGTTAGTGGATACTAGAGTATTGCCGAATATTTCGAATATGTAGAATATGATGCACCCCGGGCATGAAGCGCTCGCTGCCAGACTACTTCAAGACATATTATAAATATAATTTAGGTCTTAAGTAAGGCTTTAAAAAAAAACAAGACCTCTAAGTTTCTGTCGCTAACTCTTCACAAATCATATAACTTTCCGAGCCGGTGTAGCTTTAACAATGAAAAATGTTTTGTAAAAAACTGACTTTCACTAATTATTTTAATACGATCGACACAGGACTGGTCACAAGTATTAAGTATTTAGATTTAATTTAAAACAGTGTTATATAACAAAACACAGAATTTCTTGTAACTCAATTAAAATTCTATGGAAATAACGAAAATGACGAATTTTAATTAATATTTTCTGTTTCCATTTAACTCATCCTTTGTTCAGTCTCAACCTCACACCGGCATATTAAATATATGAATATTCACCTACAGTGAAGTATAACTCCATCGCGAGTGATATTGTCTAATTAGAGACCTGTTAGAGCAATGCGCTATGGTAACCCTCATTGGTTCTACAAGTTCATTTTGTAAGTTATTAAAAAAATAATAATCGGCGTATAAACAGTACATGTTTTTAAAGTGATAATAAAACTCGATCTGAATAAATTATAATATTAAAAATGATATGTGAATTATAAAAAGAATTCATGATTCCAGTAACTTTATCTAATACGTTAACGAGTATTTGTGAAAATTGATGCGATTATATTAAAATAAAATCAAGGGATACTTTTTTACTCCGACGTATAAATATTGTGCTTGTTATCATATTGACTGTTAATATTAAGTGGTTGTTGTATTCGATTATTTCAAGTATTCGATACTTTCACTACACTTTTCCTTGGTTTAAAGATAAAATAATGTTAATAAAAATTTAATTGAAATAATTACAGAAGCGATTTCCCGATTTGAATATAACCGAAGAAGATTTAAAAAACGCTGAAAAGGAGCTGGAAGAGTTCACAAAAGAAACTGACACCGAGAACAAGGAAGAACTTCCTAAAAATAATATACCAGAAATAATTGAACCACACTCAGAAGAAGAGAAGAAAAATATTTAATATTTAACACCTCTAACTCTGTTTTTAGTCACCGACCTTCATATGTTAGCATACTATACTATCTTTAGATATTTAGGACTTGTAATCTTATTTTTCTATTAAAACACGCAGCCAATTGAAATATAATTATTTTCACTTATCGACAGTTTTAATTCAAAGATTATTTTAAAACGAGGGAACAATAAGTTCCATCCTTGATAAGCAGATGGCGTTGAGCTTACAAAGCTCGCCCGGCCGGCGGAGGCGTGGTTTGAAAGCTTTTACCCCAGCTTTAATATTATTGATCGGTCCGTAGTAAATACTTTTTCATGCCGTTTTCGATATTATTATATTATCTATGTCAAAGCAGGTCGGTGTACATTGCCCTCGATAAATAGATAGCAGTTATCTGGAAGTATTTGTTACGTTAATATAAATGTTAACACAATCGCACTCAGTAGTCAGTACTCAGTAGTGGAAGCACATCGTCAAATGTCAGACGTGTTTAATTACTAGTGATTAGTGCTTATCTATGAATGGATTGAGTGAACACACGTGAGAGCCGCTGCGATGACCAGGTCCAGCTATAGGCCTCTAGTTCCTCGGTCTTCAAACAATTCTCTCGAGAACAGAGAAAATGGGTAAGTTCCACAAAGGATTTATATATTGGATATATTAAAACAATTTAATAATAATTGTTCTACCGTTTAAATGTAAACTCGTTTGCAGTGGAGCCGTTTAAGTATGTACATTAAATACATAGGTGTTATTGAATACAAAGTTCAATATACTGTAATATTTCTTGATAAAGGCAAACAGGCTCTGGACAGATTCACCGACAGGTTTTTTGTTTAAACATTTCATTATATAAACAAAACGTTATTATTTATTTGCACATATTGTGAATAAAATGAAGATCTTCTAAAAGTATATTGCGAAATTGCGAATTACATTTATAAAATATGAAATGGTTATTAATGAAATGATTCTAACCGATGCCACTAACTAACTATAATATAATGCAGTATATTTTGATTTGTTTAAAGATTAACAATCCAGATTGTTCAGACTCCTTTATGACAACAACGTTTATATTAAAACATTGTGTGAGAAATAACAACTTATAATATCATATATTTCTAATTTGTTCAATAATATCCCATCTTTTAAGCACTATTTCTGACGTGTATATTATATTGGGTACATTATGAGAATAGAATACTAACTTCATTGGACCCTACATTACTTAAGTTAGAATCAGAATTCAGATTAGTTGAACTAAGATTCTATTAATAATGAAATGTCCCCATAATAACTTTTTATATTACTTTAAAAATATTCTTATAGAAGTGGAGTGTAAAGCAAACATAATTTTATTGATATTTGTTACAACATATTGCAAGCAGTTACTGCGTACATTATTTAACAATATATATATATATATATATATATATATATATATATATATAGTTTGATAAAGACAAGTTTATCTCAAACAGAAGAACAAAGGATTTAAGCCATCCATGGCGTCACAATCAGCTGTATAAGTAGATGTCAGATGATATTTTCTAAATAAGCTGCACGATTAGTATAAGGTGATTCTATTTTCATAACTTGTTCATATTATAACGCAAGCACTTCATTCACAATTAACCAATGTATTAATCACCAGGTTACATTATTTGTATCTGAGATCGATAAGCACCACTCAAATCGTGACAATAATAAATAATTCTTAATAACACTTACTCAGACTTCCCTTACATGTAAAGTGTTTGGCGTAAACGATTTTAAGTTTCAATAAAAATAAACAATAAATTTTCAAAACTCTAGTTTAAATTCATTTAATTGAAAGTCTGTTTGAAATAGAAGGCTTGTCGGGAATGTTGTCGATACGAGTTTACTATCGTTGTTTCTCAATATCAAATTGGCCAAATTTATTTGTTAGAAGTTGAATTTTGATAAATTATAACGTTTACATTTTGCATTAGAAATTACATTTACGGTATCGGCGGACCTTTGTTTTTAATCTTTTATTGTTTATCAATCATTTTATTGTCAACCATATAGTCGGACGTTTAAAGATACAATATAAATAAAAATCTAAAACGCTATTGTCTTTTATATAAAACATTTCAAAGTGTCCTAATAGTGTACGTTAATTACTTAAAACTTATACAAGGGGCGCGAACCGAACCTCGATTTTATCTCGCTGCACTCGCAAAATCTCGGAAGAATTCGGAAGAAAGTATCAAGAGACACGTTTGCTTCTTTTATTGATATATCCATTTCTATCTCTTTTCAATACAGTTTATGTTGGACTCAGTAAGACACTGTTTGTTTAAAGACGCCTCAAGCAAAACGATCTTATTTTAATAGATTTTAGATATAAAATAATATTGTGTAAAGTACTGAAGTATCAGAACAAAATTATCCTCTAACAGACTTAATAAATAAATAAATAAAGTAAGTAATAACTCTGCAATGTTCTTCTTAACTCTTTTGTTATATTAATATGTACTTACTATAGATAACTTATAGTGTATGTGTACAATTTGTCTATTCTATGAAAGATTTACCTTTTCCCAATTAAAATAACTATTGTTTTTTTGTTGGATCATATAATTAATCCAAAGTAACACAAACAGTGCTTCAGATGGGTAAAGAAGTAAGATCTGGAATAGATAGGCGGGTTGACGTTTCTATTCTATTTATTAGGACAATAACAAAATGTATGGAATTGTAGTTATTCCAATATAAAACATTTTCAAAACGATCACACCCGAACAATAAGTATATATGAATTTAACCAATATTCTTTTTTCATCGTCTCTTTTTTATAAAAACATTATCATCAACAAATTACTATCTACAGAGTTATTATTAAGATTGTACGTTTTGCGCCGAGGTTACTACGAAAGATAATAAAATATATTTATCACAAAACTTCAATGACAAATAAATCAGATAAGATAATTATTTGATTTGTATATCCTTATAATGACACTACAAGTTATAAATGCGTTATAATAAAAGCGGTTACTCCCACCTAGGCCGGCAACGCTCTTGTAAATCCTCGGATGTTGCAAGAGTTCATGGGCGGCGGTGATCACAAATCATGTGACCCGCCAGCTCGTTTGCCCTCCTCTTCCATAAAAAAAATGCTAAATACAACAATATTAAAACAAGGAACATATATCTTCCTGTATAGTTAATAAACTAAGTAGAAATTATTTCGAGTAGGTTGTTTGTGCTAGGAAGTTTCAAATGCGATGTACACTAATGTCTGTCGCAAACATTTGATTACTTGATACAGTAACAGTGAACACTACTTGAGAACATGATGTATAAATAATAATATATTAATTGTATTCCGATGTCGCTTCAACAAACAGTGATAATGAAACACGTGTTAAAACAAAGTGAATATCTACGTAATTGTGTAAATACACTGTACCGTTGTTTCTTAACTCTGTTATTAGGTACTTATGGTCCAATACGCCTTTATTTACATTTTGCATAGCTCAATAGAGCTGAGCGTAAGCGAAAAGCTCTTAAGCGTTTGGAAGACTTATTTGTGTTTAGTTGTCACCAGAATGCGACGAGATAATTAGCTAAAAAATTTATCATGTATGTTTAAGCCGAACGCGGATGTTATAGCAAAACAGATTGAAAAAATGTTTAACCATTCAAACGTTGTCAAGAAAAGAAAAAGGAGAGCGACTCAGCTCAACACCCGACGAGCACGGTTGGCGGATCCTAGTATAGTTATCAATTATCATTGTCAATAATCAATAACCAATAATAGGAATACGATTATATTAATAATATTTATTAGGATTTTATTTATATTAATTGTAAATAGTGTTTAGAAGAACACGTGTCCTCGGACATGTAACCATGCAGTGAATATGTTGATGTCGCAGTGCTGTGTTAATTAAGTTAAGGTATCGTTAAGCCTTTGTTGTGATAACATGCTCCTATAATAGTGCACAGCCTTATCATTAACCAAATGTATGTATGAGGTTAATACACGATATGAATACATTATTCTTTATAAAGTTTTAAGAAATGATTTCATATCATATTAATCTGCTTATCATCTGCATTTTAGTGTAATACCAGTAAATGTAAGATATATAAATAACATAACTTTAAGGCTGACAGCACTCAGCGCTGACAGTGGGAGGAGAAGATAGTGGAACAGTAGTCACTTACCAGATAACCAGCATACTTTTCTGGCTGCCTTATAATAGATAAATAACACAAAATTTTTCTAAATATTTTAGCACATATAATACGTAACACAGAGTAAAAATAACAGTTAAGATTTTTTAACTAAATATTCTTTATAACATTTATATATATATATATATATAAAGTCGTTATTTAACAATAAAAAAGTTACCATATTTTAGTTAAATTCATAAAACAACTAGTAGCTACTTACTTCAAGTTTACGAGTGAGCTATGAACTAGTTGATCGTGTATTAGAGGGTGACAGTGAAGTAAGGAGGAATAAAATGTTAAAATTAAAAAAAATAAGATACTCCCCGTATGTATATACAAACTTCAACACTTTTCTTTAATAATCTGTAACTAATAGTAACTATCATGTTATCAATAAAATGGCTTGGGAGATTATTGTTATGATTTTTGTATTATTTATTCAATTTATCTCTTGTCAGTGTGCCTTGAAACCACAATTAATAAGTAGTGATTAATCCTCTCAAGGGGAATGCAATAGCAATAACGCTTTCCAATGCTTTCCTTTATTTTAACGACATTCTTAATAAATCAGGCATGTATAAGGCATTCTGATACGAATGGTCATTTCAGAGGTTAGGGCTTTTAAATATATATTTATATATATATATATATATATATATATATATATATATATATATATATATAGTTTTAATCATGACATTCCTCTACCTTTTAACCATTTGCATGTGGTTTTAGCGACAATAAGAGACCTTGACCCGATGCGGAAACTAAACCGCACTAGGCCTTATAAAAGGCTTAAACTCTAACCTTTTAATAGAAATATAGTGTTTTATTAAATAAATGATATAATATTTTCATTTTCGTCTCTCTAAAAACTAAGAGACGAAAATGTTTTTAATCGGTAAGTGACACACTTAAAACAATTGTGCTGAGATTTAATATTAACTATTATGTTGATCTTAAAAAATATAAATCCCTACTATAAGTCCTCTACGATTATTAATGTAGTGAGTTATCCAAAGGTTTTCTTATATATTTTACATAATAATAACTCTTATAGTAGCAGTTACGAAGGGTGATAATAGAATAAAGTAGAATATTTGATGATACTTATAGATAAATTTTGTAACTCTTAATTTTATCTACGTAAAAGTTCACCTTCAAGAAAAAATATAGCTATCTAATCTAATCTAATCTAATCTGTACAATGATTATTTTATTGATTTTGTAATACACGTTTTGTTTTTAACACCGTACCTATTACAATAGATTGAAGTATACTTCGACTACAGACTGCGGCTATCTCACACTGCGATAATTAACACTAAACCTACCAAGTACCGGTCAAATTGACCGTTCTTAAACTTTTGTAAAACTTATACATTCTTACGTTATAATATCGTTATCAAACTACATGACAATTCTTACAATATGCTTATAATATTTTCTACACTCTTTAATTTTAGTTATTTTCATTATTACCTGCGTTATATAATAAAATAAATTTTAATTACCGGTCAATTTGACGGCGTGCGGTAGGAACAGGTATACAAGAATTGTCGGTAGGTTTAGTGTTAAACCAGTTATAGAAAGATCCCTTAGTATAGTATAGCAATGTATTGATAATTACACATACTTATAGGAAATGAGGAGAATTATTAATTGTTGACGCCATTAAGTATAAAGCTTCTAATTATTATATTAATAAAGTTTGTTTAATTAATTAAAAACCTTTTGCTTTATCTCTATTTTTAACCATTTTTTTGTTTAAATTTATTTCATCGTGTTATAAAAATATACTAGGGGCGCAAACAGACCCTCAATTTCGACTCGCTGCGACATATTGAGTGAAGCGAGCCCAGTGTAATGGCTCACCGTTTCCCATTAACTTCACGATTATTCCTCAACAATATGACATCTTTCAAATTTTATTTTTAAAACCATCACCCAATGTGTGTCTTTTTGATTGCAAAATTTCATAATTTTCCGTCAAGTAGTTTTCGAGCATATTCGTGACAAAGAATGTAAAAAAGTCTCCAGTAGAGCGCTCCGCTCGCTTCGATCAATTATAAAATATAAATTAATTATTATATTTTATAATCTTAATCTGTATTTTAACCAAGGTTGATTTAAATAAAATACTTTGTCTATCTCCTGCTTTGCAGCTTTGCAGCACTTTGCAGCACTCGTATTAACGGAGGACGAAATAAATGTGTTTGTTCGTTCGTCTGTTAATTTGTCACCCTCCTCACAAAGTCACAAAGAATGTACTTACAGTATATTGAAGTCTCATAACGTTAGACATGGGGTTCTATATTTCATGATATTTTAAAACACGTTAATTAATTAGTTTTAAATAATATCGAACCCCGATAACCTTATCAAACAATAACCTTGCTATTGGAACTAACTTTTTGATTAAACTAATTAACCATACTTTGTACGATATAAGCTATTTATATAATTCCATATAAATTGTTTTAAATAACACTATTACTCAAGTAATCTGGCATCGATAATTTCTGTAAACGTATAAATGTCTTCCGCTTCAAGAACAATAAAACAATTTAAGAGTTTTGGTAGTTTCCCTGCACGCTTGGCAGGACACCAAGATTGTGATTATGAATCATTAATCTGATCCTATTTAACACTAAACCTACCGACAATTCTTGTATACCTGTTCCTACCGCACACCGTTTAATTGACCGGTAATTAAAAGTTATTTTATTATATAACGCAGGTAATCATGGAAATAACTAAAAGTAAAAGAGTGTAGAAAATATTATATGCATATTCTAAGAATTGTCATGTAGTTTGATAACGATATTATAACGTTTAAAAATGTGTAAGTTTTACAAAAGTTTAAGAACGGTCAATTTGACCGGTACTTGGTAGGTTTAGTGTTAATGTTACCTGACACTTACTCCAGAAATAAACTGCCTATCCTGAGTAAGTGTTATACGAGGATGTTTTATGGTTTAAGAGTTGCTTATTGTTACAATTGTAGTAGAGAAAAATACATATAGTTATATATTTCTCAATAATAAAAATATTACCTTCATTTATTTCTAAAATATAAACAAAAACACATTTGCTGCTACTCATTATTTAGTTTAGATATTCCGTCTTATAAAATTTATTATATTATGTAAAGTAATTTATCCTGATGTTAATTTATCCGTAAATTATTGTTAGTAGCGAGAATCTGTTCAAAAGATCCGGGTCATGTAAAAATATAGTCAAGAATTCAAGTGAATCAAAGACAGCGGTGAAATATTGTAAAGTAAACGATTATATCTGCGAAATCTTTGATTTCTGGTTACATTACGTTATTAAGGAAATGTTTGGTCTGTTTTTGAAATAACATATCAATTGATATTTAAATATTATTTACATGTAACTGATTTCATTACTTTCATCACCGGTAAGAGCTCCAGTTAGAGAACTAGAAATTTATTTAGCAAAGGAAACCTTAAAATACTTTCTGTGAATGCGTATTCCATTGCGGATAACATTCATATTTTCCCCTTTTATCTTTTAATATTTCTATAGTAAATACTCTGTCATATAATTCTGTAAGAAACTGCTTCGTCTAATGCTAATAGTCCCATTTTCTGCTCACTATTAAGCTTTTCAAAAGAGAAAATGGATTATGAAAATCAGATTTCGAGATATATTTAGAACCGTAATCAATATATTATAAATTATTATCAGATAGACGTTATATTCAATTAGATCCCACTCTCAGACGTAACAGAAACAAACAAAGTCATAAAACTGAGAAGCACTCAATTGATTAGCAAACGAACCTTTGAAGATATTGTGTTACGGGAATTATCCGAGCATTAGTACTGGAGAACTATAACACTAGGAAGTGTTACAAGCTTATGTGTTTATATACGCATGATGACTATATACGTATATATAAATACACACACATATATATATATAAATGTGTGTGTATTTATATATATGTATATAGTCATCATGCGTAAGCGGTAACAACTCAATGCGGAATTAGCAATGACGGAGAAAATGTTCTCATTAAGACATTAAGAAATATATTATTTTACTATGATATAATATATAAATAATAGGTATTAAGATTAATACGTGATGAATATTTGATTAAGACGGATCTAAACTGATTAGGATATTGAATTGTCTATTTTTTATACCAAAATTTTACAGATATAGATTATATAAGGGTTCAACGCATCAGACCTACACCTACTTCATTTATCGTATTCAATTTATTATAACACCTAGACTCTTCATATAGGATGGCACAGGATTTATTACAAAAATATATAAAAAAATATAAATAATATATCAAGGGGGGTTAGGGGTCAATTGTTAACCGAAATTAACATAAAAAGTTTCTTCAAAACCGATCAAGCATAACCTGATAAACGTTATCCGAGAAATAATTATTCTAAAATTCTTTCAACAAATGACACTTATTTTCAAGATCGTTTGAACTGTATAGATAACAGCGCCATCTAGTGGCGATTAACAATATAATAAAAAGATGTGAATGACTTCTGAATAATGTTGAAAACATATAATTCAATTGCACCGGGTCTATTTGTGAATCTTAATATGAGAATCTTCGAAATGGACGCGGCCATTTTGGAGAAATACAGTAAGTACATGAAAATATATACATAATGTGTGGATATGTGTAGGTGACCTATCATGTGTAGATAAAGAGACAAAGAGCTAGAGTAAAAATAGACCGCAAACACATCTACAGCCGATAGCAACGTTTGAGATTGAGGAGTGACATTCCCACTTTGTTTCTTAACACTAAACCTACCAAGTACCGGTCAAATTGACCGTTCTTAAACTTTTGTAACTTACAGATTTTTAAACGTTATAATATCGTTATCAAACTACATGACAATTCTTAGAATATGCATATAATATTTTCTTCACTCTTTACTTTTAGTTATTTCCATTATTACCTGCGTTATATAATAAAATAACTTTAAATTTCCGGTCAATTTGAGGGCGTGCGGTAGGAACAGGTATACAAGAATTGTCGGTAACTTTAGTGTTAAATATTCTTAGTTTTATTAATCGTGACATTTTGGGATTAGTGTACAAGTAACAGTACTTTATACGAAGACAAATATTATGTTTGTTTATGTAATAATGCAAATGCTCTTCGAGAAGCTACCCAGTGGTTATATCACTAAATATAATCTGATATTAATAGTAACAATTGTAAGTTTGTTCAACTCTGCCAGAGACAGTAACGGAGCTTGATACTAGTAGTGTGATATAAAATATCAACGAGACAGTTGGATTTATAATATAAAGAATAAATAAATGTTGTTTTATATTATCTTTTTTATTGTTTCTATTTAAAAAAATCTAAGAGATTTTCATAACGACGCTGAAGTTTCATTATAATAATAGTTACTATGGTTTAAATTAACTGGAAGCAAAGAGATCCTTGACTCTTGGCATCGTCTCTCAAAGTGGATCTGCACTTGCAACTTTACTACGATTAATTAAACTTGCAAGATCTCAGACTGAATTCTGTACGTTTTAAATAACAAATTACTAATGTCGTTTCAAAATATTCTTACATCAAGAAACAGCTGACTTCGGACAACAATTTTAAAGTCAATTTAAAATTGATATAGTAGATATTTATATAGATACATTCATTCACAAGCGATGCTTATTCAATAGATGATGGAATGTATTGATTATTTAGAATTGTAATATATTCAGAATATAATAAAACACGATAAGAATAGCAACACAATCGCAGTACGTATTTGCGACACATACAGCAATCACAATATGATATTGCTTGAACAGAGCGTCTAGAGCAATGTTTTTGTTCCATTTAATAGAATTAATAATGCAATGAGATGTATTCATGATACATATCTTGAAAGCATTTTTCATGAATTACTAATAGAGATTCAGTTTTAAATTGATTCACAGTTTTTTATGTACTAACGACTAACGTGAATCAGCGTTCCAAAACTTTGTGTGTTAAATGTTTATTTATAAAGATGTTTCGGGAACACGGAAATTGGATGACAAATAAAACAAGTATTATAATGACTGCTCTCAAAATGTTTCACAATAAAGATTATATATAAATAACATCTGTGACTACATTAAGCATTAACAGCAAGCTCAGACGTTCTGCCCGAGAAATGAAAAGGTCCTAGAATGTGAACTGTTTGTGCTACTGAAGAATATATATATTCTTTTTCATGTCTCTTTGTGAACATTTCTAGATTCATAAAATGTTACTTTTTACCAGATTATAGAAATATTTTCATATTCTCAGAACCGGCAACGTCTACCGGGTGTCATGTTTAAATATAACTTATAAAGATACATTTAACACTAAACCTACCGACAATTCTTGTATTCCTGTTCCTACCGCACGCCGTCAAATTGACCGGTAATTAAAAGTTATTTTATTATATAATGCAGGTAATAATGAAAATAACTAAAAGTAAAAAGTGTAGAAAATATTATATGCATATTGTAAGAATTATCATGTAGTTTGATAACGATATTATAACGTTTAAAAATGTGTAAGTTTTACAAAAGTTTAAGAACGGTCAATTTGACCGGTGCTTGGTAGGTTTAGTGTTAATTTTACTCAGTGAGATTAATATAAACTGAGGACGTGTAGTATAAGTGGAAGAGTAATAAAATGATTAAAGCTCGTCATCGTCAGTTCCTGTGGGGAATGGTGTATTCTCGTATCCGCTGTCAGCATCCGGCCTCATGTTTTATATTTTATATAACATATACATAATGTAAGTATATAGCGTTGGTGACCATTTATGCACCTGTTATGTAATGAAATCTGGTGATTCGATTTTATATGTTATCTGGTGATTCGATTTTATTATATTTATTCATATGTTATACGTAAAACAATTATTATTTATAGTTGTAATTAATGGTCGCTCACGAAGCCTTATCAATATTTATATACTTTTATAAATAATAAAATAGATTAATTTTACAATTATTTTTATATAACAACACGGTCAGCAGCGGCGTTAGGGCTACTGACACCCCGGGCAAAAATATTTAGGCGCCCATTTAAGGAAATCAATATCGAGTATTTATTTTTTGCTGAACCAATGTGAACGTAGTTTATTTCTTAATTCCTAGACTTAAGTCCCGTATACACAGTCGGTTAACTGTGAATACGGCACATAGAGCACAATATTGAGGGTACACAGCGCGGAAGGCAGAAGGCCGAGGCCCCAGACCTCAGCGCCCCCCAAATTTGACGCCCCGGGCCGTCACCCCATCACGCGCCCCCCTAACGCCGGCATTGAACACGGTTTTGAATGAAATATGTTCGAATTTTCAATTAACTGTTAAAGTTAGGTCCAGAGTCTTGTCAACTCCAGACCGGCACACGCATTTGGTGAACGCGTGAAAATCGATATTAACAATTAATGAAACTGAAGCACTTAGATTAATTACTTTCATGTATAAATATTATTTTTATTTATAATAACACGATAGTAAAAATAAAAGTCTTATAATAACTGGTATTCTCTTGTTGTAGGTTATATCGCTAAATCTTGTATATCTTAAATTCAAATTATACACTACTTAGTACATTATACACATACAAATATTTTATATTAAATATCATGAAATATGTTTCAAACAGAGTTGTAAACCATTGCTAATCAACGCTTGTGCTTAAAATAAACTGAGTTGAGTGAGGGCGATACCAACCTATATGTATTAATATTTAATTATGTACGAACGAAAATAGATTTAATATTATTGTCTATGGCGTCATAATGTTTTAAAGTTTAATATCAACCTCAGGTTTTTAGAATCTACTGAAGAACTATAATACTGGCAATTTCTTGGATAAAAAATGTATAATTATAGAAAAAAATATATGTTTTACAAATATACACACACAACACACACACACACACACACACACACACACACATACACACACACACACGCAAGCACGCACACACACACACACACACACACACACGCACGCACACACACATGCACACACACGCACGCACACGCACGCACACGCACGCACACGCACGCACACGCACGCACACGCACGCACACGCACGCACACGCGCACACACACGCACACACACATGAAAAAAATGTCAATTTGAAAATCTTTTAATCTCATCTTTGCATCTCTTGAAATTATTCTTATTTATTATTATAATAGAGATAGTATTTACGGAACAATTGATTTAACAGTATATAATAGTATAATTGTCTAAATCAGTGTATCTGTCTGTGTGGTGGTTCCAAGCAATGGTAACTCTAAAATAAAGGAGACATCCTAATATAGACAGGCGCTAATTATATAATTGGCTCAGACCAACGCAGTTCAGGAATATCGAGTACAACTTATTACTTTTTATTTATGGTGTAGAAGGGAGGTGTGCGTTGTTAAAAGTTGTAAATAATGACCATTCATCTATGTTTATCATAAATAACTTCATTTTAATGCAATTATTATATATTAATAAATTCTAACTTGAAGCTTCCTTAATGTATTGACAACTTTACCCTTATTCGGACGTGGATATCTCACCAACCTTCCTTACCGTATCGAGTGCAGACTCGACAATGTCTCTACGACCCGTTACTTGACAAATCAGGAATTCGTCAGTACTGACGTCTTTTCCTACACTTAGATTGTAAAAGTAATTTTATATATTGTAACTAAATTTCCATTATCTCGTATACAAAAAATATCTTCTGTGACTTGTTAAATATTCTATGAAGCAATCTTCATCCAGTATTATAAAATTCCTTTTTATTTAAAAATTTTACAGTTTATTAGATATGGACAAAGTTATCTTTTATGACGGTCGGGTCTTTGGGAACTTTTTCATGTCCAGATCACTTGTTGGATTATCTTTCAGAGGAGGGAAGCTGGCAGAAAGCTAGAAAGCTCTGTTTTTGTTTTAGCATTTGCAAATTTATTATGAATACAATCCCATCCTTTAAGAATTTTAGAAGGTATGTATGTAACCTTCTAAAATTCAGCGGTAACTCATCGCTCGCTTTTGCACTTAACTGGATTTACCTGGACATGTCCTTTGATAAGGTCTATGCTCTCAAGTTAATACCCGAATTACTTCCAGACGCTCTTTTTTAACACTGCCTTCTTAGACCTTAGGTTGCAAGATATCGGACGATCTAATGTGTGTTCTAAAGATCTAAAATGCTGTAAATGTTATGTTTTAATTTTCCATCTATCATCATAGTTGAGCATTTCTTTTATAACAAAAAATATTGGTATTTTTAAATATAGTGCTATGAAAATTTATTAATAAACAAATCGATAGGTATCTTCATAAACATGTTAATTGACCAATAACCCGGATATTTGGTATTTAGCTGATTTGATAATTAGAACAATAGCGAGAAGAGCCGGTTCACAAACATTATTATGAAAGAATCATTAAATGTTATCTAGGTAATAAAATATTATTACTAATGAAAGAAAAAACAAAGTCATCTGTTGTTTTTAAATATATAAATAAATAAACCTCAAATATAGATTAATTCACAAATATTTCTGAATAATTTATTAAGCTCTAACTACGTGTGGGGGGGGGGGGGTATACATGTAATTAGTGCTTTAGTGCCGTTGGTGTTCAACACACAAACTAAACAAGACGTAAAGAGCATTGCAAATTAATTTTAATTAAGCTTTCCAATTAATCATAACCTATTCCCGATTAGAATACTTCGTTATATTTGTTTACTTTTTAAAACAATATTTTTATTATATTGCTTTTATTTTGTTTCAGGTAAGTACTGAGTACCCACTGGTAATGATTGCGTAAAAGAAATCAGGTAATGTAAGTTTAAAGAGATTTTGAGGTTCTTTAAAGCGGCTCTCTTTCTCTCTCTCTCTCTCTCTCTTATATCTCTGTCTTACAAACAAACTCAGTATTATCAGTACGAGTATATTTGTAACCATTATCAATTTGAAATTCACTGCTTTTATTTATTTTTTATCAACAATAATCTTACATAATGTTCGTTATATATAATATTTATCTTAAGTTAATAAATAGATAGGTTTGTTATACACGTAGATGTTATATAATCTGCTTTGAGCAATACAAATGACATAACGATTAGAGATTTACTTTAGACAAGATGAAATAGGTGTTTATTTAGAGCTGGACCATGTGTATTAAGAAGGACAAAGAAAAATATAACTTTTAAAATAATTGATATACTAATTTAACTAAATATATTAAATAATATGGCACAATTGCTGCAAGAGGACAAATGAAGACTTTGTATAACAGTGGTTAAATAATGTTGAATCTAACCTCCTCCTCCCTCCTCCCTAACCTTGAATCTTGAGATGATTTTTAACTTTAATAAACATAGATTCCATATTATCTCCGAGTTTTCAATATCAACAACAGAAATGCTCAATGTTATGATTTTAAAACGAAAACTAATAAAGTAGGTACGTAATATGTATAAAGAAGTATATATTTAACAAGTATATAAAATTGTATATTAGATATAATAACGTATAATGTATACTTGCTCATTATATAACAGGCAAGTTATGAGAGTGTTGTGTCTGATTGTCGTTTTAGAGTGTAGCGAAAACGATTAAAAACACCCCAATTTATTATTTTAAAACATTTTTAATTAATAATTCCTTTTTTAAATTATGCTAAACATGCCAAAACCGCTTAGTGGGGGGGGGGGGTAACTACTGTAATAATGATATAGATCAAATCCTTTTACACTTCATACCGTCACTGAATTGGACGGAGCCATCCAGCAGAGGCGCCCTGGAATAAACAACTGGATTTTATCTTCATTGTTTTGGTTCAGGTTGAAAGCTTCCTTCCTCACTCGAAGTAGTTTATTGTTAATAATCAATTTTGTTTAGTTATACCGTATGTAGTTAAAATAAAACATTTATATAGCATCTGTTGTCCATCGTGTGTATTAATGTAATTTCATACGTTTAACACTAAACCTACCGACAATTCTTGTATACCTGTTCCTACCACCGTCAAATTGACCGGTAATTAAAAGTTATTTTATTATATAACGCAGGTAATAATGGAAATAAGTAAAAGTAAAGAGTGTAGAAAATATTATATGCATATTCTAAGAATTGTCATGTGGTTTGATAACGATATTATAACGTTTAAAAATATGTAAGTTTTACAAAAGTTTAAGAACGGTCAATTTGACCGGTACTTGGTAGGTTTAGTGTTAAGTGTAATGTCATACATAGATGATATCTCGGAGGCGTATAAAAACTAAAGTCGGCTCTGACTGGTGTTAGCACTGCGGTACCTCGCCAAACAACTTTCCTTTTTGCTCTTAGCTATTTGCTATTATAATATTGATAGAAAACATTGACTGGTTCACATGTAGATATAATCTATTCATATATAATTTATCAAGATTATTCAGAAACTGTACTTTATATATAATTTCAATTAAATTACTTCTTTGGAAGTGGAATTTAAAATTACTAATATCTAACGCAGTTACAGTCAGAGACGGAAGAAGTGAGGAATAGATGACTACTTCAAAAGATAATTATCTTTATCTTTTCTCAATTGGAAATATTTTATTTATTTATCTTTAATGCGAACATAAAAATAAAATACAACCAATTATCTATCTCTTATATAACATTAACATCACTTAGACGTTACAACCTTTTTATTATCGATGTTAAATAACAGATCTAGAACTATAAGACGATTGTGAAATAATTGATCTTAAATACTAAAAGTATTTCAAAATCAATATATCAATATTGTATTATAATTATTATAAGTCAAAGATGTCCACAGTTATGATAGAGACAATGTATGGAGGTCACAAAGTGTTGAAAGCTCAACTTAATTTAACACTAAACCTACCAAGCACCGGTCAAATTGAACGTTCTTAAACTTTTGTAAAACTTACACATTTGAAACGTTATAATATCGTTATCAAACTGCATGACAATTCTTAGAATATGCATATAATATTTTCTTCACTCTTTACTTTTAGTTATTTCCATTATTACCTGCGTTATATAATAAAATAATTTTTAATTACCGGTCAATTTGACGCCGTGCGGTAGGAACAGGTACACAAGAATTGTCGGTAGGTTTAGTGTTAAGTAAATGCATAATGTTCTGAGAGCGAAACCTAGATCGTTATTTATCTGGATACAACAAAATATTAAAGTTTTGTTAACATTTATCATATTAATTATAAGAACACAAGCTATAGAATATGTTTCGTTAGTAGTATTATTGTGTATTCTAAAAATAATTTAAATTGTACTATTTAAATGTACCTGCGGCGCCATTTATTACGGTCACAGCGCTTAATTCAATTATATATTAAAAACAGACGCGACCGCGATCTGTTCATAAATCCTAACCTGCAGCATCCACGAGGAAATGCGCCTACTTACTTTCCTCCGCATCTAGTTTACATACTATCGATTCCAACTGATATAAGGACCGATTTTTAATTTTAGAAATAATACTCTATTTATAATATAGTAAGGTCTATTTCTAAATGGCTGGATCCCGTTCAAAGCGCTCTCTTCTCGTACTACGAGTAAGTAGTTTGACTCGTCGCCAGTCGCCAGTCGTGCGTTGACTGTCGCGCGGGTCAGACGTATAGCGGAGGAGGTGATTCTGTTAATAATATTCAGATCGTGTTTTGTGATAAGATGGACAGTGACGGTGAGACATATTTGAGTGTGTAGAGTGTGATGCACTTACAGTTGCTGGAGACAAAAACAGGAATGAAGGGACAACCGGTCTGGTAAGTCATCGGATTAGAAAGCATTGCTTACAACCGTGTTAGTCTTAGGATACGAGACGAAAATAAATTGCCTGTTTTATGTTAATATATTATTTATTTTAATTCATAATAGTTTAATGTTATTCGTTTTATTAATTTGGGGGAGGGAGGGGGGGGGGGTTGATATCTTTAAAAGAATGAAAACAACCTCAATACCTATAAAAGCTTTTAAGAGGCGCTGCACCGTGAGACGTTTATAGCGTGCTGGAACACTCTCATTTTAAACACGCAACTTCCTATACATTCTATTCCTACATTTTTCTATAGATTTAATACATTACTTTATATATATAATGCATTAAATCTTACAGCGGCTGTAGATTTTATAATAATAAACCTTTTAGTTTGGAGAGTAAAACAAATAAGCCTTAGAGATAAGGGTTATACACACTAAATATTTATATTATTTAATTAATGACTTCATTGCTAGTCTCGTGAAAATGACTTAATTTCGGTGAAGACAACATTTTTGTCCAATAGAAAGCTTAAGCTTAAGTTAAAGCTAAAATTATATCATTAGAAATAACCTATTGGCCGTTATTTAAAAGTACTTCAGATAGGAGCTATGAGGAGGTCACGTAAACACTTGTCACCGTCACACTCAAATTATACTTGCATTACAAACGTGTCTATGTTAACACTAAACCTACCGACAATTCTTGTATACCTGTTCCTACCGCACGCCGTCAAATTGACCGGTAATTAAAAGTTATTAAAAGTTATATGGAAATAACTAAAAGCAAAGAGTGTAGAAAATATTATATGCATATTGTAAGAATTGTCATGTAGTTTGATAACGATATTATAACGTTTAAGAATGTGTAAGTTTTACATAAGTTTAAGAACGGTCAATTTGACCGGTACTTGGTAGGTTTAGTGTTAAATACTTACTTACATTATGTTAAATATTTAAATGTTAACTATAAAAATGTATTAAATGTAGTTTATTTTCTCCCAAGGGTGAAGCGATAAGCCGGTGCTGTAAATCATTAGTTAATTAATAGCTCTTGATAGGTAATTATGCCTTTGACGGTACATTAATAAGCCAAACCCACTGCTAACATGATAACGTAATTAAAATGGCGATATCCAAACTTTTATAAAACACCAATGTCAATTGACTACTGGACTATTTCAAGGGTTATTGACCTGCATTCAAACTACGAAATTAATTTAAATTTCATTATTTTATGTCTAAATTAAATACAATGCAAATTCATTGTATACATTTCTAAAAACATTACGATTCTTTATAATTTTAATTGTAACAAAACTTGTTTTGTTGAATTTGGTATATTTCACTATCACTTCCAGATTTATTTATAGTTATTATTTAGTTCACAATTCAATTTTCCTCGTATTATGTACATTTTGGTAGATTTTACTTTTTAAACACCATCTTACTGGGATATTAATTTCAATTTAGTCTGAAATATGAACCTTCTAACCTTTACAGTTCAATGTACTTAAATATTGTGATGAGCTAACTTTGGTGTTTCTTAGGCGCCGCGTTGTCAGGGAGATAAGCCGGTCAGGTCATATCGTTTGTTTTCTTTACTTTGTTAATATTTTTTGTGATAAAAATAATACTGATAACACTTTTTTAGCACTAAATATACATACATGGAATATTTAAAAGAATTTCCTTATTGAAAAACAAAGCTATTTTGAAATTTTATTGTTCAGAAGAATAAATAAAATATTTGGCAACAATATAACAAGTTATTTGCCATAATCAATTTAGATTTCGGAAATTTCAAATTTATGACAAAAATTTGTATATAATAAGTATTTTTTTTTATATTACACATAATTTACATTAAACAAAAGAATTAATTGATAAATATGAAACATTCAGAGACGGACGCCGACATTGTGGTCATCACGATCTAGTTCAGAAACCCGATTCACGTGATTAAAGTGAGGATGTTAATAAGATACGGTATAATTTATATTCAAATGATGAAAGTAAACATGTCTTGTAAATTGGGTAAACACATTGAGTATACATGTGACCGAGAGAGGAGAGAGGAGGGAGGAGAGAGGAGAGAAACGTTCTATGGGAGTTGTAGGTCACGATTCGATCAATTGAGTGTCACTTCACGACTCTTCTTCACTTTCTTTATACATGTTAATGTATTCAAATGTTAGGAATTTATTTAGATTTAGTAAAAGCAAGATGGTGTTTTTGTAATATTAACCAAATGTAAACAAATTGATATTTATAAATTTTTAATCCAATTTCAATTAAGTATTAATGGTTTAGTAAAATATTGCGTACAACTTCACATGTTATATATATATATATATATATTCGTTTTAAAAGCACCTGTCTGTTATAATATGGTTCCTTCTATTGGCGTTGTCATTCGACACCTGTCAATAAAAGTTAATAAGTTGCTAAAAGGTATCTAACAACAAATATTGAACAATTTGGTATTTTTGCTATGAAGTGTATTTTAATAGTTTTTTTCATAGTTATGGTGAATGTTACTCTATACGTAAAGAGTTCAAAACATTAAAAAACCTTTAATTTTATCAATTCAAATAATGTTTTCTAAAAAAAAATACGTGTTTTATATGTTCGTAATTAATTATTATATACAGAAAACAGATTTATTCTTCGTATTTTCGTTAATTATACACAAACCACTTTAAAAACTACTTTTTCTTATCATAAATATCTAAAATTAATAAATGCTTTTACAAGAGTTGTAAGTTCATCGAACTGAACTGTTTTCGAGATCTGGTTTATTTTTTGTCGGTGGTGATCGACAAACATTGAATGGCTATTCGTCCTTCCTTTTCGACATTTTTAGTCTATATCTACATGCAGCTGCTATCTACACAGACAACTATATTAGCTTTGATTGATACAACTTATAATATTAAATATAATTCTATTATATAATCTAATTAAAGACAACTATAATATATATATATAATATGTCACTGGTCTTTGAACTTTCCGTTTGATAAAATAATCATTCAATGATAACTAGAAAAAATATGATTATTTAATTTCCAAACAGCGCCTACTCGTTTATGTTTGTTTCTGTGTAACTAAAACATATATATATATATATATATATATATATATAAAACCATGTAAAAATTCAACAGTTAATCTGACACACTACTAGTAAATTCCAATAACTATGATTGATAAAATGAGGTGCGATGGTATCGCTGGTTTAAAAATAAGTAATCTAGATTTGGAAGTAGGCCGACCAATGTTATAACAAATTGTAACCTAGGCTGCATCTATCACTACAACACTACAACACTCACACATTGTAGGAGATCTTTTTATTAATCTACTATAAATATAATAAATGCAATAATGAAACAAAAAACACCGTATTAATAAATATTAATGTGATCTAATTTGTGCATTCAAATAATTGTTACGTAGTAAATAACATCGTTCTTTAACTGTTTGTACGTTTACCTCGATTCTGTATGTCCGTCCGTTTGTTTGCGTGTTACTTCAAAACTATCACACATATTTTGTGTTACGGTTAAAAGTTTTTTTTTTCTGAGTACATGAAACAGAACAGAATAATTAATTATAGTTCATCATCTTCCTGCCCTTATCCCATTTTGGGGTCGGCACAGTATGTTTTTTCCTTCCATATTCTCCTGTTACTCGTCATCTCTGTACACACTCCCTTCTTCTCCATATCGTCTTTCACGCAATCCATCCATCTTTTCTTCGGTCGTCCTCTACCTGTCCATCCCTCCACTACCATACCTAGCACTCTTTTGGTCACGTGCCTTTCATCCCTCCTCATAACATGCCCATACCATGACAGACGGGTACCTCTAATTTGTTATGTCAATTATTATTGTAACCAAAGTTTTAATAAAAATATATTATGCGGTTATGCGATATTAATGCATTAAAAACAGACAGAGATGAAGTCGCGCGTAAAAGTTAGTTAATAATAAACTAGGTCGTGAACATGTGTAATATAAAAACACACAAACTGACAATATTTCTGAAATACCAGTCATTAGGTCAGTACACAGCACATCTGTAATGAAACAAACACTCAAACTCACTTGGACTACTTTTACACCTCAGCACAACTAACTAATTTCTCAGCAATATTTTATTAATTTAACACTAAACCTACCAAGTGCTGGTCAAATTGACCGTTCTTAAACTTTTGTAAAACTTACACATTTTTAATCGTTATAATATCGTTATCAAACTACATGACAATTCTTAGAATATGCATATAATATTTTCTACACTCTTTACTTTTAGTTATTTCCATTATTACCTGCGTTATATAATAAAATAACTTTTAATTACCGGTCAATTTAACGGCGTGGGGTAGGAACAAGTATACAAGAATTGTCGGTAGGTTTAGTGTTAAATAGATTACATATTGCATACACAGGTTTGTCCTTCAGCTGTCTGTCTGTTAATTTGTTTAAATCAAACACAATTTGTTATAAATATAAACGACATAAACCATAGTTATAATTATTTGAAGTAAATTATAGTTATTATTAAAAAATAATTATTAAATTACTATTTTTAAACAGAATAGATACTATACTACTCCTACTACTCCTACTGCTCCTATAAAGAGAAATAATTTTTGATATCAAAAGGTAAATAATTTGAATTATAATTCATATTTTAATAATTGTATATTAGTTTCGGTAGAGTCGCGGGCTGCCACGGTCCCGACCTTCAGTTAGGTTCACGGTTCAAAATGACTAATTCCAGAAGTCACACAGTTTTAAACTGATAATCGAGCACGCCATGTCACGCTGTCTTCACAACCATCACGCTACTACCTCCGAACACGGCATCTTAAACTATAATAACCCTCCTATTATAATATCATTAATTATATCTGTAAGAATGTATTTCAAATGATTACGAAAAACAATATGGCGCTGGGTCACTAAAAGATGGTGGGGAAAGATTTATTTTGAATCGGAAAAGCATTAGGGTGTGCGTATAATGGAATCACTTTACAAAAATACAGAAATACTCAATACTTTCGCTGGAACGGTTCCAATTTTTTATACAACAAAGTCCATGCATTCGGTGGGGAGATTTTTTCGCCATCTGGTTATATTAAAAAAGTTAGGACGATCGCATATGACCTGGAAACAACATTACATGACCGGCCTCTTAAAATACAGAAATTATTTAATATATTCTACTTAATAATTTAGATTTAATAATGGTATAAGTTAATTCTTAAAAATCGTCTAAAAAGGCAGAAGTTTATAATAAGATGTTATCAAATACGATTTGTTTTGAAGACTAACAATAACCCTCGTTTGGAATGATGCGGCTTTAAAGAGTTTGGCTTTAAAGGCTTTGTTTTAATGTCATCTATTATTTTGTTACTAGACTTCAAATTTCTTAACTGTATCACTGGTATAGCATAAGATAGATTCCTCTAAAATTCACTGAATTCTTGACACAAATCTCAATATTTTCAAAATTTTGAGGCTAATACGAATCTGCGCCGCACGAAGACCTTAATTAACAATTTACCTACATTTATTATTAAGATGAAAAATATCAGCAAATTGTGTTCATAATTCTAATCATTAGAAGTTAATTATTAATTAGTTAAAGTAAAACAGAAAAAAATAAGAATTATTAACAACTTTTTGTTTTCATAGTCTGTTTTTGTTACCTGGCGGATTGAAATACAAATCCTTAATTTGGAAACCATAAAAGTTATTCGTAATTAAAACAAATTGTCGAAAGTTAATCCCTTTGAGAACCTCTAGCAAAAGTTTCAAGGACGTCCCCAGTTATACGGCTTCAGAAGTCTGGTACCAGATCTGCTTTGATGAGTAGGTACTTGAACCGAACACAACAGATTCTCTAGATTAAATATTAAATGGAACTATTTAATTTATAATGAGAATACTTATTAAATAATATTCTGGGAATAAACTCACTAAAAACGAACTTCTAAACCGGTCAGGCTTTCTCTAGATTAAAGCCTTTATTCGACCATTTATAGAGAAATGAGGATTCCAAAACGAAGCAATGGGAAATAGCCGCCATTACTGGACTTTGAAATCCAGTTTTCAAAATAAATTAGAAATAAATATTCAAATTTTATTTACAAAATTTATTTATTCATTTATTGATAATGAAATTTATTTGTTATTTGGATACCCATATATATGAAAACATCGATCTATAGGCATAATTAATTCGGAAGGGGCGTTCTTTTCTACTTGCAATTTTGTATGATATCAACACAACATTGAGGTCATATCAGTTCAGTGGTTTTGCGTGATTCACAGACATACATCAAAATACCCACTAATCGTTCTACATCCGACACATATCCACCTAAATTCTTTTCATACATAAAATCATTAATTTCACCTAAAACATTTTAAATAAATCCTCCAAACAATTTGGCGCCATCCTTTATTCCGTGTAAATAGCGGAGCGTCATTACTACGTTCCATACATTTTAATGAGCCGGAAGACCCTATTAAGAGTTGGATGGACATTGTAGACGCCATTTTGAAATATATGTGTTGATATTCAATTACACATTAAATAAATAGAATATAGCTATCATAGGAGGCCAATGTAATGATTGTCACGTTTATTTTCTTTAAAAAGGTTCGCCCCACAAGGTTCCAATAATCCTCTTACGCGACACGTGTCCGCGTGCTGTCGCCGCTCCAGATAACACGTTGTCAAGATTTCATTGACTATGGCTTATAAATAAAATAATCCTTTGTTTTCAAGAAGCCTTTTGTTGCCACATACTTCAAAGATCAAGCCACACGTAGGTACGAGTATGGTTATAATTAACACTAAACTACAACTACCAGTACCGGTCAAATTGACCGTTTTTAAACTTTTGTAAAACTTACACATTTTTAAACGTTATAATATCGTTATCAAACTACATGACAATTCTTAGAATATACATATAATAATTTCTTCATTCTTTACTTTTAGTTATTTTCATTATTACCTGCGTTATATAATAAAATAAGTTTTAATTACCGGTCAATTTGACGGCGGTAGGAACAGGTACACAAGAATTGTCGGTAGGTTTAGTGTTAATAATATTAATTGCGGGGAGTACTTCTTTTCATCAGCGCTGTGTTTGCCGTATGTTGCTAGTTATTAATATTAAAAGTATTTGGTATTTCTGTCCATCGTCGGTATAACCAGTCCGTTTATATATTATATATAGCACTCAGTAGTTTCGCTTGCTCATTTTAAATATACGATTTATTTCACGAAAGCTTTTATCTTAAAATAAAAATTCTTTTAACGTTTTCAAATAACTACAATATATGTCTTAGTTCTTTAACACTAGCTTTTGACTGCGGCTGTGACCGCGCTACTTTAAGTACCTTAACTGGGGACTGAGAGGAAAATTCCAGAAATAACAACCGCGATAGAGAGTTAATGAAACTGTAATATATTTTACTTAATGAAAAATTTTCATACAAACTTTTATCCTCCATTTCCTTCAGTATTTATTATATATTTATTTACCTTCACGCCATATCCCTTACGGGGTAGCCAGAGACGACGAAGCGCCAAACGCTACGGTCCCTGCATACCTCTTTCGCCTCGGCCACAGACATCAACCTCTTCATACATGCCCTCCGGGGGTCCTCATGCTTTTTACGTGACCTTCCTCCAGTATCATAGATACTGTGTTTTCGAAGGTCACTCGAGGTCTCCTCCTGTCTCTCTTATCGCTCACTTTTCCTATATAAATCTTTTATACCAATTAAAAATTAAAATATCGCATGTTTTATTTTTTATCGAAAAGCTATATATAGAATAAAATTATATAACTTTCATATAAATTCAAAAACATCATAACAATTATTAAACATGATGACGAACGAGAAGAAATATTTTATGACAACATATTTAGTTTACAATCCCATGGAATACTTACGTTTCAGAAACAAATCAATACTACATTACATCTTTTACATAAATTAAGAATATTTGTTTGTTATTTATCCGTGTTAAAACACAGACCTACATACATGTAAATCACTGATACAATGTGTTTATCAAAATCATTTGAATAATAAGATTAAAATATTTCGATAAACAATACGAAAACATCTAAAAATAGTAATCAGTAGCAATCTATCTCTTTTCTGACTTTTTTGATAGACAGATGAGAGATAAAGAAAAAATATCTTGTGATCCATCTCTTTCCTGACTTTAGACGTTAACACTAAACCTACCGACAATTCTTGTTTACCTGTTCCTATCGCACGCCGTCAAATTGACCGGTAATTAAAAGTTATTTTATTATATAACGCAGGTAATAATGGAAATAAGTAAAAGTATAGAGTGTGTGTATCGAGTTAGAGGACTCTGACTTCCCGGCATCAGCCAGTCCGAGTTACAGGTACGCGACCCTGACTTGCTCGAGCTATTTGCTTACAATCCCTTGTCTATCCGTGTAAGCAATATCCCCCCCTTTCCTTTCTTTTCCCTTGAATATACCTACCCCCATCCCATTCTCCTCCAACCGACCGATGGCGGTATATCCATCACAATCAGTGCAGCTCGAAGTAATATAGACTGGTGTCGGGCAGCAGCGCCACCGGTGTGAGGAGCTGCGCACTGCGCTCGCCAACCCGTCTGCCAAGCGTGGCGAGTATGGCAAATTCTCCCCTTTAAATATGACAGACGCAAACAGGACCAGGCCCCCAGTACCCGGCAGTCCCACTGTTCCCGGCTTAGGTAGCGGCCGTGGTTATGGTGGGGCAGGGGGTGCTAAGAATCTCCGGATGGGATCGGGCTACCGCCCCAAACGACACCTGGCCCTGGTAACACACAATGTCCGCACTTTGCGGACTGACGACAGGATTGCTGAGCTGGAAGAAGAGATGAGTAGGTTACGCTGGGATATATTAGGGTTATCTGAAGTCCGTAGAGAGGGGGAGAATACGATAACCCTCAAATCCGGAAACCTGCTATACTACCGGGAGGGCGACCAACAGTCCCAAGGAGGTGTCGGGTTTATGGTCCACAAGTCCCTCATAAACAACATTGCAGTCGTTGAAAGTGTGTCGAGTAGGGTCGCGTACCTTATACTCAGAGTTTCTAAAAAATACTCGTTGAAGGTCATACAGGTCTACGCACCGACCTCCGCACACCCAGATGATGAAGTAGAGACTATGTATGAGGATATCAGTCGGGCCATACATATTACAAAAACTCACTTTAATGTTGTTATGGGGGACTTCAACGCAAAGCTGGGCAAGAGAAGCGACGACGAGTTGAGAGTAGGACAATTTGGATATGGGCAGCGGAACCCTAGGGGACAGAGACTGGCCGATTTTCTGGAGAAAGAGGGACTCTTTATGATGAATTCCTTCTTCCAGAAGCCGCCTCAAAGGAAGTGGACCTGGTTAAGTCCCGATGGTTCCACTAGAAATGAGATTGACTTCATCTTGACCACTAGACGCCAGATATTCAACGATGTCTCTGTGATCAACAACGTAAAAACAGGGAGCGATCACCGAATGGTAAGAGGCACGCTGAATCTCAATATCAGGCTGGAACGATCTCGGTTGGTGAAGTCTACGCTCCGTCCATCTAAAGCTCATATTCAAGATCTGGAAAGCTTTCAACTTGAATTATCGAACCGCTTCGCTTGCCTAGATGATTGCGCATCCGTGGACCAAATTAACAACAGGTTGGTAGAAACTGTCCATACGGTCGGAGGAAAATTCTGCAGACCCGGCCGTAAGAATAGACCCCAAAAACTAGCCAACGAAACTCTCAAACTTATGGCGGAACGACGCGCGTTGGCACTTCAGTCCCTCAATGATACCGAGACTTATAGGCAGCTCAACAGACGCATACGGAAATATCTGCGACACGACATCCGTATTTTCAATACTAACCGTATTAAAGATACTATAGAGCGGAACCAAGGCTCCAAAGTGTTTGCGCGAGATTCGTCAATTGGGCAAAGCCGGTTATCGAAGTTGAAATTTGGGGATGGAAGCACAGTGTTGTGTAGGGCTGACATTTTGAGGGAGGTCGAGAGGTTCTATGGACACTTATATACCTCGGTCGCTAAACCTGTTGATAGCTTAGCAGAAGACCCAAGAGCGGAGCTTACCCGACACTATTCCGATGAAATCCCGGACATCAGCTCGCACGAGATCAGTGTGGCCCTAAAACAGCTTAAAAACAACAAGGCACCAGGTGAAGACGGTATCACATCAGAGCTTCTGAAAGCGGGCGGATTGCCAGTACTTAGGGTCCTTCAGAAGCTCTTTAATGCCGTTCTGCTTGAGGGTGTAACGCCGGAAGCATGGAACAGAAGTATGGTGGCCCTATACTTCAAAAAAGGCGATACTACTTTGCTGAAGAATTACAGGCCCATCTCGCTTCTGAGCCATGTTTATAAGCTGTTTTCGAAGGTTATCACGACTCGTCTCACGAGCAAGTTTGATGACTTCCAGCCTCCCGAACAAGCCGGTTTCCGAAAAGGTTTTAGTACCATAGACCACATTCATACGCTGCGGCAGATTATACAGAAGACCGAGGAGTATAATCGGCCATTATGCTTAGCGTTTGTGGACTATGAGAAAGCCTTTGATTCGATCGAAACGTGGGCGGTACTGTCGTCTCTTCAGAGGTGCCATATTGACTATCGGTACATCGAAGTGTTGAAGTATTTGTACACAAACGCCACCATGTCGGTTCGAGTCCAGGAGCATTGCACAAACGCTATTCCTTTACAGCGAGGCGTGAGACAGGGAGACGTTATCTCTCCGAGACTATTTACCACTGCACTGGAAGACGCTTTCAAGCTCCTGGAATGGCATGGACTCGGCATCAATATAAACGGCGAGTACCTAACTCACCTTCGATTTGCCGACGATATAGTAGTAATGGCAGAATCCCTGGAAGACCTCAGCATTATGCTCGGCGATCTTAATGGAGTCTCTCAACAGGTGGGCCTTAAAATGAATATGGACAAGACGAAAATTATGTCGAATGTCCATGTCGCGCCTATCCCGGTATCCGTTGGGAGCTTCATTCTCGAAGTTGTCGACGAATATGTCTACCTGGGACAAAAAGTCCGATTGGGCAGGTCCAACTTCGAGGGAGAGGTCAATCGACGAATCCAACTAGGATGGGCAGCGTTCGGGAACTTAAGGAGCGTATTTTCGTCCGGAATACCGCAGTGCCTTAAGTCGAAAGTCTTCGACCAGTGTGTGTTACCAGCGATGACCTATGGAACCGAGACGTGGCCTCTAACAAAGGGACTCTTAGAGAGGCTTAAAGTCACTCAGCGTGCGACGGAGAGGGCTATGCTGGGAATTTCGCTGCGAGATAGAGTCAGAAACGAGGAGATTCGCAGACGAACAAAAGTAAGCGACATAGCCCAACGGATTTGTAAGCTGAAGTGGCAATGGGCTGGGCATATAGCCCGCTCAAGTGACGGCCGTTGGGGAAAAAGGGTCCTTGAGTGGAGGCCACTTACTGGCAAGCGAAGTAGAGGACGACCGCCAACTAGGTGGACAGACGACATAAAAAGAGCAGCTGGAAACCAATGGATGCGGGCCGCTTTGGACCGATCGCGGTGGAAGTCAATGGGGAAGGCTTACGTCCAGCAGTGGACGCACGACAGCTGATAATGATGATGATGATGATAGAGTGTAGAAAATATTATATGCATATTCTAAGAATTGTCATGTAGTTTGATAACGATATTATAACGTTTAAAAATGTGTAAGTTTTACAAAAGTTTAATAACGGTCAATTTGACCGGTACTTGGTAGGTTTAGTGTTAAAATAAGATCAAAGTTGTAGGAGATGACGGGATCTTTGTATTAAAACTTATTTCTCTACTCATTATGTATAGCCCTTGAAATTTTCTGGAGCGTGTTCACGAAACCTTATTCCGATAGAAGTTCCGCTAAACTTTGCGAGTTCCTCACAATAGCTTAACATCGTAATTATCAAAGTTTATTAATTAACAATTAAATTTTAATTAAATAATCAAATTTAATGTGTTCGTGTTATATTTAGTTTAAAATATATAAACAATTATTTTGATAATATCAGTTTTGGAACGGTATCATTTCACCAAGTTATATTTAAAACTAACATTTGTATTCTAATAATAGAAAACCGTTCTCGGCACAGCAACCCTGTTCCAATTCTGCCGACGTCATAATAGTGCCCTATTTCTTTTCATCCACCGAGAGTGATAAAAATGACGCAAACACAACTTTTGCTCCTATAACACATATATAACATATATATATATATATATATATATATATATATGTGTATAGTATATGACACTTATCTATAAGACCAAAGATGACATATTAGTGTTGCCATACTAATTATATAATATCCATACAGTTTTTTTTTATTTTCATAACAAAAATATATTTTAAATTTAATTTGCTTGCTAATTGGATCAAACTCTATTTTTTTGGAAAATAAAGTAAATATATTCGGAGTGAAATATTCAAATAGAAGGTTAACAAAAAGGCTTTTTCAGTTGCAACTAAAAATATCCGCAGTCAATTATAACCGAACGAGTCCAAGCTTCATTTTATTTTGCGATATAACGATATTTTATTTTTATATTTTTTGTAATGTAAAAAAAGAAAATGCATGACGTAATATTAGATGTTACGTACGATATTGATAAGTACGAGATTTATTTTAAAATTAACTTTATTTATACTAAGGCTTTATAATTAATAAAAATTATAACGAAAAATAAATAAAAAAAACAACAAACAATTTCAAAACATACAAATATGTACACATCTAAAAATAGTAATAGTAAAAACAATAAAATTTAATTTTAATTTGCAGGAAATAAAGAAATTTAATAATTTTATTTATTTTATTGTTCATCGATTTTATTATTTACATATTTTATTTAAATTAAATGAATCTCTAGTCCAGAGTTTTAAGGCATCAGAACACAACATGAATACCAATTCAGAGACCCAAACAATGTATTGAATATTAGGAATAATAATGATTTGAATTCATTACTTGGACGATATGTACCGACAGATAAACATTTAAATTGAAATATAATTGTACAGAGACCATTATTAATAAGTATACCTCACATTACATTGAATAAAATAAAATGGCCGTTGCATGTAATAAGTTCAGAACTACCGAGTAACCAACAGTGTCAGTATTTGTCATATTTTTTAGATATATTGTAATACTAGTGAAAAGGTTCGTATTCGCTTGTGATATTACAAACTACATTTACAATTAATTAACTATCACAAGACAAACCAACATATTTGAAACCGTTTTTTTTTAAATTAGAGCAACCAAGAAACAATTCATTGTATTATTACTTAGTATAAATAACGTAATGATGAATATAAACCTTCTACCTCCGTTTTACAATCTTCAGTTGTCACGGTGTGAATGAAGAAGAACGTGCTCAGGTGGTTTGGGCACGTCGAACGAATGAGTGGTGAAAGAATGGTAAAAAAAGATTTATATAAGATGAGCGGTAAGAGAGACAGGGGGAGGCCTCGAGTGACCTTCGAAAACACAGCATCTATGATACTGGAGGAAGGTCACGTAAAAAGCATGAGGACCCCCCCGGAGGGCATGTGTGAAGAATTTTATGTCTGTGGCCGAGGCGAAAGAGATATGTAGGGACCGTAGCGTTTGGCGCTCCGTCGTCTCTGGCTAGCTCGCAAGGGATATGGCGTGAAGATAGTATAATATATAATATAGAAGGTAAGTATAATATCTTAATGTTAAGATATTGAAATAAAAGCCGTGTTAATTACGTGACTAGATACAAGTCTTCATTAAGCTGCTTAGTCTGTGCTGGTTGTCCGGTAGATGAGCTGGATAATAACGGGTCTACGGGAAAGTATTATTAACTTTACTTAAAAATATTTATAAACTTGTCGTTGATCTGAATCAGTTATGTGTTACTTGAGCATCGGACCATTCAATACAAAAATATATATTCTTATAACGCTGACAAACAATAAAACAAATTTAATTATTGCTATAAATGACGGAACAGTGAAATCACGTATTACATTACAATATACTAGTATATATTAATTATATTTAACAAAAAATACTTCTATCTATCTATCTATCCGACTGTGATGCATTTATAGACATCAAAACAGATTATTAAAAGCCTCAAAGCTCGCGCACGGGTCATTGAACTCTATCCCTTTCCGCTCTGAAGCAGACGTTCGTTACGCTCGCTTTACAGAATATCTAAAACGTATCATTAGTGCACACAAAGAGAATAAAATTTCCACGCCTAAATTAGCCTACTTTCTGTCCATTGTGCTGGTCCTTTCGTTCACGACAGGGGACAGATTGTTATAGAACCGTCGCGATGGTAGCGATTGCATCTGAAGTATTTTTCTTTTTGTTTTTAATGAAATATATGCTATCAAAAATTGTTTGCCAGAACATAATAATATAGTTATTATTATATTAAACTATACTAAAGTATTTGGCACAATAACCTATGAAAGTTTTCTAATTAGGTTAGGTAGGAGAAAAAAATAGGATCAAATCTGATAGTATACATATATGATAATCTTAGATAACTTCTAACATAGCATGTCTCGAATGTGTTGTCACAATCGAGGGTCACAGAGAAGGAAGGAGAAAAGGGAGGGAGGGTTACAGCTCCCACTACACTTAACTACATTCAAGAGTTACAATAATACATCTGCATCGGCACAATCCGTAACAACACTACCAGAATAACAATGTCCCATACTCAATAAGGATATACGCTTCAGTTAACAAAAATGAGGTTTATGTACCAGTGATGTAACAGATATCGACAGCGAACGCCATGTTTTTACTCCGAGGTTCCGCTGCAAACAAAATATTCATAGAATTTTGTAAACATGGTAAATTATTCCGAACGAGTATCGAAGAGGAAAGTCAACGTGGATGAACACCAGATCATGACATAATAAATTATATATTAAATGCAATTTGTTACATTTTATGATATACAAACGTACACTTGAATTACGAGACAATGATGTACCATACTTTCCGGAAAACGGAAATATACTCATAAATTTGAAATGTCTTTGTCCTATATGAGAAGTTACTCCGATAGGCTACGAGTCGATTTTCAAAGCTGTAGTTGCAAGGTCGAGCTTCAATAAAATGAAAGACCAATATTTTATTAACTGATAAATCTCGTATATAGTATTATTACCACATAACGTACATAACATATTGAATTAACTACATGTAGTTATATAAACACATATATCAAAGTAAACAATACGCAATACGCTTTAGGAGATACTACAAGAACATGCCTAGCTTTAATCAGTTTAAGTAGATAATCGAATTCACCGGAGATTTGCTCGCATTCTATATATAACTCGGAGACAGATTGTTATACAGTTAAATGATCGTTTCAACAAGTACAGAGTGCCATAACTCTTAAATAAAGTAGTGTCGTAATGAGGAAACTCCCATGCAATGTTAAGGGGAAGCTTTTAAAGGAATAATTAATAAAAAAACGAGTGGATTACATCGAATCGTAAATAAAAATATAAAAATATTGTAGATATTATCAAGATAATCCAGTTAATCATACACATCGACCATAAAATACGTGGTTTGAATTATTTATTAACTACTCTGCTTTATTACTTTCACATCTAAACTTCTTTGAACTTAATCATTAAATTAAACATGTACATTTTGTTTTGCAACTAAAGTTTACTAATTAAACAATTCTTAATACTTATTTAGTCTTATTTGGTACTATTTGGTAATATACGCGAGTAATACAATAATTAAATTAACTAAAAAAACATAAAATCTAGTCAAATATAGTTTGGACTGGCCTTTAAAACATACAGGATGGAGTCATTCATCGGCCGTGTCACTCAATTTGTGAGGGGACGGACTATTTCTGTCCGTCTGCGCTCCCGCTAATGACAGCAAATTGTCCCACCAGAATAAACACTGTAACTACCTGCTCTAGCACTGGTGGTTTGTTCGACTTAAATATTGTATTTCAAAACATCTAGGTTTAATGTGGTAATTGTATACCAACTTTTACTAGATTAAAAAAAAATGTATCTAAAATGAATTGATTATAACTGATAAATTGCTCTGTATTGTGAAGTGGTAGGCACTCGGTCATAGGTACTGTTTGTTTGTTGCTACATCGGGTCCGGTAATATGAAGGCTTCCTAAATGTCTCTGAACGCCGGTCTAACGGCTCTTCATTGATACCGTAGTGTTTCCGATCCAGTGCCCGCGGATAAATGATCGTCATTTCTATACTTGTTTGTCAAGGTCTGACATTGTAATATTAAATGTTTTACAGTTTTAAATATTCTCAAATTCAATTTAATATCGCATTTATTTCTCAACACTGACACTGATGTCTTTGAACGGTGTAATGAGGCATTTTAACTATAATAACTTATTTGTTGCTTGTTGTTCTCAATAAATAGTGATGTGTAAGTGTATTTAGAGCTGTGCTTGTATTTTAAGTATATAAAAAGTTAAATTAAAACATTGTATGTATATATCCCAAAAACATAATCTAATTACAAATTCACGGTGATTTTTTGTTAATTTTCCGAAAATAGACGAGCTAATTGAAAATTTAATATCATTAATGTTGGCTCGGGTCGTTCTAATGACGTCACTCAAAGTACTCAATATAAATAATATATATTGAAGGGACAAAGTTCAAACAGTATATGTTAACATGACAAGTACTTTAATTTGTTATTCATTTAATAATATAAGTAATATTTAGTTCAGTGAAAGCGTCACCCACATCAAAGGTGTCAGAAATTGAAAATTATGTTAGTTTTTTAAACTTTACTGAATTTTAAGCGGAATCAAGATGTAAACATTCGAATCTCCAGTCTCCAGCATCACGGATACAGATAAAAATACGTCATAGAGTTAAAAATATTCATTACACCTTTCTGCAGATCAGCTGATAATCTTTGAGACATTTAATTGCGATATTTTTAAACTAGTTAAATGCAGATTTATTTTTAGTACCAAATCCTTTTTTGTTGTACGATATCAAAATGTCGCATCAATAAAATATTACTTAGCTTTGACGGATACAATAAGAGGCACTAAACCTAACACTTATATTATAAATGAAACAAAATTTAAAATCATTTAGCTTTTACACATTATGTAGAGTATTTACTCTAAATATATTTGAGGTGCGGTTGAAATCAGACCAACAAAAGAAAAGATATTTAACAATTTATTTCTGTATCATGTGTAGGTCATATCCATGACACATCCATGACATGTATTGTTAATGAGTTTGTTAGACCGGTATTAGTAGATATATCTTTGCCTTACTACATTTCATTTGATATCAACTTTTACCTTAATTTTTAGTCATCAAGAAATTTAACGACATATTGTGTGCAAATTGGTTTCTTTTGATTCCTTTATAATCCTATTATAATTCTATTATACAAATTATATAATATACAATATGACGACATCTCACTGCGACATAATCAGTACTTCATTAAAATTTAAAACGGAACTGCCATTGTCTCGAGCGCTTCCTGCGGTACTATTGTATTTAATAATACATGCACAGCGTTAGACCAATGGTGCACTGCTCAATATATAAAACACACACACACACACACACACACACATATAGTCACAAGCTGTAAGTTTAATGAAGCTAGAGCTTAGCTGTAGTAATTAGAACGCAGCTATCAAATATTCAGTACATCAACCAGCTCCGAACATCCCGGAGCTGTAATTACGTATCACGAACTCATATCATATCATATCATATCATATTTTCTATTATATTTCTGGTTATTTTTATTGCAGGTAAAGTTTTTCTATTATATTTCCGGTTATTTTTATTGCAGGTAAAGTAAGTGGCGATAACGATGTTGTTAATTTCTCTCTCTTTATTTGATAATAGGATATTTTTTTATAAAGAAAAGTTTTTATCACCGACGGGATAACCTGGATAACCTTATTATTATAACATTGCATTTAGTCTTAACGAGTTAATTTGTATTCAAACCCACTCATCTGTTTTAGTTAATTGCAACTTTAGTTACGTAAGGTGACGGAATTAAAAATACGTCAAAAGAAAGATTGGATAAAGTTAAATATCTGTTTTTTTTCATATATAATATAATCAAGAACTGCTTTTAAAAGTATATCATACCTTGCCAACTCTCCAAAAATAAAAATCTGTAAGAAAATTCTAAGAATGGGTGCGTCAAACGTTGACAGTGTATATAGATATAGATATAGATATAGATATAGATATAGATATAGATGTTCCTGAAGTCACGTTTTTCAACACGCAATACGCAATACACATTATAATCTAAGCTTTCTTAACGCTAAACCTACCAAGTAAGGGTAAAATTGACCGTTCTTAAACTTTTTGTTAAACTTACACATTTTTAAACGTTATAATATCGTTGTCAAACTACATGACAATTCTTAGAATATGCATATAATATTTTCTACACTCTTTACTTTTAGTTATTTCCATTATTACCTGCGTTATATAATAAAATAACTTTTAATTACCGGTCAATTTGACGGCGTGCGATATGAACAGGTATACAAGAATTGTCGGTAGGTTTAGTGTTAACATATTTTTATTTGTTGTATGACCTTAACATAACTCACAGCCTAAACCATGAATAAATTTTAAAGTAAACTGCATTAGAAATGTAATATATATTTGAAATAAAGTAATGATTTGATAAAAATACATATATACAATTGCTAAAATTTATCAAAATTTATAATATTGTTTTAAAAATTAATAATATTGTTATAACCGCAGAGTTCTTATTTAAAATACCATTTATGTAACGTCAGTCAATGTCAAACACTAAACTTATAGCACTCATAGACATTATTTAAGGAGTTAATTCGTAATCAATGTTGCATCTGTTGTAACCTCAACGAAATATAATAAATAATACATCTCTTCACAATGTCTCAGTCTGCAAAGTACATAAATATATAATTATAAATGTAGCATCTTACATTTAATATCTGCAATATGTTAATTAACTACTAACTAATAACAATGAAAATATTGTAAATGTTTTTCGTAAAATATTTTGACCTCTGTGTCAGTTACATAAAATACTATTTAAAGTTTAAATACCTCACTCAATACCACAATCGTCACTCGAAATATTGTTTAAAATTAAAAAAATGTCAAAACGAATGTAATAATTCTTATATTTTTTTACGTTTTCGTGATAGATAAAAATTATTACATTAATTAAGATGACATATTAATAAAAATAGAATAAATATTTTTCTTCATTTTAATCTCACATACAAAAGATAAAAGATAACATTTCAATTTAGGTAAATAACTAGGAGTACGAAGTAAACTAATTCCCTAAATGTCTAAATGATTGAGAAGGACTCCATTGGAACCCATTTTAATACTTAGTCAAAGAGACTGCCGGTTCTGACCTTAGTAAGATATTTCATCACATTTGTTCCATCTCTTACCAGACCCGGGTTTGTAGGAACAGACCAAAACAGAACCTTAAAGACTAAAAGACTGATACTAATATTTTACAATAAGACTAATTAATATCCGTATAATTATTAAATGTCACTGATATTAATATTATAAAATGAATTTGAAACAATGCCAATATCATAACTACCATTTCGTAACGATATTTGTACATTATATATAAGACTAACGCAATTCAATAATAAATAAATAGCTTTCAGTTGCGTTGTGAAAATTTTAACAAAAGAAAAATGAACGTACAAAAATATCTTGTTATGGATTGGAATGAATCTTCAAGGTCGGGCTTCCAGAGCTCAAGATTAAAGGAAACTATCTATTACACAATAAAAACGCGTTATATGAGTAGGTACTATATATAAGAATATTATCCTCCAGCTAACAGTGCGGCTTGTTTGCTCTTATAATGTTATCAAAAACACAACAGTAGGTACACCATAAGATAATACTAGGCATGGTAATTATATACTTTCCAACTGTAATAAAATATTTCTTTACCATTGTTTGTTAATTTATGCAACATCCTGTACCCATTTAGTACGAGCAGAAACAAACTGTGACGTAAAGTCAGAATAAAATTTTATTATATTTACAAGAAGACGAATAAAAGTGTGAATTGTTTTAACCTCACTCACACATATAAATAAGTTGTGTAATGAATTAAAATAACAACAAAAAGTCCATTGTGTTTATTTAGATAGCCTACATTTCAATATATAATCTATTAAGTACTAGCAACTCGCCCAGGTTTCGCATGGGTGCAATTTATAATTTTTTAAATTTTTATTGTGCGTATACAGAACAAAAATTGAACATCACATTTTATTATTGGAATTTTCATACAAAAATACTAATTAAACTCGCTAGTTTTTTCGAAAACAGTGGAAATATGCAAATCACTCCTCAGTTATGATATTTATGAATTCTACTCATGCTGATTTATAGTTAACTCATAATAATTTCTATTGTATAATATCGGTAGTGTATGCATACGCTATTCTAAATATAACTCTTCTATTTCCAGGACCACATCTCCCCCCGGCGAGCCACTCGTCCGCGCTCCGGTGGGCAAGCCGAGATGTCCGCCGGCTATCTCCAGACTACGCGTGGAGAAGGTGGAAGGTGGGCTGGCAGTCGCTGGAGTCGTAGTTGCAGCTAACTGTCAGATCGTGCTGCCAATCTTCGGGTTTCTGTTCATGCTGGTCGGATGCGTGTTAACTGGTTGGTAACTTTTTATATCCGATGGTTAAATATCTTATCATTCCTCATTTAAATACAATTGAGATGAGGCGGATGATTGAAGTCTTTAAGATCAATACTGGGTTTGTTTACTCGCTGCTCCACAATGGAGTGTTTAATAAATATCGAAAACGAATTGAGAACAATAGAATCATTGAATGCAATCCCCCGGATTATCTCTTTTATGATTCTTATTCAAATGAGAGTACTTCGCTTGTATTGATTCTTGAAATAAAGAAACATCGTTTGTTTCCTTTGAGGGCTAACTACTTAATGTTTAATGAAGTCTATGAATTGTTTGTTTATTTAAATATTAATAAAATGAAACATATCCGTCATTATTGTAACAGTAACATAATATGTTCTAACAGCGGCGTCCTATCGCGGCTGCGGTGAGAACGAGGAGCCGGACCATTACGCCGCACGTATCGCTTTCACAGGCAACTCGCGGGTCCTCGGGCCCGTCTGCATCGTCGCCGGCGCGCTCATGACCTTAGCGGGTACGTTGAAGGTCGGGTTACCGACAACATGCGAAACGATATCGTGGTCATTGTAGAAAAATGGAAATTGAATGCCATTTTTGATTCCAGAGAACGATATATCTGCACTATATTTTTTGTAACAAAAATACGAAAAATGAATTGTTCAAAAATATAAATTTGAAAGATGCGTTCGTAATATATTATAATTATTTATTTTAATTGCCATTTCATTAAAATAACATGAATACATTGTATAAATTAAACAGTCTACGTATAACTTAAAACCTCGGTGCACACGAGTAACTTCAATGTTATAATAAAAAGTAAGTTCTCGAAGGCTATTTAAATAAAAAAGGTTTCAGTTTCTCAATGTCTCGTTTAAACGACAATGTTCCCGAGAAGCAATTATATATTTGATATGTTTACAAACTGGCATCAGGTTACGAGTTTTTATAGCACTATCAGATTATTCTAATTGTCTGTTACATGAAGCCTGAAAAAATCTTAAACAAAAATAATTCTAGATAATTTCCTACTAAATATATATTTTTATATCGTATCTTTTCTGTTTAACTTTAACTTATGTATATCAAAGTAACTGTGTGTTGTGACTTGTTTTAACGAGCTTTCTTGCAATTTATATTTAAATTTAAAAACAAAGATAATCATTAATGACTAATGAGATAGTAATTATTCCTCGACTCGGAATGATATATATATAAAATTCTTGTGTTGGTAAATGATACGATCTAGGCCTACAAAGTAGGTCACGAGTTAGTCGAAAGAAACTATCGTGCCAAGTAGACATAAAATTAAACTATTTCGCCCACAAACACTTTGTGTTGCCCTTTTATAACTTTGAAAATTATTCGACGTACGATAAGAAATAGCAATACTAATTTATACAAAATGTAATATCAAAATAACTTCAATTATTCAATAAGTAATAGTTACAATTAAATACCAGCTTTAAATATTAAATAAGCAAAAAATTGTTTCCAGGTATAGTGTTATGTATGCTGATGAGGGCGGCCCAAAAGAGACAGCGTAGACTCGCCTTCCACTGTCCCATACACGGGGACTTCTATCCGCTCAGTCCGCAGAATAGCAGGAAATATACTCGTAAGTACACTATTTTAATTAAATTAAAACCATGGGTCTGAAATATATAGTGAATATATCTTTTTTTATCTATTCAAAGCTGCGTAAATATGATTTAGTTATTTATATAAAGATTGTATTTCCAGGCAGCCCCAGCGGTGTGTGGCGCTGGCTGCGCGGGTGGCTGGGGATGATGGAGGAAGGTGAAACCCCTCGCTGTCCTCGCTCCACGGAGCCAGCGTCACCGGCCCGCGCTGATGCACCCTGCCCGCCGCCATTACCTTTCTTAGTCCCTAGCGACTCAGTGGTGTGAGTAACATATGCACTACTATATTTTATAAGCCAGCTACTTTATTATCTACATATATATATATATATATATATGTTTATGGCTTTTATGGATTGACTCTTATGTAATTATTCTATGTTCTATATTATGTATATCGGTAATGAGATAAAAATATCATTTTAGCATTATAATCGCAAATATTAGATTTTAAGATTTACGTGCAGGTTTTTGAGAATATTTTATTATACATCAACATATCTTATAATATTTAATTAATGCAACTAAACACTTTCAGGTTTTTACAGTTTATTATGCAATAAAAAATGTTTTAATTTCAGAGGGATGGCGTCGGTGCTCGGCGCGCCGTTAAGTCCAGAGCAGACCTTCGGGTCCATCAAGTCACTCGCCATCTCTCGAGAGGTGGCGAGCTTCCCCCTGTCCCGCTCTCCGACACCGCCTCCTCTGAGGTAACTTAAGACATCATACTTTCAATACTTAATGTGTCAAATTGCAATATTAAAATAATAATTTCTAATAAATATTTTTTTTCATCTTAGTTATCCACCGTACAAGGATGATTCAAAAATAATCGAGAGCATCCCGAACGCGGTACCCCACACGGATTTCGAGTGCGGGTCAACGACCTGCAACTATCGCGTCGTAGAGTGCAAGCTCACCACCACGAACGAGCTGTGCCGCAGTGCGCCCAGCCAGCCGCGCGGTCCCGCAGTGCACCCGGACCACAGACAGAGACCTTCCACAGTGTGCATCGCCATACCTAACGAGGGCAAGGGCTAACACACATATATGTAGACAAAAATAAACAGTGTTCAAATTTGAAATGGCTGTTCGTATTTGGCGACCGATTTCGGTTAATGTTGCTAGTACTTTTGATATGTTAAGGTGTAAACTTATATAATGTGTAGATGACTTCTTAGATGTAAGCCGGTCGCGAGATCGGGACGATAACGACACGGGTGGATAAAATGTTTTTTATAAGTTCTGCTCAATCACGTCGGTCTTCCTCTGTCGCATTCTTATAAATACAAGCTGGAATTACTTATTACGCACTCCGGGAGCACGACTTGTCTCGCACCAACCACGATAGACCCACACTTGATAATGTATTAAATAAGTTGATGACTCGCCCGTCGTTAAATGAAATGTTTATTCCAGTGCAGTCTCAATCGATTAATAAATCTTTTAATTTATTATTGTTTTGTAAAATATAATAAAAAAATATATATTCACAAACAATAGCGCTCACTTCTGTTCATATTACCATTGTATATTTGTGTAAATCTGTTGTGAGATTGTTAAACGTATTCCATGAACAAATGCGTTGAACCTTAACATTGTGAATCAGATTTTGGTTATCCTGTATATTGTACGATTTTTGGCTCAGTAGTGTATTTGTGTTCCTAATTTATAGTCTTTAGTGTCTAATCTAATCACATTTTATTTGATATATAGAGTGGCTAGATAAATAGTTAATCTAGATAAATTTACTCAATGTAGTTAGAATAAGCCTCGAATAAGAGGCGGCATACTTCTGTTTCAAATTATTTTTTTATACAACTTTTACTCAGCACTCAATATATAACTAATATTTGGTCAATTCCGAAATTTGTGCGTCTTTTAAACCTCTTGCAATAATAATTATAAAACAGTTATCTAGATGTTAATCCATATTGTGATATTCGTTTATTAAATCATATTTTACGTATATTTTGGGGTGAGGAGCCAAAAATGTTGCCAAATTGCACTAAGTAACTGTCACGTCCATCTTTATTGTATTCTATTCGATAATGTGCTCACAAAAGACAATTTGATTATAGACATTGTAGGTCCTACGTGTAAATCTAAATAGTAGGTAGATATTTAAAGAATATTGTTTTTGTGATGGAGGCATTTACTGGCCGTTACGTGTAAGGAATGTAACTTTTTTAGTTACGTGCCACGCCTAAGGATTATTATACATAAGCTTATTTAATATTGTTATTAAGGTAAGTATGAAATGAAAATACAAATTTTGATTTTAAACATTTGTTTTTTTTTATAACGGCCTTTTTAAAACCCAATTAATAACTTATCCTGAAACATACAACCCACAAACCAAGGAGTAAATGTAACCGTATAAGTTGTATTAAGTAATAAAATCCTCCCAATTCCCATTTATTTATTTAGTAATATTAACTTCATGATCTTACAAACACATAATTATCAAACACATAAAAATTTGAGTTTGTATATTTTGTTAATAAACGTGCCAAAAATATTTTATGTATGTGGAATTTAGCATCATGACCTTCGGACAAATACAAGCTAATAAATATTTTGAAGAAAAAATAATACTAAAAAGCGCAGTCACTGTCTTATCAGAGGTCATTGTCAAAGTCTATCACAATAGTACTTTATCAAGTAAAACACACATCTGCTTCTTAACACTAAACCTACCGACAATTCTTGTGTACCTGTTCCTACCGCACGCCGTAAAATTGACCGATAATTAAAAAGTTATTTTATTATATAACGCAGGTAATAATGGAAATAACTAAAAGTAAAGAGTGAAGAAAATATTATATGCATATTCTAAGAATTGTCATGTAGTTTGATAACGATATTATAACGTTTAAAAATGTGTAAGTTTTACAAAAGAGTAAGAACGGTCAATTTGACCGGTACTTGGTAGGTTTAGTGTTAATGAACTAAAGTACATATATTTATAATTCATGCTTAAGTATGTCATCTTGAGAAACAACTTTCTCAAAACAATTCATTTTAACTTAAATCAAGGCCAAGAGGACATAGAATCGTTATGAAGCTCATACAAAAGTAAATAAATATGTAAAATAATATATTGTTTACAGTTACAATGAATACAAGGTTCCGGAGTACCTACCTTATTGTTGACTGACCCCGTCCGTCCAACTATTGTACTAAAAGTAATGGTTTGAATTTGATTTTAAACTTTAGATCGTTCATAAATTTTATAAAATCTAACAGTATAGTGAAATTACCATATAATATAAGAACTAGTGTTAACCTAATGAGTATTTAGATTACAATTTATAGAAATCACAAAAAGACCATCCACATTGATACTTTTTCTTTAGTGTTTTTACATGATGATAGATGAAATAAGGAAGGATTCTATCACTCAGAACGTATTACTACCAGTGGATGTAGTTTATACATGTGTTATATTTGTTAAAAAGCTGGAAGCACGTTCGGATTGTAGTAAATAAAAAAAACAATTGCAATTATGCCGTTCTAAAAAGTATCATTTTGAAATGAATAATTTACATTTCTGACCAGCATAGCCTCTATAAATTTCAAAGTTTTCTATAATACTCTAAAAATAATAAGGAAAATACTTCAAATAGACTTTTCATTTTATTCGCCAACATTCTTTTTAAATGCTTTTATTTAACTTGACATGTATCGGATCAAATCTTGTAACGCGAAATTTTAATACTCAGACTCAATGAATTTCGATGAAAATTAGAGCACATGTTCGGCTCCGGTGACAATACAAGTAAATGGGGTTACCCGAAGAAAACATCCCCTTTTGACCCCTGTTTGCCACCCCTACGTGTTTTTAATCGCGTTTTCGACCATATTTGCCGAATTTAATTGTCCGGGTTAAATGTATTGTATTTTTTAAAAAAATTATTAGTTATTCCATTGGAATGGTGTAAATATATTTGACAAAAACATATACAACTTTTGAACCGACTAATATTTTTTCCTACACTCTGGCTTAAGCTTACATTTTCCTGCGTCAGTGTATTCGCAATTTGGAATATAATTTTTAGTCAAAGTACCCTGCGTCGTTGTATTCTCCAACCTTTCCTATCCCCAGGGGTGGCAACGTATCGCCACCACTGTTTACAACCATAGCCCCTGGAATATAAAAGTTGTTTGCCGTCTTGTTAAAGAAACAAATGCAATATCCATCTTAAATGACAACGCTAAATATTATCACAGATTTACAACCATGCTGACATGGTGCATGTAGCCCCAACAGATTTTATATATGTTGCTTTGATTCCTAGGATATTTAACAAAGTATAGTTATTGTTCAAAGTTTCGCTGTTATTTTTATAAATGTCTAAGTCCCAATAATTCCATGCACTACATAACATGATAATACTTGTATCCAAATGGATGCTCCACATACTCCATGATCAATCCTCTAAGTCGTTTGATCTAAACTTTATAATAATACTATTCTAGTTTGAAAAAAATTTTGAGTCAGTTTTTATTTTAAGTAAATTCTTTACTGAAATGTTAAAATACAAAGTCTGAAAATGTATAAAAGCAAAGAAGCGTTTCTGTTGTGCAGAAATTACATGTCAAGTGGGCATCATTTCTCGCTCATAGGCATCTTTAACGTGAAACAAACGATTCAGAGTACGACTTCCCTCAACCCCCCAATCCCAAGATCAGTGTTCGGGCGAGTCGGGAGCATCACGCCGACCGGCGACTGAAAACTAAAAATAACCGTACGTTGCTCAGTACCGCCGTAACAATCGCGCGCGACGCCCGCGCATCACGCGTATCGCAACCATGGCGGAGACGATCGAGGAAACTTATGAGACCGCGGTCACCCGAAAGGTGGTCCGCAAGAGCCTCAGGATAGAGGAGGTGAGGACATCACTGTTTTATGTAACCGACGCAACACAAATAGCCCACGTACGCTTCGACCCACACACATGTACGCACCTGCTCACATAACCGATAACACATTTGACAGTGAACACGGACGTAAACACGCGTTATCCTGAAACAAACGCCGAACGCTCGCGGACACTACACCTTAAACATTAAACGGGAGATATTACTATATATCGTTCGTAATCGTCCCACCCGTTCATTGGTGAGAGTCGGGTCGGTTTTGTCCCCAATATTCTTATTCCGGGAGAGCGGGTTAGAAGCCAGCCGTTAACTTCGATTACGACTCACGGCCGGCGGAGGTTCGTGCACCATACGTCACTGGAGGAAGTGTGCGCAATGCGCCTCTTATAATTTGTGATGATGTAAATAGAACTGGCGGTTGAATGAAAGTTTCCGTATCCACCTTGACGCGTGTGCATCGACCTGTCTCGTGATATGGACAATGACCACGTGCGACCTTGCAAGACAAACAAAAACACACGGATTCAGAATGAACACCGACACACAGTTAGGTGCATATCACTATTTAGAAATTATAAATTAACCTCTAAATATACACGACGCAAACAAAGCATCTCCGGTCTTGGTTATGCAATAGTTTCTTTTGAACGAGCAAACGACTCCGTCATAAAAACTGCAGATATTTCTGGAATATGACATTAGGGCAATATAATGTCGCACAAACATGAGTAACAAAGTGTAGTGATAGGGGCTTTGTTGTCGCGTTATCGGATTCCGTCAGCAATTAACAATGGGTGTCATCGGGGACTACTGTCCGTTTCTAAAGCGCAAAATCCAATGGAAAAACGCGCCGTGGCATATTTTCGTCTTGGCTCCCATCCTAGTTTATCTGCTACATTACGATGTTTATTCACAATACGAATGTGAACATTAATGTGTGCGTCCGTGGCACTTGTGTTTAGGTCTTTGAGAATCAAAGTAACTGAGCTAATTTATTGATGGGAATCGAACAATCTTCAAGGTAAAAGCTATCTGCTTTAAGTCTGTTCCGACTCATTTCTTAATGGCCTAGAACTCCAGAGTTAGTGACGAACAAAGCGGAATATTTAAATTTGCATGTTATCATGAAATTCAAAAAGTTTTAGGTGGTGCCAAATGATTCGTTTGTTTACTTGGCATCCACAGCCTGCGCCTGAGTGCGACTCGCACGAAGAGTATTTTGGTAGTAATGTAATAAAATGTAATGGATTTAAATTTTATTTTACATTTAACGACCAATAATTTCCTTTTTTATTTAATGCATTTGAATTTCCTTTGGTCCAAATTTTGAAATGAACGAATTAATGAAATATGTTAAATTTTGTAATAGTTGAAAAGGTTTATGTGAACTAATTATAATTATTCTTAAAGAAAAATTTTGATTATTGTGCTTTAGAGCTACGGACTTGTCTCCGGAAGGAATTCCGGGAATATAAATAAGGACACAAAGCATATACACGGAGATTCATGCGCTCTTGATCCGTAACCTCCCTGCCTGTATCTGTACCGAAAGGAAAAAGTGAATTAGTCGTCGTTCCCTTTTAGTTAAAGTGGAATAAACTATAACATGTTTTATTACTCATGATGATGATATTAATGAAGTAAAATGAAACAGTAATTGAAAGTGATTTATTTTAGTGAAAGATAAAAATAATATTTCTTAATAATAAGCTCAATACATGCTTGATTGGTGTCAGCGGTGACCGGCGTCACAGTAATTAGAATCACATCATAAAGTAAATTATATTAAAAGATGGCACATTTTTATTTTAGAACATTAATACAACACACTGTATGATATAGTAATATATTTACTGGAATTATTTTGGGTACAGGACAATACTGCGACAAGATAGGAGCAACTACTCCATTTAACATAATAAGAGATAAGAGATTACTTGAAACTAGCAAATCCGTGTTTCAGGCTTTTGTGAAATTTACTATACAAAACGCAAGTTCTAAAATACATTTCAAATTCATGTGCTAAAATACCCTTAATCTGCTCTCACCACTGACAGGAGACATATCCATCAGGTTATAGAACATAATAATGTCTATAATTTTATACAAATCGTGTCCCTCACGTTCATTGTTTAAAGTAAAAAATAACAAATCTAAAACACGAAGACTTATTTTGAGTCAATTCAACACCGGCGGTATATTTTTTACCGACGTCATCAGTCACGCCCTAGTTAAGATTCACTGACATTTTTCAACTTTTTAATGAGCTTTTTAATGTATTTTGGACTATCTTACAATATCCTTACATATATACCAATGTATAATTATTTGCACTGACACACACAGAAGGAATTTGAAAAATCCTTATACTTTCATAAATGGATTCGTTGTAGAGAAATATTACTTGAATTGTCATCGTAACCGGATAATAATTCTTTTCCAAACATTTTGAAAGTCTTAGGGGTCGTCAAATTATGTTTTAGAGACTTTTGGACCTCCTCCCTACCCAAGATCACGTTTATTTTTTTTATACACAATACATATTTTCTAAGATGATCTTTACATACCGAAAAGGTCTCGTTTAATTCTGATAATCATTAAAACTGCAGATTGTTTCTGAATTACATAAATCATAGTTTAAATTGTTCGTATCTCAAAACATCGCCAACAAAAGGGGGGCTGTCGACATATTTAATGAATTTTCAAACCCCTTTTTCGAACCTGACGTAAATAATGGACGAATTAACGAACCTCACATGAATAATGGACCATATTTACTTTCTAGCTCAGAAATAAATAATCGTATATGATTCACATTGAAACAAACATTAAACAAACAATTTTATGTAGGATGGTTTATTTGACACGAATATTATAACTGCAAGGTCGCAGCATCCGCACTGTCGCCGGAGCACTAGACACCAGATGTATACCGACATCGCATCTCAATGTAAAACCAATTGATAGATTTAAAAAATAAGATATAAATAAATTTAGAATATGATTACAATATCCGTAATATTCTTTGAATATTACTCAAATCTAGATCAATTATAATTTAAAAATAAGTGATTAAGTGTATATAAATTTAGAATTATTAAAATATTTAGTTCTTTTATAAAAGTTAGGACTTCCTACTATGTAGATGATAAACGACAAACATAAATCAATGCTATATCGGCTTAACAGTTATTTTTTCATATATAAAAAAATACTAGAATACTAAAAGATGACTAATGTTTGTGGTAATGAAGTGCTGTCAAAGTTATTTGTTATAGTTAAAATGAAAAATGCTTATTTTAGACATTCTACACTCTTTGTGCTTCTGGAGGTTGATATATTACACACTATCTATAAGTATTAAAGTAAAATAAAACATTAACATGAGGGTATGTTGTCTGCTTAAATGGATTTTTTGTATTACCCGTAGACTGTAACAATCTGGAATTGAGAGTATGAATCGGGAACAACGTTAGAATTAACCACACAATTTATAAATGAGAATAGTTTATTTGTAACATTTTTGTAATCAAGATAAAAGATGTGATTTGAATTTTTAAAACGAATAGTATGCTTACTCGTTGCTAGTATTAAGGTTAACAGGCTGTGAGTATTAATCTTAGTGAGGCAGAGTAATCCCTGTATGACATGCAGCGTGTGATGATGATGATGAAGAACGATGAAGGACATACATATATAGCGTTTATATTGACTGCTAAACAACCATGACACTGAGATTCACACATTAATATATCATTCGCAAATCGCTAAAAGAAGAAAGAATGTCAAAAGCTTTCGAACTTCCTCACCGAGCACGTGTGAGCAAACTGTGTATTTAGGAAGCGAAAGAAGTATGCACATACGGTATATGTTGGGGATGGATAGGAACTGTGGCAAAGGATGTATTAGGCGAAACGAAAGGAAAAGGTATGTAAATATATATAGGTATGGTACGATAAGTAAGGAAACTTGGTGGTGGAATGGAGATTTGCAAAAGATTCTGAAAGAGAAGAAAGATGCGTTTAAGCAAAGGCAGGAAGTTTTGCAAGATAATGAAACTATGAAAGAGGAGATGAAATACTATATAAAAGATGTAAGAAGAGAGCGAAAGTAGCGGTAGCCATCGCTAGAGCTGAGGCGCAAGAGGACTTATATAGGTCGCTAGAGTTCCTGCAGGTCAAAGCAAAGCGTAGGGAGAAGAATGCTAGAGATGTCATACATACAAAATGCATAAAAGATGATACTGGAAAGGTGTTGATGAGAGATGAGGATATAAAAGAGAGATAGAAGCTATAATTTGTAACATTGATGAATGAAGAAAATGATTGGGGTGGAGTTTTGAAAAACCAGCCGGTAAATAAACGATTAGTGAAAGAAGTGACCGATGAAGTAAAAGCTGTCATTCCCCCTATCCGAACGAAGCGCTTTGCTTCTCCTTTTTTAATTCGTATAGCGAAGGACTGCAACAGTTTTCCTGCGTCAGTATTGCCGTCCCAATACAATGTGGGTGTATTCAAGAGAAGAGTGAATAGGTTGCAAGGTTAATGCGCTTTATCACCCATGACTACATTTCTACTTTCTATCAGGTGGAATATAGTCAAGCACTAACCTAGACAGTATAAAAAAACAGCTGTGCAATTTATGAAGAATGGAAAAGGCCGGATGATACCAGTGGAGGTAACGAAAATTTTAAATGATTATGGACATGGCTGGCTTTCTTTTTCAATAAGTTGATGCATGAAGAAGTGATCCCCGATGAATAGTGCAATAGTGACCTAGTGCCCATTTTTTAAAATAAGGGTGACATACAAGACTGCAACAGTTATTGTGGTATAAAGTCACATACTAAGAAAGTGTGGGAGAAAGTGATAGAGAAAAGGATGCGAGACGATAGTGATGTTTCGGAGAACCAGTTGGTTTTATGCCTGGTCGGGGTACGACAGATGCGTGAGAAATGAAATCAGTTGATGAATTAATGAATGAAATGAGGTCATTTGTGTGAGATATACAGCGAGCCCACAAGAACCTGCACATGGCGTTCGGTGATCTCGAGAAGGCATACGACCGGGTTCCCCGTAATGTGATGTGGTGGACTTTGAAAGAGAAGGGTATACCTGGGAAGTATGTGGAGGTGGCTCGTGCAATGTACAGTCGATCTAGTACACAAGTCCGGTCGCAAACTGGAAACACCGACAAGTACAATGTGGCAGTAGGTTTGCATCAAGGGTCGGCTCTGGGTCCCTACCTCTTCTTGTTGATAATGGATCCTCTGATATTGGACATACAGGAAGAGGCTCCCTGGTACATGCTTTTCGATGATGATATTGTTCTTGTCGGCGAGGATGGAATTGAGGTGCAGAGTAGACTGGAAAAATGGCAACAAAAGCTGGAGAGTGTTGGCCTGAAAGTAAGCAGAACCAATACAGAGCACATGTTCTGTGATTTTGAGCTGTGTTTCCGGTTCGGTCTTCGACGGAGTACCGTTACCAGTCTGCTCGGACTTTGGCTATCTTGGTTCTCTAATACAAAGCGATGGCAATAATTACCGGGTCGTAATGCACAGAATCAACAAGGGATGGATCATTAGACCTGTCGTTATGTATGAATCTGGGTATGATAGTAGAGGGATGGAGGTAGAAGACGGCCGAAGCAAAGATGGATGGATTGCGTAAAAGACGATATGGACAAGAAGGGAGTGTGTACATAGATGATGAGTAACATGGAATATGAGTATGGAAGGAAAAAAAATACTGTGCCGACCCCAAGAGTGGGTTAAGGGCAGGGAGCTGATGATATATGTTACGTTGGTTTGATAAACGGAAATCATAACTATCAGTAAAACTTCTTTATTAAAAAAATATTTTGACCAGGTTTTGCTTCACGAAAGACATATTTTTAGTTATTTTTATTTTCAATCAAGCTTCCATCACGTGCCTTTTATTTTATTCCACTACACCAAACTTTCGTAGCGTCAACATCAGCAAACACTTACCTTTTTTTAGGTAAATGAATTTTATTTTTCTAACATTCAAGTTTTTTCAATGACAATAATATTTGTTTGATCTGTCCAGATAAAAGAGAAAGGACACTGAATATATATTTTGAAAATTATTATATTTACGTTAGCTGATTTATCTTCGTTATTTATGTACATATATAAATATGAAGTGCGTCTTTGTCCACAAAGCTCAGCATTACGCACGACAAAACCAATCCCCCATTGTTTGATGAAGTCGACTCATCCAAATGAATTCAAAATTGCCCAACATTCGAATGCACAATGATTTTTCAATATTTTCAGTTAGTTCATTATTTTGTTTATTGCGGTAATATCTACTTGTTTATAGACTATCAATACATCTTAGCTGTCTGTATAACGGTCGCTGTTTAAAGTGTATGTGTTTTTATAAGACGAATTGCTATCTTTTTTTCGTATTTTATAAAGATTTTACATTAATATTTTTTTGTCTCTTATTTTTTTAGTCAAAAAAAATAAAGTAGCATTTGTCTTATACTTATTTTATCTTAATTCATATAATATTACTGTATCCTTAAACCAGAACGCCAAAAATCAAAGACTGCTAGTGGTATACGGTATCGAAATTAAATTGTAAGAAATAGCTGAAAAACTATTTCCATTGCGACATTATCGGGTTATAAAAATCACAACGGACAAGGCGAAACGAAAAATTGTAAAATTGAAAGCTTAAAGAAAACAAAATGATGCGAACGAATGTAATGCATGATTTCGTTATATGGAAATTTATAATTTCATTGACCTTCACATTTTTATTTAATATAACCAAAAATATAAATTGTTTTGGATGTTATAAATTATACCTGTTATTGTTGTTGTGGTTTTTCTGTACAGCGCTGGAAAGAGTTAGTAGTCTAAACCTACGCGATGAGGACTACAGGTTGGAAAAACTTCAGATTAATTTTATTAAAAAAGGTACAACAGACGAAATCTCACAAAGTATTCCATGTAAAGCGGTAAAACTAGACAATTAAAGTTCATAATAACTTCACAATGAACATTTTCTACGTACTGCTACTACAAATATAACAAAATTTGAAATATATTTATACTAATTATTTCTTACTGTTTGCGTTGCGAGTGCATATTTATTGATATAATTAATTAAATTACAACCATACATATTATTACACAGTATATTAAAATTATGTACATTTGACCAAATATCCGAGGTGTGTTGTTGGTAATTCATGACCCGAAATTTGGCTCTGATGTGATGATATTTCAGAACGATGCCGCCTTCCAAATTCTGCTGGTGATTTTAAGGGCCGTTAAAGCCTTGGCATTCTTGAAGATCAAGGAAGTAACCATTCTGTACGTCAGAACTATTTCCTATTCGTATCCGTAATATCATTGGAAAGCTGAATTAGAGCACGTACGCATAAAGCTCCCGAATTGTTTATTTTAAAAACTCAATACATACAAACAGAGTAGTTTAATAAATATTTTATTCTACATCTGACAAACCATTACTTTATACTGGCGATTATTGTCTTTTACAATGGAGTTTATGGTACAACTGGAACTATAAAGTAAATAAACTTATTGATAAATATAATATATAAGCATCGTAATTAAACTTTTAGTTCCCAATACTATGGAGATGCCATTATGTATAATATATGTATCTGTTATGATATACATAATTAAGCAATCGTTTAAAATCTTTAAATACCACATCATCCTTATTTCATTCTGCATTACAACCATATAAGGATACGAACACGACGTGTTGTTAAAATGAAGCGCAGATCAGCACAACTGTTCGGGAAGCCTGCCAAATGTACGATTTTACCTAATTGACGACCTGTAACTCGTTTGATCACTCTCCAGATCGATCCTCAAATAAAACACGGGTAGATTTATCTCATCCAATGTAATGTTTGTTACATTCTGTTATTATTTGATAAATAAGTTATTTTATTATGTTTTCGCCGCAACGTTAAACAAACTGTTAAAGTGAATTAACACCAGCTTATTGTCAACAATCTTTTTATAAGAATGTTCTTTTTAAATTCGTTTTCCTGTTGTTATAATAATTATTTTATTATATCGCTTTTCTTTTATATTTATATACTACTTATGTTAATTGATGTTATTTAATATACCAAATAAAATATAAATATATTTAATAACATATCATTATAAAACAAACTAATACTATTGGCTAGTTGCAGTTGATCAGATATAGATAGACTTAAGATAGATCTTTGGCCGTAATCTCTGGATAAATCTAGACACGATTTCCATAATATTCCACTGTTTTGTAAACTTTGATATTGTGATTCTCTGAAACTCAAACCCTAAACGCAAATAAATTTAACTCGAACAAGCTAATCGCAAAACACTCCGACGTTCGGGTGAAATGTGTTTTAATACAAACCAGACATAAAGTATTTATTGACTAGATTATTCGATACGGGATGTGCTCTTAATGCAATTTGCAACGCAAATTAGCGTTAACAATATCGATAACCGTCCATCACTATCGACGTCGGTTCACGGAAGCAACGTTTTTGCGCCTCGACGCGAAAATGGAACGGAGCGGGTATAATTAAATGTGGTCGGACTAATCGTCGGCGGTAAGACTCGAATTCGGTCACTCCGAAATCGATTTCGATGTTTTAATTTATGTACAACGACCTTTTTGTAGACTGCTATGGGCCAGTCACCTCTTAATCTTACAAGATTTTACATTTAACTAATTAAAATACAACATATACAATATGTTCTTAATGCTGTGTTTACACATTGTGATTCATTCTTGATCAAAACAGTTACATTTGGTTAGCACTTGTTGTATTATCTCTAAGAAACACTCAAGGAACAATACTTAATAAATTTAAATGAAAATTATATCTAACTAGAACTTCGCTAAAGCTTAAATATTATAATTTGTAATACATTTGTGAAAGTATAAATTTTTTAATTTTCATATTACAAGTTTATTTTTATTAGAAGTCTTTAACCCATTAAAAATCCAGACATTAGTCAAGGCAATGAAAGTTCGTTGTACTTTTAACGTGTTAGCTTTCGAATCCTTGTCATATAGTGCGTCACCGTTTATTTATTGATCTTGCCCACAAAAAAAATTGTTTGTAAACATATATTTTAAACTAAAACCATCCCTAATAACATGATACAGTCAAGTGACACCTGTCCTAAGGTTAATTAAATGTAGAATCTAAAATAAATGTATATTTCCGTCATACATAATTACCTGCACCGACGATTTCTAACATCTTAATTGAGCGTTCAAATTAATAACTGGCACTTTTGTTTGTTTTCATAGAACCACCAAAGTATATAATATATTTCATATGATACATATATCTTTAAACCATCGAAATTCGGTTTTACTTGACCCCCCCCCCCCCCCCCCCCAATTGGCATTAAATTAATTACAATTAATATAAAAAAATCATGAATCTTAAAAACGAAAATGTACCATGAATCATGTCAGCGAGCGTTCTCTACGTGTTAATAGGTTCTTTGACACGACTTTTATTCAATGTCGCTCTAAATTAAAAGTGACTGCATTTCTATTTGTTTCAATTACATTCTATAACATAAATATATGCTAATATTTTGTATTGCTGTATATATATTTTTTATATTTTATAAAAATTATTTTGTATTTTGTACTTATGCCATGTAGTGCAAACATATAGCACATGTAATTAGTTCTAACATTATTTAATTTTCTGCAATTTCAAATTAATTTTATTCACCCAGATGCAGCGCACTTAAAGTATGAGCTAAAATGCCCAGGTTTCAAATGAAAATATCCAATACTTGAAAATCATTTACAATTAGTGTTACATATTTTTATAATATTTATATAATCTAAAGAAGATTTAAAAGTAAAGGATATTGGCTGTCATCGCCTTGGGTGTCTCAAAGATAGACATTTGTCAACACTGGCCTCGCTTAGAGTTAAAACAACCACTGATTCTTCCGCTGAAGTTGCAGCTCCATGTGACCTTAATGCGTATTATACTTAGTCTTGCCATAAATATTGTTACAAATATAAATAATTTTTATTGTAAGTAACATTTATTATTATTTGGGCACGTCGAAGGAATAAGTGATGAAAGAATGGTAAAAAAGATTTATACAGGCAAACTGAGCGGTAAGAGAGACCGGGGGAGGCCTCGATTGACCTTCGAAAAAACAGTATCTATGATACTGGAGGAAGGTCACATAAAAAGCAGGAGGACCCCCCGGAAGGCATGTATGAAGAGGTTGATGTCTGTGGCCGAGGCGAAAGAGGTATGCAGGGACCGTAGCGTTTGGCGCTCGGTCGACTCTGGCTACCCCGCAAGGGATATGGCGTGAAGGTAAGTAAATAAGTAAGTGACATTTATTATTATTACAGTATTAGTTTAATACATGAATATAAAACCATTAAAAATATATAAAGCTTATTCCTCTCCATCGGCTGCAATACACTTCTTTAAACGTTGAGGTTAACAATAGCGGCACGCATTTTTTTTATGGAAAAATTCTTCATTGCCAGTCTTATCAATTGTTTTAGATACTCCAAATTGTCATGGCGTTTAGAGGAAGCCTTACTCTCGAAAACTGACCATAAATCATAAACCATTGGATTAAGACCAGGACTAGATGAAGGCCAGTTTCAGCTCTGGTGAAGTTCTTAGTTTAGTACAGTCATTTTGTTTGATAAATTATTTGTCATCGGTACAAAATTTTTCAACCATAAACAATTTTTTTGTAACCTCCTTTACGTACCGCTTAAGTAGTTGTTTTGATTATGCCACCCTATCCTTTTCTTTATTGTCAGTTAAGAAATGAGTGCGTCAAGTCTTTTAAAATATGCGACGTGGTTCTAAGTGCTTCATCTCCCCAGACTAATCTTTTTAGTACGAACGCCACGTTGGCCAGATATTTTTGTGTCACAAACATAGGAGATTTCGTTGTACCTATCAAAAGTCCAATACACAAACATTTAACTAATACCAAGCGTATGGAGGATTTTAACAATTGTATTTGGCTCCATACCTACTCTATGTGATGCAGTAACAGCGGTTCGGTTCTCTTATCACCCCACTCCAATATAATATGACAAAATATTATACAAAATATTGGCGTGAAAATAAGAAAACCCAATGAACAATCGTATAAAAATGACAGATTTCAAATTCAAAAGTAACATTTTCTTTATTTTTAATTGTAACAGCTTTTATGTCCAGACTAACTGACTGACTTGAGTTATGTGCGAATGATAACGTGAGGAAACCTGTATTTAAAGCTGAATGATCCATTACAATTGGTTGAGACGACTCTTGTTTCCCGTCGTGGATAGATGTATTCACTCTTTGTTGCATCTTCACCGCCTGATAGAATCCTCAGACCATTAGCTGATACGGAATGTAATTACGGAATGGACTATAATTTAGCATATACGTATAGAAACATGGTCTTTTGAATTCAACTCAGGGGGGCAGATTCCAATCTGATGGTCCTAGAAGTCGCTGCCACCATCACCGTTTTACAACAGGGAATGAATATTCTGCAGCCATCTTTTCTACATTGGCAATTTAGAGATGATATTCTAGTACATAGTAAAAATAAAGTGCAATTATTTGAACATCCCTTTTGGATCAACCTCGACATTGAGCTTTACCACGGAAACCTATAGTCTTTGGTCGAAATTATGAACTGTCATACAGATCCAACTCACATTTTGTTAATAATCGTAAAGTTAAGATAAGAGAGAAAGAAGATCTTTTTTGTAGCAACATTTTTTTTATATAAAATTGAGTATTTTCTTAAAAATTAAGACGCTTCTTCTTAGAAGCACTTTTCAGTCTACTGAAATCGTGATTTATATTAATTTTTTGATTGTTAGTCTTTTAAGTTACATCAAGCCAAGCTAAAAATAAAAATACTGATAATTGCACCCTTTTTAATGATACTGACGATGTAGGAATGCAACTGGTAAATTTAAAATGTTAGATATTTTTTTTTGCTTATAAGAATAATACAGTGTGGTAAAGAGAAGAAAATCTTAATTCAAATGAAATACAATTATTATATATCTAGTAAGTAATATCTATAAAGAGAAAATTTTATTTAAGAAATACACCATACCTATTATATCATCCAAATATTTTTTTCCAACAATGATTTTAACCAGTAATGATAGCTGATTAAATTTATTATAAAAACTGTCAAATCATTTAATATCAAAGACAATTCTTAGACAAAGTCCGCGTCCTAGATAAAGAGCTCTGTTAACCTAAAAACTACTTTGAGTAGCTCGATAAACAAAAATAGATTTATATAAAAGAATACATCGATATTACGACACATTTCAGTATGACGGATGTGTTTACGAGGGTCTTTTGTCCCCCGCTCGAGTGTACGAAAATGAAAAACGAGATTCGAACAGAAATAGCCGCTCCGACAATGTCGAGGTGACTCAAGTCCAGACCATTGTTATGTTATCCGCTGAATATGTTATTATCATTTAACCTATATCATTAATATTAGGATACAAACTAAGTATTCTATGATTAAAAAAACACGTCTCCTTTAAGTCAATTAATGTAGCCATACAATAAATAATACGTTTTAGTAAATCTGCTATAATTATTGGATAAGTGTCGCGTTACAAAATAAATACTTTTATAAAATTATACAGGGCTTCAATTGACAGACGGGTTTACAGACGTGGCAAGTAAATAGATTTAGGTGACATTAAAAACTTTTGAAGTACGTTATAGTAAGAAATATTATCTTTAGAAGCAATTAAAAAAATGTAAGCACTTTTAATAAAAGCTATCTGTTGCCAGCGACTCATCTCCCCGCCACATTTCCCTCCCACCGATCCAAATAATGAGCCATCCGACACATACATTGTATGAATTTAAATAAATGAAAATGAAATACTTTCTTCATCGTGATAGATTCCGACATGTTGACTTAGTCATCATACAAACTTTTCTAAAAATTAGTACAATTTTTCGTTTGTTATTATAATCTCAATATTTTTTGGTCTTCCATTAAACTGGCAAAATATTCCAGGATAAAGAGTAGTTAATCTTATCTTATTGATCTATACACTGATTGCTGCATGTTACAGATTTTGCGTCGTTATGTTTTAATCAAAAGCAAAGATTTTTGTTTACACTGAGCATACCTCGAACTTACAAAACCTCATACTCTAGCTCGTTTCCAATATTAATATATGCAGGGGAGGTTAAATATTAATATTTACAAGGGAGGTATTTAGAGAAAGGCGTAAGTAATTAACTACTTCAATAGTATTCCTTGGATTCTCTCACATTTATAATGTATCAAAAGATTATTATTATATTAAAATATTACTTAAATAAATATTTCTACATGTAGTTATAATATTATCAAACATATTTCTCCTTGAACTGAGCTGAAAGTTTATACAAACACTCACGCATTTAAAATAATACTAATGTGACAGCTATCGGGGTCAATGACACGGGTGACCAAAACTCATTTCCTGCTAGAGGGTGAGAGGACGACGCAAATAATATTAAAAATTTTAATTATAGAACGAAACAGATCGTCATTCCAAACATTACGCGAATTGTAGAAAAAAATCTCATTAAACAAAAAAACAAACTTCTAGCAGATATATTTAACGCGTCCAAATTAAAACTATTTCACCACCGACCCGCCCAACCCGCACCTTAATGTAAATGTATCCATGTTCGGAAAACTCGTCACTTACTTGAAATATTTAAATGACTTATTTATTACTCAATAAATATCTGTTTACTCTATAAATAGTAACTGGTGTACAGAACTGCGTCGGTTAGGAAACCAATACATTTGTTAACTTTGAATGAAAGATTATATATTTTCTTTACAATTTTAGTTACATTTTTAAAGAATTAGCTTTATTAAAGAGACCGTTATTGTTATAATGAGTCTTAAAATGTTGTCATTCTTTTATTGCTATTTAAAGCAATGGCCGACAGCGGCACCAGCAGCAGTGTAACGCTCGACCCACATGCGGCAGTGACTCACCGGCCAATGGACTTCTGATAATAAAAACATGTATTACGAATTTACGGGAATAAACATTAACAAACACACACACACACAAACACACACACACACACACACACACACACACACACGCACACACGCACGCACACATACACAGTTATCACAAATCATTGTACCTACTTTCTATTTTATTCGTCTTTAAAATATCTAGTTATATTAAATTAAAGATAGAAAGTAGAAACAGAATAAATTAATAATCAAATTATTCTACACATTACCATTAGTCATAAATTGAATGTCGCTATATATTATTATTTTATTTTTTCTTTAAGCTCCCACGTCTCAGGCCCAGGACATGAATATGTCACAAATTGTGTTGAAACATTTGAATGATGAAACGTATTAACTATCAAAGTGTATTAATAGGTTCGCTATTCCCAGTGGTTGCATAACGCGGCGACTACACCAATTATAATATTATAGACCCGCGCTACTCAGGCGAGGATTGAAATTTAATTAAAGATTACTAATGTTATAGAAAATATTACAGAAAAGTTTTTTTTTTTATTAATTAAACTTTAAAACTTTAAACTTTAAAACTTCCGGACTGATAACAAAAATATTTTATTTGTCAAAAGCTACGTTATCAGTACATAATGAAGTCCACTTTTTATACCGATATTCCTAGTTCCCACAGGATCAGGATCCACGCGATGAAAACAAGGGATTCGGAGAAAAGAGACCTCACCCAATGAACTATGTAATAAACATACATCTTAATATATATAAATTACGTGTCATGTTGTTTGTCTGCGATGAACTCCTGAACTACTTAACCGATATTAATAAAATTTACACACCACGTACAGTTTGATCTAACTTAAAAGATAGGATAGTTTTCATCTCAATATAGTCGTAATTTTTTTTTATCGAAAATTATTTGTTTATTATTTGGCAGTCACAATTTTCAGTTAGTTTCAAACGATTCTAACAGATCTCGGTATCTGTTGACTGGATGGAATAATTATTCGTTATATGGTGCTATGTTGTAGGGGTTTGTTCTGCAATTAATGCGTATTCACGTGCATAGAAAAAACACAAAATTTTTAAATGTAATATAACAAAAATCATAATAACATGTTATGCGAATGTCAGTTTGTTATCAACTGCTTATCGTTTATGGTACATAAAATTTATACACAATTTGTCACTTGTAAGTGGTAAGAAGGAATACACCTTTAATCCTAAATAATAGTATTGTTCTCGAGAAATAGAAAAATAACTTTTGAATGGCCTTCTGACATAACACAGTTTTTACCCATACATCGCGAACGATGGTGCCAGAAGCTGGTAACTTATAAAGGTATACACAATTATTATAAAAGTACATAATTCAAGAAACTTGTTGAATGAACGAAGAACATTTATAATAACACTTCTATGTATACCCTTAAACAATTTAAATATATATATGTGTATATAATCTGAATCTTGCAAACGGCTCCAACGATTTTCTTAAAATTTAGCATTTCGTGGGCGCTGCATCGATCTAGTTTCGTTTAATTTTTAGAAAACGTCATTTTATCGATGTTTTTAGGCAATTAAATACTGCTACAATAAATAATAAATCATTAGAACATGAAGGTTATGATAGATCAATAGGAAATCGGACGGTCTTGTGACCAGAAGACCCCGGTGTGAATCCAGGTGCCTACAGTCCGATTATTTTTCCCTTTTTTTTATTTTTTTTTCGGGATTAACTCGGTCATCCTGGTCAAAATTGTAGCTAAAACCGTAGTATTCAAATCTTAATATTGCAATCCTAAGAGGCGTTTTTTCACGTCGGGACGTTATTTCTGAAGTCAATAATATCAAAAAGCTCATCTCGAAATAAATATTGAAACACCAATAAAAATAAAAGGGATAACTGGACTCTATGTTAAAGAACACATAACTTTGGCAGATTTAAAACAATTTTCTGGAACGCATATTTATTATTCTTTCAGCTGTTGTAAGGAGATAAGTTTTATGACGACTTCAAAAATATTACTTTGTAGATCCGTCTCTTTGTAAATATGTATCGCGATTGTGAAATATTGTTGACAATTTGACGTAATCTAAAAATTGTTCGAAATGTTTTTACGAAACAATAAAGACAATTTAATATTTTCTATGAAAACTATGCCAATGTTTCGGATTAAATAAATAATTAAAAATAGGAGGAAAGTGCACAAAATATGAAGAACTTAACGCCAGATTAATGATAATGAAAATAAAGTTTACCGTTTGACGAAATTGATTCCGATTTGGCCGAAATAATGCCGCAGTGGCCTTAATCTTTTAAGGTATTTACAACGAAAATGGAGAACTGTATCTGAGAATTAACAACTTTAGGGCTCCAAATTGAAATGTCACAATAATAAACTGGTTTAAGTTCTGCGAGAAAAACAGTTTCGATTCAAACCTACTTTCACTAAAGTATGAAGAAGAAGAAAGAAGGAAAAAATAAGGTCATTTTTTATGCCGCACTAACAAACATAGTTAGACTTTTTTGATAAACAAAAAGCTGCTTTTTATGTTACTGCTATTTTTTTAAATAGCCATCGAAAATAGTCGAAGAAAAGACAAAATAACGATACGAACTGTCAGTTCTGCATTACAAAATATATAATAGTAGATTAAGGAGCTGTATAAACGTAATCGTTATCGCCTTTCCAGCTGACCCGTCCCGAAGGCTTTTTTTACCAACATTATATTAAAAAAAGCTGAGACCAAACCTACAAAAATATATAGAAAGGTGTTTGAAAAAGGTTTGTAATCATGCTTTATTATCTACTTCTAAATGCAGAAAAATAATTGTATTGAAATGGAAACGTAGGTTGTCGTTGCCACACACGTCGTAAAAATGTTTGTAGATATCTTCGTTACGACATTACTACTGAATATTTTAGGCGTCTCAATGTTCTGATTGATGGGACGGGAAAGGTTATTGGCTCTGATACATGGCCACGTGGATACATATACTAAATTATATCTGTCTCAGTTTTACCTAAATATATATTTTTCTAGTTCTATTTGTGGGGAAAATGTAGAACAATGAGAAGATTGCTCATTCACAAAATATGTTTGTCCAAAAAGCAAATACTGTTTTTAAATCAGCGCGTGATTCGTGAAAAACCTGTAAAGTACATACACTTAGATATGAACCCAACTCTGTGAAGTTCGGCGTCCGCAAACTAGATGGCTCTGACTTCTCATTTCAACAATATGTCGATTCATATTTAACATTTTATTGCATCTTCATAATATTAATGATATTATCAAGATAAAGATCAACTTGCTAAAAATAATTTTGAATAGTGCAAAGAAATAAAAGGGTATATTAGGAAAATCTACTATATCAATAGTCATGTTAGTGCACAGTTCGACATCAAAACAATATATAAAATATAAAAATTATTACATATAAAAGTTATATATTCATAAAGTATATTCTTATTTTTTTGTTTATAATTTGTTGTCCAACTTTTAAAAATATTTACTGACTAAAAAATATAACTTATTACTCAAGTCTGACCTAGATGATAACAATGCAATGATTGCATTTATTTTATTATCCCGAAAGTCGATTAATCTCCGTGATTAGCTCACTGCTGCCAAAAGGGATTAGCCAACAGTGTACATAACAAAACATACAACCATGCCAGACTAAAAACGCAACATCTATAAAAATTTTCATATTTTCTTAACATAAGTTTACTCAAATATATATTTTAACCAACATATATATTAACTTTCTTTAAATATAGATATGACCTTCGGAGAGTGTTGTTAAACACTCTGTACGGTAAATGGAATATATAACATAATCCTGCATAGATACACAATATATTATAATAATTTAGTGCAAAATACAATAAAAAAATACTTTAACAAGTAAAAGATTTTGGATATGCAAACGGCTTCTAAAACTTTTATAGGTAGAATGAGATTGTAAATATTTTGAAAGTAATCACTGCGTAACTACATTAGACGCAACCAGTATAATAAAAGCGTTTTTACATTAATAGTATCGGTAGTAGGTCATGGGTCAGTCCGTCGAGATTTCAACTTTGATTATTATTGCTTTCATAAAACCTTGCAGGAGGCGAACAACAGACGCAACGTTTGGAACATTCCGTTATTTATTATAAATTTATTTATTAAATATTGTTAACAGACAAACATATATTGTATTATTAGATTTTAACTATACAAAATTCAACATTAAGCTTGATTGACGTATAAAAATATGTTTTATCTTTTTATTTTGTAACTACTTAGTATGTACAGTTTTCTGTTGAAGTTCTTGAAGGGCAGAACCGGTAATGTTTGAGTCATACGAACACTCGCCAAATACTACTCACTCTAAACTATAAAACCTACTAAATTGACTTCCTCTTTGTCGCAAATAGATACACCGTGACGTGATATATAGTGTTGTTACTAATAAATATAGCTCTTAATTTATATTACAACGCAATATTTAATATACAATTAATACGCAACATATATAAATAAATAAATAAGCCTTTATTGCTGTTAACTTATAAAGGTACGTCAGTTAAAACTTAATACTAACAATTTTTAATTTATATTCTAAATTTGCAAATATATTAGACATTTAATAGAAAAAGTATTGTACTTTAAGTTGTACAATACAATGAATTTTACATTGGCTGCAATTGAATGTTAAGTTCAGGAATAAGACATTAGGTAAATGGTAAACGGTATCTTTTCATATTTATGATGTAACAGCTTGTCCTCTGACAAACGCCTCCTGCGAGGATATTCAATTGATTCTATGTTAGCAATCCCAGTCCTCTGTGGACTGGCTACAATTTTAATTTCGTCTTCCCATCTATCGTGTCTACCTCTTCTCTCTTTCCATCCCATTGGTACCATTCTATTATTTGTGCGGTACATTCCTCTCTCATCATGTGTCCTCCCCAACGCCATTATTTCCTCTAATTTTGCTGTTTCTTCTTTTTAATCCTATTACATTTCTTTGTATACTGCTCTGGCAGATCTTTATTTTATGTATTTGCAAACTGATCTACCAACGCTCAAGACTGGAAACCGTATAATAAACATGGATGCACACATTGATAATATGCAATAATTAAATGAAAATATCAGTACCTACACAGATAAATAAGATCTAAGTACAAAAACAAATCCATAGGTCTTCGAAAAATCGAGGAATAGGAATGAACAATTCTTTCCATTTGTCTGTTTGTTTGCCTTCGAGTTTGAATACAAAGGTACTGAAAGGATTGAAATGTGTTTTTAACGTTGGACCTAAGTCTGCCGATAAAAGTTACTTCTTAAGTAACTTACGAAACAATCGTGTGATAAAAGTGAAAACCTACATAGTTGAGTTTTGGCAAAATAACTAAACCAGAAGGCCTTCAAGGAACGTCAGTATTTAGTAAATTTAGTCTTGCTACTAAAGTCTGCGTTTCGTGCGTTGGAAATTGTAGTCTTCCGTAATGTTATTTGTAAACTGAAAGCTGTCTCTTTAAACGAAACAGATTGCGTTTTGTATTCACTGATTTAACTGTTCATGTAACTATTTTTAATTTAATATTAGATGTCACTAAAAATAAGCTATATATATAAAGGATATACATTCTTTTTTATGTCCAAATGAAAAGTACAAAGAAATTAATATTATATATAAGTATGGAAAACAAGTTCCTTTGTCCGTACAATTATATGTAAATTATAATTCATTATTGGCTCGTGTCCAATTATTGTAATGTCCATTTTAAACATCAATTATATGAAAGAAAATAATGAAAAATATAATTTATATATTTACAAAAAAATACTTGGTTGTAAACATGCCAACTAATAATATTATACGGAATGTTTTATTTTAAGATCCCAATGTCATTACGATTTGACTATCAGCGCCCCGCGGCCCCGTCTCTAAATATATTAGTGTATCAATTTATTTTACACTCTAACACTCGTTAACTCCGTGTTTCGAATTATACATTTAATAAAATCTATTAAAACTAAACGTTTTGCTCTTTTGAAACATATCTAACACATATAGTTCTCATAGCATTTTCAAACGACATCAGTCGATAGACACAGAGCATACACACAGCATACATAATTTAATAATCGAAGAAATTGTATGCGGCCTACAAAATTGTTCAACGCAGAGATATAAAAAATAACACTAAAGAACTGGAACATGCACTAGAAATAATGATGGAAGTGAAATGATTTTAATATTTATTCAACCTAGTATTGTGAATTTCCTTGTTTTTATAGATTTATTTAAATTAATTTTTAATGCTCTTTCTTCACTTATGAAAATGAATGCAAAATATGTGGTGATATTTTTAAATATTTACTGTTATAATTTATTAAGATTTGATATGAATTTAAATATACATTTTTATTTTTAGTAAAACCTTTAAATATGTTAGATTAATTTACAGTATATATATGTATTTCTTTAGTATATCTATATCTAACTTAAGTATAATCCTATAAACGTAAGTGGCATTGGTTAGGTCAATGTCGATTGTTTTGATAGGGTGGCTATTTCTGTTTTCATCTAGATTGTGTTTGCAGGTAAGTGGCCTTGGAGGACGCCGGCCGGAGGATGAAACATCTCTGAGCTCTACCGTCACGTGAGTTTGTCGGTGCGTTCATATTAAATAATTAAATATTGCGAATACTTCTAGTGTATTTAATCACCTTTTATATGTATTGTTTTTATTTATGATATCTATTTAATGTTTATATGATATTTTATAGCACTGGAAATAAAAAATTCAAAAGGACGATTTTTTTGTTATAATATGATGTCATCATAAAGTGTAATTATTAGTTACATATTCGTTGTTTTAACTTTTACACGTGATTCATTAACATCGGACCCTCGTATCAATGATTTCTGACTCACAAAAATATAACAATTAGTAAAAATCAATACACACATTGCCGCCGACTCTCACCACTCCCACACTTACCGTAAAGTACAATTTTTTAGGCGAACCGCTGTTTGATCGAGTATAAAAATCCAAAATATGGCAGATATGACCCATATTGTAAATTGCTAAATTAATCTCCGCCTTACCGGACTCTGTACAAGATTACATTTTGCTTTACACTGAAAATTTACTAGGAAATCTGGTAATTTAAATAATCTGCTACACGCAATAAAGAACTTTCTTGATAAGAGGCTAAAACAGCAAATCGCGCTTAAGTCTGTGGAAATGTGGCACAGATTTATCGCGGAGTATTAGGAGAGCCGCGTATTTATATTAAGTGGAAAAGCTGTCGGCTCCTACGCCGCGATCGGCGCTGGATGGCTGCAAACAAAATGATATGTTCTAAAACTAAAAAAAATAAAGATATATTTTTTGTATCTCACTATCAAAACAGATACATATGATACTAGAACTAATTTCATTTTTTCTAATATACGCTTTACGGCCAACACTCTTAACATTTCACTAATGAGCAATCAACTAAAACGACTGAGGCAATAATGAGATGAGCAACAAGGAAAACAAGGCAAACTATGTGCCCATATCATTTAGTATTGTCAGCTAATGGTCTGGAAATATTAATTTAATTTAATTGATGTACAGGCGGCGACAGCTCACACTTTCGGCTAGATCGTCCAACTAATAATAATCACGTTTGTGAAATGTTTTGGCTGGTGCTTTTTGTTCGCGCGGTTATTTCAGTTTTCCAGTAGATTTCTGAACAGGAGCAGCTGTGGCCGTCTCCGCAGTTGAACAAAAACCAGCCAAGTTCATAAAAATTGTGCCATAATGGATGTGCTTAACGACCTAAGAGGAAACAACGAACACGCAGTTTGAATGCTGGAAAGTCATGTGTTGAGTGCTTTAGTCGATGTGTATGGGTTTTGTGATATTAGTGTAACAATTAATCGGTTAATATGACGGAATTTTACGGTTCTTGGAGCGATAACCCTGAGGATGTCGGTGAAATGGAAGAATCCGTGGAAACTGTGGAAACAGTCACCACAACCACCACCAGACGAAAAACTTTCATCCCAGATGTAAGTCTCAACGGCAAACCTTAAGCGTCCTTGGTCGTGAATAGCGATTTATTTTTGACACACCACATTTATTTAGAATCACGTTCTGGATTCTGGAGATAATTTTCACTCAGTCTGACTTTGATCTTTGGAATCTGTTCACCAATCTGATAACTGGAATGATACTTCTTACAAATTTAGAGCAAACATACGAATGTAGGTATCGGTTTCATTATTAAAACTGTTTGTTTAGCGACAGGCGAAGTTGCGATGTCATGATACAAAGCAGGTTCCATTAAGGTGCAGCAATAGGTGGATGTCAAGACGGATCTGTTATAAATCAACTGACGCATCGACTCTGCTCGCTCTAAAAATAAATTTTTTCTTATTTCAATGGTGAATCTGTATAATATTTTTAATTTAATTCATGAGGCATTCCGACAGTTACATAAGTTATATTTTTGTTGTCACGAGATCTTTTTGCGCATTAATAAAGTCTTTCTTCTCAATCTTGTAATCTCATGCATTGAACTCTTAACTCTGAATCGCACACAAAGTTTAAAGCTTGTAACGATGAAAACTTCCGTTCCTCTTATACATTTCTGGTAATTTTAAGTGGGAGGTATTATTATTATTACCGACATTTGCCATTGTAAATTTAATTGATTTCCGTAGTTTCAATTTATTACCCATCTATAATAACATTATCTATAATTCATCATTTATTATAACATTTTATGTTCCAAGGTATGGTGAATGACAGTCAATACTAATCCATAGTGAATTGGAAACCCTTTTGAGATATATAGATAGATATATACTTATAAAATAGTCTAGTCTAGTCGGTCTATTCCTATTTATCACAAAAGTTTTTTTTTAATTTATGCAATGATACAGTCAGTTTCGATAAATAAAAACATAAATTCCATGATTTTGAATTTTAATAATTTGGTTACTCTAGTCTTTTTAAACAAGATAATAAATGACATTCTTATTATGTACCAAATAATCGGCTGATAATTAAATCTAGACTAAAAAAAATAAACAAATTTGTAGAAAAAAACACCAATTATATTTAAAATAATAAAGTTTCGCGCGGACTCACTTCACGCTTCGTGAAAGTCGCTCCGTAGCGTGAAGAGACTTTTATTTAAGCCGTCACTTTCTTTGAAACTTTAAATTTATTTAACTATGAAAATAACAATGAACAGGTGGATCGTTATATCATTACAATGATTGTATTTATAGTTCTTAAAGGTTCTTAAATCTTAATATATAAAGCACAAAGACTCTCACTCACTGACTCATTCATCGCCCTACAACCCAAACCGTAATACCTAGAAAGCTGAAATTTGGACACAAGACTACTGACATATTGAATAGGTGCAATAAGAAAGGATTTTGCAAAGGTCCAAACCGTTCCAAAGTTACAGCTAAAAAACTGCAAAGTTTACCTCCCGCTCCCTCCCTTCTCCCATTCCATTGCAGTAGAAATTAAAATTATTTGGCCTCTCATTATGTTTATCTATTAGGGTTCCGTAAATCACATACAGTTTGTGATTATTTGTGATTATTTTCAGTTTACCCACATACAATTTGTGATTATTTTCAATTAACCCACATATAGCTTGTGATTCTTTGTTATTATTTGCCCAGCAAAGTGGGCGGGAATCAGCTAAATCTTTTAAAATCCATTCATTAAAATAGATAGCGTAAAATCAATGTGAAATGTAAAAATTATACAAACTTTTTTATATATTATTCAACTTTTATATCTAATTAACAATTCAAATATTACTTTCTTTATATTATTTGTCATTCGAAGCTCTAAAAGCAATACAATATCTTCTCTAGGTGACATCTCTTCGCTTATTTTATTGTCAGTTTCAAAATATTATTAAAAAATTCGTTTCAACTTTCACGTCCTAGATTATGTTTATCTACATCTCCTTTATCTCTTAAAACGACTTCACCTAGCAAGTTTGCATATCAATCTGAAGGTTGTATGTCTGATATAAAAACAGTTTTTACCAAAGTAATGCGCAGGTGATGCCGGGGGCAAAAGCTACATTATAATACAATAGTATATATGCTAAAACAAATCCGGTTTATATAGTCTATAGTTTATATATAAATATAGTTAGTGGCCATGTCAAATGTAATGATTGTCTTAGAAACGTGATAGTAGCTTGAATCGTGCGACTCGACTTTTAAATCGTGACTACATGACTTAATAACAATTATTATTTCATACACATATGTTATTTTTTTACCTTCATGCGGTTCACTGCTAACGAGTGATTCCACTAATACCCTTTTCTTTCGTCAAACGCTATGACAAATGAATCGAAGCTAAACCAATAAATCACTGATTATAATCATAATAACGGCGATTTTCATAAAATTGTCGATACAAATGTCGTTTAAAAAAGATATCTTTCTATAGTTTTAGAACACAAACAAATAGTGGCAGTTTATTTAACAAAAAATGTTGCATACAAAATATATTTGAATAAATTAAAACTGTTATTAACTAGGGGCACCAACAAACCCTAAATTTCGACTCGCTGCGCTCTCGAAATCTCGGGTGCCGTTTGCATATTGAGCGAAGCGAGCCCAGTGTATTGACTCATCGTTTCCCATTGAGGTCAATGGGATTTTTGACATGATATTAAAAAAAAAAAAATTTTTTTAGACATTTTTCAATTTTTTTTTTAAACCGTCACCTAATATGTGTCTTTTTGATTGCAAAGTTTCATAATTTTCCGTCAAGTAGTTTTCGAGCCAATTCGTGACAAAGAATGTAAAAAGTCTCCAGTAAAACGCTCCGCTCACTTCGTCCGCTTCGCTCAATAACTTTAACAATATTAATATCTATCAGATATACACACATGGACAATGACAGCTTTGATATTTACAAGATGACAGATAAAGAACAGTTTTGCATTTAAAAAATGCTACGACAAATTTTAGCAAAATAAAGTAAAATGTTTGACACAAAGACTGTTACATCAATGACACATCGTTCAGAAATCACAAATACCTTTATGCGTTGTACCAAATATCTACAGTATGAAAAAAGAATCAAAATAATTAGATTAATTAAATGAACATAATTAATCGGAGATATCTTAAATATAATAGAGTGTAGTGTTCTCTTTGCGGTTGCGAAGGCCCGCAGTCCGACCGTGACTCATATGTTTGCGAGTTGCTCTATTCGCGGCGCCGCTGACGGCATTATTGCCACTTACATTGCTTCCTTTGTTTTGTTTATTTTTCATTAAGGGATAGGGAATAATGTATAACTAAATATATTTCATCATATTCCCGTCAAAATGGAGAAAAATATTTCTTACCACATTAAAAAAACTATTCAAAATATATAAAAATAAAAAATCTAATTCATCTATCCGGGCAGTCCGTCCTCTCCGCCAGATTTGACTCCTAAAGTTAACACAATAGTTGGGAAAGTATTCTTTAAGATATGTAAATTTAAAAAAAGGACAAACAAAAAATTTTGTTTGTTTATTAATATTTGTAAAAATGTATTCCTTTCAGTTTGTTCTTACAGGTTATAGGCGGGTTTAAATAAAGCTTAACGCAGATTGATTTAGAAAACAACAGCAAACGTAACAATGATTTATTAAACCGCTTGTTCCACATTCTGGAACATTATTCAGTTTTCTGGAGACGTGCAACTAATGTTTGGTAGTTGGTGAATTTTGTAATGAAATATCGGGTTTATTTCTTTGCTATATGCGTGTAATACATCATTTTTTTTTGCACATTAATCGACATAACGCGTTATATATCAATTTCAATCTTATGATATATGTTTAATTAAAATGTAACCCGTGTCAGTCAGTTAGTATGTTAGTGAGTATATAAAAAGAATATCTAATGGAGTAAAACAAAATCAACAAAAATAATTGAAAAAGTCTGTAGGTGAGCTCCAGAGTCCGTCGGGTGAACGCACCGCCGCCCTCAAAGATAATGTTTATATTTGTGGAAACGCTAGAAATAGGACATTCCTTGCTACCTCTCTAACCCACTTGCAAGTTGATTGTCTGACACTTGTCTACAAGTTCAAAGGTGTCACACCGATGTCATTACCAAACTGAATGGTTAGATTAGATACAAGTACATCTACAAACTGGGCTAAAACTGGATGACAACCAATACCATGTTGAAGTTATATGCAACCACAAAATGTATTTTATACATATTATAATATAATATAAAAATTAAATAATGTATGTTTCCATATATCACCAAAGATAAATGTTTTAAAATGTTCGTTTGTATATTCCTTAGTATTTTAAACCATATGTATTTTAGTATCCCGCTTAATTATTCCGGGACGGACAATATCTCAAAGCAGGATGAAGTGGCTACACATTATCTTACAAGCAATATTGTCAGGAGTCACACCTCAAATAATTAATGCTTGGCGCAAATATTTAACTTCAGTACTCAATAACTCTACACTAGGATTTATAATTGTCACACCAATACTTAGGAGTATTTCTTAGTTTCCTTATTACAGTGGGCGTAGCTGCAAAGGTGGAGCAATATTGTGTACGCAATTGTGACGTTTGAAACAACGCAATACGGTTTAGTTTCATATAAGTGAATTGGTTTTCTTAGTTATAGATCAAACAGAGGAGACTCGATGACAGGCGACGAAAGCGCTAATTGCGTGCGACAACCGAACTAAATACATAATGTTTGTCAGCCAAAATACAGTATCTTATGATTTATACACATATTTTGTATTTTCACGAAATTATTGTTTATCTCAACGTAACAATACTTCCATTAAATCTCAATACATAATTATAGTAGTTAAATAAGAAATCCCTCGTTTCCGGTTAACAATATTAAAATATTATTTGAGCAGTGCCAAAAGTATTTTTTTATAAATATCACGGCGACATACCCGGTATGTTGGCCATCTTTTATTGGAACTACTACCGGCTATACTACTATGTCTAGTGAATTCCAAACATTAAAAAGTTATCTTGTTCTATGGCTCTTCCAGATCAGTTCTTTAAGGTCAGATAACAACACAATTCTAGTAAATTGGTGATCTTCACTGACGAGAAATATACGTTACAAGCGTCTCATCCATTAACAAAACAATGTAATTATGTCATATTGCCCTGACCCTGGATATATATGCAGGTTAACGTAGGTTGTCTTGACGTTCGAACTTATTGAAATATATATAATATAGGGTCAATGACGTTGAGCGGGGAGTATGTTTGTGTCTTGGGGCTTAAAGAATATCAAACAGTATATTTTATGACGTTTACTGAGGGGTTTACACTCCTAAGAAATTACTTGTAGAGAAATGTAAAGAGCTACGCAGAGACAAACACATCTAAATCGTAAATCTCAGCACCTATAAAAGCTAACCTCAACCTGATCACAGTATGTCGTTTTCACACAGTCCATACCTGGTCAAGGTTTCCAAACCTCAACGGAGCTCATGGATAGAATGAACAAAAGAACATGTATTTCGTATAAAAGTATACTTGTAGTCTGGAACGCGTTACCTACGCCTGGAATAAATTGATGTTAAATATATTATACTTATACTATAAACTTATTCATTTTCATCAGCAGTTCGATAACTCAAATAAATTTTTAGCTAAATTTCGTGTCTAAATTAAAATAAAACTTATGGTAATATGAATAGAGTTGAAAGTCGCGCACTGAGCCTGATTGGTAAAGACTTTCTCGAACCCATCGTGTTGGTGTTTAAAATAGACCGTCCCGCTCCGCCCCGATAGGTACATTTTTGGAAATCAAATAAAATGTGCTATTAATATCTTATAAAGCAAGGTTGACTAAAAATAGACAGGACATTACCAAAAATAATATCATCTCCAAAAAGTGGATAATTGTCTCCGTATCGTATTAAAAGATCAATACGCTCACTATTTACATAAGTACAGTAATACCCCGCTTTACGCGAGGGATACGTTCCAAAAAAAATCGCGTTAACTGAAATTCGCGTATAACGAGGTCAAAAATTATTACAAAAAATACAAATCATTTTAATCAATCACTTTAATTGTAGGAACACTTTATGCAATACATACTCTTATTTTTTAAGGAAAAATACATCTATTGTTGATGACTACATTATATTTATACACACTCTTTCGCGTAATTCGAGGCATTTGAGCGCGAAATTTGCATCCGCGTTATAGTGAAACCGCGTATAACGGGGTCGCGTTAAGCGGTGTATTACAGTATAATAAATTGATTTTTTTTTTATAAAAAGTAACTTTTTTATTTTCAGTTCAATAAGATACATACATTCTTATAACAATGAAAATTTCTTATTTGATACATTATCCACCATTCTTAATATGCTGCATGTAAGATGTATGTTTCAGCAGCAATGCTGTTAAAATAACAATTCAATCTTTTGTCCTACTTTATATTTTTCCTTCCATTATCGAAATCAATAATTAATTCATTTCTTAGTTTTAAATCTAAAATCAAAAGTTTATTATTAAATAAAGCTTATTATAACGTTCAAGAGTTTTTAGTGGATCGAAATATGTGGAACTTGAGTTGTTGAATCATTTGCAGGATTTGTTATAATGTACATCACCTATTGTTATATTTCTTTTGAAAAAAGCAACTGTTGAGTTTCTGGCCGGCTCTTCTCATCAGAGCAGCATTCCGAGCCGGTGGTAGCTTACTTACGGACCGACTACACTAACCTTTTTTATATTGTAGTAATTGACGATTCAAAAGTGCCTACTTGAATAAAGATATTTTGAATTTGAATTTGAATCAAATATTTTCATTTATCAAACATATCTAATAAATAGTTAAAAATTACAATAGTGATGTGATCTTTAATCGCACAGCACTGAATATTTTAGTAAATGTATCAAAACATTATTCGCATTTAGACTGTAGCATATATAATGTATAAAAATATACCCGTTTCTTGTTTGGTAAACAATACTATTTCTATTTGTTCATCTATTTATTACAATTTATATTATTCAATGTTTGTCTGCCTTTTACTACCTGTAATTGTGTTCAAGGCCGTATAAATTAGTACCATCACTATAAGTGATGTGAATATTACATTTAATTAGATTTTGTATAACGTTTCAAAATCTTTTAGTAATATAATATTGTGAAATTATTTATACAATGTTATTATAATATAAAATGTTGTATAATTAAATTAATTAAACATCATAATAACTATTAGAATATATTTATCAATGGTATCTTGTAAATTATATTATTATTATTTGCTTTAAATTATAATCAGTTTGATATATTGTTTGTATAAATGCAACGTTCAAAGAAATTGTTGAGGTTTTTTTTTTAATAGTTTTTAACTAATATGCTAAATGTTTTAGTCAATTTAATTTGTTATTTTATAATATTCTGTCTCTGATTCCAAACTCTCTTTTTTACTCTTAATAAGTAATAAATTAGAATTTAGAGTTACATTTACAAACCTCCATACGACAAACCGAGCAAACCAGCGCAGTCTTGTGACGCAAAATCTTTGGCAGTGAATCTCATACTCGTATGTGTAAAATAATTAAATATTACTAGACGGGCTTGCTTTTCATAGAACGTATAATGTATTACAATAATATATATTTGTCGTTTGTCACAATATTGTATATTAACACTAAACCTACCAAGTACCGGTCAAATTGACCGTTCTTAAACTTTTGTAAAACTTACACATTTTTAAACGTTATAATATCGTTATCAAACTACATGACAATTCTTAGAATATGCATATAATATTTTCTACACTCTTTACTTTTAGTTGTTTCCATATAACTTTTAATAACTTTTAATTACCGGTCAATTTGACGGCGCGCGGTAGGAACAAGTATACAAGAATTATCGGTAGGTTTAGTGTTAACGTAGTACGGATTAGTTATTAAAATTATTCTTCTATTTAGTTTTACAACATAAAAGTTAACTGTAACAGCAAAATTTATGTTTGTAATTTATGAGAGTGTAAAGAAGTCCCGGTGATTTAGGAGGATCGTAAACATCATGAGAGGTCATTATTTAGATATTACATGATCTTAACCTATAATTACTTAAAGACATATTTTTTACTGTTCATCTTGATTTTGACGTAAAACTTTGTACATATATATTTTAAGTTGAAGTCCAGTGCGCTTGTAACACAATTATAAATTTATACAAGTAGATACTATTTTTAGTATAACAAGTCCTGACAGAATATAAATAAGTATTAAAGTAAATATTAATTAAGTAGATTATAATTATATTTATTATTAATCCTTAGATTAATTATAATCTATAAAAAAAACATATTTCACATATTTTCTTTGAGCACAGTAAAAAAGTCAAATTTATTCAGCTTAAATCATATCTGAGAATAAAATATTAGCTTTTAAAATAACACATTATTTTTATTTACATTTTCACATATATTATTCTCCTTAGTTTCAAGAATTATATAAACTAAATAATATTTAACTCTTATAATACATGGCGTGTGAAAAACATCAAAATTATCATTGAAATTTTATGATCTGTAATCATTTGACGTCTGTCATTCATGTCTCAGAGTGACGCCAAGACAGTCTCATCTACTTTGATGTCGGCTATTAGATATGAATTATCTCTTAAATGTACCTAGACCTACATTAAGATAGGAAGTGACTCAAAATATTTATTAGTGTAAGAAGTGGGCGTTTGAAACCTTGAGAGTGACCGCCGACTGGCCATTGTACATTATATATCATTCTTATTTAAAGCCACCTCCACTCTACAACTTTTGTTGGAACAAAACTTATCAAAAGTAAAAACTAGGATTCGCCAACCGTGCGCGGAGGGTGTTGAGCTGAGCCCCTCTCCTTTCTTCTTTTCTTGATAACTTTTGAATGGCTAAACATTTTTTCAATCTGTTTTCGCTATAACATCCGCGTTCGGCTCAAACATACATGAGTAAATTTTTAGCTAATTATCTCGTCGCATTCTGGAGACAACTAAACACAAAAAAAGGTCTCCCAAACGGTTAAGAGCTTCGCTTACGCTCAGCTCAAATATGGTAGTTTATATCGAATACTATATAATTGAGCAGAGCTGCGTAAATAAAGTAAATCGGATAGTACGCAAATTCTACCAATAAAATACACACAGCTATAGTATACAAACACAGGTGCAAATTCAAAACAATTAGTTATTTTGAGGTCATTATTAATAGGAAGGAAACCGATCCAAATATATCTCACGGTAATGTATCTGCGTTTGTGCGTCTGTGCGCGTAATAGTTAATACTTTGTAGCCCGTTACAGTTCCAACTTCCAATGTATATTTATAAACGATTCAACGATTTTATCGCTTCCACCATTTTGTATTAACACTAAATGATGCTGCACGGTTCAATTTAATAATACTTATTACGTTTAATTTCAGTAATCTAAATAATTATCTGCCCGTACGTTTTCTTTAATTCTATTTGTATTTACCCAACACTGCACCTATCAGCTACGCATGTGGAACAAGTGCTGCAAGTAAACGAGTAATAATGTATTTAATCGCTTCCGTAGCAAATGTTAATCTCAACAATCAGCTTACAGGGTTTAACGGTAACGGTAAATTGAACTGCGTATAGCGTATAGCGCAAGCAGAGCCTTAAACTACAGCTATAATCAGTTTGAAACTGCGAGCATTCACATTAGACGCTTTACAACGGACATAACTTACATTATGTTTTATTGAGACAAAACAATAATTATATACTTTATTTATTTAACTAACTTGAATACAATATACTATTTATATTAATAGTGCAATATCAATTACCTTGACTACAATGTAGACCATTTACCATGTGTGTACACGCTATTATACGTGGTCTTCCACTCTTTTGACTTGAACTGTGGTTTCACGTTTAGGCAAAAAAACAATGAAAGTTCAAAAGTACGTTGAATGCGCGCAATGTTGATTCTAGTACTCATATTTGGAGGTCGGAGTTAAGCCTCCGAAAGATATTAATACGTTGTCAAATTTGAAAGACAAGTTCATAAAGAATCCGCCTGACAGCCTCCAAGGACACTACTTCTAATATCATTTTATATTTTGGCAATAACATAATTACAATACCGATTAGAGCATCACAATGGCTTTAAAAATATATCGCTTATTATTTAGTAATATCAATTGTAATAACATCAGTGCAGATAATAATTGTTTGTATTCATGGAAAAGTTGACATCGAGAAATATAAAAATAATACCACTTGTTTAGCTTCATTAACAGAAAACCTTGATGATTCAATAAAAATACATGTATGGTATAAATATTAATTTTTTTATTGGAGTCAAATCTGTTAATTTAAAATAAATAAATAGCCCAGGACGCGTCCACATCACTCGAGTTGAAAAAGACACAGCTACAGCTAAGTTTAGCACAATTATGATTTGTGTAAATTTTACCATTTAAGATAAAACAAAATTACCCACATAGTATTTCTAGGGAATAAGAAAATATTTTAAAAGCAGTCTCCTGAAATCAGGAACGAAGCTAACGTATGTTTCTGTTCTGAAAACTTAATACTAATCCTAGAATCTTGTAAATTCAAACTACCCACAAACAAAAACAAATTCGTTGTATACAACCGTAATAAAATACAGCTGGACCAGTGAAAAGTATATAAATATAGATTATTTTCGTTTTGAACCATAAATGTGAATATACAATCATATGGACAGTCAATTGATACTATTTTTACATAATATAAAACATCCGTGTCCTTATTATAAAATTATCACGTGAATATATTAATGGCTGTCTTATATGTAACAAAATAATATTATTTGATGGTCACAGTTGAGTTTAGTGAAATATATTGACGTTAAAGAAACTGTAATTTAACACTAAACCTACCAAGTACCGGTCAAATTGACCGTTCTTAAACTTTTGTAAAACTTACACATTTTTAAAAGTTATAATATCGTTATCAAACTGCATGACAATTCTTAGAATATGCATATAATATTTTCTTCACTCTTTACTTTTAGTTATTTCCATTATTACCTGCCTTATATAATAAAATAACTTTTTATTACCGGTCAATTTGATGGCGTGCGGTAGAAACAGGTATACAAGAATTGTCGGTAGGTTTAGTGTTAACAAATTTATAATTACTTTATCGATAACAACATTATTACTGATATTAAAACACTAAATCAATCGACCATATTATTAGAGGAGATAGTTGTTCTTGTAATTGTATTATATCAAATCACATTACGTTAATAATACAAATGAATGAATATTTGAAATTGTGTATAACCATTATACGCTTATTTGAAGTGGAATAAATATATAATTAAAGATTCATTAATATAGCTTATGGATATAGATTCGAGTCCTGCCTGCGGTAAAAATTTTTCATTCCCTATTTATTATAATATAATAAAAATTAAATGTTTTTTTATAATTAATCTTTATATGCCTGTTATTATTACTGGATCTGTCACAGAAAAGGTTTTAAAAGAAAATTACTGACTATGTAAATTTTAATACTATTGTGAAGTGTATTAAAATTTTGTTTACAATAATACGGTTTAATTCACTCACAATTTATACACTTCAGCGTATAATGACGTGATAATCGAACAAACGTTTAATTTAACGGTAGTTTACAGTTAGGTATTGTTGTAGTTATTTTTGTTATTCGACAAATAAAAAAAAAGATACACCATTCTTAATTCCATTTATAATTCTAGTAAATTTCCAGTTCCTTAATGAGGCAGTGGAGAACGCTAAATTGTATTTGAAAAAAGTTATCTGCGCTAAATATTTGAGTTCTTTTGATAACGGTTCGTGATTACGTTTTTGGGTTTCAAGAAAAAGTTAATAGAAATTTCTTTAAAATTATAAAAAGTGTATTAGAGATGGTCATAAAAGTAAATAAAAAATAGATCAGGAAGCAATTGTTAATTGTTGTTCTTTGAGAACAAGCCATATAATGCGTACATAATAATAATCCTCAGCTCTTTCCTCACATGGGACTTGTATGGTGAGAGTGCACGATGCATTGTTAATGTCCACAAACTGGTTAGAAACTTGTATTTTGTGTATAAAATTTCGTGGAACTCGCTACGTAGTCTGCGTATAACGGGATATACTTAATTTATACTTAAGTTTTCACTCTTACTTTAAGCTTAAATAAATTAACAAAAACACATTACAAAATATTGTAAATGTTTAGCCATTCAAAAGTTATCAAAAAAATATCACTCCTGCCATAGACAATACATTAGAGCTGCCCTGCGTGCGAGCAATGTACTGAGCTAGAAGGTGACAATTAGTCCTAATAAATCGATATTTCCTGTAGCTTTAAAGATATAGAAAAGAGAGGGGCTCAGCCAGGGGCGTAGGAACCGTGTGGGCAGGGTGGGCAGCTGCCCACCCAGAAATTTCCCAGGGTGGGCATGGCCCACCCATGCTTTTTGTTCAAAGGATTAAAATTTTGAAATTGAACATTTATTGTTTCAATGGAAATTTGTTCAAGACCATTTTAGAGGCAAAAAGGTCGCTTTTCACGACAAAATGAAAAAAAAATTTTTTTTTCTGTAGAACTTTTTTTTCTTTGACATTATTAAAAACTAGAGGGGGGGGGGGTACGATTTCAAACCTGCCCACCCAGTAAAAATTTCGTTCCTACGCCCCTGGGCTCAGCTCTAGTTATATACATTCAAAAAAAACAAAATTGAAACATTACCGCTTATAACCTCTATGATAGTAGAACTATTGCAATAAAAATAAATAAAATCTAACATAATTCAGTAAGAACTTGTTGTCCGTTGAAATAATTTAGATATCGAAATAAATTACGTCATTATAAAGTATGCAATTTAATACAATTTCTTAACAAAAGAAATAAGGAACAACATATAACAAGTGGTTTTAAACGTTAGCTGCGTAACTGATTACCGCTGCGTGATACGACGCGTGACGAGGTCAGATTATTTCTTATATGGAGCACTTATTGAGTATATACATTTATATTACATTGTATGTTTCACGTACTTTACAATTATAATTACCTCCAAACCAATCTAATCGAATCGAAATCAAATAACTACGAAAAAGGGAATACGTCGAATTGATGTGGAATATCAAAATCTCTTCTCCAGATATCGTTTTCAATAATTATTTATTAATCTTCTAATACTGAATTAGGCTTCTTTAAGGGCCATATTTGTTCAAAAACTGTACAGTTCTCTTTCATTTGATAATTATACAGACATTAAATACTGTTAAACTTCTTACGTACAATGTCATGAATTATTCATCAGTCCGTCTTGTGTGAATGGGTTACTAGATTTTCCAGCGTATGTATAAGCTTCAATAATTATATCTATACTCGTCTGTACTTACCTATTGTTACAAGACATGCTACGAATGTTTTTTACATATAAAAGAACTTGAAATTCAAATAACATTGTAGTATCTAAGCTTATTATTTGTCGAAAACGTAGCAGACTTTATTTTATAGTCAGATGGCCGTAATTAATAGATCTAGATCCAATATTATAGGATTAATGATTAAAATCCCTTTTTGGGTTCAGCAAACCACTAACAATTCTTGTTTACATTGCAAAGGCTAAATCATAGAAAGATCTAAATAATGAATTATATCCTAGGTGGGCTAGGTAAGCCGTTGTTGGACGTTAGAAACCAGCTGCCGAAATCGGTAAACTTAATCTTTCCGTCACTACTTCAAATATAAATATAAGTAGTCATCCATCATGGGAAGCGGAACCCTACATTGCGCGATTCCCGACACACTTAACCACTTTTATACTCATAAGATGACTAAACGATTCATTCCACATACTTTGAAAGACGCTTTAGTTAGTTTTAATAAATTGTACGTTGATAGTTAACTACTAGCGTTATATTTTAATTCTAAACGATAAACATTTAAAATACCCGCTCGTAAATCTTGCTTGTCCAATTATTTATTTAAAAGCTATATATGTTAATGAATGTACGCAAAAACGGGCTCGCTTCCGAAACTAATTCGTTTAATTAAACAACTTTTCACTTCTGAGTATGGTAATAAAAAGTAACCTGTACCTACGCGGTCGCACCTAAATACTAAATAATACTATAACAAAAATAAATATTTTTAAATTTTAAATGTAATTAGTTTATTTTTGATTTTTGAAGTAATAATGACTTATGAGGTGCTTTTATAGAGTATTGTGAGCCTGTGACGTATTTATTATAGGTAGGCAAGACGGCTAGGTTTTTAATTCTATTTATTCCCGTATTATAATCTTATACACAAACATAATATTCTCGTTTTTTTATAATGAAATTTTGTTTTGACACGTGCATTCTTAATAACAACGTGGATATAAACGTTAATAGTGGAAAGTTGATGAAACCATGTGAATTGACAAACAGTTTGAACTTACAATAGTAATTGTATGATAACACTATAGTGCGGAGAAAACTTCGCGACTTTCGATTTGTTGGAAAGTAACATACGTTTAACTAAACGTGATTTGAATATTTTTTATATCTAATATACACAACATAATAATAAATAATGAAAAACTGCAGACACTTTAATTCATTTTTTTAAACGCAATAGGTAGGTATTATATTAGAGATTATAACTTTATTTAAATAACTCTCCAGCTTCAAATAAGCGAACGTTTTCCTTTTCCTCTGCAGCGATCTTGGCTTTCAGTTTTACTAATTCTCTATCTCGAATGATTTTTCTCTCCGCTTCTTCTTCACGCCAAATTTCTTCCTTAGACTCGTAAATCTTTTGTTTGACCCGGCCATATATGATACCAGCAAATAATAGAGCAAATCTAGCACCCCTTATTAGAGGAGAAACTGGAACTGGAGGTCCAAACGGCAGTGACATTTTATCTAATATTAATTAAACTAAATTCTTTAAGGTTGGGTCAATTTCTCAATGTTAATATTATATTGTTAAAAATCGCAATGACGTTTAATAAAATATGGAATATCTATGATTTTCTTTTTTTTTAACGAATCAGTAAACTTACCATTCACAGCACCAGCTTCTAGGTCAAGTGCAATAAAACGACAATAAAAATATTTATTTTTTTGGTTCCGGAATCACATTTATGTCGTTCGGAAGGCCAGTGGCCGGAGTGCAGCTAAGAATACCGTTTGTCTCTAGTGTGGCGACCACCAATTATAGCAGCCTGGCGCTGCGCCAAGTTTAGAGCCAGTGTAGCGTGCTCAACGGGAACAATCGTTTAGCGAATCAATCAAATCTAAGCAACAATTATTTAATATAAATTATTTTGTACTCAGGCTTGTCAGTAATAAGTATTTATTTAATTATTTTTATATTCAAATTATATTATATTTATATGTATTTCCACTTTTTACTATTTGGAAACTTTAATAAATAAACATATATTATTATGTAATCTATATTACAGTTCGTTGAGAACGATTACCAATAGCGATCATAACATTTGTGAATGATGCGTATAAAGCAGAAAACGTTTTTACTTTCACTAATACCAAGTTGTGTCACTAATTAAAGATATAAAATATTTTAAGCTAATATTCTACTTTACATAATTAGGCATATTATTAATTAATTAATTATATATCGATTGAAATATTATGAATAACATTATTAAAATTAATTATTTTAATATATATTGTAAAAATTGCAACTGTCAGCTCAAAAAAGAAACGTAGAGTATAGGTGATTTTGTTAAATTAAATTGATTTTTCAATTGCTTTAACTATATAGCTTCGTTTAAGAATAAAACAATACTAAACTACAAGTTAACAAATTATGTGACTAATGTGCAGAGACATTATTCATTAATTATTAGATATTAAAAATACATTTTAAGTTTGTGTAATTTGTCGTGTAATGGTTGATTGGTTTGTGGTACGGTTTGTGATTTCTTGGTAACATAAAGTTACAAGTAAATGCTTTTTTTATAAAAAAAACAACCACTGGAAGAGCAAACCATAAAATATACTATAATGTATCTGTGCAAATCTGTGTGCTTAATAGTATTTAAAGTATATAACTGTGATATCGGTTCATATTTGTATTAACGTTGATAACATTAACAGGAATACTATATTTTCGTTTCAAGTCGATGCTATATCTAAAACTTTTAATTTGTAGAAATGTAAACTTTCTCTATGCTACACGTCATGTCCTACAAATACCTATTTCATCGCGTAGGTAAATCATGAAATGCATTTTTTTGCAACGAGACAAAGAAACTGTGTGGGATTGAATACGTAGGATGTAACAGTTATTTAAATCAATTGACGTGACTTTTAACAGCGATTCGCCTACGCTTATTAACATTCTTTTAAACATATTGTAATATTACATACTTTTAATATTTTAGAACAATAATTAAGAGAAAAAACGCCATTCATAACAGTAAACCCTACACAAACAACATGAACAGCTAATACTGATTTGATTAACTAAATATAAGGGGATTATTGTTTTATATTGTACTTTAGGGTTTTTATTTGCGAGGTATTTTTGCGAACAAATAAAATTAAAAGTTACATTTTATTTAGGAAGGTGAGGCTTAAGTAGGCAATGGCGTAATCTTCCTATTGTGAGAAACATTATGGAACACAAAATGTCACGAGTCGTGACCTCGTACCATAATGGTTGACCTAAAGTTATTCTCCACAAAAAAAAATATTTTTAAAGGTATTTTTTTTAAACATGAACTTGATAAAAATAAAACAGATATGTATTAAACCTATATGCAGAAGTGAGCAGGTTTTATAAAATGTTAAATAGATAAAATAATCATAATTGTTAATAAATAATAATTGATAATGGATAGTATAGTTTCATTTATCGTTTTTGTTTTTTTATCTAAGCAGTTTATGATAAGAAACCGGTACGGTCTCTCTTCTTTCCAATATTTAACTATACCCTTCCCTAACCATTTACTCTCCTTGTCGCACATGTAACAAAACTTTTATTGTCTCTTTTCCTCACTTTACTTTACCTTTCATGTCCAATAATTCCAGTCCGTATTTGTCAGTCAAAGAGTTTGCAGTTTTGCGTGTTTCTCACTGTTTATTAATTCTAGTCCATTAATAAAACGTAAGCATTAAAAAATAACAAAAATCTGTTTTCTAAAAATAACAGAAATTTAAGTGCGTTAAATTTCATTGTGATTGTATGAAACGCTTATTTATCGATTAATTAACGTTGGGTGTGGTGTAGCTGTCATATCTATGTTTTTACAAAGTTTACATATGTTTTTACGTAAGGATAAAAGTGAATTACGAAGTGTTAAGTGTAGTGTTTTGGGTTTTGCAGAAGTCGTCGAGTACGAAGACGACAACAATGACGACACCGGCCAAGCTTTATGGACGCGAGTTGTCGGCGTACGATGAAGTCGACGTCGACGAGCTGCTGTCGAAATTGTCACAAGAGGAACTTACCATGCTAGCTAAAGAAGTTGATCCAGATGTGAGTATATGATGTTATAAATTAATGTTGGAACTAAAAAGTTATCAGGTGAACTTACCATAAATTTTGTTGTTATTACTTTTCGATAATGTAATAAAATACCTAATTTAATTTAAAATCGTTTAGTATATTTAGTTACAAAAGACCATTATTTAGAAATTTAATATTTCCCACTATTGATTGGTTCTGTAACCCTGCCTGTCTGTAACGAAATAATATTACTTTTTACTGTAAAAGACTACATATTTGTGCATAATTTTTAAAATAACCCTCAACTACATATTTGTGCATAATTTTTAAAATAACTCTCAACATGTAAACAAAATAAAAGAGTTATTGTCATACATATAATTATAAGAAAGTTTTTATTACAATTTGACCAATTTATACACTTTTAAAAGACGGAGGTCTTGAATGTCTGATTCGCCACCGCTCAGCTCATGTTTGAATATTAAATTCTAAGCAAACACTTTTTATAATAATCACTAGAATTTTAGTAATGTTAACAGGGTGACAAACACACTAAATTAAATAAGAAAATCTGTCATTAAAAATATAAGACACTGAAAACATCAAATTGATTTATATTAACAACTTCAAAGTAATGGCTAGTTAAATGTATCTAAAAAATAAAATACTTTTAGCAACAAATGAAGGTAGACTTTATAAATAGAATGACAATTTTAATTAATGGCCTATGTTTCCTTGCTATTTTCTTGGTAAAATATTAAATAACTGTATTCATAAATGAAGGTTAAGCTTCTTGGGAACAATTATCATTGTTAGTTGTTGTTCCATTGAGTGTTTTCAGTGATATTGAAGGGGCCTTGTACATTTATCTAATCAAGTAAAACTTATAAGTATTATCCAAAGTTATTTCGATTATACTTACGATGGAATAAAATGATTATAGTTGGTAATGAATTAATGTTAACACTAAACCTACCAATATGGGAAAATTGACCGTTCTTAAACTTTTGTAAAACTTACACATTTTTAAATGTTATAATATTGTTATCAAACTATATGACAATTCTTGAATATGCATATAATAATTTCTTCACTCTTTACTTTTAGTTATTTCTATATTTCTGCGTTATATAATAAAATTTATAACTTAATTACCAATCAATTTGAACGCGTGCATTAGGTGTACAAGAATTGTCGGTAGGTTTATTGTTAATTTGATTATATTTACTCATAAATGTATGAGATTAATCAAATAACTTACAGAGGTTGGTTCATATTTAAGTTTATATCTATATCTTATTACCGTATAATAAAGTTATTACAAAAATAGTTTCTCTGAGAAAATAGTCAGTGTCAGAAATAGAAATTCTGTGACCCTAAAATGACTCAAGATTGGTAAACAACATTGCATGCTCTATAAACTACACAAATAAAGCAATTTGAACAACCGTCAGTGATAATGTCTTTGTTAGTCATTTCAATAGTAGGTAGTATCTTAGTAATTAAATATGATGCCTAAATGCAATATATATATTTATAATTATGTCATGGTTACGTCAAATGAAAGAGTAGACTCTCATATCTGATAACTCTTAATATATTAATAATATTGCAATAATATTTAAGGTAATATTAATAAGAGTATGTATATATGAAATTTATCAAATTATATTTCTTCTATGCATATTGCATGTTTTTATTTAATTAGTTTAGGTAAGTCACTCGCCCAATCCCTTATCTCTGATAAATGGTCTTTAATTTGTTTGAACCAGATTAAGATAGTCCGTAATTCCAACAAAATTTATGAATAAAGATTCTTGTAATCAACATGATTTATTATTTATATCAAAATGGTACCATATTAAAAAAATATTTTTTTATATAGGAAAAAAAGTTTTTTTGTTGTACAACAAATTTCTGAAGTAAAATTGGCAAATGCATAATTTGCAATTACAATATTGGTGTATTGGTATTCTTGAAGTTATCATTACAAATATTTTTGCAAATTAATGTCGTTATTTATATAATTAGATATATAAAAATTACTTATATTTTCCAGGACAACTTTCTCCCTCCCTCGCAGCGGAATAACTACGCGTGCGAGAAGGATCCCACGGGGCCGCTTAACAGGAAGAAACTAATAGAACACATAAACAAACAAGCCTTGGAAACACCGGACCGACCTGAAGTTAAACCATACGTAGCGGGAGTGGTGCGAGGGAAAAAGGTACATAACAACCTTATAATTAAGGTTTATAATTACTCTAAGTATTTCTAGCATTTACTAAGAATAATATATAAAGACATATGAATATTAAATTCATAATATTTATTATTATTACAGTGGATTCCCCCGCCTCAACCCGAGAAGGTCCGTGATGCAGAGGAGCAGATCACAATTGATCTTGGAGATGAGTATGAACAGGCACTAACTACAGCATCACAAGAGGAGATCATTGATCTTGCAGGTTTGTACATTGAAATAATAAGACAAACATGCCAATAAACATCTAAAGATAAAAATTTCAATATAAAAAATTTACAACAAAGGCCAATCAGTCGATACTGTTATTATATGTTACAATATAATAATAATATACAAGTGATCACTGGTTCACAGTGGAAAAGAGATATATATACTTCAGCAGTAGTAGTAGCTCAGTAAAATCACAGTAAGTAAATACCAAATACCATTTACAAAGATTATCTACATGTAGGTTAAAAATTTTGTTGTCTTTGACGACTAAAACATGTGCTGAATCAAATAATATCATATATTATTATAAACAATTGAAAATCTTAATATGAATATAATATTAATATATTTTATTGATTATTTTTATATACTATGACATGATTTTATTTAATTTAAAACAAAAATTGCATACATTTTAATAATACAATGTAAATATATTATTTTAAATATTGGAATGTAATTTATTTTAAACCTTAAGTATTTTTAATAAAATAAGAAAAAATATAATTGCCGTAATATAAATATAACCTACAAATATATTACAATATGTGACATTTTGGTTATAAAAACCTGTCCATCCGCTAGTTTGTTGCCAGTGTTGTCTAGCGGTGAGTAGTGTCAAATCACATTTGGATAAATGATGTTTTAAACTTTTTGACATTTGGCATTTTTTGACATTTTCTCACGCTGTTCCGTCTGCTGTGAATAATGAATATTAAATAAAAAGTAACACAACATGTCCAATTAAATGTATATATTTTTTTTATTGTATTATTTTTTTTTATTTATTTTGCCAAGTAAAATCGTCACACCTCTTAATTCTAAATCCTAGGATTAATCAGACTTATACAATATTGTTATTATTTATGTATAGAGACCGGGAGACAGCGCAGTAGGAAAATATACTATGAATTATACAGAACAGTAGTTTAGCAATACATTTGATTGTACAAGATATAATAGTAGCAAAAGTTGTCACTCATACCAGTGTTATATTATTTGTACAATTATTAGTAATAAAAGTCTTGAGGAATTTGCGTCAATTTGGCAAATATCCAGCGCTCTAATTGATGGTCTTAGACTTGACATTAACGAAATCTTTTTATATACAATCTGTTACCCGGTGGCGCCCGTTTTGTGTCTCTAGAACTCTCTCTGTTTTATTTTTAAATGAATTTCACTTTTAGACAATGTATTTAAGTAATGAACTCGATAACTATTCTGTAATTAATGATTATGATGCCATGTTGTTATCCAGCTATCCTGGGCTTCCACTCGATGATGAACCAGGACCAGTACCACGCGTCGCTCCTCAACAAGGGCCAGCCCGTGGGGCTCGGCTGGGACGGCATCACCAAGGCCTCCAAACCGAAGGTTTTTTTTTTCGTCTTCAATTCGAATAAATCTTTTTGAATAAGTAAATTTAGTAGTACGTTTGACGGTTTCAGGTGTACCCCATGGACCCCCCCAACGACGCGGACCCCGACAAGATCATCGACAGGGTGCAGCAGAACGACCAGACCCTTCTCGATCTCAATTGGAATAATATCAAGGTATGGAACGCGTCACATGTATCTAATTTCGCACGACTTTAAATTGGAATTGAAAAATAATGGAACCAATATTCCAGAACATAAGCGACGAGAAATTCGAGAAGCTGTTCGAGGGTCTGAAGAGCAACACGCACCTGGAGGTGGTGTCGCTGGTGAACGTGGGGCTGAGCGACCGGTCGGCGCAGCTCCTGGCCGACGCGCTGCGGCACAATGGCACCCTGCGAGTGCTCAACGTCGAGACCAACTTCATCAGCCCCGCTGGAGTGCTCCAGCTGCTTGAGGCGCTACTCACCACCACCAGCGTCGAGGAGTTCCGTGCCTCCAACCAGGTGAGACTATTATCCTCAAACGGCCAACGTTAACCAACTATTGGAGTAAATATGTGTTACATTATTTTGACCAACATGGTTGGCTAAGCCTAAAAATAGGCCTATTGTATTCAATCTGTGAAATAACAATGAACCATATCAAAGCCAATTTACACGCCCACTACTTTAATCAGAACCGAATAAAATATATTTATATATTGTTAGAAATTGATTATGCATTAAACGGTTGTAATTTGAAACGCACAGCGGTCGCAAGTGCTGGGCAACAAGACGGAGATGGAGATAACGCGGCTGGTGGAGCAGAACCCCACGCTGCTGCGGCTGGGCCTGCACCTGGAGTACAGCGACGCGCGCCACCGCGTGGCCTCGCACCTGCAGCGCAACATCGACAGAAGTGAGTACACGTGCGCTCTTTAGCTTCCTGCAGCCGGCGACACGTCCGCGCGACGCCGCCGTCGCAGTGATACTGACGTCCTTTTCCACTCTTTCTCTCTCACTTTAGCTTGTCCTCAGTATTTGTCTGTCAAACCACAATCTTTTAGGTAAAAAGAAATATTGCATTAGAATCTACATCCTTTATAGGAGAAGGTTCCTCTTTTGTTCTATTTTTGTTCCATATATATTTCTACTTTTTAAGCTCGACAAGCTCTTTAAGTTGAATTCCTTTGCATCCTATATTTTTAGCTACTGCTATGGACGAAGGACTAAGCGATGGATTCTGAAATTTGAATATCTTACATACAAGTGAATGATTTATAAGTGTAGATACTTTGATATAGTTAAGCCAAACAATACATTATAGTATTTTTTTGTCAAAATGTTATTAATATAAAAATATTAAGAACGATGGACGCAAGAGATTTTATTTATGTCTGTCTAACTATGATGAGATGGATATGGATTAATAAATTCAATTCTTTTTCAGTTTATTTTTTATAATAAATACATTACCTGTAATTCATTATTCAAACAATTCAATTTCATAAGACGTAGACATTATCCCTGCCATTGAGTTAAGAGAGACAACTCGCTCCGCCATAGACACCGGAGACTAGAACCACGGGATATAGGCCATGGACCATAGACCATGGACCATAGATCATTGACCATAGACCATGGACCATAGACCATAGACATAGACCATGTAACGGCGACTACATCCCCGCTTACTAACACAAATCGTGAATGCAGTTTATTTTGTACATGGATGCAAACAATCACGAGAGAACCACACAAGGGGCATGTTTCAAGAGGACTTCGGAGGGACACATTTCATTCTTTTTCAAAATTCCATTTTTTTTGTTCCTCATATTTTTAATAGAAAGGGTAGTATCACAACGGGATGATTCAGGATCGATAAACGATATTATCAGATTGCCGTTTACAAAAGCGAGCCAGCGTATCTCTAAGTTTGCGCTTGCCGCGCGGCAAGCCCCCGCCCGTCGGGCTACCGTCTAACTTCTTCAACCTCACGCCGCCCAGCGCGGAGACCCCCACGCCCCCCGCCGAGAAGACCCTTAACGATACACCCTTATCGGGAACAGATACCGCGAGGACGAGGACACCAGACATAGACCCCTCTACCCACTTGTGAGTACGACTCACGCGATCACACGCCCCCTCCCTCCACCCCCCACCACATTGTGAAATTGATCAATTCTAACATATTTGTCCATCGAGTAAATAACAGATTGATCAATTTCGCGCCCCGTCGCGGACCCACAGTCACGTGTTTTGTTCACTTGCAGTACGGAAAGACCTAACGCTGCGACTCCAGTTCAGATTCTTTAACAACCTGCAAAAGGGGGCTCGTAGCCAATAGAGTACACAGGTCAGGCCTCAAGGGTTAGCACGGCGCAGCACGCCGCAGCACGGCCCAGCTCGGCAGAGCATAACATACTTCGCTTCGATTAAAGCTTACTTTTACAGTGTCGATTGACTTTCATCATTTAATACATGGTGCTCTTTTATTAATTAGTGTTACGTTACCGTTAATAAAACCGCACCACTTATGTTACAAGCGCGTCGCACGCTCGGCGGCGCGTCTCTATCAGCTTAACAGACTTCTCTATCTGTCTATATTGTGATCTGATCATTTAATTGTTCATGTACCATACTGCACAGAGTATACTATTTTGTTATGTTTGATTTATTTAACAGTTAACAATTTGGTTTTTAGCCGAGAGGGGAGCGTAGAGACAAATGATAAAATGTAGAATCGTCGCCATAAATCGGTAAAACTCCACTTGTGTTTGGCGCGTATGCTAATAAATCCGAGTAAACCTTTTTATTTTTGGAGATAAGTAACTATCTTACAGCTGTGAGCTTAGCTAATACACGTTTGCCGCAATGGGCCTTCGATAGCCGCGGGGGCGAAGCGCCAGAGGACGACGTATCGTCTTTTTACTTTGCATTTACTCTGAGTTACTCCATGATGTGTGAACCTAACTCTCACGCATGTCTTAACTAACGGATTGATGAGAATGATGCCGTGGCAGTAATTACGCATGCAATTAAAATATAATGTTGTAATAATGTGTGCAAATCCTCAGTTTTATTTACTATTTTTTGTCGTACTTTGTTTTAAAAAATCCTTAGCGATGTTCACTTTAAATTTATATAATCGGTTACTTTATAAAGTAATATATAATTTAAAGTGAACACGTAACCGTTTGTGTATAATACCCTGATATGTGTGCGTGTGTGTATTGCAGTACGCCAACAACGCCGGAGCCAGAGCGGCGCTTAGAGCTCTGAACTGCAAACGGTGAGTTACCTACAGACCTTTACGGTTAATAGACTTGAAGGGCAGGACTCTCGATACACTGTACATTAATATACTTACTGATATTAATTACAATCTAATGTAAAGCTAAAATACATATTGATCTAGTGTATTTGTATTTTAATTTTGTATGATTGGCTCCAATATTAATAGTCTTATATTGGATCCATCAATGGCTTATATTGGCCCCAACATTGGCGTACATTATTGGCTCAAATAGTGGCTTATTTTTGTGCCAATATTGGCTCCAACATTGGCTTGTATTGTCGCCAATCTGTACCCAAAGCGTGTGGTGTGGTATGTGCAGGTGGGCGGGCCCGGCGCGTGGGTCGGTTCACTCGCAGCCGCAGCTACGTGGTGGGCTGGATCCCCTGAGCCGCCATCGTCACGCTCCTTGTCACTGTGTAGCACGCCACGACTATTAAGCACCACACACACGATACGATTTTATTTAACTAAGTGTCCTTTACACTACCAAACTTCAATCAGTCAATCGGTCGGTTAAATGGAATCGTGTCTGTGTAAGTGTTAGATGTAATATTTCCTTGTATCTTATTATTGCCTACGAATATAAAAATATGCTTATGTTATAATAAAATTATTTAATTGTAACTATAGGTGCTATTATCGCGTTTAACTCCACCTTCATTCATAACCTGAGCTCTGCTGACAATTGTATAAATACAAAAATGTTCAAGGTTTGTAATTAGAAAAAAATATATATATTAATAAGAAAAACATGTAATCTTGTCTCTGCTAAAGCGTTAAAGTATTCGGCGACTACACACTCACAAAGATACGTACTGACGATGTGATGTATGAACAATGAGTGTGTGTGTACGAGGAGTGTGCTTTTATAAGAAGCGTGACCGAGAGGAGCGACGGCGGGTCCGTCGGTCCGTCGGTCCGTCGGCCCGTCTGTCCGTCGGTCCACAGCAGCTAATAACTAATAACACATTTCATTATAAAATCGTAAATCTCGTGCGTGACTGTTTCGTACGTTTATATTATTAATTCTAATTATAGTGTGCTAATTAAATTGTATTAATTTTTCTATCATTATTATATTGTAATATACGTCATATTAGTGCACATTCCATTAATGCACAACATGCTTCTCTATAACCACTTAAACCAAATATAATATATATTTTATTCAAATCATTTAAGTTTATATTAATGATACTCCTAGAACTAGCGAAAGGTTATATAAAGTGCACCACACACGACACGTCCGTAATTAAAAGGACGTGGGACATAGTCACTTTACACTAAAACGTGTGACAAGTATTTAACGAGTACTGCCATTTAAAAAGAGAAGCCATGTTTTGTATCAATGGATAATAGTTTAGTGTTATCGAAGAGGCACTGTTAGTCGCGGTGTGCCCTCGGAGCCGGCGCCGGAGGGTCGATGCGACCTTCTGCTTTCTTGAGACATGTTGCTTATCTCGCAAACTACCCGTGTACTGACGGCGAGTCTGCGGGGACCTCGGTCCATACATTGTGATAAACGACACGTTTTTCCATTTTAAAAATACTGCTTCGTTTTTTTTTTTTTTTTTCACGTTTTCTCGACGACGTAAGGAGATTATCTGTATATGAATTTAGATTTTAATGTATTTTTGTTGTAACGATATATGAAATTTAAAATTAATATAAAAATAGTTTAATTTTAATAATAGATTTTATTTATACCACGTTGTGTCCGGAGCGTTTGGTCCAACGCAAACCGACTAGTAGAGTCGCAGGATGTAGTTTGTGACAAAAAAAATAAATAAAGCACTTAAACTGATTTGTTGTTTTGTTTATTTACCTTTAACTATTAATACAATTAAACGATACAATCGGAGATCATTATCAGGTCTGTCTCGAGTCAGTCAGTACTGTCTCGAGTCAGTCAGTACTGTAATGAGTCAGTCAGTACTGTCACGAGTCAGTCAGTACTGTCTCGAGTCAGTCAGTACTGTCTCGAGTCAGTCAGCACTGTCTCGAGTCAGTCAGCACTGTCTCGAGTCAGTCAGTACTGTCTCCAGTCAGTCAGCACTGTCTCCAGTCAGTCAGCACTGTCTCCAGTCAGTCAGCACTGTCTCCAGTCAGTCAGCACTGTCTCCAGTCAGTCAGCACTGTCTCCAGTCAGTCAGTACTGTCTCGAGTCAGTCAGTCAGTAATCGGATTCTAGAATCCTAGACAAAGCCCATGATTTGTATACTGCGATTTATTCCTTATTCAATGCAAAAAGGAATTCCAAATCCTCTTTCAGTTAAATTAAACATTGTATTCAGAAATTAGAAAATAAAGGACAAGTATATATATTTGCAATACAATAGATGATATCTTATCAGTGAAGGCTAGTAAATATGTGTGAATTGTATAACGACCAGGAGGTAGGTGATGCAGAAGTCCAGCACCATGACGAGGAACGCAGTGTCCATGGGGATCATCGACACCACGAAGAACCTGAACGGCCTCGCCTCTATGTAGGCGATGAATCGCTGGAGTGCTTGGGACTCATTGCGACCTGAGAAAAATATGCTGGAGGTTTTTTACATTGCTAGGATAAAATGGCGTATAAAATGACGTACCGTTCTCTTCAATTAATTTATTGTGTAATAATAATCTAATCTTCATTGCCTCCTGTGACAACCAACTGGCAGCCAAACTTGGAATGGCTTTTACAGTTATCATATGTATCAATGAAAAATACGGTACAAACAATTCAAAGTTTATCTGTAAATAAAGTGAATGTTTTAGTTTGCAATTAATATAAATAAATAAATAGTTGAATAGGATTGGCACTAATACATACTTCATTAGTTTCTTGTATGGTTTTAAGTAACAAGTAAATAGATGCCATTATCCCGGGAATATTAAAAATTAGACTTACAAGAAACTAGAAAGAGAAATAAAATACTTTTTTACATAAGATACAAAAAAAGTCGATCCTTTCGGCTTTAGCTGATATTTTCACTTACTATTCTTCTAAAACACTCCATAACTTTTTCAATGGAATCTATCAAAAATCTGTAAAGTTGGAGAGCTCTCAGTACAGAAGATTCTCGCCTTTTTATAAATTTTTTGAGTTGTCTTAACCTACAGAACATGGAGTAGAACACGAAGAAAAGCACTATCAGCGGCATATTGAAGGTGCGTTGAGGGACAAAATACAAAATGTGTAAGTGTATCTCCGTCTCGTGGTCGATACTACTAATGAAAAAAAAACACAATATTAAAACATCAAAAAGAGACGACGACGACCAGTAGAGTATAATCTTGGTATCCAGTTTGTAAATAGAGCTGTCGACGCCTATTTGTTCATCAAAATACTGTAATTCCATCAGATAAAAACAAAAACTTCTCCTCTCCGGGGTGTAAATTAAAATCAAAATATAAAAATAATACTCGATAAGAAATTTAATGCCCCATACGAGGTAGTATTTATCGACCCTTAGTAACATTCCAATTATAATCATCCCCATACACACTGATAAAACAAAAACACCAAACTTGGACCAAAACTTCACTTTGGGTGATTTATATTTGATGAAACCAAAATCCAGACAAAGAAATATTTGAATGAAACTAAACAATATTTTAATTTTCTTCGGTAACAATTTCCTTTTATAAATAAAACGTGTATTTGTTCCAACTTGGATCATGTTTGAATTTTATTTTTACGTCTTAGTCCATTCGGGTCGACATAAACTGAATTACCAACTACTTCCATAATAAATGCGGTCCAGCACCCGACGATTAGTGTCATTTGACGTATTGATTGTTCTATAATTATAGTATTCGTTGTAATTAAAGTAGGAAGTATTTCCCGTTATCGAATAATATATATCTAAACTAATCGAATAAAATTACAAGTTCGCATGTTACTTATAATTGCGGTTGGATAAAATTATCATTTGTTTCCTTTTTATTGTTTAGAATCGTGTATATATAGTGTTTTAATTCGTTTTTATTCCTCGATACTTAATGCATGCATCATATGCATCAATAGATATTTATATATGTATATATCTTTTCTCTTCACATTTATATATTTGAGAATTAAAAAGTATATAGATTGTAATACACCAAGATTGAAGAAAGAGTTTAAGTTTAACATTGTGTTTTATACTTATACCACAGACTATGAAATAACACTTGACCATTTGAAGAGCAAATTTTTTTAAATATATCGCGTTTGTCGTTGACTTCTATTGTAAACAGAGTTTGATTAAGTCCATTGGCAAGTTACATTTGAGGTTGCGTATTTCAAGAGGACGCAATTTTATTTTAGTGTAAGTTCATGTCTCTGGGACTCTTGTCCTCCGGCATCCATCTTGGAAAAAGGGGTTGCAAAAGGTTTTCGCGCTGTACATCGTAACTCCACAGAATATATTATCAAACATGTCAAATGTCTATAATTTTTTCAGTCCTCAGTTGTATCGATTGGCAAATACTACTTTTAGCAAATAATATAAACGACATGGTAGACAATTTACAGACAATGTAACGTCTTATTCGGTAGTCTTGCTCCTCTTAAGAGATTATGCATCAAATATTACCACTACCTTTGGATAAAGTTTAACATAAAATTGCTTATGAAACGCAGACATGAAGTCCACAAAAAGTTAAGAAAAGCGGTTCAGATGTGTCTAAAATTAAAGTGATCTCAAATACTTTATCTCGACATTTACATTATCTCTAACTTTCATAAATCAAAACTTTATGGATGATACCTCACTTATTTTAGTGCTCTGTCACGTGTTCATTGTTCGTTCGAAATTTATAATTTGGTCTGAAAACTAAACATATAATTTACACTTCGTCAAGTAGAAAGTCAACATTTTAGCTTAGTCCTCAACAACGAAATGTTAAAACCGAATGACTCAACAATTTTTTAAGGTATACATTTAGATAAAAAGCTCCATTGGAACTCCATCTCGCAACTTAGCTCGGCCGTCTTTACAATAGAAAAGTAAGTTTATGTAAGTGGATCACCAGCTTCCTCACTGGGCCGAGCATACAGGTCATTCTCGACGGTTTTTGCTCGGACCCCTAGCCCGTGAACGCTGGTGTACCACAAGGCTGTGTGCTATCCCCAACTCTGTTCCTCCTGCACATCAATGATATGTTGGATATTCCCAACATACATTGTTATGCGGATGACAACACTGGGGATGCGGTATATTCCGGTCGTGCAAGTCTCTCTCGGTAAAACGTCGATGAGTGTAGAAAGAAACTTGTGTCTTCAATAGAGACCTCCCTGTGGATGGTTTCTTTGTTGGGTGAACTGAACCACGTTCAGTTCAATCCCCTAAAGACACAGGTTTGCGCGATTACCACTAAGAAAACCCCATTTGTCGTATCACCGCTCTTCCAGAGCACTCCTCTTATTGCCTAGCCAAGTATCAGAATACTGGGTCTCGACATTTCGAGCGATTGTCAGTTTCGTGGTCATCTGGAGAGCAAGGCCAATTTGGCCTCGATGAAATTGGGAGTGATCAATAGAGCGAGACAGTATTTCAAACCTGGCCAAAGACTTGCGCTCTATAAGGCGCAGGTCCGGCCACATATGGAGTACTGTTCTCATCTATGGTCCGGATCACCCCAATATCAGCTTCTACCATTTGACCGCGTACAACGGAGAGCCGTTCGGATTGTCGGGGACCCAGTGCTGTGCAAACGGCTGGACTCTTTGGCATTGCGTAGAGACGTTGCTTCTCTGTGTATCTTCTACCGCATTTACAACGGGGAGTGTTCCGAAGAACTATTCGATCTGATGCCTACCGACGAATTTCACCACCGCACAGCTCGCCATCGCTTCCTTTACCATCCATACCACTTGGATGCGCGGCGATTCTCCACTGTGCGGTTTTCAAGGACTTTTTTCCCACGTTCCACTCGAATGTGGAACGAACTTCGTTCGGCGGTATTTCCAGATCGATACGACATGGGTACCTTCAAAAAAGGCATATATTCCTATTTCCAAGGCCGGCAACGCTCTTGTGAATCCTCGGATGTTGCAAGAGTTCATGGGCGGCGGTGATCACATATCAACGGTGACCCGCAAGCTCGTGTGCCCTCCTCTAACATAAAAAAAAGACAATTAATGGACGTTAGTACAGCTCGACTCGTTTATTTTAGTTATTTTCATAGTATTTTGTCTTGAGTAATGATGAAACATATTACTCTGCGATTAATTCTGAGTTAACCTTGATTTCTGTAAAGATAGTGATAACAATACAGTAATTTAACACTGTAGATTTTTTTCAATACAGTAGTAATATTCATAAGCTTATAGTTAACATTTCACAGCTGGATATACTTTTTTATACTAGTTAAATGTTACAAAGCCGTTTTTTTACTTATTAATATAACGTTCATTTTTGTTCAGGACCTACAAGTATTAAGGAATAATATATTAAGTCCTTACATATGAAGTTGTACAAAGTTATCATTTTGGAAATTTTGTCCTGCAAAATCAAGGCCTGTAGACGGTCGGAGACACAAGTTGATAATGAAGAATTGAAGGCTATTGTGGAAGCGGATCCATCGCGAACCACATCTGAGTTAGCTTCAGACTGCGGTGTTAGTGATAAAACTGTCTTACCCCACTTGAGGTAAATTCGAAAGATTAAAAAGCTTGAAAGGTAGATATCTCACGAATTGAAGCAAACCGGCAAACGGGTTTTTAAATCGAATAATTACCTGTTTTGAAAAATGGATTCTCTGCAATAATCGGCAGCGCTCATCGCAATGGCTAGACCCTGGCAAAGTAGCCTTAGCCAAAGCAAAAAATTACCCAAAAAGTTACTGGTCAGCGTTTGGTGGACTAGGGCCGGTGTTCATTATAGTTTTTTTAAATCTGGCCAGACGATTACGGCAGACTTCAATTACATACCATGACGGAGAAACTAGCTGCTAAACAACCGAGGCTGGCCATCGCTCCGTACCACTGCTGCTAGACTAACTCTGCAGTCCCCGGACCTTGCTCCAACAGATTTTCATTTGTTTCGAAATTTGGATAAATAATTTAATTCCGATGGGGCAGTCCAAAGATTTTATGGATTCCCGTCCGAATAGTTTTTTGTAGTAAAGGGATCAATGAACTACCTACGAGATGGCACATGTCACAGATAACAATGGTTCATACTTTGAGGAACTAAATATATTATATTAAAAAATATTCGACATTTTAGTCGTCTCAAACCAAATGCAAATTTCACGTGTAAGGACCTAATATTTGTTATATTTCGGTTAAAGTCAATATAGTATCCAAATAATGTCAATAAATAAACTATAAACGCGATAGTAATAAAATTAGAACAATTTAATCAAAACGTCTCAATGAAAAGTTATTCGAACACATTATTACAGGCATCACAGGTATAAGACTAGTCGAAAAATACAAATTAGAATACAGTATACATGTAAACATAATTTATACAAATTTGTAACATTCTTCGTCGAAATGTAATTGGTAATACACTCAGAAACTTTTTAGAAAGAAATAAAACAAAAATTTAAAAAGAAAAAAACATTTAATTGATTCTGATAGATTACTATTCTTAAATAGCTTACATAAAAGAAAACGAAATAAAATAAAATAATTATTCATATCACAACAATATTCGCAATCATTATAAAATAAAATAAAAAAATCTTATAAAATTACTCTTTGCCATCCTTCCAACTCAACAGTTCATCTAAGATGGCCTCCATTAAAGGGTTGCCTCCTAAACGTGCAAGCTGTAACAGAATTATTGATTATTAAAGCACATTATTGTTGTACTAAATACACAATTTATGCAACTGTTAATAAAAACCCCGCTAAGTTGACCTTGAATATAATAATTCATATTTTAATAAGATTGATATTGTACAATTTCACTTCAGCCAAATTATAATGTTATAAACGGTATTAACTTTTCAGGTGAGTCTATCATTGCTGAATATATGGTTGACTAGTTGAGTCAATAAGCTAAAGAGTGCGTATTTTATAGTGTTAGTTATTATCTGCCATGGGAATCTGAAAATATGGGCAAAGGCAAAGCAAAAGAAAGAAGATATGAAAGCAATTTGAACATGATAAGAGGCAGACGGGATCTGTAACGCGGCACTCTCTTATTGGACAAAACGTGGTTATAGTAACTATCATGTTGCATTTTCGTACGCGGCCCAAAAACATGTCACTTTTGTCCAATATATACGTAATCCAAAATCAACATAAAAACAAAATTCTTCAATACCAACTGATTCACCTGAACGAAATGCAATTGACGATGAATATACTAAAAGTTTATATTGTTATTCGTCGGCTTCAGCAAAGAAACCATGTACTACATATGAAAGAAAAAACTTCTACGACTGAACGTCGGGTAAATGAAAAGAAAATCTGGAGATAAAAAACAAGTCATACGACAACCAAAACCAACACCCACTTTAGAAGAAGCTTGATTCTTTTTTACCATATCTACAATACAATTGTAATAAAAAAAGTGTGGGATGCATGGAGGGTAAAACTGAAGGAATTGTATTTTTTCTCCCCAAGCATCCTGATCTTCATTTAGTCAGTTATTGAGTTAGTTGGTCGGTTAGAAAAACATGCACTTACGATGAATTAAATTATAATTACATTTGCTATAATCGATTAGTTCCACTAAATATCAAGCAATATTAGTTATAAATGAATTAAATGCAATATATGAGTATGATGATGAGTTATTATATTTTGATTCATTTTATTATCGAATCATTGTGTTTTTCTATTAGACTGCAACTGTAGAGTATGATCTTATGAGTGATCTATTCTAAACTATACATGTGATCTGAACGCGTGGACGAAAGTTTATATGTATGTCTCGGAAATAAAATGACGCAATGAGTAAAGTAAAAATAGTGATGTACGTTTGTAGATAAGACCGAAAGATAATCAGAAACTGCCGTTCAAATCCAATAAATAATTGTTTAAAAAATTAAAAAAAATAACGATTTATTATAATTTAAAATAAAAGAATAAAAAATCATATTGCATTGTTATCGGTCCTTGATAAGTACGCAAAGTTCCTAACTAATCTGACATCTTCAAGTACGTCATAATCATGTTCAAAGTATCCTTTGCACACAAACATACGACCGAAGCTAATAAAATAGTGTTAAAATACGAAAAACTACTATATTACCTCAGCCCTCGCCCTGCGATCACACTCCGTCAGCACATCCCTCGTGTACTGCAAGCTGCCGGCCTTCTCTAACAAGGATACGCAGTACTTCTTCAGCTCAACGTCCCGAGTGCGCTGCCGCAGGATACCTTTGTTTGCTCAGGAAATTATTGTATAAAGAACTTATTACATTTGTAAAAATATCTATATGTTGTAATACTATACACTAACTAACACTATGATAGATTCTCTTACCAACATTGAAATGTAAAATTTTCTAAATTATTTCATACCAAAGGATACTCAAAATTTGCTGCCCTTCTGGGGTATTCATTGCGTGTATAATAGGCAAACTAAATTTCCCTTCAGTTATGTCCTCGCAGAAATTGTTATTGTTATTTGCCTAAAAGAAACAAATTTGTAGTGTGTACAATAATAATGTGTAGAAAGTATTAAAATGTACAATACTTACATGCACGTCGTCTGCTCCTGGCCATTCTTCTAGTGCCTGTAATAAATACGTGTTTTAAATTGTGTTCGTTTTGAATGTCTTTTTAATAAATGATAGAATATGCTATACTTATTATATTATTACATTAAGAAATGATGTTTTATAAAACAATTTAATAATAATTACCTCTTGTTGTTTTAAATTACAATAATCGTCTCTCATTTGGAAGTACATCCCGAGGAGCAGCACAAAGTCGTCATAGTCTGTCTTGTTTTGACTGAAATGTTGTAGTAACTTCACTCCGAATAGTATCATTTTACCAGTTTCTAGAAAATAAAAAAATACTTTTATCAAATTTAAATCTTAAACCTAACCAGTTATAAATAACATTTGAACTCTTAAAAGTAATGCCATTATTTGATCAGTGAGGATCAAGTAGTTTATTATTATTATGACTTGTGTGTTGAGCTCGGGGCATGTCTAATAGTAGCCTTGGTGGCTTAGTATTCTAAACGGACCTAATGGAAGCCCTAACCTAAATAAAACTCATGTCCATGAAACCAAGAATAAGTATCTAAAATCTTCATTCGACAACTTTGGCCCTCGGATCTAAATACCGCCTCAAAGTCTAGAAATGGTGTTGCCCTGTGGAAAAGGTCTGATATATTCTCATAAAAATATGGGCTATCAGAAAATGCTCTGCATTTGTCCACGGAAAACCTCGTATAAACTTATAAGACAATTTTCTTATAACGAGAACTTCAAAGAAGCGCTGTTTTTCATTTTCTTATAAAATTTATCAGAATTTTAAGAGATAAATGATTGGACTTGGAGACTTATGAGCATTTATAAGCAATGAAAATAACAGTTTTTCTAGTCATTGCATGAGATTTGATAAGAAAATTTTTAAATTATATTCATAAGATTTAAAAAATAAATAAAGTTGAATACGAAATTTCGCCATAATTACAACGATAATTATTGAGTAGATTTATAGATTTTAGCCATCAAATTTTCGAAGGTAATCATTCTAATTTATTTACACCAAACTTTTGACAAATCATGCCCAAATTTCAGATGAATTATTCTTGATTATAAGAATTAACTAGATATTTGTATGAGTATGCATTTCGCAAACACTCATACATTCATAAGTCTCGAAAAAAATTTATGAGAATTACTAAGTATATCGCTATCAGTTCCAGAAGTTAATTATTTTTCCGATTTTTTATACATAATCTCGAAAGTATTTGAGAAACAGTTTCGACAAATATTTTTTTATATGAAATTGATTCAGAAGTTATATCAGAATGTTTAATTTCTCTATGCCCCTGTGGAAAAAATCTCATGAATTCTGATACAATACAACGAACTGGGTATCAGAATTTATCAGTTAAAAAAATATCTATAAGATATTAGAAAAATTTTCTGATACAGATTTCTATAAGAATCTATCAGTTGATGTTGAGACTGATTTTGTATCAGAAATCACTGGCTATTTTTCTATAAGAACCATTAAGATTAAATAAGTCATGAGATTTTATAAGTTAATACTATTGAAGACTTATAAGAGATCGTATGAGAATATTTGTTTAAATAAGTTTATATGAGTTTATTCTGGGGTAAATTTAATGAGATATAGAGAGAAAATTGACGTAAGTATGATACTTATGAAATCTCAGAGATACGATTTTCTATTTAAATAAAGGAAGCTTATAAGATTATTTAAGAATTTTCACATGCGGAAGTATCTGATAGGATACTAAAGATCAGTTATCATTTTCTATTAGAAATTTCGCAATATTTCTTACGAGAATCATTAAGTAACTTTACTTAGAACAACTTTTACGAGAATTATCTAGTAAATTCTTTTAGCATCACTACCAGCTTTTAAGAGAAATTCAGAATTTAAAAGAATTTCCATTGTTTTCATCAGTATATATACAAAAAATTGTGATAGTTATGACGAAACTTAGAAAAAATTCTATGAGACTTAATAGCAGTGATTTCGTTCGTTGCAGTTACCAGGGAATATAAGAAATTTTCTTTAATTCTTAAAATACAGAATTTCGAGCGAAATTAAGTGACGATTTCAAAACCTATATTATTTTTAGAGACTTAATTAGGTAATCAATTTAAAAGATCAGACCAATCATATTCAGGATAAATCATTTATATCAAAGCTCAAAATTGTACTACTTTTACTAATCGATCATTTCTAAATTTGTTTATCTATAAATAAGAAAATGAAACATTCCTTATTCGATTAATCAACAACATAGTCATAATTATTATAATATTTATTTTCTCAATGAAACTTGTATTAAATAGTTATAAGGTCTGTAATCCTTGAAAATAGAAATGTTTAAAAAGTTAAGCCAGTAAGTCTACTATAAGAAAAATAAAAAACATTAGAATCCGTTTGTAGTTAGTACACTAAAAAAAATTACAATAATAAAAAATTATTTCGATTATTCTCTTTTGAACTAACAGATATTATAAAATAAATAAATACACTTTATAATTTTAAGAGTTTCAATCTGTGACTTTTTCCTTTTCTTCACCCTGGGTGGACATATTGTTGAGTTCACTTTCGTCCTTATGCTCAATTCGCTCTTGGTTCAATTTTTCCTCAGCTGCATTTGAAACTGCTTCTGTAGTCTCAACTTCATGGTCACAATCAGTCTCTTCATCCTTCTTTTGGTGACTCATTGTATTATCGGACTCTGAGTTATCATTCCGTTCCCCCTTGTCTTCATCGGTAGATTGTCCACTATCTTCCTCTCCCTCTGAAGCGACAGTATTTTCCTCAATATCTGAGCTATCAATGTCTTCTGTGTCAGTGTTTTCCACCGGTTTAACCTAAAATAAATATTCATACCCTTCAATACCCATACTATTGTTTTTTAATTAAGAATAAATTAATTATCAATCAAATTTGGAAAATTATAATTTACTTTAAAACAAATTGACCTGCTTTTGAGTTCAAATTTTTTAATATTTTTTATTTCTAATTAAGCTTCTAAATTTTAATTACCTTCGGTACACGTTTGACTCCAGCGCGAGTATCTGTTATTTTACTAGATACATATACGTAGAACTGTTTCATTTGTGCATCATGTTTCTCTTTGTCGAACTCTCCTGATTCTTTTAAATAATATGAAAAAATATCTGCAATGAAAAAAATTTTTTTTTAATTAAAAATACCAATTTGATGAAAAGTGAAAAAAGTTTTCTATGAGAAACATAAATTTTGGTTTTCTCAAACACTCAGTCAATATTTGAAAAAAATGATAAGTAGAATTGTTCAAATATTAAGTTGATAGTTAAAAAAATAATTTCAAGTACTGAGGTATTTATACACCGAAATTTTTGCGATGGAATTCAAAGTATACTCGATGAAATACTCAGCAGTAGTTAGCCATTCCAATAAACATTTCAATTAAATGTTTGTGATAAAAAAACTGAACTTTTATACTAAATCGATGCAACACAATATATAAGAAAAAAATTGAAAACATGTTGATAAAGGTTAAGGATGCTTTTTGTGTACCTTTCACGGCTTGTAATCTTATAGGATCCAATCCTCCTTTTTGATTTGCTTGTTTCACTTTATTAGATTTTGCCCCATGAACACTGCAATCTTGGAGTTCTTTTGGTGTAAAGACGGCCATAATCATTTTCCTTACAAATTGTGATGGAGTTTTAGATCTACTAGCTGCAGTCAGGTACGAGTTTTTAGGTACATAAACACCTTGTCCTAAATGAATCTATAATAATTTGTAATGAACTACAAGTTTTTTACCCAATATTAATAGATAACGTTACTAAAGACTTACACTGTTATCAGATACTCGAGTAAAACCGACTTGAGGACACCCTGTTTTTTTCTCCAATTCAACCGATCCATGGTTTGATGGGGTATCTGTAAAAATCAAAACTCCTTAAATTTTTTTGGTTCGAGTATAATTCAATATTACATCGTGTTGATGACAAATCAAGAAATATATACAATGAGATTTACTAACAAACAATTCTAATACCTCTATGCTCGTTCCAAAAGTCCAATATTTTTTGGAGCATTTGTTTTTGAAGTTCCAGTTCTTTCATCAGATCTTTGATCCCTTGTTCAACTTGATTTATTCGCGCCAACGTATCTTCTTTGTTGTCATGGTTACGATGTTTTTTTTTCTTTTTTGATTTTCCAGATTCTGAAACACTACAATAAAAATTAATTTATGAAGTATATTGATTATTGATAATTTCTTTTACATTTATGAGCACTATAATTTCAAGCAAAGAAAATTCTATAGCAGCAGAATAAAAAAAGTTAGATTTAATGAAATGCATGTTATAAACGCGCAGAAAAAAGTTATATATTAATAATAACAAAATAATAATTGATTATAATAAATAATAACTTCTATCATAAAACTATTATTTTTAATTATACATATGAAGAATCAGAACTTACTTCAAAGTTGTTGGATCATTAGATTTGTTAGATTTTTTTTCAACGGAATAAACGGCATATTGTGATGAGCTAGCTCCTAGAAATGTTAATGGTAAAACGTCTGATTCTTCAGTCAGATGAGTCAGTGTTATATCAGGTGAAATCTGTGGCGATGAGTTTTTTGATGGAGATGCCTGACTTTTTTCACTCTTGTTCTTATCAACTTTACCTTCATTAGGATCTGCAGGTATTTTGACTTCTTTCATTTTCGGTTTCACCATAATAAACTACAACAAAATAAGTAATTTAATTCATCATCAAAACTAGAAAATTATTGATTAAATTTTTTTCATAGTCTACATACATGGTTATTAATTAATGTATTGCTTTTGGCAATAATTCCTTTTTGCTGTAAAATGTTATGGGATTAGTTACTAACTATATCAAATAAGTTTTGTTACCTGAAATCTTACCTTAGATAACCCTGGTTCTTTTTTTGTTTTCTTCGGACTTACGGGATTCTATAAAAATGAAAAGAAAAAAACCATTCTTCAAGACATGAGCTTTACAGTTAATTACAACTTTATAAAATCGATCTTTAATAACATACATTTTCTTTATTAGAGGACTCATCATTTTGTGAAGTGTTATCATTTTGTTTTCGCTGTACAAAATAGGTAATAAAGAATATTAAAAATAATATATTAAACATAAATTTTAAAAAGTCTGAATTACCTTGCAAGATTTATTTTTTGAGATTTTGGAATCATGATTAGTCTCTTCACTTGATCCGACCTTTGATACTATTGTATTATTGTTCTCATTACTGTAACGAACCTATATTAAAATAGCAAATGAGGATTAATAATGAGTTTATTTTAATTAATAATTTCCTAATCAATGGTAATATTCATAACAAAGCTTGTTATTGTGTAGACTTTAAAATTTTTTCCAATATTGACTGTACTTTAGTCGCCAAAAACTTTATTCTCGTATTAAGTAAGCTAAAACAATTACATTATTTTGTCTGGTAATTACTTATTACTATCATTATTACTTTTTGTTATTACGAAACCAATGATATATTTTTTGTGAGATAGTGTACAATATCAGATTTATTAGAAAAATAGAAATTCTATTTTACTTGAAATTACTAAATAATTTCACATTAATTTTGACTGACAGACTCTGCGTAGTTCGGTATTACTCCTACATAAACACAACGTTATTCTAATGCTAAAATTAATAGATAAAGATAATAAATAATATATATCTATAGATATTTTATAAAATGTATGAATCCAATTTATAATACACTAACCATTTATTAATATAGTTGATTCACTTGATACTATTGTGAAATGGTGAGAATAATTCAATTTAAATTCAAAATATAAGGGAAAAAGCAGATGTATTGAGAACAATTTATCTCAATAAATATTACTTTGGCCTTAAAATTATGGATGTTTGTTATTACCTTACGATCTCCACAGTTATTAGTAATACGATGGATGTGATCCATTTCAACATTACCTACTGCATAAGGAATAGTATTGAAACAACAGCCATAAATATAACATTGTTCTTGCATAACAAACAAATGATGAATGTGAATGATATCGTTAGATTTTAACTGTATATAGGTATCATTTGTTTTTGTTGTTCGAGTATAGTCTTTACTATGAATGACAGTGTTTTTGTAAACACATTTCTTGTAAGCATTAATCGAAATACGATTATCGTCCATGAAATCTTTAATTTCATTTTCAACTTGTACATGTATGCGTGTTTTCGATATTAAAGTAATTTCATCGGACAACTTCAAAAAATCCTTTACTTCATCATGACGAAATAATTCTTTACAAAAATTTTTACATTGAGCGGATGTAGTTAAGTAATCTAATCTTGATAGAAGCATTTTTTTCTTCAAGAATTTCTTAGTAATTTGGTGACTAACGCTTCTTGGACCAGTTACTTCTTTTTTGAAATTAAAAATACCGTTTTCAAATGGAAAAGCTGATGTTCCTGTCATTGGTCCAGTTTCTAGTACAGATTTACACAAATGCCCTACGGAGTGTAAATTGAACGTCATGGCTGACTTTGAAAATTCAATTTGAAATGTTCCAACAAATTTAGTTAGATCGTAGTCGGTCCTTGCAATATCTTCTTCTGTTATTTCTCTTTTAAGTAAAGTAAAAACACTTCGAACAAAAAGAGCATACATTTCCAAAAATTCCGGATTTGCAATACCGTCAAGACATAAAAGACTCCAATATAAAAGCCAAGATTCAAATTCAGATGCTTTCCACTTACTCATATCAGCAGTTGGTCGTGGTAATCTATAAATTTCATGTGGTGGTTTAATTGATATTAAACGTTGATCAATAGCTTCACGGTCTTGCTTAGTTAGTTTATATTTTACTCCGGGTGTTTTTAATAATTCCAAAATCTGGCGGGTAACTCCTAATAAACAACCGTGCATGTAATCTATTGGAAATCCCCAAATACTATCGAAAAAAGGCAATTTTTTCACGAAAATCATAGATCCTTTTACACCCATAACTGTTGGTGCCTTATTTTTTACTTCAGATGACTTTTTAATTTTTTCTACTTCATTTATATTTGCTAAATGACTTTTGTGAGTTCGTAGGTCTGGATCAATCTCACTGAGTGGATAGTGGACCGCATGCCCTACATAAAAACCTGGTTCATAGCACCAACTACATCCATAGTAACCGCTAAATTTTACTCGATTTTGACAAGTTGCGCGTGCCGGCGTATCAACACAACAGCAAAGTAATGCAAACTTAAGATTAAAAATTTTCTTGCTTAAATGATTAAATAGATCAACACCATTGTTCATTAAGTCTACAATTTGATTACACAGTTCTTCATTATAAAGATTAATAAATTCTGATTTCGGTTCCGCATTCATTAAAAAAATACCACCAAGAATAATATGTTTAAATCGTTCCTCTAGTGGTAATTCGTTTATAACTAACTGTTGAGGCCAAAAGCTCTGTTTTGAACTCTTAAATATAGGAGCACCATCAGTATTATAATTTAATGTAAAAACATGTGGATACTGTCTTTTAAAATTTTTATATAAGTTAGAATCTCGAATATCTACAATATTAGATGATTGATTATCAGTTGTTGTGTGTTTTAAAAAACTGTCTTGGATTTGCGGTTGGTTTAGTATTAATTGAATTTGATATCTGATATCTACGCTCATAAAATAATTCGTTGCTTGAGAAGAAATATTATGGTCTTTTGTGCATTTGTCGCAGCGTACTTTTTCTTTCTTAGATCCATGCTGCAAGCTTCGTTTTGTAAGAATAATGTTACAAGTTTCACAAAAAAAATGAAGTGTTATTTTATCATCTGGTACACCAAAAATTTTTGATCTTAAATAGTAACTATAGTCCCATGCTTCAAAATCGGGTCCAGCTAAAACCTTTACTAATTTAAGCAGATCATTTTCACCAGTTTTAGTTAAATTTTTAGAAATAGAAAACATTTGTATCATTAACAATACATCTGACACTTTGAGATTGGCAGCTGGAAACATAATACGATCACCCTCTACTTGGTGAGTTTCCAATAATTTTTCGTTATGTATTTTATCATCGATTTTAGGATTAAGCTCATCGTCTGAAGAAATATCATCATTACAGCATGAACAAATACTGTAAATATCACTGCAACTACTGTCAATAGCTGCATCATGACATATGCTTTTATTATCGGAGTAAATATCTATATCATCATCTACAGCAGTAATATTATCATCTCCAGTAATGTGGTCATCTATTATTGTAGACTGTTCAAAATTAGAATTGATTCTATCACACTTTTGTTCAACTACACTCCTTTCATCGGACAAGACATCATCTAATTTGATAAAGAAAAATAAAGATATAATTATATCTTTAAGGGAAAATTGCAAATACAATGATTCTAATAGTATAATACTAACTTAATCGGAAATGTATATTATTCTTTAATATGAAAATTCTAACTGTGTTAATTAATTTTACTTAAGGTATGCAAAATCGATCAAAAAAAAATTGAAAAAATTTACAATAAATACAAGTAATACGATTTTAAAAACAAATTCAAAATGTTTGGAGAGCTAAAGTCCATATGACTTGTAGTTTAAATAAATTAATTTATTAATTAAATGTGTGTAAATAATGTATGACTTTTTACGAATGTATCTTACGAAAAAATTAAATATTCAAAGGATCATAAATATTCATAAATAAAAAGTTGAAAAATGTTTCATCAATCTATAAAGATTTTCACATAAATAATAAGGGAGTAAGTTTAATCATACTATCAGATACATACCGCTAGGTACATTTCATAGAATTTTATTATTTAGAACAAAATAATGTAGAGGATAATAATATTCTTTTCCGAATAAAATAAGGTGTATATTTATATATATATATATATATATATATATACACGAATAGTTTGTTTATTCTGGAAAGAATGGTTTTCGTACCTATTTTCTTTTTCTTAGCAGAATCAGCAAATATTTTTTTCCAGCGAGATACTGTTCGTTTGCTTACACTGCTTTCATCACATGATGAATTCAGCAAACGGTTATTTAATCTCTTCATATTGATCGGTTGAAACAAATTACTGATCCTAGTATTTAGAAGGAAATTTGCAACATAAAGTAAAAATTAGTAGCTAATATTTTCAATACGAATATGTGATGAGAAAGATTTTATAATAAAGATGAATCATTAAAAAGTACACAATAGTTAATAATAATATATATATATATATAATATATATATAATATATATATACAAATATTTCAATGAAACACTTTAAATTCCGTATGCTTTCAAATTTTGAAAAAATTATTACGAAGCAATGTATAAAAAACAAGTTTCAAGGAAATTCTTTTCACAATTTATTTTCAGGATTAAAAGTTAGTAATAAATTGTATTTTAGGACTGGAATTGAAAAATTTTCAATGAGACCATCAAAACAATGAATCATTTTTTCAGTCTGAAAAAAATTTTTCTGTTGTTTTTTGTTTTTGAATTTTCATATTGATCGTAGCATTGTTTGAACGCTTTCAAATCAACTCACGAATTATTGCAGATGTATATATACATATATATTTATTCATAATTTGATTTTAAATTTTATATTTTTTGACTTTGAATTCATTTCAAAATTCTAAACAAAAGGAATCTAAGAAGAAAGGATAAAGATATTATGGTCAAGTTAAAAATAACTATGTTCTAAATGTATAGATGTTTTAACAAAATAGCACCACAAAGTCTTAATAAAGTAAAAAAAAATAATTAGGAGGATTTGTATAGAACATAATTTGTTCGTAAGAATTATACTTATGACTTTGCTCTACGACTCATTATAATATAATATGATTATTGAGTTTCAAAGTGGTTAATAAAGCTATATATACCTATAATTTATAAATGCATGAATTCTTTCATAGCGTATACTGCATTATCAAATGCTGTTATAATAGAAGTATTTATGAGCAATGCTATCCTATAGTATTAGCAAATTTTGCTATGTAATGCCGAAAAATTAGTTTCAAACAATATTCTTACAGAAAACACGGCTGTTAGAAAATTAGGTTTCGTATAATGATAATACTACCCAGCAAATTCAGAATGGTTTATCTCTAATCATATTTTGATAAAAGATTAATATATACATATAATAATAATACTTGTTATTTTTGGTCAATTTTTTAAAGTTCATTAGTAAAAGTTTGGCTGTCAAAATTCTTCTGTAATAAATAATTTACGAGTGAAGTATAAAATAACGATCAAATAAATTACAAACTTTGTCACATCAACTACTTTTAAAATTTAAAACAAAGATAATCATCAGATGAAAAATGGAAAACAAAATTTCCATACTTCAAATGAAAAACCAAAAAGATTGACTTCTGCTCCTTAGATTACAAATTTTAAGTTATTAAGAAAATATTTTATTTTTCTGAATTTAGGATATTTTCCGTCATTATAGATAGTCTCAAAGAAAATCGAAGTCCTGAATCAAATGGAAGTATTGTTCAAAAAAAGTTTAAAAATCAAAAATTTTGGAGAAACATACGACTTAACAGATTATAAATGAGACGGATTTCAAAAATTTATCGGTTTAAACAGATTGCCACCATCAAAAGTTGGAGTTATTTACATGCAATGTCAATTTTACAAAAAAGACTCGAAACTTCACGTAGCAATACAAATGAAAAGATAAATTTTCCCTTCTTAATTGAAGAAAATTACATCAACTAATTTAAATTATAAATAATACCTTATTGATTGCTGCTAATTTTTTGTTTAAAATGTCACGGGTGTTATCTTCCACGGGAGTTTTTTTCCGTTTAGAACGAGCTTTCTCCTCAACTTCGGATTGTTCAGATAAATCTGATAATAAAGCTGCTGACGGAAATCGGATTCGTCCACCTTTATTTATCTGCTCTGTCAGTCCGTCTTTGGATTCTAGAATAAAATATTTTTAATTAACAACAATAAATCGGTAAAGATCTTATAAATTCTGATAAAATTTGGTAGAATATTCACACGAGATCTGATTGACTTATAAATTCTATGCAAAAGGCAATCGAAATTTAATCAGAAAATTTTATTCTCAATAAATTTCTCATATTCTCTAACAAACATACGAAATCTGATAATAACTTATAAATTCGCAACCAGTAGCTGTCGATACATTATCAGAAATTTTTATTTTTAATACACTTCTCATAAATTCTCATTACAGTTTTTTTCTTTCTACAAGATTCTATGAGTTCAATTGAAACAAAGGATTCTAAACTTTGTTACGAATCATAAACACTACCGAAAATATTTATCTCCTATGAATATTCTATGAATCTGAATTATTTTACGAAGTAATATAATTAATAAATAGTAAAAAATTAGCATTTAAATATTGAATCCTACTAACAAATGAATAACAACTTATAAACTTTAGATTTTACTACTTGATTGCAATATTTAACGATGCTAAAAAATAAATCCTAATATAATATAATGTAAAATGTAATAATACGTAAAACTTACCATTTGTTAATCCAACTAAACACAGATGGTAATCACCTTTTATTTTCACTTGAAAAGTTTTGTTAGGACGATTCGGTTTGTAACCTTTAATTTGGTTAATTCCAACCGTTGTACACTTCCCACTGCTTAATAATTTCACGTAGGCATACATGAGGATACTTATATCATTCTGAAATTACTCTATAATACTAATTAATTAATAAAAAAATTAAGATGACAAGTAAAATTACACCGCAAGAAGTTAAGGATTATTCTGGAACTTATAACAAAAGATAGGGCGAAAGACTTTCTGAACCGTACTGTCCTATGCGTAAGTCGTGTGTATACTGAGACCTCGAGCCGCGTTTTGTCATATACTGTAAGTGGGAAGCCCTGTGATTGGTTATAGGAAAGGGATACAATACTTACCCATTCCTTTTATTATAATCGTAAAGTACGTTGTGTCGGTTTTCTATCAACAGTCTGCAATATCTACACACACGTGTTCAGATATAAACACACATACACTTAAAACATTTTTTTGTTTGTCAATTCTAAACAAATAATTATTCATGTTAACATAAAAGTCACACATTAAACTCCATTACCTTATGCATTTTTAGTTATTTGTACTTTAATGTTCATAATTTCAATTTTAAATAGAAATTTTTCGAAAATAATTATCTTTTACATTTTATATTTTCGCAAAAAAAAAACAAGTCAACATGCTCTTATTCCATCAAATCATTGATAATCATAAATTTTGGTTTTCTCACGATTATAAGAAAGTGACTACTTAAAAATTTATTCACAATAATTATAGATAAGAAAAATAAATTTGTTGTGTGGGATATTATTATTTTCTTATAAAGTCTGACATATTTTTATAAGAGACGGATACACCCAAATACTTTCGTACTTATGTTCATATTTTTACAGATACCAAAAATACCATTCCTAAAGCTACAGCTACAGCTACTGGTAGCGAGTTTAGGGATGCGCCTAATAACTTAAGGTTTCTTCGACTTATGATGAGTAATAAGTACAACTTGAAAAATCTCATAAAAGCTTGTGATTATTTAAATTAAATGATATGCTTTAAGTTTTGACAAGTTTATACAAACAATAAATTCCTTATTAAATCTGATAAAATCTTTATCAGAAAATCGTCTGCATTTGTCTTCGGAATTTCATGTTTGGACTTATAGAATTTGAGAATAAAAATATTGCAAAATTTCTTATAAAAACTGATAACTAATCTTAAGTATTCTATCAGATACTTCAGAAGTGAAAATTCTTAAATAAACTTATAAACTTCCCTTATTTAAATAGAAAATCGTATTTCTGAGATTTTATAAGTATTATCTTATGTAAATTTTCTCTCTATATCTCATTAAATTTACCCCAGAATAAACTCATATAAACTTATTTAAACAAATATTCTCATACGATCTCTTATAAGTCTTCAATAGTATTAACTTATAAAATCTCATGACTTATTTAATCTTGATGGTTCTTATAGAAAAATAGCCAGTGATTCCTCATACAAAATAAGTCTCAACATCAACTTATAGATTCTTATAGAAATCTGTATCAGAAAATTTTTCTAATCTTATAGATTTTTTTTCAACTGATAAATTCTGATACCCAGTTCGTTGTATTGTATCAGAATTCATGAGATTTTTTCCACAGGGTGTAACTTTAATGCTGAATCACTGGCTAAAGCAATTTTAGATCTCAGACTTTAAAATGCAGAAATAATTCCATCAGCAACTGTAGTGGCCCAAAGAACATCGTTTTCGAGCAAACGGAGCTGTTGTGAATGAACGATGTTTAAAAATATGTATAAACTGCTAACAAAATGAATAATCAAAAAGGAATCTGGAAAGACATCTGTTTATAACTTGTTGTTGAGCGCGGCCATCTTTTCCATTTATAAAAAATGGCGGAGCACTCACTACTACCCATTCGTTTGCGCATTTATATTATCTTAAGATATTGTCCTAGTAACATTCTTTATCGACTATGATTTGACAAATAATATAACCCGATAATTAAAGAAAATAATTATTAATATCAATATTGATGTTTCTGACTACCTCCGCATGTACCAAATTTAAAGACTGCAAAATTAGATGAGGACAGTTAACTTGTCGCTTTCTTATTTATCTACTGACCAAGACCACGCACAAACGTCAAGTTTAAACCGAATTTAAATAAAATAAAATAGTGAAAAAATTACTAATAAATTTTCTAAACGTACTTTGTTGAACCATATTTCTATATTCAGTTTCATTTGGACACGTCAAGTTATCTCGCCAGTAAATGTCGACACCCTGTCCATAGACAGCCTCAGTAAAGTATTCAGCGTACAGGCGCGCACCCTGCAACAATAGTACTTCTTTAGGTCTATATCTACTACTTCTATTGCAGAATATATTTTTTAAATACCAATCCATTAGGCACTAGATCCAAAATTTTTTGCAGTGTTATCATAAACACTTGCACTGCCGCGTTTATAGTTAAGGGAAGGCCATAGACACAATGAGCTGCCGGCATTCCCCGCCTCATCGACGAGTCGTCCTGGATGTCGTCGATCCTTCAAATTAAGTTTAAGCGAACGATAATAATTACATTAAAGATTTAAATAATGCAGGAACGAGTGCAGCAAGAAATTCTTCTATAGATTAATAAAGACGAAACGAAACTAACAACAAACTGGCATTATGCAACATCATCGCCACGTCCAAGACACTTTGAAGTTTGTCGTCGGGTACTTTGAACCAGTGATTGAAAGCCAGGACAATTTTTTTACGAATCTGCTTTCCTTTGACTTGTAGCACGTGTGTGTAAGGCGCCAGCAGCTCCTGTGATAAATAAAAATCAATATTCTGAAGCCAATAAAATATTCTAAAGCCTAAATGGGGGAAGAGTAGATAGACATACATACTGTAAAAAGGGGGATAGTAGTTTTTTAGTTTTATATTAATTGATATTGTTCTTAAAACTATTTTGTTTAATAAAGCTGTAGTACTAACAGACATGGCTGATTATTGTCAAGAAATTCGATGAAAACATTTTTACTATTTCTATAATAAAAGAATATCTCGCTTATTTCTGGTACATTTGGAGAATATGACATAGAATTTACCAATAGGAAAAATCAATAATATTATACAATAATTTTCATGGACGGCGCAGGTTAATGATACAAGTAAGCGCATCCACATGTCGGTTCACTACCTTAAATATTCGTTCATAACTTAAATCTCTAACGCAATCTCTTTATTTGCCTCTCAACTATGCTGAGGTTTGCTATACGGGTGTATCGGTGGAACTGCTTAATAAAATAGATTCCCTTTCAAAACTTATGTATCCGCTGTCTTTTCAGACTTCGCAAATTTGACCACACTTCAGTTTTTCGTCGTTAACTCAAGTAGCTCTCCGTCCGCAGTCGCCAGAACATGCACATCCTGACCAGGCTGTTTAAACTCCTAACTCAATACAAGTAACCTATTTAAATTACCCAACAAAGTTTTTTATAATTTTCTGATGTTGAAGAATAAAACTTACTAATATATACTCTGATATTCTTGAAGCATAGGAAGGATATTTATTTGACCGCACCCGGTTACTAACCAGTTGCAACTAAAAGATTACAAATCTTGAAAACGCTAAATGTTTAATACCTTATATATTAATACACACAGGTGAAAACTAAATCATTCCTAAGATTGTAAGTACGCACACCGGACACTGATGCAACAAACACATACGAGTATTACATTCAAGTTTTAAAAAAATTATAATTAACAGGGAATAATTTGTATAGAATACAAAAGTGACTCACTTTTTCCAGATCATAATGCCCATTCATCTTTTGTGTTCAAGAGAAATGATTTATCTTCTTTAGAGAACCTGATTTTATATAAAAATCTTTAAAAGTTGACGTCACCCTCCTGTAAGTACTTGTGAAGATGTAAGACTTTAAAATGTAGATAATCATTGAACGTGGACGTGCACTCAATTAGCTTAATGTGGGTAGAAATAAAATAATTATATTGTATATGCGAAATGCAATTAGTACTTTTTTTTTCTTTAACGATACTAAAGATCTCTAACCCTTACATAGTATTTATTATAATAAATGAAGATTTGACCTTGAGATCATAAATAACTGTAAATCCCCGCCACCGGGAAAGTGTAAGTTAAGACTGGAAGTTATCAAATCTCCCTTACAAAACCTATATTTCATTTTTATTGAAACTAGGGGTGCCAACAGACACTCAATTTCGACTCGCTGCACTCGCGAACTCTCGGATGCCGTTTACATATTGAGCGAAGCGAGTCCAGTGACTTCAATGACTTTCAATGTTTCCATTGACTTCAATGGGATATCAGTTTTTTACGATTATTCCTCAACGACATGACATTTTTCAAAAATTTTAACCATCACCTTAATGTGTGTCTTCTCGATTGCAAAATTTCATAATTTTCCGTCAAATAGTTTTCGAGACTATTCGTGACAAAGAATGTGAAAAATTCTCCAATAGAACGCTCCCCTCGCTTCAGTCGTTTCGCTCAATAATGCAATGTTTAATCCAGGGAACGTCAAAGACGTTGCTGAGACTCGGCAATAGTAACGTGGCATACAATCTGACACTATCCTCTTTAGATAAACAGGTGCGCCACGATCTCTTAGGCTCTCAAACTGACCGACCGACATTACCTAGGGATGTAGGAATTATAGATAAAAAAATCTACTAGATGTAGTATGAAATCCTGATCACTGCGCCACCTAACGGGTTTTATTGTAAATCCAAATGCATATATACAAAAAAAATCATCATAGTCGGTCCAACAGAACCCGGCATATGTTGCCTCTTAAGAAATGCATTATAGTATATGTAATAACATATTTAAAATATATTCTCCTTTGTTCATAATACGTGCATAAGTTATTATGCACTTAGAGCTGATCTTAAACGGTTTAATTTAAAGATGAACTGCTGCAGCTCATCTGGTGGTGAGTATCAGAAAAGTGGATATTTTTAAAACATTCTCCATGCTTCAGGTGCTGTTAATCGCTTACGCACGTAAGAATTTGGATTTCGTTATAACTTATTGGTTGTTTGGTGTCTTTCGTAAAAAATATTTTTATTTTGACCCCATTATGAAACAAAAACAAATCAATTTTATGTTGTTGAGATTTCTATAGAACTAAAATATTTAATAGTTGGTCTGGGCGTTGAGACATAAATAAATATATAAAACATTTTTAACCTTTATTGTAACAAATAAACAAAACATACAAGAACCGCACCAATAACTTAATGAATCAATTCTCCTTCCAACTCAGCAAGTCATCCAGGACCTCTTCCAGCAGAGGGTTACCTCCCAGACGAGCGAGCTGTAACCAATGGTATAGAGAAAGATTTTATAACCATTTATAGCTAATTTATACAGAGCCTTATCATCTGTGTATAGTTTAATTAAAAGAGTCTGTTTTTATTCATTTTATACAATAATACATTAACTCTTCACATAAGTTTTTTCTACAATCATTTATATATTTGATACTGTAATATATTATCGGTAGACATTGTACCTCATCCCTCAGGTCGCGGTCCATCTTGCTGAGCATGTCCCTCGTGTATTGCAAGCTGCCCGACTTCTCTAACAATGACAGACAATACTTCTTCAGCTCCAGATCTCTAGTGCGCTTGCGCATTATATCTTGGTGTGTTCAGGACATACATCATTTTACATGTGATTTATAATCTAGGCAATATAGTCAGTGGAAAGTTAATCATAACAAGCACTACCAAAGACATAACCTGTAGCAAAATGGCAAGCATTTGTTGTCGATTTCTATATAAGCATTTATAAAAATAAGATAACGTTATTCAAATAGAAAGCTATTGCTTATCTCTCTGTTGAGAAACCTTTACCCGTCGTACCGGATCTATTTTTGTCTTAATAGTAACTTTCATTTTCAGTACAAAAGGATACTTAAGACCTGCGGGCCCTCGGGTGTCCTCATCGCATGTATCGCGGGCAAAGTGAACTTCCCCTCAGTTATATCTTCGCAGATATATCCATCTTTGCTAGCCTAAAGTCATTTATGATTAAAACGAAATATATTAAAACAAATTATTTATTAAATATAAATTACATACCAAAATGTCCTCTTCTCCTGGCATTTCCTCTAATGCCTAAAAAGATAATACATTTTTAAAACGATATTTACATAGACCACATCCATCACATCATTGCATATGTTATTATTATGTATGCAAATGAAAATACCTCTTCGTGACCCATGTTGCAGTAGTCGTCTCTGAGTTGGAGGTAAAGACCGACGCGATTCACAAAGTCGTCATAATTTTCCTTATTTTCACTAAAAAGTTGAATCAATTTGACTCCCAACAGAAGCATTCTACCAGTTTCTATAAATAAAAAATATGAAAAAAAATAAACACAAAAATGGGAACGCATTTTTTTTTCTGCTGTTGCTTATATTTGAAATAGTTTGGGTAAAAAAAATACTTTTTAAAAATACATTAACAAATCAAACATAAAAAAGCATTGATGACTAATTCATACATTCAAGCTTAAAAGTGAAGTAAAGGAAAAAAAATCTGTTTAGAAATGTTTTCTCAATTCTAAGTTATTGAGCGAAGCGAACGAAGTAAGCAGAGCGTTTTACTGGAGACTTTTTACATTCTTTGTAACGAATTGGCTCGAAAACTACTTGACGGAAAATTATGAAACTTTGCAATAAAAAAGACACACATTAGGTGAAGGTTTTTCAAAATATATATATATATATATAATGTCAAAGAACTGATATCCCATTGAAGTCAATGGGAAACAATGAGTCAATACACTCGGCTCGCTTCGCTCAATATGCAAACGGCACCCGAGATTTCGCGAGCGCAACGAGTCGAAATTGAGGGTTTGTTGGCCCCTAGTAATATAAGATGTCTATCACTTGATGACTTACTCAGAGTTAGCATCTTCAGGTAATCATCCTCGGGAGGACAGACGGAGGAGTCGCGCCAGACAATCTCGAATCCCTGACCGGTGAGAGCGTCATGGAATAGATGTGTCAGTAAACGGGCGCCCTGCAATCGACATAAAGTATCTATAAGTAACAAAACTGAAAAAAACTACTTTTATAATTTATATTTCGATTATTTGCTTGAGGTATTTATTTCAGTTCACAGTTCATTTATTTACAAATGCACATGCACTTGTGTTGTAGGTATTATCAATACTTGCGTGATTTTAAGGCTTGAAATTCTACCAGTTGTTATTCTTATAATCGGTGTATTTAAACACTGAAATAAAGACTTTGTCACTTCTATAATGCTACGTTTCGAGGTCGTATTAGAAAGCTCCCGGGTCCGATCACAAATATAACAACGAGATAATTTAATAAGCTATAAGCTATAAGAATTAAAGACCCACCTCACCACTGGGCACCAGCTGGAAAGCTGTTTGTGTAACCTTCATCAACGTTTGAACCATGGCATTTAAAGTTATCGCCACTCCATACACGCAGTGAGCTGACGGCAGTCCTCGTCGGGTTAAAGAGTTATCTTGGACATCATCGAGTCTTAAAAGAAATTAATTTTACTACGTATATAAAATTAAAGTCAGCTGATTTATTATTATTATAATTATATTGGCTCATATTTTTATAAACTGTTTAACTGATCCATGCGTCGGACAATTTTAATTCCTGTTGCGTTGTCAATTTATGTCGTGTTGTTCAAAGTTGTTGTTTTAAACGATTTTAATTTTAATTAATTTTCAGACTTAATTCGGTTTCCCTCGCGCAGGCCCAGATCCCGTGGGAATATCGGTATAATAAAAAACCTATGAAGATTTTGACAGCCGAAAGAGATTTTACAATCGGTTCAGTAGTTATGGAACCCCCTCGTCATAAACGAACATAGAAGACTAGAGTTTTAAAAAATACACTAACAGTAAACTTGCATTGTGCAGCATCGTCATAACATCGACGGCTTGCCGGAGCTGGTCGTCCGGTACTCGCAGCCAGTAGTTAAACGAACGCACAATTCTTTCCCGGAGCTGCTTCCCTCGAATTTGAATCAGATGGTTGTAGGGAGCTAAAATCTCCTGTGGAATATATTAAAAACTTACACCTTGTATTTATGAATTTGATTATCTCTTTAGACTTAGGATTAATTCACAATTATTCTATAATTCAGAAATATGTATCGTAATTTCTTAAAATAGTTTATAGTTATTTTATCACTCACCTCTTCCAGCGTTATCTTTTCATTTTTATTTCCGTTTGCCATTTTTAAATTGACTAAACGTAACTGGTAACGAATGAATACATCGAAATAATTTTTCTTCTTTTATATACAAACTTAAAACATTTAATTTATACGGAATAACATAAATAATACAGTACATAATGGCAGCTATTTGTACTTGTATATATTTACACGTGTTCACTTAAATATTTTGAATAATTATCTGTAACTTTAAAAAGGGTTTTATTTTATCATTATAACAAATGTGTATATAATATAAGGAATAGGATTATGTGCTTTTAACAATTTAATACATAAATATCTTGAGTTTTAATGAGTAATAATTAAGAATCAATAATTTTTGTTATTTTAATAAAGAATCTTGTTGTTGTGTTAAACTATTACAAGTAGCATATTCTAAAATGACAATTAAATGGTCTAAATTCTATATATAATCAAAAAATAACATAAGATGTCATATTTATATTTGAAACAAGTCAGTCGAAAAATATAAAAATATGGTAAATTTAACAATTTATAAGAGTATTAAAACATCTAATTTATTTAAGTACCGTCTCATAGTAAATATACCTATTACCATACGAATGGTAAGTTAAGCCGTCCCCAGCTTTCTCCATGTTTCTCTATTTTTTGCTTTGCTTCTCCATTATTCTCCAGCTATTACTATAATTTGATCGCTCTCTCTGTTTTTTGGACGGTCTCTTCTTCTTTTACCTGTTGTCCCTTCCGAAGTTGTTGCTTCTATTGTCTATCTATGAGTGCATCTCGCTAAATGTGCTGCCCAACGCCATTTTTGTGTTAAAGCTTAAACGAGAGCTCATGCTAAAGTTTTCGATACGATTTCATATAATTCAACATGTGAGGCCTTGGATTTCTGCAACATTCACTATAAATATTTAAAGGTATTCAAAAGCATCTACAATGGTAACCTAAGCAGTGTCAAATTGGAAAAGCGAGGTGCAAATATACGAATCTATAGAGGACTGAGAGAGCTAGAGGACTTTTAATAGCAGTAAAGCTGCGTTACTTATCTACGATATAATACACTGACACCGTATGGAATCACTGTAAGTGGGTTGCGACTCACACGTTTAAGATTCACCAAGGATGTCACCTTCGCTGAAAATGGCGGATCACTGCGGCAAGTAATAAATTTGGAATGGTGAAAAAGTCGGGCTTAAAATGAACCTCGAAGAAATTGAAATAATGACAAACAGTACTGCTAATAATATTAACTTGTTTGCAAACTGCTGGACTACGTAGACAGCTTCAAATACCTTGGTAAAATAATAATAAAAAGTCGAACGTCGAGTGAATTGAATGACAAGAAATTCTGAAGTTTAAAGGAAATTTTAAAAAGATCTTTTCCTCTCCAACTGCAAAAGTGTTCTGGACACCTGTGTACTACCGACCCGCACATGTGGCCGACGAACGTGGACCTGCAACACCAAAATATAAACTAAATTAGCTACCTGTCAAAAACGATGGTGTATAAGGAACACAAGAAAAACCAGTGAAGATGCAAATACCCAGGGTCTTTCCCGAACGAACTTTGACGAAATTATAAATGTTAATAAAAAAAATGATTTTTAAGTAAAATGATTATTATTTATTGAAGAAAAGAAAATGTTAAATACATGCTTATTTATAATTACAAAAAAAAAACAAAAAAGTGTGATTAATAATTATACAAAATAGTAATATAATTAAATATGAAAATAAACTAAAAAAAAAATTCATACAAATTTTCAGGACTTTGAATTTTTTTCCTGTCCACAGATATCCATCCATCCGAGAAAAGTGAAAACAATACAGAACGAACAAAGTTCGTTCGTGAAAAAGATAAGAAGCGAACATATAAAAAGGCAAAGTTAATAAATAGATCACCTAGAGTACTATAAATAACTACAAATAAACTTTAACAAATTTATTGTAAATATGGACGAAATAAGCGAAAAAATCGTTTTTATTTTATTACGAAATAAAAAACTTTTTTTATTTTATTTATTTATTTAAAGTAAGTTATATAGATTATCGTTTTTTAATTGAATTATAAAATATACGCGATAAACCAGGGCTGTAGCTTATCCGTTGCGTTAAACCTTATTGGTTTTCAGGCTTACACTCGGCCGTGCTACTTTTAGACTTCCTCTAAGATATCCATTGCCGCCTTTGTCCACATTGTTACCTGCACGTCCACCTCGACTTAATGCTCGGATTGCAGAAATATACATAATTTTAGGTAAAAATAAAAGTGTTTGCACTATCAGAGAAATATGTTTATTATAAGTGTTTTGCTCAGTCATAATAATATTAACAATAATATAAGCTTTATTGCACAAAACAATATATATAAGTGAGTGAACATTACCATTTCACATATAATAAATACACACATGCATACAATTAATAATATATAGGTATAAAATAGTGACTATAAGAAAGAAGTCGTACACTGAGGATACAACTCGGGACATAGGAGAGGTAACATTCATAAAATTATATATATAAAGTATAGATTATACAATAGTATATAACTGAGCAGGACTGGACTGACCAGGATAATGATATTTGATCTGATGGATAGATTATCAGAGGATCCGTACTCCGTTGACTCAAACATGTCTTAAATAAACTGGAGTATACGGGATAAATAACAGTACTAAAGGATATTTATATGTCATATATTTAAAAAAACTACAATGTTGAACTACATCGTATAATTGTCACGGGCCCGGTGGTAGTTCCGCCACCACACGCCACGTGTAGTAGACTAATGTCACTCCCAGACACTTCCACTTAGAAATAAGACTACATGGACACTTTTAAGTTTGTCTACTTGTATTGAACACCTTTTCAGTGTTATTTATTTATTTATGTAACACCAACAACACAGACGCCCACAACAGACAGTTACAACAAAATACAAGATATCATACAAGCTAAGCGTTGTCTTAATTATAGGTGTTAACATCACTCCAATAATTAAACACGTATATGCAATAAGGAAAAAAAATATAATAATTAACAAAAATTTAGATACAGTAAAATGGGTTAATTAAGAAAAAAAAACAAAACAATACAATACAAAACAATAAGAGGGAAAAGAAAAAAAAATTCAACATTAAGGATGCAGTATCATGCAATTATATATCATTAATAATCATATTTCTAAACCTTGACAGTTCACTTGAAAAAATATCAAAATTAGCATTACACTCGGGACGTTTTACGAATTCTTTATAATAAGAGTTGAATGAGTATCCATTTATAAATGTATACGTTGAGGAAGTACGAGCAACTAAATATATAAATATATATATATATACTTATTCTAAATAATCTTCGCCCGAGACATCTTACGTATCAAGAGACAGACTACCAGAAAAAGAATTATTATTATTACATCTCTTTTTAAAGGTAATTAAATTCTGATTGAACTGTACATTTTTAAATGAAGCAGAGTGGGTAAAGTAGTTTTAGTTAAACTGTTGGCTGAGGGCAGGATGGCAGGAAGGGCAGGAATTTTATCATATTAACTCGAGATGAACTCCATTAACAGCTACCCGGTCACCGGATTACTTAAAACACTAAATATTAATGTTTAATACTTTATTGTCAGTATTGGAAGACATTGTAACAAGCAGACACCATCAATACACAAGCATATCAGACAATCAAAACCCAACCTCATATATACAATGCAAGCTACATTTAAATGACAAAAATGTTACAATAAATGTATTAATATGAATTGAATGTAAAAAGATAAATTATATAAACATTCATACACATTAAATTTTAAATAATTTAAAATTAGTAAAATATATGTAAAGTAACGTAACATAATTTAAACAAAATCAATGTTACTGACAAGTGAATTGTTTAACATCTATTTTAATTGATTACAATTACCTGGGGGCGCCAACAGACCCTTAATTTCGATTCACTGCGTTCGCGAAATCTCGGTTGCCGTTTGCATATTGAGCGAAGCGAGCCCTATGTAATGAGTCATCGTTCCGTCCGTTCGTTCCGTCAAAAAACTGATATCCCATTGACTTCAAAATATCATAATTTTCCGTCAAGTAATTTTCGAACCTATTCGTGACAAAGAATTCGAAAGTCAGTAGAGCGCTCCGCTCGCTTCGCTCAATTACCACGTGATATAGGCAACGAACAAACCGGGGATGTTACATTACACTACTAACACTAATACAAATAGAGTAGTACTAGTAAGCAGTATTATATTAAACTACCTTATTGTAATGGTAGTTCCAAGCGCAGTGTTGAACGACGCTGCGTGTGACGAGGGAAGTAAGTAAATTGATTAATGCATTATTATTATATAATATATTATTATTATTCCTCGGGCAGTGGATTGTATTCTCTCCTTACGACTTACTTATATCGACCTTCCATTGTTTGTCTTACCATCAAGCAATCAATTAACACAGAATTTGACAGCTATTGATTTATTTAATCTTATACAAAAGGATATTTTTAATATTAATTGTACACCTATGTCTGTTTTTACACGGTTTTGAAATAACACGGTTTGAAAACAAAATATTTTTAATTTTTTTACACGATTTCATTCCATTTAGCACGATTAAAATTTTTTTGGGCTTAATTTTTTATGTCAAATTTAATTTCTGCGAAATATGTTCATATTACAAATATAGGGGAATTCCCTTTTTGTGCATACAAGCAAATTTACTGGTCAAAGCAATTGAAATGTGTTAATATTTTGTGAATAATCTTCAATAACTATGCTTGTAAAAATAAACATTGTATATGTGATTTAATTAAATAAACATGAATACTTGTTCTTAAAAAATCCTTGTTTTTCACTAATTTTAATAGGGTTTGAGATTAGGAACCAATCACCTATTTTTGCATACGACCAATGTCTTTTTTTACACGGTTTTGTCTGGAACCAATTTCCGTGTTAAAACAGACTTAGGTGTATTCGAATACCCGGTGTGTTTCACAGGACTGTGACGTCACCGACAGCCCAGCGAGCCTCGCCACTGATGCATTAACAAATATGATACTTACATATACTTACAACAGTCACCAAACAAACAGTACACAGTGTTTAAATAACAAATATATTTATTAGTTTCAACTTAAAATTAATTATTTTTATTTTTTGAGGTTATAACTCCCTTAACTACGGTATTTATACAGTAATACGGTAAATTTAATGACATTACTCTAATATAAGTACTTCGTTAAGTCCATTATGTATCGTTTGCGTCACAATGCTCCAAACTTGAGGAATGTTTTTAATCAACGATACATGATAGTACCATATAACTAATGTAAGCTTCCTAAACTAATACAACCCTCCCGCCCTGACTAGCGCTACTTGTATGTATGAAGTAATACAGACCGACCGTTGTGATGACTTCATTTAGTTAGGAGTAACCAATCGGTAAGTACGTGGAGTTAAGATAAAACCTAAGCCGAGTTAAAATAATATTTAGGCCTATCGCATCGTACGCTTTGGTAATGTTACACTTTACAACCAACGCGTTGTTAAAAACACTTAGTCAAAAAATATCAAAATATTCGATAAATTTAATTAATTAACAATTATTTGTGAGCCGTCAAGATTGAGATCCGGGATTGCGGATCGACGTAGGCCAAGACCGATAATGTTAAAGTAATCTTAAAACGAAAAGCGACCGGCCCGGTGTGACGTAGACGCCAGTGCGTGTGTTACTGCCCCTCTCGCCTCCAGCTGATGAGGTCGTCCAGCAGGTCCTCCAGGTGCGGGTTGCCGCCCAGCCGCCGCACCTGCGCAGGTATAGGCACGTGTAGTAGAGAGTATGGTGTGTGTCTGTATGTGTGTATATGGCAATGCGGCGACCTCGTCCCGCGCGTCCCGGTCCAGGCGCGCCAGCTTGTCCCGGGTGTACTGGAAGCTGCCGAACTTCTCCAGCAGCGAGATGCAGTACCGCTTCACCTCCACGTCCCGCGTGCGCTGCCGCAGGATGTCTGGCCGGCTCAGGAACACTCATTGTAACATATAACTCACTGGACTTTATATATATGGGTTTGGTCTAGTATTGGCAGTTAGTGGTCGGGTTGTAGCGAAGGTGATAGTAGGTTTGTTCTGGGAGCGGGACGTTTTCAGGTAAAGCAGACTGAAGCGTGAAATTTATTTTTAAAAACTTTATAATTGTAATAATGACGAGTGATAGAGGAACGAGGAAGGATAACATAATGTCCTCATCCCAAATTGAGTTAAGGGTAGGATGATGAAGTAACGGAAAATGGGACATTTAGAAACATAGTATACATATATACATATTATAATCGCAAGAAGATCAAGACCCTCCCATTGACATTTTTATGAAATGTTTTTTTTTTATATATTTGTTTCTAGTATTAATACTTTAGCGGGTGTATTGCAAAGGATACGCAGCACCTGGTTGTCCTCCTTGTGCGTGTGTATGGCGTGGATGATCGGGAAGCTGAACTTCCCCTCGGTCAGGTCCTCGCAGTAGCTCTTGTTCTCCGTGTACTAGAAATATAGACATCATACATCACATTTCATAAATATTCGTAACCTCGCCGAGAACCAAACCCACGATCCTATAAATATTTATTTGGTAATAATATATTACACGCATAATCATCAGAAAAATGTATTTATTCTAAAAAGGTTTAACATAACATATCAGGGGCCATCAAATAAGGCTTACGAATTAAAATGCTATGGTAATTTGTAAGACACATTATACTTTGTCCATTATATTATTAGTGTTTTGACAGCTCATGCCCATGAAGTTTTGTATTGTTTACTTTAAAATGTCATACAAATAATATAGTACGTCATGGAAGGGTACCGCCCACTTAGTGATTGGGACGCATAATGTTAAATAAGGTGTAATTAATATGTTCGTTCGGTATGATTATAATCAATACAGGCGCAATCACACGGGTTTACATTTATTTAAAAAAAACTAAGACAATATTAAATCAAAATTTAAATTTCTACATCTGTTATTACGTTAACGTAAGCAGGTACGTATTTCTATTACATACTATAATCGGAATGGTATCGCATTTCAGAATCTTAACACTAAACCTACAAAGTACCGGTCAAATTGACCGTTCTAAAACTTTTGTAAAACTTACACATTTTTAAACGTTATAATATCGTTATCAAACTACATGACAATTCTAAGAATATGCATATAATATTTTCTACACTCTTTACTTTTTGTTATTTCAATTATTAAATGCGTTATATAATAAAATAACTTTTAATTACCGGTCAATTTGACGGCGTGCGGAAGTAACAAGTATACAAGAATTGTCGGTAGGTTTAGTGTTAAGGACATCACTACACATGTCAATCGTCGAGCTGTCAAAAGACTAATAATATAATGGACAAAGTATATGTAGGTAAAGATACTTCACCTCCTGGAGACACAGATTACAATAATCATCTCGTATTTGGAAGTAGAGGCCGAGGATGGAGGACAGTTTGGTGAAGTCGTCCTTGTTGTCGCTGAACAGCTGTATCAGACGGATGGCCAGCATGAAGAGACCGCCGGTCTCTAAAAATTACGTTTTTAATTATTTTTTAAATGCCATATAAATTTCGGCTAATGTAAGCTATTAAATGCAATTTCTTCCCGCAGATCTGACATATGAATCCACGACAGTCTATCATTTTGAGAATCCACGAGAAAGAGCCCAGGTAGAAATTGAAAATGGGTAATCATGTGGCCCTCCGAGGGCATTTCTCGGAGGGCGTTCATGTGGATGTAACGCGCCGTCTCACGTGGCTCACGGAGGGTTGCCACATGAGTTTTCCAACGTGAACCCTACGTGTCCCCGATATGTGATTCTAACGAGATTTTGATACGAGAGCCATACGGGGCATTTCTTACTTGGCCCTTACATGTAGATTCTATAGATTCTAGTAAGGCTCACACATGGTCTACTTTTTTATTGACGATAAAAAATAAATTGATAACAATAAAAATTAATTGATAACAAGAAGTTATGGTTAAGATATTTATTATCAGAAACTCAACGTTGCACGGAAAGTTTTGTCATCGACTGCTTTGTAAACGGCAGCAGCGTGTGGATGAGGCCTAAGCCTCTCTTTATCATTTTCTTGACATATTTTGACATTAGTTTACCATATATGAGTGCTTATACGCTTCAACATATCTGATGGCGGGGAATTAGACCGGCTCCCTGCCTTCACCGGCTCACTTAGTAGCTACGGACCCTCCGACGTAATGTACCCAGTATCTCTATATATACTTATCGTTCTAAAAAACTTCGATAGCGTGATTCAGAACTCGGTCGAATCTCCGCCATGAACCTCAATAGGGTTTAAGGGGGCATTTCTAGGAAGTTTGCCTTCCCAAATTCAGGGGAGAATCAGACCTGGTTTTCATCGGGCAATTCCAATGAGTTTTTCCCAGCCTATTTTCAATGTGAGCCTTACCATTCGTATGGGCTGCCGAGTGAAATTTCTACCTGGGAGCACTCGATTTGAACGAATATCTTAAACGTCATGGAATACTTCTTTTGCATCTAAGTACCAACACTAAACATTATTGTATAGCAAATGTTTAAACTCCACTCCATCTGTTGGGACATTAAGTTAACCCCATCCTCCTCATCGGGAAGAGGGTCAGAGGGTGTTAGATCTGCGCTGCTCCTCCCAACTGATTCGCAATTGTCCTCTTTGTCAGTCATAATATCAGATGAATTCTATATTTTGTATATTTATCAATATAATATATGATTGATGATGATGATTGATTGATTGATTGATTGCAATGATTCTCAATATTCGCGGGTTAATAAACCTATTTTTATCAGTAAGTCCACTTATGCTAATATTTATTGTAGGATAATTACTATATCTATGTGTTATCTCAACAGAACAGCATTCCGAGCCGGTGGTAGCTTACTTACGGACTGATTGCACTGACCTTTTTTTTTGTATTGTAATAATTGACAATTCAAAAGTGCGTGTAAATGCCTACTTGAATAAAGATATTTTGAATTTGAATTTATAATATAAACGTGCTCAATTAAGATTATTGTGTGAAAAAATACTATCGAGATTTTTATGTCATTAAAAATATGTTAGTAATTCAACTCGCGGCTAAATCTTAATTACATTATTTTGTTATTTTAACCGTTAAATGTATTATTATTAAAATTTTCATTGTCTGTTCGTTTATTATTTCGGTATAAGTCTTTGTAAATATTGAAATAGGTATTTTAGAAAAAAAATTGTACAGTTTGTTATATATTTTAACAAAAAAATTACATTTAGCAATCCTTTTTTAATTAACCTTCTTTGTAAGCCCGTGAAGTGATCATTCGGGGCACGGAACCGATGCAATGTTGTATTTAATATACACACACATTTAGAAATATAAAAAATATATTATTGATGTTTTACGTAAAGAACGAATTTAACTATCGGATTTGTATATAAGATTTATTTTTCAAGAACGTTACTTGAAAATGTAATGTTTTAAACATGAATCAATACCTGTCAAAAGTATGAAAACAATATATTATATTTAGTGAGTAATGCACATACTTTTGGTGGTCATCTCCTTGTACTCCTCCTCAGTGGGACACTGGAAGTTGTCTCTCCAGTATATCTCTATTCCTTGACCGCGATGCAGTTCTAACAGCTGCTCCGTGTAAACTGTCGTAGCCTTGTTTTAGAAGAGATCAAAATTATTAAAAAAATCAAAGATTGCATTGATTAAATGACGACAATTGATTGCGACCAGACATTTTAATTAACACAAATACATCTTCATTCCGAATATTATTCATTTGTATATGGAAACTGCAAAACCGTGATAGGTCTTTTTTCAGCCATCCATACAATGTCTTTTTTAAGGTCCTATTGGCTTAAAAGCCGATGAAGGAGTATCGAGGAGAGCAGGACAGGAGAATGTCCTACGAGGTCTCGCTCTCACCATAGGATGTCCCAGCTGCAGGGTCTTCTCGAGCGCGATGGTGATGACGTAGTTCGCGGCGTTGATGGTGCTGGCGATGCCGTAGATGGAGTGCGCCACCGGGATTCCCCGACGCAGTATGGAGTTGTCTTGTATGTCATCTAAGCTGTTCACGATGTGTTCCAAAAAGTTTACATATACTTTAGGGTAATAGAGCAAAGTAAACCTTAACATTTTTAAATAATAATAATATAAATACCAATGCCGTGCTATAAATTGAATGAATTCTGAGCGTAATAACAGTTAAAGGGGTGATTACAGGCAATTGGTATTAAATGTTTAATTTGTACCGCCACTTGACACAATTAAATACAACCATTCCTGTGAGATATTTTGTGTTCAAATTTTCAGTGCTTTGATATTAATTTATAATATTAAAAATGTATTTCCGCACGATTTATTTTATTTTTCACTGATAAAAATCTTTTATTATTAGTTCATGGTATTCATTCATCTTATGTGTAAAATTATATATAATTATATGTGTGTCTGTGTGTGTGTATATTTGTCATTAAGCTCCTCATAGTTTTGCTAGTGTGTTTGAGTGGGAAAGCGTGGTTTCAATTCATCATAAAATAGGAAAGCTTTACTAGATTTGAAAATGTTCATAAAATTAATTTCAGACATTTATTATTGTACCCAATATATTAATAATTTATAATTTACTTAATTTTCCACGCCTGCACGGGCGCGAATAACACTTGAAAACATTCTGTAAGGGTTTTGATTCTATTTCTGAAAGACATATTAATGGCATAAAATATGTTTACATCTGCTGTCTCCTGGCCGGGAAAAACATTGAAGCTCTGAAGTATAATTTGTTGAACACAGATAACTTTCGGGGACCGATATCCCGTGTAATATTTGAAAATGTGTAATGACAACTATTGAGAATATTGACAGGGAAATATGGAAACTATGTGTATACTGTTGAAGATGGAACTGCTTTTTTAACAATATCTTATCACGCGCAACTGTTAGTACAATGTATCAAATTTGAAGCAATATTTACACTTTAGAAACGCCCAGGGTTGTTAATCATTTTAGATGACAAGATTTCCTTCTTTGTGGTTCTGCTAATTTGGACAGCATTAACAATTATAATTCCAACAGTACCCCGCCCTTATCTTTAATGTTACTTGACAGAGGAAGTGTTGGTATATCTGTCCCTAACCATTTTGTGTAAAGCAATTACTGTAACCAAATTTCCTTTACTCTTTATATTTAAATCTAGGAAAATAATCAAATATATGGAGATTTTTAAAGCTTTTAAAAGAGCGAACAATAAATGGTGTCATACTGAGGATTCTATTAACTCATCACAGACCTCTGAGATAGAAATGTTAATATTTAATTTAACAAAGTCTACAATTTAATCACTCTACAACAATGTGAATTGTGAATTTGAGTTATGCATTCAGAGAAAAATATTGGACCAAAATTACAGCCCTGCGGAACACCAAACTTGATAAAATATAATCATGGAAGTTAGTCACTTGCTATCATATTGTCAATTTAGTAGGATAATAATTTGAGTTGAGAATACCAATCATTTAGACTTAAACTTTAAAATATACTCAAACAACATCCACATTAATAACATAAATACTTGTCAGCCAACGTTGTACCACAACATGGAATAAGCTTCAAATAGAGATTGGAATTGAAAATATACATTGGATGAAAGAGATAACCGATAGAAATTCATCAAAGCGTGGATCTGCAAATTACTATAATCTAAAATTCTATTTTTATATCAATAAAACTAAACTTACCGTCTTGATGTGTGTTAGAATTAAATAGATATTGATTTTATAATTTTGTTTTATACAAGCCCTCATATGTAAATGTTCTCAGAGTATGAATACATAAACATAAATAAATATAATTTATTATAAATTTAAATAGTCATATGTTTTCAATTATACCATAATCTTCCATAATATTATTATTAATATCTATATATATCTATAATTATTAATATCTATATATCTATATTGACTCACAGCAGGCTGGAGTTGTGTAACATCTGGACGATTTCTCCAATCGCTTTTAGTTTTTCATCACTCACTTTTAACCAATAGTTGAAAGCGAGGGTGAGCTTGCCACGGATCAGTTTTCCCGGAACTTGTTGGATGTATGTGAATGGCATCAGAAGTATCTAAAATATTTTAGATTATTAATATATGTTGTAAATGTCTATATTTATTTTATGTAAGCTGCAATATATATTCAGTTGTGAATTAAAGGCTACTAGTTTTTGGTAGTCAGGATAAGTCATAAATATTGTAATAATTTAAAATATATTAAATATTTTTTTTCTGTTATCACAATATTAAATATAATCATTACTAATTTAAAAAGGTTTAAGGGGGATGGTTATGTTAAAACCTTTAATAATTTAAAAACTCACCTCATCCTGGCTCTTATCGCCTGATTTTGTTGTAATTTGCGACATCATAAGTATATCTTTTTAATTATCAGCACAGTTTAGTAAAACAGTAGCGACTGACTGAACACTGAAACATGTATTGATTTTAACTGCAATGCGCCAGCTGACTGTTGATGGTTCATGAATTAATCAGCCTTGATAACAGCTGTCAATGTCAACGCATTTGTCACATGTTTCACGGAACAAAAAAATATTAAACAGCTTAGAATAATATGTAATATGAATTAGTTTCGGTATTTAGTGTAGCTACAAAAATAATAATATTAAGTGATGTTATTCATGACTTTATTGATTATGGCAAAATTTTTAACCTTGAGGTAGCGAAAATATTCAAGAACAAGATAGACAATTATGAGATTATATATGACGTCTTTGTAATGGTGGATTCAAACAATATGTTGTGTTAGATAAGAAAATGTTAAATGTTGTAAAGAAAATTTGATTGCAACAATATTGTAAAAAAATAAACTGGATAATCAAAAAACAAATTATTTAAGAGTCGGGTGTTTAATCCGTCTTTATATAAAAATAATTAACGTGATACCATTCTGTTTAAAAATATTTTTTTATATTCAAAAATAAAATCTTTTTTTACCGGTACATACCCAATGCTATTATAGTTTCAAATGAAAGAATTGTAAAACGTACTTAAAATTAAAAAGTTAAAAAAGACTTTAAACTGTTCGTGGAAGACCAACAGAGCCACCATCAATACGATTGTGAGTGACTGATATAAAAAAATATCAACATTAACTGTTTTCAACAACAGAGAGGTTGACTTTTATCTATGATATTATTTGTAAAGTTATAATTTTATAGAATTTTTTAAAGGGTTCGAGGCGTGCCACTAATTATTTTTTAATGGACTCCATATTTCAAATAGTAACAAAGTAACCAAAATTGTTAAAAAACAGGCAGCCATTGCAAAATGTACATATTTGCCTTATAAACAAAAAAAGTTTATAAATATTTAAGAGGTTCGTTGTCTAAATGTTAACCTAAAAAATGTATGGCTAATAAAGTAGTATATAAGTAGTGAACCTTTTTTTAAAACGACAGAATCTATTTGTAATGTCAACAAAAGATTTTATGTTGTGCACCGGCATTAAAATGTTGACAGTAACCGTAGTTTGAGTTTTGACAGTTCAAAAACTATTATAGTTATCGAGGATTCACGAAACTGTGAATTTACGCAGTGATTTGTAGTATGCTCAGAATTTTCAGAATATTATAAATAAAGTGCAGACTTCATGTTGTTTACTACTAGCGCCATCTAGACTTAAGCCGAAATAAACTACTAGGAATGTTAGTAATGCACATGCCATATGTGCATATCTCAATAAAACTTTTAAATTTTATTTTTTATAAAGCTACAGTTATGAATAATAAATTATAATATGTTTTACCTTTTTTCATTTCTAATTACCTTCAGATTTAACATAAAATTAAATATTAGACATTACAACATAAAGATTATTTTATTAATGATAATGAAATATTGCTAGAGATACTAAAATCAGGTACGAAAAAAAAATACAAAAATTACCACCAGTTCGGAATGTTGTTTCTAATGAGAAGAACTGGCAAGGAACTCGATAGTTACTCTTTTACAAATCAAAAATATAATAATAAAATATATAATATTGATACACAATATTTATAAATGGTCGGTTATATGCCTGGTCGAGGTACGACAGATGCTGTATTCGCTCTCTGTCAGTTCTATGAGAAATACAGACGAGCCCTCAAGAAACTGCACATGGTGTTTGTTGATCTCGAGAAGGCATAAGAATAGTTTCCCCGTAATGTGATGTGGTGGGCTCTGAAAGAGAAGGGTATACCTGGGAAGTATGTGGAGTTGGTTAGTGCAATGTACTTTCGATAGTTCACAAGTCAAGTGGTTATCTAGTACACAAGTCCGATCGGCCGCTGGAAACATCGACAAGTTCAATGTGGCAGTACGTTTGCATCAAGGGTCGACTCTAAGTTCACCTCTATCTCTATCTCTACCTCTTCTTGTTGATAATGGATGCTCTGACATTGGACATACAGGAAGAGGCACCCTGGTGCATGCTAATCGCTGATGATGTTGTTGTTGTCGGCGAGGATGGAATCGAGGTGCAGGGTAGACTGGAAAAATAGCAACAAAAGCTGGAGAGTGTTGGCCTGAAAATAAGCAGAACCAAAACAGAGCACATGTTCTGCGATTTCGGCGGTATCATTAGACCTGTCGTTATGTATGGATCTGAGTACTGGGCGATGAAGGTGATGGATGAAAAGCGTTTGCATGTAACGGAGATGCGAATGTTAAGATGGATGTGTGGGGTGATAAGAAGAGATATGATTATGAGATAGAAATGAGTATATTAGGGGAGGCTTGTGAGTGGGAGGCGTGGGTGGGTGTGGGAGGCAATGGAGTTCTTTATTCCCATCAAATGCAATTACAGTGCAGATCAAAGTAATGGTTTTTAACTATAACTTACAATGAAGTTAAATCATTTAAAATGAAATATTATTTCTGAAATAACTAAAGGCGCCAACAGACCCTCAATTTCGACTCGCTGCGGCCGTGAAATCTCGGGTGCCGTTTGTATATTGAGCGAAGCGAGCAAATTTTACGCGTGAATTTTTTTTCCTATTGACTTCAGTGAAAAAGTGACAAAGAATATAAAAAAGTCTCCAGTAGAGCGCTGCGCTCAATTAAATAACTAAACATTCAACATGCAAATCTAACAGCACTTGGAATTAAAGACTAATTAACATTTTATTACACAAGCAATAAATCGATATAAGCCTTTTGTTGGATGGAAAAAAAAAACGATATTGCTATCTTAAAGAAACAATTACCATTGTACATAAAGAACAATGGCAGCTTTCCATACATCATTTTACCTGACATTTTTTGGAAGCGTCTAAATATAAAAAAATATTTAAACGATAGGGGTAACATTGCATAAGCTTAATCAGAAACAAATATTTTTTTAGAAAGCCACAAAAAAAAGATATTTCAGTTTTTGTTTAACAATAATTTGAGGTTACCTGTCAATACTAGTTGTCACTGATTGCAGGTACAATCTATACAAATATTAAAAAATGCGTAAGAGATTTCTCAAATGATGTTTTTAATATTAGTTATTAGTTTAGTAAGGGGTTAGAATAAGTCTTGAACGGATTTTATCGCGTTTATTAACGCGAACATATATTCGCAATGAATAATATTTGTCTAAATATAAGAAAACCGATCTTTCTTCTTTGCAAATGTGTCAGATAACTATCTCTATTTACTAAGCTTCAACCTCTAACATTCCAATACTTGGCATAGGCCTCTTTCACCAGATAGGTAAAGAATCGCAGCTTAATCAGCCGATGGTCCAATGCGTGCTAGCAAATTACCTACTATCGAACCCGCTAACACCATCGTTTAGGCAGCACTAATCGACAAGACCACCGCTATTCTATAGCGATCATATAGTATAGTATACAGATGAAAAAAAAATATTTTGTTTAGAAAAATGTAGTTGTACATTTATTTAGATAAGGATAATATAGGACAGACATGTATAAAAGTCTATAAATAAAGAAAAATAAAAAATAAATATAGGTATTTATAGTAAAAATAAAACAAGATGGTATTTTAATTACATAATATTTTAAACACTGCGTATCAATATTATTGCAGCCAGGAAAGAGGCTATGGTTACAAGTATGGGCTGCTCTCCTGTAATCTGGTAATGCTATAGTTCCATTCTCTGTATTCTGAATGGATAGCCTGACAATATCTTGCTCATGCGGATCTTCATGAGATAGGTGGTCCTCCAAAGATATGACAGCTTTTGGCATTGAGATATACTCCACAACAGTTGACTCGTTAGGTGGCTCAGTATGAGACATCATCATCATCCCCATGTTGAATGGCTTCTTCAACTTTTAATTCATTAAGGCGATTCATATATAGGAATAGGACCTCTCTTTTGGTTCGCAACCAACATGCATAGCACACATTGTCTGAAGTTGTTACCTGGCAGAAATATAAGAAATCTTTCTGATTTTAGCATATAAAACACTTATATTTAGGATTAATGTTATTCAGGGTAAATTAAACTTATAATATAAATGTATTTATGTAAGTCTCACAATCTAAATAATTGTAAAAAGATTAGATATTAAAATAAATAAAACCAAACAAACATTTTAAAAGAATAAAACCTATAAGTTCAATGTGTATAGAATACATAAAAATAATAGTATAAAACAGAACTTAAACTAAGATGTACACACCTGTTGTGGTTCCTTACGGCATTTAATTATTTCTATCATCTGCCGTTGTAGTTCAGAGGGATTATCTCTTAATATTTTCTCATTTTGCCTTTGTATAAGGGAACATCCGCATAAAATACAAACATTAGTATGACAACGCTGACTTTGTGTCCAGCATGTAGTTAGATTCTGATTTACAGCATCTATAAAAAGTTTCCAACATGCTTCGCAAACATAATCCTCATCAGTTATCTGGAAGTAATTTGTAATAAGTATTAACGCATTATAACAAACTATGTTTGAAAGTATAAATAACGAGTTAATTTAATATAATTTAGAGATAAACACGAGCAATAGTGTTTTTAAGAACTTACGATTTGTGGATAAACCCAGTTGCAGAGCATCGTACACACTTATATTTTGTTCTAAAATCCGATATCGGCGAAGAGTATTCACGCAAATATTACGCACAATATGTGCTTGCGCTTGCTATCCATGATAAAAGAACACTCAGAACAGAAAGACAATCGAAATCCGTTAAGACGTCCGAGAATGAATAGTTGCACAGAAGTCGCGATGACAGCGTAAAACTAAATAGAAAACGCAAAGCTAGTGAAAATGGCTTCCAATAGTGTCAAAGTCAGTCAAACTATTAGTCAGTTGTCAGTCATTTAAATGGCCCTGTAATAATATATTTGATTAATCTTATAGTTAAATACATACAACAAACTCAATTATATAGTTTCTTTATTATGTAGCAATAACAACAAAGAAAAATTAATATTGCTATTTATCATTTTAAATAGTTTTTTATTTTTTAATTGTATTACACCGGAAATACGCAAAAAACAGTAATTAAAAGCTTATTAAATAAAAGTTTTTTTCGTGGCTTTCCCAAGTAAATCTAACACCGTGTAAAAAACGACTAAATAATACAATTAAGTTTCGCTTTTGTCTTGTTTTTAGACGCTTCATAAAACGTTCAGGTAAAAAATTGCCATTGTTCTTTTCAGACTATAAAAAGTAACTGATAAAGAACAATGGCAATTTTTTATGAAGCGTCTAAAAACAAGACAAAAGCGAAACTTAATTGTATTATTTAGTCGTTTTTTACACGGTCTTAGATTTACGTGGGAAAGCCACGAAAAAAACTTTTATTTAATAAGCTGTTTTTGTGTATTTCCGGTTTAATACAATTAAAAAATAAAAAACTATTTAAAATGATAAATAGCAATATTAATTTTTCCTTGTTGTAATTGCTGCATAATAAAGAAACTCAATAATTGCGTTTGTTGTATGTATTTAACTATAAGATTAATCAAATATATTATTACAGGACAATTTAAATGACTGACAACTGACTAATAGTTTGACTGACTTTGACACTATTGAAAGCCATTTTAACTAGCTTTGCGTGGTCTATACTCTATTTAGTTTTACGCTGTCATCGCGACTTCTGTGTAACTATTCATTCTCGGACGCCTTAACGGATTTCGATTGTGTCTTTCTGTTCTGAGTGTTCTTTTATCATGAATAGCAAGCGCAAGCACATATTGTGCGTGAATTGTAATATTTCTGTGAATACTCCTCGCCGATATCGAATTTTAGATCAAAACACAAGTGTGTACGATGCTCTGCAACTGGATTTATCCACAAATCGTAAGTTCTTAAAAACGCTATTGCCCGTATTTATCTCTAAATTATATTAAATTAACTCGTTATCTATACTTTCAAACATAGTTTGGTTATAATGCCTTAATTCTTATTACAAATTACTTTCAGATAACTGATGAGGATTATGTTTGCGAAGCATGTTGGAATCTTTTAATAGATGCAGCAAATCAGAATCTTCAACAGAATACTGGTAATGAACCACAAGCTGGACCGACACCAAGTCAGCGTGGCCATACCAATGTTTGTATGTTATGCGGGGATATTCCCGCATACAAAGGCAAAATGAGAAAATATTAAGAGATAATCCCTCTGAACTACAACGGCAGATGATAGAAATAATTAAATGCCGTAAGGAACCACAACAGGTGTGTACATCTTGTTCTGTTTTATGCTATTATTTTTATGAATTCTGTACACATTGAACTTATAGGTTTTATTCTTTTAAAATGTTTGTTTGATTTTATTCATTTTAATATCTAATCTTTTTACAATTATTTTGATTGTGAAACTTACATAAATACATTTATGTTATAAGTTCAATTTACCCTGATTAACATTAATTCTAGATATATGTGGTTTGTATGCTAAAATCAGAAAGATTTCTTATATTTCTGTCAGGTAACAACTTCAGACAATGTATGCTATGCCTGTTGGTTGCAAAACCAAACGGGAGGTCCTATATATGAATCACCTTAATGAATTAAGAGTTGAAGAAGCCATTCAACATGGGGATGATGATGCCTCACATACTGAGCCACCTAAGGAGCCTACTGTTGTGGAGTATATCTTAATGCCAAAGTTGGCATATCTTTGGAGGACCACCAATCTCATGAAGATCCCCATGAGCAAGATAGCATTGTCAGGCTATCCATTTAGAATACAGAGAATGGAACTATAGCATTTCCAGATTACAGGAGAGCCGCCAATTCTTGTAACCATTGCCTCTTTCCTGGCTGCAATAATATTGATATGCAGTGTTTAAAATATTATGTAATTGAAATACCAACTTGTTTTATTTTTACTATAAATACCTATATTTATTTTTAATTTTTCTTTATTTATAGACTTTTATACATAATATGTCTGTCCTATATAATAAATGTACAACTACTTTTTTTTAAACAATTTTTTTTTTTTTACCTATGTACTATACTATATGATCGCTATAGAATAGCGGTGCGCTTGTCGATTGGCGCTGCCTACACGATGGTGTTCGCGGGTTCGATAGTAGGTAATTTGCTAGCACGCATTGGACCATCGGCTGATTAAGCTGCGATTCTTTTCCTATCTGGTGAAAGAGGCCTATGCCCAGTATTGGAATGTTAGAGGTAAATAAATAAATAAATAAATAATAAATCTTAATAGAGATAGATAGAGATCTGACACATTTGCAAAGAAGAAAGATCGGTTTTCTTATTTTTAGACAAATATTTTTCATTGCAAATATATATTTGCGTTAATAAACGCGATAAAATCCGTTCAAGACCTATTCTAACCCTTTACTAAACTAATAACTAATATTAAAAACATCATTTAATCGGTGACAACTAGTATTGACAGGTAACCTCAAATTATTATCAAACAAAAACTTAAATATCTTTTTTTTGTGGCTTTCTAAAAAAATATTTGTTTCTGATTAAGCTTATGCAATATTACCCCTATCGTTTAAACATTTTTTTATACTTAGACGCCTCAAATAGATGTCAGGTAAAATGATGTATGGAAAGCTGCCATTGTTCTTTTAACAGTAACAAAATTAATCAAAGTTAAACCAATGAATAGAAATAATTAATTCAAATTTTAGTAACAAATATGAATGAAAAATATTAATTAATAGGTTTGTAATAGTAGGTAAGATAAGGTTGGTCGAAGTAAGTTAAGGTTGTTATAATTAATTGTACTGGATTGAGAAATTACCTGAAACAATTAAGGCATAAGATATGGAAATTTCACTTCACCTAAAATGTAACAATACAAAAATTAAATCATGACACGGTTTTCCTGCCTCAAGTATTGAGAAGATGTCAAAATAAAATTATTTGATCTTAAAAAACAATACATAAATATGAAAAGGCTATATGATCTAAAAATTTGCCTTTGCCTTTCTTTTTGGGAAGAATTTAAAAACAACAACATTTGATTATTGTCAATTTGACAGGTTGATTTGTTGATATTTTCGTGTCTAAAATTTGAAAATTAAATTTATATTTTTATGCATATTATACAATATTGTTTTAATAAGTCAAATACTTTTATTGTAGCTACAAACAAGATGATGTTTATTATTTGATAATGTCGGCAGGAAAATATATTTTATCCGCACGAGAACGGAATATCAATAAAGTTATCGATTATTTACCGCAAATAAACAATCAAAAACCTGGCTACCGGTCCGGTTTAGAATTTCCGGCATTATCTGCTAATAGTTCTAATTTTGTGAATCGTAATTTATCTTATTCCTATAAAATACCGTCATATGCGACAGATAGTTTCGATAGAGCAGGCACACCGTTTTCCGATTTTTTCTCTGAAAGTGAAACAGGTATTTGTCTAATTCTATAAATCTATATTGCAATGTTTTATTTCTTTTTAGTTTTGACTTCAATAATATTAATTCCAATTTGAATAACGTAGAATTAAATATAATTATTTATATTGGTTTATAAATAAGGAACACCAGACCTTCACAGTGAAGAAAGTGATAGTAGCTCAGGTTCAGCATTTAAGAGAAATACAGCAGAGGCAACTAAATCCTTGAAAGAGGAGTGGGATCGCATTGAAAGGACGATATATGATGAGGATGGTGAGAAGTGTAGCCGACCACAGATGGTGGAAGAGTGTAAGCAATGGCGACACTTGCATCCACAACTGAGGTACTGTATGTTTTGTGTTTCCATTTAAGCAATACTTGAAGTGCTGTGTGATTATAAGACAAGCAGCTTTTTATTATAAGGATAAATATATATATATATATACCTCACATTGTGTTATTATAAATTAATATTTTTTCAGAATTATTGGCAAGGCCATCAAACTACCAGATAAAAAACATAACTACAGACACGTAGATCAAGAAGAGGTAATAGCGAGTCAGTACAGTGACTTCGAACAGTTCAGTGAGAGCGAGGAGCGTCTCTCCCAGAGCAGCACCGACGTCACGCCGCAGAACTCTCCTAGATTTTCAGTTATAGAAGATATATTTGAACCTAAACTATCAAGAGAAAAAGTCTCTTTCAAACTTCACGATGATTTGGAACTCTCAAATACCTTCTGCTCCTTACTGCACATCACCCCAATACAGATACGCAGTCCCTCACAAAAGAAGAGACCGAATCAATCTATTGTGAGATCAGATCTAGCGTCCTCCAGGTGGATGAGGAAGAGGCCGGAGTCATCCATCAATTATGAGAGAAACAGTGCAAAGTCCTTCATTTCTTTAGATAGAAACTATAGCAATAACAACTTTGATAATAAACTTCTAAATGCCCGAGTGCTGACGGCCAAGCACAGGGAGCTGGCCAAGCTCGAGCCACTGTACACCCCGGACACAACACCCATTGAAGGGTTAAGGTTGAACGGAATTCATCCGCAGTATTGTATAAGAAAAGTTTCACTGCCACCATTACTACTGGAGGAGGAGAAACGTAAGGTGTCCCTCGGCTCCGCTAAGAAGCTGAGAAGCAGAAAGGGTACCACGAAGAGCTATCTAGATAGAGTTAAGCACGTATAGACTAGACACAAACAAAGCAGCAAACGTTAACGACAACTGAAACAAAAAAGTTCTTATCCGAAGTGTTTACTTTATTTTGAACTTATATCAATTTTTGAATATGAAATTTGAAAGCAATTTAATTTTATTTTATAGTTAAGAAGTGCTTTTATTTTAATAATGTTAAATGTATATTTGTAAATTAATTTATAGAGGAATTTATTTTTGTAATTGTCTTTTCTATACATTCATAGTCGCTTGAACGGAAATTAAAAATGTGTAGCCGCAAGTTGAACTCATCGGTTATTGTACAGATAATGTGATTAATATATTATTATGGGTCCGTTACATATTGTTTCACTAGCTGCCGCGACCGACTTTGCCCGTCCCTCCCTCTAGGACTAAAATCATAAACCACCAACAATCTTTTAAAATTTACATTTATACATAACATTACATTTTTAGGGTTCTGTCTCTAGAAGTTTATAGTTCCGTCCGTCCGTCCGCAGATCAGCTCGGACACTCAGTACTGATAAGCTGTAATTCAACATGAATATACATATAACCCGCATGGACAAACAAGAATCACATTTAGAAAATATTTTTTAGGATAGCTTCTCAACGCGGACAGTAAAGTAGTATTTTGTATTTTCAAGTAGCCTATGATGGAGAGTATCGTTTGTGAAATATTGAGCTTTAAAGTTCAAATTTGTGTTACCTTCCAGCGCCCCCTACCCCCATTAAGTATCAGCTGATGGGCGGATTTCGAAGATGTCAAAAAATTCACGATAGTAGTATTAAAAATTATCACAACTAAGTTTACGAGTAATAGTCGGTTAACTTAAATATATATGTTATTAGTACGGACGCTGAACACCACGAGTGAGACGATTCGACTAACCCTGTGACACGTCAGAGCCGAGCTCGCGGAGCAGGCAAAGACGGGAGACTTATCTTGTGAAGGCGGTCAGTCGGTCTCCTTGCTAGAAACTCATTCGTGCAAAAGTGCAGTGGTGTGCCCAGTGCGCTGTTTGTATTATAAGACTTTTCCAATAAACGTGATCATAGTGTGTTCGCGGTTTCTCTTCTGCTCCTCTACCCTATTTCGTCTACAAGATGTCTGACGATGATACCGGCCTTTCAGTTTGTCCGACAAATATATATTTTTGTTCGCTGTTTTGCAAACGATGGCTACTTCACAGAAGACAGATCTAAATAATGTAGTACAGAATTGCATTTCTTAAAAAGATCTACAGAGTCCGCAGGTGTACAAGAATAACTACGGAAAACTACATTGAGCTTCCCTTACTGACGAGACTTCTGCCAAGGTAGTGTGGCGTATTGCCACTATTGTTCTCGCTGGACGCGAGCGTATACGTGCCGACCGGTTGGTCGTCAATTGTTCGCCAGTCTTCCCACCCTCTCTCTCTCGCGAGTTCCTACAGATCGTCAGTCAGGAAACAGGATCGAAGCGCCCAGCTTTCGACTCGTGTTCTCACGTATTCACTTGGGTACTTTTATTACTAAGTTTTATATCTCATATATCTGTTTCTATTGTTCTTCAGCTCACTCCTTCTGTTTTAATTCTAGTAATTGTGTATTCTTGTGTGTTTGTGCAAAATACACTATGTCCCTGATAACAGTGATATACATCATATAAATACGAAGAAACAAACTTAAGCTCGTTTTACCTCTTACTCGACTGAAAAATTTCAGTAATTTTTATTGGGGCAACGTACTTTCACAATATATAAGTATTGTTAAGGAACGATTGTGTATTAGTGGATGTAGGATCCAGTATTTCCGAATATTTCCGAATATGTAGTACATGATGCACCCCGGGCCTGAAGCGCTCGCTGCCAGACTACTTCAAGATATATTATAAATGTAATTTAAGTTTTTAGTGGGGTTTAAAAAAAGGAACAATACAAGTCCGCTGAGTTTGTGTCACCAGCTCGTCTCAGGGCAGTGGCAAATAACTTACCGAGCCGGTGTAGATTCCACAATGAAAAATGTTTTGTATACAACTGATTTCTTAGTTTTATTGTTATTATATCTCGTCATGAATTGCTTTCTCGTGAAAAATATATGCTTTTCCGAAGTTAGCATCAAAATAATCATTAAAAAATACTAAATTGGTCGAGTTCTGCAGTACCATCACTGTGAGTAAATCAAAAATCACACATCACACGATTGTGACCAAGAGAAAGGGGGTCATTTATATATATTATAAACTTTTATTATAGACTTTCATAACTTTCATTAAATGACGGGTAAGTAAATAACAATAATGAAACAATGTTGTTTTCAAATACAAATACAGAATTTATTTTGATATTTACATTATTTGCATTTTATTAACAATCAACATCAACAATATTAAATAATTTGTTTCGTGGTGATACATCCCCCGACTCCCACGGCCGGGGTATTTAACTTCATCCCGCATTGTGCAGTCGCTTCGCTCGAAGTGCACACAGCAACATTTCCGTCTACTACACTATTTCTTAATCATTAAGAGCTGTAATCTTAAACATTTCGCAGTTTGTATGGGAAGTGTTGCTGTTATGACACGGCTTATGTATCATTACTTGAAAACACACAAATTCGACTATATCAGGTCTCTAGATAAACTGTTACTCTAAAACCGAACACAGCTTCGTTAATAGTGTCGATTTTAAAGTGCCAGCGATTGGTCTAAGGGATAATACAAGTTTCCTATAGATAATTATTCAATATTAAAATGCCATATGAATAATAAGACGTATGTGATTTTTGCAGAGCGAATTTGAGTGATATAAAATGGAAACTTGTAACATCCTCGTCCGCGAGCGTCTCGTCTTTGTGTCCGACCGCACAGAGTGACTTTATATCGATATCGATAGATGTTTATCTAGAAGCGGTGAGTCATGGGATTTAGAGCAACTGCGAAGAAAGCTGTGAGCTTAAGTTTTAGGGCTGCCACGATATTAGATTTTAATAATAAAACAACAAAGTATACATTGATGAAAAAGGGGAGGTAACTTCACATGCCATATCATAAAGTCTGCGTAGTGTTAATTATTAGCAGCTGAAACGAATACTGAACGATACTTAGGCAGCCCGCGACAAGATGGCGGCAATGGGCCAATACCGGTCAGTTTATTGGACTATTGCTTGGTTTTGGCACCGACATTCGTAGATTTCATGACATTAAACGTACATAAAGCATTTTATAATATTTCTTAACATCTAAGATTCATAAGTGGCTAAATATACACTTAGATTTATTTATAATAATGATAGGCAGTCTAGGTTTTGTGAACGCCTACTTAGCATCTCCGGCATGTCAGTGCCAATCCACAACAGAAATATTCCGCTTCGACCGTGGCGGCCTGCGGTCTCTTCCTATTTTTTAATATCTTCATTTAAATACGTAATATAAATTTAAATTGTTATTTACCTCACAGCCATCATTATATATTGATTCTACTTTATTTAAGAGAGGACTATGCGTACAACAACTCGACAAGATGGCGTATCAGCTTACAAAAGGGTCTAGCATATATTCGTAATATAGAGCGTTAAGATTTTAAATACGTATATAATACATAAAAATTTCATTATTCTGTTCTAAAAACGTTAACAACCTCAAGCTATTAGCAATAGTCAACAATGTTGTTAATTCTATGATGTCGATGCACACTGAACGTGGCGGCGAGCTCCCTAGGCGTAGGCTTCAAGTGGTAATATAATGTAGTATCAATTTCAAGATAACTTTCGAAACGCAGCTGATTGACCAGGAACTAATACACCATTAAAGTAACTTTAAAGAAATTTACCTACAAATATAATTATTATTGAACTTAAGTCAAGACTGCGTCAGATAGTGTCGGATTTACAAATAATAACTAAGTTTTACAAGTGATATGACATAGATAAAATACATTTTGACTAGGATGCTTTGAAAGATCCGTTTTTCATGATTTCTTTCTTCTATTTAAAATAACTTAATAATTTATGCTTTATTTACTCTAAAACTAACGGAATTGGTCTTAACAACAAATTATATATCTATAGTATATACTAAATTTAGAATTCTGGTTGTATTTCGTATAAAATGTTATAATGAGCACGTTATACCTAAGTGTAAGTACCTAAAAAAGGAAACTCGTCATATCTGCGTCGCACACATCGCGTTCTTCATAGTTCTATCAAGTAACAAATCGGATCGTTTAGAGAGTACATTATATAATTTGTGACGTCATCGCGGACACGTATTACATCATCACACTCCAAGCAGCCACTCACAGAAGGACTCAGCTATATTCTCTCTCAATAAGGCGATTATACAATTAGACACTATTCAAACCGCGCACCGACCCACCTCTATAAACTTTTAATTGCGATACATATTTTCAATGCTGTATAAAAATATTAAATGAAATAATCGTCACTTTAGCATCACCCTTACAAATAACATTCATAATTAATTCAAAATATGTACCTAGTAGCGTGTATTTTACATTTTTACAATGAGACGTCCAAACGCTAACCTAACTAGCGCACGGTGACAGAAGCCTAATTCACAACAAGCTACACTCCACATTATCGTTTTAACTTTAAAGCAGCCGTAGCCTCTATTTTAATGCAAGGAGGTGTATTTTAGAAAATATCTTAAGTAACATACAAAATTACATTCGATTAAGTATTTACAAATAGCTAGAAATGCTAAATATAATCGTGAACTAATGATGGTAGTCAACCGTACTACTCGTAAATGGCGTCTACGGACCGCCGGCGGCTCGCATGCACTACGCGGTGAATCAAGTCGTCCGCTTGCGTTTCCTTGACCGACCTCAAGTGGCATTTCTTCGTAGAATATTATATAAAATACAGTTAAGATAATGATTGGACAGAGCATTTTATTGAGTTAAAATATCTATCGTGCACAACCATCTCAATTTTATACATTTTTATCATTTTTTTAACATAGATTATCTACATTTGCAAATTTATAGACTATACCTTGCCAAGATCATAAGATTTGGCATCGTAAGTGGGTACCTATCGAACAGTTATTAATAACACAGACAACAATGTACACTTTCATAAATCAACCTTCGTTAAAACATTAGGTGCGTGCTCACTCTCCAGTAACGTATTTTAACGGTACGTAATATCTTAGTGTGTGAGATCGGTAAAAGATAACATTGAAAAAGTGTAACAATTATATTGTGTGCAATTAAGAATGTTTTAAAAACGATCTAATAGCCTTCGATAGATTTAATTAAAGAAAGATAGGCATATTTTTGGCACGCGTCCCGTCCGTGCGTCCCGTTTAGATAAAGTTAGATAGAAATATCCATAAATCGCACAATGGATATAAGGCAAAGGATTTGATGCCCGTCTAGTCCCAATAGACCTGAGAGCTTTTGTACTTAGGACATTTTCGAGATCTAACATAAAAATATGGCAGTATGTCCGTACTCAATTCCATTACGAATTATTTACTTGTTGCTTTGATATGCCCTGGACCGTCCCCGTCGCCGATGGGTTACTAACCTTATATGTATATAAATAAGGCCGGTTTTGCCTATCCTATTAAAATGCTCCTATAACTCTATTTTAAATATATTTTGCAAAAACAGTTCTAAATGTACGCTAATGTATACATTCAAATAAATTATAAATTTTTCTATATAAAAGAAATTTTGACAGGTAATTTTTCGTGTCAGGGCTCAGATACACGATGGAGGTCAATACAAGTCACACCGAAACATTATGACTATAAATAAGATACAGTCAGAACTGATTAATTCCAATAACAAAATTAAACTTTAAATTTGTATTGAAATATTTTTAACGATAATTTTGTATTGTAAATTAATCACTGCTCAACTGTAATTTAATGAATTGTTACAAAAAAAATACAAACCATATCATCTAGTCTGTACCAACCCTATATACGAGTACAGGATGTTTGACAAAAAAATAAATAAATCAACAGTGAATAATCTACAATTGAGGTATTTAATTCGTTAACAACTAACACGGATGACGCAATTAACACATTGAGATGTAGATGTGTGCAGCCATTGCGTCGTCATCAAACATCTTGCACTTAAAGTATTATTGCAGTATCATTTGCTAGATGGGTCTATCGTATGATTAACTAATCTGATACGAATCTGACTAGATCTAAGAAAGTAACAATAATGAAGTGCCTCGTGCGGCCGCAGTTGATCAATGCTTCGTCTTATCTAATACAATAAAACTATGAAGAGTCCACAATCGTCAAAGCACCCGGAGTTAATTCTAAATACATCGCAGGCTTCAAAAGCCCTTTATAACAATGAAGTTTCCAAAATAATATCACACATGACGGCAAAATTACACTTTGCACTCGATTTTATATCGGGTTGAACATCCACGTACTAACAATTTATATATAAATTGTACAAGTTCTTTACAACACATGTGCAGCGCCACAAGTCACATCCACTTGACAATCCCCCGCCCTATTGGGAAATAAAAACAAAAAAAAAACAGTACTTTAAACAATTTATTGAAAGAATAAACAAAAAATGCTACAGTGCGGTTAGTTCGGTAACAGTCAGCATTATCCGTATCGCGAGGTCGTGGATAATTCTCACCGTCACCGAACTCTACTCTAGGATAACGTAAAAATAATAATAGAATATAAATGTTAAAGAATAAATGAAATGGAACTGTATGACCGACTACCATACCGTGCACAGGAAGCGAAGAGAGAAGCCTTAAAGCTAGCGATGAATTCAATGTGAATTCAATATATCAAGAATTAACTAAATATAGAAAGATGCTAGAACACCTCAGTCGATGAGTATTGTTAGTGCTTAAATACTTCTACGTTATAAGAAAAAGAAATCTTAATTATTTTCATTCTATATAAGGAATGGACAATCTAAAAGAATTTATATACGTATCTTACATCAATAGGTCGTCCCGTTATAATAAAGATCGGTGCAATTAAAAGTTTAAAAGGTCACACATTGAGCATCTATTTACATAATCCACGTGGAGATATAACCGCGAGCCTACCGTCGGCCGCCGCAGGGCTCCCCGCGGCCGGGAGGGGGGCGGGGGGGCGGGACGAGTCGACTTACCAAATTCCTATAAATTCACGACTAATAATTGAGATATCAAAAGCCCGCTAAGAACATCGTCCCGCCCGTCGCGCCCCGGGACGATTCATCGACTCCTCTAAGTGCCGGAAGCGTGAAGTCGCAGTGCGGAGGGGGAACTAAAAGAAAAGTCCCGCGGGTGGCGGGGGTAGGGGTGTGGGTCGTGGGACGCCCTACGCCTATATGTAGGAGTAGGGTCCGTCGGTGAGGGCGCTGCACAGCAATAGTCAGGACGCGTCGTCGGCGGCGGCGGCGGCGCGGCGGTTGGAGCGGTACTCCACGCCCGGGTCGAACTGCATCAACACGAACACCTGCGAGACGACACGGATACACTAATGGATATAACACTAAATAGGATTCTTCTAATCCATTGTAAAGAAACGTGAGTAAGTCAAACTAACGTAATTAAAAAGATTATTGGATTTCTAACATAGTACGAGTATACCTATGTATTTATGTATATCATAGTCCGATCTGTCCTCTAAAATTTTATTTAAGTGTAAGTGTAATCGTGTAGATATATTTAATAAGCATTGTATGTGTGTGTCGAATGAAATGCTACATTTAAATACCTGATCGGTAGGCAGCAGACAGAAGTCGTCGGGCGGGTTGGTGATGACGTATCTCTTGCTGCTGGCGTCGCAGGAGGAGGAGGTGTCCCTGAAGCGGTAGAGTCCGATGCACAGCATGCCGTACGTGCGCAGCGCCGCCACGAACAGGTCGCCGTACTTGCCGGCCTCCCCGAACTGCGCCAGGGGACGGTCGTACAGGGAGATCTGACCCACGCGACATCGGTCCCTGATGAGGATAAATTCATTAGAACTAACGAAGAACAGCAAATAGAGAAAAAGAAGATTTTAGCTTATATAAAATACGCCCCAGTACATTTATATCAATAAGTACATCTATATTTGACTCTGTATTAAATCGGCAGATTAAAGATGGTTTGTAAATTCAGTTTTAAGTTTCAGTTTTAATTTTTAAGTTATAAATATCCCGCAAAGCTCTTTTTAGAAAAAAATATATAATTAATTTCGGTACCACTGCCCAAAAAAATACCGTAAGATAAAATACCATGAAAATAACTAAAGTCAAGTCGAGCCAAAGTCAAAGTCCGTTGTCTTTTTTTTTACATTTCCTTTTCCTTTTCATTTTTTCTTTTCTAATTGCAAAGACGGCCTAAGACAAAGGCTTTTCCAATTGCAAAGACGGCCGAGCTGAGTTTGCTAGCTAGTATTGAGAGGTGGGGGTTTCACTGGAGCTCTTTATTTAAAGTTATACCTAAGAAATTTCATGAAAGATGTATAATTGATTGCAAAAAATAATTATACATCTTTCATACCGGATTTTTTTGGACTAATCAATTAATTCTAAACTTTATAATTCATAAGATATACACAAACATTTCGAAGAGCTCTTAAACTTACCTATTAGAGAGACTCTCGGTGGTGGAATATCCCCCCCTCAGTCCCGCCCCTTCTGCTAGAATGAGCTCGAGCTCGGGGGTCGCTCCTCCCGTGATGAGGGAACGAATCAGAGTTAGCGCGTTCTGGTTGAAGTAGGTCTGTAATGTATAAAATTAATAATAATTTCAATAGCAGTTATATGTAAGATATGGGATATCTAATTTGACATTGGACACAATATTTTCAGTGAAAAAATACATTTATGCAGCTTTTGAACGTTATTGTGAATCATTTTAAGTACTTATAACAAAAATATATAATTAACAAATATTAATCAAAGAAACTCCGGTGTCAGTAGTAGCCATTAAAAATATAACTTAGCTAACATGGGTTAAATGTATATACATAAGTAGATTAGCTGGATCCCAAGCTACAAGTAGCTGTGAACCATGGTGGAAATAAATAAAATGTAATGTATGGAACCAAAATCAATTATTTCAGTACTTCAGGGTTTAAACGCAGAACTCAAATGATAGTTTAACATGAGTGAGTCGAGTACGCTGACGGAGAAGGCGCTCCCTCACGCAAAGGGTTGTGTGAGATACAGCTTGGTGTGGGTGTGGTCGGTGTAATCGTCAATTTAATTATAATAACTCACGGTGGACATGAGTGAGTCGAATACGCTGACGGCGAAGGCGCTCCCTCACGCAAAGGATTGTGTGGGATACAGCTTGGTGTGGGTGTGGTCGGTTGAATCGTCAATTTAATTATAATAACTCACGGTGGACATGAGTGAGTCGAGTACGCCGACGGCGAAGGCGGTCCCGCACGCAAAGGGTTGTGTGAGATACAGCTTGGTTTGGGTGTGATCGGTTGAATCGTCAATTTAATTATAATAACTCACGGTGGACATGAGTGAGTCGAGTACGCTGACGGCGAAGGCGCTCCCTCACGAAAAGGGTTGTGTGAGATACAGCTTGGTGTGGGTGTGGTCGGTGTAATCGTCAATTTAATTATAATAACTCACGGTGGACATGAGTGAGTCGAATACGCTGACCGCGAAGGCGCTCCCTCACGCAAAGGATTGTGTGGGATACAGCTTGGTGTGGGTGTGGTCGGTTGAATCGTCAATTTAATTATAATAACTCACGGTGGACATGAGTGAGTCGAGTACGCTGACGGCGAAGGCGGTCCCGCACGCAAAGGGTTGTGTAAGATACAGCTTGGTTTGGGTGTGATCGGTTGAATCGTCAATTTAATTATAATAACTCACGGTGGACATGAGTGAGTCGAGTACGCTGACGGCGAAGGCGCTCCCTCACGAAAAGGGTTGTGTGAGATACAGCTTGGTGTGGGTGTGGTCGGTTGAATCGTCAATTTAATTATAATAACTCACGGTGGACATGAGTGAGTCGAGTACGCTGACGGCGAAGGCGGTCCCGCACGCAAAGGGTTGTGTGAGATACAGCTCGGTGTCGGGATCGTCGTCGTCGTCCTGGTCCAGGAACTGCACGTTGCTGTCATTCACTAGCTCTGTGGAGCGAGGCCGGATGTTATGATACTTTGATTGTTATTTGATTGTTTTTAAAATGTAGTAATGTATAAAGCAGTAATAAATCAGGGTTTGATAAAATAGATGTTGGATTGTAATGGCTAAAGCTATTGTTTGCTCCTGGTAATATCTAACTAGGGGCGCCAACAAACTCTCAATTTCGACTCGCTGCGCTCGCGAAATCTCGAGTGCCGTTTGCATATTGAGCGAAGCGAGCCCAGTGTATTTACTCATCGTTTCCCATTGGCTTCAATGGGATATCAGTTTTTTGACATGATATTAAAAAAAAAATTTTTTTTTTTGTCATTTTTCAAAATTTTTTTTTTAAAAACCATCACCTAATGTGTGTCTTTTTGTTTGCAAAGTTTCATAATTTTCCGTCAAGTAGTTTTTGAGCCAATTCGTGACAAAGAATGCAAAAAGTCTCCAGTAAAACGCTTCGCTCAATAATTATACCATACCATTAAGAAGTTATTAGCATCGAAAACTTTCAAACCAAAGTATCAAATTGTCAACTAAGATAAAATTTTGTATTTTATTTAAAACATTTGTTTTTTTAAATAAGCACTCCGGCGCGTCTATCGTGGTAACTTTACAAACAGTATTACAGCAAGACCAACTGGTCAATATTATAAGATATTACTTGTGATTTCTAATACTATCAAAAATCTTACCGGTGATCATGGGGACATTGGCGCCATAGACGGAGCCCCGCCGCTGCAGCAAAACAGGCGCGGGAGGTGCCCCGGTCGGAGGCGGAGCTGCGCCGTCGGTGGCGCCCGCACTCAGCACGCCGATTGTATCGTCGAACGTCATAGCCTTGATGTTCAACGAAGCCAAGATGGCTTCCTTGTCCGCCAGCGTCGGGTCATCGTTGGATGGCACCTTCGCTGACAATATGCAGCACATGTCGCACAGATTTACGTTTACTGCACGCAAGTCGGCCCGGCTTAGCGGTGAACCCTGAGAAATATAGATACACGGTACACGAGATTATGTACTTCTCTAAAATATTTGTAATGTTATGTACTTACATTCAATACGGAGATCTTCGGAAGGTTCTGCAACATCTTCCATTCCCTTCTAATGTATTCGACGCTGCCGACGATCACGACGTGTTTAAGCTCGTGGTAGTGGAAGTTCGACGCCCGTAGAGGCATCACTAGATTTCTGAGTCCGATGAGAGGAGAGTCTGGGTCCGCAAACAAACACACTACGACATGTCCGTTTAGTACAGTCATTGCTGCCTGGTTTCGGTCCTGTGGGATTACGTAGAATAATATTAATTTTGTCTTTATAAAATATAAATAAAACGTTATAGTTGACAATCGTCCTACGTATTGGATACGTATACGTGGATTTTAGCTCTTTTTATGAACAGTCTAATACGATTTAATACACTAATTGCAAGATATGACAAATATGAAATAAAGTAGAAGTGATATTTTATGAATTGAGTTAGAGAGGACCAAGGTCCGAGAGTGAATCGAGACTACTTATTCCAAAATATAAATTATATCATAAGGCTTTATATACTCACTAGTATACAATCCTCTAAGTTCCTAGCCGGACTCCAATGGAACATTCCAGTCGAATCGTATTTCATTTCAGTCTTTTCGAAGTCAAAGTCCTTAGACTGATCGTCTGCTAATCCAGCGGGCAAGCTCACGCCATTGCTGTTTTGATTTCCACCACTACTTCTACTTGTCGGCCTAAATTAAAAAATAATGTTGACGTTTCGTTTTGAAGGAAATTCTTCCGACCATGTGCGACATTTTACAATGAACATTGTAATATTAAAACTTTATTATTGTGCATTTATAATGCTGCTCGTTGAATCGTAAATTGGTGAATTCATTTTAGTGGAGCGTTTAAATATTGTTTATTAAGCATAAAAAGTTTAAAAGAAATATTCAATGTAATTCTCCAAGTTAAATCTTTTTTCTTTTAATTGTCGTTTGTCAACTTTGAATATTTAAAAAATTATCATTTATATTATTTAGTTTCGATTTTACTTGGAGCATTCATTAACCGTTTAAAATAAAAGAATAAGTAATTTGGAATATTCAGAAACTTAATTATACGAAGCAAATTATATAATAATTGCATGTAACGATTTCATTTGGCTAGGTGCATTGTACAACTCCAGAGTGCAAAGGCGCAACTTTCTACAAATATACAATTAAAGCAAACTACAAGCTACATTGCAATACTGTGTAGTGAAAAAACTGTAGTAGTGTAAAGGTAGGACAAATTAAATCAACATTCTAATTGATATAATAAATCTACGCTACGTAATGCCTCATTCACTGGTAATGATATTCATGAAAGGTATTTTCAAACTACATAAGAAAGTATCTAAGTGGTATATAATATTATAAAATTACATGAGTTTTTTCACTTCGTAGGCTAGATGATAGGCTTGGTAATTCGTATCTTGGTCTTGCGTATTCCTGCAAACAGGGCCAAAGTTTCGTCTCCGATGTTTTAAGGAATAAAAGTGCAAACACAAATTAGACAAATGATTAGGTACGAGTAGACAGAGATAGACAGACAACGTCGTGCCGTGCGTACAGAGTGCACTTCGTGCTAGAACAGCAGACATCGAATGCTCGTAAAAAGCAGCAATTCATTTGACATAAATAAACTTAATTTACAAGGTTTTGGTTAATGTTATTCGAGTCATTTATATCATGTGTTTATGTTTAACTTTTTATTTTGACTACAGAAATGGATTGGAAATGTCCATACTATGAGTAAATTTGTAATTTTCTACAAAAATATAACACTTTAGGCATTGTCATCCAATATTCCTATACCAATATTCCTGGTAAGAATCTGAAAACTAGAAATACTGATGAGTTTAAATCACAAAGTATTTTCTAACATTTTGTAATATACTATGGCCTCGATGACTTATACGTAATATTATTTCAGATTTACCTAATCGTCTTAAATAATGTATTAAATATTCGTGTTTTTATTTATTGTTCTAGAGGCGCTCTTAGAGAAATATAACATTTATTTATGTCCGGCTTTCTTTATTTCACTTTAATGTTCTTTTTTAAAGCAAATGTTAACACTGATAAAATTGTTATTCTTCTTTCGTAAAGTTTTGTTATTATTATTCTTTGCGATTAAGTTAATTATAATAAAAACATGTCCTCTGAGATCAGGTACCTTAAAGATAAACTGAAAGTAAAGTTCAATCAAATAAAACTTAATTTTAAGTCCTTCAAACGGTTTCTTATTAAAATTAATTAAAGAAATCCCTACCATTTTTTAATAAAAAACAAAAGCAATTCCGCCCTCTTTTGTATTATATTTTATTTCGTTTACAAAATTGAAGTGATATTTTTTCATATGCATGACGATAGAAATCATCTTCCTTTAAGTTTTTTTATCATTTTTTAAACACATTCACAGGAGACAAGTACCGTACCACCTTCACGTCCTTAATACCAAAACTTATTTATTATAAAGGACGACGTCTGCACCAGAGGACTTACGTGTCGGGCGGAGCTCTATTGACGTTGGGTTTGACCTTGTTGACTTGCCTCGTGGTCGTGTTCATGAGCTGGTTGGCCATCGGAGACAGCAGTGTCGTGGGCGCCACACTTCGGTGATTCCGGTTTATTACTATGGAAATGTAAAGATGTGTAATCAACGTGTTTGTTTTAAATGTCTATAGTCTCTTAAGAATTACGAAATGACAATCAATTTTTTTTTTGATAAATTTTGATTGATTTAATGCGTAAAATAAATAACCACAATAACATGGTCATAAAATATAAAAGTTTTTCCTGTGCTCGAGTATAAAATTTCTTAAAAATATTATGTATGTACGTCGGTAAATTCAGACCAATTTTAGTGGTACACCACCTATTCTATACTTACAACTTATATCTTCTCCTCTTTCTCTTGCGATTTCACCTTGAACAACAGTGTATCAATTAAAATATTAAAGAAGGTAACACATTATTTTTTATTCACGAAAAATAAATAACAAAAATAATTACATAAAAATTGTCGATATGCAACTTATATATTAACATAAATTTATCAATACTACGACAAAAGCTTTAACAGATCATCCAGTAAAGACGGATAGATGCAATGTAGGGCCGGCGTCGGGATACAAACCAGTATACGAGTAATATAATGATGATACGACCGCTTAAGAGTTTACCAAGAAGCAGAGATCAATGATAATATTCAATTCATTTCATTTGTTTCGTGAACGGGTGATGCAAAATAATAGTATTATTGCAGTTTAAGTGTATTCAAAAGTAATCGTAGACATTCGTCTATGGGAGTTTGTCGCACCGATATCTTTAGTCTATGGGGTCATGCTCAATGAAAGCAAGAGTAAAGACCTTCCGAATGGCTTCGAAGTGCCAACCTTAGTGCTCTCTATGAAAGGCGTGGTGAAGCATCTAAGTGCGTATCTTTAACCTATAGGTAAGCGTATCTGGCTGTTAAATGGGGGCCGATGAGAAAATATAAATAAAAAAAAACACTCAGTCCTTTTAGTCTGAGATGTACCTCGAACATGGACCTTCTTGGGCAACTCTGGCGGCGTGAAGGTGGGGGGAGGATGGTGGTCATCTGCAAAACATCAGCACAATTCGCATTCCGATACACCACTCATAGATAAAACGACCTACACATAGCAATTTGTTACATCAAATTGTATTACAAAATTTACTTTACAATTATATTAACAAAATATTCAGTTCCACCTTTAACATTACCTTTACTTGATTAATAGTTCTTTATCACAACTTTTTTTTATCCATTAAGGTGAAACTGATTAAAGATAATTACAATTAAACACCAAGTTACATTAAATTACATTTACATAAATAAAATATTAGATAATAATACAGAAAACATACACATGCAGTACACACCAACAGACAAGTAGTAACAAAAAAGTACGCTAAGCAATGTGTTAGATAAAATCTATCTACGCTAATCTACTCTTTAGATTTATATAATGCATAAATTATGACATGACTATGTAAGTGGAATGAAATGATTATTACGAGATGGCGCCGAGCCAATGTTATTCTATTGCTAATGTTATTCCAGGCTTGAGGTCTAATGATTGTCTGATTCTTACATAATTTAAATTAGCGGATACCATATTTTCGACGGAATCTGATGCATTATCAACCACTGCAAGGTCCTTACATTTCTATCGAGGCGGGCCATCTAATTTAATTAAACGTTCCCTATGCCAGGTGATGAGAATTAGAAATATATTTTGTAATTATAATAAGCACGTATTTCAAACTAACTTTACAACATCCATTTCAGAGGGACTATATCGATGCACAAATTAGGGATTAAATTTACACCTAAGAATTTTATTAACAATAATAACAAGACAAAAATAAATAAAAACGACATCACATAACGTCTCTCTACGTATCTAATAGAGAGACAAACATCTATAACTGTATGCACATAGATAACGTATACAAGACAATGATAGACACGACTGCTAACTTTGCGGACCGACACCTTAACGGACACTGACATCAACATTGAAACTTTACAACGGTACGTACTTGCGCGGCCAACCATCTGGACGGCTCGTACGCCCTTCCTGAACGTAGCCACTGAACCGAGAAATAAAGGTATACAGCTCCATTACAATACGTTACCATTCACGTTACATACGGACATGGACGGGAGAATTATGCAAAGGATATTTATGCAAAGCTTTTTTATTCTGTTTTTATAAGTGGCCATGTGTAGAGTAGCCTTTGGATACCAATCACTCATTAATAATAATTAGTACGTTATAGAATTTGAATTATGAGAAACATAGTACGATTCATAGTATTGGCACTCAAAAGCTCTTAAGTGTCCCTACGGTACTGCACATTGTTTTATCGTTGTCAAGCTATATCGCGTTAGGGTTCGTGAAGTAGCTTTGCTGTCTATTGCGTATATATGCGTGTATTTGTTCATTGGTGAAATTAGCATACTGTAGCCCAATTTTAGAATCAATTTGGAGCGTCTGTTAGTTGATGCAAGAAAACTAGTATTGTAAGGTACGGTATTGGTACAGTTCAATTTGTTCCGTACCGTCGACGCCCCGATATGTATTTAGACTTTGTTTCACCATCCCCGTCTGCATCATCATCATTCCGACATCTGTAAAAATCCAAACACTGACACATACGAAGACATGCTCCCGTTCGACTGATCCTGATTTTGATGCCTGAACTTAGAATCAAATTTATAAAAGGTCCACCTAAGTTTTCATTTATAATTAGTACATTTGGTACAAAAGGACTTTTATAATTTTGAATCTTTCGAATGCGCTGATGATGTGAGTAGCGACCGTATCTCTGGACCGTGCGTTAGTCACCGTAATTAGCACAGACAAGCCGGAACTGTCCTATGAAGCCTTTGTATTGTTCCAAAGCTCACTCGTTATGAGATATTTTTAGCGTCGTTGATTCACTCTGACTTTTCTGAGACATGCTTTCATGGATTTGCACTAGACGCAGTGTATTAATACTATGTGTTCGGGAACGAATGAGGTGCAAGTTGCTTTGCCAGAAATCTACTTTATTTACATGCAAACGTCATGTGGGGCCAAAGTGCATCATATCAATTTATATCTATGCCTTAAAAAGCTAAACTGTGCTCCAGAAAGCTGTGTTCAAATCGTGTGACTATATCAATTTTCTCTTTGGTGCTTATAACATTGTATGATGCACTGGATTATCGCATGTCGGAACGGAGAAATTTCAAGTGGTAGTAAGAAAATGAGTGTCAAAGTGCTTCGTATCGGGATCCATTCACGAGCAGACAAACACAATGATCTCTAAATATAGGGCGTGAACGAGCACGGATCAAGAATGCTTTGCCGATCCAGTCTGTGAGGTACGGACACCACTAAAGCAACTCAAAATTATATAGACATTAAAATAAATTGAAAACGTCAATCTGTATGCTTATGTGTGGTGCAAGTTACCTAGGTCGGCTCCAACCTTCCGCTGGTGTGCGGTCACTAGAAGTTTAGCCGAATATTCCATTAATGTGTCACAGATACAATAAACGTGTTAAAGGCGCTTAGGATCCTAAAGTGTAACATTTATATTTAAAAAGAGAGTGTTTATCGTGGTTGTTAGAGAGAGAGCAAGTGAGTTTACAAGACTCCAGAAAGAATGTCACAGAATGTTATTAATCCATTATTTAAAAATATTAAAGAAATCTTTAAGAGATATATTGTTTTATCCTCGGACTCATAAGGAACACAACTATTCTGTTAATAAAAGTGCGGATCTTACAATTTTTGCATTTGCATTTCTTGATGAGTGTTTCATCTTTGATGTCCTCATGGCACGCCTTGCAGTAATACCATGCTCTGAAATACAATAATAAAAAAAATACTTATAAGTTTAATGTAAGTAGTACGGTAGTCGAGTCTGTCTATGAAGCAAAACTGTCTAAGATCTAATATCCTACCTTTCCCACTTTCTTAGGACGAAAATCTACACAACCTCAATATGTTGTGAGTCCATAGAGGACTCTCTTAGTTTCTCATTAATAAGGCCTAATTTATAAAAAAGTAGACAATTAATAGGCATTGTAATTGTTTCTTTACCTTTTAACCTCATCTGCAGACTGCGCAATAAAGAAACCCTGTGTGTTCGCGTGTATCTTCGCATTTCGTGGATTAATCGAAATTTTGCTGTCCGCGCCTTCCTCACCTTTGATCTCGATTGCCAGGAGAAGAAGTTTTAACTTTGTGAAACATAACCTGTTTTGTAAGGAGTAAAATGTTTTGTTATAAAATATATTTTACTTTAGACATACTATTTATCTTTTATTATACATTAAAATAAATTTAATTATTTATTTTACTTTAAACCCGTCTGAGATACGGTGACACGGTGGTACAGATAATAACAACGTAAACATTAAAACATTAAACAAATTAGAGAAATAATTTTAAGTAAAAATCTAAACATTTTCTATTAACAATGATACTTAAAATGACGGTATCCTGGTTTAAACTCTATCTAATTATTTACATTTTCTAAGTCAAAATAGTTTAGTGCGTAACATTAGCAGTTAGAAGCAGGTCAGGTCTTACTCGCTGGCTTGAGGGAAACTCATTCCAGTGAATGAAGTGGATAGAGTCTCGGTGTACATCTCGCAGCCCGTGCCCTGTAGATAGTCGTTCTGCCAGGCTTGCGTGTCCGGCGACTGCAATCAACCAATAGCAAGCCCGTGCTGAGTTAGTCACAGCCAATGAGACTCGTTACAACTACCCTAAGATGTCTTCGGCCAATGACGATCGTTTAGTGTCCTAGGGGCTTTTTGAACCATTTCAGTTAATACTAGAGGAGCTAGAGTTATTGTGCTATCTATTGGAGTCTAGCGAAATAAGCTTGAGACGGTTAGTGACGTTCCACTATCTTTGATTGAACCGTAGAGAAGTTCAATTTATTTCAAGCCTTTTGGACTTACTCCGTCGCATGTTTGAATAGCATCCCAATAAAGGATGGGCTCAGAGTGTCGGTGTACATCTCCATGCCCGTACCTCGTTTGTAGTCATTACTCCATTTAGATTTCTTTCGAGACTGCGAAAATTCCGCATAGGAACCATTAAATAAGACATCCAAAGATTGATCCTTATTGATGAAGTATACTTCCGGATATAGTATATATAAATAAACATATCATTTATTGCTGTAAAAATAAATAAATAAAGGACGCTGACCGTTTTGAAACTTCTCATAGCGAAGAGATTGGCCATCATCGTGGAGAATCCTGGTGCGAGACAACTCTGAGCTATGAAACCCAATTTCAGTTCTGCTAAACATATTACGTCGTCTCCTTGTTTCCAGTCCCACGATGGAATGTTGAGAAGGTAGGCCTAAAAGAATCATACATTTCAGATAAACAACACAGCCAGAGACCACAACAAACCACATTTAAACATAAACTGAAAGGAAAGGATTTTGAAATGTTGAGTAGGTTACCTTGTTGTGGTACTGCATCAGCTGTATGATGACCCTGATATCATCCGAATAGTTCTTGATGGAAATGACTCTCATAATGTTGGCGGCGTCTTCAGCGTCCGGATCTTGGCAGTATTTGTTGGCGAGCACCAAACACGCGTCAGCTTCATGAACCTGCGTGATATACCTGAATTAATTGCCCGTCATATTTTATTTCCTTTGAAATTCAGTAAATATATTATTTCAATTTTAGTAATTTGTTTTGATTTAATTTGTAAATTCATTTGATGTCACTATTATTTGAAGATTTTTTTATGTTAAAAGTCTATAAGAATATAGGTTGTAGTGGTATAGGTATTCGTGTGCCTTTACTATGACAATTTATTCTTATTTAGTAGAAGACTACAGTTACTTTAGTTAATATATTAGACGAAGACTAGGAGGGATTTACAAAAGCATTATAAATTAATAGATAACTACAGTGATTAAGGGTTAACTGAGGATATAACAAATCATCAAAATGGCTAATGTATAAACACGCTTAGTATCTGCTTATTTCTATTTAGGGAAAAATGTAAAGAATGTAAATTTTAAGCATTAGACATTCTACGAAGAAAGCAGATGGGGGATCGTGCAGCTGTCTTCATATCAAACAAAGCCATGCATCTAAGACTTACCGTAAACAGTCGACAATATCGACAATCGACATTTGTACTTCAAACTACTAATAAAAGCCAATTTTGAAAAGGAAACTCTTTCAGCGGCAACCATTAACGCCAATTAATTTTTTTAGCACTCATTTTTGATACGTACAGTACAAGGTAATATCGATTGTTTAAAGTACATTTAGTGGCCAAACTCGCACACAACAACCAATTTAGGTACAAACAGACAGAAAGACGGGCGATGCCGCGGCCGTCGGGCGTGCCGGGCTCGTACGTGCGGGACAACCACACAAATCTTAACAACATTAGCGATAGGCACACAAACAGCCTCAAGTCATGGCATTAGAAGGGAACTGTACATCACTCCAACGATAGAACGAGTTCTCGTAATAGTTATTCAACGAGCAACGCTCTACGTCTATAGAAAAGACAGTCTGCACAGCTTCAAAACGACACCACGCCCATAAGATCACATTGTCGATTGTGCAGTGCTACTTACTTTTACCCTTTGTAGGTCGATTGGATTCATAATGGTGCCTTGAAAGAATTCCACAGTGGTAAAGTGTCTCTTGAACAGGCCTTCGAGTTCCAGGTCGGGCGGTTTCCTGCCATCAACGCTCAGTTAACTACGGACCAGATTTAGGCCAGTCCGCCGCCTGTCACGGGCCGACGTTACCATGCAACTCTATGTAGTACCAAAATACGCAGTAGTGGAGTGGGACGGGAGCGCCCCCTACTGGCCGATGAGGTACCCCAGTCCCACCGTGAAAGCAATGATTGCATTAAAAGAACCATAAGATAAATTACCAAAGTGATAAAACCTACTGTGACTAAGAAACAGCATCTTTAAAGAAGAAAAAAAAGATCCGTTTTATGCACATAAATGAATAAAAATACTGGTTCACTTGACGCGGTAATCAATGATTTATAAGTAGGGCCGTGCGTATCTAATTGCCTGCACTATGCGGTCTTACTCTAACCTTGACTCTCTCAAGGTCGACGGCATTCATCATTGTACCCTGAAAAAACTCGACCGTGGTGTAGTGACGCTTCAGGAGGCCTTCCAGCTCTAGGTCAGGCTCCTTTCTGAAAGCGTCGGTTGATAATACATGATTCACCACCCGATAACTGTTTTTGATTCCGTTCAATAATATTTTCAATATCATGTTATCAATTCCCACTTTGTATCACCTTTACTTTTCTCATCCAGTTTCCTTACACTAACTTATACTAAGTGAAATTCTACGAATAACGAAAATAATTATTTTACCTGTGTAAAAAAACAACCTCAACATCCACATCCTCTCGGTCTTCGTGTAGGAAGTCTTTTAAGAAATGACTGACTGACTCGTATGTTATATGTCCACATACGACTATATGCCTGAAATCGTACAAGAATATTATAGTGTGTGTGCAAATATATATTTTAATCAGTCTACTATGAAATCAATACTTTATGAAAATAACGAAAGAAGCTGTTTAAAGCAAGTCCAACTTAGCCTTTAAAAATGACTTTAATTTCGTTATTGGCAAATCTTAATGTTATTAAAATAGCAGAATAATTTACAGACCATATTTTGAAAGTTCTTATGACTTTCCTGTTTTATGTTCTTTATAAAAGCAAGTTCCACAAAAGCTATAAGATAGTAAAGAGAGGAAGACAGAAGAACAGCAATTGGGAGGTTTTATTTAACTTCTGGTACCTCTGACAGATGAAGTAAGAAGGAATACAATTATCACATTTTAAAACAACACAAGGTCACGACAGAGTTAAATAAAACGATAGATGATTAAAGCGTGTCACAGCTACCACAGAAACTAAAGCAATGTCTTCATTTAGACAATGTGTTGTGAGGAACTGGCGAACACAAGAAAACAAAATTTTTTGAAAAATCAGAAAGGCAAAATTAAAATAAATGATGACATTGCCGATAAACCTCCATAATTTACAATCCGCTTTGTTCATTCATTTGCTACAAAGTTACCATATCATATATAAATCTGTAAATATCAGAGTAAACTGTAAGTTAGAAAGATTTACACATCGTGACAAACAAATGAACAATCTCAGTTTCGTTCAGGATTTTGTTGCTATCTACCGCACTAAACACAAAGTCAACAAGGCGACCACAAATGATTCGTTCCGGGATAAAACATATATAATTTGGGAATTATGAAGTTCCTAATCAACAAACGATACTGTAATATGTAATATGGTTGTTTTTAAGTATAAAGTCTAGTTTTAGGTTCAGAGTCCATTGAAATGTGACTTCAAGGTGAATGTCCTAGCGGTCTTATTTTATCTTAAGACATTGGAGAGATTATAATGCGTAAAATTCTTTTTTTATTTCACAATACTGTCCTTTGTCTTTAGATAAATCGGATTTTAATACGGAAGGCGCGACGATAATCAAAACCTTGCCGGTAAGTACATTTTGTATAATAATTAATTTGTCTTAGCTAACATTACGTAACCTATCCTTTGTTTCATAATAAGGTTAAATTCTTTATAAGTTCAATCGAAAAGGAGTTAGGCACGGCATGACAGTCAAAGGTGTAGGTGTGGAGAAATTGTAAAATGTTGAGGCAATGATGGAGGTTGGTGATTAAGATACACGTACAACACGCACTAACGGTAGTAGCAATCATTCATATTCTCAAAAATATTCAAAGAAATTTAGTATAAAAAAAATAAAAGGATAGTTTCAAAAACTTAATACATACAACATGCAGTCTACGTCCATCATTCATCTAAGGTGTGGCAAAGAACTGAATTCATTTTGATCATAAGACGTAATAAATATCTACTTTCATTGTGGCTGCATAATTTGCAAACAATTTATAAATATTACTTTAAAATTTTGTATGAATGATTTGTGTAAGTTATTTTTTGCGCTAAGATGATGTCAATAATGACAAATGGTATGCCGAGAACTAAACTAATTTGGCGTTAAAAATGTCCTCAATGCACACAGCCTTGCCACGCTCTATGAATTTTTAAGTTTACATTACACTAAATAACCGAGGGGTCGATTTAAAAAGTACATTACATATTACAAAATATTAAAAGAGGGTCAACATTACTCGTACAGTACATATACATGAGACGTGCAGGCAGGGAGTAGAAGGAAGCGAGCGGATGACACTCACTGGGGCGCAAGGCATCGGGTCGCGCCAACAGCCCCCCGCAGCCGCGGCCACGAGGAGCTTTTGGCCGGTACACGGAACACGACATCTCCAACAACACACTACAGTACCACTCAACATTTATCTCGCCGTAACTAAGCTTAGATTACCATTAACATTCCTCATTACGTACGTACGGTACACTAACAGAAAATAATAATGATACCTAATATGACGAGCGATTACACTAGCCACTATCTGCTGGTTTCTATTCAACTGAATAAATACCAATTCATAGATAATAATATACAATCAATATCGACTCAAACAAAGACAACTCGCGGGACTGACGTCCCGCCAAAGATAAAGTGAGAACACAGAAGCGTGCTAAGAGAGGAAAAGGAAGATATAGAGTTACAACACGGAACACATTCAACGGATTGGAGTGAAGACAGCGGCTCACCTGCGTCCCCGCTCATTCTTGAGGGTGCCGCCATACTTGGGTCTAGTGCCGATTAAGTCAATTATCTCTGGGATACAACTGGCAAATATCGCCTAAACGCCGACAGACAAAACAAGACATTCACATTCAAGTCAAGTGAGTGATGGTGCGGCTCCGGCGAGCCGCCGACGCGTGCGTTCACACGAGCGGGCGGCTCGCCGGCGCCGGTGCTGCGCGGAGCACGGCGCGGGCGCGGACGCGGGGCGAGGGCGCGGCGCGGGCGGGCGCGCGGGCGCGGGCACTGGCTGTGTGTGATCTCGGGACTCGTGGCGAGGTGCCGGAGCTAGCGCTACAGCGTGGCGACAGGCATCGTGTGCAAGCGAACAAACCAAACACTACTTCATCGACAGCATTACAAAACTTTACATCGGCTCTCTCCAGATCTAGTCTCGTTAGAAGGATTAAAAAGCTCAATGGTGTCTCGAGTGTATTTTACGAAAAAAGGCATGTAGTAGTGCGTCGGTCGACCGCGCGCCTGTCTCTCGTGTACGGGGAGAGGGGCGCGGCCGCCGGGAGCTAACTCTTCGAGCATGCGCCACGGCACCGAGAGACCGATTCTAGTGAAGGATTAATAAATTTTATTAGCAAACTCCGCATTCAATCAACCAAGTCAGATCGAAACCGTGAGAGGAAGCCTGTGGAGCGGGGGCGTGAGAGCAGGGTACCTGCGGCGGACGTCCTTGTTGTATCGGCCGCCGTATTTGTTCCGCTGCGCCGCCAGCTCCGTGATCTCGGGGATCCAGCTGGCGAACACAGCCTACGATACACAGCAAACACCGTGAGGTGAGCGACCGCCCCCCCGCGCGCCCGCCCCCCCGGCCGTGAACCCTCGCGCTCGCACAAGGCTGTGTGGCTTGAGTGTCGTCTGTCTGCGTGTGGCTGTGGCGTGGTGTGGACGGGTGCGGGACTTGGGTGCCGTGCCGAGCTACGCTAGCGGGAGCTACGTGACGGCAAGCCGTGACAGGACTCGTGACCGGGTGCATGCAAGGCCTGGATAATTACGCTAACTAATCGATGAACAGAACTTAAAAAGAAATCGGTATCGCCGGTGACTAATCTAAGACGATGGGCATTCGATATAGACGCATGGTAGTGCGCGCACACGAGTGTGTCGTCGCGGGTGAAGGCCGAGTGCGCCTCGCCCTGGCCTGGCATACCCGTGCGACTCGCGTGACGAGAGCGACGCCAGGGCGAAGGCCCACCCGCAATCACCCGCGGGACCGACGGGTATGCGCGAGTAGATAACACAATACATCTGACGGCACTGAGCAAGCTTTGTAGAGGTGATGGCTTCACATCGTCTCGGAGAGTTCAAACGATTCAGACCGGACACGGCAGATGCGGTGAACGGCTCCCGTATAGGACGTGGCGCGGATTGATTCGCTTTCACTCTCGATTCAATTTATACATCAAATTGATACCTTTTTCCATGTTCACGCTTCAGCTCGCCACTGTACTTGGACCTACTTCCTACCAGCTCTATAATTTCAGGAATGCTACTAGCGAACATTGCCTGCAACAGACCATGGCGTCGATCGGAAATCGAGTCTGCGCGCGGATACCATCGTGTGGTGCACGACAATGTCCACCTCGAGTCTCGGTAAAACTATGGTGACGAATTAAGTGTAGCCGGTAGCGGAGCGAAAATAAAATAAAAGGAACGTGTGTGTCTACCGGTGATGTGAGCAACTGAACACAGCCAGGCACAGGTGCGCATGCAGAGATCGCGAGGTGGGAGGGAGGGACGGAGCCGGAGGGCACGCGGCGCCCCTACAGAGGCTCTCCACGCTCCCCAATACACATCTCCGAGTACGAGAGATCCTCTGGCACGTCGGTGGTTATCACGTAACAAAGCAAAAGTAAAAGAAAACAGTCATGCAATTAAAGTCATCGTTCGAAGTAAAGCTCGTCTCGCATAGACGTCCTTTGAAAGCGGGAAGTTAGAAGTTAGGTTGCACATTGAACCGATCCGATCCGGTCGAGAAGGGGCCGGACGTCGTCTCCGGCCGGTAAGTTGTCATGCGCTAGTGAGTGCACTAATCAGGCTTACGGTCATTCAACGGGCTGTGCGTTAACCGGTAAGTATAGATCTCTACCAAGTCCCATGTGAGCTATTATGGTAATCTTAGAGTACGAAGATTTATTAAATTTCCTTTTGCTTTGTTATACAATTCGGCTTCGTACAAGGTTCGGCAAGATAACGCGGATTCCAATTATATTGATTTGCTGACATATTTATTTACCAATAAATTAAGCCAATTTTATTAATTTTGTAAATAGAAGCTTGCCTCCCCTTGCAAATTTATATACTTAAATAAATTATTATCTTTATTTATTATCAATATCTGTTAATAAAACGATGGAGTGGTACTCACCAAGCCGACGAGGAGAAAAAATACCAAAAAAGTTCTTCCCAGAACTGTATGACAGAACACGTCACCATATCCTACGGTGGACATTGTCACTATGAGAAAATATACGCATGTCCAATATGATAAGGGTTGCGAGTTCTCAAACTCCAGTGGATCTCCTGAATTCTCCAACTAGAACAAGATGTTATTATTTATCTTTTATTCCAAGCTGCTTTTATAAAAAGTAACCTGTCTACAGATTTTTATGAAAATACCGATTACAATGTTCAATTATATTTGAACCAGATTAAATTTGCAGATGGGAAGATACAGTATGAGGTATAAAATAAAATAAAAAACTTACTAAATGAATAATGCCGGCTGCCGTGAGCCACACTGATATAAATATAGAAACTAATTGCGCCAAACGAATTGAGCTCGATGTCTTTAATATATTGAGGTACTGCAAAATATCAGGCACGGTCATTAAGCGTAGGGCTCGGAGAAACCTTAGCCCTGAAAATAAACAACAAAACGCTCTGAGCACACCAGGAAAGAAACAAGTTATTATCATGTTAATGTTACGATTTGAATGTGGCTTGACGTACACAAACTATATACATTTAATTTTGCAATACATTTCACTTACCTATCCACGTTCTATCCAGGTATATTGATACAAAGGATGGGGGTATCGTGAAATAATCTACAAATGAATACATCTCCAGCATGAACCATAGTTTGTCACTAGCTGCTATAAACTGAAAACAAAATTGTTATTAAAAGAAGCGTAACTAACCAATATAATATAATAATTTTGCATGTAAAATTTATCAAGACTCGAATCTGCGATCTTTGGAACGCATTAGAATTTTTTGTTAAAATTTAAATAATCTTGACATCGGTAAATATATTTTTTACTTAATACTTTATCTTGCCATAAATATTGTTATAAAGAAAAATATTTTTTTAATCTACGTAACATTTAATACCATAATAGTGCCTTAGTTTATATTATTTACTAGCTTTTGCCCGCGACTTCGTCCGCGTTTCCGTCGTTTTTCGAAAAAAAATTAGCAGATGTCCTCCCTCATAGTTTTGACGTAACAGGCAGATTCACTTTCGTATTTTAGAAGGGCAATAGTAATATAATATGCCAATCCACAAAACTGTTGAAAAATATAAGTAACCGCAGAATATTATAATATACCCACGCTATACCCACGACTCGGTCAGCGTGTAACTCCTTGTTTTTTATTAAGATAATATATTGCTAATATTTTTAGATCAAATTAAAATGTTTCAGCGCAAAGCTTCTGGGTAGACTATGTTAAGAGTCGACCCGTCCGGCACGTGAACGTAAAGATTCCTAGAATTGCTAACCCGGGAAAGAGCGACGTATAATTGACCATGCGAGAAACAGCTAACACCGAGATCTACTCCAGCAACACGAAAAGTCTGCCCTTGAGCTTTATTGATAGTCATGGCATAGCACACCGATACTGGGAATTGCGTTCTTTTAAATTGGAATGGAAAATTATTTGGTATTATGGGAATTCTGGGAATAAAGACAGTTTCTCCTGCACCGCAACCTGTTAAAATTTGAGCCTCGATTACATTTTGTTGCAACTGGGTTACTTTTAGCCGAGTTCCATTGCAAAGTTGAGGTGGTCTTAAATTTCGGAGCAGAATTATCGGTATGCCAATTTTTAAACAAATTATATGAGAAGGTAGTCCAGGCATACTTAAAGAATTTAAAAATTCTATCGGGTAATTAGTGGCTTCTTGTTCATCAACCATTCTATTTATTGAACTATAAACTTTGCTTTCTCCCTGTATATTAGACAGTATTTTATTATTAATTTCAGATGCCTGGTCATTGCGAGGAGTCAAAATGGACCTTTCGCAAAGCCAAGAATTGTCCCTATTTAATATAATTGTTATGTCACTGTAAACCGAAGATATAAGATGTTGTTGGGATTGCACTATACAACATAACTCAGGTGTCAGAATAAGTTTTCCTTGGTGTAGTTGTGGATAGGTACCTTCACCAATCTTCAATAATGTATCAGAAAATTCACGATTATCTGCGTTGTCTCCAGTTCTCACTCGCATATTTATAGTCAAATGCACCGATTGTATATCACGCCACAAATAAGAGCTTTTCAGGCAAGCCCTAATCTCATCAGCTCGGGTTCCCCGTGGTATTACCGGTAAGGTTTGTCGGAAATCACCACAAAATAAAACCGTAATACCGCCCATTGGTCGATCATTTTGTCTTATGTCCCTTAGAGTTCTGTCTACTGCTTCTACTCCTTTTCGATGGGCCATCGTACATTCATCCCATACGATTAAATTACACTCACGCAATACCTTAGCTTTGTCGCTATTTCTTGAAATACTACAGGTTGGACTTTCCGTGCGATCTAAACTAATTGGTATTTTAAACATAGTGTGAGCAGTCTTACCTCCTGGTAGCAATGTTGCAGCTATACCTGATGAAGCCACGGCAAGAGCGATTTTACGCTGATTTCGAACATAAGCTAATATTAATTTAGTCAAAAAAGTTTTCCTAGTTCCTCCAGGTGCATCTAAAAACCATATTGTTCCTAAATTATTCTGCACACTCTCGCACACGCGATCATAGACTAAGCGTTGATCTGCAGTCATCATTGGGACACCGTTTTCTAATGTTACCAGCAGTTCCATTGGGTTGTAACCAATCTCTGCGGAATATTCCCTATTGGTAACCTCTCCGACTGAGGTTGGCGTTGGCAAACCATATTCACAAAGTGATTTACCGCCTACTGCTGTTAAGTCTTCCTGAAGAGCTAATAAGCACTGATTTATAGCCAGATCTCGAAAATTATCATTAGTTGCGCCTTCATTATTGTGAGATAAATTCCGAAGAAAGTCTTCTGCAAATTTTTCTTTATATTTTTCCCATAATTGGACAGGATCAGATAAATTACAAAATGTGAGTAATGTTACAAATAAATGGCGTAACCGTCGTGGATTATCACTAACACAGGATTCTGCTAAAACGTCATCCCAATGTTGATCATTTTCAAGCAAATGACGCGCTTGGCAAGCTGCATGATAAGTTGGATAAACAACATCGTCTACTTTTCTCAAATCTATAAATGATGTTGGTCCTCGCACTGTATGTAATAATAATCTCAAATAAAAACACTCTGCGTTGTTAGGATGAACAGTATACACTCTACCAAGAACATGTTCTTTGAAAATACCTGTCTCGCCATCTACAGGCCTGCCTCGGCGTCTACGGTTAAAGACACCTCGTTGTTTATCGTAGGTATAATACGATGGAACTTCTTCATACAAAAGAGACTTTGCGAAATTATCAGTTTGGCAAAGTCGAAAGAATGCCAATAAAGTTGTTTGTCTAGGGTTCTCTAATCGTTCTGTAACATTTTCGGCGTTAAAATATATACGTTGACCGCCTTCCAGATGAACATCCAGATGGGTCACAGGTGGATATCTTTCGTGAATATTAAAACTTAAGATCCGCCACACAGCTTCTGAAGAGCTGATATATCTGCCTGACTGAAATCTAGTAACTTCATCATGTTCATTTCTTAACGCAAACGTAGCTTGGTCACTGCCCTTGTTAATGTACTTACAAATATATTTAATTGACTCTACACTATTACACATTTCTACATTTATGTGAGCTTGAAATGCTCTGGACAATACAGGCGAATACGGAACGACCCACCTATTATCTAAAGTAACCTGTTGTCCAGACATTCGCTTTTCAACAGTAAAACCACCATTGTCTCTTGAACGGCGACGATATAATGGGTATCCATCATGTCCTGTTACAGTTTCATCCACTAATGCTTTTGGATACCTTTTAGTGCAACGACCGTCTTGCATGCAAGGAGCATTTGCGTTAAATGCACCACATGGACCATGTATCATATGAGTTTTAACAATGTCGTATAACAGGGGATCTGCAGTCGGATCTGGAATTTCAGCACTGATTAATCTGTCTACATCATTAGGTCGAACCTTATCTTTTAACCAAAGCAAGATATGTGCGTGTAAAGTGGTAAGCCGCGTTTTTGCCACTCAACACTATACATATAACACAATACTTCTCCAAAAATGTTATCTTTGGTAAGAAGATCTATCATTGATTTTAATTTTAAATGAAACACTCTTGCAATAATATCATGGCGGTCATGCGGTGCCTGACCCTCAAGAAGCTCCCGAGTGATTTCATCCCACTTGGGATTGGTAGTTACAGTAACAAATAAGTCGGGACGTCCATATTTTCTTACGTAACAAAAAGCGTCTTGAGTACGTTCATGCATGTAGCGTGGACCACCAGTAAAAGAAGAGGGTAAAATAACTAAACGACCCATATTCACAGTATCGTTATCTTGCTGCATGGCATCGCGAAGGTGCACGTATTCTTCAGCGCGCAGCTGCCTTTGATTAGATCGTATATAAACTAATCTTTCGGTTTCAATTTTTGCGTACATGTCAACAATAAACTGATTAAATAAGCCACGAAAACGTTGAAAGTATACCAATCTATTCCGTCTCACTTGCAGGTGGTAACAATAAAATTGAAGGCATGACACCTTTTTATTATAATTAGGTGCGCCTGTGCGCGGATCGGTTTGGTATACAGCGAAATTATAACCATCTTCCCCTCGACAGTATATCATAGGATATTGCAAACTGTCGTAAGCCCTGTGGGTTTCGAAAATACGTTGCAAACGATTGTCTCTGGAACGTATAACGATATCACGCCTATCACATTCCTGGTCGACCAGTACTACAGCAACTTCATTCGTGGATGGAACGTTATGACGCCCAGGGTGTTCCTGAGTTGGACGCTTATCGGCATTTATAACAATTTTATAATTGTTATTACCATCTTGAGAAAGGGCTTCTAATGCCGATTTAAAACTGCATACGTACGAATTAACCTGATGTAACATGTTCTGAAGTTGTGAAATGAGTTCAGTATTTAAATTCGGAAAATATTGATTTCTTATTTTCGACTGTTCGTTGTAATCGGATACAAAATATATTTGAAGAAATTTAGGTTGTTCTTCAGGCAAAAGGGACCCTATCAAATGGTAAACCTGACCTTGTACCTTAAAAGTAGGCATGAAAGGGCCTTCTGAGATTTGTTTAGCACCAAAGGATGTCATTTGGAATGCACTATTATAAGTGCGAATATTATCTAAAAACTGTTTGGATTGCAAATGTTCCCCTAAAAGTAGTGATTTTAAAGGTTCCGGTGGGTCTTCGAACGAAGGCAAATTTATTTTACCTCCAGAACAACAGAAACCAGCAGACTCCTTCCTCCACTTCGAAGCATTACAAAAGGAACATACTACGTTCATATCGCCTATTTCAGAAGATGATCTGTAATCAATTGTGAGGTTATAAGCAAACCCACTTTTATATTTATCGGACCACGCCACCGAATTTGTAGATTGATCTACCACGTGTATATCTAAGTCATTAAGACCATGTCGAAATCTATCTGCAGTAAGACGGGCCTCTCGCTGTTCTTCTGTTTCAAGCGACCGAATATTTTCAATTCTTAATCTTTCATTAGATAAAGTAATCAATTGTTCTTGTCTCAAAGAATTGTAATAATCGCGTCCCGACTCTAGTCGTTGTTCATGCTCATGTTCATCTTCAAGAGATCGAATCATGTTATGGTGCGCCCTATCATTTGTCAAACGGTCTTGATATTGAGTAAAAGTTTCAGATTCTCGAGACAAAATATGACGTTCGCGATCAGCTGTAAGCCGTAATTCCCTCTCAGTGAAGGTTTCGGACTCGCGAGATAAAATATGACGTTCGTGGTCAGCTGTAAGCCGTAATTCCCTCTCAGTGAAGGTTTCGGACTCGCGAGATAAAATATGACGTTCGCGGTCAGCTGTAAGCCGTAATTCCCTCTCAGTGAAGGTTTCAGACTCGCGAGATAATGTATGCCGTTCGCGGTCAGCTGTGAGTCGCAATTCTCGTTGTAAAGCAGTTTCAGCTTCTCGGGATAACGCATGTTGTTCCCGGTCAATGGAACGCCTTAGCTCTCGTTGAGAAGAGCTTTGAGAAGCCCGTGTTGTAGCTCGTCTCGCTCTTTCAGCTGCTAATCGCATCTCTTTTTCTGGAGAGCTTTCATTAGCTCGAGATGTTGAGGCACTAACTCTCATAGAGTTTAACCGATGTGCTCTTTCCTCTTCCGATTCTTGAGAACGCGTCATTCTCATTCTCCTAGCTTGACTCGAAGTTCGAGATAAAGATGGTCGTTTTTTAGGTGGCATCGTTTATTTTATTTTTAATCGACGGTAACTTAAATTCTATTTAGTTACCCAACAAAAAACTTACGTCAGAGGTCCTAACTATAGCTAAGTATATAATAAATAGAATATAAATCTAAGTGCCTATTAAAACTAAAATAATATTCTAATCGAATTATAAATATGTACGTAGGTACCTACAAATTACAAAAGAATAAAAAATGAAAATAAAGCTATACTTAATGCGTGTGCAATACTATCTACACTTACCTACTTCACTTAAAAATGAATAATAAGAAATACCTACAACTACTGTAATTAATCAAAGTACCTATGCTAATACAAAAAAAACCTTAGATGTTCTAAGTACAGCTGCTATATAATAAAAAAATATAAATCTAAGTGCCTATTTAAACTTAAATACCTAATATTCTAATAGAATTAAACTAAGAAATATGTACCTACCTACCTACAACTTAGGTACAAAAAAAAAAGAAATGAAAATAAAGCTAAAACACGTGTGCAGTATAGGTAGATAGTAGGCAATATCTACCTATACCTACTTCACTTAAAAATAAATAAAAAATACCTATGAATACTATAATTAATAAAAGTACCTACCTACGCTTTTATCTACTCAATACAAAAAAAACTAAACATAAAATGCCCAAAACTAACCTATCAGTAACTAAAAATCTAACAATAATCTAATCTATCTATCTATTATCTAATCTAAAAATCGAATCTAAATCTACTTAAAAAGAAATAAAATAGGAACTATTAATAGTTAAGAATTTAAACAAAACTAAAACTACTTTAGAAAATAACAACAAAAGAAATTAAAATAAACTATTTAAAGACAAAAAGTCGCGCTGATAAGCACGGTTTATAAAATAACAATTATTGTCTGTCAATAAAGTTCAACACTCTGAACGCATCAACAGCCAAATATTGAATGACGCTTGCGCTCGCCTCCCGCCCCTTTTATACTCTGCCGCCGCGAGCCCCGTCGAGCGCGGCAACCGTTACGCAAAAATAATCCTTATAGCTTGATTCACTATTCACGCGCGATGTCTTGTTGGCGTATTTCATGTAAGTAAGTATAAGTTTGGTGTTTCTATACCGATTTCAATGATTCTTTTTTTATTGAATTGGTGCTAATGTTTATTTTTTTTTTAATTAGGAATGATGGTGAGCATTATTGGTTTTATAAACGTAAAAGTAAACAAATATAATAAGAAATCTCCGAACTGCTAAGCTATCGAGAGTTATGCGTGTTATTGTGAGTTAACTATAAAAGGTAGATATATGCTGTCTTGGAATATTTTTCGTGTATTTTTATGTAGAATATTTCCGTTATACATAGTTTCTATGTAGCTCTAACCATTAAGGCTGCACACGCGACGGAAGCTTAAAAAATCAAGCAACTTCTCCCATTTTCTCAACATTTCCTTTCACTGCTCTGCTCCTATTCATTGTAGTGTGATGAAAAGTATACTATTACCTGCCCAGGAGTATAAAGAATAATTGTACTAAGTTTCGTTAAAATCCGTCGAGTAGTTTTTTTTTCTAGAACTGCACAACGAACTCAGCCGGGATTTTTTTCAATGTGATCACTGTTTCACAAACGTCAATATATTTAGTGAGCAATGTACGAACCACTAACCATCGCAATCAATTCGAAAAGCCGGCCTAATGATAATTAATTAATTAATTAACATAAAACCGTTAAAAATATATAAAGCTTTTTCGAAGTGATGTTCATTGGCGGACATACAGTCCTTAAAACGTTGACCAGTTATCAATAGCAGCGCTCACTCTTTTTATGGGAAAATTCTTCACTACCAATCAGATTGATTGTTTTAGGTACTCCTAAATTATCATGGCGTTTAGAGTAAGCCTTACTCTCGAAAACTGACCATAAATCATAACCCAGTGGATTAAGATCAGGATTAGATCATGGCCAGTCTTCAGCTCTGATGAAGTCCAGAAACTTCGTTTCTAACCAAGATTGTTTGGATCAAGCTTTATGACCCGACGCCTAGTCTCGCTGAAAGGATTCTTGGAAAGGAAAGGGATTCTTGGTTATTGAACATGGTGTTATTAAGGGACTTAACTTAACCTTTTCAAGAATGGTATTTTGATACACTTGTGCCGATTTCTTGATTCTTCTTTAATTCATTTCTTTATGCTTAGATCGCCCATTTCGTACAACCACTACGTGGACGAGAAGATCTTGATTTATATAAAAATTACAGATTCCACATAGAAAAATAATATTTTGTATACTTTGAATTGTAATAGCATTTATGGCAAGATTTAGTATAGAATTGTACACTTTTTTATATTGGCTCTAATAATCTTTACATGTATCAAAGTTAACTTACTCGTATAAAAAAGTAGACCATAAAAAATATGTTAAAGGCAAGGTCGATTTGCTGAGTAATATTGTCACTCCATTTCTGGCAACGCTCAACCTCCTCACTAGAAGAAAAAAACATCATTGACGACAAGAAAAAGACCGAGCAAACAACGATTATACGTAAGCTTCTAATACAGACGTAAGCTGTAATACGGGCGGGATACGAGTCAAGACAGATGTAAGAGCTGTAACACACTCAACGGTAGATACCAAAGCAATACATGGACAGCTGTGTTGACGATTCTACGTAATGTTTATGAATGTAACCATCAGTGTCGGTGTGATACAGGCCTTCGACGCTTAATGATTGCCATCTTGACCGATATCAACGAGCCCACGACAGAAGCTAACATATACTATAACCAGCAAAGATTTCACATTGATTGTAGGACTCACGTATTCCTTATGAATTCAGCATTATAAGATACGTTATTATTAATATTTTAGCTAATTGCAAACTAATGTAGATATAAGAGTGTGTGTTACCTGGACGCGTCGATGAAGTAGATGATGAGCGATGCTATACTCAGAATGAACACCAACACTACCTGGAATTTAAAAATATTATATCTTAATATAACTCCAGAACCGTTTCAATAATAAAATTAGTAAAACAGATAATGTTCAACTTATAAAAACCCCTGTTTTTGAGTCGGACGATAGAAAAATTATTACTATTAATTTTAATGTAATGTGACAAAATACCTATATGATTATATCATCGCAAAATACGATTCATCGTTTAATGATTCATTTCTTATAATATTACATCTACTCGGTGTCCGTTTACAAGTCATTCAACTTTATTAGAACAAAAAAGTTCCATCCAAAAATAGTTGATTAAAAATCTTTATTATATTACAATTATTGTTGATTATGTTTTTGTTATAATAAAGTTCGAAGAAGAAATAGGGGAAGCGTTTGACGAAATGACGACATCTAGGAGAGTATGGAATTGACACATTGCAACCCGAGTAATTGCCACAATGGCAGGGTCTCTGTTATTTTATATCCTTTGAAATAGTTACACGGAAAATTCTAATTGATTATAATTAATCGCAATATCCAGGATATTTTATCTCACAATTGGCACGTGTCCACTTCGTTTAACCTTCACAATTGTTTTATTTACTCACTATATATCAGGATACATAGTCCATATAAATTACAAAGTTAAATAAAGATATGATGTGCAGAATTACAAATTATCTTATTATTAATATTCATTACACTATGTATTAGTCAAGAGTATCATGATTTCATACTTGTTGACTTTAGATGGCTGATGTCAGACTCTTAATTGAAATGGAAGCTTTATGTGCATTGCATTAGATTTGTGTGCAACTTTTCATATTAATAATTATTTTTACACAATATATTATATTTAACTTAACATTGTCTTCATTTTATAAATGTTACTGGTAAAACGGGTCTGGACCCGGACCGTGGCGCTGATGACGGGCGGGTGATGAAATGATCAGATCAATCTGTCAATGTCTATCATTTTTCACTGGGCCGCCATATTTTCCGTTAAAATTTCACTAAAGCGCAAATCGGCAACTATTTAATAATCATTTTAATTATCTTAAATGCATCATTGTCACAGTACAGTCAGTAAATTTGTTATTTTATTATATCGGTACGTTTATTTAATTATAATACTGTCCAATATGGATTATACATTAATTAGTAGAAATTGGGAAAAGTTGCGACACGAAGGCCTCATAAGCAAACATCATCACTACCAAAGTAATATATTTAATGCTGTAAAAACTATGAAAGATTTTACATTAAATAAAATATAAAAGGAAAAACAAACGGAAACATTTAATTACAAGAAAGACTATAAAAGTTGTGTTTCATTCATGAAAAACTACAATCGAGCATTCATTGCGCCGACTTCAAAGTGTCTGGAGAAAAAGTAAGCAGCACCCCGCTAAGTGGCGCCATCTTGGCACGCTCCGATACCATCTCGGCTAATGGCCGCAAAAAGTGTCGCCATATTTTCATTTGCAATAAATCAACTACACTGCGACAAATTGCTTAAACGTTTCAATTTCTATCTTGTTATATTGCAGCATTATATACTTAGCTTTTTAAAAATATTGTTTATGTCCTGCTAATTATTTTTAATTATGTTTGTGTTGCCTGTAAAATAACGTGTTCATATTTATTAATAACATATTAGTAATGATTGTTTAATTGTCTGCGTGACATGATATGGACTCAACGATAACTGTGAAATTTGTCTAATAAGCACTATATTTATGTTTGTTAGTTTGTCGACAAGCTAAACAGTTGTTGGTGAATTTTATTATCACAAAATTTGTTAAAATCATATTAAATATATAAAAAATACATCTACACTACTTCAGACGTTATGAAATATTGTATAAAAGGTTTTATTATTTTTAATTCTAAATATTTAATGTTTTGTTGTTCCTTTATTGTTTATGTAATTATCATAGTTTGGAATTAACTTCTCCTGCTTTCTTTCTCTAAATTTCCAACAGAAACGATAATTATAACGTTTCCGTCAATAATTATTCCCACAAGCAATTTATAACAAATTTTACAAATACTAATCCATACAGCGTTACTGTATCTAACGTGAATAAGTTAAAAAAGATTTAGTGAAAAAATATATTTCGTAAACTGAAAATATACTCCACCCCAAAGCAACGCAATCACTTAGTAATCGAACTTCAGAATATCTTTTATTTTATTGATTGCTCTCAGACATTCAGTATTGACTAATAAATTACAACTTGACGTCCTTTTGGGACGACTTTACAAAAATAATCATGGAATTTGATACATATTTGGAGACATTATAAAACTTTATACGGAATTATTTCACCATTTCAGTCAATACTAGATCTCATCCCAGATGATGATGATGATGATGATGATGACGAACCAAAACATAAGACTTTACTTTTTGCTTCAAAAGAAACGATTGCAGTCGTCAAAGCTGTTACACTAACTAAGAAAATAAAATGGTTGACCTATTTAGAACGTCCTCACCCCGTCCGTCTGTTTATTCGGTTATCGGGTAATATTTTCATCTGAAAGTTTTAAATTTGAACCGTTTCCTGTGTCGATATCAAAACATTGTGAACCACGCTTACAACTGTTACTTATAAATAGTAGATGATTGGAAAATGAGTTTATTGGAAATAATATCCTAAATAACACCACTATCAATTACTTATATAAGAATTAACTGTTCAATAGAATAATAATTTAAAACAGAAAAAGATATCTGTATAAGTTCCCTCTGAACATATCACATATAACATATATTTATACATATATTACTTATTAAATATATTAAAGTATTATTGAAATTATAAATATTTTCTTCACAAAGAATATTTATTAGATTAGGCCGAGTACGCACGCAGAATCCAATTACGTCTCAATCCAATTACGCAGTCAGCTATGCCTCATGCCATGACATGCCATGACATGCCATGCTCTCCCAAGGTTGCAGCCTTGACTTAAAGAGATGCCAACATAAAATTATCATATTATATTACAATAATAAGTACCCCGTCCACGCAAATATTAGCAATCTATCAGTAGTGTCATGTAGTGATCTCACTCCTGGTTTACATTACCAACGCAAATATATATCCTTCACATAATTAAGCGTCATTTATCACTATACTAAGTGCAGTTCTTTTTTGTGATTAATATGTTATTTAGATTGCATCAAAAATGGTAATTCAGCTCCTTTATGGAGACAGTCACTGCATCGCTAACACATATATACAGATATGGTTTTAAATTTAACAGGTAATTTAAGTATTTATGTCATAGCGGATTAAAAGTAAATAAATATGTGACACGATTAAAATAAAATATAAATAGAATAAATTAAACATTAAAATTTCATTCGTATTAATATTATAAAAAGTATAAACATTGATCTACAATCACAAAGTTTTAAAAGTAGGACATCAGTTACGTGAGGGATCCCCGACCCTCCCGCCTGAGAACCTCCCTTTCCAAACTTGCATAACGTGTCCGTGAAGTGCGTCCGCGGAAGGCTGTATGCCTTGCCTTATGGTAAATATAATTAAATTAAGTAGCAGTATGCAGCATTACATCAATGTCTTCCCTCGTGATAATGTTATTGGTTTTTCAAATTTCAAATAATTGCAAAAAGAATTGCAATAACAATGAATTGAGTTGATTAATAAATAGAAGGCGTAAACTCGATGCCATAGTAAAGTGTAAAGATTTCGATGAATTTGTTAATATCATATTTGATTCCTCTAAAAATATAAAAGTATCAATTACCACATATTTATATGTATAGAAAGAGAATTAATCATTATATAAATGAACGCAGTATTTGCCTCATGTTTTCTTATTTTGTAAACAAAACCAATACACATATGAATTAAATTTCATTATATTCTTATAACATTGTAAATTTGTACATTTGTGCTATTATAAATCTCTCCGTAAATGTTACTACGGAACGTAAACCGTCCGTGAGTCGAGATGACGTCAACATCTCCAACGTAACTTGAACACCAAATAATATTTCACGAGCAATTAAATAAATATGCCCTCTTTAATTACACTTTAACGACTTCAAATTCCGCGCTGCACTTACGAGGGTGGAAGTGAAATATATTTTAACAAAACATCGTCGACCCGCACTTACTTTCATAATGTCAATGCGGTGTTGTGGGTATTATATTGATATTAGAACAAAAGTTCCTCATTACCGACCACTACATACAATTATTGTTATAACTGAGCTGAGCGTAAGCTCCGTTTAGGAGACCTTTTTTGTGTTTAGTTGTCTTCAGAATGCGACTAGATAATGAGCTAAAAATTTTCTCATGTATGCTTGAGCCTAACGCGGATGTTATAGCGAAAACAGATTGAAAAAATGTTTAGCCATTCAAAAGTTATCAAGATAAGAAGAAAGGAGAGCGGCTCAGCTCAACACCCGCCGCGCACGGTTGGCGGATCCTTGTATTGATATTAAAACAAAGGTTCCTCATTTCATTTCATTTACTACATACAATTAATGTTATAATTATGTCATTGCATAAAACCTAATATAACTTTACTAATATTATAAAGAAAAAAGATCCAATTGTATGTTTATATATATTGGGTAATCTCAATATACCGTCCGTCTGTGTACGTGGGTTACTTTTTATCCTGATACTGCAACGGAGTCGGGACAACGCGGGTACCACAAACTATAGCATAATACCAAGACAAGTAAAATTGTCTGACGATTAGCGATGTGGTCTGCTGGTTTGCTATAAATTTATAAAGATTTCGAATCAATTTGTGAAATGTTAGTGAATGATGATTTGCCACTACATTGTAGAGAAAACGATATTTGGATCCAGTCAAAGATCTAATTCCAATTTCTTTCATTGTCTGAAATCCAAATTCTTCTATCCAATGAAATTTTCGAATGATGCATGGAACGTTTTCATGGCGTCTACATTGATGGCGTATACCTTCAGAATAGGTATATTTTTATTATATATAATAATCAAAATAATACTTTTCTTTCATACTTCTGTTATTATTACATAATACAGCTTAGGACTCAAGTGTAACAATTCTTTGTAAATGTCATACTCATGTACGAGGCTGGTCGTCGTGAGGTTTCCTCCTTGACATTCGCAATACATTAGCAGTAAGTAGTATATTTAATCCGCCCTTGTGTCCATTTCTATTACCATACAGGTTCATTATTAAGTGAAAGAGAATTAATTAATGAAATCAATAAATCATTAAACCGTGCTTTTATAAGTTTACTTTAAAAAAATCTATTTAAGAAACTTGCATTAGGAATGGCGTCTACTACACAGATCTGCGTCTAATATATGTATAAATCATTTCTTTATTTGATGCTTGCTTTGCTTGCTTATCTTCACGCCATATCCCTTGCGGGGTAGCCAGAGACGACGGAGCGCCGAACGCTACGGTCCCTGATTACCTCTTTCGCCTCGACCACAGACATTAACCTCTTCATACATGCCCTCCGGGAGGTCCTCGTGCTTTTTACGTGACCTTCCTCCAGTATCGTAGCTACTGTGTTTTCGAAGGTCACTCGAGGCCTCCCACTGTCTCACTTACCGCTCACTTTTCCTTTATAAATCTTTTTTACCATTCTTTCATCACTCATTCGTTCGACGTGCCCAAACCAATTCTTATTCTTTATTTGATTCATTCATATTAAGTAATATGAAACATTATGAGTTAAAAAATGATGTCGTGGTAGCTGTAGTGGTATTAAGTTTCGTTTTACAATGCGAAGACTCGCAGACCCGTGATGCCACCATTGGACGTGGGAAGATGGACAGAGGGAGAGGTGCCGTGGTGCCGTGTAGGCTTAACATTAACACAGTACCTATGCTTTGTAAACACAGATACACGAATTTTGACTAAAATATAAGTTATATAAGTCTGTATAAGTTTCATGTTTATAGATTTACATGTTTTATGAAGAGGAAAGACTTTTTAATTACTTTATTTGTATCGAATAGACTCCAAAGTTGTGTACCGATTTTAACCATTTCTTCACTAATAAAAAGCTACAATATCAGGAAGACTATTATGACATAGGCCATAATGTATATTTAGAGACATCATTTAGTTATGAACATTTAATTTCAAAGTGCGGGAGGGGTTAGGTCGTGAGTACCTAAGGTATCATCATTTGTTTAATTAATTAATTAATTAATTTTTTCTTTTATTCCTCGAAGCTAGTATTAAATAAAGATAATAAATAAATAAACATTTCTATTAATATAATAAAGCCTTGTACAATTATTGAACGCTAGGTAATAACGTGTTCAGTGATCGCGGCGTGCAGTTAAGCGACTGTTCCTGCAATTAGCCGCCGGAAGGAAATTGAGTTAGCACCCCTAATGAGACACTGTTAACATCTCCTGCGGGAGGGAATCACGTTACACTGATTGGATTACGACTAGATGGTCTAGGATAGAGATGAAAATATATATTTGACATTTACCATCGTAATTTTGACTCAAGTTTGGTTAAAAATCATATTTCTGACTATTATAGCATTATATACATTTAGAGATTTCAACCATCATTGAAATCGGTGACCTAACGTCATTTATATATGACCTGGAGTCAATTTAATCTTGACCTCCTTAATGAAACCATTATTCTATGAATTATAGTAATGGGCCCATATCATTATACAATTTTTATCCCACTGATCCTAAATACAGCGTGTTAGAGATGTCCACCGATCATAAGGTCGCTAAAAGCTCACTGACAGCCTCCTCACTGTGCGATGTTAGTGTACTAACTGACTTAGCGCGCGATAGATTGGATAATGACTGCATCACTGAAGTCTCTAAGCATATATGTTTTACTTTTGTTTTGAATAGAAAAATAGGTGAATGTGTCGGAAAATTGTATTTCTAACAATATTGTGAAAATTTTATCACATTTTTTTCTTTACTTTTTTCTATCCATCCTCCATATTCTTGAAGACAATATGTATATATTAGGCTTTATGTTCAAGGCTTCTAACTAAGTAGCTGAGAAATCCATTTGGATGCAAGCCAAGTAAATTCCATTCGGCTTTGATCGAGACAATATTTACAAGACTTCTCCAAAAATATTTACAACATAAAATAACCTTCAATAAATATATTTTATTAGAAAATGATATATGAATTTAATTTAGAAATAACAAGACAGGGATATACTGGAGTCGTGTGTAACATAAGCAGTGTCGGAATAGAGTCCAGAGTGATCCCGGTGATAATTAGAATATATCAATATATAATCATTATTCATCATTATTTCTACACGTATTATTAACACTAAACCTACCCAGTACCGGTCAAATTGACCGTTCTCAAACTTTTGTGAAACTTACACATTTTCAAACGTTATAATATCGTTATCAAACTGCATGACAATTCTTAGAATATGCATATAATATTTTCTACACTCTTTACTTTTAGTTATTTCCATTATTAAATGCGTTATATAATAAAATAACTTTTAATTACCGGTCAATTTGACGGCGTGCGGTAGGTACAGGTATACAAGAATTATCGGTAGGTTTAGTGTTACATTGCTCTGATGATACTTTTCTCGCTCTCCGACACCATCACATCTATAGATAATGGCGACTGACGAGGAAATATTAAAAGTATCATCCTGTTATTAGAAATATAAATTAAAAGGAACCAAGGAGCGACTGTCGCTAGTCTTCATTAATAGTTGTTGAATCAGATTCAAGCATATCTGTGCGTCTGTGGACTTTTAACGATTTATAAAGATAATTTTAATAAATACAACGTCTTTTTTTAAACTTTAATTGGACTTAACGGTTATAATCTTATATTAAGTTAACACATACACTATATTATTACCTACTTTTAGGGTTCACATAATTATAAAATTAAGTGTCCCACAGAAGATAAATGCATAAGGTTTAAATTAGTGTCGAAAGTGCTTAAGAACAAGAAAAAAGATATTAGTAAGAAAAATATAAAAGATAGTAATTTTTTAATAGGTCATGTTTAAAATATATTATTCCTATAGTACCTACGGATACTTCAGGAAAATGTCAATTAGGTTGTAAAAAGCCTTTAATACGTTTTACAGTTCGTGACGCAACTTTTTAGAAGTGACGGACCAAGGTTGTGAAATAAGAAAACACTTATCATATCAAGATACAAATCAATAACAACTTATTGTTACAAACACACTTGCGGTAGTAGTATACTAGTATAGTAGTATTGTAGTATCTGTAGTAAGGTCGGACGACAACCGATTAGTTTTGTCCGTAAGTGGACCGGAACGACTAATCTTACATTTTTATTTATAGAGGAAGAAGAAAGAGTTGTTATTTAATTGAATTTCCCTAATGGCTTTAGTTATAACTTATAAGAAAATATAGTACAGAAATAAAAATAACTGAGTTATATTTTAAATTACGAACATTAATGACTTTGAAAATACATCAATTATAGTGATTTAATTGCGAGTTTCGCATCATCATCGGATAGAATACCGGTTAGTCACCCACTTATATAAATGTATTGTGACCGAGCCTGTACACAAATAAATATACTCAAAAAAAGTATTAGTGGATTAGTTATAACAGTTGTCCCATTTACAAGTGTAACGCAAGCCAAGTAATGTCGTTAGTTGATAAGGTCGGTTTTCGTCTATCAAAGTTATCGACGTACGCGATGTCGCGCGCTGTGACAGTCCCCAGTGCCTAAATATAGCGCTCTAAATATACTTCATGTCCACACTCGTACTTGTGGACATAGAACGGTCGGTGTAGCGATGTAAAGTATTATATTTAAACTAAAATCTAATAAATTTATTTCGTGACGCCATTTTGCTTAAAAAAAATATCACTCTTCATGTTTGTAAGTGAAGCTGCCATCGACACATCCCAAGTATTTTTTTATTCAGTTGAATGTGAATAGAATGTACTAGAACGAATAATGCATAGATGCGAGTTCTCTTGTCTATGATTTTCTAGTACTTAAGTCTATTGTGCGTCAAGATCACGACGACCGAGTATCAGTGACTAAGATCTCTTATAACGTATATTTATTGTATGGATTAAAAAAAAGGTGAATTATATATACTATACAATCGTTAATAAATTTATTAAATAAAATGTATGATGGCACACCAAATACAAGGTAAACAGATCATCTGGTTTGATGCCAAAACTAAATCGTTATTTATTTATAAGGATATTAAAATAAGTTCTTAAAATGTTTGTTTTTAAATCAGTGTCGAATTATTTCATCGTCACTTCCATACAGGAAGTCGTGGTAAAAATAATACTAATATTAATAACTATCGGGATCAGTTACTAAGTGTAACAAAATATCTGATAGTTCTGAGTTTGAGTTCTGAGTTTGTGGGAGGGATGTAGAGTACATTAGTGAAGTGAGTTAGTCAACGGCTGCTATAATAACAGACCTTCCACGTAATAATAAAAAAAATCTATTCCTTATATAAAATACCTTCACAGTCTTCTCTATCTAGTAGAAAGAAAATCTACCTTCACATCCATGTGTAATTACCTCAAGGCCTTAATTGCATCTCTAGAGTAAAGAGTACTTGAATGTGAATGTTTAGAAATGTAGAGTGATCTTTGCTTCTCGTTAGGTCTCTGTGTGTGTGTGTGTATGCATGTGTGTGTGTGTGTGTGTGTGTGTGTGACGTTATTAACTAAGGGGCTTATATAATTAAATATAATTAAAATAAGCTTGAATACAAGAGATTCGACGTGATTGATTCATTTTTAGTTTTGTTAAGTTATCGAACATAATAAAAATAAAGTATATAACGCTCATTGCAACTAAATATTAAATATTTGATAATTCCGTATCTTGAAACACAGAATCCATATAAATTTATTAAACAGGCTAAATTAAGCATTCTATATCTACGCTCCAAGAGAAGGAAGTGCTCCTTTCTTTGAATGTTACCGAACGCAATTCAGACATTTTATTTCTAGTCTTTTGTGAGATGCTATGAAAAATAAAAAAGCAGGGATACTGCAGAAACGTTCTTCTCTTTGTTCCATCTAAAAGGGTTCGCTAGACGAATTATTGTGTCAGTGATCTTTGTAGTTTGAATTATTAACAAGTTTTCGTACTCTTAAATTTAATAAAAGAAGATTGTGTACAATGATTCACGCATTTAAATAATAAAACTACTGACACACAGAAGGCTATTTACCTAATAACAGAAAATTAAGCTAAAAGCTTTAGTGGGACCGCAAGCTCGCAAAACAATACTCGAAACTAGATTCGGGTGAGTGGCACTCGATCAATACTTGGGCGTGTACTACAGTTTAAACAGCGAATGAACAAACATTTTTGCACACCATTTAAATATAAACATTTGATATTGTCAAACTATATTATATGGTACATAAATATCTAATTTATACTCATGAAATAAAAAAATAATTTCCAATCAAATTTATATTTGGGTGACAACGGAATATATCCGGTATGTAATTTTAAATAAGACGAAGATTAATTTAAAATAGCAGAAACCGAAGAAATGATGCGATGTTAATAACATAAAATTATCAATCGAACGCAAAATTAACGTAATTAGCCAATAATAGTGTAGTGAAAGAAAAATATTTCACAACGATTCGATATCATTGCATTAGGTGAAATGCCTTTATTATTTAATTTATTTCTCCATTTTCAAATGGTGTTCGAGTGAAGGAGCTGCTATCAGCTTTAAAGAAGGATAAGGGAATTTTTCAATAGCCACTTTAGTTCGATTAAAAGCAGAGCTTCATTTCACTGGAAGACTTAAGTAATCACTAACAATTGTCTGATTCTTCTTTTTCTTTCTTTTATTAGTTTTTTTCATTGAAATGTATATACCGAGAGAAAATTTATGAATCATCCGTTTATTAATTACAGCTTTATCAGATTGCTGGGGATTTAACTCTAATTACTCCAAATACCATTTTTATAAATTCCTTTATCGCATTTATAACTGACGGTGACATACAACAATATAGCAATTAAAATAGATTGTGTGATATAGGGATATCAAGATTTGAAAATCATCTTTCAAATTTGTGTACACAACAAGCACTAGCCACTGCCAGAGAAATGATCAAAGCACTATTAAACTGCTCTCTCAGTCGACTCGTGCCAATGGTCCTGTGTAAACTGTTAATCAATCATGACAAGGCCGATGGAGTCGACGTTTTGCGTGTTTTTCCGCACTAATGTAACCCTGCGGTCGTGATCGTATATTGATTAGGGGTAGGGCGGACTGCGTAAATACAAATGGAATCACCAAAACAACCTCGCTGAAATACAGATCGGTATTTCGTTTTTATAACGGGTGTAATAACAGTAATAACACACGTAATATTATGTATAATGATTACTGGTTTTGTATTGTAATGATCATTGGATTACACTAATTTCGAGACGATGTGAGTTACCTACACATTATTATATTTGAGTCCAGGAGTCAGCACAGTCGTCGTTAAAATAGAAGATGATTTAAAATTGTTATATAATATTTATAGATCGTATAATTTTTATTATAAAGTAAGCGCTGGAAATGGAAGTTACATATTCTGTACCTAATCGATGATCGCTGTGATCCAATAAATGGATAGCATAATATAAAACGTGCTTAGGAAGGTCTTATTGGCGCCGCTGACAACTCTAACATATATGAAATATATCTATTTCTAGCATCAATTGCAATCGTTAATTTGACCGCTCTAATACCTTCGGAAACAGTAGTGGTGCTTCTACCTGTAGCTACGTAGTTAGCTATTCTAGCCTTTATTTAGTACTACGCTTTAATTAAAATCTTATTTGTTATAACATATCAAAGATGAATGCGACTCAATAGTTGAAAAATAATAAAATTAATAATACATCTAATGAGTATCCAGGTATTTTTATGCCGATTCATCTCCATGCCTCGTGCTAGTAGAGTCTGATGTGCATGTGTTCACGAGGGATATGATGCCGATTTGAATAAAAAAAAAAACTTTGACTTTGATCATAATATAATGAACATTATTTTATGGACTTCTTACCATATCCTCCTAATCTTGACGTTTCAACTGTTTTAGAAACTTTCTTTACTAATATATTAGTACCACTACTAAATCTTTAAACTCCTCAGCCGCTAACGCTCTGACGTTACTTGCGTACAATGTAGATCAATGTTGTAATAATTTTGTAATATTAAAAACTTAATGCCCAAAAAATAGTAATTTTTAATGTAAAAGAGTGTTAAAAAGATAGGGGATTTGTGGGGAACATACCTAAGTATGTGTGGTCTAAGCCACTAAAAGACATTTTTGCGCCAAAATTAGCATTCATATTCAATAACTGTATTGATTGTGGTATATTTTCTGATCTAATGAAACATAGTAATATAACACCATTATTTTAATCTTGCAGTACATTAGATCCAAATAATTATAGACCAATTTCAGTATTACCCACATCTAGTAAGATCTTTGAAAAAATCAGTGAACTAGTTACAAATTTTAATAATAATAACCTTTTGCATAAAAAACAATTTGGTTCGCCTGGTGGTGGAATTAAAATAAGGCCCTTGATTTGATCATATCTTCAAAATTCACATAGGAATTTGATGAAAAAAAGGTATTACAGGATTGCATTAACAACTGTGTGGCCTGGGAATGATTTGTATTTAACTGATTAAGTAGTAACCTAAACAACGTATATTGACGTTGTTTATTCCTCTTTTTGATCCATCGGCTGATTACACCGCTTCCTTAGAAGTCATCACTTGCAGCAGCGCCGAGTTGCTCCCTCAAATATGGGGGTGATGGCTGACACTCGTGTTATGCTCGTGAATGTGGTCACTAAATATTGACGTTTGTGAAACAGTTATTACAATAAAGAAATACCCGGCTGGGTTTGTTCTCGTTTTTCTCAGACCAGGGCGCGTTTAAAAACTTCGTAGCCATAATTTTAAGTTGGAGAGTGTCTTCACAGGGATAGTACTGTAAGAGATATTTCTATAAGTTTGGCTTCAAAAATGGCACGCCTGCTCCTCCCATTTGATGTACACATGATGACTGGTGTTCATTCAAAGTGGAAAAGATAAATAAATCTCAAAATCTCTACCAATTTTGTTAGATGTAGTTAGCCATTATGTTAATATTTTTTGGCACAGAGAACTAATCGCTAGGGTGATAAATGAATCCATCATCGATCTCGTCATTATTATGGATGTATAGGAAAAAAATATTTACTTTAAGTTTTTCAGAAATGTATATTTACGCGTGTATTTAATTGTAACTCGTCCTTTAGAATGGTTTCAACAACCGCGGTCGTGTAAGACAAACTCTCTGAACTGACCACACGTAGTTTTCTTTTAATAATCTGTCGTCTTTAAGCTACGATAAAGTTAAAATTGTCATTAACTAACAGAGAGTTCTATACACGAATAGTTTTATTTAAATATAGGAACAAATATGGAATAAAATTATTGTTTCTAAATGCAGTTCGTTAGCTTCCTCTAGTATGATTACTTAAAATATATTACAGGAATCGACAATCAGCACATTATTATAATGGCTCTCTTAGACTTTTCTGATGCTTTTGACTTGTGGATATTGATATTCTTCTAGTCATGTTAAAGTCTCTGAATATTGGTAGTAATAGTAGGTAAGTAAATTCCTTAGTGTCAGAGCCAGCGTTTCGAAAGGAGGTGTTCCCTCGGCCTTACTCTTGTCTATCTTTGAAAATTTTCCGGTATAAGTCATACACGTCTTGCGCTGAATCTGTTCAAGTCACAGTTCTCAGTCTTTGACAAACGTCATCAACCAGCTAATATTATATAACGCTCTCCTTCCTGGGGTGCTATTTGATGGTACTACCTCGCGGTTATCATGATGGATATCCTGATATCCTCAGATATCAACATCGTCGCAACTTTCATTGTCTTATTCTTCTTTACAAAATTGTTTTCCATCCTAATACTCCTCAATATAAAAGAACGTTTTATTCATCTTGGTGCCAGTTCTTCACTTTCTACGAGCCTTCGCTCGTAAAATGATAGCTTGCTGAAGAACCCCCTTTTGCCATACGCAGTGCTATAGAGATTACTGTTTTACTTACTGTTTACTGTTAAAACAGTGAAACTATGGAATGCACTGTTACTATATATATTTTAAAGCCATCTGAAGAACAACTTTTTATACCTTTATTAGTTTTATATTTATGTACTACATAGGATATGTAATATAATATAGTTCATAGTAATACATCATCATATTGAATTATATACGTGTATGTATTATAGTATAACATATATAGTGTGTAGGTATATTACCAATTTTGATGAACCAACTACCGCCACCTCAATGAACCATCCTTCTAATTGTAGGTTTCAAGACATTTTTTCCTTTCCTTTCAGTGATACCTTAGATTTTGTACCAATTGTATATTCACTTAAATTGATTGTTCTTTTATATATATATATGTATATATATATAATACATGACACATTTTTTTACTTTTTTTTAATAAAAAAATATATAATATAGATTCCCGTTCTCTTACTTTAGGTATTAATTTAAAATATATATCTACTTAATACAAATCGTGTATATATATCTCATCTATAAAAAAAACTCAAACAATGACGTCACTTAATTGTATAGGTACACAATTAAGTGACGTCATCGTTTATGTTTTTTTTTATAACTTCTGATAAATATAGAAATTTTTTATACATTTTATAAAACAAAACGGACGGCTTGGAGACAGAATTGTACTGCAACTTAGTTGGAAAGATTTAAAGCTATAATGTTACGGATAAAGAATAACTGTAGCCATTTGAATGTTAGTTGTAAAAAGATTGGCGCGACTGGACCCCTTACAAGATCGACCATACCAACGGGGAGTGTCAGAGCTGGACCCAAACCCTCTCTTCATCCCCCTTTGTACCCTTAACTGTTACATCCCTTTCCACCAAAACATCTCGTAAGTGCCAATATGCCAATAAATAATGAAGGTAAATCCAATAACAAATAAAATAATATATTATAGTAATACATTAATTTATGTCTACAGATGGTACTTTGTTTAAAGAAACCTAATATCTGTCATAACATATATACAGTAAAAAGCTGAATCCAAAAATAAACAAAATATGATGATATTAAGTGTTGGAGAAGTCATGTGTATAAAACAAAAACATTTTATAAATACACATACTGAGTGGATGTATGCGAGTACGTGGACAGCTGGCGTGGCGTGCGGCCAAAGGAAAAGTGTTGCCAAACCTAAGACTGTGACTTACTCGCTGTCTCTTTCTCATATGCCATTCCTTTTACTCGATTCCGTTTACTCTACAACTATAGTACTATAACGTTGAATTGCCAAAAATCTACAAGTCAATATACTACGAGTCGTCCAATAACTTCAGTTGTACAAGTTAATAATACTGTCCAATTTAACTGAAATGTTTGTGCTTAGATCATAAATACCGAAGTGGAAAACCTCTAGATTCTAAATCCTAGTTACATAAGATACATAGATATACCTCAGCCCCACGCTCGCAAAGTCTTTACTTACATAAGTATACGTCTGAGGAGAAATCTACGGTCGGAAAAAGCTTAAATGCTTCACCCCTTTGTAACGTTTTTCTTATACTTCATATTTAAAGCTCCAGCGGAAGCGATAATGAAGATTCTCATCTAGTTTTATTATTATACTTAGAACGAGAGCTCGTCTTTATATAATGACTAAAAGAATTCAAAAGAATTGCAGCGTTACATTTCTTTTTACAATAACAATAAAAAATATTCTATCTAACATCACCGCTCGTTTATAGAAAATAATTGCGTATTAAGACTGTGTTAATATGATAATTATTTTTACTTTTATTCGTCATCGCCATGGATCTGTTTCCGCCATTACCATATCCTCCGTGCGGCGCTCCTGCGAACCGCACAAGTGGTACCAATCGATAGGACTCCACCCATTGACCTATTTAGAGATCAGGCCCTCTCCGGCTATGTCTTACGTTTTTCTCTTTTGAGACGAGGGTAAAAAGATGCCTCCCGCACCGTTTACGTACAATTGTTTTTGTATAGTGGAGATTCATTATTTAAATATGGTCGTGACAAATAACTCCGAGTCTTTTCTCGAATGTTAACCTCATATTTCATTTGAAATAATATATCTTAAGACAATTATTCAATTCCTAGCCGACATTTGATGAACCGTCATTTGATGAACTATGAAAATACCTAGGGGCGCCAACAGATCCTCAATTTCGACTCGCTGCGCTCGCGAAATCTCGTGTGCCGTTTACATATTGAGCGAAGCTCATCGTTTTTCATTGACATCAATGGAGTATCAGTTTTTTGACGATTATTTATCAACGACATGACATTTTAATTTTTTTTTTTAAATCATTACCTTATGTGTGTCTTTTTGATTGCAACATTTCATCGTTTTCGAGCCTATTCGTGACGTAAGAATGTGAAAAAATCTCCAGTAGAGGGCTCCGCTCGCTTCGCTCAACAATTTTATTCCCTTGATTAATATCACACACATTTAAAAATCAGTTCTATTTGCTTTAAAATGAACATTATTAAAATATTTTGCTATTCCATAAAAAATCTACAAATCGAATAGATTGATTTATTATTTATAAAACTATCAGCGCAAGATAAGAATGGAACGAACGATAGTGGAATCCCTTTACCGTCCGCTCGCGGACACTAAATGTATTCGACATCCGATTCCAATAGACATCACGATTTATACACATAGCTCTGTAAATCAATATACCAGTTATATAACGGAAATAGGTCACCGTCCATACGTTTAGGTGAATTCAAAAGGGATAACACGTTTGAAATGTAATCGTACTTTGATATCTCTCGTACATTTATTATATTTTATGATTAAAGAAAAAGATTTATATGGGAAAAGTGAGCGGTAAGAGAGACAGGGGCCTCCCCCTGTCTCTCTCCCTCCCTCGAGTGATCTTCGAAAACACAGTAGCTACGATACTGGAGGAAGGTCACGTAAAAAGCATGAGGACCCCCCGGAGGGCATGTATGAAGAGGTCGATGTCTGTGACCGAGGCGAAAGAGGTATTCAGAGACCATAGCGTTTGGCGCTCCGTCGTCTCTGGCTACCCCGCAAGGGATATGGCGTGAAGGTAAATAAATAAATAAATAAAATTAAAGAAAAGAAGCAGCCATCGAACTGCAGAAAGATTTATTAACTAGGGGCGCCAACAAAACCTCAATTTCGACTCGCTGCGCTCGCGAAATCTCAGGTGCCGTTTGCATATTGAGCGAAGCGAGCCCAGTGTATTGACTCATCGTTTCCCATTGACTTCAATGGGATATCAGTTTATTGACGAAATTAAAAAAAAAAAAATTCTTTAGGTAAATTTTTCAAATTTTTTTTAAAACCCTCACCTAATATGTGTCTTTTTGATTGTAAAGTTTCATAATTTTCCGTCAAGTAGTTTTCGAGCCAATTCGTAACAAAGAATGCAAAAAGTCTCCAGTAAAACGCTCCATCACTTCGTTCGCTTCGCTCAACAATTCTTTGATGTAAGTGCTATATAGATTATTTAATTTTAGTACAGTTATAATTTTTATTAAACTAAATATTCCCCGCGATTTCTCTCTCTACAAAAGGCTGCAATCATAAGAAACGCATTCGCTTCACTAACTTTTCATAAATCCGTAAGTGGTGTAAGATCACCGGACTGCGAGATCGACGCAAAAAGGCATTACAGGAATAAAAATATTACTTTTCTTTAAACGTTCCATCAAAATTAATTCATTTCGAATATTAAATTTCATTATATTATTTAATAAAAGATAAGAAAAATATGTGTGTTTTTAATAAATAGTGGATAAGGACTTATCACAGTGGCCACAAGATTTATATATTTTCTAATCCTACTCAATTAAATCTAAAAATAAACTTACTGCAATGAATTAACCTAATTTATTGAAATTTATTTATTAAATTGTATGTTGTTATTATAACTTATTGTCTATTAACACTAAACCTACCGACAATGCTTGTATACCTGTTCTTACAGCACGCGGTCAAATTGAACGGTAATTAAAAGTTATTTTATTATATAACGCAGGTAATAATGGAAATAACTAAAAGTAAAGAGTGAAGAAAATATTATATGCATATTCTAAGAATTGTCATGTAGTTTGGTAACGATATTATAACGTTTAAAAATGTGTAAGTTTTACAAAAGTTTAAGAACGGTCAATTTGACCGGTACTTGGTAGGCTTAGTGTTAAACTTGAGATCTATTACTTACGTGGTGTATGAGTCTGTAGTTGTATATTATTATATATTAAATGGCTTTTAACAATTAAAAGTATTTATTATCAATGTGCATTCGTATCTGTATGTTTGTATGTACGAGTATGTATATCTATATGTATCTTAATCAGCAATTTCTTTTAATGTTAAGATAGGTTGTGTGTAGGAGCGGCGCCTCAGAGAAATATGAAATAAAATTGTGAAGGTCAAAACTACAACAAATATATTCATTAATTTCAGTCATTCAAAAATATAAATATGTCAAGATGTTATTTTGTGCACCCACTTAAGTCCCATTTTGACAGTAAATGCAAGAAGCCTCTCGTGCGATGAACTAGTTTTGAGTATAAAGAGTCGGAGGGTTGTATTATCTTCTCTTACGTATTCGTATCTGGCGCCCGTTCTGACTGAATGTGCCTTCTCACAAACCCGAGTACGCTTCATTACTGAGGAAATGAAACTGAGTTTGTCTCTATCGTTAAATATATATCTGCTTGCGACCGACCGTTATGTACATATATTTTCTCAGCTTCATCCTGAGGGACCAGTCCTCATAAATGTTTTGTATTTTTATTTAAATCTAAAAGTTTATAATAATTGTGTAATATAAAACAATTATAATCGGATAAGATAATTTTTGGTAACATTTAAAGATAACAATTATTTCGTCTGGAACGATTTGAAGTGAATTCTGTAAAGAATCTTTATAAAGTTCGAAAAGATCAATACCAGTGCAAGCTCCGAGGCTCAATTTAGCGTTCAGATGAAACCAACCCAACGACATCTTCAAAAATAAATGGATCTATAAACAAATGCCCCTTCAAAGGTCAGGCCTCGGTCGGACCTCGGTGAGCTAAATTCAGTAAATAGAACTGAGATACAAATATTTAATTCCATATTCCGTTTTAGATTTTTGGAACATTTATTAAAGGTTACCCGTCCAGGCGGGTCGGCTTTATCGATCGTATTGTTAGGTCTAAATTTGTTGGAAGGTTTTATATTTTAAGAATAAAGCACATTAATTTTTTGTCTTATCGCTATAATATAGATTAAATCTAACAGATTAGTAATTTTCTCAACGGATATTATATATGAAATTAAAATCAGACATTTTACATAATTGGATCAATTTGATATTGCGGCCAATAATGTTCTTAAGCGCTGAATAATTTAATATTCAATATAGACTATTCGGCGAAATAGAATAATCGCCGGCAAAGGGAAATCAATATTCGAATATGGTGGCGTGTTTCGGTAAATAAGACTAGAAATACATTGGATTATCGACTCTAATTGGGTCAAACAGGCAACAAATTAGGTCATAGATTGTTTGACCTCACTTGACATACTTATACTTAACTGAATTCTATCCACAAACCTTGTCTTATTTTCAAAAGACCCGTGTAACCCTTACGTTTACAATTAGTTTGTCCTTCAGTTTTTATTGTATTGGAAAACATATGACTACGGAACCTTTTTAATACATAATATTGCAAATTATTCAGAATCTTCCGTACAATTGACTGGAAACCATATAGAATATTAAAACATCTTGCCCTGAGATGAAAATTCCTTAGACGCTCTTCTATTATACGTCATCTCAGAGGAGACATGCTTCTTCCATCTATGTCGAGTCACTCTCTTCTCTAGCAACTACCCACTTTTATATTGAACAGTCTACTCGAAGGATGTTTTTCATCTCTCCGTATTAAGGAAACGATTACGTTTCATCTTTTATCATATTCTCATTTCTTACTTTATCCATTCTCGTCAAGTCACACATCCATGTCAATATTCGCATTTCAGTTATTAATTTGCCTTTTATCCATTCCTTTTGTACCGCAGCATTTCCATACCGTATATCCATACAAAACAGCATATCGGCTATCGGTTCATAATTATTTAATAAGTAGTATCATTCAGTCTAAAGAGAAAAAAAATTAAAACGTGTCGTACTACCATTTTATAAGCTCTTAACTTATACGATTGCGACAATGAGCTGACATACCGAAACGAACCGGAAACACTTTCCGGCGTTTTTATTTCAAAACTGATGAGATTGTTGACGATATCGCAAAACATCTGTCCAGTTTTAATTTTGCTGATTTTCATGTAAACACTACAGCTGACGCTACACTACACTCTACAGCTACGTTCAGACGTGGTACTAATGTCCGTTCACAGCACGTATCCATTTTGACAAATTGATATAATGTAAAAATGTTCCATCTGGTTAAACTGAATAGAACTGTATTGAAAAACACGCCTTCGTGACGTGTTTGATGACATGTTTTTTTTAGTTTGTTCATTACTCTTGCTTAGTATCAAGTGTGGATTTATTCGGATAGTTGTTGAAAAAATTCCAAATAACCAAGAATTGTAGGCTTCAGGTCTCGGGATGACCGAAAGCTGACAGTCGAAAATGCAAGTCAGGACTTCGCTGGTAAAAGTGTAAAAAAGTGGTGATCCTGTACTTAAGAGCTATTGACGATCATTTATTTTTATTTGATCGTTATACGAGGACGTTATATTAAAAAAAGATTTATATAAAAAGACATTGCCTTAATAATTTAAAACCATAACATATGAACACAACATATTTTCATTTGGTGAGAGAAATATATTATTTATAATGGAAAGATATTGATTCTTCGATGTAAGTGATTCAATCACGCAAAAGCTCAGGAAATATTTAACAATTTAACTGGCCATGGTTTGGTTGGATTGGGGGTGCTGCGCGGCCAACATCCCTTTCACCCTGGGCAAACTTTAACTAAATGACGGGTTTAATTCAGTATATATTAAGTTTTTGTCTATTAAAAGATTTTTAAATCACATAACTCTGTACCCGATTCAAAATTCTCCTCCCCCCCCCCCCTCTCAACGTAAAACGACATATTCCAAATATTTCGACATCTGTAGGACAAAATTAGCATAAGCAAGAAATATTGTAAATATAGCTTTGATTACTGGATAGATAAGTTATATTGTTTTCAACACAAGATGACATTTATTTGTTTCATTAATACTCGCTGTAAATTAGACCTAAATGAAAAGTTATCGAGAGAAAAATACCTTACGAAAAGCATTTTGTACCTTTTGTGTTAAGAATTATTTTAGATTATTTATGCGCTACAGAAGAATAAAAATATATTGTCAAATCTAGACTTCATCGTCACGTATTAATGATTCAGACCGACACTTTTTTAATTAACACATCGTTTTAGACTACATTAAATGTAGAAAAAGTTTTTTTTTAATGAAAATTTTGACTTTTTTGAAAATATTAAAATGAACGAGCAATTTCTCGTGACGGGCTCTCGCCACACCACATATATACTAATAATCTATTATATAATAGCTTAAAAATATTAATATATTCAGAAATGTAATTACTTATATATTTTGTTATCGTAGATCGATATGATCAAAAAATTAAATTTATTTTGACAGTTATTCTATAAAATATTTGTCAAAATGTTTAGTAACAAAAAGTATTACAAATACAGTAAATTAAAAGTAAGTACATTACACAATGTATGTATGGGAAATTGTATATTTAATTTTGAAAAACTCAATAAAGGCTCGTGATTATTTAAAAATGAACCTCCATTTTCAAGAACGAGTCATCGCGCGTGTCAATGCACATAGCACTTCATTAAATAAAACAATCTATTGAAGGTACTAATAATTAAAACAAAGTGATCCCAAACGTAAATTACAATTAAATGGTATTTTTTTAATTATGTAATGATTCTGTCATACGACGACTACGATTCACAACGTTTATAAAAAATATGGTCGATCGTTCAAACATATAATACCCCAGTTCATTTAATAGAATGGTAAATGTGCTGCAGTGTTAAATAACAGATATCCCTCAAGAGTCCCACACACCCGGGACCCGATGACGGGACTTGAACTACGACTACGACATCGATAACGGAACCAGGTCAGGGTCCACCACGTCACTGCTGACACCGGCTGGATACTACCAACAAAGTCTTTCTTTAAAGGCGTGCCACGACCTGTGACGTCTTGTTCAAATGAATAAGGCTTCACTAGTATTATATATATATATATATATATATATATATATATATATAGTATTTATATTATATACATATATTATTTAATATAATAACAATTATTTATTTACTTGCCTGTATCTGTTATCCGAGCCCTAAATAAAAATTTATTTAATACGATTAGTTTAAAAAAAATTATTTAGTTATGCATCATATTAAAAAAATGTCAAAATGTCGTCTAAATATTAACAAGAAATATTTAGTAAAATTGAAATATTTTACATGTTATTCATGAATGTCCAAGTTTATTCTAAATACTTACTTATTCAAAAATCTTAATAAGTTAACATGTATTATATTGTAGTGGGATAATATACATAATTAGACAATGATAATTGTCATACGTTTTAAGGAAATTGAAATGAGGGTATTATGAAGTAACGTGGTACGTATGTAACTAACGTCTTTAACCCTTAATTTGATAAAGTCCGGTGTGACAGACACTCATTTAAAATAAATCCTGCCAAGTTTTTATTTGATGTTCATCGATTTCTAATCGATTAAATGTTTATTTATACCATAAACAAATAGTAAAAAAAAAGTAATAATTGTGGCAACATTGCGTATGTCAGTTCGGACGCAAAATGTCTGCGAAAAGGCGGCCACCTGTTTTGCTCAAGGTATTTATAATTGTTTTTCTTATTTTTTGTGGAAAAATGAATTGAATTATAGATTTATTTATTACATAATAAATATGTCAATCATTATTTACAAAAACATATGCACTTTATTACATTTCTATGATGTTTATTTGTAACTAAAATGTTTTGTCCGTCACAGCGGACATTGCTAATTGTATTGAAAAGTACCACTGCATTACTATGTCCGCTGCGGCGGACATCGCCAAAGTGTGTGTGCTTTTGCTTGTTTGGTTATGGTGCTGAGTTTGGTTTTTTTTATTTGCCAACAGCTTACTCGCGCAAGTAAAATTATTGCTTTAGTGCCTAATGAACATGCACCTTCCGATGCTAGCGAAATATCAGATTCGGAAACTGAATTGCATGATGCACGTACTAATTCTTCCACCCCGCTGTCTTCTCCTGCACCATCAATTGCATCTTCCCTTGCTAACCTAACAATAGATACATCCGACGTCGAAGAATTAAACTCCGAAGATGCCGATACTATACCAGATTCTATCGTGCGTGAAATTGGCGACTCCATTTATGAAAATGTTCCATCCCTATCGGCTATTCCTTCCTTACCTGCAACGCCTATAACCCCAATAGCTTCTTCATTAGTATCCCGAAAAACAAGATCTAGGAAACCACCCACAGCCAAAGCCAAAAGACCAAAAAAAGCCAAAAAATTTGAGATGACTTACAATTGGAGAGTAGCTCAATTCCGTCACCAAGCGACAATAGAAGAGGGTGAGGATGATGATTACATAGACCCGACAGAAGATGATTCACCTTTGAGTTTCTTTCACCTTTTTTTTTCTCAAGATATTCTTACTAGTATCGTAGAGCAGACAAACTTATATTCAGTTCAACAAAACGGCAAGTCAATTCAACTAAGAGACTTTTTAGCTATCCATGTTCTTATGGGTATTGTTGTAATGCCTTCATATCTTGATTATTGGTCAGAAAAATTTAGATATGGCAATGTCGCAGATATAATGTCTTTGAAAAGATATCAGTTGATACGAAGACATTTACATTTTGTTGACAATACAATGTACGATGGAGACAAATATTTTAAAGTTCGTCCAGTCATAGAGCAAATACGACAAAATTGTCTGAAACAACAGAAAAAAGAGACAAAATTTAGTATAGATGAAATGATGATAGCATATAAAGGGACTAAGGCCGGTAAAAGAAAACAATACATGAAAGATAAACCTAACAAATGGGGCTTTAAAAATTATGTAAGGGCCGGAGTTTCCGGAATCATTTATGATTTTGTGCTGTATGGAGGTGACGATACTTTTCGCAACCATAAGTTCAGTGAAGAAGAATTGTCTCTAGGTTTTGGTGCTCAGGTGGTTATAGCATTATGTCAAAGTATTTGTCAAAAACCATCTTTCGTGTTTTGCGATAACTTTTTTTCTTCACCGGAGTTGCTATTTATTCTCCGAGAAAACTATGGTATTTTTGCCTTAGGCACTATTCGAGGGAATCGCCTTCGAGGAGCAGAAAATGTTTTACCTACTGAAAAAGCCATGAAAAAGAAACCTCGAGGACATTTTGTAGAAGCTGTATGTGATAAAAACCGCTTAGCTGTTGTTCGTTGGAATGATAATAAGACTGTCACATTTATTAGTTCCTTTATAGCAAGTGAGCCTATAGAAAAAATACGCCGATATTCCAAAGACGCAAAAGCCAAAATCGATGTCCAATGTCCACAGATTGTGCGCCAATACAATAACCATATGGGAGGTGTTGATCTTTCTGATATGCTCATATCACTGTACAAAACACCCTTCAAAAGCAGGAGATGGTATTTAGCGATATTTGCACAGATAATTGACATTTGTATAAATAATGCTTGGCTATTGTACCGCCAAAAGAATTCTGGCAACGTGAAATCTAAAAAACTTTTGAAAGCATTTAGATATGATATTTATGACTTATTGTGCAAGGCAAACAGGTCTACTAAGAGAAAACAGACTGAATCCGTCAAAGTAAAGAAACCGCGTGCACCCCGCCCTTTGAGTCCATTAAATTACGACAATATAGGACATTTCCCTTCGACCATGGAAGAAGGACGCTGCAGGTACTGCCAAATGAAAACTGTCGTGTATTGCATAAAATGCAACACAAGATTATGTTTCGTGACAGGAAAAGTCCCCAGAAATTGTTTTTTAAATTTTCATACAAAATAAACTGTACTTCGGTATCAATTACTTCTAAAATGTTCATTTCTGTATTTTTCTTTAATAAAAAAAAATAAAAATAATTATGGTTTTTATTTTCCGTAATTTGGCAGTGTCCGCCTCAGCGAACATACAAATCTGACCATTAATTTTACAGTAATTGGCAAGGTCCGCTGTGACGGACACCACTTTTCCCAGCAGTGGGCTATTGTAGATTTTTTTTTTCATTTTTCCAGGACTTTATGACATATCTCTGAAGCCACAAAATTGTAAAATTCATATATTTTGAATATTTTTATCTGTGCCAAATTAAGGGTTAAAATGGGATATTATAATGGCATATTATTTTATTGTGTTAATTTTAATTTTAAATAATACTGATATGAAATATCTTTATGAATTTTAATTTACTTTTTATTGAATTTGGTTATACGTATTATTTAAATGGTTGTTTATAAAATATTACTCCAAAAAACACTCTCGAAAGTTCGAGCTGTCGGAACAGAACAAAATGTAACGGAAGGTCTTTCATCGGTAATGAGCTTGAATTATCTACAACGATGACGTCACTAGAACAGAACTGCAACTTGATCTGAACAATTCATTATTACAGACATTAATACATAATGGTAAATTCCCCTTATTGTGTGAGTACACGAACGACATTTATTTTTTATAGAAAATCGAAAAAACACGATAAAATCCTCTAAAGGAGATACTTTGTTAAATACTTTGATTCAAATGATATTGCAGATGTCAAAGATATTAAGTTAAACAAAGGTGTTCCTCCGAAATTAAAACTGGGTCAGACGTAGGTCACTGCCATTATAACAAGTGTATTGAGTGGGTAGCGCGAGCGTCTTACGGGAGATCTGTTGAGATCAATAATTAAATATATAGAATGTAATTAAAGAAATCGACTAAAATATTACGAGTATTATTAGTAGTCATCGTTGTTCCTGTCAAATAAATTTAAACCCAAATTGACATCTTATAATAGTTTTATAACTTTGTTATTGTTAGGTGTTGGTGATGTGTATAAGTTGAAGGTAATCATATTCTAATCAGCCATCGGAGTTTGACACCGAAGACCGTCACCCGATTATTGACATACAAGCAAACTTTACTAACCAGTATTCGTCCGGTGGTGGTCTGGCCGGAGATCAGTTCGCCGGCCCAATCCTTGGCCTCGGTCATGAAGGTGCCCTCGAACTCCTGTTTGCCCTGGCGCGCCGCTTTCTGCTCCTTCTGCTTGGGGTCGTTGGGCGCCAGCTCGGGCTCCCTGCGGCAGCAGACGAACGCGCACGCGCGCCATACCAGCACCACCATGAGCCCGGCCACGAACGTGAAGATCGACGACAGGAGGAAGCACCACCATTTTCGAACACTGAGGCAGTCCGGCAATCCATCCTCAGAGGTCGGCGCGGCTGTCGCCTCTTCCTCGGACGAAGCCATTCCCCGAAGGCACGAGGCATCCAGGCAAGCGCGCCATGCACGTGCAGCGACGCGCGCGCTCGCACGCCGGCCCGCGCGCGACTGGGGCCGGGCTGCGGGGCCGGGCTGCGGGGCCGGGCTGCGGGCCGCGCCGCTCGATGCCGCGCGATCGATCCGCGCCTGCGCCCGCTACCGCCCGTCCATGCCGACCCGCGACCCGCGACCTTCTCTGCTGCTCTCCGCCGGAGCCGTCTCCTCGGAGCCCCGTCCACCCTCGATGGCCCGCCCGCGCCGATGTGTCTCGTATGCCACGGTTCTCGTTTTACCCACCTTTGATATTTTTGAGGCTCCGAAACCCACAGGACCGGCGAGGAAATAATTTATTTATGTCAGGATTATCCCGCCGCGGCTCGAGTGATACCACCAATGATTATTTTTTTCTAAACACGTCTTCGTCTACCAACCGATTTGATGGCTGTCACTTTAACAATATCGTCGTAAGTGTTATATAGGTTCCGCGGCCTCGAGCCGACTGCGACTGCAAAGGTTTTTTGTTGTCGTAACACTGTTCGATTGAACCTAAGTTCGTAGCGCGGACCGCTCGTGGCTACGTTCAGTTCAGTGTTGCCGCTCCGAAATAAGAATACCGAGCCGAGAGCGATGTGGGGAATGCGGAGGTTTTGGAAAGGTCAATGATTTTAGTTTTACGGGTAGCTACGCGCCCTGTGCGTGCGTCACCGCGCGCTACGACAATCGTAGACAGCTACAGAATAACTACTGATAAGGAAGCAAATACCGATTTTTTAAAGTTATTTCTATTTGCTAAAGTGATCAATATTATAACTTTTTTATCAATAGATTTTTTCAACTGATAACTAAAAAGTTGGAATATAATTCTAGTTCAGTCGAAGGGACGAACAAGGGACAAATTTCCGTATTTCCTACAATCTGGGGGGCACTAACCCACTATAGTCATATGGAAGGTCCGTTCATCTCTTGTCTATTCCAGTATAGGTACTATTTCCATTTCTTTAAGCTATCGATGACAGTTCTAATTTGATAGTTGACGTGTTGTGACCAAATAAGTAATGATATCGATCGCATATATTTATTACAGTTACGATTCATCAGATTTGTATTAAAATAAATAAGAATTACCTGTCGTTATAATTACTTCGGTTCATTGTCGAGTACCTACTTATTTTACAACAGCTTCGACAAGAATACGTGTACCTCAACATCTTGTTATGAAAATATAATATTAGTTAATTAAATTTTACAAAAGTATCCGGCTGTAGTTTAGTTTCTTATATTTTGTATAAAATAAACCCGGTCTGTTATCGTGTTATGTTTATCGATATGGCTCCATCCCTATCAGCTCCTTGGACTACGGTATAACCTTGTTAGTATATAAACGTCATATTTTTATAAAATAATACATACATAATTTAAAAAAGACGTTCTTTAAAGTTTTCACATGGAGCTGTCATCGAGAGCTTGAAGAAACGGAAATAGTATAGTATAAAGCAAGAGTTAATTTTTTAAAAGTATTATTATTCATTTTATTTATTTATTTATTATTATTTATCTTCACGCTATATCCCTTGCGAGGTAGTCAGAGACGACGGAGCGCCAAACGCTACGGTCCCTGCATACCTCCTTCGCCTCGGCCACAGACATCAACCTCTTCATACATGCCCTCCGGGGAGTCCTCATGCTTTTAAAACAATATAATAAATATCAGATAATTCGTTTACATTCCGCTTTATTGAAACCAATGAAGTTCTTTACGTTCCTCTTATCTTAATCGAATAATCCGAATTTAATTCATTATAAAATCCAAATATAAGTCGGTGATGACTTTTGTCTTTTGAACAATCTATTGAACTTCCATTCAATTAAACACATCGTTACCACTTCGAAAAAACTGGACCTTCAGTCATATTTAAACTAGGATCCGCCAACCGTGCGCGGCGGGTATTGAGCTGAACCCCTCTCCTTTCTTCTTATCTTGATAACTTTTGAATGGCTAAACATTTTTTTAATCTGTTTTCGCTATAACATCCGCGTTCGGCTCAAACATACATGAGAAGAATTTTAAATAATTATGTCGTCGCATTTTTGAGACAACTAAACACAAAAAAACACAAACGGTGTAGAGCTTCGCTTACGCTCAGCTCAATCGCGATAACTTCATAAATTATTATTTAAACCTTTTAAGTTTGAATATACGAAATAAAAACTGATTTAAATGAGACAAAAACCCCATTATTCACAGTTAAGTAGCCGCGGCCGAACCCGCGATTTTATTTAATATTTTTGGTATTAAAGAAATGTAATTAACTTACTCAGTTATTCTTTCGTCAGTACCAAATAAACAGTATAGATCCCCCTGTATACTTTTTAGCTAAAATTACTTATATAAAAAGTATCACATCCTATTTTTTGGAAGTAGGTTAACGAAAATAAAAATAGTTAGCATTACTGTGAGTCCACTACACTATTCAATTGTAAGCGCACTGTTTGACCCCAAAAACAGCGGGTTTAGTTTTTAGGGCTTTTACTACGCGATGTTAGGTGATACTATGTTGGATTTATTTGAATTGAAATGTTGCTTTAGTTTCCAAGACCACGGTGCGGCGGTGGCAGGTAACTACGCTTTAAAAATTATTATTATAAATTCAAAATTCTACCATTTCATAACAAATCAATTTTATAAATTATAATCGAAATCGAATCGAAAACCTAACGGACGATTGAATTTGTACGAAATCATATTTTAACAAGGATGTATTGCAATATTGTAGGTTGATTAGTAATTAGTTTGCAAAGAATTTGACAGTTTCTTTAACACTTTCAGCGATGTTCACATCCAATGATCTCTATATATGTATCTAATATATTTTTATATATCATTTAAAAAATTTCTACTCCAAGATTACATCACATTACATGATTTTTTTTTGTATCAGAGTCACATCTCAAACCTCTTGGTTTTCTAACAAATGGTGATTCCGTGTTGAACTTTATCGGTCCACTTTCTTTTCTGTTTTAGTTCTATAACTGCAATTTCATTCTAGAATGAATTACCGGCCTACCGAAAGACAGAACGTCCGAAAAATTAATCACTTGCGTAATTAGTTACGTAAGGAATCTTCTTTTAAAAACGACGAATAAAACTACTACGTGCTACGACAATAAGAGTTTTATGATAATTACTGAACTTCTACCTCGTTTAATTTAAGTATATTGTTCTATTGCTCTAGCATTTTTTATACAAAAACCAGATGTATTCTTTGCAACAGTTTAAGGTGACCCGCAACGTACGAGCGAGGAGACGGCAACCTTCAATACGTTTATATGTCCTCGATCCGCATTTCAGTTTTATGGTTCGCTCGTTCGTTTGTTTTTATGTTATATGTATAGATTTCTTAAGTACGTGTAAAGATTCTAGAAACTAAAACTTTTGCATGAAGTTGTATTATGGTAGTAATACATTCAGTATTTCGTACTAATATTCTACGACAATTAAAGATATCACTACGTTTCCGGACAATTATCGTTTTGTAAGAGTACCTAGTTTATATAAAACTTATTATTTTTTACTTTAAACCGACTGATTTGATACTGAGTGCAGTGAATATACAATAAATATTATTTAAAATGCTTGTAAAATCATTCTAAAGAGGAGTAGAAGAAATAGGGACTGAAAATATGTATGACAGTTGGTAAAACTGCAAAAGAGCAGCGAAGTCGATGTTAGGAAGGAACAGCATAATTATAAGATCATTTGTTTAAATATATATTTTTATTTTTTGTCTTTGTATATTGTCCTGTCTGGAACACCTATAGAGGCACTCTCCTGGTATATTTCCCGGGTATATATGTATATATGTATGTGTATATATGTATGTATATATGTGTATACTAGAGTGCCGTAGCTATCGGTTATGTTAAACACTATGGAGCTTTTAAGTCAACCTCTTTACACGGTAGCTTAATTGTCAGAGGATCAGACGGGTTCTTAGAGGGCCCAATTTTGAGTCCTGCCCGCGGTGATATGTTAAAATTATGTCTATGTCTTATGTCTTGGCGTATCCATGTTTATGAAAACTGTCTTGCTAGTTGATCTTCTGCAATACCAAGCCTTTATATAAGAGGATAATGTTGCCCCTAAAATATATCTGTTAATGTGAGCTAGACCCATCTACACCCAACAGTTCCAAGAAACATTCACAACACGAAATAGTTTATTGATTTAACAAACAATAAATATCTTGTCTTAGATATCACTTCACACGAGTAGTTTGTTTTAGGAATTGCTGAATATGTCTTTGTGAACTTTCATAAACGATCTGTATTAGTGAGATCTGATCAGCGTGCAGTAAGTGGGGTGCGGCATACTGTCTGCACCAGACCAGCTTCAGACGCTGCCGAGTCAATAACTACGTCAATACTTCATTACTTTGATATGATAATTAGCAAACACTACTTTTTATTAGCAATATTGTAAGTTTTACGATTTGCTCCCCTTTTTACTAATTTGTAAAATTTGTAATAAAGCCTTTATTTCCGAGATTACTACAATTTTAAACCACATTTATTTTTATAGTGTAAACATGTTTCTATAGGATGTCTCGCAATTCGGTATGCCTCTTGGCATAGGCCTCCTCCAGGTTTCTCCATTCAGCTCTGTCATCTGCGACTCTGGTCCAGTATGGTCCCGAAGTGAGATAGATGTCGTCTCTCCATCTTACTCTCTGACCTCCTCTCTTTCTTTCGGCTTCCCTTGGGTACCATAGGGTTACTTGCTCGCTCCACTTGTTCAATTTACATCGTAACATATGTCCTGTCTCTGTCTGTTACTAATTTACGATATTCTCTCTATTTTAAAGCTCGAGACAAATTTTAATTAATTAAATTAAGGTCCTGATCCATACCCCATACTATTAAAAATATCTATAAACATTATTAAGTTATTATGATAATATTATAGTTTAAGAAACTAAAAACTACACAAATTGTTAATCTGAAGAAGTGACGAGGACAGTGGAAGAAAATCAATCAAATCAAATGCAAAATTTTAAATTCATCTTCAGTGGGAAAGAGTCGAGGTAATAGATTATGTACGGACAAGGTGGCAACACTAAATAAAATAATACAAATGTGGTAAACTTTTACTGTAATAACTTAGGTGTATGACTGCACAAACTACACATGACAAGTCCACTGAGGCACGGAGCAATATATAATAACAAATATAATAATTTAAACTATTAAAAGTTGTAACAGGGCTAGTCTACATCGGGCAGCGAATCCCCGAGCCACTTCAAGTACGGAGGGTTGCCATTCTTAATTGGAAGTGAGATGACCTCACAGACCTCGTAGGGGTGGTTAGACCGGACATGCTCCGTCAGCTTGTCCACTAGGGAGGTTCGGGTCTTTATCATCAGCAGCGCCTGGAACAATATTTTATATAATTAACGTCATCTCTTTAAAGCTATAAAAATAGATATTGTTATTATTCAGTATTGTGTTCAATGTGACAGTGGACGTAGCAGAAGATGTAAATGAAATCTGGCACATGGGTAACATCCATGTAGACTAATAAAAATTACTAAATTTAATTAAATTACATCAACCCATTTAGAAAATATGGCATCCCAAATTTACCAAAAATCAACCAAAAAGCCATTACCTAGCTCTCTTGAAATTACTCCTCTCCTAATTGAACTAGAGATATGAAAATAGTGTAATTTTGTTGCAATTGCTATGCTCTTTCTTGTGATATACAACAATGCATATGTTGCAATTGAAAAATATTTAGAAAATTTTAAATTAAAAGATACAATAGCTTATTGTTAAATGTTACAAAAAGTTTCAAAATGGGAGGACAATGGGATGATGGTTAAAAAATATATAAGCTATATATATATATATATATATATACATAAATATATATACATGGATGCTACCTATGTGCCAAATTTCCTTAAAATCAGAGATGATGCATTAAAATTTTTGCAAAAACTGTTATTATGAGACAGAGTGATGCCATTATAAAAAATATATAATAATAATAATGCAATACAAAAATATTAAAAACGAGACAATAAATTTAACAATATAGCAGAATAAAATAATATAAAAACAAAACTCTTAAACAGTCATGTATTACTGTTAGCAATTACAACATGACAAACTAATTCTAGTGTTATATACCACAAGGTTTACCGCTCAGTATTTACTGGGTGTGAAATACTCAACACAGACTTTCAGTGTCAACCTGCGACACAACGACACACACTGACAGACGAAACAGGAATCATTATCATTAAAGAACACAAAAAATAAACAATTTGATTATTTGAAAATTACAATCATTGTTGTGCAGCAAAGTGAAGATTATCAAATGGGCAAGTACTGAAACATAAACCATAAATATAATACCCACAATTAATAAAATTTTAAATGTAAAGAGACAAAGTGGCTAAACTAATATATGATTTAATATTTATTTTTTTAATTAGGTACCATATACAAAAACATTAATTAGTACAAGAACCGTAGCTGAGTTCTCAAATATAATGAAAATACCTCACTGTCTTCATTGATTTCATCTTTCCATTCATAAATAGAGACTACTTGTGGTATTATGTTGACACAGGCAGCAAGTTTGTTCTTTACTAAACTATGACCAATTGTTTTACCGACTTCAACACTGGGCACAGTCACATACGCAACTGAATATTTATCTGAAATGTATAAATAAAGAATTACATTTAGAATAAATAATGACTCCAATGAACTAACAATTAAGTCACTAAAAAACTATTGACAATATTATTTCTCACCGGCATCAATACTCCCTGAAGACATATTAGCTGTGGTTAATAAAAAAGCAGGCCGTATTAATGATATATATAACGTAAAAATCGTTTTACGATTTATAGCTGCATGCATATTATGTTTCTTTTAGTTTTATAATCTTTATTAGTCTGAATTATATATCTTAATCAAAATCAAGAATATTTTTATTTCCTAACTTTTATAAGCTTGACATATTGACAGTTGACACCACTGACATATGACATTGACTGTCACAACACATCTTTAAAATCACACAAGCTGAACCCTCCGTACATTAATATTCCGATTTCTGTTTATCTATATCTGTATTCTCTACGTAAGACTGATCATATAGTATAGTATACAGATGAAAAAAAAATATTTTGTTTAGAAAAATGTAGTTGTACATTTATTTAGATAAGGATAATATAGGAGACATGTATAAAAGTCTATAAATAAAGAAAAATAAAAAATAAATATAGGTATTTATAGTAAAAATAAAACAAGATGGTATTTTAATTACATAATATTTTAAACACTGCGTATCAATATTATTGCAGCCAGGAAAGAGGCAATGGTTACAAGTATTGGCGGCTCCTATAAGCTCCTATAATGGTAATGCTATAGTTCCATTCTCTGTATTCTGAATGCCTAAGGGCCTGACAATATCTTGCTCATGCAGATCTTCATGAGATTGGTGGTCCTCCAAAGATATGCCAGCTTTTGGCATTGAGATATACTCCACAACAGTAGACTCGTTAGGTGGCTCAGTATGTGAGACATCATCATCATCCCCATGTTGAATGGCTTCTTCAACTCTTAATTCATTAAGGCAATTCATATATAGGACCTCTCTTTTGGTTCGCAACCAACAGGCATAGCATACATTGTCTGAAGTTGTTACCTGGCAGAAATATAAGAAATCTTTCTGATTTTAGCATATAAAACACTTATATCTAGGATTAATGTTATTCAGGGTAAATTAAACTTCTAATATAAATGTATTTATGTAAGTCTCACAATCTAAATAATTGTAAAAAGATTAGATATTAAAATAAATAAAATCAAACAAACATTTTAAAAGAATAAAACCTATAAGTTCAATGTGTATAGAATACATAAAAATAATAGTATAAAACACAACTTAAACTAAGATGTACACACCTGTTGTGGTTCCTTACGGCATTTAATTATTTCTATCATCTGCCGTTGTAGTTCGGAGGGATTATCTCTGAATATTTTCTCATTTTGCCTTTGTATGAGGGAACATCCGCATAAATTACAAACATTGGTATGACAACGCTGACTTTGTGTCGGTCCAGCTTTTAGTTCATTAGCAGTATTCTGTTGAAGATTCTGATTTACAGCATCTATAAAAAGTTTCCAACATGCTTCGCAAACATAATCCTCATCAGTTATCTGAAAGTAATTTGTAATAAATATTAACGCATTATAACAAACTGTGTTTGAAAGTATAAATAACGAGTTAATTTAATATAATTTAGAGATAAACACGAGCAATAGTGTTTTTAAGAACTTACGATTTGTGGATAAACCCAGTTGCAGAGCATCGTACACACTTATATTTTGTTCTAAAATCCGATATCGGCGAAGAGTATTCACGCAAATATTACAATTCACGCTCAATATGTGCTTGCGCTTGCTATCCATGATAAAAGAACACTCAGAACAGAAAGACACAATCGAAATCTGTTAAGACGTTCAAGAATGAATAGTTGCACAGAAGTCGCGATGACAGCGTAAAACTAAATAGAAAACGCAAAGCTAGTTAAAATGGCTTCCAATAGTGTCAAAGTCAGTCAAACTATTAGTCAGTTGTTAGTCATTTAAATGGCCCTGTAATAATATATTTGATTAATCTTATAGTTAAATACATACAACAAACGCAATTATATAGTTTCTTTATTATGTAGCAATAACAACAAAGAAAAATTAATATTGCTATTTATCATTTTAAATAGTTTTTTATTTTTTAATTGTATTACACCGGAAATACGCAAAAAACAGAAATTAAAAGCTTATTAAATAAAAGTTTTTTTCGTGGCTTTCCCAAGTAAATCTAACACCGTGTAAAAAACGACTAAATGATACAATTAAGTTTCGCTTTTGTCTTGTTTTTAGACGCTTCATAAAACGTTCAGGTAAAAAATTGCCATTGTTCTTTATTACTTAAAAGTTTTCGTTGAAGATAATACTAGTTGTTGGTGTGAAATTATTATATATCAATTAATTCATATTAAGTGTTGTAAAAACAGCAAAATTAAAGTTGCCATTTTAATAATAAATGCCTAGCTGCTTTTGTATACAGTTAAATGTAATCAACAAATAATATAATTTGTACATAAAATAGATACTTAATATAAGTGTTATTATTTAATAATTCCTTATTTTGTGTTAAACGGCATAATAAACATTTCTCCAAATGTATGACTACATGAATAAAGTGTTTGTTTATTGTCTAATGCCTGGCAATAATAAGATAATGTCAGATGACAGACAGACATGCGCAATTATACCTAACAAATCGCTCGAACTGTCATTTTTATCTCTTCATTATCCGAGCCTGATCCTATTACCGTTACAGTTTTATACTTAATTTTCTTTTTTTAAAGGTTCCTACACGTATAAGGTACAACGTAAATAAACATATAATTCGCATTATTTGTAACAAATTAAATGGACTTGACATCTTGTACCGCAGGAGACAGGTCAAACTGAACACAAAATATTGATACTTATAATTTTTTTTTTTTCATGGATTTTTAAATTTAAACAGTTCTTGTTTCTATCGTATCTTATTTTAGGAAAGGCGATTACATTATCAAAATAATCAAATTAGGCACTGGGGTTAAAGAAAAATTTTGTTCTCTAAGTACTTGAAGATGTTAATTAAAACACTGATAGGGTTCAAAATAGATTTTTTAATTGATGGTTCGTTTACACCTTAGTTCTGGTACAAAAAATTACCTGCGCGACTCAATGTACTAGTAGCGCCATCTGTTGGCGACTAGTTTACGTTGAACAGGGGTAAAGTAATATCTTCTCAACATTGTCGTGTCAGAAACACTGGAACGCTGCATTGGGATTTTGAAGGCAAGGTGGCGTTGTCTGTTGGCCACACAGAGTACTTCACTATAATCCAATTAAGAGTGGAAAAATAGTGAATGCATGTGTTGTTTTACACAACATTGCCAATGCTCAAAAAGTCCCAATACCTCAACTAGATCACGGCGATGTGGACAGTGATCTGCAGCTCCAGGTTGTTCCTGGAACTAGACAAATGGCAGAGTTATCAGACCGCAGTAGAGATGTCCTCGTACAGCGATTATGGAGAGTAAGGATCCAATGTCTAAAATTTTCTTTGTTCTTATAATATTTTATAATTGAGGAACTTTGTAGTTAAAAACTTTTTTTATTATAATTTGCAATTTGTTTATTATTTTATTAATTTTTTTTTAATCTAGTACTTTTTTCAAATAAACATTCATGTGTTTGAATATGCTTTTGTTTTTATCTTCTAAACTTAATTAATTAATAATTTAATTTAAGTGTTCGTTTGAAAATATTTCTAGTAAATGAAAGAATAAAGCGCATGTTTTTAAATTAATTCAAAGATAAGTACAATTTGTAAATAAATATTGTATATTTTTATGTAAATTTAAAAAAAATAGTATTTTTTTGAACATATGTTTAGTTAGTCAATAATTTTTAAATAGTATGCTGCTTGTCATATATTAATTCTATACAAAAATGTAAATTAATGTAAAAATCAAAATAAATAAATAATTGCATACAATAAAAGAAATACATTAAATAAAAGAAATACATTAAATAAAAGAGATGTATATTTTTTAATAAAATGTTTATTGATTATTATTATTTCTTATTACTTCTACTAATTCCTGTATAGTTTCTCTTAATAATTGAATCTCTTTGTAAGTATTTTCTAAAATCATATTTTGGCGATCTTCAATATCCATTCGCTCATCTTCAAGTCATGAGCCCAACGTGGCACGTTAGGGTCACGTCTAACTGAAAATTAGAAAATAATCAATACATTTAAATTAGGCCTTCAGGATATTTACTACTCACGATGTTAATATTGAATACATACTAGGCCTCGAAATTCTTGACCTTCATTGGCTTGTGGAGGGGAATGAAATATGTGAAGATTTTCTAAGGAGTCCTAAAAATAAAAATAAATTAGTTTATGGCTCAACTTATTGTTGATTCTAAAAAAAAATAACCTTACTCTCTTCTCTCTGCGCTATTATATCAGAAGGTGGTGGCAATGAGGGTAACGGAGGTGAAATGTCTTCCTGGCACTCTACCTCCATTTGTAAACCTTAATTTAATGAATCGGTTGGTAAAGCAGCTTCCTCTATTAAATTTGCAACAGGTGCAGCTGTCTCCTCTGTTATATTTGCAGCAGGTACAGCTGTCTCCTCTATAAGATATCTATAAAATATTTTATTAAGTATTTACAAAAAAACAGCACAAATATAGTGAGTAAATTTGCAAACATTATAATTTATATATTGAGAAAAACTTATGTTTCGTAAGAGTATTTTATAATGTGTATAATATGTAACTATATATTATGTTAAAGTTTAATACTAATTAAAAAAAACTTGAAAGACTAACATTCACAGGTATTCGTACTTCTGGTAGTCCCTCCACTGCCACTTTACCTATAAGTGCCAGGACTCTCTCCTCCATTGCAGTAAGGGGAACAAATTTACTAGGTCCCCCACCAGTTGAAGAGGCATTCCTCCTTAAATCTGCAGCCTTTGTTTTGGTCCGTGCTTTAAACTCTATCCAGTACTAGGCATTCAATACAATTAGTTATAATTTCAAATTTATATCATTATAAGTAACTTTACCAACTGTTACTTCATTCCAGATAATAATAATATTATTTTAAATTAATATGAAGGAAAAATAATGTAGCAAATATTAATTTATAAGATGACGAAAAGACTAAAACAACTTACTCTGCGCCATTGGTCTGGTGCTTTACTGGTTCCCTCTGCAAGAGAATTGAGCTGCAATGCCAATGACTCCCAAGCCCGTCGTGCAGCCTGACTGGCTTGTGGCCCTTGGAAACGTCCTAGGGCAATGGGAGTATGAGTTTCCGCAAACTCTAAGAGTATCTCCACTTGCCTGAGGGAAACTTTTTTTTGTGCTGGCATCTAATGAGCTATAATAAATATGAAATATTTTTTTTTATGTGGAAATATTATATTTTAAGAATTATAATATAATATATAAAAATAATATAATATATAATAAATATAATACAATATTTTATAATTAAAACTTACTTTGTGGTCAGTAAACTAATTATAAATGCAAAAAGAAATAGAAATAAAAAAATATTTACCTTTTGCTATCTTTTAAGAAAAGGTTGTACACTAGCCTTGTTTACTTCACCAACGAACTTGTCTACAAGTGAGATTGAAATCAACCTCAAAAGCCACCTCGTCTCCACTTACCGGGACTAAACTATAGGAGAGGAAATTAATAATCGATCTACAATCCGAGATTGATATCAACCCCAAAGGACAAACTAACTGCCTCCATCCCTAAAGCTTATCCACAAGTCGGTCGGCTCCGACTCAAGAAACATATTGTAATAACGATCTTTAGTAGCAAATACTAGCTACTTATATACAGTGATATGAACAATTACTGTTAAATATCAAATAAATGCTTAATTGAGCGAAAGTCTCCTTGTCTCCACCTTTTTATTATAATTTGAAAGAGAGGTAAAACAAATCTCTACATTTAATGAAATGATATCATTTATAAATATTATATTAAAAACAGAGAGACCCCTTACTTGAGATCATTGAAGAGGAACCACCTCGTCTCGTCTCTCTCGTCCGGCACTCTCACGTAGGCCACCAGGTTCTTGGGGTTATCCTCGACGCACACCACCGCCGCCAGCAGCGTGTAGTGCTCCGATTGATACTTCCTCTTGAAATCCGATTTCACCTCCGGTAATAGACTTATCTGAAAATATGTTTTCCATTTTAACGGATACTGTTGTTATTCATAGATCTGATTAGTTGTAATCAATCTCAATCAATCTCTCTCTCTCTCTCTCTTTTTATTATTAACTAATAATTATTCAATTGTTATAATTCATAAATTGCTCACTAAATAATAAATCGTGAATCAATAACTGTGTTGTGTTATTTTAAGTTGTCTAAGTCCTTACAGTAGATCTTATTTCCTAAGTATATTATCAATAGACCTTCCCAATAATCATTTGGTGACAAAAAATCACTGGTAATGATTCAACGTGGAAAAGATACATATGAAAGTAAAACTCAATTCTAAGGCAGTGTTATAAAGACATTTATAATGAATATTAATTAATTAATTAATAATGACCTTGTCGCTAACCACGACGTCTCCGTCCGGTTGCAGTCTGATGTGTAAGTAGTGGGGGAGGACGCAGCCTTGCTCCTGAGTACTCTGGGCCGGTGCCGGTCTACAAATAATACAATTTGATATCAAATACTTTAAAATCAATTATTAAAGAGACAACGGATAACTATTTATTATAAAATCCTCTCAAATTATTATTCGCACGAGGCACGTCGGTGTGTGTGCGCGTACGTGTGTGTGTGTGTGTGTATGCGTGTGTGTGTGTGTGCGTGTGTGTATGCGTGTGTGCATGTGTGCGTGTTCTCACCGCAGTATCCGGCCGGTCTGCGTGGTGTGCGTGAACCTGGCGCAGGCGTCGCACCAGGCGGGCGTGACTCTGCGCGGCGCCAGCGACGCGCTCACCAGCTCCGGGAAGCACGTCCTCGCGCCGTACTGCAGCGCGCACGCCAACACCACCGTGTCGCGCTCCTCCTGGAAATATGGTTGACAAATATGGTATTAAAACAGTCCCTCCTGACACTCCCATTTGACATACACAAGTGATCACTGTGATCACTTATACTTATGATAAAAAATAAATAAAATAAAATAATAATATATAAAACCTGGAACTCGACATAACACCAACTGTCCCTGGGTGAGGGAAAACTAAAGATAACTGTCGAAGTAACGTCATGTTAGTTCTAAAAACTCTTCGTTTTTCTCCACTTCCAAGTTACTTATGATAATAAAAAATATAAAAATCCCTAATTAACTAACAAAGCACTGATTAATATTGTAATATACCTTTCATAGTTAAAAATAATAAAACCAACCTCCTTGTTACACTTCATGCATCTATTGATCTGTTGTCTCCCGATTGCGAACAGCTGAGATATCTCCGACTCCTCGATGGGAGGATGAGCTTCCTCAGGTTCGGGAGATTCAGGAGCTTCAATGAGGTCCTCGCACTCCGCTTGTGGTGGACGGTTCAGGTATGCTGGAAATTAAGTTGAAAAAACAGTTACATATCAGGTAATTACTGAGCTGAAAATATAGCTGCTCATCATCATTAGTTCACAATATTTATTAATTATTTTAATTAATCAGTAAAATTAATTTAGAAGCTATGTATGTTTTTTAAATTCTATCTCTCTCTCTCTCCTCACTCTCTCTTCTTATTTTTAATAAACAACTCACTCGTGTCATTGTGCCAGTTTTCGCCGTAGTCCTTCTCTCTGCCAAGGAGGGGTCTAAAAACTGCATGTCCAACTCGAATTCGTCTATTTCTCCATTTAGTAACTTCTGCACAGCCTCATTACCGGGTCTCACTAGTCTCAGTCTCTGTGCTATGTAGGCCAGCTCCTTTTCCTTTCTCTTCGTTTCTAATATTTCAGCGTGCATCTGATGAAGGATGAAGCGATTCCAGCTCTGAAAGGTAAAACAATATATTATGAATTTTTAGGGAGATTTCGTAATTTTATTTTTTTCGCTTGGTTGTAATATTCAAAGTTTACGATTTAATTATAATTTAACAGTGTTGAGGAACCCAACATCAAATATATATATATATATATATATATATATATATATATATATATACAAGAGTTAAAACTTGTATATTATATTGAATAAAAGTAATGGTAGGAGCACATGATTTTCTCATTTTCACGAAACAAAAACAAAACATAACTTTGGTTTATAACAAAAACAACCGGAAACCACCATATCTTCTGGTTAAATAGAGACAAAATTTTTAAATATATAAAATATATAGTATAATATATATATATATATATATATATATATATATATATATATACAAGAGTTAAAACTTGTATATTATATTGAATAAAAGTAATGGTAGGAGCACATGATTTTCTCATTTTCACGAAACAAAAACAAAACATAACTTTGGTTTATAACAAAAACAACCGGAAACCACCATATCTTCTGGTTAAATAGAGACAAAATTTTTAAATATATAAAATATATAGTATAATATATATATATATATATATATATATATATATATATATATACAAGAGTTAAAACTTGTATATTATATTGAATAAAAGTAATGGTAGGAGCACATGATTTTCTCATTTTCACGAAACAAAAACAAAACATAACTTTGGTTTATAACAAAAACAACCGGAAACCACCATATCTTCTGGTTAAATAGAGACAAAATTTTTAAATATATAAAATATATAGTATAATATATATATATATATATATATATATATATATATATATTTATATATATAAAATATATAATATATGACATATATGTGTCTATAAAAATATGCCATCTGTAAAAATCTTATATACAGTCATTGAATTGACTTCTTTCTAAGAAGGGGTCGAGGGGCGTGGCTAGCGATGACGAAGATTACCGAAGGCACCCGAGTAGAGACCCGACGGACATTGGCATCACGACCACCTCAGCTCACTTTTCTTCGGGCACGCGCAGCGTTCACTTGTCTTAGCTTAAATATTATTCTGTCAATTTTTTATAACTACCCACTGCTGTGATAAATAATTTTTTGTGAAGTAATTACATCTTATTTAGTTATTCTTTTTTATTTTATTTAAAAGGCCTTTACTAAAATCGGAAGTGGTATAGGGCCTGTGCCCTGTTCGCTTTTGGTTGTCCTGGCAATACAGTTTATTTTATAAATTATTTAATTAACAACGAAATGGCCGATAGACATGTAACTAAAAGTAGGGTAGGAAGAAGTTCAGATGTGCCAGACGTTCAGATCAATTAGAAATGATACTGGCGCATCTAACTGTTTTAGAGAGCTCAAATGTGAACGATGCCCGTGACTCGGACCTGTTAGGGACACACGTGGAAGACGTTCGCCTACTGACTGCGGCCGGTGGTAGCGTCGGAGCCGTGGAGAAGAATTACTTCGCCGACGTCGCTGCCCGAATCCCACGCCAGCATTAAGTGCAATATCCAAGTAAGTCCGATTCATTTTTATATTTCTAATTTTGATCCAAGTATTATCGACATTGAATCTTGTTGCGAGGAAGTAGACAAAGCCCATGCAGTTTGTCTAGGATAGCCCTTCGTTTGAAAGGTGACGCGAGGACTTGGTTACAAGAATGGGTCACTAGCGATCGCAGTTAGTCGTATTTTAAAATTGAATTTATACCATTGTGTGCACGAAAGATCGATATCGCTAACATTATTTTTGATGTGATGTATATGGACTCGGATCGCTACGCCACGTATGCAAATTATGCGCGATGGTTATTATAACGTTTGATGATGATGATGATGATGATGATGATGATGATGATCTCATTGTAGTTATTTACCATTATTCGCCCCACAGATTGGTTACATCGCCGTTATTTCTAGACTCGGTTGATTTTTTTTAAAACTTTGTTAAGCTTTCGCGAACTGCCAATGATTCTGTGTGTAACATTCGTAAGACTAACGATAATTTTATACGAAAGTCAGTTTAATCAAACTAATATCGGTTCCAAGACGTTTTAATGTCTTTCATGTGACGAGTTCGGTCATGTTCATGCCCTTAAATGTTGAAAATCTTAACATTAGTTAATTAAATCTATTACATTCTAATATTCAAAACGTACTTAAAGTTAAAAGTTATCTGTACCTTCTATAAAAAGCCTGGTTATAACGTGAGTGAATGTTGGGCGAAAATCCGTTCTGAACTTGAGGGTAGATCAAACGAAATTATTGTTAGCGCGGTCATACAGAGTATATCCAACTGATGTTCTTATATAATTCAGTGGTTCGCGAGTGTCACTAATCTCTGGCAATATTGTAAAGCATTTTAATTGCAACCAAATACCCACATATTAATTATCGAGGTATAGGCAGTCAAATTATTAAGTCTCGACTAGTTACGTAACATTAGTAATTGAATTTGATATTTCATTATAATTTGATTTTCTTGTTGTTGCAAGAATGGGTCACTAGCGATCACAGTCGTATTTTATAATTGAATTTATACCATTGTGTGGACTCTGATCGCTACGCCACGTATGCAAATTATGCGCGATGGTCATTATTACGTTTGATGATGATGATGATGATGATGATCTCATTGTAGTTATTAACGATTATACGTGGCTTTGCTGACCAGATTCGTGACATCGCCGTTTATTCTAAAGACTCGGTTGATTTTTTTTTAACATTGTGAAGCCTTCGCGATCTGACAATGATTCTGTGCGTAGCATTCGTAATACTAACGTTAATTTTATACGAAAGCGTCAGTTTAATCAAACTAATATCGGTTTTATGGCGTTTAAATGTTTTTCATGTCGAGCCCTAAACGATCAAATCTATTACTTTGGGTAATAATAACCCCGTTTCGTTCGGTTTACAATCTAATATTCCAAACGTACTCAAAGTAACTGAACCTTCTGTTAAAGTCCGGTCATAACGTGATCGAATGTTGAAAGAATATCCGTTTTGAATCTCGAAACGAATCGCTAAATTTTTGTCGAACTTGAGGGTAGATCAGCCGACATTGTTGTTAGCGCGATCATACAAAGTATTTAAACTGATGTTCTCGCACTAATCTGATAATATTGTAAAGCATTTTAATTGCAATCAAATACCCACATTAATTATTGAGGCGACTAGTTACGTAACATTAGTAATTGAATTTGATATTTCATTATAAGTTGATTTTCTTGTTTCATCTATTTGTATGAACGTACCGGACGTATTAAACCGTGATAGTGTTGCCTGTGTGCGCGTAAACGGACGACGTTTAACACGTCTTGATAATATCAATGTGAACGTTGCGTTCCATGTTCAGCTGTGACCAATTGTCATCGATTTACAAATTTAAGCGGTTCTTTTCGCGAAAGGTAATTAACGATCGTTAATTAATATAAAGATTATTTATATTTAATAATTGGCACAGCTCTAAGCCCTGTTAATACGTGTGTTACAGTGCACATAACGCTGACTAGCACCATACTTATTTACTGTAGGCCTTACAAACTTTCTTTTCGCGAGACCCCCCTATGCGCATCCCATTATTCTCTTCAAAAAGAAAGACTGTTCAGACCGTATGTGCGACCATAGTAAGGGATCGTTAAACATTGCAACTTAGCGAAGATCATATTGATAACTATTTATGCTTCCCAGCATGAATATTTTAGCTGTCTTGAAATGGCCATCGATTTCATCTGATAAGCTTAGGTAACGATAATACTCCCGAGATGCATTTACAATATTTAAAAATGCCCTATGGTTTAAAAAATACCCCCAACTTTATACTAATGAACCGTATCTAAAACCTTGCGATTGCTTATTAATTCCGGCAGTCTTAGTACACGTTGGTGACGTACTCGTGTTTTCAAATAATTTCACCTTTGGATAAATTAGGAAAGTCTTGTAAGCTAATAAGTAAATACCAGTTATGCTAACAGAATGGGAGTCACGTATACACCGGAATGTGACAGATGTGCTCACACTCTACTAACTTTTCACTAATTTTTAAGTACAATTCTAAATTGTGATAAAAATTGATTCTATTACAGATATTGACAATAATGTTGAACATCCCGATGTGAACATCGGTGAGTCCGTTTTCATCAGAATGAAGATAGTCGCACCATCCCGGTGAACGTGGACGTTCACCAGTCGGGAGAGGCCGTATTAGAATTGACTTCTTCCCAAGAAGGGGTCGAGGGGCGGGGCTAGCGATGACGAAGATTACCGAAGGCACCCGAGTAAAGAAAACCGACGGACATTAGCATCACGACCACCTCGGCTCACTTTCCTTCGGGCACGCACAGCGTTCACTCATCAATTATTTAGAACTACCCACTGTCGTAATAATTAATTAAGGTAATTACATTTTCTTTAGTTCGTGTTATTCTTTTATTTAAATTAAATGGCCGTTGCTAAAAATAAAAAATAGACGTCTTCTGTCTTATCTATAAAAATTATGCATTAATTCAGGTCTGCTGTGTAAGGTGAGATGGGGAGCCTTAAGTATTGGAGAGAGGGAGGAGTGCTCACCTGCACCAGCGCGGCGGCGCAGTCCTCCCTGGGGGGCGCCCGCTCAGGCAGTATGAGGCCGAGCGCGGCCGCCTCGGGCACGGTGCGGAACGCGCGGAGGAAGTTCCCAGCGCGAACCGACGAACCGCGGGACGAGTCCAGGGAGCGGAACAGGAAACCTGTGGGAATTAATAGTGGATAAAGATATTTTTTTAATAAGGTTAGTCCTTGAAGTACCAGGAAGAAGAGTTCTCCGAGACCGACTTAGGTTGAGTATTAGTAGTTATTGTATCAATAGCAATTACTACCCTTTCTATCTTCGCATACAAGAAGCTGCGAAATTATTTGAAGCAAAGAAAGGGGTCGCTTACTGAACTTATTCCATACTGAAAGGCCTCCAAGATCGAAAACCTACACCCCGCAGAACAGCTAGACATATTAGCTACACCTGCCTGATAGATGAGGAACAACAATCACAACAATCACGCAACAAAGATCTTCTTCACCCATGGCAGTAGGATTGATGGCAAAGTTGGAGCAGCGCTCTTCGTATGAAACGGCTCTGCCGAAACCAAGGTTATTATAAGCTTACGCTGCACTCGCGTATTGTACCGTCTACCAAGCGGGACTTTTTTCTCTAAAAAGTGCAGCAGAAGAGTTTTTAAAAAGCCACGATACAAACTTTGGCGTATATAGTGACTCGATGGCGGCTCTGCAGACAATATAAACGCAGAAACAACCAACCCCATGGCAGTGAAGACACGAGCAAAGCATAAACCAATGCAGGATCTCGGTAAAAACGTATCTCTGTATTGGGTCCAAGCACATATCGGCCTCGTGACTATCGGCCGACTTCCTATCAAAAGAATCTGCTACCCTACGATCAAAAATGAAGCCGGACTACGACCTTTGCTCTATATCTTATGGGAAGCAGCGAGAATGGGATAGAAAATATAGAACCAGCGAGACGGCGTCCATTACGAAGATCTTCCCGGATGACATCACGGCGTACAAAGCATAACGAAGTTAAAGCCAAGCAGTGCCACCACAGCTTTTTATGCCGGATATGGTGACCCCTCGGCTATAAAATTAAGCATGCGTGTGTGAACCAGAGAAGAGCGAAGATGTGCCTCACCTAATATTAAAGAAATGTAAAAAAGAAATAGAGAGTTATTTGTTAAATTATTTGATGTACGAAATTTTGTAATTAGTTAAGAATACAATGTCTCTTAATTAATAAAAATCTATTACTTTTAAAATAGATTTTTTAAATATATTATAAATAATTTTCTCTTTGATATTTGATGGAATTGTAATAATGATAAACTATTGTTATATTGTAACATTTATTAATTTGTTTTGATGGAATAAAGAGTTATATTGTGTTGTGTTATTATTACGTACCCAATTCACAGCTCAGACAGAACTCCTTAGCGCACGTGTGAGCCAATAGAGTGGCTTTCAACGGCGGAATGTAGTATAGCACCTAGAAACCAAGAAAAAAATGAGTTAATTTTATTTCATAAAAGAAAAGTTAATAGATCAAAGTAACATAAAGTAACATTAACAAAGTAAGATAAAGTAACATTTCAATTCATATTTATATGTTAATTTAATTTAACATGAAGAACAATGGCAGCTTTACATACACTTTACCTAATATCTATTTGAGGCGTTTAGAAATAAAATAATGTTTAATCGATTATATATTATAAT